>BRKX01000005.1:54475000-59275000 GCA_026008535.1 Perilla frutescens | reverse complement strand
GAATTGTTGTAAAAAAAGATGTTAAGAAAGGATACATTCATCCCTCTCTGCCTATGTGTGTTTGTGTATTAAAACAACAAAAATATAAACAAATTAAAAGACTATAAATTCCGAGTTCGTGTTCACATAGTTACAATTTAATTATAGTTTATCTCTCTTATGTTTATATCATTTTTCTGATTATTGATTAATCTAAAATTTTTAGATATTATTATATTTATAAAATGATATACATACATACATACATATATATATATATATATATTGAAATGTATTTTTTTTTAATTGACTACTCAAATTTAGTATAGTAAAATTATTCAAATTTTAATAATTAATTTGAGTAAATTAATTGAATCTGCTAGTAAAAATAAAAGTCCCTAATATATAACCACCGTCCTATCTTCCTTCTAATAAAAAAGATAAAAACAAAATAAAATATATTTTATTTTCAATTACAACACAATTTTCTAAAAACTAAACTTTGAAAAAAAAAACTTCATTGAAATCCTGTATTGGTCATTAATTCTTACATCAAAAGATTCGTCTTCTCGAACTTAAAATTTTTCCACACACAACCCTCAATATTTTAAATTTTGATTAAAAAAAAAAAGTTAATAGATTTTCCAATTTTCCAAAATTAGTAGGAGTAAGGTTTGACAATTGAGAGAGGGAGATCTGGCAAAGTACGTAATTATAGAGTGGTCATAGGGGCAGTTTCCATTAAGACTGCGTCCAAAAGATGTTCTGCAACTTGCTCATCCACTTGCTTATCAGTAGACGAAGATAAATGCTTTTCTTCTTTTTCAACCGAGGAAAGATCGAAACTCTACAACTAGACAAAAGATAATTTCTACTCTCTCTCTCTCTCTCTCTAAGCAGCAGTGCATCTATATCCATATGTTCCAGTTTCAACCTGCATTTTCTTTATATCATCGATCTCCCTACTCTCATTTTCCCCTAGAAACTAGAAACTAGAAACAAAACATGCCTTCATCTCTTCAGCTTCACAGAATTAACCCCATAAACCACACCGCCTGCGACACCGTGGATTTTCCCCACAGACCGCCAAAGCTGACGTGGGTTTGTCCCGTTTCCGCCGATATTTCCGTCCCGGAAACCGCGCTGCACCTCCACACGCATGCGGTGGGGGCGAACCAGTGCTGCTCGGCGGTGGTGCAGGCGATCACGGCCCCCGTGGACACCGTGTGGTCGGTGGTCCGCCGCTTCGACAAGCCACAGGCGTACAAGCACTTCCTGAAGAGCTGCAACGTCATCGTCGGACACGGCGACGTCGGAACCCTCCGGGAAGTGCGGGTGGTCTCCGGTCTGCCGGCGGAGTCCAGCACGGAGAGGCTTGAGATCCTCGACGACGAGAAGCACGTGATGAGTTTCAGCGTAGTCGGCGGCCATCACCGCCTACACAACTACCAGTCAGTCACCACCCTCCATGCAGCGCCGCCGCCTAGCGGTGGCGGATGCGGCCACCGGACCGTGGTTGTGGAATCGTACGTTGTGGACATACCTCAAGGGAATTCAACGGATGATACGTTTGCTTTTGTTGGTACAATCGTCAAGTGCAATCTCCAATCGTTGGCTCAGATCGCTGAAAATTTGTCCAAAAATGTAGCCATTAAATCGCCTTAACTCTGTTAATTATATTTCTTGGTTTACTTTCTTTTCGTTTCATACTTTAATTTCGTGATGAACGTATGGTTTTTCAATGTACACTATCGTTTGTAGTTATGGGCTTTCTTCTCTTAATTTAACCAAAAAAAAAAAACTATATATATATATATATATATATATGTGGGATTGATTGTATTTTGAATGAATTGTTTCTTGATTTTGAATGAATGGTTAAGAGATCGATAAATTAATTTGCAGCTGGCTCTGGTACTATATTCTAAACGACATTGTACTTTAAAATCTGTGTAGTTAATGTCATTCACTTAATAGCCTTGTTCAACTCTGCACGCACCTACCATCAATTATTAAACCGATCTCATAATAATTTTTTCCATTTCTAGTTTTAGGTTCATATTTTAAAATAAACTTTTCTACAATGGATTGATCCCGCTATTATATTATTCTATCTTGCGTCAAATTTATATATATACAAGCTAATTAACTACAAAACGGGTACTGTTTCCAACTAATATTGATCATGTTGGAATGTTGGATATATCTAATAAAATGGAATGAAATTTCAAGTGTTCATACAATTCAATCAATAATACGAGATGGCTTGATTTTTTATTTTATTTTTCGTTTATATTGTTTATGAGAACTACCCATTTATCTTGATGATCATCTCTTTTTTTTTTCTTCAAATCGACTAGTTAATACAGTAGTTCTTTATTTTTTTCTTCTAGCTAGTCGGTGCATTATTGTTCACTTTAGTACTTTATTACTGTTATTATTATCCTTTCCATTAATTTCATAATCTTTAATTGTTAGAACAAACGCATTTTCGATTAAATCAAAGTGATATACTACATATATAGGGATTCGATTTCGGACTTATTCAACTAAAATTTTCTTCGGACTAGAAATTCTAAGCGCTAACTCTAACCCTACATTTTTCGGACTTGTCTGTCGGGCCAGTATGTTAACGAATTTTTTTTCATATATATAAATTATATCTTGATTATTCTCATAAATGATCACCGAATAAAAGAGAGAGGAAATGAGCATGAATCATACCAAAAATCAAATACCCAATGTCAATTTTACATCACCCAAGAACTATGAAAATTAGCTACTCATGCTTGGAATTGAAAGGAACAAAAATCAACAAGAAAAATATATAACATAGATAAGGTACAGAGTAAACCCGAATAGTATTAAAAATCTTCAAAACTTCAAGCTTCCTTGTACACAATCTCTTCCAAGCACCCAAATTCTTCTACAAAACTTCTAAAATGTCTAAGTCTATTTTTGGGAATACAATGAGGCCTAACCTAGAAATTTGAACAAAGTTTCGCATTTATACTCCCAAAATTTTAAGGGCTAAAAATAAAAATAAAAGGGTGAAAATCCAGAACAGGCCAGGGAGGCGCGGCACGGGCTCGGTCGCGTCTCGTCTTGTTCGTGCGGGTCGCGCCTCTTGGCGTGATCGAGCTGGTCGCATCTCAGCCTTGTGAGTCGGGCCGCACCTCGTAGCATGCTTTCTGGGCCTCTGAATCAACGCTCAGTCGCGTCTACCCTGTAATTGTTGATGCTCAGATCGCGCATCTTCCTCCTGACGTGGGTCTCATCCTGCAATAGGCTTCTACGTTCTTTGTTTACACGCGCACTCACACTGCATCTATACCCGGGTCACGCCTATCTTGCTCCTCAGAGGTTCGACCCGCTCGATTTGCCCTGAAACGCGAACGATGTGTCAAACGTATTTATTAAACAACTTAAAGATAAAACGATATTTAAAGCGAAAAATACGGAAAAAGAACATCCTAATTAGAGGAATTATGCCCGGGAATGGGGTGAAAATCCCATTTGTCAACTCTCCCAAACTTAAACCCTTGTTTGTCCTCAAATAAGAAATCAAGACACAAAGACTCGATAAAACAAACATAGGGGATTTTCAAACCTTATTGCCTCAGAAGAAATCAACCAAAGATCTGCAAGACAAATGAGATCAAAGATTGCAAGCATAAAGATCAAACTACGGAACTTTGGTCCCTTTCTGTTTAAGTAAAAAGATCGAACACACAAGGGAATCTCACGAGGTTTAAAAAGGGCACAGTTTTTACTCAACATCAAACAATACCAACATACAACCATAAGCTTGTAAGACAACTCATTATAACCAAAATATGTGCTAGAAATAAGAATCACATAGGTCTTGCGGGTTGAAGCGTTCGGCTCTTTGGACGGGTAGGGAAAATATAGGAAATAATGACTCCAAATCGATCCAATTTCCTAATAACAATCTAAACCAAGCAAAACTAAAGAGCTTTCTTCTACCTTTCTCATATTCACTTGGGGATTTAGAGCAATAAAACGGACAATCTTTAGCTTATTTTGGTTCATTTCTCATATATAAGATCGTTCACTTTTAAATCAAGAGCATAGAGCGTTCCTTTGTCTCTTTTCTATTTTTTATCTTCACTCTGTTGCTTCATTTTCTAGTTCTAGGAGAAGAAATCAATTTGCATTCATCAAGGCTAACAATCACATTTTTATTCTCGAAATATTTTCACGTTTTATGCTCCCAAGTTTTTATCATTCCAAGCCTACTATTCCATTCAATGCCTACTACCCTTGGCTTTTAAAGAAAATAAATTCATTCACGGCTCAAAAGGGTTGAACAAAGGTTACATTTGATAACAAAAGAAAAATTGAAGGCTCAAAATTTTGACAAGAACTGTCTTAGTTCATCTTCATGTTTCTTTTAGCACATAAATAATCATAAGAGTTTGTCAAACAAGTTATAGAGATGCTAGCATTGTCGAAGAAACTCTCAAGCAAGGAAAATAATATGACCCAAATCTCACGTAAGGTACAAGGTATGCCAAAATTCCATAATTCGATCTATATGCCAACAATGATCACCCATTTCCATGCATGATTTTTCAAAAAAATTGCACAAATTTTCATCATCATAGGCAAGGTAAAGCAAATCCCCAATAATGTTTAATCTCATCCTGTTTTTCTCTACTCATACAAAGAAGACAAATAAAGGTTCAAGCATAGGAGAACATCATAAACAAAATCACACCCAAATCCGAGCATAACTTATTATATAGCCTAAATAAAATCCCGATCAATCAAATATGTCAATACATACCAACTAAGGCTATCCAAATAAACATACAAAGTATCTAAAATAAACATAATATGAATTGTTCATAAATAAAATTGTTCATAAATGAGTAGGGTTCAACAGTCACCACTAGAATACTCCCTCCCCAAACTTTCATCGTATCAAGGAAAGGACAAGTTTGTGTGGAAGAAGAGTTGGACCGTGAGAGGACGCAAACTCAATTTCTAGAGTGGTTGGGATCTTGAGGTGGCTGCTGGGGTTGGTACGGAGGATAGGGCGGGTACTGATTCGGATACGGAGGGTAGGGCTGAAATTACTGATGGGGCCGCTGGGAAGATGAGCCTGGTGCACTCCACTGTCTCATCATATCTGCAAAATCATTAAAACCAGACTGAAAATTGTTAAAGCTTCCCTGCAGGCCCTGGATCTAGGCACTGATCCCGGTGAAATGAGAATCAACGTGTGACTGGAGGTTGGTGAACCTTGTGTCCAGTTCTTCATGCATCCTGATAAAACGGGTCCCAATGTCCTTCTACAGCGTAGTAAATCTCATATTTAATGTCTCCTGCATCCCCGTGAAGCGTATGTCCATCTCTGTGTGCATATCCCTGTACCTCGAGGTCATGTCCACCCGCATATTGCCCATATTTATCATCATCTCAGCCAACATCCTCTCTATGTTGCTGAACCTCTCCTTCTGCACATCCTCTCATGTTCTCCTAGTCGCTCTGGGGGCCTGTGAGGAAAAGACACCCACTTGAGAGGGCCTACGTGGACCGGCATCCAACCGTGTCATCAGGGCGTGGTACTCTGGAGTGTTCATCATCCAGTTCCTCTGATCATCATAGATGGTGACAGAGGTGAGAGTAGGATTGGGAAGGGAGAACTGGACGTGATTCTTCATTTGGAACTGGAATGGTGGGGAGAGTAGCAAATCCTATCATCCCTGCATTGCGAAGATGCTGCAAGTTAAGCTTTTTGGGCCCAGGCACAGCTACGAAGTTTGTCAAGTCCATGTCCAAAGCTCTAGCAATTGGGGTGATCAAGCCCCCAATGCACACTGTGCCGCTACCTGGCGCAACCTGCCTCTTGCAATGGTCCAAGAAGTGTGCAGCAAAATCCACATTAATGGCTTTCAACATGCACCAGAGAATGTGGATCTCCTGAGTGCGGAATCCACTGTTCTCATGGCGAGCCAGAACAGTAGAAGAGTGGACCCACTGGATGTATCTGAAGACAGAGTTCTGAATATGGGAAGCTTTGGCCTTGCTCGAATCATAGTGGACCATCCTAGGGTCGGGATCCATAATGCGCCTCTAGAAGTTATCAGCGCGATAAGTAGGGTGTGAATGGAAGATCCCACCTCGTGGTGTGTCGAAAATTTGATTCAATTGGTCCACTGTGAGGTGCATGTTTTGATTTCCCAGACGAACTTACACCAGATAGGTCTTCTAGCATCCGTAGACTTGACCTTGAGCGTGGCCAAGAATTTCTTTACCAATACCGAATAGGTTACCCATCCTCCCTCCAAAGCATGGCCCTACCCTAGACGGCCAAACAATCTCCACACATCATCATAAATGCCCAACTGTCGGGCAACTGCTGGATCCGCATGCTTGGTGGCAAGAATTTGAAACTTCTCCGAGATCCTCAACCACTTCACCATTTGCTCATATTTGAGCAAATGAATGCCCACTTAGCTTGGATGGTTCCCATTCCAGTTTAATGGAGGGAACACGGCCTCATCCTCATCTATCTCATCTTCATCGATGTCATCCTCCCCCTCTTCGTCTCCGGCCTCATCATCCTCGGCCTCTTTATTTTCAACTTCTTCCTCTTCAGATTCCTGTTGATAGTTTTGAGCCTCCTCCTCTTCACTTTCGGACTCAACCCGTCTCCGTCTACGTGGCTCACGACCTCATCTTGCCATACCTTGCACCTTGAATTTGATTGTCAAATAGTGTGTGGGAGTGAAGAATTTGCAGATTTGTAAGTGATGTGTGAGTGTTCGTTTATGTATGTGCGAGAGAAAATTGAAGAGATGCGAAATAAAATGAAAGAGATGATGGTTTTAAAACCCGCAGAATGGGCACGACTCAGGTCGCGCCGTGTATCATTTGCTCAGGTCATGCCGATCGGTGCGACTCAGCTGCTTGCGTCTGCCTTCTTACTGGTCGGGCCACGCCAAATGGCACGACTGAGGTAGTCGCGCCTATTCTCATGTGGTGTGGGTCGCACCGTGTAATGGGTTTTTACACCCTCTATTTGCACGCGTACTCGCGCCTACTTCTGTATCTGGGCCGCGCCACCCTGTGTTCAGGGCTCAACACTTGGTGAATTTTTGGCCCTGTCCCCTGAACTTTCACACTTAACTTCCAAAACTATTAAAAAAAACTAGAAACACAAAAACCAAAAAAACACCAAGAAGCATATAACGAACTTAGAACTACTTAACAAACACAAAAAGATGAAAAAGAAAATTAATGAAAAATTGGGTTGCCTCTCAATAAGCGCTAAGTTTAACGTCATTAGCTTGATGGAGTACCATGCTCTAGATGTCAACCAATTAGATATGGTGGCTTCCTTCGCCACACAAGAGCGCCTTCTTAAGTTCTCTAAGGTATTGCAATCAAGTCCGGGTCAAAGATTCTAAAGTACTCCTTGGGAATGTCTCTTTCACTCTTATCTTGACCAATCATCTTACTTGGTTTGATTTCTCGAATTACCTTGCACTCCTCTGGGTCTTTGTGCCCTTCCTCTTTAGAAACTTCTCTTCTCTTCTTTATATAGTGCACGACCGACAACTCATGAACTCTAAGAGTGAGTTCACCCTTCTCCATATCGATTAGGGCCCTTGCGGTATTCAAAAATGGTCTTCCGAGGAGGAATGGTGTCTCTTCATTATCTTCCATATCCAACACCAATAAATCAACTGAAAAAATAAATTTGCCAACTCGCACAAGAACATTCTCAATGATCCTTTTAGGATGAGTAAGGCTATGGTCCGCCAATTGCAAGCTAATATTTGTTGGCTTCAGTTTCCCAACTTTTAGCTTATGAAAGAAAGATATATGCATAAGATTCACACTTGCACCAAGATCATAAAGTGCTTCCCCAATCAATTTTTCACCAATTTCCCATGAAATAACAAAACTCCCCGGGTCTTGTAATTTTTGCGGCAACTTCTGTTGAAGAAAAACACTACACTCATCCGTAAGGCTTAATACTTCATACTCATCCAACTTTTTCTTCTTTGAAAATATTTCCCTAAAAACTTTTGCGTAGTTTGGCATTTTTTGCAATAGATTCACAAGAGAGAAATTGATGTGGACTTTCCGAAATACCTCCAAAAATTTCTTGTATTGTGCATCTTGCTCATTCTTTTGCAACCTTTCAGGATATGGAACAATAATAGGGATGAAAGGCAAAGAGGATGGTAATGACTTATTTGACATTTTCTCCTTCGATTTCTTCTCCAATCTAAAGTCACCCTCTTTGGTTTTCAATCCATTTTCAACTTCTCTTTCATCAAGATTTACACGAAGAATCTCCGAATCTTTCCTTGACTCAACACTCAACACATGTATAGCTTTACATTGCTCCTTTGGGTTGATGGTTGTATTACTCGGGAATTTTCCTTGTTAGTGTTGATTCCCTATGTATGTAGCAAGCTGACTCATTTGCTTCTCTAGCATATTTACTTAGCTACCGATGGCTCCCACTTGATTCTCCAAATTTTCAAAATGAGTTTGTGTCTCACTCATGTATTTTTCCGTCTTGCTCATAAATGCCATGAGGAGCTCGTCCATTTTTGACTTCTTTTCATCATCTATAACCCCATTGGTAACTGAAAATTCGGGAGGTGGTTGAAGATGATTGTTTGGATTTGAATAAGACAAATTTAGGTGAGGCAGCCTTTGGTGATATTGGTTACCCCCTTGCCCACGCGGTCCTCCATATTGGGGTTTGAAGCCTTGGTTGAACGGTCTCTGGTAGTTTCCATATCCTCCTTGACCAATGAAACTGGCCTCTTCCAAATTAGGCACCATGGACGACTCCGGCCTTATTGATGTCATAGCTTCAATTTTTGAGTTCATGGTGGTCATTTGAGCAGCTAAAAGGGCAATGGCATCTGTGCTAGTGGTGTCAACCTTCTTTAGAATCTGCACATTTTCTCTCTCCCCTGGCCATCAATAAGTATTAGAGGCCATCTCTTCGATAATAGTAATGGCCTCCTCGGGGCCTCGTGCCAACAATGAGCCTCCAGTGGATGCATCTAAAATACTCCTCACTTGGAGCTTACATCCACCATAAAACACACAGACTTGGTGGTCTATGCCAAAACCATGGCCTGGGTATTTTCTGAGCATTTCTCCGAGTCTTTCCCACGCTTCATACATTGTCTCCCCGTCCCTTTGTCTGAACTACTGAGTGATCTCCCTTTTTAACTTGAGTGTCTTCCCAGGTGGGAAGAATTTCTGGAGGAACTTGGAAATCATCTCATTCCATGACAAAAATGCTCCGGGTAGTTGGTTCAACCACCATGCCCTTGCTTTGTCCCGAAGAGAAAAATAGAACAATCTCAGACAAATAGTGTCTTCATGCACCCCATTTATCTTTACCATCCGTGTAATCTCCAGAAATTGATTGACGTGCTCATGAAGGTCTTCTAGGACCGATCTACCAAATTGATTTTGAGAGACCATGGCAATTAATGCCGATTTTAGCTCGAAGTTGTTCACCTGTATAGCCGGTCCATTAACTACTCCCTCATTCACTACTAGTTGGAACAAGTTTCGGATAGGGGCCTCCTCAGCTTGAGCCCGGGCTTCCTCCTGTGCCCTTAATTGCCCCCTCATCTCTTCTAGTTGTCTTTGCATCTGAAGGATCAATGGGTCATGGTTGGGTGGTGGTGGGTTATCCGTCATCCTTCTTCATCGCCTACGAGCGTTGTTATGTCGGCTTGTGGCTTCGATCTCTGGATCCACTTCAAGCAATGGGTCACCTTGTGACTTTGTTCACATACACCATCTGATGAAAAGTACAAGTAAGTTGGGTATTTCAAGTAAAACAAAATAAAAATATCTGAGCTAGCAAACAACACTTATGTCGATATTGCATAAAAACTTGAATTAAAACTAAACTCCCCAGCAACGGCGTCAAAAACTTGATGGGATAATTTTTCTCAACCAACACAATTAACCTAAACAAGCTTTAAATTACTAATCCCATATTGCAAGCGTACAATCTTGTAGTATATGAAATCAGGTCGAACACAAGGAGTTAAGACAATTCAAGCTACACAAGTATCAATTTCATGCTATTTTGCAAGTCAAACTGAACGGATACATCTTGAGAATTTTCTACTCTAGACATGTAAGTAAACAAGCTCAAGAAGTCTATTATAATAAGAAATTGCAAGACAAGCAAACTAAAGGGGTTTAACTAACAAGAAGAAAGGGGTTCTAGGGTAATGCGCATCAACATAGGTATAGATAATTGGACATGAATCATGCTACATCCACTCATGTGATTTCAACTTAGCTAATCCTATAACTCTCTCGAGCTTCTAGAATATAATTGGACAAACAAGAATTCTCATATCTCTAGGAATAAATCCTAATTTTATCAAATTAATCACAATCACTCACCAAAACCAATTAGATATCAAAAACTCGTTATAACACCAAATTGGATTCATAAGTCAATTACCCATATCAAATTTCTTTTCTAAAAACAACCTAACACAACATCATACTCTAGGTGGCCAACCCAAAGCAAGATAAAATTATAACTTTGACTCATGAATAAAAGAGAGAGGAAATTAGCATGAATTCATATCAAAAATCAAATACCAATGTTAATTTTACATCACCATAGAACTATGAAAATTAGCCACTCATGCTTGGAATTGAAAGGAACAAAAATCAACAAAAAAAATATAGAACATAGATAAGGTATAGAGTAAACCCAAATAGTATTAAAAATCTTCAAAACTTCAAGCTTCCTTGTACACAATCTCTTCCAAGCACCCAAATTCTTCTACAAAACTTCTAAAATGTCTAAGTCTATTTTTGGGAATACAATGAGGCCTAACCTAGAAGTTTGAACAAAGTTTCGCATTTATACTCCCAAAATTTCGAGGGCTAAAAATAAAACAAAAATAAAAACAAAAGGGCGAAAATTCAGAACAGGCCAGGGAGGCGCGACATGGGCTCGGTCGCGTCTCGTCTTGTTCACGCGGGTCACGCCTCCTAGCGCTACCGAGCTGGTCGCGCCTCAGCTTTGTGAGTCGGGCTGCACCTCGTAGCATGCTTTCTGGGCCTCTGAATCAAAGCTCGGTTGCGCCTACCCTGTATGCGGGTCGCGCTTTCATTGTTGATGCTCAGGTCGTGCCATGAGCTGGTCGCGTCTATTCCTCCCGGTGCGGGTCGCACCGTGCAACAGGCTTTTTCGCCCTCTGTTTGCACACGCACTCGCGCCGCATCTATACCCGGATCGCGCCTATCTTGCTCCTTGGAGGTTCGACCCGCTCAATTTGCCCTGAAACGCGAACGAATGCATCAAACACATTTATTAAATAACTTAAAGATAAAACAATATTTAAAGCGGAAAATACGGGAAAAGAACATCCTAATTAGAGGAATTATGCTCGGGAATAGGGTGAAAATCCTGTTTGTCATATATATATATATCATACACTATCTTTATTTGTAATATTTATCTATAAATTTAATTTAATTTTCATAATATTTCATAATTTAAAGTTTAAAGTATATTTTGTATTAATTTAAATACTTAATATTTTATAATTAAAATAATCATGGAAAAGAGAGCAGACATATGGATATATACATATATAAAGGATCAATATACATATTATATATATATATATATATTCTTTATTTACAATATTTATTTATATATTTAATTTAATTTTTACGTTATGCAATAATTTAATGTATAAAATGATTAAATTTATAGTTAATTTAATTCATAATACTTTGTATTAAAATTGAAAGTTCAAAATTATAATATGAAAATTTCCATTAAAATATAAAACTAAATAATAATTGAAAAATCAATGAAATTAAGAATTAAATATTCTTGTGTATCTGTATATATACACACACAAATTTAAAGAGAAAAGAAATATTATATATTTATTTATAGAGATTGAGAGAGACGCATGATTTGAGGGAGAATGGAAAGAAAGTGGAGAGGTGGGAGGAGAGAGAAAAAGAAAGAGAGAGAAGGAGAAGAGAGAAGATGTGTGTTAGAAAAAAACATTAAAAAATTTGAAGAACTTGGCTACGAAACAAGATAGCTAATTTCCAAGAAATTTGACACGGTGACAACCATAATGGTTGGAGGTTAAGTTTCAGGTTATTGGGAGTTGTGGAAAAACCTCCATTGCTGCCACCCAGCCTACAATTAATTGCTAAAAGTCTTCAATTTCAAGCAAAAGCAAATGACAGCAAACCTTTTCTCCAAAATTGATTTCCTCTTTTTGTTTTTGTTTCGCAGCAGCCGCACGGTCTTGATAGTAACCACATATTCAAGACCCATATATCTTCATGGTTGGATTTAAGTGAGCCGGGTATAAGATTTAACCCGCTCTGATACCATATTAAACAAACTCAAAGAGAATCATAGAGCGGGCCATTGAAAGAGAAAAATAAGAAGAAAAGGAAGAAATTCTATTAAATGAAAAGTGTACCGAAGCTTACAAAGATATGGAGGCAAAAAATAGTCCTCCAAAGCAAATAGACACACACACATAGACAGATTTACTTTTGTAAATAGATGCAATTTTTTTATGATCGATATTTTTACGTACGTTTCTATTTATGCAGTTTTTACTTATATATACATATACATATATATTTTTAATTATTAATTTACTTTTTATTTATGTCTATATTTTTTTAATTATTAATATATTTTTCTTTTTTTTTTAATTGGAGGAAGAGCATGATGATTGAACTCTCGCCTCTCAACATAAGATGGGTGAAGAATACCTCTAGACTACAAGTCTATAATATATTAATTCACTTCATTAATTTGAATTAAAAAATACTAAAGTGATAATTATGACAATTTCTATATTCTTAACACATGATAAATAATCTATAGTATCCATTTTCTTGAAAATTGCATTCTTAGAAATCATATTCTTAAATAACTTTACTTTCCTGCCAACCAAATGAATTGTAGTGACTATTTAAATTTAAAAAACTAAAATCATCTAAAAAGTTAGCATAATAAGAGACACTTATGTTCGGTGTTTATTTTACCTAACTACAAGTGCACAGTGAGGTGTATAGTATATCGGTAAATAAGGTCGTATCCTCAAAAATTTAATAATTAAATTACTAATTATTAAAAACATAACTTCCTCCAGCTATCTAGATTATCGTAAATAATTTGATTTTCTAACTATTAAATTGCATAAAACAATAAACACAATTAAATGCAATCACATAAATAAACACAAACAAATTATACAATGAAGGGAAACATATTCTAGGACTGTAACTCATTATTTTAATCTATTATGTTAATCGTTTCATCAAATATCTTTGTTGGAACTTTAAACTATGCTGGGACAATCACTTTTGCATTCTAAATCTTCATTCGAAGCGCCTAGATTGTACATCATAAAATAAGCACTAACGTGTCTATTTAATACCCATCATGCAACTCCAAATAACTCTTAGGGTTAATTGTCATCTCCATTAATCGCAACTCTCTCGAATGATGTTGATTAACAAGTAAATTACTCTAGATCTTGTATTAAAACTCTTCTATCGATTTATTAATTAACACATTTGATTGCATCATTTAGTAATCAGTTAAATAACGCAAATTCAAACACAAGACTAATCAAAACATAACCAAGTCATAGTTACGAGATAAAATGAATAAAAAACACTTCATAAATAAATCATAATTCAACCTTAGAATATTAGGACGTGGTTGGTGCGGTGGAATAGAGTGGAATAGAATGATGATTCCTATGTTCATTCCTATTCCGGCGATTGGTATGGTTCAAAATCGGAAATCACCATTCCCGATGGAATCCCTATTCTCAAAAGAAGGGGAATAGTCATTCCACCACCCCATTGGTTTAGCTATTTCTAATGACCTATAAAATTAATATATGATATATTTATAGATAATCATGTCTTATAATATTATTTTATCATATTTAGAAAAATAAATAAAAAATCAAATTAAATAATTTATCATTATTATTATTTCTTAATTATTTTTATATTATTTATTTATTTTCAAATCATAATTTTAAAATATGTGTTAACATCAAATTTTGATAGATTTTATATTTTTGTTGAAGAAAAATGAAGGTGATGCCGAAATAAATATAATATAAAAATATGTTATAATACAATATAAAATATTTATGTGTTTGTTATAATTTAATATATTCAAATGAAAAATTGAAATGTTAAAATACTTTTCTAGGAAGTAAAAATATTTTTATTAACCTATACAAATTATTATACATTAATTAATTAAATATTTTAGGATAAATTTTTTCAATAAAATAAATAAATTATAATTTGTTAAAAAAATAGGAAAAATCATATACTAAAAAATAAAAATGACATTTAGAAATATAAAAAATAAATTAAGGCATGTGTTGATATTTATTAGCTACTACGTACACTTTATTCAATTATAAGAAAATTTAAAATTACATAAAATATTCATTATATAAGATAAAAAAAAAAATTAGGCCTGGCAATTCGTGTTAACAGGTCGTGTTACGTGTTGACACGATAATAATACGACACGATAAGACCAAACACGAACATGATTTTTTGTCGTGTTGACACGACACGATATTGACACGACACGACAATAAAATAATAATTTAAAAAAAAAACTACATCTTACATAAGTACGTCAATCTGCATAACAACTAGAAAAATAAACTTAAAAAATATATTTATTACATAATTATTTAATTCATTAAAAATATATAAAAAAGAGAAATTGAAATAGTAAATATATATTTTTAAAATTTTAATAATATTCTCATGTAACAGGTTATCAGGTTCTTATCGTGTTATCGTGTTATCAGATCGGGTTGGTATGTTATCAGATTATTAGATAACCTGTTAATTTTATCGTGTTTAGCAGGTTGACACAAAACACGACACGACACAACAATTTCAGGTCGTTATCGTGTCGACATGATAATGACACAAACACAATAAGGTCAAACACTAACCCGTTATTTTCATGTCATGTTTGTGTCGTGCTATCGTGTCGTGTCGAAAATTGCCACACCTGAAAAAAATTGATATCTCATTATATTCTTCACTCCATCGACATACCAATCATGAAAATCGTCATTCCATTGAGACCTTCATTTCATCTCTAAGTTTATTCCATTTATACCTAATTATATTCTATCATATCAATCACCTCCTAAGGGTTTTAGTTATCCATATCAAAATAAACAACTGAAACAATTCACAAAGAAAACATTGTAATTCTGTCTCTAATCTTGAAAACTCTTGAATTCTTCGATTTTGCTCTTCACGTTCTTCTTTGCTGGCAACTTTAAGGTATCAAAAAGTGTTTCAATTTTCGTCCACCAAAACCCTTATCTACTTGGATACAAAAATCCTAACCAATTCGCGACCTAGTCACTCGTGACTAAGGTCACAAGTCCACGTGGCGTCTACGTGACAAATAAATTCGCGCCCTCTTCGGATTCGTGACCTTGCCCGTGAATTTCCTAAAGAGAAACCCCACCTCAGTAGCCGTTTTCAATTACGTCGTTTCTGTCGTTTTTCGACTCAAATTCTTCATCGTGCAACTTTAGGACGTCATCAACTATTTTTTTTTATCTAAAACAATGGGGACAAATCCTGCAAGAATTTATTAAAATACAAAACTATGGATTCGCGAGTTTTCAACTATGTCGTTTCTTGACTCGGATTCTTCATCGTGCAACTTTAGGACGTCATCAACTATTCTTTTATAAAAAATAATGGGGACAAATCCAGCAAGAATTTTTTAAAATACCAAACTCAACAAGTGAAATCCGAATAAATGAGATGCAAACACGAGTAAAACCTATAAAATACACAACCAAATAGTTCAATTACTATTTACTAATATAAAATCTCACTTTATCAACTTCCAATCTTCCATTATAAAATATTTGTTTGAGTCTAATATTAATCTAAAAAATCAGAAAAAATCATTATTTATATTTTAACAAAAATATAAATAATATAACTGATAAAATAAAAATTAATATAAAGTTTTTTTTTTTTGAGGGAATAATATAAAGGTTTTTTTTTGGGGAATAGTATAAAGGTTAAATACACGGAAAAGCGTTGAGAGGAGTTTCTCCTTAAACTAACGGCGATTATATAAACTGTACGGACTGTAAACGAGCAAGGCTAATTTCCAACACAATTCTGGGAGGCGCACCATGTCCGCCGCCGCCGCCGACGACAACAACAACCCAAACAAAGCCTTGACAACCACCAGGTTCTCCGACCTCGACCCGCCGCTCTCTGAACCAGTGCTGGAAGCGCTATCCGCCGCCGGTTTCGAGTTCTGTACCCCTGTTCAGGCCGCCACCATACCCCTGCTCTGCACCTACAAAGATGTTGCGGTCGACGCCGCCACTGGCTCCGGCAAAACCCTAGCCTTCGTCGTCCCCGTCGTCGAGATTCTCCGCCGCGCCGCCCCTACCAAACCACACCAGGTCTTTTTCTTTTTTTCCTTTTTTTTTTACTTAGAACACACGATTTTTCTTCTGCTATTATGCTGGTTTTGTTTTTATTTATATAATAAAAATCAAGTTTTTTGCTCGAACTCACTGAATTTATTGGAAGGAGTTGTTTCATGCGTATGATTTACTGTGTTTAGTGTGAAAACACATTTTCCTTGTTGATTAGTTTTCCAACTTTTATCGCCTTAGTTCTTATGGGAAGAAAAAGCTTGTAACTAGGAAGAATCCAAAGTTTATAAGATATTGTTATATTTAAAGTGCCTCGTTTTAAGCTTGCAGGTGATGGGAGTAATAATTTCTCCAACTAGGGAGTTGTCGTCACAGATATTTAAAGTTGCAGTGCCGTTTATTGCGACATTGTTAAATGTGAGGCCGATGCTGTTAGTTGGGGGAGCCGAAGTGAAAGCTGATATGAAGAAGATTGAAGATGAAGGGGCTAATTTGTTGATTGGAACGCCTGGGAGACTGAATGATATCATGGAGCACATGGATACACTGGACTTTCGAAACCTGGAGGTTTGTTTGAGGGTTGGAAATAAATTTATGCCTCCTTTTTGTTTTATATTTATAAATTATGTTAGCTTTAGAATGAATATGTTGAACTCAGTTATACATGTTGTATCAGTTGGCAATACGATTATGTATGTACGCGTGAACGTTTTTGTATCAATTTTGGAGATGGCCTTCTTGCTGGTATTTCTGAAATTATAATAGTCATTACAGTCGTGTGTATGAATGTATCATTATAAATGTGCTTATAATTCATACTGTACTTATTTTTTGTTGTTTTGCATTAATTAATTTAATTCAGCTTTCAGCTTTCTATTTTTTGCATTATTTCATTTAGGACATGTCAATCTTTGTTTAAACAACAATGAGAATGATGCAAAAAGCTTTACATAGTCCGTAAAAGATCTATGAGTACTAGTGAGCAACCTATATATATGTATACACACACTTTTTTTTTCTTTCCCCCCACATTTATCTACCCATCAGTTCTCATCTGCTCTGACATGTTTATAATTAGTGATGCTTCTCTGGTTTAAGAGGCAATTTCAAGTAATCATGAAGTAACTATGACTCATCAGATCTTCTCCTGTAATCAAGCAATTCTGATTATGTTTTTATTTGAAAGTTTATGGTTGTTAAGATTACTATTGTCAGTGATGATGCCTTTTTTCTCCCTTCATTTCTATTATTAGTTGATATTGGTGATGAGATTATGTGGTGTTCTTAGTTCTTCTCCTTTGATTATCTTTTCAAACCAATTTATGAACCTTCAGATGCTTGCCAATTTCATGTCTTGTAACATTTCTTGTTTACTGTGATGGTGAAACAGATATTGATTCTAGATGAAGCTGATCGTCTTTTAGATATGGGATTCCAAAATCAGATAAGCTCAATCATATCTTGCTTACCGAAGCTTCGTAGGACAGGTCTTTTCTCAGCTACTCAAACTGAAGCTGTTGAAGAGCTGTCGAAAGCAGGATTAAGGAATCCTGTGAGGGTAGAAGTTCGAGCCCAAATAAAAAGACTGAAGGATATAACTTCTTCACAACAAATTGCCTCTTCAAAAATTCCTTCAGGACTTCATATTGAGGTAGTCTTCATTCGATTCATATTGCTTCACTTATTCCAAGATCCAGAGCCTAAGCAATGCTTAATCACAGGAACTGATACTCGTACTTGGTTTCATGGTTACCTGACTCTGCAGTATCTTCAATGTGAAGCAGACAAGAAACCTTTACAACTAATTGATCTCCTCCTCAAAAACAAAACCCAGAAGATAATAATGTGAGTTGTGATACAATGTTACATTTTAAAATTGAGGTACTTCCATATAAGTTGCTTTTGCTGTGAGAAGTTCTCATAGATGCATATTATTTCCTTTCTCCTGTAGCTATTTCATGACTTGTGCATGTGTTGATTACTGGGGAGCTGTACTTCCATGCCTTTCTTTATTGAAGGGTTTCTTTCTGATCTCTCTACACGGAAAGATGAAGCAGGTAGTTTTTGTAAATTCAAAGACAGCTTATACTTTAATTAGGTATTTCTCAATTTTCTCTAACTATTTATATTATCTAAGCAGACAGCAAGGGAGAAGGCATTAGCATCATTTACATCTCTTTCAAGTGGCATCCTTCTTTGCACTGATGTAGCAGCTCGTGGACTTGACATTCCTGGTGTTGACTGCATTGTACAGGTAGCAACTACCCACTGAACTACTGACCTTTGATCTCCTGTTCAGCTATTTGAAATTGTAAAACCTGCACAATGAATTTATGATGACTTCTATATTAGTTTTCTCTTTCACATAAATGGAGGAGGTTCTGATATGGTAATTTCTTTGGAATCATATGGTTATTGTTTATGCTGAAACACGTAAGATTATTATAGATATGCGATTGGCAATTTTTGAATCAGATTTAAGATTTTGATCTTCTACGCTCATCAACATGGTGAGTGACATCAACCAAAATATTGTAAATTGAGTTTGCAAGGTTTTCCATTGGTCTCATCTCTCATCTATAAAGATACTCAGCTTCATGGTTTTGTGATGCTTTTGTGTTAGTAACAGATGAAAAGCTGGTCTGTAGCCACCATTTTTTTTGGTGGGGGGAGGAGGTGGGGAGACCAGAGAGACCTAACAAAACATGTAAAAACTACTGTACATGGGAGGAACTGTTCTGTAAAAACTATTCTTAAATAGTGATCATTACTAATGAGTTGGTAATCATATGAAAAGATCACTAGAAAACAGGAGCATAAAAATATTGGAGGGTGAGAATCTACCACAAAATAGTTTTAGGTGATAAAATGTTATAACAAAACAAATGGAGAGTTAGACTGTTGGTAATTGCTCAAGTGAAAGAAATAGCTATGGCAAAGGGCTACATGACTGGCGGAAGAGTGAACCATGAGGCAAATGTTATAATGAAAGCAGTATCTGAAAATGAACTGCTTTTCTTGCTGTATTATGTTTCCTGTGTGAATTTTTGACGAGGTAAGTGCAAGTGCAACTACCCTTAATAAACTATTTTCCATATTGACTTACTCAATAAAGTAATCGATGTCATACTTCTGCATTCTCAGAAAAGCCCGAGAGGGTTATTTGCCATTTCCCCTTTCTTTATTGGCTTTGATTTAAGGGTAAAAAGATTAAAAATTATACTAAAAGTATACTAGTGGGAATGTGTAATTTGTTGTTCATCCTTTACTTGCTGAATGAAGTAATCCTTGATTATCTCTAATAGTCTATGTTTGACACATAAACTGGTATTCACATTTTGAGTTGTTTGTTGTTCTTTATACAGTACGACCCCCCACAGGACCCAAATGTGTTCATACACAGAGTTGGTCGAACTGCCCGGATGGGAAGACAAGGGAGTGCTATTGTCTTCCTTTTGCCAAAGGTATGATACTGCAGAATGGCCTAACAAGTTCTTTTATTGGCGAACTGTCACTTTTTTTGGGTACTCATGGATTTCATTCCTACTAAGCAGGAGGAAGCATATATAGAATTCCTAAGGATAAGGAGAGTTCCACTTGCGGAGAGAAAATGCTCTGATGAGGCTCCTGATATCATACCTCAGGTAAACACCTTTATGCTGACAAGCATGGTTTAAAAAAGTGGTTTTGAGGCTAGCCACGAGGTGAGGCCCCGGAAAATAGCCTCGAGGCTATAGCCTCGCTGCTTCCCCTTGAGGCTTGCGCCTCATTCCAGCTGTGGCGCCCGGGGCGAGGCTATAGCCTCAGTTGGGTTTGTGTCAATATATATATATATATAGGGGTTGGTTATAATGGGTACTAGGTATTCCCGTGAGAACTATAAACCATGCTTATTTAATATGATTTTGTAGCTTATCTTGTTGTATTTTAGTGCTAGTGTCACTAGCACTAAAATACAACAAGATAAGCTATAAATTTTTTTTAAAAAAAATTAGCACTAAAATACAATAAAATAAGCTATAAATTGCACTAAATAAGCATGGTTTACAGTTCTCACGCGAATACCTAGTTCTCATTTGAACCAAATCCTATATATATATATATATATAAATTTAGTTTATAGACTCTAAAGTAAAAACCCATAGCCTAGCCCATGCTTACAGCCTCCTCAAACTGCTCTTGTCTCACTGAATCCACCGCGACGCATGTAGACAGAAGAGAAAAAAAAATCTCGACTCCTGTTGCTGCTGCTTCTCCTCTCCTCTCCTCCAGATTTCCATCATAGAAAAAATCCCTAAGATTATGATATTAGTTTAATATTTTCTTCTTATTGTTGAGGCTTACGTCTTATGGGGCTATGCAGAAACGCCTCGAGGCTAGCCTCCGCCTTTTAAAACCTTGCTGAACAAGTATTATCCATTGTATTCTGCATTCTACTCTTTCCCAGATGAGTAATAAGCGCTTCTCATAGAACATGCAAGTTATCTTGTACACGCTGGGAACTTTGCATTTGCTTGTTCTGTCTGTTCTTTTGTAATTTTAAGGGATCAGAAGCTGTCTTGAATGGAATAAATCCACTCGATCTCATCAACATTTTGATCCACATCCACCAATGGCTTTTCAAGTCTTTAACAAATACGTGAGACTGAATAAGCCTGATTATTTACAATTTCACAACGAATGTGACAATAAATCATTTAATCCTTAAAACTAATTAATGGAGGATAGCAATCGTGTTTCTCTTGCTAACTAATGTATTTAATTCTCAGGATATGTTAGTTGATTTTTCAACATCTTAATTAGTATGTTTCCTAACATTCCTTTTGCATTCTGCTATGTTCTGTGATGTCCCTTGTATTTTTAGTTTCATCATAAAGTTAGTCTGTTGATCTAATTGGTAAAACAATAACTTTCCAGATACGTTCAGCAGCCAGAAAGGACCGTGACATTATGGAGAAAGGACTCAAGGCCTTTGTATCTTATGTTCGTGCTTATAAAGAGCACCAGTGTTCTTTTATCTTCAGGTTGTAAATTTGTTACGGCCTTATTCAAAATGTTATTGATTTAAATTATTCAGTTTTGTTAATTTGCTTCGATATGCAGGTGGAAAGAACTTGAAATTGGGCATTTAGGGATGGGATATGGTCTGTTGCAGCTCCCTTCGATGCCTGAAGTAAGACACAACTCTATTTCCACTAAGGGTTTTGTTCCGGTTGAGGATATAAACGTGGAGGATATCAAATACAAGTAAGCGTTTTTTGGAAAATAATCTTCTCATGTGAATTTGTTACTTGCAGGGATCTGAAAATAATCTTGATATTTTTTGCACGGTGTGATTGTCTCCCTGGCAAATGTTCAATTTAGAGCTTGCTTATAACGTGTATAACTAGCTAATTGTTTATTTTCAATATTCAACTATAACCACTGCTTTGTTTTATTTCAAAATTACCAGAGACAAGTCTCGTGAAAAACAAAGGAAGAAAAACCTGGTATCAAAACAACAGGCTGCAAAAGAGCGAAAGCAGCAGAAGTCTAAAGCAGTCACAAATGCTTCGAGTTCTACGGCTGTGAGTAAGAAAACGGCCAAACAGAGACGTGCAGTTCAATCAGCAGAGGATGCAGATGAGCTAGACCGGGAGTATCGCCTCCTGAAGAAGTTGAAAAAAGGGAGGATCGATGAAAATGAATTTGCAAAATTAACGGGAACAGAGGATCTGCTTTGAGGTGAGAGAAATGTTCCACCAGCCCCCAGTTGATTCATGGGTCGTTCGAGGTGCATGCATTGACGAAGTGAAATATTTTACATCACATCTAACTTTAGATTTTCTTCATTTTAATATGGCATATCTCTTATATTACCAAAAAAAAACAAACAAAAAAACATGGCGGTATATCTGAGACGAGGTGACAAGATTAAGAATATTTGCACTCTTTATTGCTTTGTATTGTGATAGTTTGAATCCTGAGCCATTCAGGAAGTTGTTTCATCAGCTTGAGCTGGTAATTTTTGTAGGAATACGATTCCTAGATTTTATAGATTATAAGGTGTAAGAGAGAGTTGGATTTTGAATGATCTTAAATTGTACTTGAGCCCGTTTTAATTGCATTGAGGAAGGTTTTTAACTTTCTTTCTTTTATAATGGAGGTACACGGACTTAATTATAATAAATAGAAAGTAGAGGACCAATTTTTTTATTTTTATTTTTTTAAAATCGGAAGCAAAAAATAAGTTAAAATACTCTTTTTTAAAAAATAAAATAAAAAGAAATACAGACTCAATCTTTAAACTAGAAGTATGAGAATCTCACCTTGTTGCGCTTGAGCTACTCTTTTCATCTTTTTGTTCCAAATTACATATATCTAGTGTAAAATGACAATTTTTTTTTTTGGAATTAGTCCCCGCGCACGTGCACATATGCAGAATAGATCAAACGAGAATGATTTTTTTTTTTTTAATGTAGAAACTATGAACTAATCAAATTGTTTCGGTACTCTGATTTAGATAATCATGATCTAGTCAACTTTCAGTAAAAAGAATGGTGACAATTTTATAATACATTAAAGTGTTATAACCGGACATTCATGAATTGATTTGTTCGTTTTTTTTTTTTTTTACTCACACACCCGGCCTGTGGTCTTGAGGAGATTCGAACTCGTGACCTTTGGTCTCTAAGCAATCTCACTCCACCACTAGGTCATCCCCACCGGGACGATTAGTTCGTTTAACATATAATATTTCTTGTTTTCCCCATGAGTTTCCTTATTTATTCTGCTCTAGATTTCCTTATTTCATATTCTTCATCTTTTCTTCCCGATTCACGTGTTTATTTTCTTTAGTTATCTCATATGTCATTTTCAATTGAGATTTGAGTATTTATAGTTAATGCTAAAATGTCATACAAATTATGTTTGTATCGTTCATGCACATCGTTATTTTTTTTATCGAATGAATTTCCATATCAATATATAATATGAGGCAAATGACTTGAATACAAGATATTGTTAATATGTATTTTCCATATTACCTGTACGCTAGATTTATGTTTCTATTGTGGTTGATAAATTATGTCGTTATCTACTATGGTTGATAAATGATGACGTTGTGAATCATAGTTTATGCTAAAATGATATAAAAATCATGTTGATATGATGTATACATATTTTTTTGAAACGGGATATATATGATCTATACATATGACTGATAACTTTTTCACTGAATATATAATCATATTTATTGTTAATACGTACGATAAATGGTACTAGTATGGTTTATACATGTTCAGTAATTTTTGAAACATACTCAACCTTTAATCAAACAACCATATTATGACTCACCATTTAATTATTTTCCCATTAAATCAATTTGGTGTTCATATTAGGAACAACAAAAATACACCATATTAACATAGTTGTGGTAACATATTATTATTTTGTTGTCGAAGGTAACATATTATTATTGTTTTCTAACATATTAGCAATACATATGGCGGACTTGGTATTTATGAAAAATAAAAGTAACTGCCCGTTTTTTTATATAAACAAATGACCATTATGCACCCACATTTTTTGAAGTTCATCTTATTATTTAGAAGTATGTCATTGCCTTTTGTGTTAATTTGTGTAAACGGTATTACAATGCTTTAGATTCTGGATTGAAATTGAAGTACAAGAAATGTAGAGGAGTAGAAAATAGATTATAAATAAATTGAATTAAAATAATTGAAACAAATACAACAAACTGGACTGGAATGTCTTGAACGTTTGAAATGGAAACAACTCAGTCAAGGGGATCTCCGCAAGATAATTATGTCATGACTAGTGCTTCGGTTTGAAAAATGAAATCACTTTGTCTTTTCGATAGTAGCACCATAATTCCAGTAAGACTCTGACGATCTAAACAATACGAGAAATTGAATTGCAACAAGAAAGGACATTCAATCACATGTGAGTAATCTCTAGGAATTATAATCTATTAATGCAGCATTGACACATGTTGGTTATCGATCACTCCCGGACTGGCCCGAGCCCAGGGGCCAAATGTTATGAGGCCACCCAACCCGGCCCAAAATCTTGCTGGCCTAAAAATCCATAACCTGACCCTGCTTGAAAATTTCTGGTTGAGTTGGGCTGCTCGTGGGCTAAAGGCTTATTTTACATATTTTTTACTTTCGGGAACAGTCTAATTTTAACACCTTTACAAACCACTATCACTGCAGTTGACTAACTCCTCCATGGGTTATAGTCTCCATCATTCAAACTTAATGGTCAGGTGGGTGTCGGTTATACCCAACACACTATCTCCTATGGGTAAGGGAGCTCAGACCATCCAAGTGGGTGTCGATTATACCCAACACACTAACTCTTACGAGTTACGGGTGAGGGAGCTGAGACCATCCATGTACACCCGCGGGTCGGACGTTCGCCCAAATATCCCCATATACAACCCAAAGTTCAAGCACAATTTCTGAGAGAGATTCAAGGTACGGGTGTCTGTTACAGCTCAACATACTAATTCCTACGGGTGCACTAAGACCATCCAAGTACACATACACGTCGAACGTTCGCCCAAATCTGGCCATGTACAACCCAAAGTCCACCTAAAGGTTTGAGTGTCAAGACCGAGCAGTGACACATGCATGGATAGACGCGTGTGTGAGATCGGAGTCCACATACTTGTACATATTAGATATTCTATTTAAGTGATTAACACACTTAAATACAAATTTTAATTTAGTCAAGACTTCAATGTCAGATGTCATAAATGTGACTTTTCACATTTCTCCACATTTCATAAAGGGCTAATTTGGTTGGCAGGAAAGTAAAGTTGTCTGGGAATATGATTTCTAGTAATGTGATTCTGAAGAAAATGAATGATATATATTATTTATCTCGTATTTGGAACATGATAGGGAAATTATTAGGATTCCCATTTTAGTATTTTTTAATCAAATTAAATAAATAGGTTTATTAAGATAATTTAATAATATTGTAGACTTATAGTCTAAGTTTGATCATCATTCTCCTCTCCCAATTAAAAAAAAATTAACAATTAAGAAAATAAATAAATAAATATAAATTATATATGTAAATATAGAAATACAAACATGCGCTAACCATAGACTATCAAAAAACTAATTGCATTAATTTATAAAAGTAATTTATTATTATTATTATTATTATTATTATTATTATTATTATTATTATTATTATTATTTGGTCGACATCATTTCAAAATAAATTGTTACTAATGTCGAATTTTGTTGTTGATTCTAAAGTGGAGTTGTTCATTGTTTTGAGTTTGTCATTTCCTACCACCAATTACAAAAAATAAATAAATATGATAATCGGATTTTAGTATGATTTTTATTTTTTCAAATTTTACTGTTAAAATTCAAAACTTGATAATAAAAAACTAATAATAATCCACACAAAAATTGAGATTAAAATATATTTTAAAAAATTTTAATTTTTTTATTAAAAAATTATAAATACAATTTTAATAATAATTTATATAAATAATAATAATGGATGAAAAATCGAATAATAAAAATTATCTAACACAAAATTCCTAGAGCTAAGTAATCAGAATACCTACTCCAAGTAGGTATTCATAATCCACGAAATTAGTATTAATTTACTTGTTTTGAGTATTCTGATTATTTTTCAAAATTCTTAAAAATTGAATCAAACATAGAAATTTAAAAATAAGGAATCATATTACTTTTTAATGCTAGATTGCTTACCAACTAAACGAGCCAAAGTGTAAATGAATTTTTGTGACAAATAGATATTTCATAAATGCACTTTCAAATTTTAACAGTCAATTTCTCATTCACTGAAAATTAATTTTGAAAAAATAAAAATACTAGAATCATTTGTTACAAACATATATGAATCAATCATTCATGCTAAAAAGGGGTGGGGTGGGGTGGGGAGGGGCCGGGTACATTCTAACATAAGGGGATGTATTACATCATTTTACTATTTATAACTAATTTTTATTATTTTCAATTTTTATCGACAGACCGATAAAATAATTTTAGTTTTGAATTGTCAAAATATGTAATTAAGTGTTATAATAGGTAGTTGAATTGTCACAATATATTTGCGTGTACCATCTTCTTTTGTCAGCCAACAATCACATTCTCTCTCTTCTGTCTCTTTTTTTCTCTCTCCTATCATCCTCTCTTTTCTCTCCTCTCTCATCCAAATTTCAATCGTTGCTAATTACATATATAATTATATTTGTATATTTATTATTTTCCCAAATTATAACTATTGCAAAAACAATTATATATATATATATTAATTAATAATCTTTTTTTTGCATTTCAACTGTAAAAAAATAAATTCTCTATAAATAAATCATTTATTTCAATAATTCATCACTCTTTCATTTCTCTTCTCTTCTTGTATAGTTATCTCATAATCTTCCAAATGAGTGATAAATATGGTGGATCATTTCCAAATTATTTTAGTTCATTAAATTCACAGAGCAATTCAAGTTCTGAAAATTCTCAAACTTATTCTAGTCTCAATTCCCAATACTCTCAATTTCCTTATCTTACTAATCAAAATCCTCAATTTTCTCAATTTCCTTATCTTGCTAATCAAAATCTCCAATCTTTTCAATTTCCTTATATGTCACCAATGGGAGTCAGCTCATGCCACCTCTGGGGAATCAATTCATGCCACCAATGAGAAGCCAATTCAAACCACAAGATTATTTTGCAGCAATGGGAAGTCAATTCATACCACTAGCTTCTTAACAATTTTCACATATACCAAACCACCCATCTAGCGAATCCCGACGATCGAGTGTAGAATCTGACAAGGAAGAAACACCATCAATGTTTGACTCTTAATTTCCACCACACTCTACACAAATGAGATTCTCAATTAATCTCAATGATAATGGCGATGATGATGCCGAAGGCCTCAATGAGAGTCATACGAAGGTTGCAAAAGTTGGATGGACAAAAGAGGAGGAGACTCGTCTTGCACAAACCTCGAGCATCGTTAACAATTCATCAATAGAAGACAATGCACAAAAGAGTAAGGATTTCTAGCAAAAAATGGCTATGTACTACAATGACAATGGCCGGCTAACACTACTGCTAGAGGATGGGTGGCTGTTAAAGCGCACCATTATTATGTGATGCCGCATGTTACCAAATTTGTAGGATTTTATAATAATTTTTACAGTAATCAAGTTAGCGGTCAGAGTGATGATGATGTTTTACAGGTTATAATTGCTTAGTAGCACACCGAGCACCCAAAGAAAGACTTCAAGTACATGCACGTATGAAGGGAAATAAAAAGATTTAAAAAAATACTCCTCAAACAATGATATTTTGCTAATAAGAAATCGAATTGAAGACATCCGAATCTGGAGAACATACTACTTTAACAAATCCAGATACATATATAAATAGTGAAAGACAGCCTCGTCCAACTGGACAACAGAGAGCCAAAGCCAAAGCCAAAGTCAAATTCCAAGAAAATGAAAATGTGTCACAGATAACTGAATTTGAAAAATGAGATAAACTTAAACGATATCAAATGCGGAAATTTGCCATGAAGAATGCCGAGATAAAGTAAAGAGAAGATGAGCACAAAAAATGGGAATATGAAATCATTATGAAAGATATGAGTCGAATGACGGAGATACAACTTGAATGACATCAAAAAATGGTTGAGGAAATTCTTGTGATGTTGTTTTCATTGATTTTTATTATGAATTCTAATTATGTAGTTTTTATTTTCTAGTATTATTGTGATGTTGTTGTATTAATTTAGTATATCGTTTATTATTATTGTAATGGATTTTAAATGATATTTTTATATTATTATTAAAATAATTTTTGTAATTTTATTGTAAATTTTTGTATTTCATAGGAATTTATTTTATTTTATTAAATTAAATTAAATATTAAAGTAAACAATACAAATAAATAAATATATTGTAGTATATGAAATATGTATGGATATATGTGATGTTTATAGGTGAGACCAACGTAAACTTGTTTTTTGAGTTTATGATTATAGAAATTGATTTGAAAAAGTTGGTGGATTTAAATTTTTAATGTGTCGCTGATGTATTAGAGTTGCTTTCTCAATACATGATTGCAACAACCCTAAGGGTAGCTACAATGGTTCAAAAATAAAAACGAAAAATACAAGTTTAAAAATTAAAGTTGACTTGGACACCATAGTGGTGTGATGACTTGGAAAAAGAATCAGACTGAGCTTTGAAATCTGATAGCTAGCTCTGAGAGCAACTCCAATCGAGCACCATATCCCATTTTATAATAGTGTATTTTTAGTATTTTATAATGATTTGTATTGTGTATATATATTACTTTTATGTACTAATTTTTTTGTATATGATATTTTTGTTAAGAGAATAATTAAAATTATAGTTGTAAAAATTAAAGTCCCATAAAAAATAAATTTATTAACATAAACACATAAATTAAAAATTATAACAATGACATTAAAATAAATATTTAGTTTAATATTTTTTTGTTATAGCCCTTCAAAGTTAAGATATCTAGTAATAATTTATTTTGTAAGAAATTATTGATTAATAATTATTTATATTAGATGTTCCGTGAATATACAAAAAAAAAGAGGTTCAATTTGTAAATTTGATAAATATGTGGGTGTTATTGAAAAAAATAAAAAATGATATAAGAAAAAATATTAAGGGAATATTCTTTTGAGTTTGAAAATGAGTATGTAGGTTGAAAATAAATTACTGTTTGATTGGACATTTACTGCAAAATGAGTTTGAGTTTGAGTTACTCGGTTAGAGATGGTCTGATCAGAAAAAGTAAGGTGATATTGGGGCCCACACATGTAATTGTCGGCCACCCCCATTTTTTTCTTTTTTCTTTTGTTTTTTTTTTAATTTTTTTTAATATGTATGTATATAAATGATACTAGTGGGATCATCATAGAATTGTTTTTTTTAGTTTATGATTATAGGTATATGTTTAAAGGGATAGGTGAGTTTAAATTTTTGGGTTAATACACTCTAATATCACAACATTTACAACTTTTTTTTTTTATTTTTCACACAATGTTTTAGTTTTTGTAATAATTCCAAAACCTTACATTTTTGTAACAATTAAGCCATGAGATGAAAATAATATGAAGTTGCTTAAATTTTTTACATATGCGCACTCTTAATCCAATATGACATAATTTTATTTTGTTGTAATAATTTTTAAAATTTTTCATAATTATAATTTCTAATAGATAAAATTATACATATCACATTTGTGCATCGCATGAGAGATATTCTAGTTTACTTTATACCACATCAAATTAATAGTGAACACAAAGGTATGTTATGATTAAAAAAAATGAATAATAGGAAAATTTCTATAATTCAGAAAGTTATAAAATAATTTTATTTTATTGTAATAATATTATTAAATTTTTCATAATTATAATTTCTAATAAATAAAATTATACATATCACATCCATACATCGTATGAGAGAGATATTCTAATTTAATTTATGCTACATTAAATTAAGAGTGCACATAGCTTAATTTTCATTAGTATGACTTAAATCTAATAAAAAGATAAAATTCTGGCATTTTTGCAAAAATTGAAACCTTTTTTTGAAAACCAAAAAGATAAATTATTTTCCTGGATTTATTGTTGCAATCACGGTAATACCTCCCTCGATAGAAAAAATACTCTATAAAAAAACGTCTGACAATGGCAATGCCCGCCCATGCTGCATGTAATAAAATAATAATCCCCCACGTGTTTCGATTATAAAAAATAAATAAATTAATACTTAATACTTAATACCTATATCAAATATATATTTATTTAATAATAGTGTTGTAGTCTCTACATCTAAAAGTAGCCAAAAATTCAACTGTGTACTACTTACTGCACTCGATCAGCAATGGAATCATCGGAAGAGTCGTCGCCATTCGACCCTTTAACGCCGGCAGTTCCTATATCATACCCGTTGAAAACGCTGGAGGAACTGGAGTCGCGCGCCTACTTCAAGTCGTTCCACTTTCCGTTCAACCAGACGGCGGTGAAGCTCCCGGCAGGTGGCGACGCGCCTCTGCCGCGGCGGTCGCGGACTCTGGTCTGCCATGACATGGCGGGAGGGTACACCGATGATAGATTTGTGCAGGGCGGGAATAATGCAGAGGCCTACTCCATTTGGCATTGGTATTTGATCGATGTTTTTGTCTACTTTTCGCATAATTTGGTGACGCTGCCACCGCCGTGCTGGACTAATGCTGCACATAGACATGGAGTCAAGGTGAGATAGCTCGTTATTGGTAATTGTTACAGTGTACGGAAAGATGTTCATTGATTGAATAAAATGTCATAATATAAATCAATCAGCATATTTTGATAATGAGAGTTTCTGCTGAAGAATTTTCTTCTGTCGTTGGATTTTTGTTTCTATTTTCTTTAGTGATTTTGATTTTGTTGATGCTCAAGGGATATGATTTTCTATTATCTAAGTTCTGTTTATTTCGATTTGCAATGTTGTTATAGTGTAGGAAAACGTGCATTGATTGAATAGAATGGCATAATAAATGAGCAAATTAATTATGTGACATGCTCACTGATGAGAGTTTCTGCTGAAGAATTTTCTTCTGTAATTTTGTTTTCTCTGTTCTTTAGTTATTTTGATTTGTTGATGTTGGAGGGATATACTTCTTTTATCGAATTTCTATTTATAGTAAAACTGATTTTCTTTTTTGTTCAAATGGAAGGTATTAGGGACTTTCATCTTGGAGTGGGACGAAGGGGCGAAAATTGCTGAGAGACTACTGTCAACAAAAACTTCAGCTGAAATGTATGCTGAGAGGTTGACTGAACTTGCTGTAGCTCTAGGCTTTGATGGTTGGCTGGTATGCTCATGCTCTTTCTAAGTTACTCCACTATGTTATGCCGTTTATAATTTTAGGACAGTAGTCACAGTACCTTCTAACGGGTCAAGATCCATGAGACGTATCAATACCACCAAAATTACAAATATATTACGGATATGAGTACCATATGATGGATCTTGACCAGTCTGACATAAGTTTGTAGTCGTTGCCAGATAATGGTTTCTCTCTCTCTTATACATTGAAATCATTAATCTTTCCTGAAATAAGCTCCTGTCTAGCAGCTTGAAATATTGGTTGGTATCTTAAGATAGGTGAGAATGTTGCAATTCTAGTTACAGCCTTAACAGAAGATGGTGCAAGAATATTGGCCATGAGTCATTTAATATTTGTTTTTCTTCAATACATAGTTTCCTTCTTTACGTACCTGGAAACTTTGAGTTCAATAGTATGATATGATGAAATCAATTTATTCAAATGCTTCTCTATGTTTTCTCTTGCATTCATTCTTTTGTGATGTCCAATAAATACAAATTCCATGAGAATCAGCTTCGAGAGTTTCTTTTCACTAATTAACAGATTAATATGGAGGTTGTGTTGGATCCTGTAAAAGTCCCCATTCTGCAAGACTTTGTCAGCCACTTGACCCAAACTATGCACTCTTCATCACCCGGTTCCACGGTTATTTGGTACGTTCTGTTGCACTTGACATAGCAACTCAGATAGCTCCAGTTTTGTTTTTGGCTGCTAAGGAATGATCAAAATATTACATATATGTTATGATTTAGGTATGATAGTGTTACTGTTGATGGTGAACTTAACTGGCAGAATCAACTAAATGAGAAAAACAAGCCTTTCTTTGACAGATGTGACGGCATCTTTGTGAACTATACTTGGAAGGTACTTCTCTCTTCACTGCCGTATTTGATTTGTATCTCTAGTATTGTCCTTGAATTTGTTTTCCCCATACAGGAAGATTATGCTAAGTTATCTGCTGAAGTTGCCGGTGACAGAAAATTTGATGTCTACATGGGCATTGATGTTTTCGGAAGGGGTACTTATGGTGGCGGACAATGGACTGTAGGTTTCAACTCATTAATCTTGACAACGAGACAAATAACTTTGCTTTCATGTTTTGCATCTTCTTTTGATTTTAGTCATGCATTTTGTTGTGTTTTCATGTTTTCCATAGCCATTGCCATATGTTTGCTTGATCTATGTTTTATTTGTTTGTATTATGTGAATCAAGTGAGCCTCGAGTTATAATATGATGAAGTATGAATAGGTTAGCAATCAGCGCATGACAAGAAGGTAACCTAAAAAAATTGTAATGGGCTAAGATTGTTTTATCTGAACTTAAGCATATCACCTATTATTCAGGTAAATTTTAAATTTCTGAAGTTATATATATAAATCTGGGATGCAACATATCACGGCATACAACTTTATGGGAGGTCTGAGGAAAATCATGATATCTTTAATATTAGTTTCTCCGATAAAAATTGATTATCTAGAACTGTTGTGTGAACATCAGTTCCACTAATCAAATTACATTCTTTTTAGCCCTTCTCGATCGAGTTAAAAAAGATAAGCCAATATTTGTTTAAGAATCGGAAATTTCTTGTATAACCTGTGCTGGCAGTTGCACCACAACTGAAATATGTTTTAAGATCTTATTTCATAAATCTGCATTGTTGCTTCTGCTGAAGAAACATTCTACATTCTTCATTCTACACAAATGCTTGATCCTCTAAGGAGTGAGTAGTTGGACAGCGTTTGATCCTATCAAAATTTTGAATCTTTACATGGTAATGATCGTAAAGAAATAGCACACCCCTCCACTAAAACAGAGTAAAATGGCTGTTTACCCCCTTCAAACTCATCACTTGCAAACCTTCATTTCTAACAATAGTGAAAATAATTATTCCAGTTCAGTAATTCATGTACAGAAATAAAAAATATAACATGTTTTTCCTTTTCACAGACCAATGTTGCCTTGGATGTGATAAAGAAAGGCAGCGTCTCAGCAGCAATATTTGCTCCTGGTTGGGTCTATGAGACGAAGCAAGAACCTAACTTTCAAGCTGCTCAAAATCGGCATGCTCTCTTGCACTTTCTTGCATTGATATATTCATCTTATTATTTGTTTGTTTGCTAAGTTTTCATGTATAACTTTTCCAGTGATATCTATTATGTTCTAACCTGTTGTAATACAACCGAAACAATTTCAGCTAGCGCTGATATATTCTTGTTCTCCATTTGCTACTTGAATTACATAAACAGATGGTGGGGGCTTGTTGAGAAATCAATGGGATCTGTTCAGAGCTATCCTAGAGTACTTCCATTTTACTCAAATTTCGACCAGGTAGATAGCTGTGGCAAATGTTTTATTTCTAAGTTTTATTATGCAAACAATTACTTCTTGAAACTTATGTTTATTGTTTGGACATATTATGTCAAATAACAAGACAAGACAGTAGTGTCATTATCCTCCAACTCTTTTCATGGAAGAAAGTGTGAACGGAGATAGTCAGAAAACTCTTCATATTTATGATAAATAAACATGTACAAGCGCAACTTGATAATTAACTCGCAATCTCATTTGGTTTGGTATCGGATGTTTAGGAACGAAGGATATGCTAACAAATTTCTATTGAAAAAATATCCAATACAATGTAACAACCACAATGTCATGATTTTGTAGGGTCGAGGTTATCACATATCAGTTGAAGGAAAACAAGTCTTGAACACTCCTTGGAATAACATTTCTTCTCAGAGCTTTCAGGTATATATATGCATTTGATACTTTTTTTCTCTATGTTGACTTGTACAGTGAAATCAAGAATTTTCTTATGTTATATATATTTAATCGAGTAATGTTACAGATATGCACATACAAGATATTTTGTTCTTGAGTTTCTCCAGTTATAAATTTACTGGTAGTTTGCACCATGCAAGTGTCATAAAATATGCAAGAAAATGACTACTAATATTATCTGAGCATTATTATTATTGTTGTTATTATAAAAGAACCTTTTTGTAGATGGATTTTAAACGGAACTTTAGCATTTTATGATCAATAATTCCACACATATGGTCTTTGCTCCTCAAGTTCCATTGAGTTAGCTTATCTCAGTTATACTTTCCTCGTTTTTTATTTTGTTTTTGTTGTCCTAACTCGCTACATTGTTACAGCCCTTTATCGAGTATCCTGGTGACTCTATTATTCAGCCAATCCAGGTTTCTGTCAAGTAAGTTACTCATTCATATCAGTACTTATAAACATGCTTTGGTTTTTAACATGTTTTTTCATGAGTTGTATTCTTAAAATTGTGATACGCCATTTATACAAGAGTCGTTGATCATTTTATGATTCTCCTTTTTAAAAAAAAAATTCTGCTTTCTCCCATTTAATAAAATGCTTCCGTGTTCAAAGTAGTTTTGAACTGCTGAACTGTTTTGCTCTACAAGGTTTTAGATGACTAAACTAATCAAATCTACAAGAAAAATGTTAGTGTTTAGTGTTTGTTTACAATTCTGATATATGCTACTTAGAACATGTAGTGCATTAAGCTCATCAACCAAGTAATAACCAAAGTTGGATCAGACATATTTTTCATGCAGATAATATTAACATAAATTCAGTTTTTCAAGATCTACTTACTTGAAAATTAATACATTTACTACTACTACAACTACCTCGCAGTTTCAACGAACCATTATATAGTGGTGGAGCAAACATTACATTTAGAGGGACACTTGGTGATAATGCTGAATTTACAGCAAAACTCTTTCAGGGAGAGCTTCTTATAGGGAACTCACCAATTCTCTTTACCTACTCTGTAAGTATTTCATTAATTACTAAATATTTTGAGTTACTATTTATATGTTGGCATTTGAATTACATTGATTGTTTCAGGTTAATTCAAGTGTGAACTCTCTGTTAAGTCTTGTTCTCGAGTTCTCTTCTCCCACCACAGAGAAAAGCTCTGTATTTCTAGCAGACTCAAGAAGTACCTTACCAAGCACGAACTCGAGCCATTTCATGAGTGTGATATTGCCACATAAACTGAACGGGGCGGATGTAGAATCGGGGTGGATCATGCAACAATGCAGCATTGAAATGCGCGGGCACACATTAAAAGGAATTCATGCCTTATGCTACAAGCCAAAGGGGGGAATAGCTGAGGTCGTTACTGATAATAACAAGCCAGCTCTTGGTTCATCAGATTATTATGCAGTACTTGGTGATATCAAGATTACCACATTAAGAGAAAATACAACGTTTCCACCATCCACCTCGTGGCTCGTAGATGGTGAACTCGTGAGTTGGAATTCAGCTCCTAACGGGGCCAAGCGCCTTAGTTTGAAGATATCGTGGAAATTGAAAGATGGAGATGCTAATCTTTTGATCCCCAAGTACTATATATACGTTACAAATACATCACCAAACACAGGAGTCGCACATGATTTTCTTGGTGTGGCTGAAATGAGATCGTTTTATGTTTCTGATCTAGAAGTGGTTTCTGGCACCACGAGTTTCAAATTCATAATCCAAGCTTTCGGCCATGATGGAGCTTGCCAAAAGCTTGAAGATTCTCCTTTCTATGTATTGCAGGTTCAAGGTTAGCTTATTGTGGCTTCATGAGACATGGAAAACTGGGCTGTATATGCAACAAATGTGTGAAACTATGTAGAAAAATGTTAAATGTGTTGTTGCAGGTTGTGAATCGGCAAAGGAGAAGACAAGAATGCAGCACGATTATGGAAGGGAAGTCAGCTTAATGGTTGCAGAATCAATGGACGATTCAGGCATGCGTTTCTCCAGCTATCACAATCATGGCAGCATGTTTCAGAAGTGGGTCAATAACGAGGTGGGTGTCAAAATGCAGAGAGATGAAACTAGAGGGCCAACTACGACAATTTACATGTTGTTGATGCTAAGCTTGTCAGCCATAGTCGTTTATATAGTCTGCTATCTGTAGAAAAAATGTTGGGTAATTATGTAATATTATTTTATACATGCACGACAGTCGACAATGAGATCTTGCATGTGAGTGTAATTTGATAATTTTGTCATTGAAGATAAAAGAAGCATTACTAATTTACGATATGACGTGGAATAAATGGATATATAGAGAGAGGAGATATCAAATGTAAATATTATTAATTTAGAATTAATCATATTCATTAGATCTTGTTACATGTATTGTTAGGATTACTTTTTATTTATTTTACATTTTACATTTATTTTGTGGAAAAAGTCATTATTGCCATGTAAAATTAATCAATATCTTAATAAATACTTCCTCCCTTAATTTACACATTTTCCATTTGTGCAATCATCCATTGTAAATATATATATATATATATATATATATATATATTAACGTCCATTGTAAATATATATTACCATTATCAAACATTTGTTAATTTAGTAAACATAAATGATTAATTCATTAATTAATTAATATAAGTAATGACTATATTACTTTCAATTTTCACTACAAGAAAAAAATGCATATAAACAACGGCTAATCTATGTTGTTAATAGAGAAATCAGGTATTGTTGAGAGGAACGTTGCCTTTAAGACGCGTTGAAGACAATGCGAATTCCGTGTTATCTATAGGTCTATATACAACGGTTTTTAGAATCGTCATTATATAGCAACTTTACCAATAAACAACGGGTTTTTTTATAATAACCGTTGTCCATATCATAACAGACAACGGTTTATTTATAGTCCGTAATAACTAATTTTGAATATAAAAACGGTTAATGTTATAATCATTGTCTATTACTAGATTTTTTATTTATTTATTTTTTGTAGTAAATTTTAAAAACTTGCTCACATAAAATAGTTTTTATTGGGTTGAAAGTTTCTGTTACACTTTTTCGTGTTTCACTCCATGTTACATTATCAAATTTATGATTTTAATAATATTTATTATAAAATAAAAATTAATTATAACATAAATAGTCATAGTCAACATTTATCAACAAAAAAATGAATTAAAAAATTATAAAACATAATTTTGAAAAAAAATCAACCATAACAATGAATTATTAATTAAAAATTAAAAATTAAATATTAAAAAATAATTATAAACCTTAATTGGGTAGGGTGAACCCTAAAAAAATCATAAAATTAAGCCAAATCATAAAAAAATATAAGAAAAACTCATAATTTGAAAGTGTAGAATGTAACATAGAAAGTGTAACATGAAATTTGATGCAGTTTTTATTATAGCTTGTAATTTACAAAAATAAAAATAAAAAAAAGAACGTCAAACAATGACAACGAACATTAAAATAATCTGAACATCATTACCATTTTGACATGTTTATAACAAATCTATTCGGCCGGTCCAAAGGGGTGTTTTAGGGGCCCAAAAAAATTCATTATACCATGGAAATAAAAAATCTACAGCTAAATCTTCACTCTCCCGTTGCAGCGCGACTCGCGACCTCTCCTCTGCACCTCTAAGCCTCGGTGTCTCTCTCTTTTACTCCCTCTCTCCCTCAGTTCTCTATCACCTGGTATTTCCGTATTTAAGACTTAATTGATAGTATATAAGTAGGGCGGTAAATGGAGCCGCTCGCGAGCTATTCGGAATTCGGTTCGAAAAAAATTCGTTCGAAGTTCGTTCATTTTCTAAATGAGACGAGCTCGAGCCTCGAATCAAGCTCGACAAAATTTTCGAGCCGAGCTCGAACATATTAGCATTCGGCTCGGCCAGCTCACGAACATGTTCGAGTTCGAGTTTTAATCGAACATGTTCACAAACATGTTCATGAATATTATAAATAATTTAAACGGGTAAATAAAATAAGCTATTTTTTCAAACTCGAGCTCTAATATGTAAATTAAACGAGCTTTTTTTCGAGCATTCGAGCTCAAGCTCGTTTAGTAAACTTTCGAGCATTTTACGAACCGAGCTTGAACCGAATTTGAACACAACAAATATTTATCGAGTCGAGCTTGAACAAGAGGAAAAAAGCTCGAATCGAGCTCGAATCGAATTTGAACATAACAAATATTTATCGAGTCGAGCTTGAACAAGAGGAAAAAAGTTCGAATCGAACTCGAGCTTGAATATTCCTTAACGAGTCGAGTTTGAGCATCAGGGTGTTCGGCTCGATTCAGTTTGTTTACAGCCCTAATTATAAGGAACCTAAACACTTAATTCCCTTTCACCACACAACACATGATATTTCAACTGCTATATATAAATCTTGGATACTGGGCTACAATATAAAAAGTATTTCCTCTGTCTCGATTATATAGTTCATATTACTATTTTGAGGTGTCTCGATTATATAGTCTTATTACTATAAGTAGCATTAATTTTATAGTAATGTACAAATACATCCTTATTAATTCTTAAAAATTAATTAAAAAACTAACTACTTAAATCTTGAAAGTCATAAATATTAAATAATCATTGGAAGTTTAGCTTTAATCTCTTATTTTTATAAATATTTATAATCTACGTGTAACTAGAAAAGAGACTATATAATTGGAACAGATGGAGTAATACTGAGTAACGTACATGAGAAGCTCAACTGCACAGTGAGTGAGTGAATAAAATAGAATAACAACAGCAATAGAATGTCTTGGATCGAGTGCTTAACATCAGCAATAGAATATATATCAATTAATTAAGAGAATTGAAGCAAATTAAATGCACATTAGCTAACATATAAGTGCAGATAAAGAGAGGTATAGTATCAATCAAACAGTGTTTCTTTTCATGAGCTAATAAATACTCATATACTGTCCTAGCTAGCTACAGCTAGATCATGTAATTAAATCACAATGCGCTGCTTGGTTTCTGTCCTTACGTGTACAACTTAGCTCAATACCAGAAAAATAATTGGTTCCCAAATCCAAGATACCTTAGTCCGTAGATGGAGTCAAGTGCCAACTAATCATAATCAGAAACCAGACCGACCTCTAGCTAGCATCACCACCAACTTTGTTTAATTTTTCAAATAATTAATTAATAACTAAAAAAATATAATAAATCCTAACTGAAAGTATTAAGTGTAAAATTAAATTAAATCACAAGAAATTGAAACCGAAGAAAAATAAAAAATTATGCAATATAAAATACAACATATATAAAAACACAATACGATCATATCCCAGTTGTAATACATAGAGGTGGGGCATAGAATCTATACGATATGTAATATATAAGAAGTTATAGTAGTAATTAATTGGAATATATCCATGGTTGTGTTTTGGCCTTTTTGGTATGGAACTGAGAAAATGTAAAGTATAATAAAAATGAGATAAAATCTACAAGAAATCGTCTATTGCATATTTTGCGTTACATTTCTTATTGTACAATCGAATTTTTAGTTTTTTTTTTTTTCATTTTTTTTCTTCAATGGTAGTTTCTTGTATTTTTTAGTTTAGTTTTACACTTGTTATTTAGGTACATCCTATCGAATTAGGGTTTATTATGATTAAGATTTTTGAATATTTAAGTTTTCAAATAATGAATTAATAACTGAAAATAGTGAATGAAATACGCCAAATGAAAAAAATAATAATAATATGGAATATGAAGTGCAACACAAGGGTGCAATAGTGAATCTCTGTACCATGTCTCTCATTCCAAATTATATATGTATAAAAGCTTTAATTCCTAGCGTGAATGATGAAGTTTATTGATCTCAAGTTGAATCTCATATATATATTAATTAATCAGTCGGCCAATGGATTGAGCAGTTGGCCGACGAAGAGAAGCAGCCCAGTGGTATCCTCTCTGATAAGGAAGAGAAACGGATGATCAGCCACAAATTCGAGGCGCGGCTTCTCATCCTCCATGAACGAACACCCCATATCTTCATCCTCCACTGTAACAGCCGCTGCTTCCGTTCCTTCCTCGTTCACCTCCACAAACGCCTTGTGCCTCATCCTCGAAACAAACAGAACAGTCTCTGAGTCCACCATCTCAGCCAGACCCGCATCCTCCTTTTCAAGAAAGGGAAGCACCACCCCCAATCCTTTGAGAACATCCGAAGCCTCAAATTCGAAACCTATCTTAAACTTGGGAATTCGGAAAGCATCAAGCCACTCCACCCCGGAAGGGAGGTGGCCGTTGATGAATTCGGGCTCCGAACATATTCTCTCTATCAATGCTGGAAGGCCGTCTCTGGCATCTGGAAGATAGATGCACATTGAAAAGCTGCGCTTGTCACTGCCTTGTTTGTATGGTAGCTGAAGAACTTTGAAGCCGTTGAATGCTCGAACGCGTTGCAAGCACCAGCTGGTCATGAAGGGTGCCTGGATTGGGGTTCCGTTTAAGAGATAGAAGTCGAGGTGTCTTGTTCGTGAAGCGTCGAATACTTGATTCCACGCTCCTTTGAAGTAGATTGCATTTGCCAAGATAAGCCTGGTAAGTTCGTTGATTGAATCTGGTGGGACTATCTCTTTGACGAGGCCGTTTGTTTCCTTCTCTGCCCAAGCGTTCACTTGTTGTCTAGCCTCTTCACTCTTCACAAATCATCAAGATAAGACAACATATTAAACATTAATAATTCTAACCTGCAGTACAAATGTGGAATGCGAATATACCATTTTTTGTGCATCTTAAATCCTAAACCCTAATACTACAGATACTGTAAAAATATAGTTTCTTTTTTGGATTAATTACACTTGTAAAAACTTGAGCTAATTTTTCCCTTTTCATTGTATTGGTTTTCTAGATACTTATCAAGCACACCAATAATTTGTAGAGACTGAGAATTTAGGAGAATTGTGAGATTGAGAACTCTGCAGCATTTTGTTGTAATATATGTACACAATTGGTTTTAGTTAAAGTGCTTACTCCTAAAGCAGTTTATGCTCATTTCTATTTGCTTGATTGCAGCTGTATATCAAGGTTCTTTGCCTGAAAAGGAAGCTCTTCGAATATCAGAGATGTTCAAAACTAATTTATTTGTGCAACCACTTCCATTTGATTCGAGGCATAAGAAGTTTGTGAATATGTGTCTTTCCTTCAAGTGCAGACCTTGGTAGAGATGTCAAAGTGAAAACTAAGCTAGAAAAAAAAAAACTCTGTGGTAGAGGTAACATGTAAGCTTTGCTGAGTTTTTTTTTTCATTTGTGACATTGATGCTTTTGTTTGGGATTTTTCCTTGTGTTTTGATGGCGCGGTAATTGTGTTGGTGAGCAAGTATATCTAGATATATGTTGATGGGGATTTTCCTTACAAAAAGATGTAAAATACCCTTACAAAACAATAGCAAAATCGTTCCCTCCAAAACTGTTGAAGATATTCTGGGAATTTTTGTTTTGAGGACTAAAATTGATAGTAAAATGGGACCAAAATTGATAGTAATTTTAAGAGAAAACGTCACGGTGGTACTTCATGTCCTATGAACCAAAAGTGATAGTATTGATACTAAAATCGGAGTCAGACGTGCTCTCTTGGACCAAAATCGAAAGTTTCTCACCAGACATGCATAGCTCAACAACAACAGATATGCAAAAAGAATTAAATATATAGCTTGCAGTATATTATATGTAAACCGAACTGCTAATGAAAATTCCGCGTATATATTTTTGTGTGTGTGTTAGTAATAGCAACTCCTCCCATAAGGAAAAAATTGCGAAATTTATGAAGCAAAATCAAAATAAAAAAAAAAAAATAACAAATTACGTTGATAAAACAAAAGCAGCAAATAATCGAAAAACTAACCTGATTCTGAAAATCAACATGTTCGGCAACCGCCTTATAAGAATTGTGGATAATATCTCGAAAAACCGGCTTCAAAGTAAATCTTTGATCGACCCACAACCCGTTTTTGGTGGACAAAAGGGGCCCGCCGCGGCCGCTGCCGTCGCGCAGCACGGCTCTCGCAATCATCGAGAAAAGCGAAGTCAGTTCTTCCAAAGACTGGGACCTGAGATAAGTCAGAAGCTGGGATCGGGTCGGACCGCTCGACCCGGCAGCAGTCATGGCGAGTAAGAGATGGATTGAAAGCGGCGACATTACGAGGTTTTTGCCTTGAGCGTGGGCGGAGATGACGTGCTTCACCATCTCCAGGGAAGCGTCGGTTTCTTTTAGGGCGAATTGCTTGAGGCTCAATAACTTCGCCATGGAGGCAACTACACAATTTTATTTTATTTTTTTTGGGGGAAAGGAACTACACAATTGCTGTAGAGGGGTTAATTGCATTTGAAGGGCTAAATCAATTCTTTTGGTGAATATATATATATATATATATATATATATATATATATATGGAAATGATCAAATGAGATTCCTTTCCCAGGTGGGAACTAGGAATCAATTCTAGCCCTTGTTTGACTCAATCTGGACGATCCAGATTAAATCAGATTTAAGTGGATGGGCAGTGGCATTCCTGTAATTTTTGGCAACTTTGTGGGCGGAGGGGTAATATAGTAATTTAATAATTCTTTTCTTTTGTTCTGAGGCTAAAATGAGAATCGCATGAGGCTAAAATGATCGAAGTAGGAGGCTAAAATTGATATGACATTTTCCACTAGGGTTCACCGTTCCCAATTAGGGTTTTATTATGATCCGATTAGGGCTCTGATCCCAACTAGTAAATATGAGATTCCCATTAGGGTTCACTGTCCCCAAATAGGGTGTATTGCATTTCATTCCAATGAAATTATCGTTCCATTTTTGTTTATCAACACATGCTAAAATGAGAAATGCATGGGGCTAAAATGAGCGAAGCCTGATGCTAAAATTGAATCTGGGCAATTTCTGAGTTCAGTTCCGATTTTGCCTTTAATGAGACGCGCAAATTGAAGACTTTCGTTTTAATTACACAATTGCCACCCAAAAATCTGGTTTGATCTGGACCGTCCAGATTGTGAAATGGATGGATAGGATTGGTTCCTAGTTCCCACCTAGGGTAGGGTTCTCACCAGATCTCATCCCTATATATATATATATATATATATATATATATATATATGAAATATTTTATTATTCTATTAGATTTCTGCAACAAGTTTATATATAGTAGCTTTCTAGTCAATTCTTTTGGTGAATATATATATATATATATATGTATGTATGAAATATTTTATTATTCTATTAGATTTCTGCAACAAGTTTATATATATAGTAGCTTTTTAGATTTTTAATATGAGGCAAAAACTATTTTAACCATTTAAACTTTTAAAAAATTTATTTTAGTCAATAAGTTTTAAATATATTTTTTTAGCCACTTTAGACCAAAATGCCCTTTAGACATAAAAAAATAAAAAATATCAAATCTGCTTTTATCTTCATCTTCATCTTCATCTTCATCTTCATCTTTAGATCTGTTTTCCATCTTCAGAAAGAGAATTAAAATATCGTCGATCTTCATCTTCATTTTCAGATTTGATTTTCATCTTCATCGTCGATCTTTATCTTCAGATCTGCTTTTCATCTTCATCTTCATCGTCAATCTTCATCTTCATCGTTGATCTTCATTTATTGGACCATAGTTCTCGTCATACTTCGTCCATGTCGAGCTAGTGCAGTGAGCACACTGAAGTTCGACTTTTACAAAAAAAATGATTTTGTTTTTAACTGCGTGCTGGATTGTTCTTAAGTGCGCACAAGACATGCGCACGTAGACATCGGCAGAACACATCGGCAGACTATCGGCATAAGATCGGTTGATAGTTTTTATACATCGGCAGAACAACTGTTGATAATTTGGCCTCAAGTGCACGTGATTTTTTTCATGCGCGCACAAAGTAAGTGAGCGCGCAGACATCGACGAACTATCGGCATAACATCGGTTGATAATTTCTGTGCATCGGCAGAACAACTGTTGATAATTTGGCCTCAGGTGCGCGTGATTTCTTCTTGTGGGCGCCCACAAGCATGCGTGCATAAGGCATGCGTGCACAAAGTAAGCACGCGCGCGCAGATATCGGCAGAACACATTGACAGACTATCGGCATGACATCGATTGATAATTTATGTGCATCGGCAGAACAACTGTTGATAATTTGGCCTCAGGTGCACGCGATTTATTATATTACAATGTATAACTTCAATTGATAATCAATTGAAATAAAATGAACTTATATAATCCGATTTACTGTAATTTGAAATGAAATGTACCGACATAGCTCAATTTCTTATAATTCAAATCAAATGCTTGAGAAATTTATAACATAATGTTAGTAATAGTGTTGCAGCGCAAGGGTAAAGGCAAGAGCAAGGGCAAGGGTAAGGGTTTAAGATTTAGGGTTTAGGGTCTAGTGTGTAAAGAGTAAGAGATATAAATGGCACATCATATTTTGGTATTGTGATGTTACACTATATTGTATAGGTCTAGTTGAGAAGTCATATTTGAGAATCAATTTTATTATACTATAATATATAGGTTATGTTGAGTATCATAATTTACATGTTACACTATATTGTATAGGTCCAATTGAGAATTATTATTTAAGAATCAATTTCATTACACTATTTTGTCAATGTTCAATGGAGTATTATAAATTAAGGATCAAATTCATTTTGTATTATAATGTATAGGTCCAATTGAAAAATATTACTTGAGAATTAATTTCATTATACTATAATATGTATGTTCAGTTGGATATTGTAAATAGGGAATCGATTGGGAATTATAAATTGAATATACTATAATATCAATTTATATAATGTGACTTTCTATAGTTTGAAATGAAAAAGAATGTATATAATGTAATATGTTGTTATTTGGTATGAACTGTTATGATACAATGTAATTTCTTATACTTTGAGACATAATTTGTATTTAATAAAATGAATAATATAATGATTTGCAAAATCACTCAAAACTATAACTTTTATTTTATGCTAATTACCGATTTATATTGTGTATTTGTTTTTTTTTCGTTAAAGATTTATCAATTTTTTCATTTATAAGAACTGAAAAATGGTTAAAGTAATATTTCATTAAAAAAAAAAAGGAAACGAGAGGAAAGTGGATTTTTTTTTTGCCAATCTAAATCTTATTTAGACATCTCTCTATCTAAAACTGTGAAGAATCCCTCTCTTATTTACCCATCTCTCTCTATCTAAAAAAATACAGATCCCCTTTCTTCTCCAACTTCATCTTCGTCGCCGTGAAGAATCCCTCCAAGTCTCCGACGTCGTCCTTCCACCGGTAGTATCCCGTGAGAGCCACCTTGACGCAAAATTCCAGGTTACCGAGATGCATATTTTCTTCTCCAACTCCTCCATTGTCACGAATCTCATCGCCGTCGTTTCCTCCATTGACAACATCATCTTCGGAGCCATGATACTAGCCTCTACACATGGCCAAAAACCAGTGGATGACGGCGCAGATGGCGAGTTAGCAAGTCTGGCGTGCTGAAGAAAAGCCAAGTTCGTATATTTTCTAGCGAAGATGGGAGTACATTTTTCACGGTTCTAATTTTGGAGTTGTCAATTAATGTATCAGTTTTCTTTTTCTTTTTTCTTGTTCATTGAATTGTTGTTTTCTTTAATTTTGTCTCTTTTTTTTCACTTGGAGGCTGGAGCTTTGTAATTAAGTTATGAATTTTGAATTAAACAAGAATATAAGATTGTAATTCTGATATTGATGTTATCAATTAATATTTTGATTTCTTTTTCGAGTCGTTTTCTTTAATTTTTTTCCTTTGCTTGGAGCTTTTTATATGGGTTTTGAATTTTCAATCGAATAAGAAAATCAGACTGAAATCAAAGATCATAAATTACTCAAATTAGCGGCTGTGTGGAATATGAACCCACTTGATAAGTTTACACATATTATTGTGTTGATAAAAAATCATTTGTACTGCCCTTTGATATCTCAAATTAAGTGTAGTTTTACCATCAATCCAGATTCGGTTGGCTCATTTTCCATCATCTCTCTCTCTCTCTTTTTTTCTAATGTGCAGAAATAATACTTTTTTTTATGCGGATGAAGATTTGCTGTAATGTGTGCAGAAACATAGTTAGTGAGTTTTTTCTTGGTGATCTTTTTTCTGGTGTGTAGAAATAACAACAATGAAGGCAATGAAGTTGTCGAAGAAGAAAGGGTGTCAGTGATTTCTCGTTAGCATCGTGGAGTCAAAGTCTACTGAAGTCAAGGTGTTAGATGTTCCAGTAGTGAACGAGTTTTCCGATGTATTTCCAGACGAGTTGCCATGGATTCCTCCTGACCGTCAGATCGAGTTCACCATCGACCTACTGCCAGGTGCGGCACCAATATCTAAAGCTCCGTATAGAATGGCGCCAAAGGAGTTGCAAGAGCTCAACGTTCAACTTCAAGAGTTGCTTGACAATAAATTAATCCAACCAAGTGTTTCACCATGGGGAGCACCTATGCTATTCGTGAAGAAGAATGATGGATCAATGCGGATGTGCATTGATTATAGAGAATTGAACCGGTTAACGATCAAGAACAAGTATCCGCTGCCGAGAATTGAAGATTTATTTGATCAACTGAAGGGAGTCGGTGTGTTTTCGAAGATCGATTTGAGATCCGGCTATCATCAACTGAAGATCAAGGAGAGTGACATCCTAAAGACGGCGTTTAAAACACGTTATGGGCATTATGAGTTCACGGTGGTGCCTTTTGGATTGTCCAATGCACCAGGAGCCTTCATGGACTTGATGAATCGAGTGATCCATCCGTACCTTGACCGAATCATGATAGGCTTCATCGATGATATCTTGATTTATTCGAGAAGCAAGGAGCAGCATGCTGAGCATCTCAGAATCGTATTGGAGACGCTAAGGAAAGAAGAGTTGTATGCGAAATTTTCAAAATGCGAGTTCTGGTTGGAGCGAGTGGCATTCCTTGGCCACGTGGTGACATCAAATGGAATCGAAGTAGACCCGTCGAAGGTGGAAGCTGTTAGCAATTGGAAGACGCCATCGAATGTTAATGAAGTCCGAAGCTTCTTGGGATTGGCAGACTACTATAGAAGATTTATCGAAGGGTTTTCCAAGATATCGAGTCCTTTGACGAGATTAACAAGGAAAGATGAGAAGTTCCAATGGAGTGAGAAGTGTGAGCAGAGTTTTTAAGAATTTAAGCGACGTCTCATGTCAGCCCCAATGTTGACTATTCCTGATGGGACGGAAGGCTTTGTCATCTACAACGACGCCTCGAAGCAAGGACTTGGTTGTGTTTTGATGCAACATGGGAAGGTAGTAGCGTATGCATCGAGATATTTGAAGGTGCACGAGCATAATTATCCGACGCATGATCTCGAATTAGCAGCCGTGGTTTATGCATTGAAGATCTGGAGGTATTATCTCTATGGAAGCAAGTGCGAGATCTACACCGACCACAAAAGCTTGAAGTACTTTTTCACCCAGAAGGAGTTGAATTTACGTCAAAGAAGATGGTTAGAGTTGGTGAAGGATTACGACTGTACGATCTCATATCATCCTAGAAAGGTGAATGTTGTTGCTGATGCCTTAAGCCGGAAGATCTATCTTCCAACCAAGCAAGAGCAATTGATCAAGGAGTTCGAGAAGATGAATCTCAAGGTGGTGGATCCTTCCAACACCACTCAAGGAATTTTAGCAGCCTTAGTGGTTCGACCACTAATTTGTGATCGAGTTCGTGAAGCACAAGTTGACGATCCTTTCTTATGCAAAATGAAGAAAAGAGCATTGGAGGGTTCTATTCAGGGATTTGCCGTTGCGAATGATGGCACACTACTCTTCGAGAGAAGGTTGTGTGTGCCGAAGAACGAAGAGCTCAGAAGGGAGATTCTTGAAGAAGCACATAATACTCCGTATTCTGTGCACCTAGGAGGCACGAAGATGTTCAAATACTTGAAAATGGTTTTCTGGTGGAGAAATATGAAGAGGTCGATTGGCCAATTCGTATCGAAGTGTATCACTTGTCAACAAGTGAAAGCCGAGCATCAACGCCCTTCTGGATTGTTGAACCCACTCGAGATTCCCGAGTGAAAGTGGGAGCACATTACAATGGACTTCGTGGTAGGATTACCTCCGTCAGTTAGAGGTCATCATGCAATTTGGGTTGTTGTCGATAGGTTGACCAAGTCTGCTCATTTTCTTCCGGTGAAAATGACGTTTAGCATGGATCGATTAGCTCAGATATATATCGATGAGATAGTACATCTTCACGACATTCCTGTGTCGATAGTGTCAGATCATGACACAAGGTTTACGTCCAAATTTTGGTGAAGTCTGCAAGAAGCAATGGGGACTCAGTTGAAGTTTAGCACGACGTATCATCCTCAATCCGATAGTCAATCCGAGCGGACCATTCAGACGTTGGAAGACATGCTCCGTGCATGTGTTCTCGATTTTGGTGGAAGTTGGAAGAGCCACTTGCCACTTGTGGAATTTGCTTACAATAATAGTTTCCAAGCATCGATTGGAATGGCCCCTTATGAGGCATTGTACGGGAGGAAGTGCAGATCTCCTATTTACTGGGATGAAGTGGGAGACCATCGGCTCTTAGGCCCGAGATCGTTGAGAAGACAGTGGAAGTAATTGAGAAGATAAGAAGAAGAATCAAGATAGCTCAAGATTGTTAGAAATCTTACGCTGACGTAAAGAGAAAAGACGTGAGCTTTGAGGTTGGTGACAAGGTATTCTTGAAGATTGCACCAATGAGAAGAGTGTTTAGATTTGGAAAGAAGGGTAAGTTGCAGTCAGGTTATGTGGGACCATTCGAGATTCTAGAGAAAATAGGTGATGTTGCCTATCGCCTAGCATTACCTCCAGATTTGGTAGGTGTGCACGATGTTTTCCATGTGTCGTTGCTTAGATGATATGTGTCTGACCCTAGTCATGTCATTTCCTATGATACGATACAAGTTTCCCAAGACTTGTCGTATGAAGAAGTCTCAGTTGCTGTGTTAGATAGAAGAGTTCACACTCTTCGAACCCGTGAGGTTCCTTTAATAAAAGTTCAATGGAGTAGGCATGGACCTGAAGAGGCCACTTGAGAGCAAGAAGTTGATATCTTAGCTCGATATCCAAATGTAACAGAAATGTTAGGCTAATTTTGAGGACGGAATTTTTAAAAGTTGGGGAGATTGTGATACCCCGATCCTTTTGCTAAATTATAAATTATAATTTTAGTAAATGATTTCGAATTAATATTGTTTGAATACTAATCATGTGAGTATGTTTGTATTATGCCGTTGTTTTATTGCAGGTTGTCTTACTCAAACCGATACGTTATAGCACACAGTAGTATTATATTGAGTGTATAATACAGTTTGAATTTTTAATACTAAGGTGTCGAGTTATGTGTTAAGGGATGATTGTTATTGCATTGAATTTTGTTTGCCAAACCTTGAACACCCTAACGCTGAGCCGGACGGGGGCCTCGCTGTGTTTTAAAAGTACTTTGAAAAATTTAAAGTTAAATGGAGTTAGAAATGTTCGGGAGTCGGATTAGATCAAGGGGTTGACTTGTGCATGCCGCGCGCCCGCGGAGTGGTGTGCGGCCGTGGGAAGCTGCGCGCCCACGGGGTGGGCGAGTGACGCGCGCGCGGCGCGGGACTGCACGCTCGTGGGGAGCGCTAGCCGAGAGCATAGGTGCGCGGTCGCGCGGGTCCGGGGATTTTCCTTCCGGATTCCTACCTTTAAATTCAACACTTATTCATTTCTTCTTCATTCTTCTTCCATTTGGGGCGATTTTCTCTCTCATTTCTCTCAAGAATTTCTTCAACTTTTGGGGAGAGGATTCTACCATCATTATCCATCATCTAAGGTAATCTAATACCATTTTCTTCTTTATGATTTAGCTCCATTCTAGTTGATTGAGTTTAGGGTTTGTGATCCAAATTAGGGTTTTTCAATTTTGATTGATCTTCTTGCCTTGATATCTTGAACATATGGTTTATTTACTCCATTGAAGCTATATGTGTCGTTAAATTGAAATCCCCATGTTCATTGATGCTAAAGATTGGAATTTTACCCTAATTTCCCTTGAATTGTTGATAATTGTTTGGAGGTGTTGTGATGGGTGTTTGGGGTTGATTTTCAAGTATGTTAGAGCCCTAGGATAAAGGTATTTGTATTTGAAATATTGGGTTTAAAGGATTTAAATTGAGTCATGAGCATGTGGTTTAAATGGATGCATGTAATGTGCTCGATTAAATGCTTCAAAGAGTTTTAATGTGTATTTTGAGTCCAAAATCATGATATGAGTTAGTATATCCATGATTGTATATATGGATATGTTTGAAGACCTTAAAGCAAAGTATAGCATGAGATTGGTCTAAATTATGATTTAATATTAAAAGGTGCTAGGTGACGTATTGGGGTTCGAGGTGGACGACTTGTGCACGGCCAAGAAGTATTTCAAAGTTTGAGAATTTGTGAAAGCGTCTCATAAGGTGGGATTACTCTAAACTGTGAACATGTGTAAGGTTATAGTTATTGTTGTGCTTTGATTGTATACGTATGAATGAGACCCTTCGGGGTAGAACAGAGATCCTTCGGGGTCGACAAAAGAGATCATTCGGGGTCGACAAAGAGATCCTTCGGGATCGATAATAGACTCGTTAATGTCCTCCCTGGGGGGTAGTATGTCTGCGGGCATCCCTACAGGGATAAAGACGTTCATTAACAGGGGCATCATTATGTTTGGACCCTACGGGGTTGAGACTAGTCTTCACTCGTGCAATTAGCTATAACTGTTTGCAGTGTTCCCCACTAAGTATGTTATTAAATACTCACCCCATTCATTCAATGAATTTCAGGTTGAGGAGTCGAGGCCCGAGTAGGAGTATTGTGAACATCAGAGAACCCCCACAAGATTGTGTTTACTTTTACATGCCTTTGAATATGCGTGCTATTATAATTCCATTGATCATTCTATTTACCTTATGATTAATGATTATTGGGAATGGGATTAGCCCGATCTTTGTAGGTTGTGATTGTATTTAACTTGATATAGCATGTCAATATTTTAAAGGCGGGTCGATTGACCTAGGAGCCTACATTGTGTATATATATGTTGTCGAATTCCTATGCTATATTGTTAATTTAGGGTGCTAGACGGGCGGGTTGTCTAAGACCTATGATCCCGATAGGTTAGATGATTGTATGAATGATGTGGATGGGTTGCATGTTATAATTGTGGAAGAAAAATTTATATTCGGAATTATGACATTATACCTCATTATGCGATTTGACCTTAGCTTCCGCTCAATTTATTATGAGAACGCAAATGCATGTAAATGAATTATTTGTTAATTGACGTGGCCAAATGGAGTAGTTTGGGGCGTTATAAGTATGTTAAGTGACGTGGCCAAACGGAGTAGTTTGGGGCGTTACAAATTGGTATATAATACTTTTTTTATGCGGATAAAGATTTGCTGTAATGTGTGCAGAAACATAGTTAGTGAGTTTTTTCTTGGTGATCTTTTTGCTGGTGTGTAGAAATAATATTTCTTTCTTCTTACGCAAATTATTTTTGTTTCAATCAATACATGAAGTGAGATTATTTTTGTTTCAATCAATACATGAAGTGAGATATTAAATCAAAGCAGTCAGAGTTGGATGAAAATTGGTGCCTCATATTAATTCTGGCCAACCAGATTCTGGTTGAAAATCAGTACTCTTTCAAAAATTATTAAATGTTATTAATTATATAAGGTTAAATGTTATTAATTATATAAGATTAAAAATCATCTTAGATAAAAATGAATTAAAACTGTATTAATAGGACTCAAACCCTAAACCTTTTAGTTAACAAATCTGAACATATCCATTAAACTAAATACAATTTTCGAAATTAACATGGTTTTAATTAAATAAAGCATAAACAAATTTGAACATATACATTAAGTTAGATACAATTTTCGAAATTAACATGTTTTTAATTAAATAAGGCATAAAGTTACCACTTGCCTTAATTGAAACAAAAATATATTAATTGCAATAAAAGTAAATCTTAAAATGCATGCATTAGAATTTGAACCTTAGAGATTTTAATATTAATTTAAACATAACTATTGGGCTACACAACCTAATGGAAATATTAACATATGTTCTTTATTAAATATTTTCATAGATCTTTTCAAAAAAAAAAAAAAAAAAAAATAATAATAATAATAATAAAACACACACGCGCCCAAAACACACACATAACAATTCCATTTTTTTTTACTTTTCATTTCATGAACCAATCATTTAACCTCTAAAGTGTTCAAGAACGCCATAAATAAAATCAAGAACTTATTTTTAAATTAACAATCCAAAACAACCCGTAAATCACAATATATATATATATATATATATATACTAAAATGGAAAATAAAGTTGAAATATAAAGAGAGAGAAATGAGGTATTGAAAGGTTGGGGATTAACCCATTCTAATTAGATCAGAAAATCGGAAGACTAAACCTCAAAATCTCTTAAAAATAATCAAAGAATAAGAAAAAGGAGAATCCAAAAACGTAATTACATGTAAAAAAAAAGATTGCCGAAATTTTTTTCCGGGAGGTGAAAGGGTGAGAGATGAGAGGGGTTGGGGGCTGACCTAAAGGAGGGATCCTCAAAAATGATCTAGCTAATGAGTCAAATGAGTATTTATTCATCTCCCTAACTTAATCCTAAAATCTAATTAAATCATAACTTGGTCAAATGAAGTCCAACTTAGGTTAAATGAAGTTCTATGATTTCATATTAACGAGCACTATCATCTACCATATTTGATCATCTTGTTCCGATAACTATAGGTCTTGAAAATAATTAAAAACGTAAATGAGCTAAAAAGCCTATAAATTGGGCCTCAATATTAAAATGCCTAAATTTAGGCATTTGGGTCATATGTAATCATAAATAAAATGACTTGGGGCTATTATTTAACTTTTGTGTGTTATAGAATGACTGATCATTTGTGAAATATGTTTATGATTGGATGTTTGAAAAGTCTTCGTCAAACGATGATTTGTGGATTTTATTTCTAAAGAAAGTACCACAAAATATTTTGTTTTTAAAGGTAAAATGATTATGAACTTAGGGGTTTTATTTAATTTTTTTTAGCGTCTCAGATATATATCGGGAATTGGGACGTTACAACTGTGCCCTTGTTGATTACAAATACACAGTTGGGTGGGTAGCCACCCACACTTACAACACTTAGCTTCGCTGCTATTGTCGTGGGGCTTTACTAAGGGGTTAGATGCTAGCTGGGGGTTTAGGGGTGAATCTCCTAAAACCATTTTGATTCCTTGAACGCTTGAAAGCTAAAAGAATCAATAATTTCAATTGATTCGGTAACCTTTACCAAATTAATGAATCTATGAGAAAATTTTATTTTTGGTCTCATAGGACACATTATTCTCCCCTTTTGATTCCATTGATGTCGATTTTGGTCCCCAAAGATTTCGAACTACCAATTTTTACCACGCCATGACGTTTTCTGTTAAATATGGTGTCGATTTTGGTCTCATTTTACTATCAGTTTTGTTACCAAATGAAAATTTTCCGAAATATCTTCAATAATTTTTCCAGATTTTTTTCCTAAATAAGAAATTCATTATTATGGTTGATTATTTCATAATTAAATTATTGTGAAGTAAAAATCAAGGGAAATTTTTTATTTAGTTTAATTTAATAATATTTTTTATTAGGATTCACCACATCTTATTAAAGTTTATAATTATTTTTAATATTAAATTTTTAGTTTTCAATTAATATTTCATTATTATGGTTGATTATTTCATAATTAAATTTTTCTGAGGTAAAAATCACGGGAAAAGGACTTTTACTACAAAAAATTTGCATTTTAGCGATGGAAGCGCTCCAAGCCAAGTCCCCAAATATTAAAAAAGAATAAAAAAATATATATATAATAACAAAAAAATTAAAAATATAAAATAAAATAAATCTGAAAAAGTAAAATAAATAAAAATATTAAAAAGATTAAAAAAATCATATTCATAATTAATTAGTAATTGAAAAATAAAAGATAAAAAAATATTAAAAAATTAGAAAATAAAATAATTTTTAAAATGTAAATTATATAAAAAAATTAATAATATTTAAAAGATTAATTTCAAATTCATAATTAATTAGTAATTGAAAAATTAAAAATAAAAAAATATTAAACAATAATATAAAATATGGAAAAAAATTAAAATAATCAAATAAATCTGAAATAATTAAATAAATAAAAAAAACTAAAAATTTTAAAAAATTATTTCAAATTCATAATTAAGTATTAATTGAAAAATAAAAAAATTAAAAAAAAAACAAAAAAATTAAAAAAATCAAAATTAATTTTAGGTACGAAATTATTCCATAACTAATCTTTCACTAAGATTAAAAAAGTCAAAAATTAAAAAAAAATAATGTTTAACAACGCATTTTTCCGTCTCTAACATAATGATGGAAAAATCTATCGTTATTCCGCCGTTAATATAAAAAAATTAAATTTAAAAATTAAGATACGATGTGTATCCGTCGTTAAGTTAGAGATGAAAAAATTCATCATTAAACATCTCAATCGTAATCCGTCGTTAATTTGTTAGTATTTTAATGACGGAATATAATCCGCCGTTAAATCTATCGATAAATCACATTTTCTTGTAGTGTTTTTTTTTATAAAGAAAACAAAAAGTACCTCCTTTTAACAAATCTAACATTTGATCAATGTTTTGGCTCAAAAATCATTCATAGCTAATAGCATTTTAGAGATGATTGTTGAGGAAGTTTGTATGTGGCAGAAAGATCGATGAAATTACTGTTCCATGAATAAAAGGCCTAGAAGACAACCGCTGTGTTCCACGGTGTAAATACATATATCAATATATCATGTGACACTGCATCTGCACATCATAGATCTAAGTAATTCTCATGCGACACCACGACAGTTAAATTAAATCAACACCTAAATATGAATTACTAAAAGAGAAACAACTTGTCATTAGCTATAAATACTAAGATGATGCACATGCACCTCAGAACTCATGGATCGTTTCTGAATTGATGTCCAAATATTGAGGCGAGCAGAGCAACTACTGAGCCAAGGGATCGAGTAGTTGGCCGACGAAGAGCATGAACCCGGTCGTGTCTTCTCTGAGGACGAACACGAACGGATGATCAGCAACGAACTCCAACTGTGGATGCTCCCACAGGCCACACCCCATTTCCTCAATCTCCTCCGCAGTAACAGCTGCTGCTTCTGTGCCTTGCTCGTTCACCTCAATGAACGCCTTGTGCAATATCTTCGACACACATAGTTTCTCTCCAAGATCAGAGTCCTCCACCATCTCCGTCAAATCACCCATCTCAAAAAGATTCACCACTCCCAGCCCCTTGAGTACTTCAGAAGCCTCAAAACCAAATGATACCTTAAACTTAGGAACCTGAAAAGCAGCAAGCATCTCCTCCTTGTTGGGGAGGTGGCGGTTGATGAATCCGGGCTCGGAGCAGATCTTCTCTATCAAAGCCGGCAGACCATCTCTGGCATCGGGGAGATAGATGTACATTGAAAAGCTAAGCCTATATTCGCCTCGTTTGTATGGTAGCTGAAGAACTTTGAAACCATCAAAGGCACGGACGCGTTGCTTCTCCCAGCAGGTCATGAAGGGTGTGCGAACAGGGCTTCCGTTTATGAGATAGAAATCACGGTCGCTTGTTAACGATGCATCAAATTCTTCAGTCCACGCTCCTTTGAAGTAGACTGCATTTGCCAAGATAAGCCTCGTCATATGATTGACTGATTTTGGTGGAACTATTTCTTTGATCAGACCATTAGTTTCATTGTCAGCCCACGCATTTACTTGTTGTCTCGCCTCTTCAGCCTTCACAATTCATCAAGATAGACGATTTTAACATCAATGTTAATCAGCACAAATTTTCAATATAAATCAAGGTGTATATATATATATATATATGGTTTCTTTTTTTTTGCATACATTCGCTTTCTTTTATAATCTTTTCGTGATATCAAAAGTTGCAATAGATATGAAAACTACACATTGAAGGTGAGATCATTAATCATAATATGAATGTTAGGCTTAATTACGCAGTAGCTTGACATCTTATCATATTCACAGTAAATATTTTAACTTTCATCATCTTTATATTAATCCATTCTTGGATAGAAAAAGCTACCACTTTGATAGTATAATCTTTTAGTGATAAACAAACATCTGTGTATTTTCCTATTTTTTCCTCGGCTGCGTGTTAGTACGTCTTTTTGCATAGTTGAAATGAAAAATATAAACTCTAATATTTCATGCAACATGATCAACCATACGCACCCCCAAAAAAAATTACATGGTTTAAGTGTTGAACTAGGCATTGTATACATTGGTGCGGCTGTTAAACATATTATATAACCACCAAAATTTAAATAGCTAAATAAAATTCTAATTCCACATACATATATGCTAGCAATATTTTATGCAGCATACCCCCCCCCCCCCCCCACCCGAAAAAAAAAACAAATTTTGTTCATAATTAAAACGAAAAGCAGCAAACTAACCCGATTCTTAAAATCAACATGCTCGGCAACAGCCTTATAAGAGTTGGCAGCAATATCTCGAAAATCGGGCTTCAGATTAAGGCTCTGATCGACCCAAAGCCCGTTTTGCGTGGACAAAACGGGCCCGCCGAGCGGGCTGCCGTCGCAGAGCACCGTACCAAAAATTTGAGAAAAGAGCGAGTTGATTTGTTCCGAAGAGTCGGAGTTGAGATAACGCAGAAGCTGGGCTCGGGTCGGGCCGCGCGACCCTGAAACAGTCAAGCCCAGTAAGACATGGATTGAAAGCGGCGAGATTACGAGGTTTCTGCCTTGCGCGTGGGCGGAGATCACATGCTTCACAAGCGATAGGTGAGCGTCGGTTTCTTTGAGGATGAATTGCTCCAGGTACATTGTCGCCGCCAGAGAGGGAAATGGACAATTTGCTGTATATTTGAGTGGGGCTAAATCAATTTTACCTATAATAGTTTAATTAAAAAAAATATCAACATTTTAACCTAAGCTCATATTTGTGTAGAGTGATCAATGTCACCCGAACTACCCTAGTTTTTAAAAAGGTTATTTACTTATTTACTCTTCGGTTCCTAACTGTTGCACTTTTTTTTACTTTTGTTACAAAAGTTTGAAAAGTTACATATTAATACCTTACGTTTGGACAAATTAACACTTAATAGTATTAGAACAAATTTTTTCTATCAAATGTTTACATGGATGGTTGGAAATATTGTGTGTAACGCCCCAATTTCAGAAATCTGGGGCGCTAACACAATTAAATAATGTTCCTAATTTTATAACCATTTTCGCCTTTAAAAAGAAACTATTTTTATGGTGATTTTGATAGAAATAAAATCCACCAATCATCATTTAGGAAACTTTTCAAATAACTAATCACAAATATATTTTACAAACGACCAATCAATGTTGAAAGTCTAATATTTGAATGAGTCCAAAATAACGGCGGAACATGTAAGATTTTAATGCTATTAAATATTAAATTCATTCAACGGAAGCATAAAACGACAAAATATTAACCAAAGTCAACGTTCAACATTCAAAATACAATTTTTGACATGATAAAAAAACTTAAAGAACACATATGTCCATGTCAACAACCTACATCATTTCGTACTTGAAAACATTTTAGAAAATGTGGGTTGAGTGCCAGAAAATATTCAGTGGGCTTATCATGTTCGTTCAAACACATGTAAAGATTTATCATATGAAAAACCAATAATCCAATATTTAAAATCATGTACATGCGCTTAAGAATATTTATTCAAAAGCCGATGAATCAATGTTCATTATAATGCTCATGCGCTTAAGAATAGTTATTCAAAAACGAACAATTCAATACTTATTCTCATACCAATGTGTTTAATCATATATTTATTCAAAAGTCAAAGCGCTCAAAAGATCATGCGTGGATACAGAATCTATGTGATCACATAACTATATCTCAATGGAATTGACAATACTTGAATTCATCATACATGTCAAATCATATCCACGAAGAGCGAAAAGAGTCGTAAATCATATATGGGCGAAAGCAATTTAAAAGCATAGGTTTTAGTTAGAAAAGTCCACCTTATAGCTAAAATAGTTGAAGCTTTACACGTGTCATGCAGATCCTAAATTTGGGTTTCAGCTTCGGGCCTATAAATGAGAAACTATCTAGTATCATGCTAAGCCCTAAAACTATAACATAAGATAAGTCTGGACTTAAGGAAACGAGCTATCCGAATTTGGGATCAAACGAGCAACTCTTGAAAAATGGATAGTTTTAAATTAGTCCAAAAGATCCAATTAAAGTCTTGGTCATTCTTAAAACACATTAAGAATAAATTTTTGGAATTTAAATGAAATATCTAACATAAAAATAAGAAAATTGCAACTCTTACCGATTTAAAAACTTATAATTATTTTATTATACCTTTCAAATCTTAATTGACCACATAAGAGAATAATATAAAAAGAAAACATAAAAACAAACTCACACACACAACACAATACACGAACACACATTTTAAATGAACTCACCCACAGACCCACTTTCTCTCCTCTCCACCCCCATTTTGTACACTGAGCACACATCCACTCTTTTTTATTTACAATTTTGAAGTCAAACTTTCTCTTTTTCTCCACCATCCTCAAAATAAAGGCATTTGTGAATCCAATCAAACCCACCACTCTCATTTTCTCTCTACACCACGATTACATTTGAAAAAACAAATTTGTATCTCTCTTTATGCCTAGCACGGGTGGGTCGATGCTAGAACTATACCCAATGAGTTAGTTGCATGTGATCACGTCACGTGTAAAGGTTGTTGGAAAATAGGATTTAATAAATTGAGTTTTGACTTATTTTATCCAATTTTTCATGATCGGGATATTTAATTTTGGAGAAATTAAATACCGTACGATTGTTCTATGTTGTAAGTAGATAATCGTAGTATTTTTATTTGCTCAAATTCGATTTTTGGTGAGTGAGAAATAAATGGCTGAAGTTGGTCACACGATTGGGCATTTATGGTGTGTGGGATAATGTGTTTAAGACACATTAAATAATCTTACATTGATTTTTTAATCAAGTTAAGAAGTGTATTTAAGTGTATTAACACTTAAGTGAAGTAATTAAGTGCACAAGGATGTGAGCCATGAGCCCACACGCGCACACACGCGCGCGCCCGCCCGTGCCCGGGCACGGGCCCCGGTGCTCGTCTCCTCCTCAGACTTGGATCTTGGCAATTGGACTTTGGGTGGACTTTGGGCGTACGTGGGCTTCCGGGGCTTAGCCGTCATGGTGCTTGTCCAGCTTTGAAGGGTGTAACTCCCATGAGTTAAATGGCAAGCTGTAACTCCTTTGAAGGGTGTAACTTCCATGAGTTAAATGGCAAGCTGTAACTCCTGGAGGTTACAACACCTGGTTTGAATGCCCTCAAACCATGTTATCCCCTGCAATGAAGATGTCCTTATAAATAGGACATCCTGCATGGCTTCCAATGCTACATTCTGCACAATCATCTTGCTTGCATACAAAATTCTCTTCAAGTCTACAGCCTCTCAGTTCTCGACATTGTCTAGTTCTTTTTTAAGAATGAATAAGGAAGGACACTTTGTTGGATCAAATAATATCCGTGTAATGCAAGAGATCCGTTAGGCCGTCTAACACAAGTGTGTCCCTATTTTTTTGGTTTCGATCACAATAATAAATTGATATAGTTATTTTTATTTTTATTTTCAATTTAGATGGGGAAATGATTATTTTAACGGTCACATCATCTTTTGTTAGATGCAATTTTAACACCGTTAAATCTACAAGGCTTAAATTGATAGTTTTAAATTTTTCAAAAATTGAATCGATAGAATCTATCTTTCGAGCTCTATATTAATAGATAAACTATTTTTTTGGCTTGAAATTTATAGTTCTCCTATTATTTATTAGTAAATGTATGTATTGAAGAATTTCCATTTCATAATAGATACTATTATTTATGATTTCTTGTAGTAGTTATATGTGAAATTATATTAACACAACACACTGTAATATGTTGCTGAAAGACAGAAAGAACACATACTTTTACTTAAATATTACAAACTAGGGGTTTAAAGTTTGATAAAGCGGAATTGACAAGGGTGAAATAGGCAGCCAGCAAAGGGGACGTGGAGGGGTTGGGGGATTTAATGCAGCTAACGGCAGCTAACGAAGACATTAACGGCAGCCGCGCGTGAGGCATACCAAGTTCAGATTGAAAATGCAGTTTCGTGATGACTAATTTCAGTTTTTTAGCTCACTTTCCACGTGGAAATCGTGGGCAATTGACGCATTGAGTATGGTTCTAGCATCGAATTTCCCGCCAAAAACACACCTGCACACTAGCTCATATATTTCAAATATTTCGAAATAAGTTCAAGCTCGAATTTGAATCCTAAATCTCTATAAATCATGAAATAAGTTAAGGAAAAAGATAGATGAGGAAGAGATGAAGAGAAAGGTGTCATTGCATGTTGAATCCGACCACCGGAAAAGCTCACCGACGACGCACCCAAGTGTGGCCAAGATGAGCATTTTCTAGCCATTTTGGCCTTCTTCTCCTTATAAAACTTGCACCATTGCTTTTAAAATGAAAGGAGTCTAAAACATATTTTTGAAAAAAATTTGACCGGAAATGGAAATTCCGACGACGATGGCGGTGGTCGACGACGGTGTTCCGCCTCCAGACACCTTGCCGGAAATCTCATGAGGAAGATGGAAAAGAGACAAAGCTCAACTTTGAAAATGAGAGCATAACATTAGCTCACCTTGTAAGGAAAATGATATCTATATTTACCAATTTGGGCTTGAAGCCCACAACCTGAAAATTAAAATGGATTGGGCTCCTATTAATTATTGTTCATCCCAACCCACTAGAGTAAGTTTGACTCAAGGTGAAAAAAAAAAGTGATTCCAAATACAACCTTCATTTTTCTCTATAGCCCCCAATATTATTATTTAATTAAAATCAATTTAAAATCTTTATTTTAACCTTTTATATACACGGTCTTTTTCTTCTTTCACAGCCCCCTATTCCCTTATCACAGGATAAAATTTTCTAGTTCACTTTTCAAGTCCCATTATAAAATTTAATATTTTAAAAATGTTTATTATAAAAATAAATTTTATTATAGTATTACAAATTATAATTAATATTTATTGATAAAAATTTAAAAATTATATACCCTACTTTTGGAATAATCAACCATATTAATCAATTATATTAACTAAAAAATAAGAAATAAATATTAAAAAATAAATATAAACCCTAACTGGGTGGAATGAACCCTAAATAATAATTATAAAATTAAATTAAGCCATAACAAATTGAAATTGAAGGAAAAAAATTGATGAAAATCGAATAAAAATCAAAATGAGATAGAGAAAAGTGGGATGGAGGATTTCATTTGCCCTGTCACCCTTCTTCAATACAGTTGATATTTCCCCCCTGTCTTTCCCTTCTTTTTTTCATTTATTCGAAAACGCCTAATTTTATAACAAAAAAACGAAACGTGTTCAAACATGAAAGATTTCCTATCGAAAATTCCAGTCTGCTTTCTCATCAACAAGTAAGTCATACAAATTTTTAAGTTTTGTCCATTTCTACAAATGACATATTTTTTGGAAGATAAATTGTGGAAATAGTCATCCCTAATGAATTGTATAAATAAAAAAAAAAAAAGTGACAACCCTAAAAGTTTCGGATATCACAAAATGATAACACTGGGGACCGGACCTCATCAAAACCAATATGAAAAAACTCAGAGTAGGAAAAACCATATGGAAAAAAGAGTACTCCCAGGAGAACAAAAGTCCTGTACAACAGCATCAGCAATACAAGGTATAACTGTAGTCCAAAAACCCGTAGAAACTATAGAAGAAGATAATATATCTGCAACACTATTCCCTTCTCTATAGATATGAGAAACACAAAAATGAATATGACTCAGATAATCAAGAATAGAACGCCATCGAGTCTTGAGCTTCCAGGAACCTGCAAACTTCGAGAAGAAAGAAGCGAAACCACATAAACTGAATCTGCCTCTAGCCAAATAAAATCTAGAGACAGTCTTCGAACTCATTCCAACGCAACAAGAACAGCTAAAAGCTCAGCAATAAATGCGAATCCGATGCCTCATCCAACTTCTCCACCAATCATTGAAATAAAAATTGGTCGGATAGAATCAATTACAAAGGCTGAAAACTACAAAAAATAAAAATAAAAAAAAAGTTATGAATTTGCAAGAACGTGAAAAATATTGGTGGGCACTTTTTAGAGGATGGCAGAGTACGAAAGTTGACATTGATGTTCTTGAGAAACCGGTGGAGGAAGAAGATGCAACATCCACGACTCGGCTGGAGATGGACGGGTGGATAGAATTGAAGGTTGTGATAAGTGATAACTGATATAACTTGATGGAGTGGAAGGAGGGGGCTACATTAAATTTTTTTTCATTTCTATATTTTCTCCCAGATCTTTCCCTTCTTTTGTTTTCATTTATTTTCCCCCTTTGTTTCCCTTCTTCTTCTTCTTCTTCCTCCTCTTCTTCTTCTTCTTATTTGGGAGATTGTTTACAAAGGGTTCTTATGGGATGAGAGAGACCAACCCCCAATTTTGTTTCAATCTGCCAATATATTTTTATTTCATTTTATGTATATGTTAAACCGCGTCATTTGGTTTAGTAGAGGTAAAATCAATTTTCACATCATTTTAAATTTTAATAAATCGAATAAAAATATGCACAATGTAATACTCTAAAATTTTATAATTGGACCATATTAGGAAGTTGGGGCCAATTTGTGTATAGAATTACCCAAAAAGATAGAATTACCTCTATCTTTATATGCTTTGTGTATTGTATGTTCATGTCATCTATGACAAATATATGTATAGTAGCTTCTAAATAAACGAGACTATTTGTTTAATCTTTAGCGAGTCCCTGTTTTTCTTTTTTCAATGCTCAGTTTCGGATTATTTTACCTTCTTTTCTTTTTTCTTTCTCTTGTTAGAATGCGTGCAACTTCAAACCTTTATTAATGAAAATGTTTTTGTCAAATACACCACAAGTCATCATATATATTCCATGAGTCTGCACAAAATTTTAAAGTCGAAACATGATAGCATTCCAAACTGAAAATCACGATCAATTCGAAATTGGAAGCACACAGCTAGAAAAAATGATCCCCCAAAAAATATATACTGTATATTTGAGTGATTTTTAGAGTTGTAGTATCCAGGAAAAGCCATACTAATACAGTACTAGCTAATTAGAGATATAGAGAGTAACATTAATTAATTAAGATGAATAATAATAATAATAATAATAATAATAATAATAATAATAATAATAATAATAATAATAATAATTAAGGTTAAGGCAAAAGGAAGTTTACTTTGAAGTCACGCAGGTGGGTGCAGAAACAATAACCAAAATTACAATTTTTCTAAAATCTCATCATTAATCAACACTGTAAAATTAAACAGTTACGCACTTCTCCACAATTAATTACCTGTTCTCAATTGGATTGGGAGTAATCAATTCTCAAGGATATAAAAGGCCTACGGAAGGAACGGCCGGAGAAGAGATTTCAGACGTCGATTCCAATCTGCAACCACAGATTTCTATTAGAGATTTATTATTACTATTATTATTATTTTCTACATTTATTATTTTATTAATAAATTTGTGTTTGTTTGTTATTTTATTAATTATTAGTTATAATTTATTAATTTGTTACAATTTTTATTATAAATAAATGTGCGTGTAAAAATAAGTAAAAGGTTCCAAGCTTGAGAAAAACGTGTGTTGCTATGCATGCTATATGTTTGCTAAATCTGATAAACTCTTTCCACAGAAGAGGCCGCGTAAGTCATTTTGGAAAGCCGAATGGCTAAATAGAGTAAATAATTAAAAAAAATAGAACAATGTAAATCTTGAAAAATAATCAAGGAACTATTTGACCCTTCTCCTATAGAGGTGCTCTCCCATACGTAAGTTTGATGGGTTTGGTCTATAAGTGAATTAATTTTTTTTTTAAATTCGGTGACTCATGCAGTGCATTCATCCAACATTAACGCGTAGGCTCGTACATTGCACTCGGCAATTAATTTTTTGAAACTAAAATAACACATGTTGTATGAAGTATATGTTCTACAAACATTCACAGAAAAATGTTTGAACGTTGTAGGATAAAGTTCATAATATGTACAAGAACGTTAATATGAATTTAATGTAAACTGTAGAAAGTAAAGCACACAAAGAGTTGGTAACTATGTTCAATCAATTGATCTACATCAGGAGGATTTGTCAAGTCCGTGGGAAAAAATTCACTACTTCGGTGCAATATTTACTTGGGATATTACACGCAGCTGACCTACTGTCACTCGAAACTCGTTCTACCTGTACACCCTCTTTCAATGAATTGAATCATGAGATCCCCTCACAACCTAGACTCTCTCTATCTAATTCTCATATGTATTCTCTCCTAAGAAATCTTTTGACAGTGTATGAAAAGTGTTTCACTACACAATGACTAGAACATTAATCTCTAACCTAACATTGACAACTGAAACTAATGTGGCTTTTAAACAATATAGAGCTCTTGCAGATTCTATATACTTCAAATCTTTTGGTCTGTTTCGGTGTGTCTAACAAGTTCTGATCGCATGCTATTTACAAGACAAAGATATAACATTAACATAGTAATCAGAAGTCCTAATCATATTATATATTTAATAAGGAAATTTCCTTAATTAGACAAACCCTTGATCCTCGAACAACCTTGTTAGAACTCTTCCATTTTTAGACTTCTACTCTGTCTTCAATCACGTGCTTTCCAAGCTTATTAAAGCATCTTCTGGAACGATCTTGAATCTCTTCTTAGTTGGCAAACTTCAAACAGCTTCAATGATCTTAGAAGAATAATATGCACCAAGGATGTTCATGAAAACGTTCACGAACTTTACTATGAACATTATTGATTTTGAACCTTCACATCAGGTAGCACAGCGAAATGTCTTGTATATTGACAAACTGATTTCTAGCTACTCAAGCTAGCTGGCAGTATTCAGTATGTTGAGCAATCTCAATTGTGTCTCGATGTATAACAGCCTTTATGCTTGAGCTGTCTTCTACGAAGTTCAGATCACGTTTTTGTACATCCTTGAGAACGTTTTCCAAAACAGCATGTGCACTTGGAAAAAAATCAAATGCTTAGTGATGATTCTATACCACAAAGATCAATGACAATCAATCACTACTGCAAGTGCAAAGTACAACACTTGATAAATAAGCTTAGTGCACAGCATAACACTAACAGAAACAAATATAAACCCTAATTGGGAATAATAATTAACCCTAGTTGAAAATAAAAAACCCTAATTTTGAAAAAAATATATACCATAAAATAAAATTATTGAACAAAAAAATTAAAGTAAATTAATTTATTTTTATTTTAATTCAGTGACTCGTGCGTTGTGCTCAATATTTTTTTTTTCAAAATAAATATAAAAGATAATTGGGAATAATAAAACTAATTGGAAATAATAAACTTAATTGAAAATAAGAAACTCTAATTTTGAAATATATATATACCCTAAAATTAAAGTGAATTAATTTAAATATTAATTATGAATAATGAACCATAATTGAGAATACTAAACTCTAATTGTTAATAAGAAGCCCAATTACGATTGTTGTCTTATGTTTTTGTCTGCACCAGTCACCTCCAACCACCAACGAACCCCAATAAGATTTCATCTGAACACAACTTGTTTAAGAACGTTGATGTTCAATTATGATTAGAAGATGCATGAAATTTGCGCTGTAACGCATGGTGAAGGCCATGTACAAGGAATTCATCGTATGAAATTAATGAAGGTGTGATGTTTTTTTTTTTCAAAACTGAAAATTAGTGGTTATGAGGGCAAAACGGGATATATAAAGTTATTTTTAATTAAAATAATAATGAGGATTATAAAGAGAAAATTGGGGATTGTATTTAGAATTACCCATAAATTATGGAGTTTAAAGCTTTTGGAGGATAAATTAAATAATTAAAATAATATTACCAACTAATAATAATAATAATAATAATAATAATAATAATAATAAAGATTAATTGCTAAATAAATCACCACTTCTACACTTTTTTGCAAATTAGACATCACGTTTAAGTCTAGTCAATTACAACACCACATTTTAATTTATTTGGGATTAAACATCCCCAATTTTTTCGGTGAGTTTAGTATGACGTATTTGATCTAAAAATCACGTTGACAGTCACATCAATACGCACATGTAATAAACGACGTTGATTTTACTAGTTTTCTCAATATATTTTCTATTTTAGAAATAAATAATTATATTAAAAATGATTTTTTCAATAGAAAAAGAGAGAAAGTAACAAAAACTGCGTCGTTTGTTATAATAATAATAATAATAATAATAATAATAATAAGTGTTAATTGCCTTAAAAATCATGAATTTTGACCTTAGTTGCAAATTTGACATGTACTTTAAAACTAGATAATTAAAACACCAATTTTGAACTTGTGTTATTCAATATCCCCAAATTTTTATAAAATAAATTTACCTCCAATTCAACATACAATTTGCTCGTCTCTTCGAGCCGGTCATGACTCGACCATCAATTTTTGAAAATGACATCAAAGTGGCCACAATTGTATGTTGGATTGAAGGTCAATTTATTTTATAAAAATTTGAGAATGTTAAATAATACACAAATTCAAAGTTGGTGTTTTAATTGTCTACTTTTAAAGTTCATGTTAAATTTGCAACTAAGCTCAAAGTTCATGATTTTTAAGACAATTAACCCTAATAATAATAATAATAATAATAATAATAATAATAATAATAATAATAATAATAATAATAATAATAATAATAATAATAATAATAATAATAAGAAGAAGAAGAAGAAGAAGAAGAAGAAGAAGAAGAAGAAGAAGAAGAAGAATTTAGGCACGACTTATAAAAACATAACAATTTTTACACGCATTATAAAAATCATTTTTGAAAATAAAATGTAGCAAATTTTATTTAAAAAAAAATTGGATCGCTACATAATATTCTTTACAATTAAATTAAATATGAACTTACACATATCTATATTAATTAATTAAATTAAGCAAAAAAATAGTCCAATTTTTAATTATGAAATGTGTTTCCTTCTGCTATTAATTTTTCCTTCTTTTATTTTTTGCTTTTACATTTCGCAGATTTCGTCTTTCATTTCATATAATATTCAAAATTGAACTATTTTTCTGAATAATTCAATTAATGTAAATATGTATAAGTTTGTGGATAGTTTAATTGTAATGAATATTATGTGTGAAGAAAATTTTGTTGAATGGGGTTTTAATGGTGTTAAATATTGGATTCTTAAATCCATAGTTTTAGATTTTTTAAATTTTGAATTGATAGAATACATCCTTTAAAATCTATACTGATAGATAAGGGCGAAGTTCAAATGAGGAAAGGCTTACAGTGGATACCTAGGAACCCAGAGACGAGGAAGAGCCTAGTAATTGACAAAATGCTTCGGGGAGTTTATCATGTTTTGGGCGTTAAATTGATAATTCTCCATAAAATATTATTGGGAAATTATGAGACTTGATTCTTGTGGAGCTTGATAGTCAATTACACATATGTGTGCAATTGGTTGGGTATTAGTTATGATTTTGTTATACTAGACATTAGATTTGATAATTAACCGTAAAACTAGTCACAAGACCATGGTTAAGTGTGCTCGATTCAATAACCGCACCTGATTGAAAAGAATTCATCACTCATGAGACTGTGGTTCGGTAGTACACTATTCACAATAAATTCACACAATTTCTACTGTGAGCGAACTCGTACTCCCGCCAAAAAATGGCAAAATCAAAGAAAGAAAAAAAAATCATCGACCAGGGCAATGCTTTCGCTTCCGTTCTCACCTGCCGGAACCACGGCAAATGCCTCCGCTCTACCTCCTGTATCCACTTCTGCTCTCGCCCGTCAGAACCACGGAAATGCCTCCGCCTATGATTCCACTCTTGTCGGCGTCTCTGTTTCCGACCTCATCTCTACCTCTTCCACTTTCGCTCTCATTTTCGTTTCTGATTTTGCTCTCATCTTCGCCTCATAAACTTTCACTCTCATCCACGCTATTCCGTCTTTCATTTCATATAATATTCAAAATTGAACTATTTTTCTGAATAATTCAATTAATGTAAATATGTATAAGTTTGTGGATAGTTTAATTGTAATGAATATTATGTGTGAAGAAAATTTTGTTGAATGGGGTTTTAATGGTGTTAAATATTGGATTCTTAAATTCATAGTTTTAGATCTTTTAAATTTTGAATTGATAGAATACATCCTTTAAAATCTATATCGATAGATAAGGGCGAAGTTCAAATGAGGAAAGGCTTACAGTGGATACCTAGGAACCCAGAGACGAGGAAGAGCCTAGTAATTGACAAAATGCTTCAGGGAGTTAATCATGTTTTGGGCGTTAAATTGATAATTCTCCATAAAATATTATTGGGAAATTATGAGACTTGATTCTTGTGGAGATTGATAGTCAATTACACATATGTGTGCAATTGGTTGGGTATTAGTTATGATTTTGTTATACTAGACATTAGATTTGATAATTAACCGTAAAACTAGTCACAAGACCATGGTTAAGTGTGCTCGATTCAATAACCGCACCTGATTGAAAAGAATTCATCACTCATGAGACTGCAGTTCGGTAGTACACTATTCACAATAAATTCACACAATTTCTACTGTGAGCGAACTCGTACTCTCACCAAAAAATGGCAAAATCAAAGAAAGAAAAAAAATCATCGACCAGGGCAATGCTTTTGCTTCCGCTCTCACCTGCCGGAACCACGGCAATGCCTCCGCTCTACCTCCTGCATCCACTTCTGCTCTCGCCCGTCAGAACCACGGAAATGCCTTCGCCTATGATTCCACTCTTGTCAACGCCTCTGTTTCCGACCTCATCTCTACCTCTTCCACTTTCGCTCTCATTTTCGTTTCTAATTTTGCTCTCATCTTCGCCTCATAAACTTTCACTCTCATCCACGCCTCCTCCATCTCTGGCACCGATCGTCGTTCATTTCTGCAGGTGGATGAGGAGACACTTATCAGAATCTTTTCAAATCTTCTTGTGAAAACCCTCTTAGGATTCATTTACGTGTCAAAGAAGTGGGGCATATTGATTCTCAATCCTAAATTTGCATTTTGCCATGTTTCTCGCTCTCTATTTTCTTTGATAATTCATTCTCAAAAGATTAAATTTGTCTATAGAGCCACACCCCCTCCTCAATCCAGAGCCCTACCCCATAATGAGCTGATCCATAGAGCCCTAGCCTCTCATCAAACTCCTACCGGAAACATTATCTCCGTGTACACTTTTGTGGACCAAAAAATGAATACTTGATGATATTACAGCAAGTAAAGTAATGTATTTGGTAGAGGTTTGGTGAAAGTTGTGGTAAGATATGAAGACTTAATAGGACTTGATATATGTATATTTAATTTTACAAATAGATGGAGAGATAGTAGAATTATGGTTGAATGGTTATTGGCAATTCAACTTCTAAATGGTACAAGGTCATATAACTACTACAATGAGAAGAATAGAGAATTCTGGTCATATAAATACTACAATGAGAAGGTTAGAGAATTCTCTATTATACTTGTACAATAATATTTGAGAAATCTCTAAATTTCTATATAGAATGTTTATCTAATGAATTCTAGTATGTTTTATACATGAAGAATTTAAAATACAGTAAAATCTATAAATTAATGAGGTTAAGATCATGAGATTTTATATAAGTTTATTATTTTATAGCGATATTAATTAATCCGTAGATTAATATTTATTAATTTAAAAAGTATTTTCATTATTCAATGAAAATGAATTTTTATTACATCAAATGTCATTGTATGTATGTATCTTACTAATTTATGTATCATACTTATTAAATTAATATTAAAATAAATTCATTTCACATGTTATTAATGAAAATTAATAAATAATGTTCATTGTTTCTTAATAATTTAACATTATTCATTGTATTTTTACTAAAAATATTCATTGTGTGATGGTGATAGATTACACTACACAAACAACATAGCAAATTTTTTAAAATTGTATCCAAGAATGATTTCTCATCTAAAAGGTGTTTCAAAATGAACAATGGCAGATGAAATATATAAAATATTATGTAAATACAAAGAGATCATTCCACATGCACTCAAAAATATTTACAATTATGGCTTGATAAAAAATTTCATTTAAAAGTTAATATATCAGTACCTTTGGAACCAGTTAATACGGTAGTACCATTAAGAAAAAAAACAAATAAAATTGAAATCATATTTCACTAAAATGACTTAGTTATGTTTGTACTTTTAAAAAATTATTAATTTATGATATTTAATGGATCATATATTTATATAGAGTCTTCCAAAATTATATTATCTTATAATCTTATAAATATCTATGATATTTTCATCAGGCTTAAGTCGAGACTAGAGAAAAATATTATCTTGAATAGTTTATTAATTTAACGAGTATTAATTTACTAAGATTTTACTGTATTTTGGATACATCGTCTATATATAAGAATAATTTAGCATATTCTTTACTATTCTAGAATGTGCATCAACTTTCATCACTTCCCTTAATGCTCATTTTGATAATTTCAAGTTTTTCTCATGATATCTCAAATCTTGGCCTTGATGGCGCAATCTCAAATCTTGGTCTTGATAGCACTTTTGTGAGTATGTCAGCTAACTGGTCTTTTGTGACAATATGCTTTAGCTCTATTTGTTTAGCATTTGTTGCCTCTTGTATAAAATGATATTCAATATCAATGTGTTTAGATTTGTTATGATGTACGGGATTTTACCTTATACTTTTGAATTGAGTCATTTGGGTTTAACTTCATCTTGTAGACCACTTGACTCCAATGACCTCCTTGTTATTTGGCGGAACAACTAATTTTCATGTTTAATTTTTTTCGATCATCTTAATTTTCTTCTACATTTCTTTTATCCATTGTTTTTTATGGCATTTTCAAAGCTCTCCAGTTCTATTGTTACACAGTTGCAAGTTTCGTAGATTTCTCTAAGTGTCCTCACGTTCTTTGGTGTTGAATCTGGAGAAGATTGTTCCTCGTTTGATGATGAGGATAATGTTCTTGGACTTGGAAGTTGTGCAGCAGCTGGAGAAAATTGTGGGTCATCAGGATCATCTTCATCATGATGTTCACTAAATGTCATAGTCGTGGTACTATGATATTTTGTTTTTCAACTTTTTCTTCATTCCAGTTCCATGATGCGCTTTCATCGAACTCGACATCGTGATTGATGATTAGTTTTCTAGTCTCGAGATTATAGATCCCATAGCCTTTAGATTAAGAGCTATAGGTGAGGAATATACGTACCTTTCTCCATTTTTTATTCCAATTTGTGTCTATTTTTCCTTTGGGATATGCACATAGCAGATGCTCCCAAAGACTTTTAGATGTTACGCTAACGGCTTCTGTCCACTCTAAGCTTTGACCGATATTTTATTGTACACTGCCATGGTTGGCATCTATTGAGTAGATCGACGGCAGTGTATACAACTTCTACCTAAATTTATTTGGCGTGTCTTTCTTTATTAGCATTGTCTTGGCCATATCTATCACTGTCTTATTCTTCCTTTCTAAGATGTCATTTTACTCTAGAGTGTAGCTAACAATTAGTTAATAGTTGATTCATTCATCATCGCAGAATTTGTTGAACTCCTTGGACGTGTATTCTCGCGGGACTTTAATTCTTCATTCACTTTGGTTCTCCACTAGCTTTTTAAATTTCTTAAAGATAGTGAAGACTTAAATTCATTATTTTATAAAATAGACCTCACGTCATTCTAGTATAGGCATCAATGAAAATAATGAAGTACATGTTTCCTTCGTTGCTTGGTGTTCCCACACATCTGTATGGATCAGCTCTTGGATTTTCTTAGTTCTTCATGTTTTGCCTAAAGGAAATGGCGTCTTTCTTTGTTGTTTGCCTTTAATGCATCTCTCGCACTCGCCATCATCCACCTTGATAGCAAGAAGATCTTTCATCATATTTTTTTGGTGGAGTTTCTTCAATCCATTGAAGTGAAAGTGCAAGAACCTCCCGCGCCATAGCCAAGAGATTTTTTTGGGCTTTTAGAGTTGTTTCTATGTACTTTCCTATGTCATTACCAAGATTGATTTGGGCTATTAGAGCTACTTCTATGTACTGTTGGCGCAGAAGAAAATTTATTTATTTATAGATCTTTACCACATGTATCGCCATATTTTTATTTTATTATCATATATTATGTAAGAGTCTTCTTTGAATACTAGAGAATAGCATATCTCCATCATCTGACCCACGCTTAGTAGATTAGTATCTAATTTGGGGACTAGTAGTACATCTTGGATAAAATGTGTACCTTTTTTGGTATTGACAACAATTATACATTTGTCTTCTACTTCTACAAGTTCTTCATTCACGAGTTTGAATTGAGATTTGATTGATATATCAATATTTGTGAAATTTTTCTCATCACCGATTATGTGGTTGCTGCAACCGCTATCTAGGAATCATGTGTCATTCTTTATTTCTATTGCTACATAACAAGCGTAGAATAGATTATCTCACTCTTCTTTCTTGTGAGAAATTAGTTTTATGCTTTTGGTTGGAGCGAGCATCTTTCTCCAAATGATCATATCTTCCACAATTTTTAGCTTGTGCTTTATCTCAATGCCAACAATCTTTTTCAAGATGATTGGTGTGGTGGATATTTTCCTTTTTTTCCATATTATTCCATCATTATTTCTCCATTTCTTCACCTTCATTTTTAGAATTCTGAGACTATATATTGATTATAGACTCAAATGCATTTTTCCCTATAGATTCAGTTTCATGCATATTCAGTCATTTCTTAGGTTAATTATGTCATATACAACTTTTCGATATTTTTAGTTTCTTATGTTGTTGTGACAATTAGATCATATTTAGCTGGAAGAGTAATTAGTATTTTTCTACTATCCTCTTATCGCTAATATTTTATCCATATGTTTTTAATTGATTTACTATTCTTAATCGAGTGTAATAGTCTTTGACGTCTCAAATTGTTTCATTTTCATATTCTACAATTCTCTTCTAAGAGTTTGTAGTTTGAGATGGCGTACCTTATCACTTCCTTGACATTCCTCCTTTCTCAAGGCTCTTTAATGTTTGAGCTCCACTAATTCCACTTATTCTAGGAAATAGAGACAGCAAGTTGTCCTTCTCTATATCTTTGTTGAATTTTTCTTTGTCTGTCGTAGACAATTGGGATAAATTCATCTCAATATGAATTCAAGATGATTAGAATTTTAAGTTTTTTTGGGCATGTTGAGTCAAAAGATCAATTTGAATGGTTTTCATCAAAAAGTAAACAATGGAAGACTGTGAAAGCGGACATGGGAAGATTCAGAGAAAATGCAATGTTGTGGTGGATGAGATTCCGTGTTGAAGAGATAAAATACTTTCATTGATGAGATTCCACCGGACGTTATCGATGATGATACACTCATCACCAAAGCTAGGGGTTCTATTGGGACATGGACGTATAGGTGGAGGCTGATGAATGATTATGGTACTTGGCATATGGCTTTGAATTTGTCTATAGATGACCTAGGAAGAATGTCGCTTGCATTATATGGAGATAGTGGGATTGTTGATGAGGTTGGTAAAAATGGGAAATCTAATTTTGTATGATGCAAAGAAAAAGGTGGTAGATCAAGTCACTGTTGGTGAAAAAGTTAACCAAGTAGATGTTTCTCAGAAAGGAACTTATAGTGTGATCAACTACAAGGGGAGTATGGTATCTCCATGAGAATCTCGTGTATCTCTCGCAAGTTGTGGTGGGAGAACATATATGAACTCTTGAACTTGTTGGTTAGTTAGTTTGGTGTAATTGATTGTTTGTATTAATTTGGAAGAGTAAATTTCATTTATGGTCCCACAGGACACACCCGAATCCGTAAATGGTCCCAATACTGTCAAAATTGATCATTTTGTCACGTTTATCATTAATTTTACTCTCATTTTTTGTCCCACACATTAAAACTAACAATTTTTTTTTTATTTGTCAACTAAAAATAGTTGGATTGACTGGTCAACCAACTTTGGAGGGAAACTTTAGCAATTTTTGGAGGGAAATTGAGTAGAGAAACTGACCTAACATTTGTGTATGTGTGTATATATATATACTCTCCACAAATAATCAAACACCACAATCATTCCAAAAAATCCATACACAAAATCATATTTGTTGCATCGAGTAATAAACATTTTGGTAAAAGTTTCCTAACTTGTTATTGTGGTAGAGCAGCCCTTAGATGAGTTTTCAAACAACCTCACAGCAGAGGCAAGGCATTCTACAACTGCCCAGATTCTCAATATGGTAAAGGGTGCGGTTTTTTTATTTGAGAGGATGAAGATTATGTTTCGGATGAGAGTAGCTTTAACAGCCACCTAGGAAAATTGAAGATGCATGAAGAAGTGAGAAAGATGGTGAAAGAAGTGAAGAATTTGGGCCAAGAAGTTGGTAAGATGAAGAAGATAATGAAGATTCTATGTGTTCTACAATTGTTTGTGTTGGTGGCTATTTTCTTGAAATAGTTTGTAGCTCTCTCTCAATGAAATGCAGCCGTAGAGCTCTGTAATTGAAGGTGTATGCACTGAAATATTATGTAATGAAATGAAATGCAACTCTTTTTCAATCAATGAAATGCATTGTATTTTCTAACAAAAATACACGAATAACTACCATTCAGTTTCAATACAAAAGTCAAAATAGCTACCATTCAATTTCAATACTGGAACATAAGCATAATAGCTACAAAAGGCATAAACATCCAATTTTCAAAAGCATAATAGTTTCAACACAAAAGGCGTAAACATTCAAGTCTCAAAAGCTTCAACAAGTTGTCTCAAAAGTTCCATTATTGTCCCCTATGCTCAATAACACCATCATTACCTTTCCCTTCCCTCTACTTAATAACACCATCAAAATCTTCCAAAGTAGATAGAACTCCAACTGCATTCTTTACACCTTCTAAACATATAGTGAATTCTCTAGATTTAGATGTTGTCTCTTTAATCAATAAAGCATGTTCATCAGTTTCTAGAGATAGCAGTTGTGCTTCCATAGCAGGAAAAAAACATTCTTCCTACCCATGTAACACAAACCCTCGCATAAACCCTTTAGATAGCTTATATCCAATTTTTTTCCATCAATGAAATAAAAAATACTAGTTGTTCCACCTAAGTACTCCCTCGTATAAACCCTTTAGATAGCTTATATCCTATTTTTTTCCATCAATGAAATCAAAAACACTAATTGTACAACTATGTACTCAAATTTACCTAAGTCGTGCAGAGTCATACCTCCATGCTTAAGCCTCAGTGTGTACCAAAAATCGCAATCCCCGTAATTTGGGAGGATTTTCTTCTTATCATCGTGAAATTTGAAGAGTTATACTGCAGCTTTTTGATGTTCTCTCTACTGGGGCAATGGGTGTTTTTGCTTGCATGAAAAATTAATGGAATTGGAGAATGAATTTTGAGGATGAAATCTGGAGAATTAGGGATTTGAACTCTTGATTTTGGGGAGATAATGAAATTAGGGAAAAACACAGAATTAGGGCAACATTTTCGCGCCTTACCCATCACGTGCAACTCACTTGGAGGGCTCCCGTCTACATTTAACGGCCCCGTTAAATACATAGGACTAAAAATGAGAATTTTAATCGAACGGGACAACATTTGATGTGAAATTTTTGATAAGGATCACTTTCGATAGTATTGGGACCATTTGCGGATTCGAGTGTGTCCTGTGGGACCGTAAATGAAATTTACTCTAATTTGGAGCTATTGGATATGTTCTATGAAAACGTATTGGGCTTTTTATGGTAGTCGCTTTTATTCGGTGTTACGATTCATTTAGACAATTCTCGCTTGTTATTATCAACAAATTTTGGATATGTTCTAGTCTTGTATTTTCTTTTTCTTTATCTTCTTGTGCATTGGATATCTGCTTGTATGGCTTATAGCTTTAAGAACTTTTAAGTTGAGCAACAAAATGAAATACATTACTATGAGATTTTATATATTAGAATTTATGACGCTTGCTTAATTCGGTGTTATATGATTTCTTTCTTGGCAATTCTACACAAATTTTGGATATGTTCACTATAACAAATTTGAGAATGATGATTCCCGATTTTAAATCACACTATTCATAAAACTGGTAATGGACATATGAATGACCATTCCATGACACCATACCAATTAGGAATCCCTTTCGTATTAAAGAATGCCATTTTCCAACACTTGTCATTTTTACATCCATTTGGTGTATTTCGAGGTTATGCATTGATGCTATAACGACGAGTACGTACACTTAAGGATGTAATTTTGGTAACAGGTGAGTATGTATCAAATTTTTTTGATTAAGTTCGTAATTAGTTGGGGTTGGATAAAGTGAAATATATATTGATTATAAGAACTTGCGAGGATAACCGTTCTTATAGGTTTATGTCTTTGGGATTTCCAACTTAATCTTGAGAAGAGAGTCGTATGAATTGGTTAACTAGGTAGAGGTCACTTCTTAGATTAACTTCTAATCATGTAATTGAATGTGTAATTATTCAAGAGTTTAATCAATAATAAATTAAGTTGGCACACATACTATAGGATAATTACAGGTAGGTTTATAAAATGGTGTTTGTTCTTGGCTTGCATAATCATAAGATTGAAATATGAAGGGTGTACCTCCTCATAGTTTATATAAGTGATCGGTCATATCCACGCCAACTATTTTTTGTGTAATAATTAGTATCAATATGGATCTTTAATAACATGGACGTTAGTCTCTTTTAATCACGCACTGCTCAAGATATATATTTAACAAAACACTCGATCATAGCCACATTGATTTATTATATAATTACTTGGATTAAACGTGATTTATCTTCGCTTTATCCCTGCCCCAAAGAGTAATCCTCCAATGAAGGTTCGTCAGGTTATGCTATAAGAATCACTTACCCGCACTCTTATGCAAAGGGTAGTATGATTTCATCACACCGAAAGCAGCAGCAGCAACAACAATGATGAGAATATATCATGTCATTTGCTCATTCATGTTATCAGGTTTAAGTTACAGTCAACTATACTACCTGAATTCTTTCATCAAAATACTCAACTAAACCAATGCTTCTATCCAAATAAATCGATCTTAAATTTTTATACAAATGAAAAACAAAGATTTTTGTATCACAAGTTAAATATTTAACCTCCTAAAGAGTGTGTTTCCAAAATTCTTCAGTGAGGAGTCGCCTTCCTGAATCATATATCAACTGTACATAACCAATTCCCCATTATTCATCGAAGAGCCATTGCAGCAGTACCTGAGCGACACTTTCTCGTAGAAACTCTCAAGGCCGCAGCTAATCGGCAATGCTACACTGCCAAGCTGAGAAAACTTTCCAGGCTTTCGACAATATTTCGTATCTTCTTAATTCTTCCACCTGACAACAGAGCTCTCGTCTGGCTGACATGGTCTTGTCCATCAGCATTTCTCAGCTTCATCTTTCGTGTATATCCATGCCAAGCCAGCAGTTAAGATTCCCGGAAGAAGGAAAAGTCAGACTATATGTTCCTCATAGGTAGTGCATAACTTTCTTGATCTGTTGATCTAAATAATTTATTTGTATCAGCAGCCTTAGAGCTTTGCCAAGTGTGCATCAGCAATTGAATTATTGAGGTCTTCTCGAGATTGTGATCTCCTACTCTGAAGACGCATTTGACTTCTGTTCGGTGCCCAGAAGGAACCGAGGTTGTAGTCAAACTGCATGTTTCCTAAGCTGCCTGAAGAATAACTATGTGCTACGCTGCTAGATGAAGAGTACAATGATGAATCAGTGAACTGAATGCCCCCGCCACCAAAACCAAGTCCGGCATCAAATGGTCTTTGCTGGGTACTTGCAACTGTAGGACTAAGCGGCATCTTAACCCTTCCATCTCCTGAATCACAATAATCAAAGTGGCACGATGATATATGTATAGGTCATACGTTAATACTACCTTAAGAAAATAAAGAACAGTGCTTGCTTTTCCAAGTAACCGGAAAAGATGTTACCTGTATTCATTGGACTCCAACGCTGGAACCGGAAAGGAGCTGGAATATTGAGCACTGATGTGGATGTCCCACTGTTATGGCTGAAAAGTGGGAGATATGACCTTCGGAAAATTTTTGGAATCCTCCAATGGCCAATGCATGACAATGCACAGAGCAAGACGAAGAATGAAGGAAACAAAATGGCAAAAAGTACAAATGGATCTATCTTAACCCTCAATGTTTGGTAGCTGTAGAGTTTTCCCGCATTTGGAAATGCCTTTCCAGCTTCAAATAAAGCAACCCCAAGGGTCCAAGTGATGCTTCCAGAGCCAACAGTTACCTGCTTATCAGTAATGTGCAATCCTTCTCGCAGGAGGAGAACAACATATGGTGCCCTGAAGCAGTATTGTTCTATGAAAGGCTGAGGAACAACACTTTTTTTCGCAACATCCCAAGTTTTTTCACAAAACTCACGACCCTTCTCTAACACATCATCCAAAGCTGCCTCAGGAGTTAAGTTGAAAAATCGGTACACCACATAGAAGCCCGACATAGCATAAAACTGGCCAACAGGGCGAGGAAGATTTTCTGAAAGTGCACAAGGCTGCAAATCACAATCAATTCCTGGATCATGATCTGACCATTCAGACAAATTGACAGCAGCTTTGGCCAAAGCACTACATTCCTCCCATTTTGGGTTACCAACGAGCTGGACAGGAACTCCAGCTTTTGCTGCTTTACCTAATTCTTTCCTTTCAACAGGAGGAATTCCCTCTTTTAGCCTGGCAGAAGCACACTGTGAACATAGATACTGCTCTCTGTAACCAGACTGCAAACAAGGATGTTGTATTTCAACTTTTCCTTTAACCAAATCTGCATTGCTAATCTGAGGAAGCCTCTTTAAAAGACGAGCAACAGATTTATCAAATGCATCATTGAGTCCATATCCAGTTAAAGAATATGCACTTAGATGATGGTTAACAGGGCCAATGCTCAGCTTTAAGCTTGTTTCCTCATGGTTACCAGGCTTATCTTCAAATGTGACCTGCAGCGACGAGCCTCCTAAGTCAAGTGCACCATATGTTTCCTTTTTGGGAACTGATCCTAAGACCTCGGTATGATAGTTTAAAGCTATCCATCCATAATAGGCTTCCTCCATGCCAGTGATAGTTTTTACCCACTCCTTTTTGCACAAAAAAGGTGAACTCTTAAGAATTGACCAAGCACTATTAAGAAGCCAATCCGAATCTGAACTTGGCAGTCGTCGAACTCCAGCCGTAGCATATAGAAAGAGAGAGGTGGTCTTATGTGATCTTTCAGGAATTTGTTTCTCAGCCCATCTGATAAGAGGTTTTATTGCTTTCTTCAACCCAGATATATTATGTACTAATTTGTCAAATCCAGGCTCCGTCTCCATTCTGTTGTAAGCACGCCCAGACAAGGAACCAGATTTTCTCTTGAAACTTTCCGGCAACGATTTCAATAATATAGGAAGATTATCATCTTTTTTGTGATTAACAGATGCCTCATATACATACACACGGGTCCCAGTGCTACCACAGTCAAGCACAACGTAGAATTTGGAACGTCCTCCAAACCAGTTTGAGTAAAGAAATAGCAAAGCAAAACAAAGACAAGTAAGCAACAATAAACAGAGGAAAGCACAAATAATTCGCCCCCACTTCTTCCTTCCAGATGGACCTGATGATATCTTCTCCTTGGAAAAACTTGACACGCCATTTTCTTGCTGCAAGAAAGTTTGTGGTAATAGATGACTTGAACTTCTGTCTGATCCAGCGCTATGATCACATTCGGGATCAAGTTGGTGATAAGTAGACAAATCTTGAAGTGATGAAGAGAATCTCAAATTATTCTTCTTCTTTGGGCTGGAAAAAGTGTAACCATGAGGAGAACCAGAGACGGGAGGCAATCCAGGTTTATATGGATGAACAAAAGTCTTTGGCGCTGACAAACGAGTTGTTGCAGATGAAACAAACTCCGCAAGTTTACTGAAGACCATTTTAGCATAAAAGTATCACTTCAAATAATCTGTTGTTTCAAATTAGCTATACTTGTGACCCACAAAAATAACCAAAAATAGCAGACACGGTAATCTCCGCTGTCATTCCAGGCAGTCAACTAATTAAATTAATAAAATGTGTCCTGCAGAATATAATCACAGGAAAATGTCCATTATTAGATGGAGGATAGACATAAAAATGACAAATATGTTTAACATATATTGTATCATTTACAGATAATTGAAATGACAAATTTGCGAAGTGGCATAGAAACAAAGGCAGAAGATAAGTAACATGTTTTGTTATGAATATAAAGAACAATTATAGCTGCATTTATCGGATATCAAAGAAAGAGTTTGAATCATGTGTATCAGCAATTATTAGATCATAACCATACTATTTTACGAGAACAAAAAAAAGGCTAATTAAGTACACACACCGACACACGTGACTGATGTAGAAGGAGATTATAATAACTAATTAAGATATTTGATGAGAATATGTGACCGACATCACAGAGGAGATTTTATTACAACTGCATAAACTACCTGATGGTATCTCCTTATATGAGAAAGAAATTAAAGAGGTGTTCACAGTATAATAAGCCCTATATTGTTCGTTGAGTGCAGTAAGCATAATTCCATCTCAATAAACAACCAAAACTTAGCATGACAAAAATCCTGTGTTGCAGTAAGTTCTTCCCTTATAGATGACGGAAACAGATACAAGAGCTTCCAATCTGGCATTTGGAGATCTAAAAGTAGATTCGCTGTAAATGCAATGCAACAAAGGTCCATCAATTCCGAAAAAAGCAAACTTTTTCTAGGCTTACCCTTGCTTTACATAGATATCATTGATCTATGGAAAGTGCAAGGAAGGGCAAAAAAATCAACTTTCCACAATCTTAGCATTTCTAGTTCAGTAGTTCCCCATTTCCTAGTTGAAAAATGCTCGCTTAATTTACTTCAAACTAATGATACACAATACAGCAATACCTGGTGATTTACTAGATGGATCTTCTGCCAACAGCCAATACCAAATAGAGACATTAAGCAGAATCTTAATCAAGTTCCCATAATCTAGTTTCATCGATCATGTCAGGACATCGTTCCAATTAACTGCCCCTACTTATGCAACCCAAGTTCAATCATAAAACCATACTTGATTTGCTCCTTGTTCTCCTTTTTTTTTGTTCTTTTTTTATTTACACAGGACACGCTAGATAACATAAGGTAAAGATTTAAAGCTGATCGAGACAGCACACCATAAGCTCAAAAATCCCAAATACATTATGCGTTTCTCCCAACTTTCATCTTTGCAATTTCAATTATATCAAATTCTCGTCTCCATAAATTCCACACGACAAAATCGACTGCAATCTGATAATAATTAGCACTGTATAACCACCGAAGATCGAATTAGAAAACAAATGACAGAATATACAGATATTAAAATCACAGATCTTTGAAAGCCAAGCACACAATACCAACACACTCACGGAGAGAGAGAGAGAGAGAGAGAGAGAGAGAGAGAACACGGAAATCATCCAACAAAACCAAATAAAACAATCCGGGCACGCAAAGATTTGAACTGACCATCAGATCATGGAGAGGTCAAAACTTAATCCGTAATAATTGTACACTGCCGTTGTGCGGGCTCCATACTGCAGATCCAAAATCTGAGAATGGGTATTTCTAATTTTCAACCGAAATAAACGAACTATACCCGAACTGCCCTGCTTGTTCAAACTAGACAAGCATCCCTCTCTCCCTCCCTCCACCTCTCTCTCTCCTCTCTCTCTCTCTCTAAGAGGGGTTTGTAGTTTGAAACCTTCTACGCTGTTATTTTCTCTTGTTAAAATAGGAGCAGTTTTTGTTTCTGGGAGACCACTGCTATAACTATTCATAGTTATCCACGGTCCTTCAATTCTATTTATGACGTATAAATCATTTTTCGTTTATACTAATCTTTTTCAAACATTATAAATTGTTCCTTTGAAATATTGCGTTAATTATTGTCATATTGAGACTAAAAAAATTATTGTCATACTAATTTCTTTTAGATTTGTGTCGACGTAAATGAGAGATTTGGGTTAAATCCTAATTAGTTCCTTACTGCTCCTACATACCTAAAAATAAAATTATTGTTTATTGATTTTTAGTAGGTAAATTGATTTTGATGCACATAGATGATAAATATATTTGTATCATTGTTTGTCATTTTGCATATTTAATAATGGTTTCATTTAGAAAGGTTGGACCTCGTTAGCATAAAATTCCACTAATGATGTCATAATGATAGAATTAATATTAATATTTTGAATTGAAAAACAGTTGCATCATCTTTTTCCAATACCTTAACCACTTCATAAAATTTCTATCTTTCAACTACGTCTTTCAACAATGTGGCACTTCTTACTCAAAGTCTAATTTATTGTAATTTAGGGGTGTATTTGATTGGGATTTTGATGGATTTTTATAGATGTTATAAATCTATAGACTCCATGTGGAGTCTACCAACACCACGCAGAGTCTGGCGGATTTCGTATGAATTTCGGACCGATTTTGAACGATTTCAATGGATTTCAAATTCATCTCCCCAGCGCTCGTTGGAACACAACGATCGGTGTACCCGGCAAGAAAAATTGAACCCAGCGGCCGCTGGAATCGAGCGGCCTTGATCCCAGCGGCCGCTGGGGTCGGGTGACGGCTGGGGTGCCCGATTTCAACTCTTCATCGGCCGTTGGGACACCGCGCTCGTCGGGTTTTCCAAATCCATCGAAATCTCGTGTCTGGAGGTCGGATTTCATCCTTCGTAATTTTCACGTGAAATCCAGCCGAAATCCAACGAAGTCAATGACTTTTTAAAGTCCGTGGATTGTTAAATACCTCAGAATTTTAAAGGACTTTTAAAAGTCTGGATTGAATACACCAGGATTTCATTGGACTTTTAAAAGTCTGGACTGAATACACCAGAATTTCATTGGACTTTTAAAAGTCCGGATTGAATACACCCGGATTTTAAAAGGAAAAAGTTTATTTATTGCCTTTTTTAATTTAGCCGAAAAAATATTTATTAGTTGTGCAATATATTTCTAATAGGTTTGATTACAATTTAATTCTTAACGTTTTAACAAAAATAACTCACCATTTTAATAATTGCAATTTAATTCTTAACGTTAGGATGTTTTAACAAAAACAACTCTACATTTTAATATTACAATTTAATTCCTAATATTTGAACGTTTTAACTAAAATGACCCAATATTTTCGACAAAAAATATCATTTTAATTATTTTTCGGCAAAAATGTCATTCTGTTATATAGGTTGTCTAGCTCCTCTTTGAGTGAAGTTGTCTAAAATCAACGGGGAGAGCATTTTGCCAAAAATATTGGATCATATATGTTAAAATATTCAAATGTTAAAAATTAAATTGTAATATTAAAACGTTGGATTATTTTTGTTAAAACATCCAAACTTTGAGAATTAAATTGTAATAATTAAAATGTTTAGTTATGTTTGTTAAAATGTTGAGAATTAAATTGTAATTTACCCTTTCTAATAAGGCTCAAAACTTGATTATTATTTTTAAAAACTGACGTTTATTTTTTATTTTATTTTTATGTCGAGGGTAACCCGATGTTTGACCTCAAAATAACACTGCTTCACCAATAATTCATCATCGAAGGGATAAAATGGCGCTCTTTTTGTTTGTGTGTAGTGTAGTTTTTAAGTTTTATTGGCCATTCAATAAAACTATAGTGTATTCGTGATATACTTTTATTTAAATGTTCAGTGTGCTTATAATTTTCTTCTGAAAAATTACAGCAATTCAAATTACAGATATAATAGTTAGATTAAGATCTCCACAAATTTAACTTACATTTAAACCAAATTAACGATCCACATGCAAATTTTTTTTGACAGAGAATTAATAAAAATATTAACCGTCCATTCTTTATTAGTTTAACAAAGTTTCTTATGTAATGTATGTATTTATTCATATTTTACACAGTCAAGACGCTTCCCTTTATATTTATTTAGATTTTTTTTACACAATCAAGTCGCTAATTTATTTTATTTTTGAGAAGCAAGACCCTTATTTGTGAAATAAGGTAAGTATGCATACAACAGTCAAATCATGTAATTGTGTCGCGTTTCATATTAATATGATAACGACACAAACATGATAAGTGTTTGTCTCGATATAAATACGAACATGAAAATTTTCGTGTTGATATAACACGATTATGACATGAACATAAAAATATAATATCGACACGACATGACACGAATACAAAAATTAGGGAATTAAATACGAACGGTTATAAAAATATTCTTATTTATTTTTTAGTATTATATATATATATATATATAATCATGTGATACGACACGGACACAAACAAATTATGAAAATTTCATATGTTTATCGCATGAACACGGTAAGCCTGAATAGTACAATCACGCGGTTTCTCTCTTTTTGCAGTCTTGTTGTTTTCCCCCTTAATAGTTAATACCAAACCCCAATTACATGTTCCCAATTTTGGAGTTGGTCCACCTGCACCCACATATTTGCTTTCTCTATTTTAAATAATGCGTTCAAATAAAAATGAGCTTAGTGTATTGCGGCCTCCTCCATTATTTGGTCCAAACTAAAACTAAAACAAAAAAAACTGACGCTTCATTTACATAAAAAATTGTTTAGGGTTGAAATCAATTCTGAACTAAACTTTATATCTTGATCCAAAATTGTTCAATAAAAAATCAACAATAAAACCAAACCCATTATCCATAATTCAAAATTAATAATTCATAAATCATATGAAATTCAACTCAAAACATGCAATCCAAAATTTTAACTTCAGTTCTAAGAGATTCAACGATAGAGTGACTCTGATACCACGTGTTGGATTTAATAACATAAACATGTAAGTTCATTGAAACAAGATTAAATCCCTAATCATAAAATCTTTATGTTGAAATCACATAGACATAAAATAACTAAACTGAATGCGGAAGTGTACCTTGATCATAACTATTTAAATCTTTATTTTTGAATCAACGGTTGAATTTGTTACAGAAAGTAATGTCGTTTGACGACTATAACCCTAAATATATAGTTGTGTGTATATATGTGATTTTCAATTTGGTCTGTCAACAAATTGAATAACTCATATGGAATCCACACATAATTCCATGATTATCGGATATCTTTAATAGTATATAATTAAACTTTAGTAAATCACTTTAATTAATTGGACTTATCATAAAACAACTACACACATTTTATTTTATATATGTAAGTCCACTAAATGAAAATTTTCCAACAGTCAAAATCTAAATTTAAACTCATACTTAATAATACATTTATAATTTTATTGAAGATTGATTGTGTTTAGATTTAAACCTCGACATATCTTAACAATTTTTTACTTATAAAATATCTAACACGAGAGTTCTTCCTATTTCTATAATAATTAAAAAGTCCAAGCTAAATTCACTAATTTTGAGCTACCAATCTTGGATTTTAGTTCACCCTCTTATTTCAATTTGGATAAGATCACTCACTACTTATAACGCTCAGGATATTCGATGTTTCCGCTGCTATATGGGACATTTAATTTAAGGAAAATTTCCTTCTAATTAATTCCACCGGAAAATATTGTCTTATTAGTTATTACACAAATTTTCTTTTCCAACTTTCCAAGTGGGACTGTTGACCGGATACTCAAAAAAATAAATAAAATAAAAATTTTAAAAATTATTTTAATATTTGGTCAACTATATAATGTATTATACTATGTCCCATAATTGGAAAGTAATCAGAAATTAAATAATTAGGAATCAGAGTAAGATACCTTACTCATAGTCTCATGGCCTACTAATGGTCATTCCTAATTAGAAGATGACACTTAGAAATGTGATCTTCCACGTAGAATTTTTAACTATAAATTAAAATGTGGCATAAGATTTATCTTGTAGGTATCTTATTGATAGATTTGATAATAAGCATAGTTCATCAGTAGTAATATAATACATAGATAATGCAGCACAACTGGCACGTTGAGATAAATATGACAAACATTAAATGATAACATCGAACTAATATAGGGGAAGGCTCAAATCTCAAAATAATTTGGAATTGGAGATATATATATATATATATATATATATATATATATATATATATAGGAACCATTTACATCCATAGATCTCTACAATTTGAATGGATAAAATTGATTTAAGATTTTAGGGGTCATATTGCAAAATAATAATATTCTACCAATATTACAAACACAATAAGGGTATTATTGAGAAACCCAAATTATGATATATATTAACAGAAACCCTAGAAACCCAAATCAGATATCTTCATTAATAGCAGAAATAAAATTATCGCCTCCCGTGTTCAACCACTCCCCGCCCGTCTTCACCCACTCGCCGCTCGTGTTCAACCTCTTCACTTTTCTTTTTTGTTTTCTCGCATTGCATTTTTTAACTCATTGATATCCTTTTCACAGACGTCATTCTAGATATGTTGTTTTGGGCTAATTCTTTCAAATCCCAAATCTGCTGAATTAGGTACATTTCATGTTTTGCAGTTGCATATAAGAAAAAAGAAGCGATATTGATTATTTTCTAGAAACAATTTTGTGGGTTCTTTTCTATCTTGCTGCAGGTTTGAAGTTTCTGGCTGAAATTCATGGCGGGTGTGGCGGATTTGCATCGTTCGAACGGCGTCGAGGTAAATATTTCCGATTCCATTTCCAAGAATTCGAGCAATGGGCATGAAATTAATCAAATCGGGAACTTGCAGAGTTTCAAGATTTTCGTGGGGTATGATCCCAAGAAAGATATTGCTTATGAGGTGTGTCGTTATTCTTTGTTGAAGAGAGCTTTGATTTGAACTAATTTTAGCAAATTAGTAACTTTTGATCAGCAAGTTAGTAATATGTATTTAGCAGATTAACTTGATATGATGTGGTTTATGTGTATTTGTTATTTATAGCAAATTGAATTTGTTTATAGCATATTTACATTTAGTTTTTAGCAAATTATGAATATATGATTAGACTGATTTTTGGTATTTAACAATTGAGCAAAATTAAAGGATTTTGGTTATTGGTTAATCGATATGTTTGTTGGTTTATATCTGATTTGATTTGAGTTTTAGCAAATTAAGTGGATATGAGTAGCATATTTGATTGGTATTGGTTATTGTTTCATCGTTTTATTTATTGATTTTGATTTGTTTTGTATTGATATATTTAGCAAATTAGTAACTTTTGATTAGCAAGTTAGTAATATGTGTTTAGCATATTAATTTGATATGATGTGGTTTTATAGGTATTTGTTATTTATAGCAAATTGGATTTGTTTATAGCAGATTTACATTTAGTTTTTAGCAAATTATGAATATATGATTAGACTGATTTTTTGAATTTAGCAAATTAAAAAGGTATAATTAGTCGGTCAACTTAATTAATTATTCATTACATTTAGTTGATTATGATGTTTTTAAATAATTACTGATTAATTTTTTTAAATAATTACTAATTAACGACAGGCAAATGGTTCTCACGAAAACTTTCTTGTATTTCCCCCAAAATTTTATCGCCATTTTTGTATGCTATTGGGATATCTAGAAAGTTAAAAAAATTAATACTGGTCTTTTGTTGATAGAATTTCGATTTCATTGGTATTTGTTGGTAAAATTGCAAATTAGTACTGATCTCTTCTGTTGATAGCAAATTATGTCTTAGTGTTTAGCAAATCGTGCAACTGGTTATAGCAAAATTTCATTTTTCAGTACTATTTTTTTTAAAGAATTGTTCTGTTGATTATAGCAAATTGACATTTTGTTTCTAGCAAATATTTTCTCTGTTTATTGCAAGTTATTCATCTGATGATATCAAATTGGTATATGTTTATGACAAATTTTATTGTGTTGTTATCCCATAATTATGTCGACTGTGAGTCAAAAATTATTTAATGTGTTTATAGTTTGCGGCTTTCTTGAGATTCAGAATTCATCTCAAATTATTCATTTGTTTATAACATTTTTATCCGTATGTATTTAACAAAGAGTGCAGTTGATTATAACAAAATTGCATGTTTCCCATATTCATATTTTTTTTAGCAAATTATGTCTTGATATTTAGCAAACCGTGCAGCTGGTTATAGCAAAATTTCACTCATAGCAAATTATTCATCTGCTTAATCGTTCTATATATGTGTTTTGTTCGACGTGGGTTGATGTATTTAGTAAATTCATACAATATGATTAGCAAATTAGTTAGACATTATTAACAGATTAGGAACATATGTTTTTTGTTTTATGGGTGGATTTATTTATAGCAAATTAACATTAAGTATATAGCAAATTTATTTTCGTTTATAGCAAATTATTAAGATATAATTATCATTTTTTATTGGTTTTGGTTTTGGTTCTTATATATTTAGTGAATTATGTTTGTGATGCAGATAACGACGACTGCGATCACAAATCTAGATCAAAGCGACAACATGGTGTGAATGTCGCTGACTACAATACACCCGGTTCACATGTGAAAAAAACATTGGAGGCGGTCAAGAAGCGCACAAGGGATGAATACTCAAATCTAAAGAATTGATATATTTATTGATTTTGATTTTAACTTGTTTGATGTATTTAGCAAATTATAAAGATACAATTACCAAATTAGTTAGTTGTTAATAGCATATTAGTAAGATATGTTTTGTTTATGAGTGTTTTTTGTTGATAGCAAATTAACATGTAATAATTAGCAATTTTACATTGGCTTATAGCAAATGATTTAGGTGTGGTTAGAAAAAGCTATGCGTGTTGGTTTTTGCTTAATCATTCAATTTATATGTTTTAATTTGATGTGGGTTGATATATTTAGCAAATTATAAATGTATAATTAGCAAATTAGTTAGATATTATTAACAAATTAGTAAGATATTTTTTTTTGTTATTTTGCTTTTGCTTGAAGTCCAATTTGCGAATAATATTAAGAAATCACAGTAAAATGCATCAAACTGTGTTGTGCTATTGAAATCTTGCATCAAATCCTCTTATTTTTTTAAATTGCAGTAAATCTATTTGTGTTTTTTAAAAGTATATGAAATATGTATGATTGAATCATTTGTTATCAACACATCTATAATTTGCTATTAACACATCTATAATTTACTAATTACATATAAAAAATTTGCTAAAAGTCGTACATACGCGTCCTTAACAGATTCCACCTAGATTTCTACCCCTAAAAAGATACATTAATCGAGAACATAATACATGTATCTTCCATAATCAGACGATACCCGGTGTGATGATAATATACGACAGAATAAGAACTTGTGAAAAAAAAATGCATTCTTATTTTGCACACAACAATTCATGCGATTTTAACTATTTTTTTCTTAATAACTTGAAAACTTCCACAACCAAATATGAAAAGCATCTATCTTCTATAATATATATGAAATGATCATTATCTGCGAACATCTCATTATCATGTAAAGCACATTGAAATCATTTAAAAAAAAAAGACCATCATATCATCAAAAAACAAATTATATTTTCACATAAAAATATTACCGATTTGCTATTAACACATCTATAATTTGCTAATTACACATAAATAATTTGCTAAAAGTCGTACATACGCGTCCCCAACAGATTCTGCTCATATCCCTACGTCTACAAAGATACATTAATGGATAGCACAATACATGTATTTTGCATAATCAGACGATAACCGGCGTGATTATAATATGCGATGGAGTAAGAACTTGTAAAAAAAAATACATTCTTATTTTGCACACAACAATTCATGTCATTTTAACTATTTTTTTTAATAACTTGAAAACTTCCACAACCAAATACAAAAAGCATCTATCGTATATAATAAATATGAAATGCTCATTCTCTGCTAACATCTCACTATCATGCAAAGCACATTGGAACTATTTAAAAAAAATCGTATTTTCACATAAAAATATTACCGATTTGCTAATAACAAATCTATAATTTGCTAATTACACATAAAAAATTTGCTAAACGTCAAACATACGTGTCCCTACCAGATTCAACCAATATCTCTACACCATTAATGGAGAACATAATACTCGTATCTTCCATAATCGGACAAAAACTGGAGTGATGATAATATATGATGAAATAAGAACTTGTGAAAAATGACTCATCCAGATGAACAAACAGACCGATGAAATCCGAGAAAGTGGACGCCGATAAAAAAATATGAAACAGACCAATGAAATCCGATAAAGTTAACTTGTCTATAATCTGGAACGATTTCTTCAACCATAAGAGACCCAAGCAATAAGAATGTTGAACAGGTGTGTGATGAATTAAATATGAAACACCGATAGATACAACTCTGTAAAAAAAAAGAGTTCTAAAAACCATCCAAAAAAAATATTCATTCCAAAATAAATCCCACTATATATGGAACATATATATTTACTCCAAATTTTTAATATGCATTACAATGACATATATACCCTTAACTTAATATAATTCTTAAGATATTGCATTTTTTACCCCATTTTTTTAAGATTGATCTGAGCCTTAAAAAATCATTGATCCAACGCTCCATATTAGTTCCTAGTTATATATATATATATATATATATATATATATATATATATATATATATATATATATGATACCTCATTTAGTTGGCAAGGAATCTAGCTTTAATTTGGAAAGTATCTAATTCCTTAGTTTTAAATTTTGGGAAAAGGTACAAAAAAACATCTAAAGTATTGGCTAAGTCCTGATTAGACACTTAAGGTTTGACTCAGTCCATTCGGTCTTAAAGTATTTTAATTGGTACATTCAAACACTTTCGTCTCCTCTTCATCACCGAATTATCAACGACATCTACTTCTTTTGCTTAATGGCAATCTATTCTTCATTTAACAAATTTAGAACCCCTAATTCCAAAAGCCCTAATTCCTAAATCCCAAATGTGCTCTTTCAAACCCTTAAATTCTTAATTACGTCTATGGTTAATTCAATCTTAGAGACGATGTTGGATCCCAAATCGGCTGCATCCAGAACCATGACGCCTAAGATGAAAGTCCTGAGACCTGAAGGTTGCCTTAAAATCTCAGAACCAAAAGCACAAACACCGATCACCACAAAATGCAATCGACTACTTCATTTGTTGGCCCTTCCCCACTCTACTAGCTACGCAGGTGAGGAGTGGTCGGAGTATGAATTGAATGATGAGAAGGAAGATGAGAGCTTGGACACCTGCAAAACCAATGGGAAGAGGCATTATGAAATTCTATACGCCTATCACCACAACGTACCTCTTAATTTTCTTCACAAGATCTTTTAACTCTCAAAGGAGATGATTTTTTATAGCTCGAAACTCTACCAATTAACCCTAAATAAACTTTTACAGCTCATAAGGATTTGGGGGAATTAGGAATTAGGGGTTCTAAATTTGTTAAATGAAGAGCAAACCAGCGTTAGCAAAAAAAAAAAAAATGTCGTTCATAATTCAGTGATGGAGAGGAGACGGAAGGGCCTGAATGTACCAATTATAATACCTTAAGGGGGCTGAATGGACCGTGTCAAACCTTAAGTGTCTAACCGGGACTCAGCTCATATCTTAGGTGTTTTTTTTTTGTACCTTTTCCCTTAAATTTTTGTGTTTAGTTCTATTTTTGGAAATTTGGAAAGTAATTCGAATCTTCAAAATAAGGAAACTAATGTAACTTTATTGGATTCTGAATATTTACTTGGAATAGATCTTCTGATTTCTTGTCTCTAGGAATCTTGTGTTAAACCATTTTTATTATTCGATTTTTTCATCCATTATTTTTATAAATTATATTAAAAAATTCAATGAAAAAAATGCGAATTTTGAAAATATATCTTAATCTTAATTTTTTTTAATTTATTATTAGTTTTTTATTATCAAGTTTTGACTTTCAACAAAAAAATAAAAAATTGAAAAAATAAAAATCCTACTAAAATTCGATTATCATATTTTTATATTTTGAATTACTGGTAGAAAAATGATAAACTCAAAACAATGAGTAACCCGCTTTGAAAATCAATAACAAAATTCGACATTAGTAACAATTTACCTTTGAATGATGTCGACCAATAATAATAATAATAATAATAATAATAATATGATCGAATTTCGGTATCTCACTATAAAATAAATGAAAAATACTCATAGACTATGAATCTACAATATTATTAAACTGTCTTAACAAGCCTACTTAATTAATTTGAATAAAAAAATAGTAAAATGAGAATTCTAATAATTCTAATATGTTGTGCATGTTCCAAGTCATCGCATTAGTTAAGACTTTTGTCTTGACATATATACAACGCGTCAATCGAAGTCAATTAAAATAGAATATGAGAGTTGTTAATAGAAATTGCGAATAAAGATAAGGTTTTCTTCTTTTCAAGTCGAGCTGTAGTTAGAATGTTAGATGGTCTTTTTCGAGGGTTTTTACTTTTTACCATCACGTAACTGAAAAGGTAATTGTTAGTTGCCTCTCAAACATCCGAACCGTAAAAAGAATTAATAATGTAAATGAGAAACATTCCGACCAAAAAAAAAAGTAAAAATCACTCGAAGAGCATGCAATTATATGCACCTCAAATCATGTAAAATTTGAAGACAAAATTCACGGTCGGTATACTTTTTATTTTTTGGCAAAGTCTATTTCATGGTTTTAGGTAAAAGAAAATGTGGTATCACCACTTAAGAGTCGTGCAAATTAGTTGGTACTGATACTGCTCCATGATGTAAAGCTGCTGAAGTTGATGTGCATTATATCTATTAAATTTGTTAAATGGATGGTTATCCTAAATTTTATTTTAATTGCTCTTTTATAGTTATTTTATTTATGTTATTTTTATGTTTCAGAATGTTTAAGTTGTTATTTTCATAATGTTTTTTTCACGTCACCGATGCTAGTTATTTAATTTGAAGAGAAAAATGACATAATATATTGTTATGATATTTTTATATTTCAAAATGCTTAATTTGTTATTTCTTAATATTTTTTCACATTGAAAATATTCGTGGATAACAAATTAAAATGATGATTTGATATATTTATCCTCAAGTGCATTTACAATGAATATAATAACAATTTTTTTAATTCCCTCCAAACTAATAATGACTATTGATCTTAACAAACTAATGAATATGATTCATCCACAATTTACACCCAATTAATATCTATATAGTATATTCACATGCTAATTCTCTCATATATATATGATGAAATAAAGAATCCTCATATTTGCATTTTTCTTAAATATATATAATGTGCCTTTTAATTATAATAATTGTTGTACAATATGACTTGCCGCATGTTTTAATCCAAATATATTGCGTTGAGATCATATTATATAGATCTTGACAATTACAAAATGTATGTTAAATTTACATAACCACATATATAGAAGAAGATGGTGGTGTGAAAATATCTACATCTGATGAAATGAAAATTAAATCTCAACAATATTGAAGAATCCAGTCGGGTTGTCTATCTCCACTCAAAAATATTAAAAATTAAAGAAAAAAACAAAAGTCGGGTGATCCATCAAGATAGGTTAGGCTAGTTTACTTGGCCAAAATTAGATTTCAAAAATTTTAGAAACTAAAAAGTAATTAATTAAAAGACAATTATTTAGTACAGTAGTTGTTATTACGATGTAATCCTAAAAAAATGTAGAAAGGTGAAAGCTAAAGCAAGTGTAAAACTCTTTCTTTGGGACCAAAGTCTACAACTCTTTCTTTGTGAACGTCCGGCCACAAGATACAAAAGCTTTACTGATTTCAGATTGTTTGTATTAAAAAATGCTGCACATTGCTAAGCAGTTCCATAGAGAGCGCGCCATAGCCTTGTTTTCACCGGCAAAACTAAATATTTTATCTTCAAGTGACTAACTAGGTCAAGTTCAAGTTCAATGGGTTCAAAAGTTCAAGGTGTTAATCAGAACCAAATTTAGTTTATAATCCTTTGACTGGAGGCCGGTTGTGTTGTATTTCAAGTGTGAAGGTTTGAATGATGCAATAATGGTGTTCGATGAAATGGATATTGATATGAAGCCCTTTCAGATGATTAGATCAGATATTGTCTTGGGAATATGCCGCTGGCATGAATTGTTGCTGCTACGAAGGAGGATGAAGCTGATCTTGAAGTCTTCATCAATGAGGTTATGATATTAAATTAGAAGCCCAGTTCTTGCATTCCATGGAAGACATACATACATTTGTTTGATATTCTTGATTGAGTGCTTCTCGAAGAAGATCTGATAGAAGAAATCGTGGTCACCGCTGAGTTGCTCGAAAGGCCAAGAATGTAGTAAGTAGCAGTGGAAACTAGAGGAAATTCAAATGCAGAAACAAGACTCAGTTTTGCAATATTATGATTGATCCTTCATTAATCTCAGAGTAATCGGAATCTCTCCTTCATGAACAGAGTTATTGAGTTGCTGACTTGCTTTCTAGAAGCAAGAATAATTTAGAATATCATGAAAAGGAGAGGTATTTGCTTCTGCATAAATTAAAATATTAAAAAACTTATCTTGGTCAATTCTGATAATAGTTATTTAGTTCACACTTCACATTCGTGATTCATTTATGTATATATCAACACATAAGGTTGAGCTTTTTTTTTTTGGAAACGGTCACGTTAAATTAAATATATATACACTTGACTTCGGAAATCATTAATTAATTAAGTCTATTATATACATATAATTTGAGAGTTTGGCAGAGTCTTGAGTACATCAGAATAGACTACATTATTTAGTTTCTTCAATTAATTCAATCTTAGCATTCCCACGCGGTGTTAAGTAATCTTAAAAACATAATATTGTGGACTAATATTCTCTGCAAAAAGGAAACACACATTTATTCAATTGTATCGGCTGCTGTTATATCCTTATTTATATTCATCCTCCAATCTTCAGTACATATGATTCATTGATCAACAGCAGGATTTCCTAACACGAGGTATGTAGTGGTTATTTATGGTTCGATCTGTTTTCCTTTTCTTTCTTTTTTTAATATCCGGAGTGATTTTATCTGCTAGAAATAGCTTTTCTCTAGCCTTCTGCATCTTGAGTCATGCATATTACTAGCACATATATATTTGATCTATGTTGTAAGCTCATGGATTTGCTTATCTTGAATTGTAAAAATGCCACTTTCTGCATATACGTTTGAGATCTACAGTCTCCTTGTTTCTTTTGAATCTGGTTATGTAAGTTTCTAACTTTTGCAGAGAAAAGAGTTTGGTAGCTGAATATTTGAAGACATGGGCAAGGGAAGAATGAGGTTGATCCCCTCAATACTCATCATGCTAACACTGCTGTTGTTATTGTATATGAATATGGCTCGAGGGATATCTTTGTCGAAGCCCGGTTGCCCTGATACATGCGGAAACAATGTCACGATCCCTTACCCTTTTGGTATTGGTTCAGAATGCAGTGCCAACGAATACTTCAGAGTTGTGTGCAACAACATGACCAATCCCCCAAAGCCATTCTTGGAGTTCATGAGCTTGGAAGCCGTCGAGTTCTCCTTGGACAGGAAGATAGTTCGACTGATGCAGGGTGTCTTCCCTTTGAATTGCTCTACAGACTATGTGATTCTTGTCGGAAAAACAATCAGCCGCCGCACCCCTTTCAGATACTCTAGCCTCTACAACAGACTAGTTGTTGTTGGCTGTGGGAATGAAGTGAGAGTTCTTGATTACGGCACAAAACAATCTTCCTTTGGAGGCTGCGCCCCGATTTGTGGAGCTGGCACGCCTAGCTGCAATGGTATAAACTGCTGCCAGACTACAGTGCCGTCACGGTTTGAAGAGGCTGAAGTGTTCTACAACACCACTGGAAATGGCCATGCTGGGGAGGTGTGTGGATACACATTTCTTAGTGATCAGAGATGGTTAGAGAGAGATTACATTGGATATTTGAACCGAAGTGGCATGATTGGGTTTCCCTTCAATCCACTCAACTTGTCGTTGGACTCTGTCCCGATGATAATTGAGTGGGAGTTTGACATATCCAATGCCACGGCGTCTCTCCAGGGGGTCAAATGTGTGAATGAGAGCGTGTATTTTGCAGCTTCATTAGATGGTGAAGATAATGCTATTAACTCAATCAACACAACTCGTTGTTATTGTGACCTCGGCTATCAAGGCAACCCTTATCTTCCGGGAGGGGGTTGCCAAGACGTCGATGAATGTAGCAATCCAACATTGAATAACTGTGCAGCCGGGCATTGTGTCAATACAGTGGGGAAGTTCATGTGTAAGGATCCGAACGACAGTAGCCAGATGAAATCGACAGTTATTGGAATCAGCAGTGGCACCGGTGCACTGATCTTGCTAGGAGGGGTGTGGTTTTTCTCCAAAGTTATAAGGAAAAGGATCAAGGCCAACCGTAGGAAGAAGTTCTTCAAGCAAAATGGTGGATTGTTGTTGGAACAGAAGTTTTCTTCCAATGATGGTGGAGTCGAGAAAATCACACTGTTCACCTCGAAAGAACTGGCACTGGCCACTGATCGTTATAACGAAAATCGTATACTTGGTCGTGGTGGACAAGGCACGGTGTATAAAGGAATGTTGCCTGATGGAAAAATTGTTGCGGTTAAGAAGTCTAAGTTGATGGATCAAGGTGATATAGAAGCGTTCATTAATGAGGTTGTGATTTTATCACAGATCAGACACAGGAATGTGGTGAGATTGTTGGGATGTTGTCTGGAGACCGAGGTTCCCATGTTGGTATACGAGTTCGTTCCAAATGGTACGCTCTTTGAACATATCCATGACCACAACGATGAGTTCCCGTTGTCGTGGAATATGCGTGTGAGAATAGCTGCGGAAGCAGCAGGAGCCCTTTCGTACTTGCACTATGCTGCATCAGCTCCTATCTATCACAGAGATATCAAGTCGACAAACATACTCTTGGATGAGAAATACCGGGCTAAGGTTTCAGATTTTGGGACATCGAGGTCAGTTGACATTGATCAAACTCACGTGACTACGCGAGTAATGGGGACATTTGGATATTTAGACCCCGAGTACTTTCAATCGAATCAGTTCACTGAAAAGAGCGACGTGTACAGTTTTGGAGTGGTTATGGTTGAGCTTCTAACAGGGGAGAAAGCAATATCTGCAGCCAAGGCTGAAGTTGGGAGGAGTTTAGCTGCACATTTCTTGCATTCAATGGAAGAAAACCGTGTGTTCGACATTCTTGATCCGAAGGTGGTGAAAGAAGGGAGAGCAGAAGAAATCGAGGGCATTGCAAAGCTTGCTCAGAGATGCCTGCATTTGAATGGTAAGAATAGGCCAACAATGAAGGAAGTGGCAGCGGAATTGGAGGGAATTCGAGTGATGGAGGAGGGGTCGATTTCGCAATTACAACACCAAAACACGGAGTTCCATAGCATTCAGCTTCCTGAGGTTTACAATTTCTCGTCGATCTCAGACACTGCAACTTTCACTTCCGTCACTACGGAATCATCAGAGTCACCTCTGCTCTCTTAGGAAATTCATGAACCAATTGCTTATATATGTATATGTGATATGTCCGCTGAATTTTTGTAACAAATATACGGGTATTTATGTAGTTTACAATAAACCTCAAAAAAATAGAAAATTTTTAGTTTCTATTTTTCTTTCATTAGTTTTTATAACATTTCTTAGCGGTGATAATTACATTTTAGGCGCGTTTTCAAAAATAACTCAATTTTTCAAAATTAATAAAAAAAATATCCACTTTTTCAAAGATTATACAAATTTAATATTCGATCAATTTTTCGGCTAAAGATAATATGTAATTGATTGTATTTTTAAGATTTTTATTTCTCAAATAGCGTAAAAAAATTCTCCAATCAAGAAAATTTAAAATACAATCAATTATATATATTTTCCTAGCTAGAAAATTAATTAAATGTTATATTTGTAAAATCTATTAAAAAAGTGGGGATTGTTTCTTTAATTTTGAAAATATGTATTATTACTCTCTTTTGGAAGTCAATTATGTTCAAGCAAGCAAATATGTCATGGTTACATGAGTTATCTCGCTGATTCCAATCAACCAAGTCGTCAAAAATAAACGAACTAGATTTTTAAAAGAGCTCAAAAGGGAAGTATCAAAGTGCAATTTGCACTATTTTTTAGTGCAAATTTGTTGCTATTGATTTTGTTTTTATAGAATATGTAAGTTTGCATTTTATTAGTTTGAATATAGTGAGCAATAATTCATAATTCATGGGTTCGAGCTCCATGGTGGGCGATTTTAATCATTTTTAAATTTTGATTAACTTTGGAGTCACCTTAGACCAACACAAGTTAAGCACCTTGCACGCTTCCTAAAATTTATCAGGAGTCACCCATCCAGACATCCCATCATTACTCCAGTTAAGCACGCTTAACTTTGGGATTTCCAGGGTCACTCATCCCACCATTACTCCAGTTAAGCACCGCTTCCTGAGAAACCCCCCACTATTACTCCAGTTAAGCATCACTTTCTGAGAAACTCTATTTTAAGCACCTCGCACGTCTCTAGTTAAGCACCGTTTCTTGAGAAACTCCATTTTAAGCACTTCGCACGTTTCCTGAGAAACTTACCTGGAGTCACTCATCTCACTATTACTCCCATTTTAAGCATCTCGCATGCTTCCTAAGAAATTTTTAACGGTCACTCATCTCACCATTACTTCAGTTAAGCAGTTAAGCACCTCGCACTTTTCAGGGGATCGCCCATCCCACCATTACTCCAGTTAAGCAGTTAAGGACGTCACGCGTTTCCTGAGAAACTTCTCAGGAGTCATTCATCCACCATTACTCCAGTTAAGCGTTAAGCACGCTTAACTTTGGGGTCGCCCTCCAGGGTCACCCATCCCATCATTACTCCAGTTAAGCACGCTTAACTTTGGAGTCTCCTTCCAAAGGTCACTCATCCCATCATTATCAATGTTTATATTGGCATCGTCAATGTCTAAACTAACACGAGTATTTTCAGCATGCTTAACTTTGGAGTCGTCTTAAATCAACACGCGTCTTTCCAGCGTATTTTGTCCTCACTTGCACGTTTTCTGATAAACTTCTCAGGTTGTCATTCATCCCACCATTGCTCCAGTTAAACAAGCTTAACTTTGGAGTCGCCTTTCAGGGTCACTCATCCCAACATTATCAATGTTTATATTAGCAATGACAAGGTACATTATCAAATGCTTATATTAGCATCGTCAATATCTTCATTAGCATATGATGTTATCTCTGTTAGCACGCACTTAAAAAATTTGTTTTTTTTAATTTTGATCTTAATATTGACAAAATTACGAAAATGTCACTGCATTTTTCTTGTGTTTCTTTTATTTACAGTTATGTCATCGTCTTTTTTGACCAAATCTAGCCATCCAATCTTAAAATTGAAGGGTGTGGATTGGTTCTTAGTTCTCACACCAAGATCTATTTCTCTGGAACCACTCCATATATATATACACACACACATACATACGCGATCTCTTTTTAAAAATTCTCATATTTAATTGGGGGAGGTTGTTATGGCTACTTTTTCAAAATCTTTTCATTTTAACATTGATGATTAAGTGTGGGTAGGATTTTGGTCCTTTTTATGCAACAATTTTCATAATCTTCCTTGATAAGCTTTTGAACCACAAATGATGTATCATTCAACATTTTTTTTCTAGCCTCTTATGCCCAAACACGCTCTGATTCCACTAGTTTGTTCAAAAGTGGAGAGAATATACATGTGTCCGATGTAAAAAAAATCAATTAACATGGCTGTGGAAGAAATTTACTAAAACTTTTCGTTGGTGGCGTAGTTAAAAAATTAAAAATATATATATAAAGCATAAAACTACAGTATTGAGAAATAACTAAGGGGGTGTATTCAATTAGGATTTTGATGGATTTTGTTGGACTTTAAAATGTCCATGGATTTTTATGGATTTTATAAATCCATAGACTCCACATGGAGTCTCCCAACTCCACGCAGAGTCTGGCGGATTTCGTGTATGGATTTTGAACGATTTCAATGGATTTCAAATCCATCTCGCCAACGCTCGTTGGAACACAACGATCGGTGTATCCGAAAAAAAATTAAACCCAGCGGCCGCTAGAATCAAGCAACCTTGATCCCAGCTGCCGCTGGGTGCCAGCGGCCGCTGGCTGGAGTGCCATCATCGGCAAGACCAGCGGCCGCTAGGGTCGGGTGACGGCTGGGGTGCCCGATTTCAACTCATCACCGGCCGCTGGGACACAGCGCTCGTCGGGTTTTCCAAATCCATCGAAATCTCGTGTCCAGAGGTCGGATTTCATCCTTTGTAATTTTCACGTGAAATCCAGCTGAAATCCAACGAAATCAATGACTTTTTAAAGTCCGTGGATTGTTGAATACCGCAGAATTTTAAAGGACTTTTAAAAGTCTAGATTGAATACACCAAGATTTCGTTGGACTTTTAAAAGTCTGGATTGAATACACCAAGATTTCGTTGGACTTTTAAAAGTCTGGATTGAATACACCAGAATTTCGTTGGACTTTTAAAAGTCTGGATTGAATACACCCAGATTTTAAAAGTCCAACGAAATCCAACGAAATCTCAATCCAATACACCCCCTAAGAATATGAAAAATAAATATTAAGGCAAACACTTGCATGCATCATGATGCAAATAACACTATATGAGACGGGTCGGTCAAACCCGCTTTTGACCCGGTCAACACGGGTCAACCCGCTTTGACTGGGTCAACACATAAAAAAAACTGTCCAAAATGAGTACCAACCTTCCTATTAAAAAGTATCACGAAATATTCGAAAAGTACCATCTGTATCATTAAAAAGTAAGGGGTCTGATAGTTATTTTATACTAGTTTATTTAGTTAAAATTGTGATTTTTTTTTCTCAATTTTTATATTGCATGTGTTGAGATTAATCTAAAACAATCATCATTCGGTAAAATAAAAAGTATCATGTGGTAAGAAGAAAAGTATCAAGTACGATAAAGACAGGTATCAATCTGAGACGGGCGCGTGGGCTTCATGCGTCGCGCGTGGGCGCCACGTGGCACGCTCGCGTGGGACCACACGCCCGCCTGAAATTGCTGGAAATAAGAGGTGCTGCATACAAGTACAACTCAATATTAAATCCGTGAAGATATTGAAAAAAAAACACCCTAAAAGTTTAAATATATAAATCCTGAAAAACTGATAGAATAAATTCAAAAAAAAAAATCTTAAATAAATAATAGATCACATTAAGAAAGACAATATTTAATATATTTAGACTGAAGTTATAAACCAAAATGTAATTTGGTGGCCGGTTATACATATTTTATCATTGGCATCACAAAATTCTGCATTTCTATTGCAGAAGCAGAATCATTGAATCGTCTCTTCCCGCATTTCAATTGCAGCAATATTTCTTCTTTTTACACCTCTCAGTCCTATTTCCATGACTTCCGCTTCAATTGCTTATGCTCTTCCCACTTTTCATTGTAAGAATATTTATGTCTCATTTAGAGTTATGTGGCTTACTAAAAACTAATAAATAAATAATTAAATAATTATGGACTAAATTATATATGGTCAATATGGAACAGTTTTATTATATTTGCTATTTGATGGGAATAATGAACTTATGAAGAATAACAGCTCATTACCATAAAATTGGGTTCACTTCCTAATATAAAAAGCATTCTCTTAAAACCTAGTCATCACGAAAAATAGATAGTGGAAAGAAACATCAAGGAGGTGAAACACCGGTTTAATATTCTTCTCAAGAAATTCAACGGTGCAATCTCATATTTAATCATAGAAAAAACTACAATATTCTATCAATTGTCGCAATATTCTATCAATTGTTTGATTGTGTGAGAATCATTAATTCAAGGTCCTATAATTTTCTCATAAAATATTGTTAAAAACTAGAATGAATTTACATTCATTCCATTTCTATTCATCGTGATGGTACAAACTATGCCTTTGGGTGTGGTCAAATTCTGACAACTGTTCGTGCTAATGGTTTTGAAGATCTATTAGATCGATCTACTCCTATTCCATCTCAATTTCTCTCATCCACTTCCGGCGGTGCAAGCGTCTAGTTGCATCAAGATCAATACCTGGACGCTCAGCTCTGTTACTGAATCCATGCTAGTGTATGTCACCCGCTCTGCAAGAGCATCCAGCTCAGGAGGAATATATTGATCTCGACGTAGCCAGATAAGAAAGTTTGGATTAAGAACGCTTGCACCGCAGGAAATTGATGGAAGAAATTGAGATGGAATAGGAGTAAATCGATCTAATAGATCTTCAAAGCCGTGAGCACAAATGGTGGTTCTGAGAAGTTGAGCACGCCACAGGGCATAATTTGTACGATGAAGACGAATAAAAATGGAATGAAAAGTGGGAAGAGCGAAAGAAAATGAAGCGGAAGCCGTGGAAACGAGATCGAGATGTGTAAAAAGAAGAATAATGCTGCAATTTAAATTAGGGAAGAGATTCAATGATTCAGCAATACAAATGCAGAATTTTGGATGACTCACAATCACTTTAAGTGTATTTTAAGATTTCTATTTATTCCCCGGACACGTAAAATAAAATCATTCAATCAAGAAATCTTAAAATAAAATCAATAATGTAGATTTCCCGGGACAAAAATTGATCAAATATCATATTTGCAAAATCTTAATTTCAAAAGGTGAGTATTATTCTATTAATTTTGAAAAAAATTATCAGAGTGCAATTTGCCCCATATATATTCTAATGCAAATTTGTTGTTAATGATATTTTTTTTATCGAATATGTAAGTTTAGATTCAATTAGTTTATAATTACTGTGCAATTACTTAAACATGAAGCCCGTCTAGCTCAGTTGGTAGAGCGCAAGGCTCTTAACCTTGTGGTCGTGGGTTCGAGCCCCACGGTGGGCGATTTTTTTTTTTTAAATTTTGATTACTTCACATAAACAATCTTCTTTCACATAAAATTTAGTTAGTATTATTCCATCATAAAACGAGTTCCATCTGCGGCTATACATACATTAATACCTTCTAACTCAGGCATATGAGAATCTGATTCAATTCTTTTTTATTTCTCGAGTTACAGTGATATATAATCGAGTGTATACAAATCCTTGAAGACACAAGTATTTGCTCCTACTACTGTGGCCATCATCCACCAACGATCCTCATTTGCATCATTCATGCTCGACTGAAGAACTTCAAGCTTCGGTCACACTCAAAACATCTCCTAATTACCACTACAGCAAGAGGGAAACGACGTGCAACAAGTTAAACTCACTGTCCGAAAATTGGCCTTACCAGATGAATCTGCTTCATGACCTTTTAAGATGGTTAGAGTGGACTTTGTTTAAGCCAGTTCCATCTGCTTCCTAATTCGTTGGCACGGATAGATTATGGTCTTCTGCATAAACCTGCAGACTAAGGGGTTCACTACTCAAGGACTTAATCGGGGTAATCACTGGAGGTTGCTGCCACTGTTTTGCATCTGATGGGATCCACATCTCTGCATCTTTGCTCGTGCTAGCTTGAGGCAGAGCACGAAAGTAAGCGGTAATTTCCCACCTGCAATCTGTTAACTAACAAAATAAAGAACTTGTTCCATATTCGGCCAAAAATTCATCAAAAACTCAGCAAAAAACATGCATCATAACTTTCGTTTTAGAAAGAACTTTCTAAATGATCATATTTGCCATCAATTAAAGTAATACATTGAGCTCCGAGCCTGATCTGTAAACCTTATTAAAAATATTAACAAGTTACACATCTGAGACATCTGAAGTTGTTTAAAAGTTTTACAGAAAGGCAGCTAAAGTTTCACTTGTAGAAGCATTCATCTTATATATCACTACTTGAGTCCAATTTCGTTGTCTGGCAGGCAGCCGAGAACTACTAATGAGGTTAAACTGGCAGATATTACCATTCCAGTTACACTAGTTCAAGCCTTTATGATAGTAAAAAAGAAAAAAGAAAACATAGGCAGTAGGCAACCCAAGAAAAGCTACATCAATCCATACTTACTCTGCGGGAGAACCTTAGTTAGAGGTTCCGATACGGGCAGTTTAATCAAGAAAGATCTAAGAGAGAACTCCAGGTCAGCTTGTTGCACCTTTGAATTAGTGGAAATATATGTTTATACCCAAATATATAAACATCCATTCAAAAACACCCATTTATATAATACTCATTCACTATATACCCACATTATCAATTTTATCCCTACTTTTTCAAATACATCTTACACAAATTAAAAAAAGTGACAGTCAATCATTGATAAAACATAATAGGACAAGAGATGATTATTTCCGAGGATGACTGTTCATTCACATGTGACTCTGACACGGTTTTTCGGTATTGGTCGCGGTCGACCAATTCTTGGTAGCTATCGATAGTTTCTTAGTAGCTGTCGACAGTTTCTCGGTATTTGGTCACGGTCGACTATTTCTAGGTAGCTATCGATAGTTTCTTAGTAGCTGTCGACAGTTTCTTGGTAGCAGTCGACCAAGTCTTGGTCTTGGTCACTTTTGGGCGAGTTACGAGGTAATTAATGATTTCCATTTGCCAACTACCTCCTTTTATTTAATGCATGGTCTGTACCCATTTATTTGAATCTCCATGAACGGATGGAGACATCACATGTCTTCTTCATCACAATTTTATCCTCTTTCACCATTTTTCATCGATCTAGCCAGAGGCAAAAGGTTGGTAAATTAATAAAAAATATGTCTCTTCCAAATATTAATATTAGAGGATAGTTATAATAATATTAGTTGTAATATGGATATATTTTTTTTTTCTGTGGAATGTGAAATTACTTATTAATTAATTTTGTTTTCATGTTTGAATAGGTGGGATCGGAAAAGCAATCAACACAGCCTTACATGGTGGAATAGAGAGAAAGAGGAAGAACCTCCTCAAACCTCAAATGTCTTCTTCATCACAAGTATCTCCTTGAACCCTTAATTAAAGCATGATTATTAGGGTTGACAATTTATCTTGTAATTTAATCTTATAATTTAACACTCCAATGTGGCTATAATAACATCGTTGTAACGTCAAAATTGTATAATTGGTGGTTTAGAATAATTTTGTTAAATATATAAATTTCTTAAAATTAGATTCACATGAAAATTGCATTATTTTAGGTGAATTAGTTTAGTTGAATTTGATCAAATTATTTAGAACTAGTTTAATTTTTTTTATGGATAATTAATTAGTTGAATCCTAATTAATAGATGCGATTTGAATAGATGCTATTTAGATTTAGAATTAGAATTTTTAAGTGCTTTAAATTGAGTAAACATTTACATTGAATTCTTGATGAAGCAGTCTTGAGAATACCATTTAATTTCTATCTACCCTTGTAGAAATAAGGACAGAGTTAGGTGAATCAAAAAGAGAGAACAATTAAGAAAGTAGTTAGAGATATATGGTCAACTCACAAGAAAAGCAAATTACTACTATTATATACTTGATTTTAAACCTTTATTACTCCCCTTCTACGTACTATCAAATAAAATTTTGAATTAACTATTTTATCTAATACAAAAATACATGCGTGCACTTTGTAAATTTTGAAGTAAGCAGCTGAATTCATTAATCCTTTATTACTCCCCTTAATTAAATTCTAAAATATTTTATCTTGATTACAATATTAACAAATACAAAAATACATGCGTGCACTTTGTAAATTTGAAGAAAAGCTTTTAATTTGTTTCTTGATCATACGCACATGATTCAAAACTAAATAATGAGGTCCTTAATTTGACCAAATAAATAAATAATTAACCAGTAAAAAAAATTATCTACATTTCTCCTTTTGATTTCCACTTCTAATGCTCTCTCTCTATATATATATATATATATCTGTGTGTGTGTAAGTAAAAATTTATCAAAATTAAATGATAATCAAAATGTTTGCCTAGAATTATTTTAGCTAGATAAAAAACAAGCTGAAGACCGCCACTGGTAGTGGTCGACTGTTACTTGGTCGCAGTCGACAGCTACCTAGTCACTGTCAGCGATGGCTACCAGGTAGCGGTCGATTATAATAATTCTAGCTAGAAAAAAGCAAGCTGAAGACCGCCAGTGGTAGTGGTCGACTGTTACTTGGTCGCAGTCGATAGCTACCTAGTCACTGTCAGCGATAGCTACCAGGTAGCGGTCGACGATAATAATTGCATACAAGAAAAACTTTTCTCTAGAAAATTAGATCTTTATTATTTTAAATTCTTAGTTTAATAAAATTATGATTTATTATTTACATTTAAATTATAAATCATGTGTAGCCGGCTTGGAAGAGATCTGAGGTTCGATTTATTGAGCCGAAGATCAATTTACATTACAAATGGAAGAAGTTTCGAATAATTGTGGACACACTTACTAATATTGGTGAGGAACGCCTACTGGATCGATTCAAAGCAGGGTGTTTTGGCCATGTTTTATCTTGGAGGCCGGGTAATAGTGCTTCAAGAGCACTACATGTTTTGCTAAGTTACGAGATTTTCAATGATAATCCCGATGAGCTTTGGTTTTCTGTACAAGGCGTGCAGTTCCGATTTTCTCCCATACATTATGCGTTGGTGTCTGGCTTAAATTTTGGATATTCGAGTTTTGACCCGAGTCGAGGGATTCATGATCCATCTAGAGTTGGAGTTTATAAGCGTGTGGCCAATGGTGATTCAATAGTCTTGAGAGACTTAATGCGCAAGTTCACCGAACGCAACATATATGAGGATTCAAGTAACTTGCCTCAGGATGACAATGAAGAGCATGATGATTACCTCAAGGTGGCTAATATCATAGTCTTGTATTTCTTCTTTCTTGGATTTGCTGACTCTCGAAAAGTCGAGAATTGGGTGTGGATATTGGTCGATGATTTATCAGCTTGGAACAGATTTCCATGGGGGGCATATACATACGGAGCATTGATACACTATGTCAGTATTGTCCCGATGACGCGGTTAGAGGCCCTGCCATCGTATCATCTTTATGGTCCTATGTGGGCTCTTCAGGTAATTATTTATTAATTGTTTTAATTAAGTTTAAGCATTGAGCTTAATTTTTTAACACTTTGTTGCTTGAATTTTTTATATTGTTTGATAGATTTGGGCATACGAGACGATTCCCACATTAGGACGAGTGGCTGCTCATTATGCTTACCCGAACAGCATTCCACGCATGCTCGCTTGGAAATTCGGGACTTCGCCAGAGCTTGATTTTGGCTTTATTTTTGGCCCAGAGGTACAATATATATATATATATTTCATTTATATTTGTATTTTTATTTAATACTCATTCTTTTTATTTGGTCATGTTATCCAGTTCTCATATCGCGAGATGATGGTATCAGCTAACGAGGCTGAACAAGACTATTATATGAGCATACAAAGAGGTGAAATATTTGGTGTTCGTTTTCTGATTGTGGAGAATCCAATGCATCCAAGACAAGTCCGAGATGGAAGACCTGTTCTTTTTCGTAAAGCAGCGAACCGACGACGCAGCAAGAATGCCTCTGTTCAAATTGAAGAGGTTGAGGAGGATGATGAGGAAGAGGCTGCAGAGGAAGTGTTTATTCAGCAGCCTCAGACGCGGACTGGAGGCAAAGGCAAGTCAGTAAGTCATGGAGAATCATCCGGTCAGCTTGACAGGCTCAAGACAGATGTGATTCATCACATAGACACAGTTGTTGCCCCTAAAATTACAAAAGATGTCGTTAGTCAAATGAAGGGGATGATCAAATCGATGTTTGGCTCGAATGGCTCTTTTAGGAGCAAGTCCAAGTCTAAAGGAGGAGACGAGGCCACTTCGAGACCTAGAGACGCATCTGCTAGACATTCTGTATCGATGCATGATCGTCATCATGTTCGATCCCCAGAGAGAGAGCCCTCACGACATTCTGTATCGATGCATGATTGTCATCATGTTCGATCCCCAGAGAGAGAGCCATCACGACATTCTGTGACTATGCCTGATCAGTTAGCACGTAGAGCACCCTCACACCAACCTCATTTAGACCTCCAGCTTCAACTTCAGTCTCAGTATCGGCCCCAACCTCAACCTGAGTTCCAGCTCCAACCTCAATTTAGCCCAACTGGTCAATTTTTTGGAGATTCGGGCGAGTTTATGGAGTTTTACAATCAACTCCAGCCCCATGAGGATAATGCGCAACCGGTATTTCTTAATTAATATTTATTTTAATTCTTAAAGTTCTAGTCTTTAGTTTCAAACCTATTTAATTAATTTTTTTTGTTCTTTGTAGAGCAACTTTGTGACCATGCAGAGAGGCGCTCCGTCGAACCCAAACTTCCCTAGGGGAACAAGATAGAGCACATTGAGATGTGTTACTCCTCATGCTAGACTTTATTGAGACTCTTTTTAGTAAATGTTATTTTAGTTGACATTTTATTAATATTTTTAGTTGTTATTTTATTACAACTCTTTATAACCTTAATTTTCGTAATTTAAGGTAATTGATAAAACAATTGAAGTAGTACGAGAACAATACAAATATATAGCCCAACTTACAAATCGAAATCTAAAAAATTGTACGTAGATGTATATGTCTATATACAAGATTATGTTGGTTGTTGGGAGAATTGAAGCATGATTCAATTATGGAGACATGGACTCACGATAAGTAGTGGTCGATAGATACTAAGTGGCGGTCCAAAGATACCCAGTAGTGGTTGATAGATACCTAGTGGTGGTCTAGAGATACCCAGTAGTGGTCGACAAATACCCAGTAGTGGTCGACAGATACCTAGTAGCTGTCGACAAATACCCAGTAGTGGTCGACAGATACCTAGTAGCTGTCCACATGGACCAAGTTACGACCGACCAATACCAAGTGGTGGTCGACTGATACCTAGTAACGGATCTCAACATCCTTCCAGATCGGGATGTCGATAAGGAGTAAATTTGGTATTCTCCTCTAATAGCTTCTGCTGATAATATGTAGCTAATTGCATCCCTTAACGCTGTTAGGGATACATTGCTCGCCGGAATATAGCCGAGTCGCTCATTTCCACCAATATAATTGGATTGATCGTCAAATTGACCGTTGTAATTAACAATAACAGATCGCCAATCTTCCATCTCTCACTCTAATTTTTTTGGATATAAATTGAAATCAAAATATTTTTCTCTCTAATATTTTGGATATGAATTGAAATCTAAAAAAATTTCTCTCTAATCTTTTGTGTGATTTTGCTTGTTGTCGATGTATATGTGTATATATAGAAGATTATGTTGGTTGTTGGGAGAATTGAAGCATGCTTCAATTATGGAGACATGGACTCACGACAAGTAGCGGTCGACAGATACCAAGTAGTGGTCGACAGATACCCAGTAGCGGTCGACAGCTACCCAGTAGTGGTCGACAGGTACTAAGTGGTGGTCGATCGACTAGTAGCTGTCCACATGGACCAAGTTGTGATCGACCAATACCCAGTAGTGGTCGATTGGTACCTAGTAGCTATCCATAGGGACCAAGTTGCGATCGACCAATATCCAGTAGTGGTCGACTGGTACCTAGTAACGGTCGATTGTTCTTTGGTCATGGTCGACAAATACTGCAATAATTGAAGTCAGTATTTCATATACCAATAAATCCGTGCACTCAATTATTTAAATCTGGTACAGAAATTGAGAAAAAACTGATTTTGCAATTAATTTAAAGTACTTTTGAAGGATTATATAGTAAAAGTGGGTATAGGATGAATTGAATTTATTTGAGTGGGTATTAATGATTTTACATTATTTAAAATGGGTATAGAGTGATTGATCCCCCAGCTCCTACTACTGTGGCCATCATCCACCAACGATCCTCATTTGCATCATTCATGCTCGACTGAAGAACTTCAAGCTTCGGTCACACTCAAAACATCTCCTAATTACCACTACAGCAAGAGGGAAACGACGTGCAACAAGTTAAACTCACTGTCCGAAAATTGGCCTTACCAGATGAATCTGCTTCATGACCTTTTAAGATGGTTAGAGTGGACTTTGTTTAAGCCAGTTCCATCTGCTTCCTAATTCGTTGGCACGGATAGATTATGGTCTTCTGCATAAACCTGCAGACTAAGGGGTTCACTACTCAAGGACTTAATCGGGGTAATCACTGGAGGTTGCTGCCACTGTTTTGCATCTGATGGGATCCACATCTCTGCATCTTTGCTCGTGCTAGCTTGAGGCAGAGCACGAAAGTAAGCGGTAATTTCCCACCTGCAATCTGTTAACTAACAAAATAAAGAACTTGTTCCATATTCGGCCAAAAATTCATCAAAAACTCAGCAAAAAACATGCATCATAACTTTCGTTTTAGAAAGAACTTTCTAAATGATCATATTTGCCATCAATTAAAGTAATACATTGAGCTCCGAGCCTGATCTGTAAACCTTATTAAAAATATTAACAAGTTACACATCTGAGACATCTGAAGTTGTTTAAAAGTTTTACAGAAAGGCAGCTAAAGTTTCACTTGTAGAAGCATTCATCTTATATATCACTACTTGAGTCCAATTTCGTTGTCTGGCAGGCAGCCGAGAACTACTAATGAGGTTAAACTGGCAGATATTACCATTCCAGTTACACTAGTTCAAGCCTTTATGATAGTAAAAAAGAAAAAAGAAAACATAGGCAGTAGGCAACCCAAGAAAAGCTACATCAATCCATACTTACTCTGCGGGAGAACCTTAGTTAGAGGTTCCGATACGGGCAGTTTAATCAAGAAAGATCTAAGAGAGAACTCCAGGTCAGCTTGTTGCACCTTTGAATTATATGACAGATTCACGTTAAGCTTGAAAACAAATCTCTCAATCGGCACCCCACCATCATCAAAGAAAACCACAGCTACTCTATCAATTAAATCCTAGTTGCAGAAACAGAATAAACTCTCATATATATACTCATATATTTAAAGAAATGCTCCAACAAGATTCAGAATCAATTAAAAACAGTACATCAAGCAGCAAATTGAAAAATTCAGACACACACCTTGGTGAGGAAAGGAAGGAGCCCATTAACAGCAGAATGAATATATTCATTTAGCTGAGGGTGCTTGGCTCTATGGACCACTAAATTCATGTACCGCCGCCGCTCAAAAGCCCCTAAAATTTATTCTAATCATTTTCACATCACATAAAAATTCGGGAATTTTCAAGAAGATGGAGATTAAAAAAATGATCTTTAGCTACATAAATTTCAATCTTTTACCATTTGGGTAGACCCCTTTGAGGAAAACGACTGAAGTAATGGCGACCTCCAGGAATTCTACAAGAATCTGAGCGATTTCGCCTGCAAAATATGAATTTTTATCTACAGATGTGCCGTGCTGAATCAAAATTTAGTGAGTGACAATGAAATAGGAACAAAAATAACAAAATAAAGCAACAAACCTTGTGGAGTTTGGTGATCTTTGCGGTCCATGTTGGGACATTACGCAGAGGTGAACATTTCTAATTCTATTTGGTGCTCAAATTTGGGGAGAGATGAAGCCTCTCGACTCTCGTCTTCTAGTGTTGAGTTTAGAAAGATTATCATTTTCTACTTTCTAGATTGGAAAAAAAAAAAAACCTGACTAATATATTATACTCCCTCCGTCCGAATTACAGCCTTTTTGATAATTCACACAGATTAAGAAATCATATTTAATGTTGTATATAATTCTTATTCTACCCCTAATTATGATAATAACCATTTTCACTAGTTCTTTAATACGTTAATGAATTGTTTGAATCTTATTTTTTTATATATACATTCTATCATTTAATTAAGATTAAAGGGAGACTTTACTCATTTCACACAATTCCATGTTGACCATATTATTAATTCTAATTTAATAGGGTAAATTGAATAAGGTTATATGTGTCAAATAACATTGTATTTTAGTTTAAATATAGCAAGGGACTATAATTTTGGGACATCCAAAAAAGGAATAAGGGACTATAATTTTGGGACGGGGGAGTATATGTTACTAAATCTATTATTATTATTATTATTATTATTATTATTATTATTATTGTTGTTTTTTCTCTAGACTACTAATATTTTGTACTAATGGTTGAAAGCAGATTTGAAAGATTGGGGAAAAAAAAAATTGACTAATAGCTGTCTAGATTGCGTCTAGGTCCGTCTAGGAGGTCTACGCGCTAGGCCTCCCTCGATTGTCCGGTTAGCATCCTAGCGAGCTCTGCAATTTAGAATAAAAGTGCAAATTATGCTACCAAAAAGTTTATATTATTCATAAAATACTTACTTGTAGTGCAACTGTCAAAAAAACAACATTGAAAGTGATTTACTTAATAGGTGGAAATCTCAATCTTACACATTTGTACTTGGTTGACCAAGTTCTTGAGTAAAAGATTTGTGTATTTTACTATTACGAAATTCGTCTTCGTATTTTTATGTTTGAACTCAATTGAAAATGGTGGTCACATTAAATTTATTATGCTGAGAAATTATATATTATTGTTACTCTTTTATCGTGCTGAAAAATTATCATAATTCTGAAAATTTTCTAACAAGTGTGTGTTCTATATCTGAAATGTTAAAAAATTAGTCAAAATCACGTGGACCATTGAGGGTGTATTATTGTAACAATGGGTAATCTTTTAGCAGTTCGATTTTTAAATAGTCAAAAAGCAAATTGCAAAATTCTTTTCCAGCAAAATAGATATAACAATACTTTTTCTAGTAAAAAAAAGAAAAGAAAATTGGTGTGTGTATATACATACAAGAATGATCTCATGGTGTGTAAATACACCCGAGAAGGAAGTGTGCATACACACGCTGCATAATCTTTCCCTACTAGAAAATAGTGTCGCTGTTGTTTTTATATAAAAGAATTTTTCTATCTGTTTTTTTTTTTACCGAGACCCTTGTCACATTTTTTATTGTACATAATAAAATGGATAATATATGTATTTGCCATAAAAATATGGGTAGTTAATTGTTTATATCTACTATATATGGATATTGCATTGATTGTATATTAGATATATATGTAAATAAGGTTTCAAAAAAGATATATGTGTAAATAAGGTTTAAAAAAAAGATATATGTGTAAGTAAAATAATTTGTGTGAACTTGTTCTATAATATTTAATGGACATAATGATAATTAGTTTTTTGGGGTTAATATCAAATTCTATTACTAATTATTAACATTTTTCTAATTATATCACAATTTTTAAGAAATTATAATTTAATACTCAACTTTATCATTTGTTTTCTACTCTAACTCACTGCCTATTTTCCAGCAACACATATGTGACATGGTTCACTAGAAAAAAGAAGGAAAAAAAAAACTTTGCGAAGAATTAGAGAGTTCTTCCAATTTCCTTGGTCATTTAAAGCTTACGGACAACAACTTTTGCTTATTGAGGTGTTTTGATCGAAAATTAGGTCGTGGAATAAAATTTAAAATAAATAAAAAAATTGGGTATTTCATTACTCCCTCCGTCCCAGAATTATAGCCTTTTTGATAATTCACACAGAATAAGAAATCATATTTAATGTTGTATATAATTCCTATTCTACCCCTAATTATGATAATAACCTTTCCACTAGTTATTTAATGTGTTAATGAATTGTTTGACTCTTAATTTTGTATATATACATTCCATCATTTAATTTACATTGGTGAATGTTAAGATTAAAGGGAGACTTTACTCATTTCACACAATTCCATGTTGACCATATTATTAATTCTAATTTAATAGGGTAAATTGAATAAGGTTATACGTGTCAAATAACATTGTATTTTAGTTTAAATATAGTAAGGGACTATAATTTTGAGACATTCAAAAAAGGAATAAGAGACTATAATTTTAGGACGGAGGGAGTATAATCTTTAAGGGTTGGGATAGAATTGAAAATTTATTTTAGTTCGTGATAAAATATGGTATTACCCTCTAGTTTATTTTATGTATTTCAAATCTCAATAATCACTACAAAAAAATTTTGATTTAACGACGGGGTTTTCCATCACTAATCCCGTCGCTACAAGGTTTAATGACGGGATTAGCGACGGGAAACCCTCATCGCTAAATCGCTCGTCGCTAATCATGCACGACGGTGGCTCGCCCGTCGCCGCTCGTCGCTAATCATGCGCGACGGTGGCTCGCCCGTCGCCAAGGCTTAGCGACGGATCTACCCGCCAAATTTAAAATTTTGAAATTATTATCTAGCGACGGAAACCCCGTCGCTATCCGCCAAATTTAAAATTTTGAAATTATTGATTGGTCCGACCCGCGATGAGCCCCCGGCCCATTAATGAGCCCTTGACCCGACCCGATGAAAGGGTCACGCCCAATCCCTTCCCAAGCCCTTCAAGAATAATTTTGTATAATATGCACCTAAGAGGATTCGAACCTGTGACCTCCTAGAAGGAGGGCCAAGCACTTATCCATTGGGGCAAGTTCAATTGATGTAATATTAATAGTTTAAATAATATATATACTTATACGATTTTTTCATAATTTATTTTTATTTATCTCTATAAATTAAATGTGTTATATTCTTGTTAATATATTTATATCTATTTGTGCACAAATATATATATATATATATATATATAATATTGATATTATATTGTATTATATATTTGTATATAAGAACTATAATTTAAGGTGATATTTATTAAGTATCCATGCATACAAAAATTATAATAAAGGTGATATTGTATTATATATTTGTATATAGAACTATAATTTATTAATTAAATTATTTTAAAAATTATATATATATATATATCATGGTGAAAATGTGGTTAAATAGTCTTACTTTGTGTTTCAAGCTAAATATCATAATGAATTAAATTATTTTTACTTACATAATAAATAACTTTAGTTTATAATTAAAAATTAAAATACATTATATACTATATTATGTATATATTTTCATAGTATATTTTAGTTTGTTAATGTATAATTGATTAATCTTGTAGTAGTAACTATAATAAATATTATGTTAAACTTAATACATTTTTTAAATATATAATAATATACTAATTAGTTTATTTATAAGAATACTAATAAAGCTAATTTGTATAAATTTTTATTTAATAAGGAAATAATACAAATTTAAAGATGTGATATTAATAAATGTGTATAATTGCGATATTATTTTTTCAAAAATTAAAATAAATGAATAAAAATATAAAAATGATTTTAATAGGGAGAATATTTGTATTAGAATAGATTGAAATCATATTTAATTATTTTAAAAATAATTAAATAAAATTTAAAAAATAAATAAAAAAATAAAAAAAAATTAAAAATTACTTTAGTTTATAATTAAAAATTAAAATCCATTATATACTATATTATGTATATATATTTTCATAGTATATTTTAGTTTGTTAATGTATAATTGATTAATCTTGTAGTAGTAACTATAATAAATATTATGTTAAACTTAATACATTTTTTAAATATATAATAATATACTAATTAGTTTATTTATAAGAATACTAATAAAGCTAATTTGTATAAATTTTTATTTAATAAGAAAATAATACAAATTTAAAGATGTGATATTAATAAATGTGTATAATTGCGATATTATTTTTTCAAAAATTAAAATAAATGAATAAAAATATAAAAATGATTTTAATAGGGAGAATATTTGTATTAGAATAGATTGAAATCATATTTAATTATTTTAAAAATAATTAAATAAAATTTAAAAAATAAATAAAAAATTAAAAAAAATTAAAAATTACTTTAGTTTATAATTAAAAATTAAAATCCATTATATACTATATTATGTATATATATTTTCATAGTATATTTTAGTTTGTTAATGTATAATTGATTAATCTTGTAGTAGTAACTATAATAAATATTATGTTAAACTTAATACATTTTTTAAATATATAATAATATACTAATTAGTTTATTTATAAGAATACTAATAAAGCTAATTTGTATAAATTTTTATTTAATAAGAAAATAATACAAATTTAAAGATGTGATATTAATAAATGTGTATAATTGCGATATTATTTTTTCAAAAATTAAAATAAATGAATAAAAATATAAAAATGATTTTAATAGGGAGAATATTTGTATTAGAATAGATTGAAATCATATTTAATTATTTTAAAAATAATTAAATAAAATTTAAAAAAATAAAAAAAATAAAAAAATTAAAAAGTAAAAAAAAAAAAGCTACGGGGGTTCCCGTCACTATTTCCGTCGCTAGACTTAGCTACGGGGGTTCCCGTCGCTATTTCCGTCGCTAGAATTAGCTACGGGGGTTCCCGTCGCTATTTCCGTCGCTAGAATTAGCTACGGGGGAACCCCGTCGCTAACCCCGTCGTAAAATTTTTCGTCACTATTTCCGTCGCTAGTGGCGACCCGTGCCGGCCCCGTCGCTAGAATGGACTTTTTTTGTAGTGAATTATAAGGATAGACCTAAAAAGGCACATCGTGTGTAAATACCTAAAAAAAAGTTTTCAAATGTTTGTATGATAATTTAAGCATTTAATAAAGTTTTTATACATTGTTTAATTTTTTTAAATTACTTTTCAATATAAATACTGCATGTAGTATGTTATAATTTTCTATAACATATTAATGCAATTTATACTCGAGCAGTAGCCAACCATGTCCAATGAAAAATTGTGGGATTTAGTTTCCCCGATCAGACATTCCGACTCCATAACATATTTTCAAATTTTATTTTATAAATGTGTTTTTTTTTATTTAATTGTGGATTAAGACTTCAATTCTTAAGACGTTAAATTATGATTCTTATAATTAAATTCTGAATATTTAATTAATAGTTCTAACAAAAATGAGATCCAATATTATTATATTACATTAGGAAGATAAAATTAAGTCTAAACACCTAAACAAATTATTATGAATTATTATATTACATTAGTTCAATTCGGATTACATATGCATTATTAATTAAACACACCTCACAGCAAGTCTGTTTGTTTTTAAAGAGGCAAAACTGGAAATAAAATGCAAGAAACAAAAATGAAAATTTAACGTTGAGATTTGTTTGGACATTTTATTTTATTTTTTGGTTTATCGCCAGCCGATCCTGGTGAAAGAAATAAAAATGATAAAAAAATTATTATATTTGAATTATTTTAATTTATAGTGTGTACGGAAAATTTAGTGGTGGATTTAGAAATACTCTATCATAAAAGGCACAAAATTGGAAGTAGAGAAAAACAATTATTTAAGAAGCGAATAAATTGAATCACAAAATTACAAGAAGGAAAAAAAAATTATTAACAACAACGCCCACCGTGGGGCTCGAACCCACGACCACAAGGTTAAGAGCCTTGCGCTCTACCAACTGAGCTAGACGGGCTTCTTGTTACTATTGCTGCATAATTTTATAAAGTAGGAACAAGGTCTAAAAACGCTTGAAATATTGATGAATTTCGATTTGTTGCACAAACTATTTTAAATGGTGTGATAACACTTTTATAAAAAAATATTAATTTTTCATTAGTAATTAATGTTAATGAATGTGCAAAACTATTACAACCTATTTCCAATTAATTCAGATAATAGTATTGTGCAATGTGGATATAGTTGAAAAGCTCTCAATGAAATTCTCAATTCATCAATTGGATATCAGACACAGGAGTAATTGGATAGCAAAAGCTCGAAAGTGAATGCTTGTATTCATGACTTATATTGAAAATTCTAATGTTGAATTGACGTCGAATATCGAAATTAAATGAGGAATTTGAAATTCTAAAGTGTGTTGTTTATAACCATGATCTCAATTTATTCAATTGACAACACATAAAGATACTTTTGTGTAAACGATCGCATTGTTCTTCACATGAATTGGAATTTGAGGGCCATAACTTTTCTTGTGTCTTTATAAATTTATTTTCGTTATCATGAATATTCATCTGCATCGACATGGATATGGAAAAACGGCTCTAGATAAATGCTAAAATGGTAAAAAATGACAAATGACAAAACTCAGAGAGAGATGCTAAAATGGTAAAAAATGACAAAACTGAGATAGAGAGACAGACGTCGGTAACAATAGATTAGAAAACTGGGTTTTTATATAATTTATAGATTTTTTTTTCATTAACACACCTGATCTGTGGTATTGAGGAGATTCGAACCCGTGATTTTTGGTCTCCAAGTAACCCCACTCCACCACTAGGTCATCCCCACCAGGACTGTTAATTTATTGTAATTAAATGATTAAATCTCAGCGAGAAATGTAATTGCATAAGTAATTTGTAATTCCTAATATGACACTTCAGTGCAATTACTTCTAAATGTGTTTATGTACGAATATGATAGATATGATATGCAATCATATTAGAATCGATCTCCACTATATTTATGGAGCTCACGATTTATATGACGTGTGAAATACGATTTTATGAATACTCTTATTGCATGTTTTCACCAAACAACACAAATATTTTCAAAATAATTTCAGGTAAATTATAATAATAAACCACTGACAGAGACCAACAGGGACATCTTATGTATTCATTAACAAAATGCAAACCTTAACGTAGATTTTGGGAATTGCTTACATAAAAGACGGGAGCAGTCAAATTGAAGGAATTCGACGTAATGTATTTGTTAAATTTGGCATAAGAATCAATGGAGGACTTGCCTTGGCAAATTCATCATCATCATCGTCAATGTTCCCCTCAAAATTAAATCATGAATGGTAAGGGTGGTTGCAGTCTAGAACCCAGAAATCTCAACTTCTTCATTGTTACGTCAGCGCCACGTCAAAAGTTAACCCCCACTAACTTCTAATACAATTTTTTCACAATGCAAAAGTCAAAAAGTAACTTCTAAGATAGTCCCACTTATACACATCATATATATACATATATATTGATTTTATTTACAATATTCACTTATATAATTAATTTAATTTAATGGTGTATTTAATTTAATTTAATTTTTCGATATTAAAAAATTTAATTAAAAAATTAAAAATTATATGCTCTATTTCCACGCTTTCCTGCCGGCAGGAAAGCGTAGAACGAAATTAAACCTCATATGCTCTATTTCCACATTTTCCTGCCGGCAGGAAAGCGTAGAACGAAATTCATTAACACTATTTTCATATATTAATAGAATTTATGAAATTTATAATAAATTAATTAATATTTTTTTTTGATAATTATGAATTAAAATCACACTACATAAAATGATGCTCTAACAATTGAAAAGTATTATTCATATATATAAAATGTATATACATATATATAGTGGTAGAGTAAAAAATGAGGGCATGTGATGAGCCGACAACCACAACCAGAGAGGGCCCACACATTTTTCAGCTTTTTTCACAATTTACTGTATGAAACTGGGTGCCTCATTTGGAACCCCATTTTCAAGAACCTAGTCTACATGTCACCCATAATGCATGATTTCTAATTTTCAAGTTTTTGGAACTCAATCAAAAACCTCGACTGCAGGCACCCTAACTCGTAAACTAAACTCCTAACGACCATTTGCGGTACGAGGCTGCACATGGTCATGATTAAGAATGTCAATCTAGCCTGAATTCGATGACCTGGCTCAAATCGTTCGAAAAACAAGATTATTTATTTATTTGTTAAAAAAATAAGGATTGAATAAATAGAATAATGATTTCAGTTCACCAAACTAGAATGTAAAATTGGTTTGAAAATTAGCTATAAACATGTGCTTGAGATTTGTGCAGTCTGATGAGCTATTTTCAATTTTGTTAAGTTGTGTAACAAGTGAGAAGACTTATATTTTATTTGAGAATTTACCTTTTTGGATTCGTTCTTGCTTGATTTGGATATAGTCATAATTTTTTTAGTTCATTTTTTCCAATGATGCAGCTTCAATTGAGCTTTGGAGTTGTATTAATAACTCTTGAGTATTTCTCATCAGACTAGAAAAGTATTTAACTTTTGTCGAAAACATGTTGGCCCGACGAGCTAATCTGAAAATCGAAGTATTAGGGTTAGGACCAAGAATTTTTAACCCGAAAAAATTTCAACCCGAAATGGTCCGAACCGAAAAGCCCGATAAACCCGATAGGGTTGGCACGAAACCAACGGGTAGCCCGTCGACAGACATATTCTCTAAAAAAAAAGTGTCATCATGATTGGAGACACTAGAGGAATTCATGGAAATTTTGGAGCCTTGTAGCATGACTACACACGATCACTGTGGCCACCTGTAAGTGTTCAACAATGGTTTGCATACACTGATTTCGTTGGTTAATGGTCACAACTTGAGCATGAAGATCAATATGATCACGAAGGTCATCATCAACAACACTTGATTGTTAACATTGTCTCTAAATATCAATTGATGTAGATAAAACTTGATAAAATTGAAAATTCAACAAAAAGACGATACCGTCAACAAAGTAACATAACGGGAAACCACAAAATAATTGTAATATATAAAAATTAGAAATTGTAATGTATAAAAAGTATTATGCATTTAAAAAAACTTAAATTTTCTTCTTTTCAATGAGTCCTTAATTTTTTATTTGTTCCATTAGTTTCTTAAACTTATTTGTTTTAATATGTCTTGAAATTAAAACGATCTCAAGAGCACATTTTCTATTTTATAGTTTAAGGACCTATTAAAATAAAATAATTGTTCAGAGACCTGCTGAAATAAAGTTATCAGTTTAGGTACTTGGCCTAAATTTAAAAAAAACACATTATAATATCTAGCATTAGTGAATCGACGTCGAAGAGAACAGATAAATTTACATGTCATTCGTTTTGATCAGTTGAAATTTCAGGCACTCATTTGGCGTGCCACGTCAATTTTCGAAGGCGAAAAAACTAGTCAGTAATAGATTTGGATTATTTTTAAATTAATTACTATATAATCTTTCCGTTTCTGAATTACAGTCATTCTAACATTTTAATTTTGTTTCAAAAAAATATCATTCTACAAATTCGAGACAGAAAATTCACATTTTTCACACATTTACCCTCATTTAATGCATTCAAATATCTATCTTTAACTCATTTATTGTATACACACAATGATGTATTAGATAATTTAATTAATTTATTAATTTGTGTGTATTCATCCAAAATGACATTTATATAGAAATGAAGGGAGTATTTATTGGAAGATTTTTAAATAATTTACAATCAGACAATGGAATACTACAAAATAAAACCCTACTCATATATATATATATATAGAGAGAGAGAGAGAATAATAATACTAAAGTAATATTCCCTTTAAAAAAAATGTTCTCATAAATGTAATAATTGATAATTAGGAAATAGTTTTATTATCCCATTGTCTTCTTTCCCGTCACCCTTGTCCTTGTAGTCTCTCTCTCCTCTCGATTTTTTTTGTAAAACCCCAAACCCCAGAAACCCTAATCCCAATTCCCAAATACCAGCTTCAGCCATGGCGAGCGGCGGGCCGAACCTGGAGTGCCGGATGTACGAGGCGAAGTACCCGGAGGTGGACATGGCGGTGATGATACAGGTGAAGAGCATGGCCGACAGCGGTGCCTACGTCGCACTCCTTGAGTACAACAACATCGAGGGCATGATCCTCTTCTCCGAGCTTTCCCGTCGCCGCATTCGGAGCATCAGCAGTCTCATCAAAGTCGGCCGCATCGAGCCCGTCATGGTCCTCCGTGTCGACAAGGAGAAGGGCTACATTGATCTGAGCAAGAGGCGTGTTTCCGAGGAGGATATTCAGGGCTGCGAGGAGAGGTTTAATAAGAGTAAGCTCGTGCATTCTATCATGCGCCATGTTGCTGAGACCATGAATACTGACCTTGAGGTATCTAATTTTATTTTTCTTTTGTTTTCTTGAATGTGGGCATTTAATTAGTTATGTTTCGTTTATGTTTGGGTATGTATGCTTGATTTTGTTTATGGAAAAAGTTGAAGTTAATCTATTCAATTATGATTGGTTATCTTTTTTCTTTTTCTTTTTTTTGGTATGACTGGGAAATTTCTGGACTAGGGAGTGAAAGAAAATTTATTCAGCTGCTTGAATAGGAAGGAAAATGTTTCAATTTTCCAAAAATCGACAACGTTATTCTTGATGTCATCCAGAAGGAATTCAATAATAAACTCCACAACAGCTTTTCAATAGACTTTATGGAAGAAGAGGCATGAATTCTCTGCGTATGTGTTTAAATCTTCAATTTTTTATTTTTTTTTCCAAATAAGCAAAAGGTGTTAGTTTGCAGCCAAATATCCGTCAAAGCATTCCTTTAAAGCTCTTCATTATCGGCTGCAATACGCTCTTGTTAATAAAAGCAATTGGAGAAAAATTGAGAGCCCTTTTTTTTGTAAAAATAAAAATAAAAATTAGGATCTATGAAGAATTTTTTTTGATGGCTTTCATTAGGAAGTACTTTGAATTCGGAGATGCATAGCTTCTAGATCTCTCTATTCTCTTTAAGATATGCTTTGATTGAGAGATGACTGCTAACTACCCGAGGCAATCTGCCTATTTGAACAAGTTTGAAGATCACAACATCTACTATACATAAGCAAACTAGCTGATATTCGAGCCTTCTGTGATGTCCAAAAGTCAATCAATTAGTATCAAGTTTTAAATCTGTTGCCAAGAGAGTTTTTGATCGAGTTGCTGCTAAGAGTATGGATATTGCAAACTAGCATAATGCCTACCTCTCTGTTCGGGGTAATCAATTGAGAGCAGATAATCCCGGATTACATCTACAATAGTACTGTCATTTGCATCTACATTCATATCATTTTGAAGATCGTTGATTTTGGTAATGGAAAATTGAAACATATCCCTCCATTCTCTGTAATTTCCTGCGTAATTTGGCAGATGAATAAATTTCATATTTTGAATTTCTGTTAGGGAGTTTTGAGTGGTTTTATTTTTCTTTCTTTAGGATTGTGTGTTCGAAAAAATGAATTTTATTGTACAGTGGGAGATAGTGAATGCAACAAGGAAATTAGAATTTTGGTTTCCCTTATTCGAGCACGGAACTTTTGATAGTTGCTTATTTGATGGTGAATAGTTGGGCTTTATTTCTATCATAGAGGTTGGCCTTTGTGGGATATAGCTTATATGGATGATGAAATACTTAACTAAAATTGAAAATCGGGGAATGGAAAACATTAAGAAATGCCTGAGCTGAAAAGGCTGTTTTCTACATTCTCGTGCCTAAGCAGAACCTTTATGCATATTGCATGAGGGACTTGCTTCCTACTCACAAAATTGTAATGTTGCATCTGGGTTTCTAGGATTAGCTAATGATAGACCTGTGCAACTACTGAGATTGTGAACTCAATTTCAGTAAGCTATTGTTATTTGTTATGCACCTGTGTGAATGAAGTAAGACTAATTTTGGACATTGTGATGAGTGCAGTTTAAGGACATACCCCTGTAAATCTTAGTTTAAAAAAGCGCGAGGCGCACCGAGGCGCAAAACTAGCCCCGGAGCCTAGGCGCAAAAGCGTAGGCGGGGAGCGAGCTTTTAGGGGGCGAAGCGCACCAAAACTAAAAAAAATCTAATATATTTACCTAGACTATATTCTCTACCCAAAATATCATATCACTTATAAATTAATAAGAAATCACACAAATGCAACAATTAATCATGCAATGCAACATATGATAGTCTTAAAATTCACACAAAATAAATCCAAAGTCTTAATGTACGAGCATTGAGCAAAAGCAAATCAAGTAATCAACTAAAAATCATCATCATAAAACACATCATCTCCATCTCCTAATCCTTTATCATCTTTGTCTTCACCAATGTCCTCCTCCTCCTCCTCCATCTCCATTTCTGCCCCAAACCTAAAGTCCTCAAGCACATCCTCATCCTCAATCTCATCAAGGAGTCTTCTTGAACTTGACACAACACCTTTTCCTTTATCAACTCTAGATGATGATGATATTGTCTTTGTTGTCTTCGATGCTCCTCTAGTACCATAAAGAGGCTCATTAGCTCCCGTGGCCCTACTAACCACATTCCATGTCAAGTCATCATCACCAAACACAAGATCCTCCACCTCATTAGAATTATCCTCATTCATCTTTCCAATTAACCATTCATTGCTTTCATCAATCTCATCCAAGAGAATAGGATCTATGGTGTCTTTCCTCTCGTATCGACGTTGCAAAGTTCGATTATACTTTACAAAAACCAAGTCATTTAGCCGAGTTTGCGCCAATCGATTCCTCTTCTTGGTATGAAGCTATAAAACAATATTAGAAATTAAGTTAAAGTAACAAATTATTTATTCAAAATTTCAAATTAAAATAAAGTGAATCTTAACTTACATGTTGGAAGACACCCCAATTCCTCTCACATCCGGTAGCACTACAAGTGAGGCTTAGTACTTTTATGGCAAATGCTTTGAGGGTGGGACTTGAAGATCCATAACAAGACCACCAATCCGCTGTTAAGTGTAAAACAATTTAAAATATTGATAATTTCAAAATAAGTTATAAAATTTAGAAATTAGAATATAAAATATTACCTGGTGATTTGACCTTCCTATGTCTTATTGCCATTGAATTGCCAAATAGACCACTTGCATTCTTGTAGGCATCTAACTCAAACATGATCTTATCTTGAGTCTCAAGATCGGGACTCAACCTTTCGATGCAATCGTACAAGCCTTTCTCAACTTCTACACAACTAACTTGCTCAGGATTTGCATAATAAAACTCCGGATTTAAGAAATATCCGGCCGCATGCAATGGTTGATGAAGTTGACACTCCCACCTCCTATCAATGAACTCAAATGCTTCTTTGTAATGTTCCTCATTCATGTTAAAACTCTTAGCAATAGTCTCTTTAGCTCTATCCATGGCTTCATAGATATACCCCATAGCCGGCTTCCTTTCTCCATCAACCAATCGAAGCACTTTGACGAGAGGACCCACTAGCTTCAAAGCATACAAAACATTTTTCCAAAAAGTATCTTGCAAGATATATGTTGCTATCTTCTTTCCTCCCGCATCCTTTTGCCACTTCGAACAACTCCATTCTTCAGAAGTGACCATCTTCCTCAAGTTGCTCTTTTGTTTATGATATTGAGCAAGAGTGATAAAAGAAGTGGCAAATCTTGTGACTGCTGGTCGGTGCAAATTTCTTTGGCTTGTAAATCTCCTCATCATGTTTACAAGAGATATATGGTTATAGATATAACCATTCATGAAGATGCACTTTTTGAGGGCATTCTTGATCCTCGGAAGTTTTCCAATATCCTCTAGCATCAAATCCAAACAATGTGCGGCGCATGGAGTCCAATAAAGATGTGGTCTTTCAGACATAAGAATTTTTCCTAATAAAGAAATGAAAATAAAATTAGTCTATTATATAAATAAGAAAATAACGAATAAGAAAATAACGAAAAAGAATATAATTTCTTACCCGCTTTCACATAGTTGGATGCATTATCAGTCACCACTTGAACAACATTTGATTCTCCAACTTCCGCAATAATGTCATTAAACATTTTTACCAAAGTGTAGGCATCTTTCGTGATGTTAGAAGCGTCGACTGATCTGAGGAACACTGAACCCTTTGGAGAGTTAACGAGAAAGTTCACGATTTCTTTATTGGCAACCGAATCACGCCATCCATCGGATAAAATGGAACAACCCTTTATTGCCCATTCTTTCTTGTAGTCCAACATTAGAAGATTAATATCATCTACTTTCTTTTTGAGGAGAGGGACTCTAAGTTCATACATAGATGGCGGAACCAATCCGGGACCATATCTTCCGATTTCTTCAATCATCTCCTTGTAAGACTCCGTGGTAGCAGCATAGAATGGAATCCCATTATCATAAAAGAAGTTTGATATCTTGTCAAGCGCTCTATCCCTACAAGCCTTGTCGCATGCATCAAATATGGTTTTCTTTTCATTCTTAGAACCCGATCGTGGTCGTGGATTAGAACCAAACATCACATCTAAAGGGCCTTTCATCTTTTTCATTGGAGGGACTGATTTGGGCTTACTCGAGCTACCAGTACCCAATGTCTCCATATCTTCATCATCTTCATTTTCATCAATAGGATGATGTTGAGATTGAGGCATCATCTCATTCTTCTTTTTAGTTTCGGCTTTCGTCAACATATAATTTTTTACTTCCACTCTAACATGCTCAGGACACTTAGAACATTTCGTCACTGCTCGAAAATCTCCCACCAAGTGTTGTTACATCCGATATGCCCCTCCTTTCAACACTCTAGCACAAAATGAACATGTCCAGTGCACCTTATTATTGGGATCCGGTGTACCATATTTTCGAGCTGGATCATCACCACTGCTACCGGTTGATGCCATATTTGAAGAATCAGAAGCCATTTGATAGACTGCACAATATTAGATTGAAATCATTGAATGAATTCACCAATATTAAATTGTGTATAATCAATTTACACAAAAAGCCCACCACTCTGCCTAAGTTAACGTTAGGACTCCATCACTCCAGCTCCAAATGACAATTAAAAATGTGAACTGTGAAGCTGCATCTAAATATCTAATCATCATTCATTTTAATTTTTCTTCAATTGACTTCAATTTATGCATAATAATAATCAAATATCAAGATTCAGAAGAGCAGACTGCATAGCATTAGAGTAACAGCAAGTTTTAATTTTTAACAATAAAACAGCAAGTTTTAATTTGTAAACATATGATATATAGTAACATTGTAACAGCATTACAGCAACAATTCCAGCAAACAACAACTACTGCCCAAAACTCCTATATCATTATCATATGTTTTCTGATTTCCACAACTTCACAAACAAGTGAAATAACAACAGCAATTCCACCAAATCAGCAATAATAAAGCATAAATATTTTACATTTTTACAATACAGACTGTCTGCATATTCCATAAAAATATAAAATTCCATAAAATATACTACAAGTCTACAACTACAAATGTCTGCATATTCCATAAAATTTACAGCAAGTACAAAAAAAAAATACAACAAAAGATGACCTTGAGCGGGCTGAGTGCTGACTGGCTGAGGGTGGTGCAGCGGACGGCGGCGCGAGCAAAGGGCGGCGCGACGACCGGCGGCGCGGCAGAGGGGTCGCGGCGGAGCTTGGCGCGGCAAGTGATGGGTTGTAGAGGAGGAGGAGAATAGACCCGTTTGCGCCGTGAGGAGACTAGGGGAGGAGAATAGAAAAGACCCGTTTCTATCTAATTTTAATTTAACTCATAAAAAAAAAAAAAAAAAATTAGGGTTAGGGTGCGCTTTTGCGCTTCTGCGCTTCTGTGCGCTTTTGCGCGCCTGGGTGCGCTTCGTGGAGGTAGTGCGCCTGGTAGTAAAAAAAGCGCTAAATTGGCGCTTTGGGCTTTTTGTGCGCCTAGGCGCGCTTTTTTAAACCAAGCTGTAAATTAAGAAACATTTACTAGTGTGTCTTTTCCAAGTGTAAACCCTTCCTTCTACAGTAAAAATGCTAGCCTCATAAAGGTATTTGAATGTGCAAGGTTGGTGTATTTTAGGATCTGCTTGTTTGCACTTTGCTCTCTATGTTCCTCTTTAATATTTATGTCATCCTCTTCTACATGCCACAAATTTCTGTTAATTGTAATATTTTCTTCATGTTAGATGTATAAGCTGGGACCTTCTCTTACCACCGTGTGTAAGCAAATTGGGAAGTAGTTGAATAGCACCTATCTTTAATTGTTTTGTAAGAGGTGCAAAAATTCAAGTGTCTAAAGGTGTAAAATTGGAATTTTTATGCTTCATTTCAGCTATTGAATTTTATGTGAATGGAAATTAAGGTTTGATTTCGAACTTCTATCAAATTGGGAAGAGAATTAAGGTAGGCAGTACCTTGTCAATCTGTCAACTTTAAGTGATTCCAGAATCAGCCACTTTTTAGTTTAGTCAACGGATGATTAATATTGTGGAACTTTATTGTGATAGCTAGTCAATATTCAAGAAGGATAATGTTTTCTGTATAAGCTTGTTTAAGAATTTCTCTTAGGAATGTGATCACCTTCAAAAGTAATTTTCCAATTCAAAGCTATACTTCATTAAATTCTTAATCTATTTCACCTGAAAATGTTGCTTCATACCAAGGATTTGGGATTATAAAAAAGTACGAAACTCGCTCTTTTAGCTATCATGTATCATGATATCATCTAATCCTATGTCGATTCATTTTTTGTTTTAGATAACTACTATCAATCTTACATTTGTTCTACTCCTCCTGCTGCTGCTGGTGTAACCTGTTTTAAGAAATTATATTATAAACCTGTGCGTTGGGCTTCCTCATCTCTGGAACGAGTTGAGCAGTTGATTTCTTATTCTAACTGTCCGGTGTTACTCTTGAAACTTTTTAGCATTCTCCCATCACTATTATGTAAATGGAACTGCCCTGGTGCGAATATTGCATCTCGGTATTTCTGATAATTTTGTCTAGTAAGAACATTGTCATGGGTGATTTTACTTTATTTTGGTGTAATTATTTACTCTTGCTGACTATTGTGTGCTAGAGAACATACTGAACTTTATTTGATCATTTTGCTGCTAGTCTCGTATTAGCTTCACTAATAGCAAACTGTTTTGTTGCAGGATCTCTATATCCATGTTGGCTGGCCTTTATACAGGAAATATGGCCATGCATTTGAGGTGAGAGAATGTACCAATTTCCTAGTTTAATGCATATTTTTATAAGGTGTTGCGTGTTTGGTTTTTTGGCTTTCCACCATTCACACGCTAAATTGCAGGCATTTAAATTAATTGTCAATGATCCTGATACGTTGCTTGATTCGCTAACGCGTGAAGTCAAAGAAGTTGGTCCTAATGGAGAAGAGGTAATCCTTGTTCGCTTTTAATATTGCATCTTCACAAATCACAATGCTTATCTTACCATTTTGGAATTTGGTTCCCATGTAGGTGACAAAGTTGGTTCCTGCTATATCAGAGGAAGTAAAAGATGCGTTAGTTAAAAATATCAGGAGAAGAATGACACCACAACCTTTAAAGATTCGAGCAGATATTGAAATGAAGTGTTTCCAGTTCGATGGTGTTCTGCACATAAAGGTCCTAATCCTTCAATTAATATTATAACTTCCTTATTTTGATTTTTTTTTTCGTAATTCCTAACAATGGCCTTTCATATAAATTGATCTGTTTTGTGCAGGAAGCAATGCGTAAAGCTGAAGCTGCTGGAAACGATGATTGCCCTGTTAAAATGAAACTTGTTGCTGCACCAGCATATGTCCTTAACACCCAGACTCTTGATAAGGTATCTGCTATATGCATGTTATCTGGTCTGCCTGAAATTTTGTATTCTATACTTGTTATCTTCTGTACTGTATTTTATTCTCAATGAATATGCAAGGAATATTATGTTATTTGTCGTGGATATGATTGAGAAGTTACCGAAATATGCCTTATGTGGATGTGTTTTATTAATTTTGGATCATGTTACTGAAAAATCTTTTTTTAATTGCCATTATGAGAATGTTTTGTGCCCTGTTTAATAGAATTCATGATTGTTTACATGAATTAGAGGCTGTGTATGGTGATAATTTTGATGTGTTTTCTGTAGATCTTGGATTCCTGGTAACTTCATTAACTATTGGTTCAAGGTGTTTTTTGGGGAACGAGTTTCATTGTCCCAACACTTTGCTGGTCTATTTGGTTAGAAAGAAAGAGTAATATGTTTTAAAACTTGGAGGAATCCCTTTGGGACGTTTGAGGATTAAATTTAGGGCCGCCCAGTAGGCTTCAAACCGCAAAGAGCTCAAAGCTATATTTTATACTATTAAGCTTTGAAGTAATGTTATGTAGTTACCTCTATATGTTTTATTTGAGACTTTCAGAGGACATTGCTTTGTGTTGAGCTGAGTTGCTAAAATGAGATGGTTCTACATAATAGTGATGGGAGAATATTTGCTAAAATGAGGTGTTTATTTAAAAATGGTAATATAAGACCCTACAAAAGTATGGGATAATGCTTTGTTGGGTGGAATGAAGTCTATCTTCCTTCATATTATCACGCTGCTTGTGAACATGGGTTTTTCTCATGAAGCATGCAATAACAAATTTTGCACTCAAGATTTAGCAGCCATTCATTGCATTACTTCGTGTGGGCTTTTCTTTTCTCACATCTATTATCCCCGAATCGTGAGTTTCTTAGCTGACTTCCTTTTTATGCAATGCAGGAGCAAGGCATTTCTATCCTGAACAAGGCAATTGAAGCTTGCACGGAGGAAATTGAACGTCACAAGGGAAAACTCACTGTTAAGGAGGCAGCAAGAGCGGTGAGGATTTCTATATTTTCTTTGTTTCAAATCTGATCCTGATTTACTTGAATGCGCACTTATTCTAGACAGTAAAAAAGGCACGCGTGTTCATTTTATTGACTGTTTTTGATGAATCCAGGTGAGCGAACGGGAGGACAAATTGCTTGCAGAGCATATGGCTAAGCTGGGACGTGAAAATGAGGAGATTAGTGGCGATGAGGGCAGCGAAGAAGAGGAAGATACAGGGATGGGAGAAATCGATCTGGGGAATGCTCGTCCCGGGTTAACAGAGTAAAGATATTATGCGTCGTTCTTACTTGGGAAAATCTAAAAGATATTTTTCGTTGTTTTTTTGTGTTCCTCAAAAATATCATATACAGAGTGACGCTCGTGTTTTACTGTTCTTTACTGATGCTATAGTTTTAGAGCAGCTATCCAATTTTGGCGACAAATGTTCAACGTACCTTCATTTATTTGATTCTATTTATAGCTTGACTGTTATTTTAGTGGCTCGGTGATTGCATAAGTTTTGTTATAGCATTGTGGGTAACCAGGCTCTGATATCATAACATTTTCACTTTTTTTTTTTTAAATTTTTCACACAACATTTCAATTTTTATAATAATTCTAAAATCTTACTTTTTTGTTGCAGATAGCCGTGAGATGAAAATTAATTTGAGGTTGCTTAATTTTTTTAATCATGCTTACTCTTATTCTGATGCGACTTAATTTTATTTTTGTTGTAATAATTTTTTAAAATTTTCCATAATTATAATTTTTAACAAATAAAATTATACATATCACATTTGTGTATTGCACGAGAGATATTTTAGTTTAATTCATGCCATATTAAATTAATAATGCACAAAAATGTGTTATAATTAACAAAAAATGAATAATACAAATTTTTTTATAATTCAGAAAATTATAAATTAATTTTATTTTTTGCAATAATCTTATTAAATTTTTCATAATTATAATTTTTAACAAATATAATTATACATATCACATTCGTACATTGTATGGGAGCGGTACTCTAGTTTAATTTATGCCACATCAGATTAAGAGTACACGTTTAACAAATTAGGCCACGTTAGATTAATTTCATCTTATGACTTAACTGTAACAAAAAAATAATGAAAATTTGACATTATTACAAAAATTGAAACGTATTTAAAAAATATGAAAAAGGTTGTGATATTAGAGCTTATTAACCCCAACATTGGTTGCTAAGGTTGCCCCTTGTTTTTCCCCTTTGTTTGCCTGTTTTTTCTGGTAACTAGTAGACCTATCTCATTTTTAACAGCATGCGTGCTATTTCATATTATTTATTTTAACTAGTATTACACCCGTGCGATGCACGGTGGGAGAGATATATAAATAATTTATAATAAATAGTTTGTACGAATAAAATAATTAAATTATAATTTACTAATTAAAAAAACAATCATAAAATGTATAATTAAGAATATAATGTTTTATATTCAAGTTTGGTCATTATTTTATCGACAAACGACTCATATCTGTAAATAAATTAATTTATAGCTTCCATTCATTTTGTCGAACAAAATGAACAACGTAATCAGTTCGTCCGAAATCTATTACAAACATAATTAATACTACCTCCGTTTCATAATGTTTGTTGTTTTATATAATTTGACATCCTCTCTCCCAATTTTAACCCTTTCAAATCCCACAAGCATTTACAACCCTCTCCATTTCATAATACTATCTATTAAGGTTTTTTTTTTAGTTTCAAAATGTTTGTTGTTTTATATAATTTGACATCCTCTCTCCCAATTTTAACCCTTTCAAATCCCACAAGATTTTTTGATTCTAACTTACCTATAATATATGAAGAGAGAAAAATATATGGAGAGAGAAAATATTGTTATTTTTTAGGAAAATATAGATGAATTAGATTTTATGGCATATATAAGGGATGAGTATGTTTGTCCACAAAATTAATTCTTAATTCCAGATAAAAAAAACAAAACAACAAACATTATGAAACGGATGTAGTATCATTTATAATTTTAGGCACAATGATAAAAAAAATTAAGAACAAAAGGATACAACACGGTAAAATACATTTTAAAAATTGTTATTGTCACTCCTCCGGACTGTGTGAACTAGAAAGGTCATCATCGAGGGATAGTTGTCACGGCTTGAGCAGCACGCTTCCACAATTTTATTAATAGTTCGTCATCATCACTTTTATTTGTAGAAAACATCTCAATCTCAATCAATCTTCGACATCATATCATTTTACGTACATGAGTATGAATTTATTAAATTGTATTGTTGTAAAACATTAGTCTATAGTAGTGTGAAATTAAACATTGATAATTTTTTGTGTATGGTATGGAAAATATACATATTATATCTAACTATTAAAGAAAAATATTAAAAAGTTTGAAATGTGATGAATACATAATTTTTTGGATCAAATAAGGTAGTATAGAAATATTTAAATACATACTCTCGTAGATTTGAAGTTCATTACATTATAAATCTGCTACTAAAAGAATTGTTCATTATTCTCTAAATGATTTATCATAATTTGAATGCCTAACAATCAAATTCTAAAAATTAGGCATGAAGTCACGCATATACGTGGAACTCAATATATTAGGATTCAGAGCCATAAACCACTTCATGAAACAATATCAATAAGCAAAATTATCTATCTGAAATGAATAATTGTTATGTAATACCATAAAAAACAACACAAAAAACAAACAAAAATAATTTATTACTTTATACTAAATAAAATAATTAAAAATTTTATATAAAAACATAAATTGAATTTCGTTAAATTCACCAATGAAATGCTTCAAAATGTTTTATTTGTTCAATGAACCAAACACTTCACATAAAAATGTATTTATTTCAATTGTGAAATGCAGGGAAAACATTAAAATAAATTTGAAGGTTCTTAATAGCTTTTTAAAAATATTAAAAAAATTATGTTTAGGTTAAGAGTATTTACTTATGGAAAATGAGGATTGAATTCTAATATATGGAAAATACGGATTTGTTATTATATATTAGACGATAGATTGAGTAATTCTAACACATGTAAATGCAGATTAGCGTATTTTATAATATTTTATTTTAATATTATCTTATTTTAATAAGATTATAATATTACTGTAAATTGATTATCTAATAAATTGCAATATCCTAAATACATACAGATCTTCTAATATAGATAATCTTCTAATATACACAATTTGCTAAGTCTATTGACCATTATATAGGCATCAAATTAATTCGAAAAAGAATGAAAATTGTGACCCCACAAAAAGCATTTAATTTACAATTATTCAAAATTACTTCCAAGACAATCATAATACCAATAATTAAATAGTTAAAAAAAGAAGACGAATAATTAATCATAAACAAAAATTACAAAATAAAATCTTGTATACCAAACAAAACACAATGTCATAAAAAAAAAATGAATAATAAGAAAATAGAAAAACTAACACTAACAAAGTAAAAGATGTGGTCAATTCAATTACAAAATAATGTTCAATAACTTTAACACACAACTATTGCACATTGAATCTTTACAGTCAAGGTAATCTAACATCCAAGGAAGAAATGCACTACCGAATTACAACAAATGAACAAATCAATAAGAGCTTTCGCAATACAAAATAAAATTAGATTTCAATAGATGCTATTGTTTCTACTTCAGTATAGTAGATGAGCAAAAAAAAATTATGTTAAAATATAATTATTAAATAATGCATTTTGTTTGCATATTTGTTGAATCATGTTAAATATTAAACATGTAACTTACAAATATGTTTTACATCAAGCCATGACATAGGTAACTTCAATCTTATATAATTACAAATTGAAAAAAAATACATTCAACTAAATAATTTAAATGCATAAAAGATTAACAACTAACTTAAATAATATATATTCTAGATTTGTATGACTAATTAAGATTATTAATTAGATGTTCATGAAATTTAATTTTTTTCTTCTTTACAATGGATTAAATATAACCCTGACAACAATTTGTAATCAATTTCATATTGTATGAGATATAACAATATTTAATGCACAGTGAAATAAGAGCTATAGAATTAAGGTCGAAAATGAAAATATTAAAACGACTCAACCAACTATATCAAATTAAAGAACAAACCTGGTTTTGTATCATCCATTCAAAGCTTGACATATCTACGTCTATATATACACGCTTGAATTATTCAAACTTTCACAATCCATGAATATCTGAAACAAAAATATAAGTAAAACTTAATAAGATAATAATACAAACAAACCAAAAGATGCAAATAGTTAATAATATTTGAATAATAGAAAAGGAATGCCAATCTCGATCACTATACCGATTAATTTAACAATGTCAATCACTATTTATAATGTACATAATCATAGCTAGATTGAGTAGTTATTTATAGATAAAATTCTTATGGGTAACGTAAATATAGAATCGATTTTATCTTATAGATTAATTAGCCTAATTATAGAATATTACATATTATATATATATGTGTGTATAGATATGCTAAACATAATTATAGGACAATATCGTATATATATATGGGGGGTGTTTTATATTTATATATATATATATTGTATTGTATATATATGTGCGTTTTTTTTTAAAATGATTTGTATATATAGTAATTATATTTCCACTATTCTTATCACCCCATATACGCGGACATACACATTAGCATATATAGTTTCAACATTCCATAATTAATCATATATATATATATATATAACATATATAGTTGATGGTATTTTTACATAAATTACCTTAAATGCTATAATCAATATCAAGATAGTTATAATAACAATTAATTTGGTTTGCGTGAGGTGATTTGCATGTCTTAATTATTTCCTTATATAATATTACATATATATGTATTTATTATATTGATAATATGTGATATTGTATTTTTTATTTTTATTAGATTTTCCGGATTAAGAAGGGTGATTTGGGCGGGAAAAATGAGTATTACTATTAATGACGACTATCCTGTTTTTAAATATAATATAGATTTTGTTTTTGGATAGAATGGTTGGGTTTTAACTTAAACCTCATTTTTTTATACAAGGAAAGTGGCACCACTTGGATATTCTAACTGAGACTTATTTTATTTCTTGGTGTTGTATCCTATAATAAAATTTAATTCCTTGCAATATTTGTTGAACAAATCAGCAATATACTGCTTCGGTAGAATCTTTTTAAATTAATACTCTTTAAATTATTAAATTTTTTAAAATAATACTTTTCTCCTATTTTTATTTGGGCTAGTTGAAAAAATCATTGATTTTGATAAGATAATAAGATAATATATTTTTGGAAGACACTAATCCCTGTATAAATATATGGTTCCTTTAATATTATAAATTAATATTTTTTATATTTTACAAACATAATTAAGACAATGTTATATAGTGCAATATGATTCTAGTGTTTTTTTTTCTTAAGACTATCATTTTTTAGTGCATATGAAAATCCTCTTTTGTTTTGCTCAAAAAAAAAAATCTATTTTGTACTCACATAATGCTCTATGTATTTGATCTATCAATGTTGATTTCGAAACATCTTTTAAATGAAAAAAATCATTGTTAGACACAAATTTCAAGAAATTTTATATGTTGCTAATATAGTGTACTTTTTCCTCACTATACAATGAATGTTTTCAATAAAAAAATAATGAATAATATTGGATTATTAAGACATGATAAACATTACTTATTAATCATCACTAATTTTATGTGCAATGAATTTATTTTTTATATTAATTCAACGAATATGATACGTAAATAGAGACTATGTTTTTTCATGTAATCAAAATTCAAATTTATTGAATCTCGAAAATAATATTTAAGTTAATTTATTGGTTAATTAATATCTTTATAAAATAATAAAATTGCATGATCCCGACAATATTTATAGAGATTTTACTGTAATTAACAACACTTGTGGAATTTCTTAAGAAAAGGTTCATTAGTTTGCGGTCATAATTTATTTGTACGTTCCAATAAAAGATCTTGGCGTTGGATTCACTAATGAAGATTGATATAATAGTATGTCAACATCTTCATTTTCAACTCCATGAAACTCATCGCATTTGATATTTAAATGTCTGTTGAGGCATTTTAGCTCGAGAGAGAAGAGAGGTTGTGATGTAGCCATTCAATTTTATTTTATTTTTTTTAAAATTGGCCGTTAACTTCTATTTAAATTGTGGTTCAATGTTATTTATTCGTACATGTTAATTTAAATATTTTGTTACCTCCTTATAAGTCGCGCCTTTAGCTAATATTATGTTTTTATGGATTTAAATCATTACATAATATTATTAAATTGAATAATTATTTATTTACTTTAAACTAAACGAGTTTTATGTTTTAAATGAGTTTAACGATTATTTTAGTCATCATGGTGAGCAATTATTTTAATATACTTTAAAGCCCAAATATATTTTTAGAGCTTGATAGCTAATTAATTATGTTGAGCTCAAATGCAACCTTTTGATTTCTTCTTCGTGCGAATTTACCGAAAATGAAATGAGAAATTATGCCACATTTACGGCATTAACTCAAATCTTAACTCAAATATTTCATCTTCTCAAATGAGATAAAATTTGCTATTTAATTAGAGACCTTTCATAACTCCAAAGTTTACTATAAAAGGAGCATCAACTTCATCATTTTAAACACATCAAACATTCATTTATTTCAAACATTCAAGAGGTATTTCACAAACATTTTTCATGCATAACATTATGCCTTGTGTGGGGAAAGACGTTCAGTAAGGATGAGGGAGTAAGTAAGCAGAGGTGTAAATAGAGGCGCCGACGGCGATCCATCTTAGACCGGTGGTTGTTGGCGGCGGTGGTGATGGTGTTGCGTTGTGGCCGTACGTGTTCGGTGAGAGAGAGATAATTTCTTTTTTTGAGGGAAAATGAATCAATTAATTAAAGAATAAGTTCATCCGACATAGAGTATCGGTATAGGAAGGAAAATTAGCATTACTAAGAGCAAGTTTTGTAATGAATGAGTCAAGCAGTTTGTTTATATTAAATATTATTATAATGACAAACACTTGCATGCATCATGATGCAAATAACACTATATGAGACGGGTCAGTCAAATCCGCTTTTGACCCAGTCAACGCGGGTCAACCCGCGCTTTGACCCGGTCAGCGCGGGTCAACCCATTAAAAAAAAAACCTGTCCAAAGTGAGTACCAACCTTCCTATTAAAAAGTATCACAAAACATTTGAAAAGTACCGTCTGTATCATTAAAAAGTAAGGATCTGCTAGTTATTTTATATAAGTTTATTTAGTTCAAATTTTGATTTTTTTTTTCAGTTTTTATATTGTATGTGTTGAGATTAATCTAAAACAATCATCATTCCAAGAATTTGCAAAGGAAAGCAAAACAGGAGTTCGGTAAAATAAAAAGTACCATGTGGTAAGCAGAAAAGTATCAAGTACAATAAATAAAGGTATCAACCTGAGATTAATACTATCATCATTCCAAGTTTCCAACTACAATAAAAAGTACCATGTGCCACGTGGCACGCCCGCGTGGGGCCACGTGACCGCCTGAAATAGGCGAAAATAACCGTTGTTGCACGTAAGTCCACCTCTATTATAATTAATACTATTGATAGGCTGCGAGCGTGGCCTTAACTTGTCTCATCTATTTTCAAGGTCGAAAAGTTCAAGTCAAGTTTCATGTTAACGTGAAAAATCCGATGTGATGCACATATTATTTATCTTTGTTATGCTCTTGTGCATATTCACAATTATTAGTCTACGGGCTATAATAATTATTGACCGAAAGGCTGCATATGTTCCTAAAAAATGCCTCGGGCTACTCATATTATAATTTGTAATAATTGTATAACTTAGATAAACATGTTCACCACTAAATCAATAGCATCCACTCAAAAATTATTATATTTTCAGATTTATGATTTACTCGGATGATGTGTATGTGACGTGTGATGATAGTTCATTTTAAAGAACTTTTAACATATAGCTTTCGATGTATTAATGTCATATATTTTATGTTTTAATAATAAAAAGTAGCGTTCTTTCTTTATTATTATTATTATTATTATTATTATTATTATTATTTTATTTTATGAAAATTTGGACATTGCATGTGAGATAATCTCATCTCAACATATAAATCATTTCATGATTGTGGTCCTAAACAAATTGATTCACTTCTAATTTCCAAAAGCATTATATTTCCTAACAATCCTAATTTCTGTGTTACAATCAATCTTGCAATTCACCTTTTGATAACAAGCAAATCCTTTCTTTCTGTCTGCCAACTTTCAAACTCTTTGATTTAATAGCTGAATATCATTTTATATCTTAATCTGACTTTTTAAAAATATTGCAAATATTGGCGGGAATGCAAATTAACATCTCAAGCGTACACATTTCGATAAATAATACACACAACATCTAGTTATGGGGATTTTTGCATATGTTTTTACTACTCAGTCAATGGTTAGTTCCCAAAAATATTCACCATTTTTGAACAGATTTATAATTTAAACACGATATTTAAAATGTCACAATAATAATTCAATATTTGCAATAATGATTATTTTTATATTAATTCAACGAATATGATAGTTCTAGATCCAGGAGTGGTTGACATCTTGCTGACATGCTGACCGGCGCTGCTCCGGCACTGACGTCATACTTTGTTGCGGAGGTGGGAAAAGGGAGGAGGCAATAGAAATGAATGATTTTTTTTTTTTCACATTTTTTGTTTTATAAGTAACCGTATTTTGGTCAAAAGTGAGTGAAATAAGTAAAATTTAGTGGGTAAAATAAGTTTTTTTTTTAAATTAAAGTTAAGTAAAAAAAAAGTTGGCTCTAATGTTAAATAATAGATGTCATTTGTAAGAAAAGAAATTTGATGGTAACATATACGATCATAATTTGGTTGTAAAGAGGAATACAGTAAAATAAATTTTTCTTGGGGGGATACACCTACTTTTTTTTTTTAGCTAAGGATACACTTACTTTTTAATAACTGCACAAATCATTTGGAGATGTTGGTTTTTATTAGGACAAAAATGCATTGGAGATTTGCTATTATTCATTTTGATGGGTTTGCATTTTGGATATAATATGCAGCATAATGAATTATTGTATTGGAATATCCGTTTTACATTGAAGCAAGGATGACATGTGTTATGTATGATTATTTTGAGCATTTATTGGATGATATGATTATTTTTTACAAAACCGAATTGAAAGATGCGAAATATGAGGCATGATCAATAGTGAATATTTAATTACCTTAAAGAATAGTGAATATTAATAGTTATTTTTATAAAATAATTACACTTTGAAAGGATGTGTTGGCCATGATGGATAGGACTGAATAAAATTAGTTGGGATTTAAAAAGGTTAAATTTTGGCTATATTACCTCAGTGTATTTTCTTAATTTTTAATCTTAATCCTTTAATTCAAATATAATATTAATAATTTATTATAAATTAATAAAATCACAATTAAGTAATCTAAATATATAATTATTAATTAATGAATAGTGCAATCATGTTATATTCAATTAATTTTATTTATTAGAGATTTATGGTTGTATTGTAAATAAATTGCAACTTACCATTTATTCATATAAACCTGGTAGTGTACTGTTACACTTTGTCTTTTCCAAGTATGGCATGATGAACTCACATCATTGTCAACTTAATTGGTGGTGTAAAATATATAGTTGCTACTCTATGTAAATGCATGTTACAATTATTAAAAGTCATGTTGTGGGTTCCCATGGATTGAATTTTTTCTTGTCTTTTAGGAAGCATAATAAATATATGAAAAATCTCGTGTGAGAACTTCTCTTCAAATTTAAATATAATTCAATACCAACAAAATTATAAATATGTGACTGGATATAAATTTGAATTTCATGACCCGTAAAATAATCTCATACAAATTTTTGTGTAAATATGTTGTTCTTTCGATGCTCTCCACCACAACAAATTAATTAATAATAAAACAAGAAAAATGATAATTATTAAATAAAAATCACAATTTTTACAGACTTTTGAAATGTTTCGATAATATTGCCACACTTTTTATTTGTAGCAAATTTAATTTCCTCAAAATTTTATAGCAAACTTTGTTCGATATATTATAATGCGGTGAAAAAATTGTACCAAAATATTATGATATTACTGAAATAGTTTCACATTAAGCAAAACTTAATATGTGAAAATTTAGAGTTGAATTGCATATTTAGTAATTATTTAGAATCCTCCTCAGTCCTCAGTCCTCAGTCGTCACCCACAAACCCTGCTGGCTGCTGCAATTCAAGAAATGTATGCTCGCATTTTAACATTTTAATTTATTGCAAAAACACTTATTCTTTTTTTTTTTTTTTTTGAGAAAAAAAACACTTATTCTCTCATTTGTTTATACAATAGATAGATAATCCCTTTCCCCCCAATCAATGTCACTTTTCCTTTCTCTCTCAACACTACACATTATCAGATCTCTCTCTCTCTCTCTAGGAGAAAGGTAATCAATCAAGATCCATAACGAGAAGAATCTTGATAGATCTCTTTCCATATTGAATCGGAAGATGGCGGCGTTGTCAGTGCCGAGCATCTTGAAAGAGAGGAAATACCCCTTCGTATTCGCCTTCTTCCTCTTGCTCATTTTCGTCACATTCCTCCTCATCTCCAACTCCCAATCCCCCCCAATCCCCATCTCCACCAATCTCGCCGGCCAAACCGACTCCTTTTCAGCCACCACGCCCTCTTCCGCCGCCTCTCCCGACATCACCACCGCTTCGCTGCCCGCCAATGACTCTTCTTCGTCAACTGCCGATACTGACGCAAACGCCACTAACAACGACGCGACCGGCAGTCCGCCTCCTGCGGCGGTCGAAAATTCGGTTGTGGATGTTGCTGTGGACTGGGAGCTGTGCAAGGGAGAGGCTGTTGATTTTATACCGTGCTTGGATAATTGGAAGGCGATCAAGGCGTTGCCATCGCGGCGGAACAAGGAGCACCGCGAGCGGCATTGCCCCGACCCGGCGCCTAGGTGCTTGGTTCCTCTCCCCGAGGGCTACAGAGTTCCGGTTCCTTGGCCCAAGAGCAGGGACATGGTGAGATCATTCATTCTTTGGTGGTAAGCTTTATTTTCTTGTGTATTTGGATTTGTAGGACTCTCTCTCTCTCTCTCTCTCTCTCTCTCTCTCTCTCTCTCAATCATTTGTTCTATTGAGTAATTAATGCTGGGTCAAGCTTTTCTTGGAGAGTTGCAATTTATGTTTGGAATAAGTTGCAAACTTAATGATACCAAATAGGCAAATATGGTACAATGTACTAATGATTACTGAATGAAATTATTGAATTTTGTTCATGCGCTTCCTTCATATGATGAATTTATTGTAGTTTATTGGATGATGAATTGTAGCAGGTGCTAATGTGGAAAAAACTGGATATAGTTTTGACTATATATATATATATAATATTTATAGAAAGTTGTACTCGTCTGTTATAAGTAGTATTATTATGTCAACTGCTGGTCCCATGTAATTTTGAGTTGTACCTTGAAAAAAGATTGTATAAGAAGGTTTAATCATGTCTATGCTGGGCTACTTAATCTGGGAAATAGATTATAAACAATTTGTTGCTTGATTTATTTGTTCCTAGATATGGTACAACAACGTTCCCCATCCCAAACTTGTAGACTACAAGAAGGACCAGCGTTGGGTGGTAAAATCAGGGAACTATTTTGTTTTTCCCGGTGGCGGTACACAATTCAAGAAAGGTGTCCAGTATTACATTGGATCTATTGAAAAGGTAATGAACTTTCTTACTTTGCTAGTTCATTCTCTGCACTAAATTATTCTAAAACTGATTGAGAGGTGATATGTAAGGTAAGGATAATAGCTTATAAAAATAAGCCGTGGACGTTGACCGTGTTGGAAAGTTTATTTTTCTGTTCTGCTCTTCTGCGTATTGCTTCTTATATCAATGCATTGTTTGTCCTGCGAGTTGGTACGAGGGAGATCTAGTGTAGATAACATGTGAACGATTTGTTGAGAGTATTGTTGTATATGTGTGTCTAGATGATGAATTTTTTGTTGCTTTCTGATTTCCCATTTGTTAGTATGTTTTTTGTGTTTTTTAGTGTATATATGGTATCTAAACATTTTCTTGTTATTTGATGTTCTCAAACCCAATTTCTAATGCTTTCTTTCCTTTGATACTCTAGATGTTTCCAGCAATTGAATTTGGGAAAAAGACAAGGGTAGTTTTAGATGTTGGCTGCGGTGTTGCTAGCTTTGGTGGTGCTTTGCTGGACAGAGATGTCATGACTATGTCATTAGCCCCGAAGGATGAACATGAAGCTCAAATTCAGTTTGCTCTTGAACGGGGTATTCCATCTACGCTCTCAGTCATTGGAACACAAAAGCTGACATTTCCTGATAGTTCTTATGATGTAGTCCACTGTGCAAGGTGTCGGGTTCACTGGGATGGCGACGGTAGCACTCTCTTTTGACAACTTCAGTTCAATATTTTGCTGCAAAATATCACGAGGGAAATGATTGGATTTTGCAGGTGGAAAACCATTGCTGGAACTGAATAGAATTCTCAGGCCTGGGGGATATTTTATATGGTCGGCCACACCAGTCTATAAAAAGGATGATAGGCACCAGGCTATCTGGAAATGTTAGTTATACATATAGTCCCTCAATTCTTTTTGTCAGAAATAATTTATAGACTCTCCACGTAGAATCTCAAGCTAGATTTATTAACTTGTTAGATGGATTAATTATTAGCCTCTAGATTTGCAGTACTTGTAGAGCATATTACCAACTAAGTTGTATTTTGCAAATAATTGACGCATGTTGGGTTTTATATTCCTGTTTCTTGCAGCTATGGTAGCCCTGACAAAGTCAATTTGCTGGAGCGAAGTGGCAAAGATGCCTGCTAGTGCTGCTGCTGATGTTGGAATAGTTATATACCAAAAGTCCACTACATCTTCCTGCTACAAGAATCGCAAAGAGAGTAAACCACCTCTTTGTGATCAGCAGAGTAGGCCCAACAACTCATGGTATTTGTTGCTAAAACTTGATAATTTTCGTCTTTACTGCAGTAGCTTCTTCATTTTCACCCGTATCATTTATTCCCGCACTAGGTACACGCCACTGGACAGTTGTCTCGTGCCACTTTCAGGTGAGTCCTACAAGTGGCCTTCACCCTGGCCACAGAGGCTCAGTGATAAACCTCAAAGCCTCTCTAAGCCAGATGCTGCTGTAAGCTATAGAGAGGACACCACTCACTGGTCTGCACTTGTCTCCGAAGTATATCTTGGAGGTCTTGATATTAATTGGTCAAACGTGAGGAATGTTATGGATATGAACGCAGGCAATGGAGGGTGAGATATTACTTTTGCCAATAACTCTCCTTATTTTTCTTTGGCATGCTTTAAGTCGAAAACTTCAGTTTGTTTTTCATTCTGTTTACAGGTTTGCTGCTGCGCTCATTAGTCAACCTATATGGGTGATGAATGTTGTACCCATTCACGAATCAGATACTTTATCTGTCATTTATGATCGAGGGCTGATTGGAGTTTACCACGACTGGTGTGAATCGTTTAATACATACCCTCGAACATATGATCTTCTGCACTCCAGTTTCCTCTTGGCAAAACTGATTCAGAGGTACCACCCGAAGCTGCAGTTTTCTATATTCTTCACTGTCCATTTTCTATACATTCTTCGCAAAAAATGATTGTGCAGTAATAACACCTGATCTCTAAGTAAATATAGAACTTGAGCTGCTTCGTGCTCGTGCATTCATTTTTTCAGGTGTGATATAGTCGAAGTAGCTGCAGAGATGGATCGTATATTGAGACCGGGAGGATATCTGCTGGTTCAAGACACTGTGGAAATGCTAAACAAGATTACCCCAATTTTAAAATCCCTTCATTGGTCAGTAAATGTACATCAAGATCAGTTTCTTGTTGGTAAGAAAGAGTTTTGGAGGCCGGGTACATAAGCTAGCATTTTTATTATGTATAATATTTGCTTCAAGGAGAAAAAAAGGTTATTTTCACATTGTTTACAAAATAATATAGGTATTTTTGATGTACACTGTATTGTCATGGATGCTTTATATTATAGTAACAGAATCTTGAAAGAAATAAGATCATTTTGTTCATTTATTTTCTTTCTATTTTTATGCTAGAACTGGAAAAAAAATAAGATCATAAATTCTTCAGATGTGATATGTAAAGTCAATGTTGATTGAGAAATTTCTCTGCATTTGCGAGAAAAGTAAGAGTTAATGTCAAGGATAAACGTTATGTTAGGGTTAACTTATATGTCGTTAATTTTGTTACTTGATGCGGTAAATGTGTGATTTGGATACGTTTATAACGTAGTCAGAATATTAGATGCAAGTTTATGGGTTAAAATTTCCTGTTACACTATTTCGTGTTTCACTCCGTGTTTCATCATTAAATTTATGATTTTAATAATATTTATTATAAAATAAAAATTAATTATAACATAAATAACCATAATCAACATTTATCAACAAAAAAATTGAATTAAAAAAAATTATAGAACATAATTTTAAAAAAATCAACCATAATAATGAATTATTAATTGAAAATCGAAAATTAAATATTAAAAAATAATTATAAACCCTAATTGAGTGTGGTGAACCCAAAAAATAATCACAAAATTAAACTAAATCACATAAAAATAAAATTGAAGAAAAAAAAAAGTACAAGAAAAACTCGTAATTTGAAAATGTAACGCTGGATGTAACACAAAGAGTATAACCGGAAATTTCATGTGTAAGTTTATAATTACACATTATGTGGTTACAATTACACGTTAGTATATTTATAATTATACATTAGTTGGCAACACGTATGTCATAATTACACATCACTGCATCAATTATTTACTAATTACACGTTATGTTATATATATTTTAATTATGATTATATTATAGAAAATATACACGCGTAATATTTTCTATTAGGATCAAATAAGTCCCTAAATATTTTGGGTACAAATAAATCCTTAATGTTGGTAATTAGTAACACATATACCCTCTTCCTACTATTACAACTCCAAAATAGTTTGTGCCAAATTTTCTTCTATTTATTTTAATTTTATAATTATGCTTTCTCCGATTCTCTATATTTTGTTTATAAATGATGTTAAAGTCGTATTATTATTATTATTATTATTATTATTATTATTATTATTATTATTATTAAAACTAAATGTAAGACACTTTTTTTCTAAATTTTAATAAGTAATTACCCTTGATATTGAACTTTGACAAATTGAGCTAGTGCATTATATACAATCAATAATAACGAGACAGTTATACAAATAGAAAGTATGATTGAAATACAATGTAAATATTTTTCTGGCATAATAATAATAATAAATTAATATTAAACCATCTTGACTGAGAATATTCAGTGTGTTGAGAATGGGGGGGGGGGGGGACTAGTTTATTTGATTTAGTTTTATTGTTTCTAAATTCGAACTAAATAATCAAATTAAAAAATTTCAAAACTGAAGAAAATTGAATTAATTGGCCTTAATAATTGAAAGTTGAAATAGCTTAAAATTAAATATTCTGACTACTAAAATTTAAATAAAAAATGAGACTCGGCTTATTTTATGAAACCTGATTTTCCAACATTATTCTTTTTAAAATATGTAAATTTAGTCATTTTTTAAATTATACTAACATTTAGAAAGTACATAAAAGTAGTTAAATTGCAAGGTGTCGAGCGCGTAAAGATAGGGCCACTAAGATTCGCGCGGGAACTCTTCCTCCTCAATAATCACACTTCCCGCCCAACAAATTACTCTTTGCCAAAATGCGCAATATTTATTTTTTATTTAAGAAAATGCTCTTATAATATTAATATGAATTCAAGTATTCAACCGTGCCAAATAAAAAGTCGCTTTCGGTGAAGAAAATAAAATAGTTTGCTGTTTTTTGTGATGATAATTTATTTTTTAGAAATCGATTAAAATTTATACACTCACCCTTAGTAAATCCATAAGCTTCATGTTTATAAACCGTATATACTGTTTTCAATGCATATGAAACTTTTGCACCATAATTTAATACTAATAATTTATTTGGACTTGGAAAATAATGTAAGTTTAAATCTATCTCAAATATAATAGTTAAATTAAGGTAATAAATATTCTCATAGCCGAGTAGACAATTAAGTACATATGTGTAATTATAAAAAATAAAATAATAAATGAGAATATTATCGAACAAGCATTAAATATGAAAGGAGTGTATCAACTTTCAACTATTTAATGAACTCAATATACAATTTGAGCAAAATATCATTCTTAATATTCAACCTTAAACATATAACATCAGGTTACCCTACGCGCAGGCGCACGTTAGTCGATTCCACAGTATTTCTGCAATTTATTTATGAAGAAGATTTAAGCGCCGAAGCTTCAACTTCAATGCCAATGGCATACCAATCGAGAGCCAGGAAAAGGGTCCACGCCAATCCAATCCGCCGCGCTTCAGACGGCAGCGCCTTCCAAAACTGGTTTTAATTTCTTTAGTTCCCCTTTTCTCGTCTCTTTCCTCTTTCTAATTCTTGTCTTAATTAGCTGTTTGTTTTTCTTCATTCAGTTTATTGCCGTTTTTTTTATGAAAATATGAACGATTTTAAAGTGCGTAGTTAACACATTAGATGTGATGCATTTTGCAGTGAAAGCTGCGGCATCTCTGTGGCCATTGCTTTGGCTGATATGCATGAGTGTGGATTCAAGAAAAACACGAGAAAGAAATTCAAAACTCCATGCACGGATGTAAACGTTGATATGCACCAGCCCAGATCGGCATTTCGTTTTTTTATGTATGTAATATGTTATGAGATTGAATCTTGTTACTCATTTCAAGGAATCATGATTGGAGTAGTTGCTCGTAGTCTATAAGTAATTCTTGTGGTTTGGGATGGGAGACTAATGATCACTTCTTCTTAAATATGTTGATTCCTTGATGGGTGTTATGAGTTGATCGAATGCTAACATGATTTATAGGTAAAATTTGTAGGTGCTTGAAGTTTGTAGTTTTCGGATGCAGAGTTGAGAATGTCTTTTTAAACCATGTTGAGATACTTTTCTCGAAAAGGAAGCCGGTGTTTTACTTAGATTGCCAGGCTAGATATATGTAGTTGTGGCTTTTTATACTGAAATATAATAGCACATTTAGGACAATTATTGGTTTTGTAAGGTAGAAAATGCAGCCCCTTTTTTCACTTGGTGGTTATCATGTAGGGAGGAGTTTTTAAAGACATGTACACACGGCAATTTGATCGAGAAAGATAAGAAAGGATGTGAGACATGGAAGAATATGTCAAGGAAGGTATCTCTAAATGGGATTTCCAACTGTTTATAGACCTGATTCTTCATTTTATGGTTGTAGAGGGTTGTCTAATTCATTGTTGCTGATTTGTTATTTTCCAGGAGAAACAGCCTTATGTTGATCAGGCAGATAAACTAGACGCAGCGTATGCGAAGCTTTTGCGGGAGGAGGAAAATAAGTTTCAATGGGTAACTTTATGTAAATTGCTTTCTTGTTCTATACGTGTTGATGCCATTGCCGATATGATTATGACCCAGAAAATATAGAATAAGGAAATTTTGTGCTGTAGATACTGTGGCAAGACTGGATATAGCACATATAAATTTGTAACACTATAGTTATCATTTATAATTCTTATTCCTAGTTTTTCATCTTCGATTTGAAACCAACTCAAACAAGTCAAGTCAAAAGGTTTAGTTGAATTGTTTTAAATAGTGAAACAACACTCTCAATTACTATTTTAGCAGGCCTGCAGCTCACTCTAACTTCCAATGTCATTCATTTCCTTTCCTTCTCTGAGTTATTGGTCAAACTTATATCCAGGTTTTTTTATTTGTTACTCTAAGAAAACACTCTCTGCTAATTCTTATTGTTGCTTAAGATGTTTCCATCTTTGGTTTCCTGAATATCTAGTTTCCATTTGTAGATATTTCTTTTTTCATATGATTTAGGCTTATAAAATTTATTCAAATTCAAAAGGCACTAAAAAGATTTTACTCAGGTGGATGATGAAGCTGATTCAGCTCAGGTTGGCAAACATGATGAGGTATAATCTCTTATCCTTTATGACAAACTTACAGCCATATTTAACATTTCTGGAGGGACTGTTCATCTAGCGTTGTTCTATGGCAGAATTATGAAGACTCGGAGATGGATTACTATGATTCCGAAAGTCCATGTGTATCTGATCTCTTCCAATCCGAAACATATGAAACCTCAGTCCCCGAACTTGGTATGCCCTTGAGCTCTTTTTCTTTCTCTTGATTTTCCATTTGTATGCCATTGGGATTATTAGTATTATGTTGCCTTAATATGTTTGCAATACTGCACTTCCACAAATATACAATGAAGCGAACTAAAACTATGGGAGCTGCTGCCTCTTGTGAAATAGGCAACAGATGTGGGCTTCGGGGAGCTCAGAAATTTTGTTGAAGATTAAGTCACTCAACAAAAGAAGATCCTTATGTTATTTGGCTAGGGGCAGATGCCATGTCTTCATAACTTTGTGGTTGTTCAAGTTGGAGGTGACTCATTTTGGCCATGCAACTAATCTTAGACTCCTTCTGACTCTATTCTGGCTTGTGTTTTGTAGGAGTTGAAAGGGTTTCACTTGTGTGCATATTGAAACCCCAACTGGGCTTTTGCATATTTTGGATGTACAATTGCAAATATGAAATGTTAGTTTTGCTTTTTGGAAAGCTCTCTATAAGTTAAGTGCGTAATAGCAGGAGAGGGAGTTTCTCAAAGGTCATTTGATTTGTAAATTGCAAGTATAGGCAGTTATCTTTTAGCTTTGGTTTGACATCGGCTTAATCTCAAAATGTCTGAAAGTAGTGTTGAAAACTTGTGTCATAAACTTATTATATTATTATAATTTATATTTCTGTTGTAGAATTTGCTCTAGGTGGCCACCTAGTACCCGTCAAGCTCTCAATGGTCGAACCACTTTCTCCTTAGAGTTAAGCTAAGTACTTAACCAAGATACCATTGTTGATCAGTTTGCGTTATATATTATAAAAAATAAAAATGACTAGGCTTCGCCTAGACCCCGCCCAGGCATTATAGACACTTGGTGCCCTTGACCGTCCGACAACACTTAACGAGTTTTGCAACCTTGACCACAAGGTTGATGTTTTTTGTTTTGTTCCTCTAGATGATTGAGTGAAAGTTGGAATTTCTATCACTAGTGTCAAGTGCTTGCACTTAGCTCTTTGCCTGTGTAATTGTCTTTTGGCTTCTGCCAAGAACAAAGCTCTTTTTTTTTCAGTCAGAAAAGTGATTCATTGGTAGTGAGGTGCACAGGGTCGTCGTCTACTCTTATTTGAGCTGCCTGCCTTCAAAGTAATTTGGTCATGATACTCATCTTTGTTGAGATTCTTTACAAGTAGCTGCCTTCAGAGCATTATTGATCATCTAAGGTAGGTTAAGTTGAAGAGTAGGTTCATGAAACGAACTTCACAAAGGTTATCGAGTAGTGAACAACCAAAATCCATAAATAGAAGATGTAAGAAACTCAGTTTTCAGTATTTTACACCTGATTTTGCAATGTAGTATATTTGTATTTCCAATGTGCAAAGTAGTTAGAAAGATAAAAACCAATGGCCTTAATTGCCTTTGATCTTGGTTTCCAACTTTCCATTAGATGATAATTAAATAAAACTCTCTAACATTTGGACAAAAGAAATTTTCAACTGTGGAAATCGACTGCATATTAGATATTTCTACAAGAGGTCTGAAAAAGACCATTCCACATTACATAATAATTGTGGCATAATTACTGATATATAATGCTGTCACCGCTGCAATTCTTTCTGGCCGTGAAACAAACAAGATGACTACAGCAAGTCATTTAGCTCAAAGAAAAATTTACAAGAATTGTTATTCATTTCTCATTCTTCAGAGATTCCCCTCAAGTCTCTCCTTCCCCAGCCTCTCAAGTTCTTTCACCATTTGCCAGTGTTCCATCGACAAACATGTTTCCCCAAAACTGACCGACATCAACCTCCCCATCGTGAGCCATCTGCAAGGCAAAAAATCCATTGCCTCAACAAACATAGGTTGCAGAATGAGAACCAGAGTATAAAAGTCAGGCTACCTTTACCTGCTAAATTCTTCGCTTCCCAAGCTTCTATCTGCTTGTCTAGCAGCAACTAGATCATCTTCAACCACCTATAATTCATCACGTGATTTTCATTTCAGCTAAAGATCTTTTGGCTTGACCCCAGTAAAATAAGATCAAATCGCTCTAAGGCACTAATAATGAAATGAGAAGATTGGTTCTTAAAATAGGTGCCCTCCAGATTTACAAGAGTGCACAGTATGGCTGAAAGATATAATAATTAAAGAAATGATCAACCTTGCAAAATGTCAAAACAATTTTAACAGTATTTACATTTCTCATCACCAAAAGCCTCAATAGCACATGATTTTGCCTGAATAGAGCTTAAGAAAGTCCTTAGTTAAAATTAGTATTTAGTAGTAAACGCTGTAGTCATTAATGTAACAATAAAACAAGAAAAACAGAAGTGGAATGCAAACATAAATTAGATTTGACCCAACCTTCTGTATATGTGGCTCGATTGAATGAGGTAGTGATTTCATGGTAGCCAAATACCATCTCCAAGCTTTCAGCATTTCTCCATCCTCCCCCGATGCGGAGGAGTCCACTGAAGATGGACGAAAAGGGAGAACAAGATCAGCAGGCAGGATATTTGATTTGCCTTCAGAAAGGATCAGGAATTGAACATCTGCAGGCATCTCCATTTTGTAATATGTGAAATCATACTGAACCTGTGATATGGAAAAGAAAAAATGGCAACTAATGTAAGCAGGGGGCCGAATGTGACATTAGTTTCCAATAACAACCACTACTGTAGAAATCATAAAATGAACCTTTTGCAACTCCATCATGCTTTTTAATACTTGTGCATTTTCAAAACCTGTTGAGTTAAGGGTTCCAGTTTGCAATGGGGTCTCATCGATGGTTAAATGTGAGCCTTCAGTTAGCTGCAAAAGTCCAGATACCAGCCTGAAGAGACAGGACCCAGTACGTTAAGATGCATTCTGAATTCATGTCCTTTATTAATCAAAGCAATAATTTGATCAAATAATAGGTTCAATAGCTATCAAAGTGAATTTATTCTTTTACCTATTTGTGTTGTAGTCCTTTTTTGGGGCAAGGGAAACAGTATTGAGATAATCAACAGTGAGAGACAAGCGTTCTGTGAAAGGTATGAGGTTCCCCATTGCAAGTTTAAGATTATTCCCAAAAACAGACATGCTTTCTTTGTTAAAGCAAGTAAGATTTAGAGATAGCTTTCCAACAGCAACTTCATCTACTCTTGCATGCACCTGCACCATTGTAACCATTATGCTGGTTAATTACCCAAAAATAAGCATGAGATAATCTTGAATTTCTAAAACGAGGTATACTTTTGATAGCAGGTGCAATAACATGTATTCAGCTGCCAGCCGATCATGTCCAAGAACACCCGTGAGATGTCCAATAAGAGCTTCCCTTATTTCTTTTATTGCAGGGGTTGTTAACTGCAATGATTTGGAAAAATAAATCTAAGCTGACGGAATATTCTAACAGTCGAGACAGAAATGGCAGAATTGTTAGAGGCACCTCTTGCAATCTTTACAAACTTACCTCCAACCGAGGACTGGAAACAAAATCACCAAGTCCAAGTTTCCGGTGCACAACACAATGAAGCCGGGGCACCTGTGCAAAAAAAGATATTATTAATACAAATTCTGGACCCAAGAGATTTGAGAAGCTAGCTTACAACGAAGCCAACAATATCAATTTAGTAGTCAATCTAAAAAGGCTAATATAATGACAAACAAAATGTATGATTTTTTTTGGCTTAAAACGAAACCAACAATATTGATTTAGTAGTCAAGCCAATGATATTGAATCAGTTTTGGTAGAAAATACCAACTTGCCACTGAACATGGCAACCAGAAGTAAAAGATACTGTCCATGAATATATTTTCCTTAAGACGTAAATATCAGGGTCTACAAGAAGTAAAACCACAAGGCATCAGGAGAGCACGTGAAGCAAAGAGCCAACTTGGGGAGTTGATCAATTAAACATGATCAATTAAACAAGAGCACTGAAAAGTATGATGGGAAAGAAGGCACACATGGACAAATTAACTTTTGAAGCAGGAGCAGTTACTTTAACAGTGATGACCAACAAAACTTGGGGCACACTAAATTTAGAGTACATGCAGAAATTTAATATATTAAGGTGGAAGAATAGTGAAGCAAATTCATCAACCTTGGATGGAAGCTCACAAACTAATGCATCTTCACATAAGTCATCTATGACTTCATTATCATCTCTGCATGTGGTTAAATCCGGGTCAAAACTGAAGATGCCGACAAACTCAAAAACATCATTTAGCTTCAAGTCTGACTCAGGAGAGTCGTATATCTGAAAATGGTAACATTGTCATCAAAATGGTCAATGTATCATTTGAAATAATATTATAATGGGATGGATTTAGCTTAGAAACTGATGAGTTTACCTTTACCAAGCATGAAAATGAGTTTCTATCAACAACAGGAACTATACTTGAGTTAGATGTATTTCCTTCAGTCACCACCTTCTGTGACTTTATTGGTTCAAGAGTTACTCTATCCCGCTGTTAAAAGAAAAAAGTTTGGCATACAGTCACGGATTCATAGATTATGCCTTCAATGATCAAATAACTGGAAACATATTAAGGCAGTTGAGCATATGTTCAATGCACACTGCAAGAAAAAGGCCTTAACAAGGGCAATGCACAGTGTTACTTCTACCTACCATCTTTTTAGAATTTGGAGAATCCTCAATGGCATGGCCTGATTCCTGTCAACAGATGTGACTTTCCAGTTAAAACAATATTACATTTTTTGTCATGAAATCAGAGAAAATGTTACTCCCTGTCCTAAATTATGAAAACATTTATAATGCATAAAAAAAACCCCATTTAATTACCTAAAATGAAGGATTATTAATATCCCAGAACACTAAATAAGGTTATATTAAGGAAAAATTATAATTGTTAGACTGAAACATGTTCCATAAGAAAATGTGCAGTTTAACATCACCATAACTGGGTGAGGATTTACCACCATATCAACATCACTCATGGTTGCTTCATCCTCCCTCTGCCGCTTCTCCCTGAGTGGAGACATAGCATCTATACATGGATTTCTTATAGCATCAGGTGAACACTCTACCCATGAGTTCTGCCCAGGAACCTAAAATAAGAATGTCAAACGGATTGTTAACAATCCATCACTTTCACGGGAACTAGCTAAAGTAACAAAAGTCAAACAAAGTCAACATCAAAATAGTCAAAGAGAAAACTCACAGGGGTACAATAAAGCAGTCGGCGCTCCCAAATTTTCATATCTGATGATGCTTCCACAGGACCCTGGGAAGCATCAGCAAACTTATTGGTTCTCCACTTATCACCATCCTGCAACAAGAAAATCAGAAAATGACCCCAAGTTTAGCCCTTTTTAGAGTGGGGGAAATTCCAACATAACAATAATCAACTAGAGGCTAGAGATATCTTACAGTGAGAGTAAGACCAAATATACCTTATAAGTACCAACATAAAATTCATTGCCCAGCATATCTTGTATCATACCCCGAAAGCGAACAAGAGTGTTGGGCTGAACCCATTTCATTGTTGATGAATTAAGCAACGGCACCTGACAAAGATAACACAATATAAGCATATAGCAGAAAACGGTCAATACTATCTTATAATCAGGTAATAGTCCTCAAACTCTTTAAGCGCCCACAAATGAAAGGGTTCCGGTTCTCTTAAGTAGCTATGAGAGTCTAAACTATAATTTCCACACATGAAGAAAATAAATTATTAATAGATAAAACCATTAGCAATTAGAGAAAGGTATGGTTAGATGGGAGGAGACAAAATATTCCCCTGCAACAATCGCAAAACTATAAGTTGTTAATCTGAGTCTACCACAACATATATTTCAACATTTCGCTAATATATGTGCTTTAAATGCATAACAAAAAACTTAATGGGGGCATCATCAAGTATTCATTATTGACTGCAAGTAAGACAGAGTGAGTTTCAGCTTCGTGGAATTCGAAGTTGAAAATCAAACCAAATTATATTACGAACACACACACGCACAAAACTAAAGGCTATGGCGTCTCATTGAAAAAAAAAATCATAATAACAGATATGAACCTGAGAAAGGCCGCCATCATCGAAGAGAAACTGCCGGAAGAGTTCGGCGGCGCCCCAGTCCTTCCCGTCGAGCGTGGCCGGATCGGAGCCGGACGACATCGCCTTCTCGAAAGTCAATCGGACGGCTCCGAGTGGGTTAGCAAGGCAGTCATACGGTAGTCCCACCATCGTAGCCGATTAACCTTTTTCCCTTTTGTTCAAATTTGCAGATTTATGTTTCCTGCGTCAATTGCGACCTAGGTAGGGTTCGTCTGACGGGGATGTAATAAAAGTGATTTTTCGCGCGCCAAATACAACTGCAATGTGGATTTCCCCGCCAAAACCCATATTCCCGCCCATTTTAGGTCCATGAATAATAATTTAATGGAAAATATGTAAATAGCCACTCGACTATTACTCAGGAGCTTGTTGCCTCTTCAAAGATTATTTAGTTTAAATAGTCTCATTTATGTTAAAGTTAGACAATGTAAACTCTTTATTTGATGGAAAAATTAATGGTGTTAAATAACATACACTAACACACATTTTTTCACATAAACTTAATTTTTTTCACATAGTAACACTTTATCCACACTAACACACAAAAAATATTATACAATTATACACATTGATGGACATTAATTTTGTCATATAGTTTTTCAAATTTAACTTTATTCAATTTTTATAAATATAAGCAAAGTTTTTTTCTTTTTTTTTCGTAATGTATTGATATAATTGTATTTCTCATGTATATCTTATTGTATTACCGAAAATTCAATGTAAATTAAACTAGTATTTCTTTTATGTGATGCATGGGTATAAATTATTCATAAATACAAATACATAATTTCAAAACTTATGATCTTGAGTAAATAATAAAAAAAATATATACCTTAAAAATTACATGAAAGTGAAGTATAAATAAATATTTACCATAATTTTTGGATACACGACAACATGAATCGAATGATGGGTCTCGGCATTAGACTTGTAATGAGTAAATATGATGTGAGCAAATAATTGATCTATAATAAAATGCATGAAATATTATGAGTTAAACACATTTGAATTGATAAACAATTAAAATAGAATAAAAAGTAAAATATTTAAAAAAAAGAACTTATGAAATTATAAAAGAATATTTTTTTTTAAAATACAAATATTTAGCGAGTAAAAAGTATATTACTGTGTGGAAATATCTAAGTGTGTGTCCATAATTTTTGGATACACGACAACATGGATCAAATAATGGGTCTCGTCATTAAACTTGTAACGAGTAAATATGATGTGAGCAAATAATTGATCTAAAATAAAATGCATGAAACATTATGAGTTAAAAACATTTGAATTGATAAACAATTAAAATAGAATAAAAAAATAAAAATATTTTTTAAAAAAAGAACTTATGAAATTATAAAAAAAATATTTTTTAAAATATAAATATTTAATGAGTAAAAAGTGTATTACTATGTGAAAATATCTAAGTGTGTGTCCATAATTTTTGGATACACGACAACATGGATCAAATAATGGGTCTCGGTATTAGACTTATAAGGAGTAAATATGGTGTGAGAAAATAATTAATCTATAATAAAATGCATAAAATATTATGAGTTAAACACATCTGAATTGATAGACAATTAAAATAGAATAAAAAATAAAAATATTTTTTAAAATAAAGAACTTATGAAATTATAAAAAATTATTTTTTTAAAATATAAATATTTAATGGGTAAAAAGTGTATTACTATGTGAAATATCTAAGAGTGTTTGAAATAAATGTGTGTTAGTGTGTGTTTTCTAACACCATTAATTTTTTCATCCAAGAAAGGGTCTACATAGTCAAACTTTTAATGTAGAGGAGCTATTTGATCCAAATAATCAAGGAAGGGGCAATAAGCACTCCACATAATAGTTGAAGGGGCTATTTGCACATTTTTCCTAATTTAATGAATTTTTATTCAATTCTTTAAAGCATGCAGATTTTGGTCTATTATTATTTTTTTGTCCATTCTAAAACGCATCATCATTTTTTTCTTTACAACATAGTAAAGTAAATGTCTTTTTACCCTTCCACTTATTTTTATAAGATTTTTTCTTTACACACTACACATTAAAATTAATTGAAAAGTAATTATTTATAATTTTACTTAAATACCTTTACTAAATAATCTAATAAATAAATATTTATAAATTCAAAAAAATAAACCAATAATTGTAAATAAAAAATAAACTAATATATCAAAAATTAAATTTGGAACTGGAGCATAAATCGAATAACCGAAGAACGAAGGAAAAATGGAGTAGAAATCAACCATTACCATTCTCAGACTTTACACATTCTCAAAAGTTTCCCAAATCTATTTAGATTGAGTTTTTTGGTGGAAATCAATTATGGAACACGAAAAGATTGAAGAAACAGATAATGTAAGTCATTTGTCATATATTTTTCCGATTATTTTTGGCAATTTTTCTGATAAAAGAACATCGTTCACTGTAGATAAATTGGAAAACACAGTCTGAAACCCATCATGTGGCGTCGAAAATATATTTTTGACCATGTAAATAATGCGTCAAAAATATATTTTAGAAATAAGAAGGATCTTTCAAAACATAGTTTCTGAAAATCACACAATGGATTAGAAATTATTTTCTGAAATCACCGATTTAGATCATAAATTATTCTTCAATGTTAACTAGGAAGGTTCAAAGATCTATAGTCTATAATGTTGTGTTTGCGACTTTGGGTTAGGGGTGGCAATTCTTGTGTCAGGTTGTTAATGGGTTGACACGATAAGGCCAAACCCGAACACGATCCGTTAAGAATCTGCTCGACATGAATATGAACATGATCCGTTATGTACAAACACGGACACAACACAAATACAAAAAACATGATTTGTAATCGTGTCAACACGGTATGATAGAGACACGATAAGAACACGAACACGACAACAACACGGTATAAAATAATTTTTAGTGCATATTAAATTAGAATTATAATTTAAATAAATAGATTTTATTTCAAATAAATAAAATTTAAATTAAATAATTGAGTTTTAATTAAAATTTTAGATTAATAAATATGTTAAAATATTATACATAACTAAAATATTTATTTATATATTTATATAATATTAACGGGTTACACGAATCCGACATGAACCCGACACAAACACGACGCAAAAATTTGATGTCCTTATCGTGTCGACACTAACCCGTTAATTTCGTGCGTGTTCGTGTCGTTCTATCGTGCCGTGTCAAAATTTTACAACCTTACTTTGGGTGGTACTGTGGTAGGTATACAACTATATTTTTGATTTTGATGTCTCCAGTGTCACCAAACCCTAAATGTATCTGCATAGCATTGGTTAAGACACCAGAAACAAAAAAATTAAATCATTTTATTCGGGTATGTTTATCAGTGTTGATACAAATTTATGTAATTATCCATTAGAAATTAAAATCTCTTTATTTTGTAGGTTTTTTTTAACTCCGGACCACCAACTACCCCCTATATCATGTGTGTGTGGAAGGATCACCACGATGAATGTGCTGCTGAATGGGAAATATTCAATTTATAATAATTATAATACATCTTAGATTTCGAATTATATGTATTTTATGTATTGGATCATTTGATTCGGATGAGTTTTTTTATTTTGTTAACAGGATTATTTCAGAATTTTAACAGTTCAAAACACTTACTTGGTCAAAAAATAATTTTCGAATAAGATGTCTTTCAGTAAAAAAAAAAACATCGACCTCATTGCAGGTCGGTTAAAAAATCATTTCTGACCAATTATAGACTGATCGAAAAACTATTTTGGAGTTCATCTTAAGCACGTCGTAAAACTATTTTCGAAATTATTATCGGATCAAAAATTATATTCCTGTAATCTCCAGGAGGGTAAACAATTATAGAATACCTCAAAAATACCTAACAGAATGTGTAATCATAATCACATCTAATAAAGTATCATACATTCACATCAAAAGCCAAGTATAAATTTCCAAGTAAAGAAAAATCCACTACAATTAAAATATAAATAGTACTAGAAATCATCTAAGTCGGCTAGATGACTCATCGTACCAATGGGAAGACTGACTCACCCTTAGCGCCTCATAATCTTCTTCAACCTGCCTCAATGCAAATTCAGGAGAAAAGTATTTAACTCTCCAACGAGACACCACATGATGGAGATAATCTAATGCAGTTCGAATAACTTGTGTATGGTCCCACACAACCTATAAGACAAACAAGCATAAATAAAACATGTTAAGAAAATATATAAAAAATTGAATATACCAAAAAAATGATAAAATTTATATCTTCTGGTTTGAATTCTAGTTGTTGCTTGTTGTCTTTTTGTCGAACCAGTTAGCATTCTTCGAGAATATTATCCTAAAAGAGTGCATATTAGTATGAGAAAACAACAAGTTAATTGATTTGAAAAATATTTTTGATATCAAGATCAGGGCCGGCCCATAGGGGTGGTCAGGTGGGCCACCGCCCATGGGCCCCCAAATTATTGGGACCTCCAATTTTTATTTTTAATTTAATATTATATTAAAAAAAATATTTTTTAAAATATTTAATACAAAGCCTGATGAAAAATATATGTATCATCAATCTATTTATTTTTGGAGACATTACCATCCGAGTATAACAATTTTCATTCTTTCAATATTATCAGTAAATTATAGATCGATAACGAAAAAAAAAAATTGCATCACATTTAAAATAATAAAATATATTTACATGTTGTCTTTTTATTTCAAAATTTAGGATGAAAACAACATTGAATTGATTACACTTTTTCCAAAATTTATGATGAAAACAATACTGAATTTTTTTCAAAATGCTCGTAAAAATATATATACAAGGGCCCCTCATTTTTTATTTTGCCACAGGCCCCTGAAATGTCAGGGGCGGCCCTGATAAAGATACCATATAAAAAAAATTATTCAAAATGAAATGAAGCATATTAGAATCTTTTTTTGATAACATATCAGAGAACATTTTTTGAATTGTAGTGTATTATATCAGAAAACATTTTCCAAAAATAATAACGCATATCATAATTTTGATAGCATGAGTAGCACATCACGAAACAATATTCGAATTCAATGAACTATATCAGAAAATATTTTTTGAAACATAAGTAACAGAGCAACGTATCACGATTAAGCATATTAGAAAATATTTTTCGACTAAAGCATCTCTCATCAATAAAAACTAGTTTGACAATCAGATTAAATGAAGAACGAATATGGTTTTTCTCAAAGAACGAAGAAATAAAGAAACAAATAAATTACATTATCAAGCATCATCACATTAAAAAAAAAATCAAGCATTTATCCCTTCAAAAATCAATTTCTGAACAGAAGTAAAAAAATCAACAATAAAATTAAAAAATCAACAATGAAAATTCAAACTTATGAATATCTTCCATGACGATTTGGGTTGGATAAATGAATGCTCACTTCGAAGAACACTTCTCCCTCCGATTTTGATTTCTCTCTCTCACATTAGAAAAAAGCTATTGAAACCCTAGAGATGCCCTAACGCAAATGATTTTCTGATTTGCGTTTGACTTAAAGCTATCAAAAATGATTTTATGAATTTTTTGATTTTCTATTTTAATTATTTTAAATTAATAATATTGTTAAAATTGATTTTTAGGGTGAAGGATACAAATGAAAAAATTTATAGTGTGAAAAGTAAAAATATATATATAAAAAAAATTTATGATGGGTAAGAAAAAATGTACAGTGCGTTTAGCAACACCCTAAACTAAGAGGAGGTGGTGAGAGAAGCACGACTTTGTCTCTCCATCCCATAATTCCCATTTCTTTGTAATCTTCCGACCCCACCAACCTATTCTCGCGTCATTGGGCCTTGCTTTTCCGCACATTGGGTCGCCTCTTCACTCATGCTACGATGCTATGTGCCCCACTTTTTTTTTTTTTAGTAATTTTTTAAAAATGTTTTTGCAAAAATAAAAATGAAAAAAATTTGGGAACATATCTTAATTTTTAAGTAAATGTTAATTATGTAAATGATAATATTATTATTTTTTTATATACACCTATGTCGTTTGCATATTAGGGAATGAAAGAAAACCGTGACGATCTATTTAAACTAACATCTACTAATGTCGCCATTAATATTCCTTTTTTTTCAAAAATATTTTAAAAATATTTTTTAAAAATAAAAAACAATAGCATCGATTTTTCTACTTATGCTATCATAACCATATTCCGGTTTTGCAAAGTGGGCCTAGAATAAATGCCTTGGCCGAACCCACATCTTTACCACTACAAAAGTGTGTAAATTAAATTTTACATCTACTAAACAAAATGGCGTCATTTTAACATATAAAATTAAAATTTTTGGAAGTCCACCTTAACATTTGGTATGGTGAAAATGCCCTGCTATTATAAGTAAGTGTTAATTTGTGCAAATATTTGATATGAAATATAACTTTTGAAATTTTAGATTAAAAGTGAAAAGAATGTACAAATGTTGAGTCACTCACCGTTAATAATACTATTTAAAATCAATCTTTTCTAAAATAAGTCAACAATTTCAAATTCACATATTTTAAAGCCCAAATTATAAATAGGCTTACATTTTCCTCTCAAGGATTGAATGACATTTAATGCATTTATTATAATGGGGTTCCCCTTTTCTCTTAAGTATCATATTATATTTAATAATCTGGATTTACTTATCTACGCTTTTACAATTTGACTACTTTTACTCTTTTACCGACCATCTTTGCATGAGATCTATTCTAATTTAGTGTTTCATCTTATGTTGGATGAACACCAAACTGAAATAGAGGATTAAATCTGCATTTTCAGTTATGGCTTATTCATCTTTTTGGTTGTCATTATATTTGATATCATTTGTTGGTGTGGTTGTTCACTCTCCCTTGGCTCTTGCTCTGGTGGTGAGATGAAGATCCTTTAGAAACATCCATTTCTTGATTTATCCTCCACAAAAAATACCCATTTACTGCAAAAATTGAAATATGGTGTCTAAAAACAGCTGTAATGATTTAATCTTTTGGGATTACATTACATGGATATACATAGAGTTGAATTACACAATATAAACCATGCCAACCTCAAGAAGAGATGCAGGAGGCACCCTCAGAGACACATCTGCTCCCCTACAGTTTCTTCTGAGGAAATTATAACCGAAGTTGATGGCCAACCTCTTCAATAACGACGATCCTTGTTTTGCTCGAACGTGAGAATGTCCTAAGATGAACGCTATCCCTGCTTGCTGCGCACCATATAAATCATGCAGCTCTTCCTCCACCTCCGACCTCGTCTCCGTTTCCACAGCAAACCGAACCCTTCTTTCCAACGGCTCCATCTCCATCTCCATCTCCATCGCCTCCATTTCAATGATGTCAGTCACGCTCTCCACTGTTTGAAAATCCACCGAAACACTCCCCGGTTCCACACTGTCCTCCATTTCAAAACCCGGTGTGCCCGAGATCTGGACCGTCCCTATCACTGCCAGCCTGCAGTCACTCGACGATCTGGAGCCATCATCCTCATTGCAGATATCTATGATGCCGTGTGCCTTGTACCAATCATAGCGTATGAAGTCTGCCAGCCTACTAACAAGTTCAGATTCGAACGAGTCAACATCCTGGTGAACATCCCGGTATCCATACCGAACAATGCATCTATACGAGCGATGAGTTGAAGGGCCTACGCGGCCCACGAGATACCGCTCAGCTGGGGGGACAAATGGGACAGGTACTGATTTTATGCAAACGAAGACGAGGATACGGTGGAAAGCCGGGAGGTTCGTTACGAAACGTGAGAAGTTGGCGGGAATACCAGAGGTGAGATCAGTGAATACAAGACCAATGCCTGGAACTCGAGCAATGCCTAAGCTCGGACCTAAGGCTAGAAGCCACTCTAATGAAACCTTGTTGTGGAGATCGTACTCATATTTCTTTACCGTGGTATAGTGCCAAACGAACATGACTGTGACGAGGAAGAGCGCAAGCAGGATGGGAAGCCATGCACCTTCGAGGAATTTAATGAGGGAAGCAGAGAAGTAAAGTAATTCAATGGATCCAAAGAAAAACAAAAAACACAAGGCCACAAGTGGTGGTTTGTGCCAACAGAGGATGATTACTAACGATGTGAGGCATGTAGTTACCAGCATCACTGCCATTACCGCTAATCCTGCAATTGATAGCAAAGTTGAGATCAGAAAGAAGCAAAGAGCTTGACAATCATTTAAGGTTGGAGCTTATGAGCATGAATTTGATCGTTTGTGGGCTTCCGAGGAAGACTGTTGTTAACACTACCTGATGCATTTCCCATGTGTTTTATGTCTCTAAATCCGATGGTTACTGCAATGCAGAGGATCATCAGCATCCAATTGATCTCAGGAATGTATATCTGACCGTGGATCTTTTCCGAGGTGTGAATAACCTTGACCCTTGGAAAGCAACCGAGTGATTGACTCTGGTTGATGATGGAGAAAGTTCCGCTGATGATTGCCTGACTCCCCACAACTGAAGCTAGTATTGCTACTATAAGTACTGGCCACCTCACAGTTTCTGTACAAGATTTTCAAGCCATTGGCATCTAAAGCTATAAACACAACCTAGTAACACAGTCATAATTCATTTTTTGAACCATGTTATTTTTCAATAATGGTATATATAACATAATTTTCATTCCAAGTTTGAGAAAATGAGGCAAACAAATCCTTTGTCATTCCATTATGTTTTTCAACAGTAATTACAGAATTTCGTGTGACCGTTCATGCTTTGCTACAATGACTTTTTATATAAAAAAGATTCATATCCAATCATCATTTTGAAAGGGCAGACTATGAAAGCATTCTGAGAGTGGCGAAACTCGACTAGTACATACATGCCATGAGGCATCGCTGCTTAAATGCGACTAAAAAATGGACACAAGAAATCCATGGGCCAATTTTTTCCCTAAATTAGAATAATGAATTTAAAATTTTCAAATTAGATTAAAGATTTCTTCAAGAAACCATTGCTAATTATATTATCTGCTTTCCTACGGATTTTTTTTTATTAAATACCAATATCTCCTTCAAGAATTTAGAGAGACAACTAATACCTGGAACTGAGACATAAAAGCCAATCTTATGAATTGTATGATGGTGCTTTGATAAATAAGCTGCTTGTCCCATGTACGCCAATATTAGCGCGGGATAAACCAAAAAGGTAAAGGCAATCTGCAGAAGCATGAAATGCCGCGAATTATCATCTCTAGCTAAGGAAAAGTCATCATATATTCAATGAATATATGGGTTTTCAATCAATATCCCACAATTCTTGCAGGAGAAAGTGACAAGTTATTTTTTACAAGAACTTCACCTGAATCGCTGCATGCGAGAAATGGCCAAGATCAGCAAACATTGCTTCAGAGCCTGCAATAAGTAGATTCACATAATTTTTTAAAAGGGAAACTTCCACGAGCTAGGAAATGATTACAAAATAATGCATGTGTTCTGGTGAATGGAACAGATGAAATAGATTTAACTTAACTATTTGAGATTTAACTTAAACTATTTGACTTGCATAAAATAATTGTTTTTTAAACGAAAATAAAAAAGAAAACAGACAAATACTAAATATATAGCCAGATAAATTTTTATAAAGATGCATTCTCAGCTTAGGGAGTGATATATTCACTTTTTATCAGCTTCTTACATATCACAAGAGTCTTTTCAAGGGGCAAAAAATACGTATGTAGTGATATATTTGTAACAATCAGCAGATTAAGACATCGCCTATATTTGGTAATTGAAAGATTTAACCAGTTAATACCAAGTAGTCACTGTACACCTATTACCAGGTTCCAACACTAGTGGCATGTGAACAATATTCAGAGAAATGCAAATTGATTATAAGTTAAATTTAACACTCATTATACGATTTACAATGTACAAGAATTATACATACCGGTTATGCACAAAAGAATTCCACCTAAAGACATCCATCCTCCTTTTCTAGTCTTCTTCAAAAACCTTATCATGTAAGATGGTGAAAGTGCTTGATACACGTGTCGATTCCAGTGGAAAATGTTATACAGGCCAAGAGCACTTATACATAACAACCAAACGAGAACTATTGGTGCGAAGCAGGAGCCAATGCGATGGGTGCCGTAGTGTTGTAAAGCAAATAGGCACACTAATATGAAGCAAGTAATCGGAATCACTGCATCTGCAGATGACAATTGGTAGAGCTGTAAAGGTAACTTGAGGCAAACATCAATAAGACCAAGTAGAAACCACTCTACACGAGCCATATAGAAAAGGTAGATTTATACTTTAGCAGCAGTATATCCATATCGAATAAAATAACCTAACCATTTCACAATGTTATCCTGCCATAATGTATATTATCATGAGGTTTTCATGCAGAATTCATGTAATTATTTTCAAGCAATAATAGATGTTTATATATATTATATAGTTTGTTTCTCCATACAGCTAGTAGAAAACATGTCTTGTCCAAGTTCTTGATCCTTTGCTTTTAATTAAGGGAATAAACAATTAAATATACCTTGTCATTAGTTGCAACTGGAGTAGAACATTAATATGTGGTTGTACTCTAAGCATGTAGATATTTTCTTCTATTCTCTCTTTGTATATGTATATCCACGGGTTTTCAAATTCAAATTTAGCAGACAAGGTAGACAAGGCATGAGATTTAAGCAGACAAGTTGACTATCATGGCCCCATGATTGTCAGCTCCAATGTTATCTGGTCATAATCAAGTCCAGGATAAGAACAATAGCATTTATAGCAGAGGCACCTTTCATGGAACAGAGAATCACTAACCGTTTCTCCCTTCTATAAAATAATGTAAGTCATTCCAAAAATGTCATCCAATTCCTTAATTACAAGAAAAATTACAAGTAGATTGAACAGACTTCTTGGTGAATCTGATACCAGTGTGTCACTTGCAAGACCAACTAAGGGCCTATAGCACCACATGCATCTAATGGTTATTAAGAAATCATAACCAGAGACTGAAACAGAACTTTAAGGAAATTTAAAACTCTAACACCTTAAAGGACTCAAAGGATACATTACATAACTTGGAAACATAAATCACCAGATATTAATTTGCTTAATGATGCATGTCCCATCTAAAGTCTATTCGTAGTTCTATAGTCTACTATAAAGAATAATAAGTGCATAGCTAAAAGACCAAAATTGAGAAAACAATTTTACTCAGTATTACAAACTGATTAAATAAAATGGCACAACTTCTTGATCATCTTTCCCTCTACTACAACAAATATAAGATGCCATTCTTCATCTATAATGCAAAATTCTTAAATTTGGTTTTGAGAAGAAAAAAGAGAGTTGTGATATGAAAAAAAAGCTTACATTGGTGGTGATCCTTAGACATTGATAACTCAAGACCAGAAACAGCAGAAAAAACTGCAAGATGTAGAAGCATATTATTGTTTATCCACACACTTAGAGCTCTCTATTAAATTAGAACATGAACATAGGTAGTCTAGATAACTTGCCAGATATTGCTGGAGTTAGTAAACCATCTCCAATGACCATACAAGTGCCTAGTAGAACCAAAATTAATAAGGCAGTGTGCAAGGACTTGTGATTCTCGAGCACTGTTTTCACCCTTGAACTGTTCTTTGTTGGTGGAGGTGGCTCGAGTTTATATGTGGAGAGAGCTTCATCAGCAACTTGTCGGTTGGGGAGAACGCTAACTTTAGCATGCCTGCAAATCAAGGAATACAGAGCAAACGTACCACCTGCAACAACCAAATTAAAATTCATCCTCGACACGATTCAATTGCAGAAACAAGTTCTTTATTAAAACACTTGCCTTCTCCATTGTCGTCAGCTCGAAGCACTATGAAAACGTATTTGAACAAAGGGACTAGGGTTAATGTCCAAAACACGAAAGAAAGAACACCAAATATCTCCTCATTTGTTTCTGAGTGATGAATGTCTTCCGCAAATGTGCTCTTGTACACGTAGAGAGGCGAAATGCTAAGGTCCCCATACACTACACCAAGGCTCTGGTAAGCTAGTAGCAGTGTGGCCTTCCAAGAATCCTTCTAAAATTCCAATAAAGAAAAGGACACCACCACCAACAACAATATAAGCATATCTGTCTAATTTCAAGAATGTAAAACTAAATATGAAACTGTTCCCACAAATTTCAGTTACCAGAATTGATAATATTACAGGCTCAATAAATTTGCTGAAAGAACGGTTGTAAATGCCCAAAAAAATGAATGAAATTTAACTAACCTTTGGATTGCTCCAACAATTTCCACAGCTAAGATCCATGGACATTGAATGAAAGTATTGCTGAAACCAAGCAAAAGTTAGGTGCAGATCTTAACTAAAGCAAATACCAAAGATGATAAGAAGGAAAAGCCAAACTTTCCATGAGCTAATGCAGCACAAAAATATCTCAATGTTACCGACTCATAAATAGAAAAAACCCCAAACAAATAAAATGACCAAACTTTTGCCAAATTCTCAGTAATCCCATGTGGGGCACTTAGTCTTACAACAGTTTTATCATACTGAGTTTTGCAAAAGTTATCACACTAACATTTTATCATTCACTGCTTGCCCCCATGAAATAAGCAAAGAACCAGGAAACAATCAAGATAAAGATGGGCCAAATTGCAAATTGTAGAAGTCCCGAGATATCGCTGCTCTCTCATTACAAATGTAGATAAGTTGATTCATACAAAGTCGGTAAAAAGTAAAAAGCTGGAGAGGTAAAAGAGAAAAACACAGAATTGTACTAGTGCAACAAGAGGATGTACAAAAAGTGAGGAGAGAGAAGGAGGGAGGGCCAATACGAGAGAGAGAGTTAAAGCCGATTTTAAGCATTCTACTGAACTACAGCATAATGACAATATTTATTATACACAACTTGTATTTTCTTGTAATAACTTTAACTGATGACCGACAAGAGAAAATTCCCACCAACATTCAAGAATCAGAACAATAAAATATATATAAAGTAATGAACAAAACCCGGAATGCTTCAATTCAAGAAAATGAAAAATATTAAACATGATAGCATTTAGCACGTATATATAAATGAGCTAAAAAGAAAAAGTGTGCTTTCCTGCTCACTTTCCACATTCGCAACTGCAGGAAAATTGAATTTAATTCAAAGCAAAAGCTCAAAAGTTGTAAAGTGCTTACAAAGAAACTTCGAAATGGCACCTCTTTTCTCAATTATTTTTGGAATGGAAAACAAAAAATGGAATAAAATCGGAAATAAAAAGGTGATAGATTTTGCAGTCGAAAGATTGTAGAAGTATTATTGTATTTTTAAGCATTTATATATGGTTGGGCAACAGCAGCACGTGATAAGAACATGGACCCCCTCTCTATATATGTTATTAAAGTTTTGTATATACCACTGTTTACACTTACAATTACAGTCCTTGCTTCAACCACATCTTTTTTCTTTTTCGTTATTTTCTATGCTGTCACGGGCTCAACGTTTACAATTACACATTATACGTTTAGTGTGTGATGAAGCAATTTGCATGCACAGAGAGAGAAAGATAGAGAGAGAAACCGCGTGTCTTGTCCTTCTATATATCAATATATGTATATGGGAATTTTGAAATCAAAAGGCTGACATTGTTGTATTTATTCTGTTTATGCACACATTTACGTCATTTAATTATGCTTATTTTGCAACTATTACTGATATACATATATATAATATATATTTTGAATTTAGGGGATGTAATTCGTGATGGCTGATGTTCTTGAATCTAATTATGCAGGTATTTTTATTTTACATTTAGGTCATTTAATCATGCGAATTTAATTTGTTACAACTGTTACGGTGGATATTTGGGGTTTGTGGATTGGGGGTTGTATAAGTATTTGGCTTTTTCCCAAAAGGGAAAGTAGTAAATACACTCAAGTTTACAACAATTATTTCAGTGTAAATAAATTCTTTAACATATTGAAAATATTAGTATGTTATAAATGCACCACTCATATTGGTCAATTCCAACACTAACATGTCCCTCTACTAACATTGCAATTTTTTTGCTGTATATGCGTTAAGTTCTTTCTTTTCCCATTTATATTCAGTTACACGAGTAGGACGCACCAAATCACATATTGCATTTTCTATTTCAAGTCTTTTGATTTTTACAATTTTTTTTTATTTTAATTTATTATAATTTTATTTAATTAAATTTTTTTATTTAGTGTCCATCAATCTCCAATTATGGTATATTAATTTTAAAAATAAAAATAAAAATAAAATCTAGTTATGGAACACCAAGTGAAATAGAAATGTCAATAGATGATCTGATCCGCACATGATGTGTTTTTATTTCGCATTGATATTTCTCTCATGTGACACAGGGGTACCATCTTTTATGTATTTTAAGTTTAAATAATACAAATACTTTCAAAAGTTACGAGATTGATTAAATAATAACAAAAATGGGTTACGATCTTGATAGAATTAGCCCCATTGTAAGAACCAGAAACGAATCCTTATCATTTAATCAAGGGCGGTGGCAATATGATAATATTTAATAAATTTTTGGTTGTGGGTACTAACATGATTAATTAATTCTCATAAAAATTGCACATAGACAATGATTATTTACAACTTGTTGGGAAAAATAGTTAAGTTTTGAATCATATCAAGAAGGCTAAATTCTCTAAGTATAAGAGGAAATTGACTGTGTCGTGTAATTGCCATGTATATAATTGAGTCATGTAAAACATAAACATAAGTGAAGACTTGAGACTGACTAATGACAATCAAGTTGAGACAAAGGAAGTTGACTGAAGTTGAAACAACCAGTTAAGAGGAGAAGACAACTAGCATTCTTTTTAGGCAATTTAAATCAAACAATTCAACATGATTGACATAACGATCGATATAGGAGAGATTAAATAGTTTCAACTTAACAGCAAATACAATTTTAATAATTATAAATGAATATATTATATGAAGGGCAATTTAGGTATTTCCTAACATTTTAATCGTAATCATTTAATCTAAACAAAATATTGACAATCTATCCTAAATCATTAAAATTGTAATCAAGCAATCCAAACACAAGATTATTTTTATCCAAACAGTGCAATCCTACTTTATCATATTAATCTTATCTAACCCATCATCCGAACCAAACGGGGCCATATAGTACGTTAACAATAATTAATGAACAAAGTACTAACATATTTTATAAAGTTAATTGGTTATATTTTGATATTAAAAAAAAAATCAACGATATGAAACCTCGATCATATTAACACGTGAGAAAGATTAGCTAATAATAGTATATAAAGCCAAATTGGGATTGTGAATAAATAAACCCCAATAATCAACAAAACTATTTCATAATGTTAATCAAAAATAGACAACAATGAATTTTTTGGTGGAGAAAAATTGTAGTTGAAAATGAAAAATTTAAATTAAATCAACAATAATGTTTCTCTACAAATATTAATATGAAAGTGTTGGGGGGAGAAGATAGATCAAATAAAAATATGTATTGCGGACATGTTAATATGATAAATAAATATTGCTAATATCATAACAATGATGTGCTAATATGGTTGTAAATACCTACTAATTCAAATTCTTGTTGTTTATTAAAAAACGAAAATATATAGTTAAATTATTGGTGGATACTAAATTAAAAAATGACATTAAGGATCTTCCTACGATGGCCGATTGAATTTTTAGAAAAAGAAGAGTTGAAAATCACAGTATATTGCATGAAATATAAAATCCCATAAAATAATGGATTTGATATTCTAGATATATTTAAATTACTACTATACCCCAATGTAATACAATTATAAAAAAAAATTGCAATTCTGATCCTATTTATTTGAGATCAATCTTGACCGTAGAGATTAAATAAATAGACGATTGAGATTAGTTTATAGTTTATACATAAGGATGAGTTTTCATTTTAACCATACCCATATATTATATATGTATGTATGTGTGTGAATTATAGATGATCGATATATAATACTTAGTAAATATGATATACATATATAAATATCTAGTAAATTTACAATATCTAACACTTATAATTAATCTTTTGTTATACTTAATGCATAGTAATAATAATTATATTCTTATTTAGTACTTAGTAAATAATTCTTACAAAATATCTAAATTAACATTGTAATATTTATTGAGTTTATGATATTTTATCAATTTATATATGAACTACACCTAAAAGATGAACAATTTGAAGTTATATCATATATGTGATGAATAAAAATCTTATATTTTCATTCAAATTTATATTTTTAACTAATATTATCAGAATCAAGAAATCAAATTCAATAAATTATATTTGACTAATATATGTTATCAAGATTAATATAGTAGCATTTAATTAATATATGTGGGATGAAAAAAAAATTATTTTATTTTGTTGAATTTTGATCATTATTAGAAGTGTTTCATATTTTTAGTAAATATATGAGATATACTGTAAGATGGTATGGTATGGTATATCGATGTCGGTAAGGTATACCGAAATAAAGGTAATTAAGGTAAATGTATGCCATTTATTTCATACCAAAATTAAGGTATACTGTAGAAATGTATACCGAATGTTAAGGTAAAGTAACAATATGAATTTTCTACATACCGTACAAATAAAATAAGGTAAAAATATGATGAAAAAAGTTTGGTATACTTTACCGTCTCACCCCTAGTCGTACCCCCATTTCCCATCATTTTCATACTTAATTCATAAAAGAACCCATGCACCAACTCATGGTAAGTCAAGCAGTCCCATCCCAGAAAAAATGTTCAGCTAATATTAAAGAAGAATTATCTTATCTCTTGCTCAATGCTAAAAATTGCGAGCGAAACAAAGTGAATGATCTTGCTGTGGACAATATCGCACTTGGGTATGTTGTCTTCTCCTAGAATGATGGGCATCCATGTGGTTAGGTGATGTGACCCGGACAATGAATCCAAGACACAAGAATTACGCAAGCGGAAGACTTTTAAATCGAAACACGTCAGGCGAATGAAGGATTCAATCCGACTCAAAATAAACGAAAATACAACTCAACTAATACGAACAATAGACTCGATTAACGGGCTGAATTGGACTCGATAAAAATAAACAAAGAAAATGAATTAAAACAAAGAATGACTCAATTTTATCTATATATGCTTAACTCGCTGAATTGAGCACGTATAGGCAAAATCAATGAACTGACCTTGGGCACTTGTTTAACTCGATTTGAACTTGATGGATGATGGTGATATGTACGTTGGGTGGTTGATGGATGATGTTGAAAGCGTACAACGTTGATGTAGAGTAGAAGGATTGGCTAGGATCGGCGAACCCGTGTTGTAAACCCGAACGCGCACGTCTAACTTCTCCGGATAGCAATTCTCCCAAGTACTTGATAAATACCCTGAAGAACTTAAATAAGACTATTGATTTGCTAGAACAATAGAATATATGATAAATGGGTGATCAACCAAAGGATCGTGAGACAATTGAGAAATTAACTCTTTATTTCATGCAACGTCTAAATAATAATGTCACATGGATATCCTATTTATAATGTTAGGATCTACTAAACTAGGTAGGAAAACTATCCTAACTAGACTAGAAAATCTGCTTTAATTAAACTAGGAATCCTATCTAAACTAGAATTCTATTTAAAGAAGAAAACTGCCTTAAATAGAACTTTATCTACCTAATTAAATAAAAAAAATGAAAATTAATAAAATAAATACCAAAAATCAAATAATAAAAATCTAACTATGGATAAAATAAACCCAACAACTTTGGGCCTTCAAACTTGGACTCTTTAACTCTCGAACATGGGCTGAATATTTGATCTTCATGGGCTGCCCAAAATATCTCAATATTTTCATGCACGTATGTTCTTAAAATCTTGATCTCCAATCTTTAATTTTGAACAACATGATTATCTTTGAAGCTCTCAATGACTTTCTTGGATTTAATTCTTTTATGCTTTTCGGGTTCGTATCATTCGATTAGGCGTGCTGGTTTTTTTTTTGTTTTGGCTAAGTCGCCATTACAATAGCTTTCCCATTACCTTTTGTGGTTGCGGAAGGCGTGTTTGTGGTGCTCTCCATTGACTGGTCAAGGCAGGGAAAGGTCAGCCTCTTTTAAGACTCTCCACTATCTTCTTCATCGGTTCCTTCCCCAGTTTCCTCTTCAGATGCAGACGGCGAGGATGGTTTTCGAGTTTTTCTTTTCAGAGACTTGGGTAGGACTCTCCCAACAACCATTTCCTTCTTAACTTCCCTAAAATCCTCAAACACCAAAGGCTCTAGCCTTCCAAAGTAGGCTCTGTGGTGGTGTCCTTAGTGCGCAACCTTTCCTCCTCAGCCTCATTGTCCTCTTCCGCTTCAGAGATGTCTTTCATAAAGGGCTGACTATGCAACATTGTCAAGATTTACAGTCTTCCGGAATTAGTCTCCAGCTCATCCTTGTAGTGGATAATCTATCCTTCCTCTATGACTTGTCATATCTTCTCGCGGACTGAACACATGTAAGCGGGGCCAACTCTGAGATTTTGAAGGCATGTGCGACCACTGAAAATGTTGCCCCTAATTTATTAAAATTAAAATTTCAAAATACAAATAAAATAGGATAAATTACACTTTGATGCCTACATTTTGAGTACTTTTTAAAAAAATGACGCACTTTTTCAAAATAAATAAAATCGTACCCACATTTTTAATTTTTTTGCAATTGTAATATTTAATCAATTTTACGGCCCAAAAATTGTATGTAATTGATTTTAATTTAATATTTCTTGATTGGATGAATTTTTTCCATGTGACTGAGGAAATAGAAATATTAAAATACAATCAATTACGTGCACTTTTATGACCGTAAAATTGGTTAAATGTTATATTTGAATTATTTTTTTAAAAAAATAGGTATTTTTTATTAATTTTGAAAAAGTGGGCCATTTTTTTTTAAAATATCTAAAATGTAGGTATTAAAGTGTAATTTACCCAATAAAATGCGCCTAAAAATATTTGTTTGATATGTCCAAATCGTTAAAAGTTTGCATTCTTGAAAACTTTAAAATCATGTGACTTATGGGCGCTCACTGATATTTGAACAAACGTGAAACAAAAGAAAAATATTTTAAACAATATCATGTACGAAACGCAAACTACAAAATAGTATTTAAAGATAATTCTCTTAGCATTTTTTGAAGCAAACTCATTTACTCCATCCGTTCCGATTATATAGTCCACATTTATATTTTGAGGTGTCCCGATTATATAGTCTCATTACTATAAGTAGTGTTATTTTTAATAGGAATGTACAATTATACTCTTATTAGATTTTGAAAATTAAAAAACGTAAACATTTAAGTTTGCGAAAGTTATAAATCTTAAATGTTATTTTTTCAAAAAAAGAGAAACATTAATTAAAATTGACCAACTTAATTAATTTGATCAATTCTATTGATATTCACTGTATTTGCACTTCATTGATTGTATATTTTCTTTGTTTCAAAAAATTAATACATTAAAGTTGAGCTAAAATTTAAGTTTTATTAATTTTCATTAAATAAGGTTAAAGTTGGAAGTTTAGCTTTTGTTTCTTGTTTTCATAAATATTTTTAATCTACGTGCGAGTAGGAGAGGGACTATATAATTGGGACGGACGGAGTATAAATCTTTCAAAATTAATATTTTCTAGCAGCTCTTGTTCAATAGATATCAAAGCAAGTCTATTCAATATTTCTTGTGACATGGTGAATTGCAAGTAAGATTTTAATAAATAAATAAATAACAACTTTGCAGATGCAACCATAACATGTATGGTCAATAAAATTTTATGAACAATGTGTGCATTAGGACAGTTATTCAGAATCTTCAAGTAAGCCAATATATCTAAAGTTCTATATTCTTTTGATAAAAGATACCGCAAAGTTTTTAATTCTTGAAACGCCTCTTGACCATCAAAATCACTAAGCTCTTCATGCTTTAGAATATTCTCAAAATTTTCACAAATATTGATTGAACTAGGCCTAGTATTATTTATAAAATATTGGGCCAAATATTGAGCTGATCTTTCTTATATTATTTTTTAAAAAACCTGAATTAATTTTTATAAACTAAAATACTATTTTTTTATAAACTAACATATCTTAATATGACCATTAGTACTAAAAATTTATAAAAATTGTGTCCCTAAATTTTTGAAGGCCCTGTGTGGCACACCTCTCGCACGCTCTCAAGGCCGCCACTACATGTGAGTCTTCATTTTTCACCTCCAAGTGGTCGTAGTCTCTACTGAAAACTTGTGCAATTTGTTGTTACCCATAATTGAGCTTAGACAAAAGAGGTTAGTGCAGAAGGAAATATATGATCTTGTTCAGATAGACAAGCAAATACAACTGGTCTTCAGAACCATTTTTTCTGATACCACAATTTTGCGGAAATAATCGAGTCAAGTGACTTGCAAAAGTGAGTTCGTTTTTGAACTCGGTTGGTTTTAGCACATATAAAAGAATATCAATCAAAGCTAATTTTGACTTTCTCAGCTTCTGAAGTAGTAGATAACTGTGTTTTTTGGTCCATCTATGAGATAATATGAACGTCAGGGTTTATCGGAGAGGAATCAACAACATTTGGAACAACTAGATCTCTCTATGAAATGAGATCCCCAATGACTCCTTCAAAAAAGAAGTCTCTTAGCATTCATAAAATAACATCAAACACCGATAAATCTGAAGGGATTTAAAACCTTCAAGTCGACGTTCTAAAGCACCTACCCTTTCCAGCTGAAGTTGTGATCGAGTCTTCGAGACGAGACGCTGCCATAGCACGTTGCCGAAAACTTTTACGTATGAGAAGTTAACCTACCTCAACTCAACCGATCATCTTCATGTACCTTGTGCCCTTCAGTTCACAAGGAAGAGAGACTTGGAAATTTCACCTCCCAACCTCTAAAAATTGTTTCTCTTATCGCTTTATTTATTATTTTATCTTACTCCGCTATATTAGCTTAACTGTGCAAAAGTCGGTCGGTCTTTCAAACTCTCCATTGAATTCTTAAGTTCAAATTCTAGTTAGATTTAAAACGAGTCATGACCCCAACATATATATTTCCACAATTCCTTATTTTTAAAAGAGTTTATTCAACTCCTTATAAATGAGAAGATATCATATTAGGTAGGATTATCCTTATCACTAAACTCTAATTGACTCATTCGGACCAACAATTATATTGCATATCATGATTTATGCATATGCATGCGTGGCAAATGCAATGATAAATATAAATTATAATTAAACTCTAACTAATTAATCAAAATCAACTTCTATCTTGGGCGCGACTTAGTCTAGTTCATAGCTCGAATAAATTTAAAATTAAATAATTAACGAGTAATAAATAAAATGTTTCACAAGAAATATATTAGTGAAATACTTTGGAGAAACGGGCTGTTACACCCAAGGATGAAAATATCACGAAATATCGCGGATATATCGCGGATATATCGCAGATATTGACATTGCGATAGGGATATTGGGGGAATATCTTTTTTCCCAAGTATCGACGAGAAATCGCAATATATCGCAAGATATCGCAATATATCGCAATATATCGCGATTTTTTTAATATTTCTATAATATATTTTGATTTTTATTTAATACTATATATTTTTGTGATTTTTTTTACGTCTTCAATGTAATTATTTGAGTTGCAATATTCTTTACTTTATAAAGACATTCACTTTGCAAAAAAATATAAGAGAAAGAAGACCGGAAAATCAACGGATGTCTTAGAAAGAAAAGTGAGATGCACGTGCACCGACTTTATTTTTTCATTTTTTCAGTTAGAGGGCATGATGGACAAATCACTAAAATTTTTCTCCCCATATATCACACGAAATTGAAATCTAAGATTGAATATAAATTATTTGCCAAATCTTGATTCTATGAATATGGTGGCACTGATCATAGTGATATATGCCAAGATTCATATGCTTCTTACACATATGGGAGTTCACAAATTGATTGGACTACTCAAAATGTGTATCAACAAAATAATTGGGTCAGTGGACATTATCCAATTCATGGTGAAGCTGTTGGAAGAAATCAAGAAACATATCAAGCTCATGTGCATAATTATATCCATAATTACTTGAACGTGATAAGTTGGTACCAATATTGTTTAGAACAAGATGGCATTCCATCTACTATATTTGAACCTCATAGATCCTCATTTTGGTATTAATTGTACTTTATAATGTTTATTTAGTCATTTTATGTTGTATTATGTATTATTTTGTCAAATGTATTGTCTCAGACGGTATTTATATAATGTATTATTTATATATTTGCTTTCAAAATACAATTCTATCAAAAAAATTAGTGGAATATGTGCATAATAATATGTCAAAATAGTTCATAAAATTTCATGCTAAATTTTCAAGATTTTAATATGATTTCCATCATTTTTTTCAATTTTCTGCGATATCGATATGCGATATCGATATATCCGTCGATATATCCGTAAAATTGAAGTTGCGATATATGTTGCGATAGCGATATTTTCATCCTTGGTTACACCCTCTCCGAACTCTGAAGAAGTGAACTCGTTAACCAACAAATTCAGATTCATGAACCAAAATAAATTTGGGGTTAGGGGGTCGGAGCGAGATCATTTGTGTAGCATAGCAGATGCATGTTAGGAGAGTTTGATTGAAGTCGGGAGACATAAAGATGCATATTGACCAATTTCCCTTGTATCTCGAACCAGCACAACTAAATATGATAATATCCTTTTTTGATCTTAAATTGTGTCGAGTATCTCGACATGTTGTAAAGAAGATGATACTACATCATAATGCCAAACATTCCGACATCGATTTGAATATTCTTGTGCAGTAACAGATGAATTAGATCGGCGGAACATGCAGAGGGTGGCAAATGGAAAATCCAGATAGATGAAAAAACAAACAAATAGAGAGAGAGAGAGAGAGAGAGAGAGAGAGAGAGAGAGGTTTTCATTTATGTTATTGGAGAAAACTATGTACAAAGAAACTAGTATTTTTACAAAATATTTCTTATTTTTATCAGAATCAAGTATTAATGTCTACTTAAAAAAATCTTACAATAGAGTCTTAGCATGTTAGAAATGGGAACTTCTTAGCACAAAGATAATAGAAAAGACTAATTGAACTCATCCCAATGCTGTGAAACTAAGCGAGGCTTTCATCTACATCTTCAACAAAACTTGCACTTGCATGCTACAGAAGAAGTTCATGTATAGAAAAGGACACATAAAACTATACCAAGATACAATTCTTCAAGCGTGCAAATCCTTGTCTACTTCCCATGCTGTGCCCTTTGAAAGAGGCAGCTCATTTGACTTTGTCGTACCATTTTCGACACGTAAAAGGGGATCAGATTCAGCTTCTTTTCGCTGGACAAATGACAAAATAAAGATCGGCATTAAATGGAATGAATATGCCATTCTTCGGTAGAAAATATTGATAAAACAAAAATCTATTAGATTTGAAGGAGAACATAGAGCAGCTCTCAGTACCTGATTCTGTGCTGATGCTTCTTCAGCTTTTGATTGATTCTCTTGGATGCAATAATATGAATACAAGAGCATACCTACCAATGCAACCATTATCCCAAATACGTTCCTCCAGCTAAACGGATCCCGTAGTAAAGAATAACCAAATGTTAACACTAAGCAAGTTTTGAGATGCCCAAGAACTTGATAGGTGACGGGAGACGTCTTTCCAATCACTAGGAATGTGCTAAAATTAACGGAGATTGAGATCAGACAGGACAGAACAATAAAACCCTGCAACATCAATCACAGGTTTAGGTCTAGATGCAATTAGTATAGAAAGACAGGTAACATATATCTAAAATCCTCATATTACTTACAATTACTTTTGGTGTGTATTCGAATGAATATACATTTTGTTTAGTCAAAAGCCTATCCATAAATGGACCTGAGATGAGCAAGGTGATTGCTTGATACAGACAAGATTGATACAGTAGTTGGGTTGACGAAACCTTATGTTTCTTCTGGATGGTGTTGGTCATCTAAATGAATCTGGTTAAGATCTCAAACAACATATACCCATAACATGAAGGAAATGGAACCCAAAGGGAAAAATAGATTGTTTTCAAGAATGTTTTACCCGTGACTACACAGTTAACAAGATTACATGCTGCAAGGCAAGCATTAAGATCGATGTCATCAACGGAAACAAGCAAATCTCCCAAAAAGACTTGGTAGACCCTCCAGCTTTATAAGATCAAACATGGGCTACCATGTACTGTAATTGAAGTTACCTTCAGAAGCAAGGGATTGCATTCGCTGTTAATAAGCAAATAAAGTCTGTTCAGAGGCATGAGCTGCAGTTAATACAGAAAGGCTTAATGCACTATCGGGCTATATATACTAATTTTGTTATAATTAATAATTTAGCAATTCCTTCTCATTCAAGGGTCAAGTCAATTGCTTTGTGGTTTGTCTAAAGAAACTGTTTTGGATTCTCTTAGGCAACAATGTGTGGCCCTCATGCATGGTATGATCTCGACACCCTACATGCAGGAACTGAGAGTCACACATAATCCTTAGACACCATATAAGCAGGCGACTAATGCACAAGCTGCAATCACTCCCTTTTAGGATAGCACCAACATGTCATCCTGATTACTTCAACATTGGGTTTTGTTCATTAGGCGGCTTAGTATCTTTTAAATGTGTGTAACCACAGCTCTGCATGTTTCTCATTATCTAGCAATTGCCTGTCATTAGCTTTTCTTGTGCTGACTAAAGCAAAGGGATGCATGTAAATAGAGAAAGGATACAATTTGAGCAACACACGTAGTAACAACTGCAAGGAAAGAGAGACAAGAGCCAAGCATATTGAGCTGAAGATCAGTAACTGTTGCAATTCCAACACCTAGGAGCAGAACACCCAGAGAAAGCTTAATACTCCTACTGCAATAACACAACTTCAAAATTAGAGAAAGAGAAAACAGTAAATAAAGCATTTGATGAACCAAACCATCTTAAACTTACTGAACAGGCCTATTCTTGGCTCAAAGTGTTTGAGATTAGATTGAATATTTCTTACCGAAAGTTCCATCCAGAGGAAGGATAGAAGAATATTTGTTGATTGTTATGTGCTTGTAAGGAATAATCAAATGAGCATCCTGTTGTGTTAGGCATATTCATCATTTACTAAGTGAAAATTGAAGAGTCTAAAGAGATCGCAATTGGCCCCCATTTAAGACTTTTCCAAGCAGATTAAAATGGCCAATCAGTTAGGAATAACATATACTCTCAATGGAAAAGCAAGATCTAAGTGTTGCCATTATGTGTTAAAGGGGATCAATGAAATAATAAAGAAAGAAAGACAAAATAAAAAACTTGAGAAGAAGCTCAAAGGTAACTACTTCTAGGTAGGATGTATTGACCAACCTGAATATCTTGCTAAGGAAAAGGGTTTCCAAGAGTACTGTGCAAGGGATAATTGCCAACTTTGTCATCTATAAAGAAAATTATTTCATTCAGAAAAAACCATGGAGAAACATATTGAAGACAAACTGCAAAAGGACAAAGAAGAGAACTTTACCTGATAAAAACCAACTGAATTGAAACCTAAGCTGAGGTTTAACAGTCCAATTGAAATTCCATTTAAGATACCAAATCCAATTACAGTTTGTAAATCTATTGGTTTGTGCTCAAAGAATTTCAACGATAATGCAACATGAAGAGAACAAAAGGTAACCAGGAGATGCCAGCTCGTCAAAGTCGTAGCTGCATTTAAAAGATAAATATACATGTCATTTATTTTCCAATGAAATGCCAAGCAGCATTAGCAATAATCATAAAGAGAGAATGCTTTTCTATCCAATGATCAGTCCAGCTAGATATTCATTGTGCTGGTTACAGTAGCTAACAAAAATACTTGGCATAGCAGTTGATAGTTCGGATCAAGCTTCGCACATAGTGGCACATCAAATGTAATCAATGGCTAGGATTCACAGATGTATTTATATATGTGCACTGCTGTGGTTGTAATTGAGCTTTAACAAGTTAGTTTTCCAATTTGAAAAAAAAAAAAAAAAAAAAAAGTTCTCTTCTTCCGTTAGTTATAGTCTATCAAAGGAAACAATTCGATAACCAAGTTCAATCAATTACCATTCGTAGTAACACTCTGCTTCACATTCCATTAAAAAATGTTCTGCTGCAGCTCCAAGAATACACGTTTTAAAATGCATGAGATGAATCAAAAGCACATGAAAAGGAAAAGGAAAAGGAAAATGAAAATGAAAACGAAAACATATCCAACTGGATTCAAATAGTCAAGAACTACAAGATTAACGGAAGCTATATCCAATTGAAAAAGGATGCTATCCAGAGGCATTTCAAATAATTACAGTAAAACCCCACCTCGTGTACCCCCCCTAAATTCTAAATTTCCCAAAACACCTAAAATTAAATCATAGAAAAATGATTCCACTATCTCATGAAATCCAAACAACTAACGCAATAATCATAAAATAACAAGTGGCTCACCAAAAATGAAATGTAAACTGCTCATGAGCGCTTTATTGCAAATCACTATAGAAACGGACGAAACCACCGACAAAGTAAGCGCGCCAATCGTCCCCAGATGAAACCTATTACTCTCACTCATCTTGCCTTCTTCTCTGTTCGATCTCGCATTCAACAAAGCGCTGTTATTCACCAAAAACAGAAATGATTCGGAATTCAATTTAGAAACTAGGCAGACCTGAGATGAACAAAGATGAATTATGGCGGAGTGCGCGTGATCTGAAATTGAGAGATGAGAATGAAGGCGTAGCTTTCGATTAGGGCACAAAAATTCAGTAGTCACTGTCTATGCTATGAGTAGAGCTTTCTTTGCTAGCGTGTGCCTTAGCACACCTAATTATTATGTACGCGCACGGATATAGGCGAAGGTTTCAGTCAAGTCCCGGAGCGAGAGTGAGAGAGAGAGAGAGAGAGGCGGGGGTTTAATAGTATATTTGTGTGTGGGTTAGTCAACTGTGGAGAGAGAGAGGTGCGCGAATTCAGTTTGAGTAGTTGAGTTGCATCTCCACCTCCATTGATCGCGGGCATACGCACCTGTTTTGAAAACCAGCTGATATAATAATCCAGTTTCTTTAAACCTGGGTTTTCTTTAATTAATTAGTCAAGTTATTTTATTCTCTGCATTTTTATTTGTGTTATTTTCTTCCTGAAATTTTAGTGTCTGGATATTAATTATCTGCTTGTATTTGAGAACGTGAAAGTAGCACTCATTGTGGATATAATACTCTTACTCACCTACGTATTACAATAACACCGTGCACTTACAGTTCACTTATTTGTCACTAAATAACTTGTTAATTGTTCTCGATTATTCCTCTTAACTTTTAGTTTTAATGATTGAAGTATGATAGAACATAATTATCTATTGCATTCAGGTAATAAATTAGATTAAATATCATATTTTTGCTAAACTTAGTAAGTATTATATTATTGCATTACATTATTCCTGGTTTGTTCATTTTTTATTAACACTAGCAGAGAATGCGTGCATTGCACGCAATTCAACTAATTTGCTTAAATTAATTATTAAAGTTTGAATAATTTTACTGTACTAAATTTGAGTATTTAATTAAAAAAATACATTTCAAGATATATATATATATATATACACATCATTTTATAAATATAATAATATCTAAAATTTCTAAATTAATCAATAATCAGAAAAATGATATAAACATAAGAGACATAAAGTATAATTAAATTGTAACTATTCTAATACGAACTCGGTATTTATAGTCTTTTAATTTATTTATATTTTTGTTATTTTAATACACACACAAGGAGAGAGGGATGCATGATCCTTTCTGAGAAAAATTCATTTTTAGTCCCACTGGACACAGTCGAATCCGAAAATGGTCCCAATTTTTTTAAAAATGGTCCTTATAAAAATTTTCACATCAAACATGGTCCCAGTCGATTAAAATTTTTATTTGTCGTCCCAATTATTTAACGGGTCCTTCAAATATAGACGGGAGCCCTCCACGTGAGTTGCACGTGATTCATAAGGCGCGAAAATTCATCCCTAATCCTGTATTTTGCCCTAATTTCATTCTCTCCCCAAATCCACTCCCTCAAATCCCTAATCTCTCCAGATTTCATCCCCAAAATTGATGCACAAATTCCGTTGATTCTTCACGCATTCACAAAAATCCACTGCCCAGTAGAGAGAACATCAAAAATCTAAAGTCCAAAGCATAGATACTGACAATGATGAAACAACCACAACAACCACAGAAGATGTGATGCAAATTGCTCTTTCTACTACTATTTTCCACTTCTATTTCTGCTACTATTTGCAGCTGAACTGGGTATTCCGTTAGGAGAGAGAGAGAGAGAGAGAGAGAGAGAGAGAGAGAGTGGTATGAATATATAGTATGGCGGGTATGGTGATGGAGGTTGGGCGAATCGGCGGTGCTACTGTTGCTTCTTCTTCTTCTCCTAATACTCTGCTATTTCCGAAAGCAGGTAAGAGCAGAGTGAGTGTAGTGATGAAATTCCCCCCCTGTGGTCGGCGGAGGAGATGGTGGTCGTGGGCTGCGATGCGACTGGAGCAACCGGGAGGGAAGATAGTGGTGGAGCTGGTCGGAGCTTTCAATGAGCTGACGGAGAGGATGAACGTTCTCTCCTCTAGCTCCTCCCTCCTCCTCTTCAAGACCCTCAAGCTCTCTCTCCCTCTCCTCCACTCCCTCTCTCTCCTTCTCGACGGCCGCGATCTCCTCTCCAAGGCTCTCTCTCTTGCCCTCTTTCTCGCTCATCTCCAGGTATCTAATTTTACCTTCTATTCATACACATACATTTATTAAGAATTTATATCTAAAGATTGAAAATTTATGTATGTATAGTTAGAGGAGATGTATTTTGTTCTTGTTTCCTTGTGACTCTTAATTTGGGGATACTCTCAACCAAGCAAATTCAGAAATTCATATAAATTAACCATATCTTTTACTTGCTTTGTTTCAAGTTTTGGTATGTTTAAGAATTTATTTAATTTGTAGACAAGTTAGGTTCTTATCTATCTAGCTGCTGTGTTTGGGACTAAGTGTGCATAGTAGTATAATGGAGAGAGAGAGAGAGAGAGTAATTTTGATAACTAGTGGTGCTTGGTGTGGGTGCAGATGGATGCTGAGGCTATTTGTGCTGGAATACTGAGACAAGTAATCGATTTAGTTTTTGCTAACTCGGTTTTCTCCATCCTGAGACAATGTGCTTGAAGTGTTTGATGTTATATATGCATATTTTCATCTCACTCTGTCACATTTTGCTGGGGTTTTGTGTTTTTGAACTTGTGTGGTCTCAGTGAGTTTATATACTCTCCTACTTGCACTCGCATACGTCACGATTGTGCTGGCACCTGATATGTGTATTTGGTATAGTTTGGTTGAGGTGAACTTTTGAGGTCATGCTGAACTGAAATATATGAGTGTTTTGTAGCTGGAGATTGTGTGTTAATGAGACCATCTGATTCGGACAAGCCACCATATATGGCAAGAGTTGAGAAACTTGAGGCTGACCACATGAATAACATCAAAGTGCGTGTGAGGTGGTATTACCGCCCTGAGGAATAAATTGGAGGCCGTAGGCAGTTCCACAGTGCCAAGGAGCTCTTCTTGTCAGACCATTTTAATGTATAAAGTGCTCACACCATTGAAGGCAAGTGCATTGTGCATACCTTTAAGAACTACACCAAGCTAGAGAATGTGGGAACGGAGGATTACTTTTGCAGGTTTGAGTACAAGGCTGCTATAGGAAGCTTCACTGCCGACCGTGTTGCTGTGTGAGTCTCACCCACTAAAGCTTTGATGAGCAGTTGATAAATATTAGAAATGTGGATTTTAACTTATGATTATTAGATACTGAATGATTTTTTTAATTTGGTGATTTGTGTTTCTCAAGCTATTGCAAGTGTGAGATGCCTTATAACCCAGATGACCAGTCAATCCAACTGTTTTAGTTGAGAAATAAAAAAAAATTGCTACTTTCAACATTTGAGACTAAAAATGGGAGTAAAAGTTAACGGTAAACATGATGGAAGGACCAATTTTGATGTCCCAGGACCATTTTTGAAAAAATTGGGACCATTTTCGGATTCGACCGTGTCCAGTGGGACCACAAATGAATTTTTCTCTATCCTTTCTCAACATCCTTTTTTGCAACAATTCTCAATCTTTGATTGTTGACGTATATATGTATTAATATAATTCAAATCTTCTATTCAACAATTTTTATTTTGAAAATACTGTCTAATAAAAATACAAATTTTTAATTAATATAAATTCACAAAATCTTGCATCATCCATTTCAGAAAGCTTCAGTATAAAGTTAATTAAACTTACTAAAATAATTTAAATAGTTAATGAGTTCAAAATACTATTAATTATATGATTTTTTACTATAATGATAAAACACCTTATCGCACATCAATTAGTATAGTTTACCTCAAAAGTAAATTATATTTTTAACCCCTCTATGTTATCAATTAGTTTACGTATGATATCACGATACACTGAATCAATTGAACTATTTTAATTATTACACATGACGCAAAATATTAACTTTTTTTTGTGTGTATTTTATCCAAACATACATTTAATACTATATTTTTTATTGAAATATAAATGACTATATTGAACAAATAAAACTAAAAATAACTTAACTCAATTAAAATGATTTTGAATGTATAAATATCATGTGTTTAAAGATATATATATATATATATATATATATATATATGTGAAAAACTTTATTATAGCAACATGTGTTGCTCAATGATAAAGAAGTGATAAAAGTTTGGTTAATAGTTTTTTGTGATATATTGTGTTCAAGGTTTCATGTTCAATATATTTTTCAAAATATTATACATTGTTTACAATTTTTTTAAGAAAAATGTAATTTGATTGACAATTGTAATTGTTGATTCAATGACTAACTAATTCAATTAGTAGTACAATATATATCATTCCTTTCACCCGAGGAGTTTAATCATCTCATTCAATCTCAACACATAATATATATCATTCTATAAAAAAATCATAATGTATAACACTTGTACATATAACTACGTATTATATTATTGTTCTATATTATGTTTAGCTAAATAGTTTGGGATTTTATGTTAAATAATTAGTAGTTCAATCTAAGTGGAAAATATTCAATTCTTCTATTTCGACTCTTTTATCAGTAATTGGACTATGTTCATTCTCAATTACATGATTATGGTTAGTCAACATAATCCATATTCCAAAAAATTGTGCAATATTCATTCCTCCCCCAAAATATTTAATTAACTATTCTTAATTAACTGAATAATCTAATATAAAATATATTATATATAATTATCAAACCAATCAATATTCTAAATTTCTCAAATATAAATTAATAAGCTAGAAAAACATAACATTTGAACCAAAATTTAAAATTTATTTTTCCAATCAATCATTTATTATTGCAATATTTTAAAAGCAATGTATAAATTTTAAAGGGAAAATGTTCATTTTGATCCTATAACTAATATTTGTGTATGAGTGTTTTGATCCCTATTTATCTTTTTTGTTCAAAATGATCCTATAACTATTTTAAAGGTTTAATTTGGTCCCTATTTTGATCCTCCAACTATTTTAACACACGCTTTTCTCACATAATTAGATTATTTAACACATTAACACACACTTTTTACACACATATGGATTGAACACAAAATTTCCACAATTTTCACAAAAAATCCTCATATGGATTGAACATGAAATTTTCTCCATTTTCACAAAGAATCCTCCGCTATTTTATGGTTGTATTGAAAAATCTTAATTATTTTATTTAGCATAACGTAAATAATTTTTTTTGTATGTTTTTAGTTGTTTTTTATTTTATCATATTTTTATGTTTTCATTTATTAATAATATTTAGATACTTAGATTATTTCATACACTAACGCACACTTTTTACATGAAATAAATGAAATTATCTGAGTAATATGAATCATTATTATATGATAAAAAAAAATAACTAAAAAATATACAAAAATAATTATTTATGTTATGCTAAATAAAATAATTAAAAATTTTCTATACAAACATAAAATAGTGGAGGATTCTTTGTGAAAATGAAGAAAATTTCATGTTCAATCCATATGAGAATTCTTTGTGAAAATGATGAAAATTTCGTGTTCAATCCATATGTGTGTAAAAAGTGTGTGTTAATGTGTGAAATAATCTAATTATGTGAGAAAAGTATGTGTTAAAATAGTTGGAGGATCAAAATAAGGACCAAATTAAACCTTTAAAATAGTTATAGGATCATTTTGAACAAAAAAGATAAATAGGGATCAAAACGCTCCTACACAAATAGTTATAGGATCAAAATGAACATTTGCCCAATTTTAAATTCGTTTAAAGTTGGTGATTTTTTTAACAATTAACCATATTTTTAAAACTTCGTCTAGCAACTTTCAAAATAGATATCCCAAATTTTTCTACATTAATCAATTCTTATATTTATCTTCATCATTGACTTTTTTTAGGTGTTCTTCACATTAATAGATATATTTTTAAATAGTTCAACATAGATCATCTACATGTCTTGTTAGTGCAGTCAACATTATCCGAGACCGACAATAAATAAAGAAGTTGAACTTTAATTTCAATAAATTTAATTGAAACTACTTTTAATCATATGAATGAGAATTAACACATAAATTTCAAGAAATAAATTTAATTGGTTGTATATATTATGGAACTTTTTTTTTCAATTTTCTTTCATACCATATAACATGATTCAGAACACACACACACACACACACACACACACACACACACACACTATAGTTGCAACATCTAAAATTACATGTTTTCTATTAAAAACTACTTAAATAGCTTATATTAAATGAATCAAATCACTGATTGAATGTCATTCTAATTGATCATCTTATCTTTTTTCCCCACATTAATGATTGATGAAGATGTAATTCTTGAATATTGACTGATAACTTCTTAAGAACAATGAGGTTAGTTTATAATCTCTCCATAAATTTAAGTTTTTATTTTTCAATCTCTTCATTGGGATGTAATATGTATAAACTATACAATAGTACAATTCTATTGAAATAATATTTAAATTATAAAATATAATATATTATATGTAGAGAATTAATTATATATATATTATATTTTTTTTGTTTTTTTTCTTGTTTGATATGACTAATATGATGCAGAAATAATTCGTGGGGAATTAATTGATGTTGATGAAGAATTGTAATAGTACAATACTATTGAAATAAATATAATATACTACAGGTGAATAATTAAATATAAAATGATTGATGAAAAATAAATTCTTGATTTTTGATAGATAACTTCTCAAGTATTATCGACTTAATTTATAATCTTTCTATAAATTCAAGCTTTTATTTTTCAATCTCTTCATTCGGATGTAATTTATGTAGACGATGTAATTGATGGAGAATTAATTATGTGTGTGAATGAAAAATTATAATACTACAATTCTATTGAATTAATTATCTAATATATTATATTGTTGTGGGATTATACTTTTTATTTTCTTTCTTGTTTGTTGTGGTTGATATGATAGAGAAATAATTAGTGGAAAATTAATATGATGTGGATATATAAAGAATTGAAAGAGTACAATATACTATTGAAATAAATATAATACATTATATTGAATAATTAATTATATATTATAGTATATTACTATTTTACCCATAAATTAAGTGCATATTATGGATATAATAGACAAATCATATTTTGTAAGAAATTAAATAAATATAATATATTATATTTACAACTAATTATTTTTAATATTTTATATTAGGGATAATTTTATATAGTAGAATTCAATTATAACAAAACTATTGAAATAAATATAATATATTATATTGCAAAAAAATATATTATTTATAATATTTTATATTATGGATAATTTTATATAGTAGAGTTTAATTATAACAAAACTATTAAAATAAATATAATATATTATATTTACAAAAAAATTATAATATATTATATTACTTTTTTACTCTTAAATTAAGTGCAAATTGTGAACATAATAGACAAATAATATTTGGTAAGAAACATCCACACTTTTTATATAGGTATAGAATGTGGATTATATCTCTGTATCTCTCAACCGCATTCGAGAACCACAAAGTAAGCACCATCTCGTCCAAGTTAGGCTCTCATGTGAACAATTTCTGCATAAGAAACACAATACATTAGTAATTCAACCGGTTTTTTTAATTAAGTATTCAAATTGAATATTAAATTATACCCTAAAGCCTTCAAAATCCTAGTTCCAAGTTTTTAACTCTACGATAATTGATCTATGTTCAACTAATAAGTAATTAATCAATATCAACAAAATTGCCCAATTTATAAATATGGATTCAGGAGCCCTCATCCCATTAAAATAAAATCGTCGATTTATAAAGAAAGATCCATGAGCTCTCATCCCATTCAAACAAAACCATTGATTGAAAACAATTAATTAATAACAAAAATCATCATCAAATCATCCAAACTACTAACACATAGCAAATATCCTAACTACTAATTAACACACATATTGATTCCCAACTTCTTCAAATCATCCAAACTAAAATCAAGAAATGACTAACTCATAATTAATGAATTTGTCGATTCAAAGTGATTTTGCACGCTTTTTTTTCATAATTAGCATATTCAACTTAATTTTATTAATTGATAGATCCAAATAAACACATAACTAATTAACTATTGCATATTTAGCATAGTTTTCATAATTAATAGATTTCAATTTTCATACTTAACAAATATATGCACATACAAACTTCATTCTGAAAAAATACAAAAAAATGAACTAACCTTTCTTCAATGAAGCATCAGTAGCTAGCAGCTACGTTCGTCGGCATCTACGTTAGTGGAGGATCCCGAAAGTTGCAACACTATCCTAAAACACTTCTAAAATCAGAAACACACACGAACACATACAATACACACGCATATTCACACACTAACACACACAGATTCACACACACAGTCACAAAGAGCAGAGAGAGAGATAAAGTGCAACTATACCTGAGCGTGGGGGCGCCCGGAGTTTGCAGCGATGGCGGGGAGACGTCTACTACTACCCGGTGGCGGTGGTGATGGCAGATAGCTAGAGAGGAAGAGAGAGAGGTGAAGGGAAGATGGAAAGGAAAGTGAGAGGGGTGGTCTATGGCGGCGACGACGACAGAGGAAGAGGGGAAAGAGAGGGAGAGAGAGGGGGGGGGGGATTTGCAGCAGTGGCGGGGAAGTCGGGTAATCGTCGGGATGATTGGGTGCGGCAGTAGGGGACGGGGATCGCGGCGGGTTTTGAATTAGGGTTCTGAAGCCGATGAAGAAAGGAGGAACTTGATATTCCGATTTTTTAATTTTTTACCGACAGACTGCCAATAGAATGTCCGTCGTTAGCTAATGTTCGTCGTTAATATTAAAAATTAAATAATAATAAATAAATTACTAACGACGGACAGTTATTATTAAAAATTAATAATAAATAAATAAAATATTAATAACAGAATTAGTCCATCGTTAAGTAATAAAATTAATTTGTAATTTAAATAAAAACATTAACGATGGATGACGTCCGTCGTTACGTTTAATAACAAAATTTCTGTTGGTATTCTGTTGTAGAGTTCAACCGCGAATCATTCCTGTCAAAGTTTACACTTGAATTGAAAACATTAACGACGGACACACCGTCATTAGTGGCGACGGAATAATATTCATCGCTAAAATTCGTCACTAAATTTCAATTTTTTTGTAGTGCTCATCGTAATATATAGAGGTGGATTTGGGAGGAATAGTGTTTTTTTTTTTGTAAAACAACAAATAATTTGCAACAAAATTAAGAGCCTTCAACATCACTCTTTCTGAAACTAGGGGATTAATATTCATCACTCAAAATTGAATATTTTAAAAGTTATATAATCAAATTATGAAATAATCAATTATTAATTTAGAATGAAACTTAAATTCTAAAAAACAATTCCTAATTGAATTGAATAAATCATAATAGTAAAATTAAACTAAATCATAATAATTAAATAATGTAAAATGAAAAATAAAATAAAATTAATATTGGGACATCAAATGAGATACGTAAAGTCAACTCGATAGAGAGTATCTGATTTGTGCTCAATATACTAAATTTAGTTTGCTAGTGGTTAGAGGGGTGGTCTATGGAGGCGACGACAGAGGAAGAGGGGAAAAAGAGGGAGAGAGGGGGGGGATTTGCAGCAGTGGCGGGGAAGTCGGGATGATTGGGTGCGGCAGTAGGGGACGGGGATCGCGGCGGGTTTTGAATTAGGGTTCTGAAGCGGATGAAGAAAGGAGGAACTTGATATTCCGATTTTTAATTTTTTACCGACAGACTGCCAATAGAATGTCCGTCGTTAGTTAATGTTCGTTGTTAATATTAAAAATTAAATAATAATAAATAAATTACTAACGACGGACAGTTATTATTAAAAATTAATAATAATAAATAAAATATTAATAACAGAATTAGTCCGTCGTTAAGTAATAAAATTAATTTGTAATTTAAATAAAAACATTAACGATGGATGACGTCCGTCGTTACGTTTAATAACAAAATTTCCGTTGGTGTTCCGTTGTAGAGTTCAACCGCGAATCATTCCCGTCAAAGTTTACACTTGAATTGAAAACATTAACGACAGACACACCGTCATTAGTGGCGACGGAATAATATTCATCGCTAAAATTCGTTACTAAATTTCAATTTTTATGTAGTGCTCATCGTAATATATAGAGGTGGATTTGGGAGGAGTAGTGTTTTTTTTTTTTGTAAAACATCAAATAATTTGCAACAAAATTAAGAGCCTTCAACATCACTCTTTCTGAAACTAGGGGATTAATATTCATCACTCAAAATTGAATATTTTAAAAGTTATATAATCAAATTATGAAATAATCAATTATTAATTTAGAATGAAACTTAAATTCTAAAAAACAATTCCTAATTGAATTGAATAAATCATAATAGTAAAATTAAACTAAATTATAATAATTAAATAATGTAAAATGAAAAATAAAATTAATATTGGGACACCAAATGAGACACGTAAAGTCAACTAGATAGAGAGTATCTGATTTGTGCTCAATATACTAAATTTAGTTTGCTAATGGTTAGAGGGGTGGTCTATGGCGGCGACGACAGAGGAAGAGGGGAAAAAGAGGGAGAGAGAGGGGGGGATTTGCAGCAGTGGCGGGGAAGTTGGGTAATCGTCGGGATGATTGGGTGCGGCAGTAGGGGACGGGGATCGCGGCGGGTTTTGAATTAGGGTTCTGAAGCGGATGAAGAAAGGAGGAACTTGATATTCCGATTTTTAATTTTTTACCGACAGACTGCCAATAGAATGTCCGTCGTTAGTTAATGTTCGTTGTTAATATTAAAAATTAAATAATAATAAATAAATTACTAACGACGGACAGTTATTATTAAAAATTAATAATAATAAATAAAATATTAATAACAAAATTAGTCCGTCGTTAAGTAATAAAATTAATTTGTAATTTAAATAAAAATATTAACGATGGATGACGTCCGTCGTTACGTTTAATAACAAAATTTCCATTGGTGTTCCGTTGTAGAGTTCAACCGCGAATCATTCCCGTCAAAGTTTACACTTGAATTGAAAACATTAACGACGGACACACCGTCATTAGTGGCGACGGAATAATATTCATCGCTAAAATTCGTCACTAAATTTCAATTTTTATGTAGTGCTCATCGTAATATATAGAGGTGGATTTGGGAGGAATAGTGTTTTTTTTTTTTTTGTAAAACATCAAATAATTTGCAACAAAATTAAGAGCCTTCAACATCACTCTTTCTGAAACTAGGGGATTAATATTCATCGCTCAAAATTGAATATTTTAAAAGTTATATAATCAAATTATGAAATAATCAATTATTAATTTAGAATGAAAATTAAATTCTAAAAAACAATTCATAATTGAATTGAATAAATCATAATAGTAAAATTAAACTAAATCATAATAATTGAATAATGTAAAATGAAAAATAAAATAAAATTAATATTGGGACACCAAATGAGACACGTAAAGTCAACTAGATATAGAGTATCTGATTTGTGCTCAATATACTAAATTTAGTTTGCTAATGGTTAGTTTCTAATAATAATTAAGGGATATATATGAAATGGGATTACCGGTTGCAAATCCTGTTGCATTCCCTGTTGCAACTCTTCAATATTTTTTTTAAAAAAAATATTTTTTTTATTTTTAAATTTATTATGATTTATTTTAATTTAAATTTTCTATTTAGGGTTCATCCATTTCCAATTAGGGTATATTAAAAAAATTAGTTATGTAACACCAAATGTAACACAAAATGCAACAGAAGATCTGCTCTGGAATATATATAATCAAACACTTGTTTTCTGGGTTATCTTTTTTAGAGTTCCGCTCACCTACCCACCGTGGGCACGAGCTAATGTGTCCACGGTTGATGTGGCAATGTTACATGAACAAGGAATCGATTTCTTGAACCACTATATTTGGTAGTGATTTAATTTCTCCATTCCTAAATCTTACTCCATTTAAATTATTTTTAATATTCATTGTTTGAGTAAATTCTTTTTAAAGAAATCAAATAAATTTTACTTTGAAATTATAATCAAATTATTGATGAAATACATCCCAATTCCCAAACTATATAATCTAAGCTCCATTATTTTTCAGATTTATCTTATCATCTATCATTCCATAAAATTTAATTAATAATATATACAAATGCTTTAGTTTTAGTTTGCATAATATATTTCGAATAAATATAATTAAATCTCTCTAAAAATGTATATATATATATATATATAGATATATATACACACACAAAATGTTTATATATATATATATATATTTGTAAAATTTGTAAAGAATCGTAGATAAAATGATCGAGAATTTTAAATAATTTTTTATCCAAATAAAACTAAAAGAATTCAAAAGAATTATGTTTAATTTAATTTAATTTTTATTTTAACTTTAATGTAATTGTTTTAATTATGTTTAGTTTTCAAACAAAATTAAAAAAAAAATTGGAAGTTGATGTAGACGCAATTTAATTAATAATAATTTAATAATTATTATTAAAGTAAATTTTGTTTAAGAAAATGAAGGTTTAAGTGATAATTTATGAAGTAAGATTTAAAAAAAAATTAAATCACTACCAAATATAATGGTTCGAGAAATTAATTTTTTTGCTCCACATGCCCACATCAACTGTGGACACGTTAACTTGTGCTCACGGTGGGTAGGTGAGCGGAACTCATCTTTTTTTATTATTATTATCTAAGGCGGTACGCATTTTAATTAATAAACTAGCAAGTTGTGCGATGAATAGCCGTATTAATAGATAATCATTTATATTAAGAAAAATATAGTATATATAAGCGGTGAGTGTCGTCGTCATTGATTTATGGAAGCAGTCAAGTTAAAGTAGATCACAATTCATATGTTCCAGTCGACATTACTCCGTACCACTTTATTAACTACCATATATTTTTGTGTTTCCATAATTACTCACACACACACACATAACTTGTATTCTTCATACTACAATGGGAATACAATCCTCTAGTCCATTTTTCATGTGTCAATATGAAATTTAATATTTTTAAAATATTTATTACAAAAATAAATTTTATTAAATATAGTATTAGAAATCATAATCAACATTTATCGCTAAAAATTAAAAATTTTAAAAATTATATACCCTACTTTTGGAATAATCAAACATATTAATCAATTATATTAACTAAAAAAAGAAAAAAATATTAAAAAAGAAATATAAATTCTAATTAGGTAGAATGAACCCTAAATAATAATTATAAAATTGAACTAAATCATAATAAATTGAAATTGATGAAAATCGAATAAAAATCAAAATGAGATATCAAATAAAATAGAGAAAAGTGAGATAGATAGATAATTTAATTTGACTACAATGTGCACGATCTTTGATTATATGAGCAGTGACATGAATATATATATCGCATTGATAATATCAAAATAATACAAAAAATAAAAATATAACATACCATAAAGATTTATATATATTATTTGCACGTGATTAGTTGCCAAGTGAAAGTCCAACTTGCACAAGTGGGAAAGCATGTACCTATATATGAATTACACAGTGGATGCGTTGGAGGGTGCTACTTGCATTAATTTTGGAAAAAATTATTTATCTAGCTCATTATCATCACGATGTGGCTAGTTTAATTTGGAGCTGCCAAGTCAGATTATGCACTAGTGATTTTTAGGATTCGTTTCAAATACATTGAGATTGAGAGACTCTTTTATATCAAAAGAAAAAGAAAAAAAAAATCTAAACGCAAAATTAACACATGAGAACTCATGTGTCTAAAGTAGTCTTAATTATAACAAAATTGCATTACCGTTATATATACTCAATATTTTTCAGGCTCTACACGACTACACCTCATCATTGGGAGTTCAAAAATATTTTTGAAGTTTCAAATAATTAAAATATCTTCAACTGCGGATATATTTTTTATTGGGCGAATATTGTACATGTCGTGGTTAACCAGTCGAAAAATAGTCACATTATATAAAATAGTAATGATATTTGTCCCTTCATTTCACTGGAATTCTTGTTTTGCAACACTATGTAAGAACTATTGACTATATGACAATGACAATGCAATGATACATGATCCACATCCACTGCATGTATTTATGTTATGCAGATGTGCGCATGCGTGTATATTAATTATGACGAAGAATCTCATTATTATCGTTAATATTTCAGTTACTTATGTATTTACTAGTGCCTCAGTGAGAGATAAGACGTACGAGTTACATGATAGTAATTGTTAAACTTTTAAATGTAGAAGCAGGTAGGAAAAAGGTAGAAATCTACAATTTATTGTTGGCAATTTATAAAAATCACACATACTGTATTACTGTATATAGATTTTAATGGAATGACGAAATCAATCAATTTGTTATCCCCAAGAAGTCACTTGACGTTTCCTCAATATCACGCTCCGTGATACATTTTTAAATTATGTATTTTTTTATATTTTTCTTCAATAATATTTTTTTTGTGATTTAATTTAATTTTAATTAAGATTGTTTTTTAGGGTTCACCCCACCAAATTAGGGTTTATAATTATTTTTCAGTATTTAATTTTTAATTAATAATTCATTATTATGGATAATTAATTCAAAATTAAATTTTATAACTTTTTTAATTCATTTTTTGTTGATAAATGTTGACTATGATTATTTATGTTAGAATTGAGTTTTATTTAAAATCATAAATTTTATAGTGAAACATGTGGAAGTGTAACAAAAAACTTGAACCCGATAAGTGGAGCTGGTTCTAATAGCACTTGCCGTTTATTATTAAAACCTAAAAAAATGTACAAAAATAGAATTGCACGGTACTTCCATTTGAGGAGCCACGTACAAACAATCCAAACATTATTACACAACGACGCAATATTTAGCATTAATTTACTGTATACAGTAGAAATTAACTAATTAAGGAGTCATCAATAAATCTCATGAAAATATATAGTTGAAATTCTCAATATCAGAAAGCTGATCCACCTCCATATCAAGGCCATGCAAACTAGCAGATTCAACTTCCTCTTGATAGGGAGCCCAGGCCGGCTTGTATCCCAACGGGTCGAGCCCGGTGGTGATGTCGTGCCACGGGTCCTCCAATGTGGATTTTGCCTCGTGAGACGCGTCTTCATCACTCAGCTGACTATCCTCTTGTTTAATCAAGGGTGGTTTCGAGGAATTATAATTATTGGATTGATCATCATCTTCGTGAGCTTGTTTTGATGGGATATTGCTTGTCTCAAAGCTGATTAGATTCGGGTCAGGATCCGAATCCATCAAGAGTGTTGGTGGAGCCCTAAGTGTTTCTTTGCATGTATGGTGGTTGAAGTAAGTGGTTTGGTACGAGATTTCATCTCCTTTCACTCTTTGCACTTGTTTTAAAGCTTTGCACCCATCAGACTTGTGGGTGCACCTAAAGTAGCATCTGGTACAACACAGGAGAAGCAGAGAATCAAATCAAGTTATCAAATATATATATCAAGATTCATCATCACATATATATGTGTGTAGCATGATTATGGCAATATTTCAGCAATGTTGTGGAAAATGAGAAATACTATATATTACGATCTTTCATAATTCTTATTCAATCAGGTTATGTCAAGATCAAGTAATTATTATAATTAAATTGATAAATATGTATGTATGTATTCAATGTTATTAGGGTATAGTATATGAAAAAGGATAATCTTGTAACATATTTTTGAATCATCACAGTCAATATTTTTTGTAAATCACATTCCGTGCATGATATCATCTTCATAAAAAAAAATAAAAAAAAATAAAAAAAAAAATCAATGGATGATAAAGAAGCATGGCATGTACAGTGTTGTTTGTATAAGATAAAATATATGAAGCTGAGATATTGTACAAATCAAAATACTCAGCAAGTATGCAGTGTAGATATATGATAGCTGCTTTTTCATTGTTTTAATTAGAATTTCCACATTGATCACGATAAATAAAAGAGGCTATTTTTGTAGAATTTTAGATATTAATTTTGAAAAAGATTTACCTTGGATACTCGGAATTCAAAATGATTTTCTGCCCATATTTTCTCCAGGCACAACCATCTTCCATAGTTGGAGATACTGTGACCCATGAATCTGAGGTCCTTCTGAATTCAATATATACATATAAAGATATCAACCAATGATTGCAAAATAAATTTTAGATTTTGTAAAAACAAGGCAGAACTTTCCAAATCACTAATTTTTTTAAAACAAATTAAGTTTAAATTGATATACAGCATCTTTTATGAGTTAATATAATATAGATGCTATATATTGAATATAAAGATAAGAAAAGCAATATAATACCGAAACTGGTAAAAACGTATATCTGATTGTCCGAAAAAGTAACAAAATATAACAAATGAGTGCAACAAGAAACTTTATGGTAAAAATCTAGTTAAAAAGTGATTTAAATTTATTGTCTTCTTCGTACATATAAAAGGAAAAAAGCAGAAAGCAAACAGCGACCTCTTTCTTTGTTTTATCTATCAAGTTGCTACCCCTACTCATGATGAGTTTCTCAATCAAGTTGAGCACATTGCCCAATTTAATTACACACAATCAACGTGACATAACTATAATGCTGTATATTACTTATACAAATCCCACTTAATTTGTAAGATCAATGCCAATATTTTCAAAAATAAAAAATCTAAATGTATATATGGAAAAATATAATCCCGGCCCGGACATTAGATTTTATGGTTTTTGTAGTTTAAAGCCACTCAAGACTAGATCGGAAATATTGTAGGCTAGCTTCTAGTCTACTGGTATTTCTTATCTTGTAGGGAGCCCGGAGTTCAATCCCTAATTCTTCTGCCCCAACTAAAAAAAAAAAAAAACTTTATTGTCCCATTTAAAGCTCAGACCTAATGTAGTACCGGAATAATAAAAACTAGAATTAAAATTTAAAACAAATTACAAACCACAAAAATGGATGATATATAATACATATAATATTGTTAACAATATTATCCTCACCTCCTCTTGTAACAACCCCTCTGATCTTTGACCCCGCGCTTCTTCTTGCTCTCGCCGGAGCAGGCGGAGCCGCCGCAGTCAACGGCGGGGATCTGGGCTGACCCGGTCGGACCGGTGCAAGAACTGAGCTCGGAGAGTGAATCGGAGAAGGATCTGTAGATTTGGAGCGCAAGTTGCTGCGGCGAAACCGGTCCGTGATCTTGAACCGGCTCGTGAAGAAGGGTTTGAAGCTGGATAGCAATTTCTTTGCCCTTCACTAACTTCACCATAACTTTTTTCTTCGTTGCATGAAAATTATCAAAACTGCTCAAACTACCCATTTCAGTTTTAATTTCTTTCTATATATATATTAAAGAAACGCGAGCAGCAGTGCGTGTTTTTGTTTGTTGCAGTTTTGTGTTTTGGTGGTAAAAAAAAAAAAAGGCTTAAAAAGGGGTGTGGGAGGAAAGAGAGAGGTAAGTTATGGGAAAGCTGAAGGAAAAAACCCTCGAAATTTTCAAGGGTTTGGATATAAAGAAAATTAAGAGAAAAAGGCCAAAAAATGGGAGTGACGTTATGTGGATGACGTCATATGATGACGTTGCGTTGGAAGTGGTCTGTTTTTCCGGGTCGGCCGATCTCCGTCGATCTGGGCCGTTGGATGCAGCTGTGGAAAATGGATCAACGGTGGAGATCGGGATTGGTGGACCAGCTTTCTAGATTTGCAATATTAAAATCGTTGTAGGGTATTAATAATGCAAGGGGAAAACTGCGGGACTAAGTTGAGTATATATTATATTATCATTTCATTTTGGTTGCATTTGCATTAAATAAATTTTAAGTTCGAGTTGACACAACAAAAAATAAATAAATAAAAAATAATAATTTTGTACGGTCTTTAATTGTATATGTAAAATGAACTTTCAACTTATTTAAAGCACTCCTATAATATTGAAAAAATATCAAATAATTTTGGATAACTACTACTCAGCAGTCCCCTACTGCATCGCCTCATTTACGAAGCGGACTTTTCACTTTAGAAATAATTCGAATTGAGATTCCCTATCCCAAAGGCCAAATGTTAGTGTACCGCTATTAACTATTTTTTTAAGCTTTCTTTTAGCGTATTTTTTTTCAATTTTAATTTATAGTGTTTTAGTTAAATTTTATGAATATTAATTTAGATTGATTATCAAATTCAAAATCATAAATTTTTATTCACAATTTTAGTTAATAATTAATTATTAAATTTTATTATTTTATAATTAGAGTTTACAACTTTTTTGTTTTATGTTTTAGTTAATAAATATTAATTAGTGTTGATTATGATACAATTAACTTGTATTTAATTAAAATTAATTATTGTTAGATTTTATGGTAGTAAGGTGGTGTCATTATTGTAAATAATAAAAGGAACTTAAAAAAACATAGTGATATTTTGATAATTTTACAGCATAGAAAGAAACGAGGGACTATGTCGGACCAAATTAACACATACTATATAGAGTTGCCCGCAGTTCCGATTTCTGCCAGTTTCGGTTACAAATCGGCGGTTTGCCAGCTCCAGAAAGCACAAACAGGAACCGCACGTCCGTAGGTGACTGACGATAATTACGGTTTGCAAATCGTAACCGCCACTTTCTCATTTTTTTTAAAAAAAAAATTATAATTTGAACTCTTACATAATATCACAGTATAATTTTCATAAATATATAATATCACATATTCTAACTTTTTTAACCTTTTTATTATTTCTCTTTTTTTAACTTTTTTTCAACTATTAAATAATATTAATGTAAAATTTACAAAATATATTAAGATTATATTTTTAGTGTAACAATTTAAAGTTCATGTTAAAAATAAAAAAACACGTAAAGTTCATGGTTTTATAAAAACAGAAAATATGTAAAATTCATGGTTTTAGAAGCATTTATTAATCCATTTTAAAATGACAATTCTGATTTTTAAATCGTAAAATTTTAAGTCTTTTTTTTCTTTTTTTAATTACAATATCGATCAAATTTTAAAGTAAACTATATGGTTGTGATCAACTTAGCCAAAACAAACATCGTTTTGCTGGATACATTGGATACATTTAATAAAAAAAAATATTATTAATTGTATTTGTTTGAAACTTGTTTAACCTTAATAGTTCAAAGTACGGAAAACAAAAGAGCATTGTTTTGCAACAAATAAACAATTGTTTAACACATAAGATATAACACAATAGGAAACAAAAAGAAATGAAAGACTCACGACACCATCATCCAGTCAGATCTTGTAACGACCCGACTACCGGACTAACAATTTTCCCCACAACCAACATGAGTCTTTCTAGCGTGCTTTGCCCTCACTCACACGCTTTCTGAGAAATTTCTTAACTTTGGAGTTCTAGTGGAACGAGCGCCAGAGAAGAAGATGGACCTTGTGATATGAGTAGTACCTATCAAATCCTTTAAGCTCTTATTGACTATACAGTTTCATTCTTAAATAGCACCAGAATTCTCTATTTATGGTGGATTCGGTTCATTCATGCGCCCCTTCACTTGGAAGTTTGATATGAATCGCTCTTTGTTTGTGCCTTGCACCGACGATCACTCCACGCTTCGGCCCCCGAGCGTCACATGCCCACCAGCTTCTGCTTGGTTCGCCTGCAAACCATATCTTACTGCAAGAGGTTCAACTCTGATACCACCTATAAAGAAGCCGCTCTTTGTCCGATGCCGATCACTCCACGTTTCGGCCCCGAGCATCACACATTTCATTCTAAAAATATTTAAAAATATTTGGACTAAGCACTAATACATTTACTGGGGCACAATTTTACAAAGCATTTGACATAAACAATTTATAAACAGCACATCCAAACCATATCAACAATGCAATATGATGTATATATTTTGAAATCAAAATCCACCCTATGTATCAAACAATTTTACATGCACAATGTATCTCAATTGAATCCCTCGAATGCTTCCAGGTGACCCCCAGCCTATGCATAAACCCCTATTTCAGAGTTGATCGTAATGAAATTGAATCTTCCTATCACGGTAAGCCTTTTTGCAGTTTTTTTGGGCCAAATGGCCCGGCCCATTATGGCCACTTTCTATTTTGGGCCGAAATTACCACCCCTAATCATGATACACCGACCCCTTTATCTCTGTAGGAAAGAAAATAAATAACAAGAAGAAAGTGTTAAAAAGAATAAACTTGACGTGTTGATAATAATTTGCCGGATCACCAACTTTAATTCTATTGTGCATTGGGTCGAAAAATAACTTTTCCAAATCATGCAACTCATTATATATTTTGATGAATGCATGTCGTCGTCAGATGCATGATATTAAGTCGATCTAGTCAAAACTAAAAATCGAAATTTTCTAAATCTTAAAACCATATATAAATCATGACCAGTAAAGACACTTGTATAGTTGTATAGGCATGCAAACGCTGTATAGGACAGTCCTACATATTAATATTATGTAATTAGCGTCACAAATTAATAATATATCTTATATCCTCAATTAGGGATATTCTCTTTCACCAGTGGTGTTCCGAATTTGATTATGTCTGATGAACGGACCTATATTTAATATAACATCTGTTTTCCACTCAAAAAAAATAAAAACTCAAAAATAAAACGAAAATGGGGATATATGTTAGTTCGCCAACTGAATAGAACTGAACAAAAACTTAGGGCAAAAAACAAAATAAGCCCGATTGGGCCAAATCGAATACATAAAGTTCGATAGCTCGAAATGGAATTGGCCTAAAACCAAGCCTGATTGTATGATATATTTATATATATCATACAAAATGTATTGATTTGTTTAACTATATATGTTTTATAGTTAAAAACAAAATTTCGGGTCTGTTTAATTAATTGTCCATTGTATGAAAAAAATAATAAATACTTCACTCTAATAGCGGTACTGGTTAAGAGAATTATTAATTTGTTGGTCACAGATGATATTATTCATATTCATACAACTTATATTACAAAAATTGACATTTTTCAGGATTAGAGCATAGTAAGTTTGTTGTCTATTTAAAAAGACAAAAAAAAAAAAGTTTGTTGTCTTATACATTATTACATCTTGATTTAGACCCAGAACCCAATCACCGGGAACAGGCTTAGCTGTCCGATCTCTCCACCACTCCTAAATAACTATTCCTCCATTTATTATATCCATTTATATTTAATAAACACCGTGATGTTAGGAATCATTTTCGGACTAGAATTTTATTTTCCTACTATAATTTTGGCCTAATTGTAATTTTAGTTGCCAAATCTGATCAAATTTATAATTTATAACTATATTCTATACGAGATCAATATATTTGGATAGGAAATTGCAGTTGGATTTTCCAACATCAAAAAAATTAAGTGTCACAATTATTATAAAATAAAAGGCCGTGTCATTATTAATTTATTACAACGTGTGAAAAATGGTGCCAAAATTACAAATTAGGTCAAAAGGCTCAAAAGTGGTGATTAAAATTCTAGTTAACCATATAATTTTCATTTGAGACCGCAAATTTCAAGTGCAACGCTTTCAACAACTTGAAAAATCTACTAGTTGTACTATCGAAAAAACGTATGAAGCTCATCGATCTATGAGGATCCCAAAATGCTAGTAAGTAGTGAAATAGATAAATTGCGGGATGTGTCTCGGTGAGAATGATCTAGTGGTGGAGTGAGATTGTTTGGAGACCAAATGTCACGAATTCGAATCTCCTCAATATCACAGGTCGGATGTGTGAGTGAAAAATAAAAAATAAAAAAAATGAGTGTTTAGAAAGCTTGGTTGTTCTCTATGTCAATACACAAAGGAAATTCAATTAAAAAATATTGTTGCTAGTGTGGGAATATACGAGTTGTAATTTTATCCGTTTGACCCGGAGTTATAATATTTTCACACGATTTTTAAAACACTGTAATTACAACATCACTTTTTAATTAATTTATTTTTTGACGAAATTGTGATTTACACATACGTCAAAAACATAAAATACAATATAGAAACAAAACAAGAATTCATTTAATTTCATATAAGTTTAATAGCGTTCCTTAATTTGCGCCATCGCCCAGATTCTTGCTCATCATCATTCTTACTTATATTTATTTATAATTTTCTTTTTTTTTTCTTTTGGGTTAAATGCTACATATATATAGTTTAAATAAATTAATTGAACAGGGGCTAGCTCTAGTGTTTCTTTCTTAACGTTAAAAAAGGAGAGAGAGATTATTAAAGTCTTGTCCAATTATTATAAATTAACTAATTTCTCATTCATTTAATTAGATTTGAATTTCTAAATTTTCTTCTCTCTTCGATTAAAACATCTTTCATTCTTTAATTTGCTATACCTAGAACAAGGATAGTGTGAGCTATTAAATATATTGCTTTAGACATTCTTAAATTAAATTCTATGCATAACAAATTAAAGGGGGTGTATTGGATTTGGATTTCATTGGATTTTAAAGGACTTTTAAAATCCGGGTATATTCAATTCAGATTTTTAAAAGTCCTTTAAAATCATGATGTATTCAATCCAGACTTTTAAAAGTCCTTTCAAATCATGGTGTATTCAATTCAGACTTTTAAAAGTTCTTTAAAATCCTGGTGTATTCAATCCAAACTTTTAAAAGTCTTTTAAAATCCGGATGTATTCAAAAATCCATGGACTTTAAAAAGTTATTGACTTCATTGGATTTCATCAGGAAATGACGTGAAAATTACAAATGATGAAATCCGACCTCTGGACATGAGATTTCGATGGATTTGGAAAATCCGGCGAGCGTTGTGTCCTAGCGGCCGGTGAGGAGTTGAAATCGGGCACCCCAGCCGTCACCCGACCCCAGCAGCCGCTGGCTTTGCCGATGATGGCACTCCAGCGGACGTTGGGTGTCAGCGGTCGCTGGGAGCAAGGCGACTGGCTTTCAGCGGTCGCTGTGTTCCATTTTTTCCCGGGCCCACCGATCCCTGTGTTCCATCGAGCGCTGGAAAAAATGATTTCAAATCCGTTAAAATCATTCAAAATCAATCCGAAATCCATACACAAAATCCGTCAGACTCTGCGTGGAGTTGTGAGACTCCATGTGGAGTTTATGGATTTATAAAATGCATAAAAATCCATGGACATTTTAAAGTCCAACAAAATCCATCAAAATCCTAATTGAATACACCCCCTAAAAGGGATAGTGGGAAATACTATATGAAATTTATTATGTATCTGTATAATGTACATATAATTAATGTTAGTGTTAAAATATATCTCTTGTAATTTTGGGAAAAATGAAGAGAGAGAAATAATTATCACAATAACAAGATTCATTTCATTTAAAAAAAAAATAAAATTCAAAATCGTGCTTTTTTTTGCCTTTGATGTCCAGCCCATGGGCGGGGCTGGGCCTGGAAAATTGCAACCCAAACAATCAGCTATAATTAATATTAATTTATTGCCAAAACTTTAATTTTAAAAAAGTATATACCTAATTATGAAATAATAATCCTAATTTAAAAAATGAAAGTAAATACTAAACAATAATTATGATCCCTAGTTGAGTACAATAAACCATAATTCACAATTGTAAAATTAATTAACTAAACCACGACAAATTTAAATTGAAAAATAAAATAAAAGAAAAAAACTGATAAGATTAATAGTGAAACACATAAAGTAGACTAGAGAACCTCGTTTGCCGCATTGGCACTGTGCATTTCAAAACTAAAACTTTGGAAATCACACCCTTAAAATAGAGTAATTGTTGTATAAGTATTTGAAGTAATTCTCTTTACTAAAGTACTATTAAATCTATTAATAACAATGACATTTTTCCCCTTTTTTGTCCTTTGTACACGCACTATATATCGCACTTGCAATGTACGGATGAGATACGTAATATTTTATAAAAATACGACCACCATTAAAATTATTGATTCAATTATCAAAATAATTAATACTCAAGCCAAATGCAAGAAAAAAATGTGAAATCAAACGTAATGTTTCACTCATAAAATTGAATTTCAATCATTTTTAAATAAAATCACAAAAGACACAACTACCACCATACCCTAACTATTTAACAACACAACTAACACACTGTTTGCAATTTCATTTTCAAAACACAGTATGCATTGGAATGTTTTTTTTTTTTCTATCACAAGGTTTGTAACTCAGGGGATGAGTTATGTGCATGAATGAAATCTGGTACAAATTAAATGAACTTATCAATGGAATGATATTGGGAATTGAATTAAATGAATATTGTAATTCATACGGTTGATATCTATAATGAATAAGATATGAATAAAAGTAACATTCGTGAATTGATTTTATTATTACAGTTTATAATTAATAAAAAAATACATGAATTTGGTTCAACTTATTTTTAAACTAGTATATATTCCGTACGATGTACGAAAATCGGTCTATATATTTTCAGATTAAAGTTTGATGATAGTTGAAATGTTGGTGGTAATAGTATTAATATATAATAAGAAAATAATTATAATTTTATCAAATGATAATTTACAATATATATGACATTATATTTGTAATTTTTCAAATATATTCATTAACACGTTTAGAATGTTTTTTATGTTTTTAAATTGAATCAACTGGAGATTTATATATACTTATTGCATATGAGCACATCCATATAGTAATGTTATTTTTCGATAGACAAAAGTGAATAATTTATTTGTTTTATATATTTAACATATTAAATATATTTTATGCAGCCACATATGAACTTAAATAAATAGATTTCATACCATAATACAACGACGACGACGACAATAACAACAACAATAATAATATTTATTGTTATATGACATATGTATATAAATTTTTGACATGATTTATTTTTCAATTGTTAAAATAAATAGATAATAATTATCAATAAATATGATATTAGTTTATTTTTTAATTAATCAAATTTATAAAATTAATATAATTACTATAAATTATAAAATAAATCAATATTATCTGCAACCCCTTAAAAATAGTGATGTTAAAGTATATTAATAAAATGTAATGAGAGAAAATTCAATTAGTTGAAATATTTAATGAATTTGAAAAATTAACGTTAACAATTAAACCCATATTATTATTATTATTATTATTATTATTATTATTATTATTATTATTATTATTATTATTATTATTATTATTATTATTATTATTATTATTATCAGCTTTCTTTTTTGGGTGATTTTGTTTTTAATTTATTGTCTGCTATTAAAAGCTCCATTAATTATGAATTTATTACATGATAAGCGAATGGAATTATAAACTACAGTTTATGGAAAATTAATAATTTTAATTGTGTAGCGCGGAGTGTTGCCCAAAATGTAGCAGAGAATTTCATCCGCGCCATAAAAAATAAATTTTAATTCTACATTATTTTGTTTTAAATGAATCGGCCTCTTATATCTTTTTTCCCCATTAAAAGCTATTGTGCCTTCATTTACACCATAAGTAGCATTAGAATTAAAAAAATAAAAAATTGAAATGGCTGCAATTCAAAATACCGTTAATTATATAATAAGTCATTTGATTGCACCAAGACTAGTATTAAAATTAAAAAAAATTAAAAATTCAAATATTTTTTATGGGCATTTTCTTATGTTTTGGTGATTTTTTTAAGAAAATCTAAAAAATAAAATATATGAATGGTTGTTGATTGTTATCTATTCATGTTTTGGTGATTGATGTTTTTTGTTTAGCAAAATCTAAAAAGTTAAAAATATGAATGCTTACACCATAAGTAGTATTAGAATTTAAAAAAAAAATTAAATATGTTCCATGGGCATATTTTGTTATGTTTTGGTGATATTTTATATTTAGTAAATCTAAAAAGTAAAAAATGTGAATGGTTGTTAAAAAATGTCATTTTGTTTTTTTTTTTATACAAAAAGTCATTTTGTTTAACTTACATTAGAATAAAGTTGCTTGAAATCGATTAGAAGAATACTTTTGCTAAAAACGGTGGACCATTTATGTCAAAATATTCATACATATGTTGGGAATTGAGTTGTAATATTAAAATGTTTGGGTATTTTTATTTAGGACTAATTATAATTTAATTTTCAACATTTGAAGGATTTAACAGAAATAACTTAACATTTTAAAAATTACAATTTAATCCACAAAGTTATATGCACTAAGGTGTGTGTGATAATTGATAACAAAACACCATGGATATACTAACAAAACATTGTGATAATGTTATGGCTTTAGAATTCATAATGGTAATTGAACTTCATCAAATTACCATTGAAGCATTATTTAAATGCTAACGAAGCTTTACAGATATTCTAACGATTATTATATTAATTGTTAATATGTCTGTCGGTTTGCGTACTAGGGTTTAATACTCTCTAAATAATAATTAGAGTACTGAATAATTAAAATCCACGAATTAACATCTTAATTCCTAAGAATAAGATATTAAGAAATAATGGATTTTGAAAATGCAATTGAACGTTATTGTAAAAATGTATCAAATCCGAATTTAAAATGTGATAGCTTTCAACCTATGTATGAAAGGTAAACAACAATAGATTCAATATGAAAGATGACGCACATGCTACTCACGTTATAAGTATCTAGGTTTATAAGTATTTAGGTAACTCGAATTAACGAACGATGAGTGTTGAACTCGAGACTTTTTTTTATATATAAATATCTAGGTAACTTTTGAGTTAAATGAATTTTATTTTATTTTAAATTTGCATATAAAGAAGCAACCTTTATTTTAAATTTTAAATAAAAAAAATTATAAATTGAAATGTAGAGAAGTTCAACATTTATAGACTAGATGGAAGTGGTTGTATTGGAAATCCGAAACTGGGAAATGGTTTTATTATCCCATCATGTCTCAATACACCCTCACTCTCTCTCTCTCCTCTTCTACAAAAGAAGTGCTTCAGCGGCGGCGCTCAGAATGCTGTCTCCTTCGTCTTCTACCTCCTCAACAAACCCAAATCTCTCTCCCACCATTTCCCGTTCCGCCATGAACAAATCCAATCCAGAATTACCCACTACATCTCCGAAGTTTCCTCCTTTTTCTGGTTCTTCTCAGCCCCTTTTCGCATCACAGAGTCTTTCCCTCTCTAGAAGCTTCGCTGGCACCGGCAACTTAATTGTCTCTAGTGCCGCCTCCGCTGCCGCCACTCAAAGCGTGGAGTGTCCATTGGTGGTGGTTTCTTTCTACAAATTTGCCGATTTTCCGGACCATGCCGATTTACGGAAGCCGTTGAAAGAGCTCTGTGAGCGGCTGGTAGACTCTCTCTCTCTCTCTCTCTCTTGTGTAGGCGTTGTAGTATTTACGTATTATCGAGAAGCGGGATGTGAGTTTTTCCATGTATTTCATGTGCTCGTATTGAGCTTTAACCGATATATTTTTTTTCCCTTGGGAGGAGGAAATGTGGGGGGTTCTTCAATATGTTGAATCGAATGCCTGTTTTGTGAAATTCTTGCTAATGATAATTGAGGGAGGAAAGGTGGAGAAGATACTGACTGACTCTACCTTATTTTGAGAATATTGGACAAATTTGCTATATTTGAAAGTTATTCCATATGTTTGAATTGAACAGAGTATTGTATTGAGTAATGGCATGTCGGGGATCAAAAGAAGTCTTGGGGCAGCCTCTGATTTTCTATGTACAAGTGTCGTTAGCGTTGTAAGCCATTTTCTTGGATGTGTCGTGCCCTGAGTACTTTCTGAGGGCTTACTATCTTTGAAGGTTGCTGTCTGCGAATATACAATTTACTTTCTTGTTTCGTGGTTTTGAGAAAGGAGGTAGAATGAGATGATTGCACTATCCGGTGCAATGAGCCGTCAAGGTGCAGTTAGTTCGATAAAAATGTTAAATCATTCTTGTCCTTTGTACACGCTTTAGCTCGGGTTTCTGGCTGTGACATTTTTGAGTTATCTGTATGATGAACACGCCTTCTTATATGATCCATGCCTCACTAAGCTGATACCCTCAGCGTGTGTCAGGGGGAATAATCCTTGCACCAGAAGGGATCAATGGAAGCTTATGTGGAACCTGCGATTCTGTGGTAGAAGTGCTTAACTTCATTCAAGCTGATGATCGGTTGAAGGAGCTCAGGTGCATTGAGACTCCTGTTAGTCCTGAGGAAGAAGCTCTTCACCACGGACATATGAGTAGTTCTCCTCTTGCTGCTGGGGAAGATGCTCCCTTCCGGTGGGATCATGTGAGGGTCAAGCTGAAAAAAGAGGTATCTTTACTTTCTGGAGCAATGAAATATTTGTCCGCAATCGAATTAAAATTTGAGTAGAAGCTAAAGCTTTTGCTCATTGTTTGCAGATAGTCACACTTGGAATGCCTTCTGTATCACCAATTGAAAGAGTAGGTACATATGTGAGCCCAAGGGAGTGGAACAACTTGATCAGCGATCCGGACACGGTACTTATATCTTTATTGCATTTTTCTATAGTCTTGGTTTAATTGGTCATGTTGTTTTCTGTTTTAGTTTGCTGAAACTTGAAAGTATAAAATATTGTGACTGCATGCCAAGTATTTTTACCTATTCTGTATGAAGTTGTTCTGAGATGCTACTCCAGTCCAAACATGTCAAACTTTCGTTAAAATTACTGAGTTAAGATGTAAAAAATTGTGCTTTATGGAGGGAGGGACCCCAATGGCAGCATAGATCATGAAAACTTCGTATTCTCTAAGTATCAACACATATCCACCAAAATGTGAGGACTTAATTAGTAGTGCCGGAGTATTACTAATTGAATGTAATAATTGGCAGATGAAATTGGTTTCTTATGTTTTACAGTGTCAGTGCCAAGTTTAGATCTTGACATTTCTCCATAGTAAAACATATTTCTGGTCTACCTGTCCTTGCTCTATATGCATTTGTCATTTCCTTGTGTGCAGTTCACTTCGTATTGATACACGCTACTTTCACGTAGCTTATCTAACAATTTGATATTCTGCATAAATGTGCACTGTATAGGTGGTGATAGATGTACGGAATGACTATGAAACTAGAATAGGGAAATTTAAGAGGGCAGTTGATCCGTGTACAACAGCATTCAGAGAGTTCCCGTTATGGGTGGATGAAAGTTTCAAATTAAATGAACCAGATGACGGGGTTGGTCAAGCTGATTTGAAACAGAGCACGGATGAACAAGTCGAGCAAACGGAAAAGAAGATGCCTCGAGTGGCAATGTACTGTACTGGTGGGATTCGGTGTGAGAAAGCTTCAAGCTTTCTCCTGAGCAAAGGATTCAAAGAGGTGAGATATTTACAAAGACAAGCTTTTGCGTTCCTAAGTGTATTGATGTTGATCACGTGCCACAGCCAACATCTTAATATCTGACTATGCTGAAATCTTCTAGGTTTATCATCTGCAAGGTGGAATCTTGAAATACCTCGAGGAAGTCCCCAAGGATGAGAGCCTTTGGGAGGGGGAGTGTTTTGTGTTTGATAAGCGAGTCTCAGTCGAGCATGGGCTGGAGCAGGGGACTTACAAGCTATGCTATGGATGCAAGAAACCCGTGAGTGATGCGGACATGGAAGCTCCGGAATGGGAATACGGGGTTTCTTGCCCATATTGCTACTCTTCTAAGTCGGAAGAAGAGAAAGAGAGAGCAAGAGCCAGGCAGAGGCAGTTCGAGAGATTTGGCATCATAGGGGGTCCAGACAAAGGCCGTAAACCAATAAAAACACAGGGAACAGAAGAGAGAAATAGCAAGGAAATGTCGAGCTCAATATAAGATACTCAGATTTTGCTTCAAGAGGGTTCAAATTCTTCCAGCAAAATTGTTATCGAACAAAAATATAGTGGCAGGGAAACTTAGAGCAAAATTTTCATTTAATTTTAGAAGGGAAAAATTTACACCATTTGCTAGTTGTGGCACTATATATGGGTTCATGTTTCTTCTATCATTGTGAGATACTCGATCATCAGTCGAGCTTGAGCCTCTTAAATGAGCTTGGCAATTTTCTCAAGCTAAGCTCGAGCTTGGGGTGAAGCTCGCATGTACTTAACTGAATTGTCTTGAAAGCTTACTCGAGTACTTAAATGAGTTGTTTCGTGAGCTATTTGAATTAGAACTCAAAATACACACTATTTTTTTAATGTGTTTTAAATATTATTTACTTATATAACTTTTGTCAAAATAATACTCCCCGATAAAATAAATTGAAATCAATGATACTAAATTAATATTATCAAAGTTAAAAAAAATAAAATGATCATAGTAACAATTTTATACACAAAACTATAGATTGCATTATTTATCTTATTTACATAGTATATTAATATATAGTCTTATCTTTTATTGGGAACAATATATGGTCCATTTTAGGTTCTTAGTTATAACAAAAAATTTGGGGCAAAAAATAATTGTTGCTTAAGAGCTATATAAAAACTTAAAACCAGTACCTCCCCGCCGCAGTGGTTCTTAGTGCTCAACTAGGGGTGGGGAAATATACCGAAATATCGAAATACCGCACTTATCGTACCGAAAAAATACCGAAAATACCGAATTTTCGGTATATCGAGATTTTCGGTACGGTATGATACCGTACCGTGAATTTTCGGTACGGTAACGGTATGAACTTTTAAAAATCACGGTATACCGAGATTTCGGTATACCGTGGAGTTTTGGTATATACCGGCATTTAATCATATATATATATATATACATATATTAGAAATTGAAATACTGAAATACAATGCAATAATATAAGATGTTCCATTGAAAAGTTGAATCAAAACTTACTAATCTAAAATTAAGCTAAGCTTAGATAAATGATATTTTCTGTTGAAAAGTTAAATGTTAATCTTGATTATATTTGATTCTTCTATACTATAATATACAAATATTAAGTATATCTAAAAAAAATTACCGAGATCTATGTATATGAATGATGAAATAAAACTTTATTTGTCCATTAATTAGTTATTCACTCTATTGCATAAAAAATTATAAAACTATATAAAATTATATTTATATCTATATCTAAAAAATTAATCATCATGTAATACTAATAATTAAATCTTTAGTAAATAAATTCAATACAAATTAGTGAATATTTAATTCAATAAATCATAATCAAGAATTGCTTCTATAAAAAATCTCATTATATAAGTTTCATCTAAAGTGAATAACTCTCATCATCAAGACTATATTTGGTTCTTTTACACTATAATATACAAATATTAAGTATATCTAAAAATTACCGAGATCTATGTATATGAATGATGAAATAAAACTTTATCTGTCCATTAATTAGTTTTTCACTATATTGCATAAAAAATTATAAACTATATAAAATTATATTTATATCTATATCTAAAAAATTAATCATCATGTAATACTAATAATTAAATATTTAGTAAATAAATTTAATAAAAATTAGTGAATATTTATTTTAATAAATCATAATCAATAATTGTTTATATAAAAAATCCCACTATATAAGTTTCATCTAAAGTGAATAACTCTCCTCATCAAGACTATATTTGATTCTTCTATACTATAATATACAAATATTAAGTATATCTAAAAATTACCGAGATCTACTCAACATCAAGTTGCTATGTTATTTCATTTAATAATATTATATTTGAATTTTGATTGTTAAGAAATTGACTATTAAACTTGTTTGGTGTTGGTATTTTGATTGTTGAGACGTGAATTTTTATGTTGTTATTTGTAGAATTCGGATCGGTACGACATGTAAAATTCGGTACTTTTCGGTATACCTTAAAATTTTGGTATTTTCGATATACCATGAAAGTTCGATATACCTTGGAAGTTCGGTATGTTCGGTATACCGTATAATATCGGTACGGTACGGTATACCGAAAATATCGGTACGATATCAATATTTGTTACGGCGTATACCAAAACTTCGGTATACCGAAAGTTTCGATACAAGAACGGTATGAAATTTTTCGATATCGAAATTTCGGTACGGTATGCCACACGGTGTGAAATTTTCGATATACTGTACCGACCTATGCTCAACAACTTTCTCCATTGCAGAATAGGGATTGGAGGAGTTGCATATTTTAAATGCTAAGATTTATACGCATACATCTACAAAAAAGAACAAATTCCTAATTTTATATAAATGACAAAGTTTCCCATCACATTTTTTAACTCAAAAAACATAAAATCAAACTTTTAGACGGGCTAAGCGTGTGGGGTCGACCCACCTAGCTTCCAAAAAAATATCATTCATTACACTAAAAAATATCACATCCGCTAATTTAATTATATGAGTTTATTACATCTCAATTATTATAGTACATCAAAATTATGGTTTATTATTTTCTATTAGGCTTATTAATCCAAATTACGGTTAATATTTTTTTTGAAAAAAAATAATTGTCGAGTACAGTGCATGATCCCATGATTTAGCATAGAGTGAGTGCACTGTGTGAGTCACCAGATAAAAAAAATTAAATTAATTCACTTTAATTTCATGATTCACTAATTTCATTTTAGAGTATATATATTTATTTCGAAAAAATTAATTATTAATCGCAATGCACGAGCTCACATGTTATCATCGTACTCCGTGAGTCATCGGATAAAAATAATAATTTATTTCAATTTTCGGGTTCAATAGTTCCATTTTATGGTATTTATTTTTTGGGTGAAAAACTACAAAAAGATGGAGAAAATTGAAAAAAAAAAGGCCAAGCTCGTTCACAACATGCACAACATGTTGCCGTGCACGCGCTTGATCTGGGCCTATTTTTTATTGGAACAGGCCCATCAGACTGGTTAACATGAAAGTTGCTTAATATAAAATAACATATGCACTAAAAATTCTTATCTGATGGCCCCATCAGACCTCCTCATGGGTCCTCATCATCAAATGCTTGATACGCCATCTGTCTTGTTCCGTTCCAAAAAAAATAGACATAAAAAATATCACTAATAATAATAATAATAATAAAATGTATTATCTGTATGATTAAAAATATCATATTTATTTATATGAGTTTATTACATCTCAATTATGATTTAATACATTTAAATATGATTTATTATTCTCAAATAATATTTATTAATCTTAATTAGAGTTTATATTTAATTTTTAAAAATTAATTATTGAGCCCAATGTATGAGCTCATGCGCTAGCATCGGAAAACTGCACCACATGAGTTATCGGATAAAAAAATAAAATTAATCCATATTAATTTTAGGTCTAATAACATTTTAGGGTGTATATCTATTTCAAAAAAAATTAATTGTCCAGCATTGTGCTTGAGCGCATGCGGTAGTATTGTTCAAGTGCACTGTGCAAGTCGTTGGATAAAAATAATTTATTCACATTAATTTTAGTGTTCACTATATTTTTTTTAGGAAAAAAAGGTAAATATATATACATGTGTGTGAACGACACGAGCCATTCTCGTCCTTTTTTATTAGTGGTCTGAGCTGCCCATCAGATGGGTGGGACTTGGGACACGATACCTACCTTTTTTTTCTTTTTTTTTTTCTAATATGCATCTCTCAAGAAACTAAAATTTTAGACATTTAACACACTCAAAAAACAAACGTGCATTAACCACATTGTCTTAAAATATGAAAAAACAAAATATTATTATTTGCTAACTATATGTATATCATTTAAATGGTTTGTGAACAACAAATATTTACTATTTATTTATATTTATGTTTACTGATGTAAGCACTTTTATTTATTATTTAATAAATTCTGAAATTATTTATCTCTATAGTACGTTTTAAATCTATTCAATGCAATAAATAGGCAAACTAGTCATAATACAAAACAGAAAAAAAATATCATTTATAATTTATTTTTAGGGGATAAAAAATCATTTATAAATGAGTTGGATTCCTTATTGGGCGTGTGTCGTGCACTCCGCTCAACAATTAATTTTTAACTAAATAAATATATATCCTTTAAAATGGAAATAATGAGCATTAAAGTAAGTGGATTAATTTAATTTTTTTTTTATCCTGCAACTCGCACAATGTGCTTGCTCAATGTTAACATATGAACTCGTGCATTACGCTGAACAGTTAATTTTTTGAAATAAATATAAACTCTAATTGAGATCTCTAATTTGAGAATAATAAATCTCAATTAGATGTATTAAACTTTAATTAGAATGTAATAAACTTATATAAATAAAATAACATACATGATATTGTTAAAGTAAGTAGATATATTTTAGTGTTATGAGTGATATTTTTTTGTCCATTCATTTGAAGGTCTGATTTCAAGTATTTGGGCTCCAAAGTCTGCTGGGAGTTTGCATTTATATATTAATAAAAATGGTTAGTTGTCAAATAAATCACTAAGTTTTTAACTTTTTGCAAATTAAACACCACGTTTAAACCTAGTTAATTACAACATTACGTTTTTATTCGTATGCGATTAAACATCTCAATTTTTCCGACGAGTTCAGTATGACTTGTTTGGTCTAAAAACTACGTTGACAGTTATGTCAGCATACACGTGTAACAAACGACGTCGTTTTTGTTGTGTTCTCTTCTTTTTTTTTTTTTTTGAAAAAATCATTTTTTATATAATTATTTATTTCCAAAATAGAAAATATATTGAGAAAATTAATAAAACCGACGTCGTATTTAACTTGTCGGAAAAATTGGGGATGTTTAATCCTACACAAATTTAATCGTTGTGTTGTAATTGAATAGATTTAAGTGTGGTGTCTAATTTATAAAAGTGTGTAACGTGCTGATTTATTTGACAATTAATCATTATAAAAATCATGGAACACATGACAATGCATCAGAAGGGCAAAACAGTAAAAAGCAGCAATTCTATAAAATAGTTGAGCGACGACCTCGTTTATTCTGTTGAACATCCCCATTTCAATTGTCGTTTCTTCGCTTTCTACATTCATACTCAATTTGATATTCAATCGATCTAGGGTTTTCTTCTCCCGCGATTATGGCGTCACCAGCTGCAGCAGGATCGGGTGTCTCCAAGTTTCTCCGCCCCGGTGGCCGCCTCCAGCCTGTCAACGTACAGGCCGCCGTCCTTTGGGGCGTTGCCGCTGGCTCCGCCGCCATCTACCTTGTTCAGGTACATATATTTGATTTTCTTCGTGTTTTTCGATTTACGATCTGCAATTGTTGCCCGTCTTTGTTTGATTAACATTTATGTCATTTGTTTATATTCTCTCGTGGTAGTATATCATCATTTGTGTTGCTTTTTGCTCGGAGTAGATCTCAAGCATCACGCTTTTGTATCTGTTCATCCCTGTGGATGTTGCAGAAATTGACATTTAATCTCTCTCTCACAAACACGAACACACATAAATAGGAAGTGCTTGAATTTGTCTCTTAGATAAATACTGAGGGGCATCGGGTAGTTTGAATCTTAAGTAGAATAAGATTGATCCAGAATTTAGGACTTCTTAACCATTGTTCATTTTTGATGCAAAAATGGAATGTGTTCACGGAAAATATGAAAAGAATAAGGAAGACAGATATGAATAGACAAAATCTGTTTTACTAAATATGAGAAGATTCATTTGGGATTTTGGGTAGTTGTAATCGTGACTGTAGGCCTTCAATATGTAGTAAGCTGAACACGGATCCCAGTTTTCATCTAATTTTTTTTCACCCTGCATATGCATTTTAGTTGCTATCCAGGCAAAATGCCCTTTGAGCCTCCAGTTGGCATCTTTAAATCTTCTCTTGCATCTACCAAGTACCTGTGTGATTTATTTTGGCAGTCGCTGTCATATTTGATGGTAAAGACTAAAGTAGTAATGGATTCTTCATTTGCTCTATTCATTCGACATCTGAAAATACGGTTCTTTGTCAAGATTGGATCTCTACATTTTAAAGAGCTTAATTATGTTAACTGAAGTTGAATATGCAGACCTATGCCCAATTACCTGTTGTTTCAGTGTCAGTTTGGGTTCTTAACATTGTCTGTATCGATGTATAGTCCTGTATGGGACTATTGATGTAAGGTATGAGAGATGTAACGCAGTTGCATAAGTGTCTTGTTGGTCACGAGAGTTTGTTACTTCTGTTTATTAGAGAGATGTGATGTGGTTACATAAGTGTCTTGTTGCTCACAAGAGATTGTTACTTCTGTTTATTACTTGTCACTTGTCAGAGTCAGTGAGTCACTTGTGTTGATTTCCTTGTTTTGATAAACTCTGTGGCCCTTGCTGGCATGTGGGAGAGATTTCTATTTTGCACCCATCGTGGTGTGAAAGTGAACTTAGTGTCTGAAGTGGGCCTCAAATCTGGCTTGTTTTTGGAATCAATCATCTTAAGCCTTATACTTCTATATAATTGGGGGCGGGGATAGTAGTGTTAATACTAATATGGTTTCCAGTTCTGATAAATTTTGAATGATATAGCAAGAAAGAGTAATGATACGGTCTCCAGTTCTGATAAAATTACTTATGTAGAAAATTATCGGCTGCTCCTCACAACTGATTTTTAGAATATCAATCATCATAAAGAATTACATTTCCAGTACTGCTTTTTTTATTTATCGATAAATGCCTAGATGCATAGTGTTTGTTTATATAAGTTTTGGATTGAGAAAATTGACAATTTTGGTCCCATGTGTCATGATCTGACACCTTTTTGGCCCCTGTTGTTTTCACTTTTAGTCCCATAAGAAGATTCTTACTCATTTTTGGTCCTCCTGATATATTTTCCTTTAAGTTCCTCTAGAGTCTTAGTCCCACACATTAAAATACTTGCCGTAATGAGAAATTTATATTTTTTACCTAGTTTTAGGATTTATTTGCTTATATTCAGATTTCATGTGGTAGTATTTTAGATTTAAATTGTTTTAAAATTTTATTGGATTACTTTTGCTCCTTTTTATCCAGATTTTATGCTCTTTTCTTGTGGAATTGGGACTAGAATTGCCAAAAAGTTATTAGGGACTAATTCTGCTCAACTTAGCAAGCACTTAAAGCGCACATGATGATTTCATCAATTTTTGGCTGGAATTTCATGTGACTAAAAGTTTAAGCCAATGAATTTCATGGGTCCAAAAATGTTTGAGAAAGTTCTCATTGGACTCAAAGTGAAACCAAAAGTGTAGGACCAAAAAGCAATTTTCTCGTATTGGAGATCTGTTATTCCAAATAGCATTCAATCCATATATGTGTCCTTGCCGATCTGTCTGGCATGTAAATGATGAGTGATTTTGGCATTTATGGTTTATTCACTTAATGATTATATGATTTTCACATACGCATTTGTAACTTTGGTTCAATGCAATCTTATTCTATGGTATTTGGGATTTTGGGCAGCCTTTTGACTGGCTGAGGAAGACATTTTTTGAGAAACCTGAGGAGAAGTGAAGAGCAATGTGTAATCTCACTTGCACCTTTTTTGATAACTTGCCGGTGCAACTCTGAGCAGCGTTTATGGAATAATAATGATTTCATGTATTCAAGCTTTTCACAGAAAAGGCTAACATTATACTGGTTTTTTGGATTAATTTGCGCAAGTTGTTGGTTTCTCTCTCTCTCTCTCTCTCTCCATAGCATTCCTTGCCTTCATTGAATGCTTTGGTATGCTGAGTTGTTAAACTGTTTTTTCTTGTTTCCTAATTTGGTGGTGGGTAGTAGGATCAATGAAGGTCTCCTCTAAATCGGGTCTTCGAAATTTTGATCGAGAAATTATATCCCGTCTTGTACTGTTTCTTCCGCTGTTGATGTATCTTTTTTTGTCTGTGTTTGGGGTGGGGGAAATGGGGATTGAACCCCAATCGCTCATCCATATTAAGATAGATATAGTGATGTTAATGTATCTTATCAGAATTCGAGTAAAATTTACTTGTACGACAGTACGAGTTGTATTATCCAATTTAACAAGTGCGAAATTTCTTGAAATCATTGCCAAGAAGCTTGAGCCTAACTGCTCAAAGAATATGTAATCGAAAAATTATTTGTTTTTCATACATATGTATGTAAGTATAATATTTTCTTAAACTTTTATGATGAACATCCTAAGTATTATAGTATTGTTATATTGTATATCATATTTATTTTATTATAATTTTTTTTACCATTCATCATAACTTTTAGCCTAAAGAATAAAGAAGAATAGAAGATTATTAATAATATTTAATTTCATATTGATCAATTTATAGTTATAATTCAAGTATTAAATTATATGAAATTTAATATTTTTTTAAAAAATTATGATAAAGCATAATGAGGTCTAAACATTATATTATTGTCTAGTATATCTCATTTTTTTTTAAATTTAGACAATTCATCATAACTTTTAGGGCATGGCTGGTATGATGGAATGGAATGAGAATGGAATCACATTCCCACGTCCATTCTCATTCCTATGGTTGGTATGATTTTTCCAATTGGGAATGGTCATTGGAATTACATTACCATGAACATATGATTAAGCATTACTTCCCACTCCCATGGTATTATGCATTCCTAATTATCAAAATAAATTTTATTTTTTATTTTGAAAAACTATACTTTGTTTTTTGTATTGACAAATGAAATCTCATATTCTTATAAAATATTTTATTAAAAAAACAAATTTATGAATTTTTCTTCAAAAATCATTAATAATTTATTAATGATTCATAAAATTTTGTAAAATTTCACAAAAGTACTAAGGATATTATAAGATTACATAAAATATACAAACCCATTAATCATTAGCGAAATACTTATTTAAAGTATATTCAATTTTTTTTCACAAATGTTAATAAAGTAAAAAAAATCACATAATATTCAACAATATATTATTAAATATAATAGTATCTTTGAAAGAAGAGTAATTTGTTATTTAGAACTAAATAAGCCAATTCGTGTATTTTATTTATTAATTAGATATTGTTATAATAAAATCAATTAAAAAATGTAAGTTTCATTCCTATCTTATTACTTGTGATACCAGCCAAAGGAATGGTAATAGTCATTCCATTCCATTCCCATCGTCATTCCATCACTAAGTTCATTACATTCCCACTTGATTCCATTCCGACATACTAGTCATCCCCTTAGTTTAGAGATTGAAGAAAAATATAAATATTATTTATTACATTTGATTCCCATTTTTTATTTTTATTTATAATTTATTTATTAAATTATATTAAATATTATATTTTTTGAACTTTTATGATAAACAAATTAAGTATTAAATTATTATTGTATAATATATCTAATTTTTTTAATCTTTTTTATCATTCTTCTTAACTTTTAGTTTTAAAAATTAAAGAAGAATACAAGACTATTATGTATTATATAATTTAATTTATCTTTTATTGTATTGGGTTATTAAATTAAATATCAAATTATTGCTATAGTTTAATGATAAACTTACTAAATATTATATTATTGCATTGTATTATGAATGTGCAAAAAAATTAATAAAAGAAATATATTAAAATTCGGTATATATCGAAGTATGGTATGTACCGGTATGACAATATATACCTCCACTTCGGTCTGTACCGGTATGACAATATATATCGGCATGCGGTATGTACCGGTATGATGAACATACTGTGGTATAGTATTTACCGATATATTATGGTATACTTTAATTTTTGAAATTTCATACCTAATATCCCAAACTTTTTAATATTAAAATAATAGTCATATGATTACCATAGGGGTAAGCTAGGGAATAAAATAAATGATTGTAGATCCCTTTTTAGATTAAATGTGCCGTTGAGTGGGATAGCGATACCCGGGACATTCTCGTATATTATTATTATTATTATTATTATTTCTAGGTGAAATGTGTCGTTGAGTGTGTTAGAAATACCACATGAACTTCTTGTGTTTTTATTCGGAACCCTAGTTGTGAACTTAGTTTGATTAATTGGAGTTTATCTATATATCGAGTGTAAATAGATTAAGTGTGATATTTATTATATACAAGTACACACATACATTATATGTATATTTTTATTATTTATTTACAAAGTTAATTATACATATATATATTAAAAAAATTAAAAATAAAATATATATCTTATATTCCCTGCGTGTCATGCACTAAATAGAACTAATATATATGTGTCCTCATTATACTACAAGTAGATGGTGAGTAGTATTTTTTTATTATTAAAATAATAAGGAGATGTACATGTACTTTAATTAAATCTTGATTCATTAAACTTCAATCTCTCAAAATATATTAGTGCAGCATAAGTATCATTCACTGAAACTAGCGGGGGTTCATCCGATTTCTTTCTTTCAAAGGTATATATATATATATATATATATATATATATATATATATATATATATATATACACACACACACAACTTTCAATTGATGATTTATTATAGCACATAACTGATGCATAGATTAATTATATGTCTCATGGTTTTGCAATTAAGGACATGTTTTTGAACTAATTTCAATTTCAAAGTTTTTATCTACTCAACTCATATAATTGTATACATATCTAAATTTTAAATAATATTATGGACCTCAAACATTCAAAATAAGCCATTTGGAATATCAATATTTGGATCGGAGTTAAAGGAAAAAAGAAAGAAAGGGTAATAATAATAAGATTTATTTTCTTAATTTTATTTAAGGTGAAATTGTTTAAGAATATTGTGGTAATAGTTGGTCTAAAAAATAAAAATAAAAATATATAGGTTATGGACTTTAATTACATGTTCAGATTATATTTCTGCTACCTAAAAATTTATATACTCACTTCTTTCCAATTTGGATATTAGTTACGAGATATATATATATATATATATATATATATATATATATATATTCAAAGATTAGGTTAGTAGTATAAATATTTTTTTATGGTTCTACGGAAATATGTTTATTCTATTAGTTGAGGCAATGGATTTAATTAGGTACCAATAGTACTTAGTGAATTAAAGTTTCTATTTGTGAGATAATTATTATTTTAAATGTCTAATCAAATAATAAGAGTTGATTATATATATACCTTGATTAATAATAAGCTAAATAACTTTTCCTCCGAAAATCCGATAGATTTTTGGAAATGGAAGATTAGGGATTGAATTTTAATAGGGACCATTTGGTTAAATTAAGTCAAAACTGGTTATTGTAGGGTCAGAGGAAGTAGCAGAAATCGAGTAAAATCAATCCAGAATTCGAAAGCAAATCTGATATCCAGGTGGGCTATATATTTTTTTCTCAAATTATGTTCAGCTAATAAGCTCAACTGTTTTTCAACTGTGAAGCATGAATATCTGTATCAAAATTATTTAGCTCATTGTTCGCATTCGCCAGTATCCTACGAAAATATTGAGTGCTTAACTAGACTCGAGTTCGGATCCTTTTAAGCTTTGGGACCGTATACATTATCCTTTATTAGACAGCTGGGCTGGAGGACGTGTATATAAGTTAAGACACTGTAGGAAGGGACAATTGAGATAGAGCGTGCAAGTAAGGTTAAAAGAAGCTTTGTATACATCGAATGCTTTTAGATTTGAAACATTTCCATTGTTGTACTTGTGTGGATATGATATTCATATTTATAAAATGATTGTGAATTGTTTATCAAAATTTACCCACTGGGTACATTAGTACTCAGCCCAAATCTTTTCTAAATATTTTCAGGTTGAGAGGCAGGCTGGAAGATGACGGAGCTGAGGCAAGGGCTGACTTTTTGTTATATGCTTGCTCTTTTTGTGTTGTTTAGAGATCCTATATACTCTAAAACAATGAAATAGCTTGAAGCAATTTACTTAAGTTGAATAAAATGCTCTGGGTTTGTTCCCTTCACTCTGATATAGTTTGTCTTCAATTGTTTGAAGCATGTTATGATTTTGGCATTATGTTATAATGTTCCATTATAATTGTTTGGCGGGATAAGTTCCCTTTGATGACTGATCATTGATTTATGTCTCTTCTGAATATCTTAGTGCGTGGTTCTATTACAATTATAGAGGTTATGCTGCCTAAATGATTGAGGCACTAACCCTACTTTTACTATTGTCTTTATGCAACAACCCCTTCCCCTTTTCCCCCAGTAGCGCACCGGTCCCTTGTCACTATGCTTTCGGGACTGGGGCGTTACAGTTACCTTATCGTAAAATTTCAGTACGGTATTATACCTTACTGAAAAATTGGTATATCATAAATTTTGATATTTTCAGTATGTATGGATGGTATTCCGGTATGACGATATTTTTCGGCAACCCTAGTTGTAGTAGGTAAAAGTAAGAAATATAGTATTTTTATGATCTCATAAATCAGTATTTTTAAACTATATTATATATTAGCGTATAGGGGTGAGCAAACAAGGGCCCGACACCGACCCGCCTGACCAAACCGACAGGTTTTGATAGATGCAGGTCGGTGGTGGCTAGGTTTCGATCGGTGGTCAGTGGTTAGGATGTTAAACGAACGTCGTTCGGTGCGGTGGTTGGTGGTGTGGCCGGAAACCGACGGCCACACCGAACCGCCCGAAAAAAATAAATATTTTTTTAATATCCCCTCATTCTGATTAAATCATTCCCTAAAATTAAAATATCCACAGACTAAAATCCCTAATTCAGAGAAACAGAATCGCACCTCCTCACTCTTCAGTCAGTCTCTCACTCACTCTCTGACTCTCGTCACCCCACCGGCACTCACCAATCACCCATCGCCCGCCGTCTCCATCGCCCAGACATCTCTGAAATTGCAAGACCGCCGACCGCAGTGCCGCTGTGCAGTCTTCACCGCCGGCCACGACTCACGAGCACGACGCCACAAGTCTAATCTTTTCTCAAGGTATATTTATGCATGTGAGATTAAACTGCTGCATTATTAGTTTTTTTTTTTTTTAGGGATTTTTTGAATGAGTGAATTAAACTGTTGCATTAGTTAATTTTATAAGCTGCATTTTTTTGGGACTTTTTTGAATGAGTATTTTTTTTTTGGGATTATTTGAATGAGTAAATTTTGTGAATACAAGAAAATAAATTAAAAAAAGGGCAAACCGACCGAACCAACCGACCACTGTCGGTCGGTGATCGGTGCGGTGGCCGATCACCATCGGTTCGGTGGTCGGCCGGTTACTATCTAAGCGGTCGGTGGTTTCGGTGGTGACATGGTCGGTCGGTTATTCACCGACCCGCCCATTTGTTCAGCCCTAGTAGCGTATAAAGAAGATTTAGTGGTGTGTTTAATCAAATCATAAATATAATATTACTAGATAATTTTACCTTTGTAACCACTAATTATATTTTTATAATAATGTTATTATTCAATAAAACCCTAATGGAAAGCCCCCACCATTTCATCGTGGCCTAATTTCCCATTAAAAATCTGCACCGTAAATATGAAGTTGGAAAAATGATTTCTGCACAACTCCATATTTCTTCCGGCCATAATTATGCACTTTAATGAATTTTTCATCATTAATCATCATTTTTTAATCACCTCCAAACGTCCAATTCTTTTGTTTTTTCATGATTATGTGATATTGAATCCCAATAGAAGTCCAACGTTTATTGCTCATCATCTCAAGAAATTGAGCTAGGGTTAATTTAAGGGTTAATTACTATAAAATACACAAACTTTGACAAGATTTGCAAATTAGACACAAACTTTAAAATTTTGTAATTAAAACATAAACTTACATTTTTTATGTATTATTGTGGTAATTTTAATTTAATGTAATATATTTTATGTTATTTCTTGTAATTTAAGTTTTTAATTTTTTTATAATTATATAATTTTTTTATTATATTAAGTGAAATTAAACATAGCATTAGACCTAAAAATAATATATTTTACATTATTAGATTAATAAAAATTAAAGAATAAAATTAATACAAAAATTAAAAAATGAATAAAGAAAAGGAAAAAAATAAAAAAAGAAAAGGTAGAGGGGATGAATAGTACCCCTTTACATGTAAAGGGGTACTATTCACCCCCTGGAAAAATGTGGCGTTTTAGAGGGACCGTTGGAGACAATTTCTAGCGGCTGTAGCGGCAGACTTGGAGGAAGAGGGGCCTTTGGAGATGCCCTTAGCGGGCTCCATTTATGTGTCATTCTGCAGCCCCACATAGTATGATTTTATTTTGGTTTTTATAAAAAAATTGTGATCCTTGTTGTAATATTGTCGAGAAAAATAATATTATACATTTAGTGATTCTCGAAAAAATTTCACATGGAGAAATTTGATCAGAGTAGATGGATTTAGCGATGAATTCAAACAACTTATGAAGATACATTAATTTTTATGTACTTTAAAATGTTGGGGTAGTATTGAAGAAAAACGTGTTATTCATAAAATGGAGAATGAGTGGGGGTTATAGGGTAAAATATGATACGTATAAATATTTTTATTAAAATTAATATTGAGGGTTGTAAAGAAAAAAATGAGGATTGTGAATAGAATCACCCCTTAAACTATTACCGAGTTCAATTGGGCCTTCAAACTCTCAAATGGACTCAATTAAACTCTTATGTTGCCCCAGTCTTATGTTGTTGGCTTTTGTTAGATGGAAGTTAAACTACCGTGTTTAAATTGGGGTTTTCCTCTCACTCACGTAATAACCTACAATCTAAGGGGCCAATGGTATGAGTAGAGGTGTCCATTTGGAATCAGACCGACGGTTACAAACCGTTAGTTACGGTTTGGTCAACGGTCACAGTTACAAATCGTAACTGTAACTGCCAATCTCACAGTCCGATTACGGTTTGTCAAACAGTTAATCGTGTAACAGCTGGTTACAAATAGATGGCTTGCACGGTTTAACCAATTTTTTTTTTTTTTGCATTTTTCCGCTATTTTTCTAAATTGTAAGTTTGTAACAATTACAATTACTTAATCATAAGGTGTAAGTTTGTAATTTGTAATTTTATAATTTTTTAAATTAAACAAGGTTATAACTTATAATTGAGGGGAGGGGGGAATTGGCTCGAACTTCATTTTGAAATACAAGCACAATCTTTTTTTTTTTCTTTCTCCCTCTATTTTTTAAGTTGTAAATTTGTAACAATTGTAATTTAATTGTAAGTTGTAAACTTGCATTTTTCTCTTCTTCATCTATTTTTCTAAGTTATAAGTTTATAACAATTACAATTATTTAATCATAAGGTGTAATATTAGTTTTATAGATTTTTGAATTAAACAAGGTATAACTTATGAGAAAATTTCGATTTTAGTCCCATAGGACATGGGTTAGTCCGATTTTGGTCCCATTCCTATCACTTTTGGTCCCAAATCGATTGAATTATCAATTTAAGTCCCGCCGTAACGTTTTCCGTTTAAAAAATTATCGATTTTGGTCCCATTTTGATATCGATTTTCGTCCCAAGTTTTCCGTTAAAAAATTATCGAATTTGGTCTCATTTTGATATCGATTTTGGTCCCAATTTGATATCGATTTTGGTCCCAAACAAAAAAATGCTAGAAATTTTTTTTTCTTTGCAATTCAATTGAAGGCAAAATTAAACTGATTTGGTAGAAATTTAACCTAATTCGGTTCCAAATTTCCCACGAACATGCATATATATATATATATATATTTACTCACCAAATCATCAAATTACAACTACTAAATCAAAAGAAAGCCATTTTTTTATTTAGTTTAATTTTCTGTCGAGCTCGAGTTCGATCAAGAAGATACTCGGCTTGTTTACACCCCTAAAGGCACGTAATTTTTTTATTTAGTTTAATTTTACAATATTGTTTATGAGCGTTCACCACATCTAATTAGCGTTTATAATTATTTTTAATATTTAATTTTAAATTTCAATTAATAATTCCTTATTATGGTTGATTATTTCATACTTAAATTCTTGTAAAATGTAAAGTAAAAAATCTAGGAAAAAATTATACTTTCATACCTACATTTTGAACTTTCACTACAAAAAATTCACATTTTAGTGATGGAAACGAGACAAGTCAAGCCCAAAATATTAAAAATAATATAAAATAATAAAAATATATATAAAGTAATATAAAATTTTAAAAATCGTAAAGTAAAACTAATAAAAATATAATAAAAATTTATACTCATAATTAATTAGTAATTGAAAAATAAAAAATATATATAATATTAAAAATGTAAAATAAATAAAACATTAATAATATTAAACAAGTTAATTTCAAATTCATAATTAATTAGTAATTAAAAAATTAATAATATTAAAAAATTTAAAAATCATTAAGTAAAATAAATAAAAATATTAAAAAATTTAGATTCATAATTAATTAGTAATTGAAAATTTTATAATATTAAAAAATAATATATATTATTAAAACATTAAAAATAAAATAAATTGTAAAATGTAAAATAAATAAAAAATCAATAATATTAAAAAGATTGATTTCAAATTCGTAATTATATAGTAATTAAAAAATTAATAACATTAAAAAAAAATTAAAAATTATCATGTAAAATAAATAAAAAATTTAAAAAAAATTTATATTTGTAAATAATTAGTAATTTAAAAATAATAATAATAATAATAATAATAATAATAAATATTATAAAAAATATGTCGTTATTGTGTCGTTAAGATAAAAAAATAAAAAATTAAAATTAAAATACGACGTGTGTTCTTTCTTAAGTTTGAGACAAAAAAAATCGGTCATTAAATATCTTAATCTTAATCCGTTATTAATGTGTCTGTATTTTAAAACGAATTATAATCCGTTGTTAAATCGCGTTTTTATTGTAGTTTATAATCCGTTGTTAAATCGCGTTTTTATTGTAGTATTTTTTTAAATAACCCAATTAAAAAATAATAATAAAAAGTACCCCCTATTTACAAATCTAACATTTGATCAATTTTTCTGCTCAAAAATCGTTCATAGCTGATTACATTTTAGTATTTATATTTCGCTGAAAATTTCACTTTTGGTCCCAAAACTAGCGGTCGTTACCCCATTTATTTTTTCCGTCTAAATTGTGGGACCAAAATTGATAATCCGAGTCCTATGGGACCAGATTTAATAGCAATTTCTGAAATAGGACCAAATGTGAGAGGGTTGGGACCAAAATCGGACTAGGCCATGTCCTATGGGACCAAAATCGAAATTTTCTCTATAACTTACAATTGAGGGTGAAAAAAAAAGCTCGGACTTCATTTTGAAATGTTGGCCTAATCTTTTTTTTTTCCCTCTCTATTTTTCTAAGTTGTAAATTTGTAATAAATATAATTTAATTGTAAGTTGTACAAATTTTTTTCCTTTCCCCTCTATTTTTCTAAGTTGTAATTTTGTAATAATTGTAATTTAATTGTAAGTTGTACAATTTTTTTCTTTCTTTTCCCTCTCTATTTTAAGTTGTAACTTGTAAGTTTGTAACAATTACAATTATTTAATTGTAAGGTGTAACTTTGTATTTTGTAATTTCAATATAATAAAGTTTTTAATATTTTTAATTGTTCCAAACTATTTTATAAAAATGAAAAAAAGTAAAAAATGGAAAAAAAAAATCGTCAAACCGTAACCGTACCCTTGGGCAAACCAACAGTTATGCCGAATGGTCTAGTTATGGTTTGCTTCGGACGGAACTGCCAAACCGGCGGTTTGTAACCGTAACCGTGGGCACCTCTAGTAGACTACTAGCAACAAATTTTCCTATTATTGAAATAGATCTCATCCGCTCTCATTCCATAGAGGTGCCCTATTTTCATTCTTGATGTTTGGTACAATGTATAAAGTAATGAATGAAAATGAGAGCGGATGAGATCTATTTTCATTCTTGATGTTTGGTACAATGTATAAATAAGTAATAAAAAAACTAAAAGAAAAAAAAACAATATATAGTAGTATATATTATATAGTTCATCTTAGATTCTTAATCATAACTTATAAGAATACAAGTTATAAATTAGTATTCGGAAATCCAATAAGTCAAATAAACAACACGATCTAGTAGACTACTAGCAACAAATTTTTCTATTATTGAAATATGAAATGTGCACATATTAATATATTAGAGTTAATTACACATTAGTATCTAACGTTAGTCTGTGTTTACATTTTTTATCTGAAATTTTAAAAGTTACATATCAGTACCCAATGTTTGCATAATTAACATTTTTAACATTAATGATTTTTTAATAAGAGAATTTATAAGTTAAAACGATGTCATTTTTTTATGAAGTGTTAAATTTAATTTACATGTCATTTTAACAAAAATCGGGTGAAAATCCAAGTAAGTTTTCCGGCAGTCCATACCATTATTTTATTCGTTGAAAAATTTTGTTAGTGCTAAAAGTGTTAATTATGCAAATGTTGAATACTGATGTGTAATTTTTAAAATTTCGGGATAAAAATGTAAAAATGAGCAAACATTGGGTACTAATGTATAACTAACCCAATATAATATATAATCCATCATAGATTCTTAATTGTAACTTATAAGAATACAAATTATAACATATAAATCATAACATGTATACAGTAATAAAGGAAAAAGAAAATAAAAAAAATCTTAGTTTTGTTGCTGATACAGACTCAAGTTGTACATTTTTTATCGATGTCTTTTTAATTATTTTTAGTCCTTCTTATTGAGTCTAGAGTCTAGTAGAGAGTAAAAGTGAAACAAGGAAGAGTGGAACAAGTCAACCTGATCATGCCCCTGCGTGGGTTGGGTTGGGCCGGCTGTGGCAGTTTTAGTTCTACTATAAATACTTCATAGGAGTTCATTTTCAAGGACACACGCGCAGGTACAATTTCATTTCTAGTTATTTTCGTACTTGCATTTTAGTATTTTAGTTCTAGATACTCAGCTTAGTTGTTGGCGATTTGCCCTCAATTGATGCTCGTATTTATTTTGCCCTGATCTGGAGTTGGTTCCAGTTATTAATCTAGTTTATTTATTTTCCATCATGAGTTATTCAATTATTCTTGCTTTGTTTATGAGTTTGTTTTCCGGCTAAGTAATTCTTGTTCAAGTTAAATGTGATAAGGGTTGATGGCCATAAGTATGCATGAGGCTAATCGGGTTTAATTTTTCTCGAGTTGATTCCCAACTTCAATCCGGGAAGAACGATGATATGGCGATGGCAAAGCTATGTGGCTAATCACTCGTAGTCTAACCATTGTTATTGTAAGTCAGGGTAGAAGTAAGAGCGACCGAACCCTGATGAGACACTAAGTGATAAAGCAGGTGACGAAGCCTTGAGTCGATGAAGCCTGGAGATTGAAGTAAAGGTGGATATGGGCACAACGCTAAAGGGGTCCTATATTACAGCGCTGGGTTCCTCCGATTGAATGCTGCTATTCTTGCAAACTCTCTGCATGACTCTCTTCGTTGGGTCTTGGATAGTTAGAGATTAGGAGTCGCCGACTGTATCGCTCTTAGCGTACTCAGTAAGAAGGAATTGGGGGTGTAAGGTGACCGTACCTGCTCCCTATAACCAAACGGTCTTATCGAGGTATCTATGAGTTTGTGCTCGGGATTGCATACAACTGCCTAGTCCAAATTCACGTTTAACTTGAACATGCCTTAATTATTATTTGATCCAGTTTACGTTTTAGTTTGTTTTACATTAAGTTTGCAGGAACGAATTAGTGACAATAATTCTCTCAAGTTCCAAAAGGATACGCATTAGGATAGAAGAAGTTATCACTCCTCGTGGGACGATATCCACTTTCTGGCACTATACTAACCGCTGAAGGCACATTCAAGCATCTGCCGGGCTTTGCCTATAGGTGTAATTTTGCACGCTAAACGACAGCGTGTCAGTTGCTTTGTGTAAACGAGATGAGCTCGAGTTAGGATTAGAATTTTACATAATCGACCTGAGCTCGAACTCGATATATGTTATTTGACCCAACTCAGTTCGTTTACACCCCTACAGTCCCACCCCTTCATTCATTAACCCCTACAATGATATCCAGTGTGATTCTCATTTCGGAATTTGAATCAAGCGGCCCTAAGATATCTCATTCACCTAAAAACATATGAAAAAGGTAAATCATCCCCCCCCCAACTATTCAAAAAATATAAAAATGACACTTGTCATTAACATCATTAGTTTTTCCGCTTAATAAAAATGTGCTCTACTTCAATTCCAAACTCAATTCTATCACCAATAAATGTTGATTGGACAAATTGAAAACACGACCAGATAGTTCATACTCTTGAATTTCAAACACCTCCAATTTAAAGATCTGATAGGTGTCGAGATTTGAAATCTAATCCATGCATGCAAATCCTTGTGATCGATACTTCTCCATGAAAATACTCCATCGCTCGGCACCAAATTGACAAATTGAGAGTACAATTTGAAAGGTAACGATAAAAGATTTCAAACTATACCACATTGCACGGTATCATTGCCCAAATCGATCATATATAGTTAGACATGAGAAATTTATGAACATTTTAATTAAAAAAAAAAATTAATGGTGTTAATTTTAAGTGAATTTGAGATATTTTGAATGGTTGGGGGGGGGGGGGGGGTGGGGGGCTTTTACTTGCATAGTTATAGTATCAAAACACGAGATCAATACTAATTAGTTAGATCAAATATACAATCTTGGTGCCAATTGAGAAGACAATAGAGCGATGTTTTTTTGCTGAATAAGGTGCAGATTCAAAAGTTGTCACAATCATTAATCACATGTTAGGCAAGTTTAGTTTAACATCCTGCTATTCTTGTGTTGGCATTTGAAGTTTTCATACTTTAGAGCAGTTTGTTTTGGAAAGTTAATTTTTTGTAGTTGTCTACATACAAGTGTAGTAATGAATGTTTTGGTATTTTTGAGAGATTTCTGTTCAAAGAAAACATCTTAAAAGATGAATTGTTCTACTAAATCTTTGACTTGTTATATTTGTACATTCACTTTGATTTAGTAAAGTTTTCAACCTCTTGGCTGCAACATTTGTGTTACCTCAATATTGAACCCAAAATTTAACTCTATTTTTGTATTTATGCACCTTCTTCAGCAAAACACCGCCATATTTTCTTTCAAATATAATCATGTTTAATTTTTTTAGTTTTTTATTAGGGAGTTGCTAAATGTACTACCATTTTTACTCTTTGCACCACAAATTATTTTTCATTTTCTTTTATTACTTATAAATTTACCTAAAAACCTTATTAATAAAAAAATAAAAATGATTCACGTTTCGTTCGAAGTCGTGTGTTCGAACAATCTAGATATGTTCAAAATCTTGTTTTCGAACGTTACTTAAACAAAAATTCACGGAGTCCGTTCGAAAATGAATTTTCGATAAAATAAATTTTCAAACACACCATGTTTGATCAAAAATTCATTTTCGAATAAGACTATATTTTAAAAATCCTGCATGTTCGAAAATTGAATTTCGAACAAACATGATGAGTTCGAAATTTCATTTTTGAATCACCCTTGACTTTTTTCTTTTTAAGTAAAAAGCATTTAAGTAATTTTAAAATTATTTTATTTTTTGTTTTTTTCTTTTATCGTGCAAAGAGTAAAATCAGTGGTGTAAATAGTTTCTTCCTTTTTATTATCATAGTTTGTACAAACTGAAACACTAATTTAAATAAGATTTAGATCTTGATATTTTATTTGCTTAATAATAGCTTAATGTTTTCATATAAAATTAGCCCTATAATGATTGAAGACAGACGTTTTTGTTTTTTCTTCGCATTATTTCACTGTAGAACATTTATAAATTAAATTTGATGAATTAATAATCTTTATTGTATACTAACTTGAGGTCAGCAGGATAAATTAATAAAATAATATTTTTCTTAAAAACTCATGTATATATTTTGGTTACATGGTGAAATGCATGTTTCGATTGAATTACTGAAGCAATTAAGTTAATTCGTATTATATTAATTAAATTCGTAAAACAAAATAAGTAGTCTATTAAACTTGTGTTTGTGCACCCTTTCTATATATATAAATATTCATATTATTAATTTAACTCAGCAAAATCTTAGTTGATAAAATATACGTTATACACCAGCACTGTAAATCAACAAATCACTAATTTATCTCAAGTGTGTATAAGTTTGTGATCGAATGTTAATATTACAGAGTTCAAATCATACTAAATCCTTCACGTAGAATTGGTCTAGTCTAATTCACTGCTTTACATGCTACTACACAAAATAAGATTTACAAAGCATGCGCACATAACAATGGTAGATTTAACTTCGTAAAAAGAAAAATCATCAAATTGCCGTTCAACTAATAGCTTTTACTTATTACATGGTATTACGGATATCTGGTCACATATATATATATATATATATATATATATATATATATATTCTCTTATTTTAGATTAATCTTTATTATCTTGTATATTGTTTTCTATTTATTCGTGTATTCGACCTGACATCTCGTTTGCTGTTAACAATGTTTTTAAAACCGGACCGGACATCGAACCGGTGAATTTACCGGGTCACCGGGTTACTGGTTCGACCGGTCGAACCGTTCTAAAAAACCGGATAACCCGGTATATTATATATATATATGTATGTATACATAATAAAATTATATAAATTAGTATCATGATAAATATATTGAATAAGTTTAAAAAATACATTAAATTTATATCAATGCAACAAAATAAAGTATTTAATTTATCGATAGTTATTCTATAAGTTAATTAAGTAATTAAAAAGATAATATTTATAAAAATAAATATTGAACATCAAATACTATATTTTGAGAAAATATATAATTAAATATTAATTTTAATTATAAATAATATACATAATAACAATTAAAAACATTGCTAATCATTATTTAACAAACCACTAGTTTAGTTCTTCTCTCCATTTATTTTAATTCAAAATATGCTAAATTAGATTTTGTTAAATATTTTATTTAATTACATGCTAAATATTGATTTTAATTAAAACGTAAATTTATTATTTTCAATTTGTGCATATATATGTATATATATATTATATTCAAATAATAACACAAAAGTGTATTAGCCTAGTTGGTAGAGCACAATATACAAATGTATTAATTTTTGGAGATCCTGTTACCCGCGAACTGGCCGGTCCGGTCCGGTTTTAAAATGCTTATTTCGGTATCTTAATGGTACTCGCAATTTTGGTGTTCTTCTTTTATCTACCACTCATTTGACACTGCATGGTTATTTAGATGCCGATTGGGCAGGTAATCTTGATGATAGAACATCTACTGGTGCTTATGTCATGTTTCTTGGTGCTAATCCCATCTCTTGGCGGTCGATTAAGCAACGCACAGTTGCTCGTTCGTCTACCGAGGCTGAATATCGTGCCATTGCTTCTGCTGCTGCGGAGCTTGAGTGGATTCAGTCTTTACTTAAGGAATTGTGTATTTCGATTCCTATGCTGCCAGTTCTTTATTCCGACAACCTTGGAGCTACTTATTTGTGCACCAATCCTGTGTTCCACACTAGGATGAAACATCTTGCTATTGACTATCATTTTGTTCGTGATCTCTTTTAGTCATCTGCCCTTCGTGTTGTCCATGTTTCTGCTGCAGAGCAACTTGCTGATGCCCTCACCAAGTCTCTTCCTCGTCCTAAATTACTTGATTTGTGTATCAAGATTGGCGTCACTAGCACACCATCTTGAGGGAGCCTATTACGGATATCTGGTCATATATATATATACATATATATATATATATATTCTCTTATTTTAGATTAGTCTCTATTATCTTGTATTGTTTTCTATTTATTCGTGTATTTGTTGCCCAAAAAAAAGCTTTGAACTACTCATTAAAAAAAAAAGATAAGCAAACTTCTACCCATGGAACTTATTAATTTGTAAATCTCTGTTTAAATGATTATATTAACATGAACTCGTGTGTTGAAAATGCCAATATATATATATATATGTATGATTTAAGAATGCATTGTAATGTGATAACTAATAACTGTAATTTGGGATGCAATACCTAACGGCCAAGTCACGTGATTGTAAAATCTGAAGTCACGTGCCATTGAAGTACAATCTAGAATTGGAGACCTTTTCCAAAACAAATTCTAATGAAAGACAGAAGGATTCCTGGCCGTTGGATTGGGATATCCTTGATCGAATCATAGCCGTAAATATATATATATATATATACATGTCACAACTCAACAACCTTGTATTATCTCTCCCAAGAAATTCACAATATAGCGCACACAAAAATAATACAAAATTAAGCTGCAGTCGCCCTACCGAAACTAGGGTTTCGGTGCCGTCGGAAGCCATAGCTGAATGCTGCATTCGATTTAATTAAGGTTTTATATCGAACACCTATTTCTTGAATTTCTTATTCATCCTTTTATGTTTGTTTTGCGTGTAATTCTTGCAAAGGGCCCAGCTTTTTCTTCTTCTGGTAGATTTTTTTATTTGCCCATCTTTTCTTTCAATCGAAAGTTGTAATTCACGTACCAATTTCCAGATTTTTGGTTTTGAAGATTTTCAAGAACGGATTTTTTTTTTTTTTTTGTCCAATGCTTATTTATCTATTTTCTAAAACTCTATTTATCGAATGTGAAGACTAGCATTATCATATAAACCTAAAAAGGCTGTTCGGTGTGTTGATTTTTAAGCTTTTGAATTCTTTTGTAAGCTTTGATGGTCCAATTTTTATTTATTTTTGTTTATATATCTGAAAACAATTTGATATTGTTACTGCTGCTTGGCATCTGATAGAGAGAAATAATGGAGAAGGAGCTCACTGAGCTTTTCGAGGCGGTGAAGAGGGCTGCAGATGCGGCTGACGATTCACCTAGTGAGGAGGATCGATGCCTTGATTCATTAAGACAGCTCAAGAAGTTCCCTGTTAATTATCAAGTCCTTGTATCCACACAGGTATTTTAAGCGTTTCAACGTATTGTTTTTGTTGTTTTTCGTATTTGAATAATCCTGTCAATGCAGAACTATATACATGATTTTTTTGTGCTGAGTGCAATTCGTTGAAATTTTCCATTTTGTTATCTCTTTCAAATTTCATGAATATTTCGTTAGAATCCTGTGTTTTTTAATCTGAAAATGTAGATGGATTGGATTGACTGCTACTAATCTAATCACATGCTGAATGGCTTTTGAAAGTCAGTCAATTTTGTCCTAAAAAATTCATTTTGGTTAGATATTTAGTTTCACAGGCAATATGTTTCCACTTATGGGCATAATCGGACAAGATTGCACATTAAATGGGTGATTCGGAATTGCTAACGTAATTATATCTGTCCAAGTTTCCTTTTTTCAAGTGGTAATGACCATTTTCCACGTGCAAGGGTTACTGACCGTTTTCCTTGTTGGCCAGTTTCAAAAGTTGAAGGGTACTACTATATTAGAAGGTCCAAATATGGTTGTTCTCCTTTATTGTTGCCTTCGAACTTAGACCTACTTCAGTCAAACTATAGGCTGTACCAGGGGTCCCCGTGATTCATATTGTGTATTTTGGAAAATAATTTGACTTTAGAATGTGGCATGTCTAATCACATGTGAAATGAATTTTGAAACTAGATGTCATTGTGATTGTTATTTTTTAGTTGGTGATATTTTTTACAGGCGATATCTTTCCACTTCAGAACCTAATCCAACAAGATGAACGTGTGAATTAAGCAATCTTTTTAGCCCAAGTTTTCTAATTTAAGGATTAATGACTCTTTTCCACGTGGCAAGGTTTACGAATAAGAAGAAGCGTGGCTAGTTATGAACTAATTTATTCCATGACGATTCAAGAGTTGGGATAAGTATTAGAAGGTCCAGATACAACTACCTCTTTGATAATCTTCAAACCAAGACCGACTTCCTTGCCCAACGGCCCAACCCTTGGTTTTAAAAAGCGTGCCTAGGCGCGAAAAAGACGCGGAGCGCAGGTTCAGCGCTATTTTTCTGACCAGGCGCACACCATACCGAAAGCCCCCGGAGGCGCGCGAGGCGCAGACTGTCGCAGGTTCAGAGCTAGTTTTTTTTTTTTCTTCTTCTTCAAGTTATAAAAGGGATACGCGATTTCAGCACCCCTCATTTCACGCCGCTGCCTCTCTTCTCTCTCACTCTTCAATCCCGCGGGAGAGAAGAAGGATTCATTCTTGCGCTGCGCCGCGCCGTATCTCTTGAGCAGGAGAGAGAAGCTATTATTTAATTTGGGGTTAAAGAATGTAGGCTGGGCTAGTTATATTCATTGTAATGGGCCATATATTTAATTTAGGGCTACAAATTTTCCTGGGCTGGTATTTTGAGTAGAGAACATACTATAGGTAAATATATCTAATTATTCTTCTAAGTGTTGGTGCGCCTCGCCTACGAAAAGCCCGCGCCTGCACCTAGGCTCCAGGCTCCAGGGCAGTTTTGCGCCTCGGTGCGCCTTGCGCTTTTTTAAACTAAGACCCAACCTATATGGTTCCTATGGCTTCTAGTGACCCATCTGAGAAGTTTTTTTTTTTTTTTTTTTTTTTTTTTTTTTTTTTTTTGCACAAATACATTATAAAATAGGAATGGATCATTTATTGAATTTGAAATGCCTAATTTGACCTCCTGCCTGTTACTGATCAATAACCCAAATAACTCTTCGAAAGACATGTTGTCTTGCAATATGATCATATGTACCAAAATTGATTGAACTATTGTGAACAGGTACAAAAGTAATCTCCCTTTTGAACAGCTGATATTATCCTATGTTAAAATTTTCTATGGATACATTGAAATTGCTAATAGGTTGCTTTTTTTTTTCTTATAAGTTTGACCATTCTACTTTACTTGTTTTAAAAATATACCTAATTTCTCTATGTAAAACGCTTAGCGGAATGGAGATAACTTTATCAATTGTCACTCGGAAATCTTAATAAATAGGATTTCTTAAATAATAGGTTTCTCTATTTTCTTTTGAGTACTAGGTTTGAAGTCCTAGTTGTCTTTTAAAAAATCAAAAGTGCGATTTAAAATATAGACATTGCGCATTTTTAATCTATTAAATGGGTTGCCTGCAGTCTTTAACCTGAAGTGCGCGTATGCTTTAAATGCTTACAGACCTTGCTACTTTCTTCCTACAATTTATTGTTGATGCATTTGGTACATTTGGTGTGATTCCAGTGCTTTTAATATTCGGGGTTCTGGCTAATCCTCTCATGTATGTGCATGTGTGTGTTTTCCATCAATGACACTGTCTACTTCAATAATTTTCTCACACACACTCGCACACACAAGATGATAGTGAGGTGCGTGATGTTTCAGATTCTGAGTATGGTGAGTCTATTGGTTAAACAGTCTTACTCCTTTTGCAGTTAGCAATTGACCAATTGTTGAGCACTTTAGGACCAATTGACATTCTAGTTTGATTCCCCTTGCATTATTTACTCTATTCAGGTCGGGAAACGCCTCCGCCAACTTACTAAACATAGAAGTGACAAGATCAAAGCGCTGGCCTCTGATGTGGTTGATATCTGGAAGGGCATAATTGTTAAAGAAACAATGAAAAACAAGAAGAACGGCAATGGTGAAAATGGCGACTCCATGAAAACTGAGACTGCTGGTCCAGAAGCTAAAGAGGTGAAGAATATTCAAAGGACAAACTCCATGAAGTCTGAGCAGAATTCTGTGGCTAAGAAGTTGAAGGCGGATAATTCTGATAAAGCCATGAAGTTGGGAACATCCTCTAGCGTCAAAATTGAGAAAGTCGAAGTCCAGAAAACAAAGAATACTACTGAAGAGGTCAGAGTGGAGAAAGTAAGTTCTGGAGTGCGAAAACCACCATCAAATCCTGCTGGGCCGCCAAAACTGTCTACAATGGTTTACTGCAAAGACCCGTTGAGGGACAAAGTCCGGGAACTTCTTGCTGAAGCTCTGTGCAAAGTCTCTAGTGAGGTTGGCGACGATGATAATTTGAAAAACAGAGTTGACGAATGCGATCCATACCGAGTTGCTGTTCTAGTGGAGACCTCAATGTTTGAGAAGTGGGGCAAGTCCACTGGTGCACAGAAGTTCAAATACAGGTCCATAATGTTCAATATTAAGGATCAAAATAACCGAGATTTTCGGAGGAGAGTCCTGATCGGGGAGTTTGAGCCACGCGAGATTACAGAATTGACGCCTGAACAAATGGCTAGTGATGAAAGGCAGGTCGAGAATGAGAAGATCAAGCAGAAGGCGATGTTCAACAGTGAGCGTGCAGCTGCTCCAAAGGCTAGTACGAATGAGTTCACTTGCGGCAGGTGCAAGAAGAAGGAAACGACGTACTATCAGATGCAGACGAGGAGTGCGGATGAGCCCATGACGACGTTCGTAACGTGTGTAAACTGCGGTAACCACTGGAAGTTCTGCTAGAGTGGTTGGTAGTAAGTTAGGGTCACCAGGCGAGGCATGAGCGGTTAGATCATTGAGATCTTGATTGTTTCATTTTTTAACTTGGTGAATTTTCTTAGGCCTGCAGAGATCATTATTAGTAGAGCTTTTATTTGTTGTAGGAGACTGTTATTACGAGGACTATAATTTTGCTACTTGTATTTTAACCATAATTTACATTGCTGCTACTCATTTTAGTCATGTGGGTTCTATTCTACATTTGTGAAGCTGTTGTACAATACATTTGGTCATGAAATTTAACTACCATGATTTGTTTTAACTAGCGCAAGTACATGATTTGTTTCTCCAAAGTGATTTGCATGTTATTGTACGTAAATGAGTTTTATCTGAAGTTCTTTTGATACTAGTGGAGAGTGGAATAATAAGGCACCTCAAATACTACCTTTATTTATAGCACATGTATTGTAATGAAACAAAATGAATATGATGAATGTCTACTCTCTCTCTCTCTCTCTCTCTCTCTCTCTAAAAAAAAACATCCGCATTAGTTCTTATGAAAATTACTGTTAAAAATTTAACCATATTCAACAAAAATTTCTCTCAAATTTTGCATGCTATTCAAAGTGCATTCTCAAGTAAACGGTTGATGTGGCTACCAAAACAAAAGACAACAAAACATTGAACTTTGAGCAGGAAATTAGTTATATAGCTTTTGAATTGTAAACCACACAAGCTTACAATCAGAATTTATTACTAATCTTAAGACTCCACATAAATGCTATGAATATGCAAAAAAGCATTATTTATAATTGATGAAGCAAAGATTATCAGCTCACAACAACAACAACTACTACCCAGTACAATCAGAGATAGAAAATGGGTTAATCAAACTACTACCCAGTACAATCAGAGATAGAAAATGGGTTAATCAAACACAAGAGGAGGAAGTGGTTTCAGATTGTTTTTTGAGCGCCTGAAAAACTCTAGAACTCCGATCGAAAATGAGGGCTCTCCTGTTGTAATCAGTGGGCTCTCTCCCTTCATCTTCCCCCATTATTGCTTCTCTCTCTAAACATTCCAGCAACTCCACTATCCCCCCGACCCCTCCTCCGCATTTCGAGTTCAATTTCTTCAACTCTTCCTCCAAATTCAACTCATCTACTATTTTCTCCTCCGAAGCTGAATCCCCTTTCGCACATTTCTTCACTTTCAAAATTTCTTTTTTCAGGAAAGCATTCCGCCGATTATTGATATGAACTGGGAAATGCAAAATATTAGGGCGAAAAGCCCCAATTTTGGGTGTTAGGGCGCAGAAGTGATGCGCTGTTGCTTCCATTTTTGGTAATAGAAAGGTGTGAATGGATTAATATGATGTTTAATTGAAGGAAATTTGGGAGCCTAGGTGCTAGGTATTTATAATTATGGGATTGGGAGGTGGGTTGCCGCCACGTGGCGGGGTAGTTATTTCGTGCATTCTCATGCAGGTGCCACGTTGCTTTCAAGATTCATGTTGCAATATTTTACTTCATCCTCCTACTTTTCTAACTTATAATATTACAACACTTATTTGTAATAAAAAATATTTTCTAATTATAGAATCATCTTCTAATTATTGCAAATAAAATATTATTTTTGTATGTTTTTTGTAATTGCGATTATGTATTAAACCGTTGTGAATGTATGTAGAAAACAATCTGAATTAACTGTTTTTTAATTTTAAATTTTGTGTTCCTATTTTAAAAAATATGTTAAATATATGTATTTAACCGTGCATTGAATGGTGTTATACTAGTTCAATACGAAAACTTTAATTCATATGAGGTATGTTTGGGTGTTTTTTTTAACATAATCGCACATGTAGAGTGTACACGTGTAAATTTGGCGGGATATATTGGATTTAGTTAGTTGAAAAAATTTTGGGAGTTTTGTAATTGCAAAAAATATTGAAGGATTGTGTTTAGTTTGCAGCAATTAAAAGATCACGTTATAATTGCAAAATAACCAAGATATTATGATTTTTAATGCAAATAACCCTAATTATGTAATAATAATTTTACCCCAACGTTTCATTTTTCTTTCTTGTTCACATGTTCACCGATGTGATGACTCATCTTTGAGTTGTCGGGGAAACTTAAGAAAGATAGAATTAATCATGATAAAAATGAAACGTTATAGGTAAAACTAATATTAAATATAGATTGTAGTATTATATATTGCTATAAGTTGCAAATAAGCTAAACCATCATTTATATATTAAATTATTTTCATTTTCTCAAATCTACCCCAAACTAACATTTTTATCAATTAAAAACCTAAACTATTAAAAAAACTAATCAAATATATTCTCATATACATTTTTAGGCAAATATTTCGGTTAAATATTTGGGTCGCTTCTTGTGTTGTAGCCAAGTCGATCATATCCATGACAATATATTTATTCTAATTTTTTTCAACTCCTTTTTAGACCTGATTTTGGCCAAAAATGTATACGGGGATGACTTTGATTAGTTTTTTTTTTTTAATAATATAGGTATTTAATTGAAAAAAAAAATGTTAGTTTGAGATAGATTTGAGAAAATTGAAATAATTTGATATATAAATAATGGTTTAGCCTTGCAAATATTGGGGTGTTAAATATATTTTACCCTATTATAAATGCGGATTTTCCTTTAAAAAAATACAAATGGGGATTTTCATTTGGAATAATTGCTAATAATTTATTTTCTCTTGACACACCTTTTATTTAATAATATTATGTCTTTTGATCTCTAGCAAATCCGATATTTTCAATATTTTTTATAACATTTGTCATTGAAATAGCACCCCGTAAAAAGAAATTGAGGATGTTGAATTTGTTAAAAATTAAAATATGATGGTATTATTAATATATTTTAAAAGTTATGTTGAATTTGTGCAAGTCATGATTTATTAACAATTATTGATTTTTTAGAAAAATTAGAAAATGGGGATTTTGATGCGTGACGTATTGGGTGAGATTAGTCATTAGTGCGATGGCTATTTTATTTATTACTTTAAATTTGATTTGTGGACTCTACCGCAGAAAGTGATGGAAGCCCAAATCAATTCCGTTACACATTCAACAAGATTCTGGTCCTCAAACTGAAACTAATTTTCAATGGTGTCTTTTTCATTAGAAGAAAAACGTTAAACGGTACCCAACATAATAAATTTAAAATGAATTAAAAATTTATGGTAGACGGTTTAATGGTCACAATTTGTTAAAACAAATTAAATCTGCCAAAAACCATCCATTTTCGCTCAGATCAGATGCGTGTTTTTTTTTTTCGGATCTTTTCAATTTTATTTTTATTAAGCGTAGGGCCGAGCAAGTGCACTGTGCGAGATTTCGGATAAAAAAAATTAATTTACTTTAAGTTTAGGATTCACTAATTCCATTTATAGTATATATTTATTTAAAAAATTAATTATTGAGCGCATTGCATGAGTCTACACTTTAGCTTCGAGCGAGTGCACTCGCGAGACGCCACATAAAAAAATAAATTAATCCACTTTAACTTTAGGATTCATTAATTTCATTTTATCTTATATATTTATTTCAAAAAAATTAATTATGGAGTGCAGTGCACAAGCCCACATGTTACATATTAGCGTCATGCGAGTGCACTACGTAAGATGTTGAATAAAAAAAATTAAAAAATATATATATATATATATATATTTGTTAAAAAATAAATTAAAAATTGAAAATGAAAAACTGAAAATTAAAGGAAATATATACAATCAAAGCTACCTAACATTTCAGGAAACTTGTGTCTTTGCTCATGCATATGGATCGAGCGTTGACAATCATCAGCATTGGGTTTCCTCCGGTATCTTTTGCCAAATACATCGATTACACATTAAAAAAAGTTGGAGAAGCAATCGACCGCCGTTGTTTAAACAAGTCGGAGATACTAATCGTAATGGTCAACGGGACCTTCATATGCCAATTTGCACATAGTAACTGTGCACTTCTGAAGTGGTGACAAACCCACTCTCTATGTTGTATCCTTCCTCAATCAAAGATATTCATCATTTATCTTCAAGGCATAGACTATGCGGATAAATAAGGCTCTACCCATCTGGCAACGACATCGAAAAACATCACTTGGTCATCTTAGATTTTTAGAGAAGTGGTCCTAAATACTTCATGATCTCATTTCTTCTTCTTCTTCTTCTTCTTGCTCGAGGTCTAGTTACAAAACATGCTACACTTTCATGAAGTGTGTGCTGTTGTTTGAGTATTTGGAGAAACATTTTATCATCTGCATTATTAGCTAAAAACTTTGTCAAAACCTCAAACTTGGAATTAAGGTTGAGCTCAGAAGACATTGTCAAATCACAAGTATAGAAGAGATGTGAATTGTGGAGAAAAGAGAACTCAAGAGAGATATGAACTGTTGAGAGATGTGAATTGTGAGGTATAAATGATTCGTGTATATATAGGGTAGTTATAATGACTACTTTTTATAATGGTTATTTTTAATTAAAACTTATTTTTTATAATAGCTAGTTTATAACCATTAGGTTACATAGGTACTCATTCTTCTTAGAATTTTGGACTGAACTATTGGATTCTCCGTTTCTTCTTAATATCTTCACACATGATCATGTGTGAGTGACGTCATTTTTATTCTAGTGATATTGTTAGTGAGTACAACATATATACTCATTCATTTTGTTGAGATCTAAAAATTCCTTGCATTCTTTCATCTTGAAGGATTTTATATGCATCCATGGATTTTGAGATAACTTTAACATTGTGGTATACAAGATCCTCTTCGCTTTTCGCATTACCTCTCTTCTTCATGGCTTTATGATCAATTTGACGAACATGGTCTTCAATGGCATCCTTGTTAATGGAAGGTGAGCATGCCTTGGAAGTTTTCATCTTCTATTTGTCACGATTGATAAAACAGAACTCGTGTAATGTTTATATCGATCGTGTTTCTTTATGATGTTCAATTATATGATCTAGCAGAGAATATGAATATAAATAAAAAAAGCATAAACGACACATGATATGTTAACCTTGTGCGGTGAACACACCTACTTTGGGGGCACCCCAGTAGAGAACCAATCAACTCCTTCAAAGTTAGTTTCGACAAAGAATTTATACAACATGACCGCATATTTGAACACATTTTCTAACACTTCCACTTCTTCAATGGACTAAAAATGTAAGAATCACCTACGGCTCAAGTGCCCCACACTTGGCCTCTCTTGCAATCTTCGTGAAGTCACGATCTTCAGCAGCAGCTACGTACTCAAAAGTATTTGTCCTAGATAAACTAAACTACTAGAACTTCACGTTAAACATGATAATGAACAAAACTAGTAGACACTGCACAATAAAATCATATAAAGTATTACAACTCAAAACACTTTAGAAATTATAAATAATATTAAGATCGCACACCATTTAATAACAATTGAATGTCTTCATATAGGAACTCGAACCACCTTCCTTCTTCGAGCTTTTTCCTTATAATTCCATGTTGGTAGGATTTGTTGTCTTTTTTAGTGCGAGTCTTGCTTTGATGATTAGGATGAATCTTCAAAGTAAATATCTTTAAAGGCAACAGTTAAAAACCTAAGTTTGATCCCTAAGAAATCAGAAGCACAATGTTTGTTTCTCTAGAAGGAAACTACCATAAATATCGGGGACATCTTCAGGATCAACATGAGGAGCAACACTCTCCAAATTTGAAATCCTTGGTTTGAATGTTTCTTGATTAGTTGTGGCTTGGTACTCTGTAAAGACCACAATTAGTACAACACATGATTTTTCTAAAATAAACGACAATTAAACTAGTATACACCAATTGCACTGACAACGATGATCACAATCTTCTCGGTTGGATCACTTCAGACAGTCGTTATAAATTTGCTACATGAGCAAAAGTTTGAAATATTGGTTGTTGTGCTTGTGCTCCCACTTCTTAAGTGTCTTCATGAGTATATTGGCGTGATTGTGGTAGCTTCCCCGACCTTGCTTCACATAAATATATTTTGCATAAATGTAGTCACACTTCTTTACACTGTATAGAAATGTGTCTTCATTATTTCCCATTGTCTTTTCGAAGTGTTAATATGATTTTTATTATATTTTCTTGCGACCTTTTCCACATTTGATCTAACTTTTAATCATTGCCAATAATCAAATTTTCGCTACTACAAACCCAACACCATACAAGAGCCTCATTTTCTTTACATGTCCATCTGGTCCACTTTCATTGTGTGGCATTTCTTTCATTTTCGACATCAAAATATGCTTTCATATTCATGTTTTCAATTTCTGGTGGAGATGAATGTGGTGGAAAAAGAGAACATTTCCCAAAACTCGGAGTTGTATGTTTCTTTTCAGTGCTCGCTCCATTTGCACTAGCCCTTCTTGATTTTGATAAAGGGGGATATTGACAACATTATGATTGATACATCATATACGGAGCTCCAGGGTACCATTGGATTCATTTGAGAGTTTGATTATAATAAAAATTTGGGAGATGAAAGTTGAAATTTTGAGGATGAATGTTAGAATTTTATGAAGGATAGTTGAAATTTTCTTCCGAATTGGAAGAATTGAACAATTTTGTCCAAAGGTTTCTATCCATTTTGAAAAAATAAATTGCGCAAATATAAAGTAAACTATAAAGAATTTGGAAAGGTAGAGATATTAGAAAGATAGATAGAATTTGTGAAAATATAATAGATAGATATTGGAAATATAGATAGATTTTGTGAAGGTACAATGATCTACTCATTATAGATCTATTCACAGAATACATATAAGACATTAAAAAGACCATACTACAAACAAATAGTAGTATAAGTAAATAGATAAGAAAAGTAAAGGATTAGAAAAAGGAAACGCTAATAAATACTACCTCCGTTTCATAATGTTTGTTGTTTTGTTTTTTTTATCTGGAATTAAGAATTAATTTTGTGGACAAATATACCCATCCCTTATATATGCCATAAAATCTAATTCATCTATATTTTCCTAAAAAATAACAATATTTTCTCTCTCCATATATTTTTCTCTCTTCATATATTATAGGTAAGTTAGAATAAAAAAATCTTGTAGGATTTGAGAGGGTTAAAATTGGGAGAGAGGATGTCAAATTATATAAAACAACAAACATTTTGAAACTAAAAAAAAAACCTTAAACAACAAACATTATGAAACGGGGGTAGTATGAGACAAGAAAACATTGTGAAAAGACCATATTAGTTACAAAGATAAAAAAAATGGAAAAGAAAAGGTAAAAGATTAGAAAAAGGAAACGAAAATAAATCTAAGGCAAGCAAACACATTGAATCTTCTTAAATTGTGTGTGTGTGTGTGTGTGTTTCATTTTCTAGCATGGTTGTAACATTTTCATAATTTTATCGAATTAAAATAATTCTGAAACTAAATTAATATTTAAAATATAGTAAAACAGCGGGTATAAAATAATAGTAGTAATCTTTAAATAAATTATTTAATCATACACAATGTTAATTGTAATTACATACAAATAATTAAAAAAAAATCAATTCTTTCGGCTAATTTATTTCAGCTGAAATTTCCTACAATTATCATCCAACATACCCGCGTGTATTCATACAATCTATTGTTGATAAACCACTTCATGTACCCTACCACGTGTAAAATGTTACACGACCTTTCCTAGTATATGTATAAAACACGCACACACACACACACACACACATATATATATATATATATATATATATATATATATATATATATATATCCCTACCATATACAGACTAAACCTAGGACTGCATGTAATCACCAATATTTTATCTACACAAACAATTTGGGAATGAATAACATTTGAATAAAGCGCCAATCTGGCCTCGATTTCGTTCACTCTGTCGTATAGTAGCAGCTGCTAGTTTTCCCCTTCCATTAATCTTCTTTCGGCAGCCATAGCAGCAGCAACCGAAGCTGGCAGATCTCTCAAGCTTGCACCGGGTGTCTGATCTTCCGTTTTGGCAGCAGGCGCTACTCGGAATAGGGATTCCACGTCCATGAGCGTCAAGCAAGGCTGATCTTGGTTCCTTCGATTCCCACTGATAAATGAACTCGTATTCCTACTCTTATTCAGTTTATATATGCTTTCCTCGACTGTGTCTTTCACCTGTCCATAAGTAAACAAGAAGAGTCAGATTAAGACAAGATATTTGCATAGCAGTCCTTTTTCAGAAGTTGACTGGATTCATCTTCTATCATATCATATCCATAAGAAGTTCATCAACATTGTGTAAACTAGATATCGAAGGACATCCCACTTCTGTAATTCTGTGTTTGGGTAGACAAAATGAGAATTTAGAGGCAAAGAAAGAAAATCCGAATACCACAGTGTGGCTTTGCCAATAGTTGAATAAGCATAAATATACTAAAGGTAAGGACAGGAGGTCCACTTTCATCTCAAGCATAAGCAGTCATTCTAATTTTGTTGTCTCAAACTTTTAGGGCCATTGACTGACAACAAGGAGATAACTTATCCTCGATGCAAGTATGGCAAAAGAAAAAAAAATGGCCTTCTACAGTTAGATGTATCAAAATTCATTTTCATCAAGCGCGGAAATACTGCAATGTGTGACTATGAAGATAAGCCGCTTTACCATACAGAGATGCACGAGTATAATTTTGAGGCTCTGCTAGGGAAGAGGTCTTTCGCACTTAGGAAATGTGATAATGTTGCACAGAATGACCACAAGGACCAGAAAATTGGGTAAAGGGCATGTCTTTTTTTATTATCGAAAAAATTAAGAGCATGCAGACAATCTAGAGAGAATTACGTACAATAAAACGATGCACGAGTGTTTTATGCTCCTGTCCGATACGGTGTACTCTGCCAACTGCTTGTGCTTCAGCTGCTGGATTCAGCAGCGGCTCTACCAGAATTACATGCTGAGCTTCCAAAAGATTTAGCCCATTCGCACCATGTTGGATTAAGAGCAGTAGCACTTTGGGGGATTTGGCATCTAGTTCATCTTCTGGCTTTGTATCGCTTTCTTTAGCATTGCTCTTATGTCTGAAGCTGCTGATGGCAATTTGTGATTTCCTACAGAATGATACCAAGACAAATTAAAATGAGAAATTGAACAAATGATCCATAATCAAGTAATTTTTTTTAAATATTTTAAGAAACCATCATCTGAGGCACAGGAGAACTGCATCCAAGTTCCTCTAGGATTTCCCCAAGCTTCCTTATATATCAAAAGATTCGATATGGACTTTTTCTTTTTTCTCATTTTCATTCGAACTAGTACCGATGTATTCATAAGCACATATCGACAACCACAATCTGAACCACATGAGACACCAAGAAACATGACGTTTTTAGGCAGAGCATCCCCATGGCACTTCATACTCGTCCATGGGATTTGCAAGTGAAAATGAAACCAATTGATGCTTTTAGAAACCAATGTTGGGATATCACTTGTGTTCCAAACATTTTATAATCATAGATTGAAAATGAGTTATATGCTTTGTTAGGGATGAAATTTGACAGGGGTTATGATATTCTATTAAATTTTCTCCACTAAACAAATATAAATATTTAAAGATTAGTTAGATACTTCTGTATTAGGAAACACAAATCATGATACAGCAAGTTAAGATGCTTTGTTCTGAAATCAAGCACCAATTTGCTTCTAGTGTTGACCAGGTCCTTCTTTCCTATAATGTGACTTGCTTTGGCAATTAATAATTACTTGACACACTACATATCAGAAATGAAATTTGATGCGTAAACTTCCATCACCCGAAAACATCATTGTCCAAAAAAGCATGAGGAGAAACACCTACCTTCCTCCTTTCATCCTGACAAAGCTTATATTGTTGGCAGCAAAAGCATGCTGTAACACATCAAGGACATCATTCCAACTGGAAAAAACAAGAATCTTTGATCGGGGATCTGTAGAGCTGATCCATAAAATTCTCCTCGTCACAGCTTCAATCTTCAAAAGATGGTGACGGATTGTCAGAGAAAAGTTAACACACAAGTAACCACCAAACAGAACAGGAGATAGAGCAAAACCAAATTATTATGTATTAGTATTAGTAACAGAGCTTGATTTCAGAAAATTCCAATTGCATACTCGAATCAAAGAGGCAAGAGATTTAATCACCTACAAAAGCCAAATCAGAACATGCACAAGCTTGACGGGCATGCTTAATACCAGTCAAGGTGGTTATTACCTCATTAATTTAATTCTAAATGACATTACCTTCGTACTGTATGAACCTTGGACGGTTACAGAAGCTTCAGTTTTGTCATAAGTGTGGCATGTTACATCTTGTCGATCATCAGCAAATGCAATATTTCCAAAATCAGTGGCATGCCGGCATGTTGGGCACATTACCCTATTATCATGATGAAATTTTCCCGGTGAAATCAGTCTCCTCTCCGTCATCACAAATAAACCTGGAATGAAGTTACTATTATTTAAATTTTCAAGTATGTAATCATTATTAGTCACACAAACAACTGAGGCCAAAGACGACCTTGAAAAGTTGACTCGACAAAAACAGTATAACCATGATGCAATCTCTCTCAACCAACCAAAAATGCATTTTAATGTTATTTTCTCTTTCTCATTCCTGAGAGGATCACAATAATCTTAAAGAATTACTTCACATCCAGATTTATCGTACAGGAAAATGTACTTGTACCCAAGCATTCAACTAAGTTCAAGTTCAAGGTAGTAACAAGAAAAAAAGTCCTCCCAAAGAATAATGTGTTAGGCATATAAGCTAGGGAGCCCTAACTTAACCCAAAACCATGGTCAATATACCGTTCCACACTTTCATATGGAATTGATGTGGGATATTGTAACATAATGAAGATATAATGCGGGCCTACTGCTGTAAATTAATGTAGAATGCAAAAATCTACTTAGAACCACTTCTACCGAAGGTTGGAGAACTCGCTAGGCACTAGTCGGGCGGCCGAGGGGCGCCTAGTCAGGGAAGCAAGTATGGCTTAATGTGGTCTCGTAACTACATTTCCTATCCTAACTTAGAACCACTTCTACCTATCCTAACTTGAAATAATTACTTGGCAATATATGGGGAAGCAAGTAGATATGCTTCATTACTATTTACTATTGACAATTATGGCTTAATGTGGTCTCGTAACTACATTTCCGCTCATAAATCTTTTTACAATAGTTTTATTCCACTTGTGCTGTACTTGGCTATCAACAAAGCCTCCCTCCTCAGTCATGTAAGAAATAATTTCATATTTAGGAAAACACTTTCATTTGTTCTAGGATATTGAGTTCATATATGATTTGGGATGTAATAATACTTAGACTAATCAGCCCCTGGTTCCAACACCTAAGCAATCGTGCATGCAATTAGATGAAGTCCAACGTCATCCGTATTCCAATTCAATGTCTTTGGGTCATTCTCTTTCACTGTGTGTCTCCCTAATATAGATATATTTCAGGAACTTAGTCAAGTCTGCTAATCCTTAAGTCAAACAGCATAGATATTTTCTTGAGTGGTGCAGGATTACAAAAGGCTATCTTTTGATTAATAAAGTCCCAGTCCTAGTATTAACATGCTATTAAGTCCTATCTTGCTTCAGTTCTTCGATTTTCTTTCTCCATCAAACCCCATCTAAGAAACTCAGCAGTCATTGCTGCTTGGTTCTGACACATGCTTAGAAGTGTAGCAGCATTGAACTCATTTATTAGTCATGAAGTAGTTAAAATGCTTCCTGTTCTAAACATGTTCTGAATTATGAAACAAGAAAATAATACTTGACAAGCACCATCTTTTCATGCAGAATGTTTGCCAACAGAGAAGTAGAGCTGATTGAGACTTACAATTGATTAAACTATCTATATATCTATTGCTTGTAAAATACTTAATAGTTAATATGCTAGCTCATCTAGATAAATTTGGGAAGATGAAAAGGCAAGCAGCATTCTTGCACGAACAATGTTTATGCACCAAAACAGGAATATGGTTGCTGCAGACTTACATTTACAACAAGTGACATGGCCACATTGAAAAACCATTTTTTGACTACCAAGCTGCTCTTGACAAACTGGACATGATTCACCATCCACTTTAGTGCATCCACTTTCTGAAGGCACTACAGCTTCAGCTATAGTTGAAGCATTAAAGCATTCTGCTTTGATATCTTGCGTAGATTGTACTAAACCCTGGCAAGCAAATAGCAACAATATACACTTATCAGCTTTTTTTTCCTTTTTTGTCAATAAGAACTCCAAATGTGTAATGAGTTTGACATATGTTCTAATGGATCCAACATTAGATGCACCATTACTTGCTGGTTACATCATTTGAAGTTAAAGGCATCTTTCTTGACTTATGCTTACAATTTTCAAGTCCAAAAACAACCAAGAGAAATTATTCTTTCATAAAACAAAGGAACATATCAGCACAGTCTTTGGCTTATAAAGGGCTCACTGACATATTTTTAGTTCAAAAATCCCTGGAGAAATTATGACTCATCCTACATTAAGTTAATTATATAGCTAACATCTTTGCTGATATCGCTTGTCACATGCACCAGATGCAGACTTCAGATCCAATAGAACTTTGAAGTAGGTGCCATTCTCAAAACACTTACTCTTAGAGTAGGCGTAATTTCTGTTATTAAAGAGTTTCAGAACATGATCAAAAGGAAAAAGATGCAGCAGGCTCATTTTGTTAGAGGTAGCACGATACATCCATGTTTCAAAGCTGGGATGAAGGTTCCATTTTTCAGATTTCTATGCTTCCCGATTTCCCAAGTTTCCTTTTTAAATATAATTTCCCTTGTAATCTAGTTTTATATTCAAATCCTCCATCTGGAACACAGATGGTCTTGACTAAATACAAATTCATACTTAGAGCACTTACCATTTAGCTATTACAATTTCAAATACCCAAAAAATATTTTATCAAGAATATATTTTGTTCCTTCATTCCTCATTGCGATAAATCATCAAACACCATATCATCTGCATAAATCCCCCCCCCCCCCCCCACGCAGTGATTGCACAAAGAAAAGTAATTGAACTATATTCTAGTTACCTCTTGAACTAATGAAACAAGCAATTTCTGAAATATTAGAATTAAACGAACCCCCTAAATATAGTGACACCATATACAGAAGAAATAGTCAACTCTAGTAGGATATGTAGCAGCCAAAAGTTCCACTTGGTATATTCTAGCTAAGTATCAGTATTCTCACCATTGAAACAATTTGAAGGAACTTTAGTTGGAAGAGAACCTTTAAAATCTTTCTGCAATCCTTTGAACCATACCAGAATTATAATCTGAACTTGAGCTAATCGCTATCTGATACTTTAGACTCAATTTTGAATAGCATTGATATGTTTATAAAGAAATCATAAACACAGCAGTTTTGTTTCAGGAAGTGGATCATCAAAGTAGAAACTAAGAGAAAGAACTACAACTGAATATGCGGCCAGAAAGCAAGGCTTCATAGCTACCTTCAAATACCGAAGCTGTCCTTTTATACGCGACAATGAATCCATAGCTATAAACTTTTCACCAGAATTTTCAACACTAGCTGTATCCAACTCTTCTGGACTTAAAGCATCAATAGAGTTATCATCCTCATTTTCTCTAAGGCGCAACCTTGAGGTAGCCATCTTTATTTCATCATGGGCACGCAGAGCATGTGCCTGAGAGATAGCCAAAGACCTTGCTAGAGCATACTCCTTGCGCAGTAACTGGGCAGTAAATAATAGGCAGAAGAAAAGAAAGTTTGAGAGAGCAAACCAGATGAGTTTCATAACCATAATAAGATAAACACACTAATTTGCATCCAACATAAATTCATTTTGTGTACATTATGAGAGAGAAGTGCTTCCATCATAAATGGATGGTAATGCCAAAACATGCAGCAAAATCTAGATAAAGTTCTCCAAACATCAAAGCTGAGTGAAGAAGTTTAAATTAGATCATGGGTTATATCATGCTGATTGAACAGACAACACAGATATGTGTGCCGTACTTCAAGAAGATCGAGCTGCTTTCTGGCTGCTGAAATTTTGTCTCTTTCTAGGAATCCCCTGCAGTTGTTTCTGATTATTGTCAGTGCAATCTCCAAATCAGAGGGTGACTTCGACACCTGCAAGGAAAAAATTATGAAGGAAATAATGGAAGAGTTGTCTCCATGCTGATACATTACTTGTATCAAAATCATGACATCCATTCGCATAATGATACCATCAGTGAAGCAATACATCAAAGTAGCAAGCTAGACTAATGGTCTGTGTCTAAATAGACCAATTAAATTGTAACAAATCTGGAAGTGGTCTTAAAAAAGGTGGGATCATGAGTACACCACTGCTTTCTTACAAATAGCTAGGATTTTATTTCTCAACAGAAGTGATTCTAAGAAAAGATAAAGAAAAAAGGACGGAAAAGGAGTAATTGGCACAATGGTCTTTTCAACAAACAAAGAGTAGAAAACCTTTCCGCGGAGAGTGATATCATTTGTTTTTACCTTGAAGCCCCTTCCCTACTCAATGACAACCATGTCATGCACTCGGGCTTTTTCATGAGAGGACTGAACTTGGAGGTTTATCCTAGTCCAGTTCCCTGTAGCAGCCCAAATAATTACCCATTTTTTGTTGCCCACTAGTAGATAGAACATCCTAGGACTTGTGCAGAGGAGATTCTACAGCAGGTTTTAGAACCTCAATTGTAAATATCCAACTAGAAGTCCAGGATACTCTAGAGGACATATTGCAGCTGTTGGAACAAGATGCAGCACCGATCATTCGGGAGGTGAAGTTGGAACGGTTTCATTTGTAACCACAAAGCAATCTAAGAATTTCAAGTGTGTTTGAGACTTGAGTGGATAAAGCTTAAATGTTCTTATAAGCTGTCTTACGCCTTATTTCTTACTTAATTTTCCAATCCAAGCACTTAGTGCACACAACACTTTAACAAGCGAGGATCACTTAGTTACCACATGGGACATGAGCTAAGGTCGCATGAGACCTTGATAAAGGAATTCTTTGTTTTTTTTCTTCATAAATCATATATTTTATTTCAAACAAAATCTTGACAAACCAAGTAATGCAACAACGAACCGTCACTTTCTCCATCATTTCCCTCTTCTTTCCATTATCTTGGTGATCAGAAGTCTTGTCTTCTCGTGACAAGTTCCAATAGAACTGATTTAGAGCAGACTGCTTTTTTTGCAGATTTACTGCCTCTTCTACAGATGTAATCACCTCCCCGTTATTACTTTTGTTAAGGCGGAACAACCTAGCTTCATAAACCTGACAGGAAGTGATAATTATGAAGCAAGTGACAAGGCAACACATGCCATAATAATTTAGTGAAATGAGACAAGTGATGCAAATTACAGACCTGAAATATTTCATCCAACTCACAATGCGTGCATGCAGGACCATCTAAGTTAGAATTGCACTTTTTACAGTATCTCACACGTGCAATGTCCTCTTCTCTAGGATTTTCCATCGTTTGGTCAATTTCCAAGAGTCTATCAAGTAAAGTTTTTCTTGACTCTTCCAAGGCATCCAAACCAGTTTGAATGTAATATTTTAGAGTTGTTATGCTGCGGAAGCTGTTTGAAAACACAATATGGATATTAGTGCTGAATGAATTCAACCTGTAGCAGCGCTAATTATAGTTGGAACAATTCCATCTACAGAAAATTTATGAAGTAATTAGTTTTTATGGCTCATAAACCAAAACAGGAACATATTATCTATAAAATAGCAGAGTTGTGACTTGTGAGACTCTAGGTTTAGCTCTGGTTGCTAAGAGACCACTAGAAAATTTTGTTATCCACATAAATAACTTGCGCATGTAAATATGGGAAAAAAGCTCTAACTCCAACTGTAATCAGAAGGCAAAAACAAAATTTAGAAAATGCAATTTTGACATAATTTCTAGTTGTATGCAAGCACTGCTATTCATAAGGTTTAAGCCATCTATCTAAGGACCATAATAAACTTCTGATAGAACAATTAATTCTACAATAATGGTAAGGACTTTTAACTTTCAAATGTAAAATTGTACAATTTTTCTTAAGATGCATGAATTTATGTTCCAAGTTTCTGGAGTTATTTTCTATTTGCAATTTACATCTATTTGCCCCCTTAATTTCTTGATTTGGTTGTATTTTATTCCTTCCCCGATCTAAGGTGTTCCTGCTGTTTGACTTCCCAATCATTTTAACAGCTGGCTGCTAATTGAAACTACGGGTTTCAAGTTCAACGACAACTTGTCTGTCAGGGCTTGGAGAAAGCCAACTGCACTCCAGAGAAAGAAACTAGAAGGTGAGCCAAACCAAGCTCACTTTTGCAATGGTTATCAGATCACAAGCCAAGCTGAAACTGGGAATAAACAGAAGCTCCACGCCACCAAAATTAGTTTCAGTATTTTTGTTTGTTCTACCAATATTAAATTCTTCACTCCAGGGACAAAGATAATTGATTATTGTTAAAAAGAAAAGAAAAGAAAAGAAATACAGATGCCAACTAACTAAAAGTTTTTAATTGCATTTTCATCTGATCACATTCATATAAAATAAAAGCCTGTTCAATGACACCTTGAACAATGAGCTCTAAGCAATTGATTAATTATTGCACTTCCTTTATCTCATGTTAGATCACATTCTAGTTGCAACACAACTCTGTAAATTCTTAACCATTCTAATGATTCCTAAGACCTCGAATTTCTCTATGCCCTAGACAGTGGCAGTCCTATACCTACTAGTGGTAAACACCATTCCACTAAATCCAATAACTAAAAATTTCTCTATGCCCTAGACAGTGGCAGTCCTATACCTACTAGTGGTAAACACCATTCCACTAAATCCAATAACTAAAACAACATAAATAAACCGAGAAAACTCTGTCTAGGTTACAGCAAAGAAGACTTGCATGGCTAAACTGGTTATGGTTAAAGTATGTAGAACCAGGAAAAGAAACCATCACTAACCAGGCTGGAATCCTTGATTTCTTGTTCAAATTCCCAGAAAGCGCTTCTCCTATTTTTTGGATCAGCAAACTAGATAAATCGTTATTTTGCTCAATGTGATGCAGGGCATCTAGCCACCAAGTGGTATGCTGATGTTTCCTTTCTGTAAAAGCTTCGCAGACCTTCAGCAGATAGGGATAATCAGCAAAGAGAAAATATGAACTGCAACAGCAGGAGAAATCACATACGGTGAACCAAATAAAACAGGAAATGCAAATGTGTCAAGCCAAGCACATCAAGATACACAACAATACTCCCCATCCCACCACCACCTCTGCCACAACCGTGGCCTCCTCGTGAGGCCCCCCAAAATAAAGAAGAAAAGAAAAGAGATCCAAAGAAGTTCCTAGAATGAAGTTTGTTTAATAACATATAGATTTAAGGTATCTCGAAAACAGCAAACCTGTTCATATGACCTCCTGAACTCCTGTTGAGCAATGGATAACTTTGAAGTAAATATTGACAAGAATTTCTGCTTTAGATCCTCGCATGCTATCCTCAACCATCGAATATATATAGATATATGAGGCTGAATGACTGAATTTGTTTCACCATTTCTCAATAAGCTTAATGGAACAGTAAGTGAATCATCAGAAATTACTCTCAAACTGGGATTACATCTAGTCATTTCTTCACTTTCAATAGTATGATTATCTTTCTCATCAACACCAAACTCCAATAATTTCTCACAGTATCCTGAAACAGACTTCTCTTGTGAGCTATCGTCAGTGAGAGGCAATGATTCAGCAAGGTTATGATGAATGTGAATATTCAACAGAGGATCCAAGCGGAAATTGTCAGAGTGCTCTTTAACTAAATCCAGTGCCTCTTTATACAATGATACAGCTTGAGGAAAATCTTGCTTGATCATAGAAATACCGGCAAGTCCATTCAATGCGACAACTAGTTTCCTGAGGGCTTCCTCGCCTTCTACCTTTGTCTTTCCAATAAGAACCTGCAGAAAGGAAAACCAAATTAATAGACTAGCAGTACTAATAAAGTGGGCAGGGACCCTTTTCTACAATGATAATTTGTAATCATATTAAACCCACCGACAGTATCTCTTCCATGGTCATGGGAGACTTCTGTAAAGAACGTAGACCAGAACTTCCTACTTGAGGATGGCAGCAAGCCTGGCGAAGCTTTAGGAGTGAGTTAAACAGCTTGGAAGCTTCCACATTGGTGATATAAGGTCCAGTTATGGCATCAGATGACTTGGAATCTGGACAGGATGATTATTAGAATCAGATTTTTAACAGGAAAGGGTGGAAAATTTGTGAAGAGTTAAAGATTATTTCACAACATAATGCTTCAAAAGTCTTCATTAAGATGATACAAAAGAAAGTTATTTACCAGCTGTTCTTTTCTTTCTGACGTCTTCCTTAAAGCTTTCAACAACTTCACGGGCATCATCTACACAAGTTTCATGTTGCCTCTGGTAGAAGTGTTCTTCAATTGGTGAGAAAGAGAGCCAAGAGACACATTCTTCCTGGGGAGGAAGTTGCAACTCATCCCAAACATGTGCTTTCGAGGACCTCCACATAAGTTGTTTAAAGAATTTATGTGTGAAAGCCATAGCTCCAGCATCTCCCCTCTGCAAAATAAGAGAAAAATAAAAACCTACAAACCAAAATTCTGGCAGCAAGAAATCATTACCATGAGATATTCATAAGAAAAAAATGCAACTAAGCCCAATACAATGCCCCACACATCAAACACAAGTAACATTGAAGACTAAACTCAAGCCTCCCACATTCTTTTATATATGTAAACAAGGTAGATCAAAGAAGAGAACAGCATCAGTTTTTCAAATAAATCAAGCTATTATCCACAGTTCAACTTTAAAGCCAACTGGGTTCACCACTCTGTCAGTTTCTATACTTCCAATCTAAGGATGAACAATTGAATAATCACAATGTTAGCAAACAGAAAGGCAACCTTGATTTTCACATGTAACATCTTTTACATTGAATTCTCCTCAAACCATAACTACTGTCAAATCGCATAAAAATCATTAATGTGATGTGATGCATGTACTACTCAGAGATCTGATACTGTGAGAAATTACTTAAGGGTCGAGGCCTTCCTACATGTGCATTAACTAAGGAGAAAACAACTATCCATGTGCACAGTATCTAAGGAAATTTTTACTAAGGTGTGTAGCCACTATGACACTTGTCAACTTATGAAAATTATTAATCGCACGCATATGAACAATTATAACTAAGAAGAATCAACATTATAATATGTTTCATACCTCATATGGAATAGAAATGACATCAGTCCACCATCGGAGAACATCGAATGGACTTGATCCAAGGAATCTCAAAAGCCCATATAGATCATCAAGTTTTCGTTGTATGGGGGTCCCTGTAATACACCAACGATGTTTTGCATGTAGACGCAATGCCAGTTCTGTTGCTGCAGCAGCATTACCTTCCACCATTTGAGCTTCATCCAAACATATTCTCCACCATAAAATTCTGGTTAGAAGAGTTGGAACAACTGGGTATCTGTGAAATAAAACCAGTGAATAAGGTAATCAACAATATTTTAATGCCCTCCTCAAAAAAAAAAAAATCTTAATGCCAAGGCTATGGAAATCTTAAATAGAGAAAAGAAGACTCAACTTTCTGGTCCTTAAATTGAGAAATGATAGGAATAGAAAAGATAGCTGGAAACTTTGGATGATGTTTTTTGACCAAAAGCAGAAGATTAATAGCGAGATAACTCATGCAAATATCCATGTACTAGAAAATCTATTTTCCTCGGCTGAGAGCCTGCGGAAGGATATATTGAGAAGGCAGACCGTCATAATCAATAAAAGCTTTAAGTGACAAGAAGAAGGCATCAATCCTAATAGATTTCTTACGCCGTTAGGCTGGTCACCAGAGGTTCATACAATCTTGAACTGAAAGAGAGTATCTCTTATTTATCTTTCTACTACAAGTATATTCTAGCACAAACATCTTTAATGTTCTTATAATACCCCAGGAGAGTCGAGAGTGTTTTTATTTTTTCCTTTTTTATTTATAGAATTATCAATCATCGACTAGGCAATATCTCACTCAGGTGCTCAATAAGAGTTGAATGAAATAAAGATGATTGTCTTCTGCAGTTCAGCTAGCAGAAAATGTGAAACCAGTTTACAGATAATTTTGCAAAAAAATGTAATCAGATAAATGACTCTCAGAATGTAGTCAGAGCACTATTCCACTTTTACAGCTTATCTGGAAATAAGGGGTGTGAACAGATAGCTCTATCTTTTGAACATTTGTCTTTACATACATCGTGTTAGCACAATCCAAGACTGATGTCATTTGATCTGTTCTTTTCAGATAATCTATTCAGTGAAATGATGTATATTCAAGAATGCTAAGAAGAGTGAGCAGCAAGAATAAAGAAGAGATGTGGGGCACAACTATCATGTGAAAACACAAACACAAATACAGTCTTAAAAAAGACATACCAGAATAATTTGACTAAATGGAAAAAAAAAAAAAACTCTCACAAATGCCAAATGATAAGAGAGGGTATTCGCATAAAACTAGGACTGAAAAAGAAATGGCATATCATTAATGAAGCATCAATAGAAGGTATGGTAACCGCATGTTCTCTAAAATGCCAAAAGAGAATTTAGTTTGGTAACTGAAATACCATCCTGGAACATATTCAATGTAAGAATCACAAAGTTATTTATAGACAACTGGTTTCTTCAACTTAGATGCAGCTCAAGTTAATGAACTGCTCAGGGCATATTTTTCTAGATGGTTCACTAGAGAAGCTGGGACTTTTAACCTCCAATTTACCCTAGAGAATACTACTTCAAGATGTTCCAGAAATTACCTCTTCTTGTATCTCATAAAGCGCCGATCCCCTTCATGTCTTTCAGAATCATGTGGCAAATCCTCTTTGAGAATATCATAAGTTGTCAAGACAATGTCAGCGCTTAGAAGTTCATCTATACCAATAACAGGTTCATCGGAGAAGGAAGTATGCTTAACTCCTCCATAAATGCATATTCTCAAAGAGTCAGGATTTGTGTGTCTGTTCAGGCAATGGAAATAAAATCGAATTATCAACTGAATGTTAAAAAAATATCATTCTTTTCTCACGGCTGAGCAAAACTAATAAACCATCTTAAAACATCATGAGCATCAAAGAGGAAGACAATGTATACTATTACCATCTACAGCTAAAGTGATTTGATGATAGATCTATTCTATGATTGATGGGAATAAGTAATGTTGAGAAATTGATAAGTTATATGATGACAGAACAGAGTGCTTGCTACTTTTCGTATGGCTCAATTTCTTTACAGATTTGGTAAATTGACATGTCCAATATTTCAAAGCGCAATATTAACTTTTGCAGAAGGAGATATTTGGTATAACAGACAGACTGAACAAGGATTAGAGTAATGATTCAATCCTAGTAGGGCAGTAGACACAGACAGTGCATGAAGAATTCGTGCAACGAATAACATTTAGCAGACACTAGCAAAAGAAGGCAGTTTCGGTGTATGGGATACTCTTGGCTCTTGCGAGACTAAAAGGCCATAACTCAATGAAATCGCACTCTTTTGTGGAGTGTATATTCCAATCAGTGTAGATTAAATTAAGTAATCTTCAAAGCACTCATCTAAAGTTAAAGCAATGTTATCATGGAAATACTCAAAATAAAATGTCAAAGCTAAATGATGAGCAAGGTTAAACAGGCCCAAAAACCCCGGATTACCTGTACTTGAACAAACACACGCAATTAGAGACTGAGAAAGACAAGATTAAAACCAAACTTGTTTTAATCAGGATGTATTGGCAGATTATCCAAATTAAATAACAAATAAAATACAGAGCCAATGACACAGAGCAGTATCATATTTAGTTTTGACTTAGAAATAAATAAATAGAACTTTTCTGGATAAATGGACAATCAAGAAAGCACAAAAACTGCTCAAAATACTGAAATATAAATATAAAAATCAAGAAATTTTTAATCAACCATATCCGAGGAAAAGGAAATTATTGAGCAGCTTTCAAACATGCAAGGCGTCCCATATAACAAGAGGCAAGAGCAACTACATAATATTCTGAATAGCTATCCTTTCCTAGATTTCATAAGCAAAATGTCTTAGAGTTTTAACAGATTGAGTTAATGATAGAATTTCAAACCAAATGTGTAAAGGACTAAAGGTAAACTGTAAACACACATCATTTTCAGAACAAATGTGTAAAAGTAAACACACATAACTATGTTATATCCCACAAATCACAGTTATATTGTACACACTCAAAATATATGCACAGGCAACCAAAGAACAAAACAGTTACCGAAGAACTTCAGCATGCCACTGGATCAATATTGGAGTTGGACAAACGATAAGAGTTGCACCTGCAGCAATCGGAGGTTCTGTGACCTGCATCAGCGAAGAGCATGTCTGACATATGTGCTCTCCATCCATCTCAACTATTTCAGCATCATTCTTTCTCTTTCTACTCTTCCTAGACTTTCCAATTGAGACCTCCTCACAGTTTGCTCCTCCAGCAGCTTCCCTAGATTTTGATGTTTTCTTTTTAACTGAATACCCAACACAATCTGCATGTTGCCATGCATCACAAAGATCACATTGCACCCACAGACCTTTATACTTGTAGCTTTCAGTAACAGCACCACATAAGCACTCAACCCGCTCCCTTTTTAGTCTTTTCAAGTTATAATTTTGCAATCTTTCAACTTGCTTTGGGTCACCAGAACTAGGAGCAGCTTCAGATGATGGCATCGGGTGAGCAAAAACACAAGAGAGCACCTCAATAGTTTTTCCGAGGCCCATCTCATCTACATTTTAGATTGTCAATACCAACAACAGCAACCACAGACCCATTAGTCATTCTTGTTTTCATCAAAAATACCAGATTTTACATTGAAAAGTAAAAGCTGCAGTAGAATGCTGATACAGTATTAGTCAGATTGTTAAATTCTTTACTTAATAAGAAACCTGAAAATTTCATTAAAAGAGGGGAAACTGTTAATGAGTCATCCCTTGAATATTGAGAACCACCCTATTAACATACAATTCCAATCTCTTACTAAATCTGAAACAAGAAGGCCTTAAATTCTTTTATTTGAAACCAACCAATCAACCCTTGACCCTACCCCACAACTTGTCTAAGTATTTCCTTTCATGCGAAAGAGACCAACATAAGGCTGGAATAATAACCCCCCCATAAAACTTGACTCTTTTTGTAGATGAATCCATCAAGATTTGACAAAAACAGATGGATGGCTGAGGAAATATCCACTATAAGCTCAACTCCATCAACATTTTATGCCATAAACAAAGAGTAAATGAGTAACAGAAAAATAAAAATAAAGGCTGTTTTGATCTTCAGACTGCTTCTTGTACAAGATGCACGAATTGGGGGAAAGGGCGTGTGGAAGGCACCTTTGTAATACATCATAGGTGAGCAATTTATACAATACCAACAACCATGAAAAGAATTGCACATTCCTGGGTACAGAAAGAAAGGAAAAGGAGGATAGGATTCTATAGGAAATAAGAACCGCAAAAAGATTTAAATTTTATATTATCAATGTACGTCGAATTACAAGCATCTGGAAGATCACTCATCGAAGGTAAGTGTATGATTCTTTACATGCATTGTCAACATTTCCTATTGAATATCAAAATAATAGATCCGCAGAATCAACGATTGAATTAAAGACGCATTAGCTCATTTTGTGACTAAAAAATTGAGAATGCTAACATACCAGCGAGAATTCCACCAGAAACATATGATGCGCAGCAGATAGCTTGTAATGAGACATTTCCACTGTGCATAAAATTACAAATCTCATTCAGTATATGAGTGGCACAATAACACAAAAAAGAAAGATGAACAAAGAGATCATTTCCATCAAACATTTTAAAAACCTTAGGTGTCTGAAATTTTGTTATTAGAAAGATAGGGAAAGAAGAAACCGCTAAATTTACACTGGTGAACAAATGGGTAGCAAAATATTGACTTTAAACTTGGCATTCTTCGAATAACATATATAAAACACTTCATATTAACTAAAACTAAAACTATTGTGCATCTGTAGCCCATAGAAACTATCAATATATATACTTATCTTAATCAAATCCCATATCATGCAGATTAATAGATAAAATTTTGTAGTTCCATGTATGTCCTATTATTGACAATGTGTATGTCGAAGAGCCATGATAACTCATTGATTAATAATAATAATAATAATAATAATTAAAAAAACACTAAAATCCAAACAAAAGAAGATTCCACCATGACCTTTTTAGGACAATTGCCATAATGTAGAAACAAAATCATAACTTCAGCTTGAGTTGGTATAGCCAGGACTGGCCCTGAGACATTGGTCTATGTTTCAAAAACCATTGATAGTGGTTTAGAATTATAGATTGCAACCAGCCCGGGTTCTAGTTTGGCTATAGATCCTAACTACGATATATTCAGAAGAAGCATTTAACTGAATTTAGATACCATCTTTCTCAATCTCAAGTGCAATGATTAGACTCATCAGTTGAAAGTGAAGAATTTAACTTATGCATTCACGTAGTAATCATTATGAACAATTAGCTCATTTTTCTGTTTAACACTTTTCTTGTTTAGTTTTGAAAACAAATTGAGTTTTGAATTTTTAATATAACAGTACCAACTCCAGTTTTTAAATGTGTTCCATGAATCATACACATCGATGACCCATCTAGGTTCAATCAGATTTGTACAATCAAGGTTGTAAAGTAGAGTAGAAATTTCAGTTTTGAATATAAGATGTCAAAGATGTTATTATGCACGAATTCCTTCAAGATGTGCCTGTATGAATATTTTATTTGTAGAGCGTGGAGTGAGTCTCAGCAAACTAATGAGTGACCAAGTCCCAGGCTTGCAGCAAACTAACAATTGATTGTGAGAAAATAAAATCGGGCAAACAATATAGCAAAACCTGATAATTGTGGCAAGTCAAATCCTCAGTTATATATATTATACACATCAGATAATTGAGAACACTTTCAGGGTAATATTGTAATACATAAAATAATTGCCCAAAATTCAAAATCAAGAGATTTTTGTTATTATTGACATCAAAACAAAATTCTTCTTTAAGGAACTGAGGAACATACCTAAAAGGATTGTAATAAATTCTTCTAGATGTGTTGATCAAATTTAGAGGCATACATAGAGGAGAAATATGACTTCTTTCGTTGCCACCTAAATGCTCAAAATCACCTTTTTCTCGCTTTACCATCCAGTAAGCTGCACGACGCTGGTATGGTCGTAGTTCAGGGAGCAAGTCTGGAAGGTTATCTTCCAGCATTGGTGCTTCCCTATTGCAAGAAAATCAATCAGGTCATCTTCAGAAGAGATGTTTGCCAAGAACTAAAACCCTCATAAAAGGAAAGCTCAACTTTCCATGAATACTTACTTTGATGGCTTAACAGCTTCATAAAAGCTGGAGACTTCAAACCTCACTTGTTGTCTTGATGCGTATGGATCACCATCGGCCACAGGAGGCTCATCAATCTCCACATTATTAACACCATTATATCCATATCTAGCTTCCGAAGTCATAACTTCTGGCCGCAGCCATGCCATAACATTCATCATACTTTTCTTCCAGAGCTGCCTTGTATTATCTAGTAGCGATTCACACTCATCAAACACACTCCCAAGAATCTCAACCCGGATAGATATGGATGACATGCCCTTCAAAAACTCGATTCCTAAAACTGGCCTAACAGTCAGGTACTTCAAACTAGCCAAATGAACAAGACCTGTAACTCCTTCATCAGTCCCATCAACAGTTCCAGACACCATTACTACATCCCTCTCTGTTCCCTCGACTGCGCATTTCATCACAAACTGCAAGCATGTATCGCTCTCGGACAAAACCGGCCAATTCCCTAATTTCATACGATCGAGATGCTCATTCACATTGTTCAATTGAAACCTCAAGAAGCACCTAGAATCCCTATGAAACTCCTCAGTCAACGTGTAGCCGCAAAACTCCTCACTCACCGTCAAATTCAACAGAACAATTTCAGAGATATCATAATGCTCCTCGGAAACCCAACTGGACTTAACAATTTCAACAAAAAACGGTTCTTTAGCAGCATCCAACTCATCTTTGCCCTGTTGTGCAGCGTTATCTTTGTTAAATTCTGCTTCAGATGACGGCCCTTCCACCACTCCCCCAGTCCTACGCGGCCGAATTTGCTTCCTCCTACCCATGACTACACAAGAAGATTACCAAAAAAAAAGAACTTAAATCACTGACTCAAAACACATAAAATTCAGTTTCAGCAAAGAATTCCAAGAGATACACTTACCTTTTTAACTGGTGTAAGCGTTTACTGTGCGCATTGAGGAATTCAAACCATGTATTCGTGCACGAACTGTGCGTTTGTGGAAGAAAGGTTAGTATAGAAGTAAAAAAAAGTAAAATTTAGCAAGAGTTGGTTAATATGGGTAAATAATAACGAGTGGGAATTGTGGGAGAACTCAAAACCCTTATTAAATCTATTGGTTTTCTACTTTCATAAGACGGCCAACGGTGAATATGTCTCCGTTGCAGATATCAAATCAAATTCTTCACAATTTTTCAGTTTCATTTTAATTTTCACATTTCTGGGTTTTTGGTGAAACAAATTTATGTTTTGGAGATTTGCTTTGAAAATTGTTTTCCAATTAACAATTGTGGGTGTTTGGCTCAATTAGAATTGGAATTAAATATAAGGGTATTTCTCTAAATATACCACTAAATTGTTTTTACACAACATGTATTTTGTTAAAAAAAAAAATCATTTTTTCTATACATACTGCTGTAAAAGTCTTATTTAGTTTTCTATTTGAAACAATAAAATTTAATAGTTTTAGTTATTAATTTAAAAAAAAAAAAACAAAGCACATCGAGCATATCGTCTCTTCATCCTAGAATATGATCCTCTATTTTTAGACCGTGTTTCATCTCATATTCCGTTAATTGGATGATCAGCACATGTCAATTAGAAAGAATTGAAATTTAGCAACAAACAATCCACTACAACATTTTCTCTTCACATTATAATAAATTAATTCAAAATTCATTATTTATTATTTTACTTAAATATTTCCCTTACTAAATATAAATATAAATATAAATATAAATAAGCATTATCTAATAAATTAATAAATATAAATACAAAAATAAACACATAATTGAAAATTATAAAAATAAAATACACCTGCTTCTTACTTCAAAAAATAAAGATTGAAACTACCCTGTTTTAAACAATAAAGAATGAAACAAGTTTCAGGCTTCTTACTTTATCTCGCACTCCAAACCCCATCATACATCAAAGGTTACAAAAGTTTGTTTGGATTGGGTTTTTTTGGTAGGTAACAGTTGCGTATTTTACGCAAATTTGAATATGAATTGATATTATTTATCTTATTAAGTTGTGCGATTTACTAGTTGGTGTGCTTAATTTTCTATCATTTGATGTTTTTGATGTGTTTGCGAGTTTTGCGATGAAAGTAGTGAATATGTTATATATTTGGTACAAAATGATCAATTAAAAGCTTGGAGAGCTAAAAGAGGGTCTAATTAGATTTTGGGCTAAATTAAAGCATACTGGACTGAATTAAATTATCAAAGCCCGTTGAAATCTGAAGTCCGGTGAGGAAAGACAGTGGGTTGACCCGAAAAGCTTCGATCGACCCACCCATGTACAAATTATAAAGGGCTGGGTCGATCCGGTCAATTCATTTGAGTCGACTCTGTGTAAAAACAAACTAATGGGTCGTATGAATAATTTCACTCGACCCAACCTTATAACTTCGCGGGTTGACGAGTTTTTCCTCTGTAATTAGGGTCATAAACCTAAAATATAAACAACCACACTTGGAGAGAAAGAAAAAGACACCTCATATACTTTAGAGATGACTCGGACGCCTCCAGACGCGACACACACATTTTATTCATTATTTTTACATTTCCACGCACCTCGTGAAGACAAATTAAAGGAGGCTACATAGCACCATATACACCTTTGGATAGCTACAATCCATTGGAGAAGAGACTTACAACGGTGATGAAGAGAAAGTTCATCATATATGGGATAAGATTGGATGCCACATAGATCATTCAGTGTTATCTACATTTATTTTATGATGTTTCAAACTCTGTTTTATTTTATTTCCTTTATGCCAAGCTAAATTTCTATTGGGATTATAAGGTTTGCAAGTACTATGGATTAAATGATTTAATTAATTGGATTATATTTTTCATTTATTATTGGGCGTTGATTTTCTAATTTTGATTTCTCATATGTATGTTGATGAGCACAATATGTATATGCAAGCTAATTAATTGGAACAATCTCACCCGTGGTTGATTAATTTAGTGAGATAAAATAGGAGAATCAATTTATGTGATGCTTGGAAGAACTAACCAAGTCAACAAGTATTGCATAGGAATTTAAGTCCAAAGAACTTAATTGTGAATAGTGACGTGTGTAAAGAATTGACCTAGTAAAGTGCATGCTCATTTTAAATGGAGACATGATTACACGAATGTGCATATTGGTGCACTCAAGTAGCAACTCATTTTTTTAACTGCTACACGAGTAAACAGATAACGGGATAAGCATACTTGCGCACTAGTGTATTAGTGTAGTTTTCAATTGTTGCACGAGTTCACAAACAAGTCTAATTATGTATTAATGTATTTGTTCATTTTTGAACGGGTACAATAATCCACGACTGGACATAATCGTGTGCTCATGTATCATATCATTGTTAAACTAATGCACGGGTATACACATTAGACTAAAAATTTATCAATTCTTTAGGGGGTTGCATATGCCCAGAAACTGTACAATTTTTTTTTATTATTTTTTAGCAAAAGAAACTGTACACATTAATTGGCCACAAATCGATCAAAATCATCCAATTAATTGCTACTGAAAGGAGACAAATTGTGAGTTGTGAACACGCAAAATAGTTTAAGGGTGAGTTGTGAACACGCAAAATAGTTTAAGGGATTAGATGAATTCCCAAATAATAATAATATATCAACCAATTTCTCAATGAAGCCTCGCCCACAGTCATATACTACCTCCGTCCCAATAACAAGGATCCATTTCTATTAAAATAGAGAGAGTAAATAATAAAAGGAGACTTTACTATTGGGACGGAGAGAGTAGTAAATTATGAAAAAAGATATTCACCGGCAACAAACTTCACAACGGAACCAACACCTAAGTTGTGGGCATAATAATATAAATATATACTCAAAACAAGACTTTATTTCATCATCTATAAATCCATTATCTATGAGACAACAAATAAACAAATAATACACTAAAACCGAGAGATTTATGTACATATATAAAATCTCTCCAACTTTATAACTACACTATGACTCAAGCACACTCATATAGCTGCAAGAAACCTTACACAGTCAACACAAATTACAATGGACAATTAATAATGAGCCTGCATGGAGCATTGCAGCTCAAATTCACCATTTGCTCTTGATTCTTGATTCTTGAAATTTAAGAAGCCCTCAAACATGAGTTTGATGATCACTTCCTGTTTTCGGATCACCTTTTGAACACTTTGCTAGGGGACGAATACCCCATTAGTCGATGAAGGGGAGAATTCGATAATGGTGGCAGCTCTTCTATCTCTGAGACTGAGGGGGTTGCAATTCTCCAGTTTTCCGTTCTTGATGGGCCAACTGCATATTCCTCATTCTCTCTCTGAGGTTCCTTCATAATACCTTTCAGCTTCCTATCTTGGAGTGGCTCGTGAGAACTGCCAGACAGCATCTTTCTATTGTAAGAGTCTCTCTTGACTCGATCAAGTGAAGCCTCTCCTTCTGTAGAGCAACTTCTACAGAATGATTGCCCGTAGTCATCAGAACATGATACATGCTTGACATGTTGGCAAGAGCTTGAATGAGATGCTGGTTTCAGATTTCTCTGGCCACTTGCTTCATTATAGTCATCGGCCTCACTGGGGGGAGGCGGGGCAGAAGTATCAGGAACATATGGAGCAAGATGAGTTCTCTTCTGGAATGAGAACTTCAGAACCTTCCGACAGGCATTGCACATCAGCTGATGATATCTTTTCTTGAAGAGGAGAAAGTCCACTGGTAGCTGGAGTAGTTCTGAGCAATGATAACAAGCAATAATCGGGGCTCCACCAGCTACAGGTCGGAGATGTCTTTTTGCCTTCTGATGTTTCTCCCTCAACTGTAGCCGTTTGATCTCATCAAGCCTCTGGTTGTCGGACTTTGCCTCACAGCCCCACGACGAGGGTTCAGAGCTTGCATAACGGCGGGGACTTGGGGAATTAGAACTATCGCAGCAGTTATGATCTGTGTGGACCACACAGTGACCATTTTTATGGTGTAAGGAGCATGAAGGCAATTGTGCTGAGTAATGCCGATCTTGTGGACAGCAGTGCAAACAAGAGCAGCTAGCTTGATGCCTATAATGTGCAGCCTCCCCTGAAAAGGCCATTCTTGGATCATTGCACCTTTCACCAAAACCTTTCGCACGATCATGCCGTCGGTTATATTGACCTGCTTGACTTACATCTGCATACATTTCCCTTTCTGGTGCTAAGAGATTGTAGGGACAAGGGCCAAAATTTCGATCATCTGGATACCTTCTATTTGACATAGCTTTGGGGAATTGCATTCTCTGAAGCTGATCTTTCAGTTGACACACTGCTCTCAACAGGTCAATTTTATCTGGATCTGAGTATGAAGACTTGTCTGATAAGTTGAAAGCTGGATGGGGTGGAAGCAAATGGTGACGAGGACCTGAACCGCTTGCAGGCATCCGGCCAGCAATGTGGTCTTTTGAAGGGAATTGTGATCTCGAGACGTCTTCTTCTACATCGTGTCTCATTCTGTTTCGGTCAGTGTACCTATTGGCTTCAATAGATGTACCTCGGCTCCAGGGGCGATGCACTGCATGATGTGAGGGACTTTTTGCCCAATAAGTCCTCTCTGCTTCACTGTTAACTGTGCTATCCCCATTGAATCTGTTCCTTCTGAGTTCTTCTGTGCCCTTATCCTTTCTTGAGGGATGCGAAGCATGTTTGCGGACTCGATTATCAATTCCATCATAAGAAGATTCACTACCATCATAAGCATAATAACTCCGGCTTGTCGGGTAATAAGCCGTGGATCCAGGTCTAAAATTGAGCTCAGAGCTTGTGTCACCAAGATATGAACTTCCCAATGTATCCATTGAGCTAAATCTTACATAATTATGGGCAACTTCCCTTGGAGATTGATCCGGTTGTTCATCATCAGATGTAAGATAAAATGACACAAGACTCCCTTTTGAGGGGCTCCGAGGAGCGTGAACAGAATCACTGGCATTCAGAGTCGTACCCTTTTCACTGGCATTCAAGCTTTTAAACACAGGAAGACCTTTTGAGCCATCATCGACTAGTTCAGCTGATGGTGATATGATGCCATTTTCATGAGAAATAATCCGAGAAGGTGAATTCTGTCCAACAAGCTTAATTTCGCCACTAGATTCTCCATTTTGATAGATAGAAGAGGTCCCACTTGTTTCATCATGTCCTGGCAGAACATAGTTATCCTTCCTCCTCTGTGGCAAAACACCCTCTTGATCTTCATATTCAGGCAAATTCTGGACTTCATCAACAAATTTGTCACCTTTTGGTGACACTAGTTGAGATTCTTCATCTTTCTTTTGTTCTACACTAAAGTCTCGATGCAACTGGCTCTGGTTGTGTTGCTCCACATGTTCACTGGCTTCCGGGGAAAATGTTTCAGCCTCAAGACTAATCTCACCCGAGCTAGGCACTTCATTGGAAGAGTTTGAGCCTGCATTCCATTCTCCATGCTCATCAGATTTGCTTCGATATCTTTCAGGACTTTGGCCTAAAGGGTCGTTTTCCAAAGATTCTTGAACTTCTGAGGGAGAAATTTCACTCCGTGGAGTGGTAATGTCTGGTGAGCCAGAAAGATCATCAGAGGTGCCTCTGTTGTGAGAGAGTTCCACAGAGTCATCACATTCATCTTGACGTCGTATGTTATCATCTGGCGAAGATTCTACTACCTTAGGTGAATCAGTTAAATCATCATTTGAGCTTCTGTCTTCTGTCTGTCCTAAAAAATTGTCTTGTTGACCTTTTGCTGCAGAATCTGTTTCTTGTGAGGGTAATTCAGTGTGGCCAGTCTCCGGTTTTCGAATTTTAGCTGCACACAAATGAATTACAGAAAGAATGTAAGTAAGCAATATGGAGAACACCTAAATATGAGTAGTGGAATATGAGAAGCAATTACCTTGGAGAACAATGCCACACCATCCACACTTGTACATTGGAACATCTGGCAACTCTGGTAGAATCTTTCGGCACCTAGGACATTTAACAAATCGGATGTGTACGTTTGCGTTTGTAGTCATGTTTTACCGGTACTTCACTCCAGTCAAACGGTTGTAGTGCCCAAAATACCAAAATCTAATAGAAAGCATAGACACATTAAAATCAGATCTGTAAGCTTGCAATGGAAACAGAGAACATATTTTATGTATCTAATGAATTATATGTGTAAGGTCTATGTTTGTCTGTAGACAAGAAAGCTATAACTAATGCAACTACAGATTTCATGGAGAGTTCGACTTTGGCTCAGGATGAACACTGGCAGCATGCTTAATAAGTGCAAGTCAGATGGGAAGTGGAGTAAGAACCATTGCACTTATACATAAGTATAAACTATTTATTCTTTCCTTATATACTACAACAGAAGTCTTGAAATTCTGCACACCACAAGAATCAATTAGAAGTACTGCAACAGTTTGACTGCTCATTGCTAGTTTTGTAATCCATAGGCCATGTTCAGATCACTATTTGGAAGAAGGTTTTCAGACACTAAATGAGCCGGAAAGCAAGGGAAGGGATGGTAAGAAGCCTAAAATGTAGATCATACAACTACAGAACTACAAGGGGCTATCTAAAACAGGTGATTCCAAAACACAAAATCCCCCAAATCGACGACTTAGCAATTGAGATAATTACAATGGTATGAGGGGGTTCTATGAGAATTGAACAACAAGAAGAGCAAATAATTTGGTCATATTAATATTTAATATATATCAATTTCATGGGTGTATTCTACAGTGAGGAGACACTAAGTTCGACATCTTGAAATTCACCCATCTCCTATTCTGTCTCAGAATGACCATTTATAGTAGCATTTACAAGTAGCAAAAGAAAAGAAAGAGTGGGCTGATGGTAAAGAAACAAGCCAGCTTTGGGCTTCAGTGAAAGAAAACACAATCTTTCAGAAATCATTCCAAAGATAAGTTGCTGGAGCATCTAGCTCGAACTCGCTTTCTATTAATTTAGCTGAGGAAAACTATTTCTAAGAAGCCATCTGACCTTACCACCTTGAAGCACTCGAGGGAAAAACCATAGGCACGAAAAGCACTTGGTATAAACTAAAGATTGAACCGCACTAATTCACCTCATAAATGGAGAAATTGCCAACTATTCTTAGATAATACCCAAACAGATATGTGAAGTTATGAAAGAAGATAATGATTCAACTACAATCGTCAAAAAATTGAATCACTATATTATCACACAATCACAGATCTTGCCCAATTATCATCACAGTTGGGAAATGAATCACATGTCAGTGCAGAACCACCATAGTTTAAACAACAAAAAATAGCATCGTAACCACATTAAATTTATGCAGAGATTTCGAAATGGGTACTTGAGAAAAAGAAAAAGAAAAAAACTTGAATTTCGTTCGGATTATATTTACATCAAGAACTCATTGATCTTCACATTTTAAAACAAAATTTAAACAACCCCATCAAATTCTTAATCCTATATCACTGGAAAACATTAAAAAAGTTTTTTGAAAAAAGGGAGAAAGATTCAAACTTTACTGTGCAATAAAGAATGCCTAAGACCCACAAAAGCCTATAGAAAAAACGAGAAATTCCCGTTCTGTTAATAAGTCAACCAAAACCCGTTTCAATATAAACGGATCAATTCATTAATCATCAAAATTTCCATTTAAATCCAGAAACCATACCTTAATTTAGCAGTTCATATAAACAAGAATCATAATTCAGAACAAATCCATTTCTCTGACCACACGTATTGAAGAATACAAACTGTAATAAGAGCAATAAACCACTTAAATAAGATGAAAAGAGCTGGAAAAAGAGTCAAAATATGTGAATAGACGAACCTATTGAGAAATGAGGTCAAAGAAACTCATGAGAGAAAAAAAGCTTTTCTTCAACGCCAAGTAGTTTCCATTATTATGTTTTCCACCATTAAGCTTCTCCAACACTTCCTGGTAAGTTTCACCTCTCTCTCTCTCTCTCTCTCTCTCTCTCTCTCTCCGTGAGAAGAAAAGAAAAGGACAATAATGGTGAAGTCTTGATGCCGTGTTTGAGAAGCTTGCCAGACTCAAAAGTCGAATTCTAGAGTCATTATCATGTGAGTGAAAACATTTCTGTTTGAAAAACACACATTAATACAACATAATCAGCACACACTAATCTTGGTTATGAATAGAGAGGCGAGAGAGAGCGAGAGGGAGAGAGAGAGAGAGTCGGCGCGTAGTCTGTTAGTTGGGAGTCAAGCTACACGACACATTTGTTCCACTTCTGTTTTTTTATGGTTCACATTTTACCAAGTCAAACCTTTTCTTTCTATACAGTTTTGTTTCTCTTTATGGAAAAATTACGGTTTTTTATTTATTTATTTATTTTAGTTGAGAGGCATAATTGGTAATTCATGTTCGAATTTCGATCACTCGCTATGGAATAGCACTTAACTATAACATTTCAGATTTGTTGAAAAAAAAAATTACACTCCTTCCATTCTAAAAATATAATTTATTAGTTTTTTTTTTTCTTTTTCTGTCAACACCAAAATTATAGAGTATTAACTTCCTTTATTTGATTTACATTAAAATTTTATTTTTCTTAATATACGCGCTTATTTTAATGTTCTTTGAAATTAACTGAATTTTTTTAGTTAACTTGTGTATACGACCATGCACTAATTAATAAATTAAATGGAAAACGCTTTATATAGATCCAACAACTAATCTAAAATAATAATAGAATAATACTAATAATAAATGTATCGTTTCTAGCTAGCAAGGGAGGGAATGCTACTATTTTGGAAATTTAAGGCGTTTTTAAAATTATGTGATGGTTCATCTACCTAGGACAATACCATATTAGCATATATGCAAGTAGGATTAACTTTCGCCTTTTAATGATTTTAGTGTATTTTAAAGGATCAACCACGTTACTAATTAAATCCCTATAATTTTGTTCCTGCAATGTTGTAAATGGGATAAACCACTGAATATGCACATGTGATTTCATGTTACACTATTTGTATTACATTCCACATTTTACTATTAAATTATGATTTTTTCTTCCATTTTAATTCCGTGTGCTTTAGTTTAATTTTATAATTATTAATGATGTTTAATTCCACCCTTAGAGTTTATAATTATTTTTTTAGTATTTTAATTAATAATTAATTATTTCATAAATATAATTTATATATTCTACACAACTCGCAAAGTACACGGTCCAACAAGGTAAATTTCATAGTAAGGTGCATGCAATATGCATCCCCATTTATATACACAACCTTTTTTTTCACCATTTTCAGTTTTTATCAGTCGATCAATATAAAATTATCGATATTCGAAACTTCAACACTTATGAGGTGTGTAATATTTGAAGATAAATTATACCAAAATTTTTAAACATTACTGAGATTTTTGGTCAAAATTTTTATTGTCTGTAAAGTAAAAGTAGAGTATACAAATAAACAAATTTAGTTTGATCAAAGACACCTGTCAACCATTGAAGGTAAAAAGAATTACTACTTGTCCTCATCAAATTTTGGATTACACACACACCCACCATTAAATTTCTCAAGAATCAAAATAATTTAGTAGTATTATTAAAAATATAATAAAATAAAATAAGCGTGGAGAGTGGAGACAAAAATAAAAAAAGAAAAAAGAAAACTTGGGGGAAAAAGAAAAAACTAGCGGAGAAGCAAAAGTCAAGAATGTCAAAAACTCGGCGTGTGACGACTGGGGTTGACCCAGCTGTCAGCCTCCACGTGTCAGTGGAGCGCAGCACGTAAAGCTTCATACAACCTCTCTTGCTCCGAGGCGGGGCCCACACACAGGTGTCGGCTCGGCCGAGCCATAATATCACCTCGGCCCACACATTCAATGCGCCAGCCGACCACGCCGAGAGCCGTTCACTTGAGTGCCGCCACGTCATGCTGCCGCTCTCACTGACGTATGCATGTATTTATTTCGGAGCTATCCGGAACCAGCTACTTTAATTTACCGTTGAAAAAAAAAAAATCAAATTCAAGTTAAATTATTGGAAAGATTATTACAATATTTATTTATATATGTAGTTTTTATATGATTTTTTAGTGTTTAAATATCCTCGAATACAACACTACATTTTGGTTTTGGAATAATTTATAATTTTCCCCAAAAGTTTTGGTAATTAAACCATATGCGGTGTGGCTGACGGGCACGTACATTTAATTTGTACAACTCCGCAACAAAGTAAAATTACTTTGTTTTGCAATATGTGTTTTTAATTGTATGTTTTATTAATTCAAATATGTTTCTTTTTCTGCTTTTTTTAAAAAAAAAAAAATTATAAAGAATCGTGATTGAAATTGGAGATCCCATGAATTGAGAGAATGTGCATGGTTATTCACATAAAGTAAGTCTTGATCACCTACATTTGGGATACAAATGGAGAGTGTTTCGGTGTGATAGTACTCATGTAAAGATCCACGTGAGATCTTAAGTTGTCGCTAAAAAATAGTAGAAAAGAGAAAAGAAATTTAAAAAGAAATTTAATAAAGTGAAAATAAAAGAAGAAATGCGAAAAAAACATGTGAATGATAGAGAAAGAGACGAGGGAAAGTGAAAATGAATGAACTAATTAAGTTTTGAAGGTGAATCGAACGGGAGGAGATAGTTTTTTTAGATGATTGAAACACTTCAAATGTGCATTAAATATTTGATATATGTTGATTTGAAATCTTGTGATCGAGGATGTTACGTTATGTGATTCCTACAATTAGAATAGCCTAATAGGATATATATCATTATTCATTAAGTCTCATTACAACTAAATTTTAAGCATCTTGCTTAATATTCGACCCTTATGTTAATTAGCAAGTCTTAGATAAGGGTTCTTTGTGTTTTGACTCGAAAGTTCATATAGATATCCTATACAGATATAAGATCTAAATATATTAAGTGAATCTATTTAAAAGTGTTAAATTCCACTATATTTGGAATTTAATTGTTAAGTTTTCAGCTTAATTGATTATAAATGTTAGTGGGAATATTTAAAACTATTCACCGTTGATTCTTGATTGTATTTGGTTTGAATCTTTAAGTATGAAGAATTTAAAGACACCATTGTAGGTGGAAAATGAAAAAAGCTTATGATTTTAAGCGCTATTTAATGATTGAGGGAGTTTAATTGGGGATATTTGCACACTTAATTTATTTCTATTATTATTTTTCATTGTTTTGATGAGTGTAAATATAAAAATTTACGAATCTTGACCCCTATTTGAATTTTATCTAGGTAAAATAGTGGAGATTGATCAAGATGAATGCAAAATCGCAAACTTTGATCCAGTTTTAGAAGATATTTTACCCTGGGGATCCTTTGTTGCATTCCTTAATACACCCATGTTGCATAACTACATTTTTTTAAAAACTCTAAATTCTGATTTAGTTAATTTTAATTTTTTTATTTAGGGTTCATACTTCCCAATTAGGATATATCAAAATAAAAAATTAAAATAAATTAATTATGCAACATGGAATATAATAGAAGACCTGATTTGGAAATTTTGTACCCCAAGCCATGGGGGCGGCACATGCTAGAGGAGCGGATGAAATCATCTGCTACACTTTGTGCAACGCTTGGTGTTACACAATTTAATTTATTAATTTTTTTTCAAATTTTAATTCAATTTCAATTTATTGTGCTTTAGTTTAATTTTATATTTATTAATTAGGGTTTTATCCTACCCAATTAGGGCATATAATTATTTTTTACGAAATAATTAATTATTAATTATAAAATAAAATTTAATATTGAAAAATTAATTATATACCCTAATTAATTGAGTAGGATAAACAATAAATAATAAGTGTAAAATTAAAATAAAGTATAATAAATTGGATTAAAAAATCAAAGAAAAATTAATAAATTGAATTTATGTAGTATCAAGTGTTGCACAAAATGTAATAGAAGATTTCAACCGATAAAGGAACATGCACAATCATGTTTAATTTTTTTTTTCTATATGATTTTTTATCTTCGGTTAATTGGTTGTGGGTCCTCACCGACGGTGAAGATATATTTCTTTCCCTTTATAAACAATACAATGATATATGCCGTTAAATATTTCTTTATGGATGCATGCGCTGCTGCAATCAACGTTTAGGGTATGAGTACGCCCCAATGTCCGATGCGCTGGAGAGTGTGTAAGAAAACTCAAGATAAAAGATCAATTACTCAAGGCTGTAAGAAGTAATCCAAGAAGATTAAAAAAAAAGAGAGAGAGTTTTTCTCATAGAGCATTCTCCTATATACAATTAGACAAATCCCCACGTATTATCATCACATCATTGATGAACTCGTCAACTTAATTATATCTTTATGGTAGACATGCATTATTTTGAGTGGTGCACAAATTTGAATCTTCCTACCCACTACATGAGTAAGGATATAATGATGAATTTGTACCCCTAACCATTTTTTCAATTATATAATAAAATGTCAAATAACAACTCTTTAGATAATAGATTGAACGTTGGACATCGCCAGCCTAAGTGCAATGTGAATGGTGATTGATAAAGAGAGTATCCATTCTCAGAAGACTCACATCCCACCACTTATAGCTAGCCTATAGGAAGCTTCTAAATAAGTCTGGGCTTTGACTTTAACTAGTAGCCATATGAGGTGAGACCAAAAATAATAATATAGAAAAAAGCCTTTTTTTTTAATTTATATTACTGGCTCTGCTATTTTTAGAGAATGAAACCTAATATTTATTGACATTAGTGCACCCAGACCCAATATTGCTTGAGAAAAGGAAGCTTCGGAGCTATGTTGACGCAAATTAAAAATTTAAGTTAAAAATTCTAAAAGGAATAAGATATGTATTGTCACAGTTTCCTTGGGAAAAATGTAATACGGATAGACTTTCTAGTAAATATTTAACATTAATGAATTAATTTCCATATATACTAGTCAAAGACTTGCTCGATCTCTTTGCCAACCTGCGCGTGCACTTATACTTAGCCATTTGTTCCAAATCCAAGGCTCGAACTTTGATCTTCAATTCACTAGTGGGTGATGCTAAATGGATCGATTTGATCAGGGTCAATAGCTAGCTTTGTTTAAAGTTTTATATAATCTCAATTAAGAACACACAAGTATCCTCACATAATTTTAGCTTCAAATTGGATGAACATGAATGAAATTCATCTACCTATTTTTTTTTACATCATTTTTCAATGTTTAATACTACCTCCATTTCATAATGTTTGTTGTTTAAGGTTTTTTTTTAGTTTCAAAATGTTTGTTGTTTTATATAATTTGACATCCTCTCTCCCAATTTTAACCCTCTCAAATCCTACAAGATTTTTTTATTGATTTTTTTATTCTAACTTACCTATAATATATGAAGAGAGAAAAATATATGGAGAGAGAAAATATTGTTATTTTTTAGGAAAATATAGATGAATTAGATTTTATGGCATATATAAGGGATGGGTATATTTGTCCACGAAATTAATTCTTAATTCCAGATAAAAAAACAAAACAACAAACATTATGAAACGGAGGTAGTATAATAAATATAACCATAGGTAATAAATAGCTTTAAACGCATTATGAAAAAAAAAAGACTTTGAATGGTCACTATACCTTTTTTAGTGTTTTAGTCTCTGTTAGTACAATCGGTGTGCACTATCTTAATTGTCGTTTATTATGACAAATCATTTGTAGTGCTAATCGTGGTACCGGTGTTTGCAGAGTAACAATTCACGATCATTTTTCCGTTGTGCAATTTAAGGAACATTTCGAACCGAGGTGTCAGACTTTGAGAGAATGATGTTTCTCAGGATGTTCAATACGATGGTCCCAACGATGAATTATGGCAGTTTTCTTTTGGAGAAACGGACCGTGAGCTTTCGATTCTTAATAGATCAAGTTAGATTAATTAACTGCCGCCTTCATGAAGATACCTAGGAGATTCACCCTAATTTCTAAATGAAGACTTCCACTCAAGAAGGTAAGAAATCCTATCAACATGGAAACGAACTTCATAAGGCAAGACTCAAAGAAGGCAAGTATTCAAGGCTCCTATATGAAGAACATTCGGTCCCAAACGAATGATGCGCGTGTATGAACTAATATTGATATTACAATTCCATAGCGTTGAGTAGTAATAGATTGATAGGTTTTCAATTGTGTCTACTAGTGTTGTTCTTGTGTGAAGTTCAACGTGAATTTCTAGTGGGTAGTTTGTTGTTAGGACAAACACTTGAGTACCCTGTTGCTGTTGAAGTTCGTAACCTCGCAGATGTTGCAAGAGAGACCAAGTGTGGGCACTTGAATCGTAGATGGTTCATACGGTTTCAATTCATTGAAAAAGGGTAGTGTTCAAAAGGTTGTTCAGATAGGTGGTCCTGTTGTACAAGTCTTATTGAAAACTAACTTTGAAGGAGTGAATTGTTTCTCTACTGGGCGAGGCTCCCAGATGTAGGTGTGTTCATTGAATAAAACAACTCATGATAAAAGTATCGAAAGCGTGATAAATTAAAGACTGGATCCAACTCCAGTTTGGGCAAAAATAAGTACGTGCATCAGCTAAGGGCAAACTGTCATCTGCTGTGTAAAATATCCAGAAAACTTAAAGTGCAGAAAATAAAATATATCTCGCGATGCAAAAAGGGTGTTAACTGATTACCTATGCAAATGAAAATAAACAAGTATTTATAGTTGTTTGGAATAGCCACAAATCGGCCCATCGCAGCCCCACGTAGAGGTATGATTTAATTGGAGAGATCCACTTCAACCATGTTCTCTAAATTATAGGGATGTATTGCTCCATCTCTTCTCTCTCCTCCACGTCTTCTCTCTCCTCTAGCTGAACTTCCCCAAGTTTCGGAACTGCTATGCACGTGGACCCACGTCAATTTGGAAGGAGTCGTCGTTGAACTTCCGCACTAAATCCACAACAGACTGTCAAAACTTTAGTGGTTGATCCTCTTTATGCCCTCAGTCAAGTTGGCATCTTGGTTATGTCCATAACGGATCCAAAACGTACTTCTACTCTCCCCTGTCACACCTTATCCCTAACAAGACTCTATATACAACTAAAAGTACTAAAAACAAGTAAAAAGATAAGAAAAAATGACACAAATTTGAGTCTGTATCAGAGCGGAATTACTCCAGCTAGCATACACAGTATTGAGGAAACATTATATATATTGATCGACTGTCATACATATCCTTAACTGACTTCTATAGTTCTTTTGAAGATTCAAAATAGCTGAAAATTAATCTCAACTATCTTAAGCTCCATAGAACTGAGACGCCTAAGCATCAAAGGCTCCATTATGAAGAGATAGAGACTGTTAAATATTCCACATTGGTTGGGAAAAGTGGCATGTGCCACTTATTAAGGTGAGGACAACCCTCCCCTTAAAAGTCGGTTTTATGAAGATGAGTTAGACCCGATATCCATTTCTAACAAAGACCATTCCATGTAGTTATCGTCAGCAAGTGAGCTAGAGATTTAAACAAGGGACCCAATTTTTTTTCTTAAACACGACTATAGGAATATGACTAAAATCTATTCAAATCCGACTTTCAAATAAGTTAAACAATAATTCACACATACAATAAGATATCAAAATACACAATTAAACAATTAATAAAAATAACATTCTCAAGCACATGGGATTTTCTTTTGAAATAATATCTCAAATATAAAAATGTAGAATAAAAAATAACAAGTATTAATATTTATACTAAAAAATATTGAAATTTGAGAGGGACGCCAATGTTGAAAATCATATATATATATATATAGGGGAGGGTTACAATGCAACTCAATCCTAGTGTAAGAACTAGGAACCCATCTTACACCATACAATCAATAAAGATCTATGGCCTAGATTTACTTAAAAAGGGTGGTGGCAATTCTGTAATATTTGAAAAAATATTCGCGCGGGGGTATTACAGTAATTTGGTAATTCTTATAAAAATCGCGGAGGATTTGATAACATATCATCATGCTAACGAAGTATTATCATTATGCTGACAAAGCGTTATATTTATGCTAATGAAATTTTTTCTCATATTGTTAACGAAAAATTAAATTCTCAAGAGTAATTATAAATTCTAATGGGATGAAATAAATTATAATTCAGATATAATAAACTTCAATGATCTAAAAAATAAAATAAAATTCTAAAAATTAATTACAAACTATAATTGGATGGAATAAGTCATAATAACAATATAAATATACAACATTAGCATAATGATATTGTTTTATCAGCTTTGCGAATAAACTATATTAGCATATGACAATTCATCGTTAGCATAAGGTATAAACAATAAATGGATGAAGAAAACCCTAACTAATATATTCTAATTTGATGAAATAAACAATATATAATAATTAATTAGTAACTAAAACATAAAAATTAAATCATAAAAAATAATTATAAGTCCTAATTGAAATGTAATAAATAATAATAATAATAATAATAATAATAATAATAATAATAATAATAATAATATAAGTATGTGTACTATGTTAACATTATGATAAACATTCATTAGCACAATAAATGCAATATGTTAGCATATAACAAATGCTTCGTCAGCATACGTAATCAACTTATCATAATGCTGACGAACCATTATTTAAAAGCTAATGAAAGCATTTTCGCGCTGGACACGAGTAAAAAATTTATATTTTGTATTTTTCGTCTATATTTAATTGAACAAACATATCTATGACTAATATTGAATTAAAGAGCATGAAAAGATCTTTAATTTGGTATATTATTTGCGTTGATCCGATTTGAAACGAGTGAGTTATGATCGTTCAAAATTTTTAAGATTTTTTTTAAAAAGCGATGACATCAACTTTTTTATTGAGATTGGACAATTATACCCCCACCTCCTTCTTTTTTGCCTTGACTTCGACATTTAATCTCAGCCATTAGATCATCTAGGTGGACGGTATAAGATGGGTTTCTAGTTCCTGCACCAGAAAAATGTGTATTTTTTATCCAACCTATATATATATATATATATATATATATATATATATATATATATTAAAATACATGCTTTCGGATCAGAGATCAATATTCAGCCATTGATACTGTAATTATAGGATCATTTTGAGATTTGAAAAGATTCTAGAGGTATTTCTGGGTTTGCCAGTTTGGCTTTAATTTTTTGTGATGCGTGTAGTAGAAATGTTCTTGATTTTTTTGCAAAGCATAGGACTTTTTAGCGGGATAAGGTCTAATTTGGTCCTACAATTATACCCAAAATTTCAGTTTGGTCTCGAAATAAAATTTTGGCTCAAATCGATCTCTAATCTTTTTAAAATGTATCATGTTAATTCATCCGTTAGTTCCTAAACTAATTTCTGGTAATGTCCGTCACTAACGGCGTTAATTTAAGGAGAAAAGTCGAAGTTGGTCCTACAACTATACTCGAAATTTCAGTTTGATACTGAAATAAAATTTTGACCCAAATTGTAATTGTTCAATGTGGAATATTTTAGTGTCGTTTTCACTTTATTAATAATTTTATTATCTGACTATTCTCTTTTCATTTTTTATTAATTAATAAAGTTTATAATTAATTTGAAAGAAAATGTCATGATATTCAAATATTGTGTATGATATAATTAGTAAATGTATATGTTTCTCTTCAATGTCAATATAATTAATGATATTATAATGAATATAATATTTATCAATAAACTTATCTGGAATGGATATATGATCGAAACGATATAAACTGACTAGTTTTCTTTTTGTAATAATCATGGAATAATAATATTAGATGTTTTTTGCCTTAGTTCATAATTATATATCATTATAATTCCATTATGTAGATTAGATAGTTCCACATCTTAGTATTGGTTTCTAAAAATATTAAATTCTGACTGAGACTATTGAAAAAGATGCCCAAAACTTTTGGATCCATAAATTGTACATGTGGTTTGGTATTGGTCTCAAATTAATCTAATTAGGATTTAAGAAAGAAAAAAAATGGGTCCAATTTAGGCCAAAAATTTATTTCGGGACTAAATTGAGATTTCGGGTATAATTGTAGGACCAACTTGGACATTTTTTCTTAAATTAACGTAGTTAGTGACGCACGTTAACGAAAATTAGTTTAGGGATTAACGTGATACTTTTAAAAAGTTGAGGAATCGATTTGGGTCAAAATTTTATTTCGGGATCAAATTGAGATTTCCTGTATAGTTGTATGACCAATTGGACCAAAATTTTATTTGTGGAGTTTCATTATTCAGATTTCATTGGGTTGATTTTTTTTTTTTTTTTTTAAACCATTTCATTGGATTGAATTAGGAATTATAGGGATTGAATTACGAATTATAAGGATGTTCTTTCATGTTGTTTACATAAAAGGAATCACTTTTTTTTAATAATTTGCTGGAATATAGATAGTATTCCAAAATTTGTATGTTTTATATTTTTTATATTTCCTTTTCATAATGCACGTGTTTTATCTCAACATGTATATTTTAGTAATTATATATTATCTCATATGATCACCCTTCTCATATTAAATCACCCAATATTAATACAAAATTAAAAAAATTCATATATTATTTTCATATTAATTTAATGAATATTAAGATTTTAAAATATGATACTCATCTCGATCATCGTACAAATCCCATCATATAATTCCCATCGTACTAGAATATCGTGTTTTTAATCAATTATCAATCGTACAAATTGTTCTCTTCAAGAGTTGAGATTGCATTCATGTATAATTCACACCAGACTTCGTACCTATTTAATCAATTAATATATCTCCTGTGGGATGCACGGATAATAGATATTGAATAAATATATATAATATAAGATTTCATCATAAATAGAAAAACATATAATTATATTGATCCAAAATCAATAACATTAAATTATATTTTGATTCAAAATTGTGATAAAACACACACACACACCCACGACAATAATAAAAAAAATGAAACACTTTTTTTTAAAGTTATAACAACACAAAGTTTTGCAAAAAATTGGTTACCCCTTGATTTATAAAGTTATAAATCATTAAGTTGTCAATAGTTATATATTTAAATTACCAAAATTATAAATGACTAAAAGATATTTAATTATTTTATTTTTCATGTAAATATATATGATATAGTAAATAGTTATTATAAAATTCATTAGTCCAAAATCATTAATATTTTAGCATATTAAAATATAAAGATAGATTGATAAAAAACTCAGACTGATCAAAAAAATTAAATTAATAATTCATTAGCTATAATATTAATTTACAATCACGCAACTGAATCTCAAACTGATCAAATAAACTAAACAATCAATGGCAATGCAAATTTCATCTTCATTCTTCTTCCATCGTTATGGTATATATCAAAATTTTCTTTCTCCTCCATTCATCAAATCATCAACACACATGCACATTTTTTCCTACGCAGATATGTATAATTGGAAACATATGCATATGTTGCCCTTATAAAATAGATTTTTCTGGACAAATACGGATAATTTTTCATACCTAACTCCCACTTATTTTTATGTGTTTCAGATTATTGGTGGTGAAAAACAATTAGGGAATTTTTTTATCAATTGCATTTCCCAATCTTTTTCTTAATTTTTATGAAAATCTCAGTCAGCCTATTTTATTGGGACGAACATAGTATTTATAGGAGTTAACAAAAATTAACAAACTTAATAAAAATTTATAGGAATTAAAAACAAAAATACAAAGAAATCACCCTGCCGGACTTGTCCCTCTCAGCTTTCTCTCGCTCCGCCTTTTTATTCAGCTTTTCATCACCTCTCTCCTCTCATCTTCACTCTTAATATAATAATTATAAATAAAAAAACGCCGAAGGATAACAAAATGTCGTTGTAGTATAGTGGTGAGTATTCCCGCCTGTCACCCGGGTGACCCGGGTTCGATCCCCGGCAACGGCGATTTTTTAGTTTCTTTTTCTCCCGAAAACTATGGAAATTCTATTTTGTAATATAGAAGGAAAAATTTTAAATTCATAAGATTATTGATTTGAAGTTGTTATTACATTTATCTTTGATGCAATCAAGTTTTCAGTAGCCCAATATTTTTTTATGTTTTTTTTCAATATATATTCATTATTTTTGAAAAATACATGAAGTTAGGGGTGTAATCAAATCGAGTATAGCTTGAATATTGCCAAGCTCAAATTTGACTCGTTTATTATTGAGCTGCATTTTGAACTTTATTTATTGAATACTTCGAAGCTCATAAGTTTATTCGAGCTTCATCAAGCCTAAATGGCCTTTCTAAATTTATATTTATATTTAAATTTAAATATTTATTATTTTCTTTCAAAATTATTTTTCACAAACAATACTGTATTTATTAAAATTCATTATTTTCTTAATTATAATAAACAAAGTTAATTAAAGACTCAATATACTTATTACTAATTGATTAAAGAATAAAAATATAAATTGTATCGAATTAATAATTTTATATTTTCAAGATTTCTCACTCAACGAGCTTGCTCATCAACTAACGAGTCGAGTAGTGTAATGTTCAAGTTTAACCCGTTTAATTAACAAGTTGTACAAAACGAACTCGAACGATCTTTTATTTAATAGTGATCCGAGTATCACGAGTAGCTTGACTTGGCTCATTTAGAGTCCCAAGTACCACTTAGTTTCCAATAAAAATATTTACTTTCTTTGTGAATCAAACTCCTACAACAACATATTATTGGCTGATTCAATTCTCCACACACTATTAAACTTTACAATAAATGATATGATTAAATGTATTAAAAATCATGAATTTTAGGTAGAGTACTATGAACTTTAAAAATAGGCAACTATAACATTCATTTTTAACTTAAGTGTTTTTCAATATCTCTCATTTTTTATAAAACAAATTGACTTTTTATTTAACCGTCAACTTATTCGTCTCTTCAAATCCGTCATGACTCAACCATCATTTTTTTAAAAGACGTTGGTGCGGTTGAATTTGACAATTCTCATTTTTTTACATTGATGCGAGTATGGAATTCAGCTGTCTTGATGTCTTTTTAAAAAATTGATGATTGACCCACGACGGGATTGAAAAGACGAACAAGTTGTTGAACTAATCAAATGTCAATTTGTTTTACAAAAATTTGGGGATGTTAAATAACACCCACATTCAAAATTGTTGTTTTAATTACTTATTTTTAAAATTCATATTAAATTTTCTACTGTACTCAAAATTCATGATTTTTAGGGAAAAAAAACCCATTAATGAAAATGTGATATTGATGAGTATAAGGTAAAGTTGGTCTAGCTAGTCTTGTATTTTGCATACAGTTAAAATGAATAAGCTAAAATGCTATTAGTGTATATGAGAGACTAAAATTCCTTTAAAAAAAGAAAAAAGAAAAAAAAAAGAAAAAGAAAAAGAAAAACATAATACAACATCAAGCGGTTCAATTTTTGCCAAGACAGAGAAATTGAGAAATGAAATTATGCGTAATCCAAGAAATCAAATTGTATGGTAATCCTCCATGGGATGTGTCCCATTTAATCGAATTTATTAAATTCTCTACGTGTACGTTTTCTATTTCTTGGATTACGCATAACATTGGCCGTAACATCTGGTAATATTTGTGATGATTCTCTACTTCGTCAATATTGGGGGTGATTCAAAATTTGGTGATTAACAATGAAAAAACCCCCAATTTTCCATTGTTAAAAAAACGATTTTATTTATTTATAATGGTGAAAACACCATTTGATCGTTTTCAACACCCCCAAATTTTACTCTTTTTTTAATTAAATAGAACAATTCATTGAAAATACAGCGGAAGTTTCAAATCATAAATTGACATTTATTATATAAAATAAAGTTATAAGAAAATAAATTCTCATTTAATCATGCTTGATCATTTGACCATCATTATCATATCCTGTCCGCTCACACATCGCCAGAGCTCTTGCCTGGAAGAAAATCAAAGATTGAGATGAATTCTTTTAAACTCAGTGGGGAGTGTCTGTTATCCAAACTATATAATTAACAGAAAAACTTCTGATGATAAAAACACCACTCGAATTTTGTTAAATTTTCACGCAAAAAAAAAAAAACAGAAAAACACGTGAAAATATTTAATTCTATTTGGTCTGTAAACTAAATTATGTAAGATGTACTTTTGCGTCAGCCTTTAGACTCGATACTTTACAGTCTAAAAACTCTATACTTTATAGTTTGAAAAACTCTGTACTTTATAGTCTGAAAGCTTTGTACTGAAATTTCATTTAACTCCTGTACAAGCATATAGAGAGGATGATATTATTTTTCAACGTAAGAATCCAATCTTGACGCTGACCTTGAAACTAATGAATTAATTAGATCTACGCGCTCCGCTTAAGATAATACTAATTATTATTTATACTAGAAATTGAGGATTAATAATGGTAAGGAAAAATATTTGATTGATTTCTTTCCAAAGCATGAATTACTTGAATATGCGAATTTAGGTTTATGATTCATATGGTGGTGAAGGCGTGAGGAAGGAATCCATTTGCTCAAATTTTCAAAAGATCTTTGGATCAGACAATGGGCCTCAAAAATTAATTGGACTTTGAATAAAATTTTCTTGGACCATGAGAAAAGAAATAAGGATTGGGCTTTAAACAAATATAAATAAATATAACATTTACTTTTTTTTAACTTAATCATGCATATTAAAATATATATTAAATATTTGACGCGATGTATATGATTCAATAATTTAAATCACATTTATGAAATACTACCTTCGTTTTAAAATGTTTGTTGTTTTGTTTTTTTTTTATCTGGAATTAAGAATTAATTTTGTGGACAAATATACCCATCCCTCATATATGCCATAAAATCTAATTCATCTATATTTTCCTAAAAAATAACAATATTTTCTCTCTCCATATATTTTTCTCTCTTCTTATATTATAGGTAAGTTAGAATGAAGAAATCTTGTAGGATTTGAGAGGATTAAAATTGGGAGAGAGAATGTCAAATTATATAAAACAACAAACATTTTGAAAAAAAAAAAATCTAAAACAACAAACATTTCGAAACGGAGTTAGTATAATATTAGAATAAATTTCATAAAAGCTTTAAAAATTTCGGGGCGCTACATCCTATCCTGGCCTCTTAAAAAAATTTCATCATCGAAATTACTTACTTGATCTTCCCACTCAATGTATCTATACCTAAAATCTATAATCTAACTTGCGTAACCTCACTGATGCCAAGTCCATCGCCTACAAATTCTAAGTCTTGAGATCTTCCTAACTCGTAAAACGTGAGCATTGCTATGTATTCTCACTTAAAGAATATCTTTAATCAATTATAATATTGCTAGGATCTAAGTTCTAAGTTGACTATCTTATCAGACACAAATATATTCCTCGTAATCGAAGCAGACGTTAAAAGCTGCAGTTGTAATTTGGCCATCCTATTACGTTGACTACGTCTTCCCTTTATCAAATATCTCATACATTATTTATCTTGTGTCTTCAATCTGCTTGCATTTTATTGTGGGTCTTCAGCAATGTGAGCTATGTAGATCAATAATTACAAAAATATTGTAAAACTTTATTCCAACTTAGAAAACGTATTATGTTCTCACACGAATACTAAAAGTTAAGACCGAAACTAAAATAACTGCTAAATGAACTAAAAATGGGTAATAAACCTAACGTAGTGCAATATTTATTTCTCTACTCCTCTTCATTCATTGCAAAAGCTTGAGAATTTCCTCTCTTTTCGGCATTTCCTTCATCTCTGGTGCTTCATCTTTTAGTATTTTCTCCTCTTTCAGTGTTTCTATGTTGATGCAACAAACATTCCCAGGCCTTGTGTGCCTCCTTGTGTCATTTGAAATAAGCTTGTGTTCCTAACTTGTACTCTCATGGATAGTATTTATGACATTCATGTCATTGTGGATATCGAGATGTCGCTCCAGGTGTCTCTCCTCCGGTAATGTTTGGCTTCTTTTCAGGTTGGAAACTTTGTTCTCTATTTTGATGACCACGATCATCCCATCGTCGTTTACACCATTGTTTTAAGATCTTGATTTGGGTTTGTCTAAGTTTAGGCCAGTAGACACTGCCCGAGCTCGTTGCACAATTTATGAGTAAGTAGTAAGATTGAGTGCAGATAGGTGTGCTCTAATCTCAGCACGAGAATTATCTTCAAATCGCCATGCTTTCTTTTCATCCGTGTCCACCAAGTGCGGAGCATACCGAGCCAGTTGGTTGAACTTTTACTCATATTCCAGAATAGTCATGTTACCTTGCTTCAGGTTCATCAACTCCTTTTCTATTTGCTTGCGAAAAAAATCTTTTTGGAAGTAATTCTCCATAACCATCATTTTGAAGGTAATCCACGTTAGGTTTGTTTGCTATTCTTCACTCATGCTAAGTGTCATGGACTCCCACTGGTGATTTGCATATTCTATTAGTTGAAACACGTAGCAAGTAACCCTCAGTGCAGTGCATCCGTGCAGTCCGGATCCACTCTTCAGCAACCAATGGTCTTAGCCTCAGAGGTCCTAACTGACGGGATTGGATTAAGATGTTGCCTCCTTCATTTTCTGGATATACGTTATTGTGTTTGGATAGTATGCCTCTAAGGGCATTCGCAAGGTCCTACGTGAACCCATTCATGTTGTAATTGTTGTTGTTGTTGCCATTTTCATTATTCGGTCCACGACTAATTATTGACTCGATTCCTTCTCTTTCAGTGACAACTCTCATATTCTACTTGGCAACATTTTCTTATTTGCGAGCATATTGGTAAATAACCATTATAAAATAAATAAATGATTTTATTAATCTATTTTTGGTTTATCAAATACTTAATTAATACTAAGAAACAATGATAAAAGAAATCCTAAGTATGCTCCATCTCAAACTGCCACTAGCTTTGTCCCCATTTTGATAGAATGCTGCATATAAACTTCACAAAATCAAGTGTTTTTCCTATCTTTAGGGAATAATCTAGGAGTTTTTCATATAGATATTCTGTTGTGAGTTTGAGAGTTTCTGGTACTTCACCACCTTTTGAGCAATTTTAACTGGCTTAAGCTCACCTCCTTCATGTTTCATGGTCCTCCACATTCTTAGAAGCCTTACTAAATATCTCTCTATCCTTATTTCTCTAATTCTCTTGCACTGCATAAAATCATACCATAATCTATCTGCACGAGACTCAACCTGAGCACTAATTGAAACCATTCAACTTGCTACTAACCATCTGGTAACACAATTCTTAGAGTAAATCCTGAGGACTTATAAACAATTTCTCATAAACATATATTTGAAATAGTCATGCTTCCATAAAATTTGACATTAAAAATAAATCTTTAACTTTTATCTCTTCTCGGAGTGATGTGATGGATGCTATGCTGGTTATTTCTTATTTTCTTACTTTTTATTAGTATTCAGGAAAGTAGACATTTTTTGATACCACTCTGTAATTTTCCAATTTCACTTTTAATAGAAAAAAAGTACGTTACTCATTCTTTCCATTAAATAAAATAATTTATTGAAAATATAGCGCAAGTTTCAAATCATAAATTGACATTTATTATATAAAATAAAGTCAAAATAAAATAAATTATCATTTAATAATGATTGACCATTTGACCATCATTATCACATCCTGTCCGCTCATATATCGCACGAGCTCTTACCTGAAAGGAAATAAAGTTATTTGAAGTGAGTGTTTGTTATCCAAACTATAGATTTAATAGAACAACAAGTGAAAAGATTTAATTCTATTTGGTTCGAAAACCAAATCATGTAACATGTACTTTTGAATCAACCTTTAGGATCGTTACTTTATAGTCTAAAGACTCGATACTTTATAGTCTAAAGACTCTATACTGAAATTTCACATAACTTCTATACAAAGATATAGAGAATAACAATATAATTTTGCAACGTAAAAACCCCACCTTGAAAGTAATCAATTAAATAGATCCAGACATGTCACCTAGCATAATATTAATTATTATTTATACTAGGAATTAGGGATTAATAATGGTAAGAAAAAATATTGGATTGATTTCTTTCCAAAATATGAATTGCTTGAATATGAGAATTTAGGTTTATTTGCTTCATAGCGTGGAGGAGGCGTGAGGGAGGAATCTCATTTGCTCAAATTTTCAAAATATCTCGGGCTCAAACAATGGACCTCAAAAATTAATTGGACTTAATTTGAATAAAATTAATTGGACTTAATTTGAATAAAATCTTTTTTAAATCACCTTTATGAAATATAATATTAGAAAAAAATTCATAAAAGCCTTAAAAATTTGGCTACAATAGTGGAAGCTTATGTTGGCGATTTCTTTTGGAAGCTGTTCTCCTACCAATTTTTTCTGTGTCCTCGCGAGTCCCTTTTATAGAAATTTCTCCATGTCATTACAGAAATGACAATCAGCATAACACAAATTTGTGCAAGCATGTCATTAAATAAAATCTGCCAGAAAAGAAAAACCGAGAAGATATTAATTTGATTTTGCAAAAGAAAATTATATAACTAAAACTGATGAAGGTCCAAATTATGTCAACAATGATGCCTACTTATAAATGATATGTAAATTACACAAAGCAAAGTGCACTACAACTGAAAAACAAATCAGAAAAAAAAGAGGAAATTTTTATCTAAGAAACGAAAATTTTGAGTATATTGACAAATACATAAACGCATTGATGCATTTATTATCTATCGTCTAGAGTTCTTGTATTATTGTAGTACGTAGTACCGCTAAAGTTTTTAACAAAATGATGCAAGTATAACTGACTAAATTATTTCCTATACTTTGTGCAATAATCCATCTATATAATTAATTTTATCTTATTTTAATTTCTTGTGCTTAAGTTTAATTTACAATTATTAATTCGGATGATTATACCCTATTAGGTATATGATTATTATTTTAAAAAATAATCAATTATTAATAGCCTGCAAACCACACAGGAGAGATAAACCACACCTGGTTTACTAGGTATGTAGGGGCGGAACTGGGGGAGCCAAGGGTGCCTTCCGTCCCTGCATGTATGAGCACCTAGTGGTGGTGACGGTGGGATTCGAAATTGATACATTTGGCTTCAAGAAAATATTAGACTATACTTTCTCAAAAATAATATAATACACTATATGAATTTATAAATATCAATGTCCATTTTATTTATTTATTGATTTAATTAGAATGTTAGATTCTTAACTTTGTCATGTTCAATATTATTAAAAATACTATAAATGTTATATATACGTATAAAATATAATGAAACATGCTATCAATTATGATATTTTATGAAATAATTCACTTAATTATTTTATTTAATGTATTTAATATATGTTGGTGATTATTTGACATAATAAAATCTACAGATGGTTATCAATCATTTCTTAATATGTGAAACTTACATATTTATTAATTAGTGTAAATAGATTTTGAATGTCATGTATATAAGAAATGTAATTGAATAAAGTAAAAATGAATTATAAAATAAAAAAAGAAATTATACGTGACATGTATGTGTGTGTGTGTGTGTGAGAGAGAGAGAGAGGGGCAAAAAGAGGTATAATAATTTATATAAAAATTATAGATGATTTGAAGTTTTTGAGTGAGAATTTTTTTTAGAGAAAACTCTACAGAATTATATAGATATAGATTTTGTAAATAACTTCGCACATCAACGATTTTCGTTTAACAACCTTTATAAAAATATAATCATCGTCATTATTTCTATTTTTTTTATAAAGAGAACGACACATATTAAATTACGGAATACCAATGGATACAATGAATAACCATTATAAATTGCAACAAAAAGGATTTACTTCGTTTGTGAATCAAACTCCTACCACAAATTAATTGTGTATATTAATTGATTGCCCTTTTCCCCACCCTCTAAACTTTACAATAAATAATAATAATGGAACAAAAAAACTAACAAGAATGCGAAAAAAAAGCACAAAAACACTAATGAAAATGTGATATTGATGAGTATATAATTAAGGTAAATTAAGTTGTTCCAGTTTTGTATTCTGTATATATACTCAGTTAATTAGTTAAATCTTACAGCTAAAATGCTATCAATGTGTGTGTGTGTGTGTGTAAGAGACTAAAATTGCTAACATGAACAAAAGAAACATATATAATACAACATCAATTAGTTTAGTTTTTGTATGCAAAAAAGAAATTAAAGACCTCAATGAGGTGAGCTTTTGGTAGACCCACAAATGGCTGCAACTTTCTTTTGAAGTTCTTCCTTGTTGGCGCCTACGTGTTTGTCCAGTTGTCGCCCGTCTTTCAGGAAAAAGAACATCGGAGTTGCATTGACATCCCATGTAGTACACAGTTCCTGCACCACATATATATACAGGTGATATGTCTCTAGCTAATATTTCATGATATGTGGATATATATATATATATATATGTTCATGCTGCTGCTTCAATTCATGTTATAAACCACATATTTTTAATGTCTGGAATGAATCAAGTAATTAATGAAGACAATTAATTAAGTGGACTTACAGCTAACTCGTCTACATCAACTGTTAGAAACAAAACAGATGCATATTTATCAGCAAGTTCACAGTAAGCTGCTTTTATCTGTCTACAAGGACCGCACCAAGATGCACTAAAGTTCACCACCGCCTGTTCCATATATAAAACAAACACATGCATGCATGTTGATGTTGTGTTAATATGGTGTTTTCATAATTAAATAGACCTTTAAGTTTGCTAGTGATGAACATATATATATGATCAATCATATCACTTACAATTTTGCCTGCTTTATTAGCTTCTGATGTCTCTTTTTCCCACTTCTCCATTGTAGTTACAAGTTGGACACTTCCACCAGCGAGCTCTGCCTTGGCATCATCATTACTAGTTCCTTTGCATGATTTCAGTAAGCACAGGGCCTACAACACTTTCATTCATTACCACATCATTAAGAATCATAACAAACTTAATTGCCTCAATCTTCTCATAAACAACTACAAACTATGTGTCAAATATTATTTATCAATTACCTCTGTACAACGAGCATAACAAAATTCGTAACAAGTAATACATCGATTCAACATATATAAAAAATTGAAGAAGAACAGAGAACACAAGCAAGTTCAAGCAATGAGATGAAAATCTTTTATACGAGCAATTACAAAACGTCGAATATAACACTTCCAAATTAAAACTACCATCACGATATATATATCAATCACCTTAGCCCAGAAGTGTCCCATCCATTCACATTTGAACCCCGATGAAAGGTCTAGAGCAGTGACCTGCAAGCACAAGCCCTTTAGAATCGTCCTAGATTATATGCAAGAAAAAACAACTCAAAATCACCTATTCTCATGGAATATATAACAAAAACACATGCTTATATATGTGTGTGTGTGTGTAATTAGCATGCATGCCATTGTTGTACATGCTAGGACGATGCTAAAGTTATTGTCTACAACAAAATGACCTGAACAGTCCATGCATGAAGGTCATTTAACATGAAACCTGAACTGTGTTTTCTAATAGATGTGAGGTGCTCACAATCCCCTTACTCAATGGAAGCACGACTAGTACTCTTAATTAAACTAGGCATGCTTATGACTTTTATATACGTTTCATCTTTTATTCCAACTCGCTTCAATTTCCAATTGATCACATTGGTCTAATTAAACAACTTCATCATGCTGAAAAAGGTGTTAATAAACAACCTCATTTTGCAGAATATAACATATATACTATCTTCTGGTAAATTGTTCTCTGTTCAAGAAATACAAGGATGCCATCAATATTTTTCAATGTTATAATTCTTAAATGTTGATGGAGCAAAACATTCCCATCTGATAATTTTTTTGATAAATTGTACCTCAAAAAATCTTGTTGCTGCTTCTCTATCCACAACACAACATGATTGTATAAACAATTTTCACTGACACATAAAAGTCGGGAATGCACAAGGATCTTGATCATTTTTCTTGAAAAATAGACAGATCCATGCATGGCCATGCAGCAAAAAGTAAAGAATCATTAATTATCGAATGCATTATGCATTATTATGAATAAACCTGGCAAGCATCAAGATTAAACTGTAACCCTTAATTATGTTCTTTCGCTGAAATTGAGAATCGGAATAAATTTCAGTGTAAATTAATAAAGATAATCATCTTAAAATGCTTTAAATTATTAATGAAATCCATGCAAAACGCATAAGAGGGATTAATTAAGAAAAGTTACCTTAGGATTGTGAAATTTCATTAAAAAGATGGTGGTCTTCAAAACATGAGATGCCCAGATGAAAAAAATGCGGAGAAGAAATAGAGGTAACATAAACAATTTGTTTTATTTTGTTAAAAATAGAAACAAGTTATTGCCTGATTTTGTTTCATTAGTTTTGAAAGATTTACACCAATTCTTGAAACACGAATGAAATTATGGTGTTTTTTTTTTCCTTCTAGTCAAAATTGCGTGTCTCATATGTGTCTCAAAATCAAAATTATTGATTTTTCTTCCATTTTTTTTTCTTCAATTTTAATTTCTTTTGGTTTAGTTTAATTTCACACATTATTATTTAGGGTTTATTCTATCTAATTAGGGTATTTTTTTAGTTAATATAATTGATTGTCAAGGTGTAGTATTCCAAAGTTAGGGTATATAATTTTTTAAAATTTCAATTCTTAGCATTAAATATTAATTAAGATTTGTTATAATATAATAAATTTTATTTTTATTTGTTGGGATATGATTGTGACGCTTATTTTGGGCTAGAGGATCTCATCTGTGAAATCATGGTATAAGAGCGTGTCAAAGATTTTTCACACCCCAAATTTTTCTGTATTGTTCGGATTTATATTATTTGTTTATTTCCTAATACACACACACACATACATATATACACACGCGCGCGCACGTGAAACGCACGAGAATTTTGATTTTAAATTTATTTTAGATTGACTTATTATTTATTCAAGTTTTAGTTGTGATTCTATTTTGAGTCGAGTACATAATAGTAATAAAATATGAATTAATTAAAAATATATGGTAAGGTCACAAGTCTTCAAGTCAATTTTTAGTAAAATTAATAATGGTTTACAAGTCTAAGTGCACGGGTTTGCACGAGCTTTTCATTAGTGAATCTGGTGTGATTCACAAATCAGTTCAATCGTTTTACATTCATTAGAATGGAAAGCAACTCACCTATATATGGCCACTATAGCTAATGCATGTTCGTCATTTTGCTTTTCACTCTTAATGAATGTAAGAGAATTGAACTGATTTGCAAGCTATCTAGAATACACTCGAGCAAACTCATGCAATTGACTTTTCCGATCCATCAAAAAGGCGTTGGAGAGCTAGGTCGAACATGACCACAATTAAGAATCTATCACCATCGATGATTTACTGTTGAAGGAAACAAAAATGTATCTGGACAAATTCTTCTATGGAATGGATTTTGGTGTTGCTAATTCACCAAACTTCCAAAGGATGATTTCCCTTTTTCTCTAGAGGGATATCGTATCAAACTCCAATGATTGTGGAGTTAAGATGATGGGTATTTACAAAAGTATGTGGTGAAATAAATATAGAAACGCGTGAACGACATTAGAAAATTATGGGTTAATACCGGTTGCAACATCTTGCTAAATGGATGGGTGGGTGCAGATGGTCGAGAATTATATTGGTCAATATTTTAGTGGACTGACCCAGAGGCACTGTATATCTTCATTTTGCGGGTTATTAATTGAACTCGAATCTCTTTTACTCGAGTGAAGTGTTCATCGATCCGGAATAAGAGACCGACAATATTAATTACAGAGTTGTTATATATTCTCCTAAGTACAAACTAGTATCATTTTGATCTATTTTAGATTTTTCACATGTACATATAAAATGCATGACACTTTTGGTTATTTTTATTTTAAATTTATTTTAGATTAATACATGTATGCGCTCGTGAAACGCATGTCATTTTTTATTTGATATTAAATTTGTTTTAAATTTTATACACATATGTACACATAATAATATATGTATTCATTATTTAAATTTTATTTAAGCTGACCAAAAGAAACAATTTGAAAAAAATTAAGAAGAAAACCAATTTGTTTTTCTATATATCGATTTTAAATTTAATTATGGTACATGCTAGGTTCGCATATAAAAATGAAAAAAAAGGTTAAATCGTCACATTTTTCACTAATATGTATGATAATAAAATACGATTTTACATGCTATATCAAAATTTTCAAGTGATTAATAGCTTAAATTAAGGTGGAAAAATTGGATGATAAAAATATTTATTTTAAAGGTGGACAAAAACGATTATCTTTTTTTGAAGGAGGTCGTTTATGATAGTTCTTATTTTAAAATATATTTTAGATTTATACATATATACACGTGAAACACACGAGATACTTTCTGGTGAGTCACCAATTTAAAGTTATATGTATACATGCACGTGGAATGCACGTGATTGTTACATGAGTTGCACAGTCTGCATCTTCGAATTCAAGATTGGATCACTGTTCAAATATAACATAATTGAACTGCCAAAGGTATTATATTGTTGCAGGAGTTGCTGTTGTGCATCGAAGCTCACCACTTCACCCATTGCATGAGTCATTTCTGCTTTAAACGAAATGAGAGAGAAAAATGAGAGTAAATTTAGGTGAAAAATGTATAGAGAGAGAAATAAGAAATTTTCCTATCTCTTTCTTGTGTCTCATTATCAAAATCATTATTTTTATAATATTTGTTATAAAAATAAAAATTATTATATTACAATCAATCATAATTAATTTATATAGATAAAATTTAAATATTTAAAAAAACTATATACCCTAATTGTGGAATAATCAATCATAATAATCAATTATTAACCATAAAAATGTAAATTAAATAGTAAAAATAATTATAAACCATAATTGAGTGGGATAAATCATAATTAGTAATTGTAAAATTAAATTTAATCCTAAAAAATAAAATTGAAGAAAAAAATAGAAGAAAAACTAATAAATTCAAAGTGGAACACCAAATAGGATAGAACAAGTGAACTAGAAAAACTTAAGTTATTTTTGGTCACCCTTTGAAATAAATATTTTTTGTTCTCCAACTTTTTAGCTTTTAAGCTATTAAATATTCACTCAATAATTTTGACTGTATGAACTTTCTTTGTTTATAGCATGTTAACATAAATGACATCCATTTATTTTCTTATTTTTTATTTTTGAATAAGGAAATTAACCTGGTAAAATTTAAGTTGGTTTATATTGTATAAACTAATACAACTTCTATATATGATAAAGTACGGTTAATGTCTCTTTGGGGATGGCTTAGTGGTGTTGGTGGTGGGTCGAACTTGAGGAGTGGTGTTTCTTGAGGCCAAAGGTCTCAAGTTCGACCCACCACCAACACCACTAGGTGTGAGCCTGTCACACCTGACTTGCCAAGTAAAAAAAGGTACGGTTAATATTATCAGAATAATAAGAATTAGGCAAAAATAATTAAAAAAAATTAGTTATACACACACAGAAGCACGTGAAACGCACGAACATGCACACACACGATAATTTTGATTTTAAATTTATTTAAGATTGACTTATTATTGATTCAACTATCAATCGTGATTGGATTTTAAGTTATTAATTCTTCGACATTTTTCATATACTATATGTGTTACTTTTTTATGATATTGGTTAATATAAAAGGAAACACTAGTCTAATATATTTTGTTAGTACAAGCAAACTTGATGTGGCTTAATGTTGAATTGTTCGAGTTGGCATCTGCATTACAGTTTTGAGAAAAAAATGATAAATATGTTGAGAAAAATAATTAGAATTAGACAAAAGAAGAAAAATCAATTTTAAAAAATTAAAAGAAAAGCAATGATGTTAAAAGAGTCCGTGTGTGTGTATTCTCAGAAATATAAAAAAGCTAGTATAGTTCGGATTTATATTAGGTATATTTCCTAAAAATAATGTGTGTCTATATATATAAATACACACACACGTGAAATACACGATAATTTTGATTTTAAATTTATGTTAGATTGACTTATTATTGATTTAAGTTTTATTGTCTTTGTTGTGATTTGATTTTGACTCGAGTAACAGTAATAAAAGGTGATTTAATTAAAAATTTCATTATGAAATATTGATATATATATATATATATAATATACGAGTTAACTTACGAGTCTTCAAGTCAAGTTTTAATAAAATTGATGATGGTTCACAATGTTGGAAATTGGTTATTATAATCAATTGAATTAATTTTAATCAATGTAGAAATAGTGTACGTTTTCATTTATTAAAGTAGAAAACTAGTTGTCAATTCATAATCAACATCCCGAGTAGATAAATTTCATATATTTATGATCTCAAATTCAATTTTGGAAGAAAGAAAAATTAATTGATAAAGTCGACAACTTAACACTAAATATGGAAGAGTGGGTGTGATATGAAAATGTCAATTCCACGTCAAATAAATATGTTGGTGAGATCTATTAAAAATTATTTCAATTTTCAAAAATGCCAATCCAGTGGATTATCGCATGGGTCAACCATGTAGTGTTGTGTAGTTAGCTTTTTAAAGGGTGAGTGTAAATGAATTGAACCGATTTTCAAGTCATCCAGAATACACCAGAAAAAAGCTCAAGCTAGCAAACTCGTGCAATTGGATCTCTCATCACCGACATCTAGTCCATTCTCATAGAAGAATCGGCCTATGTACATTTCCTCTCATCGAACCTTTAGCAGCATACATATACTTTCTTTTCGTTTCCTTCAGCATTAAATCATCAATACCTCTCTACTAGAAGGCAATGTTGTCAAACTGTTATCCAAACATTTCCTCATGAAATCTAGCCACTCTCATATAAGAATCTGCCTACATAAATTTTCATTTCCTTCAACACCCTACATACATTTTCGTTTCCTTAATTAGATCATTATGGACATGAAGAAATCATCAATGTTGGTAGATCCTTGTGGACATTCCAATACTTCCGTGCTAGGAGGTGATGTCGTTCCCTTGTTATCCAATCATGCAATTTTATAACGCTTTTTTTACCTGTTTCGTTTTCAGGTAACTTATTTCTTAAAATATGTTTCACATTTTATCCCTGCAATAAGTTCACGGTGTTTGGAATGAGTTCGATCTTCATTCCGAATCTATTTTACACGAGTGAAGTGTTCATGGATCCTGAATAAGAAATTCGATAATATTAATTATAGAGACGCTATTTTCCTTAGTAAAAACTAGTATCATTTTGATATATTTTAGATTTTTCAATTCACATATATATACACGTGAAATGCGTGAAACTTTTGGCAATTTTTATTTTAAATTTATTTTAGATTTACACATGTATATGCACGTGAACCGCACGTCATTTTTGATAATTTGATATTAAATTTGTTTTAAATTTATATGCATACGCACACACAATATTATATGTGTGTGTATATTTAAATTTGATTTAAACTGCTGAATTACCAAAAGAAACATTTTGAAAAAAATTAAGAAGGCTAATGGTGTTAAAAAGTTGCTATTTGTGGTGTGTGTGTGTGTTATCTTTTTAAATTTATTGCACGAGTTTTGCTTATAAAAAAAGAAATAAGTTAAATCATTGCATTTTTATTAACATGCATGTATAATAAACAAAATTAGATTTTACATGCTACATCAAAACCTTCAAGTGATCAGTAATAGCTTAAAGGCTAAAAAATTGGATGATAAACAATATTTATTTCAAAGGCCGAAAACAGAATTACCTCTTTTAAATGTGACATTTCCGATTATTCTTATTTTAATTATATTTTTTATGTATAAATATACATGAAACATGGAAGATACTTTTTGATAATTCACCAATTTAAATTTATTTTAAATTTATAAATATACAAACGCGTGGAACGCATGTCACGTGCGTTGCACATTATGCTCGCTTGCCAATCTTTGTATTCAAGATCAGATCACTGTTCGAATATAACAAAATTAAACTTCCAAAGATGTTAAATTGGAGAAATTCTATGCCGCATCACCCATGTATCACAATAGACCTAATATGATACTTTCATGTGTCACAATGATCTATTGTGACACATGGAAATGTCACATTAGGTCTATTATGGCACATGACACACTACGTCCTCACGCATCATAGAATTTCCAGTTAAATTGATGCAGGAGTTGTTGTCCATCGAAGCTTCAGTTGAAGAGGAGTTTGACAAAGACACTTCTCACCAAAGGGAAGAAGTCAAACAAATCAAATATTCCAAAGTGATATGGTTTTTTTGAGGTACAATATGTAATTCCAAAAAACACATTGCCTTTTATATTAGTTAATTTTTATGATTTAGTACAGTTCGATACAAATAAAAATGTTAAATTTGTTGAGATCTAAAAAAATAGACAAAAAGGATTCAATTTTAACTTCAAACATGGAAGAAAAAAGAGTGGTTGAATTGGTGGTAAGGATCACTTCAATTCGGCATATCTACTAAATGATTAATCAGGCTAAGGAGACGATCAAAGAAGAGTACTTCAAGAACAAGAAATCCCACCACTTCACCATTTTGGAAAGCTATCGATGATGTTTGGAACGAGTTCTCTCTTCATTCTATCGGCTATTATTACTTGAACTCGAATCTATATTACTCGAATGAAGTGTTTATCGGTCCTGAATAAGAAACTGACAATTGTAAGTGTAGAGTCGCCATTATCTTAAGTACAACCTAATATATTTTTATCTACTAGATTACATGTGAAACGTACGATACTTTTGATTTTTTTAATTTATACATATGAGCGTGAAACGCATGTCATTGTTGTTGATTTGATATTAAATTTATACATGTATGTACACATTAAATAATATGTATTCACTATTTAAATTTACTTTATACATATACGACACAAAATTATATATGTGTAATGCACGTCACACACAGGACACGTTGGCTTATTTTAATTTTAAATCTATTTAAAATTTACACATACAACCTTAATTTACTTGAAATCTTGAGCTAATCATTTGAAGTTTCTCTCTGTATTTATGACATATTAATTTATGTCTTATTTCTTATGTGTAAATTATTCACATGCATATATTACATGCCATAATCGAGTAGGCCTTGAATATGTGAGCCTTGAAGAATAGTCGAGTGGACTATTCGATTCTTAACCCTTAATATTTATTAAACCCAACTTGAAGGATATAAACCTATAATTAAACCACCCAAATTAATTAAGTAATGAAATATATTAGCTTGACGAGTGTAAACCATTAATAAAAGAGTAGATAAAATCATCTAGTCTTCCCCTGTTCCACTATTGTGTGTCATCCACTATCAAATTTAACATTTTAAAAATATTTATTACAAAATTAAAATTTATTATAGTATAACCAATCATAACTAACATTTATTGCTAAAAATTAAAATTTTAAAAATTATACTCCCTCCGTCCCGATTATATAATCTCTATTACTATTTCGGGGTATCCCAATTATATAGTCTTATTACTGAAAGTAGCATTAATTTTCATAATAATGATACACCCTTATTAATTCTTGAAAATTAAAATACTAACCACTTAAATTTTGAAAGTCATAAGTATTAAATTAAGGGTATCATTGGAAGTTTTTAGCTTTAATCGCTTATTTTCATAAATTTTTTAATCTACGTGCGACTAGAAAAGAGACTATATAATTGGGACGAAGAGAATATATTCTAATTTTGGAATAATCAACCCTATTAACCAATTACATTAACTAAAAAAAGTAACTATTAAAAAATAAGTAGATACCCTAACTGGGTGGAATATACCTAAATAATAATTATAAAATTAAACTAAATTAAAACAAATTGAAATTGAAGAAAAAAATAGAATAATTTAAATCTAATAAAAATTAAAATGGTGTTACTAAGTGGGATAGAAAGAGTAGGATGGATGATTTCATTTGAGAAAGGAGAACTCCATTGCATGTACATACATTTGTACATTTGGAAAAGCTAGCTAGGGCAATACACGCAGAACACGTGATACTCATTCATACTGCGTACATTATTTGTATATGGGCAGATTTTATGCGCACTAGGTGCACATCAGATGGTCAACATGTTGATCAAGTCAACGCACATTGATGCGATTAATGCATTGACCGAAAAATCTTTCAAAATTAGTATGAATCGTAACATAAAAAAATCACTCAAAAGTCCACAAGTATCACTTGTATCAATAAAAACTATTGGCTAGAAAAAAAAAACTGTCAAAATCAATATCAATTGTAACACTAAAAATTATTATTCAAAATTCAAAAAATATCACTTGCATCCCTAAAAAGTATCACCTATTTTGATAATTTTTTCGGTCAGCGCATTGACCGGGTCAACATGCGTTGAATCGGTTAACGCGTTGATCGTTTGAGGTACATCTTATATATGCGAGAATTATAAAATTATAAAAGATACAATACAGTTTAAATTAGAAAAATCCAACAGCAAATCATATAAAATTCGATGCATTGTTCTTTTTTCTTTTAAGATATTAAAATGCATTGTTGAAGTTTTATTGTTGAAACCTAATCTCTCTATATATAATATTCAAATCAAATAAGCATTTATTCAAACTCCTTGGTTGCCAATTCTACACCTAACCTCAACAAATCTCCTGAATCTCTCCGGCCGCCACACCGTTATTCCTTTGCTTTTCAACCACCAATTCAGCAGCCGCAGCGTATTCCCGACTAGAAGAACCGCCGTCGCTGCCGACCACACGGTGATCCCGGTCACACTAGCACTGCTAAGATTTTCCCTATCCCTACTCGGAGTGATCACGGTAATGGACACGGCGAACGTCGCCGCCACCGACGAGATCGCCGCCCACATCGCCGCCATCAGAACCCATATGAAGAACCGGTTTCTCATGGGCAGTCCGCTGATGAGCAGCAAGATTGTGCTGAGCGACGTCACGAAAGCTACTGTGTTGGAGTGTATGAATCTCTTGTATATTCTGGGATGGCTGTAGGCCATAATAGCTTCGCCGGCCCTATGCGGCGGCGCCACCGGGTAGCCTGGCCAATCTTGAGCTGAGTCATCCTGCCAAACACCGCCGGCCGGGTTGACTCCGGCCTCGAAAGCCATCGTTGCTATGAGGATCGCCACCACCATTATGGCGTCTCGTTTTCTGGCGAGCCATTCGAGTGGTAGATCGGTTTGAGTGGCGGCGGCGGTGTTGCGGATTGCAGAGAGGAGAATGCTTTTGATTTGGGATGTTGTTGTGTCTGAAGGGGATTGTTCGAGGATTTGTAGGGGTGTTTGTCCCTTGCAGTTTTTGGATTCCTTGTCTATATTTGTGTTTCCCACCAAGTATCGGATGATCTGCGACTTTGTCCAAATATATTTAGTCACAACATTGTCTCAATAGTAAGATCACATTGAGACTTGGCAATAGTCTTTTGCATTTTCGTGTTGTTACATTTTCTATTGCACAATCATTTTCTTATTTTTCTTCGTTATGTTTTTTTGTTTTTCGATTTCAATATGTTGTGCTTTACTTTAATTTTACACTTGTTATTTAGGGTTCGTCCTGTCTAATTAGGATTTATTATATATTTTTAGTATTTAATTTTTTAAATAATAAATTAATAACTAAAAAATTATAATAACCCCTAGCTATTGGATAAGATGAACCCTAAATAACAAATGTAAAATTAAACTAATTAAAGTACAAGATATTGAAATTGAAAAAAAAAATTAATTGTACAATATGAAAATGCAATCGATGGACGATTTCATCCGCACAGATAACGTGATAATTAATGTCATAATATTGTCAATCATGAATAAATCATAAATAAATAAATGAGTTGAAAGAAAAACTTTAATGTGCGTACGTACCAACTAAAAGGTAGAGGGTACGTAGACTAGTTAATTTTTATACTAGGACACCAATAAATAAAACATTTACAAGGAAGTGGAATAAAAACATTTGGTGAGTAAAAGTCTCAAATGAATTGAATATATAAAAAAGAAAAAGAAAAAAAATCCTAAAAATTCCGGAGATGATCGATAACCTGAAAATTCAAGGGATTGGAGCCTCATTAAAACCGACATGCAAAACCCGGAGGGAAGGCCGAGAAAGAGTACTCCTCTAAATCATACCGAACAAAATACACAGCTTGATTAACACAAGGTTAGTATAGACATAAACTAAGTACTCGAGGGCATCAAAAAGAGTAGCCACCAAGTTCGCCAATTATAAAAGAGATCTTATATATGTTTCACAATTGTATTATATTTCATTAATTTGTTGGAATTAAATTAAGATGAAACCAAATAAAATTTTGGAATAGAGGATCTCATATGTGAATTGAATCAAATATTGATACTAACAAGTTGTAAAAGACTTGGGTTTACCTCGATTTGCTTGTACCTAACAGCCAAATGCAATATAGTCTCGCCATCATCATCTTTCTGAGATACAAACTCACTCAAAATTGGCACCAAAACCTTTAAAGCCTCCAACTTAGTATGTTTCACGCACAAATGCAAGACGGTCTGGCGACGAGGCAGCTTCTCCATGGCAGCAACGGGAGCCGTTCGAGCGAGTTCTTCTAAGACCTCAACATGGCCTTTCATGGCTGCAAGATGAATAGGGTTCAGGCCTTGGCAGTCACGTGACAGGCACAAGTGAGGGGCAGCTGATAGCAATTTACGAGCAATTTGTACATGGCCTTTTGCCGATGCAATGTGGAGGGCAGTCGAATATCGGGAGTTGAATTCCTCGACTAGCTGAGGATTTGTGTTCAAGATTTCTTCGACGATGGCTAAGTGTCCCTGCGTTGTGGCTGCGTGCAAAGGAGTTGCGGCACATATTTTGAATGAAATTCTTTGGAGAAGCAGAGGATCTTGTTGGAGAAGTTGTTGGATTGCAATTACATCGCCTGCTTCTACAGCATCGTAAAGCTTCTTCGTTTCGGATGCTTCTCCAAACCCTCCCTCCATTTCTTCTGATGGATTTTTTACCCTACGAGAGAGAGAGATCTAGAGAGAGAGAGAGAGAGAGAGAGAGAGAGAGAGAGAGAGAGAGAGAGAGAGAATTTGTGAAAAACAATATTAATATGTGGTAGTTCTGCTTGGCTGACTTTGAGGGTAATTACTCGGGAAATTTTTTGGAAATTTTCTAATGAAGAACTTCTCAGTAAATTTTAATTGTTAAACGAAGTCACCAAGTATTTCACCTAATTGAGCAACATTAGGAGATTTGATCTAGTCAATATGACAATATTCAAACAAAATAATCGCCATGGATCAATTGTTATCCTTCTCAACTCATTTAATTAGTACTAGTAGTACTGTAGTAGAGATCACGCGCGGGGTTACACATAATTTGTATGATTTTACCAAAAGAATATTATAACATGTAAAATTACAAATTTCTTTTAAAAAATAAAATTAAAATTGATAAGGCATATTATAATTATAACTAGAAAAATATTAACTAATTAAATACCTAATTAGTTAGAACCATAATATATTAAGAACATTAAAATAAATTATTTTATCTAAAAATAAACAATAAGTAATCTACCATTTCATTGTGTTAAATTCCATATATATAGAATATTGTATATGTATCTTCTGAAGTACAAATTTATCATATGTGAAATAGAATAAAGTTTGCATAACAACAGATAAAAAACACTTGAATTGATCTAAATTAAAAAAAAATGATTGGAAGATGATCTTAATTTAATGATTTCAAATAGGGCAAAAAAAAAAAAAAAATCCGACTTGTCAACACTGTTGTTAAGGATTCTCGGCCAACCTATGGTTGATTGAGGAACCTTCCATGCATTGTATTATAAGATATCAAAGAAAATTTATTCGGATTTCTAAGAGGGACGTCTCTTTGCATGCATGAATAATTAAATAGAGATTTACCTTGTCACTTTTTGGCAATTGCATTTGGGAGTTTCTAAATGCACCACTAAAATTACTCTTTGCATTATACTTATTCTATGCACTATTATTTTTACTCTTTGCATCATACACATTTACATTACTACCCCTCACTCCAAAAATATTTATTTTACTTGAAAAAAAAAAATATATGTTCGGAAACAAAATTTCGAACACGTTCATCTTGTTCGAAAATATTAATTCGAACAACTCATACTTAGAAAAAAAAAAAGTTGGTTCGAAAACTAAAGTTTGAACAACCCTCATTTGTTCGGAAACTAAAGTTCGAACAACCCTCATTTGTTCGGAAACTAAAGTTTGAATCTCAGGATACAAAGGTGTTAGAAATTATTTTCCGAACAAACTATGTTCGAAAATTAAAGTTCGAACCACTCCAATATTTTCGAAAAATTGAATTCGAACACATTGAACTCCGTTTTTTCTCCAAGTGTTGTTCGAAAAATGGAGTTCGAACCACTCCAAAATGTTCGAAATTTTCAGTTTGAACATATCGCGATCTAAACAAAAAAAAAAACCTCCACAACACTTTCTAAACTCGATTATTTTCAATCAATACACTCATACTAGCATCTAATACTTCTAATAAACTATTAGAAGTTGATGAATACTTCGATTAATTTATTTTCTTTTTTAAATTTTTTTAATTTTGAATTTGTGGTGCATTGAGTAATTTTAGTAGTATGAACAAGTAATAAAAGGGTATTGAAGTAATTTCATAATTATTTTATTTTTTCTTTTTTTCTTTTGTGGTGCAAAGAGTAAATTTAGTGATGTAAATAGAAACTCCCATGCATTTTTGGGGGTGGTTTCATCCAAGAATGATTTGGAAAACTAATTTTCCAACTGCAATACCTACTTAAGTTTTGTATAATTTTGGTATAGCGTGACATAAATTAGTCTAATTATTAACTTTTAATTCTAAAATTGAAGAAAATAGAGTGAAAATATACTCCTTCCGTTTCTGAATAAATGTCGCTAGCATTTAAATTTTGCTTTAAAAAAATGTCATTCTACAAATTCGAGACAGAAAATTCACATTTTTCACACATTTGCCCTCATTTAATGTATTCATACATCTATATTTAACTCATTTAATATATTCATATAAGGGTGCATTAGGTAACTCAATTAATTTATTGATTTGTGTGCATTCATTCAAAATGACACTTAATTAGAAACAGAGGGAGTACTATTCATAATTAGGGTACGTGTTTCTAATTACACCACAATACCCTTTCATTTTTTTAATATTTTTTATACAAGATTATGTTAGAAAATTTATTTTAAAAAATACAAGGCATGTTCGAAAATATATTTTTGAACGTATATTGTCAATAGTTTCAAAAAAAAATTATTTGAACGTATTTTCGAATTTAATGTTCATGCTTGAAATTCGATAGTTTTCAGATTCAAAATTGAATGGCAAATACATGAACATTTACAAGTTTGAATCAATTTGTTTAGCACAAATTCGGAGCATATATGAAAATTGTTAACCTATTTTAGCATTTCCACCTCCCTTTTCTAAAATTTGAATAAAAAAATTGTGAACCCCTCGTTTTCTCTTTCAAACAAGAACACTTCTCTTTAAAACGTGAAAACTTCTCTGTTCGATTTTTCAACATAATAATGAAAATCTAACCAATCAAAGATTTTGAAATTGTTTGTGCATCAATGTAACACTGTGTTTTGATTTATCTGGTTCCAATTACACGAAAAGAGAAAAAAAAAGTATATATATATATATATATAGAGAGAGAGAGAGAGAGAGAGAGAGTAAATTAAGATAATGTGAATTTTCCTTGCTAAAAATAAAATAGAAGAAGAAGAAGAATTAGAAAAGGAAGAAGTCATGCATACACGCACACACAAAGTGAGAAAACGAACAAATATTACTTTGAATTCAATTTAAGGTGATCTTTGCATTGAATTCGATCTGGTTGATATTCTTTTCTATTTCTTTGTGAATTTGTCTACAAAGAAAGGGGAGGGAAAAAGGGGAGGGAACCGATGAAGTGTAGAGATAGAGAGAAAGAGAAAAAAAAACACATATTATTTTAATTAAATTTACCAAATTACAAAACTACTCCAGCCTTATTAAAATAACCCTTAAATTACAAAAATGTTTTGGACCGCCCATTTTTTATGGATAAATGGTGGAAGATCAATTCCTTATTCTCACACCAGAAAATAGTCCTCACTTGATCAAACTTATGTGTGTGTGTGTGTGCAATGCCATGTTGTTCTAAAAAAAATGTATCCGTAATTTTAAAAACTCTATACATACATTAATATATATATACTGTATATATATTATTAACAACAATAATAATAAATAATATAAATAATAATAATATTTACAATAATTATAATAATAACAATAAATAAATATAATAATAATAAATACAATAATATAAAATAATAAAATAATTTACAATAATAATAATAATAACATTAATAAATAAATAAAAATATTATTATTATAAATAATGATACAAATAAATAATAAAATTAAATATTAATATTTACAATAATTAATTATAATAATAACAATAAATAATGATGATGATGATGATGATGATGATGGGGTAGTTAATCAATTTAAGGAAATAATTAACTTATTTTGATTCTCATTACCTTTTACCAAACATAAAGAATGAGAATGGATCTCCTTTCATTCCCATTACCCATCTTGATATGTATATAAAACCAAATGAAATCCTCTATCCCACTTTTCTCTATCCCATTTGGTGTCTCATTTTAATTTTTATTCGATTTTCATTAATTTTTTTCTTCAATTTCAATTTGTTATGGCTTAGTTTAATTTTATAATTATTATTTGGGGTTCATTCCACCCAATTAGGATTTATATTTATTTTTTAATATTTATTTCTTATTTTTTAGTTAATATAATTGATTAATATGGTTGATTATTCCAAAAGTAGGGTATATAATTTTTAAATTTTTTAATTTTTAGCAATAAATGTTGATTATGATTTGTAATACTATAATAAAATTTATTTTTGTAATAAATATTTTTAAAATATTAAAATTCAGAGTGGGACATAATAGTGACTAGTGAGACATGAAAAGTGGACTAGATGATTTTATCCCATATAAAACACTTCGAAACTTCAACTTGACAGACATTTCCATTGAGTTTTTTTTTTTTTTTCTAAAGACAATTTATATTCCAAACTTTTGACATTTTTATAAAACAAAACAGAGATAATATGGAAAACATTAAGTTAAATAAATGAAAGTCAATTTTAAATAAATGTTAATGTTTGAAAGATGAAAAAAAAAAGGTCCATAGCTATTTTGAAATGACAATAATAGTGAGGGGCACATGTATGTTAACAATTACTAACATTAAAATTTATTTGTAACTAAAAATACTTTAATTTAGGAACTTATTTGATGCTATAAGCAAAAATAAAAGGTATATTTCACCATTTTCCTTGTATTATTTAAAATCTTAGTCCTTTATAGTAACTAAAAATAAAATACAAAATGGATTGTCTCCACGCAATACAAAAAAAAATAAAAAAAAATAAGAATTGGTTCTTAGTATATTAGCGACGACAAATGTCTATAATAGACATAAGTACATATCATCTCTAATTACTACATATCATTTTTGGGATGAGATCTTCTATTCCAAATTTGGTGTTCCAGTCCGTATTCCACGATTAAATTTATAAGTTTAATAATAGATATTAAAAAATATATAAATTAATTATAATATAATCAATCTAGTCACATTTATCAATAAAAGATTGAAATTTTAAAAATTATAAATCATATTTTTAAAATAAGCAAGCATAATAATCATTTTTAAAAAATTAAATACTAAAAAATAATTATAAATCCTAATTAGGTGGGGTGAACCCTAAAAATAATCATAAAATTAAACTAAAACATAATAAATTAAAATTGACGAAAAAAATGGAAGAGGAATTTATAAATTTGATTGTGAAATATGGGTTGGAACATCAAAATTGGAATAAAGGATCTCATCCGATCATTTCTAATAACATTTTTGTGACGACATTGTTGCCACTTAAAGTAATTTTTAATTTATTTCAGACAACACAAAAAATACTTTTAAGTAATAATAATGTTGTCACAAAAATGTCATTAGAGATAACATGTGGTAATTAGAGACGACATGTCATTACTTCAAATCTATTATAAGTGACGAAATTTGTCATCGCTAATAGTAGTATCCTTAAATATCATTTTTTTGTAACGTGATACGAGCCTAGGTGGGATGCCGATGATTAAATTCGAGAGTTCGAGCAGGTGCAGCGCGAGACAACGAGCATAAGCTCAACGGCCATGCCACGTGGCGCGACCACCCATGCTCCGATTCAAACAGGGTTTCTGCCGTGGACGAGGCGCGAGTATCACGCCCGCGCTGATTGGCACGCACCAAGATGCGACCAACCCCATCTCGCGCCCCGTGCGCATGTTCGCGGATTTATCTGATTTTTTTTTAGATTTATTTATTTCATTTTAGTCTAGGTTTCATATTAGAGTTTTGATTCTATTTTATTTATTTCTTGCCTCCCCTTCTACACCTTATGGCACTTGGTTTAATTCTATTTCTTGTATTGATAGTACAATTACTCGAGATAGTTTTGGTACTGGTTATTTTCATTTTTCATAGAGGAATACTCTTTTTCCTGTATGATTTTTTCCATATGGGTTTTGATGAGGCTCTCTAGTCTCTTGAGTTATCATCTTGTGATTTTCGGGATTTTTATGATTTTGTCATTTTTTTTTCTTTTTTCATTTATACATCTTATTAGATATTAGAGTTTTGATTTATTTGTCCACCTATACAAGGGTTTGTTCTGAATTTTATTAGACGGATTATTTTAGATATTGAAATTGATATTTTCTCTGTAGATAATTTTTATCTGAATTCTGTGTGAATTCAACATGACATATCAAACAAATTCATTACCCCTGTTTGTGGCGTCCGAGGTTCTTGTCTTTAATTATAGTAGCGCCATCGATTTAATATATCAACAATTTGTCCGCATTGTGAAATTAGGATATGAGGGATTCCATCTATTAACCTGATACGTCATGGGTTCCGGATCGCATCATAACGAGAGCCCAAGCTAATTCGAGCAAGTAGCTCCTATAAGAATATATCTGAATTGTAACCTGTAAGGTGTGTTTTATAGCTTATGACCAAGTTTAATTAGATTTTTTCGATTTCTCTAGATTTAGTTTTAAGTTTAAATTTAATATACTTAATAACAATATTTTTTTACAAATATTTTTCCCTTAGTTTTCCATAAGTTTGGTTTTAAAATTGAGTTTAATATATACTATTTTTATAGGAACTATATATATATATATATATATATATATATATGTGCAGACACTACTAATAGCATTCTCAATAATTATTTGAACTCATGATTTTCAACTATTAAATCGCTCATTCCACCATCTAGAACATCTTAAAATGCAGTTTAATAAACTTATTAATGTTATAATCATTCATGATTTAGAATATTTAATTTTATGCTTAAAAAGCAATTCATGTTGTGCGATGCACAGGGTATTAAGTACTTAATTTATTATTAGGATTCATATAGCATAACAACAATTCATAAGTAGTAATTAATTATATTGAATGAATAAAATATAATTATGAAATTAAATATATAAAAAGAAAATTTCAAATTAAAAAATATTGTGTATATTTAAATAGATAGAAAATACAAATGGGAAAATGTAATAGGTGAAATTATTTGTAATCTAATTTTGCATTATATAATCAACACAAATTTGTAACAGAATACAATCCCCCCCCCCCCCCCCCCCCCCCCCGATTTACGATTAGTGAAATTTACCTCCAATAACAAAACACAATGTTATAAAAAAAACTATGAATACATAATTAATAACATTCTTGAATAAAGAAGAGCTAACATTACACAAGTCCGATCACTTAATTTAACACAGAAGTTTTACTATACTATGAATATGTGAATCTTTATCTTCGAGTAAATCTTATTATATTCTTGAATCTTTTATAGTCTTTTATATTATCTCATATAATTATTTTATATATTCTTATAATATATTATTTGAAAGCTTTCAAAATCTAGTACTCAAAATGGAGTATATGATAATAAAAACAAATTTTATTGAATCCAAAATTGTTAAAAGGGTTAGTATTTGGGCTTGAATACAGTTGAAAGTGAAACTAATTAACCACAGTTATAACATTCATTCCACATTAATCAATCAAAGCTTAAAATATAAAAATTGACAAAGTTCATATCGATCCGAAACCGTAAAATATGAATTACACACACACACACACAAAATTCACGATTGCAATTTCAAATCCATAATTTTCCTTAGAAAAGTATTTTCCACATCAAATTAAATATATTTCTATATATAAAAACATTTGTGTTCAACAATAATGATGTACTTTAATATATTTAGATAGTTGGACCCTTTTTCTTAATATTTAAATTTATTGAACAAAATTAATTATTTTTCTTAATATCTCTATTTATTTAGATATATATTTATCAATAATTTCAATTTTTTCGTAGAATGATGTCTGCACACTTAAAAAAAAGTGTCTTCAAGATGTTTAATTAATTGTAAACTCAAAATGTCATTATTTTGCATGCTCGTGCTCAACAAATGATGGTGATAGTTATAATTTTTTTTAGTAGAAACGCACCCATATAATTTATAACCAACACACTAAATTTAAAAGCGATCTCTTTAGAATTGGATGATCAGTGAGTTCTTAATTTTTTTTTAAATAAATTCTAACATTCATTTGGATTAGCAACATCAATTATCTAAAAAATATGATGTTTCTTAGATACAATACTTTGAATGTTTTGTATACTTGTATTTTTATTTTATTGACTACTATTATATAATATTTAAGAATCTTTAATAACAAATTACAAAGAACAATCAAATACTTTTACAAAATTATAATTTATAATTTAAAAAATATCGGTAATATTCTAGAAACTTAATCATCTTTGTTTCTTCAAGTCTTCAAAGATTTTCCAAATCCTGCCACTATAAAGAAAAAAAAAATTGCTTCTCGATCAACCATTTCTGCTTCGCTCATTTATCATAGTTTTTTTTTATCATATTTCTACATCCTATAAAGTAAGACTTTTTTTTTTGTCATTACAGCATAAATAAGACATCTATAAATGAAAACACATAAAATAAAATAAAAAATCAATGAAAATTTTGCCAGCACAAAAAATTAAGAAATAGTAAGAATACAAGACAACATTTGATTTTTCATGTAGGAATTCACAAGTGTGTACAAACCAATCACAAATAAAATCAAACAGTCTTCAATGCAAATGGCTTTTCTATTGGCTCTTTATATTTCTTCTTGGAGATGGGTTGTTGGCTCCTTATATGTTTCTTATTTTCTGATCTTAAGCCAAGTTGTAGGACGTCCTGCAAGTAAAAGAAAAAAAAAACTTAAGAAATTATGATGCATTTCTAACTATATATTGTATAGGAAGTATCCAAGTTTCATACACCTCATATTTAATACACCAGTAAAATATAAAATTTAATCCATATATAGCTATATGCATCGTACAAATCTTTATTAGAATATAAATCATTTTTTTAGAAAGTATGAGAATATATACATCATTAATTGATTAATGTTTCTTAATTTAATTTTTGAATTATGATTTTTTGTAAATATAATATATATTTTTGGAGAGTGGCGGATATATAAAATATAATCTATATGAATATATGATATCAATTATAGACAATTCAATTTATTTATTTATATATAATTAATTAATCAAGGTACGTAATCAATAATCATATAGCATATATCAATATCCATATATATTCTGTATAAGGATAGTTACATGAGTATCAATTTTTTTTATAAGTATAATGATAAAGATGTATAATATTATACTATAATATATATAATTATTTTAAAAACAAAAAATTAACTAAATATGCACCTTTTTTAAAAGATATATTCTCCACGTAAATAAATATTACAATTAATAGTATAATTCTTTAACAAAATTAAATATATTGACAGTGTGTAATATATAGAATATAAAATTTATATAAGTATCCTATTAAATGATGGCATGATTTTGACAATCAAAATATATCTATACTATCCATGTATAAAAACAATGCATGCGGATTTGTCAATAATCATTTTTTCAATGTATCAATCAACTAATTAATTAATATTAACAACTATTATGTAATAAATATTATATTTATATTTGGGACAAGTATATATGAACGGGAAAATTTAGACTTACTATTAAGGGTGACTATCTTACTTTTAGATATAATATAGATATAGATTTTTTGGATTTTCAAAAGCAAATATTCGTGTTTTTTCAAAATTTTCCCTCAAAAACTATACAACAAAAAAGTAATGGGTGTGGATGCATTTCACCTACTCTTGTCTACCAAAAAATGTCAATTGTTTGAATTTGGCATTTCAGAATTATGCAAAATGTTAGTGCATCTCCCATCTCGAAATTCTAAGTCACTATTGCATGTTGTGTGCCATGTGTCACAATAGACCTAATGTGATATTCTCATGTATCACAATAGATTTATTGTGACACTAATCTATTGAATATTGTAGTCTATTAGCTACCATACTTTATTGGCCATAACAAAACAAAGCAAAAGTAGTTCAATATCCAGGGTACAATCATAGTGTTTTTAGTATTATTTCTACAACCCAACACTTCAAATATGCCACACCACACAAATTCATTATCATCACATTGCAATATAGCATAGATATATGTTGCTTAGTAAACATGTATAGGATACTCACATCACATGTAGTTATAAATATAGCTAGCCTTCAGCACAAGATGATGGGGCATTCAGATAGCTGATGGAGGTTGAAAGAATTTTTTCTCTTTCAAGCTTTCAACAGTTTCCTTGATTCCTACTTCAAGCGGAGTGAACTCGACACCAAGAGATTTCGCTCTCTCTTTGGAGACCTGGTACGTCGGCACAAACGGCTTGTCATCGGCACACCTGCAGTGAAGAGAAATTCCATAATAAGACATCATAAAGGTACAGTTGATCATAGTGAATGCTCTTCACTGTGCCTATGCATCTACTTAAAGAGACAATTACAAGAAATAACACAGAACATGAATTTCATGAAGACAATTCTAAGTCATATAATATCAGTTGCATGCCCCCTCAAAGTTGGGACAAGAACTTGTAAGGATTATTTTAGTTAATTAAATCAAGAAATCATACAGAAATATCATGCTGATACATCAAAATTTCATATAAAATGAAATTTTAAAAATTAACCAAGGTAGAAGTTGGACATTCCTTAGTTGAAGACTTGAAGTTTCACATAAATATGACAAAGATAATAACAGAAAGGACTTACTTTTCAGGAAGTTTGTAAGTGGGGTACAGTTCACGCAATATTTTTACAAAGTCTGAGTAGTGTACGATTCTCTCCACTAAACAATATCTTCCACTTGCCGAAGGATTCTCAAATGCCAAAATATGTGCATGTGCAACATCTTTGACATTTATCCATCCAAAGGTAGAATTTGGGTATGTCTCTGCACCTGCATATTCCAAGACAAAGTGTTACACACCAATATGAAATTCTTGACAATTCAAAAAACCCAACACCGTGTAAAGAAGCCAAGCTTGTGCTTCCCAAGTACTCTCAGCGTATAAGTTTGCTCAGCTAAAGGTCTAAGGCCTTGTTTGTTTACATTTCCAAATGGAAATTTCCCACTTTTTACTATTCAAAATATTGAAAACGTGTTTGTTTTACTCATTTTCAATTCCAAATTTCACTTTTTTCAATCCTATATAACCTATTCAATCATATACATATAATTACAGTGGGACCCATTAATTAAATATTCATCAATTCATCATAACCACAAAAATACTTATCTTTTCATCTCAACCACACATTTCAAATTGAAAATATAATTAAACAAACATACTTCCATTTTCCCTACCTATAACTCTAAATATTAAATCATTCATCATAACAAAATCATTATATTTTTTCAAAAATCAAGACACCTCGTAAATTGAACTGAAAATACTAAAAATTAGAAATTGATGTTGGAAATAAAAACAAACAAGCCCTAAACCTCTCAATATGGTCTACTCAGGATTTTTCAAAGGATACAAAAACAAGATCAAAGAAAAGATAGAAAAATTGTAAGAAGTATATAACAATTCGAAGAAATGTTGCGAAAGCCGAAACAATCTCAGCAAGCAGAAATTATTTTAGAACGGTGCTTGTCTAGAAAGCAGTGGGATAAAATTGCGGGAACTTACCATTTATCAAGTTCAATATTGATGCAGCACTCGTGTTTAGTGTTGGCTGCAACAATGGGCCAATCACCATTGCTGGGTTGATTGTAACCATTGCAATACCTTTTTCTTTCACAAACTTCCAAGCAGCATCCTCAGCCAATGTCTTTGAAAGCACATACCACATCTGGGAGAAGCAATGTTGACGAACTCAGTCAGGAAAAAAAGTGACATTTAGTTTGATTCATGCGTGAAAGGAAAAGGGACAACTGTCATGAATCATGGACAATGGCTTTCAGTCATCAGGCAAACTGGCCAAAGTAGTTTTAAGGTGATGCATTCTAGCTAAAAGTATCCTATGATAAAATAACAAAGCATTACAGCAAAAGCTAGTGAATACACATCCCAAGTACCTGATAACATAATCAGGCATCTCTCTTATGTAAAATAGAAAAGAAAAGAGAAAAGAACATTACCTGCATCTGTCTGCAAACCTCTGGATCAGACCACCAAGTCTCATCAACTACCACTTCAGGTGTGCGAGGTTGACCATTGTATGCAACTGCAGCTATAGATGATGTCAAGACAATCCTTTTCACAGATGAGGTTTTGGCACATGACCCAAGAACATTCAAAGTCCCTTTTAGTGCAGGATCGATCAATTCCGCCTGATGGAAAATCAAAGCTGATCTGAGCAACAAGTTCTTGCTAAACATGATAGAGTTCACTGGAAGAACAATCAGTTGACCACACATTTTCACACTGAATAATATGGATATAAAAGGGTTGAATCTAATACAATCAACAGTTTTTCACCAGTCTCCCATTGAGAAGCTTTTTCATGAATTCAAGAAAGCAACAAATGAATCATCTAAATTATAGGAAAGTTGTAATATTTGTGGACTAACAACACAAATAGCAATGGGGCTAAGCTAGACTAGAAAATACTTAAGTGAAATGAGGTATGCGATAGACATTATATAGATAACAGCTGGCATAATTGCCTATTCGCAAGAAGTTTATTTAATTTTTCACTATCGTAAGTGCTACGTACTTTGACGTCTCTGCAGATTGAGGTAAACCCAGGAAGAATGTTACTCATTAAATTTATTCAGGGGGTGGGGGTGGAGAGAGAGGAAGTAACCTGTGGATCTTTGACATCATGGTAGAAAGGAGACGCAGTATGAAAAACACCTTCACAACCATCAACTAAAGAATCGAAAGACCCTTCTTCCAGCAGATTTGCTTTCATCAAGTGAAGTCTCTCCTTGGCTCCATCAAGCCCAAGCAAGTGCTGTACCTTCTTCGAATCATCTGTTCCATGTCTTGAACGTCAGAAATAATTGGAAACAGTAGTGATATTGCTACAACTTCTAATCTTTAGCACTATATATGGCTTATAATAAAGATAAAAGAAAAGGTTTAACTATTGATCTTTAACCTCAACCTCAAGATTATAGTTCAACCGAAATGAGTACACCACATTATACTTAAAAGAATAAGACAATTTATCTTTCGTGCCTGGATATTCCAACAATACAAGAAATAGCGTAAACTTCATAGAAATAAAGTAAGATAATCAAGGAGATTTTGAGAATTCTAACGAATACATGCAAACATCACGTATAATTTTAGCTACTTGTTCACCTCCAGTGTAAGAAACAGAAATTCGAAACAAAAAAAAAATGGATGAGCAATAATAGCTAAATGTTTCTGAAATCCAATGCAAAAATGAATAAGAAATACAAGTTGGGATTGGGAAAGGCGAAAAACCTCCCTCTAACGTTTACTAACGTATTTGGAATTGGACCAAATATCACCCTAACATTTACGAGACGGTACATATCCCCAAAAATGGGTTTTTTGATACAGAAATACAGAAATACCCTTTTATTAAGGGAAGTTGACAGAATTTTTATTTATTTTTTTTTTTTATAATTTTTGTCAACCTAAAAATGTACCAAGAAACTATGTTTTTGGGGTGATTTGCACGAGCTAGTAAATATTAGGGTAGTATTTACTGAAAAAATGTTAAGATCCATACAATTTCCTTATTAAGGCAGGCATTTCCATATAGATTTTTCATTAAAACCAATATTCGTTGAACCAGACGTTAACAAATCAACAATCAGATGACAATGGAGACTCAACCGAAGGTGATACACATAAAGAAATCAAGAATAGTTGGCATCCATTCCATATCATGATACGGCATGAAAATTTGTAGATTGGAAAAAAAATTAAAAATAAAATTGATAGATCGAGGAGAAAGAAAGGGAATACTAACTGGGGTCGCGAACGGATGCCTTGATCGTATAACCTTTGTGGAGTAAGAATTTGACGATCCATGATGCTATGAAGCCCGATGCTCCGGTTACACATACCGTCTTTGTTGCTCCGACGCTCATTCTCGCAATCTGTGTGTCAGTGTGTGAGTGTTCTAACTTTATTATATATAATATATATATAGTGTGGTGGGTGCTAGCCTGCTATCACGGATTGGCTTTTGTCGGCTTTTGTATGTTTTGAGTAGTGAGAAGGGGGGGGGGGGGGGGGGGGGTTTGATTTGATTTGATTGCTTGCTAGCGCAATCCAATTTGAGTTGCTACAGCTCTAATCATTTCATACTTTCAAATATCCAAATAATTCATGGGGATAAACTGCAAATACACCTAATTTGACGCATGGAATAAAATAAAAATGGCTTCTAAACGTCTTTATTACATTTATACCACAACTGCTTCAATTGCAATATGGTTTTAATGATAAAATAAAATACTTTTGGATTATTTATGAGTATAAAGTTTTGGATAATCAACATTGTTGCTAGAAAGAGTTTTCCTGCCCAAAGTCGACAATTAATTTTGGAAACTAATTTTTTTATTATTAAATTCAATTAATTAAGTAATATCTTATTATTAATTGTGAAATTTCAGCAAAAAACATCAAATGCTTTCTTTGAAAAGAAGAATTATTGCATGGTGTAGCAAATCATTGCAGTTGAATTTGAATTTCAAAATTATGTTTAAATATCATTTTTTTTACTAGTCTTAATCTCAATGGTCATTCATCACACGTGTGTGCTATAATTGATCAAAAATAAATAATACAAAAATGTCCTTAATTCACAATACTTATAAATTAATTTTATTGTATTATAATAATTTTTATATTTTTTTCATAATTATAAATTTTAACAAATAAAACTATACATATCTTATCCATGCATTGCACTGGAGATACTCTAATTTTGTTAAATAAACATTACTGGAAGCTTACTGAAATTAATCAAATTATAATAGAGATGCAAATAACGATTATGGGGACAAACTGAAAAACATTGTTCAGTGGTGATGGATGTCATTGTTAATTTTCACAAAACCAGATTGGTGATCTAATCCAGAGAGAGAGAGGGAGAGAGAGAAACAAAAGAAGAGGAAGAAGAATAAGCATATTGAATAAATTCCAATAATACAAACAACTATGTAGTATGTACACATAAATAGCAGCATAAATATGTTATTATTCAGCTCTAACTCTTTTTAAGTAACAAGAGATGAAAGAAATAAGGCAAATTAAAGGCATCAACAATCCCTCTTAGGAAATCTTGACAACATTATATTTCTGAGGGGAAATGTATACTACTCATAGGCCTTAAGAAGCAAAAGGAATTGCACCACCACAACACAACACAACACAACACAACTAAGCCATCATTCTAAAATCTAAGCATTGCATCTCTCTCTCTCTCTCATGGAGTCATGGTGTCTGCACATTGGAGTCCTTAGACCTGTTGTCGTCTGAAGAGGGCCTGTTGTCGACTTCAGGATGTCGAATCCTCTCAATCATCCCGACCACTTCATCCATGGTGGGCCTGACATCAGGCAGCTTGGCCACGCAGCAGAAGGCAATCTGCAGCATCTGCACCATCTCCTCCTCAATGTTCTGATGCTTCATGAGCTCCACGTCGAACACCTCAGCAGTCCACTCCTCCCGGACAACGGACCTCACCCACCGAGGCAGATCAACCACCTCATCATATCCTGGATACCTTATTGGACTCTTCCCAGTCAGCATCTCCAACAGAAGCACACCTACGCTGTACACATCCGATTTCTGGCTACCTTTTCGTGTCTCTATCACCTCTGGTGCTCGATATCCAGCTACACGATACTTCACATCCGTGTAGCTCATCAGAGGGCTCAACCCCAAATCACACACACACCCATCAAGGCCTCCTCTTAGGAGTATGTTTGAGGACTTTATGTTTCCATGGATGAACTTTGCACCACCTTCTGAGTGGATGTGTGCAACCCCTCTTGCTGCTCCCAACGCAATGTTTAGCCTCGAATCCCAATCCAATCCCGCTCCTCCAATGTCTCGATTGCCTACCAAAAAACACAGTTAAGGCTACTACATATATATGATCATGATCTAATATATATGTCAAGTGTTGTGTTGTGTAGCATACATACCATGCAAGGCAGCAGACAAGCTACTAGCAGGCATGTACTCATAAACAAGAAGCTTCTCGTCTTTCGAGCAGTAGTATGCAAGCAATGGCACGACATTTGGATGGCGCCCAAGCCTGCCTACTAGCTCCATGTACTGATCAAACTCCTTCTTCCCAACCCCAACTTCCTTGAGTCTTTTCACTGCAACTGTTGTAGATTCATCGAGAATCGCCTTGTAGGTCGTGCCATAAGTCCCCTTTCCCAGCACCTCTGCTGATGCTCTCAACAAGTCCTCCAAATCAAAGTTGAATGAACACCCTTCAAAAACTGTTAGCTTTATCTTCTCTGCTCCTTGCACGCCACTTCCAAAGTCTTCAGACTTGAGATTTTCGGTCTTCACACTATCCGAGGTCTTAACTTTGATCACTCTGGTTGCAACACCGCCATCTTTCTTCTTCAGACAGCAGAGCAGATATGCCAGAGGTAGTAAAACCAAGAAAGCACAACCAACAGTTATACCAACTATGGATCCTGTACTAAGCCTTGTCGACTTTCTTGCAGAAATGGCAGGAGAAGAGGAGCCCTCAGGTGTAGGTGAATGGGAGGGAGACGAGGCGGAGCAATCATTCAGAGGCGGACCACACAAATGAGCATTCCCAATGAATGATGAAGGTAGAAACTTTTGAAGGGATTGAGGAATGGAGCCATTGAGCAAGTTATAACTCAAATTCAAAGACACAAGGGTAGGACTGTCAAGATTAGGCACATTCCCGGAGAATGAGTTGAACTCGAGGTTCAACACCGTTAGCCTCTTCAACTCCACAAGTGATGAAGGGATGTCACCGGTTAATGAGTTGAATGACAGATCAATCACAGAGAGACGGGGCGAGAGGAAGAGAGGAATACCACCTGAGAAGTTGTTATGCTGAAGGTAGAGTGCTTGAAGGAAAGGGAGAGAGAGAATATCAGTAGGGAGATCACCAGTGAGATAGTTTGATCTTAGGCTGAGGACTCTAAGGCCATCTAGCTTTCCAATAGTATTGGCCGGGATAGAGCCGAACAGCCCGACTCCAGGAAGATGCACTCCAGCCACTCTAGTTCTGTCACTCGAGCAAGTGATGCCAATCCAAGAAGTGCAGATTGGATCAGCAGCATTCCAGTTGAGCTTACGAACATGTGGAACTGCATCAGCAAACTCGAGTAGAGCATTGGAGTCGGAGATGAGATCCGAATTGATGCATGATAGTAGCAGAATGAGACTAGCTAACGCTGCCAACTGAAACTTGAGTTTCATTGGGAGATTCAGTGTTGAAGATTGAAATATATTTGAGAACCTTCAGCTACCAACAACACAATCCAATGTCTAATTCAGTATAAGCAATAATTGATCATTCAAATAGAACTAGAAGCAAACTGAATTTAGTTCAGGAAGAAAACAGTTTATCAAGGCAAGGACATGATGAATTGATGATTGTTAACTTTGCAACTAAAAGCAAGAAATAACAATGCAGTGGAACTTACCTCTTTCAGTTTTCTCTCTCTACAAGAAGCATGATAGAGTTAGCAGAGGAGCAAGCAAGTACCATCTCATGACTGAAATGGTTGAAAATAATTTTCTCCTTTTGCAATTTTTTCAAATTTTAATTTAACTACTACTCGTTAATATCTTGCTCTCTCTTTAGGCAAGAGAATCATTCTTTTTCAAACTTTTTCGAGTAGAAAAGCAAAACCACTATGCTTCACTTTAGATGTTTTTTTAACATTAAATAAAAATGTGAATTTAAATTTCTTCACATGAGATGAACTTAACCAAAGTCTTTCATCAAGAATTACAAATGCAATACTTTGTATTATGAATTCAATTAAATGTTAGAAATGCAATGCTCATTATAGTCATGCCGAAACAGGAAAGAGCTTAGTGGGCAAGATCTTCTGCTTACTTAGTAACAAAGACATCAATTATTTGAGTTGTAGCTTAATTTCGAGGTCCTTTATTTTCAAAAAGCTAAAGTTACGAAAAGCAAACTATTTATTGACTTTATGGTGGTGGAAAAGCAGAAACCCCCTTTATTATTACTATTATTATTATATAAAATGCAAATCTAATTATATTTAAATTCAACATTTAGAAGTCTATATATATCTAGAAATCCTTACACAAGTTTTGCACGTTGGAAAGCTGAGAAATAGTTAAGAATCAAGAATCCATACTGGGAAAAAAGAAGGAATTCATTCACAAAAAAGCAAAAGCTAAAGCAAAAGTTCGGTTGCCGCTTTGGTCGTGCTAACAAAGTAGCCTGTCCAATTTTCCTAAGTTATAACAAAAATAAAATCGCATTATAATTAATAACAATGATTGAGTTATTTGTCGTGTCCCAGAAAATTAATCGATACTCAAATAAACCAAAAAGAAGTTGAAAAAGAGGAAGAGAAGAGGACTACTCAATTTATGCAGCTTACAATTAAACATTCCAGAAATAAACAAATCAAAAGATTAACTTGAAAAAAATCGAATCTTGATTAAACTAAACGTTGTATTATGCCAATGGAATTATATATAGATTCTTACTCCTCATCAAAAAGTAGAAATGAAGGAGCTAGTAGCTAGTGCATAATCATTTGAAACAAGATTTGCATTTTGAGTATTGTAATTTGGATTATCGCAACATAAAGTGAGACAGTTGTAGATTAAGATAGAACTTACATAAAGCTGAGGAAAAAAGAAATAATTGATTCAAAATCAATTCTTGCGCGCCTGGGGTAATCCAAGAAACAACACAAAATCTTATAACTCTCAAGAATATTTATGTTTTTTGTTGAATTTAAGCATGCATGTACTGTATATATGGTGAATATTTGAAATGCTGTGCCCCAACGGTCCACTATTTCTTGAAAGGAAGATTAGGGGTTGGTCACCAAAGAATTAATGCCTCATTATAGAGCAAAAAAAAGTTATGATATTTTTAAACGTTGGCGTAATTAAGTTATTGTCAATTGTCATAAGGGGAAAATAATTATGAGCTGGAAATTTGAGTGTTATTCATATAGGCATCAACGTTAACAAATTGCATTTATGGCCTTACAAAATTTTGCTTATTTCCACATTTTTCATTAAATGTTGGTTTGTTCGTTAGCTTGTGCTGAGATGTTTATGGCTATTGATGTGTTATGTATATAAATAACAGAACAAAAGCTACATGTTTTAATTGAGAACTAGTATATCTCCCGTACGATGTACGGAAATCTGACTACACATTTTATATTTAAAGTTTGATAATAATTGAAATGTTGGTTGCAACAGTATTAGTATATAATGATAAATGATTATAACTTTATCAAATGGTAGTTCACATATATAAAATTATATTTGTGATTTTTCAAATATATTCATAAACTTGTTTATAATGTTTTTTATGTTTTTAAACTGGGTCATTTAGAGATTTATATACACATTGTGTATTAACACATACCACATAGTAATGTTATTTTTTGATAGACAATAAAATAGTTTCTTTGTTCTATAGATTAACATATTAAATATACTTTATCCGGACACACATAAATTTAAATAAATAGTTTTCATACCACAATAATAATAATAATAATAATAATAATATTTTAATTTATTATTATATTATATGGCATATGTGTATAACTTTTCAATATGGTTTATTTTTTAATCATTAAAATAAATAGATAATATTTATTAATACATATGATATTAGTTTTTTAATTAATAGAATGTATAATCAATTGGTTGAAATCTTTCATGAATTTGAATGATTAATGTCAACAATTAAACACATATTGATGTATTATTATTATTATTATTATTATTATTATTATTATTATTATTATTATTATTATTATTATTATATCTTTCTACCATCTTATCAGTTTTCTTTGTTGGGTGTTTTTTTTCCGATTTTTTTTTTATTTAAAAGCTCTCATTGATTATAATTTACGAGTATCTTTGATTACACAATAAGCGGATGAAATCATGAATCATACTTTGTAGAAAATTAATAACCTTAATTGTGTAGCGCATATTGTTGCACAAAATACAATATAAAATTTCATCCACGCCATAAAAAGTATATTAATTAAAATTAAATCTAAATAAAATTTTAAATTTTATTTTTTCATTATTCTGTTATGAACGAATTGACCTCTTTTATCTATTTCTTTTTTCTCATTAAAACCTCTTGTCCATTTGTTTAACCATAAGTAATATTAGAATTTAAAAAAATAAAAATTTAAATAGTTGCCATTCAAAACCCTTGTTAATTATATAATAAGTTATTTGATTACACCAAAAATAGTATTAGAATTAAGAAAATGAAAATTCAAATATTTTAGATAGGCATTTTGTTATGTTTTGATGGTATTTCTTTTAGAAAATCTAAAAAATTAAATATGTTGAATGGTGATATTTTTCATTTAACAAAATCTAAAAAGTTAAAAATATGAATGTTTACACAATAATTAGAGAGTATTAGAATTTAAAAAAATAAAAATTTAAATATTTTCTATGGGCATATTTTGTTATGTTTTGTAGATATTGTATGTTTAGAAAGTCTAAAAAATAAAAGATGTAAATGGTTCTAAATTGTAATCTATGCATGTTTTGGTGATATTTTTTATTTTAAAAAAAAAATTAAAAAGTTAAAAATATGAATGTTTACACCATAGGTGGTAGTAGAATTAAGAAAGATATATAAATATTTTTCTTGAGAATTATTAAATTTGAATGATATTTTTATTTCAAAAATTTTAAAAATTAAAAATGTGAACGGTTGTTAATTGTTATTTATAAATATTTTGGTAATAGTTTTTTATTTAAAAAAATCTAAAAAGAAGTTAAAATTTTAAATATGGTTTGGAAGAGGAATAGAACCCTAGCCCACGAAAATGCATCAACAACAACTAACCAATTGATCTAGAGGCTTACTTTGTTTAAGTTTTAAAAAAAATTCTATTTTAGCAATGTTTTGACTGATTTATTTTTATGACAATTTTACCCCTACAGTTTTACTTTAATATATGTATAGATTTATACACAGTGTACCGTTCTACACAAGGTGATAGCTTTTTCGTACACGTGGCAACACAACATTTTCTATGAACAAAATAATGGGCTTAAGAGCATATCCCTAATGGTGAATTCTATAGGAATTACACCCACCTTATTATATGCGGTCTTTTTTTGCTATTTTAAATTTTTATCAGTCACTTGGTAAAGAAAATTTGGTATCTAACTGTCGTAATAGGTAGTTTGAAATATCATAATATAGTATTTGAAATATCACAATAAATTTTTCGGTCAACCGAAATTTTTGATCAAAACTTTTGTTGTTGGACAAAGTCACTAAGTAAAAAATAGGGTAGAGATAACCAAAATTAGTGGGTTCAGAGACATATGTCGTTTGGACAATGAAGTGAGGCAGTACATCCACCTTACAGTGGAATTTACCTATCTCTAATAGTTCTTTCCTAATTTCATCAAATTTCACTATAAAATCACTCATTCCTCACCTACATCTTATTTATTTATTCTTTTATTTTATGATTTTACTTGCATAATAAATTTAGGCATTATTCATAGTATTTTAATTGACATATTTAATTAATAAATTATATATATATGTGTGTGTGTGTGTGTGTGTGTGTGTGTTCATTTGATTTATTTTGTTAGGATAACTATTCTAGGAAAGTTTTATTTAAATAAAATTTAAATTTGAAGGAGTCTTGTCTGAAACCGTTTTACAAATCAAAATTCATAAGACGATGGTCAATATTTAGTTCCAAACATCAATAAAATTACAAATGTGCTATTGAACATGATTTTAATTCGGATCTTAATTCGTCTTATAAATTTTAACACATAAGACGGACTCACACAATTTTGTCTTTAAATTTCTACAATAGTTTAGGTTTAGTTATTTTTAAATAATAATAATAATAATAATAATAATAATAATAATAATAATAATAATAATAATAATAATAATAATAATAATAATAAACAACTATCCTTTAAATAAATAAATAACGAGTCACAAGGGTTTTTTATTGGCCCAAGCTCAATATTGTTCCAGCCCAGTTGGGATGTCACGGTAAAAGCTAAAACCATAATCGCTTTTCTCATCCGTAACACGTTTTTCTGCAGATTCATTGGCTCTCTTTGCACTTTCAAAGGCACCGTTGCAATTTTTTCTTCAAATTCCGTATTCGGTCCAAGCTTTCCGTTCCGATTCCTGCTACCTCTCAGGGATGACGTTCATGCAGCCTCCGGCAACTCCCGACGCTGTCAGTTCGTTTTCCGACCTCTCTGTCCTCACACGGATTGATCACCTGGAAGCTAATTTCATCCTTGTCATTACTAGCAACAGCAAAAGATCTTCAAGAAAAGAGCCCAATTTCTCTTTCCTTTAGTTAGAAAATCGGGATTCAAAACACAAACGACTGAAATCCTCTTTTATTTAGATAGGAAAAGGGCAAAAAAACAATGTGAGACCTGTTACAAAGGCAATATCAGCCTTTCTGTCAGTAAGTTTTATACAATGTCCGCAAAAACGGTGAGATTAACTCAAGATGCTGCTACAATTGAATCAAAAGGTTGAACAACACTATTTTGTCAAGAGAAAACAACGCAGGGGGAATGCAAAAAAGGGAAGTGGATAACAGATCGGGACGCATACACTTGTGACAGCTATTGGGATTGGTCTTTTTGAAGCTTTTCAACTTCTTCTCGATGTTTTCTTTCTGCTTCTTCAAGTTCCCTTGCGTCATCCTCCTCGTCCTCCTTCTCGTCACGTGCTTCAAAATCCTTAGCAGCTGCCAATGCTTTGACAACTGGATCTCGCAGTTCAGAAATTAAACCACCACCAATCCTGTACTCTTCTTCATCCCCAATCAAGAACAGGCGTTGGTCAGGTCCAGCTGCCATAGGAACATCCACTGCCAAAAGTTTCATATCGTACTGCATAACATTTATACATTACGTAAATTATAAGATTAACAAAATAATTTTCTTCAATTCTATGAAAGTCTAAATCTCAAAATTTATCCTCATAAAAATGTTCCATCCCACAGATGCCTCATGCAACTAGAAAGCCGCAAATGGAAGACAGCCTAAACTGTTATCGGGAGGAGCCTGTTACTGATGGCTGCTTCTCCTTTGAAGTATGAGTTGACAACTTTATACAAGTCAAAACCAGATCCTCTGGTTCATGAAGTAACTAGAAACTTAACTGGAAGCAGGAAGTCACAATTTAAAGAATGTGAAAAATCATAAACTAATGCATTGATAATTGGGCAAGAAAATACAATAACAGGCAGTAATTCATAGAATATTAAACAGTAACTTCAAAAAGAATAACAGGCTTGGCTGGAATTGAAAGAAACCTGGCCTTTCTTCTTCTTGACTTCAACACTGACTAATCCCTTCCTTTCTGAACCTTGAATAGGGAAAATAAGAAAACATCTTTTGCTTCCCAACCTAGGTTTGAAATTCTTCAGGGTAATGCCCCCTCCTGACATCACATAGGCTCTCAAGTCCGTTCCCGTGAGTGGTGCACCCATTACCTCAAGAATGCCAGCTGATGTATTTAACTTCCTCATGGCCATTCTGTAAACTTTGTCTGGGTTCACAGTGAATCTCGAACGGAAGTATAAGCCCTTAATGTAAGAAAAATTGTAGTGTGATCATCATAGATTGGTATTTAATTGAAAAAAAAAAAAAAAGGAATGCATCAAAGAGAAAGTAGGCACAAGGTTTCAATTATTTTCTTGGGAGAAAGGATATTTTCAAGTTAGAATTGATAACTGGATAACTGGCTTTCTTATTTCCCTAATCAAGTTATTTGTATAAAATGCCTGATAAATTTCCATTCCTTTCATTTCCCCTTCCCCTTAATGTCCTTGTTTGCCATTCTATTGCTTGAAAGAATTTGAAGTGTTAGCCTAAACTCCACATTAAAATGGTAACTGAATTTCAACATCAACCTTTTAATCGCACTGCAAGGACAGTATCCATTAGTCAACTTAGATATGGAGTAAGAACATAAGGGAAGGAAAGCAGAAAAAATGGTGAGCAGATAACCACACTACAAAGAAGAAAAACTACAAGCTAAAACCAGCACCTTGGCATTTCAGCTTCGTTATTATGAGATTTAAACGAAAAACACCAAGGAACATCCCGAAACAAAATAAGCAACTTAAAGAATATGATTAAGTAGACTTTGGACTATAAGTTGTCTGTGAAGGAGCAGATAATTTATTTAGACAACTAAAGCTTCCACCCAGCTGAAATTTCTTTCCCTTTGGTCTTCTTGTATGTTAAGATTCGGTGGATAAGCCTTGATGTGATCTTTTTCATTCACTTTTTTCTCCTTCTGGTTGTGGATTTACAAGTTTTCAGTAATGCAAGTAAAATGAGGATTATCAAGGAGATGCACTTTATTCGAAATGCTACTGTATACATGCATAATACCTACACATCATGCATGTGAACCCAGAGTTTTTCTTTAGACATTCTGATTGTTTACAATTTGCTGATATATAATATTAAAGCAAACAAATCACTGGAAAAAAATTGTGAGCTCAAAAAATTGAGATCTCAAAAGTTTAGTTCTTTTTTTTTTTTTTTTTTTGAGAGAGAGATCTCAAAAGTTAGTATTTGAGAATTCAAAATATTCTGAGAGTTACAAGGCCTTGAGGACGGGGACTGTATTGAATGGAGAATCATAAGACATTGTAAGAAGGGCAGTTAACTTTTTATAAGAAAAGAGCCTAGCTCAAGCAAACCAGATAATCTTCATAACCTAGAGCTCCGAATATATAAAATCCAACTGGCTTGACCAGATTTCTATTTATTAATAAGACACATTGATCCAAGCCTGCATTTACAAGGATAACTGCAGTAAGAGTCCAAAGTCACTCTATCATCTCCAGAGGCACACAGCACTTAACCACTAGTAAAATGCACTATATATTTTGCAAGATAAAGGAAATAACAATTCACTGTTACAAATCACAACAATCAAGAGTTAAAAGCAGACACCGGCCGCCTTAAAATCTTATAGCAAACTCTCTTCCACACCATCAAATCATCAACCAAAAACCAACCACCAACAAAAAACGCATAACTTAAATGCAAAGCTCATACAATTCATCATCTAGAACTAGAACAAGCGAGGAACAACTCACAGTAAACGCAACAATGGCGGAAGAAAGAGCCAGAAACCCATACTTGGCCATGCCCTCCGAGAACCCAATAAACGTCGTCGCGATCCCAAACAGCAGCCGCCACAGCAAAATGCAAACAACCAACCCACCAGCCCCCAGCACCACCATATAATTCCTCTTCCAGAACGCTTCAATCTGCAGCCTCGCCGCCTCCTTATACCGTCCAAACGCATTCCTAACAGCCAAAGCAGGCTTTTTGGTAACTTTTGAAGCGAAATCCTTGGAACCCATCCCGCGATTAAGCGAAAAATACCTAAACCCCACAAAATTCCTACGCGGCAACAATTCGGGATGCGCGTGTAATTTCCCCAAAACACCCATCGGAGTAGCTGATGAAGAGAACTGATTTCTTTGGGAGTTGAACAACCATGAAGAAAAACTAGGGTTTTCGATCACTTTAGGGGTGCCTGTGATGAAATTGGAAATGCCGCTACTCGTGGGATTGCCGGTTGCTGAAGGTTTTGATGCGATTTGATGGAAGGAGCGGATGATAAATCTTGATGACCAGGGTTTCGCCATTTTTTGTTCGTGGCGTGAAGAAAAAATTGGAATTAGATTCAAGGAAATCACAAACTCGGAGGAGGAATTGATTGCCGGAAGAAAATCAATCCAACCATGTCATGCCCATCAACTATACTATATCTAAATAAACGGTGAAAGTAGAACACTGTTTGTGTTGTATAAACTGTGTATAATGTATGTATATTTATCAAACTACTTTTCCAAACTTATGATGGATTATGTCCAAACTATTAACATTTTCACAAAAATGTTCGTTATTATATAATGAATAATGCCAGCCAGCCAGAATCTAATTTTTTGTTGATTAATAAAACTGTATTATTAATAAATTAATTATGTTAATTATTAAATGTTATGTTTTTATTATATTATCCTTCTGTCATGAAATTATTGATTTGTAATTAATTATTAAAATCACTCTAGAAGCGGATCGGAAGAAAGGGGTGCATCTTCATCTTCTTTCTTTTCTTTACTTCTTTATTTTTTTTCCATCTTCGATTTCTTCTGAATTGAAGCGCATATAGAGTTGCCTTGATTATTATGGAGGGCATCAATGTAAATTTATTGAATAATTAGTGTTTTATTAATTAAATTAATTAATTATTAAAAATAATAAAAGATTCTCTGGCTGAAAATCACTACTCTTATATAATATATTACAAAAATATTATTATTTACTACTATTATTTTGTATTAATAATTCTTTGTATATTTTATTTTTATGTAATTAATTTTTTTATAGGAGAATATTTTAAATATAGTTGTAAAAATTAAAGAACAACATTGTCATAAAAATTAAAATATATTTATATTATTAACATTTAAATTAAAATAAAGAACACATTTCGAATAATGAAAATAGGACTACGTGACATACCACAAAATTATCTAACAAACATTAAAAATAGAAGGTACATTTGAAGTATTAAAAATAAAATATATGCAAAATAATAGTGAACGGTCAAATTGGTTTAATACCATGATAAATCGGAATCAGATCCTCTAATATTATTGAAATATCGGTCTAATGTACCGGTTGTAAAAGGGTCTTCGTGTTAAACTTTTTTACGCAAAATACAAGATTGTAGCAAAATTAATTTCAAACTAAAATATCAACTCTCACAATTGAAATTGTAATTTACTTCTAGCACTCACAATATCTACATTTGAAGCACGGCTTTGATGCAAGCTTTCAATTATTCTTTCGCATGCATGTAGGCTCTTTGTTGCTTTCTCGACAACTTGAATTCGAGCCTACAAATATCTTTTCATACAAATCTCCCCATCATGAGGAATTAATTTATTTGTCGTAACATTCTTAAGAAATTTCCAAATGAACTCGACAAGAGGATGTTTTCATTATGGTTATAACTAGAAGATTGATTAGACATTAATAGATAGGGGTATTAGATGTGAGGTTGTGAATACAATTATAAGACCGTATATCTCTTTATATACACAAGATTCTCACATTTCTCAACCCATTCAACTCATTTTGTTACAATAAGTGACCACACGATATCACAACTCATACAAGATTCTCACGTTTCTCAACTCATTCAGTCCATTGTGATACGAAAGTGACTACACAATGTCACTACTCTTACAAGATTCTCATTTTTTTTCAATTCATTTTGACACGAAAGTGTCTACATAATGCCTCAACTATTACACAATATCACAACTTTTACAAAATTCTCATGTTTCTCTACACACCTGATACGAAAATGGCTAGACAATTACCACTCTTACAAGCATTTCTCGTTTCTCCACTCATTTATCACATTTTAATATGAAATTGACTATACAATGTCATTACTATTACAAGGATCTCACATTTCTCAACTCATTTGATACGAAAGTGACTGCACCATGTTACAACTCTTACAAGATTTTCTCATTTCTCAATCGGTTCAACTCATTTTAATACAAAAATGATCACATAATGTCACTAGTCTTAAAATATAATATTTCATGATTCTAGCAAGCCATTCATACTTCTTAGCAAGCCACCCATAGATATAGCATTCTTCTCTCACTTAAAATTTTGGGGTAAAAAAAAACAATGAAAAATACATAACAAAACATCAAAACTAATTTAAAAGGCGTGGAACTATATTAATAGTGAAAAATAAACTTGTGTTATTTTATTTGTGTTGTATTGTATTAATAATCAATTTTTTTTAGGTACAAAGCAATGAACATAACACAAAAACAACATTTTATGAGATACAAGACAATATTCAAGTTGTGTTGATCTAATACGTGTTGTTGTGTTGTGTTAATAGACGGTCAAATTAGCAAATAAAAACACATAACAAAGCATCATGACTAATTAAAAAAGTGTAAAACTATGTTAAATATTGAAACATAAACTTGTGTTATTGTATTAGTGTTATATTGTACGAATAAACAATGTTTTTGGAGATACACAATCATAAACATAACGCAAAAATCATTCTCTTGCTAGATACAAAACAATACTAACTTCAAGTTTTTTTTTAAATTCACAAAAATACCAAAATGCCACCGAATTTTTTCATTTTATTTACAAGTATGTCACATTCAAATCATGCAACTGAATGAATTTGCTCCTATTTCTAAAATGGTGGATGGTTCCACCTGAATGAAAGAGAATTAAATTCTCTCTCCCATTTGCTAACGATAACAACAGAGTAACAGCCCCCTTCTTTCTCTTTTTCTCGCCGGAAAGCACTCCGCCACCATCGGATTCATATGCAAACTAGAGGAGATCAGAATAACTTGGTCCAAAATCCCAAAAATGGGAACAATGCAATCAAGAGTCTCATGAACAGTGGAGTATCTCCCTTTGTTCTCCTACTTATTTTAAACGTCTCATCTGCTCTTCTTTCCTCTTCCTGCTTAATGTGTGCAACACTAGGATCCTTGTTCGCTCTCACCGGATTATCTAGCTCGTCCCATCCGCCAAAATTTTGATGTCGATTCCTACTCTCCTTCTCTGCTGAAACGTTATTGCCCTCGAACCATGACTTGTAACTCCCAGCTTCTTTTCTCATCTGAGTTCGGGTTTCTTCTTTTTTTACTCTTGTACGACCTGGTGATCCCGTGAAGGGGGGCCTCTTTTTTCTCTTAGACTTGGATCTTGGGGTTTCATCAGCCCTCCCCCACATTGCATCTGCAGCTAAAGAAATTGCCGATTGAGCAAGAGGTAGAGCCAATGCCATGATGATTCCGTTAGGGCCCGAGCCCATCAACAATGAGATGGCGACTGCTGGAACCATCCATCCAAAGGCTCGAAATATCTGCAGTATAGCTAACTCCATAGGGTCATGAAATGCAAGAAAAAATAATTAAAACAATGTATTCTACTTAGAACACAAAACAGATATCAGATCCTACATGCTCTATGCTTTCATGCATAATTCAGCAACCAAAAAGCGATAGTAATCAATCTAACACAGAGAAAAGTATCATTCAAGGAGTTGAAATTAGAAAAATCCTCCTTCAAAAGTGAGATCAAAGCCTCAAAATGTGAAGAAGAGTCACTACAGAACATGAAACAGATAACTTTGAACATCAGAATCAATACATTCTCATGCTAAGTCGAGTACTGAATCGCACAAAAATTAACCAAACAACAATGCCTACTTAAAACCTCCAAATACTGATCAATAAATTGTTACCAAGACTATGAAGATTGACATACAATACTCGAAATTAGAAGGAGATTCACCATCTTCATTTGTGCAGACTACACAGAAAAAAATCACAAAAGTCCAGTGCAACATGTAGATTCTTTCACCAAAATACAATGCAGCAATAAGAGAGAGAAGCCTCCAGCTAACATGCAACTTTCAAGCACCACCATTTACCATTTAAACATCAAAAGATCATAACTTTATTTTAAATAACACCAAAATGCCATCAATTAACTTCAAAATTTGTCAGAATAAGTAGAATTAACATCAGCTAAAGCAAGCAAGAAATTAACCAAATCTACTACCTTAAAAACCCATTTGAATCCAATGGAAGCTTCGAGAATCCCAAACCCATCATCCTCTTCACCATCTTCAGCATCAACATCATCAGACCACCAAACCCTCTGCTTCGCGGCATTCCTGAACCTGAATTCATTATCCTCATCGCACTCGTCTGTCGCATAAGCATCGCTGAATCTGGACCGTTGATTGGGGTACGCATTGCCATCCCAATCCCATCGCGAGCTGCCGCTCCGGCCACCAGAAAAACACCGCAACCGACGCATTTGGTAGTTGGTATAGACTATATAGTTATGATCTATGCATCTGTGAGAATGATTATGAGAGATTGGAATTGGGAATTAGCAAGAAATTTGAATTGCTTGCAATCCCATTGAGAATGAGGCAATGAAATGAGATTTCAAGAAACGTCTGTTTTTGGTGTGATTGGATTAGAAGGTACAACAAGAACAGCTTGAGGTGCAAAAGTATTATGCTAAAACTGTTATCAATAATCCACTGAACTTCTTCGTTCAATTCATAGAGTACACTACTCTTCCGTTCCTAGAGCTTACTAGAGGAGGTACATCACGGCAACATGTACCTCATAGGGTGGGTGCACTATTTCAACCACAAGAAATTCAATCCAAATTGTTGCCTGCTAAACTTGAACCCCCAGCTCTAGCAAGGGAGAGAACTACCTCATTCTTTTCCTCACACCAATTGAGCTATGCACCGAATGACTGGTATGCAGAATATTTAGTTATTATTCTTGTGAAAGCTAGTTTAATGGAAAATGTTCTTTGGTGAGGAAAAAAATTTGGTAAATGGAGGTTTCCATCAGCTTTCTTACAAAAGAAATATTGTTCCTTTATTTTCATTTCTATTTTTCAAAATTTTGGTATAAGAAGGTGTTCAAAGGTTTTTAACTTAATAATGCATTTTCTATTTGAACTATAACGGACGTCCATTTCAATGAAGAATTGGTGCTATGTAATACTGATGAGAGCACGGTTTTAACTACCTGTGAAACCTACTTTTAATGGCATTTATAGTCAAATTTACTTTTAATGGAATTTATTATAATATGTAACTATAGCTTATTAAATAGAAATGTGATAAATATAATATATTATAATATCAAGGGTGCAGAAAATATGACCAAGAGTTTTAGAAATTTTCACCTCTGCTGAGCTCACATTGATTAGTCAGCCCTGCAGCTTGCAATCGGAGCCAAGAAAAACTTCCATTTATTGTCATCTTTCTACAAACTTGTACCTGATGATTTTGGTTACAGACAATCAAATGCTTATGTAATAATTAACAAGTTATCTAACCTCATTTCCATGTCTAGGAAGGTACCTTTGTTGATTCTGTCTCTTAATTATCTTTCCTATTTTTTCCCCTCATGTTTTCTTTGATTCATTGCATTTGCTATTAATTGCTGTCCTCATACTTAAGAGGGTATTCATGTTCATGTACACAAAACTAAGACACAATGGTATTTCTATTTTCTAATATTTTGATTGAAAGTCTCTGAAAACAAAAATCATAAGCCCTGGAGAGCCGTAAGCATTTGGAGTAATTTATTTGGGCAAGTCAAAACCCCACTCCCGCATATCAAGAAAGTGGATCTGATTTAAAAGTCCTTGAGTTTAATTTCCAGTTTTACTTTCTTAAGTTCCTGTTTTGTGTGAAACTGAATTTGTTCATGTTCGTAAATAAATTGCTTTTTTTGTTATTGATTGTCTGATATTAGGATCAGGCATTACAAAGGAGATTGGGTAGCCTTAATCTGTGTTCTTAACCTTGTACAGGTGGTTTAGAAGCTGTTAACATACATGCAAACGAGTTCATCTATGAAAGTTCATCATCCTTGGGTGGGATTCGAATTTCAGACCTTTTGGCTCAATCTATACTTAGTACTTACTTTTGAACATTAGATGTGGCATAAACTATCGGAGTTAGATGTGACAGGAGATCAAAGATTCCACAAGACGAGGAGATGCATGGACTCACTACAAATATCAACAAGCTAAAGGCCATTTTTTAGGACAGGGGAAGAATTCTGACAAGAAAGGAATAGAGTCAACACAAACCATATTAGTAATGAAAGCAACCGAACAAGAAAATAGAAGTAAACTATATGCACTACATTTGGCTGCAAATTCCTGCATCGTGGTATCGCACCAATTAAATCAAGGTCTACGTTTTGTGAATAATGCCAGGAGAAAAAGGCTCTTCTGGTGTTTATCAAGAATTTTTGAACATCTATGAATGTATATGAAGAACTTGATTTCGTTAACATTGGTCTTTATATATTCAATAATACTAGTATAAGCACTTTTTATAATATTTTCATGGTACTTGTTACAAGAATCTACTACACGAGCACAAAAAATACTATCACGCTATAGAATTGCAGAATACAATATATATTGAAGCCCAGATTTTGAGTAACCATGTTAGATGACAGAATTTCATGTTGATCAGGTATCTGATAAGTAACACACACACACACACACACACACACACACACACACACACACACACAGAGAGAGAGAGAGAGAGAGACCTAAGGAGTTCATTGATCTTCTTGACGCCATGCCTATGACTCATGGAACAGGAAGCAGCTGCTGCCATAGCTACCAATTTTGTCCCTCGGAAGCAGGAAGACGAAATTAATGGGTGTAGAATCAAGAATGATAAGACGCCCCTTTTGCTCGGAGTGAGAGAGAGAGAGAGAGGAGAGACGAAGAGATAAAGAGAGGGAAGCAGATTTCAACCGCATAGATTTTTGCCGAATGGAAGTTATATTCAGAGTTGGTTTTTATATAATTTGTAATTTAAACATGGTTTTTTCAATATTATAATAATAAATCAAAATGTTGCTTTTTTGTATCAAAATAGACACACACACACAAAAATAATAATAATAATAATAATAATAATAATAATAATAATAATAATAATAATAATAATAATAGACACTACAAAAAGTTTGAGGGATTAAAAAATTGAGTTCGCATAATAAAAACTTTCATATTCAACGTCCTAAGACTAAATTAATTTATACACATACGAAAAAATTATCAAATCATAATTTCAATTATCGAAAAAAATTAGAATGTCTAATTTATTATAAACTAAAATGTTATGTTATTATTACAATATTTTAAAAATTATATTTAAATTATAAATTCATTCAAAGTTTGTGTAACCCTTTAAAGTTTGTGCCATGCCAGGAGACTATTTTGTTATCATACGGAACAAAATATTGGCAGCATTTTTATTTTGCCAGTGAATTTGGATGGGACAATCTGAAAATGATAATGGGGTGTGGCAGCATTTTTATTTTGCCAGTGAATTTGGATGGGACAATCTGAAAATGATAATGGGGTGTGGATTTTTACATGTAAGGCTACAAATGAACCAAACAGTTCGTGAGTTATTCAAGTATCGACTCGGGAAAAGTTCGATCGAAACTTAATTATTTAATAAACAAATTGAATTTGAACTTTTTTTCGAGCTCTACACAATAAACGAGTTGAACTCGAACCTAAGGGTGTTCGGCTCGCTAAGTTCGCGAATAGTTTGAATTCGAAGATAAACGAGCACATTCACGAACTTGCTCACGAATATGTTCGTGAACTTCTATTAACGAATATGTTCGCGAACCCCTAATCGACCACGATCAAGAACCAATTCGCTAACCCTAATCGAGCTTATGTTAAAAAAAGCTAAAAATATTGTTTTTTTGTTGTCATCAAGGATGGAACCCTGGTCAAAATAAATTCAAAAATCACTCACATAACCCCTAACCACTAGTCTAGATCACAATTTTATAAGTCTATAATTTATTTTTTTTCTAATCTCAATCAATATACATTTATAATTATTTAAGCATAATATATTAATATATATTCTCAACATATTATATATACACACCTAATATCACTCGATAATTGATAAAAATAATAAATTGTGTTTAATATCTTTATTAGTTCATATAATATGTTTACTATTATTACTTATTATTCACGATTCATGAAGTGTAATTATTTTACCAAGATGAAATTTTCTATTAATATGATTCATATTTACCGAGATTGAGTTAGACTTGTGATTAAATTTTCTATTACGAAAAAATTTACTAATTTGAATATCTATATATACTCTCAACAAAAACTTATATAAATTAAAGTACAAAACATAATATAAATATATATTAATATATATTCTCAACACAATACACACACCCACATACCTAATATCACTTGATAATTGATAATTGATAAAAAAATAATAGTTTGTAACTATAATATAAACACGGCCCCATTCTCTTTATATTTTGTAGCTATATTATATGTACCCATAGAAATTACTCACGTTAGGCAAGGGGAGAAAAATTATAAACACAGTCTCGTTCTCTTTATAATCATTATGAATAAAAAAATATAAATATAAATATTAATATGACAATACATTTTTATCTCATAACCCATACTAAACGAGATTATCATAACATTTGTTCTATAATTAAAAATAAAAATAGAGAGAAAATGACAGTCACGATCTCGATTATCATAGCTCCGTTTAGAAATATGGTTTCGTTGTATGGGCTGATCTTCTATGCAGAAGACTGATGGGTCGGTCCATCAAGAGCCAGCCCAATCAGCAGCCAACCCTAATATAACAAATAAAAAAAATAGAAAAATGGGAAAAATTGAAGGGAAAGAACTCGCACCAGCTTGCGATTTCATCTCCAATCATCGTCGTCGAAGGTGAAGCCACCGCCAGCTCAGGCTCCCGCAGCCGAAGCCCCATTTCCTTTTCCTCAGCTCCCATGAACAAAGTTTTAAGCTTTCACCAGCCGTGGTCGGACCTTTCTACTCTTCTAACAAGTATGTCGGGAATTCAAAGATCAATGAGGCTACTCCATTTTCGATCGACAAGAATAAAGAAGATGATGAAATTGAATATTTTGAGGAATACCTAGCTGAAGACGATAAGGTTTATTAGAAGACTTTAAGATCGGTGGAGTGCGCAATATTTGTTGTTGTTTCTGCGCTTTGCGATTGCCTTTCTTTTGAGTAATTCTCTCGCCATTTAAAATTATGAATTTGAATGTTCACGAGCAAAACTCTCAACCCTCATTTATTTTAGATGAATATCGGGTTGATACATGTCTTCAATATAATTTATACTTTTATCCTTAATATATGATACATTTTCTGTTTACCTGACTTACATCTTCAATTCCATTTGCAAATTCTTGGATTGAAGATTCTTCATTTTTAAATATATTTTGGAATACTTTAAGACTTGTATTGTAACAAAATATTGATGGGAATTTATTATGTTGAAATTTTATGATTTTGGAATATTATTATGATATAATTTCATTTCTTAGACATTCATTTATGTTTTTTTTTCAGTATGAAAATAAACATCTACAAGCTCATTGGGGAGAATATTACACTTCAATGATATTAAAGTGACTGAAAATACATTTGTTTCTTATATATGATACGTTTTTGCATGTCATTTGATACTCTTAGGTCGAACAAATAATATGGTTAATTGCCTTAAAATACACAAATTTTGGGATATTTTTGATTTTTCACACGTTTTAAAAAAATGTAGTTTTAATAACATGAACTTAGCCCTTGTTTGATTTTTCATATAATTTTTAAATTCCGGCTAGTTGAATCTGACGTGGCAGTCGGAGATTGACATGTGTTCATCTACGTGAACACCAAATTGCCTTAAAATACATGAACTTTTGGTTGCTTTTATTTTTCACACGAATTTAGAAAAGACTAATTTTAGAATATTTTTTTTATCATTTTTCTTGTAATGTGGCAAACGTGATATAAATGTTTCACTATTTTCCAAAATTAATTATCGAACAAGATATACGTTTTAATTAACATCATTTGACAGTTGTAATCATGCTGATCTCATGCAATTCATTTAATATACACAAAAATCATACTATGACTTTAGGGGATGTGTGATGTGTACATTTATCACTATAACATTTTGAAAAATTTGAGTCATTACATATTTATATTATTAATAGGTTTACAAAATAATAAAGTAGACGAATTAAGAATTTGTTCAACAATTAATATAAATGGAAATGTTCATTTATAAAATTATTTGAGATTATCTAACATATAAAGTTATACAAAAGATGTTATAAACATATATGAAAAATTAATATGTAGTTTCTACGTGATCAATTTATTTGTTCACTGACAACTGTGTATTTTACACAACTTTTGGATATGAATTGATGATGTTTATTATATAAAGTTGTGTATTTTATATAACTTTTGTGTTCATATTGTTATCATTTGGAGTTTTTGATGTGTTTGCTAGTTTTGCTGTAATAGTTGTGATTTCGTTGTATAATTGAAGCAAAATAGTTAAATACGGACAATAGGAGTTGAAGAGGGATTTAATTAGGATCTTGAGCTAATTAAATGCTAAATTAAAGCCTAATAGACTGGATTAAATGATCAAAGCCCGAAGAAATCAGAAGTCCAGTGCGAAAGATACTTGGGTCGACCCGGAAAGCGTGAGTCGACCCAAGCCAATGCAAATTCTTAAGGTGTGGGTCGACCCGACCCCCTGGGTCAACCCTGTACAAAAATAGGACTCTGGGTCGACCCAACCAACTCGATCGACCCATGTATACAGGTCCACAGAAATGTGACTTTTATCTCTAATTCAGGGTTTTAAACATAGATATAAAAGCTTTCACTTTGATAGACGCCTCATACACGAAGTATACATTTATAATACACCAAAAAAGAGAAGAAGAAGAAGAAGAAGACAGAGGTTTGTCATCTACTTGAGAGGAGTTGACAAAGTTGCTATTACTCCAAAAGAGACAAGACCACTGGATTTCTCAGTGTTATTTGGTTCTTTTGATAATTTTGTCATGAACACTTACACTCTAGTTTTTATTGTTTATTTAATTATGTCTAGCTAATTTCATAGTTGGGTTTTAGGGATTGGATGTTATGAATTTTATAATATAATTTAATTACATTATTCCTGCTATCTCTCGAGGCTTGATTTTCATGAGTTTAATTATATCTTGTATGGATGCTTGATCACCATTTATGCATGTTAATCATTAATTTGAAGTCCTAACCAGAGAAGAATTTGTGATAGAAAGATAGAAATCAGGTTATGTATGCTTGGAAGGATCGACCAAGTGAACAAGTATCATATATGGTTGAATAAATCTTCGTGTGCTAGATTAGGAGTAATGACATATGTTAAGAACCGACCACAATGAAGTGTATGCTCATTATATCTATGTTATGGTTTATACCTTTAAAAGCAGCCTGATAACAAATTAGTGATTCCCCACCATTGATAGATTAAAGACAGAAGTCGGATTGTAAGAGTTAATGAAAATTGATAATTGATATAATAATCCAGTTTCTCTAAAGCCTAGGTTTTCCTTTAATTAATTAGTCTAGTTGTGTTTATTTTTTGCATTTATTTGTGTTATTTTATTTCATTCCATTTTTTCATGTTTATGTTAGTTTTGTATACGTACTGGAAGACTTGTCTTTGTATACTTTTCCGATGATATGAAATGAAAGTTATTGCAGTCACTATTTGCATTTAGATTATGTTCTATAATTATTCTATACAATGTTCCATATACTTACATTGTAGATGATATGGTGTGGGGAGTTACACGGTAAGATCATATCATTAGAACCTTGTAATGTATTAAAGAGCTCACGGCTTAGATGGTCCTGAACACACCATCGGTACACCGTAGAATAATCTGATAAGTTAGTTTATCTTGACTAACTGATTATTCTAGTACACTCGTTAGTATATTGAGGAGGATCGCGATAGGATACTATTCTCTGTCTCTGACCCAGTTACTGAGAGAATAAAGATCCACAAAGTTCGGGTTCTGAACTCATGTGATATTGGCAAACATATCTGTACGTTGTTTGTTACTTTGATTTATCAATGGGTGAGATCTTTTCGTAGATCGAATTTGATATCTTGGGTAATAACAATGTATACATGATGTCTCGAGCAGTATGCATGAGCACCGTGTCCTGGTGCACCAGGTTGATGATGTTCTCTTGAGGAAACACAAGTTCATGTTGAAATCTTGCAGGTGGAATTTATTCCGTACATGAGTAAAGCTTGTGTGGTACTACTCAATGTTTTAGATGTTAATTAATTATAGCTATCAGAGGCTGACATAATTAATTAATGAACATTATATCTTAAACACGGGGAATGGCTGAACTAAAGGAGAAAGCATATTATGTATTAAATTGGTAGGTCAGTTTTACTTCTTTAGTGGAATAAAAGTAAAACTTAATTTGTTTAATTATATCCTAAGTTTATTGGATATTGGATATTAAATAAATTAGTGGACCAATTTAATATTCTTCTAGATCCCTGTTGTAGCCCAATTGACTGATAGTGAACTGGATATTGAACTTGAGATATAGGCCCAAATCCAGTAGGGTTTGAGAAGCAAATTTTCGCCCACCTCTCTATTTAATAGAGAGGGGGACGAAAATTTGGCACTTGGAATTCAGCCCATCTTTGTCTCTCAAAGTTATCCACAGATTTCACAAGCCTATCTAGTAGATTTCAGCCCACTCTGAATCTAGATACAGTCCGAAAATACAATAGAAGATCTTGGAGTGGAATACTGTGGTGGCCGATTTTATTGACATAAGTGGCGCCTGTCATTGTTCATTCAACTTGAAGATTAGATCTTTAATCTTGTCCACAGACCGTCTATCGATTTGTAAGTAGATTCGTTTCTATGTTTCCGCTTTATTAGATTCGAATCTGCTATGCATGCTATTTCTGTTAGACTGTGATAAACATGCATGTGACATAAAATTATGATTTGCATGAACATGGATTAATGAACAACCAAATGATCCTGCGGTGGTTTAACTCGAAAAAACCCCAACAGTTTATTCGGTGTCTAGATATTAGTTAGGTACTCATGTTTGAGAATGTGAAAATAGTAGTCCTTGTGGGATACGATATTATTGCTCACCTAAGTATTACAATAACGACGTGCACTTGCGGTTCACTTATTTGTTAATAAATAGTGTGTCATTAACTTAATTGATTGATTGTGTAATATTATTCATCGATATATACGATACGTAATCGACCACCATTCATGATTTGATAATTGTTATATTTGAAATTCAATTATATATATATATATATATATATATATTAATGGAATATTGTTATTTTGAATACACACCATTATATTACACTAGCAGAAGTCAAATTTTTATAATTATTCTTCAAATAGAGAATTAAAAAGGTCTGATGGTTAATTTATTTAATTTTTTCGAACCTAAATTTTATATATTGCATGAACTATGAAAATTCAAATATATTTCACATATATTATTTGCTTATTTTGTCGATTAGTTTATCCTTAATTATTAATTTTAGACGAAATTTATAATAATAATAATAATTAATTGTACACACATTCAAAATGAATATAATTTCGATAATCAACACATCGAATGATAAAACATAATGTCTGCTACAACACTCTATAGTAAAAATTGGTGAATTTTCTATATTATACAAAAAAAATAAAAGACAAAAACTAAAATTGGTATTTCTTAATTCATGTGAAAAAAACAAAATCAGTCCAAACTTTGTGTATTTTAAGGCAATTTGGTATTCAGGTAGATGCACACGTGGTAGACTTCGGCTGCCATGTCAAATTCAATTGGTCAGAATTCGAAAATCATGTGAAAGATCAAATAAGTGCTAAGCTCATGTTATTAAAACTTCATTTTTAAAAATGTGTGAAAAATCAAAAGCATCCCAAAAATTGTGTATTTTAAGGCAATTAATCCTAAAATAATATTTTTCCAGATACAAGTATTATTATTTTTTTGAACATGTGATACTTTATAGCTTAACAAATGATGCAAACATTATTTTTGAAAACAAATCTGTTTTTCTTTAAATGCAGGTTATGGATGTTCTTGAATGAGCATAATTGCACCTAATTATGAATCAACGAGTGTTGTTTAGTAATAAAAGACAGTGATTATTTCATAAAAAATTATTCCACAAAATCACATTTGAAATGATACAAAATTTAAAATTCAATGGTACAAACCATCATTTCATTCATTACTATCAACAACATCAATCAATTCATCATTACAAAAAGACACAAAAATCAAAGAATTTATCCCATTAAATCATCTCAAAAATAAAAAAGGTTCATGTTTAAGCAGAATAATGAAATATTGAAAATCCAACATATAATTAACCATACACCACAAGAAAACACACCAACAATTCCTCAACTCTATCAAATATCCAAAAGAAATCACAATATTCCAAATATCCAAATATAAATTCACAATCTCAGTCATTTATTCCTTCAATTCATGAATCTAAAGACGCATTTGTGTACTTCAAATCTCAAGTCATTTGTACCTGTAAGAGCGATACAAGTACAACATAGTGCTCGTAGCTTCTTTCAACCATAAGACTGCAAAACGAGAAACAAAGTTACAAATTAGTTAGGAAAAATAATGAAAATAAAACTGAAAGGAAAAAATATATAAAACAATTCAAACATTTCCTAAGTCGGGGCATGAATAAGTTTTCCTATCAAATCTCGGGGTGTGGCTCATCACATATACGCTGCAGTCATGCCCGCCAGTTTGTTTATTCAATTCAAACTCCACATTCACCAACTCATACGACATCAACTCTGAGGCTTTTGGATGTCTTATTTCATCGAGGTAAACAACAAATTCATAACGCTAAGCAAGAAAAATATACATAAGTCATAACACAAGTAAAGATATTAAAACATAATACTTCAAATTACTCATATAATGTCCAAGCAAACAATTGAAATAAACATAACTGGACAATTTATTGAACAATGGATGCAAATAGAAAACATAAAAAACAACATAAAAATCACATTGGATATAAAATCCAATGTAATTTGATACTTATTTTCAATTCCACTAGTACACATAAAGAGATATTCATATTCAATATATTTCCTAACATATAATATTTGACTAATAAAGTGATACAAATATCGTTTATGATTTAAACAATAAAAATAAAAATTGATACTCAACAAAATACTTAAGAAAAATCATATAATTTTACATCAAAACACATAAATGAACATCTATGAACAAATAATGAAAAAAAAAATCAAAAAATACAAATAAAATGGAAATAAAATCATAAAACCCTAGCAACTAACTTTTTACAGAATCCGAACACGATTTCAGCAAAAGTAAGAATAAAATAACTAATCACCTGACTGAATAGACTGAAACACGGCGGATTGAGAGACAGATCGAGAAAAAGGTTGAATCTCCGATGATGAAGTGATGAATCAGCGATGTTGGGTCGATGAAACCGGAAAAATCGAAGAGAGATCGAGAGAGAGAGAGGCGGCTGGAGGCTATATATGATTTACTAAAATCATGGACGGGTAGGCTCTCACGTAACGTAGCACAAAGCAAATGTTGAATCGGCAACGACGAAGTGGTAAATCGGCAAGATTGGGACGAATAGAATTGAAAAAGAAAAGCATCGAAAGAGAGATCGAGAGAGAGAAAGAGGCGGCTAGGGTTGGGATTGCAGATTGAAAAGGAAAAAAATGGCTGAGATGGGGTAATAAAAGTATTTATATGTCGAGTCGCGGGTATCGGGTCGGACGTCTGATAGGTTAGGCCCATGCACCACGTGCACATGAGAATTTGCGTTGTTGCATAATTAATTTGCTATCTAAAAATAAATCTATTCGACATCTTCTCAAGCACATGAGTTGTTTTTTGGAGCATGTGTTCTCTACCACCTTAAAATAATCAATTTGATGTTCTTATCAAACACGTGAATTATTCACGATAATAAGTTTGTGTGCGTGTGTGTAGTTGAAAATGTAGTCAAATATGGTGGCTCAAGGTGTTGACTTCCATGCCCAAATGACATTGTGTATTTGCATATCAACCGCGAGCATGTTAATTTAAGCGCACGGGAGAGCAATTACGTGTATGGATATATAGAAATTTTGTTGATTCAAGACCCGAAATATAGATTATGTATCAATCATCGATCACCTAAAAATGAAAACTATCAATTTAACATTCCTTTTTAAAAAAAAAATTTAAATTTCATAAGGAAATCGTCTATTAATTATCTATAAAATTCAATCAATATATTTTTTTTTTTGAACCCCTAAAATTATAATTTTAATCTTTTAGGTGTTGAATTTATTTATCGTAACATCAACCCCAAATCCCCAATTAATGAATTTTGCCTATTAAAAACAAAATAACAAAAATCCCCACTCACACGATCTCCATTCTCCAATTTACATATTTTCAGTTACACGTTATCTCCTTTGACAAAAGTAGAGACATCGAAAACTGTTTCATTTTTATTATACTTTTATTATTACAGTAACAGTTTGTTTTTCAATAAACATATTTATTGATATAACCATATTTAGATCTCTTCTCCCTCGGATAATTCTTCATTTCACCCCTCACTCCATCTTCCAACTATTCTTAATTCATATATTATATTTTGTCTGTTTCTTGATTTATTCTTCTTTTTACTGAATTTCTCAAATAATTGTTGCCAGTTCTCACTCTTCTGACTTTTCCTCATCCATCTCTCAACACTCGGATATTTCTTCCTCTTCCTCTCCAAGAATCGTTTATATTATAAATTGAGATTTGTGTGCGTTTTTTTCTGATTTCTATTCTTGAGGGTTTTCACATGGAGATATCAAATTCAGAAGCTACGAATTTGGATAACGTGGCACCAAGCCATGGAGGGGGAGCCACCCGAATCCTCCAGTTCCCGTCCCTACGGTTCCTACAGTCACCGATTACATCCTTAATCGAATACTCCGGCATACTTCGGGCCCGACCCGATTACCGCTACTCCGATACGTTCACTCTCATACCGAGGAATCCCGCTAGCGTAAACGGTCAAAACCCAGGATATTCGGAGACAATTGACGGCGCCGATGGAGCCGGTGGGAGTGGCAATGGCGATTCTCGCACTAGCAGTAACAGTGGTGAGGTTTCGATTCGGATTATTGGGGAGCAGGATAGAGCTGCACATAATGGGGAGAATGGGGTGGGATTGGGTGCGGCGGAGTCCACGGTTGGGGGCGATGATGCTAATCGGAACGGGGCGGGTAATGGCGGTGATGAGAATAGTAATAGGGAAGGATCGTCGTATCAGAGATATGATATACAGCAGGCGGCGAGGTGGATTGAGCAGATTCTTCCCTTTTCGTTGCTGTTGTTGGTTGTTTTCATCAGGCAGCACTTGCAAGGTAATCTATCGTCATGTTTCTTGACTGTATTTTTTCATATGATATTATGATATGATATAAAGCTGGTGTTTCGATTTCGTCTGAGAAGCTGTCAATTTATTGTTTTATGATGCTTGGTTATGAAGGTTTCTATATTGAGAATGATGGGCCAGTCGATATATGTGTCTAGGTAGTGTCGTTGTATCTCAAATGAGTGCACTGCTTTTTACTACAGGAGATGTTATTCTGAAGATTGGAGTGCTGGTTGTGTTTTACTGTTAGTGGTTGCTAAGGAACAATTATAGAAATGTATCGATTATCAGTGTTGGAACCTAATCTCCGCTTGAGGATGGTCCATCACATTGTTGGTGAAACAGTTGCAGAACGAGTACTTGTGACCAGCTTATAAGTCTAGTTTCCATATAAAAATACATAAAAATGAATACCATGCATCTTCATACCATTTTCCGCTCCATTGAATGCCAAAGACAAGCTCTCTCTACAACAAATACTTTCATACACATGTCAACCTGTTGTCTTCCTAATCATTCCATTTATTTGTTCGTGTTGATGAAATTGCTCGCCATTTTTGAATCAGAAAGTTTAATCTTTGGTGAACTTCATTTATTGGCTTATTTTAGAATAATTAGTTTTGGGGAACATCAAAATGATCTTTTTGAGCAACACCATGACCCCTTCAGAAATTGAGTTTCGCAGTCACTAATCAAAAAGAGATTTATGGTCATTATTAGAAAAAGGAAAGAAAATGCCTAAAGAAAGAAAGTTGGTAAGGAATGTTGAAATGCATAAATATAGAACTAGATTAATTGCTATCATCTACATGGGTTTTCTGGATAATTGGGATTAGGTTTTACATGTATTCTTAACATCTAAGGATGCTTAAGAGCTTCCTTTTCTTGTTTTGCTACTCCTTCATCTTCTGCTCAACAAACATGGATGCCATATGTGGAGGATGTTTAATTGTGATTAACGAACTTGTAAATATTTCAAGAAACGTTGGTGTTTCCTTTCATGAATCATGGGAAGCCAGTTTCAAGTATACCTTCCATTCTGTGAAAATAAATGGTGCATATGAGGTAGCTGATACTTTATAATGCAAGTTTTTGTCTATTTATCTGAAACTATAACCTATGATCTCTACTGTTATAAATAAACCAAACTTAGTCTTCAACTTCTATGAAATATAACAGTCTTCAACTTCTATGAAATATAATCTTGGTGTCTGCTTTTGACTCATTAGTGCTGTCTTGTTCTTATTGTCATCCAAAACTTTCTTTTGGATCCATCCCTTGACTTTCGAAACAATGGTTTTCAGGATTTGTTGTTACCATTTATTCCACTGCTATCTTGTTGAAGTCCAATGACATTCTTCGGAAGCAAACTGCTCTAAAGGTGAGATTCAGTTTTCATTAACTGAATTATTGCAGTATTATTTGTGTAAATCTGATTCAAGCCTTGTAAATTAAACCGAAGAACTTAAACTTGGTTCTACAGGGAGAAAGGAAGATTAGTGTCCTTGTTGGTTATTTGTTCTTTTTCGTGCTTCATATATTTGGAATCTACTGGTGGAATCGTAAAGATGATCTTTTTTATCCATTACTCATGATTCCTCCGAAGGCAATCCCACCTTTCTGGCACGCTGTATTTGTCATCCTGGTTAATGGTAAGGCTTTTCTTCTGGTTATTGCCCATCTCTCTCTCTCTCTCTCTCTCTCTCTCTCCCCCTTGTGCACGTGCGTGCACGGACATTGATTTGTCTGACTAATGTGATAGATTGTAAAAAACTAGTACATTTGAATTGAAATTTGCTTGTTCATGAAGTCATATTTTTCTTTTGGTTAACATAGTTGTTGGGTCATTGAAGAATAGCAGTATGTATATCCTATAATGGCTTTAGTAAGAAATGGCTGTCCAAATAGATTTGTAATTCTATAACTTTTACTTGCTGTTTTAGCAGTGCATGCATGCTATTAAGAATATGTTGGAATATTAACATTCTGACTGGGGACTAGAGAACTTGCCTCTTCAATTATTTGTTTAGCAGTAATGGTCTCTCATTTTCTGATATCAACAATATCATCATACTGGCATAATCTGCTTTGGCAGCTGACTACGGTACAAGCGAATTGCAATTTGCTTTATGACCATCATTGGCTCAACTTTCACTTTAGTTCCTTCTCCTGACATTCTTCTTTGACGAGAGGATGGAGGTTGAAGAGTTAAAAAACTGCATTAGTGGCTCAAAACATCCTTGTCTTCTACTGATATTTTGTACTTATTTTGTATTTTTTTCTGGCAGATATAATGGCCCGGCAGGCAGCAATGGTTGTAAAGTTGGTCCTGTTGATGTATTATAAAAATGGCAGAGGACACAATTTTCGTAGACAGGTAACATAATTGTTAAGCAGATAATTTGTATTTGATCTACTAATGTCATGTAATAGTTTTTAGTCTAGTAATGAAGCCATTAAGTTGCTTAGGGGTCTAATGCTAATATTTTTATGATTCAGGGGCAAATGTTGACTCTGGTCGAATATACGCTGCTTCTGTACCGTGCTTTGTTGCCAACTCCTGTATGGTATAGATTCTTTTTGAACAAAATGTACGGGAGTCTCTTTTCATCACTAACAACAGGACTATATCTAACTTTCAAGCTAACATCGATTGTTGAGAAAGTAAGTTAGTTGCAACTCTTTTCCCAATTATCTAATCTTTGAGTCTGTATTTAGAACTTATCGACATTTGCTGTCCCTCTGTCTCTCACAGGTTCAATCTTTCTTTGCTGCCCTGAAGGCACTATCCAGAAAGGAAATCCACTATGGGTCTTATGCAACATCAGAACAGGTAAACGTTAATGTTGATATTCTGCTGGTATAAATATACTAAAGTTTTTAATTCCTGATTATTAGAGAAAGCAGAACCCAGTAAATATTGACACAAAAGATAAAAGGAGATGGGAACAATGTGGCTAGTTTTTGTGAAGCCTATTTCCTACTAGTTCATGCTAGATCCCTTCCATTTCATTATCCTATTGAGTAGGTGTTGGAGAAACCGTACCCCATTTTTCTATCTTTGAACACGCTTTTTGCTCTTAATATTTAGACGAATCTCATCCGGTGCCTGATGCATTTGAAGAGTCTATGCACACAAAAATGCATTTTTTACACTCACAAAAGCATATTTATTTTACTTAGGTAAATGCGGCTGGAGATCTCTGTGCCATATGCCAGGAGAAGATGCACGCACCCATTTTGCTGCGCTGCAAGCATATCTTCTGTGAAGATTGCGTTTCAGAATGGTTTGTGTTCTTTTACCTTTTCACTTCTACATCTGATTATATTTTCCCTACTAAGATTTCATGTCATTTTTCTTGGTTGGTTGTGATTGCCCTCTAAGTTCTATAATTGGTTTGCTTATTGATAATTTTGCAGACATTTTAAAATGGGCGTGCTGTGAATTTGTTGAATATTAATTTTGTATTCCCCTTGCTGATAGACTGTAGTTGGCTCAGATTTTGCTGATTTAGTGATACATATTATTTGGTGGACTTATATCTATGATTGCAGTTCAGCTGCAAATAACTTACATTGTTGTCCAATACTCTTGGAACAACTCCAATTGCTGTAAAGCGATACTCATTTTAAAATTGTACAAACGGCATAACCATAACATGTGGCGTGAGTGTGCAAAAGTTTTTCTTTTCGTTTCCACTGATTGATATTATGCGAGCGAACTCACTGCCATTTGCTTGTTTTAGGTTTGAACGAGAGAGAACTTGCCCGTTATGCAGAGCACTAGTTCGACCTGCCGATCTTCAATCATACGGGGATGGGTCGACTAATCTGTTCTTCCAGTTGTTTTAATGGTAAACATCTCTTCCCTAACCTGCTAGGCCAAAACAAAACTGCACAGGCATTGAATATGCATCGAGACGACCAAATCTGGCAAGCAAAGAGCAACATGCTTATATAAAAGGTATATGTTTATAAATAGGTTTGTGAAAATTGTAGTATGAAATATGAATATGATGAGGGGGTATTAAGGTTCCATCCCCTCATAATGTTTTGTTTTTTGTTTTTTTCACATTAATTAATTATGAAAATATGTTTGGTATGTTGTATCCTTCATTGCCAACTTTGCTTCAAAATTAAATATACAAATTGAGATTAAGCAATGGCGCATCACCGCTTTCTCTTCTTTTGTTATCTTTTCTTTTGTTTTCTCTTGTTCTTTTTCCCTTATTCGTTTTTTCTTTAATTCCTTAATTTATTCTTCCGTCATATAATTAAGTTCCTTAATGTTCTTTCTTTATTAATATTTTCTTAACCTATATATGTCCATTATGCAGTATATTTGAATTTTAATACATCATCATCCTCGGAGTTTTTTACATAGTATGCAAGACAAAAAAATGTATGCTAAAATGGAATGAAAAATCTAAATAATTTTTTCAGTGTTTTTTTAGTAGAAACACACATTTCACCCACAACCGATAATCAATACACTGAACCTAAAAGGCTAATGACCTTAGTGTTCGTGGAATCGGTTATGACTTATGAGTCGTAAAATGCTTTTGAATGCTAAGACCAATTGGAAATTTTTTTTTAATATAAGAAGTAATATACAATGGCATTATAATTGCAATTGGAAGTATTATAAATATATTCAAAAATATTATTTCAGTCTTACAGAATTTTGGTTCAATTTGCTTTCAGACAGCTTTTTTTCTTCAAAACACGCAAAGCATATCCATTCACTATCTAAGATACCTCCATATTCATACGATGATGTAGCAACAAGTAGTATCACAAATTTCAATTCTTTATGCAAAATGCATTTTTTTCAGCTTGTATGTTTTCAGATTTGATTTGTTTTTATTACTTTTTATACTTCTATGCCGTATCATTGAGGTGTTAAATTTTTCTTGTTGTTTACATTGAGGAGCTATCAAAGATTGTTATAGCAAAAAAAGAAAAGAAAAAAAAAAGACAGTTCAATAATTAAAAAATCAAAACCACCGTAAAGTACACCGGGCATTGCCTATATAGGCTACAAGTGACTCAACGCTAAAGAAAATAAAGTTTAAAGGCTTAACCATATGGGCTACAAGCCACTCGCTCCGTTCGGTTTTTAAACTATTTTAAATTGTCCAAATAAATAATTTCATAAAAAATATAGATTTTCCATTATTAATTAATGTTAATTAAAGGTGCAAATTTTTTACAATCTAATTACGAGTGATTCAGACGTTAATTAATATTGTACAGTGTATGTATGGTTAAAAATCTCTCACCACGAGCTTTTTTTATGGTACTCTCAATTCATCAATTGAATGTTGGACAAGTGAGTAATTGAACATACAAAGCTTGGAGGTGAGGGTTTATGTTTGTGACTTAGAATAAAAATTTTGACGTTAAATGAACGTCGCATATCAAAATTGAATGAGGAGTTTGAAACTCTAAAATGTGGGCTATATGACCATAATCTCAATTTGTTGGATTGACAAATATAGATGATACAATTAAGCATCAAATTGTAATGTCAAATTTTGTATCTTTAATTAACATTAATTACTAACGAGAAATTAATATTGTTTCACGAAAGAGTCTGATTGAATCGTTTAAAATAATTTAAGTGATCAAACTAAATGAGTCATAATTTGAGTGTCTAATCGAGATTAAGTCAATTTTAATTGTGTTTTTGTATTTTAGCCATAAATAATATATATATATATATATATATATATATATATATATATAGGATTAGGTTCAAATGAGTACCCAACCTTTATGTGAGAACTAGGAACTATTTCTGGCCATTAGATGTAACAAAATCAAGGGTTGAGATTAAGATTGGGATTTAAGGAGCTTTTTTTATTTTATTCGTTCTTTTAATTATAGGAGGTTAACAAAGTAATTTTGAAAAATAAATCTCATAATATAAGGATTTTATATCAATGCAGATTTTTATTTCCATATCTTATACTCCACAGATACACGTTCTCCTCCTTTTTCTCAATGCAAATTTATCTCAATATTTACTAAAAAAAATCTCAATATTCTTCCAAGACGTTCACCCATTACAATTAACACAAAGTTTCAATTCAATTATTCAAGCTCTCTCTCCATGTCAATTCTTCCTCCTTCGCAAATTCGAGAAAACCGTCGTCGACATTCATGGCTACAAGATGTACTTCTTTGTCAGCACCAGCCTAGTCCCAGACTTCATCCTCGATTGCCACTGTTGCTTCGACTGGAACATTGAGATCTTTACTCGATGTACCACCAATATCTCCATCTTCTGCAGCCCGACAAGGTCCGTGTGTTCGTCAAGTACGTGCTCAAGTCCAATTTCGACAACTAGATAAGGACGCTCGCTTCAAATTCCTTCTCTAAGTTTCTCTCGACGCCGACCTCTTCAACATTGACGGAGAGCTATTGATCATGCGTTGTCATTGATCTAAAAATGTATATTTGAGATTTTGATATGAGACTATTGCTCTGTCATTTGTTTGTTGCATTATTTTGAATTGATGTAGAATATGGAGAATTTATTGTTTGGTGTAATTGGGTCGATCCTAATGTAGCAATGAAATGGTATGAATGTAGCAATAAATTATTATTATTATTATTATTATTATTATTATTATTATTATTATTATTATTATTATTATTATTATTATTATTATTATTATTATTATTATAGTAATGAAGTGCTTATCAATCAAACAAATTTTGATGAGATCTAAAACAATTAGATTATGGATTTGTATTTCATCATTTAACACAAAAATATTTTTGATTTATATGTCAACTTCTTATTTTAATCATTCATCTTTAAGTAATGATTCAGTGAAATATTTTTTTAATTACATTATATTTTTTCATTTGGGAACATATATTGTTTTTATAATGTCTAGCATGAAATTTATTTATAATGTTTAGCATTTATACCATTATATATAAGCTACAATTTATATTTATTTAAGCATAATGACTTTCAAACCTTATTTTTTATCATATAAATTCATTGCTTATTACATAATAATTTATAAATTCTTATGTGTTAATTCAGGGTGTTCGTATTAATTCATAATGTTATTCCATTTTGTGCATTTGAAGTACAATTTCACACTTAACATGATTATAAATATAAAGCGAATTTTCATTTTCCTATAATTCGTGATCCACCTAGGTCAATAGTTATATTGATTGCTTGTTGAGTAGAAATAAAAAGCTTGTTAATAGTTTCTTTTACTTATTTCGTATTATATTTTCATTTCAATACATAATAATATATGAAAATAAATAAGATATGACTAATGTATGGACACTTGTTAATTAATCAATATATGAATTAAAGTGTAGCGTTATCCTTAAAAAATATATATATTTATCTTCCACAAGCTACATTAACGATTATAAAAATCTACAAAATCAATTATAGCAATTTATGGATTTAGCTAATTTAAATTTTCAATTCACCAACTACAAAAACACTTATAACAAGTTATGAATTCATATTTTAGGAACACAAAATCCATATAGAATAACATACGAATTTACACAAATCAAACTATTTCAACTGTTTGGAATATAAATGAGTCAGTAATTTAGGGTACATAAAAATAACTAAATTAAGCACACCTAAATCATAGCCACAATAGCAATAAACCATCCAACCAAATATACGCATATATCATTTACAAATACCACATCCTGGAAAAATATATGTGTATGTTTTCATTCGCATGCTACGTACACAATTATAGAAAGCTAACAAAATCTATTATACAAATGTCTAGAATAAAGTATTTCTTCTCATTTCACAAGCTACGAAGACATTAAAAACAAGCTATGAATTTATGTTTAACCCGCAGACAACTCATATGTATTGCATTCTTCTTTTTCAGTCCACTTTTTCAAGATTCGAGGCTTGAACTCTTGAAAGTCTCCATGTGACGCATTGCACATATACCACATTCACTTGAATTTTATGAATCTCGTTGTATCATTTTCAATCTCTCGATGCAAGCCTTTTCCACATATTTGGACTTTGTCTTTAGACCTCGTTTTCCCAAAGATGCACTAAAAACTTTTTTCTACACCACAAAATTAGTATGAAGTTATTAATTTGCATAATATTACTAATTGAATAGTTATTACTAATTGATATATATATATATATATATATCAAATTGTGTGTTGGAATAGGTTGGTGGATTAAGTGTTGAGTTTTTTCGAATTAAACCCTCACGTGATCTATTTGGATGTCATTAATTCCGTAGATTTTTGTTCTCTCATTCAAGTCAAAATAGAGAACAATATTTAATCATGTTCCAATTCAATACACATGTCACTAAACTAGAATAATATGTTAGTTAACATAAACTAATTACCAGATTATTTTACAGTGTATCAATGGTGTGTCCAAAACCATCTAAGCCGTGAATCTTTGAGGCAGTACAAGACACCTATGATATTCTTATGTGTCAACTCATACCATAGGGTTGATTTCCTGTGCACAAGACTAATGGGTCGGTCCATCAGAAGCCAACCCAATCAGCAACCAACTCTAATATAAAAAAATAGAAAAAAAGGAAAAATTGAAGGGAAAGAATGCACACCCGCAGCTCACGATTTCGTCTACAATCATCGCTGTCGAAGGTGAAGCCACCACCGCCAGCTCAGCCTCCCGCTGCCGAAGCCCAATTTCCTTTTCCTCAGCTCCCGTGAACAAAGTTTTAAGCTTTCAACAGCCGTGGTCGGACCTCTCTACTCTTCTACCAAGTATGCCAGGAATTCAAAGATCAATGCAGCTACTCCATTTTCGATAGACAAGAATAAAGAAGACAATGAAATTGATGATTTTGAGGAATACCTAGCTGAAGACGGTGAGGTTTATCAGAAGACTTTAAGATTGGTGGAATGCGCAATGTTTGATGATGAATCTGCGCTATGCGTTAGCCTTTATTTTGAGTAATTCTCTCATCATTGAAAATTATGAGTTTGAAAACTCACGAGCAAAACACACAATCCTCATTTGTTTTAGATGAATATCATGTTGATACATGTCTTCAATATAATTGATACTTTTATCCTTCATATATGATACACTTTCTATTTATCTGACTCACATCTTCAATTCTATTTGTAAATTATTGGATTGAAGAATCTTCATTTTTTAAATATATTTTTAGGATATTTTAAGACTTGTATTGGAACAAAATATTGATGGGGAATTTATTATGTTGGAATTTTATGATTTTGGAATACTATTATGATGTAATTTCATTTCTGAGACATTCATTTATGATTTTTTTTAGTTTTTTCAGTGTGGAAATAAACATCTACTCATTTGGGAGAGTATGACACTTCAATGACATTAAAGTGACTGAAAATACATTTGTTTCTTATATGATACATTTTTGCATGTTATTTGACACCTTTAGGTCGAATAAATAATACTTTTCTAGACACAAGTGTTTTTTTTTTAACATGTGATATTTTATAGCTTAACAAATGATACTAACATTATTTTTGAAACAAATCTGTTTTTTTTAAATACAGGTTATGGATGTTCTTGAATGAATATAATTGCAGCTAATTCTGAATCAATGAGTGTTATTCAGTAATAACGACATTGATTATTTCATAAAAAAATTATTCCACAAAATCATATCTGAAATGATACAAAATTTAAAATTCAATAATACAGACCACTATTTCATTCATTACTATAAACAGCATCAATCAATTCATCATTACAAAAACGACACAAAAATCAGAGAATTTGTCCCATTAAATCTATTTAGTATACTATAACAACAAAGTTTTGCACTGTTCATTGCCTAGAATCCCGCCCAAAACGCCCTCTCAAATTCCATGCATGCAGACGAAGCCCACAAGCCATGCGTAAATAGTAACAGCCTACCCAAATCTATTTAATATATATGTCCCATCAATAATCACTTGCACAGACCATCCAATTATGTCCAATTGCAGCTTTTTTTTTTCTTTCTCTACTTTTATTTTGATTTTTGGCACACATACACACATAAAGAATTATATATTGATTTACATATATACATGCAAACCGCCCAAATATCGCCCTCAATTATATTTCAAATTTTAAAAATTTGAAATAAAATTTTGTATAAGCTTACTTGGTTCGAGCACTATATACACAGTATTATGTAAATTCTATGCTCATTACAATTATTTAATTTTATAAATTTTTAAAAACTAATTTCTTTATATAGTGTGGTATGAAAATTCTATTTGTTTTGCTTTTTCTTTTCTTTTTACAGCTCAATTTTCTTGCATGTTAATGAATTGCAATTTTAATATATTTTTTTTTGCATAAATTCTTTAATGATCAATGTTTATTTGGATTTTTCCTTCTCAAAACCCACAACATCATGCAAGGTTTGGTTATTTTAGGAGCACGAGAGCGTTCATCGAAAAATATGAACAAAGATACATGACTATCAACACACACACACACACTTATATATATCATATGGTATTGAAAGTAATAATCAATCGGTTTTATATGTATATAAAAAATGACTGTGAATATTTATATCAATCACTACCCCTTCCCTGAAAAATTCCACGTCTCCTGTACGGGCACGATGCCCAGATTTTATATTTTAATTTTAAAAAATATTTTTGAAAATATTTATATTGGTCCTGATATTTTTTTTCGCGCGTCCTTCTATGTAAATGACATTTGTGTATTCTTTTAACGGTATCGTGTCAAAAATATAACATTATCATTTACATAGCAGAAAATGAAAAAAAAATATTAGGACCAAAATATAATTAACATCCAATTAAGAAATAAGATTTGTCCCTAAAATATTTTAAAAATTAAATGCAAAATCCGGGATTCTTAATAAGTAACAAAGACAAATTGTAAATTAAGAAAGCATCACACACACGTACACACACACATGTATGCATTAATATTGCAAATGGTAATGGCTTAAAGTTATATATTTAAGTTAGTTTTTTTTCTTTCTTCAATATTTTTTTATTATAAATTTAAACATTATAAAATCAACAAACATAAATATGTCATCTAAGCTATATAATTAATAAAATATTATTTATTCAAATTAGGAAAATTAATTTTATAAATTTAATATGGATACCTTAACTGTCATGAAGTATTTTAATATCAATATGATACAAATTATTTTAGTATTGATACTATGCGAGATGTTGTACCAGTTGAGGATTTGCACTTTGCATCTTTCGTAACCGTAGTATACTTAAATGGAGTCATGGAGGCATGTGACTCTAATTTTTTCTTAAGCGATTTTGTTTTTTATTTTCATCTTCTCTTGAATGGTAAATAAAAGATTTTGAAATGATTTGTTTTTCTACAACTACAGTGAGGACTCTTAATTATTTTGGTTCAAGCAATAAGTTGAATCTTGATTTTGAAATTCAAATGCAGAAAAACTTGAAGAATTCTCATATATTGGATTGGTAAGATGGAAAAGCTTGAATTTGTTCTTTGTCGTTATTTATTTCTTGGAGTTCCTATAATTTGAATGCTCATTTTCCTAGCCTTAGCTTACATTGAGAATTTTGAAACTTAGTACTTTCAAATGATGGTTGACTGTTGATTAAAAGTGTACTATGGAAAATTGACTTTCACAAGGAAAGATGGCCAATTGTTTTTAATTTTTTCCATGGAGAACTTTTTTCACCAATCATCTACCCTACACACTTTAATCTTCCTCTCTACCCATAAAAACACAATGTCTTTTATATTCTATACTCATTTATTTCTCTCTCTATTCAGGTTGTAGGATTTTGGTAGATACTGGAAAGAGTATTATGTGATAATTTTGAGATTTCTTACGATGGAGGTGTTGCTCTAGTGGGAAGTACTACTTTGAAATTGTTCATAAAATGGTTGTTGTTTTTAATATAGTCTCTCGCTATTCAGGATGAATGTAGGAAGAGACCATAACCCATCAGGTTAGAGAACAACTTCAAGTGGTTGCTATTTATTTGCTTGATGTATTGTAAGGGCAAAGTTGTGTAATAGGGTGTTGATTAGGTGAGTGTGTTGGTTGGTGATTGTAGTGTTGGAGGATTGTTGTATTTTGAAGAATAAAAGTTACACACACACATATATGTTTTTGTTAGTTCTTCATGTTAATTTTGACAATGAGTATTTTTTTTACTTTGAAGCTCAATTATTGTTCGATTGGCGCATGGATGCATCACTGATTTTTGGATTGAGTTTAGAAGTATACTAATGCACTCTCCCTTGATACTCTTTATTTGATCAAATAAAGTCATACCAAAATATGAGAGTTACAGATTACAAATGAGTTTGAAGAATTTTAAGTTGATAGAAATGAAATATTTTGATTAGGCACACACTATACAAACTTTCTAAAAAAAAAAAGAGATCTAATTGCAAAATTGAAAATTTTGATATTATAATTATAAAACTTTTAAAATCGTGTGAAAATTGTAAATTCGGGCAAATGTTGCATTATCGATATTTTTACCATATAAAATGATCCCCGTACAACGTACGGGTATAAAACTAGTAATTTCTAAAACAAAAAAAGTTCATGTTTAAGCAGAATAATGACATATTGAAAATTCAACATATAATCCATAAGAAAACACACCAACAGTTCATCAACTCCATCAAATATCCAAAATAAATCACAACATTCTAAATATTCAAATATAAATTCACAATCTCAGTCATTTCTTCCTTATATTCATGAATCCAAGAACACATTTTTGCATTTCAAATCTCAAGTCATTTAGTGCTCATAGCTTCTTTCGACCATAAGTCTGCAAAATAAGAAACAAAATTACAAATCAGTTAGGAAAAATAAGGACAATAAAGCTGAAAGAAAAAAAAATATAAAAACAATTCAAACATTTCCTAAGTCGAGGGATGAATAAGCTTTCCCATCAAATATCTCTGCACATGACTCATCACATATACGACGTAGTCATGTCCACCAGTTTGCTTATCCAATTCAAACTCCACATTCACCAACTCATATAACCTCAACTCTGAAACTTTTGGATGTCGAATCTCATCGAGGTAAATAGCAAATTCATCACGATATGCAAGGAAAAATACATATAAGTCATAATATAAGTAAAGATATTAAAACATAATCTTCAAATTATTCATATAATGTTCAAGCAAATAATGAAATGAATATATCTAGACAATTAATGAAAAAAAAAGACCCAAACAAAATATGAAAAATGACTGAATTCTAAAGACATAAACATACCACATAAAAAATATATAAGAGGCAAAAACTACGAACAATGTGATACATGTTTCTACTTCAAGTGATACTCTTAAGCATTCTAAATGGTACTTAACACAATAATTTACAATCAAACACTTCAATTAACATATATAAAAACACAAAAAAAATATGAAAAATGATTGAACCATTATAGACATAAACATACTACTAAAAAATATGATACATGTTGCTACTTCAAGTATTACTCATACACATATTAACTGATACTTAACATAATAATTCATACTACTCATATAAACTGAAATCTAAACAAATAATAATTCATATTACTCACATTTAACTGATACTTAACATCTCTGAACAGTGAATGCAAATAGAAAACACAAAAAACAACATTAGATATAAAATTAACTACAATTTTATACTTATTTTCAATTCCACCAGTACACATAAAGAGATATTCATATTCAATATATTCCCTAACATATATCTGACTAAAACAACGATACAAACATCGTTTATGATTAAAATAATAATAAAAAAATGATACTCAACAAAATACTTAACAATGATCATATAATTTTACATCAAAACACATAAATGAACATCTACGAACAAATACATGAAAAAAATTCAAAAAACACAAATAGAATGGAAAAAATTACAAAACTATAACAACTTATAACTTTTTACAGAAATCGAACACAATTTCAACAAAAGCAAAAATAAAATCACCAATTACCTGACTGAAACAAGACGGATCGAGAAAATATTGAATCTCCGATGGCAAAGTGATGAATCAACGACGACGCCGAGTCTGATGAAATCGGAAAAACTAAAGAGAGATCGAGATCGAGAGAGAGATGGCTGGAGGCTATGGTTTACTAAAATCATAGACGGGTAGCTCTTACGTAACGGAGCACAAAACAAATGTTGAATCACCGGTGGTGAAGTGGTGAATCGGCGAGGGGCAGAAGGAATCGAAAAAGAATAGGGATCAAGAGAGAAATCGGGAGAGAGAGGGACGGCTAGGGTTTGGGTTGCAGATCGAAAAGGGGAAAAATGGATGAGATGGGGTAAACAAAGTATTTATATATCGGGTCGCGGGTACCGGGTCGAGTCGGAGTGGACTGAGTGTCTGATGAGTTAAGCCCATGAACCAGGTGCACAGGAGAATTTGCGCATACCATATCATTTACAATGCAGAACATACAAAACATGTAATTAAATATAAAAATAATTAAATACAAATAATGACAGTCAAGCCCGAATTCATAATCTAATGCTACTTGTATGAGTACAAATGCTTATATACAGACAAACAAATGAGATGCTCTTGGTGGCTGAGTGTGAATATAATTGACTATCCAAAAATTCTTTTTTGGATATTTCTTTCATACATAGATATATAGTGTAATTGATGAAGGGAAGAAGATCATCAAGAATTGAAGAAATGAGAGAGAAAAATGAAGTGATCAGCTGTATGTGAGGATTATTTAGCATTCTTGAATAATCATGCCAATGTCGTCCCAGTCATAAAGTGAATTTTTTTAGTTTGTGGTGTCATGAATTTTAATGTTATGAATTATGAATTTTAATGTTTCATTAATTCTTTTTAATTTATTTTTATTTTTTAATTTTATTTTGTAGTGCATTGAGTAATTTAGGTGATATAAGGAAGTAATAAAAGGGTATTTAAGTCAATTCATGATTATTTTCATTTTTTTATTTTCTTTCATGGTGTAAAGAGTAAAATCCGTAGTGCAAATAGTCGCTCCTTTAGTTTGTGGTTGTTACGGGCAGTTTGGTGTATAGGCGGATCCAAGGGGGCTGGGGGAGCTCCAGCCCCCCTAAGTGAAAAATTACCTCTTTTTATATAGGTGTCCCAAAATTATTTTTTTCATAGCCCCGTGACGTCGGACAGTCGGAGGGAAGAAAAATAAAGGGTTTGGTGTGGGTTGTTGAAAATAAGAAACATAAAAGAGTAAGAGAGCAAGGGCTGGAAGATTGAAAAAGAATGGAAGATAGATGTATTGTATTATAAATTATACAATATTTTAATATATTTACCTCTTGGTTAAAGGATAAAGTAAAAGTGTTATTTTTGGGTAAAAAAAAAGTTTCTATTTAAAAAACTTCTCCTTAAAAAATATAAATCATAAAAAAAGCTAGAAGACTTATTTAAAATAAAAAAAATCCACATCTTTTCTCTATTTTGTTCTTGGTGGGCTGCTCTTCCAAGCTTCTAACAAATATAATACTAATCATTCTTATATATTATTTTATTTTTTTCTAGTTTTTCATAATTTTATAATTTTTAGATAATTTTCAATGTACTTAACTAGTTTTAATATATGAATTTTTTATATATTTTTATCTCTATTATGATTTTGATTTTTATATCATTTTATGTTAATATTAAATATAAATATCTAATTGTGTGAATTTTTTTTACACTGTACACAATCACTTGAGATTTTATAGTCCCAACTTGTGTGTGTCAACCGTGTGCAAAACCTCAAAATTATTACATTTTCTTTCATTTTTTCTTCAATTTTAATTTCTTTTGGTTAAGTATAATCTTACATTATTATCTAGGGTTTATTCCACCAAATGGGGATTTATAATTATTTTTTAATATTTAAGTTTTATTTTTAGTTAATATAATTGATTTTTGGGGTTGATTATTCCAAATTTAGGGAATATAATTTTTAAAAATTTTAATTTTTAGCAATAAATATTAATTTTGATTAGTTATAATATAATAAATTTTTGTAAAAATATTATCAACAATATACAATTTTAATATTGACATACGGTTGACACACACAAGTTGGGACTAGAAGATCTCTACCCGTACACAATGTAGCCCCCTTTCTAATATTTTTTTTTCTGGTTCCGCCACTGTTTTTTAGGGTATACATGGGCACGTAGATTTCTAACCATTTAAGTTATATGTGTTAATTACACACACAGTTAAATGAGCACAAAACTTAAGAGTCCATTTCGAGAAGATTGAGTTCTGTCATTGCAACTCCAGATCAACATGTTATTACAACTTGAGTTCAATGAATCATTTCAATTAAAGTTTAGGTCAAACGTGCGCATTCTAGTTCATATGTAACATGCTCATTACAGTCTGTGTTAAACATGACGTCCCTATTTCAATACATGTATTTCCTACACATAAATCTACTAGGGTAAAGACCAAAATAATATATATAATACGAAAATATTTTTATGACTCACTTATATAAGCACACTGCACACCCTATCCTATAGGCATGGATAGATTCATGATTTAATTAATATTAGCGTGTTGATCCATAAAGCTTGTATTAACATATTGTTTTGAAACGACCCCCCAACTCAATTTGCCACTAGAAGCATGAAAGAAGACTGCGAGCATGGGAGTGTCCAACTAGTATCCCACAAATAGTGCAACAACATGACTGCAAGAGTGGGGCACCCCCTTGACTGTCACATGGGGAGAGAGAGAGAGAGAGAGAGAGAGAGAGAGAGAGAATCCATTACAATTTACAACAAAAATATACAACATTTAATGGTCAAACTTCCAACACCACCGTGTTAAATGTTTTTGTCTATTTACTGCCCCCCTTCTATTCCCTTCCCTTCCCCCGCACCCCGTCTCTTCCTTCAAAGTTGAGTGCGGTCCAGATAGATTGAATTTTTACTGTTTCTTCTTCATTTTCCCTTTTTGAGACAATTTCACTGCACATTCTGCACTAAAGGGAACTTTCACCTATCAACCCCTCTCTATATAAATGCAACCCCCAACATAAATGAAATAATGTGTTTTCCAGTCGCTTTCTCATCTCTGATTCTCATGACGAAAGTGACCCTTCATCGACCTCCATGGTTTCACTCTTAGTCACTTACTATTCTTCTCTTTTCCAAAAAACCATCTTTTTCTACCTCACCTTTTTTTTTCTTGTTATATTTCTAACTCTCTTTCTTTTTTTCCTGACTAAGCATGTATATTAATCATGATCCCACTCTCCTCCCATCTCTAATTGTTTTGCTTTAATCTTTTTTTAGTTCAATCGTGAGAAACCCATTTGTGGGAATTTAGGGTTTCAATATGCAAACCCCTCTTCTTGTTGCAAATTTTAGTGGATTAACTACTGTTTAGTTTCGCTTTCTTGTTTCTTTTATGGCGTAGTACTTGTTCCCATTTTATTTTATTTTACAAAAAATCCCCTTTTTGTTCCTATGTCATTTATTCATTTGTGGGAAGCTTTCTTTTGGCCTTTAGATAATTCATTTTCAATCATATATTATTTTATGTGATGTGACACCCTTTCTATAGAGTATTTACCTTTTTCTTTCTTTCTTTCTTTTCCCCAAATATTTTTTCCTCTCTTTTTTCTGCTATTGTTGATAGTGGGTTTCATCATGTCAGATGGATGGGTTTCTGATCTCCTTATCAAGATTAACCATTAAAGCTAGGGTTTGTGCAAAAGTAGCTTAGTTGGGTAGAAAAGCAGGATTCATGCTGGATTTCATTATGTTTCGATAGAAATAAGAGCCCTCAATTTAAGGGGTGAACAGTAATCCTATGCAGCTATTCAAGATTCTTCAGCATTTTGGGTTTGAATTGGTATTGCTTGGTTTTTATCGATTATAAATTTTATTTGCCTTTTTTTTTTTTTTATTCTTTCTCTGATTTATTTTCTTGCTATGCATTCATGTAAGCACAGTAGTTAGAATTCCAGAATTTCTTGTTCGGATCATTTATTGGTCTTAATTATTCTCAATATTTATCAAGTATTTCTATGTTTCTTATTTTTAATTTCACTGCCTCCTCTTTGATTATAGAGATTCTGTTTAATGTTTGCTGCTTCAAGTACATCACATATAAATAAGTTCCTTGTAAGTTGTACCTAATTTGCTTTCTATCTGGCTGTAGAGTCATTATAGATTTAGTTGAGTCATTATAGATTTAGTTGCAGCTTGATAACTCTAGTAATAATTTTGATTTGTAATAAATAAATGTTGGCGTTAACGTACGAAATCTCTTCTTTCTGGTGTGTGTGGTTTCCTGCTAAAAAATATGTAGCTGGAAGGGACATATAGTTCCTTTGTCTGCATTTATGTGTGTTGATTCACATCTTAAAAACTGGATTCTGATTTTACTTCGAGTTTCAGACAATAGCAAGTGACGAGGTACCGTTGTTGTTTCATACCTTGTATAATTCATCTTCATTCGGTCTGCAGCTAAGTTGTTGAGTTACAAGAATATCTAGTTAATTCTCACTTTCAGTGTATTCTTCTAAAAAAATTGTTTTTTTCTGTGTTATACTAGAAAAGGAGATTTCAATTATTCTGTTGAACTTTGAGAGTATTATTATCATCAGTAGAACACACACTTAATTTGTCATAAGTGTATTTTCGGTTTTAAGATGTTTTACCTTGGCCTCTATTTGGCATGTGCAATAGTGACATGATTTGGGTTGGAGTAGATTGAATTCTGCAAGGATTGTGGGTTTGGAGTAGCTTATGATTAGAGATAAGTTTGGCTAGTATTTGATCTCTCGGTAGACTGATGAAGCCTTTTTTTTTTTTTTAAAATGGAGATAGATAGATAGATAGATAGATATATAGATAAGAAAGTGTTGCATTGAGGAATGGTCTAAAAGAGCTTCCTTCAGCCCACTCATGGCTGAGATTCGGGGTTGAATTAGCTGCCGACTCATTCATTTAACCACTCAGTAGAATGAAAGAAGCTTATGCTACTGTGGTTGAGTGAATGATGCGGGAGATAGTTTCACGTCCCTCTCCGTCTGTGCTTGGACTGAAGGGAGCTCCTCTTGCTGTTCCCTTCATTTTGTTTCACTAGCTAGGGTTCAGCTTATTTCAATTGAAAAACGTCTCTCAGTTATACTGTTTTGGCCGATCAGGTAATAGTTAATATCATGAATCTAGTTTCAATTGTAATGATGAATCATTCAAAGAAGCTCAAACTGTCCAGGAATTTTCAAGCCGCTGTGTTTGTTGTTCGCCACATTCATCCCACAGGTGAATTAAATTATTTATATTTGAAACCTTTTGTGAGGTGCCCGGAATCTCTGTTTGGTTTTCAACTCTCGACTGTTCCATTCCCTGTCTAGTTTCTGCAGTGTAATCCATAAAGGTGCTAATTCTACTTCAGTAATGGGATTAACTTCCTCGTATCAGTAAAACATACTTATGAGATTTTATGTTACTATTTGCCACAAAAATTCCTTACCGATCGAGCTTCAATAATGCTAGATGAGAGACTCAGCTGGTCCGAGCGTGGTGCTCTCATGGTGGGGTTTCTTGTTGCTTTTTTCAGGTTTTATTAGTTCCCACTTTTTGCTTATGCTTAACCCCTCACCCGTTTTCTTTTTACAATTTCCTAGGTTTTCTTTTACAGCTACATTACATTTTCTTCTATGTGTAGCCTGGCTACCTTGGTTTTGCGTCGGAAGATGATGAGTTTTTACCACCATGCCGTGCTCATTCTGATTTAAGGACAGATTCTTTTGTAGTATATCAGTAAAAAAGCTTGCCATTTTTTTTCGAATTCGTCATAGATTATGATGGCTCAGATTAGTCTAGACTCTAGAATCATGAAAACCACTTGTTAACTTTCCAATTAATGAGGGCTAATATATATATTAGGCAAAGATAAATTGTATCTACTTTTCTGTTTTGAAACTCGTAAAGCTAAAAGCATATCTTTCTTAAAATCCAAAAATTGCTCCACTAGATTTTGTCACCTCTCATGTAGTACACTCATTCTCCTCATGCATGGATGTACAGTTAATAGATTCTTAAACCATCGTGATTTAATCTAATTGTTGCATGACATATATAAATAATAGATTTCAGTTCTGCAACTTTTTGGTACCATATCTGCTGTTTTTTTTTTTTTTTTTTCTTGGTTTGTGTAAGACAGCAAAGTTAGCCCAATAACCAGTATATAGATGTTGCCAAAAATGGATGTCGAAAATATTCCTGTTAACGCCCTGTTTTAGGAAACATAAAGTATTTTTTTATGAAATGATTAGTGTTCTAAGCCCTATTATATTATTGTTAGTGCTTCAATCATATATAAAAATCCTTTTTCTTTCTGGATAGAATCAAATAGATTCCATTTGTAGGGTGGTCCCTGGTTACTTCATGTGTATTGGTTTTCTTCATTCTACTTTTCTTTTCCTTTTTTTTTTCAATTGTTTAACAATAACAGGTGATGAATTATTGGTGGAGCTGTATTTTTCTCATATACTATTATAATGTGATTATAAAGGAGGCAGTTAGAGTTTTGTGTAACCTACACTCCTTCGTGTAGATGGGGCAGTAAACCAAGCTGGAATCGCTCGAGTTCTGTCGTGATGCATAAACCTTACAGAAGCCTCCCTCTTGGTGTATATCGAACATGGATGATGAAGCTCTCGTTCGACACCACCAAACCACGTTCAAGTTTCAGTGGGACGATGAACTGTCCTCATGAACCACTTGTGGGTGCTGCAAAACTCAATGCTGAAGCTCAGTGGGGCACTACGGTAAATTTTTGTTTCAAAGGTACAACCTTCTGTCCATGAGAAGTGAGATTTTGAGTGAAGGGGAAGGGTGTGTAGAGGTCCAGAAGGTACAAGCAGGCAGAGCAGGAGGAGAGGTATATCTTTCTTTAGGGCTTATGTGAAGATGCTGGTGGTCCCAAAAATTGCATAAGATATGAGAATTTTGGTTAAAAAGAATTTAGTTGGTGCAGGTTTTTCTTATTTGAATGCAACTCAAAGTTTAGAGCAGTATATGTCGGCTCTGCATGTGCTGCTGTTTTTTAATGTTTGTAATTTCTGTCCACACCTAAATTTGCTGTAATTTTTTTTAATTTGTTTGGATGATATTAATTGATGGCTACAGCCTTTGATAATGAAGTTAGGTACACATGAGTCAAAGATCAAATAAAAATATCAAAATTTGATGATGTAAAATTACTAGCTATTATATACAGTATTATATATTGGGGGGACCAGATGTGGGAAAAAGTGAGTTTGCATCATACTTGGATTGAGATTTATGATATGTCCACTTGTAGTTTGAAATTCTACTTTAGATGATTTTTGAACTATATATTAAGATTGGAGGGTTTGTTGTATTTTATGTTTTTATTTTTTAGCAAATGTTGGAGATATTGTTTGGTTTTATTTGGGTGGAGGGCTTTCTATTTGGAGGAAATGATTCCAACTTAATTAACGTGTTATTAATTTGAACAAGAATTCGAAATGAAGATGGAAACTTGACTTTAGTTTTAACATGAAATTATTGGATGTGAAATTAATGTGAATTCGGAACTCTTGATTTCAAGTTCTTTAATTTAATTTGAACTTTCGGGGAATATGTTTGGATTTTGAATTTAGAGACCGTAAGGAATTGGAATGTTTGAAATTTGAATAGTTTGATTGAAGTATTTGGAGACATTTAGTTTTGTTGGATTTTGAGAAAATTAGTTATTATTTTTTTTGTTGTGATGAAAATGATTTGATATTTAGATTTATTGGTTTGGAAAATAGAAATATATTCTTTTGATTTTCTTTTTCAGCTTGAATTTGTGATTATATGAAAATATTAATATTTTGTTGATGGATATTCCAGTGATGCGTTCTATTGTAATGATATATATGATTAAATAGAATACACAGAATTGGAAAACGTGTAAAAAGAAATCAGAAATGAGTAATAAATATATTTCCAGTTTTTTGGACTGAAAAAAAAAAATTGACTTTGGAAATTGTAAAAAAAATATGATAAGAACCCTCGATTCTCAGCGGTTGTCAAACAGCCTCACCAATGATTTATCTGAATCTGTCACACGATCCCCAATTTTTTTAATAAAAAAGCTAATATAATTCATAAGACAGATTAATATTTTTCACATGATAATCTGATAGACGATATCCAATTTATTATTATTTTTTAAGTATAAAATCTAATACTTTTCATATGACAAATTAATGCATTTTAATATACCAATATGGTAGCTATTTTTTTTTAGAACAAACTAATACTTTTTATAGGACAAACTAATCAATTCGTCTCAAATTCAATTTTAAGTAAATTCTAAATATGTTATTAATAACAACAATACAAGTTTTTTCGTACATCGAAATATAGTCTCCAACATGTTTCAAAATTTGTGCAACTTACATCTACTCATACTCCCAACATACTCTTAGTCTTAGAGTTCGTTTGCTAAAAAGTATGGTACTCATACTCCCAACATACTCTTAGTCTTAGAGTTCGTTTGCTAAAAAGTATGGTATAAGATTGGATAGATTTGACTGTAATGTCTTTAATCATATAATATATTAATATTATATTTATTTTGGTGTATTAAAATGTGTATTAATAACATGATTGTCTCAAATATTTAGTGACTGATGTGCTTATTTTAAAAATTTGGCCTCTAATATTATATATATATATATATATATATATATATATATAGTCACAAATCTCAAAATATATTAACATATTACAATTATATTTTGATAAGGTTAAATTACATTTTGAGAAATTTTAAAAAATAGCAAACTTTCTCAAGATTTACAAAATAGTATTTACTTTTTTCAAAAAATTTATAAATCTAACATTTGATCATTTTTTCCACCTGAAAATTCTCTGTAATTAATTCAACTGCGTAAAAAATTATAGATTTGTAATTAATTCTCTGTAATTAATTCCACATTTAATATTTATATTTTTCCAACTGCGTAAAAAATTATTCAATCAAAAATCTTTAAATACAATATATTACGTACAAATTTTGGACTGTAAAATTGATCAGATATTAGATTTGTAATTTTTTTAAAAGTGGGTACTGTTTCATTAATTTTGAAAAAGAACACAAAATGTCTATCAAAGCGTAATTTACTCTTTCGACAAAAGAGAAAATAAATAAAATTCAAACTACTTATTTATATTGTTGGCATTCCGATACATGACCTTAAATTAGCATGGAAGAGAGAGAAAGATATGAATGAGATATTTTATGTTTTATTTATTAAAAAAAGATACATAAGATTTTTTAGTTTTTGGACCCTCTAAATTGTTGGGCCCTGGTGCCACTATAGCTCACTTAGCACGGCCTATTAGCCGGTCCTGATTAATAATATATTATTTGGTTAGATATATTAAAATGAGTTAATTACGATTAAATACATATATTTCGACATAATTTGTAATTTAGATACGAACTTTGAAATTTGATAATTAATACACAAACTTGCACTTTTTTGAAAAATAGACACAATTTGCAATAATATGAAAATCAAATACTATATTTCATACTGATCTTTATTGTATTAATGATATTCAAATCATGATTATGCTATATATCTATTCATTTTGCAATATTTCATGTTATATATCCATTTTTCATTCGTTGGAAAATTTGAAGGTGTTTATTTTGCAAAAAAAAAAAAACACAAGATTGTGTTTTAATTGTAAAATTTCAAAGTTTGTGTCTAAATTGCAAATTGTGTCAAAGTTTTATATATTTAATCGTAATTAACCCTATTAAAATTCTCTATAAAATTTCAATCATTAAAATATCTTTTAATTAATTACTTTATATTGTGTGAATATTCTATATTAAAATTTTAATTAATATTTGTAAGGTTATTTTGGTTTGAATTTTTTTAATAATTATATATAGTATTACATATCACATCTGGATTGTGTTGTGTGATGTGTAATGCAACATACATGGTTAACACATGTTGATCCTTGCATAATCATGAATTTTGATTTTCTAGACAAAAATAATACTACCTCCGTTTCATAATGTTTGTTGTTTAAGGTTTTTTTTTTTAGTTTCAAAATGTTTGTTGTTTTATATAATTTGACATCCTCTCTCCCAATTTTAACGCTTTCAAATCCTACAAGATTTTTTTATTCTAACTTACCTATAATATATGAAGAGAGAAAAATATATGGAGAGAGAAAATATTGTTATTTTTTAGGAAAATATAGATGAATTAGATTTTATGGCATATATAAGGGATGAGTATATTTGTCCACAAAATTAATTCTTAATTCCAGATAAAAAAAACAAAACAACAAACATTATGAAACGGAGGTAGTATTAGGTATTATAAATATCTATCACCCCCATTGTACTACCTAAATTCTCATCTGATTAACTTTCTTACCGGATTAACTTTCAAGCTCGAAAATGAAAATCTATAAATCCAAAATGCATGAGAGCTCCACTACCAATCAACCCATAAATGCAATCTAAACCTAATCTATCTGGGAAACTCTTAAAGCCGACCAAACATCTCAATCATGATGAATCATAAAATTTAAGTAATCTTTATAAATTTTATAATTTAACTAATCTTAATAAATAAAAGGGATATTATCAAATTTTAGCATTATCTTTCAAGTAATTGTAAAAAATGACATGACCTTTTATAAATAACAATTTAATAATTGACCTTTTGAATATACAATAAATCTAGCCTAAAATTAAATTTTTGGATTTTTAGTTGTTGACGTGTATCTTTTGGCCCTAATTTTTTAGTCCCTCTCAATTTTGTGTAAATAGATATAAATGAGCAAAAGTAAATAGTGATTGGGAAAAAAGTAACTTTTAAAAATAGTAAGTTTTGTGGGCAATTTAGATTGTAAATGTCTCAAATACTCCTATGATACTTGGTTTCTACACCCAATTATTGTGTAAGTGTACTTTAACATTTAATACTAACTACACAACAACTTTATCTATCTATCTATCTATCTATCTATCTATCTATCTATCTATCTATCTATCTATATATACATACATATATATATATATAGATAGATAGATAGATATATTACATAGTATGTGAGTTCAAATATTTTGTAATAATAATGGGTAAAATTATTTTGTAAAATAGTACGATTAAATATAAATAGATACGCTTAATTTTTAAAGTTAATAATATGCTATGATTATTTATGAAAAATGCTACGAATATCTTTTAACATATACATGATTAATAAGCTACGATTAATTGTAAAAATTATATAATTAAAAAGCAACGGCTAATGCTATGATTAAAAATTAAACTATTCAAAAGCTACGATTTAGAAAGCTAGGATTATTTTTAAAATTAATCGTTACATACGATTATCAGACGATTAATTGTAAAAATTAATCGTAGCACACGCTTAATTTTTAAAATTAATCGTATGCTACGATTATTTTTTTAAAAGTTACGATTATTTTTTAACAAAGCCATGATTATTTTTAATAATGTACGATCAATTTTAAAATTTAATCGTATAGGTACGATTTAATTACGATGAAGATTACACTTAATTTTTAGGTGAACTATTTCACTAGTTCACTACTTCAATTGAACGTATTTATATCTTGTGTAAGAGAGGTAGTTACTGAACTTTATTAAATAAAAAGTATCAAAAGGTATATATAAATTAGTTGACCAAATTTAATGCATGCTTTTATTATTGTGTAAGAAGGGTAGGTAAATTTTGTAAATAAATAGACACCAACACCCGACATCATACACACTATAAAAAATTTGAGTAAAAAACTAAAAGCAAAAGTTCGAGAAGAAAATTTTGAGCAAGACATGTGCAAGATTATTCATCAAGAAGAAATTAGTGCAAAGAATTTTTCATATTTTTGAAAGGTAAGTTTTGTAATGTCCCTTTTTATGAAATTATTGCATAAATATTTATCGTTTAGATTATATTGCATATTTTATGTTGAGTTATGATTGGAAAATAAGTGAGAGGGAGAAATTTGTATGTCGGCCTTTTCTATATTAATCGTAGCCTTATTTATAATAAATCGTAGTATTGGTGATATTAATCGTGGGTGAAAAAGTTATAAGCGTAGCAACTAATTAATCGTAGCCTTTTTAAAAAAAAAAATTGTAAGTTTTATTAATTAATCTTGGATTTATTTAATTAATCGTAGTATTGTTCATAATTAATAGTAACATTACTTATATTAATCGTAATCTTATTTTAATGAATCTTAGCCTTTATTATATTAATTGTAGCTCATAATTGTTAATCATAACTACGTTTTAAATTAATCGTAGCAATTTAAAATATAATCGTAGCATTTTTAAATATAATTGCAGCATTTTTTAAATAATCGTAAAAATTTCTTTCATAACCGTACCAATTATTAAGTAATCGTAGCATTTCTTTCATAGTAGTAGCATTTTTTAAAATAATTGTAGCAATATTTTTAATTAATCGTAGCATTTTTGTTTTAATTAATTGTAGCAATATTTGTAATTAATCGTAGTATTTTTATTTTAATTAATCGTAGCAATTTTTTTAAATTAATCGTATCAATTTTTTTAATTTATCGTAGCTTTTTTTAAAATTAATCGTAGCCATTTTTTTAATTAATCGTAGCTTTTTTTTAAATTAATTGTAGCAATTTTTTTAATTAATCTTAGCCTTTTTTTAATTAATCGTAGTAAATTTTTTATTAATTGGAGCTTTTTCTAAATTAATCGTATCTTTTTTTAATTAATCGTAGTTTTTTTAAATTAATTGTAGTAATTTTTTAAATTAATCATAGCTTTAAAATATAGATGGTTAGACGTCACATTATTGTACGACACAATGGCCGATGGGTGAGATCAGAATACGTTGATGGTGACGAGCAACTTGCGGTGATGTCAGCCGATAAGCTGTGTTTTAGTTCACTGGTGAGGGAGGTGCATAAGTTATTACAAATTGATCTTAGCACGGTGGAGTATCAGTTATTTTACATGATGAGCACCAACACCGGCATACTGATTAGGGCTTCTTTGCAAGATGATGCAGATTTGCTCGATCTGCTTCACGAACAAACCACTGAGATGGGCGTGAAGTGTTATGGGATCTTCAAGAAAGCTATTTTCTCGGAGCGCAGTACGGTGAAGATTTCCTTGTGCTCATATCATCATGTTTAGGCATCAGAATATCATGCCTTATTTTCAAATCTGGTCTTTTCTGACTCAAAATTCAAAACAAAGGGCATATATTCTAATGAAAGACTCTAAAATACATAGAAAAGATGGACTTGTCACACCCCAAAATGAAATTTTGGGCACTTCACCCTATTCAATTACTATTTTCTTTGCAATTTGCACACTAAGATGAATTTTTATTATTTTTAGTTGATTATTCATTTATGGAAGGGGTATATTAGTCCATACAATTTTTTCTTATCTTTGTATATCTCTCTCCCATTTCCATCTTCACATTTTTTTCTGCCCCATCTTTGTTCTTTCCGGCAACAAGTTTTCGGGTATCTTGAATTTTTTAGGCAATAGGGCGAAGATGAGGGATTTGAATGTGGAGTTGCCATTGTTGTCGATGTTGAAAGTCACTAGAGGTGCTCCCAATAAGCTCTCTAAAATCAAGGACTTGAGGTTGTCGATCGCATAAATGTTCACTGTTAATTTTACAGAATTAGAAGGTCATGCACTTTGGTAAATGATTGCATTTATATCTCAATCTCCCCAATCCCAAGAAGACACATTGTCGTCTCCAATGGATGTTATTCACCATAAAAAAAATCACAAACAACTAGATACTTTTATGTTTGTAAATTATTAGTTATGTTTTTGATGATCAATTTAGTTAGTTTTGATGGTTTCTTGCTCAATTTATTGTTTAATTCATCTATGCATATGCTTAATCATAGTTTATATATATACATGAACTAGTAGAAATAGCTAAATATTGAAAAATAAAATATTAGATTTTTCTACCCGTCGCCCACTATACTATGCGGAAATATAAGAAACTCCTTCATTGTCCTTTTCAATTATCAATATTCATGTCATTGTTGACATTGATTCAGGCGACAACACAAACTTCAACAATCTAAAATTTTATATTAAAAATTATTGAAAGAAATTGATGGTGATGGTGAGATTAATGATGAAAATATAATAGTTTTAGCCTCGGCCCACATATATTAATATAATAAAAGAGGCCAATGAAGAAAAAGAGCTGTGTAGAATTGCATTTTTGGGGAGAGAGAGAGATGATCATATGAACTAATATAGTAGAAGAGGCCAATGAATACAGTCTTGAAACTGGTATCAACTGGTGTGCTTCTTTGCGCGTCTTTAGCTTGAGCTGGGTAGTTGATCAGTGTAGAACAGAACTGAGAGAGTGGCTTTGGCTGGAATTCTTCAACAGCTAGCTTGATGAGCAGTTTTGCCCCTTCTCTTCAGTTGGGACTTTTGCTTTGCTGAATTTTGAGCTTAAGGCTTTAGAGCTTTGACGAACGTCTTCGTGGAAAGTCTCTGCGCTGAAAGTTTTGCAAAAAGTCTTAGCAAAAAGTCACAGCCATTTTCTGGGTCACTCGTCTTTTATAGATGAGTGGATGGTGACCGTTGCTGATCAATAGGTGATCATAAATGATAAAGCCGTTGAGGGGCTTTTCATTTAAAGAGTCGTTGAGTAGCCTTTGCTCTTCTGACATACTTTTGTTCTAAGATCTCGGTTGCATTAACTTCAAGATCTTCATGTTGGCTTTTCTGAAATTTGAATTTCAGTTACGGCTTCTGTCTTGAACTTCAGTTATGGGCTTTGACTGGCAGTTGGAATCTTCAGTTCCTCAACTATCAGTTATGCGCATCCTTAGCAGTTTTGCAAGCTCCAGTTTAGATCATCTTCAGCTGGCAGTTCTAGACTCTGACTTGACGCTTTCTGAGCTCCAGTTTGATTTGCTTCAGCTGGCAGTTTTGAACCAGTGTTCTTCAGCTGGCATTTTGGACTGATGTCCCTTCAGCTAGAACTTCCTAGTCTTCAGTCTGGATATTGAGCTGACGCTTCTTCAGTTGGACTTCTGAATTGGTGCGTCTTCAGCTGGTATCCTCTGAATTGGTACATTCTTCAGCTGGAACTTCATTCTTCAGCTGGAACTTTCTTGAGCTGGTCTTTAGTCTGGATGTTGAGTTGGCGCTTCTTTAGTTGGACTTCTGAACTAGTGCGTCTTCAGCTGGTATCCTCTTAACTGGTACATTCTTCAGCTCGAACTTTTGGACTAGTGTATTCTTTAGCTGACATTCTTCTTCAGCCGGAAATAGTCCATCCTTCAGCTAGAAATCTTCTTCAGCTGGAATTGGACAATTGTGAACTCATGCCTTGAACTAGCATTCTCATCAGTTCATAACTATAGACTGATGGCATTTTGGTACTTCGAACTTGTCGGTACCTGCATTATCAGTTTTCTTGACTTGCTAACTGGTCTAACAAGCAAGCTACAGTTCTTTCTTTTTCACAGCTCTAGAGCTGGATTTTTTTTCTTTTCTCTCTTTTCTTTTCTCTCTCCTTTTTCTTTTCTCAGCTCTTGGCTGGTTTATTTTCTTTTCTCCCTTTTCTTTTTCTTTCTCTCTTAGATTGATCATTTTGAGGCTTTGATAGCTCAGTTTTTGTTTTGATCAACCTTAGTTTTCTGCTTGATTTCTCTTCAGTTTTTCAAGGCTCTTTGCATATTTTGAAATCTCATCAAAATCTCAGTCAGAAAAACTCTTGATAGTTTTTCCTAACACTAATACATTCACACACACACACACACACACATATATATTTTTTGATTTTTTTTTTTATTGTTGGAATATAGACAAAATCTGGCCAAATATGATGGCCAAATATATATGAGTTTGTGGATGAAAACTTGGTACGCTATTGTTGGCTTCATGTAATTAATTGAGGAAATGAAAAATATTCTCATATAGAAACTTTAATTCATTTTTATTCAATATATTTTACTGTATTGTTACTTTCATCCATTTGGATGCATCATGATTCATATGATGTTATCTGATGAAACACAAGAAATCAAGGTATCCATCTAACGAGGAAGATTTGATCACATGGAGTTAGCCGATTGTGTCTTATGTTATGCTTGATGATCAAGATTGAAATTGTCCAAGTCTTTATAGTGTGGTTTTATTATTTATTTTCTTTTTTTTACATTCTTATTTACCAAAAAATTATCTTTTTATTATCTAATAAAATGCGTATATTTTTCATAATTAAAAAAAAATGATCACAGAACACACACACACACACACACACACACACACATATATATATATATATATATATATGGGTTGGTTATTATGGGTACTAGGCTTTAGGTGAGAACTAGAAAATAATCATAACCCTCGATTTTGTCTGGATCTATGGCTGAGATTAAATTGCATAAAATCTTTAAAATCCAATCATATAATTGAAAATAATATATACATAATGGCATTAATGTAATTATACATTAATCTTTTATATGAAAACATGTATATATGGAATCCCTAAGATACGTATCATTAAATGATACAATAACCAAATATTTATCGAGATTCATCACGATCAAGAAACTTAGAATTAGGAATCAGTTTCATTCATTGCCTTCTTCTGGGAAAAGCGGCGCTACAAATAGAAAATCGATCACCACCATCACTAGTTTTGGCACGTTCGACAGCGCCCATCACTGCCGCAAGAACCACTTCCATCGGTTATTTTTCCAGTTTCCATGGCAAGATGCAAACAAGGTAATAGAGGAATTTTTTTGGTAGTTTTCGAATGTGTGTTGAAATCTTGTGTAGAAGGGCTTCTGAAAAAATCGAACCCTCATTGGAAACTAGGTTAAAGATTCCATGGATGTGTGGCTACAAATATTGTAATCCACGTGTTTGTTTAAATGCATGAATGAACGATTCGCATAATTTTTTAGTTGCTTATTTAGTGCAAGTGTTGAGTGTATGTAATATTTACGTTTTGAATGCCATATGAATGTAGTGGAAGCAGAAGCTAAGTTATTGATATTTTGTAGCTTATTTAAGACGCAAATGTGTGTATGTAGATATTTATGTTGATTTATTTGATACGCTAGTAGTACTTTGTAGCAGCTACGAAAGAAAATATATATTTTTGTGTCCTATTAATTTTCAAATGTAATTAGTGTGCCAATTGAGGGTTGAAAGATTGTGTTTGTTGCTAAAAAAATCATATTTTGTATATTAGTATTCAAGTTTCGATTTTGTTACTACTTTCATTAGAGTTTATAACTTATTAACCATATTTTGTATACTTTGAATGCTGCATTAGTGAAGGTGGCATGCACTTCCTTTTTGTTGCTATTTTTTTTTATTATTTTGTAGCTTATTACATAGAAAAATAGGGTGGTGATATAGTAAGAGAAATTCCTATCATATTTTATGCAATTATTAGATGTATGTAATATGTACGATTTGAATGTCGTATGAATGTGGTTGAAGCACGAGCTAAGTTATTGATATTTTATAGCTTATTTAAGGCGCAAAGGTGTCTATGTGGATATTTGTGTTTATTTATTTGATACACTAGTACTAATTTATAGCAGCAATATAATAATTACATATTTTTATGTGCTATTAATTATCAGATTTAATTAGTGTGCCAATTGAAGGTTGAATGATTGTGTTTGTTGCTGAAAAAATTATAATTTGTATGTTAGAATTCATGTTTCGATTTTGTTGCTACTTTCGTTAGAGTTTATAGCTTATTAAGCATATTTTTAATACTTTAAATGTTGCATTAGTGAAGGAGGCATGCACTTCCTTTTTGTTACTATTTTTTTATTATTTTGTAGCTTATTACATAGAAAAATAGGGTGGTGATATAGTAAGAGAAATTCATATCATATTTTGTGCAATTATTGGATGTATGTAATATGTACGATTTGAATGCCACATGAACGTGGTTGAAGCACTAGCTAAGTTATTGATATTTTGTAGCTTATTTAATGTGCAAATGTGTTTATGTGGATATTTGTGTTTATTTATTTGATACCCTAGTAGTAATTTATAGCAACAATATAATAATTACATATTTTTGTGTGCTATTAATTATCAGATTTAATTAGTGTGCCAATTGATGGTTGAATGATTGTGTTTGTTGCTGAATTTTTTTAATTTGTATATGTTTCGAGTTTGTTGCAACTTTCATTATAGTTTATAGCTTATTAAGCATATTTTTAATAATTTGAATGTTGCATTAATAAAGGATTCGTGCACTTTCTTGTTGTTGCTATTTTTTTGTAGCTTATTACATGGAATAATATGGTTTGTTGCATTGCATAATGAGTACAGAATCTAGCAAGCGAAAAAGAGGGAAGTCGGAAAATGTTTTCACTCATATTGATGTGAAGGAAGTGAGGAGGATTCTATCCATTGGTATGTGGAGAGGCTGCAAAACGAACACACTAGATGGAAGATGCAAACTTAAAAGGAGAGTGGTCATGCAAGAATCGTGAGGAATGATGATGAGCATGAAGAATAAAGTTTGCAAGATAATTACCCCAAACTGAAAAACGGAGCAATCTCGGGTGAATTATTCAAGGCAATTTCAGTGATGGATGACGGTCATAAGCATGTTGTCCGAGAAATGGGATTTGGCCATATTTAAATCTAAATATTCATTTAGTTCTTGCGCATATGGCATGGGTTCTCGATAACTTTGATGCGCAGAGCTATGTGATTAAGCTTTCGAATGGAAGAAGCATCACCATTGATGCAGATGATGTACATCGCATATTTGGCTTCCCGAAAGGTGGAGAAATCATATAGACTAGACGTCGTTCTGATGTATTTGAGGAGGAAAAAGATATAGTAATTGAAATTCATATCATATGTGCATTGCTTCTACTGATTACAATATGATACAAATATAATCAAACCTTTATTTTTCATTACATGATATGTACAGTATCTAGTAAGTGAAAAAGAGGGAAGTCGGAAAATGTTTCCACTCATATTGATGTGAAGGAAGCGAGGAGGATTCTATCCATTGGTATATTGGAGAAGCTGCAAAATGAACAAACTAGAGGGAAGATGCAGATTGAAAATGAGAGTAGTCGTACAAGAACCGTGAGGAATGATAATGAGCATGAAGAATCTAGTTTGCTTGACCTGAATAGTTTTTTTGGATATATTATTATTATTATTATTATTATTATTATTATTATTATTATTATTATTATTATTATTATTATTATTATTATTACTACTACTATTGCGGATTTGATTTTAGCTAATGTTTAATGTTTTTGGATATTGTATTATTGTCGAATTCCAACTAAATATAAATTCGTATCTTCTGGTAAGTTTTTCTGTAGCTTGTTTAATGGAATACAACACTTTGCACCAAAAGATGGATTGGAATTTCCTGTTACACTCTCTGTGTTACACCATGTGTTACACTTTCAAATTACGAGTTTTTCTTGCATTTTTTTCTTCAATTTTATTTTTTTATGATTTAGTTTAATTTTATGATTGTTTTTAGGGTTCATCCCACCCAATTAGGGTTTATAATTATTTTTTAATATTTAATTTTTGATTTCTAATTAATAATTCATTATTATGGTTTATTTTTTAAAAAATATGTTTTATAATTTTTTAATTCATTTTTTTGTTGATAAATGTTGACTATGATTATTTATATTATAATTAATTTTTATTTTATAATAAATACTGTTAAAACCATAAATCTAATGATGAAACACGGAGTGAAACACAAGAAAGTGTAACAAGAAATTTCAATCCCCAAAAGATGTCTATGAAGTTTATTTTATAGCGGTAATTCAATAAATGTTTATAATTGATTTTGTAGCTTTGTGTTTTTCTTTTTGTAGCTTGCGAAAGAGTAATACATATATCTATCCAACATAATTTTGTAGCTCTGTATTGGTTATGTTGTTTGGATATCTTATGATTGTCAATTTATTTTTTAGCTAAATATAAATTCGTATCTTGTGTTAACTTTGTTTGAAGCCATATATGTATATGAAATTTATTTTACCGCTATGTATCATTGTGTTCATAGCCTTTTATTTGTTGTAAAATATTTTCTTGCTTGTTATAATTATTTTTTTAGCCACCTAAATGGAAATTAAAAGCTAATCCCATAAATTGATATACTTCATTTTGTAGCTTTGTATTTTTTTTTGTAGCTTGCAAATAGAAACCCAAAAATAAGAAAATATGAAATTTCCAAACAAGTAGCTACAAATTGATTTTGTAGCTCTGTACTATCGTTTTGGTAGCTTGCGAAAGAGAAATATGTAATTATAACCAACATAATTTTGTCGCATATTATTAGTTTTAGGAAAAGAATAAAGTACGATATATGTGAACATCCCAATAACAAGAAACTACGAAATTACCAATAAGAAGCTACAAATTATTATATAATAAGCAATAAATGTGTATGATAAAAAAAAGTTTAAATTGTACAGCAATAGCAACATCATTGAAACTTGCTACAGTTTCTACCATTGGAACATCTCTGAAATAAGCTGGAATCCAAGTTCCTCGAATATGAAACATAAAGTTGAACCATTCATCGTCAACCAAGCCAAAATCAACCATGATCTGCTTCCACCTTGCGTTGAAATCGTCCAGCTCTATATATACCGACCAAACAAGACTGCAAAAATCTTTCATGAAAAATGGATCCTTCTTCAAATTAATCGGTAGCTTTTATGGGATTTTTGTCATAATGTGCCACATGCAGAGTCGGTGCTTAGTGCCTACGAAAACACGCTCAACTGCTATCCTTATGGATGGATCTTGATCGATCATTAAAATAGTTGACCCATGTCTCATGCACTTCTTGAATTGTTCAAATGTCATGTGATACACAAAATAATTAATTAGTTTTGAACACATTAAAGGAAAGAATTGCTTAAAAACGCATAAATTGTAATGCTAAAATATTATAAACATAACAAATAGATCCTCATCACATTTTAGAATTAAATTCGTTAAATAATTTGGTTTAGAATTCTGATACCATACATTGTTGCTTATTTACAGACAGTATATAACCTAAGTATAGATCCATTAATGCTTCAACATTACAATTTCACTGCATGTATTGGACATAAACTATAGCTTATGTATGGTACTACGAGTGCTTAAATAATGCAATTAAATTGCACGTCCTCATACACAAACACAACAGAATTGTACGTGAAATCAATATTGCGATCATATATAATTATTTGATCCAACGATCCAACCAGTAAGAGAGAGCTTTGTGCGCACATCAAATGGCAGAACATATGAATATGGAGTAGTAAAGTATACCAAATGTGTAATCAATGAATAAAATGTATATATTCTAACATCGCAAATTCCATGTGTAACAGTACATCTCAATCACATAAACTATCGTCTAAACCCTATATCATGTAAATTGTAATGAACCATGTACGTACCAAAATTATTCATGCCTCCTGAAGTGACCTGCCTGTTGCAATATCCCCATCAAATAAAAAGGTGTTCGGTATTTTTTGGTTTAAACTATAATCGCTCAATATAAAAAAATATGTAGTTTATATGAATAGAAAAAAAATCGTGAGTAATCGTTGATGGCGGATGACCGATCGTGGAATTTGAATAAGATTTGGAAAAATATATTAATTGATATGGATATTCATGTATTAATAGATTTGCTATTTAAAATACTACATTACCATCACACTAGAACTACACGCTTAAAATAAAAAAATAAATATAGAAATCTACTTTTAGTCTCATCCCTATAATTAATAAGATCTAATGGCTACAAATGGTTCCTAGTTCTCACATAAACACCTAGTACCCATTTGAACCTAATCATATATATATATATATATATATATATATATATATAACTCAGACAAACTAATTTCTTTTGCTAAATTTTTTATAGTATGTTTGAATTATTATTTACTTCAAGATGATATGAAGTTATTTGTTATTATGATAATTATTGTTTATATTTATGAAAATATAGTTTAGTTTTTTAGTCTATTAGCGCACGGTCGTTTCGCGCTCCAAAATATATTTATATTTTTCCTTATTAGTCAGGAGTGAGTAAGGGTCAGGGAACAGGGAGTTGTGCACCTTTTCTTTCAATGTCATCAGTAATAAAATTGGGGGTTGTTGTGGTCATGCTACAGACTAAGAAAAGAAACTACAAAGCTAAAACAATATTATAGATAACAAGATCCGAAATGAATAATACTTAGAATAAAAAACAGACTCGGTCATGGGCATGCTGATTCCTAATGCGAATTTAGTCATCTAGTTATAGCCCCCAAATTCATCTCAACATAGCCAACCTTATACTCATAGTAGATATAACTATGGGATTTCTCAAGTGTGACCAATCCATCCTTTCAGTTTCGATTGATTTTAAGCAACAAAGCGGCATTATGCTCTAGACATACCCATATTTATTGTAGACACCGATCTCTCAATTTGCCTACAATACCCCGTGATGTACCTCGTGTCTTTATGACCAGCACACAACTACGATTCATTGATCATGTATAGATTTAACGTGCCCAATTCCAATTAACAAGTGGCCAACCACATGAATCAACTTAACACACTTTAGTGCAACAAAAAAATCAATACATGAAGAAAACCAAATTCACACAATGTTATGCCCATTTTGGCCTCACGAGTTTATGTTATTTATTCCTCATTTAATTCAACCCGAATTAAAGATTACAAATTAATAAAGTGAAGAGCAATAAAGAAACAAAATAAAACATAACTGATAAAATAGACTTACATTATTTAAAGAACGAAATCGGCTCCAACTCCAATTTGAAAACATAAACTAACTACCAATGCTCTAAGGACACGAGGCCCCTAGGTTATTAGGGAAAACCAAGAACAAAATTTAAACTATGCAGCGTCCTCTAATAAATTTGATGTTTTCTGGATTTTTCGGAATTGATCAATATGATCCATACATCAAGTATTTATACAAGTAGGTCAAAATTTAAGTTTGGCCCATGGGCTTAGGGATGGCAATCGGGTATGGCGGGCATGGATAGTGGCTATCCATACCCGTACCCGCGAGCGAAGGTCGTACCTGCCACCCGACCCGTGACCCGCGACGGGTACCTTCCGCCACCCACACCCGTCACCCGCGGATACCCGCCACCCGTCGGGTACCCACCAACCCGCCACCCGCGAACTATAATTTAAATCTAAATTAATTACAAATTTAACACAAATAAAAAATTCACCACAAATTACATTGTTCAAATCCACACATTTCATCAAAGTTCAAATCCATAAATCACAATCACAAAGTTCAAATCCACACCCATTTATTTATGGGCCTTTAATTTTTGATGGCTCGATTATTATAACTGCAATTGAACTATACGAGTAGTCGGGTATTTTTCGCAGGTAAACGGGTTTCACGGGTACGGATAGTAACTATCCAAACCCATACCCGCGAACTAAATGGATAGTGAATTCTAATCACGAAGCTACCCGTGGATACCAAATGTCCCTCAAACCCGCACCTATTAGGGTCGGGTACCCGCGGGTATCCGTAACCCGCGGGTAAATTGCCATCCCTACATGGGCTGGACCATCTTCAATTCTGGATCGGATATCAGTGTCCCCACGTGATAACATCATATTTTACATGTATTTTGAGGTACATTTGAGTGGTATTTGATGGGCATTGCATGCATGAAGTGTTGAGTTTTGCATAGTTTTCTATGTTTTGTGCAATGTCACGTGTTTGTTCATTGTGAAGGGAATTAATGCCATTTTTTGTGTGGACCTCAAATGAGTGTGGGAAAACCCTAGAAAGATGGGAAATCAAGTTAGGAACGCGTTGCAAAAAGAATCGGGTCAATCGGACGAGAAACGAGTGAGAACGAAGCAAAACAGTGAGAGGCTGCCGGAGCTGAAATATACTCGCGACCGGACTCGCGACCGGGGAGGTCGCGAATCTGGTCGCGAATCACCTCTTCTCCATTTTACTGTATGTTCGCGACAGAGGCATGGATCTCCTTTGTTTTACTCGCGACCCGGTTGCGAATTTCAAGGTTGGTCGCGAATTTTGGCCACGTATTGCCACGTGGACTCGCGACCCTAGTCGCGGGTGACTGGGTCGCGAGCGAGGTCGCGAGTGAAGCTCTGGGAGTCCGATTTTTAGCCTATTTTGGCCCGTTTTCTTTTCTTTTTTGACTGGGATACTTCCAACACTATATATACCTCCTCAAACACGAAAATTGGGATATGAAAATCCTACCATAACACCAAAAACCACAACAACACACACCATATTCCTCTCTTAAACACAGAGATAGAGAGTTGCGGAGAAGAACACGGAGAGCAAGACCAAGAGATTCAAGCCAAGCAAGAATAGAGACAGAATAATTACTTCCGAGTTTTATTTATCTTTATTTCTGTTAGACATGATTTCTTGTTGGATTTTAGTTTTCTATATTTATATGGATAGCTAAACCCTAGTTTTCTAGGGTTGGATGATGAATTGTTTATGAAGTTTATTTTATTGGTTTTATCATATTTCCTATGACTTTATCTTGATCTTTGATTACTCTTGTTTTTATCTGTATTGTTTAACTGATCACTAAATGATACAATTTGATGTGTTAATTCATAAATCGAGAGAGGAGTTTTAACGCGTGATCTGGAGTAATTAACTCATTAATCAATAACACTCGAGAGGGTTGAGGTTAATTGAGAGAACAATAGACCCTGGGAGCCATTAGGAGTTGCATGATAGGCATTGAACGGAGACGTTAATACTAGTTGTGTGATCCACGCTTTAGGCACTTCGAGAGAAGGTTTAAGGTATAATTGTGGTTGTTCTAGCTAGATTTAAGTCCCTACATAGGTGTGTAATGAAACAAGAAAATAAATGGATTAGATAAGAATTCTCCAACTCTAGAATTCGTCTTTCTCAGTTGTTTCTTCTTTAATCTTTCTTCTCTGTGTTTCCATTTATATTATATGTTTAAGTACTTTAATTAGTTCAAACACTTTAATCGGTTGTCTAGATAGCATTTAGGAGTTAAGTTCTAGTACTTAGTTAGTTAAATATTAAATCTCTGTGGATACGACCTTGTTCACCGCTACACTATAAACCTCACTGTGCACTTGCAGTTAGGTTAAATAAATACCGAACAAGTTTTTGGCGCCGTTGCCGGGGATTTAATTTTTAATTGCTAATATTAGAATAAAATTTCTTGTGCTAATTTAGACATTTTTTTTATATGTTTATTTTTTATTTTCTTTATTTTTTTTCTTTTTATTTTCGTTCAGTATCTTTTGGTGTTTGCAGAAGCGTGAGACATGGCTACCAGCAGTTATCTGTGGCATGGAGACTATCAATTCCAGAACCTGAGAGATGCTGTAGAGATTCATGAGATAAACCCCATCTCGAGATTGGCGACTCAGCTGTCTACCCTAACTTCAAGAATCAGCAAATTTGATGCACTTATCCAATCAAGATCCGTGGCGTGCATGATTCAACCTTGGGAAAGTGTGAACCATGGAATTCCAAGGACTTTTGGTAATAATTACCAAGGTGGCGGTCTATACCACCAAGGCAATACACCAACTATGGATGAGTTGCTGATGGAGTTTATGGAAAGAACTGAGAAGTACATGGGGGAGACAGAAGCTCGATGTGAAAAGCTGGAGAGCATAATTGGATCTATGTGAACACAATTCAAGATAATGGAGATCCAAATGCGACAACTATCTAACATCATTAAATGCCAACGACAACCTGTTCAACTTCCAAGAACTACAAATGAACGCCCTCCCTTGCTCTTAGAGGATGACGAACATGTGGAGATTTCAGAAGATAGTTTGGGGGAGCCGGAGGAAGTAAACATGCCATCTGCACCAGCTCCTATAGTCCTTCCAGCCACTTCTCTATCCTTTTCTGAAAGTAAATGAACGATGGGGGAGTATGAGACGGGGAAAATGCTGGCGACCTGCAATGTCATAAAACAGTGAGAGGCTGCCGGAGCTGACGTGGACTCGCGACCGGAGTCGCGACCGCGGTCGCGAATCACCATTTTTCCCTTTTTCTGCATGGCGCGACAGAGGCAGGGTTCTCCTTTGTTTTACTCGCGACCCGGTCGCGAATTTCAAGGTTGGTCGTGAATTTTCTGCCACGTCAGCGCCACGTCATGCCACGTATTGCCACGTGGACTCACGACCTGAGTCGCGGGTGACTGGGTCACGAGCGAGGTCGCGAGTGAAGCTTTGGGAGTCCGATTTTTGGCCTATTTTGGCCCATTTTCTTTCCTTTTTTGACTGGGATACTTCCAACACTATATATACCTCCTCAAACACGAAAATTGGGATATGAAAACCCTACCATAACACCAAAAACCACAACAACACACACCATATTCCTCTCTTAAACACAGAGATAGAGAGTTGCAGAGAAGAACATGGAGAGCAAGACCAAGAGATTCAAGCCAAGCAAGAATAGAGACAGAATAATTACTTCCGGGTTTTATTTATCTTTATTTATCTTGGACATGGTTTCTTGTTGGATTTTAGTTTTCTATATTTATATGGATAGCTAAACCCTAGTTTTCTAGGGTTAGATGATGAATTGTTTATGAAGTTTATTTTATTGGTTTTATCATATTTCCTATGACTTTATCTTGATCTTTGATTACTCTTGTTTTTATCTGTATTGTTTAACTGATCACTAAATGATACAATTTGATGTGTTAATTCATAAATCGAGAGAGGAGTTTTAACACGTGATCTGGAGTAATTAACTCATTAATCAATAGCACTCGAGAGGGTTGAGGTTAATTGAGAGAACAATAGACCCTGGGAGCCATTAGGAGTTGCATGATAGGCATTGAACGGAGACGTTAATACTAGTTGTGTGATCCACGCTTTAGGCACTTCGAGAGAAGGTTTAAGGTATAATTGTGGTTGTTCTAGCTAGATTTAAGTCCCTACATAGGTGTATGATGAAACAATTAAATAAATGGATTAGATAAGGATTCTCCAACTCTAGAATTCGTCTTTCTCTGTTGTTTCTTCTTTACTCTTTCTTCTCTGTGTTTCCATTTATATTATATGTTTAAGTACTTTAATTAGTTCAAACACTTTAATCGGTTGTCTAGATAACATTTAGGAGTTAAGTTCTAGTACTTAGTTAGTTAAATATTAAATCTCTGTGGATACGACCTTGTTCACCGCTACACTATAAACCTCACTGTGCACTTACACTATAAACCTCACTGTGCACTAGAACTTAACTCCTAAATGCTATCTAGACAACCGATTAAAGTGTTTGAACTAATTAAAGTACTTAAACATATAATATAAATGGAAACACAGAGAAGAAAGAGTAAAGAAGAAACAACGGAGAAAGACGAATTCTAGAGTTGGAGAATCCTTATCTAATCCATTTATTTTCTTGTTTCATTACACACCTATGTAGAGACTTAAATCTAGCTAGGACAACCACAATTATACCTTAAACCTTCTCTCGAAGTGCCTAAAGCGTGGATCACACAACTAGTATTAACGTCTCCGTTCAATGCCTAGCATGCAACTCCTAATGGCTCCCAGGGTCTATTGTTCTCTCAATTAACCTCAACCCTCTCGAGTGTTATTGATTAATGAGTTAATTACTAGCTAACCAGACGATGAGGGAGTCTCAACCGCTGCCATATTCTTTTTCTACTCCTAATTTAAATTCTTCTTATGAGAGCTTTTCTAATTTGGAGTATTTTAATCCTTGTGATGAGAGTTTTGTGCTGCAGGATATTCCAAAGAAGAATGGTGAATTCTACACTTGGAAAGATGGGAAAGAAAAGGATATGATGAAGATTAGCCGAAGAAAAGTGCATTCTAGCTCTGAGCACCAAAAGACAATGGCCGTCGTCCAGCTGGCGGATCCGTGATTTCAAATAGGTCGTCTGGCTAAAGACGTTAAAATAAGCGCTTGTTGGGAGGCAACCCAATGTTTTAGTTTCTTTTTCTTTTGTTTTTTTTTATTATTATTTATGCTTTTCACTTCTATTTCTGAGTTTTGCAGGTAAAGTACACTTGGATGTTGTATTTTGGGGAATAGCGAATCAATCAACTTGTCTTTCGACAAGTTTGGGAGAAGACATTGAACCTGAATAGTCATCCACTTGAGTTCTGTAAGTGGTCGATGACACCCTCATGCATTCTTACAAACTTATTCCATCCCGTGGATTTGAATAAGTTTGGGGGGATATATGCTTGTGGTGTCTAGACCTTTATTTTTGTTTTACCTGCTTTACGTGTTTAGTTTTTGTTTTTCCGGAAAGTTTGAAATTTTTTTAATTTTGGTCTTGGATTTTACTTGGGATTTTGATCATATATGCTTTATGGTTTATGATTTAGTACTTATAATTGAGATATTTGATTGGGGATGATTTGAGCATGTATAGCATGATTTGAATGAACATGTGTTTTGGAGATTTTCGAGCTTTATTTTGGCCATGTTGAGCTGTGAGATTTTGAGCCTATAAGACTATTGTCTTAATTTTTGTTCTCGTGTGTTGGTTGTCTGTACACTTATTTCTCTAGAACTTGCATGTCGTCTTGCTTGAAATTGAGTTTCTGTGCTTGAAAATAGGAGATGATAGTAGGCTGTCTTTTCTTTAGCCATTTATCCCATACACTGTCCCAAATTTATTTAATTCCTTTGTGATCCCTTTTGTGCCTAATTGCCTTTTCTTTGGAAGCCTATTTGGGATTTGATTCATTGATTCTTGTGGAGAACTAGGAACAAGGGTAAATAATTTTGGAGTTAGGATGGAAAAAATGGTGATAATTGGTGAATTTTTGTTGGTGCACAAAAAAAAATGCTTTGTGAGTGTTGAAAAGAAGAAAAAAAAATGAAAAGAGCACAAAAAGAAAAAAAAATGTGAAAAGTGCCAATGAAAAGAAATAAAGAAAAGAGACCAAAGGTCCATGAGTTGAAAGAAACAACGGAGAAAGACGAATTCTAGAGTTGGAGAATCCTTATCTAATCCATTTATTTTCTTGTTTCATTACACACCTATGTAGGGACTTAAATCTAGCTAGAACAACCACAATTATACCTTAAACCTTCTCTCGAAGTGCCTAAAGCGTGGATCACACAACTAGTATTAACGTCTCCGTTCAATGCCTAGCATGCAACTCCTAATGGCTCCCAGGGTCTATTGTTCTCTCAATTAACCTCAAACCTCTCGAGTGTTATTGATTAATGAGTTAATTACTCCAGATCACGCGTTAAAACTCCTCTCTCGATTTATGAATTAACACATCAAATTGTATCATTTAGTGATCAGTTAAACAATACAGATAAAAATAAGAGTAATCAAAGATCAAGATAAAGTCATAGGAAATATGATAAAATCAATAAAATAAACTTCATAAACAATTCATCATCCAACCCTAGAAAACTAGGGTTTAGCTATCCATATAAATATAGAAAACTAAAATCCAACAAGAAATCATGTCTAACAGAAATAAAGATAAATAAAACCCGGAAGTAATTATTCTGTCTCTATTCTTGCTTGGCTTGAATCTCTTGGTCTTGCTCTCCGTGTTCTTCTCTGCAACTCTCTATCTCTGTGTTTAAGAGAGGAATATGGTGTGTGTTGTTGTGGTTTTTGGTGTTATGGTAGGGTTTTCATATCCCAATTTTCGTGTTTGAAGAGGTATATATAGTGTTGGAAGTATCTCAGTCAAAAAAGGAAAGAAAACGGGCCAAAATATGCCAAAAATCGGACTCCCAGAGCTTCACTCACGACCTCGCTCGCGACCCAGTCACCCGCGACTCGGGTCGCGAGTCCACGTGGCAATACGTGGCCAAAATTCGCGACCAACCTTGAAATTCGCGACCGGGTCGCGAGTAAAACAAAGGAGATCCATGCCTCTATCGCGAACGTACAGTAAAATGGAGAAGAGGTGATTCGCGACCAGATTCGCGACCTCCCCGGTCGTGAGTCCGGTCGCGAGTATATTTCAGCTCCGGCAGCCTCTCACTGTTTTGCTTCGTTCTCACTCGTTTCTCGTCCGATTGACCCGATTCTTTTTGAAACGCGTTCCAAACTTGATTTCCCATCTTTCTAGGGTGTTCCCACACTCATTTGAGGTCCACACAAAAAATGGCATTAATTCCCTTCACAATGAACAAACACGTGACATTGCACAAAACATAGAAAACTGTGCAAAACTCAACACTCCATGCATGCAATGCCCATCAAATACCACTCAAATGTACCTCAAAATACATGTAAAATATGATGTTATCAAATCCCCCAAACTTAAAACATTGTTTGTCCCCAAACAAAGAACAAAACCAAACTTAGAATTCAAACAATACATAACTCCACAATTTATAATCTAGCATCTACAACCTCGAAAATCTAATCGGGAAAAGACACGAACAAGCACAACACTCAAATCATGAACACATGCAATAGATTTCAACGAACAAGTATCAGGCCAATGATCCTCATCGGTGTGTGTTTCGCTCAAACACTCAAAGTGTGATAAAATAAGGGTAAGCACTCATCGAAACATTGAACTATACACTTGATCTACCATATGCTTGCATGCAATCTAAGCTCTCCATTGACAAACAAATGTGCTCAAAATTAAGATCAAATAGGACTTTCGTTAAGGTTATAACGTAGGATCGAGTTAAGGTTAGGAATATTTGGCTCAAGTGACTCAACAATTGCAACACAATCCACCACTTTTACTTTCTACTCCCACTACTTATCACATTCAAACACTAGTTGGAATTTTTCCAACTTTCTCCTACACCACCTTAAGTCATCCATATTTTTTCGACCGTCTTGGCACGCCATGAGACATCCGGCATGCGCTCACCCGAAGTACTGTTTCTCTACTGCATGTTAAGTGCCCACAACTTCAACTTTGCCGCATTCTTGATGCAACAGCTCAAGAGGCAATTCACTCAGGCTACCGACGCCATTGAGATTTGTGGGATGATTACACCTATTACCGCACATTTTAGCATCCCGCTGAACTGCTACGGGCCCCTCCTTGAGACTCGCCTCATTGATTTGATCGCCTTGAGAAATTCTCGGATGCTGGCTACTCGCACGGATCGATTCCTGTTGCACTTACGCGGTTCTCAATGTTTTCCGTTGCCCAATAGGCCACTCACTACAGTGTCGGATCTTACTGACACTCGAAACTGGTTGATGAATTCACCGGCCCATCGGCAAGTGATTGCTGGAGTTGCAAATGAGGGCCGAACTAACTTTGAAGTTTTTGAGGCTCAAGGGCATGCTCAGAGGGGAGAGACGTCTGCTCAAGCTGAACGTCGGGGCCACACACGGACAAGGGATGAGAGGAGCGAAGATCAATGGGACTCTCTTACCCAAATGATGGCCAACATGAACACGGCCATTGGTTCCATGAAAAACGCCGTTGGCACCTTGACCACAAACTATGGTGCTATGAATGTTGCCTTCCAGACGTTGCAGACAGATGTGCATGCTATGAGAGGGGAGGTACATGAGATTAGAGATGCGGTTAGGGGCCTGCAATCGGCACCCGGCTACTACCCTAACCCATTCTTTGGTGCCGGCCCGTCTGGGCCATCCCTGCCCCATGAGCCCACATCTTCTGGCCGTTCCCAGTATCAGTCTCAGCAGAGGCAGATGCCACCACACATGTATCCGTACATGCCCTACGGATACCCGCCATACCGACCACCTCCATCTTGATTTGCTGTGAGTGGTTAAGCCACTTTTTCGTCTTTCTTCAAACTTATTTTCACTTCTAGTGTTAAATAAGTTTGGGGGATGTGCGCTTAAGGTGTCTTAACCTGTTTTAATTCTTACTTACTTTCTTAGTTTCTTCTTTTTTAGTTGTTTAGTTGTTTAGTTTGTTTGAGTCTTTAAAATCTGGGAAATTTTGTTTTTTTTGTGTTCTACTCTAGTCTTATTTTGAGTAAGGAACTTGATTGATCTATGCTTGTGTTATGTGATTTGGTGATGATGATTGATAGAGATGGGGATATGTATGTTTTAATGTGCTCAAGTTTGGATATGATCACATGTGTATTGTTGAACTTGATGAGCACGCTTGAGACCAATGTTTAGCCGTGAGCTTTTAAGCCAAGGGTGTTATACCTATTGTTTTATTGATGTGTGTTGGTCGGCATGTGTTGATGTCACTAGAACTTGCATGATTCCCTACTTGTGTTTTGAATATGTTTGGAAATGAAGAAATGATTTTAGGCCGTCTTTTCTCGAGCCATTTACCCAAAAACGGTCCCTAATATACATATTCCTTTTGTAAGCCCCGTTGAGCCTAATGGCCTTTTTGTTGAAATCCCGTTTGTTATGGTTGAACATTTCTATGATAAGATTGGAAAGGGGAGAAATGGGGTGTGTATTGATTGACTTTGCAGTTGGTGGAATGGGTTTGAGTGTGATTAATGATTTGATATCCCGAAAGAAAAAAATATATATATATATATATATATAAAAATACGGGATGTCAATGATATAAAAATGAGAAGACTCAAAGAGTCGAAAAAAAAAATTATGTGGTAATGTGGGAAATTTTGAATTAGACAAAGTCTAATTGTTGTTTTGTGTTGAAGAAGGGTGTTTAGATTGAATGGTAGAGTTGAGTTGGGAAGCTGTGAATCTCGGTGATTTTCACAAGAGTTTTGAGTCACTTTAACCATATGTTTCCGACCCTAACATGAAGCCTACATTACAACCTAATTAAAGACCTATTTGATCTTTGGTTCCGGCATAGTTTCGATTGATAAGTTGGGAAGAAATGCAAGCTTATGGTTGATGTTTTCACGTGTTCGATGTTCGATGAGTGCTTACCTTTATATACATTTTGTGAGATTTGAGCGAAATACACACGCTTGAGAAGAACATTGGTTTTATGTGTGTTTGTGGAGTTTCAGTAATGTATGTGGGTGATTTGAAGGACTTGTGTGAGTTGAGCATACTAATCCGTTATTTCTTGATGTTGTTGTTGCTAAATTGTGAAGTTTATGCATGAGATGTCTTGTTCCTTGGTTTTGAGTCTTGTTCTTTGTTTGAGGACAAACAAACTTCTAAGTTTGGGGGAGTTGATAAACTGAGATTTTACACTTATTTTCATACACTTTAGTGTTGAGTTTGTGTTGATTCGTGACAGAGGCCGGAGTCTTCAGAAGGAAATTCGCGACTCAGTCGCGAGTCCACGTGGCGGTCACGAATCAATAGAGGCCGAGACACTGTTTGATCGCTACAGAGAAGGGGGTGAGAAGAAGGAAATTCGCGACTCGGTCGTGAATATATGAAGAAGTCGCGAATTCTGCGCCACGTGGTGCCACGTGGAGTAGCGAGTGGAGTAGTGACCGACAAGCTCGGGAGCGAGGTCGCGAATTCTAATAGCGGTTCAGCTTTTTGTTTCCTACTTTGGATCAAATTCGTTCTCAGTATTTAAGGGTGAAAACACACGATTTTTAGGGAGACTGAACCCTACCATAAGCTTTGAGAGCACGGAAAAGAGACGCTTGAAGACCATCATGAAGAACGAGCTCTGAGGATTCGAGTTTTACGAGATTAGAGGCAGAATTGACTTCCGGGTTTTATTAGATTTTTATTCTCATTTTACTATGGATTTTCGGATTAGTTTTTGTGTTGTTTATTTGACTATGGGCAACTAAACCCTAGTATTCTAGGGTTGATTATGATTCAGTTATGAACCCTTTTATTTAATTCAATCCTTGTGTCTATGGTTTTTATCATGCTTTGATTATTCTTGCTTTTATTATGTGTTGATTAACTGGCCATTAATTGATGCAATTAAATGTGTTAATCCATAATTCGAGAGATGAGTTTTAACACGAGATTTGGAATAATTAACTCGGTAATTAATAACACTCGAGAGAGTTGAGATTATTTGAGAGAGCTTTTAACCTTGTGATCATTTAGGAGTTGCATGTTAGGTAATGAACGGAGACGTTATTAGTTAATGTGTAATCAACGTTTGCATTGCTCTGAGAAGAGATTGTGGATATATTTGTGGTTGCTCTAGCATGATTTGAATTGGAATTTTGGCATGAGATTGAGTTAGATAACTGGTGGATTAATTGTTGATTAATCAATCCTAGGATACGTTTGTTCTTCTGATTTATTCATTTGTTAATTTACTTGTTTCATTTCTTGTGGTGGTTTATTTGATTTTATTATTTAATTTAGTAAATTTCACACTCATTAAGTTATTTAGTCTAGATAACAGCCGTAGGATAAATAGAATAACTAGTGGTAGATATTGAGTCTCCGTGGATCGACCTTGTTCACTGCTATATTATTAGCTTTCCTGTACACTTGCAGTTAGGTTAAGAATTTACCGAACAAGTTTTTGTATCTATTTTCACCTAAACTGCAAGTGTACAGCGAGGCTTATAGGATAAACTGCATGTTAAGTGCCCACAACCTCTTCACACACACACGCACACACTCGTGAGCCTCTTCAAATCCGGCATCCAAGGTACGATTTCTCCATTTCAAACCCGAGTTTTTCATTTACCATCATATGTATGTTTGAATTTCACCTAATTTGTGCAAAATCCATGGTTCAATTGTCAAATCCATGTTTAGGGTTTATGGGGTGAAATTTTGGGGGTTTTGATGTATTCTTTGATGTAATTTGAAATTGATGATGTATGTTTCCCACATTGTTGCAATTTTATGAGTTCATGAAGTTGAATGCATATTTAGCTTCAATCTTTTTGAGTTGTGACGTTTATTTGGGGATATACATATGTTTTGGAATTTATCCAACAAGCATGCACCTATTGTTCGTTCACTTTTGATCATAAGTGGTGATTGAACTTGGTAACTTGATGTTGGTATGTGTGTGGAATTATGGATAATGAGAGAATTGGTTCACCACGACTTTACATATCTGACAAATTTTTTCCTTACGGGAAAGATATTCCAACAATATTTTGGAGTGGATCTTCGATGTGCCCTACTTGCAATACTGGAGAGATGCACTTTCCATATAGGGACGATCTATAATCCCGATTTTCAAGGATGCGGTCAAATCTTCTTTTTTTTTTTAACTTCCTCAGTGCCCTCAACAACCGTGCCTTCTTCCTGGTATAAATTTGTGTGGGTTTCTTGTGCCCATAGCGGCGCCGTCAACTTTCTGAATTGAAATTTCTTGTAGGGAAATTCTCTTTCTTTGTAAGTGTAATTCAAATCCTGAATTTTCAGGAATTTTATTCTATCTCTTTAGTGTGTGCCCACAGAAGAAAAGTTTCTTTTGGAAAGGATAGATTTTTTAGATAGCTCAAAATATCCCCACTGGATTTGGTAATATTTTCTTTGATACAATTTCATTTCCTTAACCAACCAAATCTCGAAAATCTTGGATCTTTTCACTGTCTCTGAATTTCACGTTGTACCCTCACTGGATCTGCCTAAACTAGAATATACGCGAGCCTTGTGAGCACAACAACAACTCTCGAAAGCTTAAGTGTTATGAGATCTTCAAGAAAGCTCTTTACTTGGAGCTCAGTACGGTGAAGGTTCCCTCGTGCTCATATCATCATGCTTAGGCATCAAAATGCCCTCTGCGCAAGATTCTTCTTTTATTATACCTTATTCCAAAACCTGGTCTTTATTGACTCAAAACACCAAATAAATGACATTAATTCTAATAAAAAGACTCCAAAGTACATAGAATAAATGGACTTGTCATCTATTTAAATAGTTTTATATATACGTTTCACACTGTGTGTGTATTGCATTTTGCACTTAACTTTTCAATTATTACAAAATAAAATAGTATCGAACATTGCGCGGAAGACAGACGGGTATTATTCTCAAAGCGTCATAGTCAACATGAGATTCATTATCCCTTTATGGTGTGAATGTTTGCAGCAAATACAAAGAAAATATGAGCAAACAGAGTCGAAGCACGTAATATGGTGGTTGACGCATAATTTAGTTTTCTCGATCTTTCTTTGCTAGACTGATACTATTCTGAATCTTAGATATAATTCTGAAATTAATAGGTGAAATAAACTTCCATTTTATTTTCAATACCATCAAACTTTCTTGGATGCGTGTGATATGTGTATTTTAGTCTAATGTTGAAAATTCGAGAAATGTGTGTGATACAAGTGTCAATGTCCCAAGAATCTGTTTAATAGCTTTTGTTACCAGTTGTGTCATGTATGGATGGTAAATTCTAAGGTGGGGGGGGGGGGTGTACTACATCTCCTCATTATATCCAACCAATTTTTGTTATTTTCAATTTTTATCGGTCAACATATAAAAATTCTTAGTATAGGACTGTCATAATAGATAATCAAGTGTCTTAATAGGTCGTTGAAGTGTCACAATAGATTTTTTTTGGTTGATCGAAACTTTTGTTATTGAACAAAATAAAAAATAAGTTATACATAATCAAAATTTACGGGACCGAAAGCACGTGTTGACCGCAGAGATGGGAAATGTATTATAACGTCCTTACGTTAGAATTTACCCATATGATACGAGGACTGGAATTATAATTGAGATATATAAATACCCATTATCTATTTTTATTGAGAAGTCAACCAAAAAAAGTAAAATGAAAGTTTCAAGGCTTTACTAAAATGGGGGATCTAGTGCTTTACTCTTATGGGTATGTTATGATTTTAGGTGTTATGCATTAAATGGTAAAAAGCTCGATTATATAATATTAAATAGTAGGGGTTATAAAATTATAAAAGTAAAGGAGGGCTGTGTTAAAATTATTGAATTATCAATTAGGGTTTGAGTTTTTAATTAATCTTTGCATTTGACTATGTTCTATGTATGGCACGAAAAATGAAAACAATTCATCAAAATCATCTACAAAAAGTCCTGCAAAAAGCTGACATTTGGCCTTATAGAAGTTTTAGACATAAATTTTTTAATCGAAGATCAACGTCACATGAGGTTTCTTCTAGTGTATAATGTATACGTGTGTGTGGTACATAAAAAATGTGTTAAGGGACATATCAATCTGGTCATCTAATTATACTTGCAATTAACGATTAATTCTCTACTTAAAAAAATGGTTAATCCTATTATATTCAGAGTGATTCTCCATGAATTAAAAATAATACGAGAGGAATAAAATACGAGGTATTAAAGTTGCTAGTCTTGAGTTTTGAAGAATTAAATATAAGTTGTGTGTATATTCCTATTAAAAAATAGTATGGTATTTTATGTAAGAGAAAAGAAAAAGGGGTGATTTTTGCTTCTCTAAGATAATCTAGTGATGGATTGATACATATTGTGTGGAGTTCTAATCTCATCAATATATATGTGTGTGTGTATGAGTTTGTCACTCTTTGCCTGCTTTTATAAGTGTGATTTACCTTATGTGTATAGTGTGTAATGACGTGATTTTCATATTTTGCACAAGAGCTAAATTTATTCATTGCATACCCTCAAATAGGAGCTTCCGTTACTACTTACTATCATCATTAAAAAAAGTAGTATATCCACAAACTCCAATTTTCAATTTGGTCACAATATAATCAATATTTAGTGTTTGTTCTAATAAGAGCTGGTTAAAATCTTAAATATTTCTCGTGCTTAAAAAGTTTACAGATATTTTAGTTAATGAGACATTTTTTAATATGTCCGATGTGTATTTAATAAAATATAGTTATTAGAAATATAATTATGTGACATTTATATATAATAAATTAGTAAAGCATTAGAAATAATATGAAAAGGGTAGAATTTATAGATAAATATATTGGTAATAGAAGGCCCACTGATGCATTACTATTTTTTTTTTTTTGAGAGGCATAATTAAAATGTTATTCCTAAGTATTTATCATTTAGAAGATTAACTTCAAGTAAATTTGATATTGAAAAATATTAATTAAGTTAAAAATATTCGGATATAGTTTATTAAAGGGTTAAGTAAACAAACAAATTTAACCACTTTTTGCAATTTTATCTGTTAATTTTTAATTTGCTAGTAACAAACTTTCAATTTTTAAAATTCGATTCATGGCAACTAAATTAGCCAAAAATAAATTGAAATTGAACTTAACTCTTTTTTATTTTTATTTTCATCGGTAAATTATGCAACTTATAATATAAATACCTCAATATATATTAAATGGTAATTTTATCCTAACATTTCATTTTTGTCATAATTTTACTTTCCGTAAAAAAATTTAGCAATTGAAAGTTAAGTTATCACACCGGAGAACTTGTAGGTGATAAATCTTGCTCATCTGCCCATATAAGATAGTTAAATCTTGCTCAAACTTATCGTTATTTTGTAAAAATTATTAGACTTTCGGGACCTACAAAGAGGTTTAATCGCCAAGTTTTGCTGAATTTTCGGTACTCACATCATTTTTGGCTTATATATATATATATATATATATATATATATATATATATAGGGGATGGTTCAAATGTTAACCACATACCCATGTAGAAACTAGGATCCATTAATAACCACCCATCTCAATAATATGAATGGTCAAGATTAAATTTCTAATTAAGGGGGCTAATTGCAAATCCCTCATCTCTTCAAATTCTATTAGATTTTATATGGTTAAAATTGTAAAAATAAATATATCCATAATCTCACATCCCTTAAATATAGGAAAAATAATAGCAAGTATATTAATTAGTTCAGTTCAACCAAAGCCCCTAATACAAATTCAACAAATCAAGTGGCGGCAGAATATTAAGCAAATTAGCACAATGGAATTCGACACTTATTAAGGGAGAAATTGACGATTTCACACGCCATTTGCATTAGCGGGCCGAGTTCAACTTGTATATTATTAGCAACATTTTGTTAATTTAATTAACGTGTCATTATAAAGATATTAGCAATTTGTTATAATAATATTAACAAGTAATAATCGAGATAATTACACAACTGAATATTTAATTATATAATATGTCATTTAAAGTATATTAGCAATTTAATACATTAATATTATCAAAAATATTAACAAACATATGTTAACTGGACAAAGAATTCTACAAAAATTGTTAATCTGATTAACATATCAATTAATTAATTACATTAATATTGGTAAGCATATGAGCAATAAAACTATGCTACTGAAGTGTTGACCCAATTAACAATGTTATTATAAGGATACTGACAATTTATTTAATTAAATATTAGCAAGTGTATAATCAATTATATCTATGCTATAGAAATGTTAACTTGATAGCATGTCACCTAAAGGTTATTAGCAACTTATGACAAAAATACTAGCAAACATATATATTAGCATGACCCCAATAAATAGATACATTTGATAATAATTACCAATATATTTCTTAATTAGTATAACAAACCAAACCTAAATATCATGCATCAATATACAAAAAATAAATAAATTACAATTCGTACCATATAATCTATCTTATTATATAATATTTCAATCCAAACCCAATAAATTCAATAACAAAATTCACATGTATGTAATGATATTTGGTCTAATTCATGTTACATAGTATTTCCTCGAGCACATTACAATACGCTAATAATGTATTATTTTTTTGCTAATTTACAATATAAAATGTGCTAATATCAAATTAAAACTGGTAATAATAATAAAAATACACCTCACGCTAATACTATAAGAACGATTTGCTAATATATGATATAAAATATGCTATTAAGTTAATGAGCATGCATGCCATAATTTCTTCTACACATGAAATTTTTTATGTTTTAACATTCAGAGATGTAAAAATCTTTGAAAAATATAAATATGGGGAAAATCACTTTAACATTGAATATATTTTTACAAAAAATAAAGAACAATCAAAATTAATTATTTTTAAATGATTGCCTAAATCCGCTGCCACATGATAAACAAAAAAAAATCATCTTCAATGAACAAGTCGCCGATTTTTTTTAAGACATAAGGTTTTACAATTGTAATGCATTAGAATAATTGAAATAAAAAATATATATATTGTATGAAGATATACATGCCATAAAATGTGGGATTTGATATTCCATATAAAATAAATTACTACCATACCCCCAACTAAAATAACTATTAATAAATTGCAGTTTTTACCTAATTAATTAATTTTAGATCAATCTTGACCATGGAAATAAAAAATATGAATGGTTAAGATTGGATCCTAGTTTCTGCAGGAGTATGTGGTTAATATTTGAACCAAAACCTATATATCCATATGTATTTCCGACATGATGACTCAACTTTCAGTTGTAAGAAAAACATACGGATGGTAGAATTGTGAAAAAAAAGGGAGGGAGGGAGGGGGGGACACATTGTAGTTAAATGTATATTGAAGCATTATTATTATAAATTGCAAACGTTGGGTATTAAGTATAATTTATCAAATTGTATTTATATTATAAAAAATAGCATTCCATGTTCCATATGACACACTTCAAATTAATGAGTCATCTTTAAAATTTGAAGTTTGTTATATGAGAATGTGACATATCCCAACTGACATATTTCATATTTAATGAATCGAATTTATATTTAATCTCGTTGGACTTAGGGAACATTATAATAAATTTAATGTCCTTCATTTAACTCTACTAAATTTAACAAAATTTGATTAAATAAATCATAAAAAATGATTACATATTCTTTTACAATGCACTCAAATTGAACTTAGATTGATAAGTTAATTATATTAAAAATAATATGTTAGGATAGTTTAGTTTAAGAGGGTAGTAGGTAAAGTGAAACCATAACTATACAAACTAAAAAAACTCATAACGAAAATTGAATTATTAGGGGTTAAAAGTGAGATTCTTCAAAAGTAAAGGGGGTGAAAGTGAGATTTACCGACTTTGATCTCAATCAGGATTCATGTCAGTCTGTCAGACTCAAATCTCTTTGTTTCTCTCTCAACGTTCGATCAAAGAGATCTCTTTTCTGGAATTCATTCTCGCTCTAGAATTCTTAGTGCATCTAGGTCAAGTCATCGACCCCTCCAACTCTATGCAAAATCACCCACATCTACTCTAAAGCGCCATTGACACCCATATCATAAATTCTAATGCAGGTCGCGCGATTGATTGGGCGAAACTACGCTGGGTGATGGCCGATTTATTTGCAAATTATCTAGTCCTTGAGCTTCTGTACGTAATTTGCATAAATTTTGAATATCGCTGTTGAGAAATTATTCATGGCGAATCCGTTCTTGTTTTGTCATATATAACCGACATATATATATATATATATATATTGTGTGTGTGTGTATATATACACACACATATGTATGTATGCGTGTGTGTTTATTTCATTCATTTATTTTTGGCATCATCAGTCTGTATCTGTTTCTTCGTAGGAAAAAAATTGCTTCTTGGAATAAAAAAGGTTTTCTATAATTTTCTTTTATTTGCGTATTTTATGCTGATTAATTGCTCATACATAACCTCCTAATGCAGAGTAGTTGTGGGGAATATGTGTTAGTTATGAAGCCTTTCTCCAGTACTATAGCTTGATGCTTCGATACCTGATTTTAGGAACAATTTATCTACGTAAATTCTTCTTGAATTAGGATGGTTGAAGGAAGATTTGACTTTTGGGTATCGGAAAGCTACCAAGATCAAGGCTTGTTTCCGGAATATATTGCTATTTCAGAATGATCAACTTCTCAGTCATTCTTTGTTCGTTTGAAAACTGGTGGAAATTTTGCTGTAAATTTTATGCATTTATAATGTATGGTTTACTAAGCTGAGGGAATTCAAGTGCAAACAGTGTTGTATCTCATTATCCCTGATCATTAACTGGTGTAGTTTCTATATTCCTTGGGAATATGCAAGTGGCATCTGTGCAATCATTCTTATCTTCAAAATATAGGTTCCAATTCTGGGTTTATTGACTATTTGACTGATATCTTTTCATTGTTTTTAAGTGAATAATATGCAATTTATGGTGCATGCTTAAGATTTTAAGATTTTTTGGCTAAAGTTCCTGAATGATCAACATTGTAAAACCATGCTATTCTTGGTTGCTCCAGCTAATGACTCGTCTCAGCCTCCATGACTTCAACTGATTCAGCATCTCAAGCAATACATCCACTGGAAGGATGTGGTCTCCACGAGGCATCAATGGATCCTCTTCTCCAGCCAGAACAACAATTCAGTGACATTGATGAAACTGAGTTATATTCTGTGTCTTGGAACCAAGACTATGGTTGCTTTGCTGCTGGCACCAGTCACGGTTTCCGCATATATAATTGTAATCCTTTCAAGGAAACATTTAGGCGTGATTTAAAAACCGGAGGATTTAAGATAATAGAGATGCTTTTTAGATGCAACATTTTAGCACTTGTTGGCACTCGAGTGAATACCCAGTATCCTCCAAATAATGTTATTATCTGGGATGATTTTCAAAGTAGGTGCATTGGTGAGTTTTCATTTAGATCTGAGGTCCGTGCTGTTAAATTAAGACGAGATCGTGTTGTTGTTGTTCTTGAGCACAAGATATATGTTTATGATTTTATGGACCTGAAGCTTCTTCATCAAATAGAGACTTTGGCAAATCCCAGAGGTCTTTGTTGTCTGTCTCACCACCCAAATACATCAGTGTTGGCATGCCCTGGTCTGCAACGAGGACAGGTTCGGGTTGAACATTTTGGCCTGAATAGGACAACGTTAATCAATGCTCATGATTCTAAGATTGCTTGCTTGACCTTGACAATGGATGGGCTTCTTCTTGCGACTGCCAGTGTGAGAGGCACTCTGATAAGAATTTTCAACACAATGGATGGAACGCGATTGCAAGAGGTAAGATGCTTTGTATGAAAGTAAATGTATATCATGGCTTTCTCTCCCTCCTTTACAATTATGTCATGTTTCATTTTGCTAATATGCCAAATTTACTGCGTGTGTACTATTTTAATCTTTTTTTGAAAAATGTGCGGAGCTCATATAACTATAATTAAATTCTCAGTGCATTTTCATGCCAATATGAGAGTGGATTTATAGCTTAGTGAATGTTATGATGTTTAGATTTTGTAACCTCTTGTTAACCTCCTCATATTTTCTTTATTTTGTTTTTTACATTTCTTTGCAGTTCGGTAAAACATTTTGATTTAATTCAAGAAGAAAGTAGTTGAAGTAAAGATTCAGGGTTATGGAAAACTAACTACAAAATAATGCTGCTTAATTGCATCATGTATTTAATCAGGTTTTTGTGAAGTCTAACCATGTTACATAATCCAAAAAAATGCGGCAACTCTATAGATTGAGAATGTCTAACATCCAAGTAACACTAACCTAATAATTGTACTTATGCATTATATATATTCTGCTCACCTTTTCTTCAGTGCAGGCTTTAGTTATGGTCATCTTTAGATTTTTCTTTGTTGGGGGATATCAATGTGCACTTGACAGGGTGAAAGAAGAGATATAGATAACTGTTTAAAGAAGAGGGATTATAGCCACAGTAGTTTAGCACTAGCAACCAGCTTGTCCCAAGTACGAACAGAAAATGCCAACTTATAGTACATTAGTACGGATACTTAACCACCATAATTGGAAGGGCGGACCTATGTAGGTTCTGCATGTTTTAGAGGAGGGCCATAAGACTGATCTGGTGATGCTTGGTATTCAAGTTGTCAATTATGTTAGAAATTCTTGATAGGGGAATGGCTGCAATGCCACACCTCCCTTTGGACGGTCCTGATCCTGAAAGTTTCTAATTTCACGTGTAACATTTCTCTATAGTATTTTTCCATGACTATCCTGGTGAACTTCTCTATGTTCCTTAGTCTTCAGGACAGGATTCCAGATACTGTTACAGGCTGGCAGCTTAAGAAAGAGACCAACTGGCTTATTCAAATTCAGAGTCTTTTGATGTTGAAAGAGTATCCCCTGTTTATCATCATATTTCACATAACTATCAACTTCCATGTCTCTCATCATATCCTGTTTCACTTCATTAGTCATGTTATAGTGAATGATGGTGTTAAGAGCCTATCAGGATGAAGAAGGATTTTGTTTTTAATTGATTGAGAGAAGTGTAACAAGAACCGGGAATGGAATACCTCAACAATGTGAAGATCTTCTCCTACAGCCTAAACTGATAGCTCTCTTATTAATTGCTTTGTTTGCCCTCTCATGAACACAGACATCTTATTTAAGGTTGACAGCACAATTGTAAAATGAGTAAAGTTATAATCATGTTAATCAAAGATCCTAGGAGCTGCTGATTGGAGATCCGAAAATCATCACTCCTGATTTTTCTCTCTTTTCTGTCTTCTATTGCTTATTTAATTTCCCCGATTGCTGTTGCATCATAATTCATAAGTAAGCGGGCTTACGTTTTCTTCTTCTTTTTTAATATATTGGGTACAAGAGGTTTGACATCGCTGGTGATACTGAATACTGGTGTACAGACCCTTGTTTTTATTCCTTGGCTTGAATGAATGTGTTGCAAAAGTTAATGTCAATCCTAAGTTGCAGTTATCTTTTTTCTTGAAACTGATATTCTATACATCATTGTTCATCTGTACAGTCTCTTATTCAAATATCTAGTTCTGAAAGCCAATTTTCAAGTTGTTCTTTTAACTGACATTTCTTGCTACAGGTTCGCAGAGGGGTAGACAGAGCAGATATATACAGCATTGCTCTATCTCCAACTGTGCAGTGGTTGGCTGTATCAAGTGACAAAGGTACTGTTCACATATTTAGTCTCAGAGTGCGGGGAATTGGCAATAACCGGTCATCAGATTCCACTGCTGCTAAAGGTCCAGCATTGTTTCACCAGAGTTCATCCAATGCACTTGAGCCTCTAATCTCTCGAAGTAATAGTTCTAATCCCAGTTCATCATTCTCTTTCATGAAAGGTGAGAAATTTTATGTCTGAACTTTTTCTATTTTAGCTCTCACCTTAAATGGATTTGCTTAGGCTGATAGTCAAGTGACTCGATCAATTATTTTCTGCTTTGCTTAAGATTATAAAGTGTTTTTTACATGTGAAATGTTTTCTAGTGACCAAGTGTTAATTAAATACACTTCTGTAAAAATGAGAATACTAAGGCCTATGATATTTTCTGAGTTCATCTTCATCAAGTAAATTAATGTAGTACAACCTCCTACCGTTAGATCTTTCTGTATTCGGTATCAAGCAACGTAGTAACTATCAGCGCACATATGAAAGAAAATAGCTATAAGTACTTGAAATATGGAACTCCTTTACCATTGTTATGAGTTATTAGAGTTGAAGTGTGAATGTATTAACAGTGACTACTATAATCTCTACATAAATTGATATATACAACAGATGCCTACCACTGCTAACAAACTTGATTCAAAGTTCTCATCTCTTCAACAAGATTTTGTGTTCTAAATGTTGAAAAGAAAAAATTTTGGTATAATCTAGAGTAGAGATCCAGATATTTAAAGCCCCCTAGAAAGATGGTACAGTTTTACATGATGTAGCAGTGCTCCTCTGTCCTTTATCTTCTGCTTTCTGAGCATCTGGTTTGTAAAGTTTCATTATAGGTGGTTTGCTTCTACCTAGTATCTCAATGTTGTGCATAGTATTTGGCCACTTCTTTTTCTTGTGTCCCAATAATCTAAACTGAAGCAGTTTGTATGATGCTACAATCTTTTTGGAACTTCCTCAGGGGTCTTACCTAAATATTTTAGCTCAGAATGGTCATTTGCTCAGTTCCACTTGCCTGAATGCACCCCGTTTATAGCAGCATTTGGTTCTCATAACACTGTTATCGTCATAGGCATGGATGGGAGGTAAGACCCCTATTTCACTACTCTCGAAAAATTCCACATTCATTCACTCGCTCATTATAGTTTGGGTAAATTACTCCATATTCCCAAACTATTAAGGTTTTCCCAAAAATATCAATTATACCCTATGTCCCAAACTATTGATAAATTAACAAATGTCTCAAGAGTCAAATTTCAGCGAATGAAGCGGGAATCAAAACCTTGTATCTTCTCATTCTCAACCCATAATTCACAATTCTTTATATATCTGGGTTTAATTATACTTCGACACTAAATTATTGGCAGCCAGTCGCTGGAATTTCACCCTCGGGAAAAAAATGTTAATCTGTCAATAGTTTGGGACATAGAATGTAACTAGTCATAGTTCATGACATTTTTGTGAAAACTTGGGGGTAGTGCCTTCATTTTCCACATTTTGATGCTCTTAAGAAAAAGAAAAAAGACAGTTTAAAAGCATTTATAATCTCTGTTCCTGTCTAACGCGGAACGCTATTGGATCGAATGGCAATATCGGTTTTCGTCGTGTAAGAAATACTTGAAGTTGTGCTAATAATATGTATTTGGTTTGTTTGTTCCTATGTTGGGGCAAGTATCAGCTTCTACAGGTGCAGCTTTGATCCAGTTAATGGAGGAGAAATGGTGAAGCAGGAGTTTATCCACTTCCTCAAAACTGAAACCACACCACGATAGTATTACAGCTATCTTTCAATTGCATGGCCTGCAATTTTTTTATTTTTTTTATTTTTATTTTTCCCTCTTCCTATGTATATACACACAGATGATCGATTGTACAAGTGTATATTTATTGTGTATCTGTCGATTATCTAATTTTTCGTGCTGATGTAATTACAAAAAAAAAATTAATTGCACCATTTTTACCTGCAATTGAGAGTTACTTGTAAAAGATAGGGAAACTGTCACAATTAAACAAGCATGATTTGTTAGACCTTTTTGTCAAAACATTCTCCTCCAAGTTTTAAATTAAATTATATATGTATTCCTAAATCATGTCTAATTATAAAAACTAAACTAAAAAAATAGGATGAATTGCGAGAAAAAAAAATCATTAAATCAACTTCAATTCTATATCAATTAATGTCTATTGAGGCATCACCTTTATATATATATATTATGTAATTAAGGAGGAGAAGAATAGGTTTCTGTAGATTTTTGGATTGTGCATAATTTGAATTTGAATGAGTGAATGTGAGGATTTTAATTCCTTACATAAGTATAATTAGAGTTGAATTAAAGTGGAAAGTTGAAATTTATTACCTTATCTCAAACAATTTGGAATATGATTGTAAATGAACAAACCCGCTCGCGAGCTATTCAGAATTCGACTCGAAAAGAATTCATTCGAAGTTCGTTCGTTTTCTAAACGAGGCGAATTCGAGCCTCGAATCGAGTTTGATAAAATTATCGAGCCGAGCTCGAACATGGCAGTATTCGTCTCGGCTAGCTCACGAACATGCTTGGGCTCGAGCTTAATCGAACATGTTCATAAATATTATAAATATTTCAAACGAGTAAATTAAATTAACTATTTTTTTCGAACTCGAGCTCGAATATGTACATTAAACGAGCTTTTTTTTAGCATTCGAGCTTAGGCTCTTTTAGTAAATTTTTGAGCATTTCACGAGTCGAACTCGAACCGAATTCAAACATGACAAATATTCGAGCTTGACCAAGAGGAAAAAAGCCCGAATTGAGCTCGAGCCGAGCTTGAGTTTGAATATTCCTTAACAAGCCGAGCTCGAGCATCAGGATATTCGACTCGATTCGGTTCTTTTACAGTCCTAATTTGAAACATGCATAATAAATAGTATATAATATACATTATTACCTTTAAAAAAATAGAATTATTATATTCCTCATAAATATTGTATTATATAGTATATTACATTATTACGTTTAAATTAAAAATATAATAGGGATATAATAGATAACTTAAAATCTGTAAAACATGGCTCCTTTATTATAATAGTAACTAGATTATAATGTACAAGCGATATGCATTAATGAAGTGAACATAAAATGTAATATATATAATTGTAATTAAAAGAATTCAACCTATGTAAGTTGAGTATGAGATGTTGACAAGTTGGCAAGTTGTATGGTGTTATGTTTCTAACTCATTGACCGTTACCCGATCCAAATTAACTAACCTATGCCCACCACCTGCATGTGAATTGACGACTCGAGTAGTCCCAAGCTTTGAGCTCAACTAAAAAACTCGAAGTTCAAGCTTGACTTGAACTAGACCAAGTTTTGATTCTTTGAATCGAGCTTGGTAAGAAACTCGGCAAGCTCGATGTGACTCGGTTATGCATTAACATAAATAAAAAATTATTATTATTTAATTAAAGATGAAAATAATTTTAATATGAATGGTATATATCAATAATTAAATTTAAGGATAACATTATAACTACTCTCAAACTTTATTATGTTTGATAAGGCTCGCAAGCCTATCAAGGCTAGTATTGTTGAGCTCGTCAAATTTGAATTTTTTTCAAGTTGATCATGAGTAACTCACAAGTTGATTTGACTCACTTACACTCTACTAGAGAGCAGTGTAAGTAGAATCGATCTGGCACGACCTGATTTCAAGTATTTGTCCCACTAGGTTTGCACGGACTGATTTTGCTTTCGGCTCGATGGGCCAACCCGACCTACTGCATTGGGCTCCAAATATAGAGGCACGACCAAAAATAAAATAAGATCAGCTGATCAACCAGCAATTAATGAATAAGCCCGTTGGAAAGTCAGTGTCTTAAAACCAAATAAAATAAGTCGACATGAGAGAGGGAGAGAGATCCTTCCTTGTTCAGAAAGAGATAAGATGGGTAAATAAACAAAAGTAACAAAACTTTATAGTTTAATGGTACTTCTCGCATTTATATGTATAGATGAGTGATCAACGTTGATTCCATCTTGCCCACCTGATAGAAAAATAAAGTAACTACTATAAAACACTAAAATTTTAGATATATAGTCGGTCCCAATTATAACTAATGGCAATGGTGGTCTCTAGAAGTTGAATAAAACTATTTATTTACATATTAGCAGGTGATCATACCTATGCATGCATGGGGTTGAACAAGCCAAGCATGGTGGATCAACACGATCAAGGTAAATTGTGATTTTCTTTATGGAAAGCTAATTAAGATACAGATCAGGTTATTGAGCTAGTCATTAATTTAACGTGGTGGCTAAAATGTTCAGCTTCCTTTGACTTTTGGTGATGGCTTTAGAGTCAGGTAGGTGTCTAGGTGACAAGTGACAACACCCTCATTAAACTAAAGGGAATTTCAGAGTGTTACAATAGGTCTATTGTGCCACTTTCTGCACTATTATGGGATAGCATAGAACTTTCCGGGAACTTCTTTCTTACCCACCCATGTATGGGACATTCTATGACGCATCACATGTAGTGTGTCATGTATCCAATAGACCTAATGTGATACTTGCATGTGTCACAATAAATCTATTGTGACACATGGAATGTGTCATATTAAATCTACTGTGGCATATGGCACACTACATCCTCACGCATCATAGAATTTTCCCGCATGTACACAATCACTTTTTAGAGACATATAAATGTCAAAATCCCACCCACATGGAAGTTCCCTAAACTGGATATGCCAAGAAAAAAGGGGAAAAAGTAGGGAAGTTATTGTTGGAAAATAGGATTTAATAAATTGAGTTTTGACTCATTTTATCCGATTTTTCGTGATCGGGATATTTAATTTTGGAGGAATTAAATACCATACGATTGTTCTATGTTGTGAGTAGATAATCGTAGTATTTTTATTTGCTCAAATCCGATTTTCGGTGAATGAGAAATAAATGGTTGAAGTTGGTTACACGATTGGACATTTATGGTGTGTGGGATAATGTGTTTAAGACACATTAAATAATCCCACATTGATTTCTTAATCAAGTTAAGAAGTGTATTTAAGTGTATTAACACTTAAGTGAAGTAATTAAGTGCACAAGGATGTGGGCCATGAGCCCACACGCGCACACACGCGCGCGCCCGCCCTTGCCCGTGCCCGAGCCCGAGAGCTCTTAATGGCAGAGCTATAACTCCAGGGGGTTACAACACCTGGTTTGAATGCCCTCAAATCCTAGTGGTCCCCTGCAGTGGAGATGTGCCTATAAATAGGAGATTCTGCATGCTTCCAGTTCTCGGCAGTAGGAGATTCTGCATGCTTCCAGTTCTCGACTACTGCCGGAAGGACGAAGCCATTTGTCTTGTGGAGGGAAATTGTGGTGCTACTGTCGGAAGGACGAAGCCATTTGTCTTGCGGAGGGGAATTGTGGTGCTACTGTCGGAAGGACGAAGCCATTTGTCTTGCGGAGGGGAATTGTGGTGCTACTGTCGGAAGGACGAAGCCATTTGTCTTGCGGAGGGAAATTGTGGTGCTACTGTCGGAAGGACGAAGCCATTTGTCTTGCGGAGGGGAATTGTGGTGCTACTGTCGGAAGGACGAAGCCATTTGTCCTTGCCAGTCTCTAATTTACTTTGTTCACGTCCAGTTTATTATAATTGTTCTACTTCTACTCCTTCTTTGCTTGTACTTCTGGCTTGCCAGTCTCTAATTTACTTTATTCACTTCCAGTTTATTGTAATTGTTCTACTTCTACTCCTTCTTTGCTATTCCAGTCAAAGTGTAATTCACGTTCAACAGTTATGTACAACACTCGCTATTTTGGAGTTGCAATTCCCATCCAACCCACCTTTAATAAATAAAAATAATTCATTTATAAAATAAAAATAGAAAAAAAAATACCTCAACACATGCAATATAACATTTTATTGACAAAAACTTATGTTACAGATCAAAATTCATATGATGAATTAATATACGGATCCAAATTCATATTTCGTACCACAATTGTAATTTTGTGGGTATTTGACTGTGTTTTGATCCATACCTTATCTTATAGATTTTGACCCGTAAGACGATCTCACAAAAGACTCCCTTTATTTTATTTAGTATACCATATACAAGACCACTTCCAGATCCTCCAATATTTGAAAATAGTCCCAAACATATCGAAGTATTACTTTCCATTGGTGGTTGATGGAATCGTATGTAATTGCCTTTTCACTGTAATTTGTGCTTGCTTTTTTTTAAAAGTACTTGTATTGTGTCCATTGTGATTAGAAATTGTGTGTATCCGTCATTAGGGTATAGGTATAAATTAAATCTAGTATCGTGGTCTATGGATTATTTAAATATTAATATGAAAAAAATATTTTGTAATTGTGTAAAGTAAGTTTAGCTACAAATTTAAGACGTGCTTTTTTGCCATTTTTGGGTGGACCAACAAAAAAATGCCGCTCGTCGTGCAACCACAACACCATCATACAGCTCCACGGTCGTGAATCATAGCCTGCCATCGTGATTCATTATCGCCGTTCATCCGTCATTGTGTAAAGTGTGTGACATATAAAAAATTTCTCAAACTCTAATGTCACAAGCTTTTTAAGTTTAACGTGTTAGATATAAATTAGTGTGTGTGTTTTTACTAAAAACGAACTGAGTTTAAATACTTAATTAATTAATTGCTCACAAGAAAATATGCAAATTAAGAAATTCTAAACTAGTACTATTACAACACGCCTAATTAATTAAGATATAAGCAATTAAATCAAGGAATTAGGGATGAAGAAGTTTCGTTTGAGACCATTTTAATTACAGATTAAAATTTATAAGACGTGTTAAAATTTGGATCCTAACACAATCAAACACCAATAAAATTATAAATATATTATTAAATATAAATTTTAATTCGTATGTTGATCCGTAACACTGTTTCACAGAAATTTTAATTTCTGCCGCCACGCATTTATCTTGCAACTTGGTTTATTTATTTGACGTTGAGATCGTTGAAAGCCACCAACACCGGCCTAGGGCTTTATAATATTTAATTAACTATAGTATAATCTATAAGAGCATACACTAATTAAGTAGTTATCTGAGGGGACCATATATATATATATATATATATTCACACCACACAAGTATATCATGTGTATAACTCGTTGAACGACATACCTCGCAGAATTTGGATTCTGATTGGGAGAGAATGTTTTGTTTTAAAATGCAACATCTTCTCAAGGTACGTATACAATATTTCTTCGTTTAGATTAATAAATCATCATCTCACTTTTAATGTATGGGATGGGGAATAGCCATTCCCCATTTGACATATGCCAATATTTTATAGCTTCAAAAATATGTATATTTTATCCTTATATTATATATATTAATTAGAATAACTTCCGTACGATGCACGAATAAATTAAATATGAATATTTTTTTTTTTTGCTTGAAATTATATAAATTATAATGTACTATGTAGTTGGAGAGTATAAACATTATCTATTAAAGAGCATAAAAAATGAGACATTAAAACAAAAAAATAATGTTAATCTCTTTGTTTTCTTAAATTAATAGGTTCTTCATTCCAAATAATATTTGTCGGTTCTTCGATGTAGAATAATTTATTGAAAAAAATTTATTTAATTCTTTAAAATATATTTCATATATATATATATATATATATATATATAATTGCAAACTCAAAACACATTTAAATTTTAAAAAATTCATTTTAATTGATTTTTTATACATTTTATGTATATTTAATTAATGAAATATTATTTAAATATATTTAATAAGAAATCGACATATATTTAAATTAAAAATAAATAAATACAAACATATCTAATTCAAAAATATTTTTCTAATATAATTTTAAACTCAAAATAACAATATAAATATAACAGATGAAAGAAAAAAAGACGATTGCTCTTAGCTTGAAAAATTAATAAATATTTTTCTCAAAAAAATTAATAAATATTAAAATAAAGAGGAGTAATTTTAATGAATTCATATTCATCTTGTGCAAGAATAATAACTACAACACATTTATCCAAATTTCTCATTACAATTCTAAACCTCTAGCATTATGTGAAATTGTATTAGAAATATGAGTTTTTTGAAATTGTTAACAAATATGTATTCGTTCCATTTGTGGATTATTAACAAATATGTATTCATTAATACAATATTAATTTTATCTATTTAATAATACTACAACAACACAAACTAATTCATATAAAAACATACAATGCATAATGCATAATAGGGTAATCATTAGGTTTGTGGATTTTGTTGGACAAATATCAATAGTAATAATATATATATATATATATAGAGAGATGTATAACTAATAATTTTGCAATTTAATGTTAAATCAAAATATAATTGGATCAATATTAATATGAATATTTCTACATAACTATAAAATAACCGGTCAATACTGACAATTTAAAAAAAAACATCAAAGTGTAATTCATCATAAAAAAATAGGTATCTAACAAATTTAGATGTATGTATCATTATATCAGTAAAATTAAATCCAACAATCATCCCAATAACAAAAAATGGATGAAAAATTGATCAACATATACTGAATTTGGGTTTAATATTTAACTATAGAACCCAAGTATTTATAGACATAAACAGTCCATTCAAAAGAGCGTGTTTCTATCGATTGGTTCTTAAAAGTTGTAGTAATAAATTACCATTAACTAACGCAAAAGTAACTATGGAAAATAGATGGTATAGCATTAATTTCATTAAATAATATCTTAAATTATAATATTAGAAATTGACAAAAATACCCATATAAATGGGAGGAAAAAGAATTGTCAACTCTATTTTATATATATATATATATATATATGGGAAAATGGTCCATTTTGCTCCATTTTTTATTTGCTCAAGAGCACTTTAATCCATGTTTTTTTTAATTTAAATTGACACCTTAATTATTTTAAATGGGTCAACTTGATCATTCTTTTCTCCTTTAACAGATATAGGGAGACGAAAGTTAATAACATCCATTAAAATACACACGTTTTTGATACACTTGGATCATTTCACACACTAACACACATTTTTTTACACACATAAATTAAATACAATTGTATATTTGTCGAAATAATACGCATGAAACTATAAGACGTTTTTTTTTTTAACTCACACACCCAACTTATGGTATTGAAGCGATTCGAACCCGTGACCTTTGGTCTCCAAAATAATCTCACACCACCATTAGGCCATCCCCACCGGAACCATGAAACTATAAGACGTTGAATTCATTAATTTCACTATTTACATGATGGTACGCGCAACTATATGTAGTTATATTTACGTGTGGATTTTAAAAATATACCATAAATTGAGAAATCAATTTTAATCATGTAAGATGTATACGTGGCACTACTACATAATTAGTGGACAAGTTAGCATCATCACTCAAGTGGTCGGTTATCACTTTTGTTAAAAGAGTTACCAATTATCCTTTCAATATTAAATTATAGGTGTTGATTTAAAGAGGTTTTATATTGCGCATGCATTTCAAATGGAATTACCTAAACTAAGGGCTTGTTTGATATTAATGGCTAAGAAAATGTGCGTTGCACGTATTGTTAAAGTTTATATCGTATTAATAGTGAATTGTTAAAGTTTATATCGTATTAATAGTGGATATATTGTTAAGGTTTATATCGTATTAATAGTGGATATATTATAATTTTTATAGGTCCCGTAATTAATCATTTTCTGGCATGTAATTTTCATATGGAACTAACCAATTATTTGTATTTTTGTGAAAAAATTAAAAAAAAAATAACTTACACACATTCAAACAAATCAAGTATCATATAATTATTTTATATTAGAATTTCACATTCACAAATCAAGTATCATATAGTTATCTTATTTTAGAATTTCATATAAGATACGTAATCCAAATTGATATGCGCATATATATATATACACATATTTACATTATTATATTTTATTGGTATTAATTAGATTAAAATATTGTGATGATTTGTCTATTTGAAAATGGCTAGTTGCTTTAAATACACGAATTTTAGGGGTGTTTTGCTTTTTCACACATTTTTAAAAATTTAATTTTAATAATATGAACTCCACACATGTTTGATTTTTAATTTCACACAATTTTCAAATTCTGACCAATTTTAATCTATTATTGATAGTGATAATATATTGAATGTTTGAGGAATTAGTGATCAACAAAAGGTGAAGAGAATCCTTCCATACTCCAATTTATATTTTACATTATAGGTCTAATTAATGTTTTAATTAAATTTGCATGAACTTTTGCTCGAACACAAATCATTCCATCTTCTGACAGTCACGTGACATTAAATTGATCGAAATTTGAAAATCATTTGAAAAATCAAATAGGTGTGAAGTTTCATGTTATTAAAACTATATTTTTTTTTAAAACGTGTGAAAAATCAAAACATCCTAAAATTCATGTATTTAAAGGTAGTTAACCCATTTGAAAAAAATATAAAAGATGGTGTTTTTTCTAGCCCTCATTATTTGGTTTAGTCTTTAACGTTTGTGGATGGTTTTCTTGACATTATATATAATTGTTCATCTTAATGTTATTCTTCATTTTAGATTTTAAAAAACACAATTAATATATATATAAATCTCAACATGTTTGACAAATTCATATAAAGTGCTTAAATGTTCATAATATTTCAAATCATTCAAATAAATATATATCAATAATAATATAATAATAATGATATAAGAATATAATGTAATTATGAGATTTGAAAAATCATACCGTTGATGAATAAAATAATAATTATGTGAAAGTAAATGTTCTATATTGTCCTCTTCATACTATTTTTTTTTTTTCATGTTTGATCTTGGTGAGTGGTGAAGTTCTATATTTCTTCTTCATAGTCTCAAAGTTAAATTTGTCCAACATCCGATCATCGCTACTTGGAATTTCAATGCATTCATCGATCTTTTTTGTTTCTTTCATTGCTCTTCAATAGCCTTCAATTCTCTAATTGAATTTTATTTTTCACCCACTTTAGTTTCTTAGTCTTTTTGGTTAAATTATTTTTTCCTTTTCTTTGATTTAATGAACTTCGGGTTTTCAATTGCTGTCCTTTTTATTTTTTGGATAACACTGGTTAAATATTCATATTTCCTCTTTCATCATTTCTTGCATTTCTGAGATTTGTCATGAAGAAATAATATTGATACATGTAAGGTAATCCTTTGTAGTACGGATAATCATTTTCTCAAATAAACTTGTTAAAATTCTATATCGTTGAAAATAACATTATTATTTTAAAATAGTAATTTTGAGAAAGAATCATCCAATTCATATAATATTAAAATTACCTCGCAATTCCATTTTTTTTTCTAAATTGATAAGTAAATGCGCTTCTAAATGTAGTATTTCATCACTTATCCTTTTAGGGTCACTGCTTGTCACATGAGTCAGAATCTCATATTTTTGTTTGTGAAAAGAAGTATATAAAATATATGTTCATATACCAATCACTCGCTAATGAGTACCATGTCTTTAGAATTTTAGCCCTCATGCCATATAAGCTATTAATGTGTTAACATTGAAAATTATCACTTTCTACTTATTGTAAAATATAAACCATAAAGATAATGCAAAAATAATCAAACACATATGTAGCTAAGGGCTGCATATAGTTATACATGGAATTCAAAATTCCATGTTATAATATACAACGATCCATAAGATTTTATTTTCTTATTATTATATGTTAAGACACGTTAAATGTGGCCAAAAAAATGAAATGGGAAGAAAATTTGTGTTTCTTAATATATGTTCGTTATTCTCCTCTACCCATATAGCTGTAACTTGATAAACATGTGGAGAGGTATACACTCATAGATCTAAGTTCACATCTTTTGAGCTATAAAGTTTAACATATTCCGTAAAGGATATTCCTCTTCAAGAATTGGATTTTTTTAATATGCTGGATTAACCTCTAAAATTTTTATAAGTTAATTTTTTCACAATTATTATTTTGATATATTTTGAATTTTCAATATGTTCATTATGTTCTCTACCTCGATCCTTGTTTCAAAAAAAAGTGTAAGTGAAAAAAAAAATAAAGACTCGTATCATTTGGTAATTGTGGCAAAAAAGACAAAATGAGTAGAAAATTTGTGTTTCTTAATATATGTTCATTATTCCCTTCAACTTATATAGCTGCAACTTGATATAAATGTCAAGAATCATACACTCATAGATCTAATTTCACATCCTTTGATATTTAGTTTAACACAATCTGTTAAAAGATAGCCTTTCAATCTTTAGATTTTTTTTGGAATTAATATGTTGGATTAACCTCCAAAATTTTTATTACTTTCTTCACAACTATTTCTGATATATTTTGATTTTCAATATGTTCATTTTGTTCTCCACCTTAATCCACATTTCAAAAATCGACCTCAATCCTCATTTCAAAAAGTACAAGTGAAAAAAATAAAAAAACTTAAATCATTTAGGATCAATCGTGGAAGATTATGATTAATCAATATGTGCGTGCTTTAAAATAATATATGTGTTCCTCGTTTTACATATGTGAGCTTTTTATCTAATATTAGAACAAACTAAGTGGATGAGGATATGTAACTATACAAACAAATGTTCTTCGAAAATTAATAGTCTTTTGTGATTCATGATGTATACAAATCATACAATACATCAGAAGATGCAAGTATATATAATTTTACCATTGTCACAACAAAAAGTAGGATGTTCACCTAATGAACATAATCAAACATTTTTATTAATCCATGAAGCGTTGAAAAATTTTAAAAATATGATTTATTAAATTATTCTATAATATTATAAATATATATTATGAATAAAATAATTATTTTAATAATAAGATAACCTAAAGATGGACCTGACATAGGTCATTATAAATGCCCATGCCTTTCTAATACCTAATTTGTCATTATTCTATAATATTATAAAGGGTAAATTATCTTAAAATACATAAATTTTGGATCGTTTTTTATTTTTCATACGTTTTAAAAAAATGTAGTTTTAATAACATGAACTTAGCCCTTGTTTGGTTTTTCACATGATTTTTGAATTCCGGCCAATTGAATCTGATGTGGCAGCCGGAGATGCCAAATGTACATCTACGTGGATACCAAATTATCTTAAAATACACAAACTTTTGACTGATTTTGTTTTTTCACACGAATTAAAAAATATCAATTTTAGGTTTTTTCTTTTTTTTTTGCTTTTTTGTGTAATACAGAAAATTCATCAATTATTACTATAGAGTTCTTGCAGTAGACATTGTGAAATATTTTGAATTTTCTTAGTTCATGCAATATATAAAATTTAGGTTCGAAAAAATTAAATAAAATAACTATCAAACCTTTTTAGTTCTCTATTTGAAGAAAAATTATAAAAATACGACTTAAGCTAGTGTAATGGTATAAATAATTGAATTCCGAATACAACAATCATCAAGTCATGAATAGTGGTCTATGATGTATCGTATATGTTGATGAATAATATTACATAATCAATCAATTAAGTTAACAAATAAATTCATCACGTAGAAACTACATATTAATTTTTCATATATGTTTAATAGCATCTTTTGATATAACTTTATATATTAGATAAACTCAAATAATTTTATAACTGAACATTTCCATTTATATTAATTGTTGAACAAATTCTTAATTCGTGTATTTTATTATTATTTAAACCTATTAATAATATAAATATGAAACGGCTCCAATATTTCCAAATGTCATAATGATAAATGTACACATCATACACACCCTAAAGTCATAGTATGATTTTTGTGGGTATTAAATAAATTACATAAGATCAAAAAGATCACAACTGTCAAATGATGTTGATTAAAATTTATATCTTGTTCGATAATTGGTTTTAGAAAATATAAAGTGAAATATTGATATCACGTTTGCCACATTACAAGAAAAAAGTAAAAAAAAATTAAAATTGGTCTTTTTTTAATTCGTGTGAAAAAACAAAGTTCATGTATTTTAAGGCAAGTTGGTGTCCACGTAGATGTACACGTGGCAGCCTCCGGCTGCCACGTCAGACTCAACTTGCCGGAATTTGAAAATCATGTGAAAAACCAAATAAGGGCTAAGTTCATCTTATTAAAACTACGCTTTTTAAAACGTGTGAAAAACCAAAAACACCCCACATTTTATTAAATAATTATATAATTATATTATCAGTAAAATAATTATTTTAATAATCGAAAATACCTGAAGATGGACCTGACATAGGTTATTATCAATACTCTTGCTTTTTTAATACCCAATTCAATGACCATGAAGTTGTAATGCCACAAATCATATAAAATTAAACACATAAATTTAGGTAAATTATGTTTTGATACCTACATTTTGGATCTTTGAAAAAATAACATACTTTTTCAAAATTAACAAATTAAAGGAGAATTATCAATCTAGGACCTGAAAGATGGGTAATCTATCAATTCAGGACCCGAAAGATGAAAACTCTCGATCCAGAACTCCAAAGATGAAATTTCTCAATCCAGGACCTCAAAAATCACGAATTTTGATTTGTTTTTATTTTTAAATTAATTTTATGTTAATTGTATTTTAATATTTATATTTCCCCAGCCGCGGGAAAAAAAAACATACAATCAAAGAAATATTAAAATGCAATCATTAACATACAATCTTCGGGCTGTAAAATTGATCAATTGCTAGATTTGTCAAATTTTGAAAAAGTGGGTATTGTCTTGTTAATTTTGAAAAAAGCAGAAAATGTAGGTATCAAAGAATAATTTGAGCTAAAATTTGAACTAAAATCGTTAAAGTAATAGACTATATATCATATATGAATTATTTTTCTAATATATATTATTCATTAAGTATTTATTTTGGAATAACTAAATAAGTATCCACAATTTACAAAATATATTATTCATTAAGTATTCATCAATTTTTATTAAGTGTTTATACAATCAAGTACTCGAGATCGATCAAAATAAAAAAGTAAGTAATTTAGTTTAGTGTAATTACTCAATAATCTATCATTTTTTCCCAGCTATTCATCTAATTTATTAAATTTTTATAATGAGGAGACATTATTCTCAAATAAAAAATATTTTTCAACCTCTGATATTGGATTCGTAATGAGTTTTTTTTTTTTTTTTTTAATTTGGATTGTTGAATTTGTGGTGAAAGTTAATATATTAGAATATTTGTTAGAATTGATTTGATGGGCTTTTTATTGTTTTATGTGGAATGTGGAGTTATTGAGTAAATTTTTATATTGTGCCTATATTTTTAATTTGTTAATATATTATATGATAATTGATAAAGATTGGTTAGAAAGATAATATTATTATAATAATATATTATATTATATGATTTCGATTATCATTAATTAGTTAGAATTGCAATACTAATATAATATTATATAGATTAGTTAGAATTGTAATATTATTATAATAACATATTAGATGATTACATTGTTGCCCTTAAATAAAATATAAAAGGCAAACACTTGCATGCATCATGATGCAAATAACACTATATGAGACGGGTCAGTCAAACCCGCTTTTGACCCAGTCAACGCGGGTCAACTCGCGCTTTGACCCAATCAACGTGGATCAACCCGCTTTGACTGGGTCAAACCATAAAAAAACACTGTCCAAAGTGAGTACCAACCTTCCTATTAAAAAGTATCATAAAACATTCGAAAAGTACTATCTGTATCATTAAAAAGTAAGTGGTCTGCTAGTTATTTTATATAAGTTTATTTAGTTCAAATTCTGATTTTTTTTTTAGTTTTTATATTGTATGTGTTGAGATTAATCTAAAACAATCATCATTCCAAGAATTTGCAAAGGAAAACAAAACACGAGTTCGGTAAAATAAAAAGTACCATGTGGTAAGCAGAAAAGTATCAAGTACGATAAAGAAAGGTATCAACCTGAGATTAATACTATCATCATTCCAACTACAATAAAAAGTACCATGTGCCACGTGGCACTCCCGCGTGGGGCCACATGGCCGCCTGAAATAGGCGGAATATAAAATAGGGTTATAATAGATATACTCAAAATTGTAAAACAAGCCACTTTTTATATTAAAAGTATAGATTTTTAAATGGAAAATTTTTCACTTTTTTTTTATTATGCAAGACACTGAATAGCAATTGTTTTACTCATTTATAATTCCATATCATTTATTCAGATCATTCAGTCGTATAAATATCATTATATGATTTACAGTAAAATTTGCTACTTAAAGATTCATCAATTTATCATAACACACAAATATTATGTTTATATATTGACATTCAAACTGGAAAATAACTCAAACAAACATATTTCTAATTTTCAAACCTCTAAATCTAAATACCAAATCATTCAACACGATAAAATTCTCGTAAATTGGATTGGTAAAACCGAGAACCGAAAATAAAACCAACGAAACACCCCTTAAAACTGCCAAGTAGAAAGAAATCGTGCTGTAGGGGTAGCGACTTTAGTTGTAAAAGAATATTTGAAAGTCATTTTTTTTAGCAAACATGAAAGTCGTGTTTAAAAGCAAAAACGACAATGCAATGATAGCGGCACATCCTAATTGGCCGTAAAAATGCTGCACACTAGTCTCAGAATTCAGATTCCTGCTCAAACTCAAACACTAATGTAATGAATATTTTCTCTTTCTTTCTCCTCATAAATTGATAAATTCTCTCTCTCTCTCTCTCTCTTGTCTAAATATATATATATTTATGGCGCTGCTGTCGATGAGTATTTATGGAGCACATGGAAATAACCAGTTTATTGTTGATAGCCCACCCAAATTGCAGAAGCCAAAATCTCTGCTCGAAACCCCTCGTCATGTTTCTTACTCCTTTTCCTCTCAAACCCCCATTTCTCAAATGAAGTTTCTTGTTAGAGCTGCTGCTTCTGCTCCTCCACTCGGTGGTGATTTTTCCGGTAAAGAAAAGTTTGATTAATGTGTGTTAGCTGTGTATACTATGACGATAGAGCAAATGAGAGGTTTATGAATGAATGCTAGCAAGATTCTGCGTTCTCTGTGTGTGTTGCACTCTTATCTGTTTATTTTTATGATGAATAGTTTGAATTTAGTTGTTTTTTATTAAATGATTTTAGTGATTGAGTGGTGAAGTGGTTTGGAGTTGTATTAATTTTCTTGGGCTAGCAAGTTAACGTTGACAGTTTGGGGGGGAGAGAGAGAGAGAGATTTTTACTGTTGCTCAACCTTAGGATCTCATATGTGCCTGTTTTTCCTCATTTTCTCCAGAGCCACAGCAGGGAGCAACACCAACTAAAAAAACCAAGAAAATTGCAGGAATAGATCAGGATGAGGTAGAGGATCCAGCGGTTTTAGCTGATTCTGATAGTTGTTTCTGTACATTTAATGGGGTGCAAATACACCACAAGATTTGTGATGCAGAGTTATCAGAAGATACTTTGCAGGAAGGATTGACTCCACATTCCCCTAACTATAGAAAAATTATTGATTTTCCTATGATTCTGTTGCATGGCTTTGGGGCCTCTGTCTATTCATGGAGCCGAGTCATGAAACCTTTAGCTGTGGTAACTGGTTCAAAAGTTCTTGCATTTGATAGACCGGCCTTCGGATTGACTTCAAGGGTGAATCCTGTGAAGCATCCATCCTCTGGTAGTCAAGATTCGAGCCACTTGAATCCATACTCGATGATGTTCTCTGCATTGGCAACAATGTATTTCATCGACTTCTTGGATGCTGATAAGGCCATCCTCGTAGGGTATGTTATGCTTTCGTCTTTCAATTTTTTGGTAGTGTTTTGGTGAATAGATACAGTCTTTAGTGCTTTTGACATGAAGATCCTACTTTAATTATGGTTCATTTAGAAAAAAGCATATAATGTGAAGTGATTATACTTGCTTAAACTTACATACAATGTTATTACTTACACCAACACTTGAAGACTGGCAGGCATTCTGCTGGTGCAATTGTGGCGGTAGATGCATATTTTGAGGCACCTGAGCGTGTCGCTGCTCTAATCCTTGTCGCTCCAGCAATTCTTGCACCATTCACTATGAAGAATGTTGTCAAAGAAAACCAAACTGGAACTGATAATCAGACTCAAGGAAAAAGCTCAGAATCAAGTACAAAGGGCAATCGTTTTTCCAGGCTTGGCAGTGTATTATCAATGCTTGCTAAATATATAACAGAGGCAATAATGTATGCGATAAAAGGGATGGCAGGCATGATAAACTCTCTCTATCAGAAGGCTCTTTCAGCAATCCTGCGCTCCACAATTGGTGTGATTTTGGTAATCAACTTTTCTCACACACCCACTTGCAAACATATATATATATATATATATATATATATGTGCACTCATATGTAGAAATTATATAGTCTTGTCACTATGCCCTACATAATATTTCAGATAAGGATGATAATTGATAAATTTGGCATACCAGCCGTTCGCTCTGCATGGTATGATTCAAAACAAGTGTCTGATCATGTCTTAGAAGGCTATACAAAGGTGAGTACTTGCTACACATTTTCTACAAGATGGATTATTCCTAATCTATTTTCAATGTTGAGCAAAGCCTATCTATAATCTATTCTCAACTTTGCAGCCGTTAAGGGTCAAGGGCTGGGACAGGGCTCTAGTGGAATACACAGTCGCAGTGCTAACAGATTCCACGTCCAAATCAAAGGAAAAAAGGCTTCGTGAAATATCATGTCCAGGTTTCAAAATAACTCTCTCTCTCTCTCTCTCTCTCTCTCTTAGCCTCTGCTGAATCTCCATATGCCTGAAACAATAGCTCTTTCAGAAAGAAAAGGATAAAGGAAAAACTTACTGATATTGTCATATGGAGAAATAATTTTTTCACAACCATGAAATAGCATATCTCCTCGAGGGTTAGCAGATTAGTTCATTCCAAGTTTCATATAATCTGTAATTTTGCATGTTTTCTGCTGTTCTTGAGTTTGCAAGATTTTCAAAATAGAGACCGCTTGTGTACATGTATTGATATTAAGTATGATCCAATCCAACTAATGCTTGTTTACTTGGTCCGATTTTACTCTTTTTGGAACATTTGCAAACTGAATTCTTGATGTGATACTAATTGTATAAGTTTTAATTATACCTTGGCATAATATGATTTTGATTATCATCCCTACATAATAAACACAGTTCTGATTATTACGGGGGATACTGATCGTCTTGTCCCTTCTTGGAACTCCGAAAGACTTTCACGAGCCATACCAGGATCTTCCTTCGAATTAATCAAGAATTGTGGCCACTTGCCCCAAGAAGAAAAGGCTGAAGAATTTGTGTCTATTGTTGGTAAATTCCTGCATAGAGTCTTTGGCATTGCAGAAGAGCCGCGCCTGCAAGCAGCAACTTGAGGTTGGAATTCATTCAGCCATGCAGTTTATAATAATAGAGCACACTACTTACTTGGTTGTGATTATAGATAATTAATGGAGTTCATATGTCATAAATCTACATTATTTCATTTTCTTCTAGGTATTATCAATGTATTATAATAGTTCTCTCATGCCAAACTCATTAAGCTGATTTATTAGAAAAATGTCACTCCATTTGACTAGAACTCGAAATTTTAGTACTTCCCTAGTACTTAGATCACCTCATATTTGAAGAAGATAAATGCTCATATGTGCACAAGGGCTAATCATAAACTGTAGACTGATGATGCAATCGAAATACTCCAATAACATAAATTATGAGCTTGAGATCTCAACAAGCGGCATAACAAGAAGACTGATAGCAGTCCTAGAAAGGAGGATTAGTTGATATGGTAACACTTGCATCTCGTGAAGAACCAGGAATGTCGAAGCCAGACATGAAATCGTCTCCAAAGATTACTGCACCTGCTGCTAATGCCCCAGCACCTATTCCCATTCCAAAGCCAGGTCCAACCCCACGAGCTGGTGGTGCCACCGCTGATGGCATGTTTATGTAACTACTGGGAGCGTAGTTACTCGTCATGGGGAAAAAATTAGGAATATATCCTACATTAGACGGGGGTGGGGGCGGTGGTGGTGTCCGAGGGGGTTGATAACTAGGTACGCTGCCTGCCGGGGGCGGGGGGTAGGGGGAATAGTTTGGAGGAATTGGCATCTGATAGCTGGTTTCTGGTTGCTGTGATGTAGGTGGACGCAAATGATGCTTAGAAGACTGCAAAGATCCATGAATACTGCCATCATGATCGTTTAAGTTAAACCCCTCATCAGCACCTGCATAGGATAACAATGATCAGATTATGTATGTACAGAGAGAGAGAGAGAGAGAGAGAGAGAGAGAGAGAGAGAGAGAGAAGATTTTGTTACGTGAACTTATACTAAACGCTAGACTTACCTTCACTGCGTCCCACTCTATTTAATTACATCTTTTGTGCTCTTTCCACTTTCTATCAGCAGTGAACAATAAAATTTAAGCATCCCAAACATTCAGTATTCATGAAGCATGTAATGTTAGAGATAGATTATGCTCAAATTTCTAAAGCGGAATTTTTTTAACAAGTTTTGTTATGGACAAAGCAAGAACTAGAGTGTAAATAAACAAATGTGTCACATCTATGTAGTCCCGTGCGACGCTTGTCATTCAACTTTGCATTGGAGATTTTCTGAATGGAATTTTACGGTAGATTTTTTAAGGTGTATACAAATTACAAATCAATATAGTTAAGTGATGTTCATGTATAATCGATATTACCATATCAAAATTATTGTCTGAAACAGAAGAAGAAGCAATATCCGTGTTCATACCTAGATACAATGAAGCAGGCGGCTCTTCCCTCTCTTCGGAAATTCGGATCGAGACATCAACAAACCCTAGAGGTTTGTTGGAGTTCCTTTTCCGAAGCTGGAAGCTCCCAACTTCCTCAACAGGCTTCCTAACACCAGAATCAGAACTATGTTTGTCCAAAAATTCTTTCAAAAGAATAGTGGCAGATCCTAAGAGGCTCTCTTTAAGAAAGATGGGCTCTCTACTGTAAACTTCAACATGAACTGCCAAGTCTTGTAACTCGGGTTCCGACGGGTCAATCCCCGTCGAAAATCCCATTTTCCAAACTGGATTGGCTTTCCCTGAAGCATCAACTTTGGTGCAGTACTTACTATCAGGAAAGATCCATCCAACGGCGTACCATTGGAGCTTCCATAGTGACGAAGTTCGCCTGAGCCCACGAGCAGAGATGAGGCATACCTCAACCCATATATTTCCCATTTCTCTTCTATTTTTGTGTGTGTGAAGAAGGTGGTATGCAACTGCTGCTTCTTTTCTTCTTAAAGTCAATAAAGGGGGAAAAAGATGTCTCCTACTTTGCATCGGTTAACAAGGCTAGCTTGCTTTATGCCAATGCTAATTATTTATTTAATCCAATTCTTATACTCAAGCTTCACCTTTTATGGAGACAAGTATGGTGCTTGTACGTTGTATATACGCGGACCTTATGATTTGTTTTATTTTATATTATAAATAATCTCATTATGATAATTTTGTAGAATATTGTGCGAAAATTTGATTCTTGTGTTATAAATGAACGAATGATATTAAGTTATTATTTGTGTAAATATCTAATAATGGTGTGTATCATATGTTTGAGATAAATAGTTAAGACTCAAAGAGTGTCTTCTGATCGAATTGTTGAATTGAGTGATCTCATTGTTCATCCTCAATGTCTTGTTTGGAGTGTAGTATTTCATTAGAAATTTCGTGCACAGTTTCGGCCAAGTAGTAATTGCCTCAAAATCCAATGAGTTATACCACAGATTCGCCTTGTCTCTCAATGAGAAAGAGAACAATCGAAGACGGATAACCTCAGCTCTTACTTTGTTCATATTGATAGCACCACAAACTTCAAGAAATTTTGCCAGATGCGCATTCAGATCCTTCAATGCTTCACCCCAAACTGATTTTACTGGACCATGGAGATCAGAGCATACTTTAGTTCAAAGTTGTTGGCATCTATGGGAGGTAGTCTGCATCCCCCAAAGTTTTCGTATAACTTGATGCTCCACCGCCTCTCGAATCAAAGGTGGTGCAACAAGCTCAAGCCTCCATCTCATCTTCTCTGTTGCAACCATCTTCTCAGCATGAATTCTCTATCCGTATTTGTGTCTTACAAAAGTTTCAATCTCGAGATCTATAAGTACCTACTTCTTTGTACCTCTAGATCTTATGATCATAAGATATGAAATCAAAATGCGGCACATATAATAAACACAAATAAAATAATAAAATAATTAACAATATAAATTATATCCTAAATTAAAGTTGAATAGTTAAATCAAATATTAACCAATAATTACTTCAGTCCCTGCAAACATCGTCAAGCACGGTCCGAGCTTGATTTCTTCAACTTCTTTTTTATTATAACCAAATTCCCTGCAAAATTAGACCAAAACCAAATCTATCCAATGCAACAAAAATCAAGCGTAAAGTTGTAAACATAAACCTTTGCACATAATTAATAATTAAAATAAATACAAAATCAACTCTAAATTGGTGCAAAATTTCAGTTTAACATTGACCTGTCCGTCGCACATAAGAACTGGGTGCGAGGGTCGCGCCATTTGTGTAAATATATAATAATGGTATGTATTATACATAGAGGTGACAAAACTAGTCCGGCGGGGCTAGGCAGCGAAAATATAAATCTGAAATAAATTTGGCCCGGCTCGGCGTGACCCAAACAAGGTAATGGCCCAATAAAATACCCTTCGGCCTACGGCACCTTAGTCCAATCCGTTTTTTTGGCCGAGTTGGGCTACAAAAATGTAGGCCCGAAATGAGATCGGATTGGGCGTGGCCCGACCTGATCCTTCATAATTGGTCGATGGGCTGGGTTGTGAGGCCCGATTTTCTATCCCTAATCATACAGGAGAGAGAAATACATTTTGATAAAGTGCATTTTTAGTATTGGTAATCATAGCTTAAAAAATGAACACAAGGAGCGCCTCAGAACAAGGCACCCAAAAACCTCCCCTAAGGCACCGCCTCATGGCCCTCTATGAGGCTTAGGGCTCAGCTCAATTGAGGTGGTCGAGGCGTTTCGAGGTGATAAGGCTCCCCTTGGTCGTGATCGGGGCTGTAAATGAACAAAACTGATCGCGAGCTATTCGGAGCTTGATTCGAAAAAAACTCATTCACAGTTCGTTCATATTCTAAATGAGTTGAGCTTGCGCCTTGTATCGAGTTCGATAAAATTATCGAGTCGAGCTCAAATAAAGTTATTCGGCCCAGCCAACTCGCGAACATGCTCGAGCTCAAAATATTATAAATATTTCAAATGTGTAAATTAAATAAGCTATTTTTTCGAGCTCGAATATGTAAATTAAAAAAGTTTTTTTTTCAAGCATTCAAACTCTGGACTGATTAGTAAATTTTTGAGAATTTCACGAGTTGAGTTCGAGCCGAATTTGAATATGATAAATATTTGTCGAGGGGAGCTTGAACAAGAGAAAAAAAAATCGAATCGAGCTCGAGCTCTTGAATATTCCTTAACTAGTCAAGCTTGAACATTAGGATATTCAGTTCGTTTACCGCGCCAGTCGTGATTTATTTTTCTTTTTTGGGCTTTTTTTTCCTTTCTAATGGGCTATTTTAAAACCTATGTTTTAAGTCTTGGTCGGAAAATTCTATGACGCGTGAGGACGCAGTGTGACATGTGTCACAATAGATCTAATTTGTGACACTAAGTGTCACATTATATCTATTGTGGCACATGACACTATATGTGATGCGTCATAGAATTTCCCGTCTTGGCCATGTCTTTCTACCCCTAGTCTACTGGCCTCCATCTCAAAATCGGCAATCGCGATAGAGGGTAATTTTTTTTTTGCTCATCCACTCGGCTCTTCTCCTCTCCTCTCTTCCAGTTCGGCACACAAGAAGACACTTACAAGTAAACCTTCTCTGTCTTCATTTGTTTTTTTAGATGATGTCTTTAGGATGTGTTAATTTATGAGCTCTTTAAGTTTTTTACTCGGTATTTGGTAATGGTATTCAGTTCATGGATAATTAAATTCGACCTCACGATCACGACATCGAATCGTGGCATGATTCCCACTCAACCAATCCATACCTAGGATTACGTCGAAATCACTCATCTCCAAGACATGGAGATCTGCTCTCAGCACTCTATCATTGATTTCTAGCTTCAGGCCATATGCCATCTTGCTAGAAGAAACTTTCTCACCCGAAGGAATACTGACCTCTAACAATTCACCACTATCTTTGCATAAAACACCAAGCTTGGAACAGAAACTTGCAGATATAAAGAAATAGGATACACCCGAATCGAATAACACTAAAGCTGGAATATCTGATACTCGAAGAATACCTAACATAGTATCATCACCTGAATTTGTTTTCTTTTCCTCGCTCTCCAAGGCAAACAGTCGGGGCTTCACCTTTCTTTCTTGCTCTTTCTTCTTCTTCGGAAAGTCATAGGACAGATGGCTCGGGTCCCCACATGTAAAGTAAACCCTTAGTCCCGCACGACACTCTCCTGGATGGAACTTTTGGCATTTAGGGCAAGGAGCCCTATCGTTGTTTCCTCTCTGTGGGACAGGCCTCTGCTGCCATGGCTTGTTTTGCATAGGAGCTTTTCCCTTTCCTTTGTCGTAGCGAATGCCTTAAGCCGAAAGATCTATCTTCCAACCAAGCAAGAGCAGTTGATCAAGGAGTTTAAGAAGATGAACTTAGAGGTGGTGGATCCTTCCAACACCACTCAAGGGATTTTAGCAGCCTTAGTGGTTCGACCACTAATTCGTGATCGAGTTCGTGAAGCGCAAGTCGACGATCCTTTCTTATGCAAAATGAAGAAAAGAGCATTAGAGGGTTCCATTCAGGGATTTACTGTTGCGAATTATGGCACATTACTCTTCGAGGGAAGGTTGTGTGTGCCGAAGAACGAAGAGCTCAGAAAGGAGATTCTTGAAGAAACACATAATACCCCGTATTCTATGCACCCAGGAGGCACGAAGATGTTCAAAGACTTGAAGATGGTTTTCTGGTGGAGAAATATGAAGAGGTCGATTGGCCAATTCGTATCGAAGTGTATCACTTGTCAACAAGTGAAAGCCGAGCATCAACGTCCTTCTGGATTGTTGAACCCACTCGAGATTTCTGAGTGGAAGTGGGAACACATTACAATGGACTTCGTGGTAGGATTACCTCCGTCAGTCAAAGGTCATCATGCAATCTGGGTTGTTGTCGATAGGTTGACCAAGTCTGCTCATTTTCTTCCGGTGAAAATGACGTTTAGCATGGATCGATTAGCTCAGATATATATATCGATGAGATAGTACATCTTCACGGCATTTCTGTGTCGATAGTGTCAGATCGTGACACAAGGTTTACGTCCAAATTTTGGCGAAGTCTGCAAGAAGCTATGGGAACTCAGTTGAAGTTTAGCACGGCGTATCATCCTCAATTCGATGGTCAGTCCGAGCGGACTATTCAGACATTGGAGGACATGTTTCGTTGCCTTTGTTCTCGATTTTGGTGGAAGTTGGGAGAGCCACTTGCCACTTGTGGAGTTTGCTTACAATAATAGTTTCCAAGCGTCTATTGGAATGGCCCCGTATGAGGCATTGTACGGGAGGAAGTACAGATCTCCTATTCATTGCGATGAAGTGGGAGAGCGTCAACTCTTAGATCCCGAAATCGTTGAGAAGATGGTGGAAGTAATCGAGAAGATAAGAAGAAGGATCAAGATAGCTCAAGATCGCCAGAAATCTTATGCCGACGTAAAGAGAAAAGATGTGAGCTTTGAGATTGGTGACAAGGTATTCTTGAAGATTGCACCAATGAGAGGAGTGGTTAGATTTGGGAAGAAAGGTAAGTTGCAGCCACGTTATGTGGGACCGTTCGAGATTCTAGAGAAAATAGGTGATGTTGCTTATCGCCTAGCACTACCTCCGGATTTGGCGGGTGTGCACGATGTTTTCCATGTATCGTTTCTTAGACGATATGTGTCTGACCCTAGTCATGTCATTTCATATGACACGGTGCAAGTTTCTAAGGACTTGACGTACGAAGAAGTCCCAATTGCTGTGTTAGATAGAAGAGTTCATACTCTTCGAACCCGTGAGGTTCCTTTAATAAAAGTGCAATGGAGTCGGCACGGACCTGAAGAGGCCACTTGGGAGAAAGAAGTTGATATCTTAGCTCGATATCCAAATGTAACAGAAATGTTAGGCTAATTTCGAGGACGAAATTTTTAAAAGTTGGGGAGATTGTGATACCCCGTTCCTTTTTCTAAATTATGAATTATAATTTTGGAAAATGAATTTGAATTAATATTGTTTGAATATTGATCATGTGAGTATGTTTGTATTATGCCGTCGATTTGATGCAGGTTGTTCCACTCGAGCCGATACGTCATAGCACACAGAGATGTTATACTGAGTGTATAATACAGTTTGAATTTTTAAATACTAAAGTGTCGAGTTATATGGTAATGAATGAATGTAATTGCATTTAATTTTATGATTTGCCATACCTTGAGCACCCTAACGTTGAGCCGGACGGAGGTCTCGCTGCCCGGTCAGCGAGTCGGGGGTTCAGGGGCGAAGCGCCCCGATGGGGGCTAGGGGGCAACGCCCCCTGCTTTTTCGGTAAGTATTAAAAGTGTTTCGAAAATCTAAGTCGTGTTAAATGGAGTTGAAAAATGTCCGGGAGTCGATTTAAGTTCGGGGGTTGAATTGAGCAAGGTGCGCGCCCGCAGAGCGGTGAGGGCCCGCGGGGAGGCCGCGCGCCCGCGGGACGGGCAAGACGCGCGCGCCGGCGCGGGGAGCCTGGGCCGAGAGCCCCCTCGCGCGGTCGCGGGAGGCGCGCGCTCGCGCGGGCTGGGCCGGATTTCTACCTATAAATACAACACTTATTCATTTCACCTTCATTTTTCCTCTCTCTTTTGGGCGATTTCCTCCATCTCTCTCTCTCAAGAAATCCTTCAACTTTTGGAAGGGGATCCTACCAGCATCATCCATCATCTAAGGTAATCTAACACCACTTCCCTCTTGATGATTAAGCTCCATTCTTGTTGATTTGAATCTAGGGTTCATGCCCAAAATTTAGGGTTTTCGATTTTATTGATTCTCTTGCTTTGACATCTCAAACATATGGTTTATTTACCTTCTTGAAGCTATATGTGAAGTTATATCGAATTCCTATGGTTCATTGTTACTAGGGTTTGGATTTTTACCCTAATTTTCCCTTGTTTTGTTGATTGTTGGTTGGGGGTGTTGTGATGGTTGTTTGGGGTTGATTTTCATGTATGTTAGAGCTCTAGAATGAAGGTATTTGTATTTGAAATGTTGGGTTTAAAAGATTTAAATTGAGTCATGAGCATGTGATTTAAATGGGTGCACGTAACGTGTTCGATTAAATGTTTCAAGGGGTTTTAATGTGTATTTTGAGTCCAAAATCATAGTATGAGCTTGTATATCCATGGTTGTGTATGTGGAAATGTTTGAAGACTTTAAAGCAAAGTATAGCATGAGTTTGGTCTAAATTATGATTTAATTGTATAATTCGACATCTAAAATGAAAAGAGGATTAAAAGGTGCTAGGTGACGTGTTGTGGCTCGAGGGTGGACAACTTGTGGGCGGCAAAGGAGTATTTCAAAGGTTGAGGATTTCAAAAGCGTCTCTTAAGGTGGGGTAACTCTAAACTGTGAACACGTGTAAGGTTATAATTATTGTTGTGCTTTGATTGTATAAGTATGAAGGGTCTTCGGACCAGAGATAAAAGAGACCCTTCGGGGCATAACAGAGATCCTTCGGGGTCGACAAAGAGACCCTTCGGGGCAGAGATCCTTTGGGATCGAATATAGACCTGTTAATGTCCTCCCTGGGGGGTAGTATGTCTGCGGGCATCCCTACAGGGCCAAAGATGTTCATTAACGGGGGCATCATGATGTTTGGACCATACGGGGTTGAGACTAGTCTCCACAAAGTAAAGAAAAGTCCATATGTTATATTTTCACTTGTGCAATTAGCTATAACTGTTTGCAGTGTTCCCCACTGAGTATGTTGTTAAATACTCACCCCATTCATTCAATGAATTTCAGGTTGAGGAGTCGAGGCCGGGGTAGGAGCGTTGTGAACACAAGAGAACCCCACAAGCTTGTGTTTATCTTTTGCATGCTCTTCTTTTGAAAATACTCATGATGTTATTATTAGTACATTTATCACTCTTTTTGCTTTATGATCAATGATTATTGGGGATGGGAATAGCCCGATCTTTTGTAGGTTATGATGTATATAACTTGATATTATGCAAAATAATTTAAAGGCGGATCGTTCGACCTTGGAGCCTTTTATGTATGAAGTATGTTATCGAACCATGTATTATGTATGTTAAAATGTAGGACGTTAGACGAGCGGGTTGAGTAAGACCTATGAGCCCGATAGGTTAGATGCTTTTACTAAGTTTTTTACTTGATAATGGTATTGAGTATTGATTAATGTGTTTAATGAGCTTTTAATTTATGTGTTAATTCACTTTAATTTTAATTCCATTTTAGTTTTTAGTGTTATTTATTTTGAAAAAAAATAATTGTGGAGCCCAGTGCATGAACACATTGGGCGAGTGCACTGCACGAGTCACCGGATAAAAATAATTAAATTAATTCACTTTAATTTATATTTTCATAATTTCATTTTAGGATATATATTTTTTGGAAAAAAAAAACAAAATAAAAAAAGTTCACGCGCGCGTCTGACCAGACTGCGAGATTTTTGTTTAAAATGGGTAATGCTCTGTTTCCTCTCAAGTTGTTGAAAATATTTTCTTTTAAGGAAATCCTTTAACGTGCAATTGTGACAGTTGTCTCTTCGTTTCTCTTGATAACAGGGCGTTAAACCATCTCTAAAAGTTTACTCCATTTTACAGCAGCTCTAACTTTATTATACATCAAAATTTGTATTTTATCTCCAATAATTTGTTCTAAATTCTTAATTAAAAAGAAATGTTTCATAATATTCTTTTTTATGTATTTAATAATATTGTAAAGAAAAAAAAAATAATAATTATTTATAATTCTATGAATTAGAATAATATTATTCCGTAAATGCTCAATTAATGCTTTATTTTTTTTATTTTCAATATTTTTATGTTAGTAATTTTATTATGTAATTTTATTAAATGTCATTTAATTTCAGCATAAAAAACAAATAATATTTACATTCTTATTCGATGTCATTTTATTTTCAAGATTTTAATTTGAGGTACGATTTTATATCTGAATAAATAATTGCAGAGGAAAAGAGGAAATAGAAAAGAAAATGAAAAAAAAGAATAGGGATAAAGCAGCTCTACTGGATGGGTTTTACAACAAGAAATAGAACCACTGATGGAACTTCATTTTTCACTTTTTTGCTCCAAATTTGAAATTTAGAGCAACTATTGGGGATGCTCTTACAACTCGGTACAAGAATAGTTTTATGTGCTCGTAGGCATGTGTGTTTAGGGCCGGCCCATAGGGGTGGTCAGGTGAGCCACCGTCTATGAGCCCCCATTCTGTTGGAGCCTCCAATTTTTATTTTTATTTTAATATTATATTTAAAAAAATATAGTTTTTAAAATATTTAATACAAAGTCTAATAAAAAAATGTATGTATCATCAATCTATTTATTTTTCGAGATGTTACTATCCAAGTTTAACAATTTTTATTTTTCGAATATTATCAATAAATATAGATTGATAACAATAAAATATTTTGTATCATATTTAAAATAATAAAGTCTATTTATATGTTGTCTTTCTATCTCATATTTTATAGCATGATTGAAAATTAGGTTAATTTTTTTTTCTTTTTTTTTTAGCAAGTTAATTTTTTTTTTCAAAAATTAGATATTGGGAAAAAATGATTTTGATGAACTTATTGATAATTTTGCTTCTCAATACTTGTATCTTTTATTGTATTTTTATAAGTATTGATTACACTTTTTTCAAAATTTAGGATGAAAACAATATTGAAATTTTTTTCAAAATGCTCGTAAAAAATATATATGAGGGCCCTCTTTTTATGTTTTGCCATGGGCTCCTGAAATGTTAGGACCGGCCCTGTGCGTGTGCTTTCAAAACTTTGCCAAATTTTATTATTGATCCACCAGTTCACGCCGGCAACGTTTATTCCTACCAAGGTTCAAAATTTATATGATCCAACAGGTTCATGAACAATCTGCCCTCAATTATCACAACGGTAATCTCCTTGCACGTGGTGTTGTTCTATTGCAGACACATTTAAAAACCCATTACCATCAAGCTCAAAGCGAACATTCATATGATCAACTCCCTTAGCATAATGTTATGTGTCTGTATTGTGTCTATGAGCGGCTCATACAAATGTCAAACCAATCCCGTAAAAAAGACAAAAATTTATATAAGACGGTCTAACAGATTACAATCTATTAGACAGATCAAACTGGCTCAAAATCCACCCAAATTAATTTAAACCCGGGGCCCAAACCCACCCATTTGAGCCCTGCAAGCATGGATCTGAATTTTTAAAAAAAAATATTGAAAAAGGCCCTTTTGAGCCCAACAGATCTGGGCACCAGGTCCCCTCTCCTTTTTTTATTTTTTTATGATTAGTTTCAATTTTATTTTATTTTTTCAAAAATATTTTATTTCATCCCAATTAATTATTGAGTTAGTGCATGAGTCCACGCATTAACGTTAGACAAGTGAACTGCGCAAGCCGTCAAACAAAAAATATTAAATTAGTTCAATTTAATTTAGGGTTCACTATTCCATTTTATAGTATACATTTATTTAAAAAAAATTAATTATCGAGTGCAGTGCATGAACTCACGCGTTAATATCGAATGAGTGAATTGTGCAAGATGCCAGATTTAAAAATTAAATTAATTCAAAAAATTTATAAAAAAATTGAAAATTGGAAAAAAAATTGAAAATAAAAAGAAAGGGAAGAGGGGGGCCATTGAAAAAGAAAAATAAAAAAGAAAAAGGGCGGGGGACCACCTTCTGCGTAAAAAAAAAAAAATCCGTCTAACGGATCTCACAGGAGATCTCCTCGTTAAAAAAAAGCCCTGAGTTTGGGCCAAGTTGGGTTGGCTCGAAGGGCTAGCCTAGCTTGCCCATTTTCGGGCTTGTACTGTGTATGAAATCTGGCTCGGTCAATTTTTGGCTGGCCCAAATTCACAGCCTTGTGCGACAGGTATAACGATATCATAGGCTATGACTTTGTCGGGATTATGCTCTTGTAGAGCTCCATGCCATTGAATAAGTCCCAAGTGAAAATATTCAAGAGAAAATCTATAGATATCAAAAGTAGCCCGACTAGCCTGATTTTGGGTCTACGTGGGTCTTGATATTTTTGCTCGAAAAAATTGGGTCTGGTAGTTCTCGGCCCGAAAGAATGCATTGGCTCATGGGTTTAGGCTAGGTCGGGCCAGCCCATAAAATTTATGCTTGAGCTCACGGACGGCCCGAAAATCCCCTTTTTAGAAGGCTTGGCCCCCAATAAAAGTGCCTATAATTTTTGGGTTGGGTCGGGCCTTTTTTTTACATTGACCCATGGGCTCGGGTCGGGCCCCATGCATATCAAACAGAAGTCAATTTAAATAATCATGTGTATTATCTATATTTTCATAAGGGCAAAGGGCAAAAAATTACTCGGACTATATGTCCAATCCTATCTAGATGTATGGACTATTTTTTTTAGTATAAACACATAACTAAACTATTTAAAAGTACAACCGGCCCTCTAAACTATTCAAAAAACAAACAAACTGACATTTGACGTTAACACTATTTGTTTTTTTTCGTTCATTAAAATGTGACAAGCTCAATTCTATCACTTATGATTGTCGATCAAACAAATTGAAATCACGGCCAAATAACCCACACTAAGTTTCAAACACCTCTTTTAATTTTAAAATCAAACATCGAATCAGTATTGAGATTTAAAATCTAATTCGTAATATAAACACTCGTCATCGATATTTCTCCATGTAATTATTCTATCGTTTAACACCCGATTGACAACTGATTGTATAATTAGAAAGCACATTTCATGTATCATCGTTCAAATCAATCATAATTAGACCGAAGAATTTATGCGCATTTTATTTAAGGAAAAAACTAACGGTATTAAACGAAAAGTGTGAATTTGATATATTTTTGAATAGTTGAGGAGGCCGATTACACTTTATAAATAGTTTAGGTATATATTTGGGCAAAAAAATAGTTCATACGTCTAAGTAGGACTTGACATATAGTTCAGGTGTTAATTATTTGACCATTTGCACTTTTCCTAATGTATTACCAAAGTAAACGGTTATTTGCATCTTGCTATTGTAATAGAGACTCATCATTTTATAAAGTATATATATATATATATATATATATATATATATATATATATATATATATATATATATATATATATATATAAGTGTATCAGATTCATAGGCGGGAAGGAATCGAACCACTGATAGAATGTTGAAAACATCCTCAATTTCTGCACAAAAGGAAGATCATCTTCCAACATTTTACCTGTCTGCAACTAAAAATTGTTAGCAGCTTTGAAAAATGGATTACTATTTTTGAAAATCTCTTGGAGGAGGAAAAGCCAGAAGCTTTCTACCAGCAGATATCATCTGCTCATCCTTGGAATAGCTAGAGAGAGAAGGAGCATACATCATCGTAGTCGATCCCAACATATCCTCTCCAAATCCACAACCTCTGAAGAATAGCCTGTGGAGAATCAGGCGATAACATATCAATTTGCACCGGTTTATGATCACAGGGGATAACGAACGAAACAACAACTACAGCACATTATACAAGGAAGAAACATACTTAAAAAATCATACTATCAGACTCAAAACTATAACTACACTGTATTGCAAATGACACAGTTCAAGTTAAGAAGATCAAGGAAGATTTTCTTTATGTAATGTGCTGATGAAGAAGTCTCCAACTGAAGAATAACTAGATTATGCACTTGTATTGTAATGACAAGTAGAAAATAGTAAAAATATCAAGAATTTACCTTTCTTTACCGCTGCAGAGCGCAGCTATATCATATATGTCTCTGTTAATGAGCATTCTGCAACAAAATTGGGATTTTTAAGGCAACTTAAACTTAGATATAGCTCACAGAAACAAAACCAAAACTATTACTAGGAACTTTTACTTCCAAGAAATACAAGGTAAATTGTGCCTATCAACCATTAGAAGTTAGAACTAACCTTATTATTCTCTTAACAATCATCCGACCTATTCCCCTACCGCGAAAAGCAGGGTGAACCTGCACCACATTGTGAAACAAAGTGTATGAATTTGCCAAAGTTTACCGAACTAATTGCTGGAAAACAGCACAAATAGTAAAACAAATGCGAATTTTGAACCCACTAAATCAAAAGAAAGGCTAGCCAAGAAACAGCGTTATCTTTCTTGAAAATGTATTATACTTATTCAAAAATTTCAGTAAACTAATACCTATAATAAAACTGAAGCCAGTTGGATTCAAGAACTGCAATATTGACCTGAAATTCAGACTAAAATCATAAACCTAAACAATATTGATTTAGATTCAAGAAATTCAAACTAAAAATCATAAAACATACCATAAAACTATACAATAGTCATTTAGATTCAAGAAATTCTGACCAAAAAATTACTCTTGTTTTCAATTTCCTATTGTTCCCCTTTCTCGTTTAATTGACCCGACTTTCAGTCTTCTCTGAATTTTTTTGCTTTCTGTTTCGATTTCTTAGTCTTGTTTTTCTGAGGCTTATTTAAAGGAAGTATGTTACATAACTAGAAACACATGCATTAACTAACCATGGTATCATAACATTATTCACTCCCCCTCTTAAAAATTCTCTCAATCTCACTTCCTCCCCTGCCAAACACAAAGCTAAACCCGAAACCTTCTCCTTCTTCCCCCCATACGCCAATACAGGAGGAAATCTTCCTCATTCATAGTTGTTTCCATCATATTTTCCCTTTGTTTTTTTACATGTTTAATGTTTTCTCCCTTTGATGGCAAATATTTGGGAGTAGAAGTAGTCATCTTCCCATTTTGAGATGATTTTCATTGCGGAGAAGATTATATGCTTAATAAATACTTTATTCGAGTTCCATATAATAAATATATTAGCTTATCATAATTCTAAAGGAAATGGAACGAGGCAGGAAACCATACTTAGCCACGTTATCTACATGGATAAGCTCCAATAATCCCTTGAAACTTTATATAGCCTTAGTCCGCTACTTTTTCTGCATTTACTAAATGAAATTTCTTCTTTGCATATAAATATTAAAAGAAGAAAACAAAAAGAAGAAGAAAAAGAAAACTGACCATGATATCATAGATGGACGCCGTGAGTCCCAAATCGGAAACAGCACGGCCGAACCCTATCAACCGCCCATTTTCCGGCGTCACCGGCGCCACTCTTCTGATCCAATTTCCACCAATGCCGACAACGCTCGACGAATTAGAGGATTGGGACGCTACGAATTCGAGCTTGGTGAAGACAGAAATGACGACGGAGCTGTGGGAAACGGCGGTGCGGAGCTTGTGAGCGTCGATGGGGTCCACTCTGCCGGCGGCGTCGATTGTGGGGAAGCGGTGGCAGGAGTGGTTGCAGACGACGTAGAGCTCTCGGAGGTGATGTGGGTTGACGTGGGATGGGTTCGTGGAGATGAATAGTGGCGGAGGAGGAGCGGAGTTGGGTTTGATTTGGGCGGCGATTTTGGGTGGCGAGGGTAAAAAGCGGCGGAATTTGGAGGGAAGATTACCAACTTGTACGGCCGTTGCAACTGCCATTACTGCTTTCTTTCAAGTTTCCTTTTTCTTTTTATTTCCTCGTCTATAATAATGGCGTTGGGCTAAATTTGCTCGAATATTAACTGCCTCTGGTTTTTTACTTTTCTTATCATTTCTCAACCGGTCTAAATTATACTTTGATATTTATCTTCTAGGTTCTTTTTCAAAAATAATTTTTTTAAATTAATAAAATGGGGTGGTCTCCTATGAGACGGTCTAACGGGTCGTTTTCATTAGACGGGTCATAACCCGAACCGTTTTCCCAGCTTCATATCTGGTGACACTTCAGTTCATAGTATGTGACACTTCAGTTTATGATTGGTGATACTTAGCTTCATCTCTCGTGACACTGGGCTTCACACAATAGTTAAAGATATTACTAAAAAATATTTCATATCTGGTGACACTTTCAGTTCATAATATGTGACACTTCAGTTCATGATTGGTGATACCTAGCTTCATATTCGGTGACACTTCATTGTTATTTGCTTTAATAATTCAACGTGATAGTTCGTTGTACATGCTTGTTATGTTAGTGATACTTCATGTTACAATTGATAGGACTTCACATAATAGTTAAAGATATTACTAAAAAAATATTAAAATTTATTAAGACTTATGCTGCTTCATATCCGGTGACACTTCAGTTCATAGTATGTGACACTTCCGTTTATGATTGGTGATACTTAGCTTCATATCTGGTGACACTTTATTGTGACCCGGATCCGGGTCGGATTTTAATATCCGTCTAACAGTTTATGACCCGTTAGACAGTCTAACACAAGTCTTTGTCTAATAAAATAGTATTCGTTTTTAAAATATATATAAATATATTATTTGATTAATTTTATGGCCCGCAAATTGTTAAGGGAAATTTACTCTTTGATACCTACATTTTGGGCATTTTTTTCAAAAATAAACCACTTTATTACTATTAGCAAAACAGTATTCACTTTTTCAAAATTTTTACAAATCTAACCTCGATCAAATTTTCAGCCTAAAATATCTATGTGGCACGCCAGAATTCTTGCGTGGCTTTTTTGCTCCAATAAAAAAATTACCTGGATATTCCATGTCAATTATGAACTAAAAATAAATTTATTGGGCATACCACATAGATATTTTAGGTTGAAAATTTGATCGAGGTGAGATTTGTAAAAATTTTGAAAAAGTGGTACTGTTTTGTTAATAGTAATAAAGTTGGTCATTTTTTAAAAAGTGTTCAAAATGTAGGTATCAAAGTGTAAATTTCCCAATTGTTAACTTGCTAGAATTCATTGTCTTAATTATTGTAAAAATAAACATTGTGCAAATTTTAAGAACAATGTTATGAGTAACGTTGAGGAATAAATAATATTTGTACAAAAATAGTTTTAAACCACACCCCTTACGATATCTGATTGCCTCAGGGTAAAATTCACTATCACTAGTATCACTAGTAGGGGTGGCAATTCGGGTTGTCGGCCTTTGCCCAAGTCCGTCAGGCCAATGGAAAAAATTGAGTAGGGTCAGGCCGGTTCAAAATCTCTTCAGGCCTATTTTTTAGGCCCAACTCGGCTTGATTTGTTGCCCACGGGCTGTAGTGTAAATTTTTATTTTTTGTTTAAATGGGCGATTCGGACTATTTGATTTTTCGGGTTGGGCCGGTTCATGTCTATTTTTTAGGGGCCAACCCAGCCCAAATTTGGTGAATCATGTATCGTATCCACAGGGACTGAAACAAAGATCAATAATGTGTACTAAGCTAATAGCTCTCTATCATCCAGGTTACCAAATTCGGATTTACTAAATCTAGACACGAATTTAAATGAAATTAGAGAAAATAAATATACTTCAATAGACACAATTAAATCAATTAAAATAATTTAATAGACTCAATCAATTAATGAAATATTAATCCTAGGGAATGCAGTACACATGTATCGACTATGTATTAATTCAATCCTAATAATTCCCACTTTAATCCGATTATTGGTGAATAATCAGAAATATACCTACCTATCTCCGTCAGGTCTCAAGGTAGATGTATATTAATAAATTACTTATATTAATAAATTACCTATCACTTTCGTCTCTAGGTTAATTTATTAACTCCTGATAGATCAACGGATTAAATTTCCTACATATTTCATAGAACGTGTATCAAAATGTTCAATTAATCTCACTAGTTAATTATCTCCGTCAGGTCTCAAATTAACTAGCTTGCATGCATCAATTATGACCACTAATCTATGCATGAAATAAAAGTACATGAACAATTGAACACAATAATCAGACGGGAAAAATAACAAGATTAAATTAAACGCATAGCTTCAACATGCTTGCAAACCCTAGAATTAATAATAAAACTACTCACTCATAATTAAAACCATGGAAATAAGAAGAATAACAATAATCATAATCATAATATAAATTTGCGCAAGATTAAAAGAACCCGGAATGATGTTTCGTTGAATAAAACTTCAAATCTTCAATATTGAATGTCGCAATTCACAGGTGGATCTCAAATGGAAAATAAGAATAAAAACCTAAAATAATGAGAAAAGTCTATGAATTTCGTCCATACTACACCTATTTATACTAGTTATTGAAAACCCGATCCAAAAAGTGAGTTCGTGGGCCTAAAACAGGTCCGAAGCGGCCAAAACAGCGATCCACTGGCCCGTAAGCAGGTACCCGCCGATTGGCGGCCTTCTCCCGCCGACCAGTGGCCAGGTCGGTGGATTTCACTATAGAGAATCACCGATCGGCGGATGTCCCGGCAGCTTTGACCCTCTTCCACTGTTTTGATTCGTTCTGGTTCGTTTCTCGTCCGATTAACCCGATTCAAATTGCAGAATGACCCCAACTCAATTCTTTATCTTTCTAGCTTATCTCCCAACTGAATTGGATCTTGAAAGTATCATCTTTTATAGCTTGAACTTCAACAAAAATAGCAAAACATGAAAGTGCACAAGGAAAACCGAAACGACCACAAAACCTCAACTTAAACATGCATTAATCTTCAATTATCATCCACATAAACACTAAAATGCATGAAAAAGCCATGTTTATCAGTGAAGAAGAGCTTATAGTCTTCACAACCATGAAGAAATAAGAATCACATACTGAACCTTTTGCCATCAAACAGAAATCAAACGATGAAGAAATCAATGCATCGATCTTGAAAACACATATCAAGAGATGTTTAACAAGTGGTTGGAAGTTGTTGAAATCAACAAAAATATTGTTCTGAAGAATAAAAAAATCAACCAAGAAAAGATTCAACTGATGGATAATGAAGTAGATCTGCGTAAAATCATATGTGATCAGAAAAAAGAGATTGAGAAAGTAAATAAAGATTTAAAAATGTTTATGAGAAATATCAGAATGCTCAATAATGGTACTAAGAATCTGGACGAGATTCTCAATTCAAGATAGACTGGAAAAGTTCGTCATGGTCTTGGATACTCTGGACAAAGGTCTGGAACAATAGAGCTTGTGAAAGCAAAGGTAGAACATGCCCAGATCAAAGATGTTCCTAAAGAAGTTCATAACGCTGTTAAGAACGTTCCTCCTCAGAATGTACCTCTCAAGAAGATATCCCACAGAAATAAAGTGAATGTTGTCTTCCACAGCACATCAACTAGGATGAAGATCATCTGCCATTATTGTGAGGTTGTTGGACACATCAGACCGCATTGCGAAAAATATCCCATAGATCTAAAGATAATGATGATGAGATTTTTGCCCAAGGAAGTCAAAGTTACAGCTGCACGACAGGACTGGAAAAAGAAGACAGACACACCTAAAAAGCAGTGGGGTCATGGGAAAATGAGTTCTGGATATTGAAGGCATGTCAAACCTAAAAAAAGCCATGCTAGTTGATAGACTAAAAGCAAATTTGATAAGCATCGGTCAGCTATGCGATGGCGATATGCCCGTGGTCTTCACCAAAAATGATTGCAAGGTCTACAAGAAGGACAAAGAAGTTTTCATGGAAGGAAAAAGATTAACAGACAATTGTCATCGATTTAACATTCTGAAAATGTTCAATAACTTGTCAGAGATCATGCCTGGATGAAACTGAGTTATGGCATCAGAAGTTTGGCCATACTCACTTTAGGAATCTGCAGAAACTGGACAACAAATACATGATTAAAATGAATTCCTAAGATTAAGATTAATTGTGACAAAGTTTGTGTTCCATGTCAACTGGGAAAACAAATCAGATCACATCACAAGGATATTCAATACATCACCTCTAACAGAGTTCTAGATTTTCTCCATATAGATTTAATAGGACCAATGACCCATGAAAGCTATGGAGGGAAGATGTATATGTTTTTCTGCATTGATAATTTCTCTAGGTTCACTTGGATTGAATTTCTAAGAGACAAAACAGAAATATTGTTGGACTTCAAGAAATTGGTCTGTAAACTCTCTGTTGAAAAAGGTGTTTCTATCATGAGAATCAGAAGTGATCTTATAAAGGAGTTTGAAAACAAGCAATTCAATGACTACTGTGAAGAGCTTAGGATCAACCATGAATATTATGCGCCAAAGACTCCACAACAGAATGGAGTTGTTGAGAGAAAGAATATATCACTTCAAGAGATGGACAGAGCTATACACAACTGGGTTCCAACCACATACCGCACGGGTGTAAACTAAAAATCAAGGAAGGTTCTTGTTTCATGTTGGAACAGGAAAAACATTTAACTTTGGAGAACTTGTTTTCAACAAAATCATTTCTATAGCTGAAAGTTAGCTGATCAAAGCTCTCATTGTCTATCCTGTTCTCATTTACGGGATAATTAAGAAGCAAAAAAGGAATGTTGCAACCATAATGGATTCAGTTGCCAAGCCTAAGAAATCATTGAGCATGAAAATTTCCTCAGACCTGTCTTCTTCCACACGAGAGCACCTTCGAGCTTAAATTAGAAATTTGTAACCTCAAAGAAGGATTCTGGTCAAGTATCAATATCATCTACTCTCACAATCTTTGTGTATAAAAATAACATATCATACTTGCAAGGTTGTGTTGTCTTCCATGCTCAAAAGACTCTCGAACATGCTGCTGAAGGAAAAAAGTTCAAGAACTTCTTTAGAGTGAAGAATTCTCTAGGCTTTCTATAGAGAAAGAACAACATTTGCAAATCTTGGCTAAAACCGCAGTCAAGGAGAGTGAAGATATTCAGAAAGAGAAAGACTATCTCAGCAAGACAACTAAGCCAGAAATTGAAAAAGAACATGATGAAGAAGAGGTTGAGCATGAAGAAGAGTCTACAGAAGAGCAAGAAGAAGAAGAAGAAGATGATGATGATGATGATGATGATGATGATGATGAGGAGGAGGAGGAGGAGGAGGAGGACGAATAGAAGAATGATAAAGCATGGGAATTTGAGTCTGCACAAGAAGAAGATGATTAATCTACTGCAGACAAGTCTGACTGAATAAATCTCCATCACGATGATCATTTGCCTAGATCTGTAGGAAAATAGGGGAGTATTTATTTTATCTTCATTTTTTTGATAAAAATAATTTTATTTTGCTCTTATTCTACAAGAATTTTTTATTGAGTTTTAGTTTTTTTGTTTGAAGCTCTGTACCTTGAGCTTCTTGATGATGTAACAAACTTGTAACCACCTCATCTCATTACATTACATCATTCACACTCCTCCATCCAGTTAATGTCTTCATTACTCTGATAACATGTTAATGATCTTTATTGCTCTGATAAAAATGAAAAAGAAAACGCATAAAAGAAAATGAAAGAAAAGAAAGAAAAACAGAGCTGAAGTTCTTAATAATATTCGCAAAGATCTAGGTGAATGTCTCTACAACTGAAGGAGTTGCACTTGAAAAAATAAAGGAACTAATTTATCAACAGATAAAAACAAATGGGGAGATTGTTAGTGTTATACTTTGCACTATATTTTTATCACGTGTTGTACTTTGCACTTGCATTAGTGTTTGATTGTTATTGATATTTATGACATTAATCAATACTAGAGTATTTAGTTTTTCCAAGTACACACGTTGTTCTAGACAATATTCGCAAAGATGTACAAGAACATGATCTGAACTTCAAGAAGACAGCTCAAGCATGGAGACATGATTGAGATGAAGATGAAGACAGTTGTGCATCGAGACATAACTAAGATTGTTCAACACACTAAGTACTGCCAGCTAGCTTGAGTGATAGCTAGAAGTCAGTTTGTGAACATACAAGTCATTCTGTTGTGCTATATGAAGTGAATGTTCAAGATTAACAATGTTCATAGCAAAGTTCGTGAATATTTGCATGAACATGTTTTGTCCAGATTGTTCTTCCAAGGTAATTAAAGTTGTTCGAAGTTTGCCAAACAAGAAGAGATTTAAGATCGTTCTAGAAGATGTCTTAAACAACTTGAAGAGCATATGATTGAAGATAAGATAGAAGTCTAGAGATGAAAGAGTTATAACAAGGCAAGTCCGCGGATCAATGTTTAATTAAGGAAGTTTCCTTATTAGATTCTGAATAGGATCATGACTTCTGATTTCCTTGTTAAGGCTATACTTTGATCTATAAATAGTCTGGGATCAGAACTTGTTAGACACACCGAAATAGACCAAAAGATTTGAGTTAGAGAGATTATGCAAGAGCTCTACGTTGTTTAAAAAGACACATTAGTTTTGGTTGTCAGTTTAGGCTAGAGTTTAGTGTTCTAGTTATCGTATAGTGAAACACTTTTTATACACCGTCAAAAGATTTCTCGGGAGAGAATACACATGGAGACAAGCTAGAAAGAGTATAAGTTGTGAGGGGATCTCACAGTTCAATTCATCGAAAGAGAGTGTATGAGTATAATGAGTATTGAGTGATGGGAGGTCAGCTGCTTGTAATATCCCAAGTAAATGTTGCATTAGAGTAGTGAATTATTTTACACGGACCTGAGAAGTCCCCCTGATTTAGATCGATTGATGGAACATGGTTACCAACTCATTGTGTATTTTACTTTCTACAATCTCAATTAAGTTCATAATAACGTTCTTGCACATTATTGTGACCTTTATCTATCAACATTCAATCACGTTTCTATGAATGTTTGCAAAATAAATACTTCATACAATCGTGTGTAATTTCAAAATTGATTTCCTTTCATATGTGAAGTCGGTTTAATCATCTATAAAAGAGGTGGTCAAATTCAGTTTAAGGTGTGGATCAAACTAAATAATTCAAAAGATATATTTTTAGTGTTCTACATGTTTTGAGCATATGTTTTTCGGTCCCAACTAGAGTTGTTCATTTAGGTATTCAACGTAGAGTTTAACGTCCTAGTGTTTAGAATCTTTTTCTAACACTTAGGTTTTTATTTATAATTAGGTAGAAGTAGGTTCGAGATAGTTTACTTGTGAGAATTAGAGAGATCTAGAGTGTGACGGGAAACTTCTTGAAGTCAGGAGACCACGCATAGGCGAACCTTGAACGTTGTCAGTGCCGGGCTGAGCCCTTCTATTTGATTGTGCACTGTCCTGTACTTGTTGTTCATGGACTCTCCCGTGCATTGGATTTCTAAAAAAGAGTATTCGAAGATCCAATCTAGGATTCAAGCCAATTGGATTCCCTATTTTATTGCCTACTTCAGCCTCTATTTTGATTTCACCGTCTTCTTCCAAGCTGGATTGATTTGAATCACTTTGAAGGTCATAAAAGCTTTGGTGCCTGATTTCCATTATAGCTTCGCATTTAACATCTTGGACGTCAAATCATAAAAATGGTGTAAAATGTAGAAAAGGCATCGACTGAAGTAAGTTCATCGTGTAAGTACCTGAGTATGAATTTGCATTGGATTAGTGGATTGATTCTCACTTGGACGTGGTCCTCTAGAGTAGGTGTTTACCAAACTGGGTCAACATATTACGAGTTCTTTACATGCTTTCTATTTTGTTCAATATACAACAAACTGTTAGTACACTTAATTGAAAACCAGTAAAGAACACCACAAATCTGAGTAGTGTCGACATTTACAGTAGCATTATTGATAATTGTGTTTCTGACAAAATAAATAGAGAATAAGATAGAGATAGAGATAGAGAGAGTGCACAATATCCATGACAAGATAAAAAAAGAAGATAATTGAGAAAGAGATGATAAAAGAATAAATATTACGCATATACCCCAATCTTAAAATTAGACAAATATTACAAAACTGTTATCTTGAATTGGATTAGATCTTGGCCGTTGATTTTTTGATTGATAGATAGTGTTAGATGAGTTTGTAGTTTACACATGAGACAATGAATCTCGTTTGATCCATTCCATATATATATATATATATATATATATATATTGTTGGTCTCATAATCGCTTAATAAATTATTAGAAGGGAGTGAATAATCATGACACTTAATCACTTTTTAGAATTATTAAATTTTTGTGGAAACATTCACCACTTACTTAACTGAAGCACTGAAGCTGACAACTTAAGTTGGTTTTCCCAAGTACCATTCAGCTAAGTTTTGGCATAGTTGGTGTACTCAGTTGTTATTTGTGAATGATAAGAATTGTAATAACACTTAGATAAAATTTGCACACACAAATACAACTGATAACTTAAAGATAGAATAATTAAGGAAAATTGTAAAGAAGACACCAGTTTATAGAGGTTCGAGTCCAAACTGAATCTACGTCTTTTCTTCTTCCAAAACCTGAAAAGTGATCACTTATACTTTAGGAGCCTATCTTATTACAAGTCGGATCACACAGTTGATCATCTAGTATAGTCACTCATACTTGCAACGCTCAATCTCACCGCTATTATTGTAGGTCTAGCTCTATTTCAAGCATGATAATCTCTCAACTCATAGACATTGTCTATTGATGCACTTATGAGGTGTTATTGCAATTGGTAACTCACAGTTATCACATTCAGTTTCCATAGATATTGTTGAAGAAACTTGACAACTCACAGTTTTTCATTGAACTTAGTTTCTACCACTATTGCTCATCAGCTCACATTTTCCCACTTAGCTCAGTTTTCGCCGCTACTGTTGGAGAATAAAACTTCAACTCACAGTTTCCCATTGAATGCTTAGACGCTATTGCTACAAGGTTAAAAGTAATTGGGTGTTTTATATTTTCCTAGATCATTCATTTAAGCTCGAAGTTGTGTCTTGTTCTTTGAGCAGCAGCAGCAGCCTCAGAACTTAGCTTAAGTTCTGGTTCTCCATGCTTCATTTTCCTCCTCTTCTGTGGACTCGCGTGGAATCGTCATCTTTGTCTAAATGATGATCTCTCCAAATGATTTTCTTTTATGAGGTGTTCAAGATAGAATCTTTGAAGAAGCTTATCATTAAGGCTTTCACCTCCAACTTCTTTTTCCACTGCATGAGCTTCGTCTTTTATATGTCTTGTCTATAAGTTGTCATTACACGTAAGTTTGAATATTTAGGCTATAGTACAATCTCATCCTTTAATCAAGGTGATCATTGAGTTGTTCTTGTATATATGTCTTACCAGAAGTTGTCATTACATCTTAGGCACAATTGAAACCCTTAATCAACGTGATCATTACGATCTCAAACCTTAGTTTGAATCCTCAGGCAATGGAAAAATCTCAACTCTTAATCAAGGTAATCATTACAAACTCAACCCATGGCACAATATCAACCCTTAATCAAGGTGATAATTACAATCTCAACAATGGCACTATCTCAACCCTTAATCAAGATGATTATTAAAATCTTAATCCATGGCACAATCTCAACCATTAATAAGGTGAATATTACAATCTCAGCAATGGCACAATCACAACCCTTAATCAAGGTGATTGTTACAATCTCAACCCATGGCACAATCTCAACCATTAATCAAGATGACCATTACAATCTCAATCCTTAATCAAGGTGATCGTTGAGATTGTTCTTTTCCACTGCAGGAGTTTGGCTTCTATGTCTCAAATTCTAATCTCCGAGAGTTACTTGGGTTGTGATCAAACCCAAATGTGTAACCTTAAGGAGTCACAGTCTCCATCACTTCATCATTGAGACCCGATGATCTGCCCACGTACAACCCAAAGTCCTATTGTCAAGAACTGAGATCTGAGATCCGAGTGTTGATAACGAGATCTAGAACTGTCCCAGACACGGGCACATGCACAGGCACGGGTGCGCATGAAAGTACTTGTGCTCGTGATCAATCCCAAATGTGTAACCTCCGCGTGCGCATGAAAGTACTTGTGCTCGTGATCAATCCCAAATGTGTAACCTCCATAAGTCACAATCACCATCACTTCAGCATTGAGACCCGATGATCTGCCCATGTACAACCTAAAGTCCCCGATGATCTGCCCATGTACAACCCAAAGTCCTATTGCCAAAAACTGAGATCTGAGGTCAGAGTGAAAGTCCTATTGCCAAGAACTGAGATCCGAGGTCTATATTTTTATTTTAATAGATGGTCCTAACACCTAATTGAGCTGTTTTGACTCGTGCTATATTTTTATTTTTCTTATGCTATTCTTTCACATACTTGTGCACATTAGATATTTCACTCAAGTGATTAAACACTTAAATGCTAGTCTTAACTAAGTTAAGACTTCAATGTGGGATGTCATAAATGTGACTTCTCATTTCCCTACATATGATAAATGTCATTTCTAGTGATCAATTTTAACAATTAATTTCTCACTACATAAAATCGATTTTGAAAAATAAAAATACTACGATTATCTATTATAAATATTGATCAATTCTACACTATTCAATTCCTTCAAAATTAAATATTTTGACCACTACAAATGAGATAAAATGAAATACGATTCACTTTACTTAACCCGATTTTCCAATCTTATTAATATCTCATCAATCAATCCACCTAAGCAATTTGATTCACATCCAAACTAGTCACTTTCATCGATTTTATGACACAAAACATTTTCTTGTAATCCTCGAAGATTCAATTGAATATGTTAATTTAACCTTTAAATTAACTAAATCCTCAATTAATTAATTAACTAATTACCATTACTTAACTAGATTAAACTTTTTAAGTTAAACCTAATTTAATAATGACACTTACTAAATAAGTGTGTGACGCTTCACAACTAGCACTACTATGAGAGTTCTTAACACTTTGCAATTTTATGAATAACATAGAGTTGGTTAAATCAATCTAATGAGAATTACTCCTTCTAGGATCAACTATTGAATTCCAACAATCTACTAGCCATTATGAATAACATGTTGTCTCGTTCAGTGAATTACAATGGAAGTACAGAAAGGTAGAAGAGTAGAATAGCAACAATTACAATATTTAACTGAATTTAACAAAGCAAGAAGATAGGAACCGATGTGCAGATTCCGGCAAGTCGAGTCGAGGGGACCTCTCTCCGCAAGACAAATACGCCCCGGCTAGTGCTCACGGTTTGGCGGTTATCTTTCAAAGATGAAACGGCTTCGTCCTTCCGGCAGTAGCACCACAAATCCGGCAAGGTTCCGGCGAACTAGACAACGTCGAGAACTGGGAGCTTTGACTCAAAAGGATTCGTATGCAACAATATGAAGGTGTGATCGATTATGCATAATGTGGCATTTGGATCCATGCAAGATGTCCTATTTATAGGCACACCTCCACTGCAGGAGACAGCTAGGGTTTGAGGGCATTCAAACCAGGTGTTGTAACCCCCCTGGAGTTACAGCTCTGCCATTAAGCCCTCCAAGAGTTACCTTCTGCAGATCCCGACAGGTGTCCCATGTCGGCTCGGATCCCAACACGTGTCCAGGCTCCAGTGGCAGCCGACCCGCTCCACGACCCGACCGTTTCTGTACGAAAAACTGATACGGCTAAGCCCCGGAAGCCTACGTACGCACAAAGTCCACCAAAAGTCCAATTGCCAAGATCCAAGTCCGAGGACGAGACGAGCACGGGCACGGGCGGGCACGCGCGTGTGGGCTCATGGCCCACATCCTTGTGCACTCAATTACTTCACTTAAGTGTTAATACACTTCTTAACTTGATTAAGAAATCAATGTGGGATTCTTTAATGTGTCTTAAACACATTATCCCACACACCATAAATGCCCAATCGTGTGACCAACTTTAACCATTTATTTCTCACTCACCGAAAATCGGATTTGAGCAAATAAAAATACTACGATTATCTACTCACGACATAGAGCAATTGTACGATATTTAATTCCTCCAAAATTAAATATCCCGGTCACAAAAAAATCGGATAAAATGAGTCACACCCACTTTATTAAATCCTATTTTCCAACATAACATAGAGTTGCTTAAATCAATCTAATGAGAATTACTCCTTCTAGGATCAACTATTGAATTCCAACAATCTACTAGCCATGGTAACATTTGACAAGTATCATGACTACCTAGATTGTAGTGGAACTGACTCAAAGTTATCATGATGCTTCAGGTCCAAGTCGAGTATTATTGTAATTTAGAAATATATTCCTAATTCAACAATTTAAGTTTCAAAGAATTTCCAACATGCTACTTTAGCGTATTTGTTATTTAACAAATTATCACAGTTATACACTTATTTCTCCATAGTAATACAAATAAAATATGACATTCTCATCTTATCACCTTGTATCAATGCACGAATCTAATTTGAAAATTAGCTTGACTCGGAACTATTAAAACAAAAACTTCATTTGACATATTTTATGATTAATTGTTGTCGCCATATGCGTGATCATGCTTCATAACTTAATATGGTCTTAGGGACTTCAACTGAGATATTTAAATAACAAATATAAGCTATTAGAAATTGTATTTATTTTATATGTATTTAATATATCAATAAATTGTTTATACAAGTAAATTATGTAAGAAAAAAGTTTAAAGTACGATGAAAAAAATGGTATGGAACATTGTTTTTGATTTTGCTCTATTCAGTCTAGTAAGTCTAGAATGTCCCGCTTGATTAGGAAAAAAAAAATGAATGCATGTCATCGATTCTATCTAGACCAAATTTTTTACCATGTAGGTTTGAAGATTGAAACGGAGGCGACTCAAGTATTTTAGAGCCACACCTTTTGAAAATATAATTTCTTTTTTCCTCCTCGGATTTTCAATTGAAAATTAACAATGAACTTTAAATCTTATTAATTTTGAATCTATTATCTTAAAGAAAAATGTAGCACAACATTTTAGGCAAAGAATTGTTGAGATGGTGAGCATAATCTATGTCTTATGTAGAGCTGTCAATTGGCCCTTGCCGGAGCCCATAGGCCAACTGTGATGAGACATCTCAACCCAAAGGTGTTTGGGCCTATAAAATCGTGGTCCAGAATCGTCCAAATTTCGGCTCAGGTTTTCCGTGGGCCAAAGACTTATTTTGCAATTTTTTACTATGTGGCCTGATCTATTCAAGCCAATTCATTTTTCGGGCCGAGTCGGACTAGCCCAGCCTAAACTTATTTTCGGGCTTATAAATCACGTTGAGACTAGAGCTGTCAAAGTGTCATCAGTGGACCATTTATTATCAGGTTGTGAATTTGAGAGCTCATGTCCGTCCTAAAAGCAAGCCAGTCGTGTGCTTGTTGGGCCAGTGCGAAAATAATTAGCCCAACACGACAAATGGGTCAGTTCATGGAATCATCGACCCAATTTATGCCAAACAACTATTTTTGGAGCAAAGATTGCCCAAAATTCGGGTCGGCGAGACCATTATTGACAATCGTAGTTGAGAAGGACCTGTAAGAATTTTTTGGAATTATGATTTCTGTATCTTTTTTATTTGTTCAAGTATCGAGTGTAAATTGATTCGATCTATATATGTTATCCATTATCACATCTAATTTGTGTGTTTTGTGATAATAAAAGAATAAAACACAAATGAATTTTACTTGTGATACCCCAAAACCTAGCATAGAAAATAGAGAAAAGAAATTGAGGCTCAACTCTCAAGTTCGAATCAATTTTAACAGCATTACCTCGTCAATTGTATTTTGGTTTGCTAGTTATGGTAAGAATGGAAGTTGAGAAAGTATTAAAAAAATAGAAAAATAAAATAATATTTTAATATAAATAATTATTACTACACCGTCGGATGTTGTCAATCTGGAATTTGAACTCAGTCGGACGTCAAATTCTTCTAAAATCCGACAAATTCCTCTCTCTTCTCTATTTTTAGGCCCCTCCTCTCAAAGCAAAGCTTTACTCTTTGCCAAATTGCCTTCACCTGATTCATACATGGAGAGATAGATAGAGATTAGAGAGAAATAGTTCATTCACAACCAAATTTACGTAAATGCGACAATTAATTCAGAAACTCAGTTCTAAAGAAGAGGAGAAAGTGATTTTCTCTTTGTTTTCGTTCGAATTTTGCTCTGGACCTTGGGCGGCAAAGGAGCCTCAACTATTTTGTCTGGGTCCGGAGATTTAGGGTTTCTTCGTTTGATGTTACAATTCAAGCTCGGGAAGATTCGTATGTGAATAATTTTTTTTAGGGTTTAGATTTCTTTGTAAAAAGGGTGTGTATTAGTGTAATAATCCGAAATGGATGGGAGGAGAATAACGGCGAGCCCGAGACCCTGCTGTGGGCGGCGAGTGGTGGCGAAGAAGCGGCCGCGCGGTGGCTTAGATGGTTTTGTTAACAGCGTGAAGAAGCTGCAGAGAAGGGAGATTTCCTCGAAGCGTGATCGTGCTTTTAGCATGAGTGATGCTCAGGAGCGATTCCGCAACATTCGCTTGCAGGTTTAGTTGATTTAATTCATAATCTTTTCAAAAGTTTCAATGGTTTTCTGCAGTCATTTGTGGTGTCGGCCCATTTAAATAAATGTAGGGTTTGTAGTTTCCTGAGAAAGATTTGAACTTTGCTGGATTATTTGTGCTTGTGATGACAGATTTTGACGCACTTCAAAGTTTGGGCTTTTGGGGGCTTGCTTGATTAAGTATTCACCGCAATTCTGAGGGGTTTTCTCCCCCATAATTTGCTCTTTTTTATGCTTCTCATTTGAATTGGCATGTATATGCATTTATGTATGTAGATCTGTATACCAGAAGGGTAATTTTGTCTATCTTTTGCGTGGATAGAACAAAATGAAAAGTAATGCCAGTATATTTTGAATTCTTATGATGGTTTTTAATGGATAGAACATGGATAGATGTTTGCACTTGTATCGGGATGACATAACATAATGCATTAGTTGGCCTTTTGTGATGCTAACCTGCCATGGGTTACAAAAGACGCTGAGAGACTTATCAGTTAGTGGGTAATAACAATCTGTCCGATTCAATGCCAACTGGCACGTAGATGTTCACGGAATGGTTTTTCAGGGTGCGGTGCCTTTAAAGCAGCAGACATAGTTAACAAACTATGAACCTAAGTTTTATGTTGTAGTGTGATCTTTTCTTCTTTACCACTTTTAAATCACATAATTGTGTCTTTTATGAACAAGGATTTTGTACACTGACGTTGTTATAGGTTAAGTAACCATTAAATTTTTTGGCTTTGTCTAGTTTTACTTCATCTTGAAGCAGCCTCCTAGGCCCCATCCAGGTACCAGGCAGCCCTTGGGCGCCCCTGTTTTTGCTCCAAATCAGCCCCTCCTAGGCATACCAAACGCTAGGTCTGAGTCTGATGCCTTCAGAATATTGTTGTTTTTTTTTGGCAGTCAACTGTTCCAAACATGTCTCTTTCTTTCTTAAGTTAATGATTCATGACATTCTGCTGTTTATGCTACTTAGTTATGCATGCCAAGGACTGATTTGGAAGCAGATGCATAGGTTCACATTATATATTTGGTTGGTGGTACAAGGAGGGAAGATGAAGTTTAGACCCTTATTCTGCTATTTATGCTGTATAGTTAAGAATGCATGCCAAGGACTGATTTGGAAACAGATACATAGGTTCACATTACATATTTGGTTGGTGGTACAAGGAGGGAACATGAAGTTTTGACCCTTATTTGAACAAGAATTAAGTCAACAGTTTTTGAGAAGTCTGTGCTTCTGTTTAGTAACATAAAAAAGTTTCTAATTCCAATACCTTTTCAAGTACGGATTATATAATTTTGTGCCTCACTATTGAATGTGCCAGTATATGAGTTTAATGATCTATGCAGCACTGGTATGAGTTTTTGATCTAATCAGGAGGATGCAGAATTGAGAAACCTGTGGTTATATCATATATGACATGTTGAAGATACAATTTTAAGTCCTCTGTGTATGGTGTAGTGAATGAGCAAATTGCTGTCATTTATTTGTTTTGAGTATGTTAGCGTTCTGCTTCTTGAGAGCTCTGATTGAGGTGCAAATATTTGCTTCACTGTTTGTGTCTTATAGTGATTTGTGGGCACAGCTCTGTATTAGGTCTTACTTATGAAGTCCTCTATGTTTGGTGTAGAGAAGGATCAAGCTCATGTCATTTTTCCTGTAAATTATCCGCTAAGATTACTAGAGTTCATTTCAAGAATCTGATGGAGGTGTATATAATATTTGTGTCAATTTGATCGCATTATGTAGGCAAAAAAACAAAAAGCTGTCTTTTTTTTAGAAAAAAAATTATTTTGGTCATTTAATTCGTCTTTAGATGTCATGGAGAGAATGCTACCTATGTATATGATGAACTAACCTAGCACTATTTTTGGTTCAGGAGGAGTATGATACGCATGATCCCAAGGGATATTGTTCTTTGTCATTACCATTTCTGAAGAAGAGATCAAAGATTATTGAGATAGTTGCTGCGCGTGATATTGTCTTTGCACTTGCCCAATCTGGTGTCTGTGCAGCATTTAGTCGAGGTGCATCAACAACTAAAATTTTATCTACCTGTGCAACTTATTCTTGGCTACTAAAAGGGCTCATAAGTATCATCTATTTGATGCAGAGACTAACCAGAGGATATGCTTCCTGAATGTTTGTCCTGATGAAGTCATTCGGAGCTTATTTTACAACAAAAATAATGATTCGCTGATCACTGTTTCAGTCTATGCTTCAGATAACTTTAGTTCCTTAAAATGCAGAACCACAAGGATCGAGTAATTCAATCTTATCATTTGTTTGTTCTTTCTTTTTTGTTCTCATTTTGTCTATCTTACTCATACATTGCATTTATGATTTACCTTTTAGATACATACGGAGGGGAAAACCTGATGCTGGTTTCCCTCTCTTTGAGTCTGAGTCATTGAAGTGGCCTGGTTTTGTTGAATTTGATGATGTGAATGGAAAGGTTCTTACTTATTCCGCACAAGATAGGTAATAACTAGTTGATATGTGGATCAGTTGATATATTTGTTCGTACTTGAATCTGCTACTGTTTACTGATATCTTCACCTGTCTTCTTTCAGCATATACAAGGTCTTTGACTTGAAAAATTATACGATGTTGTACTCAATTTCCGATAAAAATGTCCAAGAGATTAAGATCAGGTAATGTTAGCCTGGATAGATTGTTCATTTCAATTTATTTTGTTGCCCCCCCCCCCCCCCATGCTTATAGTAGATGTTGGTTTTGTGTGTGTGTGTGTGTGTGTTGTTTTTATTTTCTTTGTTTTCCTCCCCACTTCATCTTCTATTTTTCCCTTGTTTTTGCAGCTTAAATTTTGGATCTATTTCAATATCCCTTCTCTTCAATAATATATATTTTGGAGGTTAATTAAATGTTCGGTACTGTTTGCTTTGCTGCCTTCACTTTTGGATAATATATGGCACTTTTGGATAATATATGGGCATGAATAATGTCAAAAATATAAATAGCTGGCTATTTACATGAGTTAAGGTATGGACTGAATTTGACTAGGTATCATCTTGTTTAAACTATAGTAGGCTCTCATCATGCATCAGATATTAATTCATTTATAGAGCCATGGCCAACTTCGACGAAATTTGCAATGAATTGAGGGCAAGAGCTACATCAATCTCAAATGAGTCTCGATTAGCTGGCCTGCGTGAACGAGCTGACCTTTTAAATGTCAATTTGAAGTGTGTATTAATAAGTAAATATACGAATCTACATCTCTGTGTTTGCCTAGGTAGGGGCTTATTTTCTGCTTCTCAAATTGATAATTGGTTTTACGGTTTTCATTGGATCGTTGAAGCAGACCCTTGAAACTATGGTTTAGCTATGCCAGTTGGGTTATGATAATTTTATGCTCAAAAGTGTATAAAAGCCTATTGCCTTAATTACTTGCTGGAACAATTGAAAAGTTGCAAAAGTGCTTTGTTGCATGTTGTCCGTGCCCTTTGATAGTGGTCTTGTGGTATTGTTATGTATGTTTAATTTTTCCACGTATGTTTTCTGCAACAGTCCAGGAATCATGCTATTGATATTTACAAAAACCCAAGGTGCTGTCCCCTTGAAGATTCTGTCAATTGAGGATGGGACTGTTTTGAAATCATTTAACCATCTCCTTCATAGAAACAAGAAGGTTGATTTCATTGAACAGTTCAATGAAAAGCTTCTAGTCAAGCAAGAGAATGAGAATCTCCAGATTGTTGATGTGAGTTTGCCTTTTCTATTGTATTTGTGATGTTCTTGTCCTTTGGAATCTGACATCCTGTCTATGTAGGTTCGCAATGTTGAGATAACAGAAGTTAGCCGGACTGAGTTCATGACTCCTTCTGCATTCATATTTCTGTATGAGAACCAATTATTCCTGACTTTCAGAAACCGAACAGTTGCTGTCTGGAACTTCAGAGGGGAGCTTGTGACCTCATTTGAGGATCACCTTTTATGGCATCCTGATTGCAACACTAACAACATATATATCACAAGCGATCAGGACCTCATCATTTCGTATTGCAAAGCGGATACTGATGAATTATCTGATGGGATCGGTATGTTCCTTAGGCACATAAACATTCTCCTTATAATTGCTGTATTTAAAAAACTTGCACTCTATCTGATATTACATGGTATATATTTTATTAGGAAAAACACATATTTAAGTCCCTATTTCCCCCACCTTTTGGTTTTAAAAAAATTGTGTCCGATAACTTTCACTTTTAACTATCGAATCCTGCACTTGCATTTTTATTAATATTTAGTTCTTGTACTTTTTCGGACCCAATGCTTATAAATAAAAGTGCAATGACTAAAATTTGTACAAATGGAACTGCACGGGCTTAATGTTTATAAATGGAATTGCAATTGACCCCAATTATGCATTTTTTCCATTTATTAAGCATTGCATTTTAGTTGAACTTTGTGTGGAATGTGATCCGAATTGAGCAAACATGAGAATGTCATTGGATGCCTTATATTTGATCTTGTTACTGATTCTCGTGGACTCTGTTGGTGCAGCGGGTTCTATCAATATAAGCAACATCTTAACTGGGAAGTGCTTAGCAAAAATAAGGGCGAGCAACAGTCTTCCCATGAACGAATGCAACTGCAGTGCAGGTTGTGGGGGCAAGAAGTGCAACTCGAGGAAGCGCATCCAAGCTTCTAGAATCAGCACTGTTGCTGAGGCACTGGAAGATATCACTGCTCTCTTCTATGATGAAGACCGCAACGAGATCTACACGGGAAATAGGCATGGTCTTGTTCATGTCTGGTCCAACTAAGGGTGGCTAGTTTGCCTCCATTTTCCTATGGATGAAAAAACTTAGTTGCTTTTTAGAAAATGCTAAATCATTAGTTCCCCCAATCTCTTGCCTTGAGCTTGTCTTATATCACCCCCAATGAAGGGGGGTTGGGTTGTTCACTATCATGATGTTATACGTTGGTAGAAGTCGCCGTTTGTCAATTTGATTCTTTTTCGGTTTTTTGGACCTAACTGAGATGCCAATAACATTTATGTGTAGATGTAATGAGTCATTGTAAGTCGAGTTCGAGTTAAAACAGTGTTTGTTGTGCAAGATAATCTGCTTTCCCTGTAAATTGCACTTGCTTGCTTACTGAATGATGATTTTGTGTGTGTTGGTGGGGCTCATGATAGGTTTCATTTAAAAGGTGTTATCAGCTTCCAGTTCAATCACTCTGCTGAAATGGGGCTTCGTATTCCTATTTTCAATTACCTAATTTTGAGAAGAAAATAAAAATCATTTCGAATTTGGGGTTCAATTGCCAATAGCATCAAAGTTGATCTTGCATTTGATAATGAGATTTCAGAGATCCATTCAGCTGGTATTACATCTCTTTGATTAACCACCAAATCACGAAATTACTTGTTTGTAAAGAAATTTTCAATGGGAGTTTTTAAATGCACCACTTAATTTACTCTTTGCACCATTAAAAAATTAAATGAAAAATTAAATAAATACGAAATGACCTACGTATCCTTTTATTACTTGTATGCACCACATTTATTACTCAATGCACCACAAATTTTAATCAAGTATGGTTCGGACTTTAGAAATCGCACATATATGAGCTGCTCGAACTCTAAATGTCGAACCACAATTCCAAGAATCACATTGATGAAGATGACAACGACAATGATGCAAAGTTCAAATCCAAGAATCTCAAAGCTGAGAGGAAAAGATGCAAGAAACTCTCTAGTAAACAACTAGAGCTACGCTCCATAGTTCCAATCATCACAAATGCAAGAAATTCATTATTATTTACATCTAGAGGAGTAATTAATTACTTAATTCATAACAGAAAGTTTTATTGATGCACGCAGATGAACAAAGCCACCATAATCACTGATGCAATCACTTACATCGAACAACTGAAGAACTCCGTGGAAGAACTAAGCAACCAACTCCTGCAAATGGAGGCAACTACATTTGATGAAGAGAAGATCAAACTGAAAGAGATTCATGATGAACAGGAGACCAAGAAATGGGGAATAATTGTAAACATACAGTATCTAATCTCTTCAGGTTGTTTTTTTATCAGCATTTTAATTGTTTTTTTTTATTTTTTTATCGCTGTCAGCAGCCAGAGGCAGAGGTTCAGGTAAACAATATTTCTGGGACTAAGCTATGGATAAGGATCGTGTTGCAGAAGAAGAGAGGTGCCCTTACTAAACTGATGGAAGCCATTAGCTTGCTCAGGATTGATCTCAATCAAGCATTACTACTTCGAGAGGAGCAGTTCTCTTCACCACATTTGGTGAGGTAAGAATTTACTTTAACTCACAGCAATCAGAGAGCTACCTTTAACCTATGAAAGCTGCTATGTTCTGTTATATTGTATTAAAATTAAAAAACAAACTAGTAAAATATCTCTGCATTGCTATAGATGTTGATGAGTTTAAACATTTCATCCAACAATATCCAGCGAATTCGTCGTGGATTGCCCGATGCTGGCCAGATGAAGAAGTACTTGTTGGAGATCATAAATGCCGAACGTTTTTGTTCGAGTTCTAAAAACCGAGTATATAGTTGATGTTCGGTTCTTACAGTTCGAGCAAATTGAAATCGCGACCAAATTTTCACTAAGGTTGGTTCGAACATGTTCTACTTAGTCGGATTTCTATTTGCAGAGTTACCCCCAAAACACACACACTCACTCACGCACTCTGGCTGAGAAATTCACTCATTCTGTGTGAAAATCTCACATAGATTATCAGCTTCGAGCTCTAATGTACACTCCATTGATGTGAAAGCCGAGATTCTGTTACAATTAGGGTTTTTGCTTGGCTGAAAAATCTCAACTGAATTGTGAATGGCGAACTGCTGCAGATCACCGGCGGCCGTCCCAGAGAAGACGTCAAGTCCTTTTTTTTTATTTCAGTTTTTTTTAAGTAAAACACATAATTTAATTGAAAGGGTATAATTGTCAATGTTAGTGGTGCAAAGAGTAAAAACTGGAGTGCAAAAAGTAGTTGTGGTGCAAAGAGCAAATTTGGTGGTGCAAATAGAATCTCTCATTTTCAATTTGAGTTTGATGTGTTGATTATATAAGTTGTGCTTCTACTAAATAATATAGAACAAAAAAAAAATCAGGCTAATTGCTTCTCTATTAATAAATTTTTAGCTTGGGTTTGACGTATATGAGAGGGTGGTGGGACTCTGGTAAAGTATTGCCGTAAAAGACTAAATATATACTTTCCACTGAACTTTGATATTTTTTCTAAAAATATCATCAACTTTAAACAATATTAAAATAATAGTAACATTATTTTTTTCCTTACTCTTCAAAATCGTAACTTTTCATTTCCCTAAATATCTCATTACCAATCTAATTTGAAAGGAAAAAAAAATGATTTCTTTTCATTCCTTTCAAAATTCTCAATCTGAACAGAAAAAGAAAAATAAACAATTTCTTTTCTATTCTCCCAAAATCTCAATCCGCATATAACCAATCCAATTTGAAGAAAAAAATTATATGCCCTTCAAATTGAAATTTAAAAAAAAAATCACGTCACTTTGACACGCTGGACTTTCATATGTCTCGTCATTAATCCAGTGCTGGAAATTAAATTTCATGATATATTTACAAAAAAGTGGACACGTCATATTTATTTTTTCAATTTTCAATTTTCTATTTTTGATTTTTATTTTTAATTTCAAAACCCATTTATTTCATCCCAATTAAGGTTTATTACATTTAATTAGAATTTATTATTTTCAGTTAGAATTTATATTTAATTCGACAAAGTTAATTATCGAGCGTAGTGCACGTTCCCACACATTAGCTTGGGCGTATGCGTTGTGCAAGCCGTCGTAAAAAAAATTAAATTAATTCACTTTAATTTTAGGGTTAATTAATTTCATTTTATGTATACATTTATTTCGGGAAAATTAATTAGCCTATGTATTAGCGTGGGTAGGCTCCCGCGGTGCTCGTGCCGTCAGTCATTTTAAGGTTCAATAATTCTATTTCTGGATATATATTTTTGAAAGAAAATGAAAAATAAAATAAAAAATGTGCCTCACAAATAATAATAATAATAATAATAATAATAATAATAATAATAATAATAATAAAACCTTCGACTAATGCACACAATACGAGTAGGTGGTTTACAGTATGACTCGGAAATTGCTTATTTGTATTTGGAGACGCTAAATCACCGAAATGCCGTCGAACATGTCTCGAAAGGGACTGCATCTGGAACGCCATTTTAGGGGAGAGCAGAGAGGAGCCGTATATTTACCGTCCCTCTCTCCATTGACGCCAAAAATTTTGATTTTTTTTTCATTTTCTTTTTATGTTATATTTTGTCTAGTATTTTATTTTGTATTTTAAATAATGTGTTGTCATTAATATTAAAATTTATTATATATGACAAATTTAGTTAAATACAAATGTTAAAACATAAAATTAAATTAGATTAAAATTAGACCAACAATAAAAAATAATAAAATAAATAAAATTACACCAATAATAAAACTACATAAAAATACATGAAATAAAAACATAAAAATACGCATAAAATAAAATAAAAAGATACAAACATTTTCCTAATATACATAAAAATACTAAAATAGATAAAAGTACATGAAATAAAAATATAAAAATACGCATAAAATAAAATATAAAAAGATACAAATATTTTGCTAATAATCTGAAAGGTCACTCACGCTTCCTCCAAGATCGGAAAAATTTCCAAACATAGTAAAACTACTAGAATTGGCTTGCTCCGCTTCTCTTCGTTTCTGTAAAAAAATTTGTTGCTGCAAGCGGAAGTATTCATGTCGATCTGTTCGAGTCTACGACAATTGAATGTCTCAATAGATTCTGTCGTGCTGTTCGAGAAATATTTGTAGAACGATATCTAAGATCGCCAACTGCTAATGATGTTGCTAGGCTACTCTATATTGTTAAGCAACATGGATTCCCATGAATGTTAGGTAGTCATTCTGGATTGCATGCATTGGCGGTCGAAAAATTGTCATACAGCTTATGCAGGATAATATTCCGGTCGAAATGGAGCTCCAACAATTATTCTTGAAATTGTATCTGATTATGATCTTTGGATATAACATGCCTAATTCGGGATTTCAGGATCCAATAATGATATTAATGTGTTGGATACATATTCTCTATTCTCCAAACTCTAGAGGATTTGCCCCTCTATGTCATCAGTGGAAAAAAAATACAATATGGACTACTACGTACCTAACTGATGGCATCTACCAAATGGGTAACTATTGTGCAATCTATTCAATCACAAAGTGGTCCCAAAAAATCATATTTTGCGAAGAAACAAGAAGCATGTAGAAAGAATGTCGAATGTGCATTTGGCATTCTCCAAAGTCAATTTGCAATTGTGGCAAATCCAACACGTTCGTGGAGCAAAATCGATTTGTGCAATATTATGACTGTGTGCATCATAATGCACAATATGATAATCGAAGATGGACGAGATCTTGATGCACCAATTGGAGAAACAAGAGACGTGCCACCACCAGATGTTGAATTTGTTGTTTATGAAAATGCTCAATTTAGAAAAACTCAAGATGTAGAAGCACATTTCTAGTTTCAAAATGCATTAATTGATCATTTGTGGAAGGAATATTCTAATTCGGAGAATTAGAATATATTATTATGTAACTTTATGTTTGTTTTGTAATATTTTAATGAATCATATTTTTATTTTATATTAATTCAAATATAGTTGTTCTAAAAAAATATTTTAATAATTATTATGAAATGTTGAATTTAAGTATAAATATCCATTAATTGAAATTTCATAAATCATTATATGTTATCAATTATAAAATAATAATTGTAAATGAAATAAAAGGAATGTTATAGAATATTCTCTTTTGGTGTAGAATTACAGTACAAACTGCTGGAGATGAAATTGATAATTTGCTGCATTTTAGTGATAGTAATATTATATTATAGTGTAGACGGTTGGAAATGGCCTTAAGAAAATGTTCGGCTTGGTTTTAGCGTGTCCGTCATAAATTGTGTGTGTACATAATATGTTTGTAATGTATATAACATATTAATATATAATTGTTTAGGGTAGAAGGTAATTTTTGTGGGAGTTTTAGAACATAAGATGATGCAGCTCATAGTATGGGTGATTCGAAATTCAATCCAAGTTTCTATTGATCCAATCACAAGAGCTCAAGCCAAGAAGTTCAAAGAAGTTCGCAATGGACTCATTCAGATTCAAGTGACCCGTTGAACCCGTTTCCAACCTAAGATGTGCTATGTTGGTGTCTTATTTTAATTATAAAATGCTTCGAATTTGATTAAAGATAAACTTAGTCATATTTTAGGGTTTTTGTTATAGTGCCTTATTTGAGGAATATTTGTTTCCTTATTTTTCTAATTTTCTGTTTAGGAAACTTTGTCAGTAACCAATTGTTTCCTTACTTTCTGGTCAGTAAAGTTTGTCTCTACCTACCAATCCCATATAAGAATGACATGGGAGAACAAATTTTATACATCTTTGATCATTAATATTATTGTGAGATTTATCTCTTTGTGGTTCTCTCTCTGGATCTAACTATTAACTATCGTGAAATTCAACTAATTCATCAAACGGATCTTCCATACCTATTTGTGATGTTTTTTTACAATAATTCATTGTTAGAATTTTCGATCATAATTTGGATCGAGATCTACATATATTCGGTTCGACTGAATTGTAAAATTTGGATTGAGAATTCCTAAAATTAAATAGTTTTAATGTTGGGACACACTTCGAAGTAAATGATCTCATCCGGCCTTAGTGAGAATATCGAAAAGTTGAGTTGGCATGCATTTGGTTTACTAACCTAAGAACAAATTTCTTACGTATTATGCCATAGTCCATTTCGATGTGTTTTATTCTCACATGAAAGACAAGATTGGAGGTGATATAATTAGTTGCTACAAGTGAGTTGGTCTGCTCCCGCTCGATTTTATGCTCATTGAATTTTAATTTGATATTGAAATGTAAGAAAATGTGATGAAAAGAAGTTACATCTGAATAATTGAGCAACGTGAATTCAAGACACAAAGCCAATAATGGCATGTTGATAATTGTTAAATTACCCTAGCTACTCTACCTATATTATTTATAATTAATACTGTATATCAAATTTAATGTTTATCATTAATGTCACACACACACACACACACACACACATATATATATATATATATATGTCTAAATGGATAAAAGTGGACAAAAGTAAATAGTAATTGGGAAAAAACAACAACTTTTAAAAATAGGTAGTTTGTTAGGCAATTTGTACTATTTTAGACTTGGTCCCCACACCTAATGATTGGCACATTGTACTTTTGGCAGGCATTAAATGCACCTAACAGCCGAAACCCTAATTCTAAAAATGAAACCCTAACAGCCTCGATTATATGTAGTAAGCCTCGATTAATTTTTAGCCTTGATTATTTTCTAAAAATCTCCTCGATTGAAATTCCAATATTCGATTAATTCATAGCCTCGATTAATTTCCTAAGTTGAGCCTCGATTATGATCATTTAAGAAGAATTGATGATTTAAATATCAATTCTCCTGAAATCGATGCTTCATCGATTAATTATGTATTAATCGATGCTTCCTCGATTAATTTTTAATAAGCATAGATTAAGAAAAAACTATCCTATTCGATTAATTCATAGCCTCGATTAATTTCCTAAGTTGAGCCTCGATTATGATCATTTAAGAAGAATTGATGATTTAAATATCAATTCTCCTGAAATCGATGCTTCATCGATTAATTATGTATTAATCGATGCTTCCTCGATTAATTTTTAATAAGCATAGATTAAGAAAAAACTATCCTATTCGATTAATTCATAGCCTCGATTAATTTCTTAAGTTGAGCCTCGATTATGATCATTTAAGAAGAATTGATGATTTAAATATCAATTCTCTTGAAATCGATGCTTCATCGATTAATTATGTATTAATCGATGCTTCCTCGATTAATTTTTAATAAGCATAGATTAAGAAAAAACTATCCTCGATTTCTTTTTTAACATTGCCTCGATTAGATTTTTAAAATTTCATCGATTATTTTTAAAATAATCGAGACCTTCATTCCAAAAGAATGGAGGCAATGTTCCCTACAATTAATCATGATTTTTTTAGTGAATGCATTTATTTCTTGTGTAAGGTAGGTACTCAGTTTCAATAAATAAAAAGAAAAGGTTGTTGGCTTCATTAAATGAAAAGAAGGGGAAGGTAGCACCGAATTAATGAAAAGAATGGGATGTTGTACCGAATTAAATACATTCTAATGTTTTACAACGAGGTAGGTGAAATTTCTGAATAAATAGATGTAGAATCCGGAGCTCATTCACACTTCAATACAAATCTCATTCACAAAAATCATACAAGTTTTTATTCACACTACACTAGAAATCGACGAAGAATAGCAAAAGTTGGAGAAATTTATTCGAGCAAGGGGCGAAAGAAAGATTTTTCTGGAGAAAAAAATAGTGCACGGAAATTTTCACCCATTTTCAAAGGTACGTTTTGTACTCCATTTTTTTGAACTTATTTTGCAAATATCTATTATTTTGATTATATATTGCATGTGTTGTTAGATTTACTTTGAAAATAGGTGACATTGAGTGATACGGCCTTTTATTGGAATTGGTTGTTACTGTTTAATTTAGGTCAGTAATTTAGGTTAATTGTTGTTGGTTTTGAATTTAGTCGATGTTTATGTGATTTTGAGGGTTGTATAATGTTAAACTAAATATAATCGATGCTGTTATAGAAGCGTTTAGGCTGTGAAAAATTATTCGATGCCTTCATTTTTATAATCGATGCCGTAGAATATAATCGATTAGTGCCTTGATTGATTATTTGATCTTAATTGTGGTTTATTTATTTTTAATTGTGGATTATTTGTTGTTAATCGATGACTAGATTTCTATCGAGGAGCATAAAACATAATCGAGGAGCATAAAAAACAATCGAGGCCTTCCTCGATAATTATAAAAATAATCGAGGCCTTCCTCGATTAAATTACAAAAACGAAAACTAATCGAGGCCTTCCTCGATTAATTTGAAAAATAAAAACTAATCGATTAGTTAAAAAAATTAATCGAGTTACTAATCGATTAATTTAAGAAACAAAAACTAAATCGAGTCACTAATCGATTAATTAAAACAAACTAATCGATTAATAGTTTAAAAAAAACTAATCGAGTAGTCCTTTAATTAAAAACAAACGAATCGATTAATAATAATTTTAATAAAAACTAATCGATTAGTAGTTTAATTAAAAACAAACTAATCGATTAATAATTTGAAAAAAAACTAATCGATTAATAGTTTAATTAAAACTAATCGATTAGTAGTTTAATAAAAAAACAAACTAATCGATTAATAGTTTAAAAAAAAACTAATCGATTAGTCCATTAATTAAAAACAAACGAATCGATTAATAATAATTTTAATAAAAACTAATCGATTAGTAGTTTAATTAAAAACAAACTAATCGATTAATAATTTGAAAAAAAAACTAATCGATTAATAGTTTAATTAAAACTAATCGATTAGTAGTTTAATAAAAAAACAAACTAATCGATTAATAGTTTAAAAAAAACTAATCGATTAGTCCATTAATTAAAAACAAACTAATCGATTAATAATTTTAATAAAAACTAATCGATTAGTAGTTTAATTAAAAACAAACTAATCGATTAATAATTTGAAAAAAACTAATCGATTAATAGTTTAATTAAAACTAATCGATTAGTAGTTTAATAAAAACAAACTAATCGATTAATAGTTTAAAAAAAAAACTAATCGATTAGTCCTTTAATTAAAAACAAACTAATCGATTAATAATTTTAATAAAAACTAATCGATTAGTACTTTAATTAAAAACAAACTAATCGATAAATAATTTGAAAAAAAACTAATCGATTAATAGAGGCTTGGGGTTTATAGGGTTTTAGGGTTTACGTTTAGGGTTTAGTGTTTTATAGGGTTTAAGAGGGTTTAGGGTTAAATTGTGATCTCATATAGCATTGTTTATAAATTGTCCAGATGGTTAGATGCCGCATTATTGTACGTCACAGTGGACGATGGGAGAGATCAGAATATGTAGATGGGGACGAACAACTCGTGACGATGTCATCCGATAAGCTGTGTTTTAGCTCACTGGTGAGGGAGGTTCACAAGTTGTTGCGGACTGACCCGAACAGGATCGAGTATGAATTATTTTACCTCACCAGCACTAATACTGGTAGACGGATCAGAGCATCTTTGCAAGATGATGGAGATTTGCTTCACGAGCAGACTACTGAGATGGTCGTGTACGTGATTTCAAGACAGTTGGAGAGTTCTAGAGTCGGACCATCTATGAGGGATGACTATGTTCCCTACTTTTCACATGCAAAGACGCATGGTCCTACTGCAGAAGAAGAGGGAGAAGGAGAAGAAGAGGCAGAAGGAGAAGAAGAGGGAGAAGAACAAGAACAAGAACAAGAAGAGGTGAATGATAGAACGAGGTTGGTGGAGTCACTGTTGACAGAATTCAGTGGCTGGCTTCGTTCTTCTGCTGATCGTACAGATAGATTGCTGTGCTTGACGGGAGTCGTCCTACCATCTACCACTGGTGTTCCGTTTAGATCTGACGGGCCTTCGAGCAATTGGGTGGTTCCCCTTGCTGACTGGGACATTGCGGGCCCACTATCTTGGGATGAGGGACAAGCACCAGACTCAGATTCACTTCACCAGGGAGCTATTTTTCGGACGAAGGAGGATCTCGCCCTGGCGATCGGTATCTATCACATGCAAAATCGAGTGGAGTATGCCGTGTATCACTCGAATAGGTCACGATTGGGCTATGTTTGCAAGCATGGCGGTGATTGCCCGTTCAAGTGCTTTGCGGTTGCTGATGGGCATATGTGGAGAATATACAAGTTCAACGGCACTCACACATGCCATCTTGATATGGGTCGAATTGCTCCGCGACAGGTACCTGCACGAGTGCTCGGAAAATACTTTGCTCGTAGATTGGTGGACGAGCGGGTTGTTCTGAAGCCGAAGGAGATGATGGCGGAGCTTGTGCGTGAGTTTGGCATCCACATCGACTACAGCTTCGCTCTGCGCACGAGGAACATTGCCATTCAGATGGTATATGGAGACTTTGACAAGTCCTACGCACAGTTGCCCGCTTTCCTTCACACTCTGCAATTGATGAATCCGGGAACTGTAGTAGACATGGAGATCACGAGTGATGGTCGGTTCAAGCATTCATTCCTTGCTCTCGGTGCGTGTGTCAGTGCATTTCTCCAGTACGCTCGTCCAGTGCTTGTGATCGATGGGACCTACCTGAAAGGAAAAAACAAGGGTGTTTTTTTTGTCGCTGTGACGAAGGACGGAAACGAACAGATCTTACCTGTTGCAGTTGGGCTCGGACCGATAGAGAACGACGAATCTTGGATATGGTTCCTGGCCCACTTGCACATGGCTCTGGGTGACATAGATGATCTTCTCATCGTTTCGGATCAGCATCAGAGCATTAAAAATGCTGTGGAGGCCGTCTTCCCGAGAGCGACTCACGGACTGTGCTACTACCATTTGAAGAATAAGATGACGAAGAGAGGGAAACACATGACGACGCTATTTCAGGAGGCTGCCTACGCATATCGGAGAGACACCTTCCGGGAGAGTATGTCGACGTTGGAGCAGGTCTGTCCAAATGCATATCAAAAGCTATGTAATATTGGCCCAGTGCATTGGGCTCGTTCACACTGTCCCGTACAGCGCTATGGGTTCATGACATCTAATGCCGCGGAGAGTCTCAATGCTCGTCTGTTGTGGGCGAGGAGGTTACCTGTTTGCTCGCTGCTGGAGATGTTTAGATCAATTGTTGAGCAGTGGTTCATCGAGCGACGTGCGGCAGCACAGAGCTCAAATCATGTGTTGACTGATGGCATCGCGCTGAAGCTTTCGGGGAACGTCGATAAGGGACGCTGCTATGCCGTGCGGCCCACTACATTAGCAACTTTATGGAAAGTAGAGGTTGGGAGGGAGGTCTACATGGTCGATCTTCAGAACCGGACCTGTGACTGTCGTGAGTTCGAGCTGGACTTGATCCCCTGTTCTCACGCGGCAGCGGTCATCTGGTATGATATTTAAATGTCTATTTGTTCTTATTTTCTTACATGTAGCTAATCGAGTGTGTTGAACTTTATTTTCCCTTTCGCAGTTGTACTGGTGCGGCTATATATGATTATGTGGACAGGTGTTACAAGGCGGAGAGCTTGGTAGGCATGTATAATTCGGTCATCAGGGGTCTGCCTCATCCAGAACAATGGATTATGCCCGATGCATTGGAGCACGAGTGGTCTTGGCGCCAGATATTAGACGACGTGCTGGGCGTCCGTCTACATCCAGAGCTCGAGCCCCGTTTGAGGCCTCGTCCAGTGCACGGAGATAGTTTTGCACTAGATGCCATGGACAGGGGCACAACAGGCGCGTATGCACATCCCATTTGCCTATTGGCGGTGTTGATCTGAATTCACCGCCCGAAGATGTTCCGCGGAGAAAGGCGCCGAAGAAGTGTAGCATTTGCGGTAGTACGGAGCATACACGTCCTACATGTCCTATTCGATTGTTGGCCGACGAGCATTAGTCGATTAAATGAAGTTGTTGTGTTTTTACGAAACAACTTATTTTGTCATGAATCAGATTATTTTGTCACTAAGCAACTTGTTTTGTCACGAGAAGTCCTCTTTCACAAAAACATTTACATTAATCAAGTTCATGTACAAAATGAACAAAAACACCACATAAGTCATAGTCTACTCATGTACTGCCTGGATCAAAGTCAATGAATATATCCGAGCCCCTATAACCTTCCGATACTCATGTACTGTCTGCTCCGATATAGCGGGTGGAGGTCCTGCACCCAATAGCCGCTCCACGTACATACAGGTATATACTCCACAGCTCGTGGAGTCGACCTGCACGTACTGATCCAGTATAGACTTGTCCAGGGTCATCGCAAAAGCACATCGGGGCGGCATCGGACGACCCTCCCAAAAACCGGCACATATGAGTAGGCGTGGAAGTAGGCGGAGTAGGGGCATCAACTCTCTATCTCGCCTCTCGTATCTAAGCGGTCGTTCGGATCGTCCATCTGAAATAGTAGTGAGTCGTACAACTCTACTACCCAATCAGAAAAGCGGATACGAACCACTACCCAGTGCTCACCTGAGACGTCACATACCACGATAGCCTACAACATAAAACCGGGATCATACCAAGATTGACGTCATCAAATAATATATGACAATATATTATTTTCTTGTGAAGCTCACTTACATAAGCACGCCCCTTCCATGCCACCTGATACCGCCCATCACTGCCCTGGATCCGCTGTATCAGGCCCTCTATAGGTCTCCACCACCGGTAGTCATCATCCCCGTATGTCGCGCTGCACAGGGGGTCAATAGGATGAAGGATCTTCCATGCTCCGACGAGGGCCTCCTGCAAAAATTGAATCACGATTATGACTGAAGTAAAAAAAGACTAACTAACAATGTTTTGCAAAAAAATTCAAACAAGTACTTGAACTCACATATAGTCCGGTATTAGCCACCGCTGTCGGACAACCAGGGTCCCTCTTTACTCGTCGAGAAATCGCGCTCAGAAAGTAGCTCATGTGCACATCCTTCAACTCATTCCCCGGATCCTCAAGCTCGTCAAACCAGGACTGCCGCAGGAGGCGCTGTTGAAGTAGAGCTGAACAACTGTTTGCGGACCCTGAAGTCTGAATCGTGAGTAGGAGACCTGGAGGCTGCTATCATCCATGCCATTCATGAGCTGATAGGTCGCGCTAAAACCACCATGGGGTGGAGCCGAAGTGCTAGGACCCTCCTGGACTACGGTGGGCTGTGGAGCCCTCACGCCAGGTGGGCTGGGCTCCGGGCTGTGGCGGGCTCTAACGTCAGACGTGGATGATCTCCGGGCACGGCTAGTCCTCCCACCTAATGCCCGATCAATAGCCCGGTCCACGTACTCCTGGACACGGGGCGCAATAGTCGTGTCAATAAGCTCCTGGACACGAGGCATCACTCGATCCACAACCCTCTGAATGAAACTCTCTGAGGGCTCTCCGCTGCTCGGCGTGCGATCCCTCCTCGAACGCTTCATTCCCCAAGCTCGAGGAGGGCTCTCTGGATCAATCGAATCTGCTGTGTGCACTGGTGCATCCTCAGTGGGGGGCGGCGCTCCAGTCTCAGTATGATCTGGCTCGTCCCTCAATGCCCGGCTACTCGAGGGTCGACTGGTCTCCTGACGGCCCGTCTGTGGTGTCCGAGCAGCTTTGGTGCCTCGTGCTGATGGAGGGACAACCTCCTCTGCCGAAGTGGAACAACAAGATGCCATATTTGCAAGCATCTTCTTCTTGTTCCCGGATCGAGCGGGAAAAAATCTCACGCTCTGAGCTCCAGGCTCCAACTACATGCTCATGTAATATGAAGTTGTCGTCTCCTCGGGAGATGGTTCTAACATAACCACACGTGACTGCATGAAAATAATAATAATATAATTAAGATGAATTAACAAATATAGATCGAAGATTCTAAATATATCAAGAAACATCAAAACGTACCGCTCGCTGTAATAAGGTAGCTGGGTCGGTGGCAGGGAGACTGAATGTCCACCTCAAACATCGAGGCACAGTGAGCTGTCCACTATGCACACCAGCCTCACTAACCAACTCCGGTATCACCTCACAAGCCCATACCTGTAAAGTGGATTAATGGATTAGTTACGTATTCACTTGATCCTCAACTAATTTAGAACAATTAAATTTAAACTAATTACCTGGAGTGCCCAAATCGGCCCGTAAAAATGATACTGTCCCGATCCTTTCCCACCCATAGCCTCTCGTGTCCTGGGGACGAGGCCAATGTAGTGCATCAACGACTGGTAAGAATATGCACCCCATGGAAACGAGTTCCATCGCTCCACATCCTCCGCTAGCGCCCACACCCATGGATCCACCGCCCGATACTGATCTAGGCACAGAATCATCCGGTATACGAACAATATGTTCACAACCTTCACATAATCCGCAGCGTCTCTGGCCATCCCCAGTTTTGTGAACCTGTCCTCCATCTGTTTGATTGTCGTACGCTTCCCTTCGAATAAACGGTGGTACACCGATCTCCTCGGAACAATATGTGTGCCATGAGGATCGAATGTCGAGCTGCCGAATCGTAAACCTGACACCAAGGCGTACTCACTCGGACCGAACCGCAGCTGGGAACGATGAATGTGAAACCATGCCTCCAGCCCCACACGTGCACGATCCGGCGCGTGCACCTCGAACGTCATCAGCGCGTGTATGATCCTCTTCTGGACGTCACCACCTCTGTAGTCCAGAAAATATCCGAAACAGCCCGATCTGAATAGTCGCATGGCGTCATCACCAATCGCGAGCAATGTGTCTCTAATCGTGTCAATAACACCTGGGATGGCGTACACGACGACCGAGGGCGTCCGGCTCCGTAACGGTAGTCTAACCCAATCAATCTAACAACATTTTCAAAATTAAAACTAATAAAGTAAATTCTTTTAATATTTCATATAAATTGGAATTTCTTAAAATTTAATTTTAGGCTTTTTTAGTTTTTTTTTAAAAATTATTAATCGATTATTTTTTTTAAATTATTAATCGATTAGTTTTAATTAAACTATTAATTGATTATTTTTTCTTAAAATTATTAATCGATTAGTTTGTTTTTAATTTAAGTACTAATCGATTAGTTTTTCTTAAAACTATTAATCGATTACTTTGTTTTTTATTAAACTACTAATCGATTAGTTTTTTTTAATTATTAATCGATTAGTTTTTTTTAATTAGTAATCGATTAGTTTTAATTAAATTATTAATCGATTAGTTTTAATTAAACTATTAATCGATTAGTTTTAATTAAACTACTAATCGATTAGTTTTTTTTAAATTATTAATCGATAAGTTTGTTTTTTAATTAAAGTACTAATCGATTAGTTTTTTTTAAATTATTAATCGATAAGTTTGTTTTTTAATTAAAGTACTAATCGATTATTTTTTTTAAATTATTAATCGAGTAGTTTATTTTTAATTAAAGTACTAATCGATTAGTTTTTCTTAAAACTATTAATCGATTAGTTTGTTTTTAATTAAACTACTAATCGATTAGTTTTTTTTAAAAAATATTAATCGATTAGTTTTAATTAAATTATTAATCGATTAGTTTTAATTAAATTATTAATCGATTAGTTTTAATTAAACTAATCGCCCTTGATTAATTTTTCTTAATTATTAATCGATTATTTTTTGTTTAATTAAACTACTAATGCATTAGTTTTTTTTAAAACAATTAATCAATTAGTTTGTTTTTAATTAAAGTACTAATCGATTAGTTTGTTTTTAATTAAAAAACTAATCGATTAGTTTTTTTTTAATTATTAATCCATTAGTTTATTTTTAATTAAAATATTAATCGATTAATTCCTCGATTGGTTTTTTTTTACTTAATCGATTAATGCCACAATTAATTTTTTAATTAATCGATTAGTGCATTGATTAATTTTTCTTATTTAATATATTTGTGCCTTGATTAATTTTTTAATTAATCGATTAGTTTTTATTTTTATAATTTAATCGAGGAAGGCCTCGATTATTATTATAATTATCGAGGAAGGCCTCGATGAAGGACTCGATTTAGTTTTTGTTTCTAAAATTAATCGATTAGTTACTCGATTAATTTTTTTTAATTAATCGATTAGTTTTTGTTTTTGAAATTAATCGATGAAGGCCTCGATTAGTTTTTATTTTTGTAATTTAATCGAGGAAGGCCTCGATTATTATTATAATTATCGAGGAAGGCCTCGATTATATTTTATGCTCCTCGATTAATTTCTAACAACAAATAACCCACATTTAACAACAAATAACCCACAATTAATAGCAAATAATCAATCAATAATACCTAGGGCCATGGTAATTAAAACAATAAGCCGCGACTAACAATACCTAAACCATGATTAATTTCAACAACCACTATTAGCATAATATTTTTTGCTTAATTTTTTGGAAGGCATCGCTTATTCTTATTTTTAATGAAGGCATCGAATATATCAATGATGGCATCGATTAATTTTCATAGCCTAAATCGACAAATTCAACAAATGTAAAAGGAACCCAAATTCAACAAATTTAAAAGGAACCCTACTTGAGAAGATGAGGTCTCCGGTCCAAGGGGTGCTCGCTCCATCTCCGGTGCCGATGAGTAGTCAACTGCAACGAACATTGAAGACCGTCAGTTGGGGAGAGAGAGAGAGAGAGAGAGAGAGAGAGAGAGAGAGAGAGAGAGAGAGAGAGAGAGAGAGAGAGAGAGAGAGAGAGAGAGAGAGAAACCTTTTTGGCGAGAATGAGATGAGATGCGTTTTTTTTTCAGTTCTTCAAATTAAACTGTAAAAATTCACACTTATGCGAGGAAGAGATTTTCTTCTTCAGCCCACGATAGAATGTCGACTTTAAGCGAGGAGAGAGAGAATGTGGGGGGTGGTTGGGAAAATTAAATTCAACTTCGAAGAGAGAGTGATAATGGCAGTTGGGAGAGAAAGAGAGAGAGAATCAAATGTTTTTTTTTAATCTGCAAGAGAGGTAGTTGGGTGTAGTCGAAACCCTAATAATAAATATTCCATTTTTGCATGACCAAATTCAACATGGCAGGGATAAGTACACAAAGTTGTAAGCTTTTTCAGACGCGTGGGCCCATTTAGATTGATTCAATTAAAAATAAATACAATTGCCCACATAATTAGAATAAGGCATCGGTTAAAAAATTAGCATCGATTGATTTAAAGATGCCAAGTTTAATATCCTCGATTATTTTAAAAATTAGTATTGATTGATTTAAAGTAATTCCTCGATTAATTTTTGATTAAGAATATAAGTCCAAAATTTCTCGACTATGCATCGATTATTTTTAATTTTTAATTGCATCGATTACTTTTAATTTTTCAACAGCATCGATTAATTTAACATAATCGATTATTTTTAATTTCAACATAATCGATTAACATAATCGATTAATTTAACATAATCGATTAATTTCAACATAATCGATTAATTTAACATAATCGATTACTTTTAATTTTTTTAACATAATCGATTATTTTTAATTTCAATCAGCATCGATTATTTTTTATTTTTTAACATCATCGACTATTTTTATTTTTCAGCATCGATTACTTTCAATTTTTTAACTACATCGATTATCCCTATTTTTAAACAACATCGATTATTTGAATTTTTTAACTGCATCGATTAATTTTAATTTTGTTAACAGCATCGATTATGCCTATTTTTAAACATCATCGATTATGTGTATATTTTTTAACTGCGTCAATTTTTTTTAAAAAGCATCAATTAATTAAGTCCAAACGGTCCTTGACTAAGCATCGATTATTTTATATACAACATCGATTAAGTTTTATGTGGCATCGATTAAGTTTTATGTGGTGGGGCTTTTAACTTAAAAGCTGGGGGAATTTATTCCCTTGCAGAATCTTGTCAGTTTTTTACCATTAAAATTGATATTGTGGGACCCTTTCCTAAAAAGTTTTAATAAACAAGTACAAAGTGTCGAAATAACATCTATGTTTTAAATCTTGATGTTTTTTCCCATTTCTTATTTACTTTTGTCTAAATAAACATTTCCCCCTATATATATATATATATATAAATATATAAATACATGCATGATTGCTTCAAACGAACGTAGATGGTATCACCAATTCCCACATGTTATACATACTACTAGAATTGGCTTGCTCCGCTTCTCTCCGTTTCTGTAAAAAAATTTGTTGCTGCAAGCGGAAGTATTCATGTCGATCTGTTCGAGTCTACGACAATTGAATGTCTAAATAGATTCTGTCGTGCTGTTCGAGAAATATTTATAGAACGATATCTAAGATCGCCAACTGCTAATGATGTTGCTAGGCTACTCTATATTGTTAAGCAACATGGATTCCCATGAATGTTAGGTAGTCATTCTGGATTGCATGCATTGGCGGTCGAAAAATTGTCATACAGCTTATGCAGGATAATATTCCGGTCGAAATGGAGCTCCAACAATTATTCTTGAAATTGTATCTGATTATGATCTTTGGATATAACATGCCTAATTCGGAATTTCAGGATCCAATAATGATATTAATGTGTTGGATACATATTCTCTATTCTCCAAACTCTAGAGGATTTGCCCCTCTATGTCATCAGTGGAAAAAAAATACAATATGGACTACTACGTACCTAACTGATGGCATCTACCAAATGGGTAACTATTGTGCAATCTATTCAATCACAAAGTGGTCCCAAAAAATCATATTTTGCGAAGAAACAAGAAGCATGTAGAAAGAATGTCGAATGTGCATTTGGCATTCTCCAAAGTCAATTTGCAATTGTGGCAAATCCAACACGTTCGTGGAGCAAAATCGATTTGTGCAATATTATGACTGTGTGCATCATAATGCACAATATGATAATCGAAGATGGACGAGATCTTGATGCACCAATTGGAGAAACAAGAGACGTGCCACCACCAGATGTTGAATTTGTTGTTTATGAAAATGCTCAATTTAGAAAAACTCAAGATGTAGAAGCACATTTCTAGTTTCAAAATGCATTAATTGATCATTTGTGGAAGGAATATTCTAATTCGGAGAATTAGAATATATTATTATGTAACTTTATGTTTGTTTTGTAATATTTTAATGAATCATATTTTTATTTTATATTAATTCAAATATAGTTGTTCTAAAAAAATATTTTAATAATTATTATGAAATGTTGAATTTAAGTATAAATATCCATTAATTGAAATTTCATAAATCATTATATGTTATCAATTATAAAATAATAATTGTAAATGAAATAAAAGGAATGTTATAGAATATTCTCTTTTGGTGTAGAATTACAGTACAAACTGCTGGAGATGAAATTGATAATTTGCTGCATTTTAGTGATAGTAATATTATATTATAGTGTAGACGGTTGGAAATGGCCTTAAGAAAATGTTCGGCTTGGTTTTAGCGTGTCCGTCATAAATTGTGTGTGTACATAATATGTTTGTAATGTATATAACATATTAATATATAATTGTTTAGGGTAGAAGGTAATTTTTGTGGGAGTTTTAGAACATAAGATGATGCAGCTCATAGTATGGGTGATTCGAAATTCAATCCAAGTTTCTATTGATCCAATCACAAGAGCTCAAGCCAAGAAGTTCAAAGAAGTTCGCAATGGACTCATTCAGATTCAAGTGACCCGTTGAACCCGTTTCCAACCTAAGATGTGCTATGTTGGTGTCTTATTTTAATTATAAAATGCTTCGAATTTGATTAAAGATAAACTTAGTCATATTTTAGGGTTTTTGTTATAGTGCCTTATTTGAGGAATATTTGTTTCCTTATTTTTCTAATTTTCTGTTTAGGAAACTTTGTCAGTAACCAATTGTTTCCTTACTTTCTGGTCAGTAAAGTTTGTCTCTACCTACCAATCCCATATAAGAATGACATGGGAGAACAAATTTTATACATCTTTGATCATTAATATTATTGTGAGATTTATCTCTTTGTGGTTCTCTCTCTGGATCTAACTATTAACTATCGTGAAATTCAACTAATTCATCAAACGGATCTTCCATACCTATTTGTGATGTTTTCTTACAATAATTCATTGTTAGAATTTTCGATCATAATTTGGATCGAGATCTACATATATTCGGTTCGACTGAATTGTAAAATTTGGATTGAGAATTCCTAAAATTAAATAGTTTTAATGTTGGGACACACTTCGAAGTAAATGATCTCATCCGGCCTTAGTGAGAATATCGAAAAGTTGAGTTGGCATGCATTTGGTTTACTAATCTAAGAACAAATTTCTTACGTATTATGCCATAGTCCATTTCGATGTGTTTTATTCTCACATGAAAGACAAGATTGGAGGTGATATAATTAGTTGCTACAAGTGAGTTGGTCTGCTCCCGCTCGATTTTATGCTCATTGAATTTTAATTTGATATTGAAATGTAAGAAAATGTGATGAAAAGAAGTTACATCTGAATAATTGAGCAACGTGAATTCAAGACACAAAGCCAATAATGGCATGTTGATAATTGTTAAATTACCCTAGCTACTCTACCTATATTATTTATAATTAATACTGTACATCAAATCTAATGTTTATCATTAATGTCACACACACACACACACACACACACACACATATATATATATATAACGAAATACATGCATGATTGCTTCAAACGAACGTAGATGGTATCACCAATTCCCACATGTCATACATACTACTTTATTCAATCTATTATCTTCTTCTTCTTTTTTTCATATATCTATATTGGGGGGTACAGGGCCGAGAGGATATATATGAATCTCCAATTTTCATCCTCTTCAAGCTATCAATAAATGGGGGTTCATCATGATCAATACTCTTTTTCTTGACGATTTGTCCAACTTTTTTTATACCTCTCATCAACTTCTAAGGCAAGACAACAAATGGACACCCCCCCCCCCCCACCCACCTATATAGCTTTTTATAGTTGCCTCTTTTATAAATACCAAATTACATTTGCTTGCATTGCATTCTACATTGCGTCAAAAATATTAATTAATTGCTACATGTGTATGTATATACAATCAAGCTTTTGATTTAACACTTGATAAATAACAGAACTCTATTATTTGACAATTTAAATGATCTCTGCTGGTCCTTTTCGGGACATTCAAGTGGCGATGACCTTTATATAAGATGATGAGATTTTGAATTCGAGATTCACTTTTCATTTTCCCTCAACTTAAAAATTAAAAATAAAAGTACATGGAACTCAACTTAAGCTAATTGAATAATTTGGTTTTTTTTTTAGAAAAACAATTGGTAATAGCTTACTCGCATTGAATTCTCTTGATTGGTAAGTTTGTGATAACTAGCGGTTAAACCTAAAATTAGATCTGTTTATTTATTTACCTATATATATTGAATCAAATAGTCTTACATTAAACTATTTGCAGCAAGTTATTTTATAGTATCTTATTTGTTATTTTTCCCTTAATTAGATATATGTGTAGTTAATTCGTCAAATTAGTTGAATATAATCAACTAGTTCTTTTTATGATTTTCTGATATGTATTTTTAATAAATTTAAATAATGAAAATTTTCATTTTCTATCTCGTCCATGCCTTCAAATTTTATAATTTTTTTGAAATACGTATATATATAAACATATATGTATATATTTACACTAGCCTTATATCAAATGGGCGAGCATCTCTCTAGACCCGACCTGACTCAGAGAAAAATATCACTTCAAATACTGAAAAATATCAAATTTATTTTACTGAATATATAATACTGCTAAAAAAGGTGGTGTCATTTTTGTAATTAATTATTACTACATTTTTGGATTGAAAAATATCACTTATAATATTGAAAAATATCACTTCTAATACTAAAACGTATAATGTGCTCTGCGCATGTACTACACATGTGCATGACCCAATGTACGTAAGTTTTAATGTACATCTTGATGTAAATGATCGAGACATTCTCAATTTAAAAAAAAAAAAGAGTTCACATTGAGATAAAACATACATATTTCCCCGAAATTTTCAATAACTTTTATCGCTCCCAAAATATTTAAAGTCTTTTTTTTTTTCCCACTTGAGGGACCTCCTTATATTGAGATCTATAACTACTTTTTACTTTAATTATATTGAGATCTATAGCTTCATTTTCTTTTAATGATTAAAAGTATTCCTTCCATTTATAAATACTCAATCATTTTAGTTTTGTTTCATAAGTAATGTCATTCTACACAATCAAGATGGAAAATTCACATTTTTCTCACATTTTATCTCATTTAATGTATTCAAACATCCATATATATATATTTGACTCATTAAATATATTCATATAATGGTGTATAAGGTAGTTTGATAACTTTATTCATATGCGTGCATTTATTCAAAATGACACTTACTTAGAAACGAAAAGAAAAATACATACACGTGTATGTATCTATATATATAGCAGTTGGACTTAATATTCCTCATACATACTCATAAAAAAGGTATAGTTACCACCATTTAATCTTTTTCTTGGTTTTTGTTCATGTAAATATTAGTTATCTTTAGTACTATATAAATAAACATTTGTTATTGTTTTTAATAATGGATGATCATGCGCACAGTAGTTGTATATACAATTCATATCAAAATTATGTTTATTTTACTAAAAAGTATAAATAAAAATAATTAAAAAAAGATGGTGATATATTTTTAATTATTATTACATTTTTTCAATAGACACAACTATTATTTCTAATATTGAAAAATATCGATCTGATATAAGACTTATATACAACTCTTATACATAAAAAATTTATCTTTTAATAATTAGCTTCTTCAATTTCACTTGTTTTGCTTGTATTAAAAAATTGGGGAAAATGCTCATTTTGCTCCATTTCTTATTTTCCTATAAGCTCTTTAGTCCATATTTGTCTTATTTTTGTCCAAATTGATATCTTGACTATTATAAATGTTTCAACTTGATCATTTTTTACTCCTTAAGCAAACATATAGAGACGGAAGTTAATAACACCCGTTAAAACACACACTTTGACTATTTCACACACTAAAACACATTTTTTACACATATATGTCGCGCTCGGATCCCAAATTATTAGTATTCTTAGGATCGATGTGCGAGGCGGGGAATTAAAACATACACTTTGACCATTTCACACACCGAAACACATTTTTTACACATATATGTGGCGACCTGATCCCAAATTATTAGTATTCTTAGGATCGATGCGCGAGGCGGGGAAAGGGGAAGGGATCGGTTCACATATTGGACTTAACAACAAAATTGATTATCATTTAATGATATGAAAGATTATGTGCTCTAGATATTTGGTAGCATAACATCCACAACTAAAATAAAACCACGTGAAATGTGGAGATAAAATTCTCTAGTCCATTTTTCATGTTCCACTATTGTGTCCCACTATGAAATTTAATATTTTAAAAATATTTATTTCAAAAATAAATTTTATTATAGTATTACAAATCATAATCAACATTTATTGCTAAAATTTAACATTTTAAAAAATTATATACCCTACTTTTGGAATAATCAACCATATTAATCAATTATATTAACTAAAAAATAAATATAAACCCTAATTGGGTGTAATGAATCCTAAATAATAATTATAAAATTAAACTAAGCCATAACAAATTGAAATTAAAGAAAAAATTTGATGAAAATCGAATAAAAATAAAAATGAGACACCAAATGGGATAGATGATTTCATTTGCGAAATGTGTATCAATTGTAAGTCAGATCAACACAGAAAATAAGGAAACTTCTCCCACAAAAAGAGATAGCGAATATAACTCATTGATAATCATAACATTCAATAATTTAATGAAATGAAGAAATCATTGAAAAATCCTGGTAAATGCTTGTCTTAGTAATGGAATGAAAGAAATGAAAGACTGCAAAATAAAGAAAACGGGTAAAAGTCAGACTCTCATTTGTATCATGCATAATTGAATGAGTAGAATGCTAGGTAGAACTTTGGTGAACAAAATGTTTTTCTTTTTTCTTTTTATCTTTGTGAGAGAGGGGACAAAATAGATTGTTTGGGTAAAGAAGGTTGGAGAGGTGTTTCAGAAGGTGGAATTTGGATTTTGGTTGGCATTATATATGGAATGAGCTAGTCTCCCATGCACCTGTGAATGAGTTTGGACTTATCTGACCGACTCAGACCCAATAAAAAAAGATAAAAAAAGTCAGGGGAAATTCTAAACATAATCCCCATTTTACTTTTTATAGCCCCCATTATTTTTTAAAATATAAATTAAATACGATAAGATATTTTTGCCCATTCCTTCATTAGTCTCGAATATCTAAAATTTATATCATCCCATCACAAGATATTTACTATCACCGAGAGAGGGAGAGTTCTACAAACTAGTTATATACATTAATCAATAATCCAAACAATATTAGACGACGTTAGTGTGCATGTAAGCATTTTCATTTGCCGTTGTTTCAAGAAATCATGTTTTCTGCAATTATGTTTAATTGAATAATTTATCCTGACACTATTGTTCAAGAAAGTCCAGTGCTACATAAATTAAATAAGAAGAGAAACTTCCTACTAAATTTACGTGTAAGCATGTATAAATTTTTAGTTTCTGTATGAACTAGTGTTGCATCCCGTGCGATGCACGGCGAAAGGTATATAAATAATTTATAAAAAATAATTTGTATAAATAAAATAATTAAATTACATTTAAATGATTAATAAAAATAAGTGTAAAAAGTATAAAAAATGTTAAAATTTATTCGCTATTATATTAGCGGACAACCCATATATATGAATAAATTTAAATGTGCCTAGTAAAACAAATAATATGATCGGTTTGTCAGAAATATATTCTAAACATAATTGAAATCATTTATAATTTTGGGCTCAATAAAAAAAATTAATTAAGAAGATAATGACACAACACATTAAACACATTTAAGAAAATTATTATATATACATCTTCGCCATCATCCTGGTTGTGACAAGTGAATATATAAGGCACCATCGAATGAGAGTTGTCACGGCTTGAGTAGCGCCACAATTTGATTAATGTTTCACCACCATCATCTCTTTTATTTGTAGAGAACACCTCCAACTTCCTTTTGGACATTATATCATTTTACGTCTCTTTACACAAATGTATGAATATATTAGATTATATTATTCGGTCTATACATAGATTGAAATTAAACATTGACCATTTTTTATGTATGAAATGTAAAATATACATATTATATCTTAGTATTAAATAACAATATTAAAGAATTTGAAATTTGTTGTATGAAATGTAAAAGTGTAATTTGTAATTTTTTTAATAAAAAAATGAAGTACATTGTCTATATAGATTTGAGCTCACTAGAATATTTTATTTTGCTAAGAGCGCCTTCAAATTCTACCATCAACCCTTCAAATTTTGTGGAGTTTTGGCGGAAGAACGCGCACATTATTTGACAAATAAAAAAATGTAATTGATATTTATTTAGTGAAATCCAATTAATTTGTACATTGTCTGACTCTTTTAGCCAAGTTTGATTATTAATATATGTTTGGTGTTTTCCAGAAAAAAAAAATATTCATTGACTCTTCGATGTAAGATATATTTAGTTTGAAAAAATAAATATTTACTATTTAATATTTAATTATTTAAAAAATTAACATATATAAATTTGAATATATATCAAAATTTTGAATTCAAATAAATTTATTTGAATTTTTTAATATATTTAAATAAAAAATTCAAAAATATTTAAATAAATGATGACTTGGTTTGAGAGTAATTTTCACTTTTAGTCCCATTAGAATATGGTCAGAACACTTTTAGTCCCAAAAGTTACTTTTTTAATTCCAAATGATATTTTTTCGACAATTTTGATTCATAAGATATTTTTCCGACAATGTTAGTCCCATGAAATATTTTTTTGACAATTTTAGTCTCAAACTAACTGAGATCTTTGGTGTGCTAGACAACATAAATTGATTTCAGATAAAATAACAGGATGCTTTGAATTTTGGAACGCATGTTGTTTGTTTTCATATGCATGAGAGTATGAGACACATATCGGATTCACCAAAATTGTTAGTTTGTGACTAAAATTGTCGTAAGAATATCTTATATCTTATGTGACTAAAATTGTCGGAAATATATCTTATGGAACCAAAATTGTAAAAAAAAATCATTTGAGACCAAAAAAAGTAACCTTTTGGACTAAAAGTGTTTTAATCATATTCTAATGAGACGAAAAGTAAAATTTACCCTTTAGTTGGATAATGATTCATGCTAGGTTTCATGCTTCAAGTTGCATATCCCCTAAATGCAATCTGATAATAATAAAATTTTAATTTAATATTAAACAAATATAATCAAATACTTACACTTGATCTCAGTTGAAAGATCGAGAAATGGGTGATAATTTCATCACAAGCCTTACAATTAATATTTTAGTGGTTCTTCGATATGTGATAAAAAAATTAATATGTAATATATTATTGGTTAAAATATATTTTGAATATTTAAAATTACAAAATTAAATATGCTATTTTTTTAATTTAAATATATTTATTTAAAAATGTTAGGTTATTATTGCAAATATAATCAAGTCCTATTAAAATATAGCCAAAACACTTTGTGTCACATCTTAATTTTTTGTATCTCAAGTTTATTAATCAATATCTTTTTATCTCAAATTTTTATTTTTCGACATTTTTTTATCCCAAAACTAAGAACTTACCTCACAATTGTTAAAGGATATTAATTATGGAACCAAAAAAGTAAAAAAAAAAAAATGGGACCACAAAAGTCAGGAACAATATATTATACTAGTATTTCTCCCGTGCGATGCACGGAAAACATATGTATATATGATACTTAAGATTATCGTCTAATTATTAAATAAAATTAAAAGAATCATAATGTATATTTTAGTTATAAATTAAATGGGTAGAGATCGATATGAGCTATGCTTTTTATGTCTCGTTATTTCATTTTTTTTTAATTATAGAAAAGAGGTGGGATTATAGTGCATTGGCTATGATGCTTTGGATGTTGGGGGCTATAGGGTAGAAAAGTTTTTATCATATTTATATTTATTTTCTATAAAATAATTGGGGACTGCAAAGAGTAAAATGGGGACTGTGTTTAGAATTTCTCAAAAAATCAACATTGTTGGATGCATGGGGTACATGAGCCAATATTATTATTATTATTATTATTATTATTATTATTATTATTATTATTATTATTATTATTATTATTATTATTATTATTATTATTATTTTATTTTTTGATTTTTTAATTTTTTTTCCTTTTTTTAGTTTTTTTTCTCAAAAATTATTTACCTTAAAATAAAATTGTTGAACCCTAAAATTAAAATGAATTGTTTTAATTTGTTTGAAATAAATATAAATATAAATATATATCCTAAAACGGAATTAATGAACCCTAAAATTAAAATAAATTAATTTATTTATTTTGAAATCCGACGACTCGCGCAATGCAATTGCGATCCTAATACACTAACACACTCTTTCTCGATCTGTTATTTTTTGTTATTATACTTTTACCAGATCATTACGAAGAATCGAAATTAAATTAATAAAAAATATTATATATTTGATAATTAATTTAATAAATTTAGTGGTCTGAATCTGACTACTATTTTACTAGGCAAGACAAAGACTCTAGTTACATCATCCGATTTTTTTGAAAATTAAATCTTAAAAAATTAGAAAAAAGGTTAAAAGTTTGTATAATTAAGAGCAATGAGTGCAATAATCATACTTAAGAAAAAATATAATGACTTGTGATTTGTAAAATTATTAAATTTGGCCCAAATTCAATAAACAGTCTTATTTCGTGACTTTAGAATTTCATTACTAATAATTTTAATTAAGGTGGACCAGGCTGCTTGGCTACTTAATTTCTTCAACTCTTTCTTATAATTTATTTGATCTTTTTCAAATGATTGACAACTAAATCTACTTTTGTGATCTCAAATTATTTCCTAATCTTAACTTTTAGTTCTCCATCATGTACTATGATGATCTGGATCAACACCTCAATTTCTGCAAATTGGGCATTTTTTACATTCAAATTTCAATTTGGAATTTTCTTTTGTTCTGAAAAAAAATCAGACAACTTACCATGATATGGAGATGGATACGTTAAATTTCTAACTGATGGGTATTATGATTTCACCGAACATGCACAAGAGCTAGCTGCCACACCAAAAAAGAAAAAAAAAAAAACCTTTCAGTTTAATGCGAAAAATCAATAATATTAATCTAACTAACTGAAAGGTAAAACTTTCCAAAAATTCAAAAAAGAAATCATTATCTCCAAAAAAAAGTCCACACCTTTATTATAATAGTCATGATCAATATGTTTTCACATTTATATAAATAATTTAGTATGTAGAAATAAATTATATATACATTAAGTGATTACATATATACACAATATTTTAAATAATTGGTGATTGCCTTTAGGAATGAAATACAACATATACGACGAAAAATTGATTTGTTTCATGAGAACCTGCTTATAAGAAATTACTCGCTAACCTCTTTATCAATTAAAATTAAGTGTCAAAATTTCTACCTCTTTATCATGCTTAAATATGTTTTCGATGGATACAATATCAATATATATATATATATATATAATTATATCGCGGTCTCCTTTAATAGATAATTCATTCATATATTATATATATAATATGCTAATAATTCTCTTCTAGCTAACTTTTAACTCCATGTTATATATATGGATCTGAAAGTATGTATAGTATGTAATAAAGAAATGAAATAATATATGCGTTAATCGAAAAATTAATGCAAATTTATAGCTAAAATTAATTGCAATTTTAATTCTTTTTTTTCATAATTGAGTATGAAATTGTTAATTATTATGGGTGGACTTGGTTTATAAAGAAACTCAACCGAAATAAAATTCAATTATATATTTTTTGATTTAGTTGTGACCGACTTTAGATGTTATACAATTAGAAAAATTAAAACTAATACATTCATAAAAAAATAACGTGCACACAATAAACATAAAATCATAACAATATAATATATTGTATGTTTTAAAATTAAGAAAAAAAAAGTAAACGTTCAAGAATTGCGGTGATGTAAATTCTAAGCTAAAACTCCAAAAATAGAAAGAAAAAAAGAAGTAAATAAAGTATACTTCAATGAAAAGATTAGTGAATATTTTTTTTAACTTTTAACTGCTTTTCATTAATTTTGCAATAATGAATATAATATTTGAATTTTTGAACATTGAAGACTTTAGTTGAGTTGACACATTAGGGTATAAGAAAATAAGTTGAAATGGTTTTTATATTTTTATGAAGACTTTTGCTTTGAAGATTGATTAGTAATATAACTCATAATATTTAAAACATTGTAAATTGCATGCATGGAATTTACTTTAAAAAATAAAATCAAGAAACGCATAATACACGGTTAATATCATATTTATTTGATTAATCATATATCATTAGTAGTTTAGTACAATTAATAAATGTAAAAAATATCCTATCAAACTACTTTTAATATGATATAGATATAAATGTTAACCACTATTATTAATGATGTGGCCCAACAAACTTGTATTGTTCCAATATCAAATAATCACCAAATAATGGGTGAAATAATCACAATACTTTATTTTAATTTTCCTCCTCTAATCCATAAATTGTCATTCTTCTAAAAACTAGTAGTAAATTACTATGTAACCCGTTTAAAATGTGGCAATGTTAAAAATATAGTAACGTTGAAAAAAACAACAAATAATTTGAAAGAAGATGACGTCAGCAGAAAACTGTCCAGATCTTGAGTGCTGTAATAATTTAGCAAAAATCCAATCTTAAATCCGCCTCTGTCCTTTCCTGTAAACACGTAATTCACCGCCTAAAAAACACACAAAAATTTATATTAAAATATTACGTGTGTGTGTATGTGCCTTGGTTTGAATCTACCGGTGTGGAGTTTCTCTCTCTTCAAACAAAAGGCTCTCTTGCTTCTCTCTCTCTCTCTCTCTCTCTCTCTAACTCAAATAAGAAAAGGACTAGAACAGAAATCACCACACCCTCCTCTCTCTCTCTCTCTCTCTCTCTCTCTCTCTCTCTAGCTAAAGCTCGCTCTTGCTTCACTTCTAGTGACTAGTGGTACTCTCTCTCTCTCTCTCTCTCTCTCTCTCTCGATATGCATTTTTGTATTAAAGCTTGCAAATGCGCGAGTGTTGCTCTTTGCTTTTGCGAGTAATGTCAGGATTTGAGACTTTATTCCTGGCTTTAGAAGCTGCTGTTTTAGTGTTTTATTTATTCATTTATTCCTTTATTTCTGGTTTCTGTTGTCTGTCGGTGGCCTTTTCAGCATTCTGCTCTGTTTTTGTAAGGTAGATCTGATCTTGAAAGATAGGTGTGTTGTGTGTGTGTGTTTTTTTTTTTTTAACAAAAAACCTTCATGTATCTTAATTTGATCGCAGAAATAGATTTCAGCCCGATTTTGATTGAATAGGACAATTTTTTAAACTTCTGATTAGCTTTAAAAATGTGGTCAATCAATTTTTTTTGGTTTTGCCTTTGCAGCCATTCAATTCTTGTTCTGGAATGTGTTTGATTTGTTTGAGCAATAATTTAGTGATGGGTTGTTTCTGGATGCAGGTTTGCTGAATGATGAACTGGGTAGTTTGTGGTGATTTAGAACTTTAAAACAAAATCTGGTAATTTTTCTTTTGTTTGTTCCATTTTTAGTGTTTGTAACATTAGGCCAAGAATTTGAAGTTTATATAGAACTGCAAAATGAGGCTGTTGCATTACTTGTAGCTTTCTCCTATAAGTCTTGCTCCTTCACAAAAAACATCGGTGAAGATGGAAGCAGTAGTAGATGCCAATACTCCGTTGGATTACATTGAGTTCCACATTGTTCCGAGCCAAAACAGGTTATACTTTGAATTTGCTCGTCAACGTTGCATTTTTCTCTGTTCTGTATATTTTTGCTTAGTTTGTTAACTTAATTCTAATGTCTCATAACATTTTCTTATATTTCTATGTTTTTTGAATGAAGAGTGATTTTTTTTTTTATTTTTTTTTATAATTACCATATAATTTGCTCATTCAAACTTAGTGAGTAAAGTGATGTTTCCAAAAAACATTTTTGTAATATTCTGTTAGTTACTTTTACTTATTTTGGAAGAATGTTGCTATGCTTTGAATAGTTATGTATTGTGAGACAAATTAGGGTGACTAAACTTCTGAAATTCAAACTCCACACAATCTTACTGTTGGGCAATGCTTGAAGTCCATTGCCAAGCTATCTTAATTATTTCCGTCATTGTTGTTGCTGTTGTTGTCCTTTTACTATTATTTGTTTAGTGATTTAGTTGGTTGTGTGCTTTCTAAAGATACGGGGCATTTGTATGCTATGAGAACAAGAAAGAGAAAGTGACATCCGGGCTTTTGGAGCATCTGTTGCTGCATTCAGTTCACATCAAAGCTTTGGATTCAAAAGGATCTGATGTCAAGTATACACTTCACCCTCCAGAAAACTTGCATGACTGCAAATGGTTTACTAAATCCACATTGATAAGGTTTAGCATACATTCTTCTTTTTGCGATTTTTCTTGCACCTGGAGACCGGGTACAGTTCTTGTATTGCCTTTACATGCAAAATTTATTTTCACAACATAGGTTTCTACATATAATTGGGTCAGCAAACATATTGGATGTCACCAATTCCTTGAAAAATGAGATATCTCAGCTCGAGGAGGCTCGTAGGTTCCATCTTTCTCTATATGCAAAGGTACAATCAGTTAATTCCACCTGAGTTGATCTCTGTTATTGAATAATAAATTTGATCTTTTTAATACTTTCCTCAGGGTAGAGAATATCAGCACCCGAGTAGGGAATCCGGTAAGTGTGCTCGTACCTTTGATTTGATGGCAATCTGATTTAAAGGTGTCTATTTTTAATATGCAACACTCGATAAGCTACAGTTATCTGGTTTTATTTGAATGAGTCAACGCAGCCAAGGTCTTATTTATAAGGATTATACTCATAACCACTCGCCTAAGAAAAAAAACCTAGCATAATAACAGTCTCTATCCATATAAAAGATAAAAGCTTGGCCGTCATTGCAATACAGATACCAAGTTAAGTTTTTTTTTTTTCTTTCCTCTGTCAGATGACAGCTGCGCCAATGACATGGAATCTCCTACAGAAGTGAGTTTGTGATTATACTCCTTGTCGTTTTTGTTGCTTTGTTCAATTTAGATTGAAGATTGTTGCTTTTGTGTTACTAACTGCGTATTCTGGTAACGACTTGCGAGCAGGTCGAAGATTCAAATGCTTCCAAGTATGTCAGTTTACTTGTCTGCCACTACTTAAAATTCCAAATAGCAGATCCATACTCTGACCATTCGTTGCCTACAGGAACGAATTGTTGCGGGCCATAGACTTGAGGCTTAATGCTCTGAGAGAAGAGTTGACTACTGCTTTTGACCAAGCTGCTGGTTCTAGATATTCTGTGGAGGAGATGATTGATATTGAGAAGTTTTCTCGACATCTTGGATCAACAGACTTGAGGTACACTTAGCTGTTGAAAATAAAGTATCAATTGCTGTTCCACTTCAAAGTATTATCTTCTCTTCATTGGAGAAATTGTGGATATATTGTTAATGATTATCACGTTTTTCATTGCAGCGATTCATTATGCAAACATATAGAACTGAGACATGGAGCACAGGCTATCGAAAATTTGAGCATTGCGCATTTCTCACAGAGTGATGGATTAAAACCAAAAGAAGGGAACAATCATACAATTAAATCAGCTTATTCAGCACCGCCAGTAAAATATGGCGTCTCACCCGCCAAAGCGGCTCAGGTAGAGAGGCAAAGCTCTACAGAAAGTGATGAATCTTCTTTCTCAAGTGAGGAAGAGCAACCATCCGTGGAAAGAAGTCGGAGTCTTATAAGATCTGCTTCACCTAGGAGGTCAGCATCTCCGATGCGGAGGGTACAAATTGGACGATCTGGTTCTCGAAGGTCTACTGCAATAACTATTAAAAGTTTGAATTATTTTCCCTCCCGGGAAAGAATGTCTTTATCTAAAGACTCTGATGAAGAGGATTCTGAGCACGCACCCAAAAAACCTGAAAATAATGCTAGGAGAATGAGTGTACAAGATGCAATAAATCTTTTTGAAAGCAAACAAAAGGATCAAACAGTGGATATTCAGAAGGCCAGGTCCTTGTTGAGTGCATCGATTGGAGCTAACAAAGCTGTATTGAGAAGATGGAGCAGTGGAATGGGCGAAGATTCTTCACGATGTCCCCAAGATAATGTTACTGAGGATGCTGTTGCTGAGATTCAAAATAATGTAGGAAGTGAGGAAGTTACATATAGTTCACAAAAGTCTGAAGCAGAGCAGGCTGTTGCTTCAGAAGACTTTCCTTTTGAGCCTTGTGAATCAGATGTGAAGTTAAATTCGCCCAAAAAGGAAGCATATACCCCTGTAGTTATGCAAGAGGAGACTCATCCGACTGAATCAACTGATGTTGGTGAAAGATTAATCTCCCCAGCTGAGTGGAGCCGTCAAAAGGAAGCAGAACTAAATGAGCTGCTGATGAAGATGATGGAAACCAAGCCTGTGAAAAGCTGTGCTGTTGTGCCTGCTGGCAGCAAAAGACAAAGCTTACCGTCTGAGCAGAGAGGTGGATTTTATGATCACTACAAGGAGAAAAGGGATGAGAAACTTCGGGGAGAAGCTACTAAAAAAAGAGAAGGGAAAGATAAACAGCTCAGAGGGATGCAGCAAGTTCTTAATGCAAAAAAAGCACAACTGACTACAGCAAATGGAGATGCTGGTAGAAAACATAATGTTAAGAAGCTCCAGAAACCACAAATTAGTGCATCTCAACCAGCAAATCCCAAGGCAGAAAGCCCAAGACTTGGGGTTGTTAAGAAGGCATCTACAAAAGCATCTTCTCTGCCTGCCACTCGTAAATCGTGGCCATCAGTGCCATCAGCTCCATCACCAGGAGCTAGAGGGCCATCGCCTGCTAAAACTCCCGGTGCACCATCTTCTTCTGGTGTAATGCCGACTCGTAGAAGGTCACAGCCAACACCACCAGTGTCTCAGGTTAGCCCGAAAGTAGAGACATCTCAAATACGAGCGAAGTCTGTAAAGCCAAATCAGAATGAAAGCAAGAAGATCATGAAACATGCCACTGAAAAAAAGCAGCAATCTGTGATGAAGTCTAAGAAAACTGCCAAAACCAATGTTCAAACTGCCACAGAAGAAAATCTTGTTTCCTCAGCAAAACCTAATTTATATGGCAAGGTGACAAAGAAGAGCAGTGTTGTTCCACTGGAATCAAAGCCTTTTCTTCGTAAAGGTGCTGGAACTACCTCCAGTGTTAATCCAGCTGTGAAGAAAAAAACATCCCCCCAAGAACCATTGAAAAAGTCTGAGGATCTGACCTTGGCCGACGAAAATCTAACAGTTTCTTCTGATCTAGTGGTTCAGCATGAAGAGAGGGAAGACGGAGAATTTAAAAATCACATTAGTTTGGAATCAGGGACCAATACAACAAGCCCCCAGCAATGTGAAGACAAAGAAGACTTAGGGGAGGTTAACCCCACCATTGCGGATGGTGTCGACAGGTTAGAAGAGCCTCAATTAAAGACTGAGGCTGAGGTTGACACTGAAGCTGAAGAAGAATCGACCATCTCACCAACAGCTTGGGTGGAAATAGAAGAGCAAGATCACTCCATGACCTCTGGTGAACAGAGTAGCCAAATGGTGGTTTCACCAGCTTATAAAGCGCCAGTTGGAGGGTCAAGTCCTCGAGTTCGTCATTCTCTGTCACAAATGCTTCTTGAGGAGAGCAGTGAACCCGATACGATTGACTGGGGGAATGCTGAAAATCCTCCAGCAATGGTCTACCACAAAGATGCACCCAAAGGATTAAAGAGGCTGTTAAAATTTGCACGAAAGAGTAAAAATGATGCAAATTCAACAGGTTGGTCTAGCCCGTCTGTCTTTTCTGAAGGAGAGGATGATTCTGAGGATTCCAAATTTCCAAGCAAGAGAAGTTCTGAAAATCTACTGAGGATTGCAACCCATCAATCGAAGAACGGGCACCAGAAAAACTTCTTCGATACCGATCACCACGGTAATGTTGCTAAAGTTTAAATTCTTCTTGTAGGGTTAATCATAATAGATTAATTCTTTGAGAATAGAGCATATTTTGGAGTTGTTGATGTCAGTTCTTTCCATCATACAGTTCCCACCCCTCTGCAATCTAAAGTAATATGATAACTAAAATAATCAACCAAGTGCCTTTCTAGCAAAAATAAATGTAGTTGATGCATTTCTAATGTGGCATTTTATCTTATGTGATGAATATGGTCTCATATGTTGAAACAAATTGTGTTTCAGCCCAAGCAAGTCTTAGGAGACTTGATGCTCAGAGTTTATCTCAGCAGTTTCAGGAGGGTAATGTTTCAGCTTCTGTGACCACGACGAAAGGTAAATTAGGTTTTGCATTCACCATTCTGCTTTCATATGTATGGTTTCTAAAATTGCTCACCATTTTTTTGTCTTTCAGCAACAAGGTCATTCTTCTCTCTTTCAGCATTTAAAGGCAGCAAATAATACATTTTGGTTGAAGGGAGGCAGCAGATAGAGTTGCTGCAACAATTGGGTGATGTGCGAGTGCGATTTCTAGATTTAGCCTCAGATTTGTTCCAATGATTAAATTGATTATAGCATGTAACAGAAAGCAAGATTAGAAGTCTTAGCAATGTCTCTAGACACAAATCACACCACAAATTTGTATTTTTTTCTCTTTTAGATGATTATTGTGTTGTATTTGTGTCTATGCGGCTTGGCTGGCATTTGTTTGTATCAAATATTATGTAATCATTCAAATTTCAGTTTCTTCCAATCCAATACTTCCAGGCTCTGTAAATGTTACTACAATTTAGTGCATTTTCATCTCGACTCTACATATTTTATATTTTTTGTTGTAAATGTTACTACAATTTAGTGCATTTCATCTTGACTCTACATATTTTGTATTTTTTGTTGTGTTTGGGAGGGGTATTTAGTGATTGAGCTCCGGTTAGTTTTACCTGTACAAGATGATGAATACTACTAAACTATAAGAATTTGTTGTATCTCGACAACTATGTATTATTCGTTTCTTGCATATATGATTTTCAAGGGTTTCGATTCTTGCAAACAAATGGCCTGCGGTTTCTGTGTTATTTAGTGCTGGAAATTCTAGTTGATTAGGTGTTGTAAAGTATGCATTGTTTGTATGGAATTTTATTTTACTGCCATAAGAATTAAGAATGTGTGGAGTATAAGAAAAGTAGGATGAGAAAAAGGAAGCCATAGGGAATCGATGCTGGAGGAATATGGTGGGGGAAATAGCTGACAAGTTCACCACACGTGTAGGCGGTGAAATGGGTTGATTAAGTCATGGATGCTTGTGTAAATATGATGGAGGAATCCACAATCGTAGTCTCTAAACGTAGTTGAAAAGACATGAACTTTGGATTAAAATTGAAGATACCACAAACGATTGTGAATGTTCCGTTTAATAAATCAGTTTGAACTTCACCATGAGAATAGCTGAATTCAGAAGAGAGAGCTCAAAGAGATATAAAAACTCACCACTTTATTGATAAAATAATGTAAAATTTGTTCATCTCTGGCTCTTTATATAGTTAAGGTAGAGATAAAGTTTCCTAAACATAATTCTTAAAGAATAGGGAAACAAATATGCCAAAATTAAGTAACCCCAATATCAATCCTTATCTAATTTCAAAAAGAATAATGCTAGCCAGCCAGATTCTGGCTAGCCAGAATCTAATTTTTTGATGATTAATAAAACTGTATTATTAATAAATTAATTATGTTAATTATTAAATGTTATGTTTTTATTATATTATTCTTTTGTCATGAAATTAGTGATTTGTAATTAATTATTAAAATCACTCCAGAAGCGGATCGGAAAAAATGGGCGCAGCTTCATCTTCTTTCTTTTCTTCACTTCTTTATTTTTTTTCCATCTTCGATTTCTTCTGAATTGAAGCGCATATAGAGTTGCCCTAATTATTTTGGAGGGCATCAATGTAAATTTATTGAATAATTAATGTTTTATTAATTAAATTAATTAATTATTAAAAATAATAAAAGATTCTGGCTAACCAGAATCTGGCTGAAAATCACCACTCTTTCAAAAATAGCTAATAAATAAAATAAAATTCCTTATTGAGATATGACTCATAAATAATATAGGAGATCGGTGACATCCATCTAGGGTTGTCGCTAGCGATAGGCCCAATTTCTTCGAGGGCCTCTAGATAATTTTTGGATCCATATTTCTTGAATAGGCTCATTAAGTAATAACTGTGTATTTTATAAAAATTTTGGATATAAATTGATAATGCTTAGCTTAATAAGTGGTGTGATTTACTAGTTTTTGTGCTTAATTTTCATATCATTTGGTGTTTTTCATGTGTTTGGGAGTTGCGCAGTAATAGTGGCGAATTTATTGAATAATTGATGCAAAATGATCAAATATGTGCTTAGAAAGTTAAATGAGAGTCCAATTAGACTTTTAAGCATAATTAATTACTTAATTAAGACATATTGGACTGGATTAAAAAAGCAAAGCCCGCGAAAATTCGAAGTCCAATGAAGAGAAGACATCGGTCGATCCGGCATAGTGCAGTTAACCCGGGTAAGAACAAATTATGAAGGCTTGGATCGATTCATAAGATTCACCAGGGTCAACCCACTATAAAAACAACTTTCTAGATTGACTGACAGTTGACCCGGTGCGTGCCACTTGACCCAGCCCTGGGAGTTCCGCAAATTGACTAATTTTTCTTCTACAATTAGGGTTTTACCCTACCTATTGACAAACGAGATTTTCACCCTAATTCCCAGCATAATTTCGTTATCTAAAATGCATTTTTGCTTTTATTTGTCGTTTTAATTATCGAATTAGCTATAGTTGTTAAATAAGTGCGTTTGACACAGTCGTTCGTATTTCAAAGGCAAATCGAGCGGATCGAGCCTCCAAGGAACAAATCACGACGTGATCCGGACACAGTTGTGGCGCGAATGCGCGTGCAAACACCTATTTAAAACTCCCCTTGATGGACGAAAAGACAGACCTCAATAACACAAATGAGGCTACACACAACACCTCATATCAGTTATATCATTGGACACCATCATCTATAAACTATGAAAGAAACAATCAATTGGAAGAGAGAGTTCCAAATGTGTGTGTGTGTGTGTGTGAGAGAGAGAGAGAGAGAGAGAGAGAGAGAGAGAGTATCACAAGAGAAGAGTGATGCTGCAGAGATCTATCAATATCATTTATTCTTTGTCTATAATGTTTCAAACTCTGTTTTATTTTATTTTCATTATGTCTAACTAATTTTCTTTAGGGATTCTATGATTGGTAAGTAATATGGATTGAATGACTTGATTTATTGAATTATGTTTTTAGTTCATTATTGGATATTTGATTTCATAGTTTGAATTTCTCACAACATGTATATGCAAGCTAATTAATTAGAACAATCTCACCGGTGATTGATTAATTAGTGAGATAAAATAGAAATATCATTTTATGTGATGCTTAAAAGAATCCACCAAGTGAATAAGTGTTGCACAAGAATTATAATATGCGTGCGCTTGATTGTAAGTGATGACATGCGTGAAGAACCGATCAAGTGAAGTGTATGCTCATTATTTCTATGTTATGACATATGTTCATTAGAGTAGTCTGAAACAATAAAGTAATTTTTCACCAATAATAAATTAAAAAAAGTTAAGTTGTCAATGAATCAATCTGAAGTCCATTGTATGAACTTTCTCATAGAATCCTTATTTTTAATTGGTAAATAATTTGGTATTTATTTTTTTTTGCATTTTATTTCAGTATTTTATTTTAATTTGCAGTCTAAATTTCTCTACTTAGTTTCAATAGTTTAGATATGGGTAAATTGGCTTAAAATACACGAACTTTGGGGTCATTTTGATTTTTCACACGATTTTAAAAATGTTGTTTCAATAACACGAACTTAACCTCTGTTTGGTTTTTCACGTGATTTTCAAATTTCGGCAAGTGGAATCTGACGTGGCAGCCGGAACTGCCACGTGGCAGTCGAAGATGCCACGTGTACATCTATGTGGATATCAAATTGCCTTAAAATACACAAAATTTCGACTAATTTTGGTTTTTCACACAAATTAAAAAATATCAATTTTAGTTTTTTTTTTTGCTTTTTTGTGTAATACAGAAAATTCATCGATTATTACTATAGAGTTGTTGTAGTAGATATTGTGAAATATTTTGAATTTTCTTAGTTGATGCAATATATAAAATTTAGGTTCGAAAAAATAAATAAAATAACTATCGGACCTTTTTAGTTTTCAATTTGAAGAAAATTTAAATAATATGACTTAAGCTAGTGTCATTGACCACTTTTTATGATTTGATGGTTGTTGTATTCAGAATTCAATTATGTATACCATTACACTAGCTTAAGTCATATTTTTTAAATTTTTCTTCAAATAGAGAACTAAAAAGGTCCGATAGTTATTTTATTTAATTTTTTCGAACCTAAATTTTATATATTGCATCAACTAAGAAAATTCAAAATATTTCACAATGTCTACTACAATAACTCTATAGTAATAATCGATGAATTTTCTGTATTATACAAAAAAAAAACTAAAATTGATATTTTTTAATTTGTGTGAAAAACCAAAATCAGTCGAAAGTTTGTGTATTTTAAGGCAATTTGATATCCACGTAGATGTACACGTGGCATCTCCGACTGCCACGTGGTAGTTCCGGCTGCCACGTCAGATTCAATTTGCCGAAATTTAAAAATCATGTGAAAAACCAAAAAGAGGTTAAGTTCGTGCTATTGAAACTATGTTTTTAAAATCGTGTGAAAAACCAAAATGACCCCAAAGTTCGTGTATTTTAAGCCAATTTACCCTTTAGATATTGATTAAGTGTCTATATTTTAGTTTAGCAACTTTTTTTTAGCTTCAGTCTTTGTGAGAAAACACAATCCATTTTCAGTTCATTATTTGTTAATAAATAGTGTAGTCATTATTAAGCACTTCCTTAAATTTCTTAGCTCTAGATCTTGTAATTGGATCCACGGGAACTTGGATTGGATCGAACGCCTCCACGCCATGAGTCATGCCATGAGCCACATCATTCATTTCCTCTTGAAAAAATTCTTTCTTCAAATCCAAGTCATCACCTAAATCAAATCAACAATATTAAATGTAGTACTCACATTATACTCACCTGATAAATCTGATCTGTATACATTGTTATTGTTGCACTCCAGCACTTGGAAGTATCCATCTTAGCTTGGAAGCAATTTTGAACGTCTTTGAGTTAAAAATCTCTCTTTTCGCATATGCAACCGGACCTAATCACTCAGTTCAAACACCAACTTGGGCCGTCCTTTATTAGCTTGCTTGGCGTACAACTCAGTTCACCTCTATATATTCATCATTGCTTTCTCTTGAATCTACTTAACAAAATCAATCTCTTTTCTCCTTCAAAATTAACATACTCTTACACAGCTAAAGGGGTTATATCTAATGGAATCAAATGATTAAAATCATATACAATCTCAAAATGTTCTTCCCAAGTTTTGATGTTCTTATAGACAAAGTTCTATTGACTACTTCAGTTTGACTATCAGTTTGTAGATGACAAGTAATAGAAGACAAAAACTTAGTACATAACTTATAATATAAAATCTTTCAAAAGTAGCAAAAAAACTTGGCATTTCTATCAGAAACAATCGTCATGGGCATGCCATGCATCATTAGTTTTATGACATGAAATAAAATGTTTCATCTTAGAAAATCGAACAATAACCACAAAAATGAATCCTTACCACGTTTACTCCTAGGTATTTCTAACATTAAATTCATAGAAAATTAATCCATGGAGAAATAGTAGATAAAAAGGAGTATACATGTGGCTGAACTCAAGACTTGACTTGCTTACACGTAACACACATGCTACAAGTACTCTAAACATCACATTTCAAATGAGGCTAAAAAAGAATTGTTCATGCATCACAGCTAAAGTCTTATCAACTCCAAAATGGCACATTAATTCACCACCATGAGCTTCAAGTAAAAAAAACTCATGAATAAAGCATGTAATACACCAAAAACTTACAATGGGACCAAATAAGAAGTTAGGTCAATTTGTCTAGAGAAATATAGTTTTTGACTTAGAGCTCAATCTATTCCAGTGGGCCTAGCACAAAATAGGGGTATTAAAGAGAAAGAACGATGTGTGAAGGAATTTCAACATGTAAGAACCTGATCAGTACAATTTTATACTAGATTAGTGGATTGTTTCTCTTTGGACAGAAGTCCCCCAGAGTAGATTTTAACCGAATTGGATTATCACTCCTTGAGTTCTTTATTTTATTTATTTATTTATTTATCGATATTCATATAATTATTCTTACAACAATATGAACACAAGTAAAGAACACCATATGTATGTGCCAATTTAGCAATTTAACATATCAACATTCAAAAATCAATAATTAAGAATGATACACCATAACAATTCTCTTCTATTCTTCATACTTTGATACCGCTGCATAACAAATTCATTGGAAACATTCATGAATACATTTGTCTCGATGTAAGATATTAAGAAACCATTTAATAGTTGATCTCTCATTTGATTGCGTAGCGAATTCTTGATGATATTCATTGCCGAAAAAGTTCTTTCCACTGTAGCAGTAACAACTATTAAAATCAAAGACAACTTAACTAACAAATAAATTAATGGAAAAACAACAATGTTTTCTTATAGCAACCAACATTTGAGCAAGACCTCTAATGTCTGATACTTCTCAGAAGTTTTCATCCAAACCTACATAAAAATAAAGTTCTCAAGTTGACTTTCAAGTTTATAGAATGTAGCTTCAGAAAATCTAGATAAGTAGAGTTTTGCGAGGCGAAGTACGTAACTTCTTCTCATCAAATATCTAGGATCCAAGCATGTCATGCATAAAAGTAATTCTATGTTTACCTCATCAAATTGTTGATTTAGTTCTTGATCAATATTATATGTCAATCACCGAGTAAAACAATTCAACTCAATAATAGAGAAGATCCATTATCTTTTCAGTTCTACTACTTAGTCTTCCTCGAGCTGCATATTCATATTTCATATTTAGCACAATTATCTCGTATTTGTTACAAAACTCAGAAAAATCACTTAAAGTCTCTCAACAATTATCTCTCATTGCTTGCAAGCGAGCTTTTGATACCTTAACAAGATTTTGCACTAACAATATCTTGATCTTTCTTTTGTAGCACTTAAGAAAGTTCACGAGTGACCACCAAGATTTGTCTCATAAGATGTAGCACAAACACAAACTAAAAGCGATTCACAATATCTAACAAATCAATGGCGTCGAGTCTCTCTACATCATCATTACCACTCTCTCCAGAATACTCAAGAACGTCAACAATAGAAGAAAATAAATGCATTAAGTTCATTAAAGTACCATAATGAGAACTCCAACAAGTGTCTCATAGCCGCTTCAATGTCATTTCTTGATTTAATCAACTTTCAGTTTTGATTTCATCATATGCAATCCTTTCAATGATCTTCTCCATTTGTTTCTCTCATATCTCTATGCTTACAAAAATGTCTAACAACATTACATAAGCGTGCGACAGGGTTATAATAAGACCTGATGTTGATATGCTTTTTAGCAACAACAACAATTGTGGTTGAAGTTGATGAGCAAAACAATTAAACATAATAAGTAGACAAGTTCCCCGTAAGTATCAAACCTTTTAATCCATGAAATTAAACTCTCATGTTGCTTGCACCATCATATCCCTGACCTCCCAAACTAGAAATGCTCAAGCAAATAGAAATGCTCAAGCCATAAGTGGAAAACATAAAATCAATACGTCTTTCAAGTTATGTTGCAGTTGTGTTACTAACATGTACAAGACCAAGAAAACGTTCAATGACACATTCTATTTCATTCACATAACATCGTACAACTTTCATTTTCTCTTTCACTAAATCATCTCGACACTTATCAACTATAATGGAAAAAAATCATTTCCAATTTCATCGATGATAACTTTTGTTGTCTCAACTTCAACTGCATTTATAATATATTTTTGAATCCTAGGAGATGTAAGTTTGAGATTTTTTGGAGCATTTTTCATTGCAACATTATTTATTTCTTCATTGCGTGATGCAATAACTTTCAAAAGCTCAATAAAGTTGCCTTGATTTGATGATTTTTTTAGACTCGTCATTTTCTCAAAAAGATAATCCTTGCATGATGAGGTGTCACAAACAAGCAATTGATACATTTAGTCTCCAACAAAAATCAAGTTTGGATGAGTTTGAGACTTTAACAAAAGACGATTCTATGTGTTGAGCTTGGCTAGTCAAATCTTAACATGTCAATCTACATTTATTATGATCACTATTATGTTCTCCAACGTGATCTCTCAATCTTTTTTTGCTTGCGGCAAATATTAAACTTATCAAAAATAAATGCATTGTGTCCTCTTTTACTACATCATGATGTGAAAAAAGATAACAATATAAACAAAATGTTGCATCTTTTGCAATGTTATATTCCAACCAACTCTTATGTTCATCAAACCAAGATACGACAAATTTACATTTTCAATACCCATCCATTATTTGAGGAAAATTGTGGTCATGTGGTTGACATAGACCTTTTAATAAGTAAGCTCGACGAACTTGCTCTATTAAGTTTGTTGGATAGCTCCTAATATTATGTCGTAATCTTTGATTACTGGGAAAACTTTCTAAACCAACCTGAATGTTCTCTTGCTTTGATAGAGCTTGAAGTTGAGCAAGTATAGATTCTTCATGCTCCCATAGTCAGCCATGTTCTACTATAAAAGTGTTCCATTTATCTAAAAATGAAGGAGGTTTAGCTTATGTCAATAATTACACGTGCAAGAACAACAAATATTCTACAATTAACATATAGCTTTAATCTACATAATACAAACAAAATGAATTAAAATTATCTAAAATTTGATTTTAATCAATGTATGTAATACATTCGAAAATAAAAATAAAATATATTAGGTATACAAACAAATATTAGTTTAAAACACTTATTATCAATAACTATATATATTCAACCAAACTCTTAACTGCAATGTTCTAATCATTCCTACCCTTGATTTTGCATTCTATTTTGATCTTTTAAGGTAAGTATTATTTTTGCATCTTTCAAGGTAAGTATTATTTTTTAGATATAAATATGAAAAGGCATATATACCTTTGATTTTTTTCAAAAATTTCAGGGGCCAATGCCTCCCTTTGGTCTAGTGTGTATCCGTCTCTAGATTGATATAAGACTATATATACAATCTATATACGCAAGATAAGTTTATGTATGTCTAGGTAATGTTTGTATAAAAAAAAGTTCCCTTGATTAATTTGTGCTCCATATTTATGTCGTTTGACATCCATAGCACACCATGCAAAAATGCTATTGAAATCAATCTTTTACGTTCCGTAAAAATTTTGTACAACATTAGTATCAATCGTCTCTGAAATATTTGTAGTGGTTTCATAAATTAAATCTTTTTCATCACGATAACTTATAAATTGGTGAATTTTTAAATAATTATTTTGACTTAGTAAAAGTGTTTCTAACTACTCACTTCAAAAGTATATGTTTCTAGCCACTTGGACCAAATACCCTTCTATCATGCACCCTAGCAAGTCGTGCAATAATATAAAATTGTACTACTTTATGATTGCACTTAGTCATGTAACCCCAGTGGTGTAGTAGTGTAAATCTGTACTATTGCAATTGTGCACCCTCAATTTTTGCAACAATGTAAATTTATAGTGTTGTATGGATGCACTCAGTCATGTACCCCCACTCATGTAGTAGCAATGTCAATTTCTACAGCTATATGATTGCATCTCATTCGTGTATTGAAATAGTGCAGTCTAGTCGTGCACCATTCAATTCTTTTTTTTTTAATAACAAATAATTAAGTATATTTACCGAAAATAACTAAAAATAATATTATTTAAATTAGCAGCTAAAAAACCTAGTTTAGTAAATGAAAATGATTAATTTTCTTTATTACCTCATTTACAAATCATTGTCTAAAAAAACGTGAACTCACTACTTGATAATTATAGGGTCAATATAGAGTTAAGAGACCATAGAAGCCTGCAGGGGCGAGTTTGAACACTAAAACCTGATTCACAATCACAATAGTCAATACGAAAGTAGGGTCGAATAATCACTACAATCAATACATTGTTCAAATTTCAAGGGTTTATTTTCGTAGCTAAAAGAAAAGATCAACCTTTTTTTTTAATATTTGTAATCATGTATTCTTGTTTTTGTGGGTATAGATTTATAATTCTTTTTTTATGGGAAGCAATTACGATTATAATTTTGTTGGTGTATATCGGTTAACCAAATCATTTTATATAAGATTTTAAAGTTGCGAAAGCTTTTTTTTTTTTTGTAGTGGAAAAAAGAAATTTATAAAAAATGCTCTGATTAGGATTTTAAAGTTGTGAAATTAATTTTAAGTATTTTTGTATTAGTAGCAAAAATAAAATAAAAAACTTGGAAAAAGAGTATAAATTTAAATTAAGATAATAGTGGTAAAGAGTTGAGAGTTGAGACATTTGAAGTCTTAATAATGCCCAATAGAGATATTGTGACATGAGGCAATTTGAGAGCATAGATAATTGTAATCATATACACGTATAAAATGATGGCAATAGAATGCCAATCCTCGGCCTTTATTTGTAATGTCTCCATTCTTTGATAATCAAAGCCCAAAAATCTACGATTTATCCATGCTTGATGATTAGCCACGCAAATAAACGACATGCCCCTTATTTTTATATTTTTATTCAGAATTGTACACATTATGGAACAAATTGATGAAAATTGACTCTCTACTTGTTATCCTGTTAAAAAAAGCATACTGCTTAATTCACTAATTGATGATAAATTGAATTTTTATATTTGAAAAAGTTTTCAGTAGGTATTTCGGAGGTAGATGGCGATTGGTAGAGGAATCTTTGATAATGAAACTTGTGATTTGTCGTAAAACACTGATTTTCTTGTTGAGACCTAATTATATTTTCATAGGTTTCTCAAGATATTTTCTTGCAAAGTTTTGTTATAACATCTATAACTACTTCTGGTTTAAGGGGACAACTCGAAAAATAAATATCTACGGGAATTGGTTTGGAATGGAATGAAATAAAATAGAATGATTATCCATTTGTTCATTCTCATTCCGTTGATTGATATGGTTTAAAACTTGAGAATCACGAATCAATCCCTATTTCTAAAGAACAGAGAATAACCATTCCACCCACCCCATGGGTTTATCTATTCTCATTAACCCAAAAAATTAATATATGATATATTTATACATAATTATGTCTTATTTTTATCATAATTAGAAAAATAAATAAAAAATCAGGTTAAATAATTTATTATTGTATTTCTTAATTATTTATTTATTTTTAAAAAATAATTTAAAATATATTTTAAATTAAAATTCTGATAGTTTTTATAATTTTGTTGAAGAAAAATGAAACTGATACCAAAATAAATATAACATAACAATGTATTATAATACAAAAGAAAATAATTATGTATTTGATGTAATTTAATATATTCAAATGAAAAATTGAAATGATAAACTATGTTTCTATGAAGCAAAAATATTTTTTAAGTTATACAAATTATTATATATTGATTAATTAAATACTTTAGAATAAAGTTTTTCAATAAAATAAATAAATTATGATTTGCTAAAAAATTAGAAAAAACACACTAAAAAAGAAAAAATGACATTTAGAAAAAAAAAATTAAGACATGTGTTGATATTTATTAGCTAGTAGATACACTTTATTCAATTATAAAAAAAAATTAAAATTACATAAAATATTCATTATATAGGATAAAAAAAATGATATTTCCTTTCATAGACATATCAACTATAAGAATTGTCATTCCTTTCATACCTAATTTCATTCTATCATACCAACCACCTTCTAATTATACAGACTCCCTAATAATAACATATTTTGGTTTGAGCATTTGCTCGTATAACCTCACCAAGGAAGGGGCCATTCATTGTTACTGGTTGTAAAATTAGATCCGCTTGTCTAGGACTAAATCGAACCAAACCAAATACCATGATGTTCGAGTTCAGCTCGTTACAGAATATTCAAGCTCGAGCTTGGAAAAAAAAAAGAATTTATTTAATTTATCCGTTTGAAATATTTATAATTCATGAACATGTTTGTGAACATATTTAATTAAACTCAAACTCAAACATACTTAAGAGTTGACCGAGCCAAATACTAGTTTGTTCGAGCTCGATTTGAGACTCGAGCTTGACTCATTTAGAAACGAACGAACTTCAAATAATTTGTTTTTCGAACTGAGCTCCAAATAGCTCGCGAGCAGCTCTATTCATTTACAACCCTCACTAAAATCATTCATAAACTAAACCAGCAATTAAGATAAGCACGGTGTTACAATCAAACATCGGATCAACATAAGATGAACCATTCACCCTTGAGTCAACTTTTATTGTAGGGTAGTTAGTCCCGTTGATCATGGGAAGGAGCTACCTAGTATCCCACGTGGGTATGGAGTGACAACCAAGTTAGCAACAATCAAAATGCAGTGCAGGGTTATCACCAAACGCATTCCATACAAAAAGTTTTCTTGCAATGCCGTTGTTACCCAGCACCAAATATAGAACCATATTTAAGTCTCTTCTCCCGTGTGGACATCCTCGGCCTAACCATATTACTACAAAGTAAGAGTAATTGTGATCTATTCAGTCAATGAGAATAACAAGTTCCACTCAAACAACTCTGCGGGCTTCTTTCTTCTTAAGGTATTGCACATGTGGAAATATGATCTCTGCGTGAGGTCCATAATATCGGGAAAATATTGCAAAGATCCGACTTGTGTAGTCTGGAGATATTTCTTCACCCATCGATAGCTGAATGGATGCTACTTTAATCAACTCGCTTCCAATGGCAATATGATTTTCACCGTAGAGCTTTTCCAAGATCTGTTTGCCAAATACTTGAGAGTTAATAGACCTCGCACATATTGTAATATGACTAACAAAATGAGAAAACTCATTATCCATTCAAATATCAGGTGGGCGGGTAATCCACCTGTCGCACATAAGCCTTATGTGCGACAGTTGTACGCAAGTATTGTCGTATAAAAAATTGTTTGGATTCTCTACAGAGGATGAGCAAGACATCTTTACATGCTAGCAAAGTTTTATTCCATCGATGGCTTACTATCAACTCAACTTAAACAAGGCCAGGAGCAAATATTTCCACGAGTAACTTTTTCCTATAAAGAAAATCATCATCTTAAAATTTCCTTTAAGGTTCTGAATAATTTGACAAAATGGGTTGGTATAGAATATGATATTTATGAGCAGGAAGGACATGGGCACTAAATTACTAAATCATATCAGATATATAATCCTCATATCTATGGGCTCTTAAAGGGTCGGCTACAAGTGGAATTAACAAGGATATTCCTAACATAGATCCTACCCGAAAATAGATAGTTGTTCTAGCTTCAAAATCATACTTAACTGAAAGCTTACCTCGATTGAAGCTCTACAATGGTTCATCGCATCTTGCAGTTCTCCAATAAAACAAAATGCTTGTGCAATGTTATCTTCCACCTGAAAATGTTGAATTATTTGAAGATTAACCAATGAAATCCTACTCCAAAAGTACTGTACTGCCGAGGGATCAACTATACAAACAGTAAAAAGATGGGAGAAAAAAATAAAAAGGTAAAAGGGAAGTAAATGATGCAGTTACATTTAAATCATATGGAAGCAAAAACCAAAGGAAAATTGTATACCTACCTCAGCAATTTTTTTGTTGAAAGAATGCAACACTGCTCTCAGTATATCAACAGATCTCAAAGCATCCATAATTAGATTAGTTGTGAGAGCACCAGAAGCCACCGCATCCTTCATCCTAACCAATAAAATGGACACTCAAATTCATATTTACAAATTACACAAACACACACCCCGTGAAATAATGCTACCAGATGATGCAAGCAAACTCAAAGAAAAACTTGGCCATATATACACCAGGACCTTAACATATAGGAAAATCATTGATAAAACAATGTCCATGTTTCAAGTTTATCCATCTAAAAGAATTCAGTAAAAGATTGACCAGCAATACCTTTGGATATGGATCTCAACATTGGCGATTGTTTTCTGTGAAGCTTGTAAATCACAAGAAGTTCCACAATTCAAACAATGTCCTGGCTCAAGGCAGCAGTAATCAGTTTGCTCAAACATGTGACGAGCTACCTTCCCAAGCATATCGGTCTTCAATATACCATGCAAGAAAAGGATCAAGATGAGACATACAAGTTAGCTTATGTTTTGATCATGTTCTATAATGCCATAATAGCCTGTCATGAGAAGGCAATGTGATTCATTTTGACACTTATCAATAGTCAAAAGATCTAAGACGATAGGTTTAACAGCAATTTTTATGTTTCTGCAGTTGTACAATATTTACGGCAACTGAGTGCTCTGTGATGATTGTTACAATGCACGAACATTAAAATTGGTTAAGCTTGAGGTGCATAAACTCGAAAGAGTGACATTCATGTGGTCCATTTCATTATGCAAAGAATCTCCTAAATTTATTAGAGCTTTGCAGATGATATATTTGATTATTAAAAATTGTTCAGGTTGAAAAGACCAAACAAGAAGTATGATACCTGCAAAGAGTTAGGCCCTTCAGAGTGTTTGATCTTTTCCTTCTCATGTTTAGCAACACTACTATCCAGCATAACTCCATCACAAATTGGCTTGATACACCGATAACCACTATGGAGAAGATCAGATAGATTCAATTGTGCACAACCACTGCACTGACATATAAAGGAGTATCTATCTTTCAAATACTTACGACGCTCGCCACAATCCCACTGCCCAACCTGCCATCATTCATCACTCAGAACAACAGTTTCAAAGCTCACTATCCTTGCTTATAGAATGAGTAAAATGATTACATGTTCTAAGTATGTTGTAGCTTCCCCTAAAATCACTCAATATAACAATTTTCTCATAATGTAACCACAATAAGCAGTTCCATGCATTTAAACATGAATAGGGTTTAGACTATTAAACATACAGCAATACTAGAGCAAAATTCTTAAGTCCAGTTGAATTAGGTAACAATAGTTAATTTTTGATAAATAAGTTTTCTTATGATATCAAAGACCTTATTACCTGAGGGCCATATGAGAGTTCCAGTTCAGATCCTGCTGTGACATTTTCTGTTGCTCGTATGAACAAGGTACGTGAAAGGAAATATGCATGAACATTTGGCTGGCAAGAATGGTTAAATAAACTTCCGCCAGAATATAAAGCTTGAGCCACTTGAATCTACAAAATATAACCAGACCGATTCAGGACATCTAAAAATTTAAGCATTCTATTCATACCAAATAGATAGTTGAGACAAAAATAATGTTGTTGATTACATAAAAGCAGCTTTCGATCACAACAGTTACAAAAAACTCAAGTAATGCCGTCAGGCCCAATTAAGGAATTCTCAAAGGCAATACCAAATCTCAATATAATATAAGCATCAAGTTTCTTCGAAACACAAATACACTTTAAAAGGCAATAGCAATCTAGTCTGTTTATCTAGTCCAGTAGCACTAGTTCCTGTTAGTGAATTATAAGTTAGACCTACAATGGATCTCGCTTGAATTGCCCATCTATCCTCCCATGAAGAGATTGGTTTCAAAACTCCATTCAAACAGGAGTACCTGTGCTAATGTGTTTTGAGTCATGCACATACTGAGGTCAGGCATCAATGAGCATATTAAACCATCCATGTGATAGAGAGCCCTCGGAGCCCAAACACATTGATGCAACTATCAAGGGCGCACTTTACCACTAAGCCAATAGTCCATATTGCAAGACTTCCACTATCGGTTGAGCCTAAGTGGATGCCTTCTTTTTTTAATGGTGATTGAATAAATATGCAAAATCATGTTTCATTCCCATCCTGGAGTCAACTTCAATTACTATTGATTTAAAAAAAAAAAAAAACTTAACATAACGAAACATAATATATGATCATCTAATTTAAAGTTACAGCATCAACAATCTAGTCAATGTCTTAAATAGCAGGAAAATACCGCAACATATAATAGAGATCACACGTTGAATGGAAGTACCAAATCAGTTTGCCATTAGCCCATCTGGTATACTGCATTTAGAGTAGGCAGCCTACCTGCTATTTTTAACTGATATTCCCTTTTCAGGTAAATGCTTGAGATTTATGTGAACTAAGAGTCAATGCAAATGAACATATAAGGCATTCTGTGCAACTCAAGACCGATTGCCTATTAAGATAGATCTAAATGCCCTCCATATTAGCATCACTAGTTTCACTGATTTTTCATGAGGGGAAAAGGAATGTCGCTGAGGTCAAGATATCGAGTGGAAAGAGCATCTACTCTTCATATATCAATTCCATTTATGCTGAATGGACTGAAGGACAAGCAAATAGATAAAGGAAGGAAACTGAACAAATCAATCGTTGAGCTATTGGGAATATCAAACTGCAAGAATTGAAGCTACATCTAATACTAGATGCAGATCTATTACATAAGAGAAATAAAGTATTGGAATTGTCTGTTGCAGCTATCTTGTTCTTCAGTGACAGTAACAAAATAAGAGATTATTCATGAAAATTGTTTTCCACATGAATTTGCTTCCCCGCCAAGACAGGTATCCTACAGGTATCTTTAGCATCTGACTTTATATTGCACATTTCAATGACCTTTCTGCAATGCTTTCCTCACATCTCCAAAATAAAGAAAGGGTAAATAAATCAATTTGTTCTACTAGAACAATTTGTCAATAATGCTCTTACCAACTTGTGCTTGTGTGTTCTTCATCAGACAAACTTATAATAAGTTAGCAGAAGACAAAACATTAACGCAACTCAACGTTTAAATTGAAAAATTATTCATATTCAACAAACTTATGGAATAGGATAAAGGAAGAGGGGGCACTAGCACAAAAGTAAAAGAAATTACCACCTCAATTATCAAAAAGAGTACTACCAGCTTGGTCTTTTAATAAGGCAATACCTCACTATTATATACATCACGATTTGCCATAGTTCAATATAAAGAATATCAGGGACACTTCAAACTGTATAATTAAATATTTCCTTGTGTAGAAAAAAAAAATGAAATATTTTTCCATGGCAATTTATTACCTGTTCTACTGAACTTGTTGCATCATAACCTAGAGGTTGCTTCACATCTGCATATTTCATACGGAAGACTGCCATGGAATTGATCCTGATTTTAGAGAGAAGCATGATAATCTGCATTATAAAAGAATAAATTAAGAATGAAAATGTAGGGAAAAGATACTCCGACAGAATCAGCACAGCACACTACTGACATTAGGTATATCAGTGGAGCTTTGATCATTATCATTAGTGGGACTACCTCTGAAGTTATGGCTGAGTTTAAAGGAAGTTTTGTGGCATAAAATTGCTGAAGACAACATAGAAGAATTATAGAGTAAACATGAAACTCCAGTTTGGTTTCAGATGAAAGATGTCCATAATTCTGACAAAGATCCTGGGCATAAACAAGAGTTGTCAGTTCAACTGCAATGAGGTAGTTAATAAAGAAGATAACACAGATGAAAAAAAAAATTACCAGAATCCTGTGAACCTTAAGATCAAGACTACCATAATTCTCTTCTTCTATGTGCTTAACAAGGATCCGGCCAGCCAGAACCACATCTGATGGCAAAACTGCAGGCCAATGTATACCTTGACATTCATGCCTATGTTCAGCAAAATGTTTAACGTCTGAACTACAAATGCCAGAGGAAGTCACATTTTTCATATGTCGTTTGAGGTCATCAGATAAGTCCTGTGGAAATCCATATTTGGTCTTGTACTTTGGAAAATCCTCTCCTCCAGCTTGAACTTGACATTTCAAAGAGCAATATAGTGGAATGGAACAAGAGACACATGGCACTGTATCTGCTGGTAGTTCATTGAAGCAGAAAGCACAATGAGTTGCCCGACAATGCTTCAAGATAATCTGCAGTACCACATCATGTGAGAATTGAATTTTTTTGGCAAATACCAAACAGATGCTTTGCCTATCTTAATTACCATTTTTCTTTCCTAATGCAATTGTGATTTTAGGTTTAAAGACACTTAATTTAGTGGGGAAATCATGTCAGGATATGTTAGAGTTCATCAATAATATCAAGTGAAAGCTATAAGAAGTCACCAATATGGCAATATCATTCCTTATAAAACTCACAATAGGATGAAGAAGGCAGAAGGATTTTAGTAACATAGTTTCCCTAGGAAACCATATTTAAATCATAGTAAAACTGTTTTGAATGATTAAAATTCATACCGCAGCACAAGGATCTTCCTTATAAATTAAAGAAGCCACAGGAATGTTAGTCAATGAAACCGTTCCCCTTCCTTTACTTGGTGTGGAGACACATTGGAGTTCCATTTGAAGTGGTTCATCTGTCATATATGGCCTACAGTATAAGAAATCATGAAGTAAAAGGAATTGTCACCAGATAGCAGAATATGAAAGAAGCAATGGGAAAATGAAGGTAAAGAAAGAGTTCAACTGTCTAATTCAAGCAAAAAAGTTTTATGACCAATGATTAATCGGAAGTAACACCAAAGATGAACAGAGGAGATTAAATATGAGTAAACTTTATGAGTTGGAAAAATCTTTCATGGGGGAACATTAGTATAGAACAAGGATAACAGTAGTTCCCCTGCCTTCTATAGTAGGACATTTTGCAGTATATTTTCTGCAGATTATAGATGGGACAAGTCAATGCTTTAACACTACTGATTTCAGTTATTTTCTTTGAAAAAAGACAAATGAGTGAAAACAAATAATATCAAGCCCATCATAGAACATTGCAGTAAACAAGCAACCCAGCACATTCTATTTAGAGTTTAATTATGTGAATTGCAAACTGATCCATGACATTATCAATGGAATTAATATTTCACATATAACATTTGAGTAGAAGATATAATTTCTTTTTATTTGTTAACACAGTCAAGAGGAATGCCATTTAACACTTGGTATTCTCCCTTTCATATGATGCCATCACTAGTTTGATTAGCAAGATAAAATGGTTTCTGCAAAGAAATTTTTAGCATTGGTCGCAGAATGAGGGAAGAAGTCCGGAGAAATGTCGCAGTGCATGATAACCACAAGATGATTAATAACAAATATCAATCACATCCTAAATTTCCAGGGATTGCAACAAAACATATCTCAGTTGCAAACATAAACAAGCTATTGAAAAAACAGAAATAAGCTATTTCTTGAATGCATATGCGAATCAGAGATATTGGCCAGAAGGTGATAAAAAGAAAACCTGTGCTGCCATCATGTTGTTTCTCTGTAGCACTACTCCTCAGCCTGGGTTGGTCCAATAACAGATTTAGTTCACTTTCTATCTGTGTTTTTCCACTCAAGGATGTCTCTACCTTCAGGGCAACACTGAAATCATTGATAGCATCTTCATAGTTTCCCAACGAACAATTGGCCTTAGCTCTCCTAAACCATGCCTACAGTAAGGTACATTCAGGAATCCAGTCAAGATAAAATGGCAGAGACAGAAAATTAGGAAGGGCCTGATGATGCATTCCCTTCTTAAATTATTTCAGAATCACTTATCGATGCCATGCAAGGACAGAAACAGATTTATAAACATAATTAACTGGAACCGAGTGTCAGTATCAGTTAAAATTATGATTTATCAAGCAAGAAAATCAGACGATGGTGATTAGAAAATCAAGACACGTGATTTTTTAAGGCAGCAAAGGTTTATCTGCACTACCACTCATATCTGTTACAATATGACTACATTAATAACATCAATTTCCTATTAATATCCAAAAGCATGACTAAATCAGCATTACAATGGAAGATGGAACTCAGAACTCGCTACCCATAAAAAAAAAATACAAATTCACCTTTGCATACATAGGAGATAGCATGAGAGCGCGGCTGCAGTCCTGTAGACTTTCCAGAAACAATCCCAATTTCTGAAGATAAATAAGAAAAGAAACTAAATGAATTTAGCAAGACACACTGATATTTTATTCAATATAAAATCAACATGTTAAAAAGCTAGTAATGAAGGCCTCTTTTATTACTCCAGATATTCAATAGGATGAGAAATCATCCCATTGAACGAAGTTATAGTCTGCAAGAGAGCCAGTAAGTAACACACTTGGCTTGAGAATGATCATGAATAAAAAACTCACATGTAATGAGGAAGCGCGGTTAAGGTACAGCGTTGCAACCAGGTTTTTCTCATTATCTTCAATATCCATAGGGGCACTGCGCAATGCCTGTTTTATTCGTGTAAGAAGAAAGAAGACTATCAATTCACCTCAACCGTTTTTAGCATAAACGAGGTGCGGAATAAGAATCCTTAATTGCAACTGATCCAATACAAAGCAGCTGATTTCTTAAAGCATAAGAAAACAAGTAGAGCTACAGTTCTCAACACACAGCACACAACACAAACAGGAAAAGCAGTCGAATGGGGAACTTAAAAAAAAAAAGACATTGCTTCTCCTTCATTTACAGTAAAGGTAAAAACTAGTAAGAAAACAAGCGAACTCCATTTTGAACCTGAGAGTAGAAAAGCAGAGCATTGGAATAGTCTCCTTTGGAAAAGCATTCATTGCCTTTTCCCTTGGCTTCTAGGGCAGCTTCTTTATTCTTTCCACACAGCGCCCTTTCTGAATCCGTCAAATCCCTAAGCAACTGGAAATCCAAGCGGAAATCAAAAGCCATAATAACAATGATTTGATTTGATTTGCGATTAGTGTATGAAAGGCGTACCTGGTTAAAGAGGGGCAAGTTTATGAAGAAATCGAGAAGAGAAGAGCATGTAGAATTGAGGTCAGCGGCGGTGCTGTCTGAGATTTTCTGCTTGAGGATTTGAGGGATGGCTGATTTCAGCTTCTCCATTGGAGGTTTAGAAGAAAGGTTTGACGGTAGAACACATATCAACCTGTATTGTGTTGTGGCTAAACTAACTTCTGTTCTGGCTAAACTTAAACTACCATTTAAAACACATATCAACCTATATTGTGTTGTGACAATAATATAATAAGGTATCCGGTGCAGCGTGACCGAACTAAACATGTGAAAATTTGCATGTCATTCCTTTAATTTCTCTCACGCGAAATTCCAAAAAATGGAAAGTTTTGATGGTAGTGATTTCATTGAAACGTATACATAGATATATAGGATCTCAATTCAATTTTGCCGACATGAAATTCAAAAAACATGCTTGCACGTGTGATCTTCAATACTTTTGCCGACATTAAATTTTAATATGACCACGTGTGGTGATCAAATTGACAAGGATTGTGTTTTTGACGAATGAATGAGATGTATTGCTTTTGTGATGAATGGCGGAGATCAAATTGATATAGATTATGTTTTTAATGAATAACTGAGATTTATTGTTTGGATACAATAAATATTAGAGAAAAAAAATATAGATGCAATATGTAGAGAAATATTAGATAATTTTAAAGTGGGTTGAAATATATCAAGATTAATTTCTATTTATATAGAATGAGTATGAATTTTGGTATATTTTTATTATATTATATAAAAGATATATCAATCTTATTTATATATCTAAATAAAATTAATTGATCAATAAAATGGAGGCGAGTGTCTCAATCACATTGGCCGACCACCTCATATCTGGTCGCATTTATTCAGGGTCTTACATAACTCAACTTTGGGGTGTAGATTTTATTGTGCTTGTATAGATTTTACATGTTTTCTGATTTCTAGTAGTACTAGAATTGTAGGTTTTTTAGGTTGATCTTTTTCCTGTTCAAGGTGCAACTTATTGTAGGGTAATGCTATTAGGCCACATTTAGGGCTGGAAAAACGGGCCGCCCGGCCCGAAAATTCGGACTTGTGGCAAAATTCCGGCGGGCCCGAAAATTTTCGGGCTTATTTTTGTGAGGCCCGGCCCGAAAATACCTCGAGTCTATTTTTAGGCCCGGCCCGGACCGAAAAGGCGGGTCGGGCAGGGCCGCCCCGCTGGCCTAGTGTAATTTTCACTATTTTGGGGCCAAAAAGCCCGGCCCATTTGGGCCTCTCTTATTTTTTGGCCAGCCTGGAATTTTTTCGGGCCAAATTTTTTAAGCCCGGCCCGGCCCGGAATTGTTTCGGCCCTATTTTTTTTTGGCCCAGCCCGGGCCTAAATGCGGACCGGGCCGGGCTAAAATTGCCAGCTCTAGCCACATTATGGCTAGCCATAATTTTTTAATTATGGTATTCTTGAAATATATGGTAAGTGTTTAATTAACTCCTTGATTAGTGATTAATATCATTTTACATTTATAACCTTAATGTTCATTTTATGAAGATTTGACTTATATATTTTTTTAATCCAAATTATACATATAATCTCTCTCTCTCTCTCTCTCTAAATATGGATGAATTGTTATATAAATCAATCTTTGGTGAATTGTTTTTTTAGAGAGATTCATGCAATTCAATTAACTCCATTTCATTTCTTTTTTATTATTCTCAAAAGCTTAGAGATGAAATTAATAAAACATATGCTATATATTTATAAAAAATTACTTAAAATTTCTGAAAATATATAAATGGATTATGAAATGATTTTGCCACATTAATATTAAAAATCAAATAAATTGATGGATTATTAATTAAATCAATCAACCGTGAATTGAAGGTTTTTCCTTAGATAATCTTTGAATTGAATTAGACAAATAAATAATTAATGTTTATTTTAATTATATGTTGGGATCTTTAATTTCCGTCTTTTTTGTACCAACTTTAATTTTTTATCTTCAATTTTTATGTAAAATTATGCTGAAATTTTATATTTCGGTTTATTTATCTAACATCAAATATAATAAATTACATTGGATCTCATTCCGTCTTTCATGGGAGTATTTATTATTGTTCTCTTCAATGATTTACAAATCACTAGCCTAATTTAACAAATAAATAAAAATATAAAATAAGTTCTAAAATACACAAATAGATTACAATAATAATAATATATATATATATATATATATATCATCAAGTATTCTAAAATAAATATTAATACACATTATGATAAGTTGTTGCTAAATTTTTTTAAGTAAATTACACACAAAATTAATTTAATGATTTCATTCGTGTTAAAATAATATTCTCTACTTCAACATTTTCGTATTCAATAAGTTATTTATTTATTTTTGAATTTGATCCAATAATCATATTCAAAATTGACTCCCTTCAACATAGTTTACGATAATTTATTCAATTTTGTAATTGTGTAACTAAGTAGTTTGGCTAATTCAATTTACCAAAATATTTAATAATTTTGAGGATGATTCCATAATTTGATTTGTAATGTTCATAAAGCAAAATCATTTCATAAACATTTATAATTTTCTTGAATTATATTTGTTTTAGAGATTTTATTGAATTTTTTTATCAAATCATAAACATTTATAATTTTCTAGAGTTTATCTAAGAAATTTGGTAAATTGTCTAATTTTAATTTACCAAAATATTAAATGATTTTGAGGATGATTCCTCTCCATTTCCACAAGTTCATTATTTGATTTGTAATATTGATGTGACAAAATTATTTCATAATCCATTTATACATTTTTAGAAATTTTATGTAATTTTTGATAACGATGTACCATATGTTTTATTAATTTCATCCCTAAGCTTTTGAGAATAATAAAAAGAAATTAAATAGAGTTAATTGGACTGCAATTTACATATCTCTAAAAAAAATCAATTCACCAAAGATTAATTTATATATCAATTCATCCATATATATATATATAGAGAGAGAGAGAGGGGGGGGGGAGAGGGAGATTATATGTATAATTTGGATTTAAAAAATATAAGTCAAATCTTTCTAAAATGAACATCAAGGTCTACATGTAAAATGTTATTAATCACTAATTAAAGAGTTAATTAAATACTTACCATATATTGCAAGAATACCATAATTAGAAAATTATGGCTAGCCATAATGTGGCTGAATAACATTATCCTTTGTATAAATATGTTTTCCTTACTCTTGAATAATGCATTAAAATATTTTTATCTTTTTATATAAAACTACAGTGTGTTGTTTGAAGAATGTGATAGTTATTCCCGATCCATTTATCTTGAAGCGATGAACTAAAAGTCTAAAAAGTAGAAGTGTCCACGATTATGATTTGCGCTAGTTTGGCGGTTCCGTCCGGAGCCTACAACAACCGGATCATCCAGAAACCGGTTATTGTTTGTAACCATAACCGCCAGTTTGCCCTTGACTACGGTTTGGTGGTTTCACGGTTTGACAATTTGGTCTTTTTTTACTTTTTTCATTTTTATAAAATAGTTTGGAATAATCAAAAATATTAAAAACTTAACTATATTGAAATTAAAAATGTAAAGTTACACCTTACGATTAAATAATTGTAATTGTTACAAACTTACAAGTTACAACTTGGAAAAATGGAGGGGAAAATAAAAAAATTATGAGTTTACAGCTCACAATTAATAAATTAAATTACAATTGTTACAAATTTACAAAATAGATAGAGGAAAAAAAAAAGATTGTGCTGCACTTCAAAATGAAGTGCGAGCTACTTTTTTTTTTTCACCCTCAATTGTAAGTTATACCTTGTTTAATTAAAATTCTATAAAATTGAAATTATAAATTACAAAGTTACATCATACGATTAAATAATTATAATTGTCACAAACTTACAACTTAGAAAAATAAAGGGGGAAAAGAAAAAAAAAAATGTAAGTTTACAACTCATAATTAAATTACAACTGTTATAAATTTACATCTTAGAAAAATAGATGAGGAAAGAAAAAATAAAATTGGGCTTGCACTTTAAGTCCGAGCCATTTTTTTCTTTCCCCTTTCGATTATAAGTTAAAACCTTGCTTAATTCAAAAATTTATAAAATTAAAACTACAAACTTACATCTTATGATTAAATAATTGTAATTGTTACAAACTTACAAGTTACAACTTAAAAAAATAGCGGTGAAAAAAGAGGGTTAAACCGTGCAAATCACCGATTTGTAATCGGTGGTTACACGGTTAATCGCTTGACAAACCATAATCGGACCGTGAGATTGATGATTACGGTTACCGTTTGTAACTGTAATTGTAGTTAAAGGTTTGTCTTCAAATTGTTGACCAAATCGTAACCGATGGTTTGTAACAACCAGTCAATTTCAAATGGGCATCTTTACTAAAAAGGCAAAGCTAAGAACGTTGGGTTGCCATCTAGTTGTGACGAATCTGTTGGGTTAGATATATTGTCTTACACTCTTACATGACTTTCCTAACTGAAATTATGAGATACATTGTACATTGGAGATTACGTAGTGGTGGAGTGGTGTTATATTGAAGTAAAAAATCTCAAGTTTGAATCTCATCACCAATATCAGTAGGTGTGAGTATGTCACACCTGATTTTTCAAGCGTGGTTTATTTCTCTTGTGCGGTTTGTAGGCTATTACTCGGGCGCGGTGCGCACCTCGGTATCAACATCATTAGGCGTGAGCCTGTCACATCTGGATTAGACTCACATTTGATTTTTCAAATGTGATTTACCTATCATATGTGCTTTGCAGACTATTACACAAGACCGATACGTTACTCAGTAATAACTGCAGGTTACTCTCGATATAAAAATAAAAAGTATGCACAATAATTAATAGTTGAATGGAGTGACACACTTTTGGTAGGAGGTGATGCATATTAGTCTCATATGAGACAAGTAAAGAATAGAGCCTCCTATGTTAATTTTGGATCAAGAAGAAAAAGCTCATACATAACACTGTCTAAAACTATACAAGCAAATATAGTAAAATACTAAAACGTAACTAATAATGTATAATAATAAATTAATAATACATACTCGTCTCATAGGAGTCAACTAAACAATAGAGCCTCCTATGTAAAAAAAGAGAGATGTCTCAAGTTCAAGACCTACCACTTCCTTATCCCCATTTTAAAAATAAAATAATAAAGCATATTCAAACTATACCAACTATACACGATATTAACAATAACTATCAAAACATAGTAGCATAGTTATATTGCATATAGAAAATCATATTTTTATATCAATGTTGTACAATCCATATCAGAACCAATAACACTTTAGTCTTACATGCTAAGGAGGCGATTGGTATGATGGAATGTAATTCGGTATGAATGGAATGAGGGTTTAAATGAAAAGACATTCTTATGATTGGTATGTCTACAGAATGAAATATAATTTTTTATTTTATATAATGAAAATTTTATATACTTTCAAATTTTGTTATAATCGAATAATGTGTACATAGTAGCTAATAAATATCAATACATGCCTTAATTTATTTTTTTTATATTTCTAAATGTCATTTTTCTTTTTTAGTATGTGATTTTTTTTCTAATTTTGTTAGCAATTATAATTTAATTAAATTATTGAAAAACTTTATTCTAAAGTATTAATTAATCAACATATAATAGTTTGTATAAGTCAATAAATTCATAGAAAAAAAGTTTAACATTCCCTTTTTCATTTGAATATGTTAAATTATATCAAATACATAAACATTGTATATTGTATCATAATATATTTTTATGTTATATATATTTTAGCAATACTTTCATTTTTCTTCAACAAAATTATAAAAGCTATCAAAATTTGATTTTTAACATACATTTTTAAATTATTTTTTGAAAAGAATTAAATAATATAAAAATAATTACAAAATAATAATAATATTAATAATAAATTATTTAATTTAATTTTTTATTTATTTTTCTAAATATGATAAAATAATATTATAAAACATGATTATGTGTAAATATATCATATAGTATTAATTTTTTTGGTCAGTGTGAATAACTAAATCTATGAGGTGGGTGGAATGAATATTCCCAAGAGTGGAATGACTATTTCCCTTAGAATAGAAATTCCTTCACAAATAATGATTCCAATTTTGAACTATACCAATCATCAAAATGAGAATGAACATATGAATGATCATTCCATTTCACCATACTAATCACCTCCTAACAGTTTAGCATTAGGGTTGATTATGAGTTGAAGAATTTTGATTTGGAAAAAATGATTTAAAGCAAGGCTTTCAAACAAAATGAAGACTTAAATTCCGACAGAATCACTCGAGAGCACCTTACAATGAATTTCAAATGCATTCCGAAATTAACTCATCAGAACTAACTCAATTATTATGGATTTCAAACCCATTTCAATCCAAGTACACTCAAAGTTCCTGTACTCATTACCACATCAGAAGCATAACAAATCCATAATTTAAGTTAGAACGTACAGCTAGGTATAACAAAATTTATCCCGTTGAGAGAGAGAGAGAGAGAGAGGTTGAAATCAGTACAAACATCAATCGTCATCATCATCAAAAGCTCATTCACCGCTCTCCAAATAAGCATCAATGTTATTATCATCCATAGTTCGGAGATATCTTTACCTAATAACAAGAGCTGATAGAAAGAACAGAAGCCGCAAGGTAGCATTGTTTATTCAAGAAATCCTTCCATAGCAGGACTCTTTAAGAGATTTGGTTTGACGAGCAGCTGGAAACCAGCTTTTGAAAACAGGTACAAAAATATTCAACTCAAACATACATGAAGAAATGACATGGACGGGAGCACCATTAGGTACACTGAAGTCTTCCGTCTCTCTTGTAGCTTTTCAGCCTGTAAGAGCTGCATTAAGAGCACTGTGTACATCTATGCCGATTTGTGCTTCAGCTTTCTCCAAATCAGTTGATGCTGTGTTTAGCTTTTGTTGAAACTCTGCGAGCCCTTTCTGAACCAAATTTGGGTCTATTTGATCCATGGGTGTGGCCTCAATAGCAACTATATCTGCAATAGAGTTTGAGTGGACAAAAGCGAACCCACTGCTCACAAAATATTTTGTCACGTCATTGCCTTCATGAACTGATAAAATCCCAGGTTTTAGCTCAGCAATTGTAGCTACATGACCAGGTAAAACACCCATCTGTCCTGTACTAGCTGGAATAATAACCATATCCACCTGAAATAAGTAACAGGTACACCTTCATCATGCCTAAGAAAAAGCCAGCAGAACCAGTAAATCCATTACAAATAAGGGAGTTCACGTGCTCTTCTTCACCATAATATTTAGTAATAATGAGATCGGAGCCAAAGGGAAAAATGAATCAAGTACCTTCAAGTAATTTAAGACCTTAAGTATCTGATTTGAATAAAATTAAATGCCAGTGAACAACCTAATTTTCATGATCTAGGAAGTGCTAAGCCACAAGAGCTAGCAGCAGGGCAAAGATTCTCAAATAGGGCAAAGCTAACCATTATTTTGTTTACATCACTGAAGTTCAAAAAAATTGCTATAATGCCAGGTGCATTAGTTTGAACCCAAAGTGTCATTGCACATAATTCTGATGCTAACAAGGGGATAGGAATATTTAAATGGAATTAAAAAGAAAAGGAATTATTGTTTTCTATACTTGGTATGCATAAGTAATGAGAAGAATATAGTATGTATGATGTATCCATTGCTTGATTCCAATTCAATGATCGGTAATCAAAAACTTATGCTAAGACTTGAATAAACATTTTAAATGGCCAATTCATTCTACAGTATAGAATTTTTTAAATATATTGTTTGCTACACAGGTCATTTTTAAATATGCTTGGGCACACTCTTGAAGGAATTGAATAAGTTCTAATAGTATTTATTTGAAACACAACCACCACTATAAAAAATAAGATTACAAATACCAAATTTAATTAATTTCTTATATATTTTTCCAATTTTAAATCCAATAATCCACTTAATTGATGTTCAAATAAAGAAAATAAGAAAAAATTAATATATATATATGTATATATATTATTCTGCAATTTATTTCTTAGGTAGCTTATCTAAAGATAGCAAGGGAAGGAAAAAACAACAAGTTATGGTAGCATAAAGCATATCAAAAGAGATGTCCAACCAAGTACCGAACCAAATGAATTTAACTGAATCAAAGACTTTCTTCAAGTATAAAAAAGTAGCATCTGTTAAGACAGTGGGAAATGATCAAACCATTTCCACTTTCATTCCCAAATATCAATCTTGGCATAAGAATTTCACTTGCCAAATGATCATGATGCCTCCTAGTTTTGATGAAACTCTATGATGGAGAATAGTTCAATTTCAATAAAGTTTACGAGCTCATGGAAAAATCACCAATGAATGATAACCAGTGAAAAAAACTATTGATGTTATTAACCTTTTAGGGATCAAGTCAGACAAGTTTATAAGTAATGTACCCAGAGCAACATAAGCTTAGCACAGCACAGAGCTCTAAAGCCTAGAGTCATAAAAAATTATTTTGAAGTCTCTGTGAAATGTCTGGATTCAGTAATTTTTCAACTAGCAATTCTACTAGAGAATTGAAATGCCAAGGGCTTAGTATCCTCCAGCTCATCAACCTAATAATGTTTTTAACTTGATTTCTAACTTTCAGGTTTTATATCATAATTGTAGGCGATCATCAAAAACTCTCTCCCATATATTCTCGGAGGAAAGATCTGTGGAAGTCAAGTGACCCAGCCCAAGAGAGAAAAGAGTGCATAACAAGTACTGCCCATGTCTTAGCCTAAGCCCAGAGTTTTAAAGGAAGAACAGAAGAACTCCAAGCAAGAAAGTATTGTTCAAGTAACCACAATTCGATTAAAGAACTCAACCTCAATGAAATCAGGAGCACAAAACCGATATCTACGGCTCCTTTTTTCCATAAAATGGGTAGAACTTCCCACAGTCTCAGCATAAATATATTAATCAAGTAGATTGGCTCAAATAAGCAGAGAGCCTCAAGTACCTACTACCTATTTTGCTTCTCAAGAAGGTAAAATGGATCTAGCTTAGCAAACAAAACACAGATTCAGTGAGAGTAGTACAAACAGCAGTGGAATTATGTGTATCATTGATTGCCCTGAATGTAATATAAAAGAACCTTAACCTCGTAAACTGGAATCCATCAGCAAGCCAAGCATTCCAACCCAAAAGGATTTTAAGGAATTAAATCACTCCCGAAAACAATAGACTTGTCAAAAAATAAGCATATTATACAACCCCAAAATTGCAACTTTAATAATTCGAATATATAGTAAGAAAACACACGAATATAAACGGTGGCAACCAGATGATAGCTTCTGAACTCTGAAGGAAATATAACAGGTTAAAAGCTGAGAAACAAATCGATAAAAAAATATTCAAAAGCAAACAAGTAGAGAGAGAAAATGTCAAACCCTAAGCATAAATCGCACCGTGAACACCAGTTCCAATCATCACAACAAATTCCCTCACGGTCAAAATGTGAGAAACAATTAGACAAACAATTCAATCAATTCTACATCTCAAATGATTATATCTGCCCCAGAAAAGCAAACATGTGTAGTGCGTAAGGGTACCTCTTTGGCGGACAAAACGGGCTCATAAGGAAGAACCAAATTGACAGTGAGCTTCGTTGGAATGGCGGCTGGGGTGGGTGGACGAGGAGACATGAAGGCCGTCGGAGTTTTGGGTGGATCCATATTGGGGACCAATTTCTTCCATGAGTCGAGGAACTTGGAATCGCCGGTCGTCTCCGACGGCAGATCGGTAGAGAGTTGGCGGCTCCACCTCATGGAGGCGGCGGAAGCTCGGCCGAGAACTGATCGTGAAATATGGCGCAACATTTTGAGGAGGCTGTGTGCGTGCGAGTGTGTTTGTCTGCCTGTCTTGGGAGAAATGGAGGATGAGAGAGAGAGAGAGAGAGAGAATTGACGACTTAGGTAGAATGGGTCGGATATAGTAAAATTCGGGCCCAAGTTGGTAAACAGAGGCCCATTAATTTTATTTTTTTCGTTTTTCAATAGGGAATTTATTGTGTAAATTATGTTTATATCCAAAATTATTTGGTTCATCAAACCTATAACAAACTAACACTTTGTCAATTAAATTATTTATAAATGAACTCAAATCTAACATCTAATGTTTTTTATGGTTCTTAAAAAACATGAATGAACTAGATATCTACTTATATATATTTTTATTTAAAAACACGAACCAATATAAAATATTTTATATTGTTAAAACGACGTTATTTTGACAACATGAAATATTAAAGTCAATTTTTTTTTGACAACATGTGATATAGAAGTAAACTTTTGTTTTTACCTAAAAATTTATATAAACAAAACTTCAAGTTCAGTTATTTTTTAGATACCCAAAAATACAACAAAGGTTAGACATGATTAATTTTTAAATAATTTAAGTATTTAATAGATAAAAATATTAGTTTGAAATAAATTTAATTTTTTTTAACATAAATGGTAGTTTACAAATTTTGTTCATGATCCCCAATTTTTTTAGTACGTTATATATGAAATAAAATTGGAACAGACATATATATTAGCAAGGCAAATCTTGAGAGAGAGCGGTGGGATCAACGGGTGAAGTGAAAGATAAGGTGGCCATCGACTCTCTCTCTCTCTCTCTCTCTCTTACGACTATAGAGGTTTCTCTCAAAACCCTTCTACTTGACCTTTTCTATTTTACCATACTTCTCAAATTTTGCCTAACCAAAGCGGCTGTTGGAAAGAGATAGAGATTACATTGTAAAATCTCTCGATTTTCTTCTTCTTGTAATAATTGGTCTTTACACTTCCATTGGTTTCTCTAATTTTTTATTTTTTTGCGCTTGAATGTGCAATTCATGGTGTTATATGTTATTTTTAAGGTGTTTCTCTCAGTGGGTTTCTCAAACTCATCCAGTTTGTTGTGGGTAGAAACTAAAAATTTAGGTTGTCGGAGACTGTTCAGAATTAAGCCTGATGTTTATGCTTTTATGTAATTGTCTTTTAATATCCTTTTTTTTAATGGAGCTGGTAATGCTATTCTTGTGCACAAAATATTGATATGGAGTTTCCCTTTGATGGTGGGCAGCAATAAATGGCGGCGCAATTAATCAAAGAATGGAGTGCAATTCATCAGTTTCCAGCAGCCACTCAAGAGAAATTGGTGAACTTGCTGGCAAAATTGAAGAACCAGGTCTTAAATTTTTGCTCCTAGCTTAGCTTGTTGGTGTTGCATTGCATACCGTTTGGTTATCGAAAAGAGAATATAGATAGAATATGAGATTAGAATTCTTCTGCTGAGACGGAAGCACTATCTAAAACTGATAGTTAATTGTTACTCTATTTACATCGTTTATTTATAATCGATTATTCTCACTACCTTATTGTTGGTGGCTTTTTTAGATGTTTTATTTGAACTTTACCCTCTTTTGTAGAATGTTGACACGTTAACGATACTGGTGATGGGGAAAGGTGGTGTTGGTAAATCTTCCACTGTTAATTCCATCATAGGGGAACGAGTGGTCACTGTTAGTGCTTTTCAGGTATATATTGTTTGGTTTAAGTCTTAAGATAAATATTTGTTCTCCGGTACCGTTTAAGATTATGTCTGATGTGATTGCTGAGTAATTTTCTTCTTATTTTATTTCAGTCAGAAACCCCAAGGCCAGTGATGGTTTCACGGTCGCGACTAGGTTTTACACTGAACATTATTGACACTCCTGGGCTCATTGAAGGAGGATATGTCAACGACCAAGCTCTGGATACCATAAAAAGGTGCCGCAGACCACACATTATTAGTTTTGTAGTATTTATTTAAAAGTCACAGTTACCAGAACCTTCATTGTCATTCTGATAGAGAGATATCTTATTTATTATAGCATTTTTCCCCTTCTTGGATAGCTTTCTGGGCAGGTTCCTTATGACGAAGACAATTGATGTCTTGCTATATGTGGACCGTCTGGATGCATATAGAGTGGATAATTTGGACAAACAGGTTGTGAAAGCTATTACTGAGAGTTTTGGCAAAGAAATATGGCATAAGGCAATGGTTGTCCTTACTCATGCTCAGCTCTCACCTCCGGATGCTTTGAGTTATGAGGAGTTCTTTTCCAAGAGATCAGAATCTCTTTTGAAATGTGTTCGCCAAGGAGCTCGGATTAGCAAAAAGGAAGTCCAGGTATATTCTCATTTTCATTATTTTCATTACTTATCCTTTTTAGGGCCATGCTTTCTGTGATTTCCTTAATTCACAACCCACACATACATACAACAAAATTAATCAAGAATATTAAATGTCAAAGAAGTTTACACACTGTTGCTTCTAGCTCTACCCTATTCGATTCAGTCAGATCTATCAGGTTTTCCACCAAGAAGGCAAGGGCATTTCTAAAACTCTTTAACCCTTGGATTTTATCTTTAATCATGATTTTTTTTACTCCAGAAAAAGTCGGCTAGTTGGGGAACTGGCAAGGTATGGCAAGGGGCAGTGGCAAGGGAATAGTTGTTCTTTAAATTTAACTTAGCTGAGTTGGTTCTTGGCGGTTCAATTTTAGTTGATGTTCCGATTTGACTTCAGTCAGGATTTTATGCAGCAGTACTTTGCAATCGGTCAATACAATACTTTAGTTTTGGATGCTGTCTAATGACTTGATCCAGGGTTAGTTTTTTCTGTAGACCAAAGCAACAGAAACACCCTTAGTGTGATCGTCACACTTTGATGGTAGTACTGATCTAATGCAGGAATTTGACTAGAGGACGAATTTCGCCATAAGTGATTGAAATAAATTTTGTATGTTGGGCATGATTAGACTGCCTGTTCATAAATACATCTTCTGTGACAGTGCATTTTTAGGTATAGTATTCCACTAGGATAATCATTAGTTCTTGTGTACATAACTTATTCTATCCAACCTTTATCAAAGTTGGTGAAATTATCTCCCCTCCATGATTTGATGCCAGAAATTCATCCTTGTGTCTCCTTAAGTTGGTGGATTGCCTCATAAAGATGCTAATAATTCTGTTCAGAACCTCCACATAGTAGTTGATATTATCATAGCACAATGTGTTGTCATTGCCCTTTGATAGCATCAAGGGATATTGCGCCTTGAAGCTAACTGAATCTAAAAAAAAAAAAAAGAGGGAGATGATTTGTTATTCAGAAGGGAATTAAAAGAACTGGGACAATGCTTTCAGGTATTGAAATCGCCCGGCAATCCTGCCAAATTCAAAATTAATTTCCCATCACCTAACTAATGACTTTCACCATGTTTAGATTATGCCTTGTACCTATGGGCCGAGAGATGATCGAACAAATGATTTGCCCAAGAGGGTTCCTAAATAAATAAGACCGCAACTAACAAAATAATTCCATCCCAATTTCTACTCCAATCAGCTGTGTTATGCCTGCAGCTGATTTGATGTCACCCTACTATGGTACACTAGGACTTGCACATGGCTAACACCTGTTTTCCAGTGATGCTTTTTATATATTGACTCAGCTATATCCATAGCTGTATTGATGTAAGAAGTATTTTATGGAGCATGAGGTGTTGAGCTAGGCTCATCAAATGCTCTGGAGCTGAGACTAAGGCCTAAGAGTTGGGATTGTACCAAGGAAATTGTCTAGTTTTCTGGAAGTGGGAGGCTCAGTCGATGAATCAAACTGACTAGTAGTGTTTTAACTCGAAATGTCTCATGATCTCGATGCAACTCAAAGAGTAGGCACATGTGGTTTGATGTGGAAAATTTTTGTGTATGCATATGAAATTCTTCACATCAAAATAAATTTCTTGCGAATGATGTTGTATCATCTAAAAAGGAGTAGTTAAGTTTTAGGGGTGCTTTTGTGTACAAAAGGCATATGATTCATGTTCCAGGGATATGTCCCAATGCCCTCAAGTATATATGTTAGCCTATATTATGTTTAGGAATCTTTAATTTGCCCACTCGGGTGTGCTAAGAAGAGCCTTTTGAAATATAACTTGAAAGTTCTTACTTTTTAATGATACTTGTGATAAGCATCTATCAAGAGTACTGATTTAAGTTTGAGCCTTGAATTGAATATTGGAAAACTATAAGACTCCAACGTGAAGGCAGATTGGATGGAATATTGAATGTGATAACAGTCATCTTGTGTTCAGAAGAGTGATTTGGTAATGCAACAATGCTTCTGTGGTAATTGGTCATCGATGGACTTACACAAATGCATAACGTTATTTGTTTTCACTTGGTCATAGATCAAATTTTCTGTAGTGAAATTCCATGTCAGTTATGGAGGGAAAAAATATTTAGGATTGTGATGCTTGATGGACTTGACCCTGCCCATTTTGTCATGTATGCTTTATTATTCCTTGAAATGAAATTAAAAAAATATGATAAGAAATGTTTTTTTTTATTTTTTATTTTCTGGATACAAGTTTGGCCTGGGAATAGGAAGTATTTTCAACTGCATCATTAGCATGTCGCGGTTTGTTTTTATGCTATTTTAATTTATGCCTACCGAACCTGTGGCTGCCTTTTCCAACAAAGCTTGGATAATTTGAATTGGACGGGTCTGATTTTTGCTTTTTTTTCTTTTTATCAAATAGTATTCTGATTGATTACCGAACACATGGTCTCTCAGTTGGATGTTTTCTTATAATTTGTCTCTGATGTTTGGAATTGTGGGTCTCTTCCTCCTGTCTTTTGTATTTTTTTTATGACATCAGCAGCTCTCGGGTTTCCAATGCTCTTGCTCTGACTTGGTGTTGTTGCTTTTCCTAGAACTTTGCTATTCCTGTTGCGTTGGTTGAGAACAGTGGAAGGTGTAATAAGAATGAACATGATGAGAAGGTAAATATCTTCCACGTAAAGTTCCTTTTGCCACACTTCTTCTGCAAGAGTTCTCAACATTTGTGTTTACGTTCCTGAGATGTTTTTTTTTCCCCTGATTTCAGGTCCTTCCAAGTGGTATTCCTTGGATTCCTAATTTGGTACACACTATTACCGACGTTGCCTTAAATGGAAAAGGAGGAATTCTCATTGACCAGAAGTTGATTGAAGGTCCTAACGCTAATGACAGGGGCAAGTTGTTCATCCCCTTGATTCTAGCATTCCAAGTAAGCCTTTTATTTTTTTGTGTGTATTTTATCGTTGCCCTAAGAATTTCGAAGCACAATCTGATGCCCTTCACCTCCTTTCATGACAGTACTTCTTTGTCATCAAACCGATTCAGAAGTTGATCAAGAATGATATTGCTGGAGAGCCTAAAGCATCATGGGCGTGAATAATCATATCATGAGTCATCTTTTCTCCTCTTGCTTGGTCATTTCCTTTCTCTTTTTGTCGATCATTGTGAAGGTAACCAGTAATGACATTGACGCCCGGCTGTAGAATTGGATTAGATCTCATTACAGAGCTGCGTTTCTGCTTTGATTCTTAAATCCTAATATATAGCTGAAGTGAGGTTGTTGGAATGACCAGGTTTTTGTTTTGGGAATTCTCTGTTGTTCTGTTAGTGTTAACTGGGTATTTCCAGAAAATACTCTGCTCTATTATATAATCATTTTGTTGATGACCATGGTTTTTTTCTGAATAGATTAAATTAATAATTAATAATATTACCTAATAAGCGATTGCATGATGTTTTCGAATTAATGTTCTGAGCATATATCTTTGTCTTGGTTCAATTTATTTTATTTTATTTTTCGTTCAAGTACTTGAACTTTTGTGTTAGTCTATATGTTCATTTTTCTTATTTATTACAAGTTTTAGTGTTAACACATCTGCCTACACATTGCCTCCGAATTTCAATGATGACAACTACACACACACCACACACTTAATATTCTATTGTTTGGAACATATAACAATAATATTCCAATCTACACTTACTAGCAACATAAAAGCCAAAGTTGAGTCTGCATGTCGGAAAAACATATGACTTAGCTAAACACAGGACTGGGCAATCAGTTGTAGAAAAATATTATGGAAGGTAAAATTGTGATAAAAATGAAAGATCGGGGCAAATTACTATTAAATATAGATTGGATATTATTATTATTATTATTATTATTATTATTATTATTATTATTATTATTATTATTATTATTATTATTATTATTATAAGTTGCAAACATTGGAATACTAAGCCTAATTCATATACATATATATATAAAGAATGATCAATTGCAGGTTGCAGCATAATGTGGGCTATCTTTATTAAACTTTGAAGAGAACCATAATTTTAGAGCTACGAATGTTGTAATGTTGTTGAAAAAGCTTTAGTTTGATTAATCGATTAGTATAACTCATGATATTATGGTAAGGGACTCCTCGATATGTTAGACAAATCATACTTATGAAGAAAAATAATGCACTATGCAGTCAATGTAATTTTTTTGTACTACTCAAGACGTTTATTTACGAAATATTCTAGATTTATGCAACGGAGAATGGTTAAATAACAATCTCAACCACATTACCTTCTTATTTATTCGCAAACAAATAGTCCCATTGACTTTTAAGACAAAGCTCACATTAGCCTTTACGTGGGTTGAAAACTTAACATTGTTAACAAACATATACATAACAAACATTTTTCACACGGAAAAAACCGATCGCGGTCTGACACTTGACTTATATGGGTATGGGTTTATTTCATCCAAATTAGAATTTATTTAATCTAAATAAGGATTTAGGTTTTTTTTTAAGATTTTAGGAATTTGTAGGGTTTTTTTAGGTTCTAGGAGTTTTTAGGGGTTATATCTCACTTATTGTTTATTACACCCCAATTAAGGTTTATAATTATTTTTTATTTCATTTAAAGCTTGTAAATGCATGAAAAATGAAAGTGTTTTCTTTTCATCTATATTTATTCATCCAAACATGTCCATATGCTATTTTAAATGAAAGATCATGAAAATACCTTTAATTCTGGTGTATGTGTTTGTCTATATATGTATATATAAATGTGTGTGTAAATCCGATTTAAAATGAGAAAGTTACGATCGTTTGAATTTGAGGAAAAATTGACGTCAACTTCCATGATTTTTTTTTTCCTGAAGCTTTGGACTTGGGCGACTCGGGCTGTTGAACACAATGTTTTTAAAACCGGACCGGACATCGAACCGGAGAATTTACTGGGTCACTGGGTTAGTGGTTCGACCGGTCGAACCGTTCTAAAAAAACCGGATAACCCGGTATATTATATATATATATATGTATATATATATATAAAATAAAATTATATAAATTAGTATCATGATAAATATAATAAATAAGTTTAAAAATACACAATTTATATCAATGCAAAGAAATAAAATGTTTAATTTATTGATAGTTATTGCATAAGTTAAGTAGTTAAAAGTATAAATTTATAAAATTAAATATTGAATACTAGATTTTTAGAAAATATATAATTAAATGCTAAATAATTAAATATTGATTTTAATTACAAACAATACTACACGATAACAATAAAAAATATTGCTAATTATTATTTCACAATTCACTAATTTAGATATATATTAGATCTTCTCTTTATTCATTTTAATTTAAAAAATATTAAATATTGATTTTAATTATATGGTAAATATTGATTTTAATTAAAATGAAGACTAGTTATTTTAAATTTGTGTATAAATATGTTATTATATTCAAATTGTAACATAAGATTGTGTTGGTCCAATTGGTTGAGCACATTGTATAAAAGTATATAATTTTTGGAGGTTTTGGGTTCGAATCCTCTTAGTCCATGTTAAAAGAATTGAATAAAATTTGCAGAACTAAAAAAAAAAAAAAAAAAAAACTGAGCCGGTTCACCGGTTTTGACCAGATCACACTGGGTCAAGTCTGACCCGCAATACACATACAACCGGACCGGACCAATGGCCGGTTCACGGATAAACCGATCGAACCGGTCCGATTTTCAAAACACTGGTTGAACTTGAACAAGAGTCAAACCCTTTTCACATACTTTTATGCACACCCTCACATACTTTTACAATCAAACAAAATTGCAATAAATTAATTAAATAATCGCCATTTACAAATTTATTAATAAAATAATAAATACAAAATCATAATAATAAGAAGAAGAATATATCAATAATTCAATATTTATAATTTATAATAGATATAAATATATTGAGATATTTGATAAAAATCATTGGGTCTTATCTGTCATCCGCAATGCAAATTTTGATTTGCTATTCGATTTGATTTTAGTATTAGACTATTAGGAAAAAAGAGAAAAGGAAAATGTTTAAATATATAAAAAAAAACCAACCGCCAGAAATTCACAACCGTTCCACACAATCCAACGGCCGCATTCCATTTTATACAACAAAATAAAAGGGACTTTGGCGCCAAAATAGAAATGGACATTACAATATACAGACGCTTTGATTAAATGAGATTCTCACAGCAACATAATTCAGCGTTTCTGGGTAATTCGAATCGGTAGAGATCAACAATGGAGGATGAGAGAGATTGGAGACTAGCATCCGATTGGTTATCTCCCACTCGCCTCCACGACAGTCCCGTCGAATATGATTTTCCGGTACAAGAAACAAATACTACCTTTCTTGCATTTTCTATACATGTTAATAATTACTTTAGCTGTTGCTTGATTAATTCTGAATTTTATTTTATTTTTGTCTGTGGTTTGATTAGGGGGATAGGTTCATCCCAAATCGAAGCCTGATGGATCTTGATCAAGCTCATGGTGCATTGACGAACAGGATTGTCGAACGACCCACCTACCAGATGATATCTTCAGTTAGGTCCCTTTTTCTTTTATTTTTCTATTTGATTTTTCTAACATGTTGCCAATTTTTAGGGGGTTAAGGTTTTCTTGAATTAAAATTTCTTCACATTCTTGCACAATTTCTTGATGCTATTTAAATTTGTGTATAACGGGCCTTAAAAGTTTTGTAATTTATGCTTCGTATATAGATACTGTTTCAGTTGTTCATAATTTTGACAAATTATAAACATCTCTAGGAGAATATGAGGAGTTGAGAGTATTCTTTTTTGTGTTTGTCGTTAGTTTAGTGGAAATTGTTTTAGATTTATGAAGGCAATGAATTTGTCGATGGTAGAGGGGCATTATTAGATTGATGGTCTTATTCTATTTTATCACAGATTGAATATAGGAAGAGTTTGAGCAATCTGACCTTGAATGCTGAAGGTAGGCCATTTCAAATGCTTGTTTTCAGGGGCAGCCCCAAATCAAGTAGAAAACTAAGCCCTCACATTGATGAGATACAGCGTAGTAACATGGAGAGCCCTACTTATAAACCATTACGACGTTTCCCTAAGGTGAATGTAATTTACAAGATCTTGTTTAGCTTCTCTTTGTTTTGATGATAGCTTGTGGAATGAAACTTAAAGATAGAGTTCGTGCAGGGTGAGTCTCGTATTCTGGATGCTCCTAATATAAAGCACGATTACTATCTTAACATCATGGATTGGGGGAAGACAAACATTCTAGCAGTTGCTCTTGACACAAAATTATTCTTGTGGAATGCAAGTACTTGTAAAGTTGATCAGTTGTCGGAAGTGAGGGAAAATAACTATCCTGCCAGTGTATGCTGGTCTGAAGATGGAAAAGTCATAGCAGCAGGCTATAGTTTCCCTAGAATACAGCTCTATGATGCTGAGTCTCTCAATCCAGTAAGCAGCCTCATCAATGTCCTGGTTATGAGCTAATCAAGTGCTTTTTTATCTTGATGTCGTTGGTTTCAGTTCTTGTCATGTCTTTTTAACATAGGTGAGATGGTTAGATGGTCAACGTGGACGTGTGGGATCCATTGCGTGGAAAGGTCACATTTTAACTTCTGGAAGCTCTAGTGGAGCTATCATCAATCATGATGGTAAATGAGCTTGTTTACAGTTCCTTGACTACATTAATATAGTATTGAGACTGTAACTGTTGAAATAACAGACTTATTGTTCCTTTCCTGTCACAGTGAGAGTAAGGAATAGTCTGTTGAGCCGCATTAGAGTGCACAAGGGCGAAGTCTGTGGCTTGAAATGGTCGAGCACAGGCAGCATACTAGCAAGTGGTGGAAATGACAATCTAGTCTACTTATGGGACGCGTGCAAAATGAGCTCCAAGCATCATGTCCACCGATTTGATCATCACTGTGCAGCAGTGAAAGCTCTGGCATGGTGCCCTTACAAATACGACGTGCTAGCATCTGGAGGTGGCTCAGGTGATGGCTCTATCAAGATATGGAACACACAGAAAGGGACCTGCACCAGTAACACTGAAACTAATGCACAGGCAAGTTAGATGTTACACAGATTTTGTACTAGTAATTATCTTGATTTGCTTTTGAGATTTGATATGCTATCAACTTAAAACTATTTGATGTTTTGTGGGCAGATATGTGGGCTGCAATGGAACAGGCATCATAAAGAGTTGTTAAGTGGCCATGGATTTGGCGATGAATGTCAAAATCAGTTATGTTTGTGGAAGTACCCTTCAATGTCCAGAGCAGGACAATCATCAAACCTACGATCTCGAAATCTCCATCTAGCTCAGGTCTGGTTTATTGCTTGATGCAACATAAGTTCAATAAAAAAAAATATATAGTTGAATGCAGTGTGGGATGTTGCATATACTGATCATTCATCGTGACAGAGCCCCGACGGTGTAACCGTGGTCTCTGCTGGAGAAGACGAGACTCTTCGTTTCTGGGAGGTGTTTGGTCCAGCGACTGATGGCAATTCAAGAATGTCGTATTTGCAGAGCCTTCTCTCTCTCAAGACATCACCCTTAAGGTGATAGCTATTCTTTCATTTCTTTGATCACAGTCTGCAGGTTTTTGCCAGTTTTTCTCTCTCCAACTAATGTAGGAGTCGGGTATGAGCTCAGTAAATAGCATTTCCAGTTTTGGTGTCAAAATGAGAGAGAGAGAGAGAGAGAGAGAGAGAGAGAGAGATGCCTTTTAAAAGTTTGTTACAGTATATGAAAAACATACACGGGATTTTGCATTCGATGTTTACAAATTTTGCACATTCTGAATGCATAGGATGTTAAATATGAATTTCTGATTAGTTTTTACATTACCAGCAGTTGATGAACATTATAATTGTTTCATTACCACATGCTGCAGCTTCGTGATAATCTGACATAATTGAGAATACAACAAAGCATGACCTCGTATAAAAGAAATAATTGTAAGTTTTTATCTGGCTACTATCACCAGATCACAAGTTTCTAGTGAATGCATCAGAGCCAAATGAAAGCAGACAGTATTTATTCAAGAAATCGTTCCACTCTGAGTTCTAAGCCTTGAAAAAGGGCAAAAAATTGATTAATGGACACAAAAGTACACTAAGGGCTTGATTCAGCTGAACTAGTTTTAACCTGTAAGAGCTGCATTAAGAGCACTGTGTACATCTATGCCGATTTGTGCTTCAGCTTTCTCCAAATCAGTTGATGCTGTGTTTAGCTTTTGTTGAAACTCTGCGAGCCCTTTCTGAACCAAATTTGGGTCTATTTGATCCACGGGTGTGGCCTCAATAGCAACTATATCTGCAATAGAGTTTGCGTGGACAAAAGCAAACCCACCGCTTACAAAATATTTGGTCATATCATTGCCTTCATGAACTGATAAAACCCCTGGTTTTAGCTCTGCAATTGTAGCTACATGACCTGGCAAAACACCCATCTGTCCCGTACTTGCTGGGACTATCACCATATCAACCTGCAGGCAGAACAGACGCACATTGATCAGTTTACGTGTTCTCTTCTAGGTTAAGTCGACAATACCAATTTCCTCAGATGATAATCTATAAAAGAAACAACTAATTACTCAAATTCAAAATTGTGGCATTAACCAAGAGCCAAGCACAGCAGTAAACGGATAAGAGCCTATAAGAAGTTGAGTATTTCATTTGAATAAAGTTAAATGGCTAGTGACAGACAAATTCACATGATCCACAAATCGTAAGTTATAAGATCCATAAGGGATTATACCCTGCATTTGCAAGAAAATGTGGATAGGGAAAATTTCCATCTGGGAAACAAATTAACCATTTATTATTTTACAGCATTTCCAAGTTCCCAAAAGTGTGATGTTATACTAGCCACCTTAACACTTGGAAGGCAATCCTACACCAGCATGGAAGTATAGGCAACAAATGAATACTATGAGTCTATGATGAACGTACTGCTCTCAATGCTAGGCATCTCAAATGAATGAGAAATGATCATTCAACAAGTAAATGTTACTAGAATACCTGAGATTTCCTAGACTAACACCAAAAACTTCTCAACCAAAGATCTCATTTTGAAGAATCTGAAAACTAACACAAAATAATTGTTCGAAGAGTAGCAATTAGATATAAAAGTACAATTCCCTATATCAAGAAACTTAAAGCCAAAGAACAGAAGTAATATCTATACCTCCTTCCCCAAGAAAGAACATGGTTTCACTGGGAAATGCAACATGAATATGAAATCCATAACATTTGACTCAAATTAGTAAAGAACCATGAATCCCCAATTTGATTTTCAAAAGGTAAGAGTACCTAGCTTACTATGGAAAACCAAAACGAAGATCAAATGAGAGGAGGAAAGGTCCTACTTATGAATAAATGCCACCAAAATATTCTAACAGGTTATAGTTAAAGACACTGAAACTATATCCAGGGCTTGGATCAAATACAAAATAACTTGTAATAAAGAATGTAAATCCATCACAAACCAAGAATTTTAACAGAAAGTCTCAGCCTTTGTGGTGCAGGGAGACATTAGAAGAAATAACATCGTTCCATCTACAACGAATACGACAAAAAAAAGAGCATTACACATGCCCATTCTCACCATTGAAAACTTAAGAAAAATAAAATAGCACATTCAGTAATTAAAAGCTGCAATAAATAAGATCGATTTCTGAAGCTCTGCAATCCAAATTTAGATAAACTAGCCAGCACACTTGAGATTTGCAATTCCACCTAGATGGCTTTCAATAGCACCAATTCCAAACACTACGACGATTTACATCAACGATATGATTAGCAATTTCGGATAAGAACAGGCAATATATGATCCAATGTGTGAAGAGTAGTACCTCTTTGGCGGATAAAACAGCATCATAAGGAAGAACCAAATTGACGGTGAGCTTGGACGGAATGGCGGACGGGGTTGGCAGTCGAGGAGCCATGAACGCCATTGGGGTTTTCGGCGGGTCCATATTGGGGACCATTTTTTTCCAGGAGTCGAGAAACTTGGCGTCTCCAGTCGTCTCCGCCGGAATATCGGTAGAAAACTGGCGGCGCCACCTCATGGATGCGGCGGAAGCTCGGCTGAAGAGGGATCGTGAACCATGTCGCATCATTTTCCGCGTGTTTCTGTGAGAGAGAGAGAGAGAGGTTTTGAGGGAAAATGGAAAGCGGAGTGGAAGAAGAATATGAATATGAGATGCCAGTTTGGGAATTTTGATGATATAATGGGCCTCATTGAAGGCCCATTCAGATTAGAGAAATATAATGAGATTTAATTTAATTATTTTTAAAATAGACCAATGGCCACTCATATTTTCTTTGGCAGAGCAAATGTGAGTGAAGAGTATTTTGGCAAAGTATGAGATGGTTTCGGGACATATGATTAATTTAGAGAAATCTGAAATTGCATTTAGTGCAGGAATGCTCAAACATTGGCAACAAATATGGGAGCTCCTTTGGTCCATAAGCATGGGATTTATCTTGGCATCACATGCACAATTGGAAGGTTGAAGAAGGAGTTATTTCAGATACTCAAAGATCGCATTAGAAAAAAGTTTTTAAGGACTGGAAGAAAAGAACTCTTTCTAATGCTGGAAGGAACATTCTTGTTAAGTTAATGTGGATATTGCGATTACCAAAAAAAGGAGAGATTGGTTTCAACATTATTATTCGTGATCACTATGGGAAATCAATTGTGTCGAGATGCAAGAGAAAGGTAATGAAGGTTGCTGCTGAAATAGCAGAAGGTTTGGCTTGTCAAGAAGGTCTCTTGTTGACTCGAGAATGTGGGGGAAGCTAGAAAGATGATCATTGAAATTGATTGCCAAGTTGTATACCAATAATTGAATGGTGAAGATGAGGATCTGTCTTATTTGGGAGTATTATGTAAATCAATTCGGGTTGAAGCTCGCCAATTTGAGCAAGTTACCTATCTATAGTTGGGCCCGAAAAAATGCTAACACAGTGGCTCATTGTTTAGCTAAATTAGCTATTAGCAATTCTAGTTTTTTCTCTTTCACCAATGATGTTTCAGATTTGATTATGTCGGTCGTTCCTACTAATAAACGGTTATATATTTAAAATTGATTAAGAGAAATTAAAAATATATATTTAGCGAAAAATATATATGTAATCCTTAATTTTCTTCGCCCTAGCCTCCCACAACTTCACTCTCTTTACCCAAAGAATATATATTTTCTCTAATAAATTTATCAGGTTGCGAACTTGCGATAAGAAATGACAAAGGAAAGAAGCATAAATTGGGTGAGGTGGAGAAAGAGAACAATTTCCAAAAAGCTTCAGAAAATCCAAGATGAGCTTGAAAAGGTCTCCAACTTCTTCAGTTGATTTTGCTTGAATTGAGGGAATTCTAGGCATAATTTTTATACCAATATTTCTAAATACACTATTAAATTTTCTTTACACACGCCACTTTTACTTTATTTTATTTACATTCCACAATAAAAATCTTATTTACCCTCCCTCCCACCACCACCACCACCAGCCACCCTCCTTCGCCACCATTTTTCACCAACTCATAAATAAAAATAGCTCCGAAGTAGTGGAGGAATTCACATTACTTTTAAACGATACTATTTAGCACAAGAACACTCATTAATGTCCTATTGCACCAATTCATCATTACTCCAGCATAAAATTGATTAAAATGCAAATTTAGCTACTAATGGCATACATACGGAGATAATAAAACAAGAATGTGGTTTGAGTCACAATATCCACCGCTAAGGAAGAGCTCAGTTGAAGAACTAAAGTCGAGGAGAAGCCCAACTAGACTAGAGACGAGTTGAAGACACCTTACTGAAGTTGAACTGAAATTAGAACCAGAATGGTACAAGTGCAGAAATCAACTGTTGTTAACCAGTTGAGAAGAAGAAGTTAGTTGACTTGACCTAAGAGCTGTTCTGAGAAGACTTGAATAGAAATGACTAAACATGTAATGTATTTATCAAGATCAAATTAAAAAGTTACCAAAAATAGTAATGAAAACAAGGGACAAAGCCGACTGCCAACGACCACCTCGACCAATGATAGTAGACGATTTCCTACTGCATGCAAACAATCTCAACGATCACTTTGATCGAAGATTGAGATTGAGCCTCATCGTGGAAATTTGAATTCAAAGATGCAATGAAGGTTATCGAAACTACTAATCTAATGAATTCTCTGAGCCTACAAGCATTCAAGAGTTCAAAATCTCCTAAGTACCAAACCAGTTCTGAGACAGCCAACCAGTTGCTCCTATTCTGCAAAGAGAGTCAGTTCTTTAGAACACCATCATTTGTACAATCTTTTTGGAGATTCAAAACACCTAAACCCCTAGCTGCGGTAACACTATAAGCTATTAGAAAAAATCTGTGAGCTGTGAGCATATCCAACAATAGCAATGAAATTAAGTGTTGTAAGTGTGAGCAGATGTCCTGCTGTATATTTGTAATTCAATAAGTGTATAGTAATCACCTTTCAATTTTTGGAAGTAGGATGTGAGTCAGTTTAAGACACAAACCTCTATATATCCTAACTTCTTTACCTGCTTTCCTTATCTGCCTTTATTGTTCAGTTATTTGTGCTTATATTTGCTCAAATTGCTAAGTGTTTATCAGTTTTAATCTATATCTTTCAATTGTGCAAAATCAGTTGTTGCAAAACAACCGAGGGTTAATACATGCAAAAGCAACTAAAGTTAAGTTCAGTTGAGAACTCACTTCCGCAAATCAGTTGATATGATCTTTCTGCATATTTTGATATTTTTTGAAGTAATTTGGCCATGATTATTTACTCCTCTTTAATCACTTATTTGAGTTCTTCAGGACCAACATTAGTTGAGCAACATCGGTCGGCGGTGGAGTCGTCAGAAGCGAGGAGGAAGAAAGGAGCGGCAAGGTTTTTTTTTTTTTTTTTTTTCTCTTACTCACACACCCGACCTGCGGTATTGGGGAGATTCGAACTCGTGATCTTTGGACAATTCATGGAAAATTCATGATCTTAATTACATAAATAATAATTTAATAATTGAACATTTGTACCCACCATAAATCTAGTTTGTGATTAATTTTAAGGCTTTAAATAGTTGATATTAATTTTTTTAATTTTATTTTGTCAAAACAGACCGTCCGAATACATTGTGACACGAGTAATTTTGTATATTATTTAAAATATTTGGACAAAGAATACCGTAAACTATTCAAAATTTGAAAATTAATCATAAATTAAATTTGTAGTAAGTTCCAAAGATAAGGTATTAAATTGTTATTTATGAAATAATCGAGGATATTTTTATGAATGTGAAGTTAAAATATGATATTAATATTAGATGATTTAATTAAAAATTTGAACATACACAAAAAATATATTCAATTTTGAAATAAATAATAAACTGATGCTCTATTCTATTTTTCATACGAAAATATCACTTCTAAGTTCTAATCAGTGATAAATAATAATCGTTCCTTTTCCTCTCCGCTCCGCTCCGCCGTATAATTCTCTCTCTTCTATCGCCGGCGTTCCTCTTCCATCTACTTCTCCGCTGTCGTTATTTTCCGATGTTCTACTGCGGCGTCGGCCTCTTTTCCATTCTTCTCATTCGACATGGTTCTGCCGAAATTAACAGCAAATATTTCATCTCAACTTCACAAATTCAAGATTTCATATTCCACCTCACATTTCCCTCCTAATCTCAAACATTTATTCTCCAAGCCGCCTACAACCACCGCCTCCGTTGCCGCGAATGAAGTCGACGACCCGCTTCAAAATGCAAATCCCATCAAAAGCAAGAAAGCCCGAACCATATCCGAGCTTATTAACACCAACCCCTGGACGGCCCGACTCGAAACCCGACTGTCGGCCCTCACCCTCACCCCTCTCTCACAGACAACCTTCTTCCAAACTCTCCGCCGCATCAAAGCCCCTACTAAAGCCCTCCGCTTCTTTAACTGGGCCCAAGACTCGGGCTTTACGCACCACCAGCAATCCTACTTCATGATGCTGGAAATTCTTGGGCGGGCCCGACACCTCAACCCGGCCCGAAATTTCCTCTTCTCCATACCCAATAGCTCCAGCAGTGCCGTTCCGCTGACTGATAGGTTTTTCAACAGCTTAATCCGGAGCTACGGTGATGCGGGTCTTTTTCAAGAATCCATGAAGCTATTTGAGGTGATGAAATCAATGGGCGTTTCACCTTCTGCCGTCACGTTTAATAGTTTGTTCTTGATTTTGCTTAAAAGGGGGCGGGTAGGAATGGTTTTCGAGTTGTATGATGAAATGCTTAAGACGTATGGGGTGAAGCCCGATTCTTACACTTTTAACGTTTTGATAAGAGGCTTTTGTAAGAACTCGATGGTTGATGAAGCGTTTAGGATGTTTAGGGAAATGGACAAGTTTGATTGTGAACCGGATTTGATAACATACAACACTATCGTTGATGGATTGTGTAGAGCGGGGAAAGTGAATATTGCACGTAATGTGGTGAGTGGTATGCAGAATAAGTGTGAGAATTTGAGGCCAAATGTTGTTACTTACACCACTTTGATAAGAGGGTATTGTGGTAAGCAAGAGATTGAGGAGGCATTGGATGTGTTTAGGGAGATGGTTGGTGAAGGAATTAAGCCGAACCATATTACTGTTAATACAATCATAAAAGGGCTTTGTGAAGCTCAGAAGTTGGATATGGCCAAAGAGATTTTAGGGGAATGCCAGGTAGGGGAGGCAAGATTTGTTCCGGATACCTGTACTTTTAACACGATTTTGAGTGCTCATTGCAATCAGGAGAATTTGGATGAGGCATTAAAGGTTTTTGAGAAGATGAAGGAGCTGAAGGTTAAACAGGATTCAGCTACGTACAGTACTATAATTCGTGCATTGTGCCATAAGGGGAGTTTTGAAAAGGCAGAGGAGTTGCTGGATGAGATATATGAGAAGGAGATTTTGTTGCGTGGTGGTGAATGCACGCCTCTTACTGCATCATACAATCCGGTTTTTAAGTATTTATGCGCGAATGGAAGAACTAAGAAAGCTGAGAGAGTGTTTAGACAGCTAATGAAAAGGGGGAAGCCGGATCCTCTTGCTTTTGAAACTTTAATCTTTGGTCATTGTAAAGAAGGGACTGTTGAGGATGGATATAAGCTTGTAATCTTGATGCTGAGGAGAGATTTCGTGCCAAATATCAAGATTTACGAGTCATTAATTGAAGGTTTGTTAAGTAAAGGGGAAGCAAACCTTGCCCTCGACACTTTGGGAAGGATGTTGAGAAGTTCCCATCTGCCAAGGACGTCTACATTCCATCATATCCTCATGGAGCTTATTGGAAAGGGCTCTGCTAGTGAATCTGCAAAGTTGATGATGCTAATGTTGGATAATGAAATTAGACCAAACGTCAATCTCTCAACGGATGCAGTCCGGGTGCTATTCAAGAGTGGAATGAAGGATATAGCTCTTCATCTTGTTAAAAGTCTTTATGAAAAGGGTTACATTGTAAACATGGGAGGATTGATTTCCTTCCTTTGCCAGGATAAGAAATTATTGGAGGCATCTGAGCTGCTCGCGTTTAGTTTGAAAAATGAGCAGAATATCGACAGAGATGTATCCGTTGCAGTTTTAACCGGTCTATGTGTTGATCGAAAGCTATCAGAAGCATTTAACCTTTACTACGAGTTGCTAGAGAAGGGTACTCAACTACCTTTGAGCTGCCTTGAAGAGTTAAGAAATGCGTTTGAAGCTCAAGGAAAATTGAAGGAAGCTGAATTCGTCGCAAAGAGAATGCTGAATTCGTAGCAGATATGCAGCAGGAGTTCTGTTCTTTCCTTTTCTTTTGATTCTCTTTTGTAAATTTCAAGCTTTTGCTGCCTAAATTGGTTACAGTTTCAGTTTGTGGAATATGCAAAATTAATTTCTTCCACAATTTTGTGTTGCAACTGCAGTTTTTATTTCTGTAGCTACGCCTACCATGAGTTCTGTAAGAGAAAGTGTCGCCTCTTATTGCAGTGCATATGAAATGTTAATGTTTTATGCTAGGCGAAGCTGTTCCTACTAATTCACTGCACTTGAAAGAGGTGTATTTGATGGATTTCATGTTTAGCGGCAGCTCAGTATTTTACACCTATCAACAAACACGCGTGGACTAATCCGGACAATCGATCGATATAAATATGTTACAAATGTGCAAATGTAGTAATTTAAGCAACAAAAGAACTTAACATTGTATTTTCACAGCTCAATAATACATTCTGGCTATGCCCTTAACCGCCTCTGTAATTATATCAAAATTTTGAAAACGAGGAATTGAAATGAAATCAATCAGCCTCAGCATCATCTGTATCACTCCCCAAAAACAATTCTTCTGCTTCCGGATCAGTCTGGTTGCCCCCATCATATTCTCTTCTCTCTCTCTCTTCCTCTCTTTCTCTCTCAGCAGCTCTAGCCTTAGCAGCTTCCAGTCTGGAACTTACAGCATCCCAAGAAACAAGCTTCTCCATGAAGGTCGTTATGTAATCTGGCCGACGATTCTGGAATAAATGACATTGTAATTGCACGGTCACACTTCAGAGAAAGCATGTAGAGTTAAGCATCGTGGTTATGGAAGATGAAAATTAACCTGGAAATCAAGGTAGTATGCATGCTATCCAGAGAGAAATGAGAACACCACCAAAGAAAGAAAAAAGGTTAGATGTTGTTTTATAGTTTCAAAGAGTTCATAAATAACTCAATCTCTTACCTCCCAAACATCAATAGTCAGCAGTGGCTGCAACAGTCGAGCAAAAAGAAAAAGAAAATGAGATTTCAAGTTAAGCACAGTTGGAACAAACAATTTGGAAAAAGACTTTAGTAACACAACAACCTTGCATAGAAATCAACATATAACAGAAATACCAATTGAAAGAGCGAATATTTCTTTTTAAGACATTGAGTGAGAGCATAGACAGAGAAGTAGAAGACACGAGTGTACTGACAGAGTAATCCCAGACAAGAGGGTTGATAGCATTTGGGCTCTTCACCACCACTAGCTTCTTGTCTTCTTCTGATGGAAGAGGATTCACTGCATTTCCAACATCCAGTCTATTTGGTTTATCTGTGTGGAAACCCCAAAATTATCATCTGGTCTTATCATTTTTAACAGTGAAGACAATGTCACACAGGTTTACAACAACCAAGTAGAAGTGCTTACACACGAGCCAAGCCCAACCCGAACCAAATTGTGTTGCTGCAGCTGCCTTGAATTCGTTGACAAAAGCTTCGAAAGAACCAAAATCTCTCTTTAATAATTCTAGAAGTTCTCCGGATGGCTGACCTCCACCACTAGGTTTCATGGACTCCCAGAAAAACTCATGATTCCACACCTAGTAATGAATAGAAGAGGCTAAATTTAGAAAAGACTACACTAATCATGAACAAGATGATATTTGAGAACTCCAGTTGCTGCTGATGGAAATTATATATATGAATGAGTACATGTCAATCAACGTAAAATATTTAAAAAGCCACTTGAATTATGTAAGCTGATTATAGAAGCATTCCAATGTCTTCTTTAGCATTAAGAAGCAAAACAGATCAAACAGGCTAGCACTGAACATAGTCTTGCTTGCTCAAGAAAAATGCTTGAAATGAAGAACGCAGGCTCAAATGCATGCATCGAGAAGGTGAAAGTTGAATATTATATACCTGAGCAGCATTGTTGAAGGGTGGAAGTAGATCACCCTTATTATAAGTGGCAAGTACAATATCCTCTAACGACTTCGTATCTAGCTCCGTACCAACAATTTGCTTGTTGAGGTTATCAACATAAGCCCTGTGATGCTTCCCCCAATGGTAATCAAATGTTTCACGGGTCATATGAGGTTCTAAAGCATCCTGCATATTCATCAAAGGCCAATTAGTATACTTGCTGAGCAATACTACCCTATCACAACTAAAAAAATTTCATAACATCAAACAGAAACAGATATATAATAGTTCATACACACGAGCCTAAATATTTAACAGATTATCACAACAGTTAAGACTTTGGAGTGGCCATAACATAAGAAGCGTCCAAGACAAAAACATCGTTATCTTACAAGCGAGTAGGGCGGGGGCTTATGATCGACTTTCGCTGTTATAACACCACGAGAAGCTCTCTTGATATTCCTCCTCTGCAACAGTTTAATCCAGAAACACCGTTCAGCACAATGAAACAGTTAACAAAAAAGCTTGCTTATCACAACCCCCATTACGTCATTTAATCAAACATCTGATCCGCACTAAACTGAACAAAACACTCACCGAACAAAATTCAACATTAACGATAGAAAACAAAAATTCAACATCAAACTCAAACAAAAATCGAAGCTTTGGCAGCAAACCATCATCCAGAAAGGCTAAGTACCTCATTCTTATGCCAGTGGAAGTCCCGCGTCGACCCAGAAAATCCATTGGAGCAGAAAACCCCGCATTTGAAAGAAGTGGCAACGGCCGCAGCAGAAGCAGCCATAATTTCAGATGAAAAGCAGCAGCAGTAACTGAGCTTAGGCTCTGGGAACGTGTTGTGGCCAATATGATTGAGCGAGTAACAAAATCTAAACCGAATTACCGAACTAGTGTGTGAATCAATTGGATTTTGTAGTACAACAATATACTACATCGGATTAGAATATCAATCAATAGGATTTTTGGTAGTACAGTAGTGTACTACAGCGGATTGTGGGCAGTACAGTTATAGTTGGTAAAAAATGTGGTCCGAAATTATACAAAATGGAAGTTTCGGGCTTCCGTAGGTTGTAAATTTGTTAAATTTTCTGGAAGGGTGTTGTCTTTTATAGGCGTTTTCTCGTAAGAAGATGTTCCAAGATTATCTTGCCCAGAAAATTCCACAAACTCATTTGTTTTTATTTCCTATTGAAAATTTATAATTTTTTACAGTGTAAAACACCAAAAACATACTCTCTTTGGTGTCAAAATATAAGTTATTTTATAAGTTTTATTTTGTGTTAAAATATTTATAATTTGAGATATTTTCATAATTTCTCTCTTAATTTTAATTATATCAAATGCACGTGGATTGAGAAATTTGTTCTTTTTAAGAAAATATAAATGAATAATATTTGGTGTGGTATGAGAAGATTACATCTTAATTCTAGTTAAAACTACCAAGTAGCATATATTTGACACGAGAGTATTTATTTTATTCATTTTTAATTTTTATTTATATATATATATTTTTTTACAATCCTATATCATTTATTCAATTATATATATCACTAGAGCGGGATAACCACATAAGTATTTATCAATCACTCATTCAAATCGAAAAAAATAATTAAATAAGTATATTTTTATTTTTCAAATCTATAAACTCTAAATATTAAATCACACAAAATAACAAAATTATTATATATATATATATATTATGGAAATTATACCAAAGATCCGCTTTATTTTAACTTTCATTATTATTTCTACCTTCAAATTACGTGTTTCGAGTCTCCAAAATATGAATCATGTTGTATACTTTAGGATAAATTGTATGATGTGATATGTCTAATATGGAAATTCTATCTCAATCACTAATATATTTTAATAATTTTTTATTATCTATCTAATACAATTTTATTATTTTTTAAATGTTATATTAGTAGTTGGGACACTAGGGTATAATTTCCCATCTCAGACTAATAACATTGTGGAAAATTCTAAGGTAAGGAAGATGCATTGCATCCCCTCCTATTTATAGCCCATTTGGGCTATTTTTAATATTCATCGGCCGACCGATAAAATAATTTCGATTTCGGATTGTTACAATATGTAATTAAATGTCATAATATATAGTCGAAGTGTCTATATGTTAGTTGAAATGTCACGATAGATTTTTTTTCAGTTGGCCGAAACTTTTGGCCAAAATTTTCATTCCTGGACGAAAAATGGCTGCAAATATCCGAAAAATAGTGGACTCGGGACACATGTCACTTATTGAAATGGGTGATGCACTACATGTGTTCTATGTTAGAAATTAAAATTGATGTTAAATTTTAGGTGTAACAATTTAGTTCATATTAAAAATAGAAAATCATATAAAGGTCGTGATTTCAAACAAATTTAAACCCTATTATTCTTTGCATACTGGCTATGAGATTCTTTTTATTATGTTTTTTTAAAGTTCATTATTTTTTCACAAATTTCTCCCAATTTCATTTGAAAACCCGTTTTGATAATTTCTAACAGTAGTTTGGCCCTGATGTTCACGTCACTTGGAATCCATTTGGTGTATCGAATATTACACACAAAATTCCTGCAAAAAGAAATATCGAAATTCATTTACTTAAATTAAATTGCATATTACCCTAAATTTGTGTATCTTTTGGTAATTACTTTAAAACCAAATGGATAGTTCTCTGGTAGTTTGAACTTTAAATTAGCAGTAAAAAAATAACTGAATACAATTTTAAAAGGATGGTCAGACATTAGGTGCAGGCACAAAAGTCCTCTTATTTCAACGAATAAAAGAAACACTCATTCATTGGGCTACTTGCAGTTATTTATTTATTCATTTATCAAAAAAATAAATAAATAAATCTTGAAATATTTTTTTGGTCAGTTTAAGGAAATCTTGATCGTACTTTTTTTTTTTTTTTGAGCTTTTAAGGGTTGCTATGAATTTGATTGAAGTGGCGCGTTAAGCATATTGGTGTAAAGTGACGATGAAAGCATGCGTCTGTTGGCATGAAGAGTTTGCATTACTCGTCGCCTCCAACCACGCCCACCCTTTCCATCTCTTTTTAACACCCCTCCTCCATCAAATGGCCGTCCACCACCACCACTTCCCGCCGCAACAGCTCTCTGAATTTCTTTTCCCAACTCTACAATGTTCACCAGCAATGCAGCAGCAGGTATATATCCGTGAATTACTCCTTTTTTCGCAATTTAATATTACACTCTGATCGTGATTCTGTTGTGGCAGTGGCGAAGAGTTTAGGCAAGAGGAAGATGCGGGAGGAAACCGATAACCAATTCAATCCTAACGGCCACCACCACCTCGCTTCTTCAAGCGTTCCCGCCGACCGCCGCCGTTCAAAAGTTCGTAAAATACTAAACAATGCTGCCGCCACACCCTCAAAGCCCTTCTCGTACATGGCACTCTTAACAGCAGACGAAGATGAAGACGAGGAGGAAGATGATTTTGATTACTACCCCATCTCCAAAGATGTCAAAAACCAAAGTGACCAAATCGATCAGATGATAACGTACCATGTAATAACATACATGATCCTCCCAAATCTGCATGCCTGAGCTAGTTTCTTCAAATTAATTTCTAATTATGGCTTCTTTTCTTGCAGAATGAGAATCTCAGGCAATCCGTGGTGGGAATGCTTGAGAAGCACAACCACAGCCTCCAATGCGCAGCAGAGGAGAGAGCAGCGAAGAGGATGAAAGAGAGAGACTTGAAACTACAAGAACACATTGAGCGGAACGAAGAGTTGGAAAGGTTGGTGGAGCACTACAAGGGTGAGTCAAATCGGCTGCTGACGAGGGTGAGGTATCTGGAGAATGAGGCAGCAGCTCGTCGCTATGCAGATACAGTGGAGGAGGAAGGAGAGTCGTCCTTTGAGGATCCCGACCGGGTAGGGCCGGTAAGGCTCGATTGCAAGGTCTGCGAGAGGCAACTTGCGACTGTTATGGTGTGGCCGTGCCGCCACGTCTGCGTCTGCATGCGCTGCGATGCTACCACCAAGTACTGCCCTGTTTGCCGTTCGGTTAAGACCACTAGTGTTGAAGTCTGTCTTCCCCTCGATTAAAGCTTAAAGGAGGGATAACCACTTTTGTATTGTATTGACTTAAAAACAATTAATTTAATATACTGGATGCGCAATTTATGTGCAATTTAGTTTCACTGTAGTAACCTAATGTACCGACACATCCAATAAATAAATAATTTAATACACTTTTGTGTGGTTTTGTATGTGCAATTTAGTTTTACTGTTGTAACGCAATGTATCGACAAATAATTTAATATACTTTGTGTGCAATTTAATTTCACTATAGTTACGTAATGTAATGACACATTCAAGAAATAAATAATTTAACATACTTTTGTGTGAGTTGTACGTACAATTTAGTTTCATTGTTTTATAACGTAATGTATCGACACATTCAAGAAATTAACATACTTTTGTGTGGTTTGGTTTATTTCTTCAAACTTGAATATGCAGTTTAGTTTTTCACTGTTACAAACAAAACATACATTGAACAAAATTTACCACAAATGATGATCAAAATGCATTAATCTTTTTATGCCCAAACTCTGATTCTTGGTTGAAGATCTGACACTTTGATCTCGTCTATTTTAGCAGCAACAATGAAATCGTTTATGCTTAGCCCTCCTGCATCAACAACAAAAATGACACAATAATGATGTTAATGTACAGAAAATAAAGAAGAAATTCACACGAAAACAAGATTGAAATTGGAACCCATATATATACCAATTGAAGGAGTGGAGAGTTGGGCTATAACTTGATTTGGCGCTTGGAAATGAAGCGTAGGAAGGTGCCCCGTTGATTCTACGTTGCTCGTTATCCTATTGATGAGTTCTTCACCGCATTTTTCATCCCTAACTTTCCACACTCCATGTAGCTTCAACGCTCCTCCCTCATCAACTAATTTCCATCCCACAACCTGGGCCAAACAAACAAATTAATCAATATTTTATTAGTTATCTTGAGAGAGAGAGAGAGAGGGAGATACCTTGTACAGTAGCTTTTTGGCATCGTCGTGGGACAGTGGGTGGAGTTGGGAAATGGGAGAACATTGCATCTGCGCCAGAGAGAGAGCGGAAGCGTTGGGAATCAAAATCTTGTGCTCTGTGCTGACGTTTCCGAGAACTTTGTCGCAGAATTGGCTCTCTATCTCGGCGGGGAAAGGGTCCCTAGCGCCGAAATCGCCCAGCAAGTCGAGGTTGCCGCCGCCCGATGCTTGGATTCTTAGTGAAGTCCGTCTGGTGATGTAGGGGAGAAAGTAGTTCTGGGATTTGTAAGTTGGAATTTTAGAGAGAGAAAGGAAGGGAGAGAGACTGAGGTGTGCTGGGGAAGAACCCATTGGGACTTGGGGAGATTGAATTGAAGAAGCTTCTCTCTCTTCTCTGTTATCCACATGTAGGTATAGGTAGGGAGGGAGGGGTCAGTGGTTGATAAAGAGCGGTTCGGCTGTTTGCTTCGGATGGCCGGTTCAGGTTCAGGTGCTCTCAAATTCCTACCACTCCTTGAATTATTATAAAACCAAAATTAGGCGCAAAAACAAACACAAAATAATTCATGCATTTCTTCATGATTTTTGTGAAATCTGGGTCGGATTTTACCTCTGAGCACATCTCCCAATACAGATTTCATATCGTAAGGATTTGAATAAACAGGTGTCTACTTTGGTTGAAGTTGATACCAAATCTGACTTAATCCGATTCCTTATTTTTAAATTCACGTGTTTATTTTAATTTTAATAAATTGTAGAAAGTATGATTAGAATTTGCAGGTAAGTATTTTGATTATTTACTTGTAGGAATTTTGTACACAACTTTTTTAATTTTCTATTTCTTCATAATTTTCTTCATGATCTATTATTAATTTGAATTAATAATTTTCAACCGAACAAATGAAAAATAAAAAAATTGTGAAAAAAGAGAAAGTTGAATTTTTCCCCTTATTTTTTGTAAACGAGATTCCAATCAAAATTTGATCATTTTAGCAATACTTTTTTTTTGTAATTGATGGTCGGAGAATGACAGTCTCACGACAACAAGCAACTCAGTTGTAGAATAGATAATAAACGTGCAACAGCAGTTATTTCCGTCTATTTCAGGCGGCCACGTGGCCCCACACGGGCGTGCCACGTGGCACATGATACTTTTTATTGTATTTGGAATGATAATAGTATTAATCTCAGGTTGATACCTTTCTTTATCGTACTTGATATTTTTCTTCTTACCACATGGTACTTTTTATTTTACCGAACTCGTGTTTTGTTTTTCTTTGCAAATTCTTGGAATGATGATTGTTTTAGATTAATCTCAACACATACAATATAAAAACTGGAAAAAAAAAATCAGAATTTGAACTAAATAAACTTATATAAAATAACTAGCAGACCCCTTACTTTTTAATGATACAGATGATACTTTTTGAATTTTTTGTGATACTTTTTAATAGGAAGGTTGGTACTCACTTTGGACAGTTTTTTTTATGGGTTGACCCAGTCAAAGCGGGTTGACCCGCGTTGACCGGGTCAAAGCGCGGGTTGACCCGCGTTGACTGGGTCAAAAGCGGGTTTGACTGACTCGTCTCATATAGTGTTATTTGCATCATGATGCATGCAAGTGTTTGCCATTTTTATATTAATCTAAAATAATGAAATAATCATCTTGAATAAACAATAAATTTTTGAATTACGTCGATAAAGAAATATGTATAATACATTTATTTTTGTAATGAAAAAATATATATATGTAAATTTTTAATTACTAATTTATCTTAATAAATCGAAATTGAGTTTGTAGAAATATAACTATATGGGCAGGTCTAGTAAGCATCAATCATAACACTAAAAAGTATCACTCAGAAACCACAAAGTATCACTTGTATCATTAAAAAGTATCGGCTAGAAAAAATAATAAAAAAAAGATGTCAAAATCAGTGGCAATTTTAACACTAATTAAAAAATATCACTCAAAATTCAAAAAGTATCACTTGTATTCCTAAAAAGTATCACATGTTTTGATAATTTTTTTGGATCAACGCGTTGACCTTCTGATGTACTTCTTATATACAAGAGAATCTGCGTAACTATATTATCCATACTTTAAAAATTATAAAATTATTGGTAGTATGAAAATGGTAAAAGATATATTGGGTATATTATTTTTTACTGGTTTAATTTGAATCAAATACTGACAATTTCATTGTGATGTTCCGAATAAACACTTGTTTAGAAAGAAGCTTTATCGTTGATAAGTTTAAGATAATCTATTGATGAAGATCAAAAGAGATCTAAAACCTTGTAAAAACGCCAATAAAACCTAAATTTTCAATAAAATGTGAGCCGTCGTTGACGAACTAGCCGCCGCAAGCCCGCAATAGCTAACCATTGAAAATTACAAATGTGAGACGTCGACCCAACTGAGGTAACCGTATCTCGGAGAAGCCGTTGTTACCAAGTTTAGTAATCTGAAGAGATTTAAACACCTTATAAAAATTTAAATAACACCCAACTTTTTAACAAAGTGTGAGCCATCGCCGAAGAACAAACTGTCGCAATAGCTAACCACCGAAAACTGCAAGTGTGAGAAGTCAACCTAGCTGAGGTGACTGTATCTCTAAAAGCCACCATTATCAGGTTTAGCAACCTATCATTGTGTAATATGTAAAAGTGTATCTAAAACTATTACTTAGTGAAATCCCCCTTCGCAAGAAGATAGATATGGCGCAAAAATTTCAGCTTCAAACCTCTATAAATTTTCGTGTATTGAATATTGCTTTGTTTAAACTGCTTATCTTATTTGCAATATATCTCTTAATTGCGCACACTAATCAGCCGAGTCTCAAACTACTCGGTTGATCAATCAGACTCTTCGAAAGTCAGAGCTTATATATATATATATATATATATATATATATATGGGATCATGTGAGAACCAAACCCCCCTGTGAGAATTGAGAACCAATTTTAACCACAGATCTCGCTTATTTGGATGGCCAAGATCTGTTCTAAACTTAAAAAAAATGCGGTGACATTACTGTAGTATTACTGACTTTTTAATGAAGCAAGGGTATTTTCGTAATTTAGGAATTCTATTTTTTTGGCATGAAATCTCTTCCCGTCTCTTGAACCCTCATCTCCACCTCTCTCTCTCTCTCTCTCTCTCCGGCCGATCCGATGGGAAGCCCGGTGAAAGAGCTGCAGGCCGCGCGGTGTCGGAATTCTTCTTCAGATTTGAATGTGGGATGCAGGTTTGATTGTTGGTAGATTGGCAAACATTTCCAATACAGAGAATATCATCAGGTCTCATGCTTAGAGTTATTCATCATTGGATTTGTTCTCGCTTCAATGCTATTTTTATTCACGATGATTGTGTAATACTGTAATTCACTAAGCAAAGTAATCATATTAGTTTTAGCATTTGCATTCTGCTATTTTAGCACTAGTAGTTTATATTTTAGCACTGGTAATTTATATTTTAGCATCACCATTTCCTTTTTTAGCACTGTTAATTAATGATGCCAATGATATCTTCCAACGTCACTAACTCATTCAATTCATCCAGTCTTAGTTTATGTCAGGACACAACTGCCTCAAGCTGCAGGTGTTGCTTACTCCCTTAAAATGGACGGAAAGGAAGCATGTGTTGTTGCTTTCACAGGAGATGGTGGCACCAGTGAGGTACACACACACACACACACACACATATATATATATATAATAACTCTTTTAATTATATTGTATAGCTAGCTAGTATCAGTATCTTCTGAATATATATATATATATACATATATATATATATATATAAAGTATATATTCTGACATGTTGAAATGAAATTGTTTGTTTTTGGTAGGGAGATTTTCATGTTGCATTGAATTTTGCAGCAGTAATGGAAGCTCCGGTTATGTTCATATGCCTCCGCAACAATGGATGGGCTATAAGCACCCCAATGTCACAACAGTTTCGAAGTAGTTAGACACTCTCGCATTTCATTATTCAGGAACACACTTTTCCTTCAATCTCATCATTTAATTTGATTCAATTCATGGTTGCAGGTGATGGTGTTGTTGTTAAGGGGTAGGCATATATTGTAATTCACTAAGCAAAGTAATCATATTAGTTTAGCATTTGCATTCTGCTATTTTAACACTGGTAGTTTATATTTTAGCACTTCCATTTTCTTTTTTAGCGCTGTTAGTTAATGGTGCGTATTTCTTTTGGGCTCTTGGTGATAACAGCAACTGGACTCTTGCTAAAACAGGTATGAAACTATATATGTGTATATTTAATATTCTTGATCTCATATATAAATATAATTGATCATTTTTGTTTTTCACTATAATGTAGATGGTTGTAAATTGTAATCGTATGACTAATGCTATATATACTGTTGTGTGCATTGTAGCTTCTGTGGCATGGGACAATGACAATTGATGATGCAGATTAATGGAGAGCTGTATTGTATATTGTTTCATTCTTTGTTCTTTTATTTAAAGAGCAACAACTTTGTATGTATTATAACACTATTCCATCATACTTAATACATATTCTGTTTAAATAAACATCATCTATCAATTCCCAATTGTCTTGCATGCTTTATTTTTATCCATCTCGTTGCACAAAAAATAAAAAACTGAGCAAAGAGAAATGTAAGTATGAAGATGTAAAAGGGATAAAAATCTACAAAACAATTCTTTCAATGAACCTAAATGCACTCTGACATTCGATCCAAAATCAACATCAACAATAAAAATTTTATTGTCGAAATATAAGTCATGACAGTGCTAAAAATCCTAAAAGAGCCATGCTAAAATAAGTCATGACAATGCTAAAATAGAAAATTACAGTGCTAAAAACAAAAAAGTCATGCTAAAAAAAATCATGACAGTGCTAAAATAGAAAATGACAATGCTAAAACCCTGAAAGAGCCATGCAAAAATAAGTCATGACAATGCTAAAAAAGACCATGACAGTGATAAAATAGAAAATGACAGTGCTAAAATCCTAAAAGAGCCATGCTAAAAAAGATCATGACAGTGCTAAAATAGAACAATATGAGTTGCGATTAGAATGGGGATCATGCACTGGAGGTGTTCTATATTATGGAATTTACCATGTAATTATATATTGTTTAATTTTAGGTATAAACTTGATGGAAAGCTTAGATGTAATAATAGATGAAAGTTAGATCACTATATTTGCTTTCACATATATATATATATATATATATATATATATATATATATATATATATGGACTAAGGCCTTAGCATTAGCATTGCATCATGCGCCGTGCTAGCATTGTTGGTATAGTAGTGTTATGCCTTCCACCCAAAAGGGGTCTACGAGGTTTATAAATTTGTGTTTTGTTGTAATTGAATGTCACAACGCTGTGAAAAAAAAACTCGAATACTGTACTATCGATATGTGTGGGAAAAATTGACTATGTCTATAGTTGGCTAGCTAATGCTAATCTAATTCAAGGTTTCAATAATTTTGGTTGGTCCGAGCTTTCTTATTTTCTTCCTTATATTTCAAGTATTTATTTATTCTCGACTTTTAGTCAATGCAATTGAAATCTGGAAAATTGATTCGATATTTATGTATGAGTTCATGATCTGAAAGTAATTAAAAAGGAAATACATGATTAATCTAAGAGACTTAATAATCAGAAATTTGAATGCATTATCTTGATTAATTGAACATTACAAAAAATAAAATAAAATAAAAATCATCGGTTTCATGAAGCTTATTGTATTGCCAAGGAAAGGTGTGCTTAGTTTAGTGATGGTAAGGATTAATTGAATATTGACAAATTAATAACTAACTATAGGTGATAAGAAAATAAGTAAAATAAAAAAGCTAAAATAAGTCATGACAGTGCTAAAATAGGAAATGACAATACTAAAAAAGGCCATGACAGTGCTAAAAAAGGTTTTGACAGTGCTAATTATCAGGTTTATGGACACATTGCATAATGTGTTAGTACATAAATGCTCTAAAATATTTTGAAACAACGTTTATTATCATTTTGTTGCAATTATATTTTACTTTTACTTTTAATGCGTAAAAAGCTTGGAAAAATTATATTTGAACTAAAAAAAAGCCAAATATATCTATCAATTTAGTATAGTGACACATAAAATAAGATGAATACCTATTAAACTTAAGTATGCATAATTTTACATGCCCGATATTCAAAATGTACAATCTCAAAATTCTTGAATTATTAATAAAAATGTATAGTAATCTTTAAAATATAATTATGTGGGCCTTCTGAGTGTTGTATGTTGTCAAACCACACTAATTATGTTCCACATTCTAAAAAAAATAAACTAACATTTTAAAAAAGTATTAATTAATTGAATTGAAAGAATAAAGTAGAAGTCGAGATTGTGAATCAGTTACTTTAATCACAGTTCGTGGTTTTTTTACAATGTCGATGACATTTTTTTATGCTAATGCTAAAAAAAAAAGTCATGCTAAAATAAGTCATGACAATGCTAAAAAAGAACACGACAGTACTAAAATAGGAAATGACAGTGCTAAAATTAGAATGATCGATTGCAGCATCACCATGACACCACCACCACCTTCGATTGTCTTCTTCTCTCCTTATATTGTTCCTCTTCATCTTCTGACAATGATCAAACATCCCAACATTAAACTCTCTCATCATCTTGTTAGAGCAGCCATGCTCTTTGCCACTCCCTCCATCTCATCTTCATCATCTAAGCTCAATCACAATCATTTTGATCAATTCTTGAATTCATTGCTGGCACTTGTATTGCTAGTTCTTGAGGAAGAATGATGGAAGAACTATAATGAGGCTTTTGAGAGAGACACTCTACATGAGATTGATCTGCTGGAATAAGAGTAGCCATGCTAATGCTAAAACAAGTGACATGCTAAAATAAGCCATGAGAGTGCTAAAATAGGCCATGAGAGTGCTAAAATAGAAAATGATATTGCTAAAATACTAAATTGAAAAATATACACAAAAACTGGTAGGGTTAGCACTTTTATACAGATTTTCGTCATTAGCGGAATGAAAAAGAAACTGATCAATTATCATCCAATAAAATAAACACAGCTTGTTCAAGATTAGGTTTTTGTAGTATTGTGCTTACAAAAATACGAAATATATTGTTAAATTATCATAATATAACGCTAAATGAATGTTTATAGCAAAGGTAAACTGCCAAATCAACATAGTATAATCACTAAAAAATAAATGAAATTTCTGAAAAATAACAAAGAAATACATATTACTTTGAGTTTTCATGATTGTCTGAGGATTTTGTTGATGGTTTGGGAGTTTTTGACGGTTGATGTTGATTTGTTTTCAGTTTATCTTCAAATTTTTTGTGCTTCTGGTTTTGCGCGAGTTCGTGCTATAGCAGGAATGAGAAAGGTTTTCTCTGAAAAATGGCTGTATAATTCGAATACGTTCAAATTTTTTATTTTACCCTCGCTGAGTTTTAGGGGCAGTGAAGTTCGGAGTTATTACAATTATGCCACCGCGTTTTTTTAATTTTGAAACAGATCTTGACCGTCCAAATAGGCGAGATCTGTGGTTGAGATTGGTTCTCGGTTCTCACATGGGGTATGGTTCCTTCTGGAACCCAACCCTATATATATATATATATATATATATATATATTGAAACAAGTTAGAGCCCCGTTTATTCCGCACTTAAGTTAAATTTGAATAATTTATTCAACTTCCTTCTAAACTCTATCAGACTCATCCAAGACTAATATTAGTGTTGATGTTTAAACTTTAGGGTTCATTGAAGATTTATAGTGTAATTTACAAAAATAAAAAATTTGTATTTTCTAAGGTATTATTCTTTTACATCGACATTTATAATTTACCTTTTTGCTGAATTGATTTAATTGTATTAGCTATTATGCATTTTTGTTATTTGATTTGTTGTTAGTGAACTTTTTTGGGCATTAGACTTGTTCATTATTTAATTTTGTTAAATTATTTCTTAGATAAATACAACTTCTATAGGAAAATATCACTTGTGGTAGATGTGGTGGAGGTTTCATGGGTCATCAGTTAATCAACCTACAATTGTACAACCTCAAGCATCATTGAAGGAAAATAATATTGAAGTTGATTTGGAAAATATTCCAAGTGATCTAGAATTACGACCTAATATAATGAATATTGGGCTATCTACCAAAATTAATTGAAACAAGTTCGTCGAGCTCACTTATTAAAAGGTTCATATCAACCACGTGAGTATGATTTTCCTGAAACAATTGATGGAAGTCGAAAACCCAAATTTGTTAATTTTGGTTTGATGAATTCAACACTTGGTTGTAGTATATCATTGTAAAGAGATGCAATATTTTGTTTATGTTGTTATCTTTTTCCACCGGGGGTGTAGAGGAAAAAAGTGTGATGCTTTTATATCTAGAGTAGGGATGGTAATGGGTAACGTACCCTGTGAGTATCCGTAAAAGTTACCCACGATGGGTAGGGTAATTACCCACTTAATGGGTACGGGTACGGTAATTACCCACAAATTTTGATGGATTCGGGTGCGAGTACGAGTACTTTAATATCCAACCCGCGCCCATACCCATATATATAATTATATATTTAATTATTATTATTATTATTATTATTATTATTATTATATTGTATGTATTGAATTGTATTGTGATATGATATTATTTTTTAAAAAATTTCATGACACTGTTATGTTTGTAGTTTTTTTTTATGAAATGTCGCATTTTCATTAAGGTCTTTGTATTATGTTTTAATTGAATTATGTTTTAGTTTTAATCAATATTTTTAAAATTATAAATTATTTAATCATAATTTTGAATTATTTAATACAAATAATAATTACTAAATTAAATATTCAATAAATAGTTCGTGGTAAAGAGATTTATATGTTTATATATTTTATTTTAAAATATGACATTTATTAGAAATGAAATGATAATTGGACACGAATAAAAATTGGACTACTTGAAATATTAATTTTATAACTTATGCTATCTACACACGCGCACACACACACAGATATATATATATATATATATGTATGTACTGTAAACTTGATAAATAAATGCTTATAATGATTATATCTTACATAAAATATAACATGCATATTTTTAAAAACGCATATGATAAAAAATTACAAATATCAGTATGTTTGGATAATTATAGAAAAATATCATCAAATTTATCAGAAAATATGTTATTAGTTTTATGTTCACTATGCATAAGAAGATATTTATCAATATATGTGCATTAAAAAAATTATTATATATGCACAAATATATTATATAGAAATGATCTATGATAAAACAAAAAGTGAGAATTTATAAACATAATTTAGTCTTTTTTATCTCTTTTTTAAAAATAAATAGTTATTTTACTCATAATCTATATAAATTACATTTTGTATTCAATATATTTTTCATATATTTAAAGCATACACAATACACATTGAAGTTTTACCCATCTGAATTTATTGAAGTTGTTTTATATGAACTTGAAAGTCAACTTGAGAATTTTATTATCGATGCGAGCTTAGATGAAAAGTTCCTAGAAGTATCAGGAATTGGAGGTCTTTCTTAAAAGATGGTTTTTACAAAAAAACATGTAAATTTTCCGTTGATTTTATTTCTTAAGTTGTCCTTGATTTTACCAGTTGCTACTGCTACAATGGAAAGAGCTTTTATCAGCAATGAACATCATCAAAAGTTCTCTACGCAATCGTATGAGAAACCGACTATTGAATGGTTGTTTATTACCTTACATTGAAAAAAATCTATTTGTGAATGTTACTGATGAAACTATTATATGCAGCGGTTTTAGAATATGAAGAATATAAGATAAATATTATGGGGTGGTAATGATTAACTTTTGATTTTCAAATATTGTGATATAATTTTAAGAAAAATAGAATTTTATTAGTTTAATTTTTTTTTTATCATTCTATTCATGAAGAAAAAAAAAATAGAGAAAGTGGTGGTGGATACGATATGAAAAATTATATGCTGTAGTACCCGATGTGTCATAATAGACCTAATGTGACACACTCTCACATTAAGTCTATTGTGACACATCAGGTACTACCCATTAGATAGCATAGAATTTATCGATAACGTCCACACTGAATTCTTATCTCCCGAAGGCAATCCCCACCAAATGATATATGCCTTTAATTATAGAAAATATTTATGTACTTAAATAACTATCACGATGTTAAAAACCTAAATTTGTGAAAATATAAATTATTTTTTGAAAAATCGTTCAATTTCAAATCACGTAATCCAAAAGTAGACAAAAGATGTGTAGATCTTGAATATGGACTCAAAGCAAATATTATATTCACATCCCATGTTGAAATTTTGAACTTAATGGGCTCATTGAATGAACAGAAATAGGCTACAATGATCCGCTATGTATTTTGCCCTAATGTTGAATTCCCTCATCTTTTTAATATTTAGACAACAAAATGACTCCCAACTGCTATACATACATATATAACTCACAATTAAACTGCACAAAACGCAAGCTTCAAAATATAAATTATGATTAATGTGTGAATATATCATATATGGTCTGAATTAAAAAAAAAAAACATGGAAGGTTCTAAATTTAAGAAATACTGCAAGGGTAAATGATATGCCAGATTAGAGGAATAAGCTTCCAGATATCATTGGATAATTCTGTTAATCAATCAAACAAATTATCGCATGAAAGAAGCAATATAAAAAGGGACTCTCGATCCAAATAGGTGTAAAATTATGACGATTTAATTTAAAATTAAAGAATGAAAGTATAAATGACGGAAAATTAAAAAGAGCATATAATTTTGACATATTGAATAGTAAAAGATCGCTCATGATATTTGATATGTGTCATCTAACAAATGGATTTCCCAAAAAATCTACAAAATATACGAATATAATCGAGCATCCAATCACGTATCAACAACTTGAATATTTCTAGCGACTTCTTCTGGGTTAGTCGATGTTACATCCCTAGACATAGAACTAACTTTTCCCATTATATATCTCTCTCTCTAGGAAAAGAGAGGGTGCAATCATAATTATCGTAGAAAGCATGAAAATTTCTACCTTCTCCATTTTCCTGCCATTTTTCTTCTATTTCTTTCTTCTACTCAAGTTCTGATGATTTTATAATGCAACATTCTATACTTACTTGCTGTGCCATTTCATTGAGAAATGAGTTATATTTGCAGGTAAAACTTTTTTTATATATATATGTTTTCCAAGTATATTTCATTTTTCAAGATCTATTACACATTTTCTAAAATCTTTCCTAGCAGAAATGTTTATTTATTTTTTTAATTTTGTTAGATCTCATATTTTATTAAGGATAATTACGAATTTGAGATTTAATTATGTGTAGAGAAATGTGAAGCTTCACTGTCTTGTTGATGGGATTCATTAGTGCCCACTCAATTCGTAACCATGGAGCAAAATAAATTTCCAACTACCCATTTTTTTGTGTGCTTTTCTTTAAAGTTTCGGGGGTGGTCGAGAACATATGAACTCATCTTTTTTAGTGTATTTTTACATTTAATTTTACTTACACATGCACGCGTTTTCCTAATAATTAAAATAGGAACTGTTGGTAGTTTGTGATGTGAATTGTTTTTTCATATTCTTATGATACATAAATATGATGAAAAGCTTCAAATTTTTTTTTTAATACGAATGCACAATTGATGTGTATTTCTAATACTAATAATTCTAAAAACTTCAAAAAAAAGTTTTAAGTGATACATACATTCTTTTCTTTTTCCAATGTAATGCTCATATGTTCACCTTAATCATAAAGGTCCAATCTATTGTATTATATTTTTTTCCCCTTGTACTATAATGATATAAATATATAATATTTATTATAAATCTCATTCATATCACTACTCAATCTTAAATAGCTTATTATATCATAGCTAATATAAAGTTTTTATATACTTATGATATAAATTAAATTGATATCAATGAAAACATTAATATATTATTTATGTAAAATTAGTTAATACCACGGTAGAAGCTATATCTACATATATTATAGCTATATCTTAATCTTACACACACACACACATGCGTGTACATGTTAAATCATTTTTTTAAAAATTTTAGAGATTACTTCACTTTACTATATATAACTTATTAATAATAAGTTAATAACGTATAGAGAACCGTTTTCCTACCACCGTGGGTCATGCCCACAGTTGATGTGGCGATGGCATATATGTAGGGAAGTCAACTATTTTATCCATCTTGTTTAATTTATTATTCAATCTCTATTTTATGGAACTTTCTTAAAATAATTTTATTGTTAAATGAACTTTAAATAAGAATAAAAAAAAATCATGGCTCCTCACTTATCTATAATTTGGTAAATTTTTTTTAAATGAGTTGTATAAACATGCACTTATTCGCTTTGAAATTTAAACTAATGTTAGTTAAGGTAGCTAATACATTTTATAATAATTATATTTTATGCAGATAAATTAAATTAGATTTCATATAAACAATTATTTAAACAAATAATTTCATACAAACAATATATATTAAACAAATAACTACAGATACGGATTCGGATAACAAATTAATTATTAATGTGTCTAGTTGAAATTATATTGACATAATTAATAAATTTTTTTTTACCAATGTGTTTAATTGATTTTTACATAATCAAATGTTAATAATTAATAGTAATGGTGATTTTGAGTTTTATAAAATTAAATAACAAAGAATTGTAAGATCATAAAGCAAACAAATATTAACAAATCTATAGATATAGGAGCCGTGATTTCCGTGGATTTGTAGCCTAATTTAATGTTCACTTAATATTAGAATTATTTTAAGAAAGTTCCATAAAATAGGTCTTGCCCACGCGGTTCTCATCGAGAGATGATATATATACATGTATTATCTTTTACTAAAAAAGTTAATGTATTATCTTAAATAATATATAAATAATTAACCACATTAACCTCTATAATTTTATAATTATTTATTTTAAAAATACTATTTAGTTTATTGAACCGTGACTAAATATATTTTGATCATATAACTAATGTTCAATGAAACTTCTGAAACACATGACATAAATATTGCAGCATATATTTCCATATTAATAGAGTAAAAAAGAAATCTCTGAAACAGATGACATAAATATTGAAGCATATATTTCCATATTAATAAAGTAAAAAGAACTCATCTATATATATATATATTTAGTATAAATAATATGAGTTACTAAAACGTAATTGTCAAATATAAGTCAAATTTATTTTCACTGCTACGTTTCTTATTAATCACATTAAAATCGCAAAAAACATGATAGTATAAAATGAATACTTCACATAAAAAAATAAAAAAGAATACGAACTTGACTTGATTGGTAAACATAGAATACATATAGTTTCGGTGGGGATGGTTTAGTGGTGGAGTGAGATTTCTTGGAGACTAAATGTTATAGATTCGAATTTCCTCAATACCACATGTCGGGTGTGTGAGTGAAAAAAAAAACACTAAATACATATATGCCTCAGTCAACTTAGAATACACATATGCCATAAATTAGACGTTACATATGGGCTTTGGTTATAATACACTCCCTAAATTTAAAATAATTGATATTTTAAGTTTTACAATAAAAATTAAGAAATAGAAAAAATATACTCTCTTCTCTCTCTATTTTGATGGAAGAAATTTTATCTATGAAAAGTAAGTTAATATGTAGGAGATGTTATAGTGTTTTGATTTTTGATACTTTGTAAAATTGGAAGAAAGTGTGTGAAAATGTCTAAAAATTTGAAACAAAATTGAAAGACTAAAACATTAAGAAAAGATCTCCTGTGAGACCGTCCAACAGATTACGATTCGTTAGACAAATCTTATTTGACCTAGGAAGGTGACCTCCTCTATTTTTTCTTTTCTTTTTCAGTGGCCCCCTTCCATTTTCCCATTTTTTTCAGTTTTTTTTTTCTAATTTTTAATTTTTTTTTCTTTTTTCTACAAATATATATTTAAAATTTTGAATTAATTTTTTTATCCAACATCTCATGCAGTGCTCCACCTCGACGCTTTGGTGCACTGTGCTCGATAATTAATTTTTTTGAAGTAAATACATATCATAAAATGTAATTAGTGAATCCTAAAATTAAATTGAATTAATTTAATTTTTTGAATTAATTTAATTTTTATATTCAGTGTCTCGCGCAGTGCACTCGTCCAATACTAATGCGTGGGCTCAAGCACTATAATTGATGATTATTATTTTTTGAAATAAATATATACCCTAAAATGGAAGTAATGAACCGTAAAATAAATTGAAACATTTTTTTATCCGGTGGCTCGCGTAGTGCATTGACTACATTCGTAATAAATTGAAATATTTTATTTTTATTCGGTGGCTCATGTAGTGCATTAACTATGTTCGTTTAATGCTAACGGGTTCATTCACCATACTTGATAATTAATTGGGGTGAAATAAAAAAATTTGAAAAAATTACTGAAAAAGAAACGAATAAACGTTAAAAAAAAAAAAAGAAGGAAAAAAAAGGTAGTGGATGGATGTTGTTCGGCTCAATTTTTTGGGGGATTACCGGGCCCAATTGGGGTGGGCCTGGGGATCAATATTAGTTAATTATGCTGAATACCTAGGCTCAAGTGGGTCAGGTCTGGGTGATTTTGAGCTAGTTTTGGATCGGTTTGACCTGTCTAACAAATTGTAATATGTTAGATCGTCTAATATAAATTTTTGTCAAATATTAATTATTGTAAAACTGAGAAAGTATCTCTTATATACTTAATTTAAAGAACATTGTTTAACATAATGCAATATACAATAGAGAAAGATATGAAGAATATTTTATGTATAAATTGTAAAAATATTTTCCATTTGTTTCTCTATTTGGTATCAACCTTTCCCATCTTTAACGAGTATGTTTTTATCTTGCTATGGCATCTAGAGTCCTCTTCTACATCTTCTTTTATTTCCATCAATGTCTCTGGTCAAACTCCAATCAAACTCACCTTTACAATTATTGTGCACGTATGCAATTTCATACTGTTCTCATAAGTTATGATCTTCTTGGTTTTGTTGATGGATCTCATCCTTGCCCGTCTCCCTTAATAATCACAGTCGTTAGCTCTTCTTCCAACTTTGTTGATACGATCATTGTCGATAAGTGGAAATCACGTGAATATCTACCCAGTAGATAATCACAACACGAACTAGATACGATGGATAATTCCTCAACCCTAGCCCTATAACACAATCGGACCATAGATATAGAGATCTAGACCCAAACTGTGATTGAAAACATGAACGCTGGAATTATGATCAAGACACCACAAACGGTAATGGTTGATTCGTTTGATAAGTCTAATTGAATTTCACAAAGGTCAATCATTAGGTTGAATAAGAGAACTAAAGAGATAAACTCATTAATATTAATGATCAAAACTAACTAATTCGTTCATAGATATATATGAATAGAAGAATCAAAAGTTTTTAAAATAGAAGACTAGCTAGTAAATAATAAAATAAATATGCGTCTAATTAGAAACTATCTTATATATAAAATATGAAATTAAAACAATGCATCTAGGGTTGGCGAGTCTTCTTCAATGGGCTTCTTGGACCACTCTTGAACTCATACTTCTTGAATGAACCCATTGAAAATTTCTTTGAACTTTATAGCTCGTACTCTTGTAATTAGATCAAAGGAACTTGAATTGGTCCTTGAAAGCCTTATGCCACGAGCTGCATCATTTCCGAAGATTTATCCTTGAATCTAAGTCATTGTGACTTGCAACACCGAGTGTTAATTGTTTTACAAAAATCACTGTCAAGATTTGATCTATCCAATAAGAGCTTTAAACTCTCAACATATATTTAAAATTACAACCACTTTTATAAATTTCGCATTTAAGAAAGTATCTGTAGACAAATTCAATAGGATAATATTTCTAGTAACGAACAAGAGGTCTATAATTTCCATTCGAGAAAGAAGATACTTTAAAATTCAAAACACAAGCTTTCAATAAAAATAATAAATAAGTAAAATGTTCAAAATATATTAATTTTCCAGCATATATCGGTGAGGGGTAATTTTTTAATATTTATTTTATCAAATATAACATGAGACAAATGTAAATTACACTTTGATACCTATACTCTGGACTCTTTTTAAAAAATAACTTAATTTTTCAAAATTAACGAAAAAGTATCCAATTTTTCAATTTTTTTTTAATCAATTTTATGGCCAAAAAATCCTATGTAATTTATTGTATTTTAATATTTCTATTTTCCCAATTGCATAAAAAAATCTACAGTCAAGAAATTTTAAAATACAATCAATTACGTATGATTTTTTTTATTGTAAATTGATCAAATGCTAAATTTACAAAAAAATTGAAAAAATAAATATTTCGTTAATTTTAAAAAAATAAATTATTTTTTTTCGATAAAAAAAGGCAAAATACATCCTTAGATTCCTATACTTTTGTGTTTTGTTTTAATAATTCCATTGTACATTTTTTATGTTTTACTAGGCCCTTCACTTTGACAATACATTTTCTTAGATCTTTGTATTTTGTTTGATATTTTGTTTTGATAAATTCTTATACAATTTTTTAATTTTATTAAATCGTTAGACTTTGAATATTTGATACGATCTAGTCCATAATTATTTAATAAAAGTAACAAAGTCGTTAATTTTTTTATTATTTAAATAATTAACACTCAAATTATTAAATATTATTTATTTATTAATATATTTATGTATGTAATAATATATTTAAAATATAAAAGAACGGAGAACTCCTGTCAAAAAAGGAATTGACATAGGTATATTGTCTTTGTCCACCATTATCAATTCATTTTTATAACACTTTAATTTGATTTTTTATTTCTATATTCAATTGAGAATGTAAAAAATTTAAATAAAAAATCAAGTTTAATTTCATATAATAATAATAAAAAATATCATAACTATGAATTGATTTCAAGAATAAATGACCAGTTATATTTCTAAGAATGTGTTTTGCCAAAAAAAAAAAAAAATTGTAGGCAGGCAAGACTAATTTACGTTTGATGAAATGTTTAGATTAAAATTTGTAAGGGTGCATCAATTGGTGAAGGAGCAGTCGCGTCTTGAACAAGCACTTTTAAACTCAACCGAAACCGAGAAAAAAGCCTCCCAATAATTCATCTCAACTTCCATTCTGCACCAATGGCTAATCATATAATGGAGTTCCCGCCAATTCCATCCCTTTCCCCTCCGCCGCCGTCTCCGCCCACTCCCCTCCATTTGCGCGGCTTCCGCACCGGCGACACCGTTCAAGTCCGAGGCGACACCGGCGACTTGCAATTCTCCGTTCACTTCAATCTCCGTAAAGACGAACCCTTCAATCTTCTCGAGGCAACCACCCCAGATATCGAAAATTATCGCGATTCCGTGCAATCATCGCCCTACTTGACTCCAACTTCTTCAACTGGTGAGTTTGGTAATCAAAACAACAGTGCGGATGAAAACGCGGGGTGTGAAGAATCGCCTCCGATAGGTGGCGTCATGACGCGGTTGAGGAGCGGCGTATTGTCTCCGGTGAAATACTATTCCCGCGGAATTTACAGTGTTTCCGGCGGCAGTTTGAATTCCGGTAAGAGAAGGAAGTCAAATAAGGGTACAGGGAAAGGAGACAATGTGTTCAACAAAATGCTAAAGAGACGGAATTCGCCATTGAGGCCGTGCAGTTCCTACGCCTTATTCCTAATGAAGAATTGGGGCATGGTTAGACGCTCGTCATTTGTGGAAACGAGCAAGAGGTTGAGTAAGCAGTGGTCCAAGCTTCCCCACGACGTGAAGAAGGTATATATTTTGTGATTGTTAAAGATGAATGGTTTCGATTTGGTCGCATGTTTGATCGTAATGAGTTTGTTTGTTGTAGGAGTACGAGGATATGGCTTTGAAGGATAATGCAAGATATAAGAGGCAGTGCGTGCTACTGGCAGACTCCCATTAATTAAGGTTACAAAACCTTCATGTTTACGTGCTCATTGTTTTATTTAGATTAGATAGCTAACTGAAATAGTTCTAGATATACACATATACATATACATATACATATACATACACATACAGACATATAGGCTCTTTTTCTGTGTTTTTGGGATCAATCTGAGATGTAAAACCAAATGATCATAGCAAAGAATATTCTAGGTTCTGTTAAATAACCTTGAACTAACTGCAGTTCATTATATATTGGCCTATTCTTGGTTTTTGAATCCAACTCTGGTATCTGATGAAACAAATTCAATGTTCGAACAAAATGCTTATTGAATGTTGACATAAATTTATTTATGATACATACTCCAATAAACTCAATAAGTATGTTACAATATGCCCCACAACAGTTATATATGCCAATTTCTAAGCAAAAATACAAAAAGAAACAAGGATTCAAAAGGTGAATAGATAATGATTGAAATAGCCTGCAATTTGCCAATAAATAAAGGTAATTAACAAAGGTTGGGAAACTTTACAGCTGGTGTGTCCAGATAGATCAGAAACCAGAGTTATAGCCAAGTTATTCGAGTGAAATTGCCTCGTCAGCATGCAACTCACAGTGAAAATGGTTTTGAATAGACATCAAATGGTTCATTACAACTAAGCTGTGGTTCCTGCAATCAAGATTGACTTGCTGATTTAGGAAGTGAGTTTACTTTGATTAGGACAAAGATGCTTAAAAGTTAAAAGGTGTATGTATACCTGTCTCAGTCCAACACTAGCACTACCCCCTGTCAAAAGCATTGTAAGAAGTGTCGTGACAACGCCCCCTCCGGCAACCAGATCATCCCCAGTCTTCCGGATGGTAGACCGCATTGCGTTCAAAATACTCCCATATGTACATCCTTGTCCCTTCTCAATTGCTTGGATGAACGCAAAGGTCATTGCGCCTGTAGAAGTCACCTTAGATAGAGCCTGCTCGGTTTTCAATTTGCATCAATTTTTGTACAAACAAGCTGAAATGCTAATTGAGGAAAGAACAAGAGTTGATGCAAATTTACAGCCGTATCAGCAGAGGTTTGATCATCGTCACAACCACTGAAGGAGATGGCTTCTCCTCCACTTGTGCCTTTCCATGTCCCTGTTCTAGGACGATGATCTTCCCATGCATACCTTCCACTTCTGTAGTTACATGTAAATGTTTGAGAGAGAGAGAGAGAGAGAGAGAGAGAGAGAGAGGGGAGAGCTAATTAAGTCAGCAACCTGTCCATTCTACAAAGAAAAGGTAAATCTAGCACTGTGCCGCTGTGACATGCATCTATTATTGCGTGAAGCTTGGCTCCAGTGGGTAGAGGCTTGACAATAGTTGCATTAATTTCATCGTCCACGATCATCCCCTGTTTCTCAAAGTCCAGAGGACATAATGTTTCGTCAAATCCATCAATCTCATCCCCAGTGTAGTTCCTCTGTTGCGACCCATGGCCGGAATAATGGAACACTAGTGAGTCCCCTGACTGACAACCTTGCATAAGCCAAAACATCGCCATCCTAATGTTGTGTTTCGTCGGGATTTTGTTGGGATCAGTTTCCTCGTCTGAATTTCACTTACACAGGAGAATTTAGATTCAACAGCTAAATATATGCAAGTTATGTATATGATTGTGTGTGTGTGTGTCTCTGTGTATAACAACTATAGAAACTGTTACCAGATGCAGCAACCATTTAGATGGATACGTGTAAAAAAAAAAATCAATAGTTTATTCCTGGTTATTTTTGTTGTCATAACTGCAGTCAAAGCTTATACATGATTCCTTACCTTTGGGACACCATTTTCAATCTCGTTGTCAAAAAGTTAAATCAATTCAGCACATACACTCCCTATGGATAAATGATTATGAAAAACCAATAAAATCAAGTAGAGTGAGACATCATCATGCAATCAAATTCTCTTACAACAATTTCAAAAAGTAGATTCATTTCTGGTTACTTCTGAATCTTTCCCTTGTTAAAAGCGTCTAATCATCTTTTCATTTCATTGAAATCCCTGATTAGAAGACAGCAGACTAGAGAATCTTCCAACAGAAAAAAGGCAAATATACGCTTTTAGCTAATTAAGCTTTATCCACACAATTAGTATGTGTAATCAAATTGATGCAGTTTCCATTGATCATCAAAATTTCTCCATGACTACTAAACAGGCACATTGGAGCACATTATGTGTTAGTGAAGAACAAATTCATCGACTTTGACCAAATAAAAATTTGGCATAAGCAAGTACTAGAAAACAGTTGGAGACAACAACAGAGCAAGAAATTATTTAATGACCAAATAAAAATTTGGCATAAGCAAGTACAAGAAAACAGTTGGAGACAACAACAGAACAAGAAATTATTTAATGATATTACATCTCAATTTGCAATCTTAAATAACCATGTAGCCTATAGGTAATATAATTTTCATTTCTTGGAAATTCTAACAGCTCAGCTTGCCAAGTTGGCATCAAGAAGTCAAACCCAAACTCAGTCAAGAAAATCGCCAAAAATTCACATTAATCAAAATCAAGATCCCAATGAAGAAAACTAAAACTTAAATAACATCTAGAGAGAGAAAGACACGATTACCGGTAAGCAGGAGGATTGAGGATTCAGGGAACTTGAAGCGGTTGATGAGCATAAACTTCATACACTTAGCATCATTAATACATCCCTTGAGCTCATTTTTGGTGTTCCGATACGAGATCCCAACTATCACCGCCTTCTTCCGGCCATGGGCAGGCGGTGCGTGGTTGTGATGGGTGAGGGTGGGCGGAGGAGGGTAGTAGTTGTGGTGGCCATTATTGTAAGAAGAGGAAGAAGGGGGAAGGTATGGAGGGGGTGGCGCAGGGGGGCCGCTGCGGGGGTCAGCTATGCGGGTGATGGCTTGGCACACGGCGCAGCGGATCGAGGTGGCGCCGGAAGGCAGCTGGAGGGGCGTATGGCAGTTGGAGCAGTTAACTAGCATCAACATTTTTGCTTTGATCAATTGAAAACTGACTGATGAGATTGAGATGTGTGTGTGTGTGTGTGAGTGTGTGTGTTTCTCTCTCTCTCTCTTTATATATATATGTATGTATGAGAGAGAGAGAGAGAGAGAGAGAAATAACAGTGGACGACTTGAGGAAGGAGGGGAGGAGGTCAACTTTCTTGGTTGAGGAATTGGAGTTGTTGGAAGGATGATGAAAGGAGGGAAACTATTATAAATAATTTAAGGAGGCTTCTCATCTCTTCTCCCACTGGTTAACTTTTCAACACAAGTAACTTTTCAACAGGATTTCTGCAATTTTCCTAAAATAAATAGATAAATAGGAATTGTGTATTTCTGCAATTTTTTTCATTCCAACGATATTATAATATGTTACCCCGCATGATGATGTCATTGATGTGCAAAAATTGTTTGAAGGGGGCCGTTTTTTATATGAAATTCTCTTTGCACTATTGATATGACATCTTGCATTATTAAATTTATAATTTAATAATACTTTTTAAAAATAAAAATTATTTAATTTGTAATTTTAATTATGGTTCATTCTTTCAAATTATTATATATAATTTTTTAAATATTTAATTATTATTTTTAAATTAATAATTCATTATCATGATTGATTTTTCATAATTAGAATTATAATTTTCAATTCATTTTTTTGTTAATAAATGTTGAGTATGGTCCGTTATGTTATAATTATAAAATTATAAATTTAATGTTTGGATTTTTTTGTCATTTTAGATTGCGATTTTTTAGCCATAAATTCAATACCATAAACTAAGTGCAAGTCTATATGGTATACCGAACATATCTTATATCATACTTTAGGAGCCGAATCGACCATTTATACTATATATGGTATACCGAACATATCTTATATCATATTTTAAGAGCCGAATCGACCATTTATACTATTAGAAATCAATTGATGATAATGTCATATCTTATATCATATTTTGGGAGCCGAATCGACCATTTATAATATATATGGTATACCGAACATATCTTATATCATATTTTAGGAGCTGAATCGACCATTTATACTATTAGAAATCAAGAGATGATAATGTTAGACACCCGTTCACGGACTAGTGGGTCGTGAATTCACCTTTGCCTCACATTAGTATGATATTGTCCGCTTTGGGTCAAGCCCGCACGGTTTTTACTTTGGACATCTCCCAAAAAGTCTCATATTAATATGGGGCAGGTGAACTCCTTATATCCAAGATAACTTTTGGATATATTTCCAATATGGGACTTGGATTGTCATCCCAACAATCCTCCCCTCAAACCAAGGAACACATCCACCTCCAGCGATACACAATCACGAAGACAACTGTGAGGTCACATTTGAGGTGTCCTCACTATCCCCCATTCACTGAACCGGGCTCTGATACCACTGTTGGGTATCCGTGCCATTGGAATTTGAAGTTAAATAAACTGTGCGATCATGTTCATTATCATGTACGTGTATATTGTTGTGAACATTCAAGGTCAGAATATATAAACTGAAAGCAAGTAAATGGCACGAGGTTGATAACCTTATTCGATCAACTGATCTACGTCAGGGGGACTTCACAAGTCCGTGAAAAACTGTTCACTACTCCGTTGAATAGTTACAAAGGCTATTACACGAAGACTCCCGTCACTCGACCCATTTCCTACCCACTACAACCTCTTTCGTTGAACTGAATTGTGAGTTCCCCTTACAACCTAGAATCTCTCTAGTTCCCACAGAAAATCTCTCCCGAGACTCCTCTAAGTATGTATGAATTTAAGTTTCAAACACAGACTAGAAACACAATGATCTCGGCGATCAAACCCCTAGTCTACCCGAATACTATATGCTTTACATTCTTCTTGAAAGTTTTGAGCTCAAAAGATAACTCTACAATGTTTTTCTCTTTCTATTGAATCACAATTTTCTAATATGAATCAAACTTGATCAGCTTCTCATTTTCCTCCATTAGACTCTTGTTTTGAGACTGAAGAGTCTTGTTGATCTCCACAACTTCCAGCCACTTTGAATACATCTCTTTGTAGGTCTTTATAAATTCTTCTTGGCTGAAGTCTTCATTGTCTGAATCATTTTCTTCAGTATATTCGAAGGGATCTTGGAATTCAGAGAATTTTGCTGTGAATGCAATAGTTTCTTCATCTGAATCACTATTGCTTTCTTTTGAATCATCATCACTGAGAGATGCATTCTTATTTTTTTGTTTCTCTTCAGTGTATTAGCATATTCAGCTTGAATATGACCAAATCCATGACATTCTCTGCATTGTATTCCCTTTTTTGGATTGGACTGTTGATATTTCTTCTGATCATTGTTGGAGTTTCTTTCTTGCAGAGTGTTCCTCGATGATTGTCTTCTGTTGTTGAACTTTCTTAAAGACTGCTTATTGGCTCTGTTTAACATTTGATTGAAGTTCTTGGTAATCAAGACCATTGTGTTCATTGTATTTGAATCAAGTACAATTTTTTTATGCTATATGCTATATGCTTTAAAGATGAAGTCTTTTAGACTCTCTACCCTTTGTGTATTCAAAAAAACCTCGTCACCTAAACTAGTCTGATTCCCGGGCTATTTATAAACAAAAGTCATAGCTTTAACAAGGTAATCAGAAGTCCTACTTTGACTAGAATTCGACAAGAAAACTTTTTCCTTAATTAAATCGGACTTTCCTAGTTTAGATATCTTCTTTGAATAGAACTCCTTCTTTCCTTTTTTGATTTTTATCACGAACAAGGCAGCTTCTATTCTGAAACGTCCATCTTGAATCTGCAGCTCCAGCTCTTTGATTCTAGCATGATACGTCTCTTGTAAACTCTCTGGACAATCATGTACATGATCATGTTCCAGAACATGATTAAGTACATGTATCGATCTTCAATCAGATTGGCAGCGGAATGTTCACAATAATGTCCAGAACATGTTATTCGAACATGAATAACCAAAACCTTTTGTGTTCTTTTGATATTGCCATACAGATCATGACAATCTCGAACACTTGACTGCATATGGCACTAACAATCTCCCCCTTTGTCTTTATCTTGTGACAAATCAGCTCCATATTTTAAAAGAACACAACCCTTGAACTGTAGGATTATGTACCTTAAAACGTACTTGAATGTTCCTGAGAACATCATATGATTCAGTTGTTTTTCACGTTCTTATCAGTTTATATATGCTCTGCTATATTGAATTTTTATCATCTTTTCATCTTTTGATAGCAGTTTTTAATTTTTTTAGCAGATTTGAATCATATAGAGAAGATAGAAAATATGTTCAATATCAGAATAACTATTACAAGCTAATCAGAGCAAAAAGCAAAAACAAAAATATCTTGCAAAACATTGATGCAAGATAAGAATAGAATAAAAACAAAAAATGATCATATTGCATTACTCCCCCTATTTGCCACCGAGAAAGGCAAGAGAGTAATCTCAGAAGCTTGTTCATCTCCTTCTTTTTCAGATCCTTCTTCCTCAGCATCATCATACTCTGTCTCTTCACCCTCATCAGCCTCTTGCTCATCTTCATTAGCCTCCTGATCCTCCTCTGCAGACTCTTCTTTTTCAGCTTCAACTTCATTTCCCTGTTCTGCAGACTGTGCTTCACCTTGCTTTTGAGCTGGAGTAGATTCCTTCTGAGTAGCAGCTTCGGCAGTACTTGCAAGCTTGTGCAAGTTACGAACATTATCAGGTACATCAGCTGTTGGGGAGGTAAATCCTTCTCCTGATGAAAGATCAGCAATCATAGCTTAAATCTTCATCTTCTCAAAAGTATGCTCAGAAATCAATCGAGCATGAAACTCCAGGCTTCACTCTAGAAACTTCAGCACAACACTTTTCGGTGAGGATTCTTCAACAATAACATTACTTCCTTTCTTGGATACTATGAACTACTTAAACTGGAGGCGCATGTGATAATCTCCTATTTCAGGAGCAACCGTGATCACAAAAGGCTTTTTGGGTGGAATGACCTTGTCATTCTTTGATGAGATATTCTTCTTTTGCTGCTTAATGATGTTGTAAATCAATGAAGGATAGCACAGAGATCCCTTCACTATTGTAAACTCTGCACTATTGATAATCTTTCCAAAGACAAATTCAACGTAATTGAACTGCTTTCCAGTCCCAAGGTGATATAGAAATCTTCTCTGAGCTTGAGTCACAACAACTCTGTGCTTTGTTGGCAACCAGTTGTGAATTAAAATTCTGAACAGAGCTCCATACTTGTGAGTCAGCTTGGAAGTAATGATTGTCTACGGATGAGATAACCATTTGGTGTAGATGCCCTGGGTCAGTTCTTCAGCAACCATCCCCCAGTCATCAATCTCCTCGAACTCCCTCTTAACTTGGAATCCCAGAAACTCATTGATGAGTTCTGGTGAGAAATCCAGCATTTCACCTCTGACAAAGACTTTATGAAAGTCTTCAGATTCTGGATCATCAATCTCCTTGGTCATATTGCAGTAGAACTCTGAAACAACCATTGGAACAAACTCGTGCACCCTCTACACTGTTCCAAGCAACCCTGCTTCTTCCAGTAGTGAATACACTCTAGTAGCTAGCAATGTATCCTTGTCCACCTTCTTCTCATGGATCATAGACCTCTGCTTCACTTTCTCCCACAACTCAGCATGCTTGGAAGATAAAAAAATAGCATGTTTAGAGATACTTGACACATGAATGATCTCTTTGTGAATGTCAGACTCATGTTCACTAGAATGTGAGTGAAAATCTTCAGGTACATCTCTAGACTGAGCAACTTTCTTGGCCTTCTTGGAGGGGCCTGCGGGCTAAACAACTTTTTTTTTTCTTTGTAGATATAATAGTAGATGGTGGTGTGGCTGATGCTCAGCTTCTTGTCATCGGTGTTCTCTGAACTAACTGCACCGTAGCAGTAGATGCCTTCTTCCTTGGAGTTTTCTTTTTGACTGGAGATCTGGCGAATGGATCATATTGTGCAGATGCAAGCAACTTCTCATGTTGTGGAACAAGAGTCTTCTCAGCAGATTCAGAGGATGAACTCTGAATATCTTCCTTCTCAGTCGGTTCTGCAACTAAAGGTCTCTTTATGACCTTTTTCTTTCATTTAATTGAAGTTACATAAACTGTGCGATCATGTTCATTATCATGTACGTGTACATTGTTGTGAACATTCAAGGTTAGAATATATAAACTGAAAGCAAGTAAATGGCAAGAGGGTTATAACCCTGTTCGATCAACTGATCTACGTCAGGGGGACTTTACAAGTCCGTGAGAAATAGTTCACTACTCCGTTGAATGGTTATAAAGGCTATTACACGAAGACTCCCATCACTCGACCCCTTTCCTACCCACTACAACCTCTTTTATTGAACTAAATTGCGAGCTCCCCTCACAACCTAGAATCCTTCTAGTTTCCATAGGAAATCTCTCCTGAGACTCCTCTAAGTGTGTATGAATTTAAGTTTCAAACACAGACTAGAAATACAATGATCTCATGGATCAAACCTAGTCTACCCGAATACTATATCCTTTAAAGATGAAGTCTTTTAGACCCTCTACCCTTTGTGTATTCGAAAACACCTCGTCACCTAAACTAGTCTGATTCCCAGGCTATTTATAAATAAAAGTCATAGCCTTAACAAGGTAATCAGAAGTCCTACTTTGACTAGAATTCGACAAGTAAACTTTTTTCTTAATTAAATTGGACTTTCCTAGTTTAGATATCTTCTTTGAATAGAACTCTTTCTTTCCTTCTTTGATCTTCATCACGAACAAGACAGCTTTTATTCTGAAATGTCCATCTTGAATTTGCTGCTCCAGCTCTTTGATTCTAGCATGATGCGTCTCTTGTAAACTCTCTAGACAATCATGTATATGATCATGTTCCAGAACATAATTAAGTACATGTCTCGATATTCAATTAGATTGGCAGCAGAATGTTCACAGTAATGTCCAGAACATGTTATTCGAACATGAATAACCAAAACTTTTGTGTTCTTTTGATATTACCATATAGATCATGACAATCTCGAACACTTGAGTGCAGATGGCACTAACAGAGTTCACCATTATTCTTGCTTCACTGTTGACAGTCATCACCGGTGTTGCTCAAGCAATGGCAATGAGGGAGGACGCGACAACTCAGATTATCCTTGAGCCCAATTCCAGTGACATACACAGCAACACCACACGAGTAGTGGCAGCAGCAGAGAAGACCACGAAGGTCGCTCGAAAGCCAATGGTCCACTCAGCTTTACCCTAGACATGAATTCAGACAACTCTTCAGCCAAACCTCTGGCTACCCACCCACCACAAAAGAGGCAGTCTCACAGAGAGACTATCGGAGTACACACGAAGAAGATGAGAGCACAAAGCTCTATCAATGGCAGATCACTTAGAACAGAGAGAGTAGAGAAGGGAGACGCACACTGTAGATAGTATCAATTGTGTGTACAATTAGAGCTGTTATAGATTGGGGGTATAAAAAGGTACCATTAGGGTAGAGGAGAGTGGGCCTAACTAAAGAGCCCAAAATGAAATCATTGGTCCATACCAGAGATAGGCCACAATAATATAACAATCTCCACCGTGTAGCTCATGGAGGTGTGCTGAAGTCAACTAGAGAACTGGAGGAATTTCATCATTGCCATTTTCTATTCTGCAATATCACACAGAGAAAGAAGAGATAACACACAGTTAGTCTAGATCACAAAGATCAACCAAACAAAGCACACAGAGTTTAACAACTTCACAAAGAGAAAATGGGTGGATATGCTCCACCTCAAAGTAAACGAGGTTCACAAAAAACACTAAAGGTGCACACCAAGTGCTGAAAAAACTCATAAAGAACACCTGAGTTTCACTAAGAAACATCACGCTCACGAAGAACACCAATAATTCACAAAGAAAAACAACACAACCTATACAGAGCACAACCATTTCACAAAGAATCAACATAGCTCACAAAGAGCAACATATATTCACATAGAGCCCACAAAGAGCAATACTGATTCACAAAGAAACAACTACAGCTCACAAAGAGCACAACCAATTCACGAAGAAAAAATAACAACAGTTCCACCTTAATTGGAGCAATAGAATAAGAGAGCATTAGCCTCAAATCATAGAACATCACTAGAATTATTATACACAATATCACTAGTGGAAACAACATTAGCATGCTCAACATTAACTCCATTTATTTACTTTTTAATCCTATAACAACTGTATCAAAAGTAATATCAGATAATTCAATTTTCATAAACTAATTCTTTTTTAGTGATTTGATTGATTATTTGACTAAGTACTAAAATTGGAAAATAAATTATACCCTGAACTCCTCAAAATACATCTCCTTCATAGCAGGAGGCACCAGCTTTCAAGAAATACCAGCTAGATCTATATACTTCTTGAATATCATCGTCGTGACCGTCGATACATCATGAGATGGCATCAAAGTCCTACAAATAACAAAACATCATAAATTATGTATATTTATTTTAATTAAATACAATTAATTATTAAGAAACATATCTGCCCTGTACAGTGACCACAGTGAGACCATCACGACGTGCTACCGTCGCTGACTCATCAAACGACGGCTGCTCACTGATGTGCAGGTCTCCTACGGAGGCATTAATGCCTCCGGATGAAGAAGATGATCCACCAGTATTACCTCTAGAGGATGATCCGCTGGCACCACCTCTAGTGCCAGATCCGCTGGTACTACCACACAACCTGCCAAATAATCCACCTCTAGGCATCTGCATCTATTAAAAGAAATTAGTAAAATTACATTTATGCATTGAGACACTTAAATAATGAAACAAATAATGGCTCATGTAATTCATAACTAATCGTCATCTATACTATCACTATCGTCGTCTGTATCAGTAAAAATCTCTTCTTCTTCATCTTTTTCTTCTTCTTCTTCTTCTGTATCCCCTTTGTCTTCAATTTCTATCTCACCTCCAATCGGATGAATGGAAACATAATCATCAATCTCTATAACTGGAGGCCGATCATTTTGTAGTCCATCCTCTTGAAAAGTTGGGACTTCTACATTTGAGATTGATGTTTTTTGTGGGAGTTCTACATTGGACCTAGCTTTAATCTTACACACGGCCCACCAATCACTTTTTGCTCGAGATAAACTCGAATAGGAACAGTAATAGACTTGTTGTGCTTGTTTTGCGAGGACAAACAGTTCATACTTATTGTAGCTACGCTTATGATTTATTGAAACCAATTTGTAGTTTGGATGAACCGAAGTCCCCTGTGGTGTTGTGTCAAACCACTTACATTTGAACAATATTGTCCTTGTAATTGGCAGACCGGGATATTCAAGCTCAAACACTTCTTCAAGATGGTCGTAATTTTCATTCTCATCCGTACCATAATTAGTCCCTTTTACACAAACTCCACTGTTCATTGTAGCTCTATGTGTGCCATGATTCATGGTGTGAAATTTATAACCATTTACATAATATCCATGATACACTACAACACTACGTAGTGGCCCTCTTGAGAGATCTCAAATATATTTGTTCTCTACATTATTCGCAGGATCTTGAGCATATGAACATTAGAGAAGTTGATAAAATGATTAAAGACAAACTCATGCATTGAGAAATACATACATGCATTGAGACATGTACTTATATATTTGGCAAACTAATTAAGGTGCAAAATCCGAAAATATTTTACCCTCAATGTCAGCTCTTGGTAAATTAGGATGCATCTCTTCCATCTGATTCACAAACAAACTAGACAAACATATATATTCATGTTAATTATTGGATGACTTATTGAAATAAATTTATGACAAGTGTTTAGGTACGTACTTTATATAGGGCTCGACCTCTATGCAGTTAAGTAAAATGTATATTCGGGCAGCATTGTACTCTTGATTAGTGAAAAATCTAGTTGACTATTTTCCAAACGATCGTCCAGGATACTTGAATATTGAAAGACAATCTGGATCATTGTTTATTACATCACCTCTTCTGTCATAATTTCGTGGCAAATTTCTGCGCTTTGTTCGCACATGATCTTCAAAATAGTAGGAGCAAAAGGTCGATGCTTCTTCTACTAGATAAACATTGCATATTGATCCCTCAACCCTTGATTTTTAAAGGGAGTTTTATCACATTTACGATACGGACACTTAAATTTATCTCCATCCATGATCGCATGCCGACTAGCAGCAAATTCGATGAAGCTTTCAAGTTTATTCAGAAAATTTGGATTTAAACACCCATTAGCCCCATATCGTTTGTACATCCAATCACGATTATCGCTCATTGTTAGACGAGAATCTGGTTGAAAACTTCAAATAAAATTAAAAAAAATTCAAAATTTCTATAGCACCTATGTGAAAATCATAATCCCAAGTTCTCGACTCTACGCTAATGGATCTGCTCCTCTAGTTAATCAATCAATACCAACAACAAAACTAACAAATGTCAACAATTCAATCAATACTTGATTAAAAAAATTAAAAATTTCGGCTTCACCTATGTGAAAATCCTAGTCCCAAGTTCTCGACTCTACGCTAATTGATCTATGTTCCTCTATTAATCAATCAATACCAACAACAAAACCAACAAATGCCAACAATTGAATCAATACTTGTTAAAAAAAAATCAAAATTTCGGCAGCACATATGTGAAAATTCTAGTCCCAAGTTCTCGATTCTATGCTAATTGATCTATGTTCCTCTACTTACTAAGTAATCAATACCAAAATAATCAACAACACCAACAATATAAAGAGGAATCCAGGAGCCCTCATTCCATTCAAATTAAACAAGCTAAAGAGGGATCCAATGACCCTCATCCCATTAGAATAAATAATATACACACACAAGAGGCACAACATATATTAAATTTAACAACATTCATAATTAACACATTTTTAGAAATCTAGCATGATCAACATAATTTTGAACTTCTAATGTAAACATACTTAGCATAATTTTCATCTTAACATATATTTTCCTAGCATATTTAACATAGTAATCAACCTTCTAATATAAACACACTTAGTATAATTTTTATACTTTGCATACAATTAACAAATAACATGCTATGAAATTGAGTAATTGATACAAGTAGTTTGTTGAAATATTCGGAGCTCTTTAGTGATAATGTTATGCAACAAATGTCAAATACATTCCCCACCTATCTCTAAAGGCAAAGTACCACCTAATTAGGCACCAAGTGTGAAATTTGAACATCTAAATTCATCACATTTATTTAATTTTCGGCGACCCCTATGTTATTCAATTACCATCCCCCACAATCCTACCATAATACTACTAATTATTATTTAGTCAAAACAAAATCCCATCTAACAACGTCAAAAAATTAATATGAATTAATATTGCTCCTAAATTTCAAATTTCACTAAATTGGACAAATTTTTAGTTAGGCCACCCACCTTCCATTAGGCTAATGTAGACACAAATATATTTGTTATTCATCAACTTTAACTTAGGTAAATTTAATATTGTAATGTTTGGTTCAAATTTTATTTTTTAAGTACTAATCTAATACTAAAAAAATTGTAATGTGCGGCTCAACATCGATCTCGGTCTCGAACTCGGATGACACCAAGGATGAAAATATCGCTATCGCAACATATATCGCAACTTCAATTTTACGGATATATCGATATCGAATATCGATATCGCAGAAAATTGAAAAAAATGACGAAAATCATATTATAATCTTGAAAATTTAGCATGAAATTTTAGGAACTATTATGACATATTATTATGCACATATTCCACTAATTTTTTTGATAGAATTGTATTTTGAAAGCAAATATATAAATAATACATTATATAAATACCGTCTGAGATAATACTTTTGACAAAATAATACATAATACAATATAAAATGACTAAATAAACATTATAAAGTACAATTAATACCAAAATGAGGATCTATGAGATTCAAATATATTAGATGGAATGTCATCTTGTTCTAAACAATATTGGTACCAACTTATCACGTTTGAGTAATTATGGATATAATTATGCACATGCACTTGATATGTTTCTTAATTTTTTCCAACAGCTTCACCATGAATTGGATAATGTCCACTGACCCAATTATTTTGTTGATACACATTTTGAGTAGTTCAATCAATTTGTGAACTCCCATATGTGTAAGAAGCATATGAATCTTGAGACATCACCATGATCAGTGCCACCCATATTCATAGAATCAAGATTTGGCAAATAATTTATATTCAATCTTAGATTTCAATTTCGTGTGGGGGAGAAAATTTTTTGTGATTTGTCCATCATGTCCTCTAACTGAAAAAATGAAAAAATAAAGTCGGTGCACGTGCATCTCACTTTTCTTTCTAAGATATCTGTTGATTTCCCGGTCTTCTTTCTCTTATATTTTTTTGCAAAGTAAATGTCTTTATAAAGCAAAGAATATTGCAACTCAAATAATTACATTGTAGACCTAAAAAAGATCATAAAAATATATAGTATTAAATAAAAATCAAAATATATTATAGAAATATTAAAAAAATCGCGATATATTGCGATTTCTCGTCGATACTCGGGAAAAAAGATATTCCCCCCAATATCCATATCGCAATGTCAATATCCGCGATATTTCGCGATATTTTCATCCTTGGATGACACCATCATCGTAGCCGATTTGGTTAATTAGCTCAAAAGCTAATGAAAATACCACATATATGGCCGGTTGGCCCATGGGTTAGCCCACTTGATTGGGCTTTCTAAATTTAAATAATTTACTAATAGATTTCACCAACTGTATTTATTCGATGTAGGATGAACATTTTCATATATAGTGTTAAATTGTCAACTTTATCAATTAATGTCTCTTTCTTTCAAAATTAAATTTAAGATCTTAATTAAATATACGAAATTTATCCACACAGAACATAAATTATGAATTGACAACTAATTTTTCATTTTAACAAATGAAATTACTATTTATATATAAATTGATTAAAGCTAACCAGTTTCCGACATGTTATACTCAAAACCTATGAAATTAATTAAAAGTTAACATCATGTTCTATAAACTCTAATAATAATAAGCTCCTTTTGGTTTGGTAAATAAATTTGAAGACTCAATTAAATAAAATTAGGTTCGTTTGGATTTCATTATATTGGGACAAAAACGAAGTTAAATTGGAAAGTTCTTACAAGTTCTATGGGGTGTTAACCTTAGCATCGACGTATATGAAGTGGGAAATAACCTAATTAATTAAACTCTACATTTCTCATATATATTTAGGAAATGCAAGTTTACTAGCTATCCAACACGAATCTTGAAAAAAAACACATGATATATATAAATGATTGAGGATACCTGTTGTCCCCACTTTTGAAAAATATACACTGGTTGTCAGGTGTTAAAGTGAACAAATTACTAGGGCAGTGGAATATGGAATATATTTTGCCACATTAATTGTTTCAGGATGATTAATATGTTTCACAAAAATCACATAATGGGAATCATTGAAATTTGGGAGAGAACTTTTGTCTGCTGTGTATGTGTTGAAGACTTGGCTTGCTAATACAAAATTTATAAATTTACGCACCGTGCATGGCTTGTGTAAATTAATTAATTTTTATATATATAATGTTATTCTAATATTGTATGTACACCTTATTTATGTTTAAGAAATAATGGTGACAACAATTCAGAGTTTGAAAAACCTTTTCCAAATATTAAATGTATATAATTCAACTCTCATGCAAATTTGATCGTTTCATCATAATAAATTTGTTATATATCTGTATATAACTTTTGTGGGTTGATTACAGAAATTGCTTCTTGGATTTGATTCTATGCACAATGGCAAAGTGATTTCATTATATTTTTAAATTACAAATATTCCCTATTTTGTGCATATATTTTTTTATATATAAAAAATAGCCATTAATATGCGACAACGGACAAACGACACAGTCGATCTGCTATCAAAAACTATCCAAATGGTCTTCACCCATCAAATGGTAATATCCGACTTCTAGTTCAAAATCGGTCCAAATTAAAAGTATTATTATTTTTGTATAGAAATTAAAGTAATAATATTTAATAAATATAATGTTTACTCTAGTATTATTTTTTATAATGAAAAATATTAGAATTCTATGGAAAGTATAAATTATGTCTTGTAAGAAGTACTAGTATGTCACATGTGCGATGCACAGAGAGTGAATTTTATTAAAAATATTTATGAATAATAATAAAATTATATTCAATCTTAAATTTAGTATGTAAATATATGAATTAGATCGATGGAATTATAAATTATTTGTGTATTTTTCAGGGTTGTAGAAATCAGACTATTTGTGTATATTTCGGGGTTGTAGAAATCAGGCTAAGCGGCCGCATAGGCGCTAGACAACCCTTACCTGTGCCGGAAACACTCAAGTCAGGTGTAAAATGGGGAGACCGGATCCTCATCACCTAGGCGATCTCGACGGTAAGTAATTAGCCAATTAGGCACCGATAAATTTTTTTTATTATTTTTTTAACTTTTTGGTTAAAAATATGACTAGATAAAAAATTTGAGATTTTTCACTCTCTTATACAACAACCTATATCCCAAATTCTTCAATCAACAATCAATGTGGGATGTAGTAAAATTGAAAAAAAGTTACAGAAATAATTTGAGATTTCAATTTCAGTTTAAGGTTACCCAATCTTTTATACAACAATTTACATTCCAATTTGTCAATCTACAACCGATGTGGGATATAGAAAATGTTGAAAAAATAATTTGAGATTTTATATAACAACCTACATCTCAATCTTCAGCGTAAAACCAATATGGGATGTACGATAAATAAAAATTTAATATGTAAATAGCAATACGTAATAATATATAATAAAAAAAATCTAGATTCTACTTAGGCTTTGCCTATTATTACATGTAACTTTATTAACCCATCTATACAAAAATAAAATATTGTGATAGCGATTATTGATGTGCAAGTATAGAACTTCACAAATCTACAAAAAAAAAATTATGAATGAGAAGTGGTAATATATATATATATATATATATATATATATATATATATAATCAAGTACACCGTCTTTAAAGATTTTAGACGTGGATCTTTAATTTTTTTTAATATTTTTAATTGAATTAAAAAATTAAAAATATTTAAAATTAATGATGCATTTGCACATGTTCTGTAAAAACAAATATCAAATATTACATGTGATCTTAACATAAATACTGAAAAAGGTTGAAAGACTATTGTTGAGCCTCAATATGTATAGATTGTTCATGCACAACAATATATGTCAATTCTTTTATATTAGACGAATTTTAAAAATTAAATTGATAATATCAATTAATACATTTAATTTAAAATTTTGGATATGGATCTTGATTATTAAATATATTTAATTAAATTAAAAGTTAAAAAATTCAAATTAATATTTTTAAAATGTATATTTGAACTTTTTAATATATTTAACTTAAAATTTTTATTTTAAAATAGTTAAATTTTATAAATTTAAAATATATTTAGAATTTAATATTAAACTGATAAAATCATAAATTATATATCAAATATAGAAATATCACACTCGATCTCAAATCAAAGACCGAAAAATTTGAAAGACTATTGGTTGGCCTCACAATTTATAGTTTGTTTATTCAAAATAATATTTGTTAGTTCATCGATGTGGGATAACTTTTGAAAATAAAGTTCAAATATAAAAGATTTAATAATTTGTTTATTCAAAACAATATTGTTAGTTTATCGATGTGGGATAACTTTTTTATAAAAAAATCAAATATATTAGATTTATTGTTTAAGGTTTATGTTTCATATATTTAAAATTTCAAATTTATATACATTTAAAATTTCAAAATTAAATATATTTATTTGAATTTTTTTATATATTTATACTTTTGAATTTAAAATATAAAATTTTAAGTTCAATTTTAAATGCATATTTAATAAGAATTTGATAGATATTTAAACGAAAAATTTTAAATATATATTTTAATATTAAACTCATAAGATCAAATATTATACTCGATCTCAACTTATAATGTCAAGAAAGGTGTGCATATTTTATTATTAACTATTATAATTTACAAATGCTCAAGTAGAACAATACTCCTCATTTTTCAATGTGAGATCAAACATTACACTTAATTTTACTTGAAATGTGAAGAAAGTGGTAGGAATACTATTGTTGGGCCTCCCAATTTATTGTTTGTTCATTCAAAATAAAATTTGTTAGTTCTTCGATGTGAGATAATTTTAGTAAAAATAAAATAAAATATAAGATTTAATTGCTTAAGCTTTCATTTTCATAAATTTAAAATTGTAAACATATATATATATATATATATATATTTAAAAATTTAGAAATTAAAATTATTTATTAGAATTTTTTAATTAAAAAACTATTTTTAGATATGTATATATATATATATATTTAATAAAAAATTGATATAGATATTTAAACTCAAAAATTTTTATATGTATTTTAATATCAAACAGATAAGATAAAATAGTACTATTCTCGATCTCAACTTAAAAGATTAAGAAATGTGTGAAAATTTTATTATTGACTTTTAAAATTCATAGTATGCTGACATAAAACAATACTCCATATTTATCAATGTGGGATCAAACACTATACTTGATCTTAGTTGTAATATAGAAAAAAGTTGTATGGATATTATTGTTGGGCATCACGATTTATAATTTGCTCGTTGAAAGAAAATTTTGTAAAATAATTAACATATATAAGATTTAATCATTTAAGATTTATTTTTCATATATTCAAAATTGTAAACTTATATACATTAAAATTTTTGAAATTAAATTTATTTATTTGGATTTTATTTTTATATATCTCTATTTTTTTTGAATTTAAAAACATAAAAGCTAAAATGCAATTTTGAATATATAATTAATAAGAAATTGATAAATATTTAAACTAAAAATTATATATATGCATTTTAATATTAAACTGATAAGAAAAATAAACTTAAAGGATCAAGAAATGTATTAAAATTTCATTCTTGACTATTAGAATTTATAGTATGTTCAGGTAGAAGAATGCTCTTTATTTTTCAATGTGGGATAAAATATTATACTTGATTTTAGTTGAAATACAGAAAAAGTAGTAGGAAGCTATATGTCTTGTTTAGAGTTGAAATAATATGTTGAGTCTCATCCAACCAATGTTTAATATCGACTTTATCATTACGGTTGATTAAAAATATCTAACTTAAATTGTGATTTTAGTAAGTCTTTAATTTAAGTTATTTATCAGAAACAAAGTGCAGCAACTGCAAATTAAGGCTGGTACATGTAAATATAAAAAAGTTGAGTTTATACTGATAAAATCAATTTTCAAATATTTATATTTAATTTGAAATTCTAACTTAAATATTTAAATACATATTTAAATATTAAACTGATAACTTCAAACACACTATTTGTTCTCAAGTCTTAATTAAAAGACCAAGAAAAATGTGAGATGTGAGAATTTCATTGTTGACCATTAAAATTTATAGTACATTCAAGTAGAATAATTATCTTCAAAATTCGATGTGGGATAATTGTCCTTTAAAAGATTTGGCTTCTTACTACTTTTAAGTTTTTCCAACTCTGGGAGCATTTGAAATTTTGCAGACGTTTTACATTTACATAAACCATTTCAAGTAATACTAATTGAGTAAATTTGTGATGTGTGGAATATATGTAATGAAGTTATAAAGTGAAAATATTAACAACATCATATTGTTGTATAAATAATTACTCTAAAATTTGCCAATTTCGTTGAATGTATAGCATATAATTTTATCTCGTCTCTCGAAATGACATATCAATCAACACTGAATTTGTAGTATATCAATTCCTAGTACTGCTATCAAGCTAGTAGGTTATATATATATATATATATATATGCATATTGTAGCGACCCAATTTTAATTACGAGTCGCTAATATTTTTTTTTTATTTTTCCCTAAATAATATTATTAATTTGTTAGTCCTATAAGTCGTGCCTTAGCAATTATATATTTATGTACATTAAATATATTAAATTACTTACATATTTTAAAAATATTATTATTACTTTTATTATTATTTTTATTGGAATCATATCATATAATTTATTTATTTAACCTAAACATTAAGATTATTTAATGCCCAATAGATCAAAAATGTGATTTTTTAGGCCCACTTACCAAGGCCCAATTTTTATTCTTCTTCCATTGAAACGTGTGAAACAGTAGAATGGAAATGACGGAATCCCGTCTTGATGAAACCAAAAATCCGGCAAATTCTTTAAGAGATTTCAGCAAATTCATTCATAAACCATTCTATTTCCTTTTCCAATCGAAATTCTCCAATATAAATGGACCCCCCTTCATTCACAAAACCACACAACCAAAAATCAATAAAAGCACTTGGAGCATTCAAGAAATTCAAAGTATCTCTCTGAAGGTAGTTCATATGCATATTTTTTTTATCATATTTGCATTCCATGAAAGAGGGGTTTAAGAAAGGTGAGGGACGAGGGTCGGCAGATGAGAAGTTGCTCGGCGTCGGTCTCGGGGCAGCGTCGTGGTGGAGGTAGAGGTGGATACCGGTGGTGTCATGTTGGTGTTAGTGAAGGAGAAGAAGAAATAAGAGTATTGATTGCTTCGGGTGATTTCGGCAACAGAGAGAGAGTTTGGACTGAGGAGAGAGAGAGAGAGAGAGAGAGAGAGAGAGAGGTGAAGTAATTGGTGGGGTTCTTTGTATGTTGATTTACGGAAATGAGGAAATGGGAGATAGAGATGAAATAAAAGGTATTAGGTTGTTGGGCTTAGAAATTTTAAAAGAGTTGGGCTTGTTTTATTTTCAATAGAGAATTGTGGGGTTGGGCCGTAAGTGAGGTTGTATTTTTATAAACCATGCATATTATTATTATTATTATTATTATTATTATTATTATTATTATTATTATTATTATTATTAAAGTTATGATATTTATTATTTAAATTATATTAAAGTTATGATAATTATTATTTTTAATATTTAATGCTAGGCGGCGCGCACGGATCTAATTAAATTCACTTTCGGTCAAGTTTAAAGTCAAGTAAAGGTGGGGCATCTAACGTTGAAATTAAAGTACATTTATCTCTATTATGCTTGTACGTAATGTGCAGGTTCTATTGATGACAACCTCCGGGTTACTTAATGATGGCCTACGGGCTTTATGTTTATGATGACCCCCTCTGGGTATTTATGATGGCCTACGGGCTTTATGTTTATTGATGACACCCTCCGGGTTATTATGGTGTGAAGGCCTACGGGCACTATGCTATGATGACTTGTTATGTTATGTATTTGTATAATTTGGATAAATGTGGACCCCACTGAGTTAATAGCACTCATTCCAAAGCTATTTATTTTTCAGGCTAAGATAAGTTCGGGCGGTGACGTGGAGACGGGGTGATGGTCAAGACTAATTAGATATTATTTTTATTTTAAAATATTGCTTCCGCTGCATTAAACTCTTTTCTTTTATTTAAATAAATGAGATATTTATTATTTATGAAATTTTGGGACGTCACACATATAAAGTTAGAATTTCAAAATTCAAATTTATTCATTTAAATTAAATACCATACAACGTTGTTAGAATTCACAAAAGGTTTGCTATATATTTTCAGCAACATTTCCTTTAATTATTTCTTTTCAAAATATATATGATTTGAATTTGAGGGCGCAAACTCCAAAATTGACTTGTTGGCTGTTAGTATAATTTGTTGAAGAAAGAAAAATTACAAAATACATTTCATAATTATTATTAATTCAGAATATTACAAAATACATTGTTAATAAATATTATTTAATATATGTTGGTGTTCGATGTTGGATGTATTTAATTTTAAAATTATAATAAATATAATTTAATTGATTAAAATATATTTAAAATTACAAACATTAACAATTTTTTTTTTAAAATTTATAATGATAGGATCAATTATTGACCATTAAATCTGAATACATTTTCAAAAATACATATTTAATTGTCGAAATTTAATTCAAATATTTTAATATGTATTTAAATATTAAACTAATAAAATCAAACTATACTCGTTCCCAAATAAGAGACCGAGAAATATGTGAGAATTTCATTGTTGGTCATTATAATTTATAGTATGTTAAAATAAAACTATTCTGTTTAAAATTCGATGTGGGACAATTGTTATTTCCGTTTGTGGTAAGTGCAAATGGGCGGAAAAATGAGAGTTGCTATTTAAAGTATACTTATTTGTCTTTATATATATTAAGATTACTTAATTATAATGAAACAACTCTACAAAATACTGGTTTTAAGGGGTTGAAATTTCCTATTACAGTACTTTCTTGTGTTTCAATCCGTATTTCATCAGCAAATTTATGGTTTTAATAATATTTATTATAAAATAAAAATTAATTATAACATAAATAATCATAGTCAACATTTATCAACAAAAAAAATGAATTAAAAATTTATAAAACATATTTTTTTAAAAAAAAAAAACCATAATAATGAACTATTAATTATAAATAAAAAAATTAAATATTAAAAAAATAATTATAAACCCTAATTGGGTGGGTGAATCCAAAAAAAATCATAAAATTAAACTAAATCACATAAAAATAAAATTGAAGAAAAATAAATACAAGAAAAACTCGTAATTTGAAAGTGTAACACGGAGCGTAACACAAAGAGTGTAACAGGAAATTCCAATCCGATTTTAAGTACTAGTGCATTTTGTGAGAACTCGAAACGGTGCTTATTTACTACGATTTTATAACTTACCTTTTTTTTACTCACACACCCGACTTGGTGGTATTGAGTAGATTCGAATCTGTGACTTTTGGTCTTTAAGTAACCTCACCAGCACTAAAATACAATAAGATAAGTTATAAAATCATAATAGATACACACCATTTCTAGTTCACACACGAAACACTAGTACCCGTTATAACCCACCTCTCCGTAGCATATGACGATATATATGTTCATCTAAAGGAAAGTTCCTCCAACTATGGCTAATGAAACTTTGTATGTTTATCTTCCCCTACTTATTAATCCTTTAGTAATTTGATTTTTCAAACCCAAATTACAAAGCTGCATATTCTTTCGCAATTAAAGAGTAATATAGAAAAGAAAATGACAATTTACCATGTTTTACGACACGCATATAATTTATGTAGGTTTTCGAAGTAATGGTAACGTGTTTTATTTGAATTTTGACTAACATTTTACCATTACATATATAATCATGAGTATTACTTTGACAACTCCAACGACGAAATTGTACATTAATTAAGCATCGCAACAAACGCTTTTCACAAAGAGTCAACATTAAACGCCTTTGGCTCAAGTCATTTTTCACGATTCCAATATGCTTATTTTTCCGCGTTGCCAACTGTGCCTTATCTCCTACCTTATTTTGTGTGTGTGTGTGTGTATATATGAACAAATTCACTAATCAATGGTAATATCATTAGATACAATACTCTATAGTCCAAGCTGCCTAAGTACATGGATTTCGTATGCATTTTGATAATTATTTGGATAATTTGTTCATGTTAAATTTAATTTGATATATTATGCAAGCGTTGTATATCAAATATAATTTTTGAATTTTTGAGACATGGTTATTTGTTAGTGACCCCAAACATATATAGGACAGTACTAAAATGTAATTAACCCTAATACAAAATGAAATAATCATGATATTAAAGGAAGAAATTAATGATACTACGTTGCTTCGAAGAGAAAAGAAAAGGAAGATATATATATATATACATATATCTATATATATACACACATACATACACAGATAAGATCCACTATCAACAAACATTGTTACATTCTCTATTCTACTTAAATTTATTTTGGTTTTTTCTATATATATTTTTTAAATTTGATTTAATTTCTTGTGATTTAGTTTAATTTTATATATACTTGTCAACCAGCATTATTCTACCTGTTAGAGTTTATTATAAATCTAATTTTTAATTATATATTAATTGATTATTTGAAAAACTAAATAGTAAAAAATTATAACAATCTCTTATTGAATAGAATGAACCCATAATTAAGAAGCATAAAACTAAACTAAACCCCAAAAAATTGAAATTGAAATAAAGAAAAATGAAAAAAAAAACTAAAAAAAATGATGGTAGCTAGAAGAAATAATATTGTAAGAGGGTTTGTGAGAGGATCGGAGATCCATCCGGTATCTAATCTACTAAAATGAAGTTAAGAGTAATTGAGAAGTAGGTAGCTATAGTTTGATAGGAGGGCCGAGCCAAGAAGCAGCATCTATATAGCCAAGGTTGGTGAATGGCTTAGCCTCATTTGGACTAAGCTTCTTAGCAAACTTAACCCGGTTCTCCAGGTTTGATCCGGGACCTCGGTTGTTGTATTCTCCAAAAAATACAGTGCTGTTAGTTTCTGGATGGAAATTGTTGGACCAGCCTTCAGGCTTGACAACGTCGCTAAGATCGCAGAATGCGTAGACGACGCGGGGATAGGGAAACCAGGACCTGCCTAGGACTGCAGTTCGCCCCGTCCCCGTAACCGAGCAATGCACGAAAATAAAACCCGTGTCCTCTGCATCCTTCTCCCGAGCATGCGCCGCTATGATCGACATTGGATCTCCTGGAATAACATGTATCTCTGTGTTCTGCACACCCCCAGGCCCCAATTCCATCAATTACATATACATTCATATATGCCATAATTAACTTAACCTTTTTTATTTACCAGATATACGGATTTGGCGCTTCCAAAGATAAAATCTACAGTTCCCTCAATATAGCAATCCTTGAATAAATGTCTTCCCTTGTAATCAAAAACGGTGTCTTGATATCCATAGAATTTGCAGTTATAAAATACTGCCGAGTCTCCGCCTACTCTCACTGCCGCCGCCTGAGCTCCCACGATTTTTCCGTCTGGCCTTGGTGCACAGTTCTTACAAACAAACAATCATTACACCAAACAAATTCATTAATCACAAAATATCATGTACTATATGGCAACCATGTATTTCGTGACATATATATAGCATTTCTAAAACCCTTCCACTATATATTTAGGGTAAATTTCAACTTTTAGTTTAGTAAGAATAAGGTTCAAACACTAGTAGCCTCAAATTTTATATTTTTCGTATCGAGTTTTATTTTTATTTTTTTGTCTCAATTTTCAGAAAAAATATTTTAGTTGGGAATTAATAAAAATGCAAATACTAAAACTAAAAATATCATTTTTCAGAAAATAAAGATAAAAGAAGTTAAAAAATAAAACGCGGTGCAAATATTCAGTATAAAAATGTTGGGACAAAATTAAAATTTCGTGAATGCTTAGATTTTGATACTGACCACAACTTTGACATTAACGCAAGTAAAATTGTCGGACTCAGCGCTCAAGGTGGCGCTATCGACGGTCCCATACTTGGCCGCCGTGCCACCATATACAAAAACAGGCATGTTTTTGGGGTCGCCGTACAATGTGATGAACGGTTTATCCCTCGGGATGGTTACCTTTTCCGTATAATTACCCGGTCCAATCGACACGATCACGCGTTGCTTGTTGCCGGAGGGAATGCTTTTTATAGCATCCGTTAATGTCTTGAAATTGCCGCTTCCATCTTTCTTGACCGTGATCAACCTGGGAGGCCCCGCCTTCCCTGTGGCCGCCGCGGCCCCAGAGAGCGCCACCGGCTTTAAAGAGGCGGTCTTCACGGTGCTAGCAGCGCCGAAGGTGGAGTCGAACCAGCTTGCCAATTTAGCCTTTTCTGCAGGAATTGCTAACTTGGCGTTGTCGGTGGACCGAACGATTGGAAGGAAAAAGAGAATGAACACGAGTGTTTCCACAATGATATACGACATCTTCTTCATTATTGTTATTTGATATGTGAAATGGACAAGTTTGTGTGTATGATTATGTATATATATATATATACATAGACACATGCAAATTTTATGAGGAAAAAAATGTTAGGAGAAGAGCAGAAAGAAAGGGAGGAAAGGGATGGAGGGAAGTTGTGGAATTAGGTATGTGGTAGTGGGAGGTTTAGAATTTGCTAGGGCCTACTATGCTACGAAAATTTTCTATTTTTGAAAGAATGAACCAATTTCAATTTCTAGACTTATATAGTGTTTGGTTTTGTTGGTGAAAATTGTGGTATGGGCATGCATTATTTCAACTTTTAAGAGAATATACAATGACACTCCCGAAAAGAGAGAAATATCTTTGGAGCGTATTTCTATATCTCATTAGTGATTCAATTTACAATTCATTCATTTAATTTTTAGAAACAGCAGATTTTTTAATTAAGATTCAGTTTAATTACAAGTGATTCATTTGTCTCACCACCACTAGTGTAATAGATGATTTTGTGTGATTAAAATCACATGTTGAAATGACCAAAAATTCTGATCAGATGGATCGAGTTACCCGTTGGAATGTTGAATTTTTTAAAAATTCTAATACATGTATCATGCTCGTTATATTCTTCATTTTATGAATATATATATATATATATATATATATATATAATACCAAACTTTCAATATGCATGTGTTGATACATGTTAGAGACTTAGAGTAATCCAAGCAACCCACAAGTGTACGACTGTACGGTGTAGCTTTATACAATGATGAACAAGAGTATATGTCATATTCACAGAGACTAAATGGCTAATTATGTATATGTGTAACATGACATCACTAATTTTCTAAGTACTATATGTATCTAGACAACATAAAAAATTTTGGTTCATAATTTTAAACTAGTAGGGGCTTGTTTACTTTGAGTAATAAGAAATTAAGGATATCATGAGATTATCAAATCCTATCCAATGTTTACTTTTTTTGATATAAAAGTTCATTATATCTCCAAACCCGTGATTAAGTACAAATGAATGATAAATCGAATGATACATATGACATATCCCACCTCTCCACCCCTGATAACTTTTATCATTTCCAGATTTCCTACCTACTCCTTCATTTTATGCCGCCGTATACAGCCTTCGCCCACTTCTCCACCTTCTCTTCTTTTCCATCTCCAACTATTTGCAAAGATCTGATTAATGATTGTTGATCACCATGACTGCACCGCCGCACTCCTCTCCTTGCCGACGCCGCGTCCCTCTACCATCGACAATTTTCTGTTAGGGGTAAATTTTTTCTTCATATTGCAGGCCTGCATCATCTTCTTCGTTGTGTTGTCGGTCTCTCTCTCTCAAGATCAACATCTTCTCGAATTTTCAAGTGGGGATATTAGAAGAGAAGAGATTAATGTGAGATATTAGATGGTAGTTTTTGAAGAAAATTGAGTTTGGGGAAAAATTAAAGTGATCTTAATCTATGATTGCAAGAAAAGATCGAATACATAGTTGAGCAATTTGCTATTGATATTGTCAGGGAGTAAATTGGTTGTGGTGGCACCGGTGGTGGTGCCAAGATTGGAGAGTGAGAGCAATTGTGTCTATGTAGAGAGAGAGAGAGAGAGAGCAATCGTGCTTCTAGAGAGAGAGATCTCGCTTGGTCATGAGCCATTAGATCTATTTTCTATTATTTTAATTATTTTTTGTTTGATTTGTTTTAAAAAATTATAATTATTTTTTATATGATAGGGGTGTTTTGGTCAATATATATCATCTTATATTCTTATCACACCAAGTAAATATTGGACTAAATTTGAAGGATATCCAAATCACACAATTTGTCCTAAATTAATCTATCCACTCATTAGTCTATACTTAAAGTAAACAAGCCCCTAAAGTAGCAATGGCAAAGGGTGAAGGGCCCTATCAATATCTGCAAAATTTACCCACGAGGGTAGGCGAATTACTCAATTTTGGGTACAACCGTGGACATGGATAAGTACCTCCATTTTTTTAGGGGGATGGATAAGGGTAAGAATATCTGGTCCCCCCTCACAGACATATATATATATATATATATATATGTATATATGTATGTATGTATGTATATTTAAATTACTTGTCATTATTATAATTATATTGGTGGTATTGAATTATATTGTAATATTGTATTTTTTTTAAGATTTTGTAGTATTCATATGTTTGTAGTTTTTTTTGTAATGTCATATTCACGAAGAGTAGTTGCATTATATTTTAATTGAATGATGATTTAGTTTTAAACAATATTTTCTTAAATTATAAATTATTGAATCTTAGTTTTTAATTATTTACTACAAATTGAAACAAATAAATAAGGACAGAAGCCAACAAAAGATGATTGCAAAAATGAGAAACTGAATTATATTGCAATGATAATAAATGAGAAATTACAAGCTAAATAAATACTAAAAGGAAATCCTAAAAAATCTCAACGAACACATTGTGTGTTCCTAACTAAAAGGAAATAACAACTAGCTAAATAAAAGGAAAACATAACCAACTAAACTAATTCAACGAGACTTGGATGGCAGTAAGTTTGACTAATTTGCAACACTCCCCCTTAGTGCAAAATTACTGTCAACAACACCGAGAGCACTTCGAAACGCTTCAAACTTTGTTTTGCCAAGTGCTTTTGTAAAGATATCTGCAACCTGATCTTCGCTTCGTATTTTTTGCAATTTGATTTCTTGAGTCAAAACTTTTTCCCGGACAAAATGATAGTGTGTTTCAATGTGTTTCGTGCGAGCATGAAACACTGGATTTCCAGCAAGCTTGATGGCACTTTCATTGTCACATTGAATCAAGACTGGACAGTTCAAATCACAAAAAAATTCTTCAATAAGCCTCCTGAGCCAAATAGACTCTTGAGTGGCCATGGTAGATGCCATATATTCAGCTTCACAACTTGAAAGGGCAACTGTGTTTTGCTTTTTACTGCACCATGAGATTGCAACTGATCCTATATTAAAACAGTATCCTGTTGTTGAGCGCCTATCATTTATGTCTCCTGCCCAATCAGCATCAACAAAACCACTCAAAGAGAAAGATATATCTTGCTTATAGTGCAACCCAAAATTCAGAGTACTCTTTATGTAACGAAGAATTCGTTTCGCTGCAGCCAAATGTATCTCGTATGGCTTTCCCATAAATTGATAAATGACTCCTACAGAAAATGAAACATCAGGTCTTGTGATAGTTAAATAAAATAAACTACCGACAAGTTGACGATAAAGTGCTGCATCTTTCAATAATCGTTCTCCACCCTTTGCAATCTTCAAGCAAGGCTCCATGGGAGTAGTCATTTCCTTTGATTCCATCATATTGAAACGATGTAATAAGCTGGTTGCATATCCATGTTGTGAAAGAAAAACTCCATCTGATTTCTTAACTTCCAATCCAAGAAAAGAACTAACTTCCCCCAAATCCTTCATTTCAAAACGTAGAGAAAGAGCGTCTCGAAGATGAGTAATTTCAGCATCATCATCACCCGTAATAACCATGTCATCCACGTAAAGAAGAAGCATTATACGAACTGAAGATGTTCTCTTAAAAAATAAGCTGAAATCTGCATCAGAAGACTTGAAATCACAAAAATCAAGATATTGAGCAATTTTACCATACCAAGCACGTGGTGCTTGCTTGAGACCGTATAACGACTTCTTGAGTCGGCACACATGATCAGGAAACTCTTTAGAGATAAATCCAGATGGTTGATCCATAAAGATATCCCGATCTAAGTCTCCATAAAGAAATGCATTCTTCACATCTAATTGCCACAATTTCCAACCATTATGAGCAGCCAATGACATTATAGTTCGAATGGTTACCATTTTTGCTACTGGACTGAATGTCTCCTCATAGTCTTGGCCATATTATTGAGAAAAACCACGAGCAACTAGACGTGCTTTATATCAATCGATTGTACCATCAACCTTTTTCTTCAGCTTGTAAACCCATTTACAAGTAATAGGCTGAATATTCTTTGGCTTCATAACAAGCTCCCATGTGCAGTTCTTGTTTAGAGCTGAAATTTCCTCACGCATTGCTTCTTCCCATTCAGGAATACCTTTAGCTTCACTATAGGCTTTGGGCTCATTATCGCATGAATCCCCCATCAGAAAGGCAGACACAACAGAACACAAATTTAATTCAACTTCATAATCAGCCAAATGAGTTGGCTGTCTCCTTTGTCTGAGATGCCTTAGGGTTTCACCTTCTACAGTTTCATCTTGCTGAGTAGTATTGCTCCCTCTCTCATCATCAGTAAATGGTGAGAGATCAGTTGTGGTGCCTTTGATATTCACACCAGGATCAGATGAAATTTCATCAAACACCACATCACGAGAAACTATAACTTTCATTGTTTCTGGATCCATACACCTCCATCCTTTCCTGTGAGTATCATAACCAACAAAAATACACCGTTTTTCCTTTCAAGCGTCTCCCACACTTCCTTGGGTGTCTTGACATCACGAACATGCTCGATATAATCCAAACTGATTGAAGTTCGCAAAGCAAATAAAGCTTTGCCACACTTGATCTTCCACTTTCTCCGTGCTTCGGCATTAGCTGTTGTATCCGCTGGAAGTTCATCATCACCGGAGATAAGATCCCACAAATCTTGCCCTTGTAGATAAGCTTCCATACACAGCTTCCAGTAACTATAGTTGTTACCAACACGCTTATCTACAAAGGCACTACTTCCACCATTCATCCTCACAGAGTAATAAAATCAAACACCTGGTAGGCAGGACAACCAGGCTTTGATACCATGAAACAAATAAATAAGGACAGAAGCCAACAAAAGATGATTGCAAAAATGAGAAACTGAATTATATTGCAATGATAATAAATGAGAAATTACAAGCTAAATAAATACTAAAAGGAAATCCTAAAAAATCTCAACAAACACATAGTGTGTTCCTAACTAAAAGGAAATAACAACTAATTAAATAAAAGGAAAACATAACTAACTAGACTAATTCAATGAGACTTGGATGGCAGTAAGTTTGACTAATTTGCAACACAAATGGTATATGATTACACAATTAGTTAATAAAATAGTTCGTCATATTGATAAATGAAATTTTTGCATTCATATTGCAAAATTACCGTTACATAAATCTGAAACCTACAAACTATCCGACAGGAGTCGCAAGACTAGACCCTCGATTTGTTAAATAAAAAAATAATATTGATGACAGCCAAATGGAGAAAATAAAACCATATGAAAATTTTATGATAAAACTTGTGTTAGATATTTAATGGATTATAATTCGGTAGGCGGGTCAAACATACCACAAACAACCCAAAAACCAACCTAGAAACCACCCCACCGCGTAGTGCACAGATCCACACGTTAATATCGGGCAAGTGCGTGCACCGTGTGAGATGCTAAATAAAAAATTAAATCAATTCAAAAAATTAAATTTATTCAATTTAATTGTAGAATTCACTAATTCCATTATATGGTATATGTTTATTTCAAAAAATTCAATAATCAAGCACAGTACATGAGCTCACACGTTAGCGTAGGACAAGTGCACTGCGCGATACGTCGAATAAAAATTTAATTTAATTCAAAAAAATTAAATCAATTCATATCAATTTTAGGGTTCACTAATTAATTCCATTTTACAGTATATATTTATTTCAAAAAAATTAATTATCGAGTGTATTGTACGAATCCATACGTTAGCGTCGAGCGAGTGCACTACGTGAGTAGCCGGATAAAAAAAGTAAATATATATTTGTAAAAAAGTAAAAAAAGTAGAAATTAAAAATTGGGAAAAAATTAAAAAGAAAAGAAAAAAACAAATGGGGCCACTGAAACTTAAAAATAAAAAGGAAAAGGAAAAATGAGGGGAATTACTTTCTTGCGTCAAATAAAATCAATCTAACGAATTGAGATTTGTTTGACAGTATAAGAGACATTTCTCAAATTTTGTATGGTTCGACTAAAAACCAACCTATTAATTTCAACGGATCAAGCGACTCCCAATAATTGCATGAAATTTCCTGTTATACTCTCTGTATTACATTTCGTGTTACATTTTAAATTACAAGTTCTTTCTATTTTTTTCTTCAATTTTATTTTTTTGTGATTTAGTTTAATTTTATGATTGTTTTCAGGGTTCAACCCACCCAATTAGGATTTGTAATTATTTTTTAATATTTAATTTTAAATTAATAATTTATTATTATGGTTGATTTTTTTTTTTCAAAATTATGTTTTATAATTTTTTAATTCAATTTTTTTATTGATAAATATTGGCCATGATTATTTATGTTATAACTTATTTTTATTTTATAATAAATATTATTAAAATAATAAATTTGATAATGTAATACGGAGTGAAATATAAAAAAGTGTAAGGGGAAATTTCAACTCTCCTATAATAAGGTAACAAAAAGTTCTGATAATTAGAGAACTTAATTAATTTTCTAATTATTCCAATACTTCTTGAAATATAATAATTTAATATTTCACATGTCTCATTCATATAGACTGGATGTATTTTTAACTAGGATAAAAAAAATTGATTCGAAAGACAATTAAACAAGTAAAATTTCTAATATGTCCATATTTATTTTTCTTTTAAATGAATTAATGCTTAATATACATCTACATAATCAAATTCAACAATAATTAAATTAATAAGGTATATATATATTATAAGTAAATGAGCTAAATAAATATAGAAACGGATGGAGTAACATTTTCGTGAGGCCTTTTTCCATTTCCAAGGAAAATGTTTGATTTATTATGATGTCGTGATGGTACAAGAATTTGTAGGTGAAGTTTTCGTAATATGTTTACTAACGTTAGGACATAAAATTTCGTTGACATTTCCTTTATGGAATTTTCAATATGCCATGAGAAAACAAGCCATGGAAATAATCGTGTTCGAGGTCTATCTTTACACGTACGCGAAATCTTCAAAGTCTTGTTCTTTTATAAATCGCAAACACTTCTATGCAACGGATGTAAATAACACTATTTTAGACGGGTCGGGTCAAACTCGCGCTTTGACCCGGTCAACGCGGGTCAACCCGCAAAAAAGTAGAAAAAAACGGTTAATTCAGTATCAGCAGTCTCACTAAAAAGTATCACCAAAAATTCAAAAAGTATCATCTGTATCATTAAAAAGTAAGGGGTCTGCTAGTTATTTTATACTTGTTTATGTAGTTCAAATTGTGATTTTTGGGGGGTGTTTTTAGGGGTTTATTTTTTGTTTATTAGGATTTTGGGGGGGTGTTTTTAGGGGTTTATTTTGTTTTTTAGGGTTTTTTGGGGGTTTATTTTGTTTTTTTAGGATTTTTTGGGGTGTTTTTAGGGGTTTATTTTGTGTTTTTTAGGATTTTTGGGGGGTGTTTTTAGGGGTTTATTTTGTTTTGGTTTTTGGGGGGTGTTTTTATGGGTTTATTTTGTTTTTTTAGGGTTTTTTGGGGGTGTTTTTAAGAGTTTATTTTGTATTTTTTATAGTTTTTTTTGGGTGAAATCGGATAAAAAAATGAAAAAAAAATTCAAAAAAACTGCCCAGAAAAAAAAATAAAAAATAAAAAATAAAAAAAATTAGACGGGCGCGTGGGCCCCACGCGCCGTCTGAAATAGTGCCTGAAATAGGGGGAAATGGGGGGTGTTGCATGGAATACCTTCTCTTTATAAATACACGACGACATCTAGTGGTGTCTAGGCGATTTCAAATCCCGTATGACACTCTGCTATATCTTCTGCGCCAATTTTTATTTTTCAAATTTAATTTAATTTTAATTTATTATGATTTATCTAACTTTTAATTTTTATTTATAGTTCATCATTCTCCAATTAGGATAGATTAAAAAAATATTGAATTAAAAAAAATTGGCACAAGAAATATAACGCAAATTGGCATAGACCCGGCCCCTCAAATATATGTACTTCTATTTGGATCTGCCACTATCGACATAGGTGTATGTTTTCTTACCAAACAAATTAAAATTGGAAAAACACAATTGAATATATAATGATGGGATGGTTCCGACTAGGCCTGGCAATTCGGGCCGCCCGGCCCGAAATTTCGGGCTTTTTTGAAAATTCGGGCCCGGCCCGAAAATTTTCGGGTCAATTTGCGCGAGGCCCGGCCCGGCCCGGGATTGCTGCGGGCCTATTTTTTTAAGGCCTGGCCCGGCCCAAAAGGGCGGGCCGGGCCACCCGCGGACCTAGTGTTTTTTTAGCCTTTTTGGGCCAAAAAGCCCGGCCCGTCGGGCCTCTCTCATTTTTCGGGTCGGGCCAGCCCGGTCCGGAATTTTTTCAGGCCAAATTTTTCGAAGCCCGGCCCCGTCCGAAATTGTTTCGGGCCTAATTTTTTTTGGCCAAGCCCTCAAATTGCAACCTCTAGTTCCGACTGCATCGCTAACAGTAAAAAAATAAGTAAAATTGATTAATCATTCGGAGATGGAAAATTCCATCTATAATTTAGAGTCTGATAAATCCGCCGTTGTTAATTTGTCTTTTAACTTATTCTGTCGTTAAAAGTGTTTGTATTTTTTTTTTATTTTTTTGGTAGTGTGTGGCATTGATATTGGGGGCAGCGGTCGGCGGCGTGCCGCCACCTAGTGAGTGCCGCGAATGTAGAGTGGGTTTACCAATTTTTGAGCAAAATTTTTAACAAGGCATGATAATCACTTTATATTATGCATGGGTTTACATATACTAAACTTTAAGGTCGTGTTTATTTTAATGAATAAGGGTAAAAATTGATATGTTATAATATATCCAACTATATCCTATGTTTATTTTATTTGATATATATATATATATATTAAAATGATGGATGATCCAATGACTGTAATAAATGAGCTTTAATTGAATGTTTATATGAATGATATGATTTATCCATCCCTCAAAGTAAACAAACATTAGTATTCCATTCCAATATTATATATTGTAAGGCTTGGATTCATCTTCAATGATCAACAATCTTCATATTGTTTTGCTGGTTGGATTCGGGGCTAATTGACATAGGATATTTTTTAAATTAGTTGTTAAATTTATTAATTAGCTCAATAGGTACGTTCTTCTATGAAGAAAATAACAACAATATTTTTGCAAGACTCTTAATATTTAACCTATAGTCATTGTGGTGATACGGGGTAAACGTTGGGAAAATGAAGCCGGAGAAAAATGGGTGCTCGAGGTCTATGTCCAAACCTAGGCGAAATATTCAAAGTCTTCTTGAATCCAACTATAAATACACGAAAACTTTCATACCAAGCTGCAAATCAAATTAATAGAAAACTATCCGAAAAAAATAATAGAGAATGAAGGGATGGCTAATGTTGGTGGCGGCGGCAATGGTATTGGTGGTACTGGTGGTTCCAACTGCGGTGGCGCAGGTGCTGACTCCGACCCAATGCAACAACCAGAAAAATGATCTCAAAAATACGTGTAGAAATGTGGCGCTGGTATTGGGGAAGCCGTCGGCAGCGTGCTGCCAGCTAGTGAGGGCGGCGAAGGTAGATTGCGTTTGCCAATTTGTTACGCCCAAGTTGGTCGCAGCCCTCGGCGGCGCTGACCGTACTATTGCACTTATTCGGGGCTGCGGCAGAACTATCCCTCGTAATTTCAAGTGTGGAAGTGAGTACAAACTTACGTATATTCTAATTAATATATATATCATTTCTTATTTATGAAACGTGTAGGGATTAAATTTTGGTTTGAATCTAATTTATATCTATTATAGGCTTTTAGTAGTGTTTCCCAAAAAATATATTTAGAAGAAAAAAAAATTTCAAAACAAAAGCAAAAGCAAATTAAAAGCAGAAAACAGAAACAAACTAACTAAAACTCGGTACTTTTTCGGAGAGATAAAGACCGAAGATTTTTCTCACATGTTTTTTGGCAAATGAGATCCTCTATTTTAGTTTGTTGTTTCATCTTGTATTTCAATTGTTAAATTTATTATATATGTATATTTAATTTGTTTATATTAATGTCATGAATCCAATGATTGGAATTAAGGATGAAATACAAAATTAGAATAGAAGATCTCATCCGTTGTATGGTTATTGTTAATGGTTTAAGAGTAAATTAGATGTACTCGTACAATAATAATTTGTATAATGCTCAAGTTTTCTAAAATATACACAATTTATTATTTATGAATGATATTTTATTTGTAAATCATATGACGATATGAAAACTGTGTGGTGTGGTGTGGTATTAATTATTCTCTAACTTGCAATATTGTTTTATAAAACTCTTAATTAAAATTCTAAGCTAACATATGTGTTAATTAGGGTGAAGAATATATATTTTTCTCTCCTTACAAGAATAGAAGAAATATTTATTTGTTGTACTATATTTATCTTTTTTTACCAAATGAATGAATATATATGAAAAATCGTATCTTATAAAATTGGTGCTGAAGGGGCTATCTATCAATACTTTTTTCACTTTTTTTTAGACTTCAATTTAATTTGACATGATCTCAATATTGACTTTTAATTTGGGATTGATGCATGTCTTATTTCCTTGCAGGTGTGACGACTCCACCTTGAGACATCTATCACGAAGTAATCATGAATTAAAGATCATATACCAAAAATAAATTATTAAAAGTCTCATCATATATGAGATTGTGTTGAGCCATAGTATTTTAATCGTTCAATGTAACTAGCAAAAAGTACGTGCATTAGCATGTATAAAAAATAGTTCTAATAAATATATAAAAATAAACGTATTTTTTATTAAATTTTAGTTTGTAGTAATTTTTTTAATCAATATATTGTTGGTCAATTTCTTGTAAAAACAATATGATTATTAGTTAGAAAAATAAAATGAAGAATAACTAAAATATATAACTTTAAAGAATATTCTCATTTGTTTTCTATTTAATGATATTCCATTTTAGTGTTTTTTTTCCTTTGGAATTTGATTTTTTTAATAACCAAACTCTTTCAATAGTTTGAATTTATAATTAAATTATTTATATATAAATCTAAATATTGAAAGTTTTATGACGTTAATCATAAGCATATTAAATGAATTTTAATGAGACATATGATGATATACTAAATGATCGAATTTTCGAAATTAATATGATGATTTTATAAAAATTACGTGCATGCAATAAAAGATATATATGGTATTTAAGTTTTCATGCAACTTTAATTATCATCTTATTATGTATTGTATAGTTTAATTTTTTACATCTTAATTTTAATTTAATAGAATTATATTTTGTCAAAACATATTTCTTGTTTAAATATATATTTGTAAATATATATAAGCTCTATGTTTTATAATCATAAAGCAAAAAAAAAAAAAATGCATGACTTTTCATTTAAAGTTTCAAATGAATGTTGAAATCCATTTGAACTATATATATTTATCAAATTCAGAATATCAAATTTAAAGTTATGCTAGAATGTGACTTTTACTTAGTAAAATTAAGAGAGCTAAGAGACAAATCATTCAAATTAATATTGACATACTTTTTTGAACTAATCAGTAAAATTTATTGGGCATTGTATGCTCATTGATAACTGTAAAAAAATAGATTCATCATTTTGAAAATCATGGTTGATTCACTAATTTATTGTGAAAATTTAATGAGAAGTTAGGCATTTTGTTGTAGGTTTTTATTACTCTCATAGATTAGTTATGATTGTAACACTAATATATATATATATATATATATATAACAATATATCACATGATTACATTCTTTATTTCTCTCATAGATTAATTATAATTGTAATACTAATATAATAATATATTATAATAATATTATATAATCAAATTATTACATTATTGTCCTTAAATAAAATATAACATGAAGTTATAAGATAAACTCAAAACTTTAAGATAACACACTTTTGATATTAGTACAGATATAATATATTTCCCAAAAGATAAAAAAAATTGTATCAAACTGTCTTACTGATCAAAATTCTTAAAACGGGTCAAAATTTGAATTCAAACTCATACTTATTGTTAGCTAAAAATAACTCATACCACCTGGTGTGGTATATTTATAATTTGTTGATGCTTTTTATAAAAAGATAATTTTGCTGACTTTTGTGAAATGGATTCAAATTTTGATCTATCTTTTAAATTTTGAATTATAAAATAATTTCATATAAGACTCACGGTCCTCAAAATAAATCAAGAATTATAAATTTATTATTGATGATCAGTTTCAACCGCAACTATGCAATTACGTGCAATATCAGCTAACTCATAAACATAGTCAAAAGTTATATAAATTTAATGAAGTCTGAACGAATAACCTAAAATCAATTCATTAATCACTCGATCTTCCTTCACCAACTAAAAAAGAAATCTAATTTTCTCTAATTCAATAATTTGGACTAAATTTTACATTTACCTAAGTAAAGAAGCATTGCACAAAACGCACGTACACATCACTTAATTTTGATGGAATCAACAAATTTGTCAAAATGGCATGTAATTAAAACCATACTAAAGTGTAACGCTCCGATTTTAAAATTCATAAAATTGACGCGTTAACCATACATGTTCACTTAATCTATTCTTTATATTAAAACAGAATAGTTGCGTGAAAAATTCCCGCCCAATTTGGCCACTTATTTCTATCTAATCACATGCATACATATATTTTCATATCCAATAAAATTTTTAAAACTATCAAAATTTAATTTTAATATATATTTTCAATTATTTTTTGAAAATAAAAAATAATTATATAATAATAAAATATTTAGTCTTATTTTCAATTTAATTTTCTAAATATAATAAAATAATATTATAAGAAATGATTATGTGTAAACATATCGTATATTAATTTTTAGTTCAATGCATGGAAGTAGCTAAACCCTTGGGGTGGATGGATAACTATTCACTTTTTTTTGGAGTAATAATTTTCTTGTGAACGGTGATTCCCCGATTTTAAATCATACAAATCACATGATTAAGAATGAATAGGAATGACCAAATATGAATATATAAGAATTAATATAAATAATATTCTAGTATCCAACAATTACAACTACAATAAAAATATACTGACATATGCATATATGTGTGTGTGTGTGTTATATTTACATAAGCACATTGGCACTACTCCTCGAAATATATTAGATTTTTTTTTTTATTGAATATTATATTACATCTCTTGGTTATTAATCCATCACACATGCACGTTATTTATAGAAATTGTATAACAATACATAAATAATATTATATATTAATAGTTAAGCATCTGAAAAGACAATACTGCATTTAAAATTCAGTGAAAATTAAAATAATTGAACGAGCTAATGGTTTACACTCTTTTGGTGAATATTTTGCACAAAATTGCACGAAAATAGTGCAACTTACGCACGGAAGTGTTTTCAACGTGCACTAAATATCACACAAAAAATAATATTTTTTAAGATATTTTATTATTCTTTATAACTTTAATTAATTACTTAGATTATGAATTTGAAAGTCTACTCAATTCCCAACGGCAACTACTAAGAAGAATGGATAATATACAATCTGAATGTTTCAACATTTTTATATTTTAAAATTTTCAAAAAAATAAAGATGAATTATGCTAAAAATAAATAATCTTTAAGGGATGGAAAAATGAAAAAAATGCTAACATATAATAGGGTATTTTTTCCTCCAAAAAACCAATTTACATCCACCAGTAAACATTAGGTGATATTTGCTCTAAAAAAAATTAAGGAAAAATTCGCTCTTTAGGATCAACGTTAGGGTATCTTTGCACATTCTCTCATATTAATTTGAGGTGGCTCAAAATTCATATAAGTAAACAGCTACAATATAGGATATTACATAATCCTCTTGCTATTTGGTTAAATGCATGTCTTGAAACCATTTTTTTTAAAGAAATGACACTATACTTATTAAATAAAACACACACGCGCGCACACATTCTCTAGTGTACAACATAGTATTGGAGGTAAATCTAAAAAATCCTACGTAGTTTATACACGGGGTCAATTTTTTTGATAAAGTTAAAAAAATGAAATTGTTCAAACTCTAACACAAAAAGAACAATAATATGCAAATATTTTAATTTATTGTGCTTGCAATACGTTGAGGCTATAAGGAACAATATTTATAGTAGCAAATCAATGCAAAATTGTTGATCACAACACAAACCAAGCAATAAAAACGGAAGAAATGTAGTAGTTTTTTTTCTTTTACAAACAATGAACTTATATATACACCCCAAGTTCTTGTTCATCACTTCCATGAAGCCAATTTATTATATATTATTTGGTAGAAGAAGATAGGTGCTGAATCAACAACAAAGTTCTTAATTTTTCCCTCTTCATGCACCATTCACCATCTTTCATTGGAAAAAATCCTGAAAATATTTGCAGTAATTAACTCTATGTTAATTTCGACGAATGTACATATACACACACATAGACAAACAAACACAACATACACACATTTAAATAGTTTGCGGGCATACCTTATAACTAAGGTAAAGATTGACTCCATCATCAGATGGGGAAGGTGGTGGAAAATTAAGATTTTGTTGTGTCCCTCCATTTCTTGATAAAAAATCCTATTAGAAGAAAAAATAACACAAACCATGCAATGAGCAAATTAATATCATGGCTTCAAGCATATATCAAAACAACATTTGAAAAAAAAAAGAGTGAAAAGTTCTACATATGCATTCATTATTCACGAGATCTAAATCGCTTACATGATTGAAGTTGTCATGCAGATTCATCGGAAAAGGCAAGTGGCGATCATCAACTACCAAAGGATGACCTCCCGCCGATGCTACCACCTAACACCATGAAACTCCAAAAATTTCAAAAAATAATATATAATTCATATAATCTCATTACTAATTAATGTGTTAAGTGACTTAAATATCACAACTTTTATCATGATTTGCAACAAATTAAAAAGTAGTGTTATACTTCTTTTGAAGACTCATATAACATTGTAAGTGCATAGTAGGATTAACGTTGTGATATTTAACATAATTAACCCATAATTTAAAATTTATGTGCACCATTATACATACCGATTCATTAGCCATGCTTTGCAAATACATGGAATAGTTGGGAAGCATCACAGGAACATCTTGGACTGGCAGAGGAACATAAACTTCCTCATGATTATTCGAAATTGTAAGGTTGTGCTCCTAACATTGCAATGACCACAAATATTAATTCGAGTAGAAATTAAAATGTTTGATTAAAATAATAAAAAAATGGAATATATATAACCTGGTGGCGGTGAGGTTCCATGGGAACCATGTCATTGAGGAAATCTAAGAGATTTTCGTCCCTTATGGCGTCAGTGATGTCGTTGCGCTGCACTGTTTTTCGCTTGTTTTCTTGGGTGTGCATCCATGCACGCAACGTTAATTCCATCACAAATATTTCACATGCTTTAGCCACCAAAACTGGCGTATCAGCACTGATCATCTGAGCATTCATTTATCAATACATAGTTGTAATTAGTTGCACCCCAAGATGTGTGTGTGTGTGTGTATGTGTGTCTTTATTCTATATAGGAATATGTGAGAATTGATACAAATAATATTAAAGTATCCAACATTACAATAAAAATAAAAATATATTGTTATGTGCTTAAATTATTTATTTGTATAAGAACATTCATAAAGTATTTAAATTCAATTTATTTTTAGTAGAATATTATATTTTATCTCTTAGTGATTAATATATATATATATAGAACATTTATTAAATTTTTATTAGCAGCCATAAATAAATATTATATATTAATACTTAAACATTCCAAAGAGCAATTAAGTATTTATAGTTAAGCTGAAAAAATCATGGAATAAGGCCAACTTCTATGATTTGCACTATGTTGGTACATATTTTGCACTAAAACGGTACAACTTATGCACTAAAATGTTTTCAACTTGAACAAAATGGCACAGTAAAAATAATATTTGCTAAAATATTTTATTATTTTTTAATTTTAATCATTAGATCTAGCTAATTGGTGGAATTCATTTGCATAAAATTTAGTAATGTATTACAGTGTTGAATTATTTTGAACTACGATTGAGGCCAATTTTACACTACTCTATTCAAATAAATCGACTAGACATGGGTTTATGTTTTATTACACAAAACAAAAACATAATGCATGCACTCTAATAATAAATGAATAAATACATATGCTCAAGTGTACAACATAGATTTAGAGGTAAATAGATTGTGTGATAACAAAATTTACCGCGACTTTTCCGTCAGACTTCATAACTTTCCTTATGCGAACTAATGGCAGTGTGTTTGAAGTCCGAACATCTACAAAATATCAGCAATGCATTTAAGTGTATATAAAATGATAAATCTAGTGAATTATGTCGGATACACATAAATGATAATTATTACATTTTGACTATATCATAAGATGCAATATAGACACAAGGTATTCTAATAAGAATCTATGATTATGAATTTGGGCGGTTTAAGTGGTATGAGTGAATTTGAAAAAAAAAATCATGAGTCCGATCTTCATCAAAACTGCATAAAATATTTATCTTATAAGTCCCTTTGCTTCTAAGTTTAGTTTCAATAGGTTCTTTCCAACATAATGTTAATGGTTCACACATATAAATTCCAAATCGCAATAAATAAATTTTATGTTTTTGTATATAATTAGAGTGAAGAAAAAACTAATTTATATACCAATTGGAGCCTCGCTTATCTCTGAGAGCCTCTCTCTCCAAAAATTTTGCATGTTCTGCGTCAATTCATTCATAAATGATGCATGTCTTTCGGTTTTATTCTGCATATAAAGTAATTGTAAACTTGTAGTGTTTAAAGTGAATATATATATATAGGAATAAAATACATAAATTAATTAATTGAATTTGATGGGCATGTAGGGCGTATAAAGGTAAATTTAACACTGTCTGTGGAGGCATGACTTCCCGCGCGGCAGACACGAAAATCTCATAAATGTACAACTTAGATATAAGTATGTATGATTGTATTCTACCTGCCTATCCATTCTCATCCCACATTTCTCTATCTCATTTGGTGTCTCTTTTTTATTTTTATTCGATTTTCATCAAAAAAAAATTCTTCAATTTGAATTTGTTATGTCTTAATTTAATTTTATAATTATTATTTAGGGTTCATTCCACCCAATTAGGGTTTATATTTATTTCTTGTTGTTTAGTTAATATAATTGATTAATATGGTTGATTATTCCAAAAGTAGCTAGGGTATATAATTTTTTAAAATTTTAATTTTTAGCAATAAATGTTGATTATGATTTGTAATACTATAATAAAATTTATTTTTATAATAAATGTTTAGACAATATTAAATTTCATAGTGGGACACAATAGTGAAACATGAAAAGTGTAGACTAGAGGATTTTTTCCCATTCATTCTAGTTCTATCTTACAATGAGATTTTTTTTTTTAATTTTTTTTATCATACACGTATGAATATTTCGAAGATGGGCGGAAATAAATGTAGTGGGTCCCATTAATTAACTTGCAATTTGTATTTTTAATGATATTGTGGATTCTGCAAGAGCCTAGAAGGGTATTTTATTAAATACGGTAAAAAAATATATATATTTAATGTTTGTGGAAATAGCTAAAATAAGTTTAACAAGACTGCATAGCAAAATATGGGCACGACCTCCACTGAATAAATATTGAGTTCTAAGGTTTAAACTTTAGGGGATCTCCTATCACCAAGTTAATTAGGAGGATAAAAAAATGAAAATTAAATAAAAGAAAAACAAACACATGAGTATAAGACTATAAGTGTGTTTGATTTTAACATATTAATTTTTTTGTACATTACAAAGTATAAAAAAAATACTAAAATTTTGTATAATTTGACGATTTTACATAGATTTTTGGCCTTTCATATCTTCCGATTACAATTTTTACCATCTAAGTCATGTCATGTTTGGCAAAACATCTCTATATAATCAAGAAATATAATGTGTTTTCCTTTGTCCATGTCTATATAAATTCTATAATATTATCAAATCACCTGTCCATATACAAATGATATAACAACATATATAAATTTCAGATCTACAATAAATAGAGATTAAAATAGATTATTCTAATTGTGGTTAACATAAATCGAGGAGATGATTATAGATCTACACTAAATAGACAATAATTCAAATAATTACCTGATCCTGGTCAACATGAACTGAAGAGGATGACATCGGCATAAAGTTGTGCAAAGGTGGTTCAGACTCTGAAGAGGTGTGCGTTGATTGAGTGAAGTTCATAACGCTCTTTCCTCTAATATTATTATTATTCATTTTCAAACAGAGAAAAAAATCAAAGAGCCACAGACTATATCTAAGGAGTGAGGCGGCGGGCGAGTTTGTAATTATAAATAATATTGTAACAGAGAACAAAATCGAAGAGCCACAAACTATATCTAAGGAGTGAGGCGGCGTTCGATGGAGTTTGTAATTATAAATAATATTGTAACAGAGAACAAAATCGAAGAGCCACAGACTATATCTAAGAAGTGAGGCGGCGATCGAGTTTGTAATTATAAATAATATTGTAACCCTAATTTCAATACTGTCAATTCACGTCGCACACTTTATGATACATGCCACGTGTAAATTAATGATGTCATTTATACATACAAAAATTATTGATAATTATAAAAAATGAAATATTATATCTACTATATATTTTCGCCTAAAAAATTACCCTTATATTGAGTTTGGGTAAGAATTGCATAATTTTTTTCTTAATGCATTCATCTTGAGTAGGTATATATAGCTATTATTTATAGCCTATCGTGATGTGTTTTCTGTTCTTAAATATTTTCTTAAATATGAATTTTTTTTCAGTAATTTAGAGGTTTTCGAATTTCCAATAAACCTGACATAATAAACAACAAAGAAAATCGCCAAAAATGAAAAACTAATGATATAATTTTTTTTTCTATTCAAAATGAAACTTATAATTAAAATTCTACGTAAAACATATCATTTTATTTTCTCTGGATTATATTGGTCCAACCGACTTTCTCCTTACATAAGTTCATTTATCCCACGTTTTAGTGTACCACTATTATTTTTTTAGTTTTTCTGTATTTTAGTTCAACTTTAGAATTGTTGATTGAAGTTGATAATTAATATTCAACTAGGGTTACAATTATTTTATTAAATTTTAATTTTAATTTTTAGTTAATAATTTCTTATTGAGACTAGTACTTCATAATAATGATTTATAACATTTTTCTTTCATTTTTAGGTTGATAAATGTTAACTAGAGTTCATATTATTATTATTATTATTATTATTATTATTATTATTATTATTATTATTATTATTATTATTATTATTATTATTATTTAAAATAATAAATTAATAGTGATAGAACGACATTATGATAGAGGAGAGATCGGTACTTATAAACAGAGACGGGGACATAGAGCCCAGTGGAGGCACTGGGCCCCCCTGAAATATTTAAAAAAATATATAATATTAGTATTTTAATTTAATATTAAAGAAAAATACATTATGTATTATTCTACTCCCAATGGTAATGGGGATAATCATTTAATCCACATTCTCTATTCCACTATTGTGTTTTAGTATGAAATTTAATATTTTAAAATGTTTATTACAAAAATAAATTTTATTGTAGTGTAATAAATTATAATTAACATTTATTGCTAAAAAATAAAAAAATTATATACCATAAGTTTGGAATAATCAACCTTATTAATCAATTATATTAACTAAAAAAATAAATATAACCCTAATTGGGTGGTGAAATAAACCCTAAATAATAATTATAAAATTGAACTAAATCTAAATAAATTGAAATTGAAGAAAAAATGGATGACAGTCTAATAAAAATCAAAATTGAAGAAACAAATGGATGATTTCATTTGATGGCAATCTCACTTCCTGCACCTCTAGAGTCGAGCATCCACCCCCCCAAATCCAATTCAAGCAATACTAACCCTAACCAAACGCAAACAAATTAGAACTGACTAACTTTACTATATAAATCAACCTCAATTCCATATATGTTGATAGTTACTCTTATTTTCTTTAATATGTTTCTTTCTCATCTTAGTGTTGAGTTTTAAATTTTAAGGTTCATTGAAGATTCGAACATAGTGATGTAATTTTAAGAATATTATAATTGTATTAGAATTTTATTAGTTAAAAAATTTATTTTTTATCATTCTACTTGTAACTTTTTATGATATGAATTGGACCCCCGAGCGAAATTCCTGACCCCGTCACTGCTTGTGTGTGTGTGTGTGTATTGAATATATTATATATTTTGCATTTTTTAAATGTTGGTTTTTGTTTTGAACCTCCTTGCAAATATTAATTTGAATATATTCAATATTGATTGTTGATATTGAAAGTGTTTGTCGTATGTTAATATTAAATGAATTTCTCTATAAAATTTGAGTTTTGACTTTCGAAACTTCATTTATTTAAATAAATGTTAATTTTATTCGCCGCATGTTAATGTTACTTTGTGAAACTTCTACTTGTGATATTAAAATTTTATTAAATATTATATCTTTATGTAAGTATGAAATTGTGTATTTTGGTAACGAATCAGTTCTAAGGAATCTGGGCACTATAAAATAATTTTTATACAACATATATATTGGTGTACACGTATTATTTTTATCAGTATGTATATTGGTATTTGGTAACATTTATTTTTATTTTTATTTTTTGTCGTGATTTAATTTTGGGTCAGGATTCGTTATAAATAAAAGTCATTGTACAGTTCATTTGAAGCATATTTAGTTTTTCAAAGCACTCTTTCAATAGAGTACACGCATATGATCAATAGTGTACACATAGATATCAAATAATCTTTAAAAAACCAACTTTTATTATTTTTAGGAATGCCGGTGACGAGTTAAACTAATTACCTAGGCAAATATAGTATCAATTAATCATGCATATAAAGCAATAACAAAACATATTTACAGTATCATTGGACCGCCCCCCCCCCCCCCCCCCCCCGAGGTATAACTCCAAAACTGGATACCTTGAAGCATGGTGGGAATAAAATAAATTTAATTAAACAAGTTTATTCTTATTTGATTCATTGAAATAACATGTTTGTGTATCAAGTGACGTGTATACACCTACATAAGTATCACTATATCAGGGTCGCCCCAATGGATGTTTGGGTGGACCGCCGTTAGCCATGGGACCCCAATAGTTTCAATTAAAACCCATCGTTTAATCGATCAGTAGTCTAGATAACATAAGAAGCTAGATTGAGGTTACAGTACTCAGTTTAGTTAAATATTAAGTTCTTTATAGATACGATACATTATTCATTACTATATAATTAATATTGATTACACTATGAACTTGCAGTTAGGCCATTGTCATTATTAATGACAGAACATGTATATACAGGAGAATTTGTCTAGTTTTACTTAGTCATGAGAGTTGCTATTTTTCTGACATTTATGTAAGGTATGCAATTCTTGAGTTAATAATTAACGAAATTGTTAATGAAACATAGTCGATGGCTTTTGATGAAAGCAGAAGGCTACAACATTCATTAAAATAATTACACGTTGATTCAAAAATCATAGAGCAACTTCTCAAACAGCTCCATATGAGGTTTGAGCAGCATGATTGCAATCAAAACGCCCCCTTCATTGTTAGGATCAGCACACAGACAACACTTCCCTTCGCTCAATGCTTCACCCAATCCAGCAAAGATCGGCTTTCCCCACCCGAAATCGGCTTCGTAAAACGGCAGCCTAACCCAGCTCGTTATTCTTAAATTCGGACATTTAACGTCATTTATGCTTCGCACAATTCCTTCCGACTTAGGCAGCTGCAGTTCCAGATAGTCCAGAGCTGATCTCATGTATTCGTCGTCCATTTGCGCCACCGCATCCTTCACTTTCACCACGGCGAACTTCACCGGATTCGATTCCATTTCACCACACGAAGCCAGCGCCATCGCGTAGAAGACCCCGTTGCCGAAGTAACACGGCGGGAGCGGCGGACGGAGCCTGGGCCGTGCATCCACCGGGAGCTGCAGCTTTGCCTTCTGATTTTGCGGCAGCCGCCTTGCCATACAGACGCAGCGCCACACATGACCCGCGATAACTTCATATGTTGTGTAACTCCTATCGTCGCCGCCGTGTTTGCATTTTTGTTTAAGGGTATTCAGCTGATCGCGAGTGAGGCCGAAAGATTTCAATGATGTCTCGGAGATGTCTAGAGGGGTTTCGAGTGAAGGAGGGGGTTGGTACTCGATGTGGGGGAACTGGGGCTGTGGCGGGTTGCGTGCCGAGAGGAGGCGGCGGTCCATGGAAGGAGGGGTGGTGGCGGCGGAGGTTGCGCCGCGAGCAATGTCGGACCATGTGTTGATATAGTGAAGACTGGCGATTCCGTCTGCGACGTGATGCTCATTCGCAACGCCTAAGCTAACTCCACCACATTTGAAGCGTGTTATCTACACCAATGCTATTGCTCATTAGTATTATTCTCACCAAACCAACACACTGGCAGGCATGTCAATGGGTAAGGTAGAGTACGGGTATGCCTTTCCCATACCCTACCCTAATATAAAATGTCATACTCATACCCTATTCAATTACCCTATTTTTTATAGCGGGTAGCGTACGCATATTACCTTACGGGTAATAAGATACCCGCGGGTAAAACGGGTTACCTGTTTAGATTTATTTAATAATATATCATAATAAAAAAATCCAAAAAATATGAAAAAAATTAATACATGTGTTCTTTTGTCAAAATATAACTGATTTTTTGTTTCAAACCCTATGAAAATTATTAAAAATTAAAAGTAAAAAAGTTTATAAATATATATATATAATATTTATTTATTTAATATGTTAGGATAATTGGGTAGGGTAATCGGGTAAAATCTTAATTTCATACCCTACCCTTATCCTAACAAAATTTAGCGAGTACGGGCAGTACCCTACCCGTTACCCGAATTTACAGGTACTACCTGTCCCTATAAGACGTTTACCCGCGGGTAATTTACCCTGCGGGTAAAATTGACATCCCTACACACTGGCTACAACTTCCTTCAAATTTCATGTTGCATCTACGCGTGTTTGCCTGTGTTATACAAGTATTTATCTTGTGCGATGCATAATTATTTATATATATATATATATGTAAGATTATAATTATTTTTTGAATTCTATATGATGTGTTCAATATAATTTTTATAAATTAATATAATGATATGCGTACACATTAGTTAATTAGATAAGAAGATCAATTTTGTGTAATTATGACAAACAAAAATTAAATTAAATTTTAGAATCTAAATAAAAATCAATGGTAGAAAGATCGAATTGGAATATTTTAAACGTCACAATTTTATAAATTGCAATGTATAATTGCCCACGATTAAATAACATTTCATTTCTTGTAATATAGGACATGTATAAAAAAATATAATTAGTTAATTATTTCAAATGATGATACTGAAATAGAAAAAAAAAGTTGTTGTAAATTATGTTATACCTCTATTTATTATTATTATTATTATTATTATTATTATTATTATTATTATTATTATTATTATTATTATTATGCAACATAAATGAAAACTATTTTTTAAAGCGATAAATTTAGAGTACTACAAATCCTCCACCTATACATAAAAAAATGAAAAGTGTTACAAATCTCAAAATTTCAAGTAAAAAATAATAAATAAGATTTTAAAAATTTGTCAAAATACAACGGTTGTAATCAAAACCATCATGGAAAATGCAAAAAATAAAAATAAAAATACAACAATAAATGTCACTGTCGTTGTCTATTAACTAAAACTGTTGTTCATGATACAAAAATTGTTGTCTAAAATATAATTGTTAAATCGTGTGATAGACAACGGTTTATACCAGAACCGTTGTTTACCACATGATTTTACCTTAATATATGTATAGATATGATTTTAATAAAATTTATTATTAAAAAAATTAATTGTAGCATAAACCGTCATAATCAACATTTATTAATGAAAAATGAATTAAAAATTATAAATTATAATTATGAAATAATCAAATACAATATAAAATTATTAATTGAAAATTAAATACTAAAAAATATTTATAAAGTCTAATTGAGTGGAATGAGTCCTAATTAACAATTGTAAAATAAACTAAAACATAAAAAATTAAAATTGAAGAAAAAATACATGAAAAACTTATAATTTAAAAATATAATATGGAGTTAAAAATATTGTAGAATAAGATGTCTCATTCCCTAATATCATTGTTATTTTTGGTAAATTGTATTTTATCCGTTAATACACTGAAAAGGTTATATTAGTAATAATGCACCAATACATTTGCTCATTTGCATTCATCACCATCATATCCACACTGGTTCAAATTTCTTGTTACACCTTTTGTGTGTTCACTTTCACTCTACTGCACTATGAAATTTTTTAAATTATAATAGTATTCATAAAAATAAAAATTAATTGTAGCATATATAATTAAACCTACTAAACATTTATAAACGAATAATTTGAATTAAAAAAAGTAGTATTCTAATTATGAAATAATCAACCAAAATAATAACTTATTAATAAAAATTGATAATTAAATATGAAAATTAATTATATATTCTAATTGGGTAGAATTAATTATAATTAACAATTGTAAAATTAAAATAAAGTATAAAATTGAAATTGAATAAAAAATAGAATAAAAAATCAAATTTTGATTGTGAAACACGAGATAATAATAAAAATTCAAATTTTGATTGTAAAATACGAAATAATACACCACAATGTGTAACATAAAATCTCATGTGCATGTTCACGTATCACAGTCGTTTCAATAATTAAAAAAAAAAAAAAAAGAATCATCCATCAACCATGTACAGTAGTCAAAATAATGCATTACACTTTTGTTTAACAATAACAGTTACACAATTAAAATTATTAATTTTTATTCAATTTCAGTTTCTTGTGTTTAAGTTTAATTTTACAATTATTAATTAGGATTAATTATACACAATTAGTATGGATGGTAATGGATAACGGATTCTATGAATATTCTCAAAAATTACTAATGATGGATAGGAAAATTGTTCTCATAATAGTATCAGCACGAACAGAAGTAATTACCCATAATTTTTTACGGGGACGGGTGTTCGTACATGTACCTTAATTAGCACCCAATTCATCCCATATATATATATATATATATATATATATATATATATATATATATATATATATATATATATAAGGAATTGATCAAATATGACAGTTTTCCACCATCCAATTTAATTATCTAATGGTTGAGATTTTATGGAAAATATGGAGGCAATTTCATAAATAATAGGGCAGAAACTAAAGGAATGAGGCTATTTTCGTCAAAACTTTTAAAATTGATGATGACAGCAATTTTAAAAGAAATCTTAAAAACTTTAAACGATCATAACTTATCCGTTTTTAATCTAATGAACTTAAAAAAATTATCAGATAAAAACTCTCTTTGTACTCTTTAATTTAAGATGTCATAAAACTATGTTTAGATTGAAAAATATGGACGAAAAATATAAAAGATAAATTTTTACGCATACCTAGATTGTAAATGATTTCGTTAGCTTATAATAATGCTTTGTCAGCATTATGCTAACGAAACTTTTGTCATATGCTAATAGAATGTATTCACTGTGCTAATGAAGAATTATCATAATGCTAGTGTAGCACATATTTATTATGGTTTATTTCATCTCAATTAGGATTTATTTCATCTTAATTATAGTTTATTCCATCTAATTATGATTAATAATTACTTTTCAATTTAATTTTCTTTTTTCAAGTCCTAATTGATTATTATAGTTTATTCCATCTAATTATGGTGTATAACGTATGTTAGCAGAGTATTAACATATGATAACATAGTGTATTTACAATGCTGACAAAGAAAAATCAGAATGCTAACATAGTATATACATACATACATATATATATATATATGATTTGTTTCGACTCCTTTAGTATTTATCACATCCCATCAAGGTTTATTCCACCCGATTAGGGTTTTCTTATTCAATTAGGGTTTATTAAATCAAATTAGGTTTATAATTAATTTTTTTAGAATATATTTTCGCTAACAATATTAGAAATTTTTAATTAGCATCATGATATCGCTTGGTTAGCATGATTAGGGGGGCTAATGAGGGGCGCGAGGTGCGCTTTCGCACAGGGCCCCTCAAATCCCGTGTATATTTTTTAAATATTAAGGTCCTAATTTTTTACTATATTAAAGTTTAATTTTTTTAATATTAAGAGCCTATTTTTTTTAATATTTGGGTCCATAAACATAAATTTTTTTTAGTATTCGAAACCCAATTTTTATAATTAGCACAGGGCCCCTAAAATATTTAAGACGGCCGTGAGCATGATTATAATACTTCATTAGCATGACGACCTGTTATCAAATACTCCGCGATTTTTATAAGAATTGTCAAATTACATTAATGTCGCCGCCTGAAAAACTTTTCAAATAATACAGAATTACCACCGCCCTTCTAATCAAATTTGGGCCTTTGATTTTTGAGAATTGTGTGGTGTGAGATGTGATCCTAGTTCCCACATTATAATTGATTTTCATCTAACCCATCTCCTCTATATATATATATACATATATATATGTGTATATATATATATTGATGGTGTTGATTTAATAATATATTTTTTTTAACGATTTTGCAGTATTGTTATGTTGGTAGGTTTCATTTAATGTCGTATTTTCACATATCGTCTTCCTATTATAATTTAATCAAACTATGATTTAGTTAATTAATATTTTTTAATTTATAAAATATCAATCATATTTTTGAATTATTTACTATAAATAATAATTATTAAATTAAATATCAACAAAATAGTTCTTGATCAATAAATTCATAAGTTTAATATATTATTTTTAAAGAAAATATGGCACTTGATATAATCTGAAAATATTTATTTACGAATAAATAATGATTGAACATGAATAAAATTTGGATTGCATGAAATATTTTGAATTGTAACTTTTGTTATTTAATCGTATATTGCAAATTTGATTAAATGTAAAATATATGAATTCTTATAAAAATAATATGTACATATGTTTTTTTTAAATATATAATACAAAAAAAACTAATATAAGCATATTGGAATGATAATAGGAAAAAAATATCATTAAATTTGTCAAAAGAGTTAGATATTATTAATTTTCTACTTTTTATACTTGAGAAGATGTTCATACATACATATACACATATATATATATATATATATTAAAAACTATTTATTTATTATGTATATACTTATTATGTTACACAGAAATGATCTATAAAAAAAATATGAATGAACATATCATAAACATAATTTACTCTTCTTTTGTTTTTTCTTTTAAAAATGAACTATATTACTTCATCGTCTATATAACGTTTTCCTATTTAATATATTTAAAAAAATATTTGTATATTTAAAATATATACATAAAATAAAAATTTAATTCTAGATTTTTTTTATTTTGAAAATATAAATACATTTTTACTTTTATTAAATATTAAAAAAATATTTATAATGCATCGTACAAAAGAAATATTATTTAGTTAAAGTGCGGGTAATTGATATGGGTATGGGTAGTTAGATATCTAGAAAGTTTAATTCGGGACAGACATAAAAATTGCTACTCACACAGGTACATAGATGAATACGAGTACTTTTCGAAAAAACGAGTATGGAAATGAGTATTACAGTACCTTAATTTATTCATTGTCACCCCTACTAATTATAATTAATTTTTAATTTAAAGTTAATAATGATTAATACCCTAATTGACACCGTAATTAGCAATTAGGGTATGTTTTAGTTAATAATAATTAGTTAGGGAAATAAAAATTTCAGTATAGCTGTACAGTAAGCCTTCACGGCAATTAATATCGGACCACAAATTTTTTATTTTTTAGGCCCTTTTTGGTCCTTCGCGCCATTTATTTTTTAGACTAGTCATGGTCATAAATATATGGACTACTTTGAATTAGATAATTTTTTTTTTAAAAATGTCCTTGCAAAAACGTTATAAAGAAATATTCCTTAACGTTTGCCTTTTAGCCATAAACCAAGAGGAGGGATGAAATCACCTGCTATATTTTGTACAATATATATACACACACACATGATATATATATATATATACTGCACAATTAAAATTAATTTTTATTCTTTTTTTTTTCAATTTCAATCTCTTGTACTAAAATTTAATTTTAGAATGATTGATTAGGGTTGATTATAATCAATTAGGGTACATAATTATTTTTTTAATTTTAATTTTTAGTTAATAATTATTTATTTCCTAAAAATAATTATATATATACCTCAATGGGTAGAATGGACCTTAATTAACAAATGTATGTAAATTAAAATAAAACAAGAAAAATTAAATAAATTAGTTATATGCATGGAATATTGTGTAAGATGTAATAGAAGATTTCATCGGAACAATCCGTAGCTCGTGCGTAAATCCCAGAAGAAGCAAATCGACTAAATAAATCTCAATTGTCAAGCACGCTATTTTTCAATTTTACTTTTCATTTTAAAAACTCAATTTAAACATATTTTTTTTTTTAAAAAAAGGGAAAAACAAGAGCTTCTTGTTGATACAAGTCGTTTATGAAGGAAAGAAGATTTGATTGAAAAAAAAAATGAATTTGAGAAAAAGGAGACCAAAATGGATAAGTGTTCTCCGGAGAAAGTGTTCCATACTCTGAATTTGTGCAAAAAAAAAAAAAAAAGATTTAAACGTATAAATGTTGATATATTGTCGCCGCCTAAAATTGGATCTGGAATTAAACCATCTCGTCTAACTCTAACTCATTTTTTCGAAGTAGACCAGAAATTTGGGAAAATATTGATTTTCAAAGAATATTTTTCGTAAAAAAAAAATAAAGAATTAAAATAGGTTAAAATTTGAGTGAGTGAGTAAGTGAATAGATGTTAATTAATAAAGTGAGTGGGGAGTGGGGACACACCTGCAGTAACGAAAGTGGGAAGGTGGAAATTCCTTGAGAATAATCGACTTTGTGGACGAGGCTTATATCAGCTCTAGGAGTAAAACCGCCCAAGTCATCGATTTCGCCGTCGCACTCCGCCACCACGAACAACACCCCCTCACCGTTGCAGTTGATCTCAATGCGCCCTTTATCGTCCTTCCTCAGCCTCCCCGCGAAGGGGTAGAAGTCAACTAGAGCCCGGCTGAGCGCCGCCTTCAGCACCGCCGCATCGAAGAAGTTGGCGGCACCGTCAGACCGGAAAAAATAGACGGTGGGGACATGGAAGAAGGTGGCGGGCATCAGTAAGTCCAAGCTCGACATCCACATACTGCCACTCGGTGTTTCTTCCATTGGTTTCACCAGCGTCGACTCCTTCACTGTGATCTTCATCTTCTTCATGTTAATTTGAGAGAGAGAGAGAGAGAGACAGAGAGAGAGACGATTGAAACTTATGAGCTTAATTGGCTCTGTGGATCTTGTAGCTATCCATTTATAGGAGTCAAGCATGCATCGCCAATAATTTAGCTTGAGTGATGATCGAACACAGATATACAGAAATATGTAAGGGGGTATATTTGTTTACATTTTTTTTTTTTTTTTTTGTAAATTATATATGATGACTTGATATTGAGTTCTAGCTGTTCGCCAAGAAATTAAAATCTTTTATTTTAAATTATATTGACTTCTTATTTAAAAAAAAGCGTATTTTAAAATATAAAAAATTGTTGTCATTTAATATATACGTATGATTTTTAGCATACACGTAAGTATAATATGTGGTGAATTAAGATATGAAACGAACAAATTTCTGTTACTTGACACGTAGTCTACACCAGAGAGAGAGAGAGAGAGAGAGAAAGAGCGGGAGGGTTGTTCCTTTCTCAGTACACTCCATGATCATTTTCTCAAAACTTGCCACGCATTGCTTGGATGATGGATCCTCTTTGACGAGGAATAAAATCTTCTAGTTCATTTTTTATATTTCACTATGAAATTTAATATTTTAAAAAAATTTATTATTAAAAATTTAAAAATTATATACTATACTTTTGGAATAATCAACCATATTAATCAATTGTATTAACTAAAAAATAAGAAATAAATATTAAAAAATAAATATAAATCCTAATTTGGTGGAATGAACTCTAAATAATAATTATAAAATTAAACTAAGTCATAACAAATTGAAATTGATGAAATTTTTTTGATGAAAATCGAATTAAAATCAAAATGGAACACCAAATGGGATAGAAAAAAGTGGGATAGAGGATTTCAATTATTGCTCTGATAACCCCTTCCTCCATACGAAATCCTTTATTATAGTGTTGCATTCCATGTTACACATTTAATTTTTTAATTTTTCTATAATTTTAATTTATTAAGATTTAATTTAATTTTACATTTGTTATTTATGACTTATATATTTTGCCCAATCAGAATTTATTATAATTTTTAATATTTATTTTTAAAAATAATCAATTAATAACTAAAAATTAAAATTAAATACTAAAAACTTATAATATAATGCATCTAATTGGACATAATGAATTATAAATAATAAGCATAAAATTAAATTAAAATGTAAGAAATTGAAATCAAAGAAAAAACTTAAAAAAAAACTAAAAATATATACAACACCAAAACTGTAATAGATAATTTCAGTTCGTTCTCCCTCTATACATATTGGAAATGGTTCAAATATGGGAAATACGAACAATCACATTCTTACATCTCCACAAAAAAGAAAAAGGTCATAATATTATAATTATGAGAAATTCCAAAAAGTGATACTTTTAGATTTAAAAAAAAAATCTTAAAAACTTTGAACACTCATAATTTGCTCATTATTAATACAATTTATGCAAATACTATATATGTATGTGTATCAAATTAAAGTTTTTTCAATGGTCTTTCATTTAAGATTCTTATTGCATATGTGTGTTCGAACAAAAATAGATGAGAAATATAAAATATTATTTTTCGTACATATACAAGCTCTAATTTTGTAACCGTTAGACATTGTTAATATGGCTCCAGACAACAACTTTTCTAATATCATCTATTCGTGTTATTAATATGAAACATGTCAATCCTTAATGTAAAATTAATAATGCTATTATGAACATATATGCATGCTACTTTGAACATATAATTATGCTATTATGAATGAACATGTATGGATGGAATAATTTTTTTTAATTATTTCTTCATTTTTTCTTCGATTTCAGTCTCTTGAGCTTTAATTTAGTTTAATCTTACACTTGTTATTTAGGATTCATCCTACCCAAATGTTTTATATCTTTTTAATATTTAATTTTCCTTTTTTTAATTGTTAATTTATTATTTGTGTGCTTAAGTTAATTTTACGATTGTTATTTAGGCTTCATCCTACCCGATTATGATTTGTTATAATTTTTCGTATTTAATTTTCACTTTTTATTTATTAATTTATTATTTTTAAATTTAGTTTAATTTTACACTTTTTTATGGTTGAATTGGGGTTTATTATATTTTTAGGATTTAATTTTTAATTTATATAGTTATTAATTTACTATTATGACTATTTCTCCATGCTATTATAAGTATTTTCTAATGTTATTATAAGTGTTTGTTCATAGTAATATGTGAAAAATTACTCGAAATAATAGTTGTATTATTCACTCATAGCAACATGCTTATATGTTTATAGTAGCATGCATATATGTTCGTAATAGCATGTATAAAATTATTTGTAATATCAGTTGTGTTGTTTGTTCATACTAGCATGATTATATGTTCACAATAGCATGTATATATGCTCATAGTATCATGTATGTATATAAGTTTATAATAGCATGATTTATTTTAAGAATTAACATGTTTCATATTAACAACATGAATATAAGATATTATCAACATTGTGGTGTAATATTTACAATATTAATAAAATATATTAGCAACATCGTGGTACCACATTAGCAACGTCTTATAGTTATAGGATTTTGCATTGACAGGAATGCTTCGCTCTACATGTAATGACGAATTAACGACTGAATGGTCATCGTTAGAATTAACGATGAATGAGATCCGTCATTAAATTTTGTTAAGAATTTAATAATTCTAAAAAAATCATAACGATAGGATTAATCCGTTGTTAGTTATTCTGATTATTTAAATAATTAAATATTAAACTTTAAAGAAGGATAATTTTCTACGTTAACATTTTACGATTTTATAAATTAAAAATATTTATTTCTAATGACAGAATCGTTCCGTCATTACTAATTCTAATTATTTAAATAATTAAATTTTTAAAAGTAACAACGAACCTTGTTCATCGTTAGTATTTTACGATTTGATAATTTAAAATATATATTCTTAACGACGGACTATGTTCGTCGTTAAGAATAATGGATATTAATTTAATTTAAATTAAAATTTTACAACAGACGTATTCCGTCGTTAGGTATTTAACCCATTTAACTAATTAAAAATAAAATGTTAACGACGGAATTGCAGTTGCATATACTGCAGCTTTGGTTTGTAGTGAATCTCAAATGAATAATTTATTAATTAATTTATTTATTATATGTGTATGCTAACATATTTCTATCTAATAGGTTAAGGAGAACGGTGTCAAGCCAGATGGCGTGGCGTGTGAGATATTTAAGAGACCACACAACACCGTTGATGGATCCTATTTTGATGAGAAGTCTACTCGTATCACTATAAGTTTGTTTGTAAATATTTATACATGTTAAGTTTAGATATAAAATATACATTTAATTAGCTTATTTGATTTTATGTATAGGTTGATATATTGGTTAGGGTTGAGAAGTTGAGCCAATCGATTCCTGGTATGGATAAGGCGCCAGAGGTGGACATGAGCCAAATTTATCTCGATACTGCTCGCCAGCACATCTAAGAAGAACCGCATATTTGGGCTCGACAGTCGATCACGGAGTATTTCAGCCGCTAGTGTATCTTCTGCAGCTCCTCCACAACCCGACACGCGGTCTGCAATCCGAAAGTTACATACGAAGATGGACGCACATGCAGAGCTTCTCCAGGCCCAATAAGAACATATACGTCAACAGCAGACGGCTATGTTCGAGCAGATGCAGGCGCAGTTTAAGGGTCCGCTTCCATCCTCATTGTAACTATATTTACAAATACACTTATTTTATTACGTTTATTGTCATTTATAAATATTGTACTAAGATTTTATTACATTTAATATGTTTTATCGGACGTCTACATATATATTTCATTTTTTGTGTCTATTTGTGTTTTGACAAAATTTATAAACAAAAATCGAAATCGGAATAAATATTAAAATAAAAATAATAAATATTAAATAAAAAAATGTTAATGACAGAATATTTCCGTCGTTAAAATTAACGACCACTTTAGTGACGGAATATTTCGTCGTTAATATGAATATACGACCTTCAAGGCGACTTTTCTAGGGACGGGAATGGTCCTCCGTGTCCGTCGTTAGAGTCTCAGACGACTATTGATGGAGATCAAATTTACGACGGACGTTTCTGTCGTTAATACTTAACCACTGAACGTGTCCGTCGTTAGATTAGCTGCCGACGAAGGGCATAACGATGAAAAATATATGTCGTTAGTCCGTAGTTAAACTAATCTAACGACGGAAAAATGTGGTTTACTGACGGAAATATTCATCGCTAAATAGTGAATTTCTTGTAGTGAATTAATAATTATAAAATTAAATGAAATTAATTGTGGATCGACACCACATATGCATGTACAAAGTTGGATCACGTGTGTTCCTTTAGGAATAGCCTCGGAGTGGTGTAAAGTTTAGACCAAATATTTTAAGTTCGAATTCCACCAACACAACTAGTTGTTCGCCCGTCACAAATGATTTTTCAAGTGTGTTCACTTTCTTTAATGTTATTTGCAGTCTATTATATAAAAATAAAATATACTCAGTATGCACCACACTAACGATTTCGGATTATAATCGTAATAATAAAAAATGGATCCCTTAAATATCACTACATGACTTTCAATTCTAAATCAAAATATAATAATTTCCTTTTCTTTTCTTTTTTTTTTTCTTTTTTGCAAAGGGAACACATTAGCATATCCTTTTTTTCTTGTGTTTTTATTTAGAGCTGTGGATGGGAATCAAGGAATGATAACGCATGTTTTTGTTTATTTTCTATTAAGTACTTAAATTAATTTGTTCCAAAATAAATAAATTAATTAACTCTTAGACGTCATTCGACTAATTTTGGGAGATGATAAGTCGACAATATTGGCTTTCACTTTGTAGTTAAAATACAATGCGAGCGCAATAAATTATTGGTTATCTATATATATCGCAATAAATTATTTGTTATCTATCTATCTATAATCTATATATATACACACACATTCAATTGAAATCCTATATTGTACTTTTGGTGTTGTATTCTCTATTGTATGTTCGATATTTTTAATTTTTTTTTTCATTTTCAATTTATTATGCTTTAGTTTAATTTAGACTTATTGTTTAGAGCTCATCGTACCCAATTAAGGTGTACTGTATTTTTTTAGTATTTAATTTATAATTTTTAATTATTAATTGATTATTTGAAAAATTGAAAACTAAAAAATTATAATAAAATCTAATTGGGTATGGTAAATCCTAAATAGTAAGTATAAAATTAAATTAAAATACAAAAAATTTAACTAAAAATAAAAACTAAAAAAAATGTAATGCATAAAGTGAATAAACGATTTGGTCCGGATAAACATTGGATTCTGGTCTGTGGGAGCTAAATTTTAAGGTTTATTGATTAATTACTATGGGAACATTACACCTACCTATTATAAAGCAGACTGCACTATGTCCCAATCACTGGGAAAAGTTTAAATCTCCTTCTAAACTAAAGTGATGGGCTCATATCGACCACAAAATTCGGAAATCGTAATAAACGTTGAAAAAGGAGTGGGAATAACTCATTTCCTTTCCGTCAGTTCACACTCACCACAAAATGCAAAAAACGTCCTATCATTTCAAATAATTATTTTAGATGGATTTGGGCAAACTCTATGCTGTGTGTAAAACACTACATTTCCATACACACCGTAATAATTTTTAGATAATGCACACACACTTTAAAATAATAAGTGGGATCGTCATTTAATAAATATTAAATTATGTGCAATATTTATAAGGGGGTGTAGTGTGTCATAACCTGGTATAGAATTTTCCCGCATATGTGATTCTTCATTTCATATTTGTTATTTTAATTTGTGTTTCATGATTAATTTTATTATTTTTGTTAAATATCCCACACTAGTTGTCATTTTCTTAAGGTGAGCACAATATTTCTCTCCTTACATGCCAGTTTTCTGAGGATCAGTTAGGCCCATTAGTTGGGTAAAGTGGCAAAGTGAGAACAACTATCTCCTCACAAAATTGTAAGGCATTTAACACTCCCTGATACGAATGAGGAAGCGCATTAAATATTTCACATTGATTGAGTAAAGTGACATTTGCCACTTTAGTAAGGTGAGGACAACCCTCCTACAAGTCGGTTTTATGAGGTTGAGTTGGGCTAAATAATTATTTCTCACAATTTTTTTTCTGTCAATTTTAATTTATTGTGTTTCAATTTAATTTTACACTTATTAATTATGATTGATTATACTCAATTAGGGTTCATATTTAGTTTTTAGCATTTAATTATCAAATAAATGAAGATTGAGGTTGATTATTTTCATGGACATGATATACAATTTTTTTTTTCAATTTTTGTTGATAAATGTGATTAGGTCAATTATGTTATAATTATTTTTTTGTACAGATCGACTTCATGAATCATGACTAACGGTTGTTCCCACAAAATGCTCCATGAGAAACTTCCTAAGGGGCTTACTTATACCACATTGCTCGAGATTAAGCACGATTAACTTTGAAGTTATGGTGGAATGATTACACCTTTTGATATGAGTAGCACCTATATCAAATCATTTGAGCTCTCATCGACTACATAGTCTCATTCATGTATAGCCTCATAAGCCCGACGATCACTATATGCTTTGACCCCAAATGTCTCATGCATACTTTCTTTCAGGTAGATTCGGTTCATTCATGTACCTCTTCGCTCGGACGTCACATGCCCACCAACTTCTGCTTGGTTCGGCCCCAAAACATACATTGCACATCATGCTGGTATAGTTCATAGTTCATGCTAAAAGAAAATACGAATCATGCTCATATTGATAGTATTATTCAAATTTATTTTTAATATGTGTGATAAACGGTGTCGGTATGAATTACATGTTGGATAAGTTTCGCAATAAACTGACAGTGTTCACCCAAACAAACACAACTTAATCCACGTAACATAATACTGATATGTAAGGTCATGCTAAAATGGCATATGCACAGTGGTGGATCAAGGAAAAAATCTTAGGCGTGGCGTCATTATATTGTGAATTGTTGATACCAATTATCTCAAAAACTACATCATTAAATAAATAAATATTAAGAACATATTACCATAAAAATCTAACCATGTGAATTGCTGATAACAATTATTTCAAAAACTTTTTTCATAACCGCCAAATGTTCTTTTCGGATATACATGATTACCTGATTTACACGGTCCCCTAATTAAGTACTTACATCATACTTGATCTCGAATAGAGACATCCAACTCCTCAACCGTAACCCTGGATAACCAATATAAACTAGATTTAGTTCAAATTGTATTCAAGGCCGTTTTTTCACCAATTCTTCAACAACATGTAATAGGTACACGAGAAGATAAGGAATATGCACCTCTGCTGATTTTAAAAAAAAACCTCTCCATATTCTATATTAAAATATATAAAAATAAATTGATAAAAATAATATCATTGCATCACAATTTAAATGGAAAAAAATTAATATTATTAAATAAAAAAAATATTAATACAATTGTAAGGAATTGAAAGGAAAAGTTAGAGAGAGAAAAAAACTTATATCAATAATCAATATTTATGTGCGTGGGAGAGGCCCAAATTACCTAAACCCAATCAATAACTTATCTTCAACCCCAAACCCAACATATTTATATTTAAAAAAAAAAAAATATATATATATATATATATATATATATATACTACCCTTTCTCCCTCCATCCGCCCCTGCATATGAATATATGAGAGTAGTTTTATGCCAAAACTTCATAAACATAATTTTTTTCATATAATATATGAAATTACAACTTTTTCATACTCTTTCATTTAAGATACTGCATGTCGCTGTTAGAGTTCATTTCATTCTAATTAGAGTTCATTTTTATGTATTTTCTTATTCTCATGCAATTTCGTCATATTAAAATCAAAGTTAAATGTTGTTAATATGAACATATAACTATGTTAAATGAATCAACAACATAAATATTATTATGAGTATATTTACATGTTATTCTCATCCAATTTTGTCATGCTAAAATGAAAATAATATAATACTGATATGAATATATAACAATGTTAAAATGAACGAACAACATAGATAATTAATATTATAAGTAAATTCACATGTTCTAATATATACAATTTCATCGTGCTAAATTGAAAGGATTATATGTAATGAATCAAATTAAAGTTCTCTTCATGGTTTTTCATTAAAGATCTCAAATACATCTGTTTATTCGAAGAAATATGGATGAAAAATATAAAACATTATTTTTTAGGATTTATCTATCCAGTTATTGTTTATATTCATCCAAATGGGGTCTATCACATCTCAATTATAGTTTATTCCATCCAATTATGATTCAATTCCATCTCAATTTGGTATTATGATAATTTAATAATTTTTGTGTTTTCTTATTCTCATGTAATTCCGTCATTCTAAAATGAAAGCAATATATTGTTAATATGAACATATAATCATGCTAAAATGAACAAACAACATATGTCATTATAAATAAATTTACATATTATTCTCATGCATTCCGTCATGCTAAAATGAAAGTTATATGATACTGATATAAACATATATTCATACTATTAGGAATATATAAATATGTTGAAATTAACAAGCAACACAAATGCTATTACGAATAAATTTACATATTTTATGGTAAGAAAAATATCATAATGTTATGAGTAATTTTCCACGCTATTATGAGTATGTTTTCATGCTATAATGAGTATTTTGTCATGCTATTACGATTATTGTCTTATGTTATTATGGATAATTTTTTAAAATAAACATATGCAATATGAATCTTAAATGGAACAGTATGAAAAAAAAAGCTTTAATTTGATATATGATTTGCCGATTAAAAATGAGATAGGTGTGATTGTTTAAAGTTTCTACAATATTTGTATAAATGTGCTGACATCATCCTCTAAATTTTAATGAAAAAAGCTCACTTTTGAAGTTCAACATAATTATAAATATATCATCTTTTTTTTTTTAAATTTAACATATTTACAAATTTTTCACCGTCTTTTATGTTAAATCTGAACCACTTTAATTAAAGTTTGTTTTGTTTGGATGAGTTTCAGTTCCTAGGGAAAGGGTCATCACACACACACACACATATTGATTCCCTAACATTTTTGGGAAGTAAATATCACACTTAACCAAACACAGATCCTTTACAGGGTGACAAACCATATCACACGCGATTGTGCTCCAAACGATGTCGTTTTCTAAAATTACTAGCAATTCTCCCGTATGGTACGATGTACGGGTGAGACACATACAATTTATTTTGTTATTAAAAATATAATATTTAAAGGATAAATTTCATATTACTCCCTTGTGTTTTTTTTTTTTTTTGAAAAATCAAAAAACTCCACGTGTTTACTAAATAGTCTAAAAAAACCCTTTTGATGTGTATAATTCGTCAAAAAAAAAATCCCTTTTGGAGAAAGTGAATTACACTTTCTAGGAAAGATAGTGGGATATGTTTTTTTTTTTTTGCAATTTTTGTTATAGATAAATATATTTTATATGATTTGAAAATTATAATATTTGGTTATACTACTACTTTTTAGCTATTTTGATAATTTCCTAAGTTTAGTATTTTTTTTACATATAAATTTATTGTATATTATTTCAAAATTATAGTAATTGCTCAAGCTACTATTTTAAAAAATTGATTATATTTAAAAAAATAATAAAAGATTTGAATGTTTCAACTTTCAACAACTACCGCCGACAAAGAGCATATAACATCTTCCTAGTCTTATCTCTTAATTGTATTTTATTATCAAGAATTAATTCAAGCCAAGCGTTTGTATGACTATATCTCATAATTATGGGGCACACTTCTATGAGACGGTCTAACGGACTCCCTTATATTAGACAGATATTATTTGACCCATCAATGTGGTTCCCCTCCCTTTTCCTTTTCTTTTTGATTTTTTTTAATGGTCTCCCCCTTCTCCTCTGTTCTTTAATATTCAATTTTTAATTTTTTTTTTTACATTTAACTCTTTTCTCTTTTTTTTTTCTTTTCGGCAGTTTTTCTGCCCCCACCCCTACCCCCTCTCTCACAGCACGCACAGCTCATCTCTCTCTCTCTCTCTCTCTCTCTCCTTTTTTTCTCTTCTTCGGCACTTTTTTATCCCCCCACCCTACCTTACCCCCACCCCCTCTCTCTCTCACACGCACACACAACTTGTCTCTCTCTCTCTCTCTCTTTTACGACTCCAATTCACGCTTCATTACGAAGAGTTAGAAGTTGTGCTTTTTTAATGATTTTGTTAATGATATTTCATCCATAATTAATGATACTTCACTAGATAAAAATTATATTTTCATTAAAATGAAAATTACCGATGATTAAGCACTAATTATTAAATTAACAATAGAAAAGTATCATTAATTATGAAGTAAGTATCACTAGTAATAAAAAATCAAGCATCACTAATATAATGAGTAGTTACTACTCACTATCATATTCAATTTATGAAGATGCAACATTTTTTTTTATGTAGCTAATGATTCAATTTTTGAATTGCAATATGTTTGAACTGATACTTTTCTTTCTAATTGGTGATACTTTCTTATGCAATTAATGATACTTTTCTTTTAATTAGTGATACTTCTTCTGCAATTAGTGATACTTTCTTCTAATTAGTGATACTTTCTTCTGCAATTAGTGATACTTTTCTTTCTAATTAGTGATACTTTCTTTTGCAATTAGTGATACTTTTCTTCTAATTAGTGATACTTTCTTCTGCAATTAGTGATACTTTTCTTTCTAATTAGTGATACTTTTTTTTCTGCAATTAGTGATACTCTTCTTCAATTAGTGATACTTTCTTCTGCAATTAGTGACACTTTTTTTCATAGTAATGAGACTTCACTTCACCCCATAAATAATGATACTCATATGTGAGTTAATAGTACTTCACCTCATAAATAATGATACTTGGGTTAATAATATACTCCACTCATATTTAATGATACTTTATCTTATAATTAATGATACTTATTTTTTTGGTTCAATAATTAGTCAATCGCCAGAAAAAAATACATATATTTTTTGAAAAATAAATATACACCCTGAGAAAACTATATTATAATTATTAAAAAAGAAAAAGAAACAAAAAAAATGAGAAGAAAAAAGAAAAAAAGAAGAAAAATGAAATGGACGAAAAAGAAGAAGAAAGGAAAAAAAAGGAGAACAATGAAATTGACGAAAAAAGAGAAGAAAGGAAAAACAAAAACAAAAAAAAAGGAGAAGAAGAAAAGAGTGTCGCGCCCAGCAGCAAGAAGGAAAAAAAACTGCACAGGCGGGTCTTGGGGCGGGTTTTGACCCGTCTAACGCAAGGAGATCCGTTAGACGATCTAACACAAGTTTTTGTCCATAATTATTTATTGATTCTGATTTGAGATATTAAAAAAAATAATAATAAAGGCGATAAATATGAGTCTGGATTTGATGGAGAGAGGGGATGCTTTTGCAGTTGTGGCATGTGGGTAGAAGTTTAACTACGAATGATGAAGAAAAAGGGTGGAATTTTTGTGATTCAAAGTCATTTGACAAGAAATTATAAATTTATCAATTCTGAAAAACCGAAACTTATATAAAAACAAGCTTTTAATGGTAGCAATTCATTTTAACATCCTAAACAACCATTAATTGATATGAAGATTTTCTGTAGCTAGGGAGTCGAGTGCTTTGAAGATTGAAGACATTCTTCCAACATCCGCCGAAATGGGGGCTAAACATTGAGAATTTTATTTTATTTTATTGTGTTTTTAAATATTTTGGGATTATGAGAGTGAATATGTCTAATAAAATAATGTTTGAAAAATAATTAATTTCATGGGCTACAAGGAGAAATTTTGAGGTTGTGAATAGAATTACCCTAAGGGAAACATTTTTAAAAGTGAATTTATCCAATAAACTAAGTAACTAAGGCAATATTTGATAGCCTAGATAAAGGCATATTAGTATAGGTATCCAGCAAGAACCGTGTGTTTGGTAGCCATTATTCGTTCACGCGAGGCCCGGTCTTAACGCGAGGCCCGGGGTGTAATTTACTGATTCGGCTGGATAATGTATCCGACGCCCCCCTCGGATACAGTTTCTGGCGTATCAATCTTAGTATATATGCTTTTATCTAGGCTACCAAACATTGTCTAAATGTGATTCATTTGCCTTGGATCTCTACAAGTTTGAAAGACCCTGGTATAATAAACTCTCACGTTCAATTATTTCACCAATATTCTTTTTAGGGCTAATTACCTTAAAATTCACGAATTTGAGCTTAGTTATAAATTTAACATGAACTTTAAAAGTAAACAATTAAAATATCCATTTTAAAATTATGTGTTATTCAACATTCCCAATTTTTTATAAAACAAATTGATCTCCAGTCTAACATACAATTTGTTCGTCTCTTCGAACTCGTCATGACTAAACCATCAATTTTTGAAAATGCCGTCAAAATGGTTACAATTGAATGTTGGATTGAAGGACAGTTTATTTCATAAAAATTTAGGGATTTTGAATAACACACAAATTCAAAGTTGGTATGTTTAATTGCCTAATTTTAAAGTTTATGTTAAATTTGCAACTAAACTCAAAGTTCATGATTTTTAAAGCAATTAACCCTTCTTTTTGTAAAGAAGAATTTAATATAAACCGTTGTTAATTAGCATATAAGAGTCCAGAGATGTCTATTTATGTCATTTTTGGTTCTTGAAGATGCCGCGCAATATTTCATCTTTTATTCACCAGAATAACTCACGTGCGAAACACATATGAAATATGTATAATTATTCTTTTTTACTTGAAGTGATAAATATAAAAGAATTACAATGTACTGTGTAGTTAAAGACTATAAACATTATATTTTAAAGAGCATAAAAAATGAAACATTGAAATAGAACAAAAAAACCTTAATCTCTAAATTTATTTTTTAAAGTTTATAGTTCGCTCATTCCAAATAATATTTGTCAGTTCTTCAGTGTGGGATACCTTATTTAAAAAATATCTTTAATATTTAATTCTTTAAAATATATTTCATATATTTAAAATCACAAACATCCAATTTTGAAATTCAACATATTTAATTGATTTTTTATACATTTATATATATTTAATTAATTAATGAAATGAAATTTAAATATATATTAATATAATAAGAAATTGATAGATATTTAGATCAAAAAATAAATATATTTAATTCAAAAATATTTTTCTAATATAATCTTAAACTCAAATTACAATACAAATAAACGAAAAAATAAGACTATTGCTCTTACCAAAAACTGATAAATATTAAAATAAATAAGAATAATTTCATTGCATTCATATCCATATTGTGTAACAATAATATCTACAGCATGTTTTTCCAGATTACTCATTACATTCAAAACCTCTAACATTAAGTTATATTATATTAGAACTATGAGTTATTTTCTTTTAAATTATTAACAAATATATATTCGTTTATATAAAATGTTACTCTGTAATCTATAAGCATACAAAATATACTATACTATAATATATATATATATATGCCTATATGAGGGAGGGAGGGAGGGAGGGAGGGGGGGGGAGGGATCATGATATATATATACGAACTATATAGACTGGATTAATTAAGTAGCAAATTAAGATTGAATTACTATGTTTCTATGTAGCAATAATTATTAGTTAATTGAATCATATGTAATAACACGTATGTATAAATGTTATAGCAATAATTTCATTTTATGTATAATTAATAGTATACATAATATATATTTCATTAAATGATATATTAAATTATAGTATTACAAATTGATAAAAATACCTTTGTAAATGGCGCGGGTAAAGAGTTGTTGCACAACTCTATTATAATATACTACCTACGTATGATTGTTATTTTTAACTTTTTTTGTGTCAAAATGTTTGTTGTTAGAGGTGGACTTGCGTGCAACAGCAGTTATTTCCGCCTATTTCAGACGGCCACCACGCGGGCGTGCCACGTGGCACATGGTACTTTTTATTGTAGTTGGAATGATGATATTATTAATCTCAGGTTGATATCTTTCTTTATCATACTTGATATTTCTCTGCTTACCACATGGTACCTTTTATTTTACTGAACTCGTGTTTTGCTTCCTTTTGCAAATTCTTGGAATGATGATTGTTTTAGATTAATCTCAACACATACAATATAAAAACTGAAAAAAAAAATCAGAATTTGAACTAAATAAACTTATATAAAATAACTAACAGACCCTTTACTTTTTAATGATACAGATGGTACTTTTCGAATGTTTTGTGATACTTTTTAATAGGAAGGTTGATACTCATTTTGGACATTTTTTTTACGGGTTGACCCGAGTTGACTGGGTCAAAAACGGGTTTGACTGACCCGTCTCATATAGTGTTATTTGCATCATGATGCATGCAAGTGTTTGTCTTGTTGTGTTATATATATTTTCACACTCTCTCTTTCAATTTTAACTCTATCCCAAATTTTATTTTTAAAAAAATATAAGTGAATAAGATAAGATTTTATGTCAATATGAGATTAGTATATTAGTTCATAAAATTAATTATTAATTTTAAATAAAAATAAATAAAACAATCGTCAAAACGAGACGGAATGAGTATATAGTGTTAGGAAAAACTATCAAGGAACCCCTAGATTAGGTTTTGATGAGATGTCAAAATTATTTGTGAAAAACTGACTAAAATTCAAGTTGTAGATCGGAGCTGATCAATCCAGGGCATCATCAGAAAGGAACTCAAGCAAAGTCAAAGCCAACCAATCAAGAGTATGGTCTGCAAGCTGAAGGATACGTCATTTAGTCAGAAGTCAACTCAACTGAGAAGTCAAGAAGTTGAATCAGTCGAAACAAACTGACAACTAAGTCAGCTAAGCTGAGGGAGAAAAGAGTCAACTATAGGAACTGATAAGAGATCAGTTTAGACTGAAGACTGGAAGTATCCAACTGATGACCAAACTGAAGTAAACAAGACAGATCAGCTGAAGGCCAGAACTGTAGTAAGGTAGCTTGCGATTAGTCAAACTGACAAGAAAGCTCAAGAGAAATCAATCAAGCTGACGAGCTCAAAACTGCCAACTGGAGCAATAGCCAAACTCAGCTGACAAGCTCAAAACTGCCAACTGGAGTAATAGTCAAACTCAGCTGACGAGCTCAAAACTGCCGACTGGAGCAATAGTCAAACTCAGCTGACGAGCTCAGAACTGCCAACTGGAGCAATAACTAAACTGAGCTAACAAGTCCAGAACTGCCAACTGGAACTCAAAACTGCCAAGAAAGCTAAAGCCAGAGAACCTTGGAGCTTATTGCTCAAACCACCGAATCTTGAAATAAATGCTTCAACAAAGATCCTGAAATTAAATATCTAATGAAGATCGATTGGCAAAGTAACGACTACTTCAACCAAAAGCTCCAAGCGATCATTAAAGACCATTTTCCATTGATGAGCCAACAGAGCCACCGATCAATGGACAATGGAACTCAACGGTCATAAAATCACTCCTCTATAAAAGACAAGTGAATCAGAGTTTAAAATAACTTTGAGCAGAGCCAAAAAGAATCCTTAGCCTACACAACTTTCGCATATACAAACAAGAGTTTTTCTTTCTCCCTCCCAAGCTCAAGTTCAGTATTTGATAGAAACTGCGAGAGTTCAACTGAGAAGAAGAAATTCACAGAGTCAAGAAAATCAGCCAGCTGTTGACAATCCAGCCAGGGCAGTCTTCTCAGTTTCAGCTACACAACGATCAACTACTCAGCTCAATTGAAGAAGCACATCAGTTGATAACCCCTGTTCAAGACTAATCTCTTGAAGATCGAAAGAGATCTAAAACCTTGTAAAGACGACAATAGCACATACCTTCCTAGCGAGCAGTTAGGGACTTCAAGTGTGAGCTGTCGACCCGCTGAGGTAGCGAGCAGTTACTAGGTTCAGCCAACTGTCCTTCATTGTATAATTTGTAAAGAAACTCAAGTTATATAGTGAAGTTGCCCTTCTGCGGAAGGAAGAGAGGACGTAGAAGTTTGAGACTTCGAACCTCTATAAATTGCTTGTGTGCTGTACTATTTTGGTTATTGCATATCTTTGAACTGCACACAATATCACACAAGCTGCACTCAAATTGTCTTAACTGTTCAATAAGTTTGTGCATAGATAAGTTTCACCAAGCGAGTATGACCCTGTTATTCCGCATTTGAAGCAAAAGTTTTAATCAGTTTATTCACCCCCTCTAAATTGATATCGACTCGCCCGGGACCAACATATAGATTATTTGACAATTGTGCGTTGCTCAATTGGAGAGGTGAAAAATTGATTATTTGACGTAAAAGGAAAAAAGAGAAAAAAAGATTGGAGTAATTTTGTAAAACGGCGTGGGTTGGAGTCCTGGACAGCAGGGGAAAAAGGATTATTTTATTTGTTGTAAAAAAAATTGCAACAATTTTGGTAAACGGCGTCGTTTAGAGCCCGTGTGCTGTGGTTTTCTATTTTTCACAGAGTTTTTGCCATTGTCGATTTCTAATTCTCTTTGATTTCTAGGGCTTTTCACCGTTTACCATCCATAATTCCTTAATTTCTCCTTCTTTCTGGTTTTAGGGCCTGAAAATAGAAACTGGTGTGTTTTGGGAGAAGGAAAGGAGTTTCTGCAATCTGTAGCCATGTCGGTGACGGCGGGGGTTAGCGATACGGTGATTGCGGTTAGGGATAAGCTGAGGGGTAAAATAGGGCAGACGAAAGTGAAGAGGTATTGGCCGGGAAAAGCGCCTGAGTGGGCAGATGAAAACGATGAAGGCGGCGATATCCGGATGACGAGGGGGGCGGCCGCTCTCGAGAAAGCTTTTCCTAGTAATGAGGGTTCCGTTGTTACGCGAAAGGATGATCCCAGGTTACGCCGTTTGGCCCAGAGCAGGATTGACAATCGCGATGAGGTTAGGGAAGATCATAGGAGGATTAGGCAGGCGGAGATTGTTTCGACGGTGGAGGAGGAAAGCCGGAGGCTGGAAGGTATGGATGTGGAGGAAGAGGATGAGGAGGCGTTGGATGAGAGGAGGAGGAAGATTAGGGAGAAGCTGTTGCAGAGGCAACAAGAAGAGGCGGCGCTGTTGCCGGAGGAGGAAGAGGAGGATATTGAGGAGGAAGAGGAGGAGGAGTCTGAGTATGAGACTGATTCGGAGGAAGAAATGACAGGTGTTGCCATGGTGAAGCCGGTTTTTGTTCCGAAATCTGAGAGGGATACGATTGCAGAGCGTGAGAGGCTGGAGGCTGAGGAGCGGGCGCTTGAGGAAGAAGTGAGGAGGAGGATTGACGAAAGGAAGAGGGAAACAAAGGAGATTGTGGTTGAGAAGATTAAGGAGGATCTTGAGATTCAGAAAAATATGGACTTGGAGTCGAATATTGCTGATGTGGATACTGATGATGATGTGAATGAGGCAGAGGAGTACGAGGCTTGGAAAGCTAGAGAGATTGCTAGGATCAAGAGGGATAGAGAGGACAGAGAAGCTATGCTGAAGGAGAAGGAGGAAATTGAGAAGGTGAGAAACATGACAGAGGAAGAGAGGAGAGAGTGGGAAAGGAAGAATCCGAAACCTTCGGCACAATCCAAGCAAAAATGGAGGTTCATGCAGAAATACTACCATAAGGGTGCTTTCTTCCAGTCAGATGCTGATGACTATACTGGAACTGCTGGGGCTCAACCCATATATACTCGTGATTTCTCAGCTCCCACTGGAGAAGATAAGATGGATAAGACTATATTGCCGAAAGTCATGCAGGTTAAGCACTTTGGCCGAAGTGGGAGGACGAAATGGACCCATCTTGTCAATGAGGATACAACTGACTGGAATACTCCGTAAGTATTTGTTCTATGCTCAAGCATCCTGTTCAGTTTCGAATCTGAAATGTTTTTTATTAACAATATAAATGGTGCCTAAACTAAATGTTGGTGATGGTGATACAAACAATCTGCAAATAATATGAAACTTAACTCATTGGTGCTAAAAGAACAGCTGAAATTGTTGCATTAGTCCCCTAGTTCATGCTTATCACAGGGCAATATTTTGATTAAATGTGTCAGTTTTAAATTAGGACTGTTAAATTGTACTAATTTATGGTAAATTTTGATTCTTGCATCACGTGTTTTGCTACTGTGAACTACAGTCATAGCTCAATGGGACTTCATCGAACCTAGAATTATGTATACTATGGTCTTGGCCACATATAATTCACGAAACCCGGAAATGTACAGAGCTACTACTATGACTTACTGCTTTGCACGTGTAAGGCTGACTCCTTTCATTATAAATGAATGAAGCTTCCTGCTAGTCCATTAACGTGACTGTGCAACCAATAATTTTTCTATAATGTGTATATAATTATGTATGCCCAATCATGGCTACAACTTTTAGTATGATGGGTCTTTTGTTGGTTCAGTCAACTTTGAGGTGTATTTGATATCTGCATCATGAAAGGCAATTTCTCCTTCTAGAACTCATGTTACTTGTAAAGCTTATTGTAGTTTGTTTTATACATACAAACTTTATTGTGTTTTACATCTTTTGTAATTCTACTTCCAGAACTTTTGGTTTATAATGGTCATGCTATGATGAAGGACTATAGGCATACCCTTATTATATTTACCCTGTTATAATTCACTTATTTTGATTATTATGTGTTATCTTGTCCTGAAAACTCCACCAAGAGTTGTAAACTGCTATTAGCCCACACTGGACTATAAAGGCTGACTTACCACTTCCGTAAATGATAGTAGAGTAGAGATCACTTACTTCAGATTTTACACCAAATCCGATGAATCAATAGGAACATGCTTTTCTTAGTTGCTGTATAGAGGATAAATTAAAATTTGAAATTGGTTATTTTGGACTTCTAATGTGTTGGGTTGTATTGTTAGTTGTTGCCGCTCCTATAAATTTTACTTGATCTGTGTGTTTGAGAACACAAAATCACTGACATTCCTGCAATCTTCTTCCAATTTCTTCCTTTACATTTTTGATTTTGCATTCAGCTGTCCATCATCCTTAATTGAAGTATTGTTTCTCTGAATACTTCATTTATCAGTTTATTTCAAATGCCCATAGACTCGTTCTGGCTTCTTTAGAGGAGTTGTGGTCGTTATTGGTAATCAGGATGTAGAGGTTGCAAATGTAGTGAAAATGGCATTAGTCAACAATTCATTGTTAGCGCATTTAATATTTGTAGAGGATCCATGTTGACTCCTAAATGTTATAATCAAAGCTATTGTCAGCGCTCACCATAAGCTAAAAACTTTCATGGAAGGAACCATTTTTTGTTAAAATTGTTATTGTACTTACATTACAACTTTCTGATAATATATTAGCTCATTTAGACACTCTCTATGTAGATTATTTGTTATCAGGCTTAAGATGATGCTTCATTGCTTCTCATTCTCAATTCACAAGATTCTTGAAATTAGAATCTGAATAGCAGGTATAATGTGCATCAGAGTTCGATTAATTACCTTTTGTTGATAATGCAGGTGGACCTACAACGATCCTCTTCGGGCCAAGTACAATCAAAAAATGGCTGGAATGAATGCACCCATAGAAAAACCTAAAGGGAGCAAAAAGTTGAAGGATTGGGAGTCGCAATGAACCTTTAAGGTCTTCAGCAAATCCTAGTCTAGCTCCCAAATTGCCTTCCGCATTTGGACACAAGTAAGCAGCACTTTTATGTACATTTTTCTGCGTCCAGAAGTGATATCCTAGTCCCGTTTGCTTCAAAGTCTCCATTAATTAGGAATGTTGAAGTCTCCTGCCAAGTGCTTTGAAGTAGTAGGCCTTTTGACAAACTTAGGCTCGTAACAGTTTATCTTTACCTATTACATTGTAGTTTTGATGGCATGTATCTCGAATTATTTTACTGGCTCTGAACTTGGGTGTCCATCGAGTTATAAGATTTGAGCTGCACCAACCAGATTTACTGATATATCCAACATCCACCGTGTTCCGGTGAAGTCTTATGTTTCGCTATGATGAATTTTCGACATGTGATCCTTGTTTAAGTTGCTAACATGTTGCTAGGACAGACCTGCCAATGATGATTGGTTGTCTTGTTTATATAATGCGAACATGTTGCGAGGACTCAATTATAAGTCCTAGGCTTTGGATTGCTGTGAGATAGCTATGGATTGTGTCTGATTTTATGGGGTTTTAGATTATTTAATGCTATTTTCATATCGAAGGTTTTCCAATTGTTGATTTGAAACGCTAAATATTATTTTATTAAATTCCTCTGGACAAATTTATTTGTTAGATCTTCCATTTTCAAAATTGAATTGTTTTATGAGTGACCTTTAATGAAGTTAATAGTTATTTGAAATTATTCTCTCATTCTTTCACAAATTCAAATATCTTAATAGCAAGTTCACTCGGGTATCATTCATTTTCTTTGAGTTCCGTTACTATAGCAAGTCTGATATAACATATATAGGCCTCTTATAAATCTTAAATATAATCTAAATAGGCGATGAAGTACTCTTTAAATTAAGATTATTTGAAAACAAGTACCTCAAAAGAAAGTAAATACTAACTCAAATAATTTTTGAAAACGAGTACCTCAAAAGGAAGAAGATATTAAATCAATGTAGAACTTGAGAGAAAATTGCAATTTCTGTTCCACAGCATATTCATTTTTCAATTTTGGTTTCAATAATCGCACTTAGGGATGAAAATAGGCTAGGTTGGGCCAAGTTGGAAGACCTGGGCCTATCTTAATAAAGATAGGCTTGAGTGTGACCTATTATCTATTTAGTATTTTTATAAGCACAATCCTCATTTTACTTCCTATAATTCTCAAAATAATTAAAATAAAAATTAAATTTTGATTAGACTTTTTTGCCCTTAGAGCGCCCAATCACTTAAAAATTCAAAGTATAATTAAATAGTGTATAACCTCAACTCCCTTTCATAATATTTTCAAGTAGAAAAAAAAAATTAAAATATATGAACTTTTCTAATAGTTCCCAATTTTTAGTTTGGAGAAAAATCAAGATTTTTATCAATCAGGTTTTTTTCTTAAAAATAAAAATTTATTTTAAATAATTTGAGGGCTATAAAGAATAATGTGAGGGCTTTGTTTAGAACTTTTCTTTTTATATAAGTCTAGGTCTAACCCATTTAATTAAACGAGTCGGGCCTTAAACTTTTTAAAAGCCTGTTTAAACCTATTAAAAATAAAGTTTATATTTTTATTAAAAAAGGATATACATATATACATACATGCATACAATTTATTTATTTTCATAAATTTTTTCAAACAATAAATCAAATTAATAATTTACAAATATAAATATTTCTTCTTGTTAAAATATAAATATAATATTTATCAAACTAATTATTGAACTAACAAATTGCTTTAATGAATTTTATAAAAATATATATATTTTTTATTAATTTCATAAATACTAAATAGGCCAGTCTATTAAGCTTGATGAGCTTTTTTAAAGTCCTAGGCCTAGCCTATTTATGTGAAGAGGCTTCTTAAAGAGCCTCATTATGACCTTTTTACTAAATAGGTCAGGCCTATATAGGCTTAATGTAGGTCGGGTTGTAGGTCTCTGTCAGATAGTGACTTATTTCTATCCCTATGCACTTTTGGTCTCACTCGATTACCATGTGCAAAAAATAATACCAAATGAATTGCAATTTTAGTCCCAAAGGAATTGTTTCGACATGTTTCCTGACTTGTTACAATTGTAGCAATTGTAGTTGAACTTCGTTATCAGTTTCGTGTCTTTGTCAACTTGACCCGGACACTTTCTCTTGTTGCTATTTGATGGTCCACCATAGGAAAGGAAATAGGTCATGCTACCCGATAGGGGTTTACAGCCCGGCTTATGTTAAGCCTACGTAGGCCCGACCTATTTAGTAAATAAGCCACAATGAGGCCCTTTACGAAGCCTCTTTACATATATAGGCCAGGTTTAGACTTTTGAAAAAGTCCATCAAGCTTAATAGGGCGGCCTATTCATTAAATTAATAAAAAATAAATATTTTTTTATAAAATTTATTAATACAATTTGGTAGTTAAATAATTAGGTTAATAAATATTATATTCATATTTTAGCAAGAAGAAATATTTACATTCGTAAATCATTAATTTAATTTATTACTTGATTTTTTTTTAAAAAAATAATAAATTGTATGTATGTATGTATGTATATTTTTTTATAAAACAAAATATTTTTAATAGACTTAAACAGACTTTTTAAAAGGTTTAAGACCCGACGCGTTTAGTTAAAAAGGTCAGACCTAGGCCTATATAAAAATATTAAATTGATAATAGGCTAGATTCATGCCTATCTTTGCTAAGATAGGCCTAGGCCTTCCAAGCCAAAACCTGATCTAGCCTGACCTACTCCTATTCCTAATCCACCACGTTCCATCAAGTTAGCTTTGGCCTCGATTAGGGCTTAGTTTTGGATCCGCCTTTCAGTTATCAACATCAATGCGAAGCTTAACCACGAGATTTTCAAGAGTTATATTTTTTCGCTTATCGTTTATGATAGCTCTTTAAATCCTTTCAACACGGTGGCAACTTCACTGCAGCAATAGTGAAGTGTAGTGGATACTACGAATGATTATGTAAAATATAGAGGCTAGAGATCGTTTATATATATGTAATGTTGTATTAATGGAATAGTAGATAAGGAAAGGAAGGAGAGAGAGAGATTTGAGAGGCTAACGAGAGAGGAGAAGAGAAATTGGAGGAATAACTTTTTTTCATATTTCATTTCCACAGCTAAAGGAGCTTAAATACTCCCCTTACATTGGTCCCCAAGATAACATAGATAAACCCTAAAAGCATCTTAATTAAAGTTAAAACAAAAGCATAATATAAAGTATAAATCATGTAAAATATAAACCACTCAGCCACTTTCTTATCCAGCCCAACAGCAATCGGCCCGTTTTCCTTTGTCTGACCCGCAGCCCAAGTCCCTTTTCCAATTGAATTAATTTCCTCGTCGAACCCTAAATTTGCAAAGACACAATTTTTATCCCCAATCTCACCTTCCACTTCAACGCCGCTAGATATGCCCGAATAATCCACAACATGAAGGCGTTTGAAAGAGCCATCACTTCAACATAGACATCGTGTACAATGAGCTGAAGCGCTTGCACTTGGTCCATCACTGACCAAGTGTCAGCCATTTTGTAATCGAGGAACTTCACCACAACCAACTTCTTAATTCTGGAATTCTCCGTTTTGTATTTTTTTTCAAGAGCATCTCATAGCTCCTTTGCAATCAGCATGTTTGCATAAACATAATACAAGCTATCAACTAGATCATTAAGAATATAATATTTAAATAAAAAGTATCCGTTGATCCACTGGTTATATGCCGTTTGTTTGTTGATGTCGGGTTCCGCTTGGCATGTTTGCTTTGACAATGGGGGCATCCGTTACCTACATAGTTGTTGAAGATAGAAAGATGCATAAGCTAACTGTCAATAGCTTCATTGAACTGTCTCTGCTTAGCTTCCAGCTTCTCAAATCTTGCATTGTTTTTGGCGTTAATGCCTGATCACTCTGATCTCTAGTATTTCCCTTATTAGATGGTGATGCATAGAGAGATGTTGAGTTGTTATATTTAGTCATCCCATAGTTGGGCTGTGAATATCCCCGCTGTCTGTTTAAGAAATTAGCTTCCTCAAGATAACTCTTCTCTTCCTACATTCCTATCAAAGCAAACAGTTTATCTTTCAATGCAGCAATGGCCTCCAACTTTTGCGTGTTGATTCTTTTGCTTATGTTGCTGCTTTGTGACTCAATTTTCTCTGGGTGGGCCACTGATAATTATATGATACAACTTCTTCTAAGATTATGATAGCATCAGTCGAATTCCTTGCCAGTAGAAAACCTCGTGCAGAGGCATCCACCAATGTTTTAATAGGTATGGTGAATCTATGTAGAGATGACACACCTGTTGTGCTTTAATGAATCCATATTCTGAACATCTCCTTATCATATCTCTATATATCTCTGAGGCTACATATAGTGGCTCGTCTACTGCATGTGTGAACTGAGTGATCTCCGCCTGTAATCGAATAGTCTTCTTCCGTCGCCGTGCCGGAGCAACAAGAAACTGGAGATCTAAGATGAAGAAATGGACGGGGGATGGATGAGGGAAGAGGCCGGAAGAGGGTTTTATTTATTATTTTTATTTATTCAGTAAGGTTATTTCAGTATTCTAAAATATTAATATTTTTAAATTATTTTAATTAGAGGCATGTAAAGAAAAATGATGGTGTGTTTAGAAATATCATTTAATTTTAAGCACTCGTTGACTAGATAATATGGTATAACCGTATAAGGTTGAATATATTTAAATAAGATGCCTTTTATCATATAAGATATTAATATTATGTTTGTTATGATATAATAAAATATGTGTATTATTGTATATTGTTTGGTTAGATGTACTAATTTTTTTTTTTTATAAAATTTTACTTCTTAAAATATTATTTAATTAGTTATCATATATTGTGTGATATAATCTATAATAAAATTTTAATTAATACTCCTATATGTAAAGTTATTTTAATATGAAATTTTTAATAATTTTATATGTTATTACATATCACACCTATGATACGTATTATGTAATAACATATAAATGGTTGACACGCATTGGATACTTATATAATCACGGACTTTAATTTTACAAGTAAACATAATATTATGGTGTTATAATCTCTATATAATTTAACTATCAAAGCTTTCATTTTTTTTTTCTCTATCCACCAAAATATCCCCCTCAATTTTAACTCAAATGTCTTAAGATTGGAAAGTAACTTAATTGATGGATAAACAGAATCATGAATTTGAATTCCTACCATAATCTTTTGAGTATTCAAATCTTTTAAAAAAAAACCAGTTGCATAAAATTTGCATCTCTTTGTGAAAAAAGAAGGGCAACAAAAAATCTATCACAAATTTACGAACAAAAGGAAAATCCCCAAATAAATAGAAAAATAAACCCTCGAAAAGTACAGCCATGGAACCCTATAAAACCATAAAAACGACTGCCTGTTTTTCTTCCATATAATCATTTTTATTTTTTTCAGAAATTCGAATCCCTTTTGAAGGAATCCAAACCCCATAAAAGGACCCAATTTTTTTTGGTTTCCTTTACATAAACACATACTGTATATATACGCGCCCAATTTCTCAGACCTACACACAATAGCTATAGAGAGAGAAACAGAGAGAGTGAGATGGAGGATGAGCAGCAGCACGAGCAAGACGACGATGTTTACGGCGGCGACCTGCCTGACGAGGATTACATGGAGTCTGAATTTGACCCTTCTGCCGATGCTGATGCCGGCGGTGAATCCAAATCGAAGGTATGTGCCCACGCAGAATATTAGTTGGGATGTATGGGTCGCGCTTAATTTATTAATGAAAATAAATGGAGTGTACTTAATTATTGGAGGAGTTGCGTACAAGGGTGTTTGTGTGTGATTTAGGTCGTGTTTTGAAATTCTGCAGGAGTTGGAGACTATGAAGAAGAGGTTGCAGGAGATTGAGGAAGAAGCAGGTGCACTTCGCGAAATGCAAGCCAAGGTTGAGAAGGAGATGGGAGCAACTCAAGGTTTTGTCAAATTCGATTACTTTTAAAGATTTGATTTTTTAGAGTTAGAATTTGGGATCTATATTTTTCAGTTAGGTGTTTGTTGAATGCAATTACTATGTAATTGCTGTGGAAGTTTACGCAATGAAAGTTTAAACTTTTCATGGTGAAGATATTGGAACTGCGCATGAATATGATGAGGGATTTAATTGCAGGACTCTACTGTGTTAACAAATGTGTGTTAACGGATGCATGCTTTGTATTAATAAGATTTGTTGTGTTTCAGTGGGTAATAAGTTCTTGCGTGGTTTCATTTTTCTTTTTAGAATTAAACAAACGTTTATCTTTAGTTGTATCATAAACTGCATCCAGCCTCTGCGGCTGCTTTGTGTTGCATAAGAGTTATATGGAGGTTTCTTTCCATTTTTCTTGTGTTTTCCCTTTATTTTTTCTGTAATCAATGTAGGACAAATGTGAGCCTGTGAAAGACGACAGCTGTTTCTGGTTGAACCATCCTTCATCTGAACTTTATTTTGACCATAACCCTGAAGATTCAGTGAAATAATTGAAGTAACTTGTTGTAGGATAAAAGACAATATGATGCTCTCTTAAAATGTTTGAATCTCTGGACTTGGATATGATTGGAAGTTGAAGCACGATATGTGTTTTCATTAATTTGAAAGGTTTGTAACTGGAAAGGAATTAGATGGTGGAATCTGATATGGAATCGAAATGGTCAAATTATTGTATTCATTTTTCTTGAGAGTGGTGGCCTGGCTTACAGTCCACCTGAATGACCTCCAAGCTCAAATATAAGAATCAAGATGTATGTAGAGGAGTAATATTTATACTATTAAACTGAACCAAACAGAATCAAGATTTTTGGGTAGGCAATTCATGAAATGAAAAGCAGATTGAATAGTTTGGTTGAGTTCACTGACCTGGAACTTATTGAAAAGTTTTAAGTATAAAGGTTGCATTAGGACTGAAATCATTGAAATTCAAATGTTGGATATATTTTCAAAAATATTTGGAACCCAACTATATTGAGTTTTTTTCCCGTCTCTACTGAATACCAGAAGTCAATACTGCTTGGCTGGTTTTCCAATTCCTGAAAACCTAGAATGTAGGTAAAACTTTGGCCATGAAAGGATAGACTCCTGATGTTTTGTGGTCTATCCATTCTGATTTATCAAATGTAGCTTTTTCCATTTATCAAATTATATGGAATTGTATTTTATTTCTTCTATTGGTTTTGCTCCTCCTCATCCTCCCCGATAACCCTATTTTGACTAGATCTGAAAGAGCAGAATTGCGCCTAAGGAACTTCTTTTGTTATGCATATTCAGTCATTGGGGGGGCATCAGGCATGCAATGTGATTAGGCCTGAATTGTGATTCAGTTGAATTAGTAAAGTTTGGTTATCAATGGAGAAATATTCAATAGTCAATAAATATTCCTTGCCTTTTTCATGTTTTGTTCCTGCAGTTCATATTTTTTCACTTCTGTAAGAATTCTTGCCCTATAATTCTTGTCCCTTTATAGGGACAAGTTTAATAGAGCAGTCACTTCAGAGTTCAGACTGCTTCCTGGAAACTGTTGGGTTTCTACATTCAGAAAAGCAGTCAATGTTTGTTATCATTGATGAATTTTAGATGGTGGCCAAGTCTAAGTTACTATGTAGCAGCTGTGGTTTCATGTTAAGCTGGGTGTATTCTCTATTGCTTACCTTTTCTGCCTTTTGTTCTCAGTAGGGAAATACTTAACCCGAGTGCTATTACTTTTGTGAACACTTACAATTGAACCTACACTATTTTCACTATGTCAATTTTGTCACTGAATGCATACAAATCATAATCAACTAAAAGAAAAATGAGTTTGCTATTGTCTGGCTGATTGATTGCTGTCCTCTTATTCTCTGATTAATGTTTAATAAGTTGTTCCTGGGATTGGGAAGGTGGATGAAAAGCACAATCTTATTTCTTCATATTATATGTAGGCCTGATTAATTTGCTGAAAATTATTCTTGGAATTTGTGACTAACAACATTGCCTTTCTTCTTTTTGTGCTTATTAGATGATTCCAGTGGTACATCTGCTAGCCAAGCTGAAAAGGAGGAGGTGGATTCTCGATCCATATATGTTGGTAATGTAAGTTTCTTGGTCCAGTTTCTCAGTCCAATTTATTGGTTGCTCAGCTTTCGATAAATTTCAAATTTATCCTTTTCCTCTCTGCAATGCCGCAAGTTTGTGGGAGAAAAAAATGCCATTAAAACAAGATGGCATGGTAAAACATATTTCATGCTCAGTGTAGATATGACATCTTTTATATCTATCGAATGTGGTAAGTTAAGCGCTCATACTTCGTGTGTCGGATATATCTCATATAGTTCTGAGCTCCAATAAACCATCTGATGTGAACGATAGATTATGTCAATATGATTTTCCAATTAATTCTCTGAGCTTGTTCTTTACTTCTTTTGTATCTTGAGCTATTATTATATTTATCTTCTATAATCTTGAAAGACTTGTTCGGCATGGTTTAGATGTTTGCTGTACACCTGAGACCAGTTTCACGACCGATTTGTATGTTGAACTATATGTGTAAATATGTAGAATTGACATATGTGCATGATTCGTAGCTTATAAATATGAACTCTGAGTGCTTTTGGGCATGAAAATATTTCCATGACCGAAGTGCTGAAAGATAAATTCATGCAATGGGCTTAATTAACTTATTCATGCTTTTGTTCAAGAGTTGCCTCCAGCATAGTCAGTATTGTTCTAGATAAATGGTTGAGTGGTTGATGATCATATTTCTAGTGCCCAGTATTCTATACTTATTCTTCTTCCTACAGCTTCAATAGATGGTTGTATCACAGTAAAAATTCATCATTGCTGTTATCATTTCTCTTTGCTTCCTGGTTCAAACAGGAAAAAGGTTTTCCTCTATAGTGCTACCCATCCATTTAGTTCAAAAGTATACCCTTGCTTAATGTTGTGAGTTTAAATGCCCACTTGCAAGCTAATGAGGCGCATATGTATATTTTCTCGGCCTAATTGACTAATCCTTTATTTGAATTTAATCCAAGTGCAGGTGGACTATGCATGCACACCTGAGGAAGTTCAGCAGCATTTTCAGTCTTGTGGGACTGTAAACCGGGTCACTATTTTGACAGACAAGTTTGGTCAACCCAAAGGTTTTGCTTATGTAGAATTTGTGGAGATTGAGGCGGTTCAAAATGCTCTGTTGCTAAATGAATCTGAGCTGCATGGCCGTCAACTGAAGGTTCTTGTACTTACCATGGTCTGAACACTGTTGCAGGGAATATATGCTAATCATCACAGAAATTATATACATATGGTGATTTGACAGGTATCTGCTAAGAGAACTAACATTCCTGGAATGAAACAATATCGAGGAAGGCGTCCAAATTTTGGTTCAAGAAGGCCTTATATGCCCGGTCCTCCTGTCTTCCCCCCTTATGGTTATGGGTGAGCAAACTAAATGCTTGTGCTTTTTGGCTGTGAGAAATAATGGGTGGTCATAGATTGCATTCAGTGATTTCGTTTGTCCTCTGTGTCTTCAGCAGCTTGAGTTTGATTTGCAAAGTGTTGCTGCAAAAGTATTTGAGCTATCTTTAGTGTGCAGAAATGCTTTGTATATCTACCTAAGAGTTCCTTGTGACCGTGTTTTTGTCCGATCAACATATTTGCTTCAGTTTTCCCTCACTATATGGATTTATGAGCATCTGTATGGCTGCGTAATAAATAAACTAACATAATCACAAGTTCACCACTTAGTTACTTACCACTATGGGAATGGGTTCTTTGACTGAAATTCATTACAATTTCATCTGTTTTGCCAGCCTATCACAATAAAGTGACTATTAGTTTTTTAGTTTGCTCCCAGTCGATGAAATTGCATCATGGTTAGCATATCTTTTTTCGCCTGATCCCAATATTTTCTGTGCAGGAGGGTCCCCAGGTTTAGGCGCCCTATGCGCTACAGGCCGTATTGATGAAAAGTTTGCGGCCGGCCTGCTGTAAGATTGAGGAATAACTTGGATTCAAGCAATACCTACATTTAATTGTGCCTTCATATCATATACTTTTTCAGATAACTCTATATGGCTAATGGCTAGATTTAGTGTGATATTCAAACTTCTTGTTAACTTTCGATTGTAAGTTGTGTTATATTAGCCGCATGCAATTATGACTGCTATAGGCGAGGAAGAGAGAAAAGCTGATAGCTAGGGTTTTCTTATAGTCATTAAGGGTTCTAAAGCTTGTCTGAGTCCATCCCAAACCTCACATGTTGATATTCAGTGTTGTTATAGTAGCTCAGTGCCACATCTTATGCTAGCTGGATATTGATGTATTATCTTTTAGTGCCATTTTTATTTCTCTCGAGTCTGCATTACTTCACTACTGTAGTTCTTACACCTCACTAGGGCGCGAGCGCGCCTATGGTCGTGGACATGTAAAAAGTTGCATGATGATTGCTGTTGATGCTAAAATATCAACCATGCTTCTCTTTGATATATTTATGATGCAGGAACTGATATGGTACCATCTCGTTCTTGCTTCCTCAGGGCTCAAGTTCATGTTGTGCTTGAATTTAGCAATTGATGCTCATTATTTTCTTTTTCTTTTTTGTTTTTTTTTGTGATTTACTGTGGCTATGATCTGAAGTACATTGGTCATGAGAGCCCGTCTCTTGAATCATTTCTATTTCAGTGAGGCTGCAGCAAGGAATGTGTGAAAACTTTCAGTGGACTTGGAATGCTTTATTGAAAGTTGAAACTTGTGTTCTTGTATAACAAAACCTGATAGAGAGCAGCGCATCGCATTATCTTTTATTTCTATTTGAGTTATTTAAATTAGTTTTGATTATTTACTTTAGTTTGGGTCTGGCCCACTTATGCATGGGCTTTAGGGTTAGGGTTTGCAAGTATTATTTATAGGTGTTATTATCTGGAGCAAAGGGAGCAGAAATTGGGATTTGGGACGGTATTTTCTACCGTAAGGATTTGGGACGGTATTTCTATCGTAGGCCTCAGTTTGAGGAGTTCTCTTTTTTAATATATAGTTCGTATTTCTTGCGTCAATCACCTTTACTCTATCAAATTGGTCCGACCTGCCAACGATGGTGACTACCCGGAGCACCGAACAACGCCTGGAGGGATTAGAGAAGGTGGTTGAAGAACTTTCTGCCACTCTACAAGACTTTCGCGCCCACCAAGCTTCCACCGATGCAAAACTCGACGCCCTCCTGAAGAAGTTATCAATTTCTACTGATGGTACTGACGATGCGTCGAGCCCTGAATCTGAATCTGGGTCAGATCCGACCGCTCCTCTTCCGGTTCTTCAGAAGATGGACCTTCCTGGCTTTGATGGCACTGGTGCCCTAGGATGGCTCGCACGTGCTGATCAATATTTTCTCGTTCATGAAACACCGCTTGAGCAGCGCTTGAAGTTATCTCTGATTGCCATGTCAGGCCCAGCCATGTCTTGGGTGCAACTCTTATTACGCCGCTGCCCGATGTTGACTTGGGCTCGTTTTACCCATGAGCTCCTGCTACGTTTTGGGGAGAGCTCAACAATTAATGGTTACGAGGCCTTGGGCGCTACAAAACAGGTGGGATCTCTGGAGGACTACATTGCCGCTTTTGAAGGTACGGTTGCTCAACTTCCAGACTTATCAGATGACCAGTATCTGGGTTTTTTTCTAGGAGGCTTGCAGCACCAGATTCGCATGCAAATTCAAGATCCTACTATCACCGACTACTCAGCCGCTGTGCAAATGGCCCGAAAAATTGCCCATTCAGACCAGTCTTCGTCGTTGTCGGCCCGTCCCTACTCTACAACCAGCTATTCCTCGTGGCCCTCCTACACTCCGCGACCCACATCTGGAGCTCAGGGTACCTCTCCACAGCCGCCTCAACCACAATTTCCTATTTCCCCCACAACCACTGCTGCGGCTTCACGCAACCCACGTCGTTTCCGCCACATGACTGATGAGGAGTACCTAAAACACAGAGCTGCTGGAACGTGTTTTAAATGTGGTCTGAAATTCGGCCCAACCCATCGTTGTCCCCCGAAAACTCTCCATGTTCTAGTGGGGTGCCATGACAGCGATGCGATTGTCGAGGAGGATGTTATTGGGGACTTTCCGCCGGACTAATCTCTTGACTTTAGCCTTGAGGACAAGGCTGTTTCCACCAGGGGAGCAATTGATAGAGAGCAGCGCATCGCATTATCTTTTATTTCTATTTGAGTTATTTAAATTAGTTTTGATTATTTACTTTAGTTTGGGTCTGGCCCACTTATGCATGGGCTTTAGGGTTAGGGTTTGCAAGTATTATTTATAGGTGTTATTATCTGGAGCAAAGGGAGCAGAAATTGGGATTTGGGACGGTATTTTCTACCGTAAGGATTTGGGACGGTATTTCTACCGTAGGCCTCAGTTTGAGGAGTTCTCTTTTTTAATATATAGTTCGTATTTCCTGCGTCAATCACCTTTACTCTATCAAAACCTTTGTGGAATGTGAAGGTTATTTTTGCAGCAACTTGGTACATGAGAAGCAGTGTCTACAGCTTGTGAAATACATGAGGGTACATGAGAAGCAGTATGTTTACTATGCTCAATTTAATGGTAGATATTGTGCCAGTTTATTTTAGCAGTATGTTTACTATGCTCAATTTAATGGTAGATATTTAGTTTATATTTGTTTTCATTTTTCCTTGGTTTTTGTTCTATTTTCTTCACTAAAATCTACTTGAGCACACTTTTCATATTTGTAAAAATAATAATAAGCAACTTCATCACCTAAAGATGAATACTGGGTTGGGCACTTGTAGCATAACTAGCAATTGGAATCCAATGCAATAAATGGTGAAAAACTTTAAATAGTTATTATGTATACAAAAAATGTGAGTTTAAAAGCATACGAAACTAGCCACTTTTGACCATTCTCTATTGTTTTTTCTGCAAAATCATTATATACTTTTTGAAATGAAAATAGTCCGTTGTGAGTTGTGACCATATCCCCGAACGTCATTGTGGAACATTAGTTGTCAATCTCCAAAGATAATGTTGCACCAAATAAATATAACACATTATTGGGAAAGCTATTTTCCCACTTGATAATGTTAAACTTGACCACCTCTTACAATCCTTTCAAGCGCTTCACATTTATCATGATTCAAGTTGGTTGTGGACTTGTGGTTGACTCTCACAACACATGATCTTCACCCCCATTTCTTAGACGTGATTTAATCATCTTAGTAGGATAGTCGTAGTCTTCTTTATTCTAGTTTAAGAGTGTGGCCTTTCCGTTGCAGTACGTACCTATCTTGGATAATATAACATTTTAACACACGTTTCACTTCTTCGAAAGGAAGTAATTGCATTTCCATTTGGTTTCAAATAAATTCTATTCTATTAGTAAACAAGCTTATTTGCCCATAGTGCCATAAACACCGCTTCGGGAAGTGTATTCATGGGCAGAATGCTTGTTTTCGATGCCATGATGAAGCGCATATGTGCTCAAATTGTCCCAATTATCAGAAGAAATATAGAAAATTGAAATTCTTTCATCTTAATTTATTGCTTTGTGTATGTTCTCTCTCTCATCAAGTACAGTAATTATATACTTTGTTGCCTTTCCAAGAATTCAATTTTGATTAGAGCCTTGGTGATTTTAAATTGACCCCTAGATCGGATTAGATCTCCCATGTCTTCTCGTGTGATATTCCGTGTGCCATAATTGACACATGAGTATATGACATGTCATAGAGAATGTCACAGGAGATCTGGTGTGAATAAAACCGACAATATGATTTCTCTTGACCAAAAAAATCCCATCCAAAAGTGAATCGATGACGCTCACATGACTAAGAAAATGTGTTGGTTCTTTTTTTCCCAAATCAAGGATCATCGTGAATCTCAGTTTTGAAAGCATAGAAGAAGCTTAAATTGAGATAAGATTGAGGGTATCAAGCCAGACGAATACCAATCTGCAACACGGATTTCGAGAAGGGGCACTCTACGTAAATTCAATGAAGAATGTACCGCATACACAATATTGATTTCGTAAACCAAAATTCTATCATATCTTAAAATATATATAATGTACTGCATACATTATATTTGAGCTATGTTAGATTGATATGCACTAATCATTATTGATAATTCATAATGCATTGAAACTTGAAAGTTAAATATTAGGAATTGATCCAGAAATTGGGGGGCCATATTCAACTTATTTGGAGTCAAAATTATATGAGGGGCAAGGGCGTCTTTTTATATTGAATTTGTATAAGGGTTAATTGCCTTAAAAATCATGAACTTTGAACTTAGTTACAAATTTAACATGAATTTTAAAAGTAAACAGTTAAAATATCAATTTTTAATTTGCGTGTTATTCAACATCCCCAAATTTCTATAAAATAATTTGACCTTCAATCCAACATACAATTGTGGCCACTTTGACATCATTTTAAAAAATTAATGGTCGAGACATGACGAGACGAGCAATTTGTATATTGGATTGGAGATCAATTTATTTTATAAAAAATTGGGGATGTTGAATAACACACAAATTCAAAGTTGGTGTTTTAATTATCTACTTTTAAAATTTATGTTAAATTTGCAATTAAGCTCAAAATTCATGATTTTTAAGGCAATTAACCTTTTATATAAAGTATTAGTTTTGATGGATCGATTTGTGCCATTTAGGATCACCCTTTCCTAAATTAAGTCCCTACTAATTAATTATTTCCAATTACGTATTAGTTAGTGCACAATCAATAAGATCACTTGATTTTACCTCTTCAAACTATTCACCATTTATCTGTAGTCACAAAATTCTTTGAAAATTGGGCACAACCTGATGGATTTGGGAGACGGTCCTTAAGAAGTAAACCAACTTCTATCGTGTAATGTTCATGGTGGATTATTCAGAACATACACGAAAACAGAATCATACCTAGTTCTCTTTAGATAAGTGTGGTTCAACTCAAATTCAGCATGGAAACAACATGTTATCAGCTCAAATTCAACATCCAATTCGAAAATAAGGTTGTCAACCTTCCATTAATGTTATCAAAGTGCCGAGATTAGTGAAGGAAGATCGAAGTATCAACTCCGGTTTAGAACATGTTGAACCCAAGTGACGATTTAAGTTAGAAATCTTCAAAAAATATCGCTTAATTTGGAAATAATGTGAATCCCCTCTGAATTAATGCTATAAAGTTCAAATATCATGTTCGAGAATGCATGTGATTGCACTGCAACTGTAATTTCGATCAAATGAGAAATCCATTTGTACACCTTTATGTTATTTATTTACATACATGAAAATCTTTGTTATAGTTGCAAATTAGACATTCAATATAATTGTTTGGAAAATAAGGAAAATCTTCGAACTCGAAGGGACGATTAAGATGGTAGTCGATTCCGCGGCCATTGGAGGCCTTTTTTTTGAAATATCTAATTGGCAACAAAGATTAAATTGATGAGAATTAAACTTTAAATTTATTTCTTAACCATACTTTTTTAAACAAAGTTTAATATATATGATTTATCCAGATGAAATTATTTCCTACACAACCATGTCAAGATAGTGGCATCCGTTTCTCTCGTTTACAAGTTTCGAACCTTAAAATTGAATGGAATTGGCATTCCTAGGGGGCGGGGAAGATTTGATGTCGCCCAATCGGGAGTCACCATTTTTTTTTTAAATTTACGTTATCCAATAGCTTAAGTGATTTTGAAGTTACATATTTAATGTATAATCAATGTGGAAACTCAAAATTGTGTATAATGATATTATTTTTTTTATCTGGTGATATATCCAGGGGCTACTAGCTCCCCGCTCCTTCCAAATTTTTTGATATATGTAGTGTATATATATAAATATGATATAAATTTTTTAATAAGTTTTATTCAGCTCCTTTCCAAAATTAATTAATAAAGTCGGTCGGGCTAAAGCCCAAATTAAAAATAAATTAAGTAATTATCCGTTTATCACTTAGATAATTAATTAAATAAAGAAATTTTTTTATCTCATTTATGAATTATGATTTTTAGCTAACTCAAATAAGTTACTAATTTTTTTTTATGTTGAATCAATCATTGATGAGTATGATGGTATGGATAGAGTTGTCAAATGGGTCTGGCGGACCTAGCCCAGCCCATGAAAATCACGAGCTAAGTGGGCTGGGTTTGCCCTGATGAGATGGGCTCACATGGGCCCTTTTTTAAAACCCAACACAGCCCAGGCCCAACTCAAGCCCGCTTCAAGCCCATCTTAGTTTAATTTATTAATTTATTTCACCATATATAAAAAATGTTTCAACATACTATAATTTTCAAAATTTAATACCATAACATCATATTACTAATTGTATCTTGTCATATAAATGATAAATGTATTCACTAAGTACAATTATATAAATTAATGTTGTCATTTAAAAATTCAAAGCCCACCTTAGACTCGACTCAGACCCACATTAAGCTCGGTGTGTGGGTTAGGCTGGGCTCATATATATTTAAGAAAATCTAGCCAGGCCCAGCTTGTTCCACTAGTGGGGCTGGGCTGGGTCGGGCTAGCCCGGCCCATATGACTTGAAATATTGCATAATGTATATTTTGGAAAAGTCGAGTAGTGCAGTCAAATGACATCGAATCTTCGCGGAAGATGGTATTGATAGAAAGTAGAAACGAACGTTTTGGGATCCCTAGCTACCTCGACCCAGTACTCGAAACTTGTATGAATAATTAGGGTAGTTCGGTTCGATTTCGGTTTAAACAGATTGAAAACCGATTTAAACCGAACCAAATGAATATATATTCAAAAATATAAATGAGTGAAATAAGACATCGAATCTTCGGAGAAGATGGTATTGGTAGAAAGTAGAAATGAACGTGTTGGGCTCCCCAGCTACCCCGACCTAGTACTCGAAACTTGTATGAATAATTAGGGTAGTTCGGTTCAATTTTAGTTTGAACATATCGAAAACCGATTTAACTCGGACTACTTGAATATAATAAATATATATTCTAAAATATAAATGAGTGAAGTAGAATACTAATGGATGGTTCAAACTTGGTACCTTTCACTTAAAGGCAAGCGCACTTGACAACTAGGCCAAAGGCCGTTTCTGTAAATATTGGTTTACAGAACCAATATATACATAGAATCAGTAAAATGTTGATTTTTACCAAAATCAACCGAACCGAACTAACTACTTTAGATTTTGGTTCGATTCAATGTTGGTTCTTAATTTGGTCAGTTTCGGGTTACAAACTTTCGATTCCGATTGAATTCAGTTTTGGGGGTTTGGTTCGGTTTGAATGCTCACCCTTATGAATAATCACCACGTGAACAACCATTTTATATTTCCACTTTTTTTATATTTTCAATTTCTTATATTTTTATGAGCACACTACATAAATTATATAATCACTACACGTTTTATAGGTACAAAATATTCGATTAATTATATGTTATTGCCTTATCAATCATAATCCCGTAAACAAAACACAAATATATATTTATGAGATGGTCTTCTATACGTCGAATGTACATAAGATCTTATATCAGAGATAAAAAAAAAAGTATCACTTTTAATACTAAAAATATCAATTTTCATACTAAAAAGTATTACGTCTATTTTATTAAAAATTACTGCTAAAAATAAAAGGTTAATTATGACAATTTTATAATTAGTACTGAATCTTCTAAATTATAAAATATAAAAAATATTATAAAATTCTGTCCAACGAACCCAAGTTTTTGCCTATATTTTATACATATGTGCATAGAATACAACCTCGGTATATATGCACATAATGTATGACAAAAACGTGGAATAAACCATAAACAATTAATATTTGTGGTGGGTTCTAACTTCTAACTAGTACTACGTTCAAATAGATAAGAACAGCCTCTGGTGCATCGAATCGCCACCTCCCCCTTACACTCATTATTTATTTAATTAATTGTTTATTGACTGGAAATCAATCAATTCATTCGCAATTCCCCTATTTTTTTTTTATAACAGTTTGGATTTCATTCCAAAATGGATGACAGCGTAAACAAAGTTGAAAACGCCTTTGAAAATTAGTGGTGAGTCTGTTATCCAATCTAAATGCCGCCAGCTCTTCGCCGCGTCCGCGGGTCATTATCATATAGCGTTATTTATTTGGCCAAAACCATATTTGAGTGTCTCTACTCTTATAATTTTCTAAATTGAGTTCATGTACCTTAGTTATAATAAAATAAGTTCTTATATTTACATTTTTATTAAAATAAGGTTCCTCATAAAATTCTCACATTTTAATTATAAATATCTTCGTTACTATAAATATGACAACATAATATATTTTCATACAGTACTGAATTAATAATCTAATAATGCAATTTAACAATGCAAGGGTCTTATTTTAACAAAAATATAAATATATGAACTCGATTTTACCCAACTAAAATACAGAGACCAAATTAAGAAAATTTTAATAGCATAGAGACCGAAGTCTTTTTTTGTCTATTTATTTTTAATGTTTTGAAGGACCTACGACAATTTCTTACTCGGCTTTCATTCTTGATTAAAATCAAGCAATCTAGCAAATCAGGACATAAAAGAAAACTGCCTAAAATTCGGGGGTGGAACATTACCCAGAACACTTCATTAATTTTTTTCCAGCAACTTAGTTGTATGTTCATTTTTCTACACAATGGATCAACACTTGTTTCTTAGGCAATTCCACGAATAAGCAAGCTGCAAAAAATATATGTCAACAAATGTGTGTCTGAAAATGCCACTGATATATTAAAAATATAATCCATGGTGGATACCCAACAATAACAAATACTCTTATATTCAATGAATCAAAAGGTAAGAATCCATCATTTTTTTCCTTGAAGCAGCATTTATTGGAGAAAGATAACTCATGAATAATTAACTTTAAAAAACTATATACATCGGGAAAATATCTTAATCTAGATAAATCTGCATACAAATTCACAATGTTTGAGGAAGGATTTATCGGTAAAAAATTATCACATGAGAACATCTAGTCCCAAGTTGTATGTGCCAATTGTGTATCAAATATTAAAATTATTATTTTTCTTCAATTTTAATTTCTTTTGGCTTAGTATAATTTTACATTATTATTTAGGATTTATTCCACCAAATTAGGATTTATAGTTATTTTTTAGTATTTAATTTTTATTTTTAGGTCAATATAATTGATTTTTGGGATTGGTTATTCCAAACTTAAGATATATAATTTCTAAAATTTTTATTTTTAGCAATAAATATTAATTATGATTAATTATAATATAATATAGATTATATTTTTATGAAAAACATTATTAACATTATACAGTTTTGATATTGGCACACACAATTTGGGACTAGAGGGTCTCAACTGAAAAAATTATACTCTCTCGTTCTCATAATTGTAGACTATTATTTTTTGGGGATGCTCTAAAATTATACTCCCTCCGTTTCTGTTTAAGTGTGATTTTGAATGAATGCACACAAATTAATAAACTAATTAACTTACCTAATATACCCTAGTGTGAATACATTAAATGAGTTAAATATATATGTTTGAATGCATTAAATGAGGGAAAATATGAGAAAAATGTGAATTTTCTATCTCGAATTTGTAGAATGACACTTTTTATGAAACAAAATTAAAATGTTAAAATGATACTTATTCAGAAATGGAAGGAGTAATTTTATTCCTTAATTGAGATTGTATTAAAACATTATTTTACAAATATTATCCTATTTAATATTCTTTGAAATCTAATCTGAAAGGAAAATTATAAAGAAGAAAATAAGGACAATATAAGATAATTTTATATAAATTGTGTCTTTTCAATACACATTAAATGTGTTTTATAATCTATGTAAAAATAAGGAGACTACAATTACGGGAGGGATGAAGTGCAAAGTTAGTTGAGAAATATGGTGTACTAAATACATACTTTTCTTTTCTTTTTTGCAAATAATAAATACTCTCTCCGTTTTTGAATAAGTGTCATTATGGATGAATGCACACATATTAATAAAGATATTAATTAGATAATAAAATTACTTTATACTTCCTTATGTGAATACATTAAATGAGTTAAATATGGTTGTTTGAATGCATTAAATGGGGTTAAATATGAGAAAAATGTGAAATTTTTATCTCGATTATCTAGAATGACACTTTTTGTGAAACAAAATTAAAGTGGTAGAATGACGGATGATGTAAATTTCTGTGCATATATTGAAAATGTCGTCACCACTTTCCACCTCCCTAAATTAGAAGATGAATTTCTAGCTAAAGCCGACTTGAATTTTTATTGTCCATTTAAAGACGATTGATAAAAAAGGAGTGAAATCTTATGCATTATACTGAATTGGTTGAGTGAAGCAGCATTTATCATTTTATTAAGGTGAGGGAAATACTAATCCTTATAAGTTGGTTTTGTGAGAATGAGTTGAATTCAATATTTATTTTTTTAATATTATTCACATCGTACGTGACAGAGCGTATTAAATGTCTTACATTAGTTATTAAGATGATGACAACTCTCCCCTCTTATATGCCCCACATTACGTATTAAATATTCCACATTTGTTTGGTAAAGTGGTAGTTGGACGCATTAAATGTTCCACATGTGTTGGGTAAAATGGCATGTGTTACCTCTTAGGCAATGTTTGGTATACTGGTACGGATATACCCACATTAATAAAATCTGGATTGCTTTGAAAGATAATTGCGTATTAGCTATTTTAATTGTGTGTTTGGTTATTAAGATAAATATACTAAGATTGTTTCACACATCAGTTTGGTACATTATTTTATTTGGTAGACTAAGTTCTGGAATGAGTAAATTAGTTTAGGCAATGTTTGGTAGCCTAGATAAAGACATATATACTAAGATTGCTACGCCAGAAACTGTATCCGAGGGGGGACGCCGGATACATTATCCAGCCGAATCAGTAAATTACACTCCGGGCCTCGCGTGAATGAATAATGGCTACCAAACACACGGTTCTTACTGGATACCTATACTAATATGGCTTAATCTAGGCTACCAAACATTGCCTTACAAGTCAGCATATGCCCCACATTGTGTATTGTATGTGGTTGGGTGTATTAAATGTTCTGCATTTATTGGGTAAAGTGGCATGTGCTATTTTATTAAAGTGAGAGCAACCCTCCTTTTAGAAGAACTCCAATATTGGCCTAAAACACAATTTTGGAGTAGTAATTCACTCCAATGTTATTTCAAATTATGCCCTAAATTTGGGGTAAAATTTGGTGTTGCATCAAACTGGTGATGATAGATCTCACAACACATTTAATGAACTATTTTATTATTTTAAAAAACTATTAAATGGATAAATTCAATAAAAGCACAATTAATTTAGTGTTCGGTTCAAGAAATTTATTACTCGATATAGAGAAATTAAGAATAAAGATGCACACATTGCACTTTAAAATGCATTAGTGAAATATATGTGGCAAAAATATACTAATTTGAGCATTATGACCAAAATATATGTGTTTTAATAAATGTTGCGGTCTCGTAACATTTTCCACTAATTGTAAGAGTATGATGATCATTTAAAGTGCTTTTATTATTTTAAGCACATTATATGTTATATTTTTTTAATAGTATATGATTTTTTAATATTATATAGTTTTTTTTAAAGTATGTAATTAATATTTATTAATTTTGAATAATTATTATTTTAAAAAAATATTAAATCATTAAGCATATTCATATTTCAATTATAAGACAAAATAAAATTTTTAAGAAAATATTCTTATTTGGTGTAATATTTGGCGCAGAGTATTGAAGTTGTCAAAAAATTTGGTGCAGAATTTGCACCAAATAGATGTTTAGCATTGAAGTTGCTCTTACAAACCATACAAACAATGTGGGTAAAGTGGCATTTTATTAAAATGAGGGTAACCAGGATTTGGTTCAAACAAGTATTATCCTTCGTGTGAGAACTAAAAACGGTGCTTATTTACTACGATCTTATAGCTTATTTTATTATATTTTAGTGCTAATTTTTTTAAAAGAAAATTATAGTTTATCTTGTTGTGTTTTAGTGCTAATGATAATAGTACTAAAATACAATAAAGTAAGCTATACAATCATGATAGATAAACATAATTCATAGTTTTTACACGAAATACTCTACTTATTATAACCCACCCCAAAGTAACCCTCCCCTTACAAAATATTTTTTATGAGCGTAAGCTAGACTCAATGTCCATCACTAAGCAAACCTTATGCATTATAATTTATAACCAAATTAAAAGCTTTAAAAACAGTTTGAATTATAAATTAATTTGATATTATTTCACATGTCCAGTTGTCCAATAATCTTTTCAGAAAAAAAAAATGAAACATGAATGTCCACTATATCACATGAAATGAGGCATTATTACCCATTACATATAAAATTTCAGATAAGCACGGCAAAAATACAGTACATGCATCTAACAATCGCTCAACAAAAGAAGCAATTAATGATGAAGAAAAAGTTTCAAAGCGAAAGGGAACAAATCATGAACCAAAAAAATACAAATATGACTTCATTTTAAAAGTTTGTCTGAATTTTTTTAGCAAGGATTATTAATTAACCTCTCAAAATAACTAATGAAAAAGTAATATGCTCTTGTGATCTGTTTGGCCTAAAAATATAATAAGATGAAAAATGTAAATATAAAGTGGTTGCTTTATGATGTATGTAGTCCATCAAAATTAGTGGCTGTGCATTTTGTTTTGCTTTGCTTTAACCATCTACAAATAGCATTCTTTAGGGGTTTACCAATTTATTGATCTTAATATATAAAATGGACTTTTTCGTAATTTACTCGCCAAAAAAAAGAAGAAACTACTTGCATATTTCGAATCAAGTAGTTTGTATTGATTGTATATTGTCGAACAATATGATACTACTACTATAGACCATACAAATCTGGCATGTAAACGCTTTTTTGGTACAATTCAAAAATATATTGTTACTGTAAATCTAGCATGTAAACGCTGTTTCGGAACAATTCAAAAGTAATATATTGTTAATTACTAAATCGAATCCCATTTTTTTCTTGACGCAAACCTACATTCAACTTCTATTTATTTTGGCGTTGTCAACTATTTAATGTTTATTTTATTCATACATGAGCATATGTATAATCATATAATGAGTAATATTTATTGTTTATTTTATTCATACATGAGCATGTGTATAACCATATAAGGAGTAATGTTCTCTTACACGCTTACACATCTATTTTGACACACATTGGTAATCACCTAATGTTGCAGGATGATATGTCCCATTTGGAACACTCACCGGTAGAGATTTTTGTGTAAAAAGAGACGTTTCGGGTTCGATGCTAAAAAAATCACTATTTTTTTACTGTCTCAAATTTGACATTACCTTTAAAGGTCTATATTGTAAATTCAACAAGGCCTTTAAACGTATGTAATTAAAACAATAATTTTTTTTAATTGAGAATGGGAATTGTGATCTGTACTCAGATCTCTCACCTGTATTAAAAGGGAGTAATACTAACTAAGCTACATGCTAGTGCAGTAGTGCACTAGTGGTAATTAAAGCAACAATTTTAATTTGGATATTATTCTACATCTCCTAAATTTTGCTAGTTATCCAAGTTTGAAATTCCGAAAATTGAGGTTTGGCTAGGGAGGAAGAGACAAGTACGTTGACACATATCGAATTTCATACACACATCACTAGAAAAAATAAAAAATGAATAACATCAAAATTAAAAGTTGTTATTATGATTGGCTGTGTTTAAAAAGATCGTGTAAAATTTACTAACTTTACCAAAAAGACCGAGGGAGTTTAGCAATTAACTCTAAATAAATCATAAACATATAGAGGACAATTATATATATATTACGAAACACGACAATTTTGATTTACTTTATCTCTCAATAATTTTTTCCTTTTTGAGTAAGATGTGATAATCCCTTCCAAAATAAGATGTGTTGATACAAAAGGAAAATATAATAGAGAAAATAATAATAATAATGATAATGAGTGTAGTGTAATATAATATATTTACTTTGTGAATTGCTGACTCAAAGTCCATTCAAATGGATAACATTTCCCCAAATATGGCCTCGCCACAATTAATCCCAACCTAATCAAGAAAATTAATATTCACATGCTGATGCTTGTTTGAATTTACTTCAAATTTCGAAAATGGAGATTTATTGGCCCCATTAGCCCAACCGTTATATGCTGAAACTCGCAACTTTTTTGCAAGTAAAACCGATTGACTTCGTTTGCATCACGACCCCACCCTACCCTACCTCCAAATATATGTATCTATACATTTCTGTGTATATATATGCGTGCATAAGCAACTCTGATTGAACACCATCAATTTCATGCCATCCCGTGTTAATGTTGCGTCTGCATTGACTCTGGAGTAGTTCTAGTCACTCTTTGCTTCTTCCACACCTCCGCACTCGTTTCATTTTTATTGGTTGTTTCGTTTCAATTTATTACTTTTTTTTAGCTGTAAATTTGTGGAGAAATGAATGCTCTCGCCGCCACCAATCGCAACTTCCGGCAAGCGGCGCGCATCCTCGGCCTTGACTCCAAGATTGAGAAGAGTCTTTTGATCCCGTTTAGAGAGATTAAGGTCTGTTTATTTGATTTATGTTTCCGTTGATCATCATAACGTGTGATTTTTGTGAGGTTTCTGGTGATTTGATGAAATGGGGTTTGTGAAAAGATCTAAGCCTTTTTTCAATCTTTTTGAGTAGTCGATGCATCTAGAAAGTTTAATTGAATGGGTTGTGATCAGGTGGAGTGCACGATTCCAAAAGATGATGGAACGCTAGTTTCCTACGTTGGATTCAGAGTCCAGCATGATAATTCCCGTGGGCCCATGAAAGGAGGGATCAGATACCATCCAGAGGTCACTTTTTGCATTTTTTTCTCTCTTTTTTTAAGGGTAGTTTTCAATTGTTTTCTTTTTGTTGTTTTCTGGTTTGGTAGTTCTGGCGCCTAAGCAATAAGTAGTGTTTGATGAGGTAGAGATTGGATAGTCCATAATCCTTTTTTTTCATATTATTAGAGCTACAAAAATGGAGGATAAAAATTGTTAAAATCTACAATCTGGAGGTTGTTTAGTGCTGAATGTTCAATGTCTTTCTTGATGTGGATTTACTTCTTTGAGATGCTAAAATAATATTGACCACGGATAAGCTCTAGCTCCATAGGTTCTTTTTTTTACCTCCTGTAGGGGTTCGTGGATCGGCTTGCAATGCAATGCCTCGTGATCCACTTGGACTGGTCTCTACAGACGGGTTGATGTTGCTTTTAGGTCTACATTTGATAGTTAGTGGCACCAATGTTTGGCAGATCTTACATATGCTCCTGATTAATTTTTGTTTTTGAGTGATCGAGTGTAATTTGCACGGTTCAATACTTGCATTACCGTAGAGTTAATTAAACAATCACCAGTCAAACTACACCCTTCAATTTTGAATCCTCAGTAATGGAAATCCCAAACCAACATAGTTTGGTAAATGAACTTCCAGAACATGTGTCATCTTATAATCAAGGCAAAAGTGAAATGCAGAAGTAATTGATTTTACAAAATTCTTGTTGTTCGTTTATAAAATGTGTAATGTGTTACATATAACATTGATAACTTCTATGTTCGAGCTTCCAGTGACTTTTTTCTTTGGCTTGCAATATCTTTGAATTTCTTCTGAATTTTTTCATGTGTAATGAGGTATTGGACTTTTCCTGTCCAGTAATTACAATATATATTGTCATATTGCACACTGCTTTGGGTCAACTCCGAGCTGAGATATTACTCAAATTCTTTGTAAAGGTTGACCCTGATGAAGTGAATGCTCTTGCTCAATTGATGACCTGGAAGACTGCTGTAGCAGATATTCCTTATGGTGGTGCTAAGGGTGGAATAGGATGCACACCAAAAGATTTAAGTAAAAGTGAGTTAGAACGTCTTACCCGTGTCTTCACACAGAAGATACATGACCTTATCGGGGTCAATACTGATGTCCCAGCACCAGATATGGGCACCAATGCTCAGGTAAATCTTCTGTTTCTTTTTTTAAATCTAATCCCACCTGATTTCTGTAGTATCTGTGTAAGTTATTTGCGATGTGCAGACAATGGCTTGGATTTTGGATGAGTACTCGAAATTCCATGGTCACTCACCTGCAGTTGTCACAGGGAAACCACTCGTAAGTAGAATTCAAAATATGAACTGAAACTAATAAAGTCCTTTAGCATTTAAATAATAGTATATCAAATTAAGATATGACCTCATTTTACCTTCTTTAAGTATCTTACTTTTATGGTTGTTATGCCAGGATCTTGGTGGTTCACTGGGTAGGGAAGCAGCAACTGGGCGTGGAGTTGTATATGCCACTGAAGCATTACTTGCTGAGCATGGAAAATCAATAAAGGGCTTAACTTTCGCCATTCAGGTATCAATTAAATTTCACTCCATTTATTTTCTTCATAGTAACACTTTCTTAAAGTTGAGCATCAAATGTTTAACATTATTCAGGGTTTCGGCAATGTTGGATCATGGGCTGCGAAGCTCTTCCATGAAAGAGGTGGCAAGGTTGTTGCAGTGAGTGATATCACTGGAGCAGTGAGGAATCCTAATGGAATTGACATACCAGCATTGCTTCTGCATAAAGACGCAACAGGAAAGCTAGCTGATTTCAGTGGTGCTGATGCGATGGACTCCAATGATTTGCTCACTCATGAATGTGATGTTCTTGTACCGTGTGCTCTAGGCGGAGTTCTGAACAGGTTTTACATTTTATTCTAACAGATATAAATTGTCCTAAATGCTAGCTGAACTTATTAAATCTTCTGCGCTGACTGCTTTGCCTCTCCCTAGTCCCGTATATAAGGAAAAGGGCTCCTTTTTCTCTTCTTTCTTTTGCCCCCCTTAAAAAGAGGGATTAAACTTTAGGAGTCTTAGTCTCATTGGATTTTTTTTCCTTGATGATAGTATCATTAAGTCTTTTGGAGTTTCTTGACTGAATTCTATCTTAAAACGAAAGTAACATGCACAGACAGCATGAATTTATCCTTTTTGGTTGAGTACTGCCCATATCCAGGGGAATTATTTTGGTTTTTGGATTAATTGATTAAATAAAGACCTTTTATGTTACCTTTTCGTTTTACCTGTCATTAATCTAAACAATCATTGCATCCATTATGGCTAGAGTAACTTAATGGAATAAGCTTACAATGATAATCTCTAGACTACAGTGCTTCAATGAGCACCAATTGATCCTACTTAAATGATCACAATGAACTTATCTATCTTTTCTGACGTAAAGAGAGGCAGCAAATCACATAGATTTTGAAGAAAAAAAAACACGAACAATATAGACTTTTTTTCCATTTTAGAGACCAGGATAGAGAAACGAAAGAGACTGGGCATGTTGCTGTGTGCCTACAGTTCTTTGCAATTGTTGATTATAAACTTTGCAAGCTATATTCTACCTGACTTGTAGTGGCTATTTCTTTGTTGAAGAGACAATGCTGGAGATGTTAGGGCCAAGTTCATCATAGAAGCTGCTAATCATCCAACTGATCCAGATGCTGATGAGGTCCGAAGTTTTGTTCTATCTATTTTTAAGGTCCTTCAACTAGTATATACAATTTCTTGATAAGAATGTTGTACTTCTGCAGATTTTATCGAAGAAAGGAGTTATAATACTACCCGATATATATGCAAATGCAGGAGGAGTGACCGTTAGTTATTTTGAGTGGGTGCAGGTTAGATTCTTATGGAGTTATGATCAATTATGAATAAAATGCAATTGAAATGCACATCTGTAGTTGGTCTGTACCATCTTCGTTTGTTTATATTTCTCTGACATGCTATTAAACAATATGGTCGACAGGCACACAGAATGGACTGTTTAATTCAATAAGATAAACCTTTCTGGAATTATCTTGATGAAACACTGCTAATTTCTGTATGCAGAACATTCAAGGCTTTATGTGGGATGAAGATAAGGTGAATCAGGAGCTTCAAAGATACATGACGAAAGCCTTTCACAACATCAAGGGCTTGTGCCAGTCGCACCATTGCAACCTTCGGATGGGCGCATTTACTTTGGGTGTCAACCGTGTTGCTCGTGCTACTCTCCTGAGAGGTTGGGAAGCCTGACATTCTTGTTGACTACATATTTCTGTATCAACTACTGCTTCGAAGATCAAGATAGCCCTTTGAAACGTTTCTTTGTTTCTTTAATATTCCTGCCCTGTGGGCAAGATACTCGTGTTCATTACAAGGAAATACAGCAACAATCTCGATTCATGCTTAATTTCTGAAAAAATACAGCTTTATTTGTTGAGAGCCTTTCTTGTGCTGCCTTTTGAGCTGGCTATGTACGTGAATTTGCAGAAGGAAATAAATTTAGTAGTTAAGAGACTTTATCAATGCATTATTTCATGCGAGTTTATTGTTTATCTTTGTTCTGTAATCTTGATTTATCTGTTATTTTTTAACCCCAAAAGATTTAAAATCGCATGTATTCCTTTCCACTGAGTTCAAAGCAACTCTCTCTCTCTCTCTCTCTCTCTCTCTCTCTCTGACTAACTAACCCGATCCTTTTGTTTAGGATATGAAATTTGAATGAAAGCATTAGTGAATTACCTAAGGTGAAGTCCAGATCTTGTTTGGTTGTATGAAGAGAAGAAAGTATATATTATAGCTCAGTTGGAAGTTTGAGATTACATCTTAATAATTCAGCTCAAGTGGAGTCATCTTATCTCCTAAAATTTAAGTTTATTTTTCTGAAAAATAGACATGTAGCATGGCGATGCTATAAAAGCACAACGTAGCAGAAGATAAGCTTGTGTAATCACTAAGTATGGGCTCCCATGCTTTACCGCCAGCCATCAAGAACAAAAGTGTGAGAGAGAGAGAGAGAGAGATATTTTCTTGTCAGCTACTGATGGCATCCATTGGCATAACTGCATTCATACAAAGAGCTTGCAGCTCTCAACACACCACTAAGAAAGTATCGAATCAGGCTAGACCTGCACACTCTATAGGAATGAAGCAGGCGAGTAAGGTTGTCACTCCGAATGTTGAAGCTCTTAAATTACCCGAAAAACAAGAAGAGCCTTCACTACTGGCTAGTGGCAATGCAGAGGAGCTCAGGGGTGAGATCCACAGTTCCAAGAACACCGACCAACATTCACCTCCAAAATTTTCTGACGAAAGATGGAAGAATGGGACGTGGGATCTCAACATGTTTGTCAAACAGGGAAGAATGGACTGGGATTCTGTTATTGTAGCAGGTACGCGTTTCATGCCTTTTCTTATGTAATTACGACATGAGCGTTGTGTTTTGGAGTTTCAACAAAGTGTAAAAAGGGAATCATATTTGTGTCTCAACCTTGCAGAGGCAAGGAGGAGAAGGTTTCTGGAACTGAATCCAGAAGCCTCAACAAATGAAGAACCGGTGGTATTCATGAGCTCGATTATACCGTTGTGGGCGTGGATCGTTCACTCTCATCTCCCTGAAGCAGAGCTGCTAAACGGTTAAATTAACCTCGGTCTTGCACCGTTACTGTCTCTATGTAGTCGGCCTCTAACAGAAGTTGATGAATCTTGCAGGTAGAGCTGCAATGGTGGGATTTTTCATGGCCTATATTGTGGATGCTTTGACGGGGCTAGACGTGGTTGGGCAGACTGGGAACTGGATTTGCAAGGCTGCTCTTCTCCTTACGGTTGTTGGAGTAGTCGTTTTCCGAAGAAAAGAAGATTTCGATAACATAAGGAAGTTAGCTGATGAGGCCACCTATTATGACAAGCAATGGCAAGCGTCGTGGAAAAATCCAGATGCTGCGAAAGACAAGATTAGTAAGAACAATTGATCGATCGAGTAGGATATAGGCATCTTAGCATCTATATATGATCTCGTTGTGTGCAAATGTATATGCAATGGTTGAAAGTTGAAACCATTAACTGGCTTTGTGTTTTGCTATTTCATGATAGTTTATTATGTCTACCTAGTTCTTTTTTAACTAGAATTAAGTGCAAAATGGAGGTCGGCAACCTAAGACAAGGACCAAGGAGTATTACCCTTGAGGCAATTTAGACAATGCCTCAACGTTTCTTAGACTTATTTTAGAGAGGTGGGTTGAAATAGAAATCAATCTTCTGTAACACCATCCAATTAGACAATCTCAATGTCTCAAATTAACACACACACACACACACACACACACACACACAAAAGATGACATAATTTGTACATATGAGAAACTTAAAAAAAAAAAGAAGGAATTTTTGTAAAATGACATTTAAACGTTTGTTAAATTTAAAAAAGAAAAATGACAGCATCATATTTACATTTATATTAAGTTGTTGGACTAGTTGAAAATAAAATGATTGCCACTAATCAAGTTCGTAATGCTATATGCATGACTACGGATCTCATGGTCTCTTAATTATTTGTTAAGATCATCTCGTGACCGCTATCATGCCAAAAAAAAAAAAAAAACTATTAGAGGTATTGTATCCTATTGGCATTCATAAGTCGAACACATAGTCCTTATTTTAGTGGAATATACAATTGGATGACGATGACAAACTAATGAACTTTTATTTAGGAACTCCAGAAGTGTTGTTGATTATGAATATTTTGGATGATGTGTTATGTTTGGTAGTATTTTGTGTTTATTTTCATGTTATTTGCATTGTGTTTTTGTTTATGTTGTGTATCGTTGTGTTGTATTATTTGTATTTTTGTGTTCGAATTTATATTTTGGTATTGGTGGTTGTTTTGTTAGGATTTGGAGTACTAAGAGTTTATTTTGAAAGCAAGAGCGAGTATTTGGAGTAGAAACTATGCATTTGAGTTGAGGAAAATATATTGAAAATGTTGACATTCTGACAGAGAAGCAGACCCCGCCGCGGCGGCCTATGCCGCTGGAGAGGGTTCACCCGCGCTGCAGAAGAAACCGCTTTGGTGGGTTAACCGCCGAAGCGGTACGGGATTTTCAAATCTTAAGCGCGATTTTGAACTTTAAAAAATGAGGGTTTTATACAGTTTTGGGGACGACATATTTTTGGAGAGTTTGGAGACAAGAACTACAATATTTTCTTTTTGGAATTGATCTACATTTCGATTGGGATCTGTGCAAGTATACTTTGTTCGATTTAAGCGATTCGTCAGTAATTTCTATTCACTCTTTATTTGTGATTGAGATGAATTTTTGTTTAGTTTTGGTAGATGTGTTGAATATGAGTAGGTAATTTTCTCATCTAGGGTTAGGAGAATTCGACTTTGAGGATTTGATTGATCGTTGATTTTTACCTCCTCCTAATTGAATTGTTCTTATTTCAATTATTCAATTGACCATTGTTTGATTGTTTGATGTATCAATTGAGATCGATAGATGAGATTGATGTGTGACCTTGGTTCAATTAGAGTTGTGCTTAATCAGAAACGCGTAGCATAATAATTAATTATAACGAGTAATTCTAATAATTTAGGTTCGATCATCGTGCGAGAGTGGGGATCGATATCCTTAATTAGGAGAGTTAATTGGGATAATTAATATGTTCGATAATCATAGTGAAATCATAATTCTCAGAGAAGAAGGACCCGATACCCTAGACATTTATCTATATATTAAATTGAATTATTTATTTGCTTATTTAAATTTGATATTGTGATTTTCTTATTGCATTCGTGACCAAATTAAAACCAAACCGTTTAGAATGTTTAGGACCATTTCATTTAATGTGAGTAGCATGAACACCAAGCCTTTCTAAGCTTTTTTTGAGAATACGACTTGAGAAATCTTACCATCCTTCATCTGACCTGGTTCTATTGCGAGCGATCTTAAGGGTAACTTTTAGGTTGAACGTGTTATCCTTTGATACCATGACAGGATAAACAAATATAATATGATATGTGCACCGTTAGTGGGAACTAACCACCACATAAAAAAAGGGTGCTTGGTTGGATTTCACGTCAGATGAAATTACGAGCTCTTTTAAATGATTTTTCACCACATTGCTGGATTCCATGGATGGTAAAGAATCTGGAATCATATTTTCTGATCAAGATAGAGCCATTGCAAATGTTATTGACCATGTGTTCCCTAACAACTATCATCCACTGTGCCAATGGTGTCAATTAAAATCTACCTTCGTTGGTAGCTTGAATGATGATTCTATGTCTAATAAATTGTGGCACACTTTCATGAATAAGGTACTTCTGGTAAAGAATTTGAGATCTTGTGGAAATATATGATTGAAAAATATAATCTCATCAACCACAAATGATTCTAATTAAGGACGTGCAAATTCCGACATAGATGAGCTTCAACATTCACAAATGATTGATTTTCTATGAGACTTTCAGCAACTTCAAGAAGCGAGGTCACTAATAATTTTTTTTAAAAAATGCGCACGAGAACTATGTCGTTGTATGAAAGGATACAATTTAGTTGGCGAGTTAAAGAAAGTGAGCATGACACGTATCTTAGCAAACTTATCAATTTTTTTAGAATGATAATCTTTTGAATTGCGAGGTAGAGCTGCATACTCATAATATTTAGAGGTCTACAATTTCAATTTGTTAATTATGTGACACCATAACTCCTGTACATCTTATGCATGGGCCGGCCCATCAGATGATCCGACCCAACCTGATCTGAAAAAAAAATGATAAAATACAATATCAATCTTTACACTAAAAAGTATCATTTAAAGTTCAAAAAGTATCAATTGTATTATTAAAAAGTAACTAGTCTGTTACTTATCTTCTATGAGTTTATGTAGTTTAAATTGTGATTTTTTTCATTCCAATTAATGTTTAGAGTTTGGGAGGGAGGGGGGGATTAGGTTTTCTTAAGGTTCATGATTTTGGGGTTCATAGTTTTTCAGGATTTTTTTAGTATTTTTTATGGGTTTTTGTTGTGTTTTTTTAGGGTTTATATATTTTTTTTTCAATTGTCATTTATATTTGTTTTGAAAAATTAAATTCATTATCGAGCGCAATGCACGAGCCTAAGCATTAGCGTCGCGCGAGTTGCCGAATTAAAAAAAAAATCATTCACTTGAATTTTAGAGTCCATTAAATAAATTTTAGGATATATATTTATATTTATTTTTAAAAATTAAATTAATTCATTTCAATTTTTAGGGCTCACTAATTATATTTTAGGGTATACAATTTGGGGAACAAAAAAAATAGAAAAATAAAAAAAATAAAAAAATAAAAAATAAATTAAAAAAAATAAATCCAGGCGCGTGTACGTCACACACTGCGCATTGCCCGTGTGCGTGAGGTCCACACACCTGAAATGGGGGGCTTTTGTTTGTTTTTTTCAGCACTGGGCTGATCCGGGTTAATGGGCCGACCCGTTTGATGGGGCGGCCCATCAGAGTCCTACACAGGAGAGTGACCCATTATGTGAACATTGTCTTTGTTGATCATCATATGTACGACTACAACACAAGAATGATTCATTTTGAATTTTCCTCTAACAGCTGAGGCCCCTCCATCATAAATGTGATATTCAACAACAACTCTCATATAGTGATGTGTTCTTGCCATTAATAGGAAACACATGGAACATTTTGCAAATGTGTCTTGAAAGTGTACATTCTAAAGAGATAGAGCCCTTACATTCTAATTGGGTACTACGAGCCACAAGGGGTTGTGCTACTAACCTAGTTATTTTCTATATATCACCAAAGTGATTCAATATACTTTCAACAGGGAATAAGATATAAAGTAATTTGAAAGTATGCAACTTAGTCTGTCTAATTATTTCTCCAGGATCAAATAATTTACTTTCAAACACTAATGCACATCGTCATCTTCCCCATAGCTATTAATGTTGTTGCATAAACTCCTATCAAACACACCACTACCAATTTTTATATTTGGCGCATGCAATCCCAAACTGTTTACATCGATTATGATCTTCTAAGATTCATATATGACACCTATCCTTGTCCATCTCCCTTGATCACCACGGTCTTTGGCTCATCTCCAAATCTTTCTTATTCTTTTTGGATCTGTCAAGACCAACTCGTACTCAATGCTATTGTGAGGTCTATTTCACCACAGTTGGTGTAATTCATTATAATTGCTCCCACATCTCACCAAGCGTAGGAACTTCTTCTCAATACGTTCGCAAATCCATCATGTGGACGCATGCATAGCACACTCAATGGATTAACAGAAGGAAAGAGCACCATTATTGAATACATACAGTCTATTAAGGCATGTATTGATGAACTTTCCTTACTAAACTCTCCATTTGATGTTGATGAACACATTTTGAAAGTGCTTAATGGAGTTGCTGGTGAATATAATAGACTCGGCGTTGTAATTAAAGTATGAGACTCATCCGTCTCTTTTGACAATTAAGTTTCATGAGAAGTTAATCATTCAAGAGGCTAAGCTTCTACAAGGCTCTTATCGTATACCGGTTTCAGCCATTATCCAAAACACCACTAAGAAATATGCTTCTTTTTAGAATCACTCAAACAATTCTCAAAATTGCTCCAACAATCACAACTGCTAGAACTCTTAATGTTGTCAAGGCCATTGTGCAAAGCATTGCTTATCATTTTGCCACATGCCTATCTAATCCAACAACAATGTCTTGATGTTTTCACCTCAATCACACATAACATCCTCTCCTCTTACTCCTTTCGTAGCCAAGTGCTTGCTTGATTCTGATGCTTTTCATCACGTCATTAATAATTTAAAAAACCTCTATCTACACTCTGATTATCCTGAAAATGATATTCGCTATTGATGATTGTACTGATCTTTGTATCACTCACATGGGAACCTCTTCTATTTCTTTTTCATTTAATATTTTCAACCTATTGAATGTTCTTTATGTTCCTATCAGACAGCAAAAATTTACTTTTTTTTTTTTAATTTTGTCGTTCTAATCATGTCTCTGTTGAGTTCCTACCTAACTCATTTTTGGTGAAGGATCTCAAGAATAGAGCAATCTTGATAAACACCAAGGCTGATGAGGATGGCATGTTTTGGTGGCCTAATCTGAAATCTCTACCCCCATTTGCTTTCTCATGTTTTCAGTGTTTTATTTCTAATTGGCATAGTCATTTAGGTCATTATTTGACTAAAGTCCTTAAAAATCTTGTGTCGTCTAAGGAAACTTCAGTTAGTTCTCTCAATAAGTATTCCTCATGTAATGCACGTTGTTGTAATAAAAGCATCAAACTTCATTTCTCTGAGTCGTCTTTATCTAGTATTGCTCCTTTACAAATCATTTATTTGAGAACATATTTCTCTACAAAACATTGGTCTCTTATTCCACTCCTCCATCTGTCTCAGAGCTCTTTTCCACTGCTCACATTCTTGCTCCGCCTTCTCCTCCAGTCTCCATTTGCACACCATCCTTAGTGCTGACCATTGATGAAATTGCCGACTCCATCACCTTCACCACCGGCTTTCCCATGGCCACCTGGGTATCTATCTCCTCCTGTCACACATTTTTCTACTTTATCTAAGCTTCTGTCACATAGTGTTGCACCTTGAGAAAATTACATTTTTGGTTTCATAGAACATCCTCTCATTTAGAAATGGTTCTGATACTTTCACTTTTGGTTTCAAAAGAAAAGTGATAGTGTCGAGATCATTTCAATGTTAAGGGGACATGTTAAGTTATGTGATTTAGATAAACATGGATCAGATCCTTCTAAATAGATTCTCTTGTTAGTTGTATATCAATTTTTTCTAATGTATCTCTTTTAGTAATTAAGTATATTTTCACTTAAGGGCATGTTAAATTATGTAATTTAGGGGGGTGTATTCAATTCAGATTTCATTGGATTTTAAAGGACTTTTAAAATCCGGGTATATTCAATCCAGACTTTTAAAAGTCCTTTAAAATCCTGGTGTATTCAATCCAGACTTTTAAAAGTCCTTTAAAATCATGGTCTATTCAATCCAGACTTTTAAAAGTCTTTTAAAATCCGAAGGTATTCAAAAATTCATGGACTTTAAAAAGTCATTGACTTCATTAGATTTCACCTCAAAATCACGTCAAAAATACAAATGATGAAATCTGACCTCTGGACATGAGATTTCGATGGATTTGAAAAATCCGGCGCGTGTTGTGTCCCAGCGGCCGGTGAGGAGTTGAAATTGGGCACCCCAGCCGTCACCCGACCCCAGCGGCCGCTAGCTTTGCCGATGATGGCACTCCAGCGGCCGCTGGGAGCAAGGCGGCTACTGCCCAGTGGCCGTTGCGGCCCGATTTTTTTCTGGGTCCACCAATCGTTGTGTTCCATCGAGCGCTGGCAAGAAGGATTTGAAATTCATTGAAATAGTCCAAAATCAGTCCGAAATCCATACACGAAATCCGCCAGACTCTACGTGGAGTTGAGAGACTCCATGTGGAGTCTATAGATTTATAAAATCCATAGACATTTTAAAGTCCATCAAAATCCATCAAAATCCTAATTGAATACACCCCCTTAGATTAATTAAATGATTTAGATAAACATGACTCAGATCCTTCTAAATAAATTCTCTTTGCTAGTTTTTTTTTTTTTTTATGTCGAGGGTAACCGCAGCCGCTATCGTGGTGTGCACTGGGTAAACCTCGCCCCTGTGTAATAGCCTGCAAACCTACACAAAGGAGGTAAACCACACTTGACAAGCGAGTAAACATTATAATATCATCTCTATATAAAGTAATTTTCTTGTAGTGTTTGGTGATGAAGATGTGATTCCCTTGTTATAGAAAGGAAAATTATGTATTTGTGATTATACAGTTGAATTTTTTTTTTTGGTGTAGGTCCTGTGATTTTACTCTTGATTTTGAATGGTTTTTCATGTTAAAAATCTCGGTGTCGTTTTACATATTGTGTGCGTTTTTCATCTTGATTGATTGTAATTTGTTCATTCAATACTCTTGGAGGTGCATTTTTCATCTTGATTGATTGTAGTTTGTTCATTAAATACTCTTGGAGTGGAGGATTGTATTTACCTTAATAATTTGTTGGGATTTCCATTGTACCGATATTAAAGTGATTTTATTAGGGGTGAGCAAAAAGTACCGAAAATTGAGAACTGAACTGAACCGAATTAATTCGGTTTTTTCGGTTCGATTCTTTTCAAAATTCGGTTCGGTTCGGTTCTTTTTTTAGCAAAAATTCGGTTTTCGGTTTCGGTTCGATCCAGAGGGAAAATACCCGAACCGAACTGAAAAACCGAATTTATATATATATTAGCAATAAAAATATTCGACTTTGTTGTACTTTATAGTTTATTCGGGTTTGTTTTGTTGGAATTTACACATTTTTGGACTTTATTCAATTGTTTATTGGTATTTTTTGAACTTGAACCTTAATAATTAGCTAATTCATACTTGTACATATTTAATTATATCGAATGAAGAGAATTTAAAGAAAAAAAATAGATTAGAAAATTTAAGAAAAATTTCAGTTCAAAACCGAACCGAACCGAACCGAAATATTTCGGTCCGGTTCAGTTCGGTTCTGATTAAAAATTCGGTTCGGTTCTATTTTTAAAAAATTTGATTTTCTTTGGTTATAATATTTTCGGGACCGAACCGAATCGAAAAACCGAATGCTCACCCCTAGATTTTATTATCAATTGTTCCTTCTAGAACTCTCTCGATCCTAAATAAACATATTCCTCTTATATTTCTGTTCAGTTTCTAAAATAACACTTCATCTCTTTTTCTTTTTTTGTATCATTCTCCGCTAAAAATAAATAAATAGCGCTAAATTTAGGATCTTGGCTGCGGCAGCCGCGGTGGAGGTGTATTGAGAGTTTGGCACGTCATTGAATTTGGTGCACTTTTTTGGGTGAAAAAAATAAAAGAAAGAAAAGAAATTCCGACTAAATCCTAGCAGAACCCTTTTTTTTGGCAATTTTCACATTGTCAAACAACAATTCAAAGGGGTCAAAATTGCTACACAAAAATAGGAAGAAAAGGGAGATGGGCACGAAAAATTCCAAGACTTCAACCTTTATCTAATTATATTAGACAAAATAAATGATGTTTTTTTTTCTTTCAAGACTACCCTAATTTATATTAAATTTTCGGTCACTATCTAATTGTAAACAATATGCATGATGCTCAATGCTGGCTTCCGAGAAATTTTATTTCATGAAGAAACTCTTTTGTTTTCTACTTTGGACTAGCTTTTGAACTTTAAATGAGTCAAGTCAATCGTGAACTAAATAGTAATATAAATGAGTTAAGCTTGAGTTTGACAGAATTCGCTAGCCATTGGTGGAGCCTAGTGGCTCAGGGGGGTCACCGGGCCCCCCTAAAATTTTAGAAAATAGTAGGGGTATTATAGTAATATCCTCTTTTAATATTGAAAAAAATAAAAAAAATATATATGTTTTCTTTCTTTCAATTCCATGCACGGAGTAGTAGAGATGGGCAGATCCACCATTTATCTTTTATCATTCTTCATCTTCTTTTTATTCTTATTTTTATTTTGTCAAATTTCTTCAATTATTTTTTCTTTTTCTTTTTTATAAAATTTAAATATATTACCATTATTTGTTGAGTTTTTCCCTTTATAACTATATACCTCTACCCTTAAATAGAGTGTGTTTGCATTGCTCCATTATTGAATTTATGGTTTATAGTAGTAGCTTTCATATTAAAAAATCATTCTTTTTATTCTTTTAAGGTGAAATTATTTACATCCACTTTTACAATTTATGTTTTATGTTGATTTTTTTTACTAATATGAATTGCTTCTTTTTTAATTGTATTTGTCAATCATACTTGAATTTTATTGTGTGAATCATTTTATGTTAGAATATAATTAATATAGTATCATGACTTTAATAAAAATATTATCAACTTCTAATTTTATGTCCGTATATTATTATTTGGGCCCCTGAACATAATTCCTGGCTCCGCCACTGCGCTAGCTCTTGTATGTAAACTTATTAATAAAAAATTCTTGAGCTAACTTGAAATATAAAGTTATGAATTTAATATTTAACATATATGTATTATCATACTTTAATTAGTGATAAAAATATTACTATGAGCAATAATAAATTTTAGTGTGTGTGTGTATTATTTTACGTTAAATGTATATGCGTTTTCCCAAAGAATTAAAAAAAAACACTAAATAATTTAAAAAGCCCCATGTGTTATAAAAAAATTCAACAAAAAAAAACTTTTAATACGTGTGAATCCACTTGTCAAGAAAGATGGTTGTTATTTTTTTTTTTTACCATTTTCGCTATTAAAAAGACAATTTAAATTTAACCTATTTATTTAATATAAATATATTTTAAATTATTTGAAATTATAGTATTTGTTTAAACTACTGCTCTTCTTTTACAATTGTTAGCATTTCCTATGTTTTGTATTGTTTTGAAATATTTATTCTTTAACTATAGAAATGGCATAATAAATTAGTGAAACAATCCAACGCATGTATTTTTTGTAAATAAGGCAATCCACGGTCACTACCCCATAGCGTGCTCTGGTAAACTCATGCATAACAATCTGCAAATCACACCTGAGAAACAAATCGCAATGTAGAATGATAAGCAAGACCTATACTGCTTCCGTGAATTTGAAATTGAGTCATTTAACCATAATTCAGTGCATGCATAATTCTTATAATTTTACAAAAAAAATTATAATATAAAAATAAATTGTACATCAGATCATATATGTAAAATACTAATTAAAATTAGGGTTGTATATGAGTCGAGCTACTCAAATCTTAACTCAATAAAAGTTCGTTCGATATTGTTTAGTGAAGCTCGTTAACTAAACTAGTCAATCTTGAGCTTGACACTACTCGACTTGTTAGCTCGTGAATAAAGTTATTAAGCAAGTTAGCTTGAAAATATAAAAATTGACACAGTTTAACTTGTATATACTTGAATTAGTATAAATGTATGCAATTAAAACATCAACTTTGAATTTGTGTGTTATTCAACATCCCCAAACTTTTATAAAATAAATTGACCTTTAATCCAACATAAAATTGGGGCCACTTTGACGTCATTTTCAAAAATTAATGGTCGAGTCGTAACGGGCTCAAAGAGACGAACAAATTGCATGTTGGATTGGAGGTCAAATTATTTTATAAAAATTTTGGGATGTTGAATAACATACAAATTCAAAGTTCGTGTTTTAATTGCATACTTTTAAAGTTCATGTTAAATTTGCAACTATGCTCAAAGTTCATGATTTTTAAGGCAATTAACCCTAAAATGAATAAATTTTAGTAAATATAATATTTTTGTGAATAAGATAATTTATTTAAAAAAGAAAATTGTGAATATTTAAATTTGAATCTAAATTTGAAAAGTCCATTTAAGTTGGAATAAGCTAGTGAAGCACAAAGTATTGAATTAATAAAAACAAAATGTAATTCGATAATAAACAAATTAAATCTGAGGTTGATAATACTTGGGCCAACTCGAGTGAACTCGAGTACAGCTAAATAGGTAGAAATAAGAGATTAGATGGGATTTTTAACAACAGTAAAATTGTATTGAATTCGGCGCGGTGGAACACATGACGTGCACGTGCCAAGCTCTCAATACACCCAAAAATAATCTTTAAAATAAAAAATTTAGAAAAACTCTCAAGTTTCAATTTTGGAACACATGACGTGCCGCCCTCTCAAACTCTCAAGTTTCAATTTTCGGGGGAATCATATAAACATTAAAATAAAAAATTTAGAAAAACTTTAAAATTAGTTAAAGAAGAAGAAGAAGATTATTATTATTATTATTATTATTATTATTATTATTATTATTATTATTATTATTATTATTATACGCGTTAAAATTATAAAATGGGGAGTGACTATTTGCACTACAAAAAATACTATTTGCACCTGTAAGCAATTAAAATTTTATCACCAATCAAATGGTGCCGCGTGGAAATTAAAATAATTAAATACCAAATTAAATTATTTATTTATATTTTAGGAATTTTATTTGATCAAATTCCTAAATAAAATAAATAATAATTTGATATTTAATATGTGGAAATTCTCAACCAATAAGCGATTGACAAGTGTCGAGCTCATGCATGGAATCAATATATTGATGTATGTGATCACAAAATGGCAATGAACCAATAAAATTAAGCCACACAAGCCCTAACAAGTGCACCAATTAGACGTCGCCACCTAAGCCCTAAATGCACCCTCTTTTGCCTATAAATAGAGGGTTTGGCCTAAGGAAACAAGAACAGGTTCAAGAGCTCAAGTTTGGAGAAGGATTCGTGAGAGAAAGCTCTCTTCAATCTTCAAGGTGTTCAAGTTGGAGATTCAAGACGTTCTTCGCGTTCTTCCCCAGAAATCATCCCAAACTCGACGTTCGATCCGGATCCAAAGTGCTCGACCCTCCAATCGGCGTTATCAACCTCAAATCCTCAAGAACAACTTGAAGATTCAAAGCGTTCTTCAACAAATCGTCCCAAAAACTACGTTTGATTCGGAATCAAGATAAAAATCCTTCGAATCGACGTCATATACCTCCAAGCATCGGATTCCTGAAGATCGAAGAGTAAGAACAACTTGAAGATCTTGAAGAACAATGATGAACAAATCCTGAAGAGAAGAATCAGAAGATCTAGATAGAGAATCGAACCACAAATTGTAATTTCAATCCAAAATCTTTTCTTTGTACAATTTTCCGGTGTTTATTAATTTAAATACTCGGAATTTGTGTTACAGCACCCCAAAATGAATTAACCTGAAATTAATTAATTATAAAATTACTTAAATATCCTTTTTAAATTAAAAAAAAATCTCTCTTCTCCGCCAGAAAATTCACCATCACCGTTCTTCTTCCTTTTTCTCCGATGATGTTGCGCATCTGTTCATCTGCTCCTTCCTCACATTCCTTACTAATAAAAATCAAAACTTTGCAACTAATCTCAATAACTGACGAACTTGATAATAGTAGAAATGATAATTGAAACTCTCCAAAAAATCCCATTTGCGTATCTATAGAGATCGTCGAGGAGTTCTTGAGGAGGAAGAAAATTCTTGGAAGGAGCAATGGCAGATCTGATTAACCCGATTGACATTCTTTCACCATCAAAGCCTTCACCTTTAGAAGTTTGGGTCAAGTATATGAGATAAAATTCTCTAGTCCATTTTTCATGTCCCACTATGAAATTTAATATTTTAAAAGTATTTATTACAAAAATAGATTTTATTATAGTATTACAAATCATAATCAACATTTATTACTAAAAATTAAAATTTTTAAAAATTATATACCCTACTTTTGGAATAATCAATTATATTAACTAAAAACACAAGAAATAAATATTAAAAAAATAAATATAAACCTAATTGGGTTGAATGAAGTCTAAATAATAATTATAAAATTAAACTAAGCCATAACAAATTGAAAATTGAAGAAAAAATTTAAGAAGATCGAATAAAAATCAAAATAGGACACCAAATGGGATAGGAAAAAGTGGAATAGAGGATTTCATTTGCAAGTATATGAGTTGCGTATATTGTGTATATCTCGCCAATCTCTCACCACCACCGAAAAACTCTCACCTCTAGCCCCGTTGCCGGTCACCGAAATCTGGATTTCGTACATGTTGGTTTGGTTCGAGAATTATGGAAGAACGGTGGCATTTGTCAGGCCTTTTTAGCCGGAAAAGAGACAGTTTTTATTATTATTATTATTTTAATTTTTTTATCTAATATGTGACATCCCACATCGGTGGGAGAACGAAAGTATGACAAGTATATAAGTGGGCTCAATGAACTCTCTAGCAACTTGGGTTAACCATTTTGGCAATGCGAGGACGGATGCCAAGTAGTTGCTAGTGAGCCCGTTGTGCCGTCGTTTCGTTACTGGGCCCCACCCCCGTGGGCTTGGGGCGTTACATAATAACGATATTTAAGTAATTTTATAATTAATTATTTTTGAATTAATTCATTTTAGGGATAATGGTCAAATTGGCCACTGAACTTATTTGGGGGCTCAATTGGCCCACTACAACTTTTTTGGGCTCAATTGGGCCACCACGTTGTTAAAATCGGCTCAATTAGGCCACCGACTGACGGAGCCCTAACGAGCTCCGTTAAGTGGGATCGAAACGGCGTCATTTTATGTATTTTTTTACCTTAACCCATAACCCGACCCACCCTTAACCCCTAACCCGACCCAGTTTTTTATTTTTATTTTAATTTTCGTCATTTTTGTGTTCTTGTATCAAAAACCATTTTTCAGCCATGTTTTGGGTCTGAAATTTCAAAATTCTTTGTTATGGATCGGAAAATAGCTGCTGCCGGAAAACTTCACCAGATTCCGGCGACCTTTCCAGCTATAGCTCCAAAAAATCAATTAAAAAACAAGCAAAAATCACCTTCAAAAATTAACCAACTAAAATCCAAATTTGGGATTCAAACCAGATCACAAACACTCAAATCCTGTCAAAAATCTAAATCTCAAGCCAACCTTTCCGCCTTACCCAACTCCCCCATCCCGCAAGCAAATCAACCAAAAAATCAACAAAAAAATCCAACTACAAAACCAGCCACTCCTTATCACTCTTCAAAATTTGAGAAACCCCTCTCTTCGCCGGAATGAGACTTGCTCTCTCTCGCCATCTCCACGGCGGAGATCGCCAATGAACCCTTCGAGGTTGGAGCTCACGAAGGCGGAAAGAGGCCGGAGATCCTCTGCGTTAGGGCCGCTTCCACCAGAGTTACCGGAGAAGAATCGCTGCTTGCCGTAATTGAATGATTTGAAGCCGGACTTGATCTTTTGCCCTTGATCGGAGTGGTGGTTTTGGGGATTTCACAAAGAACCCTAACTGTAGAATTAGGGATTTGAAATCCCCAAATTAACAAATCCGATTTTATGCATTTTAGATCAATGGGTTGGGTTAGGGGTTAGCTTTGGGTCGGGTAAAAGAAGGAGCAAAACGACGTCGTTTTAGGTTCAGTTAACGGAGCCCATTAAAGCTCCGTTGGTCGGTGGCCCAATTGAGCCAATTTTAACAACACGGTGGCTCAATTGAGCCCAAAAAAGTTGTAGTGGACCAATTGAGCCCCAAAATAAATTTAATGGCCAATTTGACCCTTATCCCTTCATTTTATAGTGTAAAGAATATTTCTTATAGTGCAAATAGTCTCACTGTAAAATGTCAGTTTGCCCAAATCTCGAACTACTTCTATCAAAAATGGCACGCAGTTTTAAAAGGCTGTTTCGGTCCCGTAGTTAAACAACCCCCTTTATTTAAGATATAATTATTAAATAAATCGTAATACTTGTCTTGTTTTATAATTTTAACATTACTTTTAAGATATTTTAATAATAACACGAATATATAAAATATTTTTATAATAACATGATATTTTGATTTATAATAATTTCAACATACTCAAATCATTTCCGTCCATATTTGAAAATATTGAATTTGCTACCGATGAATCAACAATGACATTATTGAAATATTTTAAAATCACGTCGAAATTATAAAATTTGTGCTTTATTTGACGATTAACTTTTAATTTAACGGAGTTGTCGTTGGTTATAAAAACTTGTGTAAGATGATTTTATGAGTCAAAATTTATATTTAATAATCTTTCCATTTCTGAATAAGCGTCATTGTAGCATTTTAATTTTGTTTCAAAAAAATGTAATTTTACAAATTCAAGACATAAAATTCATATTTTCTCTCGTTTGTCATTATTTAATGCATTCAAACATATATATTTAACTCATTTAATATATTCACATAAGGATGCATTAGGTAAATTAATTAGTTTATTAATTTGTGTACATTAATCAAGAATGACATTTAAGGAGAAAGGGAGGAAGTATTACATTTATAATTTTATTAATATTTAAATATATTTGAACCAAATTTTAATTTATGTGAATTTTGATGAGTAAAATGATTTGAGCATGGTCAGCGGTTACAGTGGGATTCTTTTTTTTTTCTTTTTCTTTTTTGGGTGGGGGCGGGGTTGGTGTCGTGTATTAAAAGCTATCTAGCTGCTAGCCACCTCGATATGGACAAATATATAAACAAAAGAATTAAATAATTTCAAATTAGTTAATCCAAATTCATGTCTTTTTCTCAGATTTTGCTCCATTTCTTTAAGATCTGCGTTTAACCCACAAAAGCTATGAAAATTCATGTTTCCATTTTGTTCCTCAACATAACAGCTGTCGCCAGTTTCTTCTGCGTTGCATTCTCAGATGCTATGTGTAGAGAGAGAGACAGAGCTGCTCTCTTGATGTTCAAGAACGATCTCCACGACCCCGCCGGCCGGCTTTCATCATGGCGCGGCGGCGCAAACTGCTGCAAATGGGCCGGCGTAGTCTGCCACAATATCACCGGCGAAGTTCACGAGCTCCGACTCCGTAATCCACACGACGTTCCTTGCTCTTCTCCCAACTACGACGCTGCTCAATTCGAAGCTTACTCCACACACAAACTGGGAGGAAAATTGAACCCTTCTTTGCTCAATATCGACTACTTGACTCACTTAGATCTCAGCTGCAACGATTTCGAAGGCGCAGGAATCCCAGATTTCGTCTCTTCTATGATAAACTTGCACTATCTTGATCTTTCAAGTTGTGGATTTGTGGGCGCGATTCCTCATCAATTTGGGAACCTCTCGCGCCTTCAATTTCTCAATCTCGGTGATCCTTACTCTCGAAACTACGGTAGTTTCGAGAGTAAGCTTAGCATTCGGGATGTGCAGTGGCTGTCGTATCTGTCTTCGTTGAAGCATTTGGATTTGTCTGGTGTTGATGTTAGTGAGGCGAGTGATTGGGTGCATGCATTGGAAAGCCTCCCTTCTCTGCTCGAGCTTCGATTATCCAGGTGCGGCCTAAAGCCTCCCATTTCGATCAATGCTGTTAATTTTGCTCGTCTTTCACTTCTTGATCTTTCTTGGAACGATTTCAACTCGTTGGTACCTCACTGGATTTATAGCCTAGGAAATTTGGTGCATTTGAATTTGAGTCATTGTGGATTCTATGATCAGCTTCCTGTTGGTTTGCTAAATATGACTAAACTCGAATACCTCAACTTGTCTTCCAATAACTTCACCTCCCCTTTTCCGAAAGGGTTTAGCGGATTAGGCAATCTCAAGGTTTTGGCAGTTGCAGATAATCTTATTGAAGGTGAAATTCCTAGTACACTAGGGGATTTGACAAGTTTGGCAATTCTTGATTTGTCTGGAAATCGATTGGAAGGAATGCTGCCAGAATCTCTAAGTAATTTGTGCAATGTTGAAGAACTATATTTGTATGGCAATAGGTTTTCAGGGGATTTTCCGACTTTTTCTGGCTGCATTTCAGATAGTTTGCGATTGCTCTATTTGGGCTCGAACAAATTTTCAGGTCCATTACCGAGTAATCTTGAACATCTTGCCAGATTGAGAGAGTTAGACCTTGCAACCAACAAGCTGACTGGACCTCTGCCTACAAACCTCGGACAACTTCACGAGCTTGAATACCTTGTTATATCTGACAATTCTTTTGAGGGAGTTGTGTCTGAATCACACTTCAGAAATCTTTCAAGACTGAAGATATTTCGTGCGAATGGAAACAGGTTTATCTTTAAGCCTCGAAGAAGTTGGATTCCTCCTTTCCAACTTGAGGGCTTGACATTGAGATCTTGGCAGTTGGGGCCTGAATTTCCAATCTGGATTAAACATTTGAAACATTTGCAGTATTTGAGCTTTGCGAGTACAGGAATTGTGGATAATATTCCAACTTGGTTTTGGAATATGACCTCACAGATGAAGTATCTAAACCTCTCTAACAATATGATCAAAGGACAAATCCCGAGTTTACTAGATTTCGGTTTGAGCAGAAATGTGGCTATAGATATGAACCACAATCTCATCAGTGGTCCCTTGCCATCTATTTCTTCGAATGTAACAATTTTAGATTTGTCCTACAATCTTATTTCAGGGTCCATGAATCATTTCCTCTGCAGCAATGCAGAGCAGAACATGAAGCTAGAAATAGTTGACCTCGGCTACAATTCCTTGTCTGGAGAAATTCCTGACTGCTGGGGAAATTGGTCACTGCTGAGTGTGCTGAGGCTGCAAGCCAACAATCTGAGTGGCAAGATCCCGAGCTCCATGGGGCTCTTGGCACGACTACAGTCCTTGCACCTTCGTGGCAACAATCTCTCTGGACAAGTGCCGGTTTCATTACAGAACTGTGTTGATTTGATGGTTTTGGATTTTGGTCGTAATCATTTGACAGGGTGTATACCTCTGTGGATACATAAACTCTCCAAGTTGGCGTTCTTCAACCTACGTCTCAACGAGATTTCAGGCAATATTCCAGTGGAGCTATGCCGTCTTGCTTCTCTTCAGGCGTTAGACCTGGCAGGAAACAATCTCTCAGGGAGAATCCCATCATGTTTCAACAGTTTCAGCGTGATGGCGGGGAAACACCAACCTAGTGGCCGAATGTACTACTCTGCATATGATACATTTGGTGGGGTTCGTGATAGTCAATATCTAGTGGTGAAAGGAAGGTTTGGATTGTATAGTAGCATTTTGCATTGGGTGATGACATTGGATCTTTCCGACAACAACTTAACTGGAACGATTCCTGTCCAAATAGCATTGCTGTCGAAGCTGCAGACTTTGAACCTCTCAAGAAACTCTCTAACTGGAAGCATTCCACAAAATATTGGTAACATGAACTTGCTCGAATCACTTGATTTATCAAAGAACAAGCTGTCGGGCCAAATTCCTCAAAGCATCTCAGAGTTGACGTTTCTGAGTAATCTCAACTTGTCGTACAACGACTTAACTGGAAGAATCCCTTCAGGCACACAACTCGAAGGTTTCGACGCCTCCAGCTTCGTTGGAAATGAGCTTTGCGGGCCTCCAGTGTCGGAAAAATGTAGTGTAGATGAGGAAACACTTGGTAAAGAAGATGAAGAGGAGGGGGATACATCAATACTAGGAGAGGGATTGGGATTCTTTTTAAGCATATTACTTGGATTCGTAGTAGGATTTTGGACAGTTATAGCATCTTTACAGCTGAATATGTCGTGGAGAAATGCCTATTTTGGGTTGTTCGAAAGAATAGGAAACTACATTTATTATGTGTGCGCGAAATGCTTGCGACGGTGATTGAACATCCTAGTGCGGCTGCAGGAAACCTCATTGTGCTGCTCTTGCTCTTTCAATTCAAAAATGTTGTGAGCTAGTAATTGTAAATTGTAATACTGTATGTAATAAAATCATGTAAATTTTGGCCCCTTTACCACAAATTATAAAATTTATAATGTAGGCAATGGAGTTGCCAACCTAGACCATATTTGGCTTTCCTAGATTGTCCATTGACAAGGAGCAGTCGGGAGAATTCAACTATATTCATGGAGTACGTATACATCTTGCCACATCAACAACTTTTTATACGACAAAATCTTTGCTGGCCGCTACTAGTAATCCTCCAAGGGGGTAGGTTATAAATTTTTCCCCTCTCAATAATATGTAATTTCTATCTAATTTTAATAGTTGGAGAGAAAATTAAATGACCAAACACAAATAGAAAAAAAAAATTCTAACCAAATTTCATTATTAAACCTCTTTTAACCAAAAACATGTAGTAAAAATCTCCATTACCATTACTAAAGTCAAAGTGAGTCTTCAACTCATTTTTGAATTAATAGGACCCATGAATTTTACATTTTTTGTAAAAAAAAAAAGGGTAGTTGGTTTAGTAATTTTCACATTTATAACACATTTAACATCCAATTGAAATACACATTTCTTCAAACAAATCTCATTTGCTCGAATCTTTTGGGAGCAAAATCACTGATAAAATCCTTCTTTTTTTAGGTATGCTTCTTTTTTTCTTATGCATTTTATCGTTCAACTTGTTTAATTTTGATAAAATCCGAGCTATATTGGACCGGTCATTGGGCCAACGGGCCAAATAAGCCTGAATTTCGGGCCAACTCAACTAGCCCTGTTTTTAAATTTTTTTTTTATATATAATCATGAATTGAATTTCTTAATTTTTTATTGAATGAAATGAACCAATTGATGAATCAATGGTCAATAGACTCAATACGAGAAATACAATAATTAATCTGTTAATCAATGATTCAATATTCAATAGATAATTCAGTGTTAAATCAAATCCCACCAATTTAAATGGAATACATATCCGACGCTCAAAATTCATTTATCACAGACCTTAAATTATTCATTTTTTTAGTATAGGTATCCAGCAAGAACCGTGTGTTTGGTAGTCATTATTCGTTCACGCGAGGCCCGGGGTGTAATTTACTAATTCGGCTGGATAATGTATCCGACGCCCCTTCGGATACAGTTTCTGGCGTAGCAATCTTAGTATATATATGCCTTTATCTAGGCTACCAAACATTGCCTAAACTAATTTACTCATTCCAGAACTTAGTCTACCAAATAAAATAATGTACCAAACACATGTGTGAAACAATCTTAGTATATTTATCTTAATAATTAAACACACAATTAAAATAGCTAATACACAATTATCTTTCAAAGCAATCCAGATTTTATTAATGTGAGTATATCCGTACCAGACTACCAGTATACCAAACATTGCCTAAGTCAGTAACAATCCAAAATCCAATACACCTCACGCCGCCAGTCGCACAAGAGCATCAACCCTTCTCGTCGCCGCCCTTTCCCGTCGCTGGTTCACTGCAACGTCACCGACTCACCAAAGTTCTCTCTCTTTAACTTCGGTTGTGGGTTCGCTGCAATTTTTGTTGGTTTCAAATTAGGACAAATAAAATGTTTTTTTTGTTGGAAAATAGGATTTAATAAAGTGAGTGTGACTCATTTTATCCGATTTTTCGTGACCGGGATATTTAATTTTGGAGGAATTAAATACCGTACGATTACTCTATGTCGTGAGTAGATAATCGTAGTATTTTTATTTGCTCAAATCCGATTTTCGGTGAGTGAGAAATAAATGGTTAAAGTTGGTCACACGATTGGGCATTTATGGTGTGTGGGATAATGTGTTTAAGACACATTAAATAATCTCACATTGATTTCTTAATCAAATTAAGAAGTGTATTTAAGTGTATTAACACTTAAGTGGAGTAATCAAGTGCACAAGGATGTGGGCCATGAGCCCACACGCGCACACACGCGCGCGCCCGCCCGTGCCCGTGCCCTTGCCCGGCTCGGCTCGTCTCGTCTCGTCTCGTCTCGTCCTCGTCCTCGAACAGTAACCGAAAGTAACTCCTGTCGGGAGTCAAAGTCTGCAGCTGCCCTGGACACGTGTTGGGATCCGAGCCGACATGGGACACCTGTCGGGATCTGCAGAAGGTAACTCCTGGAGGGCTTAATGGCAGAGCTGTAACTCCAGGGGGTTACAACACCTGGTTTGAATGCCCTCAAACCCTAGCTGTCCCCTGCAGTGGAGATGTGCCTATAAATAGGACATCCTACATGGATCCAAATGCCACATTCTGCATAAACGATCACACATCATATTGCTGCATACGAATCATTTCGAGTCAAAGCTCTCAGTTCTCGACATTGTCTAGTTCGCCGGAACCTTGCCGGATTTGTGGTGCTACTGCCGAAAGGACGAAGCTGTTTCATCTTTGAAAGACAACCGCCAAACCGTGAGCACTAGCCGGGGCGTATTTGTCTTGCGGAGAGAGGTCCCCTCGACTCGGCTTGCCGGAACACATCGGTTCTTTGCTTTGCTTTATTTCAATTCAGTTATATATTGTAATTGTCATTCTCTTATTCCTCTACCTTCTTGTTGTACTTCAGTTGTAATTCAATTCCAGTGAAGTGTAAAACGAGACTACACTACTATAATCGCAAGACAAATAACTAAGACTAATATTAATCAACTACCTTTGCTGGAATGACGTCTTCATCCAACACCGTTGCTCCAAGGACCATTCCCCATGGCCAAGCCGAGAAGCCGGAAAAGTTCTCCGGGTTGGACTTCAAGAGGTGGCAGCAGAAGATGCTCTTCTACCTAACCACGCTCAGAGTTGTTGGATACCTCAAGGAGGAGGCTCCTGTGGTCGAAGAAAATGAGCCGGACGTCAACAAACGAACGGCGTATGATCAATGGATCAATGACGATTTTCTTTGTAAAAATTATGTTCTTAATGGCTTAGTAGATAGTTTATATTCTGTATACAGAAATGTAACTAGTGCTAAGGAACTGTGGGAAGCTCTAGAAAAGAAGTACAAAACTGAGGATGCCGGAACTAAGAAGTTCGTGGTGGCAAAGTTCCTCGACTATAAAATGGTGGACACCCGGTCAGTAATGGACCAAGTGCAAGAGCTTCAGCTCATTGTGCACGACGTTCATGCTGAAGGGATGGTCCTTCCCGACTCTTTCACCATGGCTGCGGTGATTGAGAAGTTGCCACCATATTGGAAGGACTTCAAGAGCTATCTCAAACACAAACGAAAGGAGATGACTCTTGAAGATCTTGTGGTTAAGCTTCGAATTGAAGCCGATAACCGAAAGGCGAATCCGAGACCACGAGTCCCGATCGAGGCCAAGGCTAATTTGATGGAACGTGGTGGACCATCAAATAGCAACAAAAGGAAGCGCCCGGGTCAAGTAGACAAAGAGAAGAAGCCAATGACAAAGTTCAACGGCAATTGCTTCAATTGTGACAAGCCGGGGCACATGTCCAAACATTGCACGGCTCCAAAGAAGAAACGTACTAACTATGGTGCGCATTTGGCGGAACATAACAACAAAGGCAAAGGCAAGGCCCGACAAGATGATTGGGATGACGATGATTTGGCTGCCGTTGTGTTCGAGGCAAATCACGTGGACAACCCGAGAGAGTGGTTCGTCGACACCGGGGCTACTTGTCACGTTTGCTCGGACAAGAGCTCGTTTGCTACCTATAAAGCTGTTGAAGGTAGAAAGTTGCACATGGGGAACCAAGCCTCGTCTGAAGTGGTTGGTGTGGGCAACATGGTTTTGAAGCTGACTTCAGGCCAAGAGCTGACTTTGAAGGATGTGCTGCATGTTCCGGACATCCGCAAGAATCTGGTTTCAGGCTCGCTGTTAGTCAATCATAGTTTTAGACTAGTGTTTGAGTCTGAAAAGTTTATTTTGAGCAAGTACGGAAGGTTCCTTGGTCGGGGCTATCTCGCCAATGGACTTTTCAAAATGAATGTAATGGCGATGCGCCGTGTGGCAAAAGAAAATGCTAATAAAATTGCTTCTTCTGTTTACTTGCTTGTTGAGTGCTCGGATTTGTGGCATTGTAGATTAGGACACGTTAATCTAAATGCTATAAAACGTTTAGTAAATTTAGATTTGCTAAAAGTGAACCAATTTAATACACAAAACAAATGTGAAGTTTGTGTTGAAGCTAAATTGGATAAGTTACCATTTCAATCGGTTGAACGGAGCACTAAACCTCTAGAGTTAATTCACACAGACGTGTGTGATTTAAAGTTTGTGCAAACTAGAGGCGGTAAAAAGTACTTTATTACTTTTATTGACGATTGCACAAAATATTGTTATCTTTATCTTTTAAGAAGTAAAGATGAGGTGATTGAAGCTTTTAAGAACTTCAAAAATGAAGCTGAAAATCAACTAAGCAGTCGAATTAAAACAATTCGAAGTGATAGAGGTGGAGAGTATGTTGCCCCGTTTGAAGAGTTATGCGCAGAGGCGGGTATAATTCATCAAACTACGGCACCGTATTCACCACAGTCTAATGGTGTTGCTGAACGCAAAAACCGAACTCTTAAGGAGATGATGAATGCTTTGTTGATAAGTTCGGGATTACCACAAAACTTGTGGGGGGAAGCTGTGTTGACAGCCAACTATATCCTAAACAAAATTCCACTTAAGGGTAAGGATGTGAAGCCTTACGAGTTGTGGAAAGGACGCACGCCGTCTTATAAATACCTCAAAGTGTGGGGGTGTTTGGCTAAGGTTGAAGTGCCACTTCCTAAGCAAGTTAGAATCGGCCCTAAAACGGTTGATTGTATCTTTGTTGGGTATGCACTTAACAGTAGTGCATATCATTTTCTTATTCATAAATCGGAGATATCCGAGTTGACTGAAGGAACGATGATGGAGTCGAGGAATGCTATATTCTTCGAGAATATCTATCCTTGTAAGAATAAGGATAGGACAGAAGGTAGTTCTGAGAAACGAACCTCTGAAGCTACTACTAGTTCTGATCCTGTGGATGAAGAACCGAGACGTAGTAAGCGAGCTAGGACGGCTAAGACCTTTGGTCCAGATTTCATCACCTATATGCTAGATGATGAGCCAAAGTCTTTGAAAGAAGCTCTATCTAGTCCAGATGCTGCGTTCTAGAAAGAAGCTATCAACAGTGAAATTGATTCCATCATGCAAAATCACACTTGGGAGTTGACAGATCTCCCAAGTGGGTGTAAGCCGTTAGGATGCAAATGGATCTTAAAACGAAAATATAAGGCAGATGGTTCTGTTGACAAGTATAAAGCTCGTTTGGTTGCCAAAGGCTTTAAACAAAAAGAGGGGTATGATTTCTTCGATACCTACTCACCAGTAACAAGGATTACATCTATTCGGGTGCTTTTAGCGATTGCTGCTTTGCACAATCTTGAAATTCATCAGATGAATGTAAAAACTGCGTTTCTGAATGGTGAGTTGGAGGATGAAATATACATGGAACAACCTGAAGGGTTTGTTACACTAGGGCAAGAACGAAAGGTGTGTAAGCTTGTTAGATCGTTGTACGGTCTGAAACAAGCACCTATTCAGTGGCACCTGAAGTTTGATAACGTGATGTTATCAAATGGTTTCAAAATCAATGAGTGTGATAAATGTGTGTATATAAAGAGGAGTTCTAATGGCTATGTCATAGTCTGTCTTTATGTAGACGACATGTTAATCATAGGCAGTGGACACCAAGTGATTGTTGAAACGAAACAAATGTTGAAACGAAATTTCGACATGAAAAATATGGGCTTAGCTGATGTGATTTTAGGGATCAAGATAGTACGGACAAGTGGTGGAATTGTCTTAACACAATCTCATTACATAGAGAAAGTGCTTAAGAAATTCAACGCTTTTGATAGTCCGCCGGCTAAGACCCCGTTGGAACTCAATGTACACTTGAGCAAAAACCGAGGAGAACCGGTAGCTCAAGAAGAATATGCAAGGGTCATTGGGAGTTTGATGTACATCACTAACTGCACTAGACCTGATCTTGCATGTTCTGTGAACAAGTTGAGTCGGTACACGAGTAATCCAAGCAAAGAACATTGGAAAGCTCTAGTACGAGTTCTAAGATACTTGAAGTATACTTTGAACTTCGGGCTGCAGTATACAAGGTTTTCTCCTGTACTTGAAGGGTACAGTGATGCGAATTGGATATTAGACACAAAAGACTCATTTTCGACTAGTGGATTTGTTTTCACTATCGGAGGTGGAGCAGTGTCGTGGAAATCCACGAAACAGACTTGTATAGCCCGTTCTACCATGGAATCTGAGATTATCGCTTTGGATAAAGCGTGTGAAGAAGCAGAATGGCTTCGCAACTTTCTAGAAGACATTCCATGCTGGAAAAAACTAGTGTCGTCAGTGATGATTCACTGTGATAGTCAAGCGGCTATCGGAAGGGCACACAATGCTATGTACAATGGTAAGTCTCGACACATACGTCGGAGGCATAATACTGTGAGGCATATGATCTCAAGTGGGATTATTTCAGTTGACTATGTGAAGTCAATAGATAATCTAGCGGATCCGCTAACCAAAGGGTTAAACCGAGATCAAATGGCTAAGTTGCTAGAGGGAATGGGTTTGAAATCCACACTCTAAGAGTGCTTGTAGTGGTAACCCAACCATGATGACTGGAGATCCTAAGAACTTGGTTCAATGGGAAAATTAAGCTACAAACATTCGGTTTGGTAGCACTTGGAAAATCATAAGTGTACATTTCCCTGTGAGCAAACCAAGTGCACACCTGTCAATGTGGTGAGGATAAGTCCTATGACTTTTAATGATTCCTAAACCTAATGAGGTTGAGTATGGCAGGATACTCGGAAGAGGAGATTACCTATATAAGTGAGAAGTGGGGCCGCTTCTAAAGAGATACTTATGAACTCAAAGAGGTTGTCCATGGCCTGAAAAGGACACAAACGTGAGAACAGATAATGTTTGATATACAGCTGTTTTCAATACTATTGTCTCGGTATACACTAAGGATGTATAGTTCAAGGCATCATGTCCACTAAACAGCCGGTATACTCGATAGTGTTGGAAGATGGAAGGTTCAAAGTCACAAGCTACCTATCCTGGTGCAGTTGTGTTTCTAAGAGAACTGGGCTGCTTGTCTGCATACATGCATGCACTATTTCCACTCATGTGGGGGATTGTTGGAAAATAGGATTTAATAAAGTGAGTGTGACTCATTTTATCCGATTTTTCGTGACCGGGATATTTAATTTTGGAGGAATTAAATACCGTACGATTACTCTATGTCGTGAGTAGATAATCGTAGTATTTTTATTTGCTCAAATCCGATTTTCGGTGAGTGAGAAATAAATGGTTAAAGTTGGTCACACGATTGGGCATTTATGGTGTGTGTGATAATGTGTTTAAGACACATTAAATAATCCCACATTGATTTCTTAATCAAATTAAGAAGTGTATTTAAGTGTATTAACACTTAAGTGGAGTAATCAAGTGCACAAGGATGTGGGCCATGAGCCCACACGCGCACACGCGCGCGCGCCCGCCCGTGCCCGGTGCACATCATATTGCTGCATACGAATTATTTCGAGTCAAAGCTCCCAGTTCTCGACATTGTCTAGTTCGCCGGAACCTTGCCGGATTTGTGGTGCTACTGCCGGAAGGACGAAGTCGTTTCATCTTTGAAAGACAACCGCCAAACCGTGAGCACTAGCCGGGGCGTATTTGTCTTGCGGAGAGAGGTCCCCTCGACTCGGCTTGCCGGAACACATCGGTTCCTTGCTTTGCTTTATTTCAATTCAGTTATATATTGTAATTGTCATTCTCCTATTCCTCTACCTTCTTGTTGTACTTCAATTGTAATTCAATTCCAGTGAAGTGTAAAACGAGACTACACTACTACATTTTTTTTTTTGGAATAATTGAAAGTCAAATAGTTGCCTTTTGTATGAATAAAAACTTGGGATTTAGTTTTTTGAAGCTCTTTTATCTGGTCGAGAAGATTACAACTTACAGGAACAGATTACAAAAATTTTTGTAAGCTCTTAATTTTTATGTTTTATTAATTGTTTAATTTATTAGTTTTATTGCAATTTTCCAGGACTAGTTGGGCTGCACATCGGGCCAGACAAAGGCCCGATTTTTTATTTTTTTTAAAAAAAAAAAACTATTCGGGCCGGGCCGTCAATGTTTAGTCGGTGAGCCGATAGCCATCCATCATTTAATATTTTAATGGAAATTAAAATTATCTAACAAAGCAATAAAAAGAATGAGGGGCATTCCGAGAATCGAACTCGGGACCTCTCGCACCCAAAGCGAGAATCATACCACTAGACCAAATGCCCTTGAACATGTAAATTAAACAAGTTTTAAATATATTTCCTATACAAGTTCTACTACTGCTAGTCTACTACAAACTATTGTGCTGATTTGGTTAAGCTTACAGAAGATGTTATAAATAATATTCATAGCTTGGTTTCTTGGATACTATCAATTAGTTTGCAACATTCGTATTCCATGTCTGATTGATACCTTGTAAACCCAAACAATTAATTTTGTAATTTCTACCCAAATTATGCCGTATATATACGTATCATCAATCACCACATATATAATCAAATATGGCATGTAATAATACTTCAGTAGCAGAGCAGCTCCTAAATAATCTATTGCATGCGGCGGTAATGGATCTTTGTAGCTAAAATAAGATAGCAAAATGTTTTATCGAAAGAAGAAAAAAAACCTATTTTATTCTCTTTCGGTTAATTAAACAATTTTCCTAATAATCTATATATATGATATGCCTCTCTCTTTTTTAGTTGATTTGCTTGGTATATATACTCATAAGTCTGAGTAACATAAAGATACCATAACTAATTGAGTTTGGCTTTACAAGGTATAAATATATTTAATTATACTTGTTACTAGTTTATTCTTTTTAGTGATACTGATGATAGTTTCAAAATAAAAGGAGAGGAGAAAAAAACTTGTTAAATAATAATAATAATAATAATAATAATAATAATAATAATAATAATAATAATAATAATGAATAAAAAACCGTCGTAATTTATTTATATCTACTCAATGTAGATGACAGTTCAAATTTCAGTCTATTATATATAAAATTTCAAATTTTAAAATTCGAATTTTTTAACTATGTATAAATGTATATAGATGTATGTGTCTTTAAATCAGCTCTGAAACTAAAATAAATTATATTACTTATCATCTCTTCAAATGTTGATTACATAAATAATAATTGTTTAATATATACATTTTTAACAATTTGCACACCGTTCAACGATTATGAATAGAAATGTAGTACTTAATTTTTAGTTACTTTGTAAATATTATGAATTATTTGAAAAATTGGATCATCCATAATTGGCTATTTGTTCGACAAGTAATAAATTTACTACTTTATAAATATTTGCAAGATATTAGTACATAACGGTGATTTATAATTGGGTTAATTGCCTTAAAAATTATTAATTTTGGGTATAGTCTCAAAGTTAACATGAAATTTAAAAGTAGAAGGATGAAACACTAATTTTGAACTTGAGTGTTATTCAAATTTCATGATTTTTAAGACAATTAACTACTTATAATATTAAAATTTTTATATACACGTAATGTGAATCTTCCTACGGATAAATTGCCGCATATTACCATGAGAATATGTGACCACCAACGACATAATAAATCATTTTTTCATATGCATTCAATTCAACCTCATAAATCACTTTATATCAAAATTAACAAATGATAAGTTTCAAAATATTTATTTATTTAATACTTATATTAAAAATATAATAATTGGGTGTGAGATCATAAATGATCCCGTGCGGGCGGAAATCTAGTTAACATATACAACATTGTTTTCCATTAAGTTTGTGGGACACGCGAAATCCAACATACCCAAAATTCGAACGATTATGTAATGCTAAAAATAAAAAATAAAAATATTGTGATTTTGAAGAAAAATGATCTTAATATCTGCAGTTCTGCAAACATTTGTGCAAATCGCCATCATTATGAGCTAATTTGCTTTCATTTTTATTTCTTTATTCATTCAATTAAGTTTCAAAATGAACTTTTATTCGTATTCATTCTTAAGATTTGGTTGTGTGTGTGTCTATATATATATTGCTTAAAATGAGTAATTTCTCACAACATGGCAAAAAGATGAAAATGTTCCATGTAAAAAAAGGACAGAGAATTGCAGAAGATGCAAAAGAGAATAATCACATCACTTCTCTTTTTGCTATTGCATATTATTCTTTCCTTGACAATATTAAAAAAAGCAAACAATAACTTTCAACTCCTGTTCAGTTCTTTTTCCAGAGAGAATATAAAAAAGTCATTAATTCATGAAAAAAAAGTCCCAACGGTGACTGAAAATTTCAGTGTTTTGATTTAGTTTCTTCCAGCATTCCAATTTTGGATATGAATTTATGTAATAAAACATCATTACTATACATTGACCAACAAAGGCATTTACCAAAAACTAAAAGAAAAAGGGAAAGGAGGAAGCAAAAAACGTTAAATTTCAGCGTGATAACATTGACACCAAATCTGAAAACTATGCATTATTAGTTCTTCCTCATCTGCACTAACATGCTGACAATTGTTGTTGATGTAACATGTAGAGAAATTGGGCAGGGTTCTAACTGCTAACAAGATCAGCAACATCCTGCTTTTACCACTCGAAAAAACCTCGACCCCTGACGGATTTATTAGCATTAACACCAAGAACTCTCCTGCATATCAAACGAGCATTCATCCAACTGTTTCACTATCTAAGGACGATACAACACATACAAATCATGAAGCCCGTGCACCAAATGGTAGGTCATTGCTAAGGCAGTAATCTCGAGTGAGACTGGACCGAGCTTTGATGAGTAATGCAAGGCTTGGTATACGCTCTCATTGGCCAAGCAAATTGGTCCCAATTTCAGAGTAAGAAAAGCATAAGATAAAGGGACAGCAGTTAGGATCATCGCGCTGATTCTATTAGTGATTGAAACTGTAGAACTCGTCTGAGGCTTATAGATAGGAAGATGAGGAGATAATGGTCGGAAGATAGGCTTTAAGGGCTCATAGACACTGAGGATCGTGGGATTTTTGGATTTTGCATGCCATGTGACTCCCTTCTCAATCGAGCTTTTCAGCTCACTCTTGAGAGCTTCCAACCCTTGTTGCTCGTAATCAGAAAGAGGACCAAAACCTAGGACTTCCTCCACACCGTTCTTCCCAAGTTTCACCTGTTAATGCGAACACCAAAATTATAGTCACAACATCACATCATGAATACATTGATGCGCATTGACCAAGTGTATACAACATGTGAAACAGTCTGCAGGAGTAGGAGTAGAGAATGAAGATATAAATTGGATATCTCATAATAAATATCGTGTATTGCCTCCGACTTCTGTCAAGTTTATCTCCCTGTCAGCTGTATCCTAAAATGATGGCCTACTTATATGATCAAAACTGTGAATGATGTCTTTATCACCCACAATCTTTTACATCTGGGATTAGGTTACAAGCTAACTGTTGCACATGCTGCGAGAAGTGTTCAAATTATCTTCATACAAAATAATTTCTCACCTTGGAGGCAAAGAAAGGTAACTCGGTCACAGTGGATTGCACGAACGAACATTCCACAACATCTGGAACCTCATTAAGCCCTTTCAAGCAAGAGTCAGCAAATAAGGCCCCTGCATATCTGCATATTCAACATAGCTATCAGAGAAACTTAATGCAATCTTCTTATAGATCATGAATTGCAAATTATAGATCCCAACTAAGCAGAGTCCACATCCTTACCACTTAAGGTGAGGAAATTTTAGTAAAAGCTACTCAAGAAGTATTGACATTTTTTAGTTGCTATCGGAATTTAGTGTGTGATATCAAAGCAATATATACTTATTGACTAACGTGATATTATCCAACAAAATGTCGTGAATCATAACTTAAATGAGAAACTTCAAAAAATGTGAAAAGAGCAACAAAAGGCAAACAGAAGTAAATCACTTACGCCATAGAAAGTGTGGCAGAACCCTTTCCAGCCTTAGCTTCAACAACTTCTGTCCCACCATCTTGTGTTCTTTTAGTAAGAGCTTTGATGTCATCATCTGACAGATTCGCTCTGGGTGTGGCCTATATTAAGAGAATTGATGGATAAAACTAAAACCCATGCAATATTGAGTAGATAATTGGAAAATTTAATGTAGTGAGAAATGAAAAGGGAAAAATAAGTGTGAAGGAGCACCTGAGAAAATAAGGGGAGAATGGTAACTCCAGCATGATCACCAATGACAGGTACACTGACATCTGCCAATGAGACATGAGCAACAACGTTTAGGCAATGCACAATCCAGAGACATAAATCATGACCTTAAGTTAGCAGACACTATTTTGCAAGTGAAAAGTGCAGCAATACCAGCTACATTGACTTTGGCCTTGCCGGCATAGAACGTTTTGGCTCTGACCACATCAAGAGTGGTCACACCAAACAGTTTCCTCTCATCATATACTCCCTTGGTCTTGAAAACCTCAGCAGCAATTGGTACAGTAGAATTTACGGGGTTACTAATCATATTGACGAGAGCCTGCAATGTTTTTACTTCCATTAGACACTTGATAGCAATAAGAAATTTACAGCCATAAATCAGTTAATGGAATAAAGAAAAAAGAACCATGCAAAGAAAGATGGATGTAATTATACATTGGGGCAATACTTGGCAATGGCCTCACAAAGAGACTTGACAATGCCAGCATTAATTGCGAAGAGGTCATCACGAGTCATGCCAGGCTTTCTGGGCACGCCGGCTGGAATGATGACTATATCTGAACCCTCCAAAGCCTGCCCTAGCTGATCTTCCCCTGCGTATCCCGTTACCTATACATGTCAGTAAATACATACTTTCAGATATATAACATCAAAAAACTGCAATTGATACAGTGGCAGGTAAAAATTATTTATGACTTCCAGATGCAAACAACAATCAGCACAAATTATGTAAGAAGAAAATATTATTGTACGGACACAAGTCAAGAAGCAAAAATGCATGATATTATATATATATATATATATATAAAACAGAGAAACTTATACATATTTCAGGGATGGGAGATCTAACTCTAATTCCTATAGACTATGAGATGCACAAAAGTTTACAGTCTATTCACTAAGGGCATACTTAGGGGGGTGTATTGGATTGAGATTTCATTGGATTTTGATGGACTTTTAAATGTCTATGGATTTATAAAATCCATAGACTCCACATGGAGTCTCCCAACTCCGCGCAGAGTCTGGCGGATTTCGAGATGGATTTCGGACCGATTTTGAATGATTTCAATGGATTTAAAATCCTTCTAGCCAGCGCTCGATGGAACTCAACGATCGGTGGACTCGGGAAAAAATTGAACCCAGCGACCGCTTGAATTGAGCGGCCGCTGGGAGTCGAGTCGAGAGAACCCAGCAACCGCTGGAAGCCAGCGGCCGCTGGGAGGCAAGCATAGAAAACCATATGAACAGGAGCGGGATCGAGGTGACTTCGTTTGAGCAACAGCTACTCCAAACAGACGATCAAGAATTTATTATGGCTTTTTTGCATCGCCAGAAGCACGTTTGGAAGAATCAAGAAATGTCGGAATTTGTTGAAAACTACTTTGAAAAAAGCCTCAATACTAAGGACCTCTCCGCAGGGAGATAAAAGATAACATCATTCAAGGTCAACTGGAAAGTAGAGCAAAGATCGTGTATCCCAAACTTGGGAAAATGAACAAAAAATCCAGATCCAAGCATTGAATTAGCAAATAGCAACCAATACAAAAGATAACATCATTCAAGGTCAACTGGAAAGTAGAAATAAATTGATTGCACCATAAGAGAGGAGCAAATCAATAGAACAAAAGCTTGAGCCAAGAAATGGCTAAAAATGTGTGTTCCGGGTATGTGCACAAACATCTTTGATCATGGTGTTCAATATTACATGCTGAAAATCAGCACGATGCAAAGAAGTATAGTTCCAATGCTCTGTATTGTTCATATTCATGTATGCATAACACTTCACACATCAAATAAAAACAAATTAAAACTTCCCAATATCAACTATTGATTACTGAAGCATTGTTGTCGAAATTTTCAGTTAAGTCGTATCTAATCCATTTCCGAGACTCGGTAACTTTTGGCATCCAGAGATATCCTTATTACTCTACTATGCTCTAATATGGAGTAATGTCAAAATATCCTCATATCACACCATAAATCCTAAAATGAGATCAATTCAATCTCAGCAAACTAGTACCCTTGCAAATTCTAATTATGGAGAATTCAAATTGCTCAAAATCTCAAACTAACAAATGAAAAAGGAAATGACATTGAAGTCGAGCATCCACGAAATACCAATCAATCAAACAAGCCAGAGATCCGCAAATTTTCCGGAGAAATCAAACCTTGTTTCTCGAGAATCTTCATTAGATGAGGCCTGGATCGAACATCGAGATAATCACCCTGATAATCCCGAAGGCGAGAGGCTTTCCGTCTAACTTTGACTCCCATAAACGGCTCTTGCATCACCAGTTGCGCATTCACGCCGAGGGAGATGAGACAGAAGTGAGTTTCCAAGGTGTGAGGAAGAGATTCAGATTTAACAGCAAAAAAACCTCAAAAATCCATACAAAGACAGCAGATAGAACTTAAAACATTATAATATATAATGTATAGACTATAGAACCAAAACGACAACGCTACACAATGAACAAATAATTAAAACAAAATCAAACTATTAATTCAATATTTCCACACTAAAACGAGAGACGAAACGGAATATTACCTCAGATCTGGTGTTAATGTGGCTGACATCAGCGGCAACACCAGGCGTTCCGGCGATATCATAGAGAGCGAGGCGAGAGACCAGCGGATTCAACTTCATCAGAAGAGACAGAGGCTGTCCGATCCCACCAGAGGCGCCCAAAACTGCGACCTTCCGTTCATGCGACAGCGCCGATGCGAAGCCGCGGCTCGCGAAGTGCGACGACGCCGTGGAGGAGCTGCCACTCCGCAGAGCATATCTCAAAATCGCGGCCGTCATTTTTACTTTTTTTTTCAGAGACCGCTTGAAGTTGGAAGTTAAAATCAGTTGGAAAAACGACGTCGTTTCATTTATTATTTTGTTTTAAATACATCCATCCTGAAGGACCGATCCAAAAAGTCTGCAACCCGAGCGGTCCGGCCCGATTGGTTAAAAAAGTTTACAGACCAAAAACTGCGGCCCTAACCCACCTTTATTTTATCTGATTGGGACGACCTACCTTTTTTTTCAGTCTGTTCAAACCAACGACTTACACAAATAGAAATGTGCAAATGGTCGGTTTGGTCCAAAATCAGATAGAGATGTTGGGACCGAATAAATCAAGACCTCATTTGGTTCGGTTGATGAGATATATAAGATTGATAGGATAAAATAGGATTGCACTGTTCATACAAAATAATCATATATTTTGATTAATTGATTGAGATTTTGATAGTTTATGATAGACTGGCTAATATTTTGTTTAGATTGAATGATTATGATTAAAATGTAGTTGAATACCAAAATTGCCCTCCATGCACATAAATATTCATTATTCGTCAACATCAGTAGATGGCAACCTCCGTGTAAACCCTATTTGGATGAGGTAATAGGAAATGAGCTTGCTACACCCCATTTTATTCACTGACTGGTTTATACAAAGCATTCTTAACCTTATTCACTATCTCTTGATAATCTTGTGGGTAAAGTTTCTTATAGCAAAAAATTAAGAATCTCAACTTTGCATGAGGGTCAAGAATACTTCCAAAGACAAGTGTTTCATAATAATCATCCCAGTACTTATCAAACTTTGCTTTCATCTCAGATGACATACATTTTATTACCTCATCCTTAGATTTCATAAGTTCATTCAACTTGATTTCTATGAGAGCAATTTGTCAAAAGTGCAAATTTGATAGAATTGTATTTTGAAAGCAAACATATGAATAATACATTATATAAATACTGTTTGAGATAATACATTTGATAAAATAATACATAATACAATATAAAATGGGAGTTTCTAAATGCATCCCTAAAATTACTTTTTGCACCACAAAATAAATTAATTTATTAATAATTAATTATAAAATTACTTAAATATCCTTATTATATATAAAATAAAAATAACTAATAAATAAATTTAGAAAAATTAAAAAGAAAAAGAAAAAAGAGTCTGGCTTTCTTCTCCGGTGGACTGCCGCCTGCACAGGCATCTGCTTCTCCAACATTCTTTTCTGGCCATGCCTACTGTTCGTCATCGACGACCACCTTCCATCCCGAGTCGACACGATGACAACCACTACAAGATTGAACAACACCATCATAATAAAATGAAATCAAGAACACCACCACCATCACCAAAACAATGAAACAACCACCCCAAAAATTCAAACTTATAGGCCTGTTCGAATTGGATTGTTCGAACACGAATTTACACGTTCAATTTGCAGTGAGGTGGTTGTCGATGACCTGCTCTCCAATTTGCAGGTTGCAGTGAGGAAAATGAGGGAGGAAGACTGCTCTCCAATTTGCAGAAATGGGGGATGGAGATGAGAGAGAAAGTGTGGTGGGTAAGAAAGAAGGAGGTTACACGTGATTGTCCTCACTTTGAGTCGGGATGGATGGTGGTCGTTGATGAAGGGCAGTAGGCATAGCCGGAGAAGAAGGCCCAAGCGGCAGCTCTTCGTCGGAGAAGAAAGCGCAAGCGGCAGCCCTCTGCCGGAGAAGAAAGGTACCGATTTTTATTTTCCTTTTTCTTTTTTAACTTAATTCTTGAATTTTATATTTTATTTTTTAATAAAACAAATATTTTTTTAATTAAAAGGGCATTAATGTCAATGTGTGTGGTACAAAGAGTAAAAATAGTGGTGCATGAAGTAAGTGTGGTGCAAAAAGTAATTTTAGTGGTGCATTTAGAAACTCCCATATAAAATAACTAAATAAACATTATAAAATACAATTAATATTAAAATGAGGATCTATTAGGTTCAAATATAGTAGATTAATTGAATGTCATCTTGTTCCAAACAATATTAGTACCAACTCATCACATTAGAGTAATTTTGGATATAATTATGCATATGCGTTTAATATGTTTCTTGATTTCTTCCAACAGCTTCACCATGGATTGGATAATGTCCACTGACCCAATTATTTTGTTGATGCACATTTTGAAAAAATAAAATTGGTGCATCTCACTTTTCTTTCTAAGACATCTGTTAGTTTTCCGGACTTCTTTCTCTTATATTTTTTTTGCAGTGCGAGTGTCTTTTTAAAGCAAATAATATTGCAACTCAAATAATTATGTTGAAGACATAAAAGGACCACAAAAATATATAGTTTTAAATAAGAATCAAAATATGTTATCAAAATATAAAAAACATCGTGATATATTGCGATATTTAGCGATATTTCGCCGATACCCAAGAAAAAATATATTCTCCCACATATCCGTATCGCAATGTCAAAATCCGTGATATATTCATGATATTTTGCGATATTTCAATCCTTGAATGCAGAAAAGCAAATACACTATAGCTTGAAGACAACAATTTACATCACACGTTAATTATGAGAGGGGATGATCTTTGCAACGCTCACTAGTTAGACTGCAATTAGTGTATAGAACTAACAATTAGGTTGTAAACGAACCGAATCGGGTAGAATATCTTCAAGTTTGAATTCGAGTTCGTTTAGTCAAGTTCAAGTTCGAATTCGATTTGAGTTTCGGCTTCTTGCTCGAGTTCAACTTGGCTAAAATGATTTGTGATCGAGTTTGACTCGATAACGAGTTCTAATTAATGCTCGATAAAGAGTTTGATAAATAGTGATAAAGCTTCATAAACGTTTGGTAAAAACTTGATATAGTTCGATAAAGCCCTTACTAACAGTTCGAGCTATAAAACGAACTGAATCGAGTAGAATATCTTCAAGTTTGAATTCGAGTTCGTTTAGTTGAGTTCGAGTTTGAGCTCGACTCGAGCTCCAGCTTCTTGTTCGAGTTCAACTTGGCTAAAATGATTGTTGATCGAGTTTTACTCGATAACGAGTTATAATTAATGCTCGATAAAGAGTTTGACAAATAGTTGGATAAACCTTCATAAAAGTTTGGTAAAAACTTGATATAGTTCGATACACAAACAGTTCGATAAAAGTTCAATGAAAGTTCGATTAAAACTCATTAAGTGTCTAAGTGTATGCTTATACACTTTATTGTTTCAAGATTGAAAAACATTATTACATATGAGTATACAACTTCAAAAGTATTTAAGTTCTCGAATTAATAATAATTAAATAATTATATCTCATATATAAAATTCACCATTTTTAATAAAGCTTGTAGTTGTAAATCGTAAAACTCTTCATATCGGTAATTATGTATTTTAGACCGATTCCAAAAATAAATATCAATCACTGAGTTAGAATTTAAGTATTGCAATATTGTCATACTGAGCACATAATAGTATATATAGTATATACATGTATTCTATATATAATAGGTGAATATTTAAGACAATAAGTAATTTATATTTTAAAATTGGACAGTCAAATTTTGATTACATATTAAAGTTTTGAAGATCTATTTTATTTTTACATTAATTTTTATTGTATAGTTATAGTTACATAATAGCAAATTTAATCATAGGTCTAACTCAATGTTGGAGAATATAATTAATTGATTTATGATAACTTAATTTTTTGTAAAGTTCGTATAGTCCATTATTTTGGGTCAAATAATTGTATTTCATGAATATGTAGTAAACATATTAAATAAGCTAATATAGTTATTAAACACAATTCATTATTTAATATTGATTTTGTTTAATTTTCCGTGACTACCAATTATATCATAACTACAAAATGTTATTTTCATCAATTATCGAGTTATATTATGTATATATATTATAAATATATATTAATCAAGATTTACATAAATTCAATTTACAGAGAATGATCATAAAATTAAAACCAAATTCAATATTAATTAAATCATAGTGGAGCCCAGTTGATAGTGATTGAGAGTCTGAATTTGAAATTTTTTGACTAATGCTCGATCATTGATGTCAACAAAATTTCAAAATTTTTGGCCCCGTTATATAAGTTCGATCAGAGAAGTTCGTTTAGAGATTCGTGAATAAATTTACTTATGCTTGAACTTACACTATTCGCAAACTTAGCGAGCCGAACATCCCTTAACTCGAGTTCGGCTCGTTTATATTGTCAATCCCGATAACTCACGAACTATTTAGTTCATTTACAACTCTAAATTTAGTAGTAGCAATTGATTAAATTGACCCGTATTCCTTTTGTTATTGTTTTTTTTTTCAAATTTTTTAATGAATGATTGAATGAAGGGTTATAAAAAGATAAATAAATAAATAAATAAGAATAATGTAATTGCGAAAAATAAGACGTGATGTTGTAATTCCAATATTTTTAAAATAGTATTATAATTATAAATAATGATATATTATTTACATACAGTAGTTCGGAGCGGAAGCAATGAATCGACCCAATTTCAGGCCTTGATTTGAGAAATGCGCGACAATAAATGACGACATTTTGATACAGTTGCAGAATTTTATAATGAAAGATAATAATAATAATAAAAATAATAATATTAATTCCATTGCGCACGGCGCACGCAAAACAAAATCCAGAAAAAACAGCACGCCTAGATGCTGAAACCTCCCTATCCTGCACTAAAATGCGCACCTCCAAGCCGCCGCAGCAGCACCCATCGCCACCCGACGCTGCTTCCACCGCCGAGGAGGCAGCGGAGCGCCGGCTTCGGGAGGCGGAGCAACGGCTGAAGGAGGCCATCGAGGAGCTGCAGCGTCGTCAGCGGGGCCCACCCGGAGACCTCCACCCCCCCTGCGATCACGCCGACGAGTCGTGCGTCGCGCATGCCGTCGGAAACCTTTGCCAGAGCTTCCTGCTCTCCTACGGAATTCGCGTCGGCATCGGAATTCTCCTCCGTGCATTCAAGCTCGCTCGCCTCAAGTCCTATTCATCTCTCCTTGATATCAAGGTTTTTGCAATACTGTTTCTTCTCTCCTTGTTTCGGAATGAAATTGAGATCATGATGGAATTGATAGTTTATTCCCATGATTTTTCTTACATAAATGATACGGGAGGTGGCAGTGATATTGGCTGCTAAATTAAAGTACTTTTTATCCAGTTAAATTAGGTTTTCTAGGTAGTTGATGGAAATTTTTTGTATCCTGATAATCTGATATGAATCTCCTTGTTCATCAGAGAATTTTTAAAGGTTTTGATGTCCACTGATCGAATTGCTGCTGCTATATAATTATGAAAAAGATTCAGTAGAATGCAGGCTCTATCAGGAAGATTAAAAGATCAAATTTGCTTAAAAAAATTGATGAGAGTTTTGAGAAGCCTAATGGTATAGTTTAGTCTGGAAGAAATGGCGCACTTGTGATGAGGATCACCTATTTTTGCGTCTTTTGATGCATGGAGATTTTTGTTTTTTAGTGTTAATGGTTACTTTATCTTGATAATTTTCGCACCTTTCTTCGCAGCCGTGTATGCTGCTTATTAACCTCATTTAATTATTTATTTCCAATTAATGGTTTTGTTGGAAATCATATAAAGACAATGCCTATTTCTTAACTACCTCTTATACAAGTCTCGTGTTGACTTACTATAACTATTTAGGGTTTACCTGTTGGATGTCTATCTTGCTGCACAGGCTTTTCATAACTTGGAAAAGATTTAGTCCAAGAAGCTCTAGCAATGTGCCTGTCTGAATTGACAAATTTTGAACTGGCTTTCCCTCTGACTTCGATATTCAGTGCTTCAACTTGTTGTTTTGTCTTATTTTTTCAATACTGGTTATCGTGTTCTTATTTGGATGCAATACTGTTCGCATGCGGTGCAATCTGATTCATCACGTTTGCATATCGTGCTGAAGGATTAATTTCTTCAACCTGTTTTCTAATCCATACTTGTAAACAAAAGATAGAATATTGTTACCACTTGAATTCTTTTTTCCTGGTCCTAGAGACGGATAAAAGTGGAAGTCAGGCTTTTTACGTTAACGTTCTTTCCGTAAGGATTGCCTTAGCATCATTATGCCATTTTTAGGCTAATTGCTGGTTCAGCTGATTTCATATTTGTATGTTAATCTGTTCTTTTTTTTTTTTTGCTGATTATTCATTTACGATCTGTAGCTTGTACTTTATACTAGTCAATCAAACAATTTCAATTCGACCAAGTTTGATTGCTCATATTTTTAATGGACAGGATTGTATATTTTCTGTACTTAAGTAAATTACCATTAGCTGGTAGGTGGTATGGGGCTCTTTTTGGATCTGGAATGGGGATCTTGTAGATGGATTTGGTATGCAGCAACATTATCTATTAATTTGTGTCTCTGCTGTCATTGATCTGGCACAATTTTACCTTTCCTCCAAACTCCAACCTGCCTCTCCACTCACTCCTCAACCTCAACATTTCAAGGCCCTTCTAATAAATTTTATTTTATCTGTCAATATTTTTCCTCCGTCAAACTCCCTATCAACTTTATCTTTTGCTTTGCCAAGTTTGGTATTTCTTTTCCACTTATGAAAATTCCAAAAGAAAGTACAAGTTTAAAGAATAGTGAATCTTGGTTAACAATTTTTATAATGTTAAATGATTATACACACAAACAATCACACATGTACTCGTTTAAGAAATCCCACACATCCTTGTAAAGAATTGCAGCTAATAGTCTTGTTACTGATTCCCCCTCCCCCAAGATCCTCTTTATCTTTGGTCTTTATGTATGATTGATGTATTACATGACTTAATATAACATGTTTTTTTGCAAGAGTTTATTGATCTTTTTGTCAACCATGAATATAATTGCAGCAACTTGTATCAGAGAAAGACCTTATAGTGAGAGAAGAAGCATGTCGAATTGGCTTGCTTTTTGGGGGATTCACTGGTTCCTACCACGCTCTGAGGTGTTTGCTCAGAAAGCTGAGAAAGAAAGAGACTCCAGTAAATGCGTGAGTTAACAAAAATGCCATTTAGTCTGATTTTTAATTTATAATAGTCAGTTTATGCTAGTTATGTCCGGATACTATCCTCTATCAGTGTGCATGTAATTCTTGACTTGATTTTAAGTGTTAGTCTGTTACATCATTCTTGAGATTAATTTTTTCACTGCATGACTTATCCAATTCCATTTAGATGACTTTGTTAAAGGTGATGATGGAACAGAATTTTAGCAGGTGCAGTCTCTGGTTTGTCTATTTTAGCATTAGATGATTCCAGCAGAAGGCGCACACTTGCTTTATATCTTTTGGCTAGGCTTGCCCAGGTACCAATATCCTGTATCTCGTTTTCCAAGTTTTTTCTTTTGCTTACTGCATGAGTTCCTACTATTGCCTTTTCCATCTATTCTAATTTATTTAATTCTTTAATCAGTGCTCCTATAACTCAGCTAAATCCAAGAACAAATTCCACCTTTGGGGAAGTCATTGGAACCATGGAGACACGCTACTCTTTGCAATAGCTTGTGCACAGGTAATTTACGGATGGGAAGTCTGACTTACTGCTCCTTTGTGTTTTGTGTGTGTGTTTCCAACATTAAATGATTTTGTTAGATTGTAGTCTTTGGTACAGTTGATGATTACATACAAGAACCATGGTATCATATTCTTAAGATGTGGAACTTATACTTCAGGACTTTCTTATATGGTTACTCTGATGTAACTATCAGTTGCTTTTTTAATATTTTATTTTCTCTAATTTCTGCTTTCTGTTCTGATATAAGTTTCCATTCCGTGTTTATCTAATTATAAGAACTTCTCAGGTTATGTACTCCTTTGTTATGCGCCCTGAGAGCTTGCCAAAATCATATCAAGATTTCATTCAGAAAACAGGGCCTGTTGCGGCACCTGTGTACAGGGCTGTGAGAGACTGTTGTAGAGGTTCTCCAGTAGACATTGCTTCCCTATCTGCTTACCTGTCTGGCAGGACATCCAACAATTTGAAGTTGGATATGTTTCCTGAAATTATTCCATGTTCCATCATTCATCCTGATACAAACTCATGCCTAGCTCACAATGCAAATGCTGCGAAGGCTACTTTCAGGAAAACATTTCCCCTGTACTTCTCTTTGACATTTGTCCCGTTTGTTGTTCTGCGCCTGCAAAAGGTACTTCCTTCCATAAGTTTTCAGATATGTTGCCTCTGCTACTTTTAAAATTACTTTATTTTTAATAAATTACTGAAGTGAAACGACATAAAGATATTACTTGAGCTAAAATCAAATTCCAATTCCTTTGCTCATTTTGGTACCAAGTTAAGTTGATTGATGCGTAAGGCTATGAGATCCAGCAAGAGAATACACTGAATAGTTTTTTGCTTGAGCATATATTTTTGTAGTTTATACCATCCATATTTGTGAAAATATGGTTTTCATCTAGATAACGTATATTGAAAGAATTCTTATCAAAACCTACAATTTACTTCCAGTAAAATTGTTATTGATAATTTGGTTTTGTGGTGTGTTACTTGTGTTTCTTGTATAGAACACAATGAATCAATTACTCTCATTTCTGTGGCACGAAACCCATCTATTTCATATAATAAGAAGTTCAGTTTTGTTAATAGATGTTTTTTATTCATTTTTATTCCCCAGTTTATGGATGCTCCAGTTCGCACCTGTCGGCATGCTGTTACAAATGCTGTTCGCTCAACTTCATTCTTGTCCGCTTTTGTTGGTATCTTTCAGGTGGTTTTTTCTGCTTGCTACATCTATATGCATCTACATCCATTCATTATTGTACTGATTTAGTCTCCCTGAAAAAAAGGGAGTTATATGTTTGCATAGAAAAGTGGCATTGAAGGACCACAAGCTCGTCTATTGGCTTGCAGGAGGACTATCTGCCCTCTCTGTATTATTGGAGAAGAAAGCTAGGCGTGGGGAACTAGCCTTGTATGTTCTTCCAAGAGCAGGTGAATCTTTGTGGTACATTTTGGTGAATCGCCGTTTGCTTCCAGATATCAAGAATGCTGAGGTACATTATATTTCTTCTGTGGAAGTATGACGGTTTCTATGTTGCCCATGTATGGATTGTGGCAAAAATCTTGTAGTGTGTTTATATTCTGATAGCTGGAAATTCCAGATCGAACACATGCATTTGTGTTTGAAGGCAGATGAGGACCAGTGTTGTCAAATGCGCTTGCCTGGTTGCCTATGCGCACCAGGTGCACCGCAGAGGTTATGCGCGTACTGGAAATTAGGACTCGGCTTTTAGGATAAATTATGACTGGGCTTTTATGTGGACTTGTCACAGATGTTATGTGTAGAGCCATCCATATATCTATACAAAATTGGGTTAAGAATCTCTCTTAAAGTAGATTTACCATTGTGTATCTTCAGGAATGCTATCGTCCTTGGATTTAAAACAAAAATGTTTTAACTATGGTGCACCTTGCACCTTAAGGCAACATGAAAGACTCCACGCCTTTAATGCGCCTTATGCATTTGGCATCCTTTGATTAGGACAAGTTATTGAATGATGCTGAATTTGTAGTTTTACACTTTCAAGTCCAAATTCAAGAATGTTCTATTCCAATATTCTCAACTCTCTAGCTCAACTTTCCAGGTGGCTTTGTTCTGCGCGTGTATGGGCGGAATTATGTATTACTTGGAGCAAGAACCAGATACGATGGCTCCTTTCCTCAGGGGCCTGATTCGTCGCTTCCTTGCCAGCAGAATTAGCAATCCCGGCCCTTCAGCAGGTCGGAGTGCTTCATACTCGTATCTACAAACCCTCGATGCCATGAAAAAGCCAGAGGAAGTGCTTGACAACCGAGAGGATGGAACTACATCTTCTGAAAAGTACAATCTTGAATCGATTCCTGGACTCTGAGCATCTTTTTTATGTTGCTCAGGAGGAGATAGCTATTGATATACAACATTGATTCATCTAATTCAGAATTGTTTTTGGGGCAGCCAGCTGGGCTCTGTCCAAACCAAGGGGAGAGATGGATAGTTAGTTATGTTTGTCTAACCCCTCAAAATATTATTAGTTGGAATTGTACTTGACTTGTTGAGTGACAAGATTGTTATTCTTATTCTTATAGTGAAATATGGAAGGAAAATTCAGGATGGGTGTCTGTCATGTAAATAACTGTAGCTCTTATATCTTGTTTTGTCTAAATGCTTAACTACAGAAATGTCATAATCTCTATCGTCAAATAAAAAAAGAAAGAAATGCCATATATGTTTCAACTTATTATAGGGAAAATGGTCAATGCACCCCTAATGTTACCTCTTGTGATCAAGTAAACTCTTACTTGCATGATTGTTGGGCAACAATTGTGCGTGATTGATCTCTATCTTCAAATAAAAAAGAAAGAAAAAAATGCCATATATGTTTCAACTTATTATAGGGAAAATGGTCAATGCACCCCTAAGTTACCTCTTGTGATCAAATAAACCCTTAATTGTATGATTGTTGGGCAACAATTGATTATTTTCTGGTGTGACTGCCTGTCGTAAGCCGGTTTTTTCTCTGAAAGAAAACCACTGTCCACAGCTAGAAAAATTATTGCCTATTCACCACTGCTAACACTGATCATCTCATTAGGACCAACACAACACCCAACATTGAAAATTTGGCAAAGACTCCATATTAGAAATGGAAATTATGCCCTCACCGACTTATCTTTTATAAGGTGGTACACGTTACTTTCTCCATCCAGTGTGGGACAATTTTAACATATTTAAACTCGAAATCAATATAAACATAAGGAGTAGTCCATGAGATAATCAAAGTCACCCAAAGGAGGAATAGAAATAAAATTCTCAACAACCAATTTAATCTAAACAAATACAGAAAATAAACAAACAATCAAAACATAATACAAACTAAAGAAAAATCAACAATCAAATAAAGATGGATTTCTTAAACTAATAGAAAAAGGTAAAAGCTGAGGCCAAAAGGAGTGTTGGCATCCCCATCCTTGAAATCGTACCAGCAGCGTTCTCGCCGTTGCCACCGGGTGTTGCTGTAAAAATATTTATTTATATATGCTGTTAAACCAATACACTCAAAAAACATATGCCTATACTACTAATACTACCATCATTATCTTCACTGCTTTTGCCATGCTTAGCACCAAACTAGCTCTCTGTCACACCAACCTTTTCATTTTTTAACATAAATGATTCAACTCTTTAATAATTACAATTTAATTTTTAGTGGTTCAGTATTTTGGATACTTTTAACTATATGACATGGATTTTTATGAATATTGTTATTACATGAAGGTGTATTCCCAAATGTAGTTAGTTAAATTTCTTCCCCCAATATCAAATGTAAGAGAAAGTGAATTTCTTTTTTTTTTTTTTTAAAAAACACATATCCAATTAGGATAAATCATCGGAAAATCAATTACATAGGATTTTCGGATCAAAAAAATTATCAAATGTTATATTTGCAAATAAATTTAAAAAGTGGGCAGTATTTTGTTACTTTTGAAAGAGTGGATTTTTTTTTAAAGTACAAAATATAAGTATGAAAGTATAATTTACTCTGAAAAATTGTGACGTGTATTACCTCTAATATGTAGGATAAAAAATTTCTAATTATTGCGGCTGCGGGTAACACACGATGAAAAATAAATAAATAAAAATCCTAATTATCTAGATTTTGATTTTGTGTATTTGTGTTGAACAGGTACACCAAATGCATAGCTGGTAATTGGTATGTTGGGTTAGTCAACATTGAGCGGCTGAGAAACGGTGTAAATTTGAGGGCTATCGGTCAAACTTGAACATTAATTTATAAATGTAGATGAGTATACTATTAAATTGCTATTAACTACAAATTTTACAATGAAGTTTTAATCCAATAATAATTTTTGGATTTTTTTTTGTGAGATCTGTAATCACTAAGTAACCACCACTTAAGGTTTTTGACAAAAAAATGAGTACACCAGGAGTTATTTCGATTAGATGGGCAGGATACCCCAATACAATCTGATTCTTAAAAAATTAAACCTATAATATGAAAAGTATTATTTTACACGTTGAAAAGTATCGATCAGCAACTTGACTTATATGGATTTATTACATCCAAATTAGAAATTATTAATTTCAATTATGATTTAGCAATCTCAATAATGATTTATTACATCACAATTAAAGTTTATTATTCTCAATTATAGTTTATGACATCACAATTATGATTTATTACATCTGTAATTATTTTTTTAAAACTTAATTTCATTTATAACTTATAAAGGTAGGAAAAATGAATATTTTATAATTTTCATTCATATTTCTTTCTTCCTTTTTTATTTTTCAAAAATCGAGATAAGATATTTGTTGGTATGCTCTAAATAATTGAATTTTAAGAGATGTTGACTTTGAATTACAAACGACCTAGCCAGTATAATATCAAAGTCTAAAGAGAACATGTGTTCACAATAAAGAATGCGATCATGGGTGGGTTGAAGTAGTCAAAAGTAATTGTTAAAAAAACTAGTAGAAAAGATAACAGTACATTTTTCTAATCTATTAAATTGTTATAAAAATGGAACTGATAAAGAATTTGGGTGTTAACTTGATGGGGATTCCTCATCTATTAAATTTTTTTTATGGGGTTGGTCCAAAAAAGATAATTTGGGTGTTAACTCATCTGAAGGAAATTATGGAATGTTATAAACTATAATTTGATTTGATAGTTAACACAACTGTTTATAATGTAGTGACTGATAAACATGTATAATCATCAAAGTCTAAATAGAAAAACAAGTTAATTAATGAGCAGAATCTTGAAAAATTAAGCGAGGGCATAAGTTGTTACCTGGAGGTGGGAGAGACGAACGTGGAGACAGAGCAGCTGATGATGAAAGACACATGACCAAATGCAAGATGTAAATTAGCTGACTAAATTTAATAATTAAAAAATTACGCCCTCAGAAATCGAGAGAGAGAGAGAGACATACCATTACAAGCACTGGTATCACTTGAGAGGTTACAATGTTTAGGGAGCTCGAGAGCCTGAGTCAAATTGATCCCTCCAAGAGCAGATGGATTATTTATCAATCCGCAGAGACAAACAAGCTGAGTTGTGACCACAGTTCTCATCGCGTCGCAGCAGTCCTTGGATGGTTTTGTCGAGTTCAAGTAATCTGCGCATGGTACCAGCTTCGCTACGCAGTCCGACTGCCCTTCCGCCACTCTGCCGCCGCCAAATACCAGCGCCACCGTCACCATCGCCACGATCGTCCAGGAAGAGATCGCCATTTTCTTTTCTTCTTGCTTTTGTGTGTTTGGTAGAGACAAGGGAGAGTAGTGGTGGATGGATGGGATTGTCCGATCTTTGATGGTGGAGGATGGGTGTCGTTGAGATTGGAAGACCTCTATTTATACCTGTCTTGGCGTGTGTACGTGGGAATCCTGAAAAATAAAAGGGGAAAACGTGTTCTTCAGTTTACTTAATTGTTCCTAATAAATTTATTACGGGTGTTCTATTCACACTATCATTTTTTTCTCCACACAACATTTGTTCTAAACACTGCACTAGTCCCGGTGGGGATGGTCTAGTGGTGGAGTGAGGTTGTTTGGAGACCCAATATCACAGGTTTTAATCTCCTCAATACCACAAGTCAGGTGTGTGAATAAAAAAAAAATAAAAAAAAAACACCGCAGTTTTTTTTTTATCATTTTTCTAAACACACCAAACACAATTGTCATTTTTACCCTTTTCTCTTTAAACAATATATTATTTTATTAAAGGGTATTTTATTAAAACATAAAAAATATGAAATGAAATGTGGAAATTGTCTACAAACATTCCACATAGTCATCAAACCGCGGGAAGTGAAAACAAGAGAAGTAAAGGGGGAAAAGAAATTGGTAGTGTCTAAAGTTTCGAAAAATTGAAGCAGCAGCAACATGGAGTCTCTTGAACATTCAATCCCCATTGAATCTTTTGGTAAGTTCTTTAATTTTTGAAATGTTATCCCATTGAATCTCATGGAACGAAAGATTAAGATTTAGGTTTTGATCTTTGAAGCCCATTGAATTATTTAGTTGCTTTGAATTTAAATAAACCTAAAATTGATTAATTTGGGAAAAACTATTTTTGTAATCGTTTTTTTGTTCGAACTAGATATTGTCGAATGAATGCCTAGACAATGAAAATAGAAAAGTGAAATAAATGTTTGTCATTTGGAAAATCGATTTATCGAATCTATTGTACTGCGTTCAAAAATCAATTTTTCAAACAGATTCAAAGTTGTTCGGAAATCAATTTTTCGACTTGTCAACATACAGTTTGGAAATCTATTTTTCGAACCAATTAACTTTATAGCATTTGGCAAACTATTTTTTGAACAAAAAACAATTGATGAAATTGTACTTACATCTCTTTCAAAATATTTCAACATCAATTTATCGGAGGAGACCCATTGTGTCTGTGAGGAGACGATGTGTACAGTGAGGAGACGATGTGTAGCAGAACGTTGTGAGGCATCACGCATTCAAAGAGTTGGACAAGAAGCATTGGAAAATATAGCTAACGAGAAAATAATATAGCTAATGATTAAAGAATAGAGGAAAATATAGTTATAGAGGACAACATCAATCAAAGACAATGGAGGTATTGATGATATTGATAATGATGATGAGATCCTACCCCGACTATTTTGGATATTTTTGATATTTTGTGTTCAGTAATGATAATGTAGCAAGTTAAAATATTAATACATGTGTGCAGAACTTAGATCGAAAAACAATTATTTGATTGGGTTAGGAAATTAATTGTTTGGATCTATATATGAGCATTCGAAAAATATATAGTTATTCGATCCCAGCTGTTTGAGTTCGAAAAATGATTTTTCGAACTAATTTAAAAGGGTACGAAAATAATTTTTTCTAACAAACTCAATCCCTACTATATAATAAACAAAAATTAATTCATTATATCAATTACAAGTCTGTAGTAATGAAAAACTCAATTCATGAAAACTACATCATAATATCAGTAACAAGTCACTACTAATGAAAAAAAATTCACGAAAAACTACAGGTCTTTATATTTACAATACCCCAATGTATTTGTAACAACTGATTCCCATCCTAATACACTAACTAATTTGCGGCATAATTTTATTTTTAGGCTCACGGTAATGTCCACTTCGTTCACAAACCAACAGCAAACAAGAAAGTTTTCTTTCATTACCAATTTCTAATGACTAACAATTTCAAGTGGAAGAGCTCTCTCACGCACTACGTATTCAATTGATCAATTCTTCCCAAAAATCAAATAATTCCATTGTGGTGAATACATCTTGATAATCAAGAAGTAATTCATGATTTAATAAATTCTTACAAAATTGTTCAAAAATAGCAGAATTAACACTATTTGAAAAATTATTTTCCAAACACATAAGTGCATGTTCGAAAAAAATATTTTCGAAACAATATGAAATGAATGGTTCGAAAAATAGAATTTTTGAACCACTCCATATTTATTCGAAAATCAATTATCGAACCCTATGTGTGTCATCTGATAACATAGTTTCCGAACTAGATCATAACAGATCAAAAAAAATAATTTTCGAACATTCAAATTATTGTGCAGACTATATTTTTTCTAACCAATGTCAATGATATGTAATTCTAAGCTTGCTAAACCTCAAGAAAATTGAAAAAATAACAGTGCAAACAGTAAGAAATCACTTACATTGCTCGTGTCTTCTTCATTTTTGAACTAAATGGTGGTTTATACACATAACATGTTATCCAAAGTTTGAGAATGTAGTTCTTTATTTTCTTGTTTTTAGAGTCAGTTTTTGCAATTAGTTCATCAAATTTCATCAATAATTTCTTACAAAATAAAATATTACTAAATATCTTAATTTTGATAGGATGTAACAAAAAAAATAAACTAAATATTTATTAAATAAAAGAAAATGACAAACTTAAGAAAAAAAAATTACATTAAAACTCAACCGTACACATAAATTTAAAGGAAAAAAAAAAGTACACGATCATTCTAATATCAGAATTAGTATACTCCTCCCACATACGATCAATTAATACATTCTGAAGTGCGATACATATGAGCATCTTTATTTATTATTTATCGATACCTTGAAATAAATTCTTGAAATTTGACATTTTCATCAATCACCATTTTGACTTGCAACAGTCGCGTCTCTATTGCAACTTCATTGGTGCAGTAAGATCACGTTCATCCTCAACTATCATGTTATGCAAAATTATACATGTCGTCATTATGTCACGCAACACTTCTTTCATCCAATACCGTGTCCTACTATAATGGCAAAACGAGAGTGGAAAACGCCAAATGCACATTCCAAATCTTTTCTACAAGATTCATGTTTAGTTGCAAAATATCTTTTTTTTTTCAGAGTACGTGGATCATGAATCGTTTACACACTGGTAGACTATTTTGGATAATATAAATTAGCTAAATAATAACCTATATTATATATTTTTTTTCTTGAATTACATAATGAGTTGGATGAGAAATACCTTGAGTGAGATTAAAAAAAAGATGAGATCAAATACCTTGATATCGTTCTTTGTTCCTGGAAAATCTAAATAAGCATGTCATATCAAAAGATCATAATCTTCCATAATTTTGAGGATAATCGTAGGATTTCCACTGCGACCTGCATATTGTGTGGCTCATGTACTAGGATAATTTTTTCACTTCTGTTGCATGCAATCTAAAATGCCTAACATTCTTGAAAACCCACGCTTTTCACCAATGTAAAGTAGTCTAGCAATATCATTAGTAGTTGTTGATCTCAAGTATTAAGCCGCAAATATCTTTACCATTGCTAGCCAAAAACTCTTCATGCTCTCAATTGCATTGGGCTCACATATTTTAACATACTCGTATGTGGCATATGCTGCTAATTGTATGCTAACATACGAAACACTGCAGTCACTTTTTGTAGAGATTATAATCCAAGCCTATTGTGCGATTCAATTGTTGTTGCAAGTGGTGATCATGATTTTGTACTGCATCAACAATGCGAAGAAAAAAAAAAGCGAGAAACGAAACATGCTCCCATTGTATGATAGATTATCTGCAAAGTAATCATTGTACAATCTATCATAAGGCTCATGACGATATGGCCTAGAACTGAACCACCATGTATTACCCGGTTGTTCTGCTGATTGAGAATGTGTTGGATTTATTTTTCCAATTGTTAGATTATTACTTTGACACTATTGCTTTAATATTAGTATTATCTACATAATATTATGTGCATTTTGGATTCATTTATTTTTGCGTTGTGATTTAATATCATATTTGCATCAATTTGTTTTAATTTTTTAAAATGTAGAATATGGAGAGGTTTTTTTTCAAAAATTAGTGGGGAGACATATTCCTCAAGTGCATGTCAGGGCTTTAAATAGTTGTCGCAACTATGCTAGAATTAAGTTTGAGTCATTTCAAGATCAAATGCATAGTGTGTCAAATATGTTTCTATCAAATATTCGTGAGATAGATGTTGCTTATCGCACTCGTTTAACAGTATCAATGGCTATAGCTCATTTTCTTTTGCAACAAGGAATGACCTTTTGTGGACATGATGAATCATCTAGTTCTTTAAATAGGGGAAATTTTCTTGAAATGATTCACCGGTAATGTCAACAGTGTCCTGACATTTCCAATGTCATGGGTCAAAATGCTCCTAGAAATAATCAAATGATTGCTCCTACAATTAAAAAAAAAAAATTAGTGCATGCTTGTGCTTCATAAATTACATTTTCCATAATCAATGATATTGGAGATAGGTTTTTTACTCTTTTGGCTGACGATGCTCGAGATTTTTCAGTCAAAGAGCACATGTGAGTTGTTGTAAGATATGTGAACAAAGAAGGATGTGTGATTGAGCATTTTCTTGTCATCGTGCATATGTGGCTGCCACTAGTTCTTGTAGCTTGAAAGATGTCACTGATGCTTTATTTGCATGACATGGTTTATCATTATTTAAATTAAGAGGCTAATGATATGATGAAGCTTCAAATATGTGAGGTGAGTTTAATTGATTGAAATCCTTAATCTTGGAAGAAAATCCACATGCTATGTATGTTCAATGTTTTGCTCACCAACTTCAGTTAACTATTGTTGTTGTTGCTAAAGAAAATGATATGGTTTAAGATCTTTTCCACTTATGTCTCCGTGATAGTGAATACGACTGGAGAATCTTGTAAAAGAAGAGATCAACTTAGGATGGAGCATTATAAAGTGATTAATGAACTCAATAATAGAGAAAGAGTTAGTGGAAGAGGTAAGAAGCAACGCAAGGCTTGCAGATGCTCGTTGGGGTGTATGGTCTTTGTGGCATTTAGTTGAGCAAGTGTTGCAAAATGTACATGAGGCTACTTTATCTGAAAGTAGAAGTACTACAAGGTGTTTGATTGATAAAATGGATAACTATGCGTTTGTTTTTGTATTACACTTGATGAAATTTTTATTATGAGTTACACGAGTTGTCTCTTTCTTTACAACAAAATGACCAAAATATTATTCAAGTCATGTCATTGATCGACACAGTGAAATATCAATTACAAAACTGAAGAAGGATGTGAAAATTCTTCTAAAAAAGTAAGTGGTATAAATAATAATATTTTATTATTCTTCAATTTTTAAAAACTGAACTAATTTTTTTATCTAAATGATAACTAACAAAAGTAAGTGGTATAAATAATAATATTTTATTATTCTTAAATTTTTAAAACTAAAAGTTAAAGATGAATAATTGAGATTTAAAAAAAAAGAGATATATGTAAATTATGAAATATAAGAATAATACAAAGCAATAATATAACAGTTAGTAAATTTACAGTAAAATTTAGCAAAAATATGATACTTAGTTTAAGATGTTTAATTATTTTTTTTATATTTTTAATATTTATTGGGGCACGGGATTATGTTTTTAAGAATTCTGTTTTTAATATTTGATGGGATAACATAATTATATTGTTTTATGTTGCATTGAAATTTAATTGTTGACTTGTCAAAACGTAAATTATTTTGTTGTGTTATAATTTGATTGGTGTGGGTCATGTGGCATGAATTAATGATATGTTGTTCTGGTGTTTGATTGTTGTAGTGGTCATTTTTTGTCAACCTAAAATGCTGGCCCAAAAGGGTTGAGCGATAGCGTACAATCGGTATTCCAATAGACAAGTGTTCAATTTTAAATTTGAGTTAACGATCAGTTCCGCCTTATCCGGTAAGATTGACGGGTTCAGAGGAGTCGGCACGTCTTTCAACCTCCTCCGCGATCCTCGCAAACCCTAGCTGCTACCTCCACCTTTAAAAGGAGACCTCCATCCTCATTTGACGGGTACGCTGAAATACCCACAAGCTTCATGTCATACCCTAATTTCTACTCAGGCGATTCAACATCCAGGCTTCTTTCTTACATTTTTCCAGATTTGAATGACGTTCTCTTGATTTCTAGTCACTGGCTTAATTATTCAATCATTTCATATCTTATCGCTTTCTACTCCTATTCTTTTCCTGACTTGAGCGTCGGAGGCCCAACGATCTTCAACCCCCCGACGGTCTTTGGCTCTTACGTTTTTTCTGGTTTTGTTTCACAGATTGGCCGCTGCTCCGGACTGATACGATTAATTGCAGATTTTCGGATCTACAATTTGGCGCCCACCGTGGGGCAGCGATCTATTCGTGAAACGAAATGACAACGCCTAATGAGAGTCGCAGAGATGGAAAAGGACCCCAGCAAGATGGCAGAATCGCTACGCCTTCGCCTGATGTTGATTTGTCACTGGCTGATGTTCTGAGGAATATACAGCATCAAATGGCAAACACCACGGGGGAGTTAGCGCTTTTGAGATCAGAGAACGCTTCACTCCGCAGTAAACTTGAAGATCTGACCATCAATGACAACACGCGTCATCTGAACTACATTAAACCCATAAATCTGTTCGGCGAGCCAAATTCGGTATATTCTGAGCGTCGTCGATCTGTTACTTTTACTGATCCATTTATTGCAGGTACTAGCGCGTCAGCACAGAAGGTAGACACCAGACAACAAATAGAAGAGAGCCCGCTAAGGCCACCTCCAGGGTTTGAGTATCATGCTTCTGAGTAAGAAAGGTTCCGACACCAGACCTTCGAGCAAAAAAGGGTTGAACAGCAGCGCAGGTTTAACCAGGGATTCGATCAGAGAATGATCGATCACCCAAGTGAATTGGAGCAACGACTGGCTGGTATCGAGGCAATGATAACGCGAATTCTTGGTGTACCTCTACCAATCCGCAAGGCTGCACCAAATAGCTTTGCTGACTCACCGTTCGTGGATGAAATTGGGTTAACAGAGATGCCGTCAAAATTCACCCTACCATCTATGAAGTTATTTAACGGAACCTCAGATCCAGATGACCATATCGCACAGTATAAACAGAAGATGTTCATCGCAGCAATACCAAAGTACCTCAGAGAAGCCTGCATGTGCAAGGATTTTGGGTCCAGCCTATCAGGAGCCGCACTGCAGTGGTTCACGAACCTTCCTAATGCTTCGATTGGATCATTTGCACAACTCACAGATCTTTTCGTAGAACAATTTGCCAGCAGTCGGAAAATTGAGAAACATTCAGATGACCTCTACGCCATTATTCAGTATCCAAATGAAACACTTAGGAATTATGTTGCATGGTTTAATAGAGAAAAGGTAGAGATACCAGGTTGCAACGCTGACACCGCCATATCAGCCTTCAGAAAGGGGCTAAAAAGGGATTCAGACCTTTACAAAGAACTCACAAAGTACCTGTGTAAGACAATGGATGATATTTTAGCAAAGGCATGGGCACAAATTAAGTGGGAGGAAGACGAAGACCAATATTATCGACCCAAGCCAAGAGGTCGAGATGAAGGAAGAGACTCCCGCAGAAATGATAGAAGAAGAACCGACCCTTACCCCCGCAATGATCGCTACAGACCTCGAGGTCGAGAGGATATTTCAGATCCATATGATCGACGCTTGCCAGAATACAACCTGTGCATCACACCCTCAGAAGCCGTCAATACCTTGAAGGAACTCGGTAGTACAGTGAAGTGGCCGCCCAAGGTGAGGAGTCCAGATCATGAACGTGACAGAACAAAGTACTGCGAATTTCACAAAGATCACGGCCATAGAACAGATGATTGTATCGTATTGCGTCGCGAAGTCATCGACCTACTCAAGCGAGGCCATTTAAAAGATTTGCTGACTGATAAGGGGAAGCAGACCTTCAGCAAAAATGATGAGAATCTGAGGGATCCACCAAAGCCCCCACCAATTGAGCATGTGGTTAATTGCACAACTGGAGGATCCGAGGTTAGCGGAGTGTCCCAAGCATCAGCAAAACGACACTGCAGATCTCTGAAATACACGCCCATGATACCAAAGCCCGATACCGAAATGGAACTCATAACTTTGAGTTTCACCAACAGCGAAGCTTCTGAACTCTCACACCCGCACCACGATGCACTTGTTATTTCAGTCCTTATTTCTAACTGCATGATCAAGAGGACTCTCATTGATGGTGGGAGTTCGATTAATGTCATTTTTTATCTACTTTGAAAGAAATGCAGGTCCCCGAGGCTAACATCGTCAAAAAATCAATGACCTTGATTGGATTCAGCGGCGAGCACAAAGCCACCATAGGTGAAATTACACTACCTGTGTATACGGAAGGGGTTAACCTACACACCAAGTTTCAAATTATCGATGCACCCTCAGCATACAACGTCATCCTGGGGAGACCTTGGATTCACGAACTAAAAGCTGTACCCTCGACCTACCACCAAGTCATACGCTTTCCAACCCCATGGGGAATTAGACAGATCTGTGAAGAGCAAATTGCATCAAGAGACTGCTACAGATCGGCTTTCAAGACTAACCACGTGCAGGTACAAGAAGTAAACCAAATTGATGAGGCATCGACGTCAAACTCAAAATATGAATACGGAGAAAGCTCAAATTCAAAATATAAGCATGGACAAAGTTTAGGATCGACCTCCTACGTCAGCCCGAGATGGAAGATCTCGATGAAGTACAGATTCACCCCGACTCCCCAGACCACGTCGTTCAAATTGGATCGAGGTTGTAGGTCGATCCTGATCACCAAGGTGGTATGAAATGGGGCTTACAAGCTGCAAACTGTTGAAGGCAGAGAAAGTGCAAATAGCTGGAACGCAGTTCACCTCAAGCAGTATCATTTCTAAACTCTTGGCTAAATCTCTCAAGTTTTGTCTTGTTTATTTTTTAAACTCACCACTGACTTGAGCGTCGTAGCCATCGACCATCGAATCGTGCTATGCGCAGGTTGAAATTCAACCCTGACGATCGAGGTTCAATAGGAAAGCCTTTCAAGGTCGACCCAGCAGCCCGTAGGGTAGACATCGATCCTAAAAAAAATGATGAGTTTGCATTTTTATTTATTTTCTTCTATTGCTTTCAGTTATTCTCAAAATTTATTCCCTACTTCAGTTGCTGACTTGAGCGTCGGAGGGTCGATGGATTAGCCATCGACCATCTAACCTTGCCACCTACAGGTTGAAAATCAATGTTGACAACCCAAATCATATAAGAACAATCGTGTAGATCTCAAACGCACGCTAGGGTCAGCGCCGAGTACAATAAAGAGCAAAAAATGGTTTTGCACTCCGAAGACGAGAAATGTCGTTGATGTCAACCTTGACACGACTTCAGAGACAAAATTCTCGAACAATGTTCGATACCATGTCTCTAAGACATGATTCAACCCGAATGCAAAGTTCAACCTCGAGTCAAGATAAATTGCATTTAAAGTGCATGTCTATTTGTATATTCTAGCCTTATTATATCGACTTTGTAATCAATTATCTACAACGTCATTTATGTTTCGGGATTGATCAAAATTTGAGACTCGGATAAGTAATAAATCAACCTTAAATTCGATCTTCTACAATGATAAATCTCATCATGTTGGTCAACCCTCGTCATCGTCAAAATGATCGACCCTAGGGTCTATTAAATTAAAAGTCGACCTTTATGCTACTTTCTCCGCAAAATTGTCGACCCAGAGTCGACAAACTCTTATATCTCCAAGTAGACCCTTTTCATGTGATAGTCTTATACAGTTGATTTTGACCCTTAAAAAAAAAAAAAACTGGAGGGGGTCGACCCTAGGGTCGATCAACCTTAAAAAAAAAAAAATCCCTCAAAAAAAAAAACGACCTCAGGGTCTACAGCGTACCCTAGGGTCTACTACGTCAAAAATCGACCTTAGGGTCTACTGCATACCCTAGGGTTTACTACGTCAAAAATCGACCTCAGGTTCTACAGCGTACCCTAGGGTCTACTGCGTACCCCAGGGTCTCCTTTGTCAAAAATCGACCTCAGGGTCTACAGCGTACCCTAGGGTCTACTGCGTACCCTAGGGTCTGCTACGTCAAAAATCGACCTCAGGGTCTACAGCGTACCCTAGGGTCTACTGCGTACCCTAGGGTCTGCTACGTCAAAAATCGACCTTAGGGTCTACAGCGTACCCTAGGGTCTGCTACGTCAAAAATCGATCTCAGGATCTACAGCGTACCCTAGGGTCTACTGCGTACCCTAGGGTCTATTACGTCAAAAATCGACCTCAGGGTCTACAGCGTACCCTAGGGTCCACTACGCACCTTAGGGTCTATTACGTCAAAAATCGACTATATGGTCTACTAAGCCAAATGTCGACCTTAGGGTCTTAAAAGCATCAAGGTCAATCCCATATGCGTTTGGCAAACAATAGTGACTTATGACAAGTAATATTAGATTTACGGTGTTCGATCTTACGGTTTGCTTTCAAAGCCTCGATCGTCCTACCTTACAGCTTGCGCTTAAAGCTTAGGCGTTCGACCTCCAGGTTATTTTATAACTTGGGTCGTTCAGCTTCATAGCCCATACTCGGGGCTTCGGTGTTCGATCTTACGGTTTGCTTTCAAAGCCTCGATCGTCCTACCTTACAGCTTGCACTCAAAGCTTAGGCATTCGACCTCCAAGTTATTTTATGACTTGGGTCGTTCAGCTTCATAACTCATACTCGGGGCTTCGGCGTTCGATCTTATGGTTTGCTTTCAAAACCTCGATCGTCCTACCTTACAGCTTGCGCTCAAAGCTTAGACATTCGACCTCTAAGGTCATTTTCATTTATTGGGGCGATCTTTTCTAATTTTTACATGGGCTCGATGTTCAACATCACGACGAACGTCTTATGTCCTTACCTGTTTATTTGCATTACGATTCATTGTCCAGCTCTCATGCTGAAACCTAGACAATGAGGGGCTAATTGTAGTGGTCATTTTTCGTCATCCTAAAATGCTGGCCCAAAAGGGTTGAGCGATAGCGTACAATCGATATTCCAATAGACAAGCGTTCAATTTTAAATTTGAGTTAACGATCAGTTCCGCCTTATCCGGTAAGATTGACGGGTTTAGAGGAGTCGGCACGTCTTTCAACCTCCTCCGCGATCCTCTCAAACCCTAGCTACTACCTCCACCTTTAAAAGGAGACCTCCATCCTCATTTGACGGGTACGCTGAAATACCCACAAGCTTCATGTCATACCCTAATTTCCACTCAGGCGATTCAACATCCAGGCTTCTTTCCTACATTTTTCCAGATTTGAACGACGTTCTCTTGATTTCTAGTCACTGGCTTAATTATTCAATCATTTCATATCTTATCGCTTTCTACTCCTATTCTTTTCCTGACTTGAGCGTCGGAGGCCCAACGATCGTCAACCCCCGACGGTCTTTGGCTCTTACGTTTTTTCTGGTTTTATTTCACAGATTGACCGCTGCTCCGGACTGATACGATTAATTGCAGATTTTCGGATCTACAATTGTTATTATAAATGTTTGATATTGTTAATATTATTATTATTTATGTACATGTTTTCTTAATAAATAATTTTAGTATAATGATATTTTTGGTATACTGTGAAATTTTAGTACGATATAGCATACTGTAATTAGGTATAGTAAGGGTATTATAGATTGTCTATCAAACTTAAGGTAAACCGAACATAATGTATAACAATGGTATGATTTTTATCATACCGTAAATTAAGATAAGATATAAGGCATAACAAAAACTGTAAGGTATACTTACCTTCCCACCCCTAATTATTTCAGATATTCAAATAACTAGGAATAAACGAAATATACAATGATATAAAAAATTCTACATAATATTTTTCTGAATGTCTTAGACCCCACCTGTGGCTTGCTTATATGATATCTAGATCACGTTGGCGAAGTAAGAAATGAAACATAATTTAGTGTCCAACGCATTTGCATTTTGCTCAATATATACTGTTGCAATAATTCCAAATGCACATACTCATCCATGCAATTCAAGTTTTAAGTAAATAGCAAAATGCTTCTGCACATTTTCATGGAAATGCATTCAACTCATTTTATTTACTTCAAGAGTAATATTGAAGGGAAATAATAGCATTATCGGGTTGAAGAATTACGGCAGTTCTCCAGGGTCATACTTCTGGGACCTTGCATATCTCATAGGTTCTGTTACCTATTTTGCATGAAATCCCACCAAATTTACAAGTAAAAATGCGTTTGTTCGACCAAACTCCACCATGCCTCTTCATTTCCTCTCCGATCACACTCTTCAAAGAGTTGCTTATATCACCGACTGCCCAAGCTACAGATATATGCGGCCGTGGATTCTGTGAAGGTCAAAGGTAAACTTATTTTATGCAGTAGAAACAGCTTCATCTTTAGACGAAAGAATTGCATCTGGATTTGAGACCAACCTGATAAAACTCTGGAAGATTATGAAGCTTGTAGACTCCATTCACTAACTCAATTTGCTTCTTGATCTGAAACAAACGTGAATTAGATAATCTCATATCATTATTAGCATAAGAATGACTTGGTATACATCTAGTGCTCCATATAAAACTTGCAACTCAATGTACGTAAGTTATTTTAGAATGATATGAATGGGACTATGTTGATTATAGAAACCAATCTTTTGCCAGGTACCACAACTCTAGCCAGACAACTTAGCCTTTTTTTTTCCTTGATATTCAAATAACCACAACTGATCCATGCCCTTGACTAATAGATAAGAAGCCAACATTTAGGGATGGCAAAATATTGGTTTGAGTTCAAAACTAAATGATAACATGTTTTAAGAGTGAAGTCATGGTAATCAAACAAGGTTTTGCTATGGCATACATAAACTCTTGCACATTTGTAGATATTCAGCAATTGTATTTAGAATTTGAGGGGGATGATATGACATTAACATCCACTCCTTAGGATCCAACCCCCACCAGCAAAGGTCACCTCTTCTATCCATATTCAATTAAAATTATGAAACTAATGAGAGTTTGGCCGCATTATAACAAGGTCGATAGAGTTCCACACATTTTGAAAGGATAAAGGAAGACACAATTGGCAAGTATGATTTTAACCATTTAGCCTACCTCTAGACCAAGACAATAACTTATTTATGTATAAAGCTTTTTATTACACTCCTCCCCAATAAAATTGAAACAAATGAGAGTTTGGCCGGATTATAACAAGGTTGATGGAGTTCTACAAAATTTTGAAAGGATGAAGGAAGATGCAATTGGCATGTACGCATTTTACCATTTAACCTACATATAGATCAAGACAGTAACTTTTTTATGTATTTAAGCATTTTATTCCACTCCTCCCCAGTTGACTTGTTCTCCAAGATATGTAACACGCCTAAAAGAGAGCAGAAAGAGCTGAAACGAACATTTTAAACAAGAAGTCAAATCAGATCTTTACAAAAAAGCATATGAACAATGTGATAATTTCTGCGGTACCTCTGCTAAGCCTGCTCCGGTAACTTCGAATGAAAGAAAGGTCCGCGTACAATCATCATTGACAAAAACTTCCCAATTGTCAAAATCAATCCAATACCTATTCCATCTCAAGAAAATCAACAACGAATTATCTACAACTCAAAACATAACTCCGAAATTATTTTAGAGAGGATGCTTCTCACCTCTTATGAGACTGTAGCTTCTGCCGAAGCATAGAGACTACTGAGTCTCGCTGATGCACTCGAATCGGAACAGTCCTTCCCAAACTCACATGGAATTCCCTCCCAAGTACAACTTGATCGAACTTTTGATCATCTTTAATTAAATTTATTAAGGAGATGTCTACATCAACCACATGAAACTCATTTACAGCGGCTGCAGCCCTTTTCAAGAACAAGGCTATCTCCTTTCTTGATGAAGCGGGTATATATACTGAAGCCCATAAAAACATATATTAAAAACCTTTCATATGAAAATTGGAATGAACTGCGAAATAGTCAATCAAACTACAAATCTATACTAATATTATAATGGAGTTGTGAGCAATCAATTTCCCGTCCATAAATTCCTCCAAAATAACAAACAATTTTTGTTTGAATTAAAAAACTAACAAAATCATGTGGAGTGGTGTATTGGGCAGCCTGAATCGTGAATCACTCGTCAGAAACCGTCTATTTGCACACTTTTCTGGACTGCTCAAGGCTCATGACGCAGTTTTTATGAGGTTATTAACGTTTTCTTCCTCTTACCAACAATCATTTTCAGAAAGCTCCATCTCTCTCGCTCTTTACCCATGCTTAAACTTTTTTGGCAAAGAAAGCAATGACGTGGCTGAAATTACGTGAAGCGTCCATGCAGTGGCAGAGCACAGATAAATTTCAGTAACATAAGTATTGGCACTTTATTTGAGCCGAATGCAACTTTCCCTTCACCACTGACGATTTTTTTTTGTGTGTGTTTTTCAGATTTTGGATAATTCCCCTTCACCAATGACGAATTCCAGATTTACGATCTAATCAAGCACTCTCCAATCCAAGTCTATCTGTCTATGCCACTGATATTAAGGTACTGAATTAAACACCTAATTTATTTAATTTTTTTTCAATAATTTTCAATTATTAATCGTAATTTTGTCTCTTTAGAAGCATTCAAGCACCCAAAAAGAATAATTCAATTTGATGATGTTGCAAACAGAATTTATGATACTATAATTTCTGGCAAGTGAAGCAATCGGCGGCATGGCAGAAAAGGCTCTTCCCGTCTAATGCACTTTTTTTGCGCATAGCTTTTTTTACCCTCTCTCTCAACTATTTATTTCTTCAAAGTGTTTTTCCTAATTTCCAAAGTAATTTTGCAGTTCACCACAATGTTCACGGTGACGAAGTTTTTTTGTGTTCATACTTGGCCCATTTGATATTGACTCCATCAATTGTTTATTTTGATGATGCGTAGAAAGTTTAGTATTCTCACTTTTAACTCTGATATTTTCCAGGATATATGATGGATTTGTATTTGAAGGATGCAGTCATCAATTTTACCATACAATCAACATGTTCATCCCATCCATATTCTACGAAGCCTCAAGCCGTCATCGCTTCTGGAATACTTGAGTGCCCGTCTGTATTAATTTCATGTATATATCAACTGATCAGGTTTGCTCTATACATCTAACTTATTAAGTTTCCTATTTATTGTCTTCTTTTCATTATCTAATACACTGCCTTCAAATTTTATGCCTTGATGAATGTGTGTGTGTGTGTGTAGTTGTGGTTGATCATTTATGCTGACATTTTGTGAGGGGTGAGATTGCATTTTGTGAGGGAAATATGTATGGAATATTGAGTTTATTGATGTGATAGTGACCAAACATGATTCTTTCATCTAATACAAGAAATTCTTTTCCTTAAGCAAGGAACTAATATTCAAATTGTTTGTTTGGATGCTTTAGTTGGCTTGCAAACTCTATGATTTGTTACTTGAATAGGTGAGGGAAACCATAATTTTTGTAATTAGCAGATATGACAGTGTGTGCATTTGGTTTGCTAATCTTTCTCTATACAAATAGAATAATAGTTGGCCATAGACTCATATTTTTTTAATAGTGGTATTTGTGTCATTTTCATACAAACTGATAACTCAATAATTTTTGCGGTGAAGTGCAATATTTTTTTGGGTGACTGAATAATTCAATTTTGCAATATATTATCTGAAATAACTGGTGTCAATTTCTCTTTATTCAGAGGTATTTGTGTCAATTTCGTAATTCAATTTTAAAAGTGTTATTGTATTGGTGTCAAGTTATCCACAATTTTGGTTTCATATTATTGCATTTGTTGTTTGCAGTAGCTAGCTAGAATTGTAAAAATAAATCAAATTGTTTCTACTACTTTTGTTTTCAAAATTTCTATGAGATGTTTGGCACATGTACAATTGATATATTTGGACTAGAAATTATGTGCAGCCAGTTCTATTAGTTACAGAAGATATTGTATCTACTAGACTATTGAGGTTTAAATGCATAGATTGTCTTTGATAGCATTACTTCCCTGGTATTTCTTTTAGTTGCATAGCTCTATACACAAGTATTTTCATGACTGCAAAGCAGAAATTAATATCAAGAGCATTGCTCTATGCTGATCATGATGGTAACTTGTATCTGTTCAACAAATTGTAGGAATCATAGTTGATCTGTTTCGAGAGGGAAAGGTGTTGCTGTTTAATAATTAAACAGGTGCTACTTATTGACCAATAAATCTTTCATCATCATCATCTTCTTCTCTTTTGGTACCCATTGTGCTAAAAAAAATATCCATGACAGATTATCAGCCTAACTCTTCCTAATCTCATTTTTAATTAGGTTTTAAATCAGAGATATTTTCATCTAAACATATGATATGAGACTTCAGGGAGTTCTTAGAAATCGATGTTGTCTGCTTCTTGATTTTGCAGTTTTACAGACTATCAATTTACAAATTTGGACAACATCACAATGTTGGTTTGGACTGGCTTAGATTCTCAATTCCTAAACTCGTCAGTAGATTAAATTGCTGATCTTCCCTAGAGAGGGATAGAGAGAGACGACTAAAATTATTGTAGTGTATATACACTGAAATTTTGAATATTCAACTTGGGCATCCTTTTTCGGAGAGCAACACGGATGAATTTGTGGAGAAATGCATCAACAACTTGGAATGTTCTAACAATTGGAGTGAGAAAGCAGAACAATTTAGTTAGTGGGATGGCCGACGAATTTCTGGCCTTGCTCTTAGTTTAATGACTAATCCTTTTAGTAGAAACATGTTTTCTTTCTAGATAATGCCTCCATTTTAAAAGAATGGTTCTTTGAGCATGCCGTGACAATTCATATTGGCTAGACAGTGTCTTAAGAAATAGTATACATTTCTTGAATACTCACTTGTCAACAAATAGTAAAAATGAAAGACAAAGTAAATATAAGAATTAAAACTGAACTAACCTGGAATATAAACATGCAAAGCATAATTCCCCTCAACGTGAGGGAAGCTACGGACTCGATTTGGATGATCTCTATGAAGCGATAAATCAGATATACCTAATGCAGGCAAAACATCAAACAGCTGGCGAGCATGTACGCAATACGGTATAGATACATATACAAAAAAGAAGTTCACCAGCTGAATGTGGGGGGTGGAGAAGATTCAGAGGCGGCGGAGGGAGAGGAGTCTCCGATCGGGTCGGGTCGGACATACGGGTCGGACCTGATTCCGAGTCGGAGTCAGACGAAGTATCTCCATACGATGCTCTCAAGGCATCCATCCACTGTCAACTCCGACTAGACTTCTGCTGCTTCGCCGCCGCAATCAATTGTAGAAATGAAATGAACTTTAGTTGAGTTTTTAGTGCAAATTCACAACGAAAAGTGAGGGATTAATGCTCTTCTCGTCAATTCTTAATTTGAATTTTGAGTTTTCGGTGGTGAGAAAATAAATGATAATGGGGCACACGAGTCACCGTCTAACGATCTCTTACATTGTACAGTATATTTTATTCAACTTGGATCTCAATCTGAATCCGAGTTAAATAAAATAATTTAATATTACTAGGTATACAGTAAAGTTTACTATGTGTGAGATATCACTAACTCGAAGTGAATGATATTTTGCCAATTTTGCCAAATTTATATATAATTACACTTCACTTCATAATTAATGATACTTTACCATATACATATCTAATGATACTTCACTTAATAGTTAATGATATTTCGTTAAGGGCTTGTTTGCTAGGTAGGATAATGGTGGGATAAATACCTATGACACCCTAATACTTTGTTTGCTAGCAATATTGAAGCCCATAATTATGTAAGAGCCCGGTATGTGTTAACCATTTATATGGTATAACATATCACACCCTGGTGGGATATTTAATACCATACAGAATTATTAAAAATTGTAGACTAAAATAACCTTGCAAATATTAATTAAAAATGTTATTATAGAATATTCACACAATATATGGTAATTAATTAAAGGATATTTTAGGAATTGAAATTTTATAGAGAATCTAATACATCTAACCAAACAATATATTATTAATACATTATATTTTAATACACCAAAACAAACATGATATTGATATCTTATACGGTAAAACACATCCATGTCAAACACATCCAACCTTATACCATACAGCTTAGCAAACGAGCCCTAAATTTATATCTAATCATACTTCACTTCATAGTTAATGATGCACCACTTCACAGTTAATGATATTTACACATAGTGTTACTTTACTTTATACCTAGTGATACTCGAGTGGTCGCGCGTGGGCCAGCACGTGGAGTCCACGCACCTGACTGTTTTTACGGGTTTGGAAGAATTTTTTGGGTGGGTTAGGATCCTATTTGACCCGTCTAACGCAAGAAACTCATTAGACGGTCTCTTACAAATTTTTATCTTAAATTTTAAGCTCGCTTCTACTTCTCCCTAATGCCCCCTCTCTTCAATCCCACCTCATATATCAACCCAACAACAAACTAAAATAAATAAATTAAATAAAACTCTCTTTTCACTCTTAAAGATTTATGTCCACCACTTCTCAAGAAAAACAATCATATCTCTCTCTCTCACACACACATACATCAAAACCAAAACCTTCCTTTCTCTTTTCATTCTCGGTAACAAACGCATGTCATGGAACATCATATGAATACTTATTTCCTCCATCACTATCGTCACTCAAAATTCTACCCCCAATGAATATATATATATATATATATATATATAGCTTGAATGAAAAATCACTTTATTTGAGATGCTATATAAATATTTCGGGTGTGTTTGACAATGGAAATAAAACCTCTATTTATAGTATAACTTGGTGCTATGAAAAATCACCAATTAGATATCCAAATTAATTTTCTAAGAAGCTGGAAGAACACATATAAATGTTATAATTTTATGGACAATATATTCTCATCTTAATTCATAGTTCACGTGAAGATAAAAACCTTTAAGTTCAGAATAAAATTTAATATTTTGGCTCATTAAGAGATAATTAAATAAAAACTGGACTCATTTAAAATATTTAAAAACCCAATTAGCATTGCAAAGTAAAATAGACAAATAATAAATGTATAATTTTAAATAATTATTCAATGCAATAATATTATGTAATAACTTAGAAAATGGATCACCTTAAATAAAATGGTTTCAACTTTAAAAGATATAAAGTGCATTTGAATTCTATAAATATATAAAATGTATAAAAACATATACTTATTGATTTTAAACGATAAAATTGAAAAACAAACCAATAAATTATTGTAAATTTAAATTTGGTTATAATGAAATCATATTGGATAATATATGCAGCAGCAGCAACAACAACAACACAAATGAAGACTTTTTAAGGCAACAAACGTAGACTACATATCATCCAGTCATACATACAAATCTCAAAATTTCAAGTAAAAAATAATAATAAACAGGATTGCAAAAGTTTATTAAAGATAATGGTTGTAATATAAACCATTGTGAAATGTAAGAGATTATTAGTATCATTATTGTTGTCTATTAGTAAAAAATTATTGCTTATTATACAAAAATTGTTGTCTAAAATATAAATATTAAATTGTCATTGTCTATCTTATAATTTTGCGTTAATATATGTATAGATATAGAGTGTTTCTAAATACACTACTATTTTTTTTTATACACCACATTTATTTTACACACTGCACATTTTTTCATTTTTTCACATTTTTTCTTTACGAACCACAATCTTTTCTATCATTTCACTTTAAAAATAAATTAAAAAAAATCTTCCCCGCTCTTATTCCCTCACCTCCTGTCTCCAGACTCGCCGCCCACCATCACCTTTCTTCCATGCCCTCTTATTCTCTCATCTCCTGTCTCCAGACTCGCCGCCCACCGTCACCTTTCTTCCATGCCCTGCTACTGCCCGTCGCCTTTCTTCCCCACTAAAAATGTGGCAGGTAGGGGTGGAGTGGGGAAGAAGGGAATTTTTCATTTTTATTAATAAATTTTTTAAAATTAAAAAGAATATTTATGTAAATTTTTATTTATTTTTAAATTAAATTTAATAATAATGTATAAAAAAAATTTAGTGGTGTATTTAAAAACAAACAATCATAGATATATAGATAGATAATTATGAATTTAATAACTATATTAAATAAGTATCTAAATAATTTAACATATTATTGAGTTGGAACAAAAAGTGAATTGGGAAAGGAACAAAAGTGCAACCGCACACACATTGCTTCTCTCACCAACTTTTACTAAAAAAATGAGTTGAAATTATAATTAAGACCAGCAAACCAAAAGGTACAACGGTACAATACAACAAGCTATACTGTGTTTCAGTCCCTAATTCTCCCGCCCCCAACTCAAAAAAACAACAAAAAAAGTATAAATTAAGGTTCAATACAACAAACTATGTTGTGTTTCAAGTTTTAACCACCACACATACAGTAAATATATTTGTTCCCGAACTTTCTAATCAAGCTCACAAGTTAGGTCTTCGTCTTTGTGTTGGTCATGTAAGAGCTTGTTATCTTACCACCAGTTCCTAAGTGTCACCGCAGGCTAACGTAACGGTCGATATATCTGAGGTGAGGTTAGGATACTCAGGTAACAACATTTTACCAGTCTAACTGCCTAGCAAATCAGTCGAATGGGTCAATCCTTGGATCATGCTCACTCGCCATAGCCATCCCTGTACACAGACATGTAGGGCACATGACCTGCAAAATACAGAGATGAGACGATACTGCATTTGGTATGTCTATCATGTGAGGGAAGGAGAAAGAGAGAACGCAAATAATGGACATGAGTGAAACTATGTTTAGAATAAAATTTGCACAGAGATGATCATATATTTTGATGGTGTTATGATTAAAATAAATACAATAATACAGCTGGGCAATTACTTAGGATGTAAGAACATTAGTTGAATGCATGAAATTCAATCTCGTCCATCCATTTTCCATTTACAGATCGCAGAAACAGGGCATACAAAATAAATTCCTTGCATGAGAAAAAATAATATCAATGTAAACCTGAAACCCTGAGCACATACCTTTCCTGACCCTGAACAATTTGAGCACCTCTCTGTCTTAGGTGGTGACAACGGCTGATTCCCACCTTTCAACGTTGAGACTGGTTCTATAAGAACAAGAGATCCAGTATTTGAACAACGAGCACATGCAAGATATCCTGTAAGAGAAGAAGTTCCATAAGCACTGACATGCATTCTTATGTCTAAGTACATAGTTTAAATTTTAAATAAGAAACACGGCTGCTTGCCTTAAATAGGATAAAGGACTTTTGCAAAGAAATATAGCTATGACAGCCAAAGTACTGCTGATATTCGAAAAAGCTAGCTTTCGGAAGTCAATGGACATAAAACTTAGCACTGGCAAGAAGGAACTCAAAGCAACAACGCTTCAAATGTGTTTTAAATAGATCTCCCTTTTTGTAAATGAATGTTATCATATTCTCTAGTTGTATGCAAAGTCAATTGATGTCCATTAAAAAATATAAAAAAAAAATGGACGTGTCATCCTCAAGCTAGGCTTCTCTGTATCTTTCAAAGTTTATCAGACAGTGAAGCAGCATACCATGTTAAATATTACGTAGTCCTAGATGCAAGACAAAAAACATTGGAATACATGGTAAGAAATTTGCCCTGATGTATATAACATTAATGAAAACGAATGCTAGCATCTAGTTAGTAGTTACTACCTGTACCAAGACAGTACTTGCATCTCTTATGTTCCTGCTGCTTCACATTGTTTATCTCCACCACCATCAAAGCAGATATTACTCCAACTGCTCCACCCGAGAAAGATGCCACAATGGGGTCGACTTGACTGCAGAGGTCACATAGAAATAACTCTCTCAGTAAGAACATTGGGGAGGTAAGGGAACCTCCAAACTCCGATATTAACAGCAAATACTTGAACCACTAACAATCAGGACACTCTACAGTTAACGACAGTCCTTCCAACATTTGATTAAACTTTGTGTGCAGCTGCTAAACCAATTACAAAAGCCGTACACCTTCAATAGAAATTTACATTACAACTGCAGAGCATGTCTCTGGCATCGAACCGGATCAACCCAATGATTTGGACTTAAACTATGAAAATTCTGCAGTAATTAAAACCTGGTGATTTATTACACAGAAATTATTAGCAGAGACTTATCAGATAAAAGTGTTCATTTTATGATATAATAATTTTTAATTGCGAGCAAGGATGAATTGACAGAAATAAATAGTGCAGTTAGGCCCCATGACCAGCATTTATGATCTTAGAGCTAAAATTACGCAGGTACTCTAGTTAGAAGAACAAAGATATAGAACAAGGCGAAGGCACTGGATCATTTAAGTATGCTCAGGGGATAAAGAATCCATGAAGCATACCTCAATTGCATTGGAAGATGCATACTATGGATAAAATCACTGTATGAAGTCCCTCCTAATCCAAGTTTTAGCTCCAGCTGAAATTATGCAGCAAAGGTCATTACAAAGATTAGAAGCTATTCAGATTTCTGATACAGAACTGGGGGCAAAAGGAGAATCCGACTATAGGGGTTATTTAATAGAGCCACTGCCTCTAAAAATGATCCTGAAACTTCACTTCCAATTTCTATATAGAATTACACACACAAATACTTAAATATGCATATGGAAAAAAAATTCAAGATATTGACATAAAATTTACAATGAAAATTTACTGCAAAAGTATTCTATTGAAGGCAACTACATGACAAAATTTGCTCCAAGTACAAAGAAAATAACATGCTTGATTGGAATAAGACTAAACTGAAGACAATACAAGAACGCCTACGAAATTTTATACTCATTTAAAGTGAAGATGAAAGCACATTAGAATGCTCAGCCCTGTTTGGTTTGGTGGATAGGATAAATAAAATTGATTGGATATAGAAGGATTGCCCAATTCATACAAAAATAATTGTGTGTTTTGGTTGCTTGATTGCGATTTTGATGATTTATGATAGATTGTCAATATTCTGTTTAGATTGAAAGATTATGATTAAAATATGGTAGAATACCTAAATTGCCCTTCACAAGTTTTTCATTAATAATTGTTAAAGCGTTTTATTTAAAAATTTTGAAATTAGTACAAATTTAAAATCTTTTTAAATGTAAAATATTTTTAATAAAATCGTAATTAGTTTTTATAAAAAAAATAACTATGAATAATTTATTAAAATAGTTTTGAGTTGAAATATCATTAATGCATGAAGTTTCAAATTTTAGAGAAAGAATTGAAAAGAATACAAATGAACAAAGAAAAAAATCTAAAAATAATTAGTTATGGGATGAGGATAATTGGGTGATTTTAGTTGTGGGTTTGGTGATGGATTATTTAATCACCCCACTTTTGGGTTGATAACTTATCATCCATTTGCATGATAAGAGCCCGGGCCCTTGAACAATACCAGGCTCCAATTATTTAAACCAAACAAGTGATTAGCCTTTATTGTTTAGTCTATCAAGCCCTAATCCCATGACCTCCTTTAAGGCAATGTTTGGTAGCCTGGATAAAGACATATTAGTATAGATATTCAACAATAACCGTGTGTTTGGTAGCCATTATTCGTTCACGCGAGGCCCGGTCTTAATGCGAGGCCCGGGGTGTAATTTACTGATTCGGCTGGATAATGTATCCGACGCCCCCCCTCAGTGGCGTAGCAATCTTAGTATATATGCCTTTATCTAGGCTACCAAACATTGTCTAAACTAATTTACTCATTCCAGAACTTAGTCTACCAAATAAAACAATGTACCAAACAGATGTGTGAAATAATCTTAGTATATTTATCTTAATAACCAAATTGTTACACATCGGTTCCTGCAGCAATCCTATTTATTTATAATTATTATCTTTATTTCCTTAGTTTAATTAAGTTATTTATGTTAAGATAATTAGGTTAGAATAGAGTAATGGGCCGTGCTTTTGTTTATGGAGCCCTAGTCTTTTATTATTTAAGTACTAGGTTTGGAGTCATTTAGGGCATCAAAGGATCATTAGACTAAGGGAGCCGTTTGGCTTTGGCAGGAAGTTTCTTCCTGATCGGCGCTTTGCGCTTGGACAGGCTTCGGCCTGAGGTTTTGTTCACTGAGTTTCATTCTATTTCAGTTTATTTAATTTCTCTTAAGTAATTTCACCTTTAACTCTATCAAATTGGTCTGACCTGCCGGATTCGAAAGATGGAGAAGACGATAGAGAAAGGTGATGATCCAACTTTGATAGAGACACGTCTGGACAAGATAGAAAAGGGCCTTGAGTCAGTACGAGATAAGTTTACCCAAATGAGACACCAATTCGAGAAATCCGAGAAATCCATAGATCGTATCATACAACTCCTTCTCGAGAAAGGATTGGTTCTTCCTGATGATGTAGGTACAACGTTCACTGTTGTTCCTGCCAACGAGGCTCGTGTTAAAATAGGCCTTGCAGCCAACCAGACTCATGCCAAAACAGCCCCCGCAGCCTTGACTCCTCTTGAGTCAGTACCCGCTCCTTCCCCTGCGCTCATCCCAACAGCGACATCAGCACCTCTAAGGGACGATGCTTGTTTCACTCATCATGTTTCGGGCAACACTTCTTTGGATGCTTCTATTATGGAGGAGGAACGTGAAATTGTTTCCAGAAAGCATAATAATGGTTGTCACGGTAAGAAATCTGGATGCAACACCTGCGGAAAGTTACAACAGCAAGCTAAGGCTTTTGCTTTTTTACCTTGTCTTTCATCATCTACAACTACTGTTGCTTGTCTGGCTAGTGTATCGACGACAATCAGTGCTACTCGTCCAATGTTTGCAGCATCTTGCGGAGTTTATGGGCATCGAGGTAAATACGGCTTTATTGACCGATATACCTGGAAGCAACTTTCACTTGATCACTGGAGTAGCAAACGGCGAAACAAGACGAAGGATGACCTCAAGCATGAGTATGATCCCCCTCCAAAAGGGCGAGAAAGAGGCAAAACAAATTGTCATCATCCTGCAGCCTTGAGGACAAGGCTGTTTCAGACAGCGGTGCCAGGCAGGAGGATAATTGAGTGGTCAATAACTGACGCAACTGCGAATGATGAAGAAAGGACCAATGGAAATACGACCGAGGCAAATGCTTTGAAGAGAGCTGGGGTTATTCATGCTAGAGCTCCAAAGGTTGCGGCCACTTTAAAGAGGGCTGAGGTTAAACATGGTAGAGCTTTCGAGGTTGCGGCTGCACCAGATTTTATGGTGCAGATTCATGCTTTTGAGAAGGATTCAATGAGTCGCGCTTTCGAGAAGGATTCAATGAATCGTAAGGAGCTTGCCTATTACAGACACCTGCTTGCCAGTTTTCTCTTATTATTTGAGTCGTCTGACCTTCTTGAATTTTCTGTTTTGGGACTGCAACATCGTGTTGTCTACTTGAGGTGGAGAGTTGGAATTTTTTTTCAGCTGGCAAGATAATGCGTCAAATTTGGGACATCTTTTGAAGTCAACTTCCAGCCTTGAGGACAAGGCTGTTTTGAACGAGAGGAGAATTGTTACACATCGGTTCCTGCAGCAATCCTATTTATTTATAATTATTATCTTTATTTCCTTAGTTTAATTAAGTTATTTATGTTAAGATAATTAGGTTAGAATAGAGTAATGGGCCGTGCTTTTGTTTATGGAGCCCTAGTCTTTTATTATTTAAGTACTAGGTTTGGAGTCATTTAGGGCATCAAAGGATCATTAGACTAAGGGAGCCGTTTGGCTTTGGCAGGAAGTTTCTTCCTGATCGGCGCTTTGCGCTTGGGCAGGCTTCGGCCTGAGGTTTTGTTCACTGAGTTTCATTCTATTTCAGTTTATTTAATTTCTCTTAAGTAATTTCACCTTTAACTCTATCACAAACACACAATTAAAATAGCTAATACACAATTATCTTTTAAAGCAATCTAGATTTTATTAACGTGGGTATATTCGTACCAGTATACCAAACATTGCCTAAATATAAAAGTTAACACTTCAAAAAAAATTATTTGGAAATATAGGACTTCTTAGACCTCCAAGACCAGCCTATCTTTCTTGATCTTTAATTATAGGTAGAGGTGCCAAAAGTGGCCCGACTTGCCTGATTTTGGGTCAGGCCGGGCCGTAATTTTATTGGCCTGAAATCACTGGCCCGAAAAAAATGGACAGGGCTGGGCTGCGCAAAATTTGAGGCCAGGTTTAGGCCTCAAAAAACGTGGCCCAAAATTTTCCGCCCTGGCTGGGCCATTGTTTTATAGCAGTTTGATGGGCTCGGGCAGGGTCGAGCAACTCTAATTATAGGTAGTTGGGTTGTTCCTTCTTGGACATCTAAATTTTACTTGAACGTAGATGAGCTTGTTGCATAATTGTGGTCGATTTAGTTGGAGCTAGTTCTGTGTCTAGGCACTCGTCCCACAACTTTGTGCTAGCAAGTTCTATTTCCTGGGCAAATACATTGCTAACCCACTATCTAAAGTTGAAATCTTTAGTTTGTGAAAGTATTATAATATTTTGATTCCTTTAATTAACTATGGGATTGAGCAAAAATTTATGTACCAGTCTTCCTCATAATAATTTGCTATTTTAACTGAAGTGATGGATAATTAATTTTCATGATCTAACAACATTCTTTCCATTTCTTCTTTTGTTTCTTCCTAGCTAGTTCTATGGTCAAATTTTTCTTCTTCAACAGAGGTTATTCTTGGTGAGAATGAAGTTGTTCCCTTAAGAAAGCTGCTTATTAACAGCATGATGTATTTTATTGATACCTTTAGAATGATTGGTATTTAAAAGGTGCAGTTTTATGCCACTCTACTGATTGGCATAGCCTCTTTGGCTAAAGAAAATGTTTTGGATTTTGGTTCAAGTGTGTATTCAGTCTAATAAGACACTAAAGGATATAGTTTCTCACATATCTTTTTGCACTTTCCATTTACACAATCTTCAAGGACAGAGTTGAACATGGAAGAAGTTTTCATCAATGTGTAGTTTAACATATTTTCAGATCATTTCGGGTTTTCTCTCTGATCCGATCCAACTATCACGACAAAAAAAAAAAAGAAAATTCTTTTCCAGAATACTTGATATACATTGTCTTTTGGGAAGAGATGGGAGGGAAGAAGATTCAAATGTTTGGAGGATGCATTTGAAGATATAGGTTAATTGAACAAGTCTATAGAATTGATTTTCCTAAAGCTGCAAATTCCTTGCAAATGTTTTATGTTACTTGTGGTTTGATAATAGTATTCAATTACTAGATTTAGGTGGGGAGTACTTTCAGTGGTTAAGGACTTTGAGATGTTCGAGGCATTAATAATGCCAACAACTAGTATATATTAATCAGATAATGAGTCCATGGATGGTGGTCTAAACCCTTTGAAAATTCAACAGATTCTAACTTTTTTCCCCTCCTACCTGTAAACAAACTAATATAAACCGCAAAAAAAATCCCATATTTGTTTCTTCTTTGGTAGAAACACTCAACTGAGTTCTTGAAATATTATCACAAGTCGAACAAGAAGTCTATAGTTATCTCAAAAGTATCATAAAACTCAAAATAAGGGCAACTACTTGACAAGTCCCCTCAAATTCTGTCTCTCTATTGAATGATTGTGTAATATCCCAGTTGTCCAATCTACCACAAGGATGAAACCTCTAAAATGTTTTCTTCAGGAAAAAAATGCCAGTTTCTATTGAAGAAGCAAACTTTTTCAACGAGGACTAGTATTTTGCATCCTTAATTTCAACTACAAATTAGCACTGGGAACACGTATGCTCAATAGATGTCTTCAATAGGATGCTCTATTCCTCTGCATTACAAATCTTTGGTCCTAAACTAATATTTCAACACTTAAAAGTTATAGCTACATTTTCTAGAAGAATGAGGCATCTATGAGGGGCAAAAGGGATGAACTGATATAGTTTACTGTCACAAGGATGATGTTAGAAGACTACGAAACAAGAGCTGAAGAAAGTATTAAAGTTTGCCTCTACTCTACCAGTATCTCTAAAACTTCTACCCATCATCATCAGATATTTCTCAACAGTAAGTTGGGGGTGGGGGACCCTTTACCAGAATATTTTATTATAAAAATAATTTCTTATTTGTCAACTGCGAAAGAAACATAATAGGAGAGAGATCATAACATAAAAATATGTCACACAATTACAAGTTGTAAGTTCCTTTTCCAGATATAGAGCACATTAAATCGACTCTTTTCCCTTCTATATCTAAAATTATTTTATTTACAAAGTAATAATTCAATATATATATAGACAGTTTAAAAAGGAGTGTAATAGTCACTTCACAAGTTTTGGCATGATCAGAACAAACTAACAATAGGGTGAACGAGAACAATTGGAACGTGATTCTTTTTACGTTTAGCAGAGACATGGCACTATAATTAATCTTTATTTGTACTCCAAAAGTCCTTGACTGTAGTAAAACTTACAGTGGGTGCTAGAAGTCCACCAAAAAGCATGAATCCCGCAATAAGAGAAAAACAAGTAGCATAGTACTGCTTAAGGTTCGAGGAGTTCTGCGCAGATATAGTTATTAGATATCATTCTCTGAAGTACAGATTAGCTATAATGCAATAGACTAGACAATGCCAAATATTATAAAAGAAAGGCATTTACCAAAGGAGGCAAAAACGGAATGAAAGATGGGAAGTTTGGAAGCTCATTTTCTTGCTCGTCGATTACAATTCCAAGCTCGGTGTTTTTAATTCTTTGCTGTATTCTAAGCCGACGAACCTACCAAATTTCACAACAATATCATAAATACAGCTAAATTTAGACAAGGCTTCAAACAAGAAAGTGAGTCAACGGATATAAAGTTCTAAATTCAAAAAATATATTTGTAAGCTTACTAAATCAATCTTCCCCAAGTAGTATATAAGTCAAAATCTATTTATTTTTATTTATTTGACAAACAAATGTTCACTGCTTCTGCCTAGTGACGAAGACTGACCTCCTCCATTAGCAAAAATATTTTATTTCTTCGACTTCGAATGTTATCCTGGATCTCCTGTAATTCCATTTTCGCAAAATCCTGAACCGTCTCAGGCCCTTCTATTATACAAAACCTGCATTCAAAAACCCTCAAACCTCAATCAAAAATAAAAATCCAAAAAAAAAATAAATTAAATAAACAAAAAGACATAAAAATTCGTATCCCTTACGGAGCGGGAGTATTATCATCGGAGGAAGAGAAAGAGGAGGCGCCGGCGTCCGACGCCGTGGTCCGCCATTTGAGGCTGGGTTGGAGCTTTCTGTGGAGGTGCCGTCTGGGTTCCGATGAATCAAGCCGCGTCGTCGGGTGAGAAACAGCTAGAATTCGACCTGAACATAGCATTTTTGGTGGATTATGAGGAAATAAACGAGGAATTTTTATGAGATCGGGGTTTTGGAGAGTGGAGGTGAATGACGACAAATAGCATCGGAGGTGGGAGTGGTGAGCATTTTTCAATGTTAGTTGGAAGTTAAAAAATTTCCCACCAGATTATATTAGTTGCCACGTGTATGACGTGGGATACAGTGGTAGGCCAGGCTAAGTCGATTTTTATTTTATTTTATTTACGAATCTAGTTAAATCCGAAACTTCTTTCTTTTTTATTTTTATACACCCACCCCTTTGGTATATAATAAATTGAAATGTAAGATTATTTGCCTAACAAGCCATATACTTAATTCAAATTCTTACACATTGAAGAAATTTGTTGAATTGATTGCTAATTTAGTTTAATGTAATGTAATGTGCTTAATATGTTTTTTCTATTTAATAAAATGAAGGTAGAAATACATTAGAAAATGACATTCAGCAAGGAATGCATTATGAGATGAATTTTAGGTTGATTTTTTTTTTAAAGTAAATAGATGTTCGACATGTGCCAAACAACTCGTGTTAAAATATATTATTATTGCAAGGTGCTTTTTTTATGTGATTAAATTATTTTATTGTGAATTTCTTTAAATCGAGTAAAGTTTATTTTTATTAATGCTCGATAAGAGGCAAAAAAATTGTGTCCCTTAGTCAATATTGTATTATATTTTTTAAATTATAGTATTTTATTTTATTTTATTAGATCGACGTAAATTAATATTATGTATGAAAAATCAACAAAATTATTAAACACATCTAATTGTCCTCATTTATAAAAAAAATATCATAATACACATTTCTTGCACACACATGATATATTTGATTGTTTTTAATTCTATGGTCGTTTAAATCAGGGTTAAGGGCCAAATAGGCCCCTATACTTATTTGGGGGGAACAAATAGCCCATCGAACTATTTTTTATCTCGATTGAGCCCCTGCACTTTTATTGAGGGTTCAATCAAGCCCCTGCGTCAGCCCCCTCACAAATGGCCGTTAGTGAGGAATCAAAACGACGCCGTTTTATACAAAACGACGTCGTTTTGTGTTTGGCAAAAAAAAAAATCCACCTAAAAGAAACCCGATCCGAATACCCTCCTTCCCAACCCGTCTCCCTGCATCTGTTGCCGTTCCAATCGACGGGAATCACTCATCTCCCATCCACGGCGCCGGTGAGGCCCTTTCTTTCCACTGTCGACCTTCGGCGATACCCACTTCGCCATCTCCTTCTTTCCCGACACTCAATATCACTGCCACATACCACCCATTTCCCTTCCACCGTCGGCACTCTTAACACATGGACGGTCATCTTTGGAGCTTTGACAAACGGGATTTTCACCCATATTTCCGAGCATAACATATTCGTTTTATTGATCCTTTTATATATTTTGATTGTTCTAATGCCTCTTTTCCGATTTATTTTATAATAAGTGTTTTTAAACACTATCGTGCAATTTCAGGGCAAAACCGATCGAGTCGGGGCTCAAAAGACCGAAGCCGGCGCGACCCGGGTGCAGGAGCGGCGCGAGTGTGCATCCATGCAGAGGCCCCGAAAGCACGGCAAACGGCGCGGCCCGACTCAGGCCTTGGAGGCGCGACCTCCTTGGTCGCGCCACCAGGCGCGACCCGAGCCAGGCGCGACGCGGGTGCAGGCCAAGCGCGATCGAGCGTCCATGCAGAGGCCCCGAAAGCGTGTGTAGAGGCACGGCCCGACCCGAAGACATGTGGCGCGACCACCTCGCTCGCGCCTAATGGCGCGGCCCGACCGGGGCGCGACCGAGCCCGTGTCGCGCCCCTTTGTTCCGTTATGAATTTTGGCATTTTCATTTCATTTCTGTTTTATTTTTATGTTGCGGATTTTTAGGGGTATAAATACCCACCATCTTTCAAACTAGGGCAACACTTATGATATTAGCCCCCAAATTTAGAAATTTAGCCTTGGAGAGAAAGTGTTAAGAATACAAGTGTAGAAGTTTTGAAGATTTTGGAATCAAGTTTTTGGAAGTTTGAAGATTGTTTCGTGCCTTTTCGGGTTTACTCTTATCTATGATTGTGATTTCTTTCCTCTTTATTTATTTTTGTTTAGTTTTATGTTTGGATATGTCTAGCTAAATTTTGTAGTCCTAGGGTGATATGATTTGACATTGATTGGTTGGGTGAAAGGATAGAAAAGCATGTTGATTCCCTCTCTTTGTATTTTCATGAATCAATGGTTTGAATTTATCTAACTAGGGTTGGCCTCCTTGAGTTGGATTTTATGTTGATTATGTTTTGAGAAAGACTAATTAGCATGAGGAGTTGATTCATGGGACCCTTTAGGTATTAAATGAGAATTTATGCCTAGGTGGATTTTTGGTTGATTAATTGTGCTTGAATTTGAGAAAATTGGAGTTTAGTCCTAGAGATAGGAGAATTCCCTTTTGCTCAATTATATCTTAGAAACTCGAGAGAGTCTAGGATTACTCTTGGTTGGAATTAATCTTGAGTGGAATTAATTTGCTTCTTAATCTTGAAACCCACCATTCGTGTTGATAAATATTACCCTAGGATTTCTTTTACCTATCATTTGTTACATCTCTTAGTGAATTCATGATTGTTTGAGTTTATTTTAGTTTATTTCCGCGATTTGTTAATTTTCACGCTTAAAGTATCAACCTATGATATTATGATGCTTGACTTGTAAAACGATATGCATATGGTGCTTGCATGCCTTGGATTATCTAAATTCCCTGTGGATTCGACCCCGATTTTTCTTGTACTACAATCTGCTTGTATACTTGCAAGTTAAGTTGGGTATTAAAACTCTTAGTAGGAAAATTCCTTCATCAAGTTTTTGGCGCCGTTGCCGGGGAATTTTAGTTTTATTCAAGTCTTTTTATGCAACATCGATATAAGTGTTGTTTGCTAGATCAAGTGGTTCTGTTTTATTTTATTTAAGTATCAAACTTACTTTAAGTTGTTTGCAGGTGGTGTATGCATACAAGGGCACGTGGTGACCCGTTGCTCGAGTTAGATACCGAGATCAAAGCCACGAGTCGTCACAACAATGCTCGAAGACGAAGAAGACATAGAATGGCGGATAATCCACCACCTCCGCCTCCCATCCAAGATCCGTTGATTCTTCAAATGCAAAGACAGCTTGAGGAGATGAGAGGACAACTTCGGGCCCAAGAGGAAGCGAGGGCTCGAGTAGAGGAAGCCCCGATTAGAAACTTGTTTCAACCAATGCTTAATGAGGGGGTTGTCAATGGGCCGGCTATCCAAACCAACAACTTTGAATTGAAGCCAGCATTGATGGCTATGGTGTCCCAAAACCAATTCGGTGGGACGGCACTTGAAGATCCACACGAACATGTCCACCAATTCTTGGAGATTGCCCGAACGGTCAAGATTAATGGGGTGCCCGAGGATGCAATCCGTTTGAAGCTTTTCTATTTCTCATTGCGGGACAAAGCTCGAACATGGTGGTTGAACCAACCACCCGGTTCATTCACCTCATGGAGTGACTTGCTCTCCAAATTCCTTCAGAAATTCTTTCCTCCTGGAAAGACATTGAAGTTAAAGGGAGAGATAACTCAATTCAAACAAAGAGATGAAGAGTCATTGTGTGAAGCTTGGGAGCGGTTTAGAGAGATGCTCCGTAAATGTCCGGGGCACGGTTTCGGCACGGACCACCAAGTGTGCATCTTTTATGGCGGTTGTAAGTCAAGTGTGAGGAGTATTCTTGATGCATCGGCCAGAGGATCGTTATTGAATCGAGGACCCGAAGAAGCAGTCACAATCATCGAGGAAATGGCCTCCAACGCCTATCAATGGCCGGGGGAGCGGGAAAATGTGCAAATCTTGAAAAAGGTGGAAACTACAAACAATGATGCCATAGCCCTTTTAGCCGCCCAGATGACTACTATGAACTCTAAAATAGAAGCTATGGCATCTCCAAGACCGGAGCCTCAAATCATGCCTAACCTAGAGGAAGCGAGCTTCATTGGTCAAGGGAACTATGGGGGCTACCAAAGGCCTTTCAATCAAGGTTCTAGGTAGAGCTGTCAAAACCGGCCCGGCCCGATGGGCCAGCCCGACTCAGCCTGATTTTGGGCCGGGCTGGGCCAGAAAAATTTAGGCCCGATTTGATTTCGGGCCGGGCCGGCCCGGCCCGAAAAAAATTTGGCCCAGATGGGCCGGGCCGGCCCGAGAGAAAAATATAGATTTTACACGTAGGCCCACGGGCGGCCCGACCCGGCCCGAATTTTGGGCCGGGCTGGGCCCATCAATTTCAGGCCTGAAAATGGTTCGGGCCGGGCCGGCCCGACCCGAATTTTTTTTTTGGCCCGTGGGCTTCGGGCCGGGCCGGGCCGGCCCGACAGTTTGACAGCCCTAGTTCTAGGCCTCACTTTGGAGGACCACATGGGCAAGGTGGAAATCAATATCATCCTAGGCCACCACATCCGAATCTTTCGTACTCAAACCCGAACAATCACCTCCAACCGCCTCCCGGATTTTCGGTCACAAATGGAGTCATTGATGAGGAAAAGAAGCCCAAACTTGACGAGCTCCTTATGGCTTTCATGAATAAGACCGATAAATACATGGGGGATTCTCAAGCACGTTTTGAGAAGATAGAAGGGAATCAAGCCGCGGTAAATACTCAACTAAAGGTGTTAGAGAAACAGATGGGGCAACTTGCCTCGGCTTTGGGAGGTCAACACCACCCGAGACAATTCCCTTCAAACACTACCATAAATCCCAAGGAGAATTGTAAGGCAATAACCCTTCGAAGTGGAACATCTTATAAGGAGCCCGATATGCCCTATCAAGAGAAAGAAGCTTTGGGTGAGGAAGAGCCAAAGGAAGAACAAAGAGGGAATGAGGAATGTGAGAAGGAAGATGCTATAAGGAAAGCAAAAGGGGTCCCCAGGGATCAAAGAGATGTTGAGTCAAAGATAGATGTGCCTTATCCTCAGAGGCTTCGAAAAATTAAGCATGAGGAACAATTTTCCAAATTTTTGGATATCTTCAGAAGAGTGCAAATAAACATACCCCTTGTGGAGGCTTTACAACAAATGCCTACGTATGCCAAATTTCTTAAGGAGGTAGTTACGAAGAAAAGGAGGTTGGGCAATTATGAGACCGTTAATCTAACGGAAAATTGTAGTGCATTGATTCAACAAAAATTGCCGCCAAAATGAAGGATCCTGGAAGTTTTAACATCACAGTGACCATTGGAGATAGCCAAGAGAGGAGGGCCCTTTGTGATCTTGGTGCAAGTATAAATCTCATGCCATTGTCATTTTTCCTTAGGTTAAATGTGGGAGAGATAAAACCCACAACAATCTGTTTGCAAATGGCGGATAGGTCGCTAACCTACCCAAAGGGAATTGTGGAAGATGTGGTACTACTCAAGGTTTTATATGTTAATTAATTATAGCTGTCAGAGGCTTACATAATTAATTAATGAACATTATATCTTAAACACGGGGAATGGCTGAACTAAAGGAGAAAGCATATTCGCAAATATGTATTAAATTGGTAGGTCAGTTTTACTTCTTTAGTGGAATAAAAGTAAAACTTAATCTATTTAATTATATCCTAGGTTTATTGGATATTGGATATTAAATAAATTAGTGGGCCAATTTAATATTCTTCTAGATCCCTGTTGTAGCCCAATTGACTGATAGTGGACTAGATATTGAACTTGAGATAGAGGCCCAAGCCCAGTAGGGCTGGAACATGAAATTTCACCCCTCCCTATATATAAGGGGAGGGGGGGCACGAAATTTTGATGATATTAATCATAGGAAATCAGCCCCTCTTAGTCTCTCAAAGTTATCCATAGATTTCACAATTCTATCTAGTAGATTTCAGCCCACTCTGAATCTAGATACAGTCCGGGAATACAACAAAAGATCTTGGAGTGGAATACTGTGGTGCACGATTTTGAGGTCATAGGTGGTGCCATTACTGTGCTCATTCAACAGCAAGATTAGATCTTTAATCTTGTCCACAGACCGTTTATCGATTTGTAAGTAGATTCATTTTCTATGTCTTCCGCTTTATTAGAATCGAATCTGCTTTGCATGCCTTTTGATTAGACTGTGATAAACATGTATGTTACATAAAATTATGATTTGCATGAACACGGATTAATGAACAACCAAATGGTCCTGCGGTGGTTTAATTCGAAAAAACCCCAACAACTGGTGTCAGAGCGGGTTTTGGCACTGTTCTAGGATTAATCCGAGCATAAATTCGAATTGCATAATTAAATTTGATGATGGATTTATGGTGTTTAAATTTTCAGATTTAATTGGCTATGTATTTCGATTTTATGGTATTCAAAACTTGGAAGAATTTTTGATGTAGAATTCGAAAATTCTAGTTTTGAGTGGTTAAAATTTTTCGATGATTATGGATATAGATTTGGAATGATATTTGATGTTCTTCAAATTTCCAGATTTATTTTTCATAATTTTCGAAAATTTAGTTGTCAAAATTTTCGAATTTTGATCTAAAATTCCCTAATTTTTTGTCTAAATTTTTGGTCACTATAATTAAAATTTGGATGATGTTTTGATCAAGATCAAATTTCCAGATTTAATTGGGATGTGGTTCGAAAATTTAGAGTGGTTAGAATTGGATTTGGTGATTTTTGATGTATATCAAAGATTGCCTAATTCTAATCTAGATAGGTTTGAAATTAGAATTTTAAATTTGGTAATTTTTGAAGTGGATCAAAATTTTCAGATTTTTATTCTTGAAAGTTTCGAAACCTATAGCTATATAATTTGGAATAGTTTTTTGATTAATGTCAAAATTTCCAAATGTGAAATATAGTGTAATTTTCGATTTTAATAAATTAATTTGGAGAAGATTTTGATAAAAATCAAATTTCCAGATTTATTAATTAATGTGGATCGAAAATTTGGTTGTTGGATTAAAGATTTGATGTTATTTGATGTATATCTTAATTTACCTAATTTTAATCTAGATAGATTTGAAAATAGAATTTTAAATTTGGAAGAATTTGAAATGGATCAAATTTCCAGATTTATTATTTAGATATTTTCGAAAATCTATGTAATTAAAATTGGATAAGGTGATTTTGGATATATACAAATAATTATCAAAATCCAATTGTGATAAGAATTTAATTTTGGATAGATTTTGGAAGATTTTGGATTGGAATCAAATCTCCAAACTTTATCCTTGAAGATTTAGATTCTTATGGATAATATTTGGATTAGATTTTTGATTTATATCAATATATCCAATTATTATTTAATTAGGGTGGCTTGAAAATATTAAATAAATTTGGTGGATAATTATTAATAATTTCCAGATTTATTTAAGTGATATTTTTGAAATATACAAGATTTAAATTGGTAGATAATTATTTTAATTTCCAATTTTTATCTTGTGGATAATATCGAATTAATTAATTTAATTAATTGTAAAATTCGATTATTATTTAATATTCATGCATAGATATCATATGTTATTTTATGTGGATCATATAATACATGATTGTTGGTTTTTGTAGACTGTGTTTGTTTGCAGGTTTACCAACTATCATGGCTCATTTATTTTATGTGATGTATGTTTATGTTGAATGGATGTTGGCCGTATGCCGGTTTGGCTACGTGATTTTAATCCATGAGAAAATCCATGGATTAGGTCTAGGTTTTATTTTACGTTGTTTTAATGTAATAGATATAAAGCTGTTAGACGAGTTTTTGAGTTGTAATTTTTATTCTAGCAATATTAAATTTTTCCTTTTGGAATAGATAGTCTGTATTGAATAAAGATCGGAGATCAACTCAAAAGAAGGAAAGTGGTTCAGCACCAAAAAGGAAGGTTCACCGGTTCACGTCCCGAAACCCTAAATGGAGCTAGGATTTTCGGCGAAGCGCAGTGAAGGAGCGGCGATTCCTAGCTGTTTCCGGAGCTAACTTTCCAGTTTTATCTCATCAATCAACATGAGATATAAGCCATGATAGTTGGAATATTACTGTTGCTTATTATGTTGAAGCATGCAATGGATGTTTATCATTTTATGTGATGTTTTGCATGTTCGATAATGGGATAAAATGAAACCTCAAACATAAATAACTAAGTGGGAGAGATTCATACCAAAGTATGTAGAAATCTCATACGGTCTCCATTAAAATCTGGTTTAATTGAGAAGTGATGGGCATGCGCGTTGACATCGGTCTTCCTCCATATCGGATGTGTCATATCACAGATTTCTCTAGAAATTAAATCTCCTAAAAGGATAGCTGTAGAACACTATTAGGACTAACTGTCTCCTCCATCTGGAGCGGTTAAATTCGAATAGTGCTCTTGGTGCGAAGATAATGGTGTGCACACTTAGATGTAATTTATTGATAAACGTCCACACGATCGTGGCTTATCAGTTAGAAGATTACATGACCGTGTTTTATCCGGCTATTAATTTGCTTGTTGTAAGGAAACTCAACTGGAGGCAAATTAAAGGTTTAACCTATTTAAAGATGTTTTTTATAAACGCCCACACTATCGTGGCTTATAAAAGATGTTTTTAAAGTGTCGGTGGAAAAGTATATAATTTTTATGAGGCTTTCGATTATATACTATTTATCCTAAACGTGTTTTGTGACTGTACTGCATGTTTAATTTCAGTTATTTCATATCATCAATGGCACTCTCCAATCTGTCCTCAATCCTCAAAGAAAACAAACTTGTTGGTGAAAACTACAATGACTGGATTCGTAACCTTAACTTAGTTCTTATTGCTGAGGGACACAAGTTTGTACTTGAAGAGATATGTCCTGACAAGCCAGATGAGGGTTCTGACGAAGCCCAAAGGGCTGTGTATGACAAGTGGGTCAAGTCTGATGAGATAGCGCGCTGCTACATTCTGGCTTCCATGTCGAATGTGTTGCAACATCAGCATCAGACTATGAAGACTGCTTATGATGTCATGCTCAACCTTAAGGAGCTCTTCGGTTATCAGAACCACTCGGCTCGCCACTTAGCAATGAAGAAGAGAGGTACATCTCACACTCTGGTTGTGGAAACATGTTTAGCAACTTGTTCTACCCAGTCGTGGGTAGTAGATACTGGAGCTACTGATCATGTTTGCATGTCTTTACAAGGGTTCCTGGTAAAAAGACAGTTGAGTGAGAATGAGATCACCGTCTACATGGGCAATGCTACGAGAGTGGCGGCTGTTGCAGTGGGAGACGTTGTTTTACCTTTCAGTAGTGATAGAACTTTGGTTTTGAAAGATTGTCTTTATGTGCCTGGTTTTAGGCGAAACTTGATTTCAGTTTCTAAATTGATTATGGATGGATATTCTGTTTCTTTTGATAACAAAGTAGTTATCTTTAGTGGTAAACATTTTATCTGTTCTGGCACATTGGATGGACACTTATACTTTCTTAAACTAACTGAAAACACTACGCAAAGACAACTGTTGAATACATTGATCACAAACCCTAACAAGAGAAAAGAACCTTCGGAATTGAATCAAACCTATCTTTGGCATCTAAGGCTAGGTCATATTAACCTTAAGAGGATACAAAGGCTTGTAAACGATGGACCATTGTCTTCTTTGGTACTGGAATCATTTCCTTTGTGTGAATCCTGTTTGGAAGGTAAAATGACCAAGCGTCCTTTTCAGTCAAAAGGAAATAGATCTGAAGGGCTATTATATTTGATTCACTCTGACCTATGCGGCCCTATGTCAGTTCAAGCTCGAGGAGGGTTCGAGTTTTTCATCACTCTCATTGATGATTACTCTAGATACGGTTATATCTACCTGTTACGTCGCAAGTCTGAATGCTTTGAGAAATTCAAAGAGTTTAAGGCGGAAGCGGAGAAACGAACAGGCAGAAGTATCAAGTCACTACGTTCTGATCGTGGTGGCGAGTACCTCTCAAGTGAATTTAGGGATTACATGGCAGAGAGTGGGATTACATCCCAGTTGACTGCGCCTGGAACGCCACAGCAGAATGGCGTGGCGGAAAGAAGGAATCGTACATTGTTAGAGATGGTTAGATCGATGATGAGTTATTCTGAGTTGCCTATTTCGTTCTGGGGATATGCCCTGGAAACAGCAGCTTATATTCTTAACTTGGTTCCATCGATATCAGTTCTTGCTACACCCACAGAACTATGGACTGGACGAAAGCCCAGTTTGAACCATATTCGGATTTGGGGTAGCCCAGCACACGTGTTGGACAAGGAAGCTGATAAGCTAGCTCCTCGTACTGATGTAAGGCTATTCGTTGGATATCCTAGAGGAACAAAAGGTGGTTTATTTTATAGTCCTAAGGATCAGAAGATCATTGTTAGCACCAATGCTCGATTCTTAGAGGAAGACTATGTCATAAACCACAAACCAAGGAGTCACATCATCCTTGAGGAGTTAAGGGGTGGATCGAATCCTACACCAGTTGTACAAGAAGAGGAACCACCAAACACTGCACAACGTGTCACAGAAGTACAGGAACTGCCTCGTCGCAGTGGGAGGGTTGTACGCCAATCTGACAGATTCATTGGTCTGGGAGAGGCTTCAGATTTCTCAGAGGGTCTCAATGAATTGGATCCCAGGACCTATGATGAGGCAATTCGAGATAAAGATGCAGATTCTTGGAAAACTGCAATGGAGTCTGAGATTGGATCTATGGATCACAATCAAGTCTGGGAACTTGTAGAACCACTAGATGGGGTAAAACCCATTGGCTGTAAGTGGGTCTACAAACGCAAGAGAGGATCTGATGGGAAGGTTGAAACCTTCAAAGCTAGATTGGTGGTAAAAGGGTATACTCAGAAAAAAGGGATCGATTATGAGGAAACCTTTTTGCCGGTAGCCATGCTTAAGTCAATCTGGATTCTCTTGTCTATTGCCGCTCATTTGGATTATGAGATCTGGCAGATGGATGTCAAGACGGCTTTCCTAAACGGAAGTCTTGAGGAAAACATTCACATGAAACAACCAGAGGGATTCATTGCTAAAGGCCAACAGCACTTGGTGTGTAAGCTTAAGAGATCCATTTATGGACTTAAGCAGGCATCGAGGTCTTGGAACATCCGATTTGATGAGGTTATCCAGTCATATGGATTCGTGCAAAGTTCGGATGAGAGCTGTGTGTACAAGAAATGTGACGGAAACGTGGTGGCATTCCTCGTACTTTATGTTGATGACATCTTGCTTATTGGAAACAGTAAGAAGGCGTTGTCAAACATTAGGGTGTGGTTGTATGAGCAGTTCGATATGAAGGATCTGGGTGAAGCCGGACATGTCCTTGACATCAAGATCATTCGTGATCGCCAGAAAAGGATGTTATGTCTATCCCAGACGACTTATATCGATACAGTGCTAGCTAGATTTGGCATGCAAGATTCCAAGAAAGGTTTTATACCTTACAGGCATGGAATTCATCTATCCAAGGAAATGTGTCCCCAAACACAGTCTGAGATAGAGGAAATGAAGAAAGTACCATATGCTTCGGCTGTGGGAAGTTTGATGTATGCTATGCTATGCACTAGGCCTGATATATGCTATGCCGTTGGCATGGTAAGCAGATATCAGTCTAACCCTGGACAAGGTCACTGGACTGCGGTCAAAAACATTCTCAAGTACCTTAAACGGACTCGAGACTACATGTTGATTTTCCGCTCTGATAGTCTAGTACCTTTGGGTTACACGGACTCAGATTTTCAATCCGACAAAGATCAGAGTAAGTCTACCTCGGGCTATGTGTTTACATTAGGAGGTGGAGCCATCGCATAGAGGAGCATTAAGCAGAAATGCATTGCGGATTCCACCATGGAAGCTGAGTATGTAGCTGCCTCTGAGGCTGCAAAAGAGGCTGTCTGGCTCCGCGGGTTCCTAGTGGGCTTGGGCGTGGTTCCTGATTTGCCTAAGACTATCACGATATACTGTGATAACTCTGGTGCAGTGGCAAATTCGAAGGAACCCAGAGCCCACAAGGTAAGTAAACACATAGAGAGAAAGTACCATCTTATACGAGAAATCGTTAAGAGAGGAGACGTGGCGGTGGTCAAGATTGCATCTGAGGATAACCTGGCTGATCCATTCACGAAGAGCCTGGCGGCTAAGACCTTTGATGGTCACGTGGAGAAAATGGGAGTGAGATGCAGACCCGGTAACGCAGTTTGAGTTGATAGTTTTAGATTGGAGAGTTTGCCAGTTAGTTATTATGCTTGAAAGACATGCTTCAAGTATAAGTGAGAGATTGTTAGTTTTATATACTGGAAGACTTGTCTTTGTATACTTTTCTGATGATATGATGATATGAAATGAAAGTTATTGCAGTCACTGTTTGCATTTAGATTATGTTCTATAATTGTTTTATGCAATGTTCCATATACTTACATTGTAGATGATATGGTGTGGGGAGTCACACGGTAAGATCATATCATTAGAACCTTGTAATGTATTAAAGAGCTCACGGCCTAGATGGTCCTGAACACACCATCGGTACACCGTAGAATAATCTGATAAGTTAGTTTATCTTGACTAACTGATTATTCTAGTACACTCGTTAGTGTATTGAGGAGGATCACGATAGGATACTATTCTCTGTCTCTGACCCAGTTACTGAGAGAATAAAGATCCACAGAGTTCGGGTTCTGAACTCATGTGATATTGGCGAGCATATGTGTGCGTTGTTTATTACTTTGATTTATCAACGGGTGAGATCTTTTCGTAGATCGAATTCGATATCTTGGGTAATAACAATATATACATGATGTCTCGAGCAGTATGCATGAGCACTGTGTCCTGGTGTGCCAGGTTGATGATGTTCTCTTGAGGAAGCACAAGTTCATGTTGAAACCCTGCAGGTGGAATTTATTCCGTACATGAATAAAGCTTGTGTGGTACTACTCAAGGTTTTATATGTTAATTAATTATAGCTGTCAGAGGCTTACATAATTAATTAATGAACATTATATCTTAAACACGGGGAATGGCTGAACTAAAGGAGAAAGCATATTCGCAAATATGTATTAAATTGGTAGGTCAGTTTTACTTCTTTAGTGGAATAAAAGTAAAACTTAATTTATTTAATTATATCCTAGGTTTATTGGATATTGGATATTAAATAAATTAGTGGGCCTAGATCCCTGTTGTAGCCCAATTGACTGATAGTGGACTAGATATTGAACTTGAGATAGAGGCCCAAGCCCAGTAGGGCTGGAACATGAAATTTCACCCCTCCCTATATATAAGGGGAGGGGGGGCACGAAATTTTGATGATATTAATCATAGGAAATCAGCCCCTCTTAGTCTCTCAAAGTTATCCATAGATTTCACAATTCTATCTAGTAGATTTCAGCCCACTCTGAATCTAGATACAGTCCGGGAATACAACAAAAGATCTTGGAGTGGAATACTGTGGTGCACGATTTTGAGGTCATAGGTGGCGCCATTACTGTGCTCATTCAACAGCAAGATTAGATCTTTAATCTTGTCCACAGACCGTCTATCGATTTGTAAGTAGATTCATTTTCTATGTCTTCCACTTTATTAGAATCGAATCTGCTTTGCATGCCTTTTGATTAGACTGTGATAAACATGCATGTTACATAAAATTATGATTTGCATGAACACGGATTAATGAACAACCAAATGGTCCTACGGTGGTTTAATTCGAAAAAACCCCAACAGAGCTCACACTCCGTTTGAACGATGAGAGTAGTACCTTTTTGATTTACAATGCTATGAAGTTTCATGATGATAACGAGGAGTCTAGGAGAGTGGAAGAGTGTAAAGTGATGAAGATTGTAGAAGAATGTGTTGAAGAGACAATGATGGAGAATTGCATCTCTCAAGACCCCTTGGAGACCATCTTGTTTGCATCCCTTTACTCTTCTTCTTCTCTTGATGATTTTAATGATAATATCGATATTGTGGATTATGTGTTTGCTCTTGACTCCCCACAAGAAATCCCAAGACGAGGAAATCGCTTCTTGCCATTAAGGGATGGAAAAGAGGAAGCACTGAAGAATGAAGGAGGAGAGAAAAAGGAGACCAAAGAATAGTTGAAGCCCCTTCCAGGACACTTGAGGTATGCTTTCTTGGGTGAAAATGAAACTTATCCCGTGATAGTGTCGGCTTATTTGTCAGCATGTGAGCTAGATAAATTGCTTAGAGTCTTGAGGAAGTATAAGTCCACTCTAGGTTGGTCTATTGCTGACTTGAAAGGGATTAGCCCGTCTGTGTGTATGCATAGAATTTTGCTTGAGGATGAATACAAACCACGTGTGCAACCACAATGAAGGTTAAACCCCATTATGCAAGAAGTAGTGAGAAAAAAAGTTTTGAAATGGCTTGATGCGGGTATAATTTATGCTATATCTGATAGCGAGTGGGTTAGCCCCACTCAGGTTGTAGCCAAAAAGGGGGGCATGACAGTAGTCCAAAATGAGGGTAGTGAATCCATTGCTACTAGAGTTGTCACAGGTTGGAGGGTTTGCATAGATTATAGAGCTCTAAATGCTGCCACTAGGAAGGACCATTTTCCCCTACCATTCATTGATCAAATGTTGGATAGGTTAGCCGGATATGAGTTCTATTGTTTTCTAGATGGCTATTCCGGGTACAATCAAATCCTAATAGCTCCTGAAGACCAACATAAGACAGCATTTACTTGTCCCTATGGAATTTTTGCTTTTCGCATGATGTCTTTCAATTTGTGTAATGCTCCGGCTACTTTCCAAAGATGCATGATGTCAATATTTCACGATTTAATTGAAAAGATAATGGAGGTCTTTATGGATGATTTCTCGGTCTTTGGAAATTCTTTTGATAATTGCTTGGATAACTTAACACGATTTTTGCAGCGTTGTGAGGAAACTAACCTTGTCTTAAACTGGGAAAAATGCCATTTTATGGTGAGAGACGGAATAGTCCTTGGCCACAAAGTGTCCGCTGCAGGCCTGGAGGTGGATCGAGCCAAAATAGTAGCCATTGAGAAGCTTCCACCCCCTATTAATGAAAAGGGAGTCCGGAGTTTCCTTGGCCATGCCGGGTTCTATCGACGTTTCATTAAGGATTTTTCAAAAATTTCGAAACCTTTGTGTAAATTGCTTGAAAAATCTAATGAGTTTGTGTTTGATGGTGAATGTGTGCAGGCGTTTGAGACCCTGAAGAAGGCCCTTATGACGGCCCCGGTACTCATTGCCCCGGATTGGAGCGAGCCATTTGAGCTCATGTGTGATGCAAGTGAGGTAGCCGTGGGGGCCGGGTTAGGGCAAAGAAGAGAAAAGTTGTTCCGGGTGATCTACTACGGAAGCAAGACTTTGGACCTGGCATAAATAAATTACACAACCACGGAAAGAGAGTTGCTGGCGGTTGTATATGCTTTTGATAAGTTCCGGCCCTACCTTATTGGGGTCCGAACTATCGTGCATACAGATCATGCGGCCCTGCGACATCTATTTGCTAAGAAGGATGCCAAACCTAGATTGATACAATGGATTTTGTTGCTGCAAGAGTTTGACTTGGAGATCAAGGACCAGAGAGGTTGTGAGAATGTGGTGGCGGACCACCTTTCTCGGCTTGAGCATACCTCGGATGAGTTAGATGACAAGAGACCAATTAATGATGATTTTCCGGATGAAAGGATACTAGCCATAAGAGCCACAACACCATGGTTTGCAGACTTTGTGAATTATTTAGTGGCAGGGGTCAAGCCTGTGGAGCTCGAGAGTTATAAAAGAAAAAAATTCTTTCATGATGTGAAGTTTTTCATTTGGGATGAACCATACCTATACAGGCGCTGTGCTGACTTGATTTTGAGGAGGTGTATACCTGAAGATCAATGGAGAGAAATCCTTGAAGCATGCCATATCGGGCCAAGTGGTGGCCATTTTGGTGCCAACCGGACCGCTAGGAAGGTTCTCCAAAGTGGATTCTATTGGCCTACATTGTTTAAAGATGCAGGAGAGTTTGTAAAGAGTTGTGAACAATGTCAGAAGATGGGGTCAATTTCTAAAAGAGACGAGATGCCTATGAGAAATACAATTGAAGTGGAACTCTTCGATGTGTGAGGTATAGATTTTATGGGTCCGTTTGTAGCCTCTGAAGGAAATGTGTACATACTTTTGGCCATTGACTATGTATCCCATTGGATAGAAGCGGTACCCACAAAGATGAATGACTCTAAGGTGGTACTCAAATTCTTGAGGAGGAACATACTCACACGTTTTGGTGCTCCGAGAGCCCTCATCAGTGATGGTGGTTCACATTTCTGTAATAGATGGATGTCGATGCTACTTGCTAGGCATGGGGGTGAAGCACAAAATCACCACACCATATCACCCCCAAGCCAATGGTCAGGCGGAGTTAGCAAACAGAGAAGTAAAGCAAATTCTGCAGAAGATAGTTAAGACTAATGGCAAAGACTGGGCCTCATTGTTGGATGAGGCACTTTGGGCATATAGGACCGCTTATAAGACGCCGTTAGGAATGTCACCATATCAACTCGTCTTTGGAAAGTCATGCCACTTACCAGTTGAGCTCACTCACAAGGCTTTTTGGGCAACAAAGAAGCTCAATTTTGATCCTATGGCATCGAGGGGAGAACGAATCTTCCAATTGAATGAACTTGACGAGTTTAGGATGGAAGCTTTTGAAAATTCTTCAATTTACAAGCTCCGGGCAAAGTGTTACCATGACAAGCTCATAAGAAACAAAGAATTGGCCCCGGGAGATGAGGTACTTCTATTTAATTCAAGACTTAAGCTCTTCTCCGGGAAGTTGAAAACAAAGTGGAGTGGCCCATTCACGATTGAGAGGATTTTTGATGGAGGCGCCATTGAGCTCAAGGGAAGGGATGGATGCCTTTTTGTAGTAAATGGGCATCGAGTCAAGAAATTCTACACACCCGAAGACAAACTTGAGCCTACCACGTGTTACTTACAAGATGCCTAATGATTGGTAACCCCGTCGAGCTAACGACGTTAAACTTAGCGCTTGTTGGGAGGTAACCCAATGTTTATTTGTGTTTTACTTTAATCTTCTTAATCCTTTTTATGTTTTCCTAATCTTTGTTAGTTTTATTTATCTTGTCACTTTTGATTTTGTTTTTCTTGTGGTTTTTGATAGTTTGGTTAGTGTAGTGCAAAAGTGCAGGGGATAGGGCCAAAATTTCATCAAGTATGGAGCCCCAAGCACAGTATGGCGCGACCCGGTGCCAGTGTCAGCGCGAGTGCGCTTGTATACAGAGGGTGTAAAACCACGTTGCCGGGCGCGATGTGACTCATGGAAGGGCTGGCGCGAGCAGCTCAGTCGAGCCCGAAGGCGCGGCCCGACTGCCCATATAAGTCGCGCCCCCCCCCAGTCGCGCCGAATTACGGGTTTTTAAAACCCCTCTCCTCCTTTCATTTTTTTTCACTTCTTCCTCTCAAATTCTCTAAAACTCTCGCACCCACACACGCTCACTCTTCATTTCTCCACAATTTGTCACTCTTCCACACACAAGGACACCCCAATCCAAGGTATGGAGTTGCTAATCTCCCTTTTCTCTCTTTCTATGGTTTGAATTTGAACTTCCAACATCTTTTGGGAAAAATCATGTGTTACTTTTGAATATGTTTGTTCTTGGATTAATGATGCTCCTACCAATGAATCCTAGCCAATTTTATGTTCAATTTGGGTATTTTTTTATCACATTTTAGAATTCCCAAAAACCTAGGGTTCTATGCAATTTGGGGATAATTTGATTCTTGTTGATTGATTATGATTTTGTTGCCACAATTGAAATTAATCTCACCCATAGACCCTAGTGATGGTGAAATTTGTGGAGTTCTAGCTTTTTGTGTTGAAATGTGAATTTTGTGCATTTCCGGTTTTGGTAATTTTGGGAAAAATGCCATGTTTCTTGCACCTTTATGCATGTACCTCTGATGGCCAAACCCCAATTGTGTTACATTGTGGTCTATGATTGTTGGGAACTCCAAATGAAAAGCATGATGAATTGATGAAGCATGAATAGAGATTATGGAGATCTTAGGGGATTATATGTGTCAATTGGAATTTTGTACCTTTGATGAGCTTTAGTTGTACAATTATATGTCCCGTGATGTTTGATTTAGAATGATGCCCCTCTTTGCTAACTTTTGATGCAACTCTCGACATGTGAAGCTATGTATAGTCAAAATAAATGTTGTTTGGGTTTAATGTGTAGTTGAAGGAGTTGAAAGTGTGTCAGTGCTCATTTTACTTTAGTGTCGGCCCTTCATGGTCTAATAGTGGTGCCTACGCCTGTTTTGTGTTTTATCCTCGAAAATTTGTGTTTGATGGAATCATGTTTTGTTTATTCAAGGTATGGCTCGACGAGGTAGAGAGGCACATCGAAGAAGACAAGTAGAGTCCGAGAGTAGCGAGGAGAAAGCCCGGGATTATGATGAGGGAATGAAGAAGAGGAAGAAGAAAATGAGGAATTTGATGATGAAGAGGCAGGGGACGATGAAGACAACGAAGGAGAAGAAGAGAATATTGATGAAGATGAAGTAGAGGAGGATGAGGCCTCGTTCTCCCCATTGAATTGGAATGGAGATCACCCAAGTGAAGTGGGAGTCCATCTGCTGAAACATGAGCACAGAAAGAAATGGTTGCGACTGTCTAAACATTTTGAGATCAAGGCAACCAAGTTTGCGGATGCGGCGGCTGCCCGACAGTTGGGAATTAACGAGGATGTTTGGAGGTTGTTTGGACGACTGGGTTGGACACACGTGCTGGAAGGAGGATGGGTGACGTACCCAGTGCTAGTAAAAGAATTCCTTGCTACACTAAGAGTCAAGTCTACTGATGCAAAGGGGCCTATTTGGTGTAAGTTTCGACTGGGCAACCAAAACTGGCGGTTCACTATGGCTGAGATGAACCGTATGTTTGGCACTCCGCGTGATGGAATCTTTAACTCACACCCTACTTTCCGCCTCGAGGACTTTTGGAGGCGTATCATGGATCCCGATCCCAGGATGGTCCGTTATGACTCGAGCAAAGCTAAAGCCTCCCACATCCAGAATCCGGTCTTCCGTTATATTCAGCGAGTCCTCTCATCCACAGTTCTAGCCCGTCACGAGAATAGTCACATAATATGGTGTATGTTGAAAGCGATCAACGTGGACTTTGCAGCTCATTTTCTTGACCAGTGCAAGAGGCAGGCTACTCCGGGTAGTGGGAAGATCTGCATTGGGGGATTGATTACCCCAATTGCTCGAGCTTTGGATGTAGACCTCACCAATTACGTTGCTATGCCCAGATCCAGGAGGATAAACTTGCAACACCTCCGTAACGCCCGAATGATAGGCTCTGCTGCTCCACCTCCATTCCAGTTCCTCTTGAAGAATCGAGTCCAGTTTCCTCTCCCCAATCCCGCTTTCACCTCAATCACCACTTTTGAGGATCAGCGGAACTGGATGATGAGTACACCAGAGCACCGCGCCCTGATGACTGTGATTGATGCTGGTCCACGTAGGCCCCCTCAAGGGGAAGCATCTACATCTCAGGCGCCCAGGGGAGCGAGGCGGTCTAGGGAAGATGTGCAGGAGGAGAGGTTCAGCAATATGGAATGGATGATGACAGAGATGACGGCCAACTTGGGAAATATGCGGGTGGATATGACTTCCAGATTTGGGGATATGCGCACGGAGATGGATTTGCACTTCACGGGGCTGCAAGAGAACTTTGATGCACGCTTCACTGGATTGCAGGAGGATCTGGGCGCCCATTTCACGGGCATGCATGAGGAGATGGACACGAGGTTTTCGAACCTCCAGTCCCATGTTGATTCCTGTTTCACCGGGATCAGTGCTGAAATCCAGGGCCTGCAAGGAAATTTCAATACTTTTCAATCTGGTTTCAATGATTTTGCAGGTTACATGAGGCAGTGGACTGGACAGAGCTCATCTTCACAGCGGCCTCCTCAGCAGTTCCATCAGTACCCTCCATATCCGTATCCATATCCGTCCTATCCTCCGTACCAGCCACAGCAGCCACCCCAAGACAGAGATCGCTCTGAGAACTAAGTTTGCCTCTCTCTCAACGGTCCCACAAGTCTTCCACCCAAACTTGACCTACCTTTGGCATGGTGCAAGTTTGGGGGAGGGGATATGCCCATGGTGACCTGTTGAGCTCTCTTGAACAATTTATGTTTTATGACAGTTGGTTTTGTTATTTGGATACTATGTTATGTTTATGTCTATTTAGGAGAATTTGATAGCCCCGTTGATTTGTATGGATATATGTGATCGTTAGGATTTATTTGGGCTATGTAATAAGTTATGCTCGGATTTGGGTGTCAATCTTGTTTCGATATTTTTACTATCTTTGAGCATTTATTTGTCCTCTTTGCATGAGTAGAGGAAAGCAGAATGAGATTGAGCATGACTAGGGATTTGTGTAACCTTGCCTATGATGATGAATTTGTGCAAACTTTTTTTTTGAAAAATCATGCATGGAAATGAGTGATTGGTGATTAGCATATAGATTAAATTATGAAATTTTGGCATATCTTGCATATTACGTGAGATTTGGGCCTTTTTATTTTCCTTGATTGAGAGTTTCTTCATCAATGCTAGCATCTCTAGAACTTGCTCTACAAACTCATATGATTATGTATGTGCTTATAGAAACATAAAGATGACCTAAGGCGGTTCTTGTTCAAAATTTTGAGCCTACAATTTTTCTTTTGCTACAAAACACATCCCTTGTCCACCCCTTTTGAGCCTTGTTGAAAATTATTTTTATTGAAAAAAAAAACCAAGGGTAGTGGAAATTGATGAGAATAGTAGGTTGAGAACGACAACTGCTTGGGGAGCATAAAACGTGAAATGTCTCGAGAATGAAGAATATGATCCTTGTCTTAATAAAGTCAAATAAAGTCCTTCTCATAGAACTAAACAAAGAAACAGTATTTAAAAAAAAAAGGCATGCATGATTGAGGAGAAGTGCACTAAAAGCAGGCTAAGGGCTATCTGTTTTATTGCTACATTATCCCTAAGAGAATTTGTGGAGGGTAGAAGAAAGCTTGTAGATTGCTTTGCTTAGATTTGCATTAGACATAGTTTAGAATGGAAGCCACTCTTCTCCATACTTTTCCTACCCGTCCAAAGAGCCGAACGCTTCAACCCGAAAGACCTATGTGATTCTTGTTTCTAGCACATATTGTGATGATTTCGAGTTATTTTGCAAGCTTATGGTTGCATGTTAGTGTTGCTTGATGTTGAGTGAAAATGCGCCCTTTATGACCCCGTGAGGTTCAATTGTGTGTTTGATTCTTCAACTGAAAGAGAGGAGCCGAAGTTTCATAATTTGATCTTTATGTGCTCAGATCTCGTTTTCATCGCATGAGCTTTAGCTTTTTCTTCTGAGGCATCCAGGCTTGAAAATCCCATATGTTTGTTTCTATCAATTCTTTGTGTTTCTATTTCTTGTTTGAGGACAAACAAGTGTTTAAGTTTGGGGGAGTTGACAAACGGGATTTTTACCCATATTTCCGAGCATAACATATTCGTTTTATTGATCCTTTTATATATTTTGATTGTTCTAATGCCTCTTTTCCATTTTATTTTATAATAAGTGTTTTTAAACACTGTCGTGCAATTTCAGGGCAAAACCGATCGAGTCGGGGCTCAAAAGACCGAAGCCGGCGTGACCCGGGTGCAGGAGCGGCGCGAGTGTGCATCCATGCAGAGGCCCCGAAAGCACGGCAAACGGCGTGGCCCGACTCAGGCCTTGGAGGCGCGACCTCCTTGGTCGCGCCACCAGGCGCGACCCGAGCCAGGCGCGACGCGGGTGCAGGCCAAGCGCGATCGAGCGTCCATGCAGAGGCCCCGAAAGCGTGTGTAGAGGCGCGGCCCGACCCGAAGACATGTGGCGCGACCACCTCGCTCGCGCCTAATGGCGCGGCCCGACCGGGGCGCGACCGAGCCCGTGTCGCGCCCCCTTGTTCCATTCTGAATTTTGGCATTTTCATTTCATTTCTGTTTTATTTTTATGTTGCGGATTTTTAGGGGTATAAATACCCACCATCTTTCAAACTAGGGCAACACTTATGATATTAGCCCCCAAATTTAGAAATTTAGCCTTGGAGAGAAAGTGTTAAGAATACAAGTGTAGAAGTTTTGAAGATTTTGGAATCAAGTTTTTGGAAGTTTGAAGATTGTTTCGTGCCTTTTCGGGTTTACTCTTATCTATGATTGTGATTTCTTTCCTCTTTATTTATTTTTGTTTAGTTTTATGTTTGGATATGTCTAGCTAAATTTTGTAGTCCTAGGGTGATATGATTTGACATTGATTGGTTGGGTGAAAGGATAGAAAAATATGTTGATTCCCTCTCTTTGTATTTTCATGAATCAATGGTTTGAATTTATCTAACTAGGGTTGGCCTCCTTGAGTTGGATTTTATGTTGATTATGTTTTGAGAAAGACTAATTAGCATGAGGAGTTGATTCATGGGACCCTTTAGGTATTAAATGAGAATTTATGCCTAGGTGGATTTTTGGTTGATTAATTGTGCTTGAATTTGAGAAAATTGGAGTTTATTCCTAGAGATAGGAGAATTCCCTTTTGCTCAATTATATCTTAGAAACTCGAGAGAGTCTAGGATTACTCTTGGTTGGAATTAATCTTGAGTGGAATTAATTTGCTTCTTAATCTTGAAACCCACCATTCGTGTTGATAAATATTACCCTAGGATTTCTTTTACCTATCATTTGTTACATCTCTTAGTGGATTCATGATTGTTTGAGTTTATTTTAGTTTATTTCCGCGATTTGTTAATTTTTACGCTTAAAGTATCAACCTATGATATTATGATGCTTGACTTGTAAAACGATATGCATATGGTGCTTGCATGCCTTGGATTATCTAAATTCCCTGTGGATTCGACCCCGATTTTTCTTGTACTACAATCTGCTTGTATACTTGCAAGTTAAGTTGGGTATTAAAACTCTTAGTAGGAAAATTCCTTCATCAAGCTTCCAGACCCACTTCCGACATCCAAAGAAGAAATTTCCCATCATTCCCATGCATCTGCTATTATCTCCCACCCCCATCTTTACTCCTCTCTGCGCCGAGCTCAACCTCAAAAAAAAGCTTCAAAAACCAGCCATGGCGGCTCCCAACCTCCGCCTGCAACCTCCACATCCTCCCAATATAGCGTCGCCGTCATCTACCAGGCCCCCACCCCTTCTCCCGACGTCTGCGATACCCTCCCTACCTCTGTCGTGAATCCCCAACCTTCTCGCCCCCTATCGTATTTGGGCAGGGTTTTCTGGCCGATATGTGAGAGATTGCTGAGAGAGAAAGAGAAGGGTTCTTACGCTGACATGGCTAGAGACTGAGGGACGGCGCCGGTGACGAGGTTGGAGAGGTGGCCGCGAGCTCCGACGACGATGAAGCTGTGAACTTTCTGATGATGCTGGCGGAGGGGAGAGGAAGGATTTTGGTAAGGTTGTTGATGATGGTGATGATGGTGATGATGAGATGAAGTTGTTGATGAAGAAGAGGAAGAGGAAGAAGGTGAAGCTTGGTGATTTGAATTTAATGGAGATTAATGGCGGCGGCAGCGTTGATGAAGAAAGAGATAGGGAGAGAGAGAGAGAGAGAGAGAGAGAGAGAGAGAGAGAGAGAGAGAGAGAGAGAGAGAGAGAGAGAGAGAGAGAGAGAGAGAGAGAGAGAGAAATTTTAAAAAAAAATAATTTCAGGATCAAAACGATGTCGTTTTGAATCAACCCTAATGGACGTTAGTGAAGGGTGTGACGGAGGGGCTTGATTGAGCTCTTAATAAAAGTTCAGGGGCTCAATCGAGATAAAAAATAGTTCGAGGGGCTATTTGTTTCCCCAAATAAGTACATGGGCCTATTTGGTCCTTAACCCTTTAAATCATATATTTTTATATGTGATATTAATTTTCCTATGATGAATTAAACATGCCGAAATTTTCGAGTCTATTAAAACGGAAACATAGACATGACTGAAAAAATCATTTATACATATTGTAGAGTTGATCACGAGATTAAATGTCTAATCTTATTGTTGATGACGAACACATGAGCTCGACATTTTTCCTTAGCAAGTTGTTCGAAAATATCACCAGATTATTCTATGGTGTATCAATTGTGTGTCTAAGACCATCTAAGTTGTAAATCTTTAATGCAGTGCAAGGCAATAATGACATAATCTTCCTATGTGTAAACCCACAACATATCATCTGCAATGCTAAGTATATAGACCATACAATTATATAATAAATAAATTAAATGCATACAATGACTGCAAATAATATCATTCTATATATAATAAATGTTGAATATAAAGAAAGACAAATTTTTCGGTATACAAATCTAACGCAACAAACCTCCTTGCTCACAAACTTACTTATTTTGCTTAAGTAACAAAAGATTATTTTGTTGTTCTAGATGTTTTACCCTCTCACTTTCAATCTTTTGTATTAGACGACAATGTTGGTTGATTTTGATTTATAAGAGTTCTATTTTCACTCCAAAAAAAATAAAAAGCAGTGGTTGGCCGGAATCGGTCAATTGACCCACATATACTCTTTAGTTGTAACTTATAAACAAGGATGAAAATATCGCTATCGCAACATATATCGCAATTTCAATTTTACGGATATATCGCCGGATATATCAATATCGCATATCGATATCGCAGAAAAATTGAAAAAAATGACGGAAATCATATTAAAATCTTGGAAATTTAGCAAGAAATTTTAGGAACTATTATGCATATTATTATACACATATTCCACTAAAATTTTTGATAGAATTGTATTTTGAAAGCAAACATATGAATAATACATTATATAAATACCGTCTGAGACAATACATTTGATAAAATAATACATAATACAACATAAAATAACTAAATAAATATTATAAAGTACAAGTAATACAAAAATGAGGATCTATGAGGTTCAAATATCAAATGAAATCCTCTATCTCACTTTCCTCTATCCCATTTAGTGTCCCATTTTGATTTTTATTCGATTTTCATCAAACTTTTTCTTCAATTTCAATTTGTTATGGATTAGTTTAATTTTATAATTATTATTTAGGGGTTCATTCCACCCAATTAGGGTTTATATTATTTTTTAATATTTATTTCTTATTTTTTTAGTTAATATAATTGATTAATATGGTTGATTATTCCAAAAGTAGGGTATATGATTTTTAAAAATTTTAATTTTTAGCAATAAATGTTGATTATGATTTGTAATACTATAATAAAATTTATTTTTATAATAAACATTTTTAAAATATTAAATTTTATAGTGTGACATAATGGTGGGACATGAAAAGTGGACTAGAAGATTTTATCCCTTCAAATATAGTAGATGGAATGTCCTCTTGTTCTAAATAATATTGATACCAACTCATCACATTAGAGTAATTATGAATATAATTATGCACATGCGCTTGAATGTTTTTTGATTTCTTAGATTTCAATTTCGTATGATATATGGGGAGAAAAACTTTAGTGATTTGTCCATCATGTCCCCCAACTGAAAAAATGAAAAAAATAAAGCCGGTGCATCTCACTTTTTAATCTAAGACATCCGTTGGTTTCCCAGTCTTCTTTCTCTTATAATTTTTTGCAAAATGAGTGTCTTTACAAAGCAAAAAATATTGCAACTCAAATAATTACATTGAGGACCTAATAAAGACCACAAAAATATATAGTATTAAATAAAAAATCAAAATATATTATAGAATAAAAAAAATCGCGATATATTACGATATATTGCGATATTTCGTCGATACTCGAGAAAAAAATATTCTCCCCAATATCCGTATCACAATGTTAATATCCGCGATATTTCGCCATATTTCAATCCTTGCTTGTAAGTACCATGATTTTTGTCAGTTCTCTAGCTTTCCTTAGTTATAAAAAATAGGTGAAGATGGAAGCAATTTTTTTTCTTTTCTCAGTTAGTTGTAAAAAAGGGCAAGGGGGCCACAATGTAGAAACTATGATAATATTTTAGGCACTAGAGCTAAGGGGCAATAAAGTTTATCATATTTGTATTTTATAAAATATTGATTACCGTTAAGAGTATAATGTTGGCTCTATTTAAAATTTCACATGATCACAATATTGTGGATAGTGCACATGTATTTTATATTTTCATTTAAATTTCTAGATGATTTATATAAGCATATCAATTCTATGTAAGATTTAAGATGTTCTCCAAAAAAAAAAGTACAGTATCTATACATTTGATGAGATTTCTATTAAAAAAACTGCAAGGGTCGTTTGATTAACAAGAAAGTAAAGTTATTTAGAAATATGATTTATAAGAATGTGATTATGAGAAAAATGAATATTATCATATTCTTTATCCCGTATTTGGAACATGACAAAAAAAAGTTAGGATTCTTATTTCATTTTGATTCAAATCAAACAAGTAGGAAATAAAATGTCTAAAATATCTTTTATTATTTTCGTACTACCAATTATTTTATAATTTTTAAGGTATGAACAATATGTATAGTTTATAATTTTCCAAACTCAATTTAGAATTATTAATATATATAAATTAAAAAATTATATATATACAAGCACTAACACAAATACAAAGTATTAGTTTTAAAATGTAGTATTAATTTGTGTGTGTGTGTGTATAACTTTCATTCACGTAATTCGAAAACAATATATTATTTTAATTTAAATGAAAATAAATTATATGAGTAGCAAAATAATAAATAATAAATATGATTATTTCATTATTTTAAATTAATAAAAAAAATAAATTATCGATTAAATAGTTGAGTTGCTCCTTGTCTTGAGACCATCATTTCCCTACTATCAATTACCAAAAAGATTTTCATAATGATCGAATTTTAATTGGAGTATCACCGACAAAAAATAATCAATTTTTTTCATAAATTTTCGTTTTTTCATTTTCTTGGAGTTGAAAACTCTTAATCCTAAATTAAAAGCAATCCATAACACAAATAAATATAATAAAATAAATTAAAAAAATCAATTTTCAAAAATTTTCATATTGTTTGTTGAAAAATTACGAGTCCAAAATTTAATAATAATATCTAAAAATAAAAGATAATTGATGAAAAAATAAAAATAAAATGATCTTGCACAAGATTCATACCTACCTACCTAGGTAATTAGAATTTACGAAAGTTGCGTTATTTTTCTTATTTTGAGTTATCTGATTATTATTTTCCAAAATTCATTAAAATTAACCTAAACACAAGAATTTAAAAATGGGCAATTATCTCATCAGACTTTGAGACCCAATTACAGGTTTATACATCCGCCATCACATGGGTACCCTGCGCGGATTGGGCCAAATCAACCCGCTAGCCCACCCATTTCTGGAAAAAAATAAAATTGCGCCAGAACATAGTATCTCTTGTAGTGGTCATTTTTCGTCAACCTAAAATGCTGGCCCAAAAGGGTTGAGCGATAGCGTACAATCGGTATTCCAATAGACAAGCGTTCAATTTAAAATTTGAGTTAACGATCAGTTCCGCCTTATTCGGTAAGATTGACGGGTTCAGAGGAGTCGGCACGTCTTTCAACCTCCTCCGCGATCCTCGCAAACTCTAGCTGCTACCTCCACCTTTAAAAGGAGACCCCCCATCCTCATTTGACGGGTACGCTAAAATACCCACAAGCTTCATGTCATACCCTAATTTCCACTCAGGCGATTCAACATCCAGGCTTCTTTCCTACATTTTTCCAGATTTGAACGACGTTCTCTTGATTTCTAGTCACTGGCTTAATTATTCAATTATTTCATATCTTATCGCTTTCTACTCCTATTCTTTTCCTGACTTGAGCGTCGGAGGCCCAACGATCGTCAACCCCCCGACGGTCTTTGGCTCTTACGTTTTTTCTGGTTTTGTTTCACAGATTGGCCGCTGCTCCGGACTGATACGATTAATTGCAGATTTTCGGATCTACAATTTGGCGCCCACCGTGGGGCAGCGATCTATTCGTGAAACAAAATGACAACGCCTAATGAGAGTCGCAGAGATGGAAAAGGACCCCAGCAAGATGGCAGAACCGCTACGCCTACGCCCGATGTTGATCCGTCGTTGGCTGATGTTCTGAGAAATATACAGCATCAAATGGCAAACATCGCCGGGGAGTTAGCGCTTCTGAGGTCAGAGAACGCTTCACTCCGCAGTAAACTTGAAGATCTAACCATCAATGACAACACGCGCCATCTGAACTACATCAAACCCACCAATCTGTTCGGTGAGCCAAATTCGGTATACTCTGAGCGTCGTCGTTCTGTTACTTTTACTGATCCATTTATTGCAGGTACTAGCGCGTCAGCACAGAAGGTAGACACCAGACAACAAATGGAAGAGAGCCCGCTAAGGCCACCTCCAGGGTTTGAGTATCATGCTTCTGGACAGGAAAGGTTCCGACGCCAGACCCTCGAGCAAGAAAGGGTTGAACAGCAGCGCAGGTTCAACCAGGGATTCGATCAGAGAATGATCGATCACCCAAGTGAATTGGAGCAACGACTGGCTGGTATCGAGGCAATGATAACGCGAATTCCCGGTGTACCTCTACCAATCCGCAAGGCTGCACCAAATAGCTTTGCTGACTCACCGTTCGTGGACGAAATTGGGTTAACAGAGATGCCGTCAAAGTTCACCCTACCATCTATGAAGTTATTTAACGGAATCTCAGATCCAGATGACCATATCGCACAGTATAAACAGAAGATGTTCATCGCAGCAAACCAAAGTACCTCAGAGAAGCCTGCATGTGCAAGGGTTTTGGGTCCAGCCTATCAGGAGCCGCACTGCAGTGGTTTACGAACCTTCCTAAGGCTTCGATTGGATCATTTGCACAACTCACAGATCTTTTCGTAGAACAATTTGCCAGCAGTCAAAAAATTGAGAAACACTCAGATAACCTCTACGCCATTATTCAGTATCCAAATGAAACACTTAGGAATTATGTTGCACGGTTCAATAGAGAGAAGGTAGAGATACCAGGCTGCAACGCTGACACCGCCATATCAGCCTTCAGAAATGGGCTAAAGAGGGATTCAGACCTTTACAAAGAACTCATAAAGTACCCGTGTAAGACAATGGATGATATTTTAGCAAAGGCATGGGCACAAATTAAGTGGGAGGAAGACGAAGACCAGTATTATCGACCCAAGCTAAGAGGTCGAGATAAAGGAAAAGACTCCCGCAGAAATGATAGAAGAAAAACCGACCCTTACCCCCGCAATGATCGCTACAAACCTCAAGGCCGAGAGGATATTTCAGATCCATATGATCGACGCTTGCCATAATACAACTTGTGCATCACACCCTCAGAAGCCGTCAATGCCTTGAAGGAACTTGGTAGTACAGTGAAATGGCCGCCAAAGATGAGGAGTCCAGATCATGAACGTGACAGAACAAAGTACTGTGAATTCCACAAAGACCATGGCCATAGGACAGATGACTGTATTGCATTGCGTCTCGAAATCATCGACCTACTCAAGCGAGGCCATTTGAAAGATTTGCTGACTGATAAGGGGAAGCAGACCTTCGGCAAAAATGATGAGAACCTGAGGGATCCGCCAAAGCCCCCACCAATTGAGCATGTGGTTAATTGCATAACTGGAGGATCCGAGGTTAGCGGAGTATCTCAGGCATCAGCAAAACGGCATTGCAGATCTCTTAAATACACGCCTATGATACCAAAGCCCGACACTGAAATGGAACTCATAAGTTTGAGTTTCACCAACAGTGAAGCTTCTGAACTCTCACACCCGCACCACGACGCACTTGTTATTTCTGTCCTTATTTCTAACTGGATGATCAAGAGGACTCTCATCGATGGTGGGAGTTCGACTAATGTCATTTTCTTATCTACTTTGAAGGGAATGCAAGTCTCCGAGGCTCATATCGTCAAAAAATTAATGACCTTGATTGGATTTAGCGGCGAGCACAAAACCACCATAGTGAAATTACACTACTTGTATATACGGAAGGGGTTAACCTGCACACCAAGTTTCAAATTATCGATGCACCCTCAACATACAACGTCATCCTTGGGAGACCTTGGATTCACGAACTAAAAGTTGTACCCTCGACCTACCACCAAGTCATACGCTTCCCAACCCCATGGGGAATTAGGCAGATCCGTGGAGAGCAAATCACATCAAGAGACTGCTACAGATCGGCTTTCAAGACTAACCACGTGCAGGTACAAGAAGTAAACCAAATTGATGAGGCATCAACGTCAAACTCAAAATATGAATGTGGAGAAAGCTCAAATTCAAAATATAAGCATGGACAAAGTTTAGGGTCGACCTCCTATGTCAGCCCGAGATGGAAGATCTTGATGAAGTACAGATTCACCCCGACTCCCCAGACCACATCGTTCAAATTGGGTCGAGGTTGTAGGTCGATCCTGATCACCAAGGTGGTATGAAATGGGGCTTACAAGCTGCAAACTGTTGAAGGCAGAGAAAGTGCAAATAGCTGGAACGCAGTTCACCTCAAGCAGTATCATTTCTAAACTCTTGGCTAAATCTCTCAAGTTTTGTCTTGTTTATTTTTTAAACTCACCACTGACTTGAGCGTCGGAGGGTCGATGGCTATGCCATCGACCATCTAGTCGTGCTATGCGCAGGTTGAAATTCAACCCTGACGATCGAGGTTCAATAGGAAAGCCTTTCAAGGTCGACCCAGCAGCCCGTAGGGCGGACATAGATCCTAAGAAAAATGATGAGTTTGCATTTTTATTTATTTTCTTCTATTGCTTTCAGTTATTCTCAAAATTTATTCCCTACTTCAGTTGCTGACTTGAGCGTCGGAGGGTCGATGGATTAGCCATCGACCATCTAACCTTGTCGCCTACAGGTTTAAAATCAATGTTGACAACCCAAATCAAATAAGAATGATCGTGTAGATCTCAAACGCACGCTAGGGTCAGCATCGAGTACAATAAAGAGCAAAAAATGGTTTTGCACTCCGAAGACGAGAAATGTCATTGATGTCAACCTTGACACGACTTCAGAGACAAAATTTTCGAACAATGTTCGATACCATGTCTCTAAGGCATGATTCAACCCGAATGCAAAGTTCAGCCTCAAGTCAAGATAAATTGCATTTAAAGTGCATGTCTATTTGTATATTCTAGCCTTATTATATCGACCTTGTAATCAATTATCTACAACGTCATTTATGTTTCGGGATTGATCAAAATTTGAGACTCGGATAAGCAATAAATCAACCTTAAATTCGATCTTCTACAATGATAAATCTCATCATGTTGGTCAACCCTCGTCATCATCAAAATGATCGACCCTAGGGTCTATTAAATTAAAAGTCGACCTCTATGCTACTTTCTCCGCAAAATTATCGACCCCAGAGTCGACAAACTCTTATATCTCCAAGTAGACCCTTTTCATGTGATAGTCTTATGCAGTTGATTTTGACCCTTAAAAAAAAAAACTGGAGGGGGTCGACCCTAGGGTCGATCAACCTTAAAAAAAATCCCTAAAAAAAAAATGACCTCAGGTTCTACAGCGTACCCTAGGGTCTACTGCGTAACCTAGGGTCTCCTACGTCAAAAATCGACCTCAAGGTCTACAGCGTACCCTAGGGTCTACTGCGTACCCTAGGGTCTGCTACGTCAAAAATCGACCTTAGGGTCTACAGCGTACCCCAGGGTCTACTGCGTACCCTAGGGTCTGCTACGTCAAAAATCGACCTTAGGGTCTACAGTGTACCCTAGGGTCTGCTACGTCAAAAATCGACCTCAGGGTCTACAGCGTACCCTAGGGTCCACTACGCACCTTAGGGTCTACTACGTCAAAAATCGACCATATGGTCTACTAAGCCAAATGTCGACCTTAGGGTCTTAAAAGCATCAAGGTCAATCCCATGTGCGTTTGGCAAACAATAGTGACTTATGACAAGTAATATTAGATTTACGGTGTTCGATCTTACGGTTTGCTTTCAAAGCCTCGATCGTCCTACCTTACAGCTTGTGCTTAAAGCTTAGGCGTTCGACCTCCAGGTTATTTTATAACTTGGGTCGTTCAGCTTCATAACCCATACTCGGGGCTTCGGTGTTCGATCTTACGGTTTACTTTCAAAGCCTCGATCGTCCTACCTTACAGCTTACACTCAAAGCTTAGGCGTTCGACCTCCAAGTTATTTTATGACTTGGGTCGTTCAGCTTCATAACCCATACTCGGGGCTTCGGCGTTCGATCTTATGGTTTGCTTTCAAAACCTCGATCGTCCTACCTTACAGCTTGCGCTCAAAGCTTAGACATTCGACCTCTAAGGTTATTTTCATTTATTGGGGTGATCTTTTCTAATTTTTACTTGGGCTCGATGTTCGACATCACGATGAACGTCTTATGTCATTACCTGTTTATTTGCATTACGATTCATTGTCCAGCTCTCATGCTGAAACCTAGACAATTAGGGGCTAACTGTAGTGGTCATTTTTCGTCAACCTAAAATGCTGGCCCAAAAGGGTTGAGCGATAGCGTACAATCGGTATTCCAATAGATAAGCGTTCAATTTTAAATTTGAGTTAACGATCAGTTCCGCCTTATCGGGTAAGATTGACGGGTTTAGAGGAGTCGGCACGTCTTTCAACCTCCTCCGCGATCCTCGCAAACCCTAGTTGCTACCTCCACCTTTAAAAGGAGACCCCCATCCTCATTTGACGGGTACGCTGAAATACCCACAAGCTTCATGTCATACCCTAATTTCCACTCAGGCGATTCAACATCCAGGCTTCTTTCCTACATTTTTCCAGATTTGAATGACGTTCTCTTGATTTCTAGTCACTGACTTAATTATTCAATTATTTCATATCTTATCGCTTTCTACTCCTATTCTTTTCCTGACTTGAGCGTCGAAGGCCCAACGATCGTCAACCCCCCGACGGTCTTTGGCTCTTACATTTTTTCTGGTTTTGTTTCACAGATTGGCCGCTGCTCCGGACTGATACGATTAATTGCAGATTTTCGGATCTACCTCTCTCATTCCACTAAAGAATATTAGTCGTAGCCTTAAAAATATCATCATGCTAGTTTAATTAATTATATGAGTTAAATACATTTGAATTATAATTTAAAACATGTAAATTGGGGTTTCCTATTCCAATTAGTGGTTTTTCTTCCTAATTAGAGTTTAAATTAATTCACTTTAGTTTTAGGGTTCACTAATTCCATTTTATGGTATATATTTACTTCAAAATTAGTTTATTATTATTATTATTATTATTATCAATTAGTGTTTATATATATACATATATATATATTGAAAATTAATTATCGAGTGCAATGCACGAGTAGCAGGATTTAAAAAAAAACTAATTCATTTTAATTTTAGAGTTCACTAATTCCATTTTAGGGTTTATCTTTATTTTAAAATTAGATTTTTCATTTTCAATTAGCGTTTATATTTGTTTCTGAAAAATTAATTATCAAGCACAATGCACGAGCCCACATGTTAACATCGGGCGAGTGCATTGCATGAGTCGGTAGATTTCAAAAAAATTAGGGTTCACTAATTCCTTTTTAGAATATATATTTATATTTACTTTAAAAAATTAAGTTAATTCATTTTAATTTTAGGTTCACTTATTCTATTTTATGGTGTATAACTTTTGAGAAAAAAAATAAAAAGAAGTAAAAAATGAAGGGAAAAATAAAAAAAAACCAAAAAAGTTAAAAAAAATAAATAAATCGCCACACGTGACCCACGCGCACGTGGTACACGCACCGAATTTTGGGACATGAATTGACCGTTAATTTTTTTCACCTCTTTAAAGATAAGAAATCATATTACATTTTTTGGCCAAATTTCATGTTAACTAAACGTGCCCTCAAATATTCAGCCAGCATAGAATTTATATATGTATATATGTTACGAAAGGAAAAGAAAGAGAATGCCATATTTTCGAGGACAAAAATAAAATCTTGAATCGATCACAAATATTGGATGACATGAAGAATGAAGATTATAATCACATGGAAACGAGGCTGTAATTGCAATTGGCGGAATGATGGGCCTATACGAAATGGGCCACACAGCATGTTCATTTCCATCATCTACCACTTGATGATGAGGCAAGACAAAATTATACCCAATCTCAAAATATCTAAGAATATTCATCATTTCTTTTCTCAATCTATCTATTAATCGGGAAATTCTCACCAACACTAACACATACTACCCACATCCATTCAAGGGATATACACATTTATACATAGGAAATTGATCAAATGTGAACTAAGTCCTGTTGTGTTAATTTAGAAACCAATTTGGACCGTTTAAGTGATTAGATAGACGGATAAGACTGTCATATTTTTTATATATGATAGATAACATTGTATATCTTGTTTATGTATTAGCATTGTAAATTGTCTAATATCAAAATGTTGAATAATTCGGAAAATTCGATGGGGCAAACTATTTTTTTGCCAAAATGTATCCCCAAATTATTATTTATTAAAGAATATGTTCACAAAATATTTTAAGAATATATTTTTAATTAAAATATAAAAATCGGGTCTGGTGGGCACCATCGAATTTTCAGAACAATTCCTTGTGCTAGCGCAATTGTTGTAGAGGTGGGTTAAATGGGCCCAACAAATTGATCCAGGCTGTCTCAGTGATGAAAATAGTCCAAGATTGTAAATTGGGCCCTTATTCAGCTTGCAACGAACTTGAATGAAGTGCTCATCACGCGTCTATCAAATCAATGTAGATTTATATAGCAATCCCTCGTGAATATATTAATTTTATGTTTATGGATAGTCATTCATAAAAAAAAAGTATCAGACTGTCTTACGAGTCAAATCTTATCAGATGAAATTTGGGATCAAAATTCATATTCAACGACATATTTATACTTCTCTTATTTTAATATGAGCTATGAGTGTAGGAGAGTCGAGCTCTAGATCCTATGATAAGTTATGTTCCCCAAGTGATCGACAAGCAAAACACGCAATTAGTACTGCATAATGTGATTTCAAAGGATGATCACTTTGTTTGATTAAAAATTTCACAAATTATAGAAACAATAATATCAAGCAAATCTAATGATCGAGAAGGAAATTATCAAATAAGGAAGATGAAATTGACAAAATACACACACAATAAAACCCTAGAGATCATGCAAGATATTTCCACTAGCTAAGAAATCTACAAATGGGCCAAGCTGCACACGTTTGACCTAACATGCACCTTCGAACTATATTCCGATGGTGAACCCTAAATCATGAACCATTAATCATATATTAGGAATCGAATATTATGAACATTATATTGAATCATGAAGTTGTGTGCTATTTTGAAGATGATATATAGCATGTGTACGTGGATCCACATAATTTAAGGATATCTCTAACTATGACACTAAATTTGAGTCTCAAACACTACATTTAGTACGTAGCTCTTAATTGGCACGAAAATTTGTTACTTAATTCTCTCTAGCAATATGAATCAATTTGAGTTTCATACCCATAATTTGTGTGTCCCACGTGTCAATTAATTGAATACAGATTTCTGAACATTATCGTTATTAATATATATATATATACACAAAGTCTCTTGTTAGACTTTAAAAATCCCAAAATAGATAAAATCGGACAGTTAGGCGGCTGAGGGGTGCGGGTCAACCCGACCCGACCTGCCCCGCTCGGGAAAAAAAAACTCATCAGATATAGTATCACCATTTACACTAAAAAATATTATTTCAAAATTCAAAAGGATCACATGTAACAATAAAAAGTAATAGACATATGCTACTTGTCTTATATGAGTTTTCTTTTTTAAATTCAAATTATTGTTTATTACATCCCAATTAATGTTTAAAGCTTAGGGGTTTATGATTTAAGGATTTTTTAGGGTTCAATTTTTTTAGAATTTTATTAGATTTTTTAGGTTTTTTTTTTGGGACGGGGAGGGGTTATGGATTTTTATGGTATTTTTAGAATTTAGTTTTTTTTTAAGATTTATTAATTCCAATTAGGAATTATATTAAATTCAAAAAAAAAAATCATCGAGTGTAGTGCATGAGCCCACACGTTAGCGTCGGGCGAGTGTATTACGGGGAGTCACTGGATTAAAAAAATTAAATTAATTTACTTTAATTTTAAGGTATATATTTAATTCAAAAAATTAATTGTCGAGCGCAGTGCACGAGCTCACACGTTTAAAGTAAAATTAACTAATTTAATTGACTACTCACGTCGGACATTTTTTGTCCGACACGAGTCGTCAATTAAATTAATTAATTTTACTTTAAGAGATATATGGTTTTTGGGGAAAAAAACCAGAAAACTAGAAAGAAAAAAAAGGACGAGCGTGTGACGCCCAATTTTGTCTGACTAGAGATCAACCTATATATATATATATATATATATATATAGGGTTGGGTTCCAGAAGGAACCACACCTTAGGTGAGAACTGAGAACCAATCTCAACCACATATTGCTCTGATTTGTAGGGCCAGATCTGCTCCAAAATTTTTTAAAAAAAGCGGTGGCATAATTGTAACATCTTGAAAGTTCGCTGCCCCTGAAAACTTAGAAATGGTAAAATCGAAAATTTGAAACTATATGCATTTTTAAACGTTTGCGGACAAAACCTTTCTTCCCACCATAACTGTTCGAGCTTCCTCACGCGAAACTAGACAAAAAAAATCAAAAAACCGGCGAAATTGTTGAATTCAACCATTCAAATAGACCGAAACCACCTAAGAACATTAAAATTCTGATAAAAAATCATGACTTCTCAGGGTAATATATCTTTCAGTTTTATTTTTTTAAATTCTGTTGGATATTATTTTTTGCTATAAAAATATATTTCGCACTATATTATGATGATTTAGGATTTTCTTTCGTGTTTTTTAGCATACCAATACTTCCTCCGGAGACCTTGTATTTCGTTTTTTCCATTGGTAATAAAGTTTTTTAAATTTTCTAATAGTGTGTGTGAGTCAGTGATAAACAAGGAAACATAAGTGCTAAAGTATAAACCTTCAGTGCTAAAATAAAAACATTCGGTGCTAAAGTAGAATTCCAAATCTAAAGTTGAAATACTGGTGCTAAAAAAGGAATGGCAAGTGCTAAAAATTAAATAGCAGTGCTAAAATGTGGCATAAGATTGCTGGAAAGTTTTTAAAGATCTGTAAGAAGTGTGGGGACTGTGGGACTGTAGATATATTTTATTTATTATGTTTTGTACTTTTTTTGATACTGATTTTTTATTATTGATAGTAATAATCTTTCATGTAATTCTAGTAGGCATAATTGATATTTCCTTTTTTGCATTGCTAATAAAGCTTTTAATATATTCTAGAACATTAGTGCTAAACAAGGTAATTTAAGTGCTAATTAATAAACTACCAGTGCTAAAAATTAAACTATTAGTGCTAAAGTAGAATTACAAATCTTTGAATTCAAATACTAGTGCTAAAAAAAGAATGCCTGGTGCTAAAACTCAAAATAGCATTTATTATGAGGTTATATCATGTCTACTTTTGATGATGATACATGATTCTAGGAACTGTGGGAAATAGATACATTTTATTTATTGTGTTTTGTACTTTTTTTTATACTGATTTTTTATAATTGATAGTAATATTCTTGTAATTCTAGTAGGCATAATTGATATATCCTTTTTTTGCATTGCTAATAAAGATTTTAATATTTTTCCAGCACTGTGTAACATCAGTGTTAAACAAGGAAATGTAACTGCTAAATAATAAACTACAAGTGCTAAAATTCAAACTATTAGTGCTAAAGTAGAATTTCAAATATTTGAATTCAAATACTAGTGCTAAAAAAAGAATTTCGGGTGCTAAAACTCAAAATAGGAGTTATTATGAGGTTATATCATGTCTACTTTTGATGATAATACATGATTCTATGAACTGTGGGAAGTAGATATATTTTATTTATTGTGTTTTGTACTTTTTTTATACTGATTTTTTATTATTGATAGTAATATTCTTTCATGTAATTCTAGTAGGCATAATTGATATATCCTTTTTTACATTGCTAATAAAGATTTTAATATTTTTCCAGCATTGTGTAACATGAGTGCTAAACAAGGAAATGTAAGTGCTAAATAATAAACTACCAGTGCTAAAATTCAAACTATCAGTGCTAAAGTAGAATTACAAATCTTTGAATTCAAATACTAGTGCTAAAAAAAGAATGTCGGGTGCTAAAAATCAAAATATCATTTATTATGAGGTTATATCATGTCTACTTTTGATGATAATACATAGACTGCTGGAAACTTAAAAATTCTTTACTGCTGCAAAAAAAAGGAAATTCCAGTGCTAAAAACTACATTACCAGTGCTAATACTGAAATATTCACAAGTCTAAGATTTTGTCTCAGTTACTACAAAAAATTCATTCACTATTAATATATACTGTCAAAGACAAACATTGTATGAAAGTCAGTTCATGCTTTTATCAAAAAATTCATGCACAATTCCCCCTTTGGTAAGTGATTGTCTGTAGTATAGATTTGCAGCCTTGAGATGTTCATCCTTGAGTATGTTACTGTCTGCAGTTATGATTGCAGCACAGTATTTTGCTCTCAGAAATTTCAGAAATTTTCTTTTGTTTTCACTTGGAGGAAGGTCTTGTTTTTGCTTTTCTTGTTGAGTTATTATGAGTCATTTTCGCATTGGAATAGTCGGAGCGGTTATCTCTTGTCTTTATTTGGCTGGAGGTGGACTCTACTTATGTGGTGACTCTTCTCAACTCTCACAGTCTTCTTACGACTTGGATTGTGAAGGCCAAATGAAGGCGGATGAAATCCTCTAGTCCGCTTTTGGTGTCCCATTCTGTGTCCCACATCAAAACTATGTAGTTTTGATAATTTTCTAATCTACTAAATTTTACGCGGCTCATTCAAGCCGAGCCGATGAAAAAATTTTATTTGGTATTTTCCCTCTCCAAATCAGAATCTCTCTCTCACTCATGCATCCCACGATTTTCTTCTCACTTTTTTCTTCCATATTTTTTCTTCTCGCTCTTCTCCATTGACGGCTCAATCAGTAATCCTCCGACAACAACGTCGTCTTCTCCTATCGACGCCCAATCAAAAATTCTCCAACAACAGCAGCGTTTTCTCCATCGACGGCTCAATCAAAAATCTTCCCACAACAACGGTGCCTCTGTTCTTATTCTTCCGCCAATTTTCGACATAATTACTCGGTTAGTTGATTTTTTAACCTGTGTGTTTCTTGTTTGTAAGACCTTCTATATTTTTCCGTCAACTCGTAATTTTATGTCGTCATCAATGGTATTCTATATATGAATCGTATATGGTTGTATGAATCACATATGTTGAATTAGAACTATGATCTTGAGAATAAATTCTCTTAGTTACTTATGTTTTGTGCCTTTCCTCCTCTCTAATTATTTTAACTATCTTGACACCTTTTGGTTGCTGCCTTTGCCATTTTTATCACTATTTGCTTCCGTCTATTTCTCTACCAGTACCATCCTATGGTTCTTTTTCTAAATTAAATAGAATGAAGCTTTTTTTAGGTTTTAGAATTTCCATCAAGACTCAATGCTAGTTTTCTGCTCTACGTGGTGTTATTGATTGTAAACTTCTGATTTTCTCAATTTGGGGAATGTCTAGAAGTATTGGGATGTGTTGCAATGAAGGTAGAACATTGAATTATTGTAGCTAATTGTGAATTGTTTTTTTTTATTGTTTTTAATATTTGCATCCTTCCAGCATGGTAGAACAGTGTTAGGTACAAAATGGTGCTTCACTTCATAGCTCTGTAATTTGTGTTCACAATAAATGTGCTTGCTTTGAAGATTGGATATATAGAACCGTAATGATTTAACATATGTAATTGCTCTTCTGAACATGAATGTATATTTTCCCATCGACCATTGAATTCTTGAATAAATAAGCCTCTGTTTGTTTAACCTGTTACAGTGGGGGCAAGATTAAGTCTGTTTATCCGGAGATGTCTGGGATTTCAGGATTTCGGGCCCTTGCACCAAAGACCAAGAATATGATTGTTGCTGGAGGCCTGTCAGCATTTGTGTTTGGGGTGTATTTCAACATGATGAGAGCAGTTGGTGGTACAGATGAACTTCAGGTTGCTATCGACAAATTCGAAGAGCAGAAACACACGAATGAGCAAGCAGCAGCCTTGGAACCTAAGACTTAGTTATAACTTATATCTAATATCAACAGAAATTATGTAATTAGCTGAAAGTTGTGGTGGTACACTTTATCCTCGGCTTGTTATGGCTTCTTGATATTTGAATAAATTATCGATTTTGAAGTTTTTCAATTGGAAAATTGAGTATACTTTCCACCTGTAGATGATCTTTTTGAGATAGATGGTTTTGATCAAATCTCCAACCACATCTGGGATTATATTTTGGCAAGTTGTCATTTTTTGTGAGAGATGGTTTTGATCAAGTCTTAAAAGCATTCACATGGCCCCAGTAGCAGAGGAAGAGAAACATATCTTTAGATCATCTATGCTAATGATATCTTTAGATCATCTTTCTTTTTTAATCTTGTTTTTTCTGCCTAAATAATTCTTTGAATTCAGCCATGTTTCATTCAGACATTTCGTCGAACAGGTGGTGTGCATCTCAGAATGCACACTTTGGCTTGTTCGCCCAACCCTTATGCACTAGCAGCATGCCCATGATCAAGCAAGGTCTATCTCTGTCTAGCAACACCATTGACCAACCTTCTCAGCGACAGTTCACCCGACAGCTGGCTCACAACTTCATTACAAAAACGCCTATAAGGTGTTCGACAGAATGCAAGAGTGAAGTTCATCAAGTAAACCCACAAAAATTTCAGATTTTTAACTTGCAATCTGAAAAAAATCTAGAACTAATTAATCATTAACTCATGCTATAGTACAAAATGAAACATAGGCGAAACCGCTACTCTAATACAACTATCAGGATCAATCAAATAAATGCAACGGAAATCAGGAAGAGTAAACTTATATATATTGTCGAAACATTTAGTTATTCCAAAATTATCCTAATGCATTGGTATGTCAATAACCAAATACTCATTATATTTGACCAATAAAGATCTTATTAACAAAGATAATGAAATGTGAATTCTCAAATTTCTAAAAATAAAAATAAATAAATAAATAAATAAATATGTCCCGGGTCTCTACTTCATGATCATTTGTATCAACAAAACATGTGACTAAAGAATGTAAATGGATAATCAAATTTGTCATTGGAGGTTGCAGCATAACATCACTACTTCATCATGTTCCATAGATAGTTATTACTTTGCTGAGAATTGTTTGTCGTCATGTAGCCGAAATTGGGTGGTTGCTGCGCTTACATAAAAAATAATAACATAATTACTAAATTATAATTCATATAAAAATAATAATTATATTAATGGTGATATAGAACTTATATAACCAATAATAAGTCAGTCATGCCCATTGAAAATGATGATCCCGCAAAATTTTGTTGACTTGAACTTGCGGAAGCTACCTGTCATCAATAAATAAACTAATAAATCAAGAAATAAAACTTCATTGTATTAATCTATGTTTGAAATTGTTATTTTAAATTTAAATTGTACTTGGGTTGCATCCATAGACAAATTACCAACACAAATATCTCTGGGTTGCATGTGATTTGCACTCCAGTTCTGAAAAATAAAATAAATTAAACAAATGCATTAATAAAACCAACTTATACCCAACTAAGAGAACAGTTATAACAAAAATTATTTTAATTCAATATATCAAAGTATAAGCTAATTTCAATTAGCCTACACATATTGGAAAGAATATCATTTTATTTATATTATTATTCAATCAAAAAGGCATGTAGAATAATTTATTTTAAATGTAAAGAAAATTTAATGAACTAAAAAATATGAATATGCATGACCTCAGTATTGGATGACAAAAATGAAGCCGAATTTGTAGCTATTGGTGAAGGCTCGTAGTTTTTCTTCCCAGGTCTTTTTTTTTCGAACTTTTTTCTAGATCACCACTCAATCTTTTCCCCGACGTTGTTTTCTTTTTGCTTTTTATTCCTTTGGCTCCATGAGTGCTGGTATCATGAGTTTGTAACTCACCAATATGTTGGTCAAACTCTTCAAATGGTAGTCTAACTTCTGGTTGTTGAACCTTTAATTTTCCACTTTGTAACCTCTCGTCTACCATCTCAGACATCTTCAAAAACCCAGCTTTTATCATTTTGTAAGTATCTTCACTCTCCGCAGCTTTTGTAGCCAGTTGAACATATAATCCACACAATTCTTTATATCTCATGTTTTGAAGTATTTTTGGATCCAAGTGAGTTACGAAATTTGATTCAGTTACTCCAAATAATCCAACTTTTGCTTGACGTGTCCACCTTTTCAATATGCTTTCACTTGGGATCTTCATGATGTTTTTCAATGTAAATACTTTCAAAATATGAGAACATAAAATCCTAGCAAAATCAAATTTCTTATAGCTGCAATAAAATTTTCCGCTTGTCGAATCAAATGTAACTGTATGGTGATGACTCTTTCTGTGCAGAGTAATCTTATACTTTGCAATCACTTCCCTATCATCCAAACATTCTAAACTAGAATCATGTTACTTATACCACTCATGCAGAAACCATTTGTATACCTCTGGTGTATAAACACTAGTTGCATGCTTTAAAATTTCAACTGGATATGTTAAAGATGGAATGGTTATATTTGATTTAAAATCAGCTCTTATCTCATCATATCGACGATCTTCAATAAGTCTCTGGAAGTGATTAAAAAATTCTAAGAACTTGTGCTGATAACTCACATATTTCTTCAGACTACTATTCATGCTTTCACTTCTTTGCGTTGTAGTCATATCCGCAAAAAATATCTGTCGTCCGTAAACCAGAGCCCATTTTTCCTTTAAACCAAACAAACGTCTCAACCAAGCATTATCTGCAAGTGCATACTTACTCAGCATATTGTTCCATGCATCAATAAACTCTTCCTCTTCTTCAAAATCATATACACATGCCCCAAAATCTTTAGCAAAATCTTTGAACTGAGAAAAAACACCGCTTAAATGGATAGCAGCATTCTGATAAATGTGCCAAATACACAAACGGTGGTGAGTCTCGGGCCATGTTGAAGATAAAGCCTTAGCCATTGCTGCATCTTGATCCGTAAGAATAGTTGTTGGTTTCTTTTCCCGCATAGCTATAGTGAATGTATCAAATAACCACTCAAATGTTAAAGAGGTTTCATCATATAACAATGCAACGCCAAAAATCACAGTCTGTTTGTGATGATTCACACCAACAAATAATGCAATTGGACGACCTTCATTGTTTTTTCTGTAAGTTGTATCAAAGCTAACAACGTCGCCAAAATGAGAGTAATCTGTTCTCATCTTCGCATCACACCAAAAAATATTGGTTATCAAATCATCTTCATCCACTTGAATTGCATAAAAAAAATATGGATCATTAAGTTGCATTTTATGCAAATACTCCAATACTCCTCCAGTATCCCCACTTTTCACATCTCTTGTTCTTTTTTATCGCAAATAATTTCTATAATCTTGAGGAATAAAACCCAAGTTCTCTCTTCCCCCTACTTGTCTTGCCATAAGAGCATGAGATGATTTTGGTGGAATCCCAACATCATTTGCCATTTGTATCTGTAAGGCTGCAGATGAAGTTATCTTTCTATGACTTCTATGTAAGTGTGTTTTGCTCGGAGTTGAAAGATAGTGGTTGTGCTCTTCAACATATTGAACTACACAAAATTTTCCACCAATCCGTCGTCGAGCACTAACTTTGATTTTAGCATCACAACGAAATCTTGTTTCTGGACGGGCTCTTTGTACATAAGCATCACGTTTGTCAGGTCTCCTTTCCCCTTGAGCACTACAACAAAAGATCCGATCAACTAATTTATCAAATTTATCGTTATGGCTTTTGCTTCTCCTTATACTAAAACCAACTCGTTTAGCATATGCTAAATAAAATTGATAAGCATCTTCTTCAGTGTCAAACTCCAAACCAATCTTTGGACAATCTTCATCATTGCTCAAACTTTTAAAGTTGAATCCCTCATTTTCATTGAAGCTACTAGTCATATCTGGAGCAACTTTGTCCAATTCTTCAATACCAAATTCAAACTGAGAATCTTCCCTATCCTTCAAAGTGTCTATTTGATTTTCATTGAAGTTGATAACCATATCATGGTCATCTTCATGTAATTCCCCGTTATCATTTTCAAAATTCAGCTGTCGATAGGATGAACGTCCACTAGCCATGAAAATGATTGCTTAGATCCTAAAAAATTCAGAAAAAACCATAGTTTGCGTCCATCTTAAAATTTCTAAAAATTAAACAAGATAGAGTGGCCTTAAAACTTTGAAGAATTTAACAAGATTCAGAGAATTCTGGGAAAGTACAATAATATAAATTAACTATGGATATACACACTTGAAATGTGTACTCAAATATATAAGACACCATTGACGACGACATAAAATTACGAGTTGATGGAAAAATATAGAAGGTCTTATAAACACGAAACACACAGTTTAAAAAATCAACTAACCAAGTAATTATCTCGAGTAGATTGTCTACGACACTGAATGGCGTTCACACAAATAAGAAGTTCATTACATAGAAGAATATTACCAAAAATCTTACCCTAATTAGCATGTTTAGGTTACCATATCACATACACAAAATCACAAAGCTAACTCAAGAGAGTAGACCTCACAGAATTCAATAGTTGCACACATTTGGTCATGCTTTTCCATCAGGAAATAAGCTTTGATGTATATTTCCATCTTGCCCTTCCAAAGGAAAATTATCTTTGAAGTTCCATTGCAAGGCATGAAAACAGAGGTAAATGGCAGCCAGTTCTACAAATTGCCTTAACTTTTTTTTTCCCACTAAAAATAAGGTTGTCCTAATAGACCAGAGAGTCTTGATGGAAATTCTGAAACCTAAAAAAAAGCTTCATTCTATTTAATTTAGAAAAAGAACCATAGGATGGTACTGGTAGAGAAATAGACGGAAGCAAATAGTGATAAAAATGGCAAAGGCAGCAACCAAAAGGTGTCAAGATAGTTAAAATAATTAGAGAGGAGGAAAGACAAAAAACATAAGTAACTAAGAGAATTTATTCTCAAGATCATAGTTCTAATTCAACATATGTGATTCATACAACCATATACGATTCATATATAGAACACCATTGACGACGACATAAAATTACGAGTTGACGGAAAAATATAGAAGGTCTTACAAACAAGAAACACACAGGTTAAAAAATCAACTAACCGAGTAATTATGTCGAAAATTGGCGGAAGAATAAGAACAGAGGCACCGCTGTTATGGGAAGATTTTTGATTGAGCCGTTGATGGAGAAAACGTTGCTGTTGTTGGAGAATTTCTGATTGGGCGTCGATAGGAGAAGACGATGTTGTTGTCGGAGGATTACTGATTGAGCCGTCAATGGAGAAGAGCGAGAAGAAAAAATATGGAAGAAAAAAGCGTGAAGAAAATCGTGGGATGCATGAGTGAGAGAGCGATTCTGATTTGGAGAGAGAGAAAATACCAAATAAAATTTTTTCATCGGCTCGGCTTGAATGAGCCGTGTAAAATTTAGTAGATTAGAAAATTATCAAAACTACGTAGTTTTGATGTGGGACACAGAATGGGACACCAAAAGCGGACTAGAGGATTTCATCCGAGATGAAGGAGGGTTTTATCTTTTCTAGATACTATATATAGTCTCGCATTTCGCATATTTGTAGGGAAGGCAATCAGGTGGCAGATTTACTTGCTTATCCAGATATGTCTTCGGGTGTTTGATTTCACTCTATTCCTAGTATAGATATTCTTGTACTGGTTATTTTCTTTTCACTCTTTTTCCTGTATGGTTTTTTTTACAATGGTTTTTCCATACATGTTTTGATGAGGCTCCGGTCTCGAGAGTTATCATCATGTGATATTTGAGATTTTTATATAGGATCTGTCACTTATTTTTCCTTTTTTATGCATACATCTTATTAAAATGGAAAGGAAACTACAATTATATGGAATGAGTAGTTTTGATATATATATATATATATATATATATATATATATAATTAATCACAACTTTTCACCAATTTTTTATTTTAAAAATGACTTTTAAATCTTGATAACAATACCACAACTTTACATATTTTTACTATTAAAACATCAAGTAGAATTTAGGAAAAGTATTAAAATTGCGCTTTTAAATTATTTTAAGATTTAAAAATATGTAAAATTATAATATTATTATTAAGATTTAAAAATTATGTCTTAAATCAAAAATTGATGACGGATTGTCGTCATTTTATATGCAATTGACCCCTTTTTTCACCCATATATGTTACGACCCCTGCTCCCCGACCCCCTAACTAAAAAAATATACCATTGGTAACCCAAACAGACAAAAATAAAGAAACCACATGATTCCATTGACATTTACCGCTGTAATCATATCCAAAAGTTAGTAAAAAAATGAATTTCAATGGTAATTACGATTGAAATCAATCCCAAAAATAAAAAGAAAGAAACATTCATTTAGAGAAAATAAAAATCATAGATTCTAATGATAATTCTTGTTGGAATGTCATTAAAAAAAAAAATCAACGAATTTGGTTTCTGTTCAAATCGTAAATTTCAACGGAATTTTGTACCCGTTGGAATGGCCTGTGTTTTCTTGCCGTGTGTATTAAAATTGATAAATTGATAATTTTTAATATTTTCTGGTCCGATCCTAAATGTACATTAAGCACTTTGAAGATAATAATATTCGAAAATATTTTCTCCACTAAATGTCTTGTTTAGTAATAATTCATATTTGATTAAGAATGTTTTACACTGTGTATGTGTAATTTGCACATTCTCCAAAATCTTATACTTAATTGTGAAAAAATTAGAAATATTAATTTATCTGTAAGCTTTGAGGCTGCACAAGAAATAAAACTATGTTTGATCTGTACTTTAGATCGATTAATCATGTATTATCACACTAAATTATGCGTTCTATTCTACGGTAGGGTAATGCTATTTGGCCACACATGTGGTCGGCCATAATTCTTAATTAGAGTAAGATTTTAATATTTGATAAATAATTAATTAAGATTTTAATCATTTATTAATGCTTATTTACTCTTATAACCCTTACTCATTTAAGTAAGAAGTTGACTTATTATATTAAAATTGAAAGTTCTCTTATATTTTTATTTTTATATTTTTAATTATATTTTAAAATGTTGAATCATATAATAAACACGTTTATAAAAATAAACTATATTTTTGAATTTATTTCTGTTTTCTTATATTTTATTTTATTTTAAAATTTAAAATCACATAATAATCAACTTTAGTAAAAAAGCATATTATTGAAGTTATTTTTTTTATCTAATATTCTTATTTATTTTGATATTTTGAATCACATAATAATTAAATTTATTGATACAATATATTACTTAATATGTTTTTCTTTCCTAATATTTTTTATTTTAATATTTTGAATTAAATAATAATCAAATTTATTAATTAAATATATTGTTGAATTTATTTTCATTTTGTTATATTTTTTATGTTAAAAAACCGAATCACATAATAACCAAATTAATTAATACAACACATTAACTAATTTATTATATAAAATAATTTTGAATATTTATTAAGATGAGTGTAAATTATATTGTTGAAATGAAAAAATAAAAATAAAATTTAGAATTTGTTAAAAGGAGTATAAAAATTTTATGAGGAGCAGTGGTCATGGTTTCTATGACTTTGCATTTAAGGGTACGCAAATGGTTGATTTGGTGCAAAATCGAACTCAACCAATAAAATCATAAACCAAAATTCTTAAAATGAAAATCAAACCAACTAAAGTAATTGATATGATCGAACCTAACCAAACCATAATTTTCTTTGGTTTGTTTGGTTCGGTTTTTATTTTAACTGAATGTAATTTTTTTTTTCTAAATAATTACATCTAAAGCTAGGAAAATAATATTGGAACTTAATAAATAATAAAAAAAATATCTCTTAATTCAATCGCATACATGATCAACTTATCACATGTCATAATTACACTTAACAGTTAATAGTCGAATACACAAACAATATCACAAATAATTTACTTTGAACTTTTTTTTTTGAAGAAATAATTTACTTTAATTTGAACTTGATCAAGCATTGTTGCATTTTGCCCTAGTTTACTAATGAGTGTATAATTTTATTTTTGTATTTTTAAAATTTATGTGTAATATTAAAAATATAAATTAAAAATTAAAAAATGTAATTTATATACATTGGTTAGTTCGGTTTTAATCAAAATAATTTTTTTTATTAAAACCGAAAATGAACCATACTATATTCTGGTTCTAATATTTAAAGCTGAACCAAAATGAAAGATAGAATCACCAAAGCAACCAAATCAAATAACTCGGTTCAGTTTGATTTTATGGTTTTGGTTCAACTTTGCACACCTCTATTTGTATTGATATCAATAAATTTTTTTAAGGAGAAGCGCCAATTACTTTTTTATTCAAAATTCTCAACCATATGTATTTTTTTTCTCTCCCTTTTCACATTTAATTTAATATTTTAAGTTTTTCTTATAATTGAATTAAATTTAACTAAATGAAAATAAATGCACCCAATTTAAGGCAATTGTGTATATGATGTATTATATTTATAATTATCGATAATTAACAGAATAAATTTAGTTGATTAGCACATAATTTTCAAATGAAATTTTTGTTTATTTTGGTAGAGACTAGTTTAATTTTTAAATTTTATCAGATTTTTTTTATTATATTTGAAGTCATTGTCCGATAACATATTTGTAGAGATTTTTATGTACATTTCAAAATTTTCAAAACAATAATACAAACTTCTTTCTAAAATTGACTACAAAGGTGTAAGTGTAAACATATATCAATCAATAATTAGAATCTTAATTAATAATTTACCATAAGTTAAAATCTTACCTTAATTAAATATTATGGCCGACCACACCATGGCCAAGTAGCATTATCCTTTACAGTACAAGATATAAAATATGGATAATGATTTTTGGCCATAGTGTGGCCGGCCATAATATTTAATTATGGTAAAATTTTAATTTTTAATAAATTATTAATTAAGATTCTAATTATTAATTGATGTATGTTTACATTTATACCCTTGTAATAAATTTTAGAAAAAAGTTTGTCTTATTAATTCGAAGATTTTTTTTTTTTAACTCAAATTGGCATTTCTGGACGTAGAAAGAAAACAAAAACCAATATTCCATAGTACAAGTACAACTAGGTAATTGAAGTCCAAACTACATGCAATTATGCAATGACTAATTAACTATATTAATGAATAATGACTTTAAATAAAAAATAAATTCTCTAATAAAAATTAAATTAATCTCTACCAAAATAACAAGAATTTCAATTGAAAATTATGTGCTAATTAACTAAATTTATTCAATTAATTATCGATGATTATAAATATAATATATCATGTACACAATTGCCTTAAATTGGGTGCATTGATTTTCAATTAGTTAAATTTAATTTAATTATAAGAAAAACTTAAAATATTAAATTCAATATGAAAAAGGGAGAGAAAAAAATACATACGGTTGAGAATTTTGAATAAAAATTAACCGACGCTTCTCCTTAAAAAATGATTTACATCAATGCAAATAGAGGTGTGCAAAATCAAACTAAACCGAACTATTTGATTTGGTTAATTTTGTAATTTTATCTTTCATTTTGGTTCGATTTTTAATATAAAACCCATAATAATTTTGGTTTGATTTTGATTTTAATTAAAAATATTTCGATTAAAACTGAACTAACTAAAGTTTAAAAATTACATTTTTTTAATTTACACATAAATTAAAAAAAAATACAAAAATAAAATTATATCTCATTAGTGAACTAGAGAAAAATGCAACAATGCTTCAACTTCAAAGTAAAAGATTTGTGAGATTTTTTTGTGTATTGAACTATTAATTGTTAAGTGTAATTATAACATGTGATAAGTTGACCATATACGAGATTGAATTAGGGGATAATTTTATTGTAATTTATTTAATTTATTATTTGTTATTTATTAAGTTCCAATATTATTTTTCTAGCTTTAAGGTAATTGTTTAGAAAAAAATTAACATTCAGTTAAACTAAAAATTGAACCAAACAAATTAAATAATAATGGTTCGATTAGATTCGGCCATATCACTTACTTTGGTTGGTTTGATTTTCATTATTTTTTTCCAAAATTTTGGCTTATGGTTTTATTGGTTTCGTTCGATTTTTGTACCAAACCAATCATTTGCACACCCCTAAATGCAAAGTCGTAGTAACCACGCTCACTGCCATTCATAAAAAATTTATACTCCTTTTACAAAATTCAAAATTTTATACTCCTAACAAATTCAATTTTTTTTTATTTTTTTCATTTCAACAATATATTTTATACTCATCTTACTAAATTCAAAAATATTTTATACAAACTATATTGTATTGATAACATTGATTAATATGTGATTCAATTTTTTAAAATAAAAAATATAACAAGATCAAAATAAATTTAACAATATATTTAATTAATAAATTTGTTTATTATCTAATTCAAAATATTAAAATAAAAAATAATATTAGGAAAGGATAATATATTGTATTAATAAATTTAATTATTATGTGATTCAAAAGTTTAAAATAAATAGGAATATTGGATAAAAAAAATTCAATAATTTATTTTATTAATAAAGTTGATTATTATGTGATTTAAAATTTTAAAATAAAATAAAATGTAAGAAAACAAAAATAACTCAACAATATATTTTATTTTTACAAACTTGTTTATTATATGATCCAACATTTTACATTATAATTAAAAAATATAAAAATAAATATATAAGAAAACTTCCAATTTTAAAATAATAAGTCAACTTCTTTCTTAAATGGGTCAAGGTTATTAAAGTAAACAAACATTAATAAATGATTAAAATCTTAATTAATTATTTACTAAATATTAAAATTTTATTTTAATTAAATATTATGGCCAACCACATGTATGGCCAAATAGCATTACTCATAAAATATAGCACAGTAAAATATTGAGTTGTGAAACATTCACCGAAATAAAAACTATGGTCTTCCTCTTTTAGGAATTTAGATTGAATTTGGGATGAATATATAGCGGATCATATTAAATTTTTAACTAAATTTGACCGATATGTAAACACGATAAGGATAAGGTTTCTTAATAGATTGAGATGAAAATCAAACTAAATGAAAGCATGATGCATACTCAAAAATGAAACACGTTTAATCCACTTTCATTTGGAAATACTAATTAACTAAATTGGTAAAAGACATCTCATCTTATTTATCATCATATCGTATATGGTTTTACCAACCACAAATCTTAAGAAATAGTAGTATAATTTTGTTTTAATTTCTCAACAACCAATCTCATCCAGCTGGGGGCGGTAATTTATATCCGATTTTCAAGCTCAAAACATAAATAATCGATTATATATTTATGTTTTAATCAAAATTGAATTTGAGACATTGAATTTATCCAATAAAAAGTACTACCTCCGTTTCATAATGTTTGTTGTTTAAGGTTTTTTTTTTAGTTTCAAAATGTTTGTTGTTTTATATAATTTGATATCCTCTCTCCTAATTTTAACCCTCTCAAATCCTACAAGATTTTTTGATTCTAACTTACCTATAATATATGAAGAGAGAAAAATATATGGAGAGAGAAAATATTGTTAGTTTTTAGGAAAATATAGATGAATTAGATTTTATGGCATATATAAGGGATGAGTATATTTGTCCACGAAATTAATTCTTAATTTCAGATAAAAAAAACAAAACAACAAACATTATGAAACGAAGGTAGTATTTGTTTGCCATACGACAAGTATTGGTTTTTATAAGAAAAAAATTAAGAATCATTTAACGGGTCAAGATCACTGAGAGCATAGCGTTGCTAGGAGACTATACTCTCAACAATAACCGTCTACTTTTGAAATTTTATTTTTATTCATTTGTTTCTTCTTAATTTCCTTTTCCCCAATTATTCACATTTTCCTCCTCTTTGGGAATGCAGCTAGCATTGTATACATTTAGCAATGTAGATGTGAGAGTTAACATTTATAAAATAAAACTAATTTGATTTCATTCTAACATGCAGATATATTCCCTTAATATCTCATTTTTATTTATTTATTAATTATGGTCTCTTTTTGCACGCTTTTGTTTATGTTTGTCTTTAACAAAGAGTATTTATCCTATACGTTTTTTTAAAAAAAAAATGAATTACTTAATTTGTAAAGTTGTTGGCATCAGACAGGCACGACCTAGTATATTGATATTTACTTATTTAAATACTCCCATTATTACATTTTTGGTACTGAATGGGGTTGTACACGTGGCATATCTCTGTTGCAGTATTGAAAGTGAAGTACATAATTCCTTTGAGATGAGAATATAATAATATATTGCTAATTTGTTGGGGCTTTGCTTAATTGCCACGTGCGCTCGAGCAAAATGGCGTCTTAGAAAAGAATTCAAATGAAGATCTACCGCATACAATCCAATTGATGGAACAAAAAATAAGCTAAAACGAAGCTCAAAAGATCTTAATTAAACTTTGATTTGATGCCACTGGAGTGATGAATACTAGTCTAGTTCTTATGAATATACATGATTTATTTTTCAAATAATATTTAATTTATGATTGAATATTTTCTATATCGGTTAAAGAAAAATAATATCGCCAGAATATTAGTACATATGTACATAACACGATATCGTCATCCACATTTTTGAGTTCTTCGCTTAAACACAAAATATTACTTGAAAATATTAGATTGTGTGTATAATATTAATAATCTTAGGTAGTACCTATTTGTACAACATTGGATTTTTTGTTTGATATTTTATTTTTTGTTTGATATATCATTCTTGAAATATCAAGAATGATATATAGATCAATAAGATTAGTAAATTGTTAGTAAAATTAGAATTTGAGACTTTTGACTTAAAAATTACATCACTCCATCAATAGGCGATTCGAATATAGAGAATAGATGAGTCCAGATCTAAATGATGGAGTCACAATGATTCTGTTTTGGGATTTATATAACGTGCGACAATGGATCTGAGCTAGGGAAAGCTGATCATGGCACCTGTTTAACAACTTATTCTAGTACTATATTTGGTTGAATGACCACTTGAATAATGGTGTGCTATATTTTGCGAATGAGCATGACTCCTGTGCACCACCCACCCCCTCTACCGCATATTAGACGGGCGCGTGCGCGGCCCACGTGCGGGCGCGTGTGCGCCACGCGCGCGCCTTTTTCTTTTTTTTTTCTTTTTTATGTTTCTTTTTCCTTTTTCTTTTTTCTGTTTTTCTTTTTCTTTTTTCTTAAAAAAACACATATAAATCCCTAAAAAATCCCCCCAAATAAATTATAAAAAACACAAAATAAACCCTAAAAACACCCCCCAAAAAAATCATAAAAAACAGAAAATAAACCCCAAAAAATCCTAAAAAATAAAATAAACCCCTAAAAACACCCCCCAAAAAATCCTAAGAAATACAAAATAAACCCATAAAAACATAAAATAAACCCCTAAAAACACCCCCAAAAAACACAATAAAACAAAAAAAACTCTAAAAAACACAAAAAAACACGAATTGGTACTATTTAGTGTTCGAATTGGTACTATGGGTGGCGAATTTTTTTTTTTGCACGGGTCAGAAGCGGGTCAGCCCGGGTCGGAGCGGGTCCGTCTAATGGGCCGACCCATGCACCTTATGCACAAGAGTTTTTACCTTTGCGAAAAGACTTGGTAAGGTTTTGATCTTGAAACGTGTTGTTTTATTTATTTTACACGTTTTCAAGTGTCATAAATCATAAATCCATGAATTATGGAAAGGCCTATCGAATATTCATTGGCAAATTCTCGGTTTTAATTTATTTGGGAAGTTAATCTCCTCAATACCACATATCGGGTGTGTAAATAAAAAAAAAAAAGCTAGATTAATAATTACGATTAATTTCCACTACAACTAAAGAAAAATATCAACTACTTTCTCTAAAATAAATAAATAGATAAAATCCAAAAAAAAGTTGGCGAAAAGCTGAATCTTGGAACTAGACAAATTCAATAAGACGCAATTTGCATCAATCACATACTCTGCAAGGATCTTACATCCTAATAAAAAAAAACGAAAAAGAAAAAAACAACAACAAGGATCTTACCATCCAACTATTAGTGGAGAGGCCTCTATTTGGCAAGTTGATTTTTTTTTTTTTTTCAATTCACTTGGTATAGTGGCCATCTCTATCAATATATGTTTGGTGTGAAACAAGAATGATTAGAATTTAAGATTTTTGTAGCATAAATTTTCCGGCATATTGAGATGGGATCGACGAGTTGTCCTAATTAACTAGTTTATTTTTCTTCATATAATGGCCATCTCTATCGATATATGTATGCGTGGTGTGAAACAAATTAAAACAATTAGAAATTAGGACTAGGCTTCGTCCTTCCGGTCCGGCAAGGTTCCGGCGAATCGAAGGAACTCGTATGCAACAATATGAATATGTGATCGTACGACCCGACCGTTTCTGTACGGTAAAATTGGTACGGTTAAGCCCCGGAAGCCCACATATACCCAAAGTCCAAGATCCGAGGACGAGTTGAGACGAGACGCGCACGGGCGGGGGCGGACGCGCGCGTGGGCTCATGACCCACATCCTTGTGCACTTAATTACTTCACTTAAGTGTTAATACACTTAAATACACTTCTTAACTTGATTAAAAAATCAATGTGAGATTATTTAATGTGTATTAAACACATTATCCCACACACCATAAATGCCCAATCGTGTGACCAACTTCAACCATTTATTTCTCACTCACCGAAAATCGTATTTGAGCAAATAAAAATACTACGATTATCTACTCACAACATAGAACAATCGTATGGTATTTAATTCCTCCAAAATTAAATATCCCGGTCACGAAAAATCGGATAAAATGAGTCAAAACTCAATTTATTAAATCCTATTTTCTTACAATATCATATTCTATATAATGAACATTAAAACATTTTCAATTTTATTCTAATTACTTTCAAGCAATTATAAAATATTGCACAATCTTTCCATGATTTAATTGTTTTCAACTATATCCCTCAACCTAGCCAATTTAATTTTGGGGAACAGATTTGGGACATGGCTTGTCGGAAGAATAAAAAAACTTTGTGAATTAGAATGTTATTCAATTTTCTTATTCACTTAAAGACAGAAATTTTACAAATCGGGGTGTTTAAGATGTCGCAAATTAAAGTGATAGTTATGTGGTTATTTGACACTGCCATGTTGTTAATTTAATTGATTGGCGATAGTTGATATATATGTCATATGTAAACTATTTTTCCTCTTTGAGGGAGTTATGTATGCTATTTTAGATTTAAATTAAAAAATGTAATACGGAAAGTGTAACAGGAAATTCAATGTGAGACTGGACATGATCAAATAAGAAAAAAGTGTCATATTTGGAGAAATTAATTAATTATATATTTTGTTCGGCACAATAGATAAATAGTATATATAATGAAAATAAAATTGTATGTCTCACTTGGTATTTCGCTATCGATTGTATTATTAATTTTTTTCATTTTTTTTTAATTTCAATTTTCTTGTTGTTTACTTATTTTTATAATTATTAATTACAGTCTGCTCCACTCAATTTACATTTATGAATAAAACTATCCCCTTCAATCATATTGACTTCATTGCTAAAGCGCTAGCTCTTCTCAAGCAAACCACATGACATGCACTTTATTTTTTTTTGGTTTCGTTCTGTATGTCTTTCATAATTAAATTTTATTGTTTTCATCAATTGATCAATTATATATAGTTTCTGTACTTTAGTTTAATGTTAAAATATTAATCAGAGTTCATTCCACTTAATTAGGGAATTTTTTGTATTTAATTGTCATATTAATTCATCATTATGGTGTTATTTCATAACAACATTATAAATTTTAAAATTAAAGTTTGTATTCATAAATGTTTATTAGGGTTCACTGTGTTATAAATAATTTTTATTTTTAAAATAATTATTGTAAAATTATAAATTTAATTAATATGAAATTTGAAGTTCAAGTCTGCAAGCAAACACGATATGATCATTAATGAATATTTAAACTAATTAATGCCCCCTGTTTTCTATCCAAGAAATTGGAATTCTCGTTTTGTTGCCTCCCTATAAAGTGGACTAGTATACTTTGTGATCCATTAAAATAACATTAGATCATTTAGCATACACATTGAGAATTGTCATGCATCATTTTGCATTGCTATATATATATGGTGCCCCTCGATAATATATAATATATATATATATATATATATATATCTTAGTTGGGAATACAGAATACACCACATATATGATCTATCTAATTAATGAAACATATATGTATAAATACAGATCTTTAATTTATACACCCATATATGCATATATCTTTGTTACATTCTAATAGTTCACGTAACGCTAGCTCTTCTTCAAATGACACTTAATTAAACGCTCAAGGATTGATCAAATTAAATTAAAATTGAAGATATTATTATTTGTTGATATGGGACCAGGTAACTCTTAAAGTTGTGGTTTCAACATTTATTTTGTAGATTAGGCGGTGGTGCAAATCATGTGTGGCGAATGGCGATGCACATTATACATATCGTTGGGGGAAAATCTTCTCTCCAATCGACAAGTGCACCCCCCCAAATTCGTTAGTGTTCACGGGTCCACTTTTCTACACAAATATTGCATGCCCCAAATTAATATATACACATATATATTTAATATTATATATATCTAGGCCTACACCACTATATATATAGTGCTTGCCTCAATCAATTGCATAACTCCATAAGTCATAAATTCCAACTTTCATAATTATATTGCACTACTACTCTCAAACTCAAGTAACCACAAACAAGCTCAAATGCGTACTTCAATTATCCATTTCACACTAACCCTACTTTTCCTAGCTTGCATCCACTCATGGGCTCATAGGTTTGGCGGCGAAGGAGGCGGACAGAAGACCACGGATTCATCAGACACCTCGTCAGCACCTACTGGAACGTCGGAGACTCCCACCGGAGGGGGCGGCGCTGCCCACAGCCCCAGCTGGGATTACAGTTGGGGTTGGGGTGCCAGCCCAACCTCCGGGTGGGGCTATGGGTCGGGCTCGGGTAAGTCACCTAATGGGGCTGCGAGGGGGTATGGTTTTGGGGCCGGGTCTGGGTCTGGATCGGGTTCCGGATATGGTTATGGTTATGGTAGTGGTGGCGCTCGTGGAGGTGGTCATGGAAGTGGCAGCGGTGCGGGGGGAAATGAAGGCGGCACGGGTGGTGGCTCCGGTGGTGAAGAGGACCACTTTCCATCAGCTTCTGGCGGCAAGAACAAGCATGGCTGAGCATGAACCTAAACAAGCTTGAACAAGTGTTTATATCGTCGTCATCATCATCATCTAGTTTATGGTTTAACTATATATGTGTGGTTATGGCAAGTAGAGTAGTAGTATAAGCGTGATACTTTTATAGGACTTCTCATACCCTACTATAAATGTGTGTGTGTGTGTGTTGTGTGAATTTGTAGTAGAACTTGGAGCGAACAGTGGGTATGATATATAATGTATTAATATATATGAGTGCTATTTTGAAAGTAATATACACATGAGTTTTGTGTAAAAAGTAGTTAATTCATTGCTGCAGTTTCCCCTAAACCCTAATCTAGCATGATCATCCATCCATTCCATTGCGAAATGTGTTACACCTCCAATTGCAATATTTAATTATAAATGATATATGTATGTCAATATTAGTTAAGATTTTTACCTAATGGAGTTAATTATATATGTTGAAGGTATAAAAAAATTGATATTCAAGCATGATATTCTAGCTAGTATAGCCAATTTTTTGCTTGTGTAAATCATGGTAATATTTTGTGCCTAAAAAATATACAATATATTAAATCTCTTCAATACCACAGGCCAGGTGTGTGACTTAAAAGTATATATATATATATATATATATACAATATATCTAATTTGAAAAATTGCAAAGACTAATTATTGGATTAATGATATTCTCTACCTTTTTTCTTCTCTTTTTATGCAATAATTGCAAGGCTTTATTTTTTACAGAGTTGCGAGATCAAAACAATAAAAATATAATAAAGCAAAATCTTGTTAATTATGTAATTATATAATTTTACGGAATTACATCCACTATAGAAAGTCACAAGCTTGCTAATTTAAATTAAATAATTAATGATCTTGAAATTATGTGTGAAAAAAGATATTCATGCATGACATTTAATTTAGTAATTTAGATTTATATATAATTTTAATTAATAAAGCTATATACAATTTAAATTTCAATTAATATATATATATATATATATATATATATATATAGATCAGAGTTCAAATAGGAACACCAATCCTATGTAGGAAATAAGAATGAATATCAGCCATAGGATTTGATTTGTTGGATGGTGAGGATTCGTTTTGTATAATGAGGATTAGATTGCAATTATTCATTAGTTTCATTAGTTAAGGGATATAATTGTAATTCACATTATTATTTGAAGATCTGATCCCACGATTTGGGGAATTTACCATAATCCATGCAGTGTATGGATTTTATTTTCGATTATGTGTGAAATTAATTAGTCGGACGGTTTCTTTTTCATACGGTTCCTTTTCATTAGATGTCACGATCCTTTTTTTAACACGTTCTATTATGCATCAAACGGTTATTTGAGAGTTCAAAGAATTAAGTAACTTCTGAATTATTCGCTAAATTCATCAAACTTTTGTTCCGTAGTTGCGATATACATAAACTGAAGATTGCAATGATGGAAAATCCAGGTATTCAATGTCTAATTATTGCTGTCAAATTAATTTTTCTGTTTGGTTCACGGTATTCACAGGAAAAATTATGTTTTGTATAGGTTGGTGTGGTTTAGTGTAAGATGTATATATGGATTGGTTTAGATTTGTGAAAACAGAAAAAATAAATTTAAAAAACTATGTTCAAACCTTGTTCGAGAGTCTGGAGAGTAGTGATTTGTGTTGTAGTTTGAGTTATTGTGGAAAACACACATGAAATCATGTTCGTTATCGCATGCACTTAGGGTTTATAGTGTTGCCTTTTCCAGTTAATGTAAAAGTGTTGCTATCAACTTCATAGAATATGCTATCTAACGGAAAAATGTTTGCTAATTTTGACATCTTAAAAAGGCATTGATTTGTAGTGTATTGTATTTCGTATCTCATATATGTTTAGGTCAGTGACATCATATTGCTACCAACAGTATATGATTTGCTAACATATGCATAAAATTTTGCTAATTTTAAATTGTGTACTATGAAACAAAATTAGTTACACAGTTATGATATTTGTTTGTAATTATTAAACTATATAGTTTGCTGAAGTTTAATTTTTCAAAGTGGCAGACAGTAATAGTCCTACAGAAAATCATGCGAGTGGTGATTTTATACCCGAATGTGAAACATCGCTGAAACCGTTTGTTGGACAGAAGTTCAAAAGTGTAGAGGATGGTATTATTTTTATAGGAATTATGGTTCAGCTGCTGGGTTTGATATTCGTCGTGGTATGGCTAGAAGGTCAAATGATGGTATTATTGTATGGAGGTATGTGTTATGCAGTCGTGAAGGTGAAAAAAATGCGGTTGCAGATGTGGTTGGGGATGGAGTTAAGCAGAAACGACGCAGAGTATCGAAGAGAGTCAACTGTATGGCTCGAATAACTTTGAGACTGTGTGGTCGAGATGGATATGTTGTTACTGGCTTTAGGGAGGGTCATACACACCCGTTGGTAACTGAGGAGTTCAAAAAATATTTGAAGGTGAATAGAAAATTGGGGGTTGTGCACCAGAATTTTATCCTTGATTGTGTAAGAGCTAATGTGGGACCGATGCAATGTTTTCGAATCTCTAAAGAAGTTGTCGGTGGATACTCAAATGTTGGCGCAACTGGGGATGATTTCAAAAACTTTTCACGTGATTTGTGAGCTTATATATCTGGATGTGATTTGTGATAATTTCAAAAACTTTTCATAGTTTAAAGAACTTTTCAGTAACAAAAAACCCATCATATTCATGTATTTTCAACGGTAAAAAAAACAACATCAAAATCGATAACCAACCTCAAAAGTAGAAAGCAAGAAAACAATCCAAGGAAGAACACACAAAAAATTACGACTGATAGCAAACAAAGTGATAGGAAAATAGAGGAAAATCGAACTAGAACCCGGGTTTCGTCTCGTTGCAGAGCCGCCGGTCATCTTCCAGTTGCTGTTAATGTCGCCGCGATCGCCGTCTGGGTGTATCGGTTGACACAGAAGATTCGTATGCTCAAAGTTCTATGAAAACCCTAGATTTTTTACATCCTAAACCAAAGGAATTCGAAATCTACAGGAATTTCATAGATTTGGGCGGTTGCCATAGAAGAAACGCTTGATTTACGGGATTTTATTTTTTACCCCTTTTACCCCTTGTTATCCAAAAGTATTGAATTACAGTGAAAAAATTGCTATTTACCCCCTAAAATCCTAATTGAATCTGAACCGTTTATATTGTGTTGATCTATGGTTTTAAATTTGTTCCTATTTCCTACATAGGAGGGTGGTAAACACTTTAACCCACCCCTATATATATATGTAAAGAAGTTGAAAAGGAAAGTTATAATCTTAAATTGGAACTACCTAGAAAAGAAAAATATAATATAAAGACGTTGGAAAGTATCAAACAAAATAAAAATGCATTAACTTGTTAATGATCTTGAATGTTTTTATTATTTGATTAGCCAACAAAATAGATTGAAAAGCAACTACATATATTGATCAATAAATTTCCATCTTGTATCTATGAGTGTTCTTGTAGCACCCTAGCTAAATTCTAATTTAAAGGTTTAAAATACATTTTTATAGGTCCTGCAGTATTTTCTTTTGTTTCATTAGATCCTTCTACAATTTTATCGTTTTAATAGGTCCTCGTACTTTTATATTTGATCGATTTCATTAGACCCATATTTAACAAATCTAATGGATTGATAATTTTCTCATTAGTTAAATAACATGTCACTAAGCACATAATGTTCTAGTTGGAAATTCCAAAAAAAAAAAAAAAAACTTACCCCTCTCAATTAGACGGTGAAGAAACAAAAATAGTAAATAAATAAAATATAGATAGAGTCTATGGACGTATTCAACTGAACCCCATTTTTCGATTGTGAACTTCGGAGCCGAGTATTCAGGGCATGTTTGCTAAAGTTCCCGCTGCAATATGTAGGATATTTTGAGCAAGGCCTCTAGTATTCTCGGCATGTTTTGCTATGGAGGTTCAACTAGACCCCATTTGATATTTTTATTTTATTTTTGCATTAAAGAATATTTTACAAATTTACGCTTATTATTTTTTCTTTTGTTCTATGAAATTTGCTATTTTCACACCCAACGCTTCAATATCATATGAATATATATAGCCTCAATTGATCATGAAGCATATTCTTAATTATATATGAATTTCTTTATTATCTATTTTGACATTTAAATTATCTCATTTTTATTATAAACTCTGTGTAAACCAAGAATAATTCAAAAATAACCAAGTCCAAATACTAATTCTAAATTAACTCATGACCTTTGTCACTTTGAATCCACCTGGATGCATGCTTCTTTCTGGATGTTCGACTGATTTGGTAATGGGCATTTTTGTAACGTTCCAATCCCAGAAGAACTAATGATAAAATATCAATCTGTTATTTGGGGAAAGAGGGAGTGGGTTTGTTATACCTAGCTTGAGCAAATCCACGTTTTCTATGTATTATTAGAGCAGAGAATGAACTCAAATACCAACAACAGATGTAAACAAAATCCAACAAAGCATCAAAAAACAACAAGAATAAGCATAGAAGGGGTTTATTGCATATGAACAAACGAGCTTCATCCCTTGCAAAGAGTAACATATTTCAATGATCAACTATTCAAAAGCATGTCTATAAATCATAACATGTTGCATGTTATTTGGCTAAATACTCAGAGTTAATACGAAAATATAGAACATTATTTGATAATGAAAACAAAAGAACAATATATATGTAAAGAGCAGAATCACAAAGATACTAAAAAAGTACAACTAACCCACATCTACAACACGGATCACCATCACCAACATTTTTAATCTAAAAACATTTGAAATAGCTTGGGTATGAGTACTAATGCACTCAGTGGGTTAAGAATTTTGTAAAACATTTGATAAATCATTTAAAAAAACATATATCCATCCAATTGTAAGATAACACATAACATAATGTTTAAAGAATAAGACCAAATCTTTGAAGGGTTCACCAACAATTTTGTAAATCTTCTGCAAAAAAATGATATTTTTTTCGTGTTTTTTGTTTGGGTTTTTGCTTTTATTGAATATATATATTATTTTCTGCGATGATGTTTGTTGATGGTTTATGTTTTCAGATTGAACGTTGATTAATTTTTGGTTAAATAATTACTATATATATTTTGTATTTTTGTTTGTGTAGTATGATGTTAATAACATAGACGCTACACCATTAATACTTTACATTTTTGCATTTTACTCTACTATTTTATCGCTTTATGTTTCTTTGGCAACACAAACAATCTCGGGCCTTTATGCCTTCAAACACTTAGGGTTTATTTTATGTTCCCTAAATCTAACATTGGAGTTGGATCTTGTGTCATTTAATATAAGTACATTTTCTTCACCATGCAAGGCTAAACCTCCTTATTCCGAATTGAATGGACATGATAATTTAACAAACATGTAAAATGTTGGGAATTTTCAAATTAATCCCCCACAAGATCTATTTGGTCACTTTTATTTCCATCATGACCATGTAAACTATATTTTTATGTGTGGTATTAATTTTCTTATGTTAAATCAAACATGTTGTAATTTTCATGTTAATTAATGTGGAATATTAACATGATCGAAAATAAACTTACATGTATTGTAGGGTTGATTGCTCACAAGATTAAAAGTCTAATATCGTTGTTAATGAAGAACACACGGCCTGACGATTTTTCTTGTGTAGTGTTCAAACCTCACAGCTACAAATCAACTCCTAGATCTTCTGTTGTAAATTCCCGAGCCATGTTTGTGTATATGGTGGATTACAAACTATCAAACATAATACGGGAACCCTAGAAATCAAGAGAGCATAAAAGACAAACTGATGTGATGTGTATTATTTTCTACCCCCTCTCTTAATTAATTAAGAGAAGTGGTTGAAAATTCACTCCCAACCCTAATAGGTTTAGGCCTCAAACTCGTGTTTTATTCCCAATCCATTAAGGTTACATTGGGCTACAACATAGATCTAGAAGAATATTAAATTGGCTCATTAATTTATTTAATTTATTATATTCATCTCTCAGATAAAAATAAATAAATTAAATACTGACTTACCAATTTAATACATATTATGAATATATTTTTTTCAACTCAGTTATTCCACATGTTTAAGATATAGTGTTTGTTAATTAATTATTTAAGCTTTTGACAGTTATAATTAATCAACATCTTTTCAAGATTAATCTTCATTATGTAAAGAATAAATTTCACCGACCACTATTTTTTTAGCAATAAAAATATCCACAATTGTACATTGTAATTATAGACAATAGTGAGTACGAATATCGTATCCACAAGGATGGTAATGACAAATAACAATGTGAATACCAAGACATGAACACCTATTAATATGTAGATACTTAGATTTAATTGACAATTCAGCTAAAGCATGATTTGAATATGCAAATAAAAAGAATATGAAAATAAAATAAAATAAAAATAGATCGGGCATGTACTTGTCTTTCTGCAAGATAAATCAATTCAACAAATCAATTTAATTCACACATGGTGGAAGACCACAAACATATTAAAAATCTATCTCTTGAGTAAGTTTGTAAAGTCGATTAATAAATATATATTCACCTCTCGGTCCTTCTAAATATTTAATAACTTTTAAAAGCACAGCAGATCATAATTTCATATGAACATTTTTTCACATGATATTCTAGTTCTAGACATTCATATTATAACATATTTTTTAATCTAGCATGCATACATGGAGGCCACACAATTATACACGAGAAATAAAAAATAAGATTTATAAATCAATATATGAAAGAAAGAATTGAAAAATCAATCGAAACACAAAATTCATTGTAATTTTACATCCCAATAATTTAAGAAAAATTACCTAAATATAATTAAAGAGAAATAAAACATAAATAGAAAACAAAACATTGTTCAATACAATAAAGAAGCCGGATCTTCAATTTTGATGAAGCATATAGAATCTCTATTTTGTTTTCATAATTTTGTGTACACCTTTTTTAATTGGTGGATGAAGTATATATAGCGCAGGGAGAAATCTAGGCTTAAGAGAAACCCTAAAATAAATAAATAAATAAATAAATCAGCCCAAATCCGCCGATTTGTAATAACGTGAAAAAGTTTTTTTATTCAACCAAATTAATTTAGTTGATTAAAATATTTTTAAATCCCATTTTGAGCTTTGATTAATTGGATGAATTGGATTGGGTTTAATCCAATCCAATCTCTTGGCCAACACATTATTTTCGGTCAATTAGATTTCACAATTGGGCTTTGACCTGGGATTAATTGGTTTGGGCCCCAATTAACTGGCGTGCACTACTTTGCTGATATAGGCTATCAATTGGGCCTCTGATTCGGCCCACTTGATTGGTCGAACTATGCCTCTTTAATTCTGAGTCTCGATCTTCTTCCTCCAAATTAAATTCCAATCATCTAGAATTTCAACTCATCTTCATCTCCAACTTCTCTTTTACTCACTTTGCATCAAAATCATCAATAAAATACTAAAAGTTCCACAAAATGAGCAAACACATAATTTCTCGCAAAAACACAGCAACTAAGCACAACATGACTTGAGCACGATATTGTTATTAACATCATCAATTAAGTCCCAAAATATGTGTAAAAATCACTAATTTGTTATACGCTTGATCTTAAACCGTTATTCGTCTTCGAGCAACAAAAGAGAAAGAAATAACCAAAGAATTAATTGATGATGAAATCGCGCCTCAGAAGTAAAACAGTTTTACAAATCAAAACGTAGCATCAGAAGAAATACATGATCAATGAGCATCAATATTTACCACTTTGAATGAATGATGGTCACTAGGGTTGTGCAAACGGTAGAGCAGACTGAGCTAGAGAGACTGAATGGACCGTTTTATTATTTGTTTTTGTTTGCATTCTTCTTCTTTTTTCAGTTTTTGTTTTCGATCGGGTCTCATTCTCAGTTGATGACACTTCGTCTTTACTCATATAATCGTTATTATTCATATCTTCATTTTCTTGCAATATTATAAGTAGCTAGCATGCATGGAGAAAATAATAATTAGAATCTAGTATATTAACAATTTGAATTACAATGACAACATCTGAATTCTGAGATCAGAATGCATTAACTAATTAAAATCTGAATTATGAATCTAAATTAATTAATTAAAATCAGAATTACAATAGCAAGTTGCCAACATATTCTGCAGTCGTCTGCAGGCTATAGCAATTTCTTCATCAGTGAAGAATATTTATAATTATTTAGGTCAAATTAAATGGGGTGTGTTTTTTTGTCAGATTTGGGTGAAGATTACATATTTAACAGATTGTGATATGTTAAACCGTTTAAAATAAGTCTTTTGTCAATAAAATAAAATGTACGTAGGCTAACCCCGTTAGAAAGGCTCAAACTTATAAAGAATGTTAGGCCTGAATTCCAACTAGAGTTGTACTTTTGGAGCTTGTGTTTAGTCTTTCGAACTATTACAACAAATTAGGGTGTTGGTTCCACTCCAATAGAAAAATAAATAAATTATAATAATCAACATTAAATTATAATAAAATTAAGATTGAAAATATATAAAAAGACGAAGGCTTACAATATAAAAAAGAAATGTGTTAAGTTAAAAGATAAAGTTTAAAAATAAAGTAGGACTCATTGTTTATGAAAAAAGATGAAAAAAAGTAAGCCTCATTATTTAGAAGTTTAAATGTAGTAATAATTATTTGTGATTAGGCTCAATCATAATATGAAATTGAACCCAAAAAAAAAAAAAAAAAAAAAAGGATTACTTGAAACAAATGCCTAAAAAAGAGAAGAATAGATTTATGAAAAAAGATGGGAAAAAATAAAATCAAAGTAGGCCTAAATAATTCATGATGTGGTAATTGTAATTAAGCTCAAACCTAATAAGAAATCTGAACCAAAACGAAAAAAGTAGGCCTAAAATAACAAAAAAAAAAAAAAAAGAAAAGAAAAGAAAAAACAAGGATCACTATTGGTGCTAGGGACATGCCTCTAGCCAGAGTTAGAGTTTTTTTAAGGACAACAACTTAGGCCGATTTGGAAAAGAGGACAAATTTATTGCGGGTCGAAATTTAAGGACATTAACATTTAAGTGTTATATTAGTAGGCCAATTTTCAGCCCGTTTCATGAATATAAGGACTGTGATGGTGGGTATGAGAGGCCACCACCTGTTTCGGCCCGCAACACTTAAATGTTAATTGACCTACAGACGCAACACTTAAATGTTAATGTCCTTAAATTTCGACCCGCAAAATGTTAATGTCCTTAAATTTCGGCCCGCAATAAATTTGTCCTCTTTTCCAAATAGGCCTAAGTTGTTATCCTTAAAAAAAACTCTAACTCCCTTTAGCCATTGAACTACTATCTGATTTTAATTAATTTATATACATAGCACATATATATATATATAACAAGATATATAGATATATCTGAGACCTTTATTTTTCTGGGAGCCTGAGACGATTGCCTCATTTACCTCCTGGTCTAGCCACCCGCCTCTAGTCATCAATAGTAACGTAAGTTTGATTCGACTCAATTTAATTAATAATTTATAAGCAATTAATATAATAAATGTAAAATAATAAAATGGTTAGACAGGCAAAGAACTCATCGTTCATCAAACTACTAAACTAGGTTGCTATAAGCTCAAGCTCGATCCTGACAACTAATTGTTAATATGTGTGTGATGGGTATAGTATGTGTGCATGTGGTATAGAATTTTCCGTAGTTGGAGATCGAGCTCCACAAACTGAGTCCTTAATTTTTTTTTATCTAAATATCTTAATGGATGGTGATGGCGAACACACAACTCAAATATACCTTAATCTAACTGCTATAAATGTTTCCCTGTTGTGGTTTTGTAAGATAAAGTCTCAACATACACCTCTGAATATGATATTCATAAAGTTAACGTTTTATTAAATCCCAGAAACGATCTCATGCGAGCAGGTAAAAACTCATGATAGACAACATTCTGATCACACTAAACCAAACCATGTGTAAAGAGATTTTGTTTTAACGTTATATTAATATTAAAATTTGAAGTAATTTTAAAAGTGATGAAACCGTCAATCTAATTGATTAGCATGTAGTGAGAAGCGGCTCCCCATACCTGAGCGACGTGAGGAGCACCATCCAATTCGAGGTGTGTTTCTCTTCACTATTTGTCGGCCAAATTATAATTCATTCCTCCTATCCATCTTGTTGACCACATTTGGACCATGTATTGCAATAAATACTTTAATAATTGCAGTTTGTTCGTGGCCACCACTCATTTGCAATCAAAATCTTAGTCTCAACGATTTCTTTTTGTTTTTTCCTTGTTTTTTTTTTATATATTAATTGGGGCCGGGGGTGAGGGGTACATTTATTGTTTTTCTAATTTATTTATTAATTAGTTCCGTTTAATAGCATGCATCACACTGAAGTTGCAGGTGCCTCCAAACAAGGCTCACATGGATACTCACATGCTTTAATTCAAGCAATGGAGAAACCGCTCCTTTATTTAGGTTAGATTTCGAATTTATTTCATTCAAATTAAGTTGTTGGATGGAAATTCTACGATATATAGTAGTATCCGCGGATTATAGGAATCGTGTCACATAAGTAACTCTTAAAAATATTATTAGCGTAACATTATCTATGCATCCCACGGGTACTACCCAAAAAGAGTAGAATAAAATTTTTCCTCAGATTGGCTTTTTCATATGGCTCAATATCTAAGTGTCATTTAGAACTCTACACCCACATTAAGGAATGACAAATTCTCATATTACACAAGTCTTATACCAGACAGGACAAGTCCGTCTCACCCCAGACCCCACCTAAAGAAAAATATCACCTTTAATACTGAAAAATTTCACGTTTATTTTATTGGAAAGTACTGTTAAAAATGTATAGATCTATAAAAAAATGTGGTGGCATTTTATAATTATTCCTATATTTTTTAGATTGAAAACATATCACTTCTACTTACTGAAAAGTATCACATTGGTGAGCGCATATGTTGCATGCGCTCCGATATAAATAAGACTTATATACATCTTGATGTACATCTTAATAAATTAATTAGAGTACATATATATTATAACCTTCACTAATTAGTAGAGAAAGAGTCCATATTATACAAATTTTTTAAGCAAAAATAAGGGAGATAAAATAGTACATTAGTAAAAAAAGAAAGTGTCTACTAGAAAAAAGCTCAACTAAACATGTATTTTGATGGATGAAATCATTTGCTACACTTTGTGCAACACTTGGTGTTACACAATTAAAGTTATTAATTTTTCTTCGACTTTTTTTATTCAATTTCAATTTATTGTGCTTTATTTTAATTTTACACTTATTATTTATGGTTCATGCCACCCAATTAGGATATATATTTAATTTTTCAATATTAAATTTTATTTTCTTAATAATAATTGATAATTTCTTAAAAAAATAATAATGACATACCCTAATTGGGTAATATGAACCCTAATTAATAAGTATAAAATTAAACTAAAGTACGATAAATTTAAATTGAATGAAAAAATTGAAGAAAAATTAATAAATTTAAATGTATAGCACCAAGTGTTGCACAAAGTATAGCTGACGATTTCATCTGGTATTTTGAATGGAAGAACGTATTATAATTGTATTTTTTTTATGAAAGCTCACACTTCTAATTAAGTTCATGACTTCCACGTCAATGATTAATCTATATATATGCTAGCAATTTCAATAAACTTGTTTATATATTTTTCATAAAATAATGAATCGATAAAAAGTTTTCTTTTACTAGATAATTTTAAGGCTTCATAGAATTAATTATATCGGATTATTTGAAATTAAATACATTCTCAAACCCCTCCCCCCTCCAAAGTCCAAATTGTAAACTCAACCATAATAATTTACTCCCAACGTTTCATTTTTTTCAAAATTCTACCCTACATTAAATTTTCCAACTACTAACAATTGACTCAGTAAATAGTTAACTTCCCATTCCTAATAATTTTTTGATCTCCCGAGTCAACTTTCAATCACCAAAATAATTGACCGAGGGTAAAATTGTGCAGAAAAGGAAACGTTGAATATAATATTAATATATATTTAAATATATGTTGTGATATAATTGTGATAAGTTGCAAGCGTTAAGGTATTAAGTATAATAACCCTTTCAATATCAACAAGACAACAATAAGCACCATTCGATGAAGAATCTCGGACTAATTAATTGTCGTGATCTAATAATTAGTTGTTGATGGCTCAAGGAGTAATTAGAAAATGGAGGCCAAGGGTATAATTAATCATCGACGCCTCAATCAAGATCTAATTAGATTATTAGAAATTGACGATGTTTGTAGATATATATATAGAGTCTATAATCCTTATAGAATTTCCTTTGGCCCCTCAAATTTAATTTAATTTTTGTGTAGATCTATTAATCTTGATGTTCATGATTAATTAAACCTTGCCTTAAGGTGAGTGCCTATCATTCTTTGAGCAACCATTAATTAATTCCACATTATTACATTCCTTGTTTGCAACCTAAGTAAGCATCAAATTGATTCATACGAAATCGATTAACCAAATTTAAACCAACCCATTATAACAACAAACAAACACCAACTTTTGCTTTTACCCAAACTAAACCCATTAATGAATATCTCATAATTTCTCAAAAAACATTACGCTTCTTAAGCTCTTTTTCAACATTTAGTTGGTGCTCGCTAACTAACTAAGGATGTCGTTTCTCAAGTCTTTTTCTAATCCTTGCGTAATCAATCAAATCTAGCTGCCGCTTCTCTTTTTTAGGAAAATAATATATTAAGGTGATTAAAATAAAGTGAACACGTGTCGTGATATATATCTAATATTAGGAAGGGTAATTTTGGTAAATTAATTGACAACTAGGCCGCAGTTTTAGGACACTAAGCCAGTAAGCCGGCCGTTATTACAAAGCTAATAGGTTGAAAACTTTTGATAACAAGACTAAAATCACCCTTGAATTTTGATCACTTTTAAATACTTTCATACATGAAATTGCATTACAGTTGAGGGTCACAAAATAATTATTCAGCATGAGTGTGAGTGTGTGACGAACAATTTTTTTTATTAATTTCATGCATAAAGACAACAAATAAAAATTCTGAATGTGCATAACAAAGTGAATAAAATTACTACTTGTATTTTTATACTTTTGTATGGTGAATAATGCCTAATTATTTAAAAACTTATTCTATGATAGATATTTGAATTTAAATATAAGTTCACGTAGCTAATTTTAGGTCCGTTAAACTTGAAAAGGATCGCAAGCCTTAAAATATATATACTTGATAAATTAAACTCTGGATCGACTGAATAATAAACAGGTAAAAAATAAAATTTAATTTCTAATTCTTATGGTGAAATTATTGTGAAGCAAGGATCATGTCCCTTACTCCACAATGACTTCACTTTAATTACGCCACAAATTGTAGCATGGTCTCTCTCTCTCTCTCTCTCTCTCTCTCGGCAGAGATCACTTTCTTGACTTTTCTGTCTAATTGATGAATAAAAAACAGTAATCTGCCTTATGTGGAGTAGTATATATCATTGAATAATGAGATAATATCATCATTATATATCATTATAGAGTGAGGCAGTCATCCAATGCTACTTTAAATATAAATCGTAATGATACTGGCTAGGTATTATTACACTAAATATAAGTTACATATACAAATAATTGATTTACTTGTATAAATTCAGGCGCGTTCACGCACACACTATAATATTACAACTTCATGTTATAATAAATTAATATTTTCACAAACCAGAATTTGAAGGAATTAATGAGATGTCATGCATATCCATGCACAAAAGAAGCACCTTCAATCCACATGACTTGTCTATCACCGTTTATTTTTGTGTAAATTGCCAAAAATTTCAATATATATTGAATGAATTTGTAATTTAAATATAGCGTTTAAAATATTAAAATAAGAGCTCAAACTTTTAGTTTTGGCAAAATAGGCATTCCAAAAAAATTAGCCGACTGAAAAATTGACATTGTACAACAAAATCCCTAATACTCGATACCTTAAAATTGAATTAATTTGTTTTAAATATGGAAAATATATTGCCATATTATAATTATGATAGTCGAAAAAATTTCAGAAATGCCGAATTTGGTACAATTCAAAAGGTTGTGTTGGTATTGTTAACCCTTTATTTTTCTTACTTTTGTTTACAAACAAGTTAAAAAAAAAAATTAAAATCTCAAATCTTAATGTGTAAAGTGTAAACCCTCCTCCTTGAAAGAGTATGTCTAATCGACTAAATGTACACATAGCATTGATCATTCTTTTTAATTTATTGATATGTGAGCATATAAGTTTTGCGTAAACCTTATTCGTGTACAATAATCCACATGGAATTGAAAAAGCAAATCAAGCCACATTAGATAAGGTCTGTGCGACGAATTTGATTTGAAATATAGGAACTCATGACCAAACATTCAATATCTCTCTCTAGGAGGGAATTAGTTGATCGTCAGTCAATCGCAACCAGAGTGTGCTCTAGGTCAACCTCACTTCTATATAATTGTTTACAAATTAACCACATAAAAGATATAAATTATACTAGACATGTTTAATTAGTTAGTAGATTTTTTAATAATACGATATATAAAATAGTATTATGATTTTATTAAAAATATTAGTAACTTCTAATTTAATTTTTAAAATCAATATTTTTTGGTCAAGCTCAAGATTTTTCTATTGTTTTTATTTTAAGTAATGGACGGAGGCCGGCCAGTATTCAACTTGTAACACAATCCTCTCCCTCAATCAGCACATTTGACCCTATTGCTTATTGCTTAGTACTAAAGTTTGAATCCCACTAACACCATTATGTGTTCATTAGTCACATAACATTTGATTTTTCCAAATGTGATTTACCTCTTCTGTGTGATTTGTAGGCTTTCAATCAATGTGCACTTCCGTAGTGGTTTCGGTTACCTTCGTTATAAAAATAAAATAAAATAAAAATTTAGTGTTTATAAATTTTGAGAGTAAAATAAAAATGGCAGTTTACTTATCCAATGATATATATGGGGGGTTTAAGTGAGTTGAGCCAACTCATGATCCGCTCGAGCTTAACAATATCAGGCTCAATAGACTCACGAGCCTACTTGAGCTTCAGTTTATTTATAATTTTACTCTCAAGATTTTTTTTAATTTTTTAATAATGCACATAAATAATATAATTTGTATTTTTTAATATAAAGTAAAAATTGAGTCGAACTCGAGCTCAAACTTCGAGTTTTTATCGAACTCGAATTCAAACATGCTATATATACTACTCGACTCCACCCGGTTCAATTAGACCGGTGGTCACACATTTAAACAAATTGTAGGTCGGTTTCTTATAAAATAAAAAAATGCACGTCTCTATCTCTTTTTTCAATATACATTATTATATATTTTAGCAAAAATTCATCTCCAGACCCTTAAACTTTTTCAATTTTATAACATTGTCATTCAAACTTTATTTTCTATTCCACCATGCACTTCACTATCTTCTTTTCTGGTTTTGTAATTCATCAAGTTACTTTTCTTTTATCCTACATTCCTACTACCTCAACTAAATTTTTTAGTTTTCCAATGTTTTTTTCTAAATTTTAATAGCCGTAAAAGCTTAAAACTACATCCCAACATCCAATGCATATAATATATACGTATATAAATCAACTAAAAGTTTAAAAAATAGCACTTATATAAATTTCTAAACGGATAAATTAAATTCCATAAATAACAGAAATAGAAAATTAAGTATAAAAGTGATTAATATAACAAATTATATACTTTTCTTCAACAAAAAGTTCGGCGTACTTTTTGAGCTTTAATTTATTTATTTGTTAATTTTGCAATGAGAGGAATTTCCTTTTTCAAACTCTTAACACATTTCGAGTGAAGAAATATAGAAAAAAATTAATTAATTAACAGTTTTAATTGTCAAAATGATAGAAAGAGAAAGAAAGATAAGTTAGTCTTAAAAAATGGCAATTAAGTTGGAAGTGACAAAATAGAAAGGTAAGAATGCCGAAGTGTCAAAACATTACAAAGATCGATAAAAAGAGTTGAAAGTGCCATGTGTGTCAAATATTTCCCGAAATATACATAGTCCGCCTGAAATATGGGCAAAACTAAGTTGGCCTCGTTGCAATGGTGTAAATTTGAACTTAAAGGTTTCAAATTTGAATCCTAGCACTAATGTTTTTAGGCATGAATCTTTCACATTTGGTTTTTTAAGTGTGATTTATCTCTTTTGTGTGGTTTGCATGCTATTAACACTAAAACGGTGTTTACCTAGTGCGCACCTCAATAGCAGCACCCAAGTGTTGTTTACCTATTTTTCTGTGTGATTTACAGACTATTAAACAAGAACGAAATTTATTCAGTGCGAAATTCAGTAATGACTACAAGTTACCCTCATGTAATAACAAAAAAACACACCTTCGCAACTCTAATCATGATTTAAAAAGGGGAATCTCGAAATACAGTCTTTAAAAGTGGACTAAATTGTAAATACGTCCAAAAGAGGAGGGTGGATGTAGTTCCATCTTGGTAACTAAAATGATTACATGGATGCCAATCTAACTTAAATTCAAATACATCCCTATCTCCCTATTAAATTATATTTTCCTTATATATTTTAATTTGTCTCTCAATGTAATTTGCATGTGTCTATATCCCTCCTTAATTCTATCAACATATTTATGGGGAAGATTTTATAGGGGTAAAATTGGGAGGAAGGACGTTAATAAATATATAAATCAAATAATTTGCAACAAAATTAGAAAGCTAAAATATCAATTTTTTGAAAGGAGTACGACAACAAGCATAATTTTCCCAAAATTAAATGTGTAAAATAGCTATATATTCTATTTCCAAATCCCATAATCTCATATTCACATCTCCTATTCTAACCGTCCAAATATTACTTCGTGTATTTTAGAAATTTTATAACATATATTTAAAAATTAACTATATAAAATATCAAATTTTTAACTACACGGGACGATAGTAATCTAAAAATTGAAATAGAAGATGAAACACAGAGTAAAACACGGAAGTCAGTAAGCAAAAAGTAGATCAAATGTGCGATTCATTGAACCAGCTCATATGTGATATCCAACCCTTGTTTCCGCGTTAAACCCATGATCCTTGTGTGTGTGTATATATACATATAGCAATTCCCTTTCACGTTAAACACAAAGCCATTGCACAATTCACATTTATTACAATAAATAGCCGACTGCATTGGAAATTCGTCAGAAACGATAACTAAATATCTCAGTTTCTAAAATCAGACCATCAATCAATGGCAGAGTTAGAGAGCCCTGAGGTTATGCTGAAGATGATAAGGTTCCTTTCTTCTCTTCTCGAAAGAGTGGCGGAGTCGAACGACGACGAAGAATTCCGGAGTTTTGATGCTCAGAAAATGTCGATCTTCCACGGCCTAACTCGGCCGACGATATCCATACGTTGCTACATGGAGAGGATCTTTAAGTATGCAAACTGCAGCCCGTCGTGCGTCGTCGTCGCCTACATTTATTTGGATCGTTTCGTGCAGAAACAGCCACTGCTTCCTCTCAATTCCTTCAACGTTCATCGCCTCCTAATCGCCGGTGTCTTAGTTTCTGCCAAGTTTATGGATGATATGTGAGTTTTCTTTATGCTTACCTCTTTCATTTTCAATGTTCTCGCCATCGATTTTTTAAAAAGGGCGTAACAATGTGCGTCTTTTAAACCCGTCAAGATTCGACTATCAATTTATGAAATCTGGCCACACCAACATTTTGTTTTTCTAAAATTTATGGTGAAAAGGTGGAATTAAAATTTGATGTCTTAATTGTCTACTTTTAAATTCTGTATTAAATTTATAGTTATGTCCAAAGTTCATTATTTTTAAAGAAATTAACACTTATAGAAAATGGTCACCCAGTTTTTCAATGTCGGAAAACATAATGTCTTAATGCCAGCTAGTTTTGGTATGGAGGTTTCTATTTTTGGATGGAGAGGTTAGGAATTAATTAGCCTCTAAAGGGCAGCTATCAATAATATTTTTCACCAATTGCTGTACTAAGATTATCAATAAGTAGATAAAAATACGTGCTCGTGTGCTAGTATATATATTTCACCAAATGTAGCATCAGTTCGATCGGTTTTATGATAATCCCTATTAAATGACAAAAACCAATATAAATAAATATCTAGAAGGGAAAACCTTAATTGGAGATAAAACCAGATTGTTACATTCTTGGGTGGGTAACAACCCATGTGAATCCTTACATGGTTTACAGACAAAGATTAGGTGTCATTTTGTTTTTGTGTATGTGTGACTCATTTCCTCTGTAACACTCTAAACTATAAAATCCTCATCAACACTAACATGCTTAATTAGATTCTGCAGTGAATCCTCATGTCATGAGGATCTTCTATTCCACATGTATATATTTTAAAAATTATATATTTTTGGTATTCAACACATCTAATTATTACAAAAACAAATAGCCAAAGATATATATGTTAATGACTGAATGTGGAATGGATGGATCCAGATATTACAACAATGCATACTACGCCAAAGTAGGAGGAATCAGCACAGCAGAGATGAACATGCTTGAAGTAGACTTCCTGTTTGGTTTGGGGTTCCAACTTAATGTTTCGACGACGACGTTTCATCACTACAGCTCTTATCTCCAGAGGGAAATGCTGCTTCAGTTCCCTCCTCTTATGGCTGGACCAACTCTTGCCAGAAGTAGAAACATCCATTTTTACGTCGACGACGACGGATCTTCTCAACACCAGTTAGCAGCAGTTTAGGTTATTAACCACTGCAGATTAATTCCATCATGCTTCAGTACTACTTCAGTTTATAAACACCCCTTGATTTTGTAGCGATGCAGAGAGAGAGAGAATAAGAGAGAGAGATGGCATGGACCAGAATTTAAGTGCTATACGTACGAAATTTCTCATGACATTGTGAGCAGAGCTAATTCTTCCTCTCTCTTATTTTCGACTACATTTAGTAGGTTGTCACATAATTCAACAATCAATTTTTACAAGGATGTTTTTTTTTTCATCACGTACATATTTAATATTTTATCCTTATATTTTTAAGTATCATGAAAATTCTGAGAAATATTTAGTTGAATGCAAAATTATGTATATATAAAAAGGGTGGTCTTGTGTACATCTTATGTACCATCAGACGGTCAACGATTATCGGGTCAATCCAAAAAAAAAAAAGATGTAAAAAATCAGTATTAACTGTAATACTAAAAAATATAATACAAAAACCCCAAAAGTATCACATGTATCATTAAAAAGTATATATCGCAAGAAAAAAAAAATCCATCAAAATCAATTTCAATTATAATACTAAAAAGTATCACTCAAAATTCTAAAAGTATCACCCATATTAGGGATGGAAATGGGCTAGGCTACCTGACAGGGGCCTTTGGCCTGGCCTGTTATGGGTCTGGGTCTGGCCTGGCCGGCCTATTTATTAAGGAGGTTGGGCCAAGGCCATCTCATAAGCCTATTTAGATATATAGGTCAGATTTGGACCTTAAACAAAGCCTATAAAGTCTTGCAGGCTTACCTGTTTAAGTAATAATATATTTATATTTTATATACTCATGTATATATATTATATATATAATATGTTGTTTAAAAATTTTAATAATATATTCTGCAATTTAAATTTTTTGATGATATATTCAGATTTTAAAAAAATCCTAAAATATCAAACCCTAAAACTAAGAACATCTCGCCGCGGCGTCGCTCCTCTCTCCACTCGGAGTAGAAGAATAACAATTACAATAGACACTGGAACCGATTCGCAGTATGTGAAGGTACTGTCCAGCCCATTAACTCCACCAGCTCCAGGTGGCAGTTACGGAGTTACACCGTCTCGACGGGCACCGGGCACGGGCGGGCGCGCGCGTGTGGGCTCATGGCCCACATCCTTGTGCACTTAATTACTTCACTTAAGTATTAATACACTTAAATACACTTCTTAACTTGATTAATAAATCAATGTGGGATTATTTAATATGTCTTAAACACATTATTCCACACACCATAAATGCCCAATCGTGTGACCAACTTCAACCATTTATTTCTCACTCACCGAAAATCGAATTTGAGCAAATAAAAATACTACGATTATCTACTCACGACATAGAACAATCGTACGGTATTTAATTCCTCCAAAATTAAATATCCCGGTCATAAAAAATCGGATAAAATGAGTCAAACTCACTTTATTAAATCCTATTTTTCAACAAATCTCAACCTACTTCTCTATCAGACTATCACTATCTCAGTCTCAACTCTCGACTCACATATCCCCGATGGCCGCCGCTGCTCTCTCGACTCTTAGTCTCAAAACTCTTAACTATCCTCGCCGCTGTCAATCGCTGCCTTCTCAACTCTCGACTCACATCCCCGCCACTGTCAATCCCTCTGCCACTGCTAATCGATGATTTTTTAACAGCTCTGACTCTCACAGCTGGCTGGAAGCTCCAACTTTTGAGATAAGTCATCAATTTGTCGTTCACAAGAAGGTATGTTGCCCGAACTCTACTTTTTAATGCTGAAATTTGACTATTGTAATAAGCATCATTAATTCTTGCATTGTATATGTTTGAATTTATTGAAATATTCAGTATTCATGTCATCGAATGTATATATAATAGAACTCATCTAATCAACAACATGATATATAGCCTATGGTATGTGGCTAGCTAGAGAGAATTATGGCACAATTTTTGTTACTTGGTTGGCTTATGCTTCGTTTAAAATTCAGTGAACATATATACGGTATGTAATTGAAACTTTAGTTAAGCTATGTGGTGATACATATGAATTATGGCAGATTTTGTTTTTTCAACTATAAACATATTTATGTTATGGCAGGTTTTTTTTTTCAACTGTAGCAGTTTCTATGGCATATTTTTTTCATTTTAATTTCTATAACATTATTTATGTTTACACAATTATTTATGTTTGCATAGGAATTATGTCTTCTCAATTTGAGAATATCAAGTCCAATGAAGCTGAAAATAGTAGAATTAATTATGAAAGCCAAGAAAAAATTGATGATGATTGTGTTATTAAGAAAAAGAAGAAGAGAACATCTAAAGTTTTGGATGATTTTGATCTGGTTGATGTTCCTAAAATGTATGTGAAGAGAATATTGATAAGGGAAAGACTTCATTAAAAATGTTGTATGATGAGTGTTGAGATTACTAGGGTATAGACATCAACCAGTGATGTTGGTGGTGATGGAGATGGTGGATCTAACCCCTCATTATCACATTGTTCTATTTCATCTGTAGTTACTGGGTTTGATCAAATCATGAGCATTGTTCACAAAAATGAAGTGGTTCCTCCATCAAAGTCTGAACTGCAAACTTACCTTGCAGAGAATGTTTTTATTCTTGAGGGTAGTTCTAGCACTTTTAGTGCTTTAGAGTAGTGGAAAAATAATTGTTTAAAGTACAAAATCTTATTGAAAATGGTTGTTGATATACTAGTTATTCATATTTCCACAGTTGCATCGAAGTCCACGTGTTGGAAGAAGAGTCATTGATGATTATCGTTCTAATTTGAATGAAGAATCAATTGAAGTACTATTCATTTGTGGTGGAGAATATGGTTGATTACACTTTAGTACACAATGTTGAGCATTTTTACACTTGAGTTCCAAAGTTTCAAAATTTATATATTCATACTGAAGTTTGGACAAATTAACGTTTATAGTGTTAGAATAATTTTACGATCACACAGATGTTAACACGGGCTTTTGAAAATTGTGAAGAGTAACAATAACATCCAATATTTGTACAAATAGAATAAGCTAAAGACTATGTTTGAAAGATTTTAGCAGTCTAAGTCAGTATTTCTGAGATCGATAAAATTGATCTAGTTTTATAAGTATTAATTTGTGCAAACATTAGGTGTTAATATGCAATTTTTTAACACTTTGTGATAAAAGCGTAGAAACGTCCAACATTCGGATACTAAATTGTAATTAACCTTATAAAATATGCTAATTGTGATTGTATATCCAATAATCTTAAGACTATGTTTTCAAATAATAATAATAATAATAAACTATATGATTTATAAACAGTGGAAATGGGTTAAACTAGCTGGTCAAACTTTTAAAAAACTTAATTTAGCCAGTAAATTTTACATATATTTTATTTAGCCAGAATTACCAAAATACTCTTATATTCATTTTTTTTTAAAAAAAACATATTTTAAATTCCCCACACCAGCCGCCATTCATATTTTGAAATCAAATTTTGAAAATTTTTCTCTCTCATCTACATCTCATCTTCTTCACAATCTGCAACATTGATGGAATCTGGAAGAAATCGTCAACTACTCTAGAAGATTTCTCCAAATCATCGACCACTCTGGAACAATCTTCTTCACTATCTCATTTTTCTCTCTCCAGATTTCTCCACCAATGAGCCGTCGACCTCCGTAAATTCAAGTGAAGAAATAAAAAATCTTTTCCCAACATGTGTATGTTTCAGATCTAATTATTAATAATATTGTTAGATTGTTTGGTGTTGTTTGTTTTTCGAAGTTTGATTTGGGGAAAAAATTGAGGCGAAGATTTTTCTACACATAATAGACATGCTTTGACAACAGAAGTACTTAAAAATCATCCCTAATATAGTTGATTTTTGAAAATCTGGAAAAAATTAAGTATTTCTGCAACCTTAAAAAAATCTGAAAAAATGAAGATCTTAACTGCGCACTGGAACTGCGCGCGAACCCTAGTGCACAATCACCAGTGTGTAGTCGATGTGCATGTGCACGGAGCCTAGCACACATGCCTTGTTTGTGCATGCTTTGTGGCCACACGCGCGCACCTGAGGCTAAAAATTATCAACTGCAGTTCTGTCGATGCCCGAAAATTATCAACCGATGTTATGCAGATGTCTGCCGAGGTCTGCGCGTGCGCGCATGCCTTGTGTGCACAGTTAAGAAGAAAATTGCACGCACCTGATGCCAAATTATCAACAGTTGTGCTATTGATGCCGTGGAAATTATCAATCGATATTATGTCGATGTGTTCTAGCAAGGTCTGCGCGTGCACATTCTTTATGCGCGCATACTTGTGCAAGAAGTTAAGAAGAAAATTGCGCGTACTTCAGGCCAAATTATCAATTGTTGTGTTGTCGATGTCCGGAAATTATCAATCAATATTATGCCGATGTTCTGTCGAGGTCTGCTTGCGCGCATATTTTGTGTGCGTAGGTAAGAACAATTCAGTGCTCAGTTAAGAAGAAAATCGTGCGCATACCTTGTGCGAGCATGATTTGTGACCACACGTGCGCACCTGAGATCAAATTATCAACTACTATTCTGTCGATGCCCATAAATTATCAATCGATATTATGCCGATGTCTGCAGATTTCTGCCGATGTGTTCTGCTGATATTTGTTGTTACATGCACGCACGACTTTTGCGCACCGGGTCTTGAGCGCAGATCAGATCTGAAGTGTGATGGGTAGGTGGGATATTTTTTTTAATGTCTAAAGGGTATTTTGGTCTAAAATGGCTAAAAAAATATATTTAAAACTTACTGGCTAAAATAAGTTTTTTTAAAGTTTAAGTGGCTAGGAAAAAAAAACGGCTCTTTATAAATATCAATATTTGTTTGATTTAGTTACTCATTTAATTGGAATGTTAAATTGTTAACTATTTTATGTTCAATATTGTTAAAAAAATATTATAAATGTTATATCTACCTATAAAGTAAAATAAAGCATGTGGCCGATTATAATTTTTATTCAAATAATTAATTCACTTGATTATTTTATTTAATGTATTTAATATATTTTGGTAATTATTTGATATAATAAATTATACTAAACGTTATCAATTACTTCTTAACATGCAAAAGCTCACATATTTATTCATTCGTACAAATAGATTTTGAATGTCATGCATAACAAAATATTTTATTAAATATAGTACAAATGAATTCTATAATAAAAAATGTGTGAGGTGTGTGTGTGTGTGTGTGTGTGTGTGTGTGTGTGTGTGTGAGAGAGAGAGAGAGAGAGAGAGAGAGTGATGGAGAGACATTAAAAAAAGTACAAATATTTTTTTTTTTTTTTATAATAAATGTAGATGATTTGATAATTTTGGGATAGAATGTTATTTGGAGGGAACTCCAATTTACTATATAGATAATTTTTGAAACATAATATTTTTACTAACTACTTAAATAATACAATATTATAAGTATTTAATTACAATAATTAAATTTGCAACCCTTTTTATGCTAGTTTACATATAAGTTGCACTACAACATCTTGATAACCTACCTATCTTATATATAGACATTCGTTGTGGGCGCCGCCTATATGGTTGCTACTTGCTAAATTTTATTATAAAAAAATTATTATAATATAATCAATCATAATTAACATTTATTGTTAAAGATTGAAATTTATAATAGTTATAATATAATTTGGAATAATCAACTTTAAAAATTAATCATTAAGTAAAAATATAAAAAATAACTATAAATCATAATTGGGTTTAATATATCATAATTAATAATTTTAAAGTTAAAGTAAACCACAACAAATAAAAAAAAAATGTGAGGTGACTGCCACTCGAGATGTTAATGGGTATGGTACTACGATACTCGTTCTCATACCCACATTTTAAAAAAAATACTTATATCCATCCCCGTACCCACTGAGGATCAACTTTTATGTCCGTCTTCATGCTCTTTGGGTACTTAACTGCTTATACTGGTACCCGTTATCCGTATTTTAACTATTTCTTTTATATGATCCACGAGGAATGTTATATAGTATATAATAAATTTTAAAATATTTTTATAAGTTAAAATAAAAAAATCGTAGTTAAATATGTATATACATAATATATATATATATATATTATGTATATGCTTTAAATATATGAAAAATATATTGAATACGAAATGTAATTTATATAAATGATGAAATAAAATAATTTTTTATTTTTAAAAATAGATAAAAAGAAGACTAAATTACGTTTATGAATCCTCACTTTTTTATTATAAATCATTTCTATATAATATATCTGCGCATATATAATAAATAAATATTTTTTTAACGTACATATATTGATGAATATCTTCTTAAGCATAGTAAACATAAAATTAATAATATTTTTTCTGATAAATTTAATGATATTTTTCTATAAATCATTTCACTTTTTTGTTGATTTTTCGTCAAATTTGTGTCTTTTCCGTGATAATTTGTTTCTAAATTTGGTTTAGACCCTTAATTCATAGAATTGGGTTTTGAAAATTTTCAATTTATTTTTATGTTGTATGTATTGTACTGTTGTATATGCTCTATGATTGTATGTTGTGTGTATTGTACTACTGTATCCGTGAAAATGGCTGAATGATTTGTTGAAGACTTGAAGTAATGACTTAGAATTTGAGCATCATTTTTGTATGTGTATGTAGCATTGTATTGTATATGCTCTCTGTAGCAGCCTCAGCTTCTTGGAAAAATAACAGAGAGGTAATTGACTGATTGAGCAACATTTTTTTATTTGTATGCATATTGAGATTTGAGTCTATGGCTCTCCTTCTTGGAAAATAATTTATTTTGTGATACTTGTAGATGTCGGAAGGAGAAGGACACACATCCCTGATCCCGGTGGTGGAACTGAAAGAATCAAGGTTGTAGAAGACGTTAGGCGCTAGTCGGGCGGTCGAGGGGGGCCTAGCGCCTAGACGGGGTTTAAGCGGGGCCTAGGCAGGATTCTAGGTTTTATTTTATTTTATTATTTTATATATTTCTTAAAAAATATAAAAAAATTTCATGTAGAGATTCATAAATCCTAACATTCCAAATAATATCAATTAAACTTTAAATCATCCAAAATTCAAATAAAATAAAAATTGAAAGTTCAAATTATTCAAAGTTCATGCCAAAATAACATTCAAAGTTCAAGTGATCGCCTCCGCATAAGAGGGCCGAATACCGTGTTTTCACCTCGAATGGATATCGTGGAACGCTTAGGCGATCGCCTAGGCCGAATTCTGCAACACAGATCAATTGACAACAATGCGTCAGCAAAAACATGTGTTTTTTTTTTTGGACTTTACACAACAAATAACAATATAACATTGGACTGGACATTTAGGAATAAAAAAAGGACAAAGATATTGGGCTCAAAATCATGTTATTTAATTTTTGGCTAAAAAATCATGACATTAAAATATTAGGCCCAAAAACATGAGATTAAAAATTGAGCCCAAAAAATGGCCCATACACAATCGGTGGCCAAACCGAAAACTGACTGACACCGACCCATCAGTGGTCGGTTCGGTTGATGCCGACTTTCGATCAGTCTTTGGTCAGTTGGGGGCTACAATCGGGTTGTGAATTTTAGATTAGGATTGCATCAACTCGACCATTTGCTCACCCCTACTACTAATATGTAATTAAGAAAGTGCTTCCAAAGAAACTATTTTGATTAATTCTCTTTTTGCGTTCATTATTTCTGATGTTTGGTTAATTATTTGTGTACCATGATTATTTCCAATTTCATAATTAAAAGTTTTTTAAATAAAAATAAATACAACTTTAACAATTATTAATGGAAATTTTATATGAAAGGCAATTTAGGTGTTTTTCTACATTTTAATCATAATCTTTCATTTCAGAAGGAATATTGATAATCTATTCAAATCATTAAAATGATAATCAAACAATCGAAACACATAATTATTTTTATCTGAACATTGCAATTATACTAAATCAATCTTATTTATCTCATCTACCAAACCAAACAGAACATAAGGTTATATCATAAACTAAATTTACAGAAAATAGAGACTACACTGCAATAGTTATGGAGTAAAAACTAAAGTGGTAATAATGTATCTGTATTTAGATATTTAAAGATCATTGTTGCTTATCTTCATAAGATCTCATCCTTCCCTCTACACATAGATCTCTATCTTCCTTGCGTTTTATTTCCTTCGACGCTGCTCTCTTTCACAATATTTTCCTATTCAAGCACAAGAAAACAGTGATGAGTCTAATTTAGTTATTAGGGAAAATATATGCGCACTAAAAGTATACATATGATAATTAATTAGCACACAATTTGTAAGGAGGAAATTTTGTGAAACCCTTTTAGGCAAAAATTCATAAAGCAAGCCATGTTTCGGATCTAAACACTAATAAAATTATAAATGTGTCATGGGATATAAATTTGAATCCAAATGTGGACCCGTATTACAAATCAAAGTATATGTATTATTAGTTTTTTTTTGTATACTCTTTTACAAAGTATATGTATATATTTTGGTTTTTTTTGCTAGATAGTATAAGGAGGTGATAGATACCTATAACACCCTAATGCTATGTTTGTTATCAATATTAAAACCCCTGATTATGCAAGGACCCGACACGTATTACCCATTTATATGGTATAACATATCACTAGGGCCGTAAATGAACAGAACCGCTCACGAGCTATTCGAAATTTAGCTCAAAAAAAGCTCGTTCAAAGTTCATTTATTTTCTAAATGAGCTGAACTCAAGTCTCGAATCAAACTCGATCAAATTATCGAGCCGAACTCGAACATAGTAGTATTCAACTCGGCCAACTCGCGAACATGTTCAAACTCGAGATTAATCCAACATGTTCATGAATACTATAAACATTTCAAACGGGTAAATAAAATAAACTATTTTTTTCAAGTTCGAACTCGAATATGTAAATTAAACGAGCTTTGTTCGAGCATTCGAGCTCGGACTTGTTTAGTAAATTTTTGAACATTTCACGAGTCGAGCTCGAACCGAATTCGAACATGACAAATATTTATCGAGCCGAGCTTGAACAAGAGAAAAAAAGCTGGAATTGAGCTCGAGCCGAGCTTGGGTATCCTTTAACAAGGCGAGCTCAAGCATCAAAGTGTTCAGTTCGATTCGTTTACAGCCCTACATATCACACATTTGCAAGACATGATATGTTACATCATATAGAATTATTAAAAATTACGAACTAAAATAACCTTTCACATATTAATTAAAATCTTATTATAAAACATTCACACAATATAAGGTAATTAATTGAAAGATATTTTAAGAATTGAAATTTTATAGAGAATTCTAATACATCTAAGCAAACAATATATTATCGATACATATATTTTAATACACAAAAATAAACACAATATTAATATCTTATATCATAAGAAACATCACAATCAAATATATCTAACCTTATGCCATACTAAATGAGCCCTTCATCTAATATGAGATTTCTTTAAAGATCATTATTCTCTAAGAATAAATAACAAAAGTTATTGCTTAATATTTTATGTAATCTATGTTTTATTTTTGTGTATCATCATTTTATTCCTATGAATAATTTTTACAAAGAATGTAGAAAAAGTATAATAATATACAGATTTATTTTACAAGCTATTTTGTTAATATTTAATTTATTCATAATTATTTGAAATAATTAATTCAAAAATAAATTATCATTTTATTCCTGTGTAAATTTTATAAATAATATCAGGTGCCATATTTTCTTAAAAAAAGTATAATAAATATACAAAATTTATTTCACTAGCTATTTTATTAATATTTAATCTATTCATAATTATACAAAATAAATAATTCAAAAATAAATTATCATTTTATTACTATGTATAAATTTTACAAATAATGTCAAGTGACATATTTTCTTACAAAAAGTATAATAAATATACAAATTTATTTCACTAGCTATTATGTTAATATTTTCTTATTCATAATTATTTGAAATAAATAATTCAAAAATAATAATTAATAATTACTAAATCATAATTTAATTAAAATATAATATAAAGATCTTTTGATAAAAATAAGATATTATATAAAATACCAAAAATGTAACAAAACTATAAAAAAACTTTAAAAATTATAATATTGTAATACAATTCAACATCGTCAATATATCAATATAATTGTAATCATTATGAATATGTCAGAATGTTGTAGATTGAGATTAATTTACAATTATCATTATGAATATGTCATAATGAGATTCATTAAGTGATGCCAATGGTGCTATTAAAGAGAAATATTAATTGAAGACTTGAAAGATGATTTATCTATCGATATAGAGCCTAAAAGATAGATTCTATCGATTCAATGCTTGAAAGATCTAAAACTATCGATTTAAGGTTTGGAGATTTAACGGTGTTAAAACTCCATCCAACAAAAGGTGATGTGCCAGTTAAATATTCATATCATTTTGACACATCATTTTTATCATAAATTAAATTAAAAAAAAAAATAACTTTACATTAATTAAATTAAATAGAGAGTTTTATTATATTTTGTAAATTCAATCTCTACTTAATTTAATCAGAGATCCTTATAAGTTTAAATTAAACTCAATGTTTAATTAAATTCAGTATGTAATTGCAATACCTTTTTTTCAATCACAATAATAAATTTATATAGTTGTTTTTATTTTTATTTTCAATTTTGATAGAGAAATTATTATTTTAAAAAGAGATCTGGAGAGAGAATAAAATCAACATTAATTATTTCCTCAAAAAATATTAACATTAATTAATTTATTAAATATTTCAATAACATTTAATAATTTGCAATGTAATTAAAATCATAATAATTAATTATAAATATAATAAAATTTAATTAATCAAACAAACAAAGATGAATTTCAAACTAAAAAATAATGAGACCCGAACGATAGAAAGTGATGGTTTTTATATATTTGACGAAATTTAATAAAACCTCATGTTTAATTTAATTAGAATAATTAATGTAAATGTGTGTTTTTTGTTTAATTTAATATATAAAATGATGTGGATATTTAACTGCCACATCACCTTTCATTGGATGGAGTTTTAAAACTGTTAAATTACAAGGCTTAAATTGATAGTTTTAGATCTTTCAAGCTTTGAATCAATAGAATTTATCTTTCAAGCTCTATATTGATAGATAAACCATTTCGAGACTTGAATTGATAATTCTCCTATTATTAAAGTACCTTAATGAATCTAAACTTGATATTCTATTTTCTAGTTGATTAATTTGAATATTTCAAATACTTCCTCCGTTTCGAAATGTTTGTTGTTTTTTATAATTTAACATCCTTTCTTTCAATTTTAACCCTCTCAAATCCTACAAGATTTCTTGATTCTAACAAAATGGAGAGAGAAAAATATATGAAGAGAGAAAATGTTGATATTTTTTAGGAAAATATAGATGAATTAGATTTTATGGAAAATATATGAAGAGAGAAAATGTTGATATTTTTTAGGAAAATATAGATGAATTAGATTTTATGGCATATATGAGGGATGTGTATATTTGTCCACAAAATTAATTGTTAATTCTAGATAAAAAACCTAAAACAACAAACATTTCAAAACGGAGGGAGTATTAAAATGAGAATTCTGATAATTTTCTTATTATGTTCCAAATATAAGATAATGAATCTGTTAGTATTCATTTTTTATCAGAATAACATTTCTTGAAATCATATTCCCAAGCGAGCACGAGGGTGAACATATATTTGGGGAAAAAACTCACAAAAGAGCATTAATTTTCACAAGTTTTATAACCACACATGTCAACAATAATAATCCTAATTCCTGAACAAGAGTACATGGATTCATACCTGAATTAGATAAGAATTGACATGGCTGCACAAAGTGGCCTTAACCATAGATACCAAGAGAGGTAGCTGTTAGTCCTTGCCTAAGAAGAGCAAGAAATCTGATCCAGAAAACAAATGCTAGTAAAGCCTACCAGTGCATTTCTGAGAACCACAATGGCAAGCCTTCTCCTTGATGTTTCCATTCTCGTCACGAACACGGTTCTCCTTATAATTATAATCATACCTTAGTTCCTGCTTAGGAGGGATGTTTTTACCAGCAAAAAACATAATGCGGGGCATTCTCTTGTCATCATTGTCGTAAATAATCTCTTGGGAAAACACGTTCGGGCTGCAGCTGTGATTGATAAATCTAGCAACATTCCCGTACTTACCAGCATCGAGAGCAAAACCATCATCTTTCAGATCATGGCTTTGAGATATATCAAAGAGATATTCATCATTGCCAATTCTTTGATCGGCTTCTTGGTCCCCGAGTAACTCTCCTACATATTCACATATGAAGCTACCACGCAGGATATAATCTCGGGACCTGACACCCCAACCCATTGATTTGGTCTTGAAAATCTCAAATCGATAACGAGGACCATGCTGGCTGACTCTATTCATACAAGAAGGGGGGCATTTGCATGAAGGTCCACATTCATGAACTACTTTATTAGGCATTGCTCTCAAGATGGCTCCTTTTTCATTAAATGGAATCTCACCTCCATTCTTTATAACACAAGGGCATTGTTCCGAGTCGGAGCAGCCATCGATGCAATTACAACCAATAGGATCCGAGCGCTGATACCAAGGTGAATAAACAATTTTTGTTATGTAGGTGAAAGGCATTGGAAGGTCATCATCCACTGCATTCATTACACGCACTGGAAATTTCTCTTTTCCTCTTGAGACATCATCTAACACACAGACGCCCCTATTGGCCTTAATCTGTTTTCCCAATTTAACATTTGTACCACAATTCCTTGGTTGCCCAGGCAGTCTCTGTAATTCAAATTTGTAAACCAATTTCTTGGTTTGATCTTCTCTTTGTTGCCAATACTTCTTTATCGTGTACAGCCCATCGTACACGTACATATAATCGCGCTCATTCTTCCTACTTAATGATTTAGATGTCATTGGACAACTTCTTCTGCTGATGACTCTAACCGGATACCCCATTTTCATGCTATTGTTCATAGCAAGATTTCCTTTCTCAAGCTTCTGATCTGCTGCAGCACTGTTAGAGACTTTTGGATTCCCACCTTGACCACTGTATATCAAAGTACCATGTGTTGTAGCTGTATTCTCATAACAACCTGAATTCACAACACTAGTTGCATATCTGTTTCCATCGATTTTCACAGAATCAATACCAGCAACTAATTGGCAATGGAGACCAACAATATCAAGTTCCGACCTGAAAGAGAATTCATCACCAATCTCGATGCCAGGTATGTGTCCAAAACGCTTGTTGTCTTTGGAGACACCCATTCCCTTTGCCTTCACACGAACTCCTGCCTCAATATGAGGAAACCTAACTGTTTTTTCTCCACTCCACTCCAACTCGTGATTGTTCAAAAGTTTAACATATTCCTCTTTGAACAGTTTTAGAGCCTGCACCACCTTACGTCCCTGAGGATGGTCACGCTGCAAAATCTCCAAGTTAATTGATTCCTTGTGATTCTCACAGTATTCAGGTTCATTGATAGAGTTTATTGCAACAGTTTCATCATCAGGAGAGAACGTCTTTAATGGTTTATCTTGCTCGCTTTTAGCAATAGTGGAGATTTCATCCAAAACCATAGAACCATCAACCTGGTGTTCTCTGCATTTAGTTTCAGTTAGCTCAAAATCATAAAACCTTTCATTTGGTTGGTCTGATTTTGTGCCAGCAGAAATCCCTTGAGGTTCTATGGCATTCCTGCACTCTCGAGCAAACTTGAGGGAGCTTTGTCTTTCTAGCTTTTTCTCTAATTTCACCATTGAAGGTTTGGTACATTCATCCTTGTGATTGAAATGAAACTGCAACGCATTCCACTGTTCTGATGATAAAAGACTAAATTCATCTTCATCCTCCTCAGACAAGGTTTCAGTTCCAGAAGCTTTTTTCTCTTCAACAACCAAGGAGATTCCACTATTATCTTTAATCCCTTTTCCCAAAGGACTTTTATCTAAGTTCTGCAGCATAATAGACTCAGTCAAAATTTGATTTCTCTCTCTTTCATGATGTTTCACTGTCTCCATCATTGGCTTTTGTACCCCAATAGAAGTACATGGATGGAAGGCATCAGACTTCAAAGATGGAAGTTGATCATTGGACTCTCTGGAATCTTTGAGAAAGGCATCCACAATAGGAAATGTTTTAGGTGTAGAATACTTAGAATCCAACAGATTTATAAACTCTTTTGCTTCAGCAATAACTGCTTCCAGTTTGTCCGACTCATGCTTGAAAAAATCTTTTTTATGAACTGTATTATCGGAAGTGTTAGCTAGCATTTGTCCATAATCTTTTTCATGTGAAGATACTGACTTCTCAGGTTTCCATCTCACATTAATTGTTGGTACACTTCTCAATGGGACAGCAGGAAGGGCCACCACATTTTGTGCACCGTCAGGACGCCTAGGGATTTTCCCATTATCAGACCATTCATCTTTTCTTCCATTGATCCCAGTAGCAGATAGGCTGTGGTGCTCCAGAATCTTCCCAGAAAGATCCACCTTCGAGCACTTAATATTTGATGACGAGCTGCCGAAGGGAGTGGTGGAATAAACTAATGCACACTCAGACACAGCATTTAACTTCAGGTGGGTTGCATCAGACCGAGCTGCAAGAGGAGTAGGGGCAGCACCACTGCTGGCTGGAAAACTTCGGAATGCATTCAACTTTGGTTTCTTGAAATTACAAGGATGACTGTAACTTCTAGAACCGCCATTTTCAAATAATTGTTGCACAGGCATTTTTGGGAGAGCCCGAATCAGCCAATAAGCCAATAACAATAAAAGCAGCAGGATTTGATCTTCCACCTGTAACATTAAGAAACATAGTAAACTTAACCAATTGACAAACTAAAGGAAGAAAAAACATATACCAAATAATGAGGAGTCAGTTCTAGGATGCCACCAAATGTTTCTTAATAAATAATATTTTTTTGAGACATAATTAGCTTTTAAATAGGCTTTTGGTTAGCCAAACTATAACTTGAAAAGATCTCCCTATCATATTACTCTCTCTTTGTTACTGTAACTGCTAAATGCTTTTCTTTGCTCAAACTGGAACTGAGTATCCCATGTATAACTACCTACATTGCACCTAGAAGAAAATGAAAACAATTTTACTTGTGTGATTAGTTCAAAGTTCAAAACAAGTGTCTAATTCAAAGTATAAACATACTACGTTAAATATGTTACATCTTGGCACCAATGCACTTAGATTTTGAAAGTATAGTTACCTCCTTGATCATATTATTACTTTTGGATCTCTACTGAAATTCGTTTGGATCTTGCAAGCTTTGCATTTACGAAAAATAACTTATTCCAAAAAAAGAAAGAAGTAACTTGGAGAAAAAAGGATTAAGGCAATTCATATTCACACAGACTAAGTTCATTCTAGAGTCTAGACTAGTACGAGGGGGGAAAACAGAACCACACAGATTTCAAACAATTTACTAAGAATAATCACACCTTACAATTTGCATAAAACTATTCCAACTTTTTTCAAGAAAACGCAAAGTATTACACAGAGATTTCATTTTTAGAAACATTACCACATCAAAAACCTCCATTCGAGAACAGAAAATAGCCAAAACAATTCCAGAAAATGAAGTGTTGCTGTGACAATATACAGTGTTGGAAATGCAAATAGTAAAACAAGAATCATACACTTACTAAGATTTCCACAAGCAGCAATTCAACTATGGATAGTAATTTTTTTAGGGTACAGAGCAAAGCAAATGATGCGTTGTTTCACGAAGTGGCGGTTTATTGTTTTAAAAGTTTCAAAATGAGGGGCTTTTGTTGTCTGCTCAAATTCCTAAATTTCATAGTTTGGAGCCACGTTCATCCACCACGTTCCAACATTACTTCAAACTTTAATGGGAAATAAATGTATATGTGTATTTTGAATTTATATTAATATTAGACAGAGATATTAGATTAGATTGTTGTACAGAATTGAGGGACACACACTCGTTATTTATTTTAAAATTAGATTGTTTGTTATATAGATAATAATGACCTCATTTATTGACTTGTTTATTTTTATTCCCAAATGCAAATCTCAAACATTTAACATTTTACTATGCAAAAATGCAATATATTGAAAACGCTTTTTATTCATTTTCAATAAATTTAAATATCTGATCATTTTTCATCATAAAATCATTATAGGTTTTCGAAAATCAATATTCGTCCTCTCTTTTTTCCCACTTTCTCGTATGAAAAAAGTCTTAACAAACAATTAAAACCAATCATTTTTATAAGATGGTCTCTTGTGAGACGGTCTAACATTAGATGATTTATCCAAAATCTCGCGTAGTGTACTCATCCTACGTTAACGTGTGAACTCACACATCGCGGTCGATATAAAAAAATTATTTAAAAAAAATACAAAAGAAAACAAAAAATGAAAAAAAAAGATAGTACCCAGACACTTGAGATCCAATCGCCACATGTGAATTTTATGCATATGGGCTGTCGGGGCAGGATTTTTTGGATGGGTTCTGTGACTATTTTGATTCGTCTAATAAATTGTGACTCATTAGATCATCTAATATAAGTATTTGTCTTTTTATAAATAAAATGCAAGTGGATTGGCACACGCTTTAAGGTCATCTCTGATAATTTGGACTATAATACAGCATCACTATCACTAAAATGCAACAGATTGTCACTATAATTCTACACCAAAAGAAAATATTCCAGAATATTACTTATATTCATTTACAGTTATTATATTTCATTTACAGTTATTACTTTATAATCGATAATATATAATGATTTATGAAATTTCATTTAATAGATATCTACATTTAAATTCAAATTTTCATAATAATTATTAAAATATTTATTTTTTTTGAAAATATTAGGAAAATTAAAATATTTGTTTCTTTTTATTTTATTTTATGCATATTTTTATGTTTTTATTTCATGTATTTCTATTTATTTTAGTATTTTTATGTATTATTATGAAAATATTTGTATCTTTTTATTTTATTTTATGTGTATTTTTATGTTTTTATTTCATGTACTTTATGTAGTTTAATATTTTTATGATCTAATTTAATTTTATGTATAACATTTGTATTTAATTAAATTTATCATATATAACAAATTTTAATATTAATTACAACACATTATTTAAAATATAATACAAATAACATACACAAGATACAAAATAAAATAATAAACAAAATATAAAATAAAAAGAAGAAGAAAAAATGCCCACTCTCTCCACTCCCTCAAAATACCTCTATTTGCCGTCTCCTTTGGAGAACAAATTTTCAGCAGTTTAAGGAAATGAAAGGAGATGCCCTAAAATTTGCATCTTGCACAATGGTCCAATTTTTAAAAAGTATATGACTCCAGCATTTAGAAACTAAAATACGGAGTTGAATGAAAGAAAATGAAAGTGCAATAGGACCTGTTTAAATTAAGACTCATAAATTAATAACATCTCTTAAGATAATATTTTTTTTTTAATTTCTATTTGGATTTGTCGATAAGATAATAAATTTTTAGAAAGGCAAATGAGTAAATATATGATCCATTTAATATATGGAATTAATAATTCTTTGAAGCTACAAATATAATTAAATCAGTTTAGTAAATTATACGATTCATTTAGTATTAAAGTAAACTATTCGGCCACATAACATACCTTAATACTTGGAACTTTCACAAAAGTTTAGTAAGATTCACCACGTTACGTTTGTTCCACTCATTTTGTTCTCTTCTATATATCTAGTGATTAAAAAAGGAAGATTAGTATATATAAATTTTATTTACAAAAAAAATCACCCAAATATGTGGATAGAAGCAGACAGCAAAATATTAAATTAAATATAACATAGATAAGTCTGTTTTTATAAATATTATATATAACGTTCACTTTTAAGTTAAATGAGAAAGGGTGAAAAACACTACGGGGAGCAAATCTCCTCCCTTAGCATATTTTTTTTAAACAAATATCGCCCTGATAAATTTATCAGTAGGTGCAATTCCCTCTCATTCTTTCCTTTTTTTTTTTTTGTGGAAAAATACTCTTTTATTACCGGATTTTATTTTATTATCCCCGACAATTTTTCATATTAATTACTTATTTGATTTTTTATTTTAAAATTTAAAATCAAATTAGTGCTTGTTGTCGTCGCCAAAAAATAATGGGCAATTAATAAATGTTATTCAAGAGAATAATTAGCTTCCCATTCACTAATATATATAAACATTTTCCAGCTTAATTATTCATTAAAAATAGAATATACAATGACAACAAGTAGTTATCTAAAATATTTAGAAAATAAAATCAAACCACAATCGCTACTTTACACCAATTACATTTATTTTTCATACATCCTTTTTCAATAAATTTAATTCACAAAAAAAAATCCACATAATTTTGCTAGTAAAAGATAAGCAAATAAAAAGAAGAATAGGTTAAAAGAAAAAAAAGTACCTACTTACTTGGATTGAAGTGTGCTGCAATATTCTGAGAGCCATTCACAACTCAAACCTTTGTGAAGAAAGTGGTGAAATAAAGTATGGCACAAAAGGCTTATTTATAGTGTTTAAGTGCCTCCAATTATGAGATTCCCATTAAATTGAAACTCTAAACTACAAGGAATTTTCCTTGTAAAAGATAGTGGTGAAATAAAGTATGACACAAAAGGATTAAACTGCCTTTAGTTATCAGATTTCTATTCTAATTGAAACTCAAAGTTTACAAGGAATTTTCCTTTTAAAAGAAAGTGGTGTAATAAAGTATGACACAAAATTAAGGGTTATTTTTGCTGATTAACAGCCTTGAATTATGAGTTTCCTATTCAAATTGTAATTCTACACGGACAGGGAATCCTTTAAAAAGAATTATTGAGATATGAAAATCCCTTTTACCATGATGAATATCTTTCCTTGTAGATACACATCCTTGATCTTCACGTAAAATGTTCAACAAACTTAGAGATCAGATTCTGATCTATTTCATATTGCACACTCAATTTTTTAAGGTATATATTATAAATTTTAAGTATTTAGTTGATTGTTTAAAAAGTTAAATGTTAAAAAATTATAATGAACCTTAATTGTGTAGGATGAATCCTAAAATCGCATGATATGATGAACCCTATAACTTTTGAAAAATTACCAATTAAGTGCAAACAGAAAAGAGCAATGTACATATTGAAGTTGCTTTTGAAGCATGAAATCAACAACCGGATTGTCGATTGGATCTTCTTTACAATTCAAGATGGAGAGAACCTCGACTTTTCATTGCGACTAAATTACATTTTGATACTTACATTTTAGGTCTTTTTAAAAAATAACCTACGTTTTCAAAATTAACAAAATATTACCCAATTTTTCAAAATTGTTACAAATCTAATATTTAACTAATTTTCTGGCTCGAGAAAACTATGTAATTGATTGTATTTTAATATTTTTATTTTCCGAAAATACAATCAATTACACATGATTGATCAAATATTACATTTTTTTTTTTGAAAAAATGGGAAAATGTAGATATTGAAGTGTAGTCTACCCCTAGATATATATACAAAAAGTTGTATGGCAAGTTTTCAGCATCGATCCAAAATGAATTTGTTGAGAAAAACTTCAGTCTACCGATTTGCAAGTTACATAATTGTGTGAATGTTAAGAAGAACATACTGTTTCAAATGAATTGTATATATAAAAGAGATAGAGAGAGAGAGAGACCAAACACTATTAGTCCCAGAAATCACAACATGATAACTCTAGGGACGGAACTTCATCAAATCTAATATGGAAAACCCATTATATTTCACTTACTAAAAGTTTGAACTTCACCATTCTAGAGCAATATATGTTGGATTTTTCATTATCGTTTCTAGTTATTTGGCCAGAAAACAAGGGCAATAAAAATTTCACAGGCGTAGAACAATTCAGCATGGACATATACATTAAATGATACCGAAATAGGTAGTGCTAAATTTCTGTATTGACAAAAATAGCAGACACAAACTATTAACAACTAGGATCATGAATAATATCCCATGTCTCTCAAGTCTCAGCCATAGCAGCGAATTGGATCGTTGCATCCTTTATCGGTTGATTGCTTGAAACCAAATCGACCGCCCTTCGCAAGATACTGCTGGTGATATTCTTCGGCTCTGTAAAACTTCTTGGCAGGCAAGATCTCAGTAACAATCTTTCTGTTCAAAAGCTTTTGTTGCCTCTCCTTTGATTCTAATGCGGCTTTCTCTTGTTCGGGTGTGTAGAAGTATATCCCAGATCTGTATTGAGTTCCTACGTCGTTCCCCTGAATTTGAGCACCATAGCATCATCACAAGGAAGCAGATCATCAACAAACAAAACCAATAAGTATGTGGTTGGAATGAGGAATGCAAGGATGGATTTGTAAAGGGGATTTGAAATCTGTAGTTGAATCTACTCATCTTGTTTGGCAAAAAAAGTAAATCCATGCATTTAAATCATTGAATTTTGGATACATTTCAAATTCACCCTTGTCACTCTCTACATTTTATACAGTAAGACTTATACACATTAAACACACTGCACACCCAATCACACACAAAAACATGATAGACGCAATGCACACACTTACGGGTTTGCTTTTTATATTTCTTTGGAAATCCTAAATTTGTTCTCCAAGGACATCAATCAAAAACAAACAGTTAAGTAATTCTATACCCTATAATACCCTGCTAACTCAATAAAATAACACTAACAAGAACCAAATTAAAAAAATTATAATAACGCATCAAGGCAGGAAATTTGACACTCACTATTTTTGCACAATTTGGTTATTAAGTAAACTAGTCTTACCCCCACGCATTGCGTGGTAAAACATGAGATAACGTTATTTGGTCGTATTGAAAAACCGCATTAATGTACTTTATTTGATGATTCTCAATTTGGAATTTGCGAAATAAATGAGTATTTAAAATCTTTTAGTGTATTTACATAATTCAAGAATGAGTAATAAGGGCATGCAAGTGATCACTTCAAAGTAGAAAATTAACTTGAATTTGATTTTTTTTAATGATTATTCATTTTTAAATGATACTCCGTATTTGTTTTATTGTATTACAAAATTTTGAAAAAAAAAATTATGACAATGTTTGATAAAGATGAACAAAAGAATAAAAAAATTACATATCTCATGCACATTGGATGATTCTATTTTCTCTATTTCTCTTATAAAAAGAAAAGAAAATAAAAAAGAAAAACTCACCTAGCAACATTAAAAAAGTAAGTCTTGAATAAATTTATAACATATATATCAAACTTTTGACCTCTTGATATATATATATATATATATATTATTTTTAGATGTGGTTTTAACCATTTTTTGTTAGATTGATAGGTGACCGTTTCATATTACGAAAGCAGAAAATATTATAATTGATATCAAAACTCGTAGAAGACGTTCTTGATCTGTGATTTTCGATATCTGGCTACTTTGGTAACAATAAGTCTCCCATTTTTGGTTGGTTGACCAAACCATTGAACAATCTATCCCTTTTGCCACATGACATGATCTAATTGGTCAAACATATTTTTATTGGATAAAATTTTATATTATTATTATTATGAATAATAATGTTTTAAAAAATATAAAAATTATATCATAATTCGTATTTTTCATTGTTTATAAAATGAGCTTATTTTTGACATATTTTGAATCACACTAAAAAATCATCAATTCTCACTCATGTTCTCTCATTTGAAATTACGGATCCAAATGACTAAAATTATTTTCAAATTCCCAAAATCCAAACTCTCAAAATTATCAAAATTATCAAAACTCACATTTTTCTCCGAATCTCAACCAAAATCCAATTTTTGAAGAAGTCCAACCATCACAAAATATCTCCTGTAATTTATTTCAATATGTGCAACAAATAACCACAAATCAAAGGACACCAAAAAATATTTGGTCTGTGAAAGAAGATATAGCTCTAATGCAAGCATGATGTTTCATTAGTGAAAATGAGGCTCGTGGAAAAAATAAAAAAAGTGTCTCTATACGGGAAAAGTGCATAAAATTTTCCATCAGTATCGAGCAGAAAAATAATTATTATTAATAGATATTGATAAAGAATCAATTTTTTTTTTATTGGAGATGATTGTTTATAAAATTGAAATATTGTGGTTTTAGATTGTTGAGTTACTTGTGTAGGTAAAGGGGAGAAAAATAATTATTTTATTAATAGACTGGATTAGTGGTGGTTATGAATGGGGGTCTAAGTACATAAGTACATTGTGGCATGAAGACTGAGTTAAATTTCTTCTCAAGTTTAGTAGAGACTTTGAGCATTAATTCTAAATTGAATAAATGACAATAATAAAAAATGAGCACACAATACAGAATGAAAATGAGAATTGTAAAATAGGAAACACGAATGCGACCAGTTTGATATATATAGAGATGAAAATTATAAAATTTGCTCTAATAATTTATGAAATTTGAATTTCAAATCGTTCACCAAACTACACTTTCCAATGAAAAATTAAGTTTGTGTATGGGCCATCTTCAGAGAGAGTAGGTTAAAGTTGTTACAATTTAAACAATCATATCAGTCAATTTTTTGGGAAAAACTTTTTCCAACATCAAGTAACATCAACAATTTTAGCACATGCTTGCATGCATGCAAATTGTATAGATTTAGGCGGACTTTTTGGGCGGCAAAATGTAGCTAGACAACTTCATTTTAGTATATATATAGATAGATATAGATCAAGTTGAACAAAGTTTGGTCAATATTCAAATTTTATTCTTATGTTTATTTCCTTAGCATTAGTTTTTGTAATTTTGGGATTCCATAGCCATAGACAGAGTCGGATTCTAAACAACAAATTATTAGGATTCACGAATACTAGGCATAATTGGAAAAAGAATAAAAAAAATTACACGAACTTTGGGACAGTGTGCAATTTTCAACTAAAACTTTAACTATTGCATTTCATATACATAGGTTTTAATTATTGAAAGTTGCTAGACAGATTGATATGTGTGTGTTCTTTCAGCTGTTGGAGGTCCTGATCAGCATTGACAAGCATTGTCTAGTGTAGATGAGGCCATGACTGAGCTGATTTGGTGTCAAAGGTACTGGGCATTTTTGCTAGTGTCAGAATCAAAGTAGGAACATAAGGGGGTTAGGATTACGGTTTGCGATTTGGATACAAAATTCCAGAGTCAGTTTGGATAGGGGATGTGGAATCCAGTCATGGCCACCATCCCAAGGTAGACGGCCATAGATGGTTCAGAGAGGGCAACGATGGGGGGGGAGCAGGATTTGAGGTAGATATGCGTAAAGATTTGCAGAATTTCAAAAGTTCGTACATGAGACTATAAAAATTGGAAACCGTCCCCAAAGTTTGTATTTTTTGCAACTAACCCTAAATAGCATGCGATTAATTTGCAATGCTGAGCATTTAGTGAGCCATCATATGTGATTAGTATTAAGATGCTTCAGGTCTGACATGGAAAGATTTAGGAGATTTGAGTTGAAGGATAGTACAGAAAAAGGGAGCTTTCAAGCTCCCATGATCACAATACAAAGGTGATCGGTTCAACTCCAATTATCACCAAAGAATGTTTTAGAAATATAACAGGAAGAACATTAGTAAATAAAATAATGAATGTCCAGCCCAGTGTACAGCATGGAATTGCTTTTGTTCTAGAAATGTTTTGGATAAAATCAGAACAATCTATGTATTGAAACACTAGAGATCTATACATCTATACAGAAAGTGGTAAGATTTTCAAGGAATAAAAGACTACATGTCACAAGCAAACAATCTGGAGTTATTGGCTGCCCAAATTTTGACCTCATTAGTTATGTTGATTCTTGAAAATCAATATCAAAGTATATTTTTCGTAGTGAATCATTTTTTTCACTCATCAAGTAGTTTCAAGCAGACCTTGAATAGAACTTCCATTGTGGAAGTCAAGTTCGCATTTTGTGACATCACATTGTGTGTGGTTAAAGTTAATAAAAAAACTAAGTTAAGATATGAGTTCTATATCTAGGCAAATAAGTGCTCTGTTGGTTAATAGCAATTATCTATATGGATTACAATTAACAAAGTCGTAGTTGCAATAATCACATTGATCATAGATAATTAGCCAAACAGGAATACATCAGAGAAAAAGTGATTTTCGAGCACAAAAGATCTTTTAACTAAACCCACGACACCAACGAAACTCAAGTTTCAATAAGAGAAAACGAACAAACTTTTATATTATGGTCGGCACATACAATTAATGAATACCACTATACATTTATGATGTTTAATTTCATCTTATGACTGACGTTTCGGGTGTTTCTTTATAATCATATGCGCCTTAAACTGAGAGAAGCAATTTATATAGGTCAAAGTTAAACATATAGCTTATTCTTTAGATACTGCGCCATACAAGGAGTAACAGTTGAGGAATCAAACAAGTTGCAGATCAGTGAGACACAGAAATTTTGCTAAGGGGAGCCCATTTAACAGGATTATAAGAATAAAATTCTTATATGTATAATTATAAATTATAAAAATAAAATAAATTGATAACTAGATAAATATATACATAATAATATTATAGTTAGGAGGTCCAATTGATAATATCATAAAAATAGAAATCTTGTATATACATATATTATGCATACATAAATTAATTACATAAACTATCAAGATCACACAACATAAATATATAAAAATAGTGGATTAAAGATCTAAAGAAAAGGTTTCGGACAAAAATTATAGCTGAATGATAACACTGTTACTTTGATGAGAAAATCTAAAACTTTTGGATAAAAAATATAAATAAAAATACAACTATTGCTAATAGTGAAAATAAAATAAATAAATTAAAATAATTGTCAACTTACAAAAAGAAGGAAAAGGTTAAAAAAGAGGAAAAAATAGCAATGCCCTTGTCAAGAAAATAATTCTCAACTTAAAAAAAAATTAAAACATCTAGGGGAAAAACCGAATCAGGAAAAGCTAAAACAATAGGGGAAAAAAAAAAACTAAAAACCAAACAGGAAAAGCTAAAACAACTATTAGGAAAAAACTAAAGGCGGGTAAAAAAAAAAAAGCAATGCAATTGTGCCCCTTGTCAAGGGGGGACACAAGACATATTCACAAATATCCAGCACCTTTTCCACTTTGCCAAACTTGCAATTTGAAACTTTTATCAATTATTTTAATATATATATATATTTTTTTAAATCACATATTAATACTAAAAATATTCAAAATTTCATGGGGTCCATTGCCCTCTCTCTTTTTCTTTTTCTTTTTTTTTTTATGTTGAGAGTAATCCGAAGCCGCTACCGAGGTGCGCACCAGGTAAACTCTGCCCCTTTATAATAGTTTGCAAACCGCAAACCACACAGGGAAGGTAAACCACACTTGGCTGGCCAGACTCACACCTAATAGTGTTGGTGGCGGGATTCGAACTTGAGACCTTTGGCCTCAAGAAAACACCACTCCACCACTAGGCTATCGGCCATCCCCAAGAGACACCTAGTGCCCCCCTTGGCCCTACATGGGTCCGTCCCTATTGCAGATGAAGGTGAGCTATCGCAGACATAGGGCTGGTTCATGTATTTAGTTCTTAAGATAGGATGATCGGCAAGATAAAATCTAGACATAGACCCAGTGGAGGAATGTAATAGTGTCATCTATCTGAGGATAAATTCATTGTGATTCATTATGGTCCAATTTTCCAGACATTTCATGGCAGTTTTGAAACTAATAATAAAATATGGATGGGAAAGTGGCAACCTAAGCATGTTCAAGCAGTGTTTAGGTCTCCAAATCCAATCTTTGTATTATTCAGAAATACATCATCTACTATGAGTTGAGAGAGTTCATAAGTGTCTATTATTGTAAAAATTATGGAGAAGTAGCTAATAATCAATGGCAAAGGTAACTCCTATCTTGAGTATGCAGCTCAAGATACAACTCTAATGAGATTAATTAGTACAGCCAAATAGTAAATTTATCAAATTGAACATTTAACGGAACATTGTCGAGACCCAACCAAACAATTTTAAAAAAAAATCTCACGCCTACACCAAAACATACAACCCATTGTCAACACCAAACAAGTCCTATATAAGACCACAGAAAACGCACAGCAATCTAACTCAAGCAATCAACTAAGATCAAATGAAAACCCCCCAATCCCCACCAACTCATACTCATCTCTCTCTCTCTCTCTCTCTCTCTCTCTCTCTCTCTCTCTCTCTCTCTCAGGTGCACACGCACACACACACAAAATTCCAACATGATCATCAATTAAATAGGCATGAGCAGCGAAAGACAAATCAAATATAACATAAACGAAGCACAAACAAGAAAGTTAATCAATCAACTCGTCTAGACAGAACTTAAACTTAATCCCACATAAAAGAAAACAAAACTAACCAATTAAACCACAAAACTCGCAACGAAAACGGTAAGAAAATGAAACCCTACCTGGCGATTGAGAGTAGTGGGATCATGCCTGGCCCAGAAAGCATCAAGCAGCGAGTCATAGCTGCACTCCTTCGGATCATACTGAACTCGGACCACCTCGGAATGATTCGTCGTACCCGAACAAATATCCTCGTACGACGGATTATGCAAATACCCCTGCGTGTAACCAACTTCGGTCTTGGAGACACCTGGCACCCTCTGATAGGCCAGCTCCACCCCCCAGAAACAACCTGCCCCGAATTGCGCGAACTGCTGCCCCGGAGCGGGTATGTCGTCGTCGGGGCCCTGCGCTATTGCCGAGGAGGAGGAATCTACTGGCGAGTCGGCGGCGGCCCGGCCGCCGAAGCCCAGCTTGTTGAGCCAGCTCATTCGGACGGTGGAGGGTTTGAGGGTGGGGGATTTAGTGAAATTGAAGGGTTTCAGTGAGGGAAGTTTAGGGATGGAGAAAGGGGGTTTCAAGAGGGAGGACAGTTGGGGTGTTGCTATGGTCATGGTGGTTGTAGCTGTCGTTTTGAGTAGCATTTTTAGAGAGAGAGATAGAGAGAGAGAGAGAGAGAGAGAGAGAGAGATAGACTACGGGGGAGGGATGACGTGTTGGGGTTAGTTTCTCTGTGTCGAAATTAAAAGAAATGTATTTAATTTTGTAATTTTTGTGTTGTTCAGAAATATCAGATATGTCTAAAATTTAAATAATTTCTTTTTTTTAGCAATTTAAGATTTTGTCGATATTTTTACCTGAACGTTCCATTCAGTAAGTCCATAATCAGACTACCAGAGCATCTTCTTTATTAATAAAAATGAACTCTTTAAGGGTGTTAACAATTATATGAACCCGTTAAGGAATTTTAAGGTGTTAAAAGATTGTTTTTAGGGAGAGAATTAAAAAGCCAGATATATGAGGATCAAGCTAGAAGGTTCATGATATAATGAACTAGACATATTTGTGTACCAATCACATAATTATTGCCTATATATTGTTGGCATTTTAACATTTTTATTAATTGTGATGATAAAATTCAGTATTCAGATACATTTTAGGTGATTTTTGCTAATGAGGAGATTGAAGTTGGAACCTTGCTTGTCCATCTGTATAGGGATACAACTTTTTTCCTTTTCTTTTTATCCACACACGGCACACCTGATATGTGGTATTGAAGAGATTCGAACTCCTGATTTTTGGTCTTCAAGTAAACCTCACTCCATCATTAAGTCATCTCTACCGGGACAAGAGATTTGAATTCTAAATAGGGAAGGGGGGGGGGGGGGGGGAAGAAAGAAAGGAAGATTATGGCATATGTACTAACAAGATAGGATAAGGTCAAAATAGAATGTCTTTTTTTTTTTCTTTTTCTTTTTCTTTTTTTTTTTTTTTTTTTTTTTGAGGAAAAGGAATGTTTGTTTATCATGAGGAGACTGGCTTTTGATTTAAATGTGTTTTAAGCCCACTTTCTTTTTATTTAAGCTCTAAAAAACCTCATGAAAAATCTGGAATTTGATACAGGGTTTTCATCCTGCAAATCAACTAAGTATTAATTCACTTAATAAACTAGAAAAGGTGTACAGTATATTAAAGATATGTTTATTATTCCTTATTTTATTTCAAATATAAGAATGATCTAGATATGTTAGCATACTTGGACATAACTACACCAATCAGTTACTTCCAAAGTTGTGCAATTTCTTCAAAACTATATCACAATTAACAAAATAGGGATGGTTATATCACAACCAAAAAAGGGGATGGTTACTTGCTAAATGTCAATCTTTTACTTTATTACGTCAAGTTGACACTTCAATATTATTCTTAATTAATGTTTTTAAAAGGTTAATTGCATTACAAATAATAAACTCGGGATAGTTAAGATATCCATTTTTAATTTTGGTGTCATTCAATATTACCAATTTTTTATAAAAATCTTGTCGGAATAAAGTGTATTAATTGAGCCTGAATTCAACTTCGGATCAATAAACTGAAAACACTGATAACAGCTCACGTGATGCTCTAAATTTTTAGCTATGGTTATCGTCATTGCTTAGCAAGAATTGAACATGCGACCTCCTAGGAAAGCATAACTTTATGCTATGGGTTGAATCAAGTGTGCTAATGTAAATTTATGTTAATATTTAGAGAGAATTTACAAACACACAGGAAAATTGTTGTGCTTTATTGAATTTTTATTTCTAAATTAAATAATTAGATTAATAATTTTTATGAATATATATTTTAAATTTTAACATAGATGTTTTGTTAAATATAAGTATTATTTAATTGTTATTTTCTATGTTGCATTAAAGGGTTAGTGTTCATCATGTTCAGCCATCAATTTTGAAAAGAGACATGGAAATGATCGAATTTCAGACTCCACATCAATAGAGAAAATTTGGGAATGTTGGATTGGCGGAAGATGGACCCCGATGGGATTGTTGTGCACTTTGAGTTGCTCGATCTTATAGATAGTGCCGTGGTGCTAATCTTCTCGAAGGGAGTGTAGTGGTATAATCCCATGTGTTGTGGGTGGTGTTATGACTCCGACGAAGAAGATTACTACGGTTAGGACTACTCGAATAACCCTTTTGCCTGCAAATTCATTATCTACGAGTTTGGAATATGTTTTTACTTAAATGACTTATTATCACATTATGAGTTATGACACCACCTTCCAATCAGTGAAATTTATTGATAAAGAAGCTCGTTTTTCATTTAATTTTCTTCTCGAGAGTAATTCGAAGGCATTGAACCTATGTAACATATTTATGTTTAATTGATTTTCAAATTTCGAGAGGTAGGGTTGTGAGATTATTCAAATTTTTACACCTTAGAGGGGGCTGCAGATTTTCTGATTACAAAACATAAGGAGAATATTCGAGGATGGGGGATGATCTCTAGATGAGGTTTTGAGGGGAGACTATATAGTGATGATGATGATGTGAGTGATGTGGGGGATGTATGTCTTCAACTCCAAAATATCATACAATAAGAAAACTAAATGAGGATGATTTTGAATCCAAAGATAAGGAAATTAATGAGGATGAATATGAGTCGGTTGGAGACCGTGCCTTGGAAGATTTCAATGTTTGAAGTTATCTGATACTAAAAATGATATATGAATATATAAAGAGAATCCGGTGAGAACCATTTCGTTTGTGAGAACTCAGAATCAATCTCAACCACACAAGTTTTGATCTCACTTGTTCATATTTAACACAATAAGTGGTGGCAAACATGTAAATATGTTAAAGTTGAAAAAAAAAAGTGGCATATTGGTAAATATGCTGAACTTCAAAAGTGTGGTTCTTTTTTTTCCGTTAAAATTTAGAAGATCATGCCATCATGTTTACACAAATAATGTAGAAACTTTAAACAATCATATTTTGCTCCTTTTTAATCAGATTTATGCAAACTATATATCAAATTAAAACTTTTTTCACCCTTTCAAAGATTTAATCGGGTGTCAAAAGTGTTGGTAGATAAAATATCCGAGCAATTCTATTCGTTCCCATATTTGAAAAACTAAAAATAGAGCTTCAAAATTTCATTTCAGTTCTATTTTCAAAACGAGAAAACCGAGCAGGTGAGCGTCAAGTTTGAGCCCGGACGAGTGGAGGGGAGCTACAATAACTAAAGGCTGGAGGAGTGCCTGGAAGCCGTATCGTCGCCGCCTGCTATCGATCGCGGCCTCCCCTAGTGAAATATTTTCTGATTTCGTTCATATTCGAATATGTTGTAGATGTCAAGGCATAAAATATAATTTTCTTATAGGGCTCATAAAATACCGACAATCGGATTTCGATCAAGAGGCCAGAGGATCGCCGTTGCCGCTACCATGTGTGCGCCACCCTCGTGGCGGCTCAATCAAAAGTTCATGTTTTAAATGTTCCCCATTTCACATGTTTTTGTCTAGACGAAGTATTTGCACTACTCTATTATTTTATTAAATATTTTTGTGCAGATTACATCTTTACGTGTGTGTGTAGTCTGAAAAATTCGAAAACCTCATACTTGTATGAGAAATTATTTTGCATGTTGTCAATTAAATTTAGTAATTTTTTGAAAGTTGGAAATGTTTGTGATGCGGATTTGGTAAAGGTAGAGTAAAATAGCAAATGGTTAACCTCCATTTCCTTTCGATGTTTTCGGTCGGTTTACTTCAAAACAAATCACTGAATTTAATTCTCTAAAGAGTCGAGTTGAGAATAAAACCCTAGAGTTGTGCATTATAGTAGGAATCATGTTAGTTAGACATAAAGCTCCTGATTAATTTAAGTTTAGTTTAGAAAAATCCCATAGCAGTTTTAAGTTAAAGTTTGTATTACATCGGACTAGTTGAGCTAGAGAGAGAAAACTAGAAATGATATTTCAGTAGTTAGCTTCCCAGAATACCCTAGCAGGGTGGGTTTTTTTTATTGTATAAACTGTATCTTTTAAGTTATTAACCTCTGTTTCGGAAGTTAAAATATATATCCTTATCAAAAAAATATTTTAGCTCTCATCTACGGTAACTCGCATCAAGTTAAGAATGATTCTGCTCCCTTGCCCAAGTTGGCTCATGGGGTGTGTGCACAAGACATTCATTTGGACGGTCTAGCAAGAAGATCGATAAGCCAGTTATATGAGTTTAGTGGGAGTCAATGTCAGATGAGAGAGAGCGTTCAAAAAAGAAAAAAAGATTTGGCATATGTAGAATTGGTTTTATCTTTTAAAAACGTTCTATTATATGCTATTTACAGTTGATTGGATATTGATTGGATATGTTTGCTCAAATGATTTATAAAACTCTTGATCCACTGAGTGCATTAGTACTCACATCCAAATTATTTCAAATATTTTCAGGTTGACGATATTGGTGGCGGCGATCTGTGTTGCTATTGTGGGTTGGTTGGGCCTTTTGTGTATCATATCTTTGTGATTATTCTCTACATATACGGTTCTTTCATTATTATTATCAAATAATGTTCTATGTTTCTGTATTAACTCTGAATATTCTGTCTAGTAATATGTAGCATATTATGATTTCTAGATGAGCTTTCGAATAGTTGATCATTGAGATCTTGTTGTCTTTTTCAATGGATGAATCTGTTTTGTTTATATACATTAAATCTTGTCTATGCTTATTTCTACTGAGTTTTGATGTCTGTTGGATTATGTTTTCTTCCATTGTTTGTATCTGAGTTCGTTTGACTTCTTATAATACATTTAAAAATGTGAATTTTCTCCGGTTATTGAGATTATGCTGCCAAATTTCTAGAAAGTATAACTTCTTATTCTTATAAGTATTTACATTAGCTCTTCTATTCTACAAAGTTAAGTGTAACAATGTCCCTTTTCCCTAGTAAGGCACCGATCCTCTGGTCTTAGTTCTTCCGCGACTGAGGCTTTACATAACCAAACACTATATATTATGTAATACATATTACATACATATTAATGCACCAAAACAAACATAATATTGATATCTTATATAATAAAAGACATCACAGACAAACATATCCAACCTTATAACGTGTAATTGAATATATGTTCATATTAGTATTATATTGCTTTCATTTGAGCAAATCAACTCGTAATTAGAGACGGAGCCAGGGGGCTGGCGGTGGCTGTGCCCCCTCCACCCCCAATTTTTTGATATTCCTACTATATATATATATATATATACATACATATATATATATATATGATATGATATAAATTTTTTATTAAGTTTTGTTTTTCCCCCCCTCAAAATTAATTAATGAAGTAGTGCAGGTTGGGCTAAAGCCCAACATGAAAATAAATAGATGAAGTCTTCATTTAATAGTTAGATAATTAATGAAATAAAAAAATTAGTTTCTTTTATCTCATTTATGATTGATGATTTTTTAGCTAACTCAAATAAGTTACTAATTATTTTTGTTATGTTTAATCAATTATTGATGGGTTTGATTACATGAAGAAGCAACGTGAATAACTTAAAATGCATAAACATAATAAGATTAGTGAACATTATTTTTTTATATTGCTTTAGTTATTTAATATTTATGATTTTTTATGTTATTTTATGATAAACATGTGATATGGTATAATATATATATATATATATATATATATTTTGCAAAGTTAATTCTATCATGTATGAGAGACTTTGATAATTGACTGGTCTTGTTAATTATAAGATAATTTATATTCGTATATTTTTATCATTTGTTAAATATTTCTAAGCAAAATATTCATATGTTGTGGAACAAAATATTATTGATACATTGATATTATATGTGTGTGTGTGTGTGTGTGTGTGTATAAATATATTCAGTTTTTATAATTTGGAATTCGAGAAAGTTCGTCCCCTACCAAAAAATCCTGACTCCGTGCCTGCTCGCAATAACATGTGTCATTCTTTCATTTTAGCATGGTTATATATATGTTTATATTAGCATTATATTGCTTTCATTTGAGCAAATCGAAATTGAATGAAAATAACATGTAATTTACTCGCAATAGCATGTGTCGTTCTTTCATTTTAGCATGACAAAATTGCATGAGAATAAAATGTGAATTTATTCGTAATAACATCTATGTTGTTCATTCATTTAACCATGATTATATGTTCATAATAGCATATATATGATCACATTAATATCATATTTTTTTCATTTTAGCATGACGTGATAATTAGAAAACATAGAAATATTTGAATTACCGTACCATAAACTCGAATTGAGTTGGAATAAACCCTAATTGAGATGGAATGAAATCTAATAGAATAACAAAAATACTCATCATATCATGAAAATATACTCATAATAGCATAGTCTAATACTCATAACAATATGATTTTTTTTCATAAAACAAGTAAATTTACTCGTAATATCATCCGCGTTGTTCATTTATTTAACCATAGCTATATGCTCATAATAGCATGAATATACGTTCATGTTGTCATTATTTGCTTTTATTTTAGCATGACGAAATTGCATGAGAATAACATGTAAATTTCCTTATAATAGCACGTGTCGTTCGTTCATTTTAGCAAAGTTATATGCTCATATTAGCATTGTGTATTACTTTCATTTTAGCATCACCAAATTGCATAAGAATAAAAAAAAATACATAAATTATTGAATTGTCATAAATCCAAATTGGTACGGAATAAACCCTAGCTAATTGAGATGAAATGAACCATAATTAGAATGTAATAAATTCTAAAAATGAATGTCTTGTATTTCTCATCCCTATTTTTTCAGATAAAAAGATGTATTCAAAATCTCTAACATGTAACCCATACCAATACCATTTATCACATATATTAGCAATAAATTAGAATAATGTTATCAATATCAACATGATTCATATGTTTTTAACATGAACCATACCAGCATAATGTGTGTGTGTGTGTGTTTGTGTATATATCATTTTAACATGAACTATAACTAATAATAACATCAACAACGGAAAAAATTTCCTAGATGAACACCCAAATCAAAATTAAATATGATATATGATATATGATATAATTGAAGAAGATGAACATACGAATTAGTAAGAAAATTTGAAGAAGATGAAATAAGGTGGAATTATATGATAATTTACGCAAGAAAAATAATCTTCAATCGCAAAGAATAATATTATCTATAAACAAATTAATCAAATAAAGAATTCTAAATTTCAAATCCATATCTGAACGTATAATAAAATAAAATAAAAATAAAAAATTCAAAGTTATATTTGACCAACAACATCAATTTTGCGCATATAGAGCAAACCTTATAATATGTGTGTGTGTATATATATACGCACACGAGTTGAATAAAAATTACACTATTCAATATAGGAACTAGGAACTCATCTTATATCATCCATTTAGATGATCTAATGACTAAAAATAAATGTCAAGGTCAAGGCAAAAAATAAGGAAGGCAAAAAATAAGGAATAGCGGGTATAGTTGTCCAATCCTCATAAAAAAGCTGATGTCATCATTTTTTTAAAAAAAATCTTAAAAACTTTGAACAATCATAACTCACTCATTTCAAATCGGATCAACACAAATAATATACCAAATTAAAGATCTTTTCATGCTCTTTAATTCAAGATCAGTCATGAATATGTTTGTTCAAATAAATATAGACGAAAAATACAAAATATACATTTTTACTCGTATCCAGCGCGAAAATGCTTTCGTTAGCTTTTAAATAATGGTTCGTCAGCATTATAATAAGTTGATAACGTATCCTAACGAAGCATTTGTTATATGCTAACATATTGCATTGATTGTGCTAATGAATGATTATCATAAGATTAACGTAGTACACATACTTATATTGTTATTATGATTTATTACATTTCAATTATGACTTATAATTATTTTTTATGATTTAATTTTTATGTTTTAGTTACTAATTGATTATTATATATTGTTTATTTCATCAAATTAGAACATATTAATTATGATTTTCTTCATCCATTTATGGGTTATACCTTATGCTAATGATGAATTATTATATGCTAATATAGTTTATTCGCAGTGCTGATAAAACAATATCATTATGCTAATGTTGTATATTTATATTGCTATTATGATTTATTCCATCCAATTAGGGTTTATAATTAATTTTTAAAATTTAATTCTATTTTTTAGACCATTGGAGTTTATTATATCAGAATTATGGTTTATTTCATCCCATTTGAATTTATAATTACTCTTTAGAATTTATTTTTTTGTTAACAATATGAGAAAAACTTTTATTAGCATAACGATAACGCTTCGTTAGCATGATGATAATATTTCGTTAGCATGATGCTAATATTTCGCTAGCATGACGATATGTTATAAAATTCTCCGCGATTTTTATAAGAATTACCAAATTATGTTAATACCTTCGCGCGAAAAACTTATCAAATATTACAGAATTGCCACCACCCCTTTTAAGTAAATTTAGGTCATAGATCTTTATTGATTGTATAGTGTGAGCTGATGGGTTCCTAATTCTTACACTAGGATTGATTTGCACTATAATCACCCTCTATATCTATATATATATATATATATATATGTATATAAATATATATCACTTTGTTATTATTAATAAATTATTAACATCTATCACAATTTTCTCCAATTTTCATGTTTATTAAATGATATACGAAAAAGGAGAGAAGAGAGATAGAAGACACTGGACAGGCGAGCAAGAGAGGGGGAGAGAGGGAAGAGAGAGATATATATAGACAGGTGGATGGAGAGAGATAGAGAGTTGGGTTTAACAAGAGAGGATAGAGGGTCAAGGGTCATAACCTCCCAAACAAATATATTAGTTATTGAATTATCATAATATCATTCACTTAGTTTTAAAGAATTACAAGCATGCCATTTTTTCTTTGATAAAAAATTGATTAAATTGTGGTCATCATTATCTAAACAATGAAGGGATTAAATGAGTTCACAGTTCCCACATGAAGAAAAGTTATTATCTGAACTCTTCTAACGGATTGTGACCTGTTACCGTCTCATATAATTTTTTTTGTCTTTTATCAAAGCTCAAAGACAATTACAAATAATTATATACGAAGTGAAACTCACGGCATGAGATTTCTTATTACATTTTCGAGTTACAACTTATATCTATTTAATTTCATTATGTATCATCAATGTATACGCCACGTGTGTTAATTTACATACTCATATTTGATGACATCATGAATCTACGTACGAATGACATGTATTGATGACGTGGAAAATCAAGCTTAGTTAAAGTAGAAATTCACAACCATTCAAAACTCAAACACGCAAACTAAACGAAATCATCGAGCTCATCGAATTTCTTCCTTGCTTGCCCCATCTCACTGAAAATATAATCACGCAACAAAACTAACTATACGAATCACCAAACAAATAACAGAAGACATACGAGAGAGAGAGCATTAACATTTAGCAATACACACATGCATGGATCTCGAATTAAAGACATAGTATACAAGAGATCAATGCTAGGAGAATAGGTAATTCCAGTGTAGGGCGGTTGAGAAAAGGGGTTGAGTTGGAAGGATCGTTGGTCTTGGATGATCCAGGGGGCAGAGACCCCCCCGGCTGCGCCTGAGGTGCTCCGATGGGTGAAGCGGTCCGATTGTCGAGAACGTGAACATGAAGCTTCATGCCGCCGAGGCAATGCAACCTGTTGCCACACACGAAATACCTTTCGCCCGGACTAGTCAGAGCGAACGATGTGTTCCCATTACTACTCGATTGTAGTACATTGGTCATGTTGCACCCCTCGTAGTTTTCCTCGCTCACCTCGCTCACTGAATGGTATTGTGAGTATTGGAACACTGCATGCATGAGTCTATATGAGAGAGAGAGAAGAGAGAATGGAATAATTAACTAATTCACTTACGTAAGGTGTCGCCGGTAGCAAAAGTCTTGTCCTTGGCCCAAGAATCAAGGTCAGTGCTGATATCCCAGCCGGAGTTATCGCCTACGACGTAAACAGTTTTTGCTGAACATTTCAAGGAATAGAACAAGAGAAGTGTTGTGATTAGCAGCAGTTTATTTTCCATTTCAGAATCTAGCTAGCTACTCACACACCTAGCTGCTGCTAATTATAAAGAATTTTAATGCTGGATGCTTCTCTCATTAGATTACCTAACATCTTAAAGCAAGATTAATCCGTTTTAATTTGTAATTAAAAATTATTGATCTAACAAAAATGTTTTCTACGGATATATATAAACTAAACGAGTTCAAGACACCTTTTGATGAAAAAGAAGTCGCGTTTTAATTACTAGTTAGATTAGCTAACATAAACAGTGGCTATTTTGCAAAGTCACTAATTAGTTTCCAATATAAAAAAAGAAAGGTAAAAGCGTGTTTGTTGGCAGGTTGGCAGGGAGTTGAACCCCTTTCCACCCAAACTCCAAACTAACCTTTCCTTTTGACTTATAATTATTTATCATCAACACAATAAGCAGCTACTCTATATGTGAAAGTAACGACAATAAGCACTACCTTGTTTATTTTTTTTGGTAGTAAACAATTATAACTTTCTCCTTTTTAATCTGATTTATAAAAAAATATATCAAATTGAAAGTATTTTCATGATCTTTTTAATTTAAGATCCTTCATGATCATGTTTAGACAATTAATAAAAAAATATAAAATTATTCATTTTTCACACACACACACAAGCTCTAAATAAAATTAAATTCTAAAAAATAACTATTAACCATAATTGAGATATAATAAATACTAATTGAAATTAATAAACACTAATTGAGATAAATAAGTTCCAATTAAAAATGAATAAACTCATATAAACTAAGTACTGTATCAGACGAATACTTTTCATCGCTTCAGCCTCTGAGTCCAATGTTTATATAAAGATATTAGCTACAAAGGTAGGCGGCAGATGAAGGCTCAACACCTGATTATAGTCTAAGCAGGTTTAAGTATAAACCAATCAAAATAAATAAACTTTTAGCCCTAATCTCCACCTAGTCTCATTGGGGCTGGCCAACTATCTCTGATTGAGACCAATAGATACACATTAAAGGGGCATATAATGCCATGTACATGGTGATGGGATAAATTGCAAGACAATTGAGATCATCAATCATAGTAACATGATAAAAATAATCAGGCCTCTCCAGCTTCACACATTCAAAACAAAAGTCAAACAATATTAGGAATATTAGTCTTAATGTATCACACTAAATTCTACTACATAACTTCCTCAACTCAAATACACCATGAAAGATTGGGCACCAGAAAATGATCAGCCGACATCACTTCAAAGCATAGATCAGCATTTTCTTGTCTGGTCTTCATATGGGTTTGATCTTAAAGTGTAGTGAGATTAGAGAGAAAACGAAACATTTTAGGTCCTGCAGCAGCATAAGACAGCAAAAAAACATCACTTGCTGATTTTGGAATCTACTAAGATGAGGAAAGCAAAACCCATCAAATTTTGAAGCAATAGGAGAAAAGTCAGGAAGTTATATAAGTTAATAGTAAATAGCATCTTGACAGCTACATCACGAAATAATGACATATAACATCCCCAAATCAAACACTAGGCGTAGTGCTTAGAAAAATCTTTATCCAAGAATTTTATTATAACATTCATAAACTCATACAAATACGAATCAACCAAAAACTAACTATGCAGCACTGGTCAAATTGAAAATTAACCCCCACCCCCTTTCCTTTCTTATTGTATTCCATTGAATTATAACTGACGATAATATATTCAGCTTCTAATAATTCCTGCAGACACCACTATCTGTATAGTGACCAGACTAGTAACTGGCGTATTTTCTTTCTTCTGCGGGATAAGATTTAAGAAAAGGTGCAAATACATACTTTTATTTTTACCTTGAGGGGCATATTCCCCCCCCCCCCCTAATATTTTTTTTGGTGCAAATTAAGCCCAAAAACGTTTTTTGGGGGGCAAATTGTCCCATCAAATGACTGACTCTTAACCATAAAGGAAGGGGGTATTTGCACCTTTCCCCAAAAACTTATTACATGGGACAGAGTCTCATTGTGAAGACTGATGAATGGACTAAAATTCTGCTTGACCATGAAGTCAAGTTCCCAAAGACTTGTAGAAAACCTTTTTCTCCGAAACTAAGGGTTTTTCACCTTGGACCATGCTAATAATGAGGCACTGATTCTATGTGCAAGTATCCAGTTTCATTTATTAAAACATACTGGGGAAGAATTTGCAGAAAGAAAAAAAAACAGTAATAACTAAACATTATCCTCCACAAAAGAGTTAAACCAAATTGTCTTCAAAAAAACAATGCCGTTAAATGCAATTGTCTAGTTCAAGAAATTGCTTACGGTCAGAAAAGCCCACAAACTATAAATGTTGATGTACCATGTCTGTTAGAATCATATTTGCCTTTTGGAAATGGTGTGAGGCTAGCCAAATAGCAAAAGCATAAAATATAAGCGCTAGTTACTCTCTTATTTTTTGCTTGTTGGTTTATAGCTAATTAATGAACATGACATAACTATGCCCTATCTGATTTTGCAAACTCAATTATCGTCTACACATTGCACATTGTACAGGTAAATAACCTAAATCCCTTTTAATCCGAGCCACCTCCAAAAGAAAAGAAAAAAAAAAACAGGATTTAATAGACCTATCTAAAGAAAAATATTTCATTAAAGTTACTATGAGATCCTTTTTCAACATGAATAAGAGCCAAACAGGTTTTCAAGCAAAGCTACTTAGCATCTGAGATGACCATGTATGCTCATGTTCTCTCTAAGAGAATGGGAAAGAAACCTATAAATTCATGAAAAATGCTAAGTTAATCTTGAGACTCGATCTACTTAACATATGAAAGCAAGACTACAAGTATCTTTTATTTTATTCGTGCACTCAGAAGAACCACCCGGACAACAAACATGTACGTGAAGAGGTGAAGGGAATTGAAGAAAAAAAATAACTTGAGGATTCCTCATTTTAAAACTTTGCCAGGATATGATACCATAAATCTTGTAAAGACTTTTCATTCCATATACTTCTTCCTTCTAACACCTCTGAGTTCATAATCCAAAATTTCGTCCAACATGTCTTAACCAAACACATTAAGACAAGCCAATACGCCAAAATACTCGCCAAGGTTCGGCCGGAAATCGCCCCTGAGGCTCCACGCCTCCACCCCACTGCCTTCTCATGAGGCTTAAGCCTCAGTTCGGCCGAGGCGAGGCGTTCTCTGATTTTTAATTTTTTAGGGCTGTTTTCATATGAGCTTTGATTTAATTGACTCAAAAACATGATGGGCTTTTATTTAATTGACTCAAAACATAATGGGCTTTGATCTATTTGACTAAAAACATAAAAACCCCAACTCCCCAAGTTTTCTTGCTGATTGTCTCCTCACCATCACAAATTGCGAAATCGCGGCAACCGTGTAAAAAAAATATGCTCTCCTCTCAGCCGACACGAAGACAGTTAGAGCTCTCTTCATCTGTACAGCTCGCCTCTCCTCTCCTCTCAGCACACACAAAGACAGCTAGAGCTGCTAGACAGATAACATGCTGGCTGCTGCTATGATTTGAGGAAGAGGAATTTTGAGGAGAGACTAGGAGTGAAAATGGAGATTGTTTCACTTGATTTGATTTGACTATTTGAATTTAATTTATAATTTTAAGATATTAAACTAGTACTTTAATGACATTTAAGAATTTTTTATAGAATTTATATTGTTTGGTATAATTTATATGAGTTTATGTGCAAGGTTATGAGCTAAGAATTATATTTATTCTTATTCTAAAAACGTTTTTTTGAACCTTGGTTAAGAATGTCTGGACTTTCCCGACTCTATCTTTCCTGGAGCAGTAAAATAATCTTCGGTAAAAAGGACACCAGACTGTACATGAATGAACAAACAGGTATCTACAAACCTCCACGAGTTTATTCACAACCTATTTCCATGGAGATTATATCATATTTCCGCATCTAAATTCTACCAGTTGATACAAGAGTAACCTTGTTGATAAATTATCCTAAAAAGACACATGATTACATACCTAAAACCCTAAAACACTCTCAACCGCGAAATATCTTCTCAAGTCAAAATTAACATTAGCAACCAAAAAGTGAAGAAAAAATCGTACCTGAACCAAATAGTAGAAGATCCTCAAACCCTCAGGATCTTTACTAGTCTGGACGTCCATGAGAGAGCCAATCTTGGACGTGGTGAAAGAGATATGCTCATTTCCCATCACAATTTCCAGCTCCTGCCTTCCCACGCGGTCCGGCTCCGGCCAATTGTTGTCGTCTTCCTTCATTATCTGCAACACAAAACAATCCCCAATAAACCCTCTATCCAAAACCCTAACAAAAATTGGGGGAAAATAGTGAGAAATCCGGCGCCACCTCGGAGTATGCGACGATGCGGCGGCACTCCTTGAGCACGGCGGGGGTGAGGAAGACCTCCTTGCGAATCATGGTATCGTTCTTGTAGTTGGAGTTGTTAGCGTAGCGGAGCTTGCCGTCGGGGCGGAACTCGAATTCGAGGAATTCGTGGCCGAATTTGCCCTTGTGTCCGACATAGTAACGCAGATAGAACTCTCCGCTCTCGTCTCCCTCGGCCATTGCTGCTGCTTCGAGGTTTCTGCGGGAACAACGCAAGGATAGGGTTCAATTTTATTTTTGGATCGGGCGGGCTTCCTTTTTACTACAGCTGTTAATATGGGCTTATTCCATGGGCCGGGCCGCCCTAGATCTATCTATTTTAATGATGCGCTGACTATTTGGGAAAAAAAAAGATACTTATGCATGTCATCAACTTTAAGCTCTTTTACAAATATGTCAAAAATAATTTTAAAAAAATGTTTTTTCATATTTTTTGCATAAACATTATCTGATCAAATTTCAGTGTTGGATTGCTGATAAAAATATCATATGATCTAATTTCAGGAGTCGAATTGCTGACATGGCACATCAGAGTGTACCGTGAAAAATCATATTTAATCTCAATGTGGAATATTAATATTCACATCATTTTAAATATTGAACTTGGGTGTACGTACTTTGTCAATACTCTGATACCAAAAAATGGATTCAATGATATTTTTGTAAAATTGTGGAAAAAATATATTATTTTTTTTTTTGCCATATTTTGAAGTTTGTGACATTTTTGCAAAACGAACAAAAGTTCAGGACACAAGTATATATTTGACCAAAAGATGAATGCCAATGCTATTTGATGCCTTTAACAATTCAAGATCTTTTTTTAAAGAATTTCAAGATTAAATTTTAGGTGGTCATCATTTTAATTTAAATTCCTAATTATGTATAATTATGCACATTGTATTTTGTACAGAGTTCCAAATACTGGCTAAAGGCATGTAACAAAATACTTTTCAAGGAAAAAATATAAAGTCATGTTTTTTCAACCACGTACACAAAAATCTCGGATGCATATCAACTCTAGTGCAAAATGCAACTCTTAACACCCTTCTAGGGTGTATATAGACAAGAGAAGGACATCTGTTTTTGGCTACAAATTAATACCCATTGCACTATCATTTTATGACAATATGTGATAAGTGATTTCTACGATTAGGAGATGAAACACTCTTTATGATAAAGGATTCTCTTGAATACTCATTAGTTAAATGCATATAATATTAATTTCTTTAAACAACAAAGAAAAATAGAAAAAAAAAATACGTACATCATTTACAAATTAAGCATTTCTGAACTTTAATTATTAGACTTTTGCTGTCTCACGATAAATAATATTGAATTCCCTGCTCAATCTGACATTTAATCCAAAACTAGACAAAATTGAGACATAGATATATAGCAACATACAGTATATATTTGGTTTAATTATTTGGACTTAAATAAAAAATATAGATTGTGGTTAAATCATTTTAATTTGTTTCCATACCCCAAAAAGAAAAGTCAAAATCTATACGTGAACCCGATTTTAATGGCCAGGTCCACAAACCCCGCGAATTTTAATAGTCCTTTTACTTTTTCCATGCACAGATAAAGTTGTTAGAAATTGTTTTCCATTATTTATTTTAATATATATATATATATATATATTGATATTGATGATGTTATTCATTATAGTTAAAGAAAAAGTGTAGTGTGTACGTATATAAGTAAGTGATTGTATTATCAAAAGTAGGTAGAAATCTTTCCAATATATAGCAATAATTTTGTTAGCATGCACAAGTAGAAAAAGGTCATAATCCATCCACATGTACCGATCCAGCAGCACGAATAGGTTTTCCGACGATCCTTACAGCTACTATGCATCATCGTCGCCGTCGTCGAAAGTCCCGACGGCTCTGAGAGCGCTGTCCGACAGCGGAGGCAGCGAGCTGCCGATGTACGAACCGCTGTCGGAGGCGGCTAAGAAGGAGAAATCTCGCACCAAGTTTGCAGAGAAGGCCGTTCATGCCATCCCTTTAGTGCTTCTCCTCTGCGCTCTTATTCTTTGGATTTTTTCTAATCCGGGTTAATCCTTCTCCTTAATTAATTCCTCACTAATTTACATTTATTTTCTTAATTTGTGCATTTCACGTGCATCACATTTTCTATTAAAGTTCAAATATTGTTACACCATAATTAATTATATCATCGATACATGCAGAATATGTATATATATATAGTTGTTAATTAAATAAACAAAATATAGGAGATGAAATTAGTTAATATTATAATTTAGTGAAATATGAATTGAAAGTCCTGTTCTATGATAATATGTGTTTTTTACATATTTACTGGAAGCGTGCTTCATGTTGATCGATTATTAATGAAGGTATATTAATTTGAAATTGATGATGATGTTTCATGTTTCGTATTCATCAAATAATTATTATGTATCAAACAATCACCCGAAAGAAAAAAAGTACACTGGATCGTGCATCCTGATCCTTCCCATAATAGGAGAAGCTATTTAATTATGGTCTAAATGCTAAGTCAAGTTTTATTTATAAGATTCTCAATTATATAAATGTATATTATATTTTAATTTTAATATGTAAAACACGTTCATACTTTTATTTTTTATTTCAATAGGTCCCTGTACAATTTTTTTGTTTTAACAGGTCCTTCTATTTTTTATAATTGATATCATTCAATTATTATTTAATGGAATTAACAAAGTTATTAACTTTTTTTTTGTTATTTAACATGCATTACAATTATTAAAAGTAACAAATTAAACTTTAATAATAAAATTAAAGAAAATAAAAAACCTCAAAGAGAAACCAAATGGGAAAAAATTAGTAATAATCAATTATTTAATTAAGTAGTGAGGTTATTTGTTCTTTTTTTTTTCAATTTGAAAATTAGAACTAGAAAATTAAAATGCTTGAAGTTTTGATTGACAATGATGGCGGCGAAGAGAAAACTAATTCCCAGAATTCATGATGGGGATTCGGAGTTCCCACGAATTTGCAAGTTTTTTTCCTATTAAAAAAATACTGAAATCTTTTCTTTTCTTTTCTTTTTGTTTTTTATTAAAAAAAAAGACGACAGATTACAAATTTTTCGTTTAATTTATCCTTTAGTTTTTTTTTCTCTCTAAATTTATTATTGGGGTTTGGAAAAAGGACGACAGATTACAAAAATGTTCCATTTGATTTCTATTTTAGGTTTTTTTCCTTTAATTTTATTATTGAGGTTGAATTTTCTATTTTTTATAGGTTAAATAACGGAAAAGTTAACAACTCTGTTAGCTCCGTTAAATAAGTATTGAATAATATCAATTATGGAAGTAGAAGGACCTATTAAAATAAAATATATATAGAAGTAGAAGGATTTATTAAAACAAAAAAAATGTATAAGAACCTATAAAAATAAAAACTAAAAGTTCAAGGACTGTTTTGCCTTTTTAATATTACACTGGCTGTCGAAATTAATGCCATGCATATGTAATAATCTATTAAAGTTGACTAATTGGTGCAAACCCAAAAAAAATCCAATCATTACATATTATGTGAGGAAGAAAATTATTTCTTGCCTTCTTAATTTTGCTAAAAAACCCCCAAAAATTAAAAATATATCCGAAGGGCAAAGTCTAAGAGACACCAAATGCGAGTATCGGTTGTGTGTAGGTAAATCAAAAGGGAAGAAAAAATGTAAAAGAAAAACGTAAGAATTCATTGATGAAGAGAATATTAAAGCATATATATATGTAGCTCGGAAATTTAACTCCTTCAACCATCGTCCTAATTTGCTTCTACAGCATACTGCACATATATATATGCATGTGTGTGTGTGTGATTATTATAATGTAACGAACCCATAATGAAAAATATGTGTTGAACTATGTATGATGTGACATATATATATATATTTTAAAAAAATGAGTTTACTTATGAATATTGCATGCAGACATAAACTTAAGAGGAAGTTCTGTTGCGGAAGAAATAGAAGGAATGGCGAGTGAAGGGGACTTGGCCAGCGATGATACAGCCCATTTACCTCTGCACCTTGGACGCCTCGACGATCCCCTAACACACACCCACACTATTTTGTCACATAATAACACACCCTAACGAACCTCTCTCTCTCTCTCTCTCTCTCTCTCTCTCTCTCTCTCTCTCTATTTTGGCACTTATTCGATATGATGGCTTTATATGAAATAGGTTGCTTCATCGTGTGAGGTATTTTTGTTTAATATACTTTTCGGCTAGTTGGTTTTAATATATTGCACTATATTGACGATGACAAAAACACTAGTGTTTGAGTTCCATTTATTATTATTATTATTATTATTATTATTATTATTATTATTATTATTATTATTATTATTATTATTATTATTATTATTATTATTATTATTATTTGTTTGATGAAGATCAATAATGCCGTGTTTTGCAAATTCTATACCCAAAGAACTAACTTTATATTGGCTTGCTAATATACATATATATATAGGTAATGAATATAATATTATAAGTTTCAAAATATTGACTCACGTGTTATCCTACAATTTGCTAATGCTTCAGAAATTCTTATGTCTATAGGTATATATAATGTATATATTTTATATGTTAAGAGAACAAGCATGTATAGAGTACTTTTGGTTACTTACAATTTGATTCATAATATTTGGGCATGTTGACTGAAATAACTGAATATGTAAATAATTACAATTTAATTATCAATATTTGGATGTTTTAATTAACTTAAACAACCCAACATTTTAATACTTACAAATAATTCCCAACTTATGAACGTTTTAAAGAAATGACCTAATTTTTCCAGCAAAAATGATCTTCCATTATACAGGTTGCCTATCTCTCTTTAGAGTAAAGGTGCCTGAAATTAGTTGAAATAATATTTTTAGTGAAAATATAAATTGAAATTATTAAATGTTGTGTCATTTATATTAAAACATCAAAAAGTTTGGAATTAAAATGTAACTATTAAAAGTTTGGATCATTTTTGTTAAAACGTTCAAACATTGAGAATTAAATTATAAGGAGATAGCTACACCCGACATGCACATTGGATTGGAAGATTGTACTCATTTTATTTAGTTTGTAAATACAATCTCATTGAAATTGAATTGAAAATTAGATTATTGCAAGACCTTTATTTATTTAATTAATATGTTCATTATTTATTAACTTTAATACATTTAGAGAAAGTTCCTAAACCATTATAAATAATATGACATGATCACACATTGTGATGGTGATTACGGAATATATGTCTTTAGAACTTTGATTTTAAATTAGTTTCGAGTTAAGATACTTTACAAGATGGGGTATTGTAATGTCAGAAATTACTCGCACATATAATATATGTTCATAAGATGAAAATGGCATGTTGTATTGAAATTAACATAGTGACATAAATGTATATATGTGGGTGCATGTTGGAGAATAAGTACACTGATCTGACCTAATGAAAACTATTAAATAAAATTTATTGTAATTTTACTATAATACTCTAGCCTCTCACTACCCACTACTATTACACTTTATGTGTTACATAATTCATATATGCTTGATTAGTTTCATGTCAATTGCATTTATATTGGTGTGTGTGTGTAAGCATGCCTATGTTTATTTGCTCATTTGACATAAGTTAATGATTTCTAGATTTAAAGTTATATTAGCATTTCTCATGTGCGATGCACATATTTTAATTTATTAAAAAATGTGTTTAAATAGAGAACATGACAAAAATAAAGTTAAATATTAAATTTATTTTTTCTAATTGAAGTATTTTATCTAATTTTTGAGGTATACACAAATTAAATATTATTTAATGAAAATTAACTCAACAAAATTATTAGACGCATCTAATTGTTTTCCTTTGTAAAAAAATATATCAAAATACACAAAAAATAAACAAAACAAATTGAGGTAAAACAAAAACGATCACGTATGGATCAAACACAAAAAATCCACTATTATACAATATAAAGTAAGGCATTAAAAATGAAAAAAGAGTTATAATTGAAACTTGAAATCCAGTCTTGAAGCTTCTTCAGTCCTCTTCATTCATATTCTTCCTTGCAATTTTTTTTTTTTAAATTCTTGAGAAAAAACTATAATGTACATTTACTTTCTCTTAATCAAAATTAATCACCTTCATTATGCTCGATTCAATGCCTAAATCTTGATTCTTTAATTTATATATATGTCACTATAAAGTAATCTCATTATACATTTCGTAGCTTTGTAGACTGAAAAGATTGTTATTTTCATAATCTGTGTGTTTGTGATATTGGTTGTCTTTCAGGCTGCATTTCAAAATATGGCTCAATTATTTTGGTTCATCAAGGATCAACAACTAGTTAAGAATTTTATAACTTTGCAATTGTGTTTGGTTCGATATATATTATGAAGTACTTTGATTTTTTTTTAAAACAAAATGAAGCCTACAATTATGAATGTATCTATATATCTATTGAATCTGATAAGTTCAAATTGGCACACGCACAATTTATTATTGTCTATGTTGATTTTGCTTTAACATGATGATATCAGCATGATACAACCATGATCACAAGAGACAACTTAATGGTGATTATCAAAAGACAATAAATTTTAATTATAAAATATCAACCCTAATTAAAAATTATTAATTACCATTAACTAAAAATTATAAATTTCGATCACAAAATATTTTTTAAAGGCAAACACTAATATTAGAACTACTAAAGATTATAAATTATTAATTATGAATTATTAATCATAATCATTATTTGTTAACTATATGCGAGAAAAAACTAAACAAAAAGGTTTTATATTCTTTAAAGAAAACCTTTAAATATGGCTGGTTTTTATAGGATGATCCCAATATCATATTGAACCCAAAAAATCCAGATTGATCGGGTCTTTGTCGACTAATTATCATTGGTTGTAAAACTTTATCAAAGTTGTTGACTTCATGGTTCATCTATTTTCTTCTCTTTTCATTCTTCACCTAATTTTCTGAATATTTTCTCTGCATAGACTTAGGTCAGCCAATATCGTTTTCCAACAAACATAATGAAATTTGAGAAGAAGTAAGAAGTTTATGATTTAAAATAATTGATGCCTGTATGCCATACATTGAAGATTCAAGGCAATACCAAAAGCCATCATTTAAAAAGATTAAATATACGAAAATGCGAAAAGGTTAATGCTTTGAACAATTTCAGTTAAAAACTTTTCATATACCAACAATTGATACGTTAAAAACATTAATCATACAAAATACAAAAATCTGAATAATTTTCTTAGTTACAGAGATGTCGCAACTTATGTGAAAAGAAAAAAAAATGAATAAGAAAAGCTTTTCAGTTATAGAACCTCCCAATTGATTAGAAAAGAAATAAAAATAGAAATAAATACCAAAATAAAATTTGTAAAAGAAAAGAGAAGCCCGAAATTGATAATAAAAGAAATAAATAAAGGGGAAAAAAAGGAAGGCGCTGGCTCCGAACCCATGCCAACTGTAGGGTCATAGGTTTCTACTAATGTCAGAAAACCACTCGGCCAAATGGAAATAGTTAAGATTTTATAACATGAAATATTTTTATTGTATATTTTGTTGATATTTTTAATTTATAATTTTACCCCAACAATTTTATCTTAATATATGTATAGATTAACAATAGATGAAATATACAATAAATAGAATAAATGTGTGTGTATTCCAGTTTAATTTAATATTATAAATGAATATATTATATAATGATATACTTGCTACACATGTAAGCATTAGGCTAGTGAAAATTTAAACAAAAGAAATATAAAATTTCATACTTTATCTTACACATAGCTATAGATGATTGATAGGTGGAAGGTGGAAAAGTCTATGGTGCACCAAGTGTATTTGCACTTTCTTCATCCCATCGTTCATGTGGCTGAGCAATTTAATATTTTTAAGAAAAGCTAAATATGCGTTTTTTACTGTTCGCATGTATGTCATTATTGTAGATGCGACTCCTTAGAGATATTGAGGCATTTATCTAAGACTTTAGTTCAGCAGTGATTTCTTGAGAACTCCAACGGTTGTGGTTAACAACTAATAATTACTTTTATATGTATATACAAATAACACAATTTTATTAAGTTATGATCTAAATTAATTACCATAACTTATAATAAAATCATCTTATTATATTACGCATAACAGTTTTGGAATCTGTCATTAGAATGAAGGATGTCGTGGTGTACGGTATTGCACATATAAGAAATGAGCACTGAGTTTCTTTTCAGGTGAATTTAAGCCGTCAAAATACCATAATGTACGACTATTTCTCTCCAAAAATTAATTGGGCGGAGACGCTTGCCAAATTTCACTTTATACGCAGAAATCTCCATGCTCTTTGTAAGAATGATGGTTTGTTTAGTGATCAATCCCAAGATCGTCTAGGGCGTGGAGCTGTACGAACGCCCATCGCAACAAAAGAATAACTCAAACTGGAATATTATGGCTATCAAGTTCATCGAGTGTTTGGCCAGTTATACCGCTCTAAAGTTAATCGAACCATACTTCTGTAATTTCTATCGTACGACTTTTTTGTTTTGAATTGTATTCATGTTTCCCTCTTAAGATGATGTTCATTTTGGTATATGCCACATATAACTCTATATGATAGATCATATTTGATAACTGTAAGAAAAATGGCTTAGTGATAGAAGTTATATTTTTGTATACTATTTGATGTTTAATACAATCCTTATAAATGGTTAGTTTGGAGAAAACTATTAGATTTTTTCATACTACAATTAGTTTGGAAGTGTGAACGTTATATATTAATAAATTAGTACAAGAGTTTTAATGTATTTTAGATATTACTATTGCCAGTACATTTGATTTAGTAAATACCTCTGTTTTTTTGTCAAAGATTCGTTATAACTATGCATCAACTGAATCGTATAAGCAAGGCAAAATTAAAGTATCCGAAAATGATAAATTGGTTAGTGTTGTTGCAATTTTGTTTATTTTCTTTGTTGACTTTTGTTTGTTTGTGAGAAATGTCTTTTTCTATAACATTTGTGTTATTTTTGTGATTACTTACAAAGTATTTTGCAAGTTCTTTTGTATAATTTATCATTCATTTTATGATAAGGCCTTAAGTACCTTAGAGTATTTATGAACCTGACCGGCCAAAGACAAAAATACCAAGAAGGCCATACACGAGTTCATTAATCGCACACGAAAGAATGACACATGAGATATGCGGCTTGAGTTTTCCGTTAAAGGAATTCTGTAATTATGTTGCATCGCAAGTTTTTGGCTTGAATATCCAACGCGTGTCAAGAGCCACAAGCAGTTTTCAGGCTCGACCGGTGTTGATCGATAATCCAATTATTCATTTGTGCAGGATGAGTTTCTGGCACAAAAATATAACTAGCATCATTTGACACAACATGTTCGAGGCATAATTGGTGTTGTCAGTTAGATAAATACTTCAATTCAATATTTTTGCAGCATGACCATTTGATGCGAATAGCTAACGCGTGTCACTAGCCACAATTAGATAAAGGCACGACCGATATTGTCCGTAAGAGATGCAATCCAACATTATTGTAGTGCGATCGAAGGACTCGACTTTCTAATTCGTGCTTGGATGCAAGACACTCTTGCAACATCCCTATTTGTAATGCAACAAGATAATTTCTATATGTACTAATTTGTAATTCGAAAGTTAGGAGATGCACTGTTCCACATGGGAATGTTAATGAACCGAATCCATCAATTAAATCAAGTTTGTTTTCCAATTTGTTTAATCATATTGGGATCAAGTTCGACTTGACCTTTGACTTGTTGTTGAAGTTGAACACGAATTACACAAATTGAGGTCTAGTTCGTAACGATCCAATCAATAATGATCTAGATAAAGTCTGGATAATTAACTGGAGAAATAATTTGATCAATGCTCAATAAATATTTCTATGGAAACAAGACAAATAGTTCGATGAAAAGACCATATAATTATATGTTACAAGAATATTTTGATTCAAGTCATCTCCAAGTTCGATAAAATTTGAATATTAAAACTTCGAAACAAAGATCGTGGAATTGAAATAAAAAAAAATTCCCGGTATACACTTCAATTCAACTAATGTTACATTATTCACAAAATCTAACTATATTCTTCATAATTTATTCATCCGTTCGATGCAAGGCACATGTCAAATACTAGTTAGTAGTTACAAATATAATTTACTTATATAATTCTTAATTATATCTCATATATTTTATTTAAATAAAATTTAATGATTCTTTTAAGTTATAAAATTGTTGGATATAAGTATAATGTATTCTATAAAATAACAATTCTAAGGTCAATGATAAATATACACAGTTTAAATTTAGAATGTAAGTATTGTTATATTGATTAAGCATCAATACTGCTGTAGTTAGTATTATAAATATAATAGGTGGATATAAGACATATAAAATAAATTTAAAAATTATATTTTAAATTTGGATACTCAAATTTTGATTACATATCAAAGTTTTGAATAATAACTTAGCTTATATCCGTCTTTATATTTATATTTATATTTATATTTATATTTAAATCAAATTAATCATAAGTTTAACTCAATTTTTTTGGAAGATTAATTTCTTATTACATTCATTTTTATTATATAATTGTATTTATATTTATTATTAACTCTAAAAGCTATACATATATTAAAACAAAATTGCAGAGGCAAAAATGTCAATACTGAAGTTTGTACCATATGTAGCGCCCTCAATCTGAAGGCCCACGTGCTAATGGAAACACACACCAAAAGAAATCACAATAAAAGTTTCACAGTTCAAAATAAATAATTTTCTTAGATTATAAAAATTTGGGTAGCATTTCATTAAAATATTCATAAATTACATGCTTACAAGCGTTTACCATTCAACAACTATCGGTATACGATAAAGCTTTTCATCAACCTTTACCAACATAATACCTTAATAAAACCTAACATCTTAAAATAAGGCTTTTCAAGTAACCAATTAAAACATGTTTAACCACAACTAGTTAAAATTTGATAGTCAACATTCAGAATATGTCAATAACACCACAATACTCACACGTGTCCATAAAATAATTTAATACTCCATGATCATACAACGAAAACATAAAATTTAGGGCAGAGCAATCGATTGGTTCGGTGACCAACAGACTGATTTTTAGCCCATCAAAACCACCAACCCCCGACGTCCACACCGGCCGACCACCAAACTAATGGAGTTCGACAACCGCATCGACCACCATCCGACCACCATCAGTCGGTAGGTTGGCCGATTTTTTTTTCATTTTATATTTATTTTACAATTTTGTGGCCATAATCTCTCATTATAAGATTTATGTATCTCAGTTTCTTAAAATGAAAACCATCGGCAACATATGAAAACCAACTCTAAAAATCAGAAGCAACATAAAATGAAATCTATTAGCACTAATAGCTTACTTTTCTAATTTGCTCATTATCGTGGAGTCGTCAGTTGTTTTGCTGGTTGTCTCCAGGCCTGCTTGCTATCTTGCTAGGGCTATGAAGAAGTGAAGACGTCCAGTGAGACGTGAAGTGGTGGGGACAGTGGGGTGGTGGCTGATGGGATGAGAGTTGTTGAGATATGTGTGGTTGCGTTGTTGCAGAGGCATATGCGGAGATAGAAGAGTCCACGTCAACTGTTAGTTGTCATCACATACCTGAAAATATTTTTAAAATATATAAACTAAGTGCCAGAAAACACTCAATGGGAGATCCAATTTCTTAAATATATTTGACCATTCAATAAAAAAAATTGCATGCTAAACATATTTAATATAGTTCACATAAATAGTATCTGCCCATGAACATATGAAATATTAACTAAATATGATTTCATATCATATGAATATCAATTGCACCGAAATGCTATAATTGCACCGTAATGCCATATTTGCACTGAAGTGACATATTTACACCATAGTGTCACATTGAGAATTCCATAGAGTTTAGTATTTTCCAATGAGCTAAAAAATATTTTGAAGCATAATTTAACATAAGCATATTTTATCATAAACCTAACATGTTTTTAAAATATAAAGCTACATGTTGGTTAGAAATCACACACCTTATAGCTATTATAACGGAAGCTTTAATCATAACCTACTCTTCCTAACATTGCCATCTCAGGTTAGGAGCTTATAGCTAAATAGAGTTGTAACTTTATTCACCAATTGCTTATCCTAAGCTTTGTCACCTCGGGCAATGGCCTATACATAAAGACCACATATTAGAAACATACTTCCCCAAACTTAAAATATTATTTGTCCCCAAACAATGAAGAGAAGAGAAAATGTTGAAATGATGAAATCTGTAAAGATGGCTCATGCCTCCGAGATTCAATTTTTTTTATTGAGTATGAAATTTAAGGCTTCAACATACCAAAGATGGATTCAAAAATACAATGCCTTAGAAATTTGTTATCTCTCTAGATATTTTGTTCTCTCAAACACACAAGTGTTTAGAATGGGACGTGTATACACTCACAATCATTTCATAACACGCAATCTACCATATGCTTGCAATTAGTCTAATCTCACCACCACAAACATGTGTGCTCGAAATGAGAATCATAAAGGTCTTTTGAGAGGTTGTAATGTAAGCTTTTTGGTTAAGGTGGGAAAATTTGGCTAAGTGACTAATATGTTTGGAACATTGGATCCCAACTTACTACATTTGGCAACCAGTTGGAGAGAGAGATGACCAGTTGAGGGACTTGACATCTTCAACTGATCAGTTAGAGTCTTGGCACCATCAACTCGAGCAACGAGCAATTTTGGAGAAGCTGGAGCAGAGAGGGAGGAGGGGAGGAAGAGATCTAAAGCTCAAACTGGGGCTGGTTAGCTAGGCTTGCTCGAAGATCTCCAACTCTTTTGTGTTTCTTTTCAGTTTTAGTTTCTTGTGGGGATTTGTCCCAAACCTTGTCGAGATAAACAAGATTTATGTAAGTTTATATTTTATTTATCTTTGGTATTTGCAATAAAGAACTTATGTGATTCTTGTTTGTTGTCTTGCACGATGAGGGGCTAATCCCGCACATTAGGGGTAGATAATTGATTTGGTTTTAATCCATGCTTGTGATTGTTGATTTTTCATCAATTGAACTAAGCTTGTTTATGTTAAGTGTCTGGCCAATATTCAACATTACTAGGTAATAAATGAGACCGATAGGAGATTCTATTTTCTGACTAGGGTTCTATCAACATTAGGTGGACTGGGTTCATAAGCCTAATTGTTAACCTTGTTCGTATAATCTAGCCGGTGGGGGTTTAATGGATTAACGATGATAGTAAATGAAGTTAAGCCTCTTTATGGAGTTTATTGTACGTTTAAGGTTAATGAAATAAACTTGAATCGAGCTAGGAGAGAAACCAAGGAAATGATCTATGCCCTAATGCACGTATATATTAGTTTAGTTCATTTTATTTGTTTGCTTGTTTATTTTCTTGTCTTTCTCTCGCTTTGGGTTAGTAGATTTTAGTTTAATCCCCTCATCCCCTATTTAAAATGTTTAGGATTGTATTTATTTTCATGTGTGTAACACGAGAGGGACAAATCACCCTGTTAAGCTTTTCTCGAGAGACACGATTCGGGTTAACTCACCACCCTACAATCGACCCTGTCCTCTTACGAGTCCAGTTCATAGTTCTTTTGTGTGTGTAGTTAAACCAGAACACAAATATTCACAAATGAGAAGAAGATCCTAAAGATTTAACAAATCAGCTAGCTGTTGAAAGTTTAACCAAAGAAATCTTCTCAAGTTCAAGTTGCACACCGATCAACTACTCAGCTCAACTCAAATAAGCATATCAATTGATACCCATTTCAAGACTAACCTCTTGAAGATCGAAAGGATCTAAAATCTTGTAAAGACGATAATAGCACCTATCTCTCCAGCGAGCAGTTAGGGACTACAAGTGTGAGTCGTCGAAACTGGCTGAGGAGACCGTGGCTCTGCGAGAACTGCTATTTTCAAGACAGCAACAGTTGAAAAGACGACTGTGGCTCTGCGAAAGTTGTCGTTTCCAGGTTCAACCTATCTTCACTCTGTAATTGTAATAAAGAAACTTTACCATTGCATAGTGAATTTCCATTTTCAGTAAGGAAGAGAGGACGTGGAAGTTTCAGCTTCAAACCTCTATAAACTTGATCATGTGCTGTATTTACTGTCTTATTTGCATATCTTTACAATTGCACAGAAAGAGCACACAAGCTGCACTCACGAGTCAACTGAATTTATCCAACTGACAAAATACATAGATAAGTTTATTACGCGAGTTAAGGGCCTTGATCATATTTCACATTTGAGTTAAAAGTTTTTGTTATCAGTTTATTCACCCCTCTCTAAATTGATATAAACTCGCCCGGGACCAACATCATCTATTTTAAGAATGATAAACAACACTAAGAATATCTAAGTAAAGTGTCGGAAACATTAAGAAGAGATCAATTATATATCAAATTCAGCAAGTGTGAATTTTGGCTCAAGAAATTGATGTTCTTAGGACACATAGTGTCGGCTAAAGGCATTAAAGTTGACCCTGCAACGGTTGAAGTGGTAAGTAACTATAAATCCTCAACTAATGCCAATGAGATAAGAAGTTTTCTGGATCTAGCTGACTATTAATAGAAGGTTCTCCAAGATATCAAAACCCATGACTCAATTATTCAAGAAAGAAACTAGGTTTACTTAGTCAAAAGAATGTGAGAATAGTTTGAATAAACTCAAGAAAAAGGTTAACAATAGATCCAGTACTCATGATCCCTGAGGGGATAGAATGATTCGACATTTATACCAACACATATAAGATGGGGTTGGGATGTGGTGCTTACAAAAAATGGCAAAGTTGTAAGCTATGTATACAGTCAACTCAAAATTCACGAATAGAATTACCCCCACGCATGATTTAGAACTTATCGCTATAGCTCATGCACTAAAGACTTAGAGACACAACTTGTACGGATCCATGTGTGAGATATATTTAGATCACAAGAGTCTCAAATGTTTATTTGAGCAGAATGATTGAAATATGAGACAAATGAGATGACTATAGCTAGTCAAGAATTATGACTGTACCATTCATTACTACCCAGGCAACACCAATGTAGTAGTAGATACTCTTAGCCGAAAGAATAAAACAACACCAGGATATTTCATAACATAAGAAGAGAAACTTGTTAATGAGTTTAAGATGCTAGAGATTGAAATAGTAGAGCCACCAGTACTATTAATGGAAGCTTAACTACTTGGTAGCTAAGACGAATCTAAAGGAAAAGATTATGGAAGCACAGTGAGATGATTAATTCCTCGAGAAAATACGAGTCAATGCACGATATAATAATCTAAAGAACTTTACCGAAGCAGTTGACAATGCTATTCTTTTCGAATGAAGGGTATGTGTGCCCCACGATGAGCAATTAAAAAAAGAGATCATGAATGAAGCTCATGGAATACCTTATACTACCCACCTAGGAAGTATTGAGATATACAAAGATTTAAAGATGAACTTTTGGTGGAGAAAAATGAAGTGTGGGATAGCATCATTCAAGCATGATTTTCTTAAAATATCATTTATGCAAGATCAATCAATTCAATAAATTAATTTAATTTATATATGATGGAAGATCATGAGGATATTAAAAACCTCTCTTAAGTAAGTGTGTAAAGTCAATTAATAAATTAAATATTTACCATCGGTTCTTCTAAGTAATTTAATAACTCTTAAAAGCACATAAGATCATAATTTTCTATGAACATTTATTCACCTTTTCGATCCTTCTAAACATTCATATTATAGCATCTTGTTTAATCTAGCACACGTAAATGGTGCCCACACAATCATATATGAGAAATCAAAGCGAAGATTAATAAATCAATATATGAAAGAAAGAATTTAAAGATAAATCAAAATACAAAATTCATTGTAATTTTACATCCTTAGAATCTAAAGAAAATTACCTAGACATAATTAAAGAGAAAGAAAAAATAAATGGAAAATAAAATATTGTTCAACGCAATTACAAAAACTCGGAGTCTTCAATTTCATATCTTGAATCTACAGAGTCTTTAGTGTTGCAACATGAATTTCCAGAGTCTCTATTGTGCCTCCATTATGTTGTTTCCCATCAAAAGTTGTAGCGCCCCGGTCCCGAAAGACCTTGGAAATGGACGCCACGGGGATGGGAATTAAGAAGCGGAAAAGAGAAGGGGTAACCTGAATAATAAAATCTCAACAGAAGACTCAGAATAGTCAAACATGCTGTATAATAATATATACATATTCATAACACCAAGATCAGAGTTCTTAATGTTTACCAAAAGGATATTACAAGCGCGGGGACTTCATTATCAACAGAATAATTAACAAAAAGAGACAATGGGAAAATAAGTAACTAACAAAAGCCCATCTCTCAGCATTGTCACCTCCACGCGCGAGCCTACTGACCTGAAAAATATTTGAAAATATTTGGGCTGAGTACTAGTGCACTCAGTGGGCAAGTTTTTTTACAATTCGAGTTATGCAAATCATTTTATTAAAGTAATCTATCTGTGTTCATGCAGGTAGTGAAGCTTAGGAGGTTTCAAAATTTAAAGCAACCTAAGTTCACCAAAACATTTTATCGTGAAGCGCTTAAGAGGGTAACCAGTCACTGCCCGTAACCCGTACTACATCACCACGCGTAAAGTTGAGTATGGCCAAGTATACCCAATGAGTATAACCCATAAGTGTTTCATTTTTGTCTCACCGACAAGGAGTAGGGCAGGACAAATAAAGCATGCATACTGTAGCTACTCACATTGACACAGCGCTGGTATATGAGACTCCGACAACATACAGTAGCACGTAAATATTTAACACAGATAGTCACATATGCAATTTTAACAAAGCAGAGCTTAATAACTCGAATGATACAAGTTGCAAATATATAGTAGCCCACCTGGATATATAATAGATTTGCTTTCAAATTCGGGATTGATTTTACTCGGTTTCTGCTACTTCCTCTGACCCTACAAAAACCAGTCTTGGCTTAGTTTAATCAAATGGCCTCTGTTAAAACTCAATCCCTAAACTCTATATTTTTTTTTCTAAATTTAAGTTTCTATTTGATCTACCATAATTACATTCATCCCTCAAGCAATAAAATACCCTTAAACTCAATAGATATATATTATAACCATATACTATTATTGCCAATTAATGCTTTCATAGACTATCTAAAAACACACACGCCTATACACTAATTTACACACACATACAGCCGTACATAATCATGCATAAATCACCTTTTCCTTTAAGACATCACTTAGTTGATATCTTTATTTATTTATTTATTTATTTTTTTGAAATTTAAGTAATAAATTTGATAATCCACGTTCATTAACTAAAAAAAAATATACATAGAATATGTCCAGTTAATTCCTTTTGTTTCCTATCATTAATTAAATAAGAATAAAACAAAAATAATAGCTAATAAATTAAGATTTATAATTTCTTATACATGTCAAAAAAAATGAAATTCATTACTGAAATACATATGTTATATTACTATTACTTTCAAATAATCCATTATTACCGAATACTTATAAAAATTTGAACTCAAAATTAAATTTAGAGACAAACCTTCAACTGAACCCTTCTCAAATATGCTAATTAATTTTGGATACAATATTCTGTTTATTGATTACGAGTAGTAGTGTATGAAATTATGAAATATCATTATTTCAAGCTATTTATGTTATCATGAGAATTTCTATTACTTCAATTTGAAAGAAAGACACGTATGCTTTAAGTTTCAATACATATTACTCAAGTCCTTCCACCTATCATTCCTATAAACCTATGTGAGCTAGGATAGGGATTAAACTATTATTATCATTATTTTATTAACCACTAACTTAATGCTTACAAGAGGTACAAGTATACACATATATAATTTAAATTGACTATACATATTATATATTAAAATATTACTACTTCCAAATTTAGCAAGCTAAGTGAAATATATGCATATATATAGATATATACGTAGTGCATTTTTTTTAAAAAAAAAACACATATATAAATAAATAAATGAATGATATGCATGCGCGCACACACACATATATATATATATATCTATTTTTATGCATATGTATTTGTCACAATAATCTATTACACTTAGTAAATAAATTTTAATTAATCAAATTAAGTGCATATATAGGGTTCTAAATTAAATACGGGAATGTTCTAAGGGTATTTCTAACACACTCATTGGACACACATCACTTAAAAATGTGACCTAGAAGGGTCCGTTTTCCTTCCTAGATTATCCTTATGGTTAGCATATGCTATTTATATATATATATATATATATATATTTTTAATACCAAGAAGATTGGATATTATACTTATTCTAACTATTAGATATATATATATATATATATATATTCCTAACTAAATTTAGATAATAAAATTTTCGGGGTATTACACTCCTCCCCCCTTAAAAGAATTTCGTCCCGAAATTCACGTACCTTCAAATAACTCAGGATATTGTTGTCTCATTTTACTTTCTAGCTCCCACGTTGCTTCAGTTCGATCGTGATGATTCCATTGCACAAGCACCAATGGAATTTGCTTGTTCCTTAGGACTTGAACTTTCCTATCAAGAATTTGGTGGGGTTTCTCTTCGTACGTCATATCAGAACGTAAAACCAACTCACTTCCTTTGATAACGTGTTCTGGGTCAAACACATATTTCCTGAGCATTGAAACGTGATACACATCATGAACTTGTGACAGGTCTGGTGGTAGAGCTAATCGGTAAGCTACCTCACCAATTCTTTCTAATATCTCGAATGGACCAATAAATCTTGGTCTCAGTTTGCCATGTTTTCCGAATCTCACAACACCTCGTGTTGGAGATACTTTTAAGAAAACCTTTTCACCAACTTGGAACTCTAGGTTTGTCCTACGCTTGTCTGCATAAGCCTTCTGTATATCTTGTGCTTCTTTCATTCTTGCTCGAATTTGGTCGATCATCTTAACAGTGGTTTGCACGATCTCTGGACCCAAAATGTTTCTTTCTCCAACTTCGTCCCAGTATAGAGGCGATCTGCATTTGCGACCATACAAGGCTTCATATGGTGCCATTTTTATAGTTGATTGGTAGCTGTTGTTATAGGCGAACTCTACCAGGGGTAAAACATCTTCCCAGCTTGTGTTTCCATCCAACACAACTCCTCGTAGCATGTCCTCTAGAATTTGTATCGTCCTCTCTGATTGACCATCTGTTTGAGGATGAAAAGCAGTGCTGAAGTTCAGCTTCGTTCCCATTGCTTCTTGAAGACTCTTCCAAAACCTTGATGTGAAGCGAGTATCACGATCTGACGTGATAGAAACTGGAATTCCATGTAGTCGAACAATCTCCTTCACATAAATTTGCGCTAATTTGCTTAATTCCGTTGTTGTTTTGATTGGCACGAAATGTGCTGATTTGGTCAATCGATCTATGATGACCCAGATTGATGAGTTTCCTTTCGCTGATCGCGGTAAGCCTACTACAAAATCCATAGTTATATGCTCCCATTTCCACTCTGGAATTTCCAATGGCTGCAATCAACATATGTCAATCATTCATAAGTATGCCCACATGCATATTTCATTCTCAAAACCAGTAAGTAATCAATATAAGACTCAATCTTTCAAGGTTCCTGCCAACATGGCAAATCACAATCTTTCATTTCCAAATACACTTAACATTTCACCAATTAATGTAAACTTTTAAAATCCAAAAACAGCATAAGAATATGCGTACCTTTTGGCTGTTGCGTGAGTGACGAGCTGAGGGCTTATATAATATCACACGGGAATTTAATGAAAAAGAAAAATAAAATAAGTTGACCCAACAGGTTTGCAGAGTTGAAAGACCTGCTCTGATACCACTTTGTAGCGCCCCGGTCCCGAAAGACCGTGGAAATGGATGCCACGGGGATGGGAATTAAGAAGCGGAAAAGAGAAAGGGTAACCTGAATAATAAAATCTCAACAGAAGACTCAGAATAGTCAAACATGCTGTATAATAATATATACATATTCATAACACCAAGATCAGAGTTCTTAATGTTTACCAAAAGGATATTACAAGCGCGGGGACTTCATTATCAACAGAATAATTAACAAAAAGAGACAATGGGAAAATAAGTAACTAACAAAAGCCCATCTCTCAGCATCGTAACCTCCACGCGCGAGCCTACTGACCTGAAAAATATTTGAAAATATTTGGGCTGAGTACTAGTGCACTCAGTGGGCAAGTTTTTTTACAATTCGAGTTATGCAAATCATTTTATTAAAGTAATCTATCTGTGTTCATGCAGGTAGTGAAGCTTAGGAGGTTTCAAAATTTAAAGCAACCTAAGTTCACCAAAACATTTTATCGTGAAGCGCTTAAGAGGGTAACCAGTCACTGCCCGCAACCCGTACTACATCACCACGCGTAAAGTTGAGTATGGCCAAGTATACCCAATGAGTATAACCCATAAGTGTTTCATTTTTGTCTCACCGACAAGGAGTAGGGCAGGACAAATAAAGCATGCATACTGTAGCTACTCACATTGACACAGCGCTGGTATATGAGACTCCGACAACATACAGTAGCACGTAAATATTTAACACAGATAGTCACATATGCAATTTTAACAAAGCAGAGCTTAATAACTCGAATGATACAAGTTGCAAATATATAGTAGCCCACCTGGATATATAATAGATTTGCTTTCAAATTCGGGATTGATTTTACTCGGTTTCTGCTACTTCCTCTGACCCTACAAAAACCAGTCTTGGCTTAGTTTAATCAAATGGCCTCTGTTAAAACTCAATCCCTAAACTCTATATTTTTTTTTCTAAATTTAAGTTTCTATTTGATCTACCATAATTACATTCATCCCTCAAGCAATAAAATACCCTTAAACTCAATAGATATATATTATAACCATATACTATTATTGCCAATTAATGCTTTCATAGACTATCTAAAAACACACACGCCTATACACTAATTTACACACACATACAGCCGTACATAATCATGCATAAATCACCTTTTCCTTTAAGACATCACTTAGTTGATATCTTTATTTATTTATTTATTTATTTTTTTGAAATTTAAGTAATAAATTTGATAATCCACATTCATTAACTAAAAAAAAATATACATAGAATATGTCCAGTTAATTCCTTTTGTTTCCTATCATTAATTAAATAAGAATAAAACAAAAATAATAGCTAATAAATTAAGATTTATAATTTCTTATACATGTAAAAAAAAATGAAATTCATTACTGAAATACATATGTTATATTACTATTACTTTCAAATAATCCATTATTACCGAATACTTATAAAAATTTGAACTCAAAATTAAATTTAGAGACAAACCTTCAACTGAACCCTTCTCAAATATGCTAATTAATTTTGGATACAATATTCTGTTTATTGATTACGAGTAGTAGTGTATGAAATTATGAAATATCATTATTTCAAGCTATTTATGTTATCATGAGAATTTCTATTACTTCAATTTGAGAGAAAGACACGTATGCTTTAAGTTTCAATACATATTACTCAAGTCCTTCCACCTATCATTCCTATAAACCTATGTGAGCTAGGATAGGGATTAAACTATTATTATCATTATTTTATTAACCACTAACTTAATGCTTACAAGAGGTACAAGTATACACATATATAATTTAAATTGACTATACATATTATATATTAAAATATTACTACTTCCAAATTTAGCAAGCTAAGTGAAATATATGCATATATATAGATATATACGTAGTGCATTTTTTAAAAAAAAAAAACACATATATAAATAAATAAATGAATGATATGCATGCGCGCGCACACACACACACATATATATATATATATATATCTATTTTTATGCATATGTATTTGTCACAATAATCTATTACACTTAGTAAATAAATTTTAATTAATCAAATTAAGTGCATATATAGGGTTCTAAATTAAATACGGGAATGTTCTAAGGGTATTTCTAACACACTCATTGGACACACATCACTTAAAAATGTGACCTAGAAGGGTCCGTTTTCCTTCCTAGATTATCCTTATGGTTAGCATATGCTATTTATATATATATATATATATATATATATATATATATATTTTTAATACCAAGAAGATTGGATATTATACTTATTCTAACTATTAGATATATATATATATATATATATTCCTAACTAAATTTAGATAATAAAATTTTCGGGGTATTACAAAAGTAATTATGTTTTAAAGAGAGGGAATATACATATATATAAATATATATATATATATATATATACACACACACACACAGTGTTGACACACAGTCGTTTAGTGATCAAAATAAATTTATTTTCCTGTGCCTATAGCGAGCATAGCTAGCTATGAGTAAGGATTGATCCCACAGAGATTCGATGCGATTTCATTTTCAGGTCACCAATCACAAATAGGGTTTAGAATGTGTTGTTACCAAGGATGAAAATATCGCTATCGCAACATATATCGCAACTTCAATTTTACGGATATATCGACGGATATATCGATATCGCATATCGATATCGCAGAAAATTGAAAAAAATGACGGAAATCATATTAAAATCTTGGAAATTTAGCATGAAATTTTAGGAACTATTATGACATATTATTATGCACATATTCCACTAATTTTTTTGATAGAATTGTATTTTGAAAGCAAATATATTAATAATACATTATATAAATACCGCCTGAGACAATACATTTGACAAAATAATACATAATACAACATAAAATGACTAAATAAACATTATAAAGTACAATTAATACCAAAATGAGGATCTATGAGGTTCAAATATAGTAGATGGAATGTCATCTTGTTCTAAATAATATTGGTACCAACTTATCACGTTCGAGTAATTATGGATATAATTATGCACATGCGCTTGATATGTTTCTTGATTTATTCCAACAGCTTCACCATGAATTGGATAATGTCCATTGACCCAATTATTTTGTTGATACACATTTTGAGTAGTCCAATCAATTTGTGAACTCCTATATGTGTAAGAAGCATATGAATCTTGGGACATATCACTATGATCAGTGCTACCCATATTCGTAGAATCAAGATTGGCAAAAAGTTCTTCAATATCAGTCTGTGGACTTTCTTCTTGAGTCCATGCATGTCTCCTTATGTATTCCTTTCCTATTGCACCTATTCCAGAACCTCTACCTCTACTTCCGTGGTCCATATCTTGTGTTGCATGAGTGAAGTTGGCCTCACAACTGAATGGACTCAATAACGTATGGCTTAAACCATAATCGTCTTGATTTTTCACACCATTTCCACTACCATCATCATTTCTACCACTTCCATCATTTCCTCCATCACTATTTTCCCCATCCTCTGTTGAGCTATCTGTTTTTGAATCACGAAAAGTATTACCCACTTCTTTTTGTAATACTTGATTCACATTAATGCCATAATCACGAGTCATAGCAGCTATTTTTGGATCAGAATTTCCCTCATTATCATCTAAGTGTGCAGGGCGAACCCATTGAAAAAGTGGATTTCCTTTTTCATCATTTTCATCATCTGTTATATCTACCAGATCTAGATATTCTTGCTCTGCAACCTTATAATTTGTTGCAAAACGTGTAGCTCCTGGGCGTACAATATCTCCTCGACACATCTCCCGCATGAGTGCAAATAGCCAACCATGATTATAAATGTAATTGGTTAATTGTCTAGCCTTTGCAATTACCTCTACAACAGTCTCTTTTTTTCCAATATCTTCAAATATTAAGTTGATACAGTGAGCAGCACATGGTGTCCAATACAGATCATACTTATGAGTTTTTTTCATTCTTTCAAAAAAGCGGAACCATTATCAGTAACAATCTGTACAACATTTTTAGAACCAACCTCCAGCACCACATCCTTTAGCAAACCATATATATACTTATGATCCTTGATTATATTGGATGAATCTTACTATTCTTTCTAAGACATCCGTTGATTTCCCAATCTTCTTTCTCTTATATTTTTTTTGCAAAGTGAAATGTCTTTATAAAGCAAAGAATATTGGAACTCAAATAATTACATTGAAGACCTAAAAAAGATCACAAAAATATATAGTATTAAATAAAAATCAAAATATATTATAGAAATATTAAAAAAGTCGCGATATATTGCGATATCTTGCGATATTTTGCGATATCTTGCGATATATTGCGATATTTTGCGATTTCTCGTCGATACTCGGGAAAAAAGATATTCCCCTCAATATCCGTATCGCAATGTCAATATCCGCGATATATCTGCGATATATCCGCGATATTTCGCGATATTTTCATCCTTGGTTGTTACTTTACTGGAATGCAAATCTGTAAAAGTAGATTATAGAAAAAATCAAATAACAAAAGTTTCTGGAATTAGAATTAGAATCCAGTTTAGACTTCATTCACTCTGTAACACCCCAAATCCCATAATAGAGGCCCAATGAATTTTATAGAGCCCAAATACTTAAGTTGTATTCCATTTTTAATAAAAGGCCCAAATGATGGGCTTTCTAGCCCAATTATGATTTTATTTATTTACGGCCCAAATATTATCGAAATAAGACAAACGAATACATTAGACGATAGTGCTCATCGATACGAATCTATAGAACTTGATTTCATCTTTGTTAGACTTCAATTAACCAAGATATGATTTTTTTTCTCTAATTTAAATTCTATTAGGGTTTATTTAGGAGGTGATATAAATACCCCCTCATCTCCATTTTAGGTCATTTGTTAGGGAAACAAATTAGGAGCAACCCCCTCTCTCTTCCTCTCATCCCTCATCCCTCTCGCCTCCCCTTCACCCCCTCCCCAAGCCGCCGCCGCTCCTCCATGCCGGAAAATTTTTCGGCGATATTTTTTCACATGCAATTATTTTTTTCAAATGCCCTCTTCCTCCCCTACTCGATTATTTAACTGTTTTTATGATTTATCTATGATAAGGCCTCCCATTTTCGGATCTAAAAATGGGAAAGCCCCTAACTTTTGAGAAAATAATTTCTTCTTTCTCTCTATCTTATTTTCAAAGCTATGAACCAATATTTTTCATTGTTAGAGCTGTTTTATTTTACTAATTAAATATATATAGGTTCAAATATGGTGCATGTGTGTTGATGGGTTAGAACAATCAAAAGGGTTTGAACTTGTGTAGTTAATGGTGGATTTGGAAAAAAAAATATGAATTTATGTATATATATTGAGTGATAAATTGCTGTTGGAATATGACTTGTGCGTGTGTGTGCGTCGGTGTTGTGCTGTGCGTGAGTGTGTTTTTCCCTTTTTTTTTAGCATTTTAATTTTCTTCTCTATTTAATTAAAAAGCTTGGGATATGTCTAATGGATAAATCTTTACATTTAAATCACAAAGTGTATGGTTCAATACTCTTTGGAAACATTTTATTGTTTTAATTAATACATGTATTTCAGATTTAATGTCAGATTTATTTAGATAAAAGCATGGTTTTAATCTTGAAAATAATACTTTAGCCTAATGGTTGATGTACAGATTTAATGTTGGGAGATCTATAGTTCAATTTTCCTTGGGGTAATTTAATATTTTAATTGATGGATGTATTTATGACTTTATTTAATTAAAAGCTTGTTATTAATTTCGAAAATGAGGTTTAGTGTAATGGTTTGTGTTCCAGATTAATTGTTAAACGATCTAGGGTTCAAATCTCTTTATGCACATATTTTATTTATGCATTTTATACCAAGATCATTCTGGATTATATTTAAATAAATATTTAATTGGAATGATTTTTAAAAATAGCATCTAGCTAGTGGATATGTTTCATATTTCATAATTAAAGGGGCAAGAGTTTGAAACTCATTAATGTAAATCTGCTTGAAGTAATTTTTTATTCTTTTAAATCATTTTAACATATGATCGTTTTGAACATTATATAATTAATGATAGGCTTAATTTTTGAAAATGGGGCTTAGTCCAGTGGCTAGTGTTTTAATTATTATTGGAGGTCCAGAGTTCAAAACTTATTAATGTATTTTTTAATTCTTCTTTTATGTATTTAATTTAAAGCACTTATGAGAAGTATTTAACTAAAACAATTTAATTAATGTTGTATAAATCTTCTAGCCTAGTGGTTAAGTGCTTATTATTTCACTTATATTTTTGATCAATTAATGTTGTATAAATTCTTCTAGTCTAGTGGTTAAATGCTTATTATTTCACTTATATTTTTGATCAAGGGTTCAAACCCTCTTGATTACATAATCATATTATATTTTTATCTTATTTTTATTTGGTCTATTTTGCTTAATTTAGATTAAATTCGAAATTAAGTGTATGATATAATAAATCAATATTTCTATATTAATATTCTATGATCCTTTAAATCTTAAATTAAGTTTTATAATTTCTCCTATGAATTTAAGGCATCTATTTATGTGATTAAGGACTCCGATACATTTTAAGTTAGGATCTCATTCAATCTTTAAACGGCGTCAGGTTATGCTCTTATTTTAGGGACTCGTTCCCTAGATCCTTATATACGTTATAGTATATGTTTAGAAGATTGATATGTTATTAAGATATAGTTCTTATGTATAAGTTCTAACCCGAGACTCGTTTAGGATGACGATTAAGGCTATTCCTATATTTAAGCATAAGGTCATAGTCCGTGACAGCAGGCTTAGGACGAGAAGTCGTGAATAAAGCTTCAGCTAATTTAGCTATAAGGTGGGTTTACTTACTAAAATGCTTTCAAAAATATATTTAAATTTTCGTCTGTTATGAAAAATTATTTATGCTTATGTTGCTTAATGTGGATTGACACGACTCATATGAGGAATTCCGAATATGGCACTCTGGTGCAATTACTTATGAATATGTTCATATTATGAATATGTTATAGTTTATATGTGATCACATTAGGGTCAGTCTCCACTATGTCTATTGAGCGTATGAAGGATAATATGCCAAATATGGATTTATTGATATTCTTATTGCAAATTATTGGACGAATGTATGAGTATTCCCACAGAGTATTTTCTGGCACTCAGCCCCACTATTTAAAAATATTTTCAGGTAATTGATGATGGCATGTAGTAGACGTGGACTAATGGGAACATCTTGTATGGTTGACCAGATTTTAGTTTTTAAAATTTTAACTTTGTTTTAGTTGTGGTCAACAAATATGAGTATATATGCTTCCGCTGTATGTTTATAGATTTTATTTAAATATTTTACGGACACGTGTGATCGTCATGGCCTTGATGGCATAAGTTCAATGTTAAATATTGGATTTTCGACTAGTCAATAGTTGAACATATTTTTAATTGGTTATTCGAAAGGTATGATTTTAAAATGATAGGTTGGGTGAAAAGTCTTATCTTATGTGACTGGTTGTTGAATGGTAAACGCCTATGAGCATGGAATTTATTAGTATTTTAAACGAAGTGCTATCCGAATTTTTATAATTCGAGAAAATGATTCATGTTAGTTTGCGAAAATTTTATTATGATTTTCTTTTCTCGAGTGTGTTCCCGTTAGCGCACTGGGCCTCCGAGTTCGGGGCACTACACACTCGATCATGGGTATATCGACCTTCCTACATGATTAAGTCACCTAGTTATGAAGATCGGATTCCTCATTACGTCTCCTTATTTATCCTTTCAGAATATATTTAAAAGTGATTCATCTTTGATTAAACCCCTAATCTATCACCCACCTCCCAGTTCCCCTAAGAGATGTAAATGAACAAGCAGTCTTGTGCCCTAGACGAACCCAAGTTTGTTGTGTTTACTGGTTCATCGTGTGTCCACAACAACCCACCGATTTTTCAGTTACCATTAGATTAACACACAATCACGATTCATTAATCCGTTTAATCCTGGTGTGCCCACTACAACTAAAGATTGATTAACCACATTAGTTATATTAAACTCACACTCACTTGGAACAAGCACAAAAATCGACAGAAATCTATTCACGCAGTAATATGCTCACATGATACGAGTATTTAAATGTGTCTAACCCATTATATGTCGTTCAAATCTTGAAATTAAACATCCAGCTACTCATGCTAGATGATATTAAAAGTGCCTAAATTAAAGACATAATATGGAAATAAAACTTATTGAATTGAATAAATAACTGGTTCAACTCCAACGTTGAACATTAAACAACATTCATACCTCATGCGGACATAAGGCCTGAGATTGTGTTCTTTCTGGCGAAACAACTTTAAAACCAAAAACTAATGTGCAGAAATTAAAATGCAGGAAATGTAATATGCGAAGTGTGTTGTTTCCAACTCAGAACTGATTTAAATAAAAAAAAATCAAATTCAAATCCCCCCACAGGCGGGAGGTCTTCAACTGCTCCGGATTTGTTGTGCCCCTGCTTCAGCATTTTTGGATAGACCTTATCTTCGAGTTTGTTGGATTGATCACGATATTTCAGGGATTCTATCTCATCTTCTCCTGCTGACTTCCCCAGCGGACTTTATCTTCTCCAACATCCTCCAAACTCGATCAGGTCGTCCAGCCTTATCTTTCACCAATTGAATCCCGATTTTTCCGCAAATGCCCTTTTCATCCCATGGTCGAATTTGTACGAGCACTGTGGGCACGACATCATCTAGTCAACTTGATCCTTATCTAATATGCCCATTCTGCATCTCTTTTGTACGGATCTTACTGAAAAAGTTCCCGAGTAGCTCTTTAAGCTTTGACAGCGTTGAGATATTCAAGAAATAATTAGGTAAAATGCTTCATTCCCTAGATTCGACTCCCGAAATGCCCATTTTGTTCCCATGGTTTTTTTTCCAACTCAAAAAACACTGAAAAGGATATTTAAAATGACTAAAATACCCAGAAAATCATGAAAATAAGTGGACCTAAAAAGCAAAGAACTTTCTTTCTAGTTGCCAATGTCGTCGAGAAATTGGAAGTAGACGGTGGAGAACTGAAGGATATAGAGAGAAGAAAAATCTCTTTACACAGTTGAGAGAAGAGATCGAGAATGAGATAAGTGAAAAAAGGTTCAGGACAATACAATTTAGGGTTTTTTCTATTTTTTTAGTTGGGTATTGTTGTAAATAAGTATAATACTGTGGGCAAATTCATAAATTAGCTCAAGCTCGAGTCTTCTATTATCAAGCTAGAGCTCGACTTGATTATTTTCGAGTCGATTTCGAATTTTCTTCAAGTCAATTCTGAGTAGCTCGATTAACTGGAAGTGGCTTGATCCACCCATTTAAAATCAAGAAAAGTAAATATTAGTCTTAAACTATAATTTTTAGTAATCCATTCTTATAACAAAACAAATGGATCTAATAAAAAAACTATGCTTTTGATATCATAGAGACTAAACTTAATTGAAAAATATAAAATTACAGTTATAAGAATGATAAATACATAGTATATTTTTTGTACGAAACATAATTCTAGGTTATCATAAACATTCCATAGAAAAACTGCCAAACTTATTAAATTAATTGAATAATTGTTGTAATATTTGGCAATGACGTGTAAGTGTACAAATATAAATACGTGCGCGTGAGATTTGATAAATGGCCCCTTTCCTCGAAGGCTTCACCAATCTTGCGCTGTCGGTGTGTTGTATAAATAAATATATAAGCAAAATAAAAAGGGCATTTCCAATTTGCATCAAACTCCTAATTCATTTCTTCCACTACTTTTTCGCTTCTTCCTTCAATTTTCAGCCAAAAAACCCCAATCCGGTCAACTCCTCCGGCGCTTCTCAATCCTTCTCTCGAACGATCTTCGTCCGTCAGAAGGGATCTTTTCCGGCCACCCTCTCACGCCACCGATCATGAATCCCGAATAGTAAGTCTCCTTTCTCACTCTTTACCGATTGTTGTGTGAATTTATTGGAGAGATCTTCGCTGGTTTTGTAACCCGGTTTCCGTCGTGGATTTGATAGATCCGCTTGGGTATTCATTGGGAATTCTGTTTGATTATTGCTCGTTAAGTCGTGATTGTAGATCCGTGAATTTTTTGTTTTTTTAGGCTAGAATCTTCGTTTATCTGTTGATGGATCTTTTCTGGAGAGGAGATTTATTTTGTTCAGTGAATTTCTGCTGTGATCGGCTATCCTCTTAATTAGTCTCTTTGTGCAAAGGTTTTCTGGAGAATTGGAGTGATTATAATTTCTTTTTTGTTTGGGGATCTTTCTAATTGCAGTAGTTTTAGATCAGCCTGTAAATTCACGATTTTATATCCGAGAAAGTGCGTGTTTTTTATGGCTTTTATGCCACCTTTTCATATGGGGTTACAAAAGGTCCTGGAGAGTTATGTCTGCTTAGGCACCAGGGGCGGGCTTGTTGGGTGTAGATAGTATTTCAATCAAATAGTTAGTTGGTTGTGGACGTGGTGTATAATTTTTTTAAATATATTTAAATCATGGTGATTCTTAGAAATTGTTCACTGATTGTTATACGCTTATAATATTACAATTGGGGATACTAACGGTTATTTTATCCGTGTTGAGGCAGACCAGTTGTAAGGTCATATAGTCAGTGATGGCTGGAATGGTTGATTATCTCACTTGATTTTCGTTATTTGTGTCTTTCAGCGACTACTTGTTCAAGCTTCTTTTGATTGGAGATTCAGGTGTTGGCAAGTCATGCCTTCTACTCAGATTTGCTGTAAGTCTAGCTTAATGCAGTGTTCTTAATGTAAATTGCATTTCATGTTTGCTGTCTTCCTTTTTGTTGATTAGATAGATTTGAGTAAAATTGGGTTCTTATGTCAGCAGTGTCTTATTTTAATTAGATAGAATCAAGAAACTGGTATATATCCATCTTTTGGTTTTGAGTGTCAGTACCCTTTCTAAAGATGATTCCCACTTGTTCCCCCTTTTAAATAAATTTTGGTTTGTGTCGAAGAGGAGGGTTGTGTTAAAGAGAAACACGGTGTTACTTTCTATCGTTTTTGTTTTTTTAATAGATTTTCAGGTAGTAGGTTGAAAGACGGTAATCAGTTAGCCTCAATTGTGGCTTTTGTAGTGGTATTCTATGTTATGAAATAGGGGAACTGATAGTATGTTGTGGTTTTGAGTGTGATCACTCTTTCTAATGAAGTGCTTAACCTGTCTAATATAATAGTACTTTGATTGTAGAAAGAGACGGTACTCTCATTTTAACTCATCTCTCTCTCTCTGGCCAATAGCTATTTATTTAGTCTTTAATGAAATAGTGGGAAACTGTTGTATCCTGCGGGTGTGAATGCCTTCTCTCTTTTATCATATGAAGTGCTCACCTGCAATATAATAGTTTACATCTTAAACAGGATCATTGAATGGCATTCACTCTTTTTTCTTAAGAAGTGCTCACCTGCACTATAATAGTTTACATCTTAAACAGGATCATTGAATGTCTACCATTTGATTTTTTGTACAGGATGATTCTTACCTTGATAGTTACATCAGCACAATTGGCGTTGACTTTGTAAGGGCTTAGTTTTTTGGTTGAATATTTAAACATAGTTTAGTTACTGTTCTAATTGTATTTTCACTTATACAGAAAATCCGTACTGTGGAGCAAGATGGGAAGACTATTAAGCTTCAGATAGTAAGTTTTTCTTCTTCTTGGTTATACATTGATTGGGAACTCTAGGATTAGGGCGTTATGTATAGATAGTCATTTAGCATTGGGGATATTTTTCTCTTGGGGCGGGGGGGTTGTTTTGGTTGCTTACTTGCTAGTTGTGATTTAGATAAATTTGTTTTGATGCAAGCCTTTTGAGGAACACAATGACATGGTTTTTGTATTTATTTTGTTGCGTAAATGGTTTCCTTTAGAAATCAATAAGACAATGGGATGTATTGATTGCGAGAAAACTGATCTTCTTTGTCATATAGTGTTCTTTGTCCAATAGGGAGATTAAGTCGGGTTTCTCTTATTATTGTTTGGTGTTATGCCTCCTAGTAAAATGATTTAGTACATGAGTGGAAGTATATTCACAGATAATTGTTGAATATTTATCAAGTTTGAGTAATGTGGATTTCACTTATATGCACAATGCACATGCTGTATTTTTTCTTATTCTCCAATCGGCACTTGCATAGAATTGGATCCCCTTTTGAGCTTTGTGTACTATTATGTTCCTCATACATTTGATACCTATTTGTTCTGTTGTGTCATGTATTAGAAACGTATTTGAGTTTTATATCATCTACATAATGAGGAAGTGAAGTTCAAATCCAGCAAAGCCTTGTTCATACTTCCTTCCTCCCAATACAACTGTATGCTGAAAAGCAAGCTTTGTTTGTGCTCTTTTCTTATCTTTCTTTTTCTTGCAGTGGGATACTGCTGGGCAGGAACGATTCAGAACTATAACTAGTAGCTATTACCGTGGTGCCCATGGAATTATAGTAATTCTCTTTTTTCTTGATTTATCACAGGTGCAATTTTGTTTATCGAGTTTCTAAACACATCCTCAACTTGGAATGTTCTTGCAGATAGTATATGATGTAACTGACCAAGAAAGCTTCAACAATGTGAAGCAATGGTTGAATGAAATCGATCGATATGCAAGTGAGAATGTGAACAAGCTTCTGGTAGGAAACAAGTGTGACCTTGCTGATAACAGAGCCGTGCCTTATGAAACCGCTAAGGTAGGAATTTTTGCAAGTTCGCTCATGTAGTAGTTGCCTTAGACTGATTAGTCTTTGCTGATTTGCATTGTTTGCTATTGTAAAAGGCATTTGCTGATGAAATTGGCATCCCCTTCATGGAGACTAGTGCCAAAAATGCCACCAACGTTGAACAGGCTTTCATGGCTATGTCTGCTGACATTAAGAACAGGTTTGCCTTTTTTTTCTTATTCTTGCAAGCTCATATGTTAATACAATAATACACCTTGTTTAGGCATCATATTATAAGTAGACTGCACTGTTTTATGAACTCTGTTGTCCTGAGTTTCTTGACATGGTGGAAGTCTTTTATCCTTGAAAGTATTTTATAGTCTCTTCACTAAATCTGTTGTTGAGCACATCATTTTTCCTCGATAATGTAGGATGGCAAGTCAGCCTGCATCGAACAGTGCGAGGCCACCTACTGTGCAGATTCGTGGACAACCCGTCGCCCAGAAGAGTGGCTGCTGCTCTTCTTAGTGGACTGCTGTTGATACTCTATGAACTGGTAGTCCCGACTGGGGAAGGCTCACGTCGTGCAGCCTTCTAAGTGTTACACCCTATATTAGTTCTATTCTTTCAAAATATATTCGATTGCTAAAGTGGCTGTACAAATTATGACGGACTTGGTTACTCTTAATAGTTCTGTTTGTTATTTTGTTTTTATTTCCGGTAGTTCAGTCCACAGGTAGCAGTGTCCTAATGTTTGCAAACAGCTGGTCAAAAGTCTGTGACTCATTTCCAAATGAATTATGTAATATGTGATTTGTCTTGGCATTTTAATTGGGATATTCTTTGAATAAATTGTTTTACATATGATTTTTTATTTAGATACTTTAATTAGCCGATTTCATATTTTAATTACGCTAATGGGGTTTGATTTCGTTTCTATTTTTTTTTTTCTCTTAATTGTTTGGTTTTCGTAAATACCGATTCTATACTGCCGACACTGAGACGCGTGGTTTCTGATATATTCAATCTAACAACCTAAATTGTTCCATATTCTCTTCCCATTGAGGTCTGCATGTAACTGGTAGTCATATTCTTTAATGAGAGTTGCAAATTTGATTGTGGGGATAATTGGAATGAGAAGCAATTCCTTTTTTTTTTGTGGTTAAAAAGTTATATATAAAACTAAGATAAACTGTACAAAAAAATAAATGAAATCCCTATATATAAAACTAAGATAAACTGTACAGGGGGGGGGGCACAATAAAATCACTTAGGGAGCAGGGGTGGGGAGGTAAGAGGTTGTACAAAGGCCTTAGCCTTAACAAAAACACCAAGAAAACTCACTACGACGAACTACAGTGGTAAGTGAAGCAAGATAGATGAACTATAAGAGAGCTCCCACTATCTAGTATAAGTGAGGCGAGAACAATGACTCCTCCTATCTAGGATAGTAGAAGTCAAAATATATGGGAACATGGGCATACCCTAGCTACAACACATGGGACCAAAGGTGGGTAAATCATGTGATACTTGACCTTCTATGTAGCCTAAAAGGTCAACCAAACTAACAACCTCGCAGTTTGGGAATGAGAAGCAATTCTTAATAGTCAAAAATATTGAGGACAACATAATGATTTATTTCTTAGTTGTTAATAGTTAAAAAATATTATTATCATTAATAATAATAAAACTAGTTCATTACGTCTGCAATATCCAAGTATAATAATAATAATAATAATAATAATAATAATAATAATAATAATAATAATAATAGCTTAAAAATGAATGGTCCATTTTATATTAACTCGCTACAGCCCACCTTGACTTATGCTTTTTCAAAGAGATCCATGGGGGAAGGAAAGAGGAAGAATGTTAGATGTGAGGGTAGGCCCCGAAGATGTCAAAGATATAGTGTGTGTGTGTGGAGGGAGGGGGGAGTGTCAACAAGATCATATAAAAGTAGGTGGCAGTTATGTATTCAACTAGTAGATAGAGGTTGTGAGGATCGAAATCAACACAACCCACCAATGCATCAGACCATCTCAATCTAGGCCCAACAAAGGAGCCCATACACACCCTAGGTCAAGCAGCCTAGAGTAGGTGACACCTTGGAAATGAGAGTCAAAACCAAATTCTCGAATTGTAGGAATCGATTTTGAACCTCTATGGGGGGCGACCGCAGGACAGGGGGTTGGAAACTAAGGCATTATTCTCACCATACCTTCTAATTCGCTTCGGCAGCCTCTTTGAGCACACTATATTTGTAGTCTCGTTTTACACTTCACTGAAATTGAATTACAACTGAAGTACAACAAGAAGGTAGAGGAATAGGAGAATGACAATTACAATAAAAATTGAAATTAAACAAAGTAAGAAGATAGGAACCGATGTGCAGATTCCGGCAAGCCGAGTCGAGGGGACCTCTCTCCGCAAGACAAATACGCCCCGGCTAGTGCTCACGGTTTGGCGGTTGTCTTTCAAAGATGAAACGGCTTCGTCCTTCCGGCAGTAGCACCACAGATCCGGCAAGGTTCCGGCGAACTAGACAATGTCGAGAACTGGGAGCTTTGACTCGAAATGATTCGTATGCAGCAATATGATGTGTGATCATTTATGCAGAATGTGGCCTTTGGATCCATGCAGGATGTCCTATTTATAGGCACATCTCCACTGCAGGGGACAGCTAGGGTTTGAGGGCATTCAAACCAGGTGTTGTAACCCCCTGGAGTTACAGCTCTACCATTAAGCCCTCCAGGAGTTACCTTCTGCAGATCCCGACAGGTGTCCCATGTCAGCTCGGATCCCAACACGTGTCCAGGGTAGCTGCAGACTTTGACTCACGACAGGAGTTACTTTCGGTTACTGTCCAGCCCACTAACTCCACCAGCTCCAGACGGCAGTTACCTGAAGGCTCCACCAGCTCAAGTGGCAGTTACTCACTTGAAGGCTCTTAACTTATGGGAGTTACACCCTTCAAGCTGGACATGCACCATGTGCACCCACGACCCGGTCCACAGCCGTTATAGACCCGGAACCCGGATAGTCGATCCGCCGACCCGCTTCACGACCCGATCGCTTCTGTACCGTAAAACTGATACGGCTAAGCCCCGGAAGCCCACGTACGCCCAAAGTCCAATTGCCAAGATCCAAGTCCGAGGACGAGGACGAGATGAGCCGGGCAAGGGCACGGGCACGGGGCACGGGCACGGACACGGGCACTGGCACGGGCACGGGCTCGGGCTCGGGCACGGGCACGGGCGGGCGCGCGCGTGTGTGCGCGTGTGGGCTCATGGCCCACATCCTTGTGCACTTGATTACTCCACTTAAGTGTTAATACACTTAAATACACTTCTTAATTTGATTAAGAAATCAATGTGGGATTATTTAATGTGTCTTAAACACATTATCCCACACACCATAAATGCCCAATCGTGTGACCAACTTTAACCATTTATTTCTCACTCACCGAAAATCGGATTTGAGCAAATAAAAATACTACGATTATCTACTCACGACATAGAGCAATCGTACGGTATTTAATTTCTCCAAAATTAAATATCCCGGTCATGAAAAATCGGATAAAATGAGTCACACTCACTTTATTAAATCCTATTTTCCAACAATCCCCCACATGAGTGGAAATAGCGCATGCATGTATGCAGACAAGCAGCCCAGTTCTCTTAGAAACACAACTGCACCAGGATAGGTAGCTTGTGACTTTGAACCTTCCATATTCCAACACTATCGAGTATACCGGTTGTTTAGTGGACATGATGCCTTGAACTATACATCCTTAGTGTATACCGAGACAATAGTATTGAAAACAGTTGTATATCAAACATTATCTGTTCTCACGTTTGTGTCCTTTTCAGGCCATGGACAACCTCTTTGAGTTCATAAGTATCTCTTTAGAAGCGGCCCCACTTCTCACTTATATAGGTGATCTCCTCTTCCGAGTATCCTGCCATACTCAACCTCATTAGGTTTAGGAATCATTAAAAGTCATATGACTTATCCTCACCACATTGACAGGTGTGCACTTGGTTTGCCCACAAGGAAATGTACACTTATAATTTTCCAAGTGCTACCAAACCGAATGTTTGTAGCTTAGTTTTCCCATTGAACCAAGTTCTTGGGATCTCCAGTCATCATGGTTGGGTTACCACTACAAGCACTCTTAGAGTGTGGATTTCAAACTCATTCCCTCTAGCAACTTAGCCATTTGATCTCGGTTTAACCCTTTGGTTAGTGGATCCGCTAGATTATCTATTGACTTCACATAGTCAACTGAGATAATCCCACTTGAGATCATATGCCTCACATTATTATGCCTCCGATGTATGTGTCGAGACTTACCATTGTACATAGCATTGTGTGCCCTTCCGATAGCTGCTTGACTATCACAGTGAATTATCACTGACGACACTGGTTTTTTCCAGCATGGAATGTCTTCTAGAAAGTTGCGAAGCCATTCTGCTTCTTCACACACTTTATCCAAAGCGATAAACTCAGATTCCATGGTAGAACGGGCTATACAAGTCTGTTTCGTGGATTTCCACGACACTGCTCCACCTCCGATAGTGAAAACAAATCCACTAGTCGAAAAATGAGTCTTTTATGTCTGATATCCAATTCGCATCACTGTACCCTTCAAGTACAGGAGGAAACCTTGTATACTGCAGCCCGAAGTTCAAAGTATACTTCAAGTATCTTAGAACTCGTACTAGAGCTTTCCAATGTTCTTTGCTTGGATTGCTCGTGTATCGACTCAACTTGTTCACAGAACATGCAAGATTAGGTCTAGTGCAGTTAGTGATGTACATCAAACTCCCAATGACCCTTGCATATTCTTCTTGAGCTACCGGTTCTCCTCGATTTTTGCTCAAGTGTACATTGAGTTCCAACGGGGTCTTAGCCGGTGAACTATCAAAAGCGTTGAATTTCTTAAGCACTTTCTCTATGTAATGAGATTGTATTAAGACAATTCCACCACTTATCCGTACTATCTTGATCCCTAAAATCACATCGGCTAAGCCCATATCTTTCATGTCGAAATTTCATTTCAACATTTGTTTCGTTTCAACAATCACTTGGTGTCCACTGCCTATGATTAACATGTCGTCTACATAAAGATAGACTATAACATAGCCATTAGAACTGCTCTTTATATACACACATTTATCACACTCATTAATTTTGAAACCATTTGATAACATCACGTTATCAAACTTCAGGTGCCACTGAATAGGTGCTTGTTTCAGACCGTACAACGATCTAACAAGCTTACACACCTTTCGTTCTTGCCCTGGTGCAACAAACCCTTCAGGTTGTTCCATGTATATTTCATCCTCCAACTCACCATTCAGAAACGCAGTTTTTACATCCATCTGATGAATTTCAAGATTGTGCAAAACAACAATCGCTAAAAGCACCCGAATAGATGTAATCCTTGTTACTGGTGAGTAGGTATCGAAGAAATCATACCCCCCTTTTTGTTTAAAGCCTTTGGCAACCAAACGTGCTTTATACTTGTCAACAGAACAATCTGCCTTATATTTTCGTTTTAGGATCCATTTGCATCCTAACGGCTTACACCCACTTGGGAGATCTGTCAACTCCCAAGTGTGATTTTGCATGATGGAATCAATTTCACTGTTGATTGCTTCTTTCCAGAACGCAACATCTGGACTAGATAGAGCTTCTTTCAAAGACTTTGGCTCATCATCTAGCATATAGGTGATGAAATTCGGACCAAAGGTCTTAGCCGTCCTAGCTCGTTTACTACGTCTCGGTTCTTCATCCACAGGATCAGAACTAGTAGTAGCTTCAGAGGTTCGTTTCTCAGAACTACCTTCTGTCCTATCCTTATTCTTACAAGGATAGACATTCTCGAAGAATATAGCATTCCTCGACTCTATCATCGTTCCTTCAGTCAACTCGGGAATCTCCGATTTATGAATAAGAAAACGATATGCACTACTGTTAAGTGCATACCCAACAAAGATACAATCAACCGTTTTAGGGCCGATTCTAACTTGTTTAGGAAGTGGCACTTCAACCTTAGCCAAACATCCCCACACTTTGAGGTATTTATAAGACGGCGTGCGTCCTTTCCACAACTCGTAAGGCGTCACATCCTTACCCTTAAGTGGAATTTTGTTCAGGATATAGTTGGCTGTCAACACAGCTTCCCCCCACAAGTTCTGTGGTAATCCCGAACTTATCAACAAAGCATTCATCATCTCCTTAAGAGTTCGGTTTTTGCGTTCAGCAACACCATTAGACTGTGGTGAATACGGTGCCGTAGTTTGATGAATTATAGCCGCCTCTGCGCATAACTCTTCAAACGGGGCAACATACTCTCCACCTCTATCACTTTGAATTGCTTTAATTCGACTGCTTAGTTGATTTTCGGCTTCATTTTTGAAGTTCTTAAAAGCTTCAATCGCCTCATCTTTAATTCTTAAAAGATAAAGATAACAATATTTTGTGCAATCGTCAATAAAAGTAATAAAGTACTTTTTACCGCCTTTAGTTTGCACAAACTTTAAATCACACACGTCTGTGTGAATTAAATCTAGAGGTTTAGTGCTCCGTTCAACCGATTGAAATGGTAACTTAGCCAATTTAGCTTCAACACAAACTTCACATTTATTTTGTGTATTAAATTGGTTCACTTTTAGCAAATCTAAATTTACTAAACGTTTTATAGCATTTAGATTAACGTGTCCTAATCTACAATGCCACAAATCCGAGCACTCAACAAGTAAGTAAACAGAAGAAGCAATTTTATTAGCATTTTCTTTTGCCACACGGCGCATCGCCATTACATTCATTTTGAAAAGTCCATTGGCGAGATAACCCCGACCAAGGAACCTTCCGTACTTGCTCAAAATAAACTTTTCAGACTTAAACACTAGTCTAAAACCATGATTGACTAACAGCGAGCCTGAAACCAGATTTTTGCGGATGTCCGGAACATGCAGCACATCCTTCAAAGTCAGCTCTTGGCCTGAAGTCAGCTTCAAAACCACGTTGCCCACACCAACCACTTCAGACGAGACTTGATTCCCCATGTGCAACTTTCTACCTTCAATAGCTTTGTAGGTAGCAAACGAGCTCTTGTCCGAGCAAATGTAACAAGTAGCCCCGGTGTCGACGAACCACTCTCTCGGGTTGTCCACGTGATTGGCCTCGAACACAACGGCAGCCAAGTCATCGTCATCCCAATCATCTTGTCGGGCCTTGCCTTTGCCTTTGTTGTTATGTTCCGCCAAATGCGCACCATAGTTAGTACGTTTCTTCTTTGGAGCCGTGCAATGTTTGGACATGTGCCCCGGTTTGTCACAATTGAAGCAATTGCCGTTGAACTTTGTCATTGGCTTCTTCCATTTGTCAACTTGACCCGGGCGCTTTCTTTTGTTGCTATTTGATGGTCCACCACGTTCCATCAAATTAGCCTTGGCCTCGATCGGGACTCGTGGTCTCGGATCCGCCTTTCGGTTATCGGCTTCAATTCGAAGCTTAACCACAAGATCTTCAAGAGTCATCTCCTTTCGTTTGTGTTTGAGATAATCCTTCCAACACGGTGGCAACTTCTCAATCACCGCAACAACGGTGAAAGAGTCGGGAAGGACCATCCCTTCAGCATGAACGTCGTGCACAATGAGCTGAAGCTCTTGCACTTGGTCCATTACTGACCGGGTGTCCACCATTTTATAGTCGAGGAACTTTGCCACCACGAACTTCTTAGTTCCGGCATCCTCAGTTTTGTACTTCTTTTCTAGAGTTTCCCACAATTCCTTAGCACTAGTTACATTTCCGTATACAGAATATAAACTATCTACTAAGCCATTAAGAACATAATTTTTACAAAGAAAATCGCCATTGATCCATTGATCGTATGCCGTTCATTTGTTGACGTCCGGCTCATTTTCTTCGACCACAGGAGCCTCCTCCTTGAGGTATCCAGCAACTCTGAGCGTGGTTAGGTAGAAGAGCATCTTCTGCTGCCCCTCTTGAAGTCCAACCCGGAGAACTTTTCCGGCTTCTCGACTTGGCCATGGGGAATAGTCCTTGGAGCAACGGTGTTGGATGAAGACGCCATTCCAGCAAAGGTAGTTGATTAATTTTAGTCTTACTATTTGTCTTGCGATTGTAGTCTCGTTTTACACTTCACTGGAATTGAATTACAACTGAAGTACAACAAGAAGGTAGAGGAATAGGAGAATGACAATTACAATAAAAATTGAAATTAAACAAAGTAAGAAGATAGGAACCGATGTGCAGATTCCGGCAAGCCGAGTCGAGAGGACCTCTCTCCGCAAGACAAATACGCCCCGGCTAGTGCTCACGGTTTGGCGGTTGTCTTTCAAAGATGAAACGACTTCATCCTTCCGTCCTTCCGGCAGTAGCACCACAAATCCGGCAAGGTTCCGGCGAACTAGACAACGTCGAGAACTGGGAGCTTTGACTCGAAATGATTCGTATGCAGCAATATGATGTGTGATCATTTATGCAGAATGTAGCCTTTGGATCCATGCAGGATGTCCTATTTATAGGCACATCTCCACTGCAGGGGACAGCTAGGGTTTGAGGGCATTCAAACCAGGTGTTGTAACCCCCTGGAGTTACAGCTCTACCATTAAGCCCTCCAGGAGTTACCTTCTGCAGATCCCGACAGGTGTCCCATGTCGGCTTGGATCCCAACACGTGTCCAGGGCAGCTGCAGACTTTGACTCCCGACAGGAGTTACTTTCGGTTACTGTCCAGCCCACTAACTCCACCAGCTCCAGATGGCAGTTACCTGAAGGCTCCACCAGCTCCAGTGGCAGTTACTCACTTGAAGGCTCTTAACTCATGGGAGTTACACCCTTCAAGCTGGACGCTGGACATGCACCATGTGCACCCACGATCCGGTCCACAGCCGTTATAGACCCGGATATGGCTAAGCCCCGGAAGCCCACGTACGCCCAAAGTCCACCCAAAGTCCAATTGCTAAGATCCAAGTCCGAGGACGAGACGAGACGAGCCGGGCAAGGGCACGGGCACCGGCACGGGCGGACGCGCGTGTGGGCTCATGGCCCACATCCTTGTGCACTTGATTACTCCACTTAAGTGTTAATACACTTAAATACACTTCTTAATTTGATTAAGAAATCAATGTGGGATTATTTAATGTGTCTTAAACACATTATCCCACACACCATAAATGCCCAATCGTGTGACCAACTTTAACCATTTATTTCTCACTCACCGAAAATCGGATTTGAGCAAATAAAAATACTACGATTATCTACTCACGACATAAAGCAATCGTACGGTATTTAATTTCTCCAAAATTAAATATCCCGGTCACGAAAAATCGGATAAAATGAGTCACACTCACTTTATTAAATCCTATTTTCCAACAATATTTTCTTTTGGGATCTCATTATCTTGAATTTAACTGGCATTTCATCAACTTCATGCTTGTCTCATCACTTAATTTGATTACGTTTTCCCATTATTGTTCATTATTTTGCACTGTTTATTATATTTCGACTATTATTTATCGAATTATTACTGATTTAAGCATTGAAGTCCGTTTGATCATCAATCCTCAACGGTCTTTCGGATTTTACATTTTGTTTGTGTTGGTTTTTATAGATCCTCACAGCCCGAATCCCATTTTGAATTTGATTGCGGATTTATCATCCATAATTTGGCGCCAACCATGGGGCAACGAGTGAATCCGTGGAAATGAACATGGAAACACCTAATGACAGCTAAGTAGACGGATATGAGAACACCTCATATTGGAATGAGGCCTTTACCATGTCTGAATTGCTGAAGCGCCTCTAGAGGCAAACAAAGAGCACAAATGGAGAACTCGTAGTCTTGAGGGCCGAGAACGCCTCAATCCTAACCAAGATGGATGAGCTAACTCCATCATATGCCATACTGTAGACAAAGTCCATAGCTTACTGCCTCTGTCAATCTCTTCATGGAGACAATACAGTAACGTCAGGGCTATTGAATTGGTGGTTGAATTGATTTTACTCTGAATGGTGTAATTGAAAAGGGAGAAGGGAACTAAATTGTTGAATTCTACTAAGAATTGTTATTAGTCCAATGCCACGTGTCGGTTTCTTGGAGTGGGAGCGCACTGCATAGAACTCTGAGTCAATTTAGCCACAACTGGCATTGTCACATTAACGATGTACACGTTAACTCTACCCGTGGTAGGTAAGAGAACGGTTCTGCATAAATCATGGGTCGATTAAGATGAGATCCACTAAATTACTTTTTATATATACCTCATTCTTTTTTTCAAGAATTCTTTTTATGTCGCACTCTTCCGTTCCACTACCAAATTATAATAATATTTATTATAAAACTGAAAATTATAATAATATAATTAATCATAATTAACATTTATTGTTGAGAATTGAAATTTTTAAAGATCCTAATTATAAAATAATCAATTATTCATTAAAAAATGAATATTAATTTTTTTAATAAATAATTATAAATCCTAATTAATTAAAATTAAACCAAAATACAAAAAATATAAATTGAAGAGTAAAAAGGGAGAAAATAAATAAAAATAAATAAATGAAGATAAAATTGATAGCGGGATACATTAAGTCTAGTGAATGATCTCATTCGGGTTAAGACTGTATTTGTGTTACAAAATTAATGACCCGTCAACAATTTTTGTGTAAGGCACAACTTTGATTCAGTTCAACTGTTGAAGCTAGAGCTTAGTGTTACACCGGTTGAGATCCCCCTACTATACTACCAAAATTATGAGTTTAATAATAATTATTATAAAAATATAAATTAATTATAACATCTATATCTATTCTATATATAAAAACAAAAACAAAGTAGTTTGCATAAGTTTTGCCTCCAAAAGTGCCAAAGTTCCCACCTCGAAACAACAAATCTACAATTGCCATACAAAACTTATTTTTTTAATCATTTCTAGAAAACTCTAGGTTTGTACAATTTTTGGCCCTCAAAAATTTACTTTCCAATCTTACAAGGACAATTTGAATTTCAAAATTCAAATCGGAGTGTTTAGAGTCATTACAAAATTTAGCTTTTAAAAAGATTGCATAAAGCTCATATTTATTTATTATATTCTGCCTTCATTTTGCTATTGTGTTTTCTATTTTGTTGTACTAACATCATCGAGTTTGTCTTCTTAATTTGTATGTTTCAATTACTTATGTATTAAATAATGTTACACACGTTTACAAGCCTCCAGAACTCGATCACTTCATGTAAATCTTAATTCAACTTTTTTTGGCATGTGCAGATTATATGTCATATCAGAGGACTTCATCCATCCTTCCAACAAGATTTCTGCTTAAGCAAGCATACAATGTTCCAACACCCTGAAATAAAAAAGTAAATACAAATACAGTGAGTGTTTGGAAAAAATAGATCTAGCAATCTATGAAGCTGTAAAGCTGTATTTTCTTATATATTAATGCGGTAAGTTGTATTTTTTCTTACATATTAAAGTTTTATTTTTTTATTTTTTATTTTACTCACACACCCGACCTGTAGTATTGAGGAGATTCGAACCCATGATTTTTGATCTCCAAGCAACCTCATTCCACCACTAGGCCATCTCCACTGGGACACATATTAAAGTTTTCTTACATATTAATTTGGTAAGCTGTATTTTTTCTTTCATATTAATGTGGTAGCTGTATTTTTTCTTAAATATTAATGTGGTCATATTTTTATAAATTTGGGATGAGAGATAAACTTTTAGTTCGATTCTTTTAATGTACAAATGATTCAAATCTACTTAATGTAAGCAGAATAAAAACCATGAATAGCAATGAATGCATGGCTAAAAAATGTGGTTCAAACGTTCTATGCTTACAAATATTATTAAGTAATCAAAAGTAATGAAGTCTATATTTGATTTAAAAGTGCAGCTAACCACATATATAGAATGCTAGATAAAGGCCTGCAAACTACAATTCATGTAAGAAATAGTTGAAACTTGTGTGAAAAAAATAATAGTTGAAACTCGAATTCAAGTGGTTGAGTTAAGAAAATTACACAAAAATTGACAAAATAGTGATAAAAGGATGATAATATAAGTTAAGAAGTGGAAAGCTCTGAAAAAAGTTAAAAAAAAAAAGTAGAGAGTAAGCTTTCAAGCCATATATAGTGTCAACTTTGTAAAAAGTTATCCCAGCATAAACAAATAAATTTATTGGATTATCTGTTTGGAAGAATTGAAAAAAGGGTTAAGCTTTCCGCAAAAACAAAGATAACGATTCGTAGGTAGACTTAAATTTAATAGAAGTGTACAGTAATGTAGCGCTCCGGTCCCGGAAGACCGTGAAAATAGACGCCACAGGGATTGGAATTAAGAAACGGGAAAGAAAGAGGGTAACCTGATTAATGAAAATCTCAACAGAAGACTCAGAATAACCAAACATGCTTTATTATAATATATACCTATTCACAACACCAAGATCAAAGTTCTTAGTGTTTAACAAAAGGATATTACAAACGCGGAGACTTAATTGTTAACAAAATACTTAACAAAAAGAGACAATGGGAAAATACATAAACAACAAAAGCCCATCTCTCAGCATCGTCACATCCACGCGCCAGCCTACTGACCTGAAAAATATTTAAAAATATTTGGGCTGAGTACTAGTGCACTCAGTGGGCAAGTTTTTACAATTCAAGTTATGCAAATCATTTTATTAAAGTAATCTATCTGTGTTCATGCAAGTAGTGAAGCTTAGGAGATTTTAAAATTGAAAGCAACCTAAGTTCACCAAAACATTTTATCGTGAAGCACTTAAGAGTATAACCAGTCACTGCCCGCAACCCGTACTACATCACCACGTGTAAAGTTGAGTATGGCCAAGTATACCCAATGAGTATAACCCATAAGTGTTTCATTTTAGTCTCACCGACAAGGAGTAGGGCAGGACAAATAATGCATGCATACTGTAGCTACTCACATTGACACAACGCTGGTATATGAGACTCCGACAACATACAGTAGCACGTAAATATTTAACACAGATAGTCACATATGCAATTTTAACAAAGCAGAGCTTAATAACTCGAAAGATACAATTTGTAAAAATATAATAGCCCACCTGGATAAAAGATAAAATTTCAAATCCTGGGTTGGTCTAGCACAAGTTCTGCTACTTCTTCTGAGCCTACAATAACAAGTCTTGGCTTAGCTTTGCTAAAGGATGCTATCAAAACTTAGCCCCTAATTTTCCTTTCAGTCTTATTTAAACTTTTGTATTTATTTAGTAGCTCTTGGATTTCAAACTTAACTGGATTCTTTTAAAATGTATATACATATTTATATATATGTAATTCCCGTAACCAAACCATATTTGAATTTCCATCACAAACATTAGACCCCAGTTCTATATCTTTATGTTGAGCTATTTAAATTCATGCTTACGACACTAGATGTTTTGTTGAGGAATATGCATAGCAAATTTAGTTTACAAAATTCTACCCAAATGTTATTATAAGCCTAATATTCTAAAAATTTTATATTTGATTTGTCTTACTTATGCTTGATAATTAATTAATTAAGTAAATGAATTCAATATTCTAATTTAGGCTAATACCGAGCTTTGGGTGAATCTCAAAATTAGAACGAAAGTTATAATATATATTATTCTTTTTAATTGTAAAAAAACGTGAAACATAGCTAATTGATTTTACCAAATAGATAATTAAGAGAAACTCACCTTAATGATATAACAACTACTGAGAATTCTAGGATGGTCAAGTACAGGAACTAGTTGACGAGAAGCATTTTATAAAGTTTAGAAAAATGATAATTTTTCATCCCCACTCTTATTTATATTTTAATAGTATAATATGGATTTCTAATTAATTATTCTTCAAGCATTAGTCATCAACCTATAAACCCCATGACACATCACTCTAGAAAACTCCATCCCATGACACGTATAGGTAAGAAAATGGATGACAAATCCATTCCTAATTCCAATATACATATACATATATATATATATATACAAAATAATATTTTTTTTGTTATGATTATATAAATATATAAATGATATAAATACATATAGATATATATGTATATATATATTTATATTCATATTTTTTTATGCGAATATGTCTGTCACAATAATCTATTACACTTAGTAAATAAATTTTAATTAATCAAATTAAGTGTATATCTAGGGTTCTAAATTAAATACGAGAATGTTTTAAGGGTATTTCTAACACACTCAATCGGCACACATCACCTAAAAATGTGACCTAGAAGGGTTCGCTTTCTTCCCTAGAATATCCTTATGGTTAGCATAAGCCTTATATATTTTTAATACCAAAAAGTTTTGAATATTTCACTTATTCTAACTATTGGGTATATATTCCTAATTAAATTTAAATAATAAATTTTTGGGGTATTACAAGTAAAAACATACATAGTGTAGATTAAAAAAATTACAGAAAAACATAAATATTCGTAGATTGAGTAGTCGTTGAAATGTTACCTTAATCTATAGCACTAAGGAGGCTTCAGATCTGTGCAAAGGACTCATGTCGTAGTCACGCAGACCTAAGGTTGAAATCAGATGATAAATAGAGAAGTGTAACATTAGAAACCTTAGAGAACTTTGAGAATCGAACCAATCAGATTCTGAGATGGGGACAAGGAATGGGAAGTATATATGTCCATAATATTTGTAGATTCTCAAACTCCTAGAGTTTTAACTGGTGAAATTAACCGAGTATAATGAAAGAATGTTGATGGGTAGATTTTTTTTAGAGTTTAGCCAATTGTAAATGAGCTAATCGGTGAAGACAAAGATGAAATAATGAAGAATAGAAGAAGAGGTGATGGAGCTGCTCGAGAACATTTTCATCTTCTCAAACCCTAAAAATTTGGATGGAATTTAAGTATCTAATGTTGTGGGGCCGTAGTCTTTTAAATCTTTTATTTTCATAATTTGTTGGGTTTTTTTTAAAACCCAAAACCTAATCCTTATTTCATATATACCTATTACCTATCCATGTATGTAAAATTTTATATGATATCATTATTACCTATAAATACTTTTAATAAAACAATATTGTACTGACCATCACATTATAAAATCTAAATTATTTATATATAGCTGCACATGTGTATTTAATTTTATGAACATACATGTTTGATTTGTAAATTCAATACCATAGAGTATGTTGCACAAATATTAGTATATACTAAAATTAATTGAAACTACAAAAAGCATTGATATATATATATATATATATATATATATATATATATATATATATATGGTATATATTGTTTGGATAATTCATCGTTAATTTACTGATTAATAAAATAGATTTGTAAGAGTATGAATAATTATGACTAAGAAATTCCAAATCTAATTTTGGAAAATTATTATCCCAATCTTTTTAGGATATGCCAATTATTTTATACCAAAAATTCAATTATTATTTTAAAAATAGTTATTATATTTCAAAACGCAAGTTTAAGTAGTAATAGTGGATCTGCTTGGATCTTTTTCTATTTTGATATTTTTAGAAGAAGATAAAGAAGTCGACCATTTGTAGACTTTCAACGACGAGAGAGAACACATGAAAGATTAGAAGATGAGAATAAATGAAGAAGAAAGCTCGAGAAATATTTAGAAGAGATAGCGGAGGCGGCGGAATCATGTGGCATGCATAGGGTTTCATCTATTGTCTTAAATTAACAATATGTATATTTATTTAGTTGTAGGTCATGTTCAATTTAATTTAATTGGACTCCATTTACTGAGCCTGTGTAGTAAAATAAGAAAATGATATGCCTTTTATGGGCTCACTTGTATGCACTTTTTTTTTTGAGAAAATTGATAAATATTTTTCTTCCGCCTGACAAAATATTGTACATTTTGTTTGTATTGTGTGCTGAAATGTATTTTGCATGCATCAATTATATAATTTGGTATGACATATTATAATATAGCGTTTACTTAGTTGTTTGTTCATTGAGATTTTTAGATTGATTTATTGTTATATTTATAAATATATATAAATGTTAGAAGTTTGAAGAAAATTAAAATGAGCTTCTATAACTTGCATAAAAATTGACTTTAAGTTTCATTACATTATGAGTTATATAATTTTTGTATATCTTTTAAAAATTAATAAAAGAGATAAATACAATTTTAGATATAGTGATTTTATCGTAGATGTCACATCATTATTGTATTTGGTAAAGCCGTTCAAATATTTTGTAAAGATATATATATATATATAATGTTTTTGTATTTATGAATTATTAGATTCTTTAACAAATACCAAAATAATATACAATAAATGCTCTATATATTCATTTTGAGCAACATTCTAAAAAATTAATCATATACTCATTTTACTTTGAAATATATAGTAATTATTCTAAAGTTTATTGTATAGTGAAAATTTATTAATGCTTTGTATTTATCGATTTGGCAATATAAGTACATCTATAGTTATATATAATATTACGGTATGTATTTCATATAATATATATTGTGTTCTATCATGTATATACTAGCAAGGAATTGGAACATTTCACATAAGAGCCAATAAAAAAATAGAGATAAAAAAGAAAAATCGATGCTTAAATTTTTATATTTAGTTTGAATTTCCAATTTCAAGATTTTCATTGTAGTCTACATAATAGTATTTTTTTATAAGATGGTAATAATGATTTTGGTGTGATGGTTGATTAGTTTGATATTTTAGAGTAAATAGAATTTTAAATTCAATTCAAAAATACAATTATTATTTCAATAACACAACCAAGGATGCACCATCAATGCTAAAATTAGGGTATATCTATACCTAATATTACCTATTGGCATGTGCAACACAAATCCTCTATTTTTTTTTAAATAAGTGTGCTTTGGCTTAAATTTAAAAATTCAATAGTTATATGTTTATGTTATCTTTTCTAATCATCTATTATGAATAAATTTCCAAAAAAATGTTAGACACATATAGATGTAAAAAAAATAAAATTTATAATTTATATTTTTTGTTCATCTTCATCAAACTTTCAATTTTTTTAATACTTCATCCATCTCAATTATATAGTTCATTTTCTCTTCGTGCATAGATTAAAAATATTTATGAAAATAAGATATTAAAGTTAAAATTTCAATATTTCCCTTATTTAAGATTTATGACTTGAAAAAATTTAAGTGGTTTTTTTTTTTCAAGACCTAATAATGGTGTATTTATATATTACTATGAAAATTGATACTACTCATAGTAATAAGACTATATAAGTGGGACACTCCAAAAACAGTAATAAGGACTATATAACTGGGACATAGTGAGTAATTTTATTTTTATTATGCCCTCATCTTTTGGATTGTTTTAAAGGCTCAACATTTGATTTTTGTTATTAATTTGATAAAATTGACCCAATCCGTATCTAATTCCGTGTTTAAAAAAATTGTAACACAATGAAAGAAATATCATATATAATAATTATAATAAAAATTTCAATCATAACTTCATAAGATGAGATAGTGATACCAATTGTGGGCAAAATAACGTTATACCGGTCGGCAGGTGAAATACTAGTATATATTATAACACACTCTAAAATAAATATTTTTCCTGCTCAATGCAGCAACCTATTTTGGTCTATTTCACAATTATAATGACACAAAAATTACGCCCATAATTCCAACCACAAATCAATTCGAAAGATTTTCATGAACCACCAACAATTCATGAATGACATATTTTCATATGGCATAAATTATTATGAATTGAAACCGACCACTCGAATCCCAAATATATATATCACTTTTACCTCTACAAAATACAAACCCTCATAGAAGAAGACGGTAATGCTAGCGGTGGCCTCCAACAATGGTGTTGGCGAGGTTGATGAAAAAAAAAAAAGAACTGTTTTGGTTTCACACCCACACCCACAAGCGCAACCACACATACATCAACGGCGACAATGAAGATTAGTGGCGGATCCATAACAAAATAGTTTTGGAACAATGGCACAAAAATACATATAAACTCGACGCCTGTGCGACGTTGATGGCGAGAAGAAGAAGAAGAAGAAGAAGAAGAAGAAGAAGAAGAAGAAGAAGATTTATCCAAAAAAAATTACAAGCGGCCCTGATGTCGGTAGGGTTGCTTCATTATTGTGGTTTTTGAAAAATTTTGGGCTACTTTTTATGACGGCCCATATTAAGAATTCACTTGATTTAAACTGCTTTTTAAGTTATACTTTTTATTTTTATTTTTGTAATTTAAAGGACAAATTATTTCTTTGACCAATTCTTGAATATCCTTCCCCAAAATATATGTTGAGATTTCTTTGACTATAACACATTAATTATGTTATTCGATCATAACATCATTTAGTCTTACAAATTACAGACTCATGTTGTCGTCACTCATAATATCTAAATCGTAATGATACACAATTTTCTCATGTTAATTACATATTAATATATTATTATATTCCATTTTTTACTATTATTTGTGCATTCCTGTGATTTTTTATTTGCTGATTTAATTTATACCTATATACATCTTTCTTTTATTTTACAGATAGCAAAACAATCTATGGGCTCCATTTTCCAATTTGGTGAAATAAATTTATCGTGTTCCATCCATGAAGACATGCGAGACCTTCTATCATAAACAACAATAAGAGAAGCTTATATTGTTAGAACTTATAAGACATCAATGTTCCATTTATCAATTTTATTACTATCTTATATGTAATATATATGAAGCTCATTCATGTTACGTCACATTATGGAATTTCTCCATGCATTCCTTTAATTCTAACATGTATTCATGCATAATGGTAAAATATTTTATAGTTTGTGCTAACTCATTTTATTATATATTTGCTCACTGTATACCTTGGATCAATATATCACCTATCTTTTCTATTATCCAATTTGAATCCTTAAACTTAAAATTATTGGTAAAAAAATCAATTATATCATGATACACCTACATGATTGTGTATGTATATTTATATATATAAATATATATACGTATTTTATACAAAATAAGAGTAAAAATATTAAAATTATTATATACCTTCTTCATGTATATTTTATTATTTTTATTATTTCATATTTATAATATAATGATTTTAATGTATTTTAATTTATATCATTCTATTTATTTTCAAAATATATCCAAAAAATATAATTTCATTCCTTATCAAATGTGAAGAAATATTATTCTAATTTTAACCAATGTTAAAGAATATTTAAACTAAATCATTTTTTGGCTCGTGGAGTACATAAGAGAATTATGTATTTATTGATCTAAAAATTAAAATTAAAAAATTGAAAGAAAAACCCTCATTCCCATCCCGTTATATCCTTATTCAACTTTGCATCATTGTCCGATTTATTATTCATTACTTAAAATCAATTCATTAAAAAGTTATTTTTTATATGCACGATGTCAAGTATGAACAATCGTAAATTAATTATTTATGACACTTCTTTTACCTTTTAATTTTAGTTTTTGTTGTAAATCAAACTCCAAAATAATACTAATTTGTGTATTATAATTTATAAAAAAATATTACATATAATAAATTTAATTTAATTCATAAATTTATCATTGTCCGATTTCAAAAATTTGTGAAGAAAATAATTCTTTTATTCAATATTCCCTTTGTTTCAATACAAGTGTCATTGTAGATGAATGCACACAAATTAATACAGTAATCAAATTATCTAATATACTCCATTTTAATTTATCAAATCAAATTAATTGCATTGAATCATTTAATGACAATTCATGTACATATACATCTATATTGAATTTATGGAGCTTTGAAAATGCAATTTTCTCTCAATGATTGTTGACTACACTAAATAAGGGTAGGTTGGAGAAAAATGGTGAAAATTTTACCTTGATTATGTAGAATGTTGATTTTTTTTTTTTTGAAAAAAAAAGTATCAAAATGATTAATAATACAATAATCAACATCATTATATACAATACTTTTTCTTATATGGCAACGGAGGGACTTTTTTATATACAATAATTTTCTTAATTTATAGCTAGATTGCTGGAATTTAATAATATTAGGGAACATCATTTTTTTATTTCACATTGTTTTCAATATATTTACTTTGGGAATTAATTCTTAGTTTTAAGTATGCTACGAACTTTATCCGTGCATCGCATGGGAGAAATGCTAGTAATTAATTATAATCAACATTCAACACACATATTGAAATGAATTAATTAAATACTAAAAATAATAATTCCAATTGCGTAGAATCAATCTTAATGAATAATTATAAAATTAAACTAAAACACACGTACACACATAAAATTTTAAAAAACTCATAATTTGATTTAAAAAAAAACTCAGAATTTAATCGTGAAACACGAGTGTAACAGAGATGATGCACATACACTATATATATGCCACAAGAAATCTCCAATGAGAAATATGATAAATCTAGACAAAGTTGTTTTACTTTCCCAAGTCATTCAATGCTTCAAAAGATGAGAGAAAACGTCTAAATCGAGTGATCCAGTCATCACTTCTCTCTCAACAAACTGTTGCAGCCAGGGGTACAATCGATTCGAGTTAAGTCGAGTAGTGGCCTTATCGAGCCTAAGCTCGATTGAAACTGTTGAAGCTTGAGCTCGACTCGATTGAGCTCTAATTTTCTGAGCTCGAGCTCGACTTATAGCAAATTCGGTAAGCTCGAGCTCGGCTCGATTTACACATTTTATTCTAAAACATATTTTAATTCAAGTTAAACTACAATATTTTTATATTTTACACAAGAATCTTGTAAGTAACAAACGGTAGATTGATCCCCTATTAGATTTAAAATGATCCACACTAATTATTGGCTCCTCTGTGCGCAATTCCAGTAATTTAATTGTAATTTCAATCACTCACAAGATCACAAGACAATTCCACGTATAATGTAAAATTTATTTCAACAATCTTCACTATAATAATATATCTAATTTGGCAGGGTTTTTTCTAAAAAAAAAAAAGAACTCCTTATACACTATACAGAGGTAAGAGAGATAAAATCAAGAAGGGGTAGCTAAAGACATCTTAAAGGATTGATTATTCCACTAAAAAACATCGCATTAGTACCTATTTGCTCATAATTGAGTAAATCTTCACCCAAACCCAGACTTGCGTGATTCTAATATAGAATACCCATTGTCATCGTCTCGCCAAGAGAGGAGATGGAAAGTGGGAGACTGTAAAAGAGCAGAGAACTTTCTTTCTAGTTGACATTATCGTCGGTAGGCAGAGGGAAAAACGCGGAGAATGAAAGAAGAGAGGGAGAAGAAAACTCTCTCTGCACCATTGAGAGGGGAGCCAGAATAGGAGAAGAGAAAATGAATGAGGAAAATAGGTCTAGGGTTTTTTGTATTTTATAGTTAGGTATTAATGTAAATAAATATAATACTAAGGGTAAATTTATAAATAGGGTGAAGCTCGATTAGGCTCGAGAGCCTACTAAGTCCTCTATTATTGAGCTCGAACTCGAGCTCGATAACCACTCAAGAAGCTCGAACTCGAATTCGACTTGACTAGTTTTGAGTCGATCCCGAGTAGCTCGTGAGTTGGCTCGACTCAGTTACACCCCTAGTTGCAGTATGCAAAACCACTTAGGTTAATAAAAAAAACAAATAACCACTAATCTGAAATCATTTAAGTTGGTTCAATTATTAATGATATATGCCACTGCGAGTTTAAAACTCATTCACAAAATTAATGTTCATTAATCAAATCAAGAAAAATTCAATAATGCATGTAAAGGCTAATGTATGTCGTGATCATTATGCAATATTCCTTTATGTGTTATAGAATGATAGTGGGAGGCCATGGATAGTTTATTCATGTGGGAAACGCACAATAGTTAAGTATTGATAGTAGAAGTTTGTTATATTTCTTTAGGTGATTAGGGTTTTATATTTATAGTAGTTTCTGTAGTAGAATCTGGTGTGAAGAATTAATCTGGAATTTGGGACGGCTTTACCGTAGGCCTCGTTCAAGAATTATTATTATTATATGTTTTGAGTTTGCGTCTTCCACCTTTACTCTAACAAATTAATGTGGTGAACGTGGAGCGAAAATATGGTGACAACATGAAGTGCTGAGACTCGGTTAGAATAGTTAGAGAAGGTGGTTGAAGAATTGTCCGCTGCTTTTAATAATTTTCAAACGGGTTATCAGACATCCCGAACCTCGACTGATGTTAAGTTGGATGCTTTGCTGAAGAAATTCGCTATCCCTACAGGGTTAGTAGAGAATAAAAAATCTGACGAAAGCCATGTTACTAGTCCAGATGAAGAATACTCCACCCATGTGCAAGTGATGCAGAAGATGGATTTGCCAAGCTTCGATGGATCTGAAGCCCGCGCCGAATAATATTTTCTGGTCCATGAAACACCATTGGAGAAAAGTCTAAAACTAGCCCTTATCGCGATAACAGGGCCAGATACGTCCTGGATACAACTCTTGCTTTGCCGTTGCCCTACGTTAGAGTGCTTTCGATTCTCACATCAATTTTTAATTCGATTTGGAAATAGAGTGACCATTAATGGGTTTGAGGCTCTAATTACTGCAAAGCAGTCTGGAACCCTTGAAGGTTATATTGCTACCTTTGAAGAGAGGGTTTCTCAACTGCCCGACTTATCGGATGATCAATATATAGGATTTTTCTTAGGAGGCTTGAAGAAACATATTCGCATACAGATTCAAGATCCCACTATCACCGACTATTCAGCCGCAGTGCAAATAGCAAGGAAAATTGACTATGCAGCCCCACCATTATCATTGTCAAACTCTACATCAAGTTATTCCCTACAACCCTTGTACATGCAGTGACTCACACCTTCAACTGGATCGAACGACCGCATTTCACAACCACAACAGTCACAATTTCCAATGTCATCCACAGCCAGCTCGCCAGTGCCATAGAATCTACGCTACTTTCACCACATGACTGATGATGAGTACATCAAACACCGAAATATTGGGACGTGTTTTAAATATGGTCTAAAATTCGGACCAACCCATTGTTGCCCTCCAAAGACTCTCCATGTTCTGATAGGGAGCAAGAAATGGGATTCTATTGAAGAAGAAGATCTGATTGGAGACTTACCACCAGACATGACTGAGTTGGAAGAATCTCCCAGCCCACAATATCTTCAACTATCCAAATTATCCTTGAATGAGCATGAGGGACCCCAAACAATGAAATTGTATGGCTGAGTTCCGGAGACCGGAGTTAAGATTATGGTTGATAGTGGAGCAAACGACTGCTTTATGTTAGAGGAATTAACAGCAAAGCTGAATTGGATCATCAAGCCTACAATAGCTTTCTCATTCGTGCTAAGAGACAAAACCCGTGTTTGAGCTGGGGGTATATGTAAGAATATTCCTCTCATGTTTGATTCTAAAGTATTTAATATTTCTTGTTATGTATTTTCCTTGAGCGGTGTGGATATTATTTTGGGAATATCATGGCTGGCGATGTTGGGCAACATCACAGAAAATTGGCACAATCTTACTATAGAATTCACAATTGAGGGGCGACAACAATGCATATGTGGTGACAACACTCTTGCTAGATGATCTTGACCCTTAAGATGAATATTGGATACTATGGTTAATGGGCAGCCACGACGAAGCATATTATGGAGTATCAGATGACTTATCCCTAGCTGAATGAAAAAAGATATGAGCTGTTTTAGCTACTTTTTCGATCAGTAAATGCACCGACTTTCAGCCTACATCCAAGCCGTATGAGCGATCATCATATTGAGTTACAATTCAGAGCTTTCCCGGTCTCGGTGTGTCTTTATTGTATAATCATTTACAAAAGGATGAAATTGAGCGATTGATGGTAGAAATGCTCGCTGCAGAGATTATTCAGCTGAGCACTAGTCCGTATTCCAGTCTAATTGGTGGCATTTCTTTATAGACTATCGAGCACTTAACAAAATCACTATTCCAGATAAGTATCTAATCCCGGTCATTCAGGAGTTATTGGATGAACTACATGGCGCCCAATGGCTCAACAAACTGGATTTGAGAGCATGTAATCAGCAAATTTGGGTCACCCAAGCAGACGTTCCCAAAACCGTGTTTCGAACTCATTTCAGCCACTATGAGTTCCTTATTATTCCGTTTAGGCTCACAAATGTGCCAACAACATTTCAGGGATTGATGAACGACACTTTCCGGCCTTTCCTCAAAAAGTTTGTATTGGTGTTCTTTGATGACATCTTGGTGTATAGTCGGACTTGGGAGGAACATGTGTAGTAGCTACAATAGGTTTTCCAAGTGCTCCACCAACAAGTACGCATAATTAATCTCAAAAAGTATCTTATTGGACAAAAAAAGTGGAGTATTTAAGGCATATTATGTCCAGTCACGGCGTGCGAATGGACCTAATGAAAATTTTGGCCATTATTTGATGGCCAACGCCGACTTCAGTTCGTGGTGTTCGTCAATTTCTTAGGCTTACCAGATATTACCGGTGATTCATTAAAGATTATGGTAAGATAGCAGCACCGCTTATGGCTCTCTTGAAGAAAATAGTTTCACGATCTTAGGTTTGCTCGAACGAGGCTGAGGCTACCTTCCGAGCTTTAAAGGCTACCCTCACTTCAGCCCCACTATTGTGTATGCCTGACTTTACTAGAGAGTTTGTGATAGAATGTTATGCATTTGGACGGGGAATTGGAGCAGTATTAATGCAAGACCGGAAACTGATGGCCTATTTCAGCAACGGATTATCCATCAATCTATTGGCAAAATCAGCTTATAAGAGAGAACTGATGGCCCTAGTGTTAGCGGTGCAACATTGGCGGTCGTATCTGCTTGGTCGATGATTTCTTGTGCTAACGACCAGCGTAAGCACTTGTTATCAAAACCCTTGACTACATCGGCGCAACAAAATTGGATAACTAAACTCTTGGGATTTGATTTAGCTATAGTATACAAGGAGGGGAAACTTAAACAGAGCTGTGGATGCACTTTCTCATCGGGTTGAGAAATGAGAGTTAACGGTTATGTCCTGGTCGCATTAGGAAGAATGGTCAGTTTTACAGTGAGAGATCAAGGCAGATGTGGGATTAGCTAAGATTATTGACTACTTGAAAGGTGGTCAGGTCGCTCTGGAACATGGATCATTATTATACAAGGGTCGTCTAGTTATTTCTTTTTTTCTCAGGGTAGATTCCAAAATTGATTGCTGAATACCATGACACTCCTTCCGGGGGCCATGCATGAGCATATTGCACTTATAGACGTTTAGAAACTAGTGTGTATTGGCCGGGAATGATGAAACATATAACTCAATTTGTGGCGGCATGTGTGGTGTGTCAGAAGAGTAATATGAGACTAAGTCATTGGCAGGCCTGTTATCACCCTTGCCCATGCCGTCTATGACGTGGAATGAAATCAATCTCGATTTTGTATCGGGCTTACCTCGGTCCTTTGGGGTTGACTATGTGCTGTTGGTGGCGGATCATTTCTCCAAATATGCACACTTCTTGGTGTAGCGTCATCTGTTCATGGCTAAGTCAGTCATTGAGGTGTTCACAAGGGACATCGTACGCCTCCATGGGATTCTAAGCTCAACTATGTCTAATCGTGACCCCATCTTTCTCAGTTCATTTTGGAAGGAATTATTTCATATGGCAGACACCACCTTGAAGATGAGCTCCACTTACCACCCAGAGACTGACGGCCAAACAGAGGTGTTCAATAGAAACTTGGAAACCTACATGTACTGTTTTTCATCCGAACAACCCAAGCATTGGAGTAAGCGGTTATCATGGGTAGAGTACTATTTTAATATAGATTATCACTTGTCGGAAAGTCTGACACCGTTCGAGATAGTGTATGTGTTGGTCCAAAATGAGTCGTATTCAGTTTAAAGAGAGGTAAATAAACTGATTTCAAAACTGATAAAATAAATATTGAATTCTTTTGGGGCCCTTGACTCGTTAGATAGAACAAATTGTCTATTTTCAGTTTGATGGATCTCAGTTGGAATGTGAGCTAGTTTGTGTGAGCTTTTAAAAGATAAATAAAATTACGAAAGTAATACAACACACAATCATTTTTATAAAGAGCTTCAAAGTCTTAAAACTTCTACGTCCTCTATTTCTTCCTCAGAAGGGATGAGTTCACTTTACAAATTATACAATGAAACAAAGGTTAGCTGAACCTGGCAACAATGAATTACTTTACAGAGTTATCTCAGCTAGGTCGACGACTCACACTTGCAATCTCCGGTAGATAGCTATTGCAGCGGCAGTTTCTTTAGCAGCTACTCACACTTAGTCGGAGAGTTAGGTGCTATTGGCATTTTTTCAAGGTTTTAGATCTTTTTCAATCTTCAAGATAGTTGGTCTTGAACTTGGATTATCAACTGATTGAGCTCCTTGAACTGAGTGGATGTTAATACTTTCTGGATCTTTGTTGAGAAGAGCTTCAACTGAGCTTTAATTGATGACTGGATATGCTTGTGATTCGCAGCTCGTTTTCTTCTCAAGTGGACTTTTGCAGATGACTTTGATGCTCTGTCAAGCTAATGCAGAAGTTGATCTTCTTTCAAATGTTTAAACTGAGAGAACTTGATCAGTTTGTCATAATTTGATAGTTACAGAGAATATATTCTTTACAAAGAGAGATTATATTGGTTCTTTTTGAATTTTGGCAAAAGTCTTTTTCATCTTCTGTTTTACTCATCTTATATAGATGAGTGTAAAATGATCGTTGGTCATTGTTAGACTTTAATTAAAGTCTAACTATTTTGTTGGTACAGATAGTCATTCTGAATCTGGAGCTACTTTGGCGATTGATGCCTTGGCTGACTTTTGAAATGCATCAACTTACTTTGCTCTTGTGATCAGCAATTTTTACTTCAGTTGTAGTAGAAAGTCGTTCTGATCTCAGAGTCACTTTCTCAGTTGACTTGTCAGTTGGCTTTTGGAGTCATTCAATTTGTATGTTGGATCGATCTTCAGTTTGAGATGGTTCAGTTTGGACATCTCATTCTTCAGTTTGTGATTCTCTTCAATTCGCAAACTTCTTTAACTCCTCTTCAGTTACGAACTTCATTGGTTCAGTTTTGGATATCTCATTCTTCAGTTTGCAAACTTCTTTGACTCTTTCTTTTCAGTTACGAACTTCTTTGGTTTAGGTTTGGACATCTCATTCTTCAGTTTACGATTCTCTTCACTTCATAAACTTCTTTGATCATTATCTTCAGTTACGAACTTCTTTAGTTCAATTTTGGACATCTCATTCTTCATTTTGTGATTCTCTTCAGTTTGCAAACTTTTTTGACTCCTTCTCTTCAATTACGAACTTCTTTGGTTCAATTTTGGACTTTAAACTGAATTTGGTTGGTGTCTCTCCTTCAATTAAGCTCTTAGAATGAGCTTAGTTTAATCATCTTGTTAGAGACTTTGTCATCAGTTTAGTCTCCAAGATAGACTTGGCGCTTGGTTCAGTCATGAATCTTCTTGATATCTCATCATCTCTGGTTCAGTTTCAAGGTAGACTCGAGCTCCAGTGCTGCGACAGTTCTTACCTGGTGAAATTAGAATGCAGGCATTAGCTGATACCTTGCTCTCTCAGGACGAAATGTTAGCTACTCTTCGGTCTAATCTTGAACGAGCCCAACTTCGAATGGCTAAAGAAGCAAATAAGCACCATCGTGATATGGTATTCCAGGTTGGTGATCTAGTTTACTTAAAGTTCAGGCCATATTGACAACTAACACACCCAGATTTTTTGGGCCATTCGAAGTCGAAGCACGGATTGGAGCTGTGGCGTATCGGTTAAAGTTGCCAGCGGATTCTCAAGTGCACCCAGTTTTCCATGTCTCATTATTGAAGAAGGCAATTGGCGCACAACAAGCTAAGCCAACACTCCCACCTAATTTGTTATCAGGGGACCCCTCTTTTTTGCTGGAGTCGGTGCTGGAACGCCACTCCGTGCATCGTGCAGGTACCACGGTTGATCAAGTGGAGCGGGGTACCACAGTTGATCAAGTGGAGCGGGGTGAGTTTGGACGGCGCCACCTGGATGGATTCTGCAGATGTTCAAGGTCAATTTCCTTACTTTAGCCTTGAGGACAAGGCTGTTTCGACCGGCGGGGCAATTGATAGCGGGAGGCCATGGATAGTTTATTTACGTGGGAAGTGCGCGGTAGTTAAATATTGATAGTAGTAGTATATTATTGTTTATTATATTTCTTTTATATTTCTTTTGGGATTATGGACTTTCATTATGTTTTTATCTGGAGTGGGCCTGATGGGCCGTGGGCTTAGGTGATTAGGGTTTTATATTTATAGTAGTTTTTGGAATAGAACCTGGTGTGAAGAATTAATCTAGAGTTTGGGACGGCTTTGACGTAGGCCTCGTTTGAGGATTATTATTATATCATTTTGAGTTTGCGTCTTCCACCTTTATTCTTAACATATATAGAATTTCCCACCATGAAGGAAATTAGTACCACCTTTGTCCTACCCCTTTCTAGAAAGATCAAAAATAAACTTTGAACTCACCCCAGATGGTGTGGTGCTATCTTCTGCAGCTCAAACTGAATTTCCATGCAGCAAATGATTTTTCCTTTGATGAAAATTAAGAAAACACGTTGAATTCTGCGAAACAATAGCATATGCATAAATAAATCAATAGTGCCGCTGTGAAATTTCACAAATACACAATTGTAGCAAAACTGCAGTAACAACAAATAAATAAATAAATAGTAAAAAAATATGGCTATTATAGGGAAAGAGAAATAAAAAAAGTCATCAAATAAAGATAGACAAAATCACAATCTTAAATTCCTAATGTGAAGGTTCAATTCATCATTATTAGTCGTTGAAGGCGGTTGAAACCATCCCTGGCGCCATGTATCTAGTGATGGGTGATGATGAGGCACAACTGCAGCGTAATTCCCATGGATATTGGGCACAAAAACACCATTCTGGTCTGAGTAATTCACTACAGGAACCCACGAAATGCTCGGCATAACTGCTTGTGTTTGATACCCTTTAGTAAAGCTTGAAACTCTTGGCTATACAAAGCAACATATATGAATTAAACATGCAACCGAGTTAGTGTTGCTGAGATATCATATACATAGTTAGTTACATATGTTGGTGAACACAAACATGAGCTTCAACGCACCTGGTATATTACACCGCGAAGCTCTGGTATCCCAGATCGTCTCACGGGTGAAAGAGGCGGCCTTTCAGACGTTGTGACGACATGATTTGGTATGCTAGGCTGTACGTACATTAAAAATTTGGAAGAAAATTTCTCAATATATGTAACATGATCAATTGATAGAGTAATTAGATCTCTTACCATTACTTTGAGTTCTCCTACATTCTTTGCAGGAGCAGCTGAACTACTACTAGCCTAAACAATCATATCACAAATGAATCAATATTATTAAAATGCATGTGTAACCAATACCAACTTGATAAAAAAAAACTTGATTTAATTACCATAACTTACAATGTCAACATTATTGGATTGGGAACCTTGTAATGGTTGATTCTAGAAAATTAAATACAAACAAAATTTAGACATGTGGGGATGATTAAATATGATATATACATGTATGTGAATGTATATGTTACCTGGTTATGTGTGGGAGAAATGTCAAAAACGCTGGCTCGACGTCGTTTCTTGTTAGCTGCTGTCATATTCACTCGGTTGAAATATTTCTGAGCATGGCTAGCAACTTGTGAAGACTTTCTTGATGGCACAAATTTGCTTGAAATTCCCTTCCAATCGCCTTTTCCAAGTTTATTCAAACCCTCTAAGAATGATCGATGTTCCTCCTCACTCCACGGCTTCCCTAAACCGATATATAAAACATAATTACTTTTCACATATTTAAATTTTGTAGTACTAGGATGTATGATGTAGAAATAAGGGTTACATGAAATAAACAAGAATTACAAATTTGTATACAAGATTTAAGTCATAATACTAGGAAATTATTGTAGTGATAAGGGCTACAATCTATATATATCCCAATTGCATAATATTGATTATTTTCTTGTAAAACTGCAAATTAACCGTGGGTTGTGAAAAAGGATGTTTCTTTCTAGATATATTCCAATTGCGTAATAGTCGATGTTTCTTGTAAAACTACAAATCTTCTTGAGTGTTGTTATCAACTAAAGGGTTATGAAAAGGATGGTTTCTTTCTAGAAAATTTGATTACGAGTGATGAATTTTGATCATAAAACAAAAAAATAATCGAGAAAAATATAATAAACAGCCGGAATCAAACCTCTCTTCTTATCGTGAGATTTGGAGTAATGTAATCCATCGGTGAGATATCCCGATTCATCTGCGGCGGTGACGGCGTTTTCCCGGATGCATTCGTCTAAGTGACCCATACTCTTGCTCTTTCTGATGGAGGAAGATCCGGCGGCGGCGCTACGGTCGCCGCCGTCTCCATCATCTGTTGATACACCGATCTGCACGCCGAATAGCTTAATTTCAGTGCAACCCTTTTGGCACGTTCGAATGTTGTCACCGTCGTCTAGCCCACAATGCACACACTTCCTCCCACTCATATTCATAACCTATATACAGATCCTCTCTCTCTCTCTCTCTCTCTCTCTCTCTCTCTCTCTCTCTCGATATACACACACACACTCATGCCAAAAAAAAAACCACACACAGATGTGAATGATAGATATATATAGATATAGAAAGAGAAAGAGACGGGATTTCAAAGGTGGACATGCCAGGCGGACGAGGTTTCCTTTGGGAGTGTGGGACATACTAATTTTCACACATAAAGTGTCAACTAATTACAAAGATCTCGTTCCAGAATGGGTTGACAGCTCATTACTTATTATTTTCTATATATGAGATCAATTTATGTTTGGAAATTATCCATGTCTAATCCTATATTATCCTAATTATATTCATTTATTTTTGTGATGGGATCCTTATAGATCCAAAATACAGATTTGGTAGTTTAGATTGGAACTCGGGAAGTAATTATAATGTATTCAATTAAAATATTTTGAAAGTAAAACATTTCTTGGAATAATAATAATAATAATAATAATAATAATAATAATAATAATAATAATAATAATAATAATAATAATAATAATAATAATAATTAAATTAAGATATTTAAGTGTGTTTATATTGGAACTTGAAAGCCCTTTGCGAGTTTTGCTCCAAATTCTCTTACAAATGCTCTGTTTTTTTTTTTTAATTTACAAAACAAACAATAATTTTATTATTTACCTATCATATTGTATTTTATATACAATACAATAAATTAGATGATGTTCACTCAAAAAATAAATAAATTATACCACGACCCAATTAATATTGAGTAAGATATTAGCTACTTAAAATTTTAAAAAATTTAAAACTATTTATTTCAGCCACTTTAGACCAAAATACCATTAGTTAATATATAAAAAAATCAAAACAAAAAAAATGATAATTAAAAAAAATTAAATTATTCACTTTCTCTCCCCTTCCGATCCATGCACCTTCCATGGCTACACCTTTTCCTCCATGACTCAAGTTTTGTTGGTTATCGTCATTTTGATGCCCCAATCACTTGGAGCTTCATATTGTAGTAGTTGTTAACCCCTCACAGTCATTACTAGTTTGAAGAAAGACTAACAAAAATACGAAAAAAAAGGGCAGCGGCCGATACTCCAAATGAAATCTCCTATCCAACTTTTCTTTGTCCCATTTGGTGTCCCACTTTGATTTTTATTCGATTTTCATCAATTTTTTTCCGCAATTTCAATTTGTTATGGCTTAGTTTAATTTTATAATTATTATTTAGGGTTCATTCTACCCAATTAGGGTTTATATTTATTTTTTAATATTTATTTCTTTTTTAGTTAATATAATTGATTAATATGGTTGGTTATTCCCCACATCGGCGCCAACATGGAACTTGGTTAATTATCAATCAAATAGAGCTTATGCCTTCCAACACACGAATTCCATGCAAAAATTTTTCAACTGGAATGATTTCCATTAAAGAAGACTAATCAAATTTCAAGCTTCATTCAATGTTCATCACAGATTGAAGGCACCAATTTTTTCGCAGAAATCTCAACGGGGCGGCGAGGGCCGCTCAGGCAACGGAGAGGGGCAATGGGCGGATGCGACTGTTTAGATGAGGAGAGAGAGGGAGAGAAGGGAGATCGACAGGGGTGGTTTTGAGGGTGTGCGGGGTGGGCGACCGCACAGGGCCCCGAAAAATCGAGGGCCCTCGAATATATATAGGTCCATATATGTATATATAGATAAATAGTTGAAAATATTATCAATTAGTCACTTAGCTCAATGGAAAACCACTTTCTTAAAATTTCTTAGTGCTAGGGATTGATTCTTGAGTGTAACATTTTTTTTTACTGCTTACGCTTGGGGCCCTTTGACATAATTCCTTTTTAACAAGTAGAGCCCGCCCATATTCGCACAGGGCCTCCGATAGGCTAGCCCTGCCCCTGGAGATCGATAGTGGCGATCGGTCTGTGTTTGGCCGGAAAGAGGAAGGGAGGCGGCAGTCTATGTTTGGGAGAGAGAATTAATTTTTATTTATTTCTTTTTAAATTAAAATAAAGGTATTATGGTAAATGTGGATAAAATAAATATTTTTAAAATATAGTAGTTAAAATAAATTTTATTAAATTTTAAGTGGCTACTCTCCCATATAAACACTATTATATTATTTATTTTGAGTAATGTCGAATGACCATTTCTTATTGATATGGGTACATACCGTGTAAATGAAAATTTTCCGAATTATTTAATTTTTTACATAAAACATGTGATTTCATATATTGAATTTTCTTTATATTGATATTATTTTAGGGCCGGGGTTTGTTTTGGTGAATCATATTTATAATTTTATGTCGACTACGCCAATTTCATTACTTGGATCAGAAGTTTAGGACGCACATATCTTATCTTAATCTTAATATATATAAAAACAAGAAGTTATGCCTTATTTAGTAAGTACAATTTTCCCGTCAAAACCACCTACTACATTTAGTAAGTTTATTTTTTTATGCAACAATTTAATTTAATCTAATTAATCATTAATAATAATAATAACAATAATAATAATAATAATAATAATAATAATAATAATAATAATAATTTGTACTATTTACAGTTATACATCTTATTTTCAATTTTAAATTTTTAAAAATTATACCATATTGATACATAATTTCGTGGATCAATTTCTATAATTTCTCCTAAACTCTGCCCATAAACATCTCTATATATTTATTTTTTTGAGAATATATATATATATATATTCTATTTATTATGCCATATATAATAACGACTTTTTAATAACTAATCATTAATCAATCAAATACAATTCGGATGTTTCAATAATTAGAATACGTTTTTAGTCAACATTTAATTAACCAATCAACCAAACTTTCCTAATACATTGAATCAATTAAGCAAAACGTTCCTAATATAATTCAATTAGTATATAATTTTTCAATAACTATACTATATGAATTTAGAAATATCCAAAATTACCACCTCATATTTACCTATAAATACTTACATCTTATCAACCATTGAATCCAATACACCTTACCTTAGACAATTGTATAGGGTGCAAAAGTTGTCTATCCATTTTTTTTTTGGATACCATGAATAAAGAAAAGTGATTTGTCTTGCATCAATCCACATCAATCATTGCATGGAATGCACAAAAAGAATCAACGAAGAAATAGTTTCATCTTCTCATTTCATTATGAAAATGAGTCAAAATTGAAGAAGTGTGCTGCTCCTAACAAGCTTTTGTAACGCTAGGGTGTTTTTTTTTTATTATTATTTTGTTAGTTGAGGTAGGATTTTGTATATTTGATTGTAGTAATTCTCATGTAACTCTCGATTGTTTGTTTGAATTTTTTATTTTATTCATTCTTCTATTACAATATTTATGTACAATATGGAATGTGTTTCCATGGAATTTTATGAGTGTTTTAATGCTAAAAATTTTGAGATGTATTGCTATCACAAATTATATCACAAATGACATGAATATCCGTAATTTATTTCATTTAAATCATTCTCATTAATCATTATCCCCACAGATTGCAATGGGGAATAAACTGTATACATCAGTTATGCAAATCATTCCCACATATTGCAATTCCAAATACAAATCCCCTATTAATTAATTATTAAAGCATTAATTCCCATATTAAATTATAATATGATGTGTACACCATTCGTCTTAATAAACAAAGTAATTCATTGAAACAAAGTAATGTATTTGCAATAACAAAGTAATTATGAATTTACTTATTGAAAAAGTTTTATTGTTATATATTATTCTTTTGGTATAAACATTCCCCGTCCCAATTATATAGTCCATTTTCTATTCGCACATAGATTAAAAAAAATTATGAAAAAAGATACGTAAGCTAAACTTCCAATATTATCTCTATTTAAGTTTATAACTTTTTAAAAGAAGTAGTTAGCTTTTAATTTTTAAAATCTAATGAGAATATATATATATATATATATATATTACTATAAAAAATAATGGGACTATATAATCAGATACATGCTATAATTTTGATATCTTATTTTCAAAACGTCAGGCAAAAAATTAGCTTATTAAGTTTGGCAAAAATTTAGTTATTAAGGATTTAATTTCTTAATGATAACATAATTTAGTTAAATGTACATTAAACACACCCGCAATTATATATATTATATTAATGCATATCCAATATTTATATATCATTATAAGATGTCAGATATAGATTGCTATATCCTGGAATTGTATAATATTATACTCATTAACAGTTAAATACGGTGAATATTTTAAGTTGGAAAAATATTTCGTTTATTAAAAAAAATAATTAGTTTATTAAGTTTGGCAAAAATTTAGTATATTAAATATTTGATTTACTAATGATATATGCTGGATGACCATTGTCCGCTTTGTCAAATTTATTGAAAATTATTGATAATTACCTTAATTAATTTATAGGTTGATTGGTCAATCATAGTTATTATCCGCAAATAATGTGATATTTATACATATTCTAAAAAAATATTTAGTATACATTGTAAATAAATTAATAAATTAATTAATACCATAACAAACATATGTTATAAATACTGGTATCCTATTCTTTGTTTACCATTTAAAGCTTTATTGGAAAAAAAGATGGAGTTATGTTTATTTGCATTATTTCATGAAACTGTCTTAATCAATTACATTTTATTTGTTATTTGAATATTTCAATCTCTATAAAGTATAAACAAGTTTGATTGGTTGTGTATTATTTATCATTTTTTTCTTCCTATTGATGATGCAATTAGTAGCATTTGGTTCTATTTTTCAACATAATATTAGCAATGTTCTCCGATATAAATTTTTGGAATACATGGTGGTAATTTTAAAGAACAATTAAAGCTATGCATCCAGTATTACTGAAAATTTATAAGAGATTGGGAGATGTTGGAGGAGTTGAGGTGGCGGAGACTGGGTTATTGACATATCTTTCTATCAACGTTTCACCTAAGTCCGAGTATATTTTATCTTTAATGATTTAATATACTGTTATATATATAGTATAAGGTTTTTTTGTTTTACATTAATGATTTTTATAATTAAAATATACAAAAATTGTTTACATTGAGTATATGTAACTTCTAATAGTGAAGGGAGGTTTTGCACATATTGTTTATGTATTATAAGATATGATGGTGATTTTGAACGTGTTGATTCTAAATTTCCACCCAATTATTCAAATAAAATAAGTATCCTATTTAAAAAAGGGGGTTAATTGCCTTAAAAATCATGAACTTTGAGCTTGATTGTAAATTTAACATGAACTTTAAAAGTAGGCAATTAAAATACCAATTTTAAATTTGTGTGTTATTCAACATCACCAAAATTTTATAAAACAAATTGATTTTCAATCCAACATACGATTGTGGCTATTTTGACATCATTTTCAAAAATTGATGGTTGAGTCATTACGGGCTCGAAGAGACGAGCAAAGTGCATGTATGTTGAATTAAATGTCAATTTGTTTTATAAAAAAAGGGGGATATTGAATAACACATAAATTCAAAATTGATGTTTTAATTACCTACTTTTAAAGTTCATGTTAAATTTTTGCAACTAAGTTCAAAGTTCATGATTTTTAAGGCAATTAATCCTAAAAAATGAAGGGGATTTCCATAAAATTATTTTATTATTAATGAGATAATTATTATTTTTAGTTATATTATAAAATGAAGAATGATCTGATCAATTCATATTGACTATAGTTCCCTAACTTTGTTTGGGTTATAGTTATTCTATTTTATCAAAAATACCGAGATACAATATATATTTTATCAACAAAATTCAGAAACATGAAAAATTAAAATTTAATAGTGATTGAAGTATTTACTGTTCATGAATTGACTCATGTTTGGAGACGAAAGCCCGCTACATATAATTGTTCTTGACTTATGTTGTGGTAATATTTATCATTTTGATTGTTTCTACTAAGAGTTAATTCGATTTTGATCCCGTAGAATATCGGGTATTCTGATTTTGGTCCCGATACTATCATTTTTTGTCATTTTTCAAAAAAAAATCGCCCAATTTTAGTCCCATAGGTTTAAGAATATCATTTTTGGTCTCATGATTTTAAAGAAAAAAAGGGACCAAAATCGATACTAACTCTATTTGGGACCAAAAATGATAGTCTCGGGACCGAAATCGGAATACCCGATGTCCTATGGGACCAAAATCAATATTTTTTTCTTTCTACTAACTATGTAAATGTAATTTAATTATTTTATTCATACATAGTATTTATTATAAATTATTTAGATATCTCTCACCGTGCATCGCACGGGGGTAATACTAGTATTCACATATATAGAATCACTGTAATTTGCGGATAAAAATTCTATCCATCAGATTTGTTAAATTAATGGTTTTGATTAATTTTATTTTAATTGGTCTTTTATAATTATTTTATTTATATTATTTTTATGTTTCAGAATACTTAAATTGTTATTTCATAATGTTTTTTCTTCATATCTAATACACACACACACACACACACACACACACACATATATATATATATATATATATATATATATATATATATATTAGATGTGAAGAAAAAAATTTCTTTCAAGCCACCGGCGCACCACCACTGCTTTCGCTACCAGACTCATGTCTCTACCCTAGCTTCTTTACTCTCCAAATTTTTTTTTTTTGAATGCTACTCCTCTCTCTTGAAATAATTTTATCACAGTTCTTGCTCATGTCTCTTTCTTACGCACTTTCTCCCTCTCTTGAAAAATTTGGCTTCTTCCTATTTTTGTTCTCCAGTAGGAAACATAGATTAAGCATAGGTTACAGTAGTACGATGATACCCATTTTCTTTTAAAATTGAAAGCTACAAGTCAACATTAACAGATCTTAATGACTCTGTATTTAAAACTCATATTAAAGCCATGAAGAAGATGGACAGATTAGTTGAAGCCTAAACACTTAATTTTTTGGTCCCATTATTCGCAATAAGAAGAGAACAACTGATTGTTTTAATTCACCAATGCCCAAATTCTTTTTATGAATCTTCAACGGCGAACAAGAAATAAATAACAAGATAAATTGCCAGAGGCAAGCTAGAATCAAGAACAAACTCATATAAAATCTCTCTCTCTCTCTCTATATATATATATATATATATATATATATATATATTATACTCGCTTTCTCCTTAAAAGTAGAAAAAATATTGAATTATTTTTTAATCAAGAATTTCATACAAAGTAAAAAAATTATAAAATTATTGTTCAATAAATTGTTCCAATTGGATTCGTTTGGTTTTTTTCTTCTTTTTCCCCATTTATAATGAATTGGTAGTTTGGTTGACATGAATGTAAAATTATTTGATGGTATAGCTTCTCGAATGTAATTATGAGAAATTGTAACTAATAAATTCTTTAAAAAATATCATGAAAATTGTTTGTATTTTGATTACAGTGTTTGTTTCATTAATTAACTAGTTACCATTAGACTACATAAAACAATAACTTTATAGTACCAACAATATGTTCGCAAAAACTTCCCTGTATCCACTGCAAATAACACTATTTCAGACGGGTCGGATCCGGGTTTTATCCAACCTAATGTTTATAAAAAAAAAAAACCGCTCCTTTCTTTATTCTCATTGACTCCTAACCCTAATTTCACTCTGAAGCGCAGAGAATCGCCGTTCTCAATTTTCCTCCCGATCGAAAACCCTAGCCTGAACATAAGATCTGGCCTCTTCATTGTAATGGAGTTTTCCGGCACTCATATCCTCGAGTTGCAAGCGAAGAGGCACCGTCATTCGTTCAATCGATTTTTTCGACAATCGTGCACCCTGGTTTGAAACGAAGACGCGACGCTGTGACTTCGATCGAGTTCTCTGGTGTTTTTCTTCAATACGATTTCATTCCAGGTTAGTTTCTTCACCTTTTTAGGTTTTTAAATCTCGTTTTTAGTTTACAATTTTTTGTGATTTCTTTTAAGCAACATGATATTCATTTTAATTAAATATTTGTTGCTTTTGTTTGTTTCATTTTCGATGCAGTGGTTTTTCCCCTCTCGTATATTTTTTCCTACTGTTTGTTTGATATATATACATTATGTGTGTGAATGTTCTCAGATTTCTTATTGAGATATCATATGTTTGTGAATGAGGTGAGATCTGATATATGGTTACAATTTATTGTTGCTTCAAACTCGATTTGTGGAGTGATTGGTAGATAATTGATATACATGTTTGTTATTTGCTGTTGTGGGTTTTTTTGTATGTGTTATTGCAGAATTCTGAGTGAGTTTATTATAATCAAACCATAACACATATTTTGTATCAGTTTTGACACTGTTAAGTATCATTCTATTCACATATATATAGCAGTTGAGTATGTATCTGTCTTATACAGATACAATCACTGGACTGAGTTTTGTAACTTAAAAAATGATGTCTGGATTATTTGAATATAACTTATTTTCATCTATGTTAATTGTTGTTGTTGTTATGTTTTCTCTGAATGTTTTGCTTTGTTAGAGATTAGTATAAGTTTTCATACCATTAAGTATCATGTTATTCACATATAAGTATCATATGAGTATGTATCTGTTTTGTACATATACAATCAGTGGAATGAGTTTTGTAACTTTGAAAAGTGATGTCTGGATTAATTGAATAAACCTTATTTTCATCTCTGTTAGTTGTTGTTTTTCTTTTCTCTGAATGTTTTGCTTTGTTAGAGATTAGTATCAGTTTTTACCCATTTAAGTATCATGCTAGTCGCATATAAGTATCACATGAGAATGTATCTGTTTTGTACACATACAATCAGTGGAATAAGTTTTGTAACTTGAAAAGTGATGTATGAATTAATTGAATAAACCTTATTTTCATCTCTATTAGTTGCTGTTGTGTTTTCTCTGAATGTTTTGCTTTGTTAGAGATTAGTATCAGTTTTCACACCATTAAGTATCATGCTATTCACATATAAGTATCACATGATTATGTAACTGTCTAATGCACATACAATCTGTTAACTCATTTTTTTGTAACTTCATATCTGATGTCTGTTGTTTATGTTTCAGGTTTCTAATGTTATCATTTAGTTGTATTTCAGATTTTCACAATGAAGGAAATTGATTCCAACACACAAGTTGCTGATGATAATGCTGCAAATGAAGCAACGCATATGTTCAAGAAAGCTGTGAAAGGCAAAGCAAAAATCAGGTATATACGATGAAGTTTGCTGATGTGTTTGAATTTGTTACGTGTTGTGTTTTGATTTTATTTTCCTGTTATATGTTCATTTCATTTTTTTATTTTCTATTTTAGTTCTGCGGAAGTGAGTAAATCAAAGAAGTGGAAAAAGTTTGGCAATGCCTCCCCATCAGACTCTGGAGATAGCAGTCGTGCTAAGAAAAAGTCTGTGAAGAAAGTTTTGGATACATCAAGTATCATTTAACATGTAATTTGGATACATTGCAAGTTTAATAAATACTGAGTGTGTATGAATATTCATAGGTAAATATGATGCAAATGTAGTTGTAAATTAGTTGCTTCATCATTATTCGTAACTTGAATTTTAAAAAATTAGATCTTTTTAAAACATAATAATAGTATCATGTATGAAGTGTAATAGTATTCGATGAGATAAAAAACAGTACCATCATGCAGATTGAAACAAGTGTACTGAAGATATTAGCAATCGTTGTTTTAATGAATAAAAAAAATGATTTGTCATAAATGAAATTACATGATAAAATCTCAAAGTAACAAAAATCTAATTAGTGCTTTTCCAATATAACTGTAAGATAAAAAATACCATGCTTCGGGCTTGAGTTACAGATATTTTTTTGTCTTGGGCTTCAGTTAGAGTTTTTTTTTGGATTAGGGCTGGGTCCAAATTAAAGTGGATCGGCCCGTCTGAAATAGTGTTATTTTTAGCAGATGCAGAGAAGTCCATCTCCAATATGTTTTATAGTTCCACACATTAAATATAGAATTGCTAAAATGAATAGGTACTTCAATTGATTTTCTAAAATAAATAGGTACCCGAGGTTTCATCTCTTTGGAATGGGCACCTTGGCAGGCTGCTTCTCTTTCGGGATATGCACAGTATTAGTCTGCTCAGCTTCTTGTGCCTCGTCTTCTGTGGGAATTTTTTCCACTTCTTCCTCCAAGGGCACATCATCATTCTCTCCTCTTGGCCTGACCATCTCCGGAAGCTCTTTTCCATTTCTCAATGCTACTACATTCACTTGTTCTCTTGGATTCTCAACCTGGGAGGGTAACTTTCCATTTTTCTCCTCCATCTTGTGCATGGCTTGAGCCAATTGATTGATTTACTTGCTCATGTGCGAGAGACCAGCTCGAGTCTCTTGCTTAAACTTCTCATTCTCCTCAGCCATAGCAAACATAAGATCTTCTAGTCTTTGCTTCCTTTTTTCCTCTGGTGGTGGCAATGGGCGTGCAGGATGCCCATCCTCTGGCCTTCTCCATCTAAAATTTTCATGGTCCCTCCAGCCAGGATTATAAGTCTGGGAATGGGGATCATATCTTCTGGAATGCCCATTTTGGCCCCCTATAGCATTCACTTCTTCCATTTCGTCTTGTAGAGTAGGGCATTTATCCGTGAAGTGAGATATGCTTTTGCATACCCCACAAGGTCTGGGCTTCCTTGCCATGCTTGCACCGGATAAGATTTTTTCGATCTTTTCACACAATCTATCAATCCTGCTGTCCTGATCTGGTGCCCTTTCGGTTTCACTTACACCTCGAATACCCTCTCCACCGAAGTCTCGGTTGTCTTCAACCATTTCTGTGAGAATTTTAAATGCTTCAACAGGCTATTTGTTCAAAATGGATCCTCCACATGAGGCATTCACGATCGTCCTCTTATGTGGTCTCAATACTCCAACAAAATACTGAATCAAATCGTGTTCAGTAATCTCTGGTGCTGTGGGCATTTCACTAGCATCGCCTGGAATCTTCCCCAATAGTCATAGAAACTTTCGTTAGTTCCCATCTTCAGGCTCAATATTCTTCTTCTCATTTCTTGCACTCTGGATGCTGGAAAATATTTCTCCAAAAACTTTTGTTGAAGTTGTCTCCATGTGGTCACATCGCCAGTGGGTAGTGTGTATAGCCCCATCTTGAAGAGTGAAAGGAAACGAGACCAACCGCACATACTCTTCTCGTCTATGGTCGGATGGTTGAGTTTGGCAAACCATCTCAAAATCTTGCAAGTGCCTTTGTGGATCCTCTCCAGGCATTCCGTGGAACTTCGGCAAGATCTGGATAAAGTTTGCATGAATATCTCAGTTCTGAGTCACAGCTGGGAGTGTAATGCCCATTGGGTGCAGATTCATGTTGGTCGAGAAGACCAACTGCCTTAAAGTTCTGTTATTATCCGCATTTCCATTCGCGGCATTTTTATTTGCGGCCATGTTGATGTTCTGGCCGTTGTCAAACTGTCTTTCTTCCTCGTGCCCTTCGGTTCCTTGATCTTCTTGATCCTTTGGTGGTGGTGTGGGCTCATGAGGTCTATTTGCTGCTTGGCGTGCCCTCTTCACTGCTGTCCTGTTTTTCCTCGAAGTCTTCTCTATCTCCGGATCGTACAATAGAGTCTCCTCTGAAGAGCCCCTGGGCATCAACTTCCAGGCTCACCAATTGTGGAAGATAAAATCATTAGAAACCAGCTCCCCGGCAACGGTGCCAATTTTGATGCGCGGTCATTTCTCGCTCAAAAATATATTTATAAACTCCTGTGCCCACATCGAGCGTAGCTAGCCAATGAGTACGGGTCGATCCCACAGAGAGCTGTTGCGATTCTATCTTCAAGTAACCAATCACAAGGGGGTTTTGTTGTTGTCAATAAGCTGAATTTAAAACTGCAAAAAGGAACTAGAAAATATCAAATAACAAAGGTTCTGGCATTTGAATTAGAATTTGGTTTAAACATAAAACAACTCGATCATAGGCACACCGATTTTCATACATGATAGATCATCTAGTTATGGTGACCGGATTCCTCTTTGCGTCTCCTCATCCATCCTTTCATTTTAGGTTTAAAAGTTATTCCTCTTCGATTAAACCCCTAACCAGTTACCCACCTCCCGATTCCTCTAAGAGATATAAGCAAACAAGCAGCAGTGTGCCCTAGACGGATCCAGATCTGTTGTGTTCAATTGATTCCTCTTGTACCCACAACACCCCATTAATTCCCTTATAAATATATGAACCGACACACAGTCACGATTCACCAATTCAATTAATAGTGGTGTGCCCTCTTTACCTAACGAGTGATCAGCCACATTGGGCATTTCAAACACACACTCACGTGGAACAAGGCTCAAGAATTAACGGAAACTTATCATGCATTATTATGTCCATTCTGGCCTCACGAGTCCAGGTTTATGCTCAAACTAATTCCATCATTCAAATGTCAGAATTAAAGATCTAGCCGAGAAGGCTAGACATAATTGAAATTACAGAAATTAAAGACATAAAATAAACAAAACTTACTGAATTAATTAAACGAAAACTCAACTCCAATGTTGAGTAGCATAAACATAACCTAAGTCCCGAAGGTTTAAGACCTTTTGGATTGTTTTTGGCTGTCTAAGCAGCGTACTGAAAATGAAATGCAGAAATATAAAATGTAGAAATGTTTCAGAGTGTCTAAAGATGTTTTTCCCAGTGTTTAAACTTGCTTAAATAGTTACATTTCTGAGTAGAGTTTCCCCCACATGCGGGGGTCTTCTGCTATAATTCCGGAATGGCATGCCCTTTCTGATCTGTTTGGATAAACTTCAGCTTTATCAAATCCCTATTTTTTAGGGATTGCGCTTATCTCTTTGTTGCAGCGCCTTCTAGGAGTCCAGCTTAGTCCCAACTCTCCTTCGGATATGTAGCTATCTTCCACCATCTCTCCTCCAACTGATTTTCGCGTTTCACGGGAATGCCCATTCTGACCTGTGGTCGAGTCTGTGTGAGTACTATGGGCACGGCATCATCTGTCAGCTCCATCCCTATCTGATATGCCCACTTCACCGACCGAATGTGGGATGGATACTGAAGAAGTTCCATGTGCCTCTGAGGAACATATGTGTAAGATAAACGTGAATAATTGGGCGTAAAATGCCCCTTCCGCCAGACTCGACTCTTGGAATGCCCTTTGACCGCAACTTGGTTCTTTTCGACTCAAAACACACTAAAAAGGACATTTATAGAGGATAAAATGCCCATAAAAAACACAAAAAATGGACTTATTGAAATTGAACAATTGAAATTGAGAATGACTTGGGTTCATCTGCTGCACCCAAGCCTTGCGTTTCAAAAAAATACATATCATCACTGATGTCACCAAAAGATACTCAAACTTCAAATGATGCTAACTTTCTCATTTCTAATTCAGATATATGAAGTAAAAAAAAAAAACAATACCAAATGAAAGATGTTTTCATGCTCTTTCATTTAATATGTCACATTTGCATGTTTAGATAGAGAAATATATGGACCAAAAAATATAAAAACATTCATTTTCATGCATATATAAATTCTATATGAAATTAAATTCTAAAAAAAAAAAGAATTATAGACTCTAATTGAGATTGTAATAAACCCTAATTGAGATAAATAAACATTAATTATGATGTAATAAATCACAATTACGATGTAAGGAACTCATATACTCCTCAATGTTAGAAGTATTAGAAGTAATACTTGTTTAATAAAAATGTATTTAGTTTTAAATATTGTCAAAAACATCTTTAGATTAATAAAAGCCAGCTGATGAGAGTCTGTAACTGTCATGTAATATATTGATAAGGTAAAATAGAAAGTTAGAAAGTTAACCCTGCTATAACACATGGTGAAGTTCAAAGAGAGTTGAAAAACAATAATCCGTACTCAAGTGCTTAATTAAAACTGTTATCACTTGTTCTACGATATGTGTGTGACAAATGTAAGAACATAAAATATAAAGTAGTAAAATACGCACGAAATTGATAACCCAGTTCAGTTAACCAACCTACTATGGGGGGACTTTGCCCAAACTTGAAGATTCGACTGTTACTCTTTCGTGTAGTTTATTAGGGTTCATACACATACATGACTCCCTCCTTATGTCGCCCGTTCTTCTCCACGAACTCTTTCTCTAGCCGAAAGCTGTAAGATCCTCTTACAACCGTGACACTAGACTCCCTCTAGCTACCCACGACTTCAACTTACAATCTATCCCGAGATTGTGTACAAAATAGGTATTAAAAACCCCTCACGTGTTTCACTCGAAAACACTCAAAACTAGTCTATCACGTTAAACTGTTTTAAGGAACAACTACTAGCTAGTAAATTACATGGGACACAGACCAAAATGACTCTAAAAAATATGCTGGGAGAATCTAACAAGTCGTCCACCGATTGTTGTAAAGAATCGGCCTTCATATAGTCTTCACTTCAACATTGACGTCGATCTTCACCGTCGGCAATATGGCAAGTGGATTGATGGTTTGTAATCTTTCCAAACGTATGTAGATACTTTCCTTGGATAGGAGTGTTATTTGCAGCTTTGTATCTACTCAACAAGGCAGTCAATCGAACAGCTCTTGCCTTCCATGAACGGATCTGCGCAAGATCTTCTATTTATGGAAACTGCCATATAAAAGTGTCCCTAGTTCTGTCTGGGACATCAGAGGGAACAGTTTGCCAACTTTTCTTCTTTTCTCGCACAGCGAAATGAATAGCTTCAAGGACATACCCAAGCACACATTGTTGAACATATCTCACCAATACAATATGAACACTTAGTGCATGATGGTGGCACTAACAAGAGTCAACTCGAAGAAGCTAATTAGTTGAGCTTTCCCTTCAAGAAGAACATAAAACTGTTATACTAATTTAATTTTGAATTTATTTTAATGCATTATATCTATATACATAATATATTAATGTAGTAGAGTAGTGGGTCGTTATGAGTTATTTGTTTTAAAGCTATTAGTGCCATCATTATGCACTAATTTTATTTTGGCGATATATGTTCGACAATATGTGTTTGGGTATGTCCCTGAAGATTGTCAAATCTGATGTGCTGAAAATAAAGAACAGTTGGCGAACTGTTCGCTCTGATGTCCTAGACATACCCAAAGACAGTTTAATTATGGCAGTTTTCATGTTTGGAAGATCTTGTGCAGATGAGTTTGGGAAGTCAAGATCTGATCGTTTGACTGTATTTTTTGGAGTAAATGGTGTGCTGATTTGATCCCTCAATATCAAGGAAAGCATCTACACACATTTGGAAAGATCACAAACCCTGAATCACCTTCCATATTGCTGGCGATTGAAGATCGACGTCAACTAAGGAAACGTGAAGTATAAGAAGGCCAATTACTTCAACAATCGGTGGCTCACCTACTGCATATTTGATTCTCTATATTGAGTGTTTGAGAGTCATTGGTTTGTGATTTCTTGTATTAGCTAGTAATTGTTCTACAGTATGTTCTAGCATTTGAGTGTTTTCGAGTGAAAAATGTGAGGGGTTTTTAATTCTATTTTGTATGCAATCTTGGGAGAGATTGTAAGTTGAAGTCGTGGGTAGCTAGAGGAAGTCTAGTGTCACGGTTGTGAGGGGATCACACAGCTTTTGTTTGGTGAAAGAGTTTGTGAAGAAGAACGGGCGACATAAGGAGGGAGTTCTGTCTATGTAAGTTCCTAAATACACTTCATGAAGGAGTAGCGAACAAAGCTTCAAGTTTGGGTGAAGTCCCCCAGAGTAGGTTGGTTAACCGAACTGGGTTATCAATCTCGTGCGTGCCTTTACTGCTTTTATTTATCTATTCTTACTTCTGTTCCCAACATATCGAAGAACACTTGTCTGCAATAACCATAAACACATAATTGCACGGATTAAAGTTTTTTCAAAACCATTTCTAGTGGAGTGTGTTAGTTGTAATAGTGGTGTGAAGTAGTGGAAGATCACCATAATAGACATTAGATTAAGGGCTATATTTGAAATATATGAATACCTTATATATGTACAAGGATCAAGACATATGACAAACTCATGTTTTTCATGTATGTTGAGGTTTATTTGGATGCATGATAGTTGATGATCAATGCATGAATGAAGTGATAAGTTTTTCATAATTTTGTATATCTTGTGCAATGTGTTCTTGGTCATTGTAAATTAAGCTTTGAAGGAGCGCACCTAGTAAGATAATAAACTAAGTTAGGATCGTGCACAAAGAATTAGATTAAACATATGAGAAATGAGTGAGAACGAAATAAAATAAAGAAAGAGTGTCGGAACACGTACCCTGCTCATGACCCCACACTCTCTACCGGCTCGCTCGAAACTAAGAGAGGCTCGCTCGCCACTAAGAGGAGGTATGGTTGTTTCTGGCTCACAACCAACTTGGTCACAAATAAAGTCCGAGTGCTCGATTTTGACCAATTTAGCCCAAATCATTTTCTTATTGGGATCAAACTCGTCACATCTATATATAACATTTCATTGTAAACGTTTACGAATATTGCAATGAACATTGTTGATCTTGAACCTTCACATTAGATAGCACAACGGAATGTATTGTATGTTCACAAACTGACTTCTGGCTATCACTCAAGCTAGCTGGCAGTACTCAGCATGTTGAACAATCTCAGTTGTGGGACGAAGCACAACCGTCTTTATCTTCAGCTCAATCCAAACTCTTTGCTTGAGCTGTCTTCAGGAAGTTCAGATCACGTTCATGAACATCTTTATGAACATTGTCCAGAATAGTAATCATGTACTTGGAAAAACCAAATACTTAGTGAATATTGAATGCCATACAGATTAATGACATTCAATCACTGTAAAAAGTAAAAAATAGAGAACTTGATAAATAACTTAGTGCGTAGTATGACACTAGCAATCTACTTTGACTAGGCATCTTCGTTTAGTGTCAAGCATAGCACTAACACAAGTTATTTTAGAAATGCATTGCAGAATTTGTCTAGACTTGTTGATCTTTAAATATCATGCTTGAATGTAAAAAATTGTGTTTTAAATCTCTGAAACAATTTCCATCATTTTATCTGCACTTCATCATTTAAACATTCTTCTCTTTTCTTCATTGTTTGGAGACAAACAATCTTAATTGAAGAATTGTGTATATGATTTAACCCAAATTGTGCTTTTAACCTCCTGGTTTGGAAGTTTTGTTTCTCATTTGAGTTTTATAGGAAATGGAGGGATGAATTACTGTAAATTTGAAGGATTCAAGACCATGGGATGATAGAGAATCGAATAAGGAGCGTGATGCAAGATGAATCGGGTCAATCGACCAAGAAAGGAGTGAGAACAAATCAAAACTATGGAAGCTATCGGAGACGCGTGCCAAGCGCGACCCCTAAATGCGACCTCATCGGGGTCACGTTTTGGGCTTTCAGGCGCGATCCAGAAGCTCGACTTGCTCCGGTCACGCCCTAGAACACCGAAAACCGCGACCCCAAAGTGCGAGCCAAATCCTGTATTACAGAGCCTTCTTGATTTTCTTCATCCGGAACGTGAACCCAAGCCCATGCACTGATTTTGCAATTTTTAGTCATTTTCCCTCATTTTTTATTTTCTTTTAATCATTTTATTCATCCACTATATAAACCCACCCTAATTCGAAATTAGGTCATTCCATTCCACCTTTAGCCACTTTTAGAAAGAGAAATACTTGGAGAAGAAGAGAGGAGAAAAGGAATTGAAGATTAGGCAAAAAAAACAAAGTTGAATCAAGATTTGAAGGCCAAAACATTCATCCGGGTTCATTAATTTGTTCTTTAATTTTGTTAAAATCATGTTCATTCTTGTTAAAATTTTGGTTACCCTTGTAATTATGAGGAGCTAAATCTTTGATACTCTTGGGTGTTGGTTTTATTTGGATTATGAGACATAAATGAAGTTTATTTTGGATATTTAATGGTTCTTGATTATACTTTGGATTCTTGTTATGTATGAGTGTTATGTACTGTTGACTGGTGAGAACTAATTGATAATTAAATAGCATGATTATGTATGTTGATTCAAAAATTCGAGAGATGAGCTTCAACATAGGAACTAGAATTCAAAGAATAATTGTCAACAAAATCAAGAGGTTTGAGATGGTTGTTAAGGTATAGATCATTGGTGCTCTTGGTAAGCACACTTAGGTATTAATTGGACACAATAATCCTAGGAGCATGCCCCACGTTCTAAATATTGCTTCGAGAGAAGATTTAGAATAGGTTAGTGATCGCCTTGATAAATCTTGAATTGAGAATTAAACATCCATTATAATTAAATTTTGTGTTAAGTAATCTAATAAAACCAACCCCTAGAGTGTTCTTTTCCTTAATTGTCCAACTTGTTTTGTTAATTGCAATTATTTACTTTGCTTTATTGTTTGGTTTTAAATCAAGTAAATCTCAATTCCGTTGTCAGTATAATAAATAAGAGTCGATGTCATAGTATGCTTATTTAATTTTCATTTTCCCTATGCTCTGAACTACAATTACTTGTTCACTTACAAGTTGATTCGAATTTTAAAATTAACAAAATTTTCACACGTCAAAAATTATAAATTATAAACTACATTTTGTGCAAAATTATTTACTTTTTCATAGTGAAAACACTAACTTCAACATCGATTTGCACTTGTACAATTTTTAAGTGAATCGTGCAACGAATTCTAACATTATATAAATAAGCATGGTTTCTAATTCTCACGCGAATAAGGAGTACTCATTTGAACCTATTACTATATATGTATGTATATGTGCATACATACATAAATACATATACCATGGCATCGAATAAAATCATTAGGAAGAGAAGGTTTAATCAAAATTGCAGAAACATGATAAAATCTATTAAAATAAAAATTCCGTTTTCCCTAGTTTGAAAGTAATTTATTTATTTCTTGGATAGAATTAGGGCAGAGAAATACACGTACAAATGTGCTTCAAGACACCCTCCAGTTACACAAATAAAATAAAATAACAACATCGATCTAATTACCAACTAGCTTGAAATTGATAGATAAAGAAATAGAAAGGTACTAAATAAAGTCGATGAGAACGATATCTGATACATAGCATATGTAGAAAGATCAAGAGGTCTGCTGAGCCCCCACAGTAACATTATGGTCCACCCTGTCCTTCATCTCCCTGGCTTTGCTCGCCAGCTTGGTGCGGGCGGTGTCGAGCTGATCAGCCCCGGGTGGGTGTTTTCCGGTCATGTACCTGTAAATCCACGAGAGCACACTCAGGGCCGCCACCCCAAAGCCGCCCGACGCCAGAAAGCCCAACCCCAGCATGAAGATGGCTATGGTTGCCGGCACGAGAACCGGGCTGAAGATCACCAGCAGCGGAGTGGCGATGGTGAGAGCGATCACGGTGCCGGCCAAAGTCAGCCCGGAGAGTAGGAGGAGTGAGCCTCCGGCGGTGACGGCGGTTGCCGCCTTCACCACCTGATGGCTCCGCGGCTGCTGGTGAGCTGATCTGCCTCCCTGGTATTGACCGTAATGCTCTGCCATTGTTTGTGAAATGATTAATGTGGATGGAATTGGAGGTGCGGGGGAAGAAGGAAATAAATAGGTGGGTGTGACGTGTTGAAAAGTTGACATGCAAAGGCTGCATGGAGAGTCAGGTTCTTGTTTTTAGACACGTCTATATTGGTTGTATCTGCAGCTGGCCTCTCATTACCGCATTCAATTACTACATATCTACTATTTTTTGATATTTACATGACTATTTTAAATCAAGTTTATACGGAATGTTTTAATTTCTAAAAATTGCTAAATTTTCGGGATCTATGAGAATGTTTGGCAATCGGATTTTGCTGTGATTTTCAGAATTCTTGTTATTTTGACTAACCGAGGATAAAATTATGCTAAAAATATTTTTTGACATTTTGTATTATAGAAGAAACTATCATACTCGACACTCATACATAAGAGAACATTATATTAAATTCTATCCCCCTAAAATCACCATTCGCTCCACATTTGGGGTTTTGAACGTGTGAGCAGGTTTAGGCGCATCAGATTTCCCCGTGCACTAGCTATTTGTGTTATATTTATGTTGCACTTTTAAATTGTGAGTTTTTTATATATTTTTTTTCAATTTTTTTGTTGTGATTTAGTTTAATTTTACGATTATGTTTTAAGATTCACCCCACCCAATTAGGATTTATAGTTATTTTTAGTAATTAATTATAAATTTTTAATTAATAATTCATTATTATGGTTGATTATTTAATATTTTTATCATTTTTTGTCGATAAATATTGAATATGATTATTTATGTTGTAATTAATTTTTATTTTACTATAAATATTATTAAAATTATAAATATGATAGTCAAACATGAAAAAGTTCAATAAGAAATTTGAACCCGTGTTTAGGAGAAAGCGTAATATTAATTATAATAAAGTTTTTAATTACCCACTTTATAATTTCTCCTTTTCTTCATGAATGTGATTAAATATTTATAGATTTTCCAATATCGGTGGAGCCATCACTACTTGATTTTATGGCTCAAAATGATCTAGAAGAATTTTTACCATTTCTCTCTATTTTCGTACAAATTCATATTTTTACTACGTGACTAGCTAGGATAATATTAATTATAGTTTTTTTCATTTCATTTCTTGTCTTTTTCTTTCTTTTCTGGATTTTTTCACTCTTTTTTTTAACAAAACAAATTTACTATCCACTAATCTTGCAAGTACTTTTCTATTCTAGATTTCTACTTTTAATCAATGAAATTCATACATTGGATCTTATTTTATTTTTTACATTTGTTCATGTTAATTACTTATTATATTTTCAGTAATATCGTTCTGAAACAGTTTTTTTTTAATAAATTTCTCATATTTTTGTGCAACAAGAAATGATTTGTGTTTGTGATGTAACAAAAAAAAAGCGATAAAAAAAAATGTGTAACCAAGTTTTTCGATTCATATGTAAATTTATAAATTTACTACCTTTATCAAAGTTAGATGATGACTCTATTGGTCAACTAAAAGAGTATCTCGTTTTACTTGTAACTGCAATGAGTTGGTAATTGCTCAATTGAATGAGTTGACGCTGAATGCCCGCCTGAGATTATATTGCGCTTTTAAATTATTTTTTTTTATGTTTTCTTTAATTTTATTTTTTGTGATTTCGTTTAATTTTACAATTATTTATTAGGGTTCACCCCACCAATTAGAATTTATAATTATTTTTTAAATTTTCAATTAATAATTCATTATTATGGTTGAGTATTTCATAATTAAAGTTATAAATTTTTAATTCATTTTTTTGGATAAATATTGACTATGATTATTTATGTTATAATTAAATTTTATTTTATAAAAAATATAATTAAAATAATAAATTTAATAATGAAACTCAGAGTTAAACAAAAAGAAATGAAATAGGAAATTCGAACCGATATGCTAGGTAAATTAACCATATGCATTGAATAGCATGGGTGGGTGATACCAATTACAAAGAATTCAGATAAATTTCATAGTAAAGTGCGTGTGTTGCATCTTCACCTCTATGACTGTTAAGTGTTTTTGACCCTGATATTTGCTTATTTATATTCTACCTTTTATTTTGTGGACAATAAAAATTCGCCCAAAAACTTCGACATCGTCCATTAATTTTTTTTGGCATAATTATCACAAACAAAGTAAATTTGAACCATTTGATGAAAAAAGAGACCTAGTGCTAGAGACAAACACTCACTATCGAATAGTCAATTGAATAAGAAAGCTCATGACAGATATATCAAACATATATATAGAAATAAAATCAAACTCAATGATACCATCATGCCAATAAGAGATCGGTCGAGCAATGAATTACAAGTATTTTTCTTAATCACATTAAATAATCGACCACTTTTTTCTTGCCCACTTGAGGATCCACGCCATCACATGCTTTCGCTAGATGAACTTTCAAAATATAATCTTTGTGTAAGAATCTATTATATATATTGTTGGGTGATCAGCTTTAACTTTCGAAAATATATAAAGTATCAGTTTATTATAAGCGACTAATTATTGTTATGAACATTATCAATTCAAATGATTTGATACGTGCACTTTACGGAAATCATGATTATTAAAAAAATCAAACATAAATGTAAGGACTTATCTTTTATTTTGTGCAGATTCAAATGCATTTTTGAATGAAAAGTAAAGATTGGAGATAATAGATTAGCTATAGTAGTCATATTTATTTAATATGAAGTCTGTGTTTGTGATTTATGTAATCATAATTGTTGTGAAATGATATGAAAATGGTAAAAATTTAAATAGACGTTGGAATGTATTTATTATGATATATCTTGTTGTTTAGAAAAGAATAAATTTATTATTATAACCAACTATATAGAACATATTTTTTTTAATAGAACCTGCCCAGGATTGAATATTTATCTTATCCACGTCTAGACCCTAGAGCTACTAATTTGTTAGGAATGACGGGCCCAACCTAGCCCACTAACAAAAGAAAAAAAGAGAAAGATGTAAGCAAGAAAAGGTATGGGTTGTGTAATAAAATTTAAGACATATTTAATCGTTTTTTTTCTATGTGGGCTATGGTGGGCTTGATTGAACTGTCTTTTTGGGATTAATCCTCATATCAAACTTTGGGGTGATTCTTAGGGGAGGAGATAAATACTAAAAAAACCGCACTTATCCTATCGAAAATATCAAATTTTTGGTATATTGAAATTTTCAATATAGTATGATATCTTATTAAGAATTTTTAGTACGATAACGGTATAATATTTCAAAAATTCCGATATTACGATATTTCGGTATATACTGATATACCAATATTTCGAAATATAATGAAATATCACAAAAATTCCGATATTTCGGTATATGATTTATATCGCAATTTACAATTATAACTCAAGTATTTAATCAAATATACCAAAAAAGAAAAGAAATACAATTTAATAATATAATATAATATTTAGTAAGTTTCTCATAAAAGTTTAGCAAAAATACTATATTTGAAAAAATAATAAATAATAATAGTCTTTTATCTTTAGTCTTGAAAACAAAGAATCGAAAAAAATAATAATAATATGAGATATACATAAATTAAGATATTTCAGAAAAAGAGGGACTTATTGTAATAGTCAACTAAGTTAATTTGCAAAAATAAATAGCTTATAAATAAGTTTACACTCCATAGACATTTTCAAACAATATTTCGTGTATATATAATAGCAATTATATTTCTTTACTTTTTGGCAAATTAATTTTCACTCCAACTTTAAATGCAATGGAAAAAAATAATAATAGTTAATTATATAATAAATAGGTCAAATAATTAACCAAACTATAAATTAAAAGCAATTAGTACATTTTTTTTCCATAAATAAAATAAATTACCGGTATCCTCGTCTAGGAGTACTAAATTTTCATTGAAGATTATCTAAGGGTACCTAATTTTTATCGATAAAAGCTTGTATGAGACCGTCTAACGGGTCTCTTACGTTAGATGGGTCAAAACCCGCCCCCCATGCGCAAGCGCGTGGCTGCATGCACCCCTACGCGCGGCGCGTGCAGCTCACGCGCCTGTGCATATTTTTTATTTTTTTTTGGGCCTACTAGCCTAGCTGGGCTGTTTTTACTTTTCTTTTTTTTTTTTCCTTTTTCTCCTTTCTTTCTCACGCCCAGTTTTTGTTATTTCTCTTTTTTTTCACTTTCTTTCTTCCTTTTTTTAAAAATAATTATTTTTTAAAATTAATTCAATTCAATTTTAGTGCTCACTAATTCTATTTTAGGGTATACATTTATTTTTTAAGGAATATATTTATGGGGTGAAATTTTATTTAAAAAAATAAATTCAATTCAATTCAATTTTATGGTTCACTAATTTCAATTTAGGGTATAGATTTATTTCAAAAAATATATATATTGAAGTATCCTTAAAATAATTATAGTATCATTAATTAGGGATGAAGTATCACTAATTGAAGAAAAATATCACTAATTACAGAAGAAAGTATCACTAATTAGAAAGAAAAGTATCACTAATTGCAAAGAAAGTATCACTAATTGAAGAAAAGTATCACAAATGGCAGAAGAAAGTGTCACTAATTAGAAGAAAAGTATCACTAATTGCAGAAGAAAGTATCACTAATTAGAAAGAAAAGTATCACTAATTGCAGAAGAAAGTATCACTAATTAGAAGAAAAGTATCACTAATCGCAGAAGAAAGTATCACTAATTAGAAAGAAAAGTATCACTAATTAGAAAGAAAAGTATCATGAATTGCAGAAGAAAGTATCACTAGTTAGAAGAAAAGTATCACTAATTGCAGAAAAAAGTATCACTAATTACAGAAGAAAGTATCATTAATTAGAAAAAAAAAAAGTACCAGTTCAAATATATTGCAATTCAAAAATTGAATCATTAACTACATAAAAGAAATGTTGCAATTCACAAATTGAACATGATAGTGAGCAGTAACTACTCATTATATTAGTGATGCTTCATTTTTTATTAATAGTGATACTTACTTCATAATTAATGATACTTCTCTGTTGTTAATTTAATAATTAATGCTTAATCATCGATAATTTTTATTTTATTGAAAATATAACTTTTCTTCTAAATTTTCATTTTAATGAAAATATAACGTTTGTGCTAAAGAAAGAACGGAAAAAAAAAAAGGAAGAGCACAAACGTGCTAAAGGAGAATAAGGGAAAAAAAAAGAAAAAAAAAAGGAGAAGGCACATTGTGCTTAAAAAAAGGAAAAAAAGAAAAAAAAAAGAAAACAGCACGTTTGTGCTAAAAAAAAGGGAACGAAGAGAGAGAGAGCACGCAAGTGCCAAAGAAAAAAAAAAGGAAAAAAAAAAAAAGAAAAATTGAATATCAAAGAAAAAAAGGGAGGGGGGAACCATTAAAAAAATTTTTAAAAAAAAGAAAAAATTGAGGGAAGACCACTTTGTTGGATCAAATAATATCCGTCTAACGCAAAGAGATCCATTAGACGGTCTAACAGAAGTGTGCCCCATTTTTATTTTCTTTTTTTTTTCATTCTAATTTTAATCACATTCAAAAATTAGAATGAGCCAGAGAAACAAAAAATGGCAGGTTACAGAAGGGTACCAATAGTTTCTCATTTTTCCATTCTAATTTTAATTTTATTAAAAAAAATATAGGCTATGAATCAATTAGATAATTTCATATTCAAATATAGCTACAAAGTGAACTACACTTTATTCCAATTGCTAATTGATAATATAATTTTCGAACTAAATACTTTTCAAAGTACATACCAATTTATTCCAATTGGTAAATCTTCGAATTAAACCATACTCGATTCCAATTAATTATTTCTTCTCTCTTTTTTTCATTCTAATTTTAATGTTATTTCAAATACATTCTACAACTTAATTAGATAATAAATTGGTCAATAACCAAAATATAAATTAAAAAAATTGATACATTTTTTCATTAAATAAAATAAATTAAAAACACGGTATCCCTTGTCTAAAGGTACCAAATTTTCATTGAAGATTGTCTAGGGTTACCATTTTTTTTCTCTATTTTCTATTCTAATTTTAATTATATTAAAAATTAGAAAGAAAAAAAGAGGGAAAAAATTGATTCCCTTCAGCCCTCACCGAGGGGTACATATTTTGTCACCGAGGGTTACCAAATTTTTTCTCATTTTTCATTTTAATTTTAATATTATTTAAAAATATAAGCTACGAATTAATTGGAGAATAATTATACTAATTAATTAGTTAATATAATTTTCAAATAAAGCTACTGATAAACTGAGATTTTACACTCATAATTATGCTATATAGTTGTGTATTTTGTGTGAATTACGTGATGTTTCTATATTAGTTTTATTCGAGTTTCACCAGTGTTGGAAGTTTTGTGGTTTGAAGTGTTTTTACATATTAAGTCCCAAGAATGTAGCTGTTTTTGGTCGAAGAACATTTGTTGAAGTCTCAAAGTTGCAAGGTGAAGGGAATGAGTCGAGAAAATGACAAGAAGGCGCAGAACATTGATTCGCGAGCAACTAGTCACGAGTTTAGTGTTCGCAAATCCAGTCGCGAGTCAATTCGATCAATTTCTGTTAGTTCGCTACAAAGAGGGGGTCACTTACAATTAATTTGCGACCGAGCTCGAGATTGAATGCTGATCGCGAGTGATGTGAGCAGACCGGTTTGCGACCCAAACTCACGAATGACCTATTCATGAGCGAGTTTGCAAACCGGGAAGGCTTTTCTGATTTTCTCTTTGTCTGGGCTTTTATTGTTTTCAAGTTGAGATAAATTCTTCCCAAGTATAAAAACCTGGGGATGAATGATTTTTTGTCACCATAATTCATGCCCTAAAGTTCACCTACTGAGAAAAAACACGAAGAGCAATACCAAAAGATTCGAGAGTTTACAGGACTAGAGATATTTAATTTTTCGAGTTTTATTTTCCTCTATTCCTAATAAAATGATGGTTTCTTGTAGTTCGTTTTTAGATGTTTATTTTGTGATGGATATCTAAAACTCTAATATTCTAGGGTTTGATAACGGTTCACTTATGAAGTTATTTTAGTTCATTTTATCTTATGCCTATGACTAGCTTGATCATGATTTTAATTACTCTTGTGTTTATATGTGTAGGGTTGTAAACGAACCGAATCGAGTCGAACATCTTGATGCTCGAGTTCGGCTCGTTAAGGAATATTCAAGTTCGAGCTCGGCTCGAGCTCGATTCGAGCTTTTTTCCTCTTGTTCAAGCTCGGCTCGATAAATATTTGTCATGTTCGAATTCGGTTCGAGCTCGGTTCGTGAAATGCTCGAAAATTTACTAAATGAGTCTGAGTTCGAATGCTCGAAAAAAAACTCGTTTAATTTACATATTCGAGCTCGAGTTTGAAAAAAATAGCTTATTTTATTTACCCGTTTGAATTATTTATAATATTCATGAACATGTTCGTGAACATGTTCGATTAAAGCTCGAGCTTGAACATGTTCGTGAACTAGCCGAGCCGAATGCTAATATGTTCGAGCTCGGCTCTAAAATTTTATCGAGCTCGATTCGAGGCTCAAGCTCGACTCGTTTAGAAAACGAACGAACTTCGAACGAATTTTTTTCGAGCCGAACTCCGAGTAACTCGCGAGCGACTCTGTTCATTTACAGCCCTGTGTGTGTTGTTTAATTGGTAATTAAATAATGCAATTGGGTGTGTTAATTCATAAATCGAAAGAAAAGTTTTAACACAGGATTCGGAATATTAATTAACTTGTTAGTCAATAACACTCGAGAGAGTTGAGATTAATTAATTGAGAGAACAATAAACCTAACGATCCATTAGAAGTTGCATGATAGATATTAAACGAACGACACATTAATGATTGTTGTGTGATCTATATTTTAGGCATTTCGATAGAAGGTCTAGAATACTAAAGTGGTTGTTCTACCTTGATGTAAGTCCCAACATAGGTGCATATTTGATGAAATGATTAATTGAATGGCTTAAATGATGAGTTTTCAATCCTAGAATATCTTTTCATTTCCCCGTGTGATTCTCCACTGTTTGATTATGTGCGTGTTTCCATTTTCATTTGTTTTCATTCTTTTTATGCAATTTAGTAATTTAATGCAATCATTCACTTTATTCGGTCGTCTAAATAACACATAGGAGTTTGCATTTTAGTATTTAGTTAGTTAATAATTAAAATCATGTGGATACAATAAATACTCTTGTTCATCACTACTATACACCTCATTGTGCACTTACAGTAAGGCTATAATTAATAACGAACAACTACAAAGTGAACTACACTTTATTTCAATTGCTAATTGATACTATAATTTTCGAACTAAATTTCAAAATAAACTCCAATTTATTCCAATTGGTAAACCTTCGAATTGAACCAAAATCGGTTTCCAATTAATTATTTTTCTCTATTTTTTCATTATAATTTTAATGTTAAAATTTTCATTATAATTTTAATGTTATTTAAAATCAATTTCCAATTAATTATTATTCTCTGTTTTTATTCTAATTTTAATTGAACTAAAGTATCTCATGTGATGCACGGACACCATTTATATTTTACAGTGTTGAATAAGTTTAATACGTTATATGTTGGATTGTGGAATATAATTGTCTTAAATCTGCTAACGGAAATTCTTCTAACCAATTTTCACACAACAGAGATCCCTACACAATTTTTTTGTGTATAGATATATGAGTTTTGTTTATTCACTGATTTAGCGATCGAAAAGGGAGAAGAATCAATCAAAAGACTAGAGCCTAATTCAATTCTTAGAAATTGAAGTAGGTCTGTCTCTACATGATATAATAAATACAATTATTTATAGTTATTTTTTTGTAATGGACCACTTCAATGAAATCATGCATTCATTGACTATAATGCGTTTCTTGTTGACTTGTTGCTACAAAAGATAGCCTTAACAATAATTCACCATCAGTCCCGGTGGGGATGACTTAGTGGTGGAGTGAGGTTGCTTGGAGACCAAACAGTCACGAGTTCGAATCTCCTCAAGACCATATATAGGTCGGGTGTGTGAGTTAAAAAAAAAAAAACAATAATTCACCATCAAGGTTGTACCTTGAAACTAATTACTACAATTTTTACATATATAATGAACATATGTTACATGCATGTGTCTCATTTTTCTCCATCCATTAATGTGTAAATTTCTCTGGATAAATTTCTATGCAGCAGAAAAATGAGATAGAGTCAATTCCACCATTTTGAAATGCTTCAACACAATGTGACGGGACGGATTGACCAATTAAATTTATCACTGACTTTGAAGTAGCATGTATGAACATTCATATTTTTCAAATATTCTATACATTTAAAAGTAAATGTGTTTTGTCTATTTTTCAACTTTCATTTTGTCATAGAGAAGTATAAAGTGAAGAAAATGACATTGAAGAAATTTCACCAAATCGTTTAACACAAGATGTGAACGTTGATTGAAACATCATGTTTATTTTTCAACAGATTCCTATTTTTGCCACTGAACAATATATTAATTTGTCACGGACTAGACTAGTGAGCACATTTCTTTAAATTTGACCTGCATATATGATATGTTATACGTCATACCTCAAAATTAATCACAAACCTAATAATTGTCTTGTTTGTTTATGTAACATTTAGACTAAAAAAGTCACCCATTTAGATATCTTTAACCTCTTTCATTCTATGCTCAATATTTTTCACTAGATGTAATATTTATTATACTTCATCGAGCAAAAGCTAAAGTAATGCATACATATTCAGTGACGGATCCAAACGGAAATATTTAGGGGCCTCATTACACTGTAAATATATATATGTATGTATGTATATCCGTTGTCAGGCCGGACCCTACCGATGGCAAAAAAATACATAGAAAAAATGGGGGGAGGGGGGGGGGGGGGGGGGGGTGGGGGGGGCTTGGATTCCGCCCCTACATATTCTCATGTGTACGTGTATGAATATATCACAAATGATAAAAAATTGTGTATGATTGTCTAACGGATCTTTTAACTAGCACCCAATATAAAAAGGGGTTGGTAATTTGGTTTTTGAAAAAAAAAATCAATTTTAATACTGATAAATATAATTTATAATAGTGAAAGATATCAATATTTTTTCGCTCAAAAAACGTTATGGTAATTTTATAATATTTTAATTTGGAACAAAAAAAGGTTGCGACATTTTGTATTTTTTTAAGATCGTTAAAATTTATAATATTTAAAATTATTATTTTCTAGATTGAGTCAAATGAAAGGATCCGTTAACAAATTAAGTCCGTCAGATAATCTTACACAAGTACCTCATAACCAATAGGTCATATGATGTAATTACAGAAAAGATTTTCTAAATTAAGACCTATATTACAAAACTTTGAAGGAGTACGTAATATGCTACAACTGTAATCGAATTAAGCGTTGTCTTGTGATTAATTAGTGACAAAAATTTGTGTGATCTAGATCAAGATTCAAATTCTAACACATATCAACTGACATGTTTGTAATTTTATTGGTGTTTGAGTATGTTTGAGTACTTTATTTCTTGATTCATCTTACAAATTTTAACTCATAAGACTGTATCATATAAAACTTCTTCTTAATTAGTTGAAGTTTTGACACTTAAATTTAGATTGGAAAAAATTAAGAAAATAGTTCACCAACTTTCAAATAATTTTTCACATTAGAATTAAACAAGGGAAGAAAGTCTGCAAATTGTCTGCATAGCAATTAATTAAATGTATTTCAGTCACTATATGAAAATCATCAATTTCCAACGGACAAAATTTGTTGAAATTTCATATTCCAAGCGACATTCAAATTGATTTTTATCCGTAAAAAAAAATATCTGTTAGAAATCTGCTCGATTTCGAGCCGTCTCCTGTCGCAAACGTCCCAATTCCAACTAGGCGGTTTCATATACTTCCTCCGTTCCAATTATACCGCATCTTTTCTAGTCGCACGTACATTAAAAATATTTATGAAAAAAAAATCTTATAGCTGAATTTTTAATAACACCCTTATTGAATATCTATGACTTTCAAATTTTAAATGGTTAATTTTTAAATTTCCAAGATTCAATAATGGTATTTCTGTACATTACTATGAAAATTAATGCTAATTATAGTAATGCGACTATATAATTGGGACACCTCAAAATAGTAATAAGGACTATATAATCGGGACGGAGAGAGTATATGTTTTACTTGTTCATTAGACTCGTTTGTTTGGGAAATAATTTTGCTTGAGAAAGTAATCTGATTTTTTATTTTTAAATTTTTTTATTATTTGCTTCAATTTTTTAAGAATGTGAAATGTGATTAGATTTTTCAAAATAAGAAAATTGATACAACTTTCTTCAATTCTAAATGCCTACTTAGGTATTATGATTATTTGTCCCTAGAAATCTTGTGTTAAGCCATTTTATTATACGCTTTCTTCATTTGTTATCTTTTATTTTTATGAATTATTATTAAATTTGGATTCATAATTTTTCAATAAAAAAAAATTAAAAATTTTGGAAATAGCTTCTTATAGATTTTTTTATGGATATTGCTATTTTTCTATTAGAAAGTTTGATCAACTTTCATGAAATAAAATAAACAATTGAAAAAGAAAATTTGATTAGAATTTGATCATTATAGTCATCTGTTTGGCAGTTGATAATAGGAGCACGGCAAACTCAAAACAACGAGTAACTCAATTTTAGAATCAACAATAAAATTTGATATGATCGAGTAACATGTTACTTTCGAATGATATCGACCAAATAATATACATAATAGAGAATTACTTTTGTAAAGAAATGCAAACTTATTTTGTAATCATTGGTTTGAGTTTATATTTATATGTTTTTTATTTATATAATATTTTCTTAATCATTAATTTTTCTTTTTCTTTTTAATTTGGTGGGGAGGGGAATTGATGATAGAACCCCACAAACTCACCGCAATGAAAATCTTGATAATTTCTTAATTATGTTCTAAACACGTTATAAATAATATTTTAATATTTTTTTTTCACAAAATCACATTCCTAGACATCATAATAACAAGACAACTCTATTTTCTGCTGACCAAACCAACGTCGAAATATTAACTAGTGCAAATCTATATAAAGACATGTTGTGTGTGTTACTTAATAGATTATTATTTTTATATAAATAAATATATAAATCCTTGACTTCTAAACATATACTAATGGGTCTATGACATTTCAATAGAATTAAAATTGCATTTATGTGCTTTATGATAGTCGAGTTTTTTTTACTTTTAATTATATTAAAATTAAGTCCGTAAAATAGTTGACATTGACCGCAAGTGAAAACCAATCATTTGAATGCATTTGAATATATTAATTTAAATTAGTTTCTTCCATTTATTGATCACACTTATAAGGTCTCAATTTTTTAAATATAAAAAATAAAAGACCATCAGATTTTTGAAGAAAAATAGTATGCATCCGACGAGAAATTTTAATGTAAATTGAAGTGCAGTGACTCATCAATTTTATATAGGCAAACACTTGCATGCATCATGATACAAATAATACTACATGAGACGGGTCAGTTAAATCCACTTTTGACCCAGTCAACGCGGGTCAACCCATAAAAAAAAGGTCTAAAGTGAGTACCAACCTTCCTATTAAAAAGTATCACAAAACATTCGAAAAGTACCATCTGTATTATTAAAAAGTAAGGGGTCTGCTAGTTATTTTATATAAGTTTATTTAGTTCAAATTCTGATTTTTTTTTTCAGTTTTTATATTGTATATGTTGAGATTAATCTAAAACAATCATCATTCCAAGAATTTGCAAAAGAAAGCAAAACACGAGTTCGGTAAAATAAAAAGTACCATGTGGTAAGCAGAAAAGTATCAAGTACGATGAAGAAAGGTATCAACCTGAGATTAATACTATCATCATTCCAACTACAATAAAAAGTACCATGTGCCACGTGGCACGCCCGCGTGGGGCCACGTGACCGCCTGAAATAGGCGGAAATAACCCCTGTTGCACGCAAGTCCACCTCTTTTATATATATAAAGGTAGAAGGCCTGATTTATAAAACTAACTACAGTCTAAAATATATTTTTTTTTCCGAAAGAGAAAAAAGAATAAAGAAATGAAAAAAAAAAGAGGTCTCGAAAGAGAAAAAAAAAAGAATAATGAAATGAAAAAACAGGAGACCTAAACTAATATCAAATACGTCAATCTTAATACCTTTAATTCTTTAAACTAAATCAACCTAGTAACAAGTTACAAATAGAGGACACTCAACTAAACAAAAACAAGAATAATTATAGAGAGAACAGTATACTAGGCGTAATTAGCATTGCTGCAGATTTTTTAGAGATTGGATCTCCCAAAGACCTCTATGTATTTGGCTAAGTATTTACTATTTAGCTACTATACTCTAAGTATTTACTATTTAGCTACTATACTAGATATTAAGTTTTCTTTCAATGCGTACTTATATATATATATATATATATATATATAGGGAAATGATCAAATGAGAACTCTTCCCCCAAGTGGGAATTAAGAACCAATTCTAGCCCTTATTTGACTCAATCTGGACGGTCCAGATTAAATCAGATTTAAGTGGATGAGCAGTGGCATTCCTGTAATTTTCGACAACTTTGTGGACGGAGGGGTAATATAGTAATTTAATAATACTTCCATTTTGTTCTGAGGCTAAAATGAGAATCGCATGAGGCTAAAATGATCGAAGAAGGAGGCTAAAATTGATGTGACATTTTTCACTAGGGTTCACCGTTCCCAATTAGAGTTTATTACGTTCCGATTAGGCTCTAATCCAAACTAGTAATTATGAGATTCCCATTAGGGTTCACTGTCCCCAAATAGGGTGTATTACATTTCATTCCAATGAAATCATCGTTCCATTTTTGTTTATCAACACATGCTAAAATGAGAAATGCATGAGGCCAAAATGAGCGAAGTCGGAGGCTAAAATTGAATCTGGGCAATTTCTGAGTTCAGTTCCGATTTTGCCCTTAATGAGACGCGCGAATTGAAGACTTTCGTTTTAATTACACAATTGCCACCGAAAAATCTGGATTGATCTGGACCGTCCAGATTGTGGAATGGAGAGATAGGATTGGTTCCTAGTTCCCACCTAGTGACTAGTTCTCACCAGATCTCATCTCTCTCTCTCTCTCTCTCTATATATATATATATATATAACATGTATGTGATACTATGTTATATTAATTATATATTTTATATGGATGTATAATAAATATATCATTTTATGTATATATATATATTAAATATATATTAGACATATATGCATCATTTAATATTTTATCTGAAATGATATGATTTATGTACTTGATAATGAATATTTCAAAATTATTTGGTTATAAATAAATTATAAATAAAAAAAAATGCCTAGGCATCGCCGGCCATCCGACTAACGGCTTGCGAGTTCAGCTACCTTGATGATTAGGCGAGGAAATACTAATGTTGAAACACAAAAACTTGTGGGGGATGGGGATTGTGTTACTGGTCAAATTCAGATCCAATTAGGTATATCTAATGACATGGTATTTGCTTGTATTTGAATCTGTATATTGATCAATTTAATGAATTTGACGTGTAAGACGATCTCAAGTTAGAGCACTCTTTAATGGGAAAAATGTTGTATTGGGTCCAATGATATATTGATAGAAAATGCTACCAGGCCGTATTGATGTTGATATATGTGCAAGTTTCCACAAAAAAAATCACTAACGCCATAATGGCCTTTGAAGAAAATGTTCCTCCACAATTATAAATTGCATAATAAGATAACTTTTTTAACGGACCACTGCAGAAGAAGAGATATGGTCGTCGCCCCTGTAATGCACTGTTGTTGTTGCTTTAAAGTATCCCTCAATAAGCAAATAATATTACATTAATGAGTTCTATAGGAAACTTATTTAATTTTACTATAAGCAAGGTTGATTTACAAATTGTTGTTTTAAAGAATGTAAACTTTATACGGACCAAATTTTACAATCTGTTCCCATTTTTGTGTTTTACATAAGTTTTAGAAGTCTAGCTAGGCCATCTCGAAAAGCTACTCTAAGTACCAAATGTAGAGCAAAATATAAAAAAAGAAAAAAAGAAAAAAGAAAAACACCAGCAACAGTTGCGTTATCCATTGCTCTTAAATGAGGATCGCTACAATGTTGCTCTAGTTTTGGAGCAGCACTAGCTCTACTGGGTTACTATTCACATTTTGTTTTTTTTTTTCTTTCTTTTATTTGATATATCTTATTTCCTCTTTACTTAATTATTTTTAATTTGGACTATTGAAATACAAAATTGTATATCAAATTTTTTAAAAAAAATAGCATGCAATTTTTGTTCTTTGCATTAATATTAGTATGGCAAAAATTAGCATGTAATTTGTCACATTTTTCTTTGCAATATTATTATGGTTTTTTTCATGTTGAAATATTATTAAGTTTTATAAAGTTAAATGGTTTTTTTTGGCAGAATTAAGATTAAATAAATATATAAAAAATGAATATTATGAAATATTCATTTTTAGTGCAGAATTTAGAACAAATTATTGTAGATGAAATATATATGTGTAGTGTTCTTCTTTTTTCTAGCAATTTTGTATGATAATTATGGATAAAAAATGTAATCTTTGCATGAAATGGGAGGATAAGTTGAGAAGAAAGGGGGAAGTAACAGAGAGAAGAAAGTAGGAAGAAGCTTGATATTTTTTCTCGTACTGTTCTCAAAGGGAAAGAGGGGATTTAACCCTAGTACAAATGGGCCACCAGAAAGAGCCCATTAACAAACATTTAAATAAAATGCAAAGCCCAACTAAGGAAAACAACTAATACATTGACTTTAAAACTTGAATATTTAATCTTGGCCGCACAACTATTGCAAAGATCAAGTGGCTGAGATGAAGATCCCCAAATCTTAATTTGTAATCGATCAAAGGCTGAATACCAGGACCTAAAAATCAAATCTTGATTTCCCTTCTCCACCATCAAGTCCCATCTTCTTCTCCGACCGAACCAGCTGCCCTCCGCTGTTAATTACTCTTTCCGTCATCTCCTCTATCCCCTTCTGAGCCTCTGTAACATCTGCAGAATCAATGTTCACAACAATTCCCCTTTCTTTAATCGATCCTCGTCCCTGAGGATCAAAACCAGGAAATTTTTTGTAAATGAAGCAAGAATCTTCCCAGCTCGAAAGGTGCGAGCTTTCATTTCCCCAATGCACCTTGATTTGGGCAACCACCACCAAACCACGCTCAACGTTTCGTCGTTCCAAAACTGCACTAGGGAGGAGGCAGAAAAACCCTTCTTCATCAGTTTGCGACAATTCTCGCAAAGGTATAGTTCCTTCACTCAATTTTTTCTTGAGTAATGATACATGGAAGACTGGGTGGACACGAGCTCCACTGGGTAGGTCAAGCCTATAGGCAACCTTACCAATCCTCTCTGTTATCTGATAGGGGCCAAAGTATCGGGTAGCCAGCTTAACACTCTTACGGAGCTGCAGAGAACTCTGCCTATAGGGCTGTAACTTCAGGTATACCCAATCCCCGATTTCAAACTGTCTCTCAACTCTAGCTTGGTCTGCGTATGTTTTCATTGTGTTATGTGCCGCCTGCAAGTTTTCTCTTATGTGTTGAACCATTTGTCTCCTCTGTTGGAGGGTGTCTTGGACTTCCTCATGTGTCGAGTCTAGGTAAGCTCCCATAGACAAATCAGGAGGTTCATACCCATAGAGGGCCTGGAAAGGGGTCAGTTTCAATGTTGTATGATAATTGGTATTATACCAATATTCAGCTAGAGATAACCACTTACTCCACTGTTTAGGATAGTTAGATGTCATACATCTTAGGTAATTTTCCAAACATCTGTTAAGTCTTTCAGTCTTTCCATCAGACTTCGGGTGGTAGGCTGATGTGAAAGCTAAGTTGATCCCTAACCCCTTGAAGAGTTCCCTCCAAAAATTACTGGTGAATAGTTTGTCTCTGTCAGTGATTATGCTCACAGGGCTACCATGTAATTTGTGGATATTATCCAAGAAAACCTTAGCAACAGTCTGTGCTGTAAATGGGTGTGATAAGACTAGGAAATGGCCGTACTTGGTGAGTCTATCTATGACCACCAAAATCACATTCTTCCCTGCAGACTTAGGAAGTCCTTTAATGAAATCCATACTAATGTGTGTCCATGCCTAGTCTGGAATGGGAATGGGCTGAAGTAATCCTGGCTTCATTCCAGATTCTGGCTTATTCATTTTGCACACATCACACTCCTTCACTAGCTTGATCACATCCACCTTCATACCAGGCCAAAAGAAAGATCTTTTGAGTCTGATATAAGTTCCATTAATTCCAGAGTGCCCTCCATATGGAGACCCATGCATGATGTCCATAATCTTGTGTCTGAACTCCTTATTGTGTCCAACTACCACCCTTCCTTTGTGTCTCAGTATACCTCCAGTGAGGGTGAAATCTGGATATAGGGTGTGATCTTCAGCCTTGGAGTGGATCACCTTCTAACAAAAGGGATCATCAATGTAGCTGTCAGTAACTTCCTTTAGCCAAGTAAGAGTTATGGTAGTTAAAGATAGACAATGGCCATCCTCTCCTTGTACTCTAGAGAGAGCATCTGCAGCTATGTTTTCTTTTCCTTTCCTATAGCAAATCTCATAGTCTAATCCTAACAACTTGGTGATCCATCTTTGTTGTGTGGGTGACATAGCCTTTTGGTCCAAAAGGTGTTTGAGAGCATGTTGGTCTGTTCTTATTATAAACTTGTGCCCTAGTAGATAGTGTCTCCGCTTTTGAATTGCCATGAGAACTGCCAAAAACTCCCTCTCATAGATAGACAGTGCTTGATTTTTTTGGCATAATGTTTTGCTTAAGTAGGCAATGGGTCTACCCCCTTGCATCAGTACTGCTCCTACACCATATCCACTAGCATCTGTTTCTAATGTAAATGGCTTGGAAAAATCTGGTAGGGCTAGGACAGGTGCACTTACCATAGCAATCTTGAGTTTGATAAAAGCTTGATTTGCCTCCTCATTCCATTTGAACATGTCTTTTTTGAGCAATGTAGTTAAGGGTTTACTGATGACACCATACCCTTTAATGAACTTCCTATAATAGCCTGTTAACCCTAGAAACCCTCTGAGTTGCTTAACTGTTTTTGGGGTAGGCCAATTCTTCATACTCTCAATCTTTTGAGGGTCAGTGGAGACCCCATTCTCTGAAATTATATGGCCCAAGTATTCAATGCTGCTCTTGCCAAACTGACACTTTGATTCCTTTGCAAACAAAGAGTTTTTCCTTAGAATAGAAAATACCTCTTTCAGATGTTCTTGGTGTTCTGCCTCAGTCTTACTGTAGACTAATATGTCATCGAAGAAGACTAGAACATGCTTCCTTAGGCAATCTCTAAAGACTTTGTTCATGAGAGATTGAAATATGGCCGGAGCATTACACAGACCAAATGGCATAACCAAGAACTCATAGTGCCCATTATGAGTTCTAAATGCTGTTAGATACCTATGCTCTGGCTTCATAAGTATCTGGAAGTATCCAGACCTTAAATCAATTTTTGAGAACACATTTGCCCCATGCAACTCATCTAGAAATTCATCTATAACAGGGATAGGATAATCATGTTTTACTGTCAAACCATTTAGGTACCTGTAATCTACACATAGTCTCCATGTGTTGTCTTTCTTTTTCACCAACAAGACTGGAAAAGCAAAAGGGCTCTTGCTATCCTGAATAACCCCTGAGTCTAAGAGTTCCTTTATAATTCTTTCAATTTCATCCTTGTGTCCATGTGAAGTCCTGTATGAGTACTGATGTTTAGAAGTGTTGCCCTCCTTCAGGACAATCTGATGTTCTACTCCTCGGTTAGGAGGTAATCCCTTAAGCTCAGAAAAAATATCTGCAAACTCAGTGATCAAGGGCTGGAAATCCTTGCTATCCTGTTGATGATCTGGTGTGGTGGCTGTGATGAAATACACTTCATCTAACTCTCTTATCTGCTTAGTATGCAGCAAGCTATACAAAGAATGACTAGAGATGAATTGGCATTCTGCTTAAGAAGCCTGAGCATACAACTTCACCTTTTTCCCCTCCCACTTAACGGACACTACCATCTTATCATAATCTAGCTCAATTGGTGTGCAAGCCTTGAGCCAGTCCCCACCAAGAATTAAGTCATAACCTTCATTCTGAAGAAGTCTGAGTGAATGTCTGAAAGAGTGCCCTTGCATAGCCCAAGTAAAATCTTCTGCAGCTTGATCACTAATAAGTCTATGTCCATTTGCTACCTTGATGAGTAGGGGTGTGGTTTCTGTTAGTGTAATTCCCAACTTCTCAGCAGTAGCACCTTTAATAAAGCTCAAGGTGCTACCTGTGTTAATGAGAATCTGCAAAGGGTGTCCCTTATGGCTGTCCTTAAACTTCATAGTAGTCAGGCCTTCACTACCTGATAGTGCATTCAGGGATAATTGTGTTTCTTCCATGGGTTTCTCTGTGCTCCCTTCAAGTTCTTCTTGTGTTTCTAGATCATATAGATATGTCAATTCCTCTTCCTCAGTCATGATTGCATACATGATCCTTTGTTTGCACTTGTGACCAGGTATAAATTTCTCATCACAATTGTAACAAAGTCCTTGTTGTCTCCTTTCAGACATTTGGGCTGCTGTCAATAGTTTAATTGGGGGTTTTGGAGTCTGTGGGTTGCCTTTTGCCATGGTGTTTTGGGAGTTGGATCTGGGAAAATTAGAGTTGTTAGGAAAAGTTCTGTTAGCCCCCTTGAGTTTTTTGGAGATGGCCTCAATTGTTAACAACTGACTTTGCCCCAGTTCAATGGTGTGTTGTAAATCCTTGGGTTTGAACATCATAATAGCAGATTTCAATTCCTCCCCTAAGCCACTTAGGAAGCTGGCCATGTAATAACTTTCAGTAAATTCTCCAGGGTTTAACATATCCATACAAGCCTTAAGCTCCTCAAACCGCTCCACATAGTCCTCATAAGATCCAGTATGTTTGAGTTTGTTGAATTCACAAATGATCTTGGTCTCTTTAAGGTCATCAAACCTGGCAGAGACCACTTCTATAAACTGTTGCCATGTTAGTTCCACACCCTTAGCAGCTAGATTCTGATACCACTGTGCAGTCTTTCCTTCAAACTGCATGGTTGCTAGAGTAATTTTTTGGCTATTTGATAGGTTAGGAACCATCCTAAAATACCCATTACACTTTATGATCCAAGATCTGAAAAGAGACCCATCAAACTTTGGAAAATCGATCTTAGGTAGAGGGTTGATTACCTTACTATTTTGTGAATCCCAGGTAGCTGTATATCTAGAAACTGATTTCGCTTGGTGATTTGCTGCAGATTCCATAGCACCAGATGGTGGTGGTTTACCCAAGATTGATTCCCTTGCTGCAATTTCCTTGCCCTTATTACCTTTTAAGAGTTCCAACCGCATCTCAGCCATAAGCTTGGTGAGATACTCAAATTTTCCTTGCATATTTGTGTTCATGCCTTCGTATTTCTCTTGTATTCTAGTTTCAGTTGTTTCTCTTTTCAATATCTCCGTTTGGAGTATCTGATCCAGCCACTTTTGTGCTTCCAACAGGTCTTGAAAATGGGTGTGTTCTGCCATTTCCCAATCCGAGGATGGTTGGCTTTGGATACCAAGTGTAGTGTTTAGCAATTTTGTATGATAATTATGGATAAAAAATGTAATCTTTGCATGAAATGGGAGGATAAGTTGAGAAGAAAGGGGGAAGTAATAGAGAGAAGAAAGTAGGAAGAAGCTTGATATTTTTTCTTGTACTGTTCTCAAAGGGAAAGAGGGGATTTAACCCTAGTACAAATGGGCCACCAAAAATAGCCCATTAACAAACATTTAAATAAAATGCAAAGCCCAACTAAGGAAAACAACTAATACATTGACTTTAAAACTTGAATATTTAATCTTGGCCGCACAACTATTGCAAAGATCAAGTGGCTGAGATGAAGATCCCCAAATCTTAATTTGCAATCGATCAAAGGCTGAATACCAGGACCTAAAAATCAAATCTTGATTTCCCTTCTCCACCGTCAAGTCCCCTCTTCTTCTCCGACCGAACCAGCTGCCCTCCGCTGTTAATTACTCTTTCCGTCATCTCCTCTATCCCCTTTTGAGCCTCTGTAACATCTGCAGAATCAATGTTCACAATAATATGTATGTTGTATAATAGAATTGTAGCTGCTGTAAAATGAAGCAAGCTGTTGGAGAAGGTCTAAGAGCACAATTCATCAAGGCATATGGGAATATTTGTAGTATTTCGATTAACATATAGATAGACAACACTATTCTATTATAGTAGTCTATAACAGGTGTATTTAATTTATACCAATAAATGTAATTAGCATTATATATAACCGCATTGCATGATATCATCATCAGAATTAACGTTAGTTACTAATCGTGAAATAAATAATTTTGACGTGGAAGTTTTAATTTAGGGGACAAATGAGCTCGACAATACTTTCAGTTTATTTGTAACTTCGAAAATAATTCTTTCGATTCTCTATATCTGATCTTCAAAATATATATATATTTATTCCAAAAATAATATAGGATACATTATTTAATATAGGGCAAAGGGCAAAAAAAAAAACACCCGAACTATATGTCCAATCTCACCTAGATGTACGAACTATTTTTTGGTTCAAATACACACTTAAACTATTTAAAAAGTACAATCGATCCCCTACACTATTAAGAAAAGAACAATCCGGCACTTCATGTTAACATCTTTAATTTTTTCCGTTAATTAAAATGTATGAAGTTCAATTCTGTCACCTATGAATATCAATCGGACAAATTGAAATCACGACCAAATAGCTCACACTATGTACTTTCAAACCCCTATTTTAATTTTAAAATCAAACACTGAACCGGTATCGAGTTTTAAAATTTAATGCGTAATACAAACTCTCATCATCGATATTTCTTCATGTAATTATTTTATCATTTAATACCCGATTGATAAATTGAGAATATAATTAGAAAGCCCATGACAAGGGCTTTCTAACCATACTACATTACATGATATCATTGTCCGAATTAATCATAATTAGGTCGAAGAATTTATGCGCATTATATTTAATGAAAAAAACTAACGATATTAAAGAAAAAGTGTGAATTTGATATATTTTGAATAGATCAAGAGGCCGATTGTACTTTTCAAATATTTTAGGTGTGGTATGATAAGATGGGATTTTACACTAGTTTTTGTGCTATTTAAGTGTGCATTCTATTTGGTTTACTCATGTTTTTATTCAAGTTTAATTAGATTTCACCCGTTTTTGAAGTTTGGTGTGTTTTGTGATATTTGTAGGTTTTATCCCGTATTTTGCTGTATTTTTGGACAAGAGATAATTGATGATGTCACGGATCATGTGTTGAAGAAACGGAGTCGAGAACGGGACGAAAACATCGTAGAAAAGGATTCGAGAGCATCACCCACAAGTCCGGTCACGGGTCGCTAAAGGGGTGGCCATCTGTGAGTTCACGACAGAGAAGGGGGTCCGAATAAGAAAACTCGCGAGCAAGGTTACGGGTAATGATAGAGCTTGCGGATAATGTGCCACGTCGGATACATGTGGACTCGCGAGTGACTGGGTCGTGACTCGCGAGCGAGGTAGCTGGTCGTCTGGGCTTGTCTGATTTTGAGCTAGTTTTGGGCGTTTTCTTACTATGTATAAATAGGAATTTTGGGCAAAAATTAGACACATTCCATCACATCCTAAAGTTGCCAGTAGAGAAAAGCATATGCAAAGAACAAGATCAAAGAATTCCAGATTTGTCAAGATTAGAGACAGAATTAGACTTCCGGATTTTATTTACTTTAATCTTTTCATGTCATTGTTTACTTTTTGGATGATTTTAGTTATTTATTTTATTGATTATGAAGAACTAAAACCCTAGTATTCTAGGGTTGTTTATGATTTAACTATGAAATTTATTTAATCTATTGGATTTTTATGCATATAACTTGGTTATGTTTTGCTTATTCTCGTGTTTATCTGTAATATTTACCTGATCACTAAATAGTACAATTTGATATGTTAATTCATAATTAGAGAGAAGAGTTTTAACACGTGATCTGGAATAAGTAACTGATTAATAAATACCACTCGACAAAATTGACGTTAATTTAGAGAGCAAAGAACCATAGGAGCTATTGGGAGTTGCATGTTAGATAATTAATGGACACATTGTTATTTAATTGTGAGAAAATTTATGATGCATTAGTGGTTGCTCTAGCACAATTTAAGTCTCAACATAGGCATACAAATGAAAGGATTAAATGAATGGATTAGTTGATGATTATTCAATCCTAAAATACGTCTTTTATTCATTATTTGATTTATCTGTGGTTATTTCTGTGGTAGCATTTATTGTTTTATTTAGTAATTAAGTTAAATCATGTCTGGTAGTCTAGATAACTGTACGAAATTAATTTAGATAATTAGTTGTTTAATTATTAAGTCCATGTGGATACGACTTTGTTCACCGCTACACTATAAATCTCATTGTGCACTTGCAGTTAGGTTAAATAATTACTTGAACTAAAAATTAGTTCATACGTATGGGTAGGATTTGACATATAGTTTAAGTGTTTATTTGGCCATTTTCCCTTTAATATGTGTCAAAGTGTTCTAGTTCCATATTATAAACAATTAAATTTAGAGTTAAGATACCAAAAAAACTAAGGCCTCATTTGATTGACAAGGAATCTGACTTTGAAAAGTAATCTGATTTCTTATTTTTAAATTTTTATATTTAGTTCCATTTTTTGGAATTTTGAAAAGCAATAAGAATCTTTAAAATAAAAAAAACTAATACAACTTTCCTAAATTATGTATTATTATTATTATTATTTGCGTCTAGGAATTTGTGTTAAACCATTTTATGTGATTTTTCATCCATTATTTTTATAATTTTTATTAAAATTGTATTTATAATTTTTCAATAAAAAATTATAAATTTTGAAAATATATTTAAATCTTCATTTTTTGTGGATAATTGTTAGTTTTTATTATAAATTTTAGACTTTCAACAAAATAATTAAAAATTAAAAATCATACTAAAATTCGAGTATCACATTTTTTGTTGCAATTGGTGGTAGAGAATGACAAACTCAAAATAACGAATAACTCAACGTTAGAATCAACAATAAAATTTGACATAAATAAAATTTTATCTTCAAATGATGTCAGTCACACACACACACACACACATATATATATATATATAATTTATCTTTATTTATTTATTTTCTTAATTATTATTTTATTTTTTTCTTTTTAATTGGGGGAGGAGAATGATGATCGAACTTGATCTCTCACCATAAAATGGGATAAAGAATACCCCCAGTATACAGGCCTACAATATTATTAATTTATCTTAATAAGCTTACTTGATTAATTTGAATAAAAAACTAAAATGGGAATTTTGATAATTTTTTTATTAAATTCCAAACACGTGATAAATAATCTGTAGTATTCATTTCCTCATAATCACTTTCTTAGAAATCATATTCCAGATAACATTACTTTCCTTCCAACCAAACGAGCCCTAAAGGTATTGGTGAATTCCCGATTAAACACTAAACGTGTGACTCGGCCCGTTTGAAAAAATTATTAACTTTCCGACTATTTAAATGTGCAAAACTTTTACAGCTTAATTTTGAATAGTTCAGGCGATAATATTGTGCAATCATCAAGGTTGTATAATTCGCTAGGAGCTAGTCTGGCAGTCTAGGCAGCGCATAGGAGTTTTATTTTTTATAATTTATTTATTTATTTTTAACTTAGAAATTTAAAATTATATATATAAAATTCATAAATCATAATATTGTAAACAAAGTATTACATATTGCATATATATCATATATATACCATTAATATAGAATACATTAATTATTATTATTATTATTATTATTATTATTATTAAGGTTAATTGCAGAATTTAACAAAACGTTTACACCATTTTGTAATTTTTGCATAACGTTTAAAAATTAGCAATTAATATCACAACCTTTAATAGTTTTGCAATTGTAACATTCTCAATATTAATCAGGCAAATCTATTCTACATGTCCGATTCGTAATCCAATTTTACTGCTATTTCAAGTTACCTAAACAACAACATTATATACATTCACTATATACAACAAGATTATCCGTCAGTTTCATCTCGATAAAACACTATTTTTTATGTGGGATTAATATTGACGATGTTACAATTGCAAAAAATATTAAATATTATGATATAAATTATAAAATTTTAAACGTTATGTGAAAATTATAAAATGATACAAATGTTATGTTAAATTCTGCAATTAATTCTTATTATTGTTATGACATATGTTATTTACTTATTTATTTTAAGAAGATAGTATTAAAAAACAACTTGATATTTGGTATAATGGTTAAGGACTTGGCCCAATAGAGATAGATCCTTGGATTGACTCCTGCCAAGGCCGAAGCGTTATTAATTCAAAATTTAAAAAAAAAAAAAAAAGGAAAATTTTGAAAAATGAGCGCAAATCGGCTCCCAGACTCAGAAATATTTGAAAATTCGGCGTCCATACGGACCATACCCATATACACGGTTCGACCGCCTAGAGATTACAACCTTTCCGGCTCCACTATGGGGCGCCTAGTGCTTAATTAGGCGGTCCTACCTGCTGAATTCTGCAACGGAGACAATCATGTGGAGTATGATCAATTCATTAATTGAATGTCAAATAAGCCTCATATTACACAAACAAAAATTGTAATATGCTTGTAAAATTAACATTAATTACTAATATAGAAAATTATTAAATTAATATAAGTAGTCAATGGACCATTTAAAATAGTTCAAAAGACCAAACGGACCGAGTCGTATTTTAAGTGTCTAACTGGGACAATCAATGTCTAAAAGTTGTTATTGTATCTTAACCCTTGCAGTTAAATACAAAATGTCTTGTGTCAGATTATATTTATATATAATTTTACTATTATTTTATTGTTTATATTTGGATTTGAGTTGGGAAAAAGAGAGAAGCGGCTTGAATTCAATTCAATTGGAGGCCTCTCTCTCTCTCTCTCTCTCTCTCTCTCTCTCTCTCTCTCTCTCATCTTTAATATAGAGAGCTCCACAGCTCATATGGTCTAACTGGACCGATTTTATGAAGTTATAGTTATTTCATATTTCACTGGGTCTCCAATTCTAATCCTCTATATTGAAATATCTAAAAAAAGACATTAATAAGTAGATTTTTATTAAAACTAAAAATTTGCGTCTTAGTGGGTTGGCAACTATCTGGTGCATGCCCCTAAAAAGTAAAGCCCCACTAAACATGGTTTTTGCAACTTGCAAGCTGTAGATACGAATACGATAATAAGTTAATTTGATGCAGTTTTGTGTAGAGTATTTACTCAAACTATTTTTAAAAGTGTAGCTACTCCAAACTTGAGGTGCTCGTTTAATTTTTCAAGTAAATTTCATACTATATATTATAAACTAATATGAAATTCAATAGACATAAATGCCCCTTCAAAAATGGTTCATCAACCTGATTGAAATTTTGATACGAAGTTAGTCAATTTTGTTTGTTCGAATTTAGAATTAGTATGATTTAAGAATTAAGAATGGATGTTTGAAATCTGAGGCAATTTTGTTTGTTTGTTTGAATTTGGAATTAGGCAAGTGGAAGAATGGGACCAAAAATTTGAGTTTAATATATACACAACCAAACAAGGCACACTGCAATTCCAGCTTATATAATCAGACCACCACTAATTGTCTGCCACCTAGCAATGGCGTCATTTTGCACTCAACTTGATACAGATTCGATTGGCTCTCCACTTCCAGCTCGGCTTTCTCAGCCGCCGCCTCTTTTTTCGCCCGCTTTGGCGAGCCGCTGTCGGACGCAGACGGCTCGGGCGACCTCCGCTTCGCCGTCACTCTCACCGGCTCCGGCTCATTCAACCCAATCCTATGCGGGAAGTTCAGCAACGCCTTCGACCCGCGCATTCTGTAAGCCGCTCTGTCGTAAGCCGAAGCCGCCTCCTCAGCCGTTTCGTACGTCCCGAGCCACACCCTCGCGCCGTTTTTCGCCGGGTCCCTAATCTCCGCCGCAAACTTCCCCCACGGCCGCTGCCGCACTCCTCTGTAGTGTCTCCCCTTAGGACGCGCCGCCGCGGGCGCCACCGACGCCAGCGGGGCAATCGCGGAGGCGAATGTCATCTCCGGCTCGGCTTCGAAACTGGGCTCGGCTTTGACGTCGTTGAACGGCGTCCATCCGTCATTAACGGCGTCACGCAGGAGCCCGTATATCATCATATCTTCAGAGTCGTCAACTTTTAACGGTAGGTCGCCCCATGTTTCCGTTAAACAAGGCATCAAGCTGCTGAAACTCGAGCTCCGTAGATACAGCGGCGGAAACTCCACCGCCGGCAGCTCACAGGGAATTATTGGCTGGTACATGAAGCTCTTGGTAATCTTGGATATTTGGATTTTCTTGAAAGTATTAGGGGAGAGAAGAAAGTTTGAATTTTTTGGGTAAAAGAATTTGGGGAGATATATATAGGGTAGGAGGAGGAGAGAGAAGAAGGTGGGGTGCATGCACCCGTGGGAAATTGGGAAAAGTAAAGTATGCATTTGGTTTAGAATAATGATTAAATGTGTGAAGGTTGGGTTTCTTTGAATGTTCATATTGCAAGTGGAGCAACTTGTAAATAATCACATGCTTAATAACAATATGTTATTACTTTTCATGGATAAGGGATGCTGTCGTCATACTTTTACGTCGGCTATGTGTGATTATCAGAGTAATTAATAAATAATTATAACAAAATTCATTTTTTTTGGCCCCTTCCAGGCATCTGCAAGAGCTGCTTCAAATGCCAAAATCAGGAAAAAAAAACAGTTCCAACCTCTACTATAAAATTTGTTGCATATTTCTCAGTCTTCAACAGTGTTTCTTCATTTTTGAAATAACAGTACTGTTCATTATAGTTTAATAGTTTAATTATAGTTTTTCTTTTCTTTTCTATTTTCTTTTTTCCTTCTCATTTTGTTTTTCATTTCTCAATTTTTTTAATAATTGAAATAATTTTATTTTTTAATTATTTGTTATTCTAAATGTTAAAGTATAAATTTGTACACCATATTGCATAAGATGAGATTAAATAAAATTACTAAACATAGAGACGTTGAAAACACAAAAAAAAAAAATGAATATTATGGAATATTTTTTTAGGAAATAATTTAGAGTGAAATGTTGGAGATGAAATGTCAATTTTGCTATAAAAAAGAACTGAAGCCACTGTAAAATGAAGCAAATTATTGAAGATGGACTTTCATCAAACATAAAGGAATAAATTAATTAAATTTTAGTTCATGTTGTTTCTATTAGGTATCGTACCTAGCCGGGGGTTCTCCTTCTTGGTTCCCAACACCTTCGGTTCACCCTCACGGTTGCTCAAGCAACTAGGGTTCTCAATCTTGCTGGATTCAAACTTTGGGGAGTCTCATTTTATAGTATCTTCACAGACTTCTTAAGGGGGCAAAGATCTGCAAAATGGAATGGTTAGACCGAGCAGCAAGATCAAAAATAGGGCAAAAACTAGAAAGGCAAAGTACAGAAAAGAAAAATAAAGGATAGATAAAATCAGAGAGTTTGAAATCGGAAAGAGGTGTCTCAAGGACACAATGGCTCAGATCTTTCCCGTCAGGGGCATTGCAACTTCCGGCGACAATAACTCAAGCCACAAAGGTGGATTTCTAGTGGGATCAGTGGCTTCAAAGCTCTCTATCTCACTCTCAAGGGTTAAGACTCAAATCCTCTCAACTCACAGCCAAACGGGAACCATATGGACAGTATTCCGGCAAAAGAAACAGAGAAGGGTTTGCAGAGTATCACTCAGCACAAGAGATCAGAGATAAGGCTTGAAGAAGAAGGGGTGAGCGGCGCAACTTAAGTAGAGTGATTAGGGTTCTAAATGTAGAAGATTAGGGTTGGGGGTAATATATATGGGAGGTACCAGGTAGTGGGCTAGATTTAATCAACTGGGCTCAGACAAGTTTTGGGCCAAAGTAAAAATAAAGTAGAAATGGGCTAGAGAAGAGTTAAAGAGCAATTGGGCCAATCTCCACATATCCAACTTTGGCCCATTGGTCTTTATGTCACCAAGGAAGTGCTTGCCATCAATTGGAGTTGATTTTGCAAAGAATATGCAGACTCTTCAGAAGTAGCAGTATACAGAGAATTCAAATTATCCCATAAATCCTTAGCACACTTATGATGAGACATTTTCCTGACCACAGAACTGCAGAAATTCAGCAAAATAGTGGCCCTAGCACTATCATTTATTTCATGCAATTTCTCATCCTTTTCAGATTCATCAATTTTTTGAAAAATGGCTTTGTGAATCTTTTCCTTTGTCAAAATGCATTCAATTTTGGTTTTCCAATCATGAAAGTCATCTCTGCCATTAAAAAGCACCATATGCAGGTTATTCATGATGAAAAGCAAGCACAGATGAAGTAAAACACCAATATATCAACACAGAGGACAGAGAACACAGCAGAACGCACAGCCCAACAATATCAGAGGTGACAGGAAGGCAAAACACCACCAGAAACACAAGAGAGCACAACAGAAAACTCTCAGGACAGGGAGAAAACACCTCCAGAACACTGAAACAAGTACACCCGGGGAATATAGTGCTAAGGTTAGCCCAATTCTCAGCACTGATTGATTTATGGAGCAAGGAATCACTCAGAACAATCCCAACACTTGTTTCAGCAACAACTGACTCAAATTTCCAGAGTCAGTTCCTCATAAACTCACCAAACACAGAGTTTCAAATAGATTAACACCACCAATCACAGTCCAAAACACTCTCAAGGCAGGAAAAAAACACCAGACCCAAAAACCACAGAAGCAAGAGACAGCAAAAAAACACAAAAACCCCCAAGAGACTTTCAAGGACACCTTCTCCAACCCTGTTATCCAGGCTACTCGCACAAGGAGACCCAAAGGGGAATCCAGACGAACTGGACCGTAAGATGGGTTGGAGACGGCGTTGAATACCAAGGTATCACAAGAGAGAGAGAGCACTCAAGAATCAGAAATATGCAGAAGCAGGTAAAGAAGAATCGCAAGATACCACAAACAGAGGCTAGGGTCTCAGAATAATACCAGAGCCGACTCTCCCAGACAGAGGAGAGGTCGGACTTACCTAAAAAACCTTTCCCGTCAGGGGCGAATCGGCACAACCCTTACCGGCGGTGGGGTGAATAAGGGTTGGAGGGTGCCCCTAGCTAGGTCCCTGTGACTCTGATACCACTGTTGGGTATCGTGCCTAGCCAGGGGTTCACCTTCTTGATTCCCAACACCTTCAGTTCACCCTCACGGTTGCTCAAGCAACTAGGGTTCTCAATCTTGCTGGATTCAAACTCTGGGGAGTCTCTGATTATAGTATCTTCACAAACTTCTTGAGGGGGCAAAGATCTGCAAAATGGAATGGTTAGACCGAGCAGCAAGATCAAAAATAAGGCAAAAACCAGAAAAACAAAGTACAGAAAAGAAAAATAAAGCATAGATAAAATGAGAGAGTTTGAAATTGGAAAGAGGTGTCTCAAGGACACAATGGCTCAGATCTTTCCTGTCGGAGGCATTGCAACTTCCAGCGACAATAACTCAAGCCACAAAGGTGGATTTCTAGTGGGATCAGTGGCTTCAAAGCTCTCTATCTCACTCTCAAGGGTTAAGACTCTCAAATCCTCTCAACTCACAGCCAAACGGGAACCAGATGGACAGTATTCCGGCTAAAGAAACAGAGAAGGGTTTGCAGAGTATCACTCAGCACAAGAGATCAGAGATACGGCTTGAAGAAGAAGGGGTGAGCGGCGCAACTTAAGTAGAGTGATTAGGGTTCTACATGTAGAAGATTAGGGTTGAGGGTAATATATATGGTAGGTACCGGGTAGTGGGCTAGGTTTAATCAACTGGGCTCATACAAGTTTTGGGCCAAAGTAAAAATAAAAGGAAAATGGGCCAGAGAAGAATTAAAGAGCAATTGGACCAATCTCCACAGTTTCTGAAGGTCCTAAACTATCAAAATTTACAAATGAACCAAAAAAACATAAGTTTGAGTCAGCAAATGGAGTTGAACTTCAAATATCACCATTTTTTTGGGGATGAATTGGGCAATCAATGATTGGAGAATGTTTAAGCTCAGATTCAAATATCTTGCGTTTTTTAGGCTGAACGTCTCATCTCATTGAGTTTGTTTCGCTTGGGGTCGTGTATATCATTCCCTATTAGATTATGTGTCATAATTATTTTTTTTTTCAATATACATGTTTAATTTCAATTTATTTTAATTTAATTTATTATATGTGAAATGTATAGAATATTATATATTTATAATAATACATGTCTTTTTGTGAATATTTTTCTTTTCAAAATATCATTTATATTAAAAATGAAAATAATAATAATAATAAAATGAATATAAATATGATTTTCTATCTAGTATTTATTTTTAATTAATAATTATTTATTATTATATTATTTTAATTAATTTTCTCAAATATTATATATTTATAACATATACAAAAAAAATTAAAAATATTAAATAAATGACTTAATATAATTATATTTAAAAAATATTTTAAAATATTATAGTATTATAAAATATTAAAATAAAAATATTTAAAAATTAAAATAAAAATAAAAATATAATATAAATATTAAAAAATTAAAAAAATATATAAAAATATAAGATAAAATATTAAAAATATTAATTTCAAATTCATAATTAGTAGTAAATGAAAAATAAAAAAAGTTAAAAAATTTAAAAATAATATAAAATATTAAAAAAATAAAAGAAATATAACGAATAAAATAAATTAAAATATTAAAAATATTAATTTTAAATTCATAATTAGTAGTAATTGAATAATAAAAAAATGAAAAAAATAAAAAAAAATCAAATTTAATTTTAGCTACGGAATAATTCCGTAGCTAAATCCGTCACTAGAATAAAAAAAATAAAATAAAAAAAAAAATATTTAGCGATGGATTTTTCTGTTTTTAACGTAGTGACGGAAAAATCCGTCGCTATTCCGTCATTAAATTTAAAAAATAAAATTCAATAATGAAATTATGACGTTTAACGACATATTATTCCATCGTTAAGTTAGTGACGGATATTCCGTCGCCATTTCCATTGCTAATTTAATCAATCGCCGTTCCATCGCCCATTCGGACACCCTTGATTACAAAATGGATTTCGTGACTATTTCCATTTCCCGATTTGTGTTTATTTTGTAGTGTATACAATTGAGATGAAGACTTATTTGAAAAAGGTTACCGATTCTACCAAAATTATTGAGCGAACTCTCTAAGCATTCAAAACCTTCAAACCTTCAAATACTAGAACGCATCTTGAGCCGCTTCTGCTTTTGCGGAGTGAAAATCTTTCACCGTGATCTATTGTGAAATTGATCGATAAAATATTGACTACTCTCTAGTGCACGGTATAGTTGTGTACAATAATCAATAAGGTCGCATTCCACGGAGACTAATGAATAATTTTAGCATGAATACTATGACATTAATTCCCAAAGTATTATCTAGGCAACACATTAAATGATTTGATTTAATTAGCTACTTAGACAAAAATTAAATAAAACAAATAAATGATGAACATATAAAATCAGAGTTTAAATTCAGGAAGGTAGAAATATTCTCGAGTTTTGATTTCATTATTCATCAAAATAATTTCAATTCAATTACATGATTTATTTGTGATTCTTATTTTAATAGGACAATCACTCAATTAGTTTAAATCTTCTCTCTAAGCACTTAAACCATAAATTACATGTTAGCTAGAATTAATGTGTCCATTCAATTACAACACATAACTCCTTAACGTTCCATAGATTTCTTGTCCTCAAAATTAATTTCACATTTCTCGATCTTATTGATTAATGTGATGTGTTATTGTGTTCAAGTGTTAAAACTCATTTCTCAATTTATGAATTAACATAACAAATCATGTTATCATGGTGATCAATTAATCAAACGAATAAGATTAAGAACACAAATAATAAAAGAAGAAGCTAAATTATATAATTACAAATCTATTGCTCTTCAAAATCAACTACCCTCTAACCTTACAATATTAAATTATTTATCCACTCATAATTAAATAAGTAATCAAAAACATTCCAAGGAAAAACATTATAGAACAAAAATAGGATAAATCCGGAAGGAGAATCTTGATCTTGATTTTCAACTTTTGTTTCTCTTGCTCTTCAATCTCTGCTGTTTATGGGAGAATTATGGTGTATTTTGTGTGATGGTATGGTTTTTGTGGTTTTTGATGCTACGGAATGGTTTGTGATGCTATGGTATAATTTGGGATGCTCAATTTTCATGCTTGGGGAGGTCTATATTGAGTATAAAATATCCTAGTCGAATAAGAAAAGAAAATAGATAAAAAAAAACAGGTAATTTTGGGCCCAGATCGCAATTAGAATAAAGTAAAACGGTCTCAATTGGCGGCCATGAGAAGTGGTTGCTAAGACATTGCAGGTTGACCCCTAGTGGTGGTTCTAGAATATTAATGCATTTAATTTAGCTTTTTTATACAGTGTTAGTGAAACAATGTCTCTTCCAATTTTTCTTATTTTCTTAGTGAAACTATATTATTTTGTTCGTCTTTTGGCCCTCTTTTCCATATTAAATAAAAAGAGTTTGTTTACTAAAATAAATGATTGAAAATAATAACTAGAATAAAATAATTTTGAAATGAATTTTTCTAAACTTGTCTTTAATCAAAATTAAATTGTCATGCCTAGCAATAAAATTCAGAATAATAAATGTGTACAAATCATTTGATGTACAAAGTATAATTTGGCACTTTTAGAGTGATAAAATAATAAAAAAGATAACTTCACATTATATATTTTATAAACTAAATGACGTGAATAACATATATTAATAATTTCAAATAAAAAATTAAAATAAATAAATAATTAAGTTCAATTACAATTTACTATTAATTTAAATTTGACATCAATTTAATAAATATATAATCTATATTAACAACTAACCTCGATTAAAATTTTAACTATTAAATATACAAATTTAATTAATATGCATCTATAAATTATAACTTGAATTTGAAACTTCTAATTTATATCTATAATTCAAGCTCTAATCTATAAAATTCCAAACTGCTATTAAAAAAGAAGAAGAAAAATTAGATACAATTGATCTTTTAATACCCCAAACTCTCTCTCTCTCTCTCTCTCTCCACCCCCGTTCTCTTCTTCTCTCACGTCCACATCTCAACTCAACTCTATTAAACATTACTAACATAATAACAAATAACTTATATAATAGAAAAAATAAATTTGAGGGGAGGGGGAGTGCCCCTACATCCGCTCTTGCCGACACCTTTTCATTGTTTTATTTCGTTTTCACTCATTTTTCGTTCAATTGGTACGATTATTTTAGCAATGCATTCCTAGCTTACTCAATTTCCTATCTTTCTTCCCAAGCTCATTTTCAACTCACTACAAGTTTGGTACTAAATCATTTCACAACTAGCAAACATGTGACATTGCATGAAATATATTCTCTTAATTAGGAGATTTAAAATATGTAATCCCCAATTGCGATAGCGCGCCCTAATTGGTAAAGCTTGTGAGTTAAGATATTAGCTTACTTGAAATATAGTTAGATCCCCGGCAATATTAGCAATGAGACTGAGTGCTGTAAATGTTAGCAGCTGGCCAAGCTGTGCAATCCAAGTTGCAACTGCTTGAAATAGCTAAATTGCATGTATATCTGCGGTGTTCTTTACATGTGTTTACTACGGTGTATGAACAGTTATATGAATAATATTATGAACAGCAAAAAGTGTAATACAAGTAAATAACACAAGGAGTGAAAACTCAGTTCGGTTAAAACTTACTGTGTGGGGGCTTAGCTCAGTGAGATATCCACTAATCTATTACATACTTTTACTCAGGTTCTTACACGTTGAAATTCCTTTACACGTCGTTCTTTCTGTCTTTTGTACACTCTTTTGTGAATCGAAGTATGCAATTCTCTTACACCTTAGAATCTCTCTAGTTCTCACAAGTAAATCCTATTGAGATACTTCTACTATCACTAAAAAATCTAAATATTAAATATAATATCTAAATACTAGGATAATAGACTTCGTATTGAACATTAGAATGAATAACTCTAACTACGGCCACGTTAATTTGGTCGTGATTATTCACCCTTTCAATTCACTCATTTAGTGCTCTTGAGACCAACAATTAAAATGAGAAGTTTCTTAAAGGACGTAAATTATAGATCTTTCTAGAAATTTAAATGGATTATATTCATAAAATGAGGATAAATTCCATCGATAGTCAGCCCACAACATCAAAAAATACCATTTCAATGGTTATAAAATAATAATAATTCTTTTTTCATGATTTAGTTCAATTTTATAAATATTAACTGTGTTTAATCCACCCAATTATAATTTATAATTATTTTCTAGAGTTTAACTTACTTATTTTTTGTTAATAATTAATTTTTAGGGTTAATATTCCATAATTACGGTACATAGTTTTCAAAAATTTTAATTCTTAGTAATAAAAATTAACAGGGATTGATTATGTTATAATACTTTGTATTTTATAATTAAATATTAAGCTTGAGAAAGAACTTCAAGAACATTATTAATAGTTAGCTAGTCAAATCTATTTTTTAAGAAAAAAAAGGATTTAAAAAAAAAATACTAAACAATTTGTGGTTGAGACGAGAAGATAAATATTTGTGTGGTTGAGATGAATTGATAAATTTAAGTGATGTGTCCCACTTTAATGATATATATGTGTGTGTGTAAGAGATCAGAGAGATTGAAAATGTACAAGATACCACTATATAAAGGAGTATCTCTTATAATACTGAAAAGTATCACTTATAATAGTAAAAAGTATCACAGTTATTTTACTGAAAATTATTGGTAAAAACAAAAATGCTGAGATATTTTTATAATTATTATTATATATTTTTAGATTGAAAAGAGTATCACTTTTAATGCTAAAAAGTATTACTTCTAAAATTGAAAAATGTCATAAATTACTGTCTGAACGAAGCAGTTCGGTAGAACGACTATAACCATCTTTTGCTAATTAGAATACCTTTCTAGGTCTTCAATTGTTTTTGTCAAATTTAATATATATCCCCTTAGAATGTAAAAAATCCAACGATTATTTTATCATATGCAATTTTTCGTTGGAATGATATCGTTTCCATGCAGTGAGCACGTTAAAAGATCGAAATTTTCATTATCTTCATATGAAGGATACTCTAATGTAGGATTTAAAAACAAAATTACTTCTTAATTAGGAGTCCCACCCTTATGACCTTTTTTCATGATCTAAACTTATAATAACTATTTATTGTTTTAATTAATTGACTAAATTTTTTACTGCTAGCCAGTATATATATCCCTATGCATTCCGGTAGAACTAGAAATATCATCATAACAAATTATCTTACGTTCTCCATGAATCTCACAAAGACTATTTTTAGCATTAGTTAAATAATTAGTTATGTGGTGTAGTGGTTATATCCTGATACCACATAGGCTATTACACTAGTGTGATCATTAGCTATGAGTGGCCACTAACCAAGTGTGGTAGCTATTACACTAGTGTGTCCACTAACCAAGTATGAAAAAAATAAATAATAATAATAATAATTAAATGAATATAAATATTATTTTTTATCTATTTTTTTTTCATTAATCATTATTTAATATTAGATTATTTTAATTAATTTTTTCAAATATTATATATTTGTAATTAATAATATATAAAAAAAATTAAAGTGATAAAATTATAAAAATAAAATAAAAAATTTAAAGAATAATATAAAATATTAAAATTAAAAAAATATAAATCCAAAAGAATAAAAGAAAAAAAATATTAAAAAATCGTAATTAAGTAGTAATTGGAAAATAAAAATTTAAAAAAATCAAAATTAATTTTAGCTACAAAAATAATCCATTGCTAAAATAATAAATAAAATTAAAAAATAATAATATTTAACGATAAAAAAATTTGTCGTTAACTTAAAAAAAATTAAAAAAAAATTAAAATACGGCATTTAACGATGGATTATACTGTCGTGAAGTTAGAGACAGAAAAATCCGTCGCTAAACGTTTCAATCTAAATCTGTTGTTAATTTGTCGATAGTTTAGCGACTAATAAATCCATCATTAAATCGCGTTTTTTCTTGTAGTGCCATCAAACCTAATCCTAGGATCTAATTATTAATTTAGAAACTAAAAATACTTGAGGAATCTCTTTAATTAAAAATATTTTAACCATTTTATTGTCATCTCATTAACAGGATCTTTTAAAAACTGTCCTTACGTAAGTCATCAAAGTAAGTTGCAATGTTTAGACAATGGTTTAAAACAAGAAATGGAGTGTCGCCTTGGGGATGGTCTAGTGGTGGAGTGGTGTTTCTCGAGGCCAAAGGTCTCAAGTTCGACCCACCACCAACACCACTAGGTGTGAGTCTGTCACACCTGGCTTGCCAAGTATGGTTTACCTCCCCTGTGTAGGTTTGCAGGTTATTACACAGGGGCGGGGTTTACCCAGTGCGCACCACGGTAGCGGCTGCGGGTTACCCTCGACATCCAAAAAAAAACAAGAAATGGAGTAACGGATATATGATCGTAAACTGTCGATAATTTTTTGGTAGCAAATATTTTTTAATTACAAATTCATGATATAATGAAATGATAAAGTGCATGCTTCCTATTGAGTTCGAAAATATAAAACAATTTATGGATGATTCATGAGCGACAAATAAATACAATTAATGATTTTTGATAATCAAATGAATCAAGCAATTGAAATGGTCAATTCCTTCAATTTGCATATCAAGCAATTGAAATCAGTAGCAGAACGTTCAATATAAAAAATAATAAATTTCTAGATCGAATAAGAAAAATATGTCGAATTAAGCGGTGAAAGCCTGTAGAAAAAGATTTGGCAACCTCTGCAAGTAAAAATTAAACCTTGACGCAAACCAGAGGCTCCATGACAATAGTTTCATTTTTGTAGGTAAGCAGAGCTGAAGGAATATATATATATATATATATATATATATATATAGAGAGAGAGAGAGAGAGAGAGAGGGAGAGAGAGAGAGAGAGAGAGATTCTATCTAGATAAGAATATCCTCGGTCGCCATGCACGATGGATATTGATTGGAATAGCGAGGATATGCATGCACCATTCACAGTTTCCAAACTCAATGCATGCATATGTATGCACGTCCGATGATGCATGGTGATAGTCATAAGGCTTTGCCATGTGTAAATTGTGGATGAATCTTATCCATTAATTTGTTAAGATCAATGTGCATTATTAGTTTAGAGAGAATTAAGGAAAATACTATTGTTTTCATTGTAGATGCACTTAAGGTCAAATATATCAAATTACTATTATATATATAGCTGTAAACGAACCGAATCAAGCTGAACATCCCGATGCTCGAGTTCGGTTTGTTAAGGAATATTCAAGCTCCAGCTCGATTCGAGCTTTTTTCCTCCTGTTCAAGTTCGGCTCGATAAATATTTATCATGTTCGAATTCATTTCGAGCCAAAAATTTACTAACCGGTCTGAACTCGAATGCTCGAAAAGAAGCTCGTTTAATTTACATATTCGAGCTTGTGCTTGAAAAAATATCTTATTCTATTTACCCGTTTGAAATATTTATAATATTCATGAACATGTTCGATTAAGTTCGAGCTCGAACATCTTCGCGAGCTGACCGAGCCAAATACTACTCTGTTCGAGCTCGATTTCAGGCTCGAGCTCGGCTCGTTTAGAAAACAAACAAACTTTGAATGAGCTTTTTTCAAGCCGAACTCCGAAAGCGGCTTTGTTCATTTACATCCCTAATGATATGTGTGTGTGTGTGTGTGTTAATTAAGCAACACAACTTATGTGAACAAAAAAAATAATAAGAACTTTTCATTGATAACTTTGTTTTTAATGAAAAATAATGTATCTCAACTAAAAATTCTGATAATCCATCAAGTAAAAACGTAATACTACTAGAAAAGGTTATAATTTTAAAGGATATTAATTAATAATTTTCTAGAAAAAAAAAAAGTAATATTCGGTAGGAACATGCTATGTCTCACTAAATTTAGTCCCCGTACATATTTTTAAGATATTTTTTAATTAGTATTCAAAATTCGCACATATTTTTGAATATGAGAATTATTCAATGACATTAATTTGTTGTACTCATAAATGACAAAACCACTTTTTTTTTTTTTTGGTTGAGAAAGTATGACCATTCATTCGTCAAGACATAAGACCATTTTCATGTGCAATTTTTATTTTGTGTATATATTTTATGTCAGAAAGTCAACGTTCCTTATTTTGAACGTTGAAAATCGGCTCTCGTGTCAGGCTTTATTTTATTTTGACAATATTCTTTCATTTTCTTTTTCTAATTCTGATTCTTTTGTTACTGTAAACTCTTGACCAAATTAATTGTTGGTCAACATACAGTTGATGCTTCAATTTCCAATTTGGATGTTATATTATATTTTATTTAAATGTTGGTAGAATTTTCGGGATTGAAACAATTTAAAACTAAGGATTATTGTATTACAAAGAAACAAACAAATGCAACCATGCAGGTTCGTTGCATCTTCGGCCTACTATTTCCAATTCTTCTTGTTTAATTGCTCTTTGGTCTTTTTCTTTTTTTTTCTTTTCAAATCGAACTTGGAATTCCAAATATATATGTATCTTATTAACTATTATAGAGAACAAACAAATTCAAAAAAAAAAAAACAAAAAACAAAAGAAAAAGAAACGTGGTGTTCATAATATAATATTGTGATCGCTTTCACAGGATGAAAACAGTCTTATACAATATTCCATATTTTAGCCCAATACTATATAAATATAGTATGCACGAACGTATAGTAAAATGTATATATTGTCGTATTGTAATAATAGTTGAATATTGCAGTGATATGAGAGTTCGAACTAGATAGATCTCAAAATATTTCATTTCATCTCCAAATATATTTCTATCGTGACTTTAGTCTTTAGGTTAGAGTTTGAAGTCTAATTAGTGCCCAATCATGACGCTGATCAACGTCCTATTTTTGCATTTTATCAAATTTGCGACCGAAAGCAATGTGAATTGATATAAAAATAGAATTGATTTAGCTCAGTACAAAATTTTTGTCTCGGTTATGATGTGTTGTAAGGGTTCCATACGGGTTCAAATTTTTTTATTACACTTCTATATATTTCACTTCGATTTTCACCATACTTCGATTTACATCCACTAATTCATGCCCAGAATTCAACCATTATAACATTAATTGATGTTCATATCCATTATTATAGCTGACAAAATGAGCTCGGCTATCTCAAGAGCAACAGAGAAAATGGAAGAAACATGTTGATGTGAACTGGTTCAATAAAAGGGTTTTTCTGAAATTAACTAATTAATTCGATAAACCAAACTGTCTGATCGGCGAGCAAATCCAATGGATGCAGATCTACCAGAAATCGCACCACAATTGATCAGCTGTCACGCATGACCGTGGAGCAGTATTGTTTCTTTCAAAAACTTATTAGACATTAAATCAAGCTTGTGTAACAGTAAACCACATGACCAGAGGAACATATTGGTGTTAATTTCACAGATTTTGGTTGTGGTTTGGCCGTAAAAAATGGTAGGTGATGATCAAAAATAGAGGAAGAGGAAACTCATTTTGCTGGAATTTAATTTCTTATTTCTTGGAAATAACGACATTAGTAAATGTGTGTACTATGACGTGTAGCATTATTAGGTAGTTTAATATATAAATAATCACTACTACAAAAAACCATAAAGACAACGGTTTTCAGTCGTTGTCTAGTTGATTTCAAAACCGTTGTAATTTTGGGTGGCATAAATTTCGCACGCACATAGATAACAGTTTCATAATCGTTGTAATTTTACAACAGTTTCAAAACCGTTGTCTATATTATGTTTCTGTGTTGTCTGTCAATTGAGATTACAACAAAAACCATTGTTAAATTACAACGTTTTTTATAAATTCGTTGTAATTTCACAACGGGTGTTTATAGAATTGTTGTAATTTCACAACGATTTTTTATGATACTGTTGTAATTTCACAACGGTGTTTTAGAAAACCGTTGTAATTTCACAACGGTGTTTTAGAAAAACCGTTGTGAATTTTATGTTGTGATTTTTTTATTTTTTTTATTTTAAAATTACGCAATTTTATTTGTTGCGATGTAAAACCCGTAAATCACCAATAAATAATACACTACATTGATAAAATCCAAACATGCTAATTAATTAATCATCCAAAATATTGTATCTTGATACAAATTCATCCAAAATACAATATCTTGATACAAATTTATGAAAATTTCAATAGTCTCTAAATACGAAGCAAAAAAATCACATCTAATGTTCAATTACATAAAGCATGCACTCCTCTCATATGGTCATCAGCATCAAGTATCTGCATCAATTCAATGTCAAACACCAACATTTTCTAAATCAATCAACATCGATACAAGTAGAATCCTAACAACCATATATAAAACATTCAAACATCAATATTGCAATTAAAAAATCATCAATTTTAAATCAAAACAAAAGTAGCTTTGCCCATTCAAACTTCATGCTAATTTCTGATTTCTGCATAGAGATTATATAATCAAATCCTAGAGTTACAAGAAAACGACAAGAGGAGGTATTAATGAACTCAATATATAGCAGGAAAATGTAAACAACATGAGAACATTTGAATTTCCTTCTTATTATTCCCTGCTCACCTATTTCTTTATGCTTAAAAATAAAATCCGCCAAATAATCAAACAAGTACTTCATTAAAAGTCAAAAGATATGGTAGTCTTCCATTGGTATTTATGAAGCTAAGGTCGTTTCCTAGTAACAAAAATTCAAGATTTAGTCAAAAGTACATGATTCGCGAAATTTACTAGCTGACACAGTTAAAACAGAGAGATACAAATCCTCACCAGATATACTCTTGTCCCTATGAACTAATATCACCATCAGAATCAAGTAATCTGTGTTACACATAATATGTAGAGAATAATGCAATCAAGTAACATTAGTTCAATCTGAGCTATCTTTTTTCTTCATTTTTTTTACGATGGCTGCAAGCTATCGACAAGCATGCAAAACAGAGGGATCGAACTACCAGAATGAGATCTTCATAAACTTACATATGATATGGTATGGGCAGTAACACCACATAAGAGGTTCAAGTAAGTTATGCTAGCAAATAAGTCCAGCAAAAATGTAAGCATCCCAGCATATGAGGCTTATTAATTAAGAATGTATCCTGGATTAACACATAGAAGAGCTTCCACGTTGTAATCAGGAGGGAACAACACAAATACCACTCAATTTTATTTTATTACCTCTCAAGTACAACTCACTTCACATCACTACAAAAAAATCGCTGATTTGCGACGGAATTATCCGTCGTTAATCCGTGATTTTTCGTCGTTATTTTTAACTACCAACGGATTAACAACGGATACGGTCCGTCGTTATATCTTTAGTCGGCAAACCAACTTTACGACGGAAAAAATTCAGTCGTTCAACGTAACGACGACCATAACGACGGATTATGGCCATCGTTAACTCTTTTGTCGTCTACAGTCGTTATGATTGACGACGGAATTAACGATATCACTATTTCCATCGTTAATATTTAAAAAATAAAAAAAAATTAAATTAAAATATAACGACGGAACTCGTCCGTCGTTAATAAATTAAAATAAAAAAAGTATTAAAAAAATATTAACGACGGATTATGTTCCGTCATTAATAATTAAAAATAAATAAAAATAAAAATAACGACGGCACTTGTCTGTCGTTAAAAAATTAAAAATAAATTAAAAAATCGGTTTAATTTTTTTTTATATTATTTGATTTGTTTTTATTTTTTTAATTTTCATTATTGTTTGTAAATAAATTATGGAAGAACTTTAATAAACACGTAAAATAATATATATAAATCTCCAATAAAATACATAAAATGTCATAAAATATAATAAAGAGTAAATAAAATACAAATAATAATAATGATGTCGAGATCAAGATGGAGGAGGGCCCCTAAACTGCGCCCGCATCAGCTCGAACATCTCAGCCTGCTGGCGTAGCATCGCTTCCTGCTGATCGAGCTTCTCCTGCTAGGCTTGGAGAAGCGCTGCCTGTGCGTCCATCTGCTGGCGAAGAGCCGCCTGCTGGGCCTTCATTTGCTCCTGGAGAGCCCTGATGGCAGCCTGAGTGTCGGGCTGTGGAGGAGCTGCAGATGAGACGCTAGGAGTTGAATAACTCCGTGATCGACTGCCGAGCCCAAACACTCGATTCTTCTTCGAGTGTCGGAGGGCAGCATCGACATATACAGCGCTCATGTCCACTGGTGGTGGCGCCTCATCTGTGCTAGGAGTCGGCTGGCTCAACTCCTCAACCCGAGCCAATACATCAGCCTATTCACAAAATCAAATAAGAATGATTAAATATTTAATTTCTATGTTATTAATCAATTTATAAATATTGATAAATTAACTTACAGCTATACGAGCAGACTTCCCATCTGTGTGGGATCCATCAGGATTGTCGTACAGCCTCCTGAATGTCTCCCACGCCACGTCATTGGGCTGCACACCCTTCTCCATAGCCTATTGGATAGACATGTTAGCACACACATATTAAAAAATAAATAAATAAATAAATAAACAATTTAATTGCATACCAAAGCCGCAGCATGTGCAACTGCACTCCGAAAGCCTCCTCGATGCTTCACAATGCCTGTGCCAGGACCATCGGGCTCACTCAGACGATTCTTCGATGCGATGTCCGACTTCTTCTTGAAGGCATCACTGTCCCAATGCGCCTTGAAGCCATCCCACATAAGATCTTAGATTAGTTATTGACATGACTTGAGCATCAAGTTCATTAAAACGATTGTGCTAAAAAAAGAAGTTAATCACACCTAAATAATTACGTGGGTGTCATTAGTGTGATTGATTTATAGGTGAATGAGATTTGTGTGCAAATTGAGTGTGTGTTACTGCTACACCCGTGAGGTGAGGACTATACTACTACTACTACTGCACTAGATTATATGATTCTGTTTTTATTCAATTTATAGTCTGTCCTCTTTCTTCTTTCTATTTAACAGAAATAAAGATTGGGATATTTCGAGAAAATTCAGAGACAATAGCTGAAAACTGATGGTTAAATTTTGTTCTCGAATTTTCAATTTGTACCACAAATTAAGCACAAAGATGTGAACAACAGCAGATGCTGCATGCTGAATTTCTGAACTCTGATGCTGTCATACCTTTTTTTTTTTTAATATTCAAAATTCTCTACATGATTGCGATCTATCTATCTGATACTTACTGTTAGATATTATATATCTTTGTATCTAATGCTGTCGACATTAGTTATCATAATTACTAATTAACATATGTAATTTTGTATATATTCCTAGTCCTAGGTCACAGTTTTACACTATATATAGGCTCTATTTAACCATCTTGTCTCTTGAGATTTTACTATCTGGCCATCAATGATCAAAGTAGATTCAGCCTTAGCTATAGGTTAATTCAATATGGGACCTGTCTATGTGTTTTGTTTCTGAATGAAATTAAAAAAAAAACTGAAATAAAAAAAAATTGCAGATCAACTTACCTTCTGGACGGCGACGGCGACGACGACGTGGGCAGTAGAGCGGCTGGGCGGCGATGGCGGAGGGAGGGTGGCGACGTCTGGGCGTCAGGCAGCCGGTGCGACAGAGAAAGAAAAAGAGAAAGAGAGAGGGGGGCGGCGGTGGCGGAAGAAGCCGGGAAGGGGGCGGTGACGGCAGGGCGGCAGAGCGAGAGAGAGAGAGAGAGAAACAGAAAGAGAGAGAGAGAGTTCGATTTGGGGGAAAATGGAGGAGGCGGCCGAATTATCTGAAACGTTATGACGGCGTTAACGACGGACACGTCCGTCGTTAAATTTTCCCGATTTTAAATAATTTAAAATTCATAATATTAACGACGGACACGTCCGTCGTTACATTTTCCCGAATTTAAATAATTTAAAATTCATAATATTAACGACGGACACGTCCGTCGTTAAATTTTTTCGAATTTAAATAATTTAAAATTCATAATATTAACGACGGACACGTCCGTCGTTAAATTCTCCCGAATTTAAATAATTCAAAATTCATACTATTCGTTAATATTCCCAGAATTTAAATTATGCGAAAATTCTAATATTAACGACGGAAGTGGGACGTCGTTATAGTTAACGACGTCTGATCCGTCTGTATTCCGTCGTTACGTTTAGCGACGGACAGTTCTGTCGCAAGTCCGTCGGTAATTACAATCTGAATTTTTTCCGTCGGCAAGTCCGTTGGTAATCAGTGATTTTTTTGTAGTGCATGAGTTAAGTGTATTTATAAGCAGAGTAGAACTGGAGACTTAAGAACATAAACCTTAGAATTGGAACTGAAAAAGTAATTTACATTGGTTGTTATGAATCTGCAGGGACCAATGTTGTGAAATTTGCTTCGTTAAATCATCCCAATATATCTATTTCAATGTATTGGTATAAAGTTAATGTACCATATATCTATTTTACTGTAGTAGATCATCAAAATTAGCATATTAGTTCACAGAGATGTATAGTTTTCCCAAATTTTAGTCTTTTTATTTAATAAAATTGATAAGTTATTATGCTATGGAGACTCAGAATTCATTCCATCAAAAATAAATTTACATAAATGAATCGAATTGAAAAAAAAATCAAGAAATATGGAAAATTTAAGTCTACCCGACTTAAATAACCTCAAGAAAATAATATGCTTGCAATATTTATAGAAACAATTACATCAACAGTCCACAAAGGCTAACAAGCAAGAATGATGATTCAATGCGAAAGAAACACACCACATAGAGAGAACGTAGTAACAAATGAGAAGATATTTATAATTTTCGAAATACCAAAACAGTTAATAGAAAGAAAAGAAACCTTTTTTGACCCAAAATATTGTCTTCATCATCGTCAAGATCTCACAAAACCTCTCTTAACACCTAATATTTATAGAAACAATTACACGTTAAATTATTTAAAAATTAAAAAAATTAAAAAAATTATATGAAAATATTAGTGGAGAATAATTCGGCCTCCCGATGAAAAATTTCTGGTTCCGCCCCTGCATAACCACGTTCTAGAAAAACAGCAATAATAGCATAAACCAAGTCCAATTGCCGACACTATTAAAGCCAAGTTAAAGATTTTTCATTCTGTAATTATTAAGTAATTTTAAGTAATTGTAATATGCATTACACTACTTCTTTGATATTATATAATATAATTCATGGAGATTTGTCAATTCGGAATTGTCTCAATCTTAGTTAATTTGTCTAGCGATGAAAAATAATCCATCATTAAAATGTGTGTGTGCTATTCTTTTTTTTTTTTTGTAGTGAGCTACGTGTGTTTCTGAAGTCCTCTAGATCACCAGTCGATCTTCTCACTGAGAACATTGTGTCCCGGTTCCCGTTCCCCTCTCTCTCTCTCTCTCTCTCTCTCTCGTGATAATCTTGGTGTCACTTATCTTTGTGCCAATTATGTATTGTATTCTCGTATGTAGCATATTGTCATTGACTACCATTTCGTTCGTACCCTACAGGCCATGTATATCTCTTGTAAATATGCATTTATACGTTATTTACGGTTAATGAGAATTGAGTTTTCCCAGTATACAATTTCTAGAGACTAATTACTCGTTCATAGTTATTAAACAAGATAACCGAATCACCAACAAATTTTTTTTAAAAAAAAAAACTAGGAAATGATGACCACATTACAATAATTAAAATAAAATAATTAGATAAAATTTTATGTGAGACCGTCTTATTGGTCAATATCAATAGACGGGTAAAAATTTGAATTTAAACTCATATTTAATTACACATTTGCAAATTTATTGGTACGTATTTGACTGTATTTAGATTTAGAAGATGGCCTGTGTTACGAATCAGATTTGATCCGTAAGGCAGTCTCACACAAAACTCTCCAAATAATTAATTAGAGTATATATAACACTTTTTGTGTAGGATAATTTAATAGTAGAAAGGTCGAAATCATAATGACGAGATTAAAATAGTTCTGATTTACTGTCAAAATATGAAATCCAGTTGGAGACCTATAAACATTTGAATTAACTGACTATGTAGGGTGGAAATGTGAATGTAATCAACAAAAAAGATCGATAAGAGAGAGGAATCAAGTGTAATATCTTATTTACAAATATCAGCCGGGAAAAGATTTGAACTGAAATCCAGCCTAATGAGTTAGAAACAACTGCAACCCTTAAATTTTTGTGCACACTCTTCTCGTTTTATATATACTTTAATCTGTCATTATTGAAAGCCCACAATTTGTAAATATTTAAAATAATCAGGATTCAATATTTTAGTTGAAAAAGTATCCAGTAGGTAATCAAGTTGAAGATTAAGTAAATTTTGACCCAAACTCTATCGATAATTTGAAAAGGAGAAAAGAACAAAGCCAGCTGGTTAAAGATTCGGCGGTTGTACTTTGATTAAATTAAATTGAATACTGTATTGCAGAATGATTGCGAAAAACGTAATTAATAGTATTAAAATTAAAGTCTCGAATATACATTTTGAGAAATATTTTCAACGAAAATATGATTTGTCCGAATAAAATGCTATAATATCGTTTTGGGTTACTAATGGATAAGCTGAATATATGAGTTTTAGTTTGAGTAACAATAAAAAATTAATTTAAAATAGCCAAAATACATTTCTTCAAAAGATCAAGATCGAATACGTGTCTTTTTCTTCGTAACAACATATTGCTTTCATATATATATATATATATATATATATATATATATATATATATATATATATAGGGTTGGGTTCCAGAAGGAACCATACCCCATGTGAGAACCGAGAACCAATCTCAACCATAGATCTCGCCTATTTGGACAACCAAGATCTGTTCAAAAATTAAAAAAATGCGGTGGCATAATTATAATAACTTTGAACTTCGCTGCCCCTGAAACTCGGCGAGGGTAAAATCGGAAATTTCAATGTATATGTGATTCACGCGTATATTTTTCAATTTAGGGTTTTAGCATTGTCATTTCCTATTTTAGCACTGTCATGACTTATTTTAGCACTATCATGACTTATTTTAGCACTAACATGATCCTTGTTTAGCATGACAAGAAACTCTCAAACCAGCTTTCTTTTTGCGAAGAACAAGTTCAGATCCCACAATCTAAATCAAAATTATACACCTAATCGAAAAAATAGTTCCGTGTTCTTACCCAAATAGACTTGTTTACCGCAATCCTTGCAAGAAAACGCCAAGATTCAGTGAAGGACCACGGATGCACAAATTTAATTTTGCACTAAATGAATACACCGATGCATAAGCAGAGCTCATCTACATATTTAATTAATATTCACCCCCTTTCACAGATAAATCCTAATTATATTACAGATGATGCAATTGACATTTATGCTGGTCGATCTCAATATTATCTACAACAAGTTCTAAACAGATTTCTAGATTTCTTGATCCTAGCTAGTCTACTATTGATTGAACTCTACAAAGTTTTGTTCACATACTGCAGTAAGAAAGATAGCTTCGCCAAGTACTTAATTCAATGATAGTCGACTGTAGAATTGCTACATTTGCTTGTATTTTGTACATATAATACGAGCATTGTACATAAGTTAATTAAATCTTAATTTTACCACTGTCATGACTTATTTTAGCACTGTCATGACCCTTGTTTAGCATGACAATTGTTTAGCATTACAATAAAATAATATCATCGACATCTTTTTATGCTTCATGATTTTCCATTTTTAGCACTATAGTTTAGAGTTTAGCATTATATATGTGATTTACGTGTATATTTTTCAATTTAGAATGTTATCATTGCCATTCCCTATTTTAGCACTGTCATGATTTATTTTAGCACTGCCATGACTTATTTTAGCACTAACATGGCCCTTGTTTAGCATGACAATTGTTTAGCATTACAATAAAAAAAATACTATTGCTTACAGAGCTTCACACTGCAAAAAGAGTTAAACTGGCTAGATAGACATTTTGTACGTCTCTAGCTATATCTCTCTAATGTAACTTCTTATTTTTTTTTCTTTTTCTTTAATAAATAAATTATGGCTTAAGCCATAAGCCATCACTTCAATTTTCTTGTGTTCTTTTTTTTTTCAAATGGAAGTTGAGAACTTTCTAAGAACTTGAGTAAATCAATTAAAAAAGATATAAATATTACAAAACTTCACATTTTTTTGGAAATGAATATAAAGAACTAAATTACGTGATGAAAAAAACACACCAACATTAAAATAAGATAACGATGACGATTGAGTTGATCTAAAATTAAAGTTGGAATCACAGAGTCCGATTTATTCGATAGTAATTATGTCACATCAATATTTGGATGATACATGGAACATGATTTTAAAAGTTTAACATTGTATATGTTATTCATGCGTATATTTTTCAATTTAGGGTTTTAGCATTGTCATTCCCTATTTTAGCACTGTCATCATTTATTTTAGCACTAACATGACAATTGTTTAGCATTATAATAATAAAAATATCATCGGCATCTTTAGGGTCAAGCCCTAATTCATTTCTCAGTTGTAGTCTCTGATCCTCATCAGGATGTGGATGTTCCTTAAAAAATCTTCATCCATTCAAATAAAATCCCACAACATTAATGCAACTCATCAACATACAAAATAAATCCAAAAATAATATCATCTCATAAATCAGTAAAACCACCAAGTGTAGCGTTTAATTTCCAAAGCTTCATGCAAAAGCAAAATACATGCACAAATTAATAAAGATATAAATTAGATGCAAATTAATAAGTATAATGCGTACGCTTCGAGCTGCTGAACTTGCTTGGAAGAGTGATGATGATATTGTCTATTATTATGTCTTTCTCATCGTAAATAACAGACTACAAATGCTAACACTATCACCTACCAAAATATTCAAATATTAAACTAACAGTGTTAAAAAAGGAAATGGAAATGCTAAAATATAAACTACCGGTGCTAAAATATAAACTACCAGTGCTAAAACTAGTATTACATCCCGTGCGATGCACGGAGAAATATTTATAATAAATAGTTTGTACAAATAAAAAAATTAAATTACATTTAGGTAATTAATAGAAAGAATTATGAAATGTATAAATGATACGGTTAATTGCTAAAAAATTTACTGTCTTTGAACGAATTTGCAATTTAAACACGACTTTTAAAATGTTGCAATAATAGCCTAATCTTTTAATTTGAAGCAAATTCAATGCCCTCAATTTTTTTCGGATCATTGCAATTATGATATATTGCAATATTTTTTCCACATTTGCACATTAATTTAATTTTGGAGTGTTGAATATGAGTGGTTTTTATTGTGCAACATCAATTTTCTAATAGCCCGAAATTTTAGGTATAATAATAAACTTATATTCAATAATGAATTTAAAATATAAATATGTGAATTATGAATTGTTTGTTTATTTTTCAATATAATCATCTCTTCCAATTGTATAAAAAAAAAGTACAATCTATTCAAATACGATAAATTGTTATGATATTTTTGTCTTTTTTAATGGATTGTTATATATTATTACATGTAATTTTATCAATCCACGCGTACAAAACACAACACCATGGGTCAAAATATTGCATAAACACGTTTAGAACTTCATGAATCTAGAAGAAAAATATAAATGAGAAGTGATATAAAAATATATATTATATTTAATTAAAAATCTCAAGTACATCTTTTTTAAATATGTGAACTTATTAAAATATTTTGGATGTAGATCTTAAATATTTAATATATTTAACTAACTTACATATTTTTAAAAGGATATATATTCGAAAATTTCAACATATTCAATTCAAAATTTTAATTTTAAAATATTTAAATTCTATAAATTAAAATATATTTAATATTAAATTAATACTTTAAAATATCATATATAACACTTAATCACCACTGAAAGACTTAAAAATGTGAAAATTCAGTGTTGGACTTCACAATTTATAGTTAGTTAATGCACAATAATATTTGTTAGTCTCTGATTGTGGATAAATTTTGTTTCAAAAATTAAATATATTTAAATTTGATAACTTAAATATATTAAAATCAAAATTAATAAGAATATTTAGTATATTTAATCCAAAATTTTGATTATATTTACTTCAATTTTTTATATATTTAATTCAAAATTTTAATTTTTAAATTTTTAAATACTATAAATATAAAATACATTTAATATTGGTATTAAACATATATAAATTTAATATATATATATATATATAAATTATTCAATGTGGGATAATTTTTTTAAAAAATATTAAAATATATATGTTTTATCTATTATATATAAATATATATAAGTGATAACTTAAACATTTTAGCTTCAAGATTTTGAAAATACTTAGCATTAAGTTGATAAAATCTATCAATTCATTTAATTCAAAAAATTGAATATATTTAATTTAAATTTTTGGATGTGTTTTGATTTTTTTTAATAGTTTTACTTAACTCAAAAAATAAAAACATGTTCAATTAACATATTCGAAATGTTTTATTTGAACTCTTTAATACATTTACTTCAAAATTTAAAATATAAAATATTTAAATTCTATAAACTTAAATTATATTTAATATTTAATATTAAATTATACAAAATTAAATATTACAATTGATCTCAACTAAAAGACTAAGAAGATGGAAAGACCATTTTCAGGTTTCACAATTTATAGTTTATTTATAAACAACAATATATGCAAGTTCTTTAATGTGCAATAAATTAAGTTTAAAAAATTAAAGTATATAAGTTTTAATTATTTAAAATATATTTAAACTTGATAACAGAAATATGTTAACTTTAAAATTTTAAAAATATATAACATTAAATTGATAAGATTAAATAATAAACATTAGATTCTTAAATTTAAATATATTTAATTTAAAATTATGGATATAGATCTTGATTTTATTATATAATTTGATTAAATATTTTTATTTTCTACTACTTAAATTTTATAAATTTAAAATTTATTTAATATGAAATATGAAATAAAATCAAATAAAATTCAAAATATTACATTTGATCTCAATTGAAACCCCCATGAAGATAATAAAAAAAAAAAAATCATTGTTGGGACTCATAAATTATAGTTTGTTCATTTATACAAATATTTGTTAGTTTTCAATGTGGGATAATAATTATTTCAAAACTTAAATATATTTAATGTTGATAAGTTAAGTATGTCCACATCAAAATGTTAAAAATATTTAACATTAAATTGGTAAAATCAATTAATATATTTAATTAACAAATGGAATATATTTAATTCTCAAACTTCATAATATATTAATTTGTTTCCAAATTTTAATTTTATTATATTTAAATTATACAATAAAACATATTTAACATTAAATGTATTAAAATGAATTAATTCATTTAATTACTTTGAATATATTTAATTTAATGTTTTTGGATGCCAATAGAGTTTTTTTTTTTTAAATATATATGATTTGCAGTAACCATGAAATTAGCAAATATATATGACACGATTTATGGATACAAATTAGGATCCACCAATCAACCTATTAATTATGAAATAAATAGAGGTTTTAATAATGTGTAAAAATTACAACTGAAATGTATACATTATTACAAAAGTATACTATTGTCGTGAATTTGTTTAATTAAATCAATATTACAAATACACATGTATAATTAATTAATTAATATTCTGCAAAGTAATTGTAAAATGATTAAATCTTTTATATAATATACCATACGTAACTTACAATAAAAAGTCTAAACCTATATATGGTTTTCAATAAAAAGATTATATATTCTGGATTTCTAGAATCCTATTTAATTATAAATAAAAAGAGATTTATATAAAAACTAAGATGATTTTGGGGTAATATTAAAGTACATTAATCTTATCGATCTATTGAGAAACACATTTACTGCATAAATTGAAAGTTCATATATAAAAGTATAATATTTTGCAAACAATTTTCATCTTGATAAACTTGAACAACTAATGATAATTAAGAGCAAATTATAACACACATCGATCGTGAGTTTGGAATTTAAATCAATGCAACATGGTTGCATGAAATATATGATATAATTTTTGCTTTACGATTGATTTGTGCATTACTGATTCTCTAATTGATAATTGATCAAATGGTATATATTGATTGGACCCTAAGAAGAGGACAAAATTAACTAAATAAATAAATAAAAAACTGAGAATATTGCTGCAATGCAAAGGATTAAGGATCATATCATCATTGATGTCAACACGAAAGAGGTGAATTTGACCGATTAATTAGAAATAGAGGAAACACATACATATTAATAATGAGTTTACAACCAAATATTGAAAATCCTACCACAATCAACTGTAAATAAATCAAAATCCAACATAGAAGCACTGGAAATTCAACAGCACGGGCTAATTCTGAAACGCTAACGACTTTGGAATGAATGAGATATGTTGGATGCAAGAATTGATAGGATGCAACTATTTATAGATGAACATGAGGTGATATATTTGGAATATTTATTCACATAAGGTTAATTCTAAAAACATGCAATTTGCATTAATTAATATGAAATGTTTTGTTTAATTATTTAATTCAAAATTATATACGGTTTCTATAATTACACAGGCAATTCTCGACTAAAGATACGGTGATTACATATTATATAGATATTTCCATTTTAAAAAATTAAGGTTTATGTAATATGTGTGTGTGTATAAGTAATTTGCATTTATTTATATCAAATGTTTTGATTGATTGGGTAATAACACGAACCGAATCATTCTATGGAATATTATTTAAATAATATTCGGCTATTTATATTTTAAATTATGGTTTAAATTAGAATGATTCTTTCACATATGAGTATTATTTAAAAATATTAGGCTATTTATATTTTAAATTAGGATAATGCGTAACAACTTATTGATTAAGTACTAATTATCTAATTATTTAAACGAATATCTATTTTGTAATCAGTTAATAAAAGTTTCCATTTATGGAAATACATTTAGGCGGGAAAATACAAATTACTATTTATAGTATACTTTGTTACTTTTATATATATTAAGATATAAACTATCAGTGCTAAAAGCTAACTATTCTCTCTATATATATGATTGCGTGTATGTATCTATCTACCTTGACGTTGAAGCTCTAATAATCAGTACTGATTTTCCATAGGAGTAAATTGTATCTGAAATTTCATTGAATGATTTTGTTCCGAACCGGAGAATTGAAATTGGAGGTTTGTTGAGTTATAGAGAGAGAGAGAGGTTGGAATGACGGCGATTGAAGGCGCATTGTCATTTTCGGTGGCGTCAGTGGTGGAGGATGTTCTGCAACAGCACAGAAGCCAATCGCGCGGCCTCGATTTGGACGCTCACCGCGCGGAGGAAGACGGTAATTTCTGAGGAATATGTCTGATTTGCAACTGAATGTAGCTAATTACAGAAAACACAAGTGAAATCTCCAAAGTGGAAGAAACACAATCTGCATATTAATCAATACATAACTAATCACGTTAGTGCTTAATAATGCTAAAATTATTCACAGTAGTGCTAAAATAGGTTACAGAAGTGCTAAACATTTTAATACAAGTGCTAAACTATTTGCTGGCAACATGTTTTTTGAAATCTCAATTTTTTTTTACAATTTGTAATTCTAGCAAATATGCAAAGATTCACGAACATAGTAATTATAAATCTGGAGAGATACAAGTACTTAGAAATATGAAATCACGATTTGCAGAGCTAAAAATACATATTGATCCTCAAAAATCAAAAGTTCAACTTAATCAACATTATTGAACAGATCTAAAACATAACAAAATCGTAGAGAACCGAAGAGAATCGCGTGAAAAAATTACAGAAAAAGTACAATAAAAATATTTTTACCCGGTATCATCATCCAAGAACAACGAACAACCAAAATTCTAGGAGAACTCGCATGAACAACGATCGATTAAGATGAATCGACTGAAATCTAGATTACATAAACACAACAAAATCGAAGAGAAATCAAAGAGATCTTTCAGAGAATGATGATAAATTCGAACTTATGGCAGGACGGTAGTGCTTCGACATGGCGTCCACACGACGGCTGCGAATGGGGTTGTGTAGCGGTGGGAAGGAGAGAGAGAGAGAGAGAGAGAGAGAGGGGGGAGAGATGGAGATGAGGGTTCAAGAGTCGGGAAGAGATTTCATGCCAAAAATAATAGAATTCCTAAATTATGAAAATACCCTTGCTTCATTAAAAAGTCAGTAATATTACAGTAATGCCACTGCATTTTTTTAAGTTTGGAACAGATCTTGGCCGTCCAAATATGCGAGATCTGTGGTTAAAATTGGTTCTCAGTTCTCACAGGAGGGTGTGGTTCTCACATGATCCCATATATATATATATATATATATATATATATATATATATATATATATATGGATAGGATCAAATAGGAACCAAATCCCCCCGTGAGAACCTAGGAACCAATCCTAACCTTAGATTTGATTAGATCTAATGACCATAATTTAGTCAAAGTAAGGTGGCAAACTTGTAATATTTGAGAACTTAAGGCGGGGTTATTTTAGTAATTTAGAAATTAGGTTATGTTTTTTCGGATTTTGGTCCCAATTCTCAGAATTAAATAGACAACGCTTTAAAACCGTTGTCTTTTCTGTCGTTGTATTAATATGCTAACATGAAAGATTTATATTGCTAACATCAACAGATTTTATTGCTAATATGGGGTAGACTCATATTGCTAACCTGACGAGATCATAATATTAAATTGACAAGTATTAAACACCACACATATAACATTGGACCACATTTAAAATAATATTGTGTAACATCATTCATACATATAACATATTGCTAATATGTTAGAGAATATACACACTGCTAATATGTGACTAATAATTTGTTAATATGTTAGTAACATGTTGCTAATATGTGAATAATGATATGCTAGTATGACTTAAATTCTCAAATATTACAAGTTTTCAAAATAATATTAAGCATTGATAAAATTATAGTTGTTTATGAACTTAACTATATAGCTCATACTTTAACTATTTTCTCATGAAAGTAACTTAAAATTCAAAGTCGTGCATAAAAAATTTCATGTTAGCAACATAGACACAAGATATAAGTAATATTGTGATATCATATTAGTAAATGTCTGAGAGTTACGAGTTGAATATACGTGAAAAAAAGTTTTTTGTATTTTTCATCAATTTTTGCTCAAATAAACATATGCACTATCGATCTTAAATGAAAGAGCATTAAAAAAATCTTTAATTTGATATATTTTTTTGCGTAAATTGGATAAAAAACGAGTAAGTTATGATTATTTAAAGTTTTTAAAAAAAATTTAAAAGATGATGACATCACTTTATAAAAAAAATCTGGAATTACCCCTTATATTTCGAATTTTACATATTTACAATTATGCAACCGCCTTTTTATCCACTATGTCATCAAAATCCTTGAATTTGATTGGTTCCTAAGGTTCTCACAGGGGATTGGTTCTTATTTGAACCCACCCCTATATATATATATATATATATACACACACACACACACGGACATTCAGTTAAAATAATTTTTAGGATTGAATTAATAATTACAACTAGGGCTATAAGATGTCACACTAAATGAAAATGACGTACATCCTCATGTTCATGCAGTTGTATGTGGTTAGATTAATATACACCCATTGTTTTCACTTAAACGGGTACAGTACCTATATTATAATTTATGATGCGTGGTTTTTTTATTAATATATAATTGATTGAAGATCATAGAATCGATCGCAATTTATGGTTTATTATCTTCAAATGGTGGATCACGTCACATTGGTGAATAGGAAACAATATTTGGAAATGAAAATTCTATAAGAAATATAGTAATAGTACCAAAACGTCATACATGTGTTATAATTTCTCATTTTAGACATCTCCAGCAATTCTTCCTAATTTTTTATTATTTTGTTACTATATTAATATTGTCACTTCAAAAGTATAATATTCCACAATATTTAAAATACAATTTAAATAAAATAAAAGGACACTCGCACGTGAGTTCCACACTGCAGCTTCCTCTCTCTTCTTTCCCTCTCCCAATGCATATTTTCTCCATGGAAGGAAGATGTTGAGTGTCGTGTCATTACCAAATTAAATAGAATAAGCCTGAATTTTGATTTTTAATTGTCATTATAAATCTATTATAACATTGGAAAGTGTCACACAATATCACAATAGAATAGAGGTATTATGATATTATCTTTACATGTAGGGTATAAATATTCCAGGTGCATTCCCCGACATAAAAATTGAAGTGTTTGAGGGGCCCACCTGGACTTAGCCATTTCAATTCTTCGCCCAAGTTGTATTAAATAAAAATAAAAATAAAAATAAAAAGAAATTCTTGGCCCAAGTTGATGAGAACAAGGTGACCCCATGCAAATCCAACTTGGTACGTAATATCAATTTTAATTATCTGTTGAAAAGTAAGCTCCCCCTCTTACTGTTTGCTACTTAAAAGTCAACAAAATGGTCCAATCGTCTACTCACGTGCCTCCTCGAAAGCAATTTCTCGCAACAAAACTCTATTCTACATCTACATCTTACTACTAACTACACATAAATTCGATGCTACCATGTCCGTATTTTAAAAAATATATGATTCCACATTTTCAAATGATTAATTTTCAAGTGTTATATCATTTATAATGGCTATGGAGAATAGAAAAGTATGTATTACCATATTTGTTTTTGCATACTGATATGTTCCTCAAATTTTTCATTTTCAGACGATATCGTAAAAAAATTGTAGAACAATAACCCTAGTTCTTTGAGTAAATATTGGAACACACATTTTTTATATTGTCATAATATCTTCAAATAAATTAAATATAAATATGACTTCATGAAAATATTGTAAATAATTTGTAATTTGAAAAACCGGAGCACTCCCCATAAAGATAGCGTTGAATTTAACAGGAACTGCCTCGACAGTGCAAAGACATGACACATCAACACAATCTTAAAAATATTATGGCACTCCACTCACCTGTGGGATTTAATTTTCTCTTTTCATCCTTTTTTTTATTTTATAAATTATTTGTGCCTTATGTTAATTAGTGCAAAATATTATACGGATCAAAGTTTGATATTAATATTGAATGCACATATATAATTAATTGATAGTAAGAGAGGGTCTCCTTGGTAGAATATTATCGATGCGCTCATGCTTTTTTTTTTTTTAATTTGATTGTATTTTCTTAATTATTCAGATAATAATTTATAGTTAATTGGTGTACTATAGTTAAAGGATCCAGATTACAGTTGCATTAACTTGATTGAGAAATATAATATTATTTATAAAGAAATATTTTTTTAAAAAAATGTACAAATATTGCAGGCTTTCAGCTAATAGAGTGCGATCAATAATTGCGTAAGTGGTCCATTCATGAATCAGCATTCCCTCTATGATAATCATATTATAATTGAAAAATTTTAAAAATAAATAAAAACTTAATTCATTGTAATATACACATATATATCTTAGGAATAGTGCTACATCAGATGCTATCAATATTGTTGATAACATTGTTCTCAATGGTATACACGATGTGTAATCGCATTTCGACAACATTGTCTGAAACATTGAGTATATTAATTTTATAATTTCCTAGTTTTTAGGATTAATTCTTTTTGAATTAATCTAATTAATTTTTCTATCTTAGTTAAATATATCCACGAAATTCTGAGTCCAGTGGATACAGGCAGTTAAGATAGTTGTTTATTTTGGCTTTGAAATAGTCAAAATTAGTTCCTACATTTTAGGTTCCATGTTTTTTCTTTCCTTCATCCACTGACTAACAGGTCTCATTAATGGGGCGCATGCGCTGAAGTGGTATGCAGAGGTGGAGAATGTGGGAAGATGTGCTGGAGGCAGTTATCAAGTATCTATTACCATAGAGAGATCATAGAAGCCGCTGCAAATCGAAGAGGAATCATGTTGAAACCGCTACATTTAGAGGGATTTATAAATAGTGATTTTCACTCCAGAAAAGGCACCAAAGAAGAGAATATATCGCCTAGAAAAGAGTGAGAAAATCCAGAGTTTGAGTCCTAATTTTTCTTCCAGTTTCTCATCCTTTTGTTCAACAATGAGTCTATTGTTTCAATCAATCAATAGATGTTCATTGGTTGTGTTTGTAGATTAGATGCTTGAATAGATAGTTTAGGATTTTAAGTTGCAATATTGCATGTTTAAGTGTTAGATAGTATATTTTGAACTTATTCTCGAGTTGTACTTAATTAGAATAGGTTTCTTGTATATTTATGCCATGTTGTCAAGGAAGTGAACTAAGACAACATCAGCATTGTATTTTATCACTTGTGATAGTGAAATTTCACCATGTGACAATCATATATTGAAAGTGTAATTTAAAATTATCTTTTGAGCAAAGCATTTTAAATCTCTCATGTATGTGTTGAAGGCATAATTTCACACTAGCTTCAACATCGTATTTAACATTTGCACTCGTGATTTTCTTACAGTAATTCGGACAACTAATAATCATTACTCAGAAATTATGTGGACCACCACAATTGTTTACTGTACACACACGCAACTTTATACGGTATCCAAAAGCTGTGAGCGTTCAACATTTCAGACCTTTTTTTTCTGACAATAGTAAAATAAAAATAAATAACTGGTATCATATGGATGTTTTATCGAAACATTAATTTTCAGTAATTTATCAGCGTTACTTCGTCGTGAAAATTCTAAGCTGCTTCGCAAGCTATATGTTACTTTAGAATGGTTACTTAGTTAAGGAATAAATATATTTTATTAGTGTTTACAATTTGATTTAGACTAAAATTATACGGACATGATTCTTTATTCCAAATCTGGTATTCTAATTCGTGTTCCAGGATCAAGTTTATAACTTTATCTTCCATTTTTTTATTAATTTTAATTTATTATGTTTTAGTTTAATTTTATGATTATTTTTAGAATTCACTCCACTCAATTAGGGTTTATAATTATTTTTTAATATTTAATTTTCAAAAAATGATTATTATGGTTGATTATTTTAAAAATATGATTTATAATTTTTAAGATTTCAATCTTTTGTTAATAAATGTGACTAGATTGATTGTGCTATAATTAATTTTTGTTCATGATATTTATTATTAAAGTTGTAAATTTGATCATGAAATATGAATTGAAACACCAAAAATAGAGGATCCCATCCCAAAATTATATTGTAGATTGAGGTTGTCCGTGAATAGGTATTTTTGGTTTTGCGATCTTAATTAAGAAAACTGGAAGCACCATAATCCCAACGTCTTTTTCGAAAAACATCAATTTTTATTACTCTATTATGTATTTATATTTCATTTTCTCAGGAAATTGCCACGAATTAAAATTTCTATGTAACGTACTCGGCGTTCTTTCTTAATTGAATATTAATTGAATTCAGTATTGTTTCCAATTTAAGATTGCAATTCAGGGTACGTATTTTTTATTGACGAAGAAAAAGTGGTCACTCTTATTTGTGGATTGTGTTCTAACTTTAAAATTTGTGTGATGAAATCCACCTACAAACATTAAGAATTTTTTTAAAATTTGTCATCTTAATCACGAATTCAGTTACGTACTCCACCCAACACTCTCCATAAGACTAAATTTAATATTTTCGATGAAACAATATGTCAATTATTGTCGTCGTTCCGATCGACGTGATAACTCTATATTAATTATCATATTTTAACTATATATATATATATATATATATGTGAACGTGCATGTAAAGTCCGAAGATTATATTAGCCTCGAAATTTTATGTTCATCTGATGGGAATATTAATTAATTATTAATTAAGCTGAAACATGGATTTGGTGAAGACTTTAGATGATAATTTTTATTAAGACGATAATGAATGTCGACCATGACCATATTAGAGAGATACGTATTCCAAACAAACTCTAAGAGTACGCAACACAGTTGTCGATATTAATAAATAATATGAGCCTCGATTTGTACAACGGCCTGAAAATGAACGAGAGTCAATTGTCAAGACTTTATATTTATAATATATTGGAACACTATTTTAAGTAGTTAAATATTCAAATTAATATTGCGTTATCTTTATCTTGTTCTAAAATTGGCCTCAATGCATAGTTTTATGACATAGGTGGTTACGTGCATATTATATGAAACAATTAAATTTTGTTCTAAATTATTTGATGTTTACAAATTTTAACACTCTTCCTTTCCTTTTTATCCCTATCAAATATGCTACAATTTGACATGTAGATTACAATGAGTGAGAGATTAAATTATATTAGAAAAATATTACTAATTAATAGGTAGAGCATAAATTTGTCATAATTTATAATTTTTTAATTTCTCTTATAAAAACTAAAACATCAATTAATATGAAATTGAATGAATAATAAATAAGCATAGTATGTAATTTTTACACCAAGCATCGGTGCTCATTTAAACCAAATCCAATATAGATATCACAATGTTAATCTACACATCAATATAAGTACCTAGGATTATTTCATAATTCATATAATCTCCAATGCATAATTACTTATCCATAGAAGTACGGAGGTGTGATGGATGCGAATAATCATTTATCTACATAGATGTGTGTGTGTATATACAAGTATTTGTAAAGAAGTTTTGACTATTTTTAGTTTTCATCCCACATATATTACGTAGTTAATAAATTGAAATTATGTACCAAAATACGACCTTAAACATTATACAAATACGGTATTATATTTAAAATCTAAGAAAGCAACATGATCCCCAAGTCAAAACAATTTAGTAAAAAAAAAGTAAAGTGAACCTACGAAATTATATAATAAAGCAAGGTTGCACGTACGGGTCGGAAGCAACGTCGAAACGGGCTAGTGTTAGTGGACGACACGACACGGCCACGGTAGCAATATAATGCGAAATGAAGCAACGAACCACGTTACGTTACATAATTAGGAAAACGACAAACCACTCAACCCTCACCCCTTTTAAAAGTTTTGTACTAAAACTAAAATACTAGTATTTGTATTTTTTTTTTTTAAAAAAGGTTAACGCAAATACTCGTATACATAAGATGTACATCAGACGGTCAACACGTTGACGCGTTGACTCGATCAAAGCGTTGACTAAAAAAATTGTGAAAACGGGTGATACTTTTTAGGGATACAACTGATACTTTTTTTTAATTTTGAATAATACGTTTTAGTGTTTCGATTGATACTTATCTTAATAGTTTTTTTTTTTTTTTCTGGCAAATACTTTTTATTGATACAAATGATACTTTTGGACCTTTGAAATGATACTTTTCAGTATTATACTAATTTTGACGGATTTTTTAGTCAAAGCATTAACCAAGTCAACATGCGTTAACCGTCTGATGTACATCTTATGTACAGGAGACTTACCCAAAGGTTAATAACCACCATAATCACAACCTTTTCAAGATTTCTGTTTTTTTTAGGAAACCTTTTCAAGATTTTTGATTTTACACATAATGTTTTAATTTTTTATAATAATGCTAGAACTTATTATTCATCCATATAGCATCAAACGTCGTAATTTAGGTTATATTAGATAAGTTTTCATGGGAAGACCATATTGAAAAAACAAGTTATTGTAGAAATTAAAAAATAATGTAAAAGTAGTGATGATAAAAAAATATACTAGTCTTATGCGAGGTAGAAATTCCGTTGTATGATTAGGCCATGCGAAGGTTGGTTCCTCTCTCCTCTCCCGAAGGCACAAGGAAGCCTCCACCACTATCACTCCCATATTTTGCTACCTTATATAAACACTTTCTCACTCCTTATTTTCCACTCAAACCAAACATCACAACATCCACCCACCACCACCACCACCACCACCACCAAATTACAAAAATAAAAAATAAAAATGGCTTCTCCCGATGAAACTTCAGCTCTTGATCTCATACGCCAACACCTTCTCGATGATTTTGCTTTTGCCGAAAACTATTATAATTCATCTCAATCCCAAATTTCTAGAACCTCCAGTTCTACCAGTTCCACTCTCTCTTCTTGCTCATTTCTCTCTCCAGACAACGAATGCTTTGAATTCGAAACCAAGCCGCAGATCATGAGAGAGAAGAACTTCGCCGAGAGGAAGCCTTCTCTCAACATAGCCATTCCCAAACTAACCAAGAAACTGAATCCCGTTGCTTTTCAAGTTGTTGAGAACAAGACCGACGACCGGAGGCACTACAGAGGCGTCCGGCAACGCCCGTGGGGGAAGTTCGCGGCGGAGATACGCGACCCCAACCGTAAGGGGACTCGCGTCTGGCTCGGGACGTTCGACACGGCGGTAGAGGCTGCGAAAGCCTACGATAGGGCGGCGTTCAAGCTCAGAGGGAGCAAGGCCATACTCAACTTCCCGCTTGAGATCGCCAATTTAATCCCTGCGCCCCAGAATGAAGTGACGACGGCGGTCGACTGCCGGAAGAGGCGAAGGGACTGTGATCGTGATGAGAGAGAGAGGAAAGATGTAAAGAGGGAAGAAGATGTTGCGCAGATGAAAACGGAGAGTGAGCCGACGGCGGCAGTGCCTCTAACGCCGTCGAGTTGGACGGCCGTTTGGGACGGCGGCGAGGGGAAGGGGATATTTGAGGTGCCGCCGTTATCCCCTTATCCAAATATGGGTTATTCGAGGCTGATGGTTATTTGAATTGTAGTTGGTGGATCAAACGGCACCTGACGGCAAAAAGTCTGGGGTGGTTTAGGAATTTGTTAAAGTTTTGTGGTGGGTAGTGGGATTATGAATGTTTTTTTAGTTATTTATTATAAAATCTGTAGATATATATAGAAGGAACTAGTGGTGATAATGTTGTTGATTTGTTTATTCCTTTGTATGAGAGACGGAATCACGTCTCTAGTATTTTTCATTATTTATTTAGTAACAACTCCTTTCGTTATATACTAGTATTATTTTCGAATCAGATAATGTCTCCATTTGTCTTTTTCCTTTTTGTCGACTGACACAAAGGCCGCATCCATTACTTCACGTGGAATTTCCTGTTACACTCTTTGTGTTACACTGCGTGTTACATTTTCAAATTACGAGTTTTTTTTATATTTTTTTTCTTTAATTTTATTTTCATGTGATTTAATTTAATTTTATGATTATTTTTAGGGTTCACTCTACCCAATTAGGGTTTATAATTATTTTTTAATATTTAATTTTCTATTTTTAATTAATAATTCATTATTATGGTTGATTTTTTCAAAAATTATGTTTTATAATTTTTTTAGTTCATTTTTTTGTTGATAAATGTTGATTATGATTATTTATGTTATAATTAATTTTTATTTTATAATAAATATTATTAAAATCATAAATTTAATGATGAAATACGGAGTGAAACACGAAATAATGTAACAGGAAATTTCAACCCCCTCTACTTGCACCTCGGTTCCATATATCCCACGTAATATTTCACCATTTTATTTTTTTGGAACAAATGAAATGGTAGATTAGTAACAAGAAATTAATGTTGCGGATCATGAGGCTTTGGGATGTTGGTTCAGAACTTAGAAGCAATCCCACAGCAACAATCAAGAACAGAAAATGAACTAGGAACACCAAATTTAGAATGGTTCGATCAATCGATCTACATCCACTATGAGAGAGATTGTTTTATTGAGATGTAATTCAAGATTACAATATCTGACTGTAACTCACTCAAGAACTGTATGAGATTACAAACTGTAAACTGCAACTAAGAATTAACACATGAATATTCTTCTCAGTTGCTTTCTCTTTCTCTCTCGCTGCTTTCTTTTGTTTTCTTTAGTGTACTCTTTTTCTCTCACACTGATCTCAACTGCAGATCAAAACTTATATATTCTTCATATCTAAACTGTTCCTGAATTAACAAACTTTAAAAGGTGATTAGATATAACCGCTGCTAACAAACCCCAGATACATACCTTCTTGAGCAAGGTAGTTAACACAACTGATTTGGCAGTTATCCTCTGCAATGCATCTGCATGGGACTTACATGCAACCCTCGATCACACGCGTGCAGATGATCAACAGCTTAAAACCTTTGGCAAAGATATTGAATCATGAGCTATGTTTTGCTTACAATCAACAGGAGATGTGCAGAATATAATGTCTGAAACAACAGTGCACAGGATCGATCGATCAAAGGATTCTTGGACTAATAGTTAATCTAGCATTCCTCATGGGATATATAGTAAAAGTGACTGGGTAAGTATTCTGACCAAATTAAAAGAAGAATCCAATTAATCTTGAGATGATGAAGGTAGTTTCGATATTTGAGCTTCTTCGCAACCCAATAAGCCGATTTCACAGATCGACTGCAATTCCAGTGAGCATTCTTTAGTGAAGTCGATAATGCTTCGCCAAGTATACCCACCCACATATATATAGGCTATAGCCTTCAAGCACCTTGCCAAGAGAGAGTTAGGATGTCCCTTGGGGATGGTCTAGTGGTGGAGTGGTATTATCTTGAGATTAAATGTCTCAAGTTTGACCCACCACCAACATCATTAGATGTGAGTCTGTCACATCTGGTCTGCCAAGTGTGGTTTACCTCCCCTGTGTAGGTTTGTAGGCTATTATACAGGGACGTGATTTACCCAGTGCACACCACGATAACAGTTGCGGATTATCCTCAACATAAAAAAAAAGAGAGTTAGGATGTGTAAGAATCCTCCGGCCTTGTTTACCCAAAAACTCCCTCTTAAAGCATTACATATCTCTAAGTCCCAAACCACCAAATTTCTTTCAACAACACGACACATCCCATCAAGACCACTAGATCGAGTTTTGTTGAGGCAATTGGGAACGCTATGCGATAACCAATTATAAATATTTGACAAATATTTGTGTTAGATCGTCTAATGAGTCTCTTACATTAGACTGGTCAAATGATATCCAAACTCGTCCAAAATCCATTTCCGCGCGTAAGAGCGTGAGATACACGCACCCCTACACGCGGCGCGTGTATCTCACGTTTTCTGGCAGTTTTTCTTCTTTTTTTTCATTTCTTTTCGCTTTCTTCTTTCCTTTTTTTTAAATAATTATTTTATATCGAACGCAATGCACAAGCCCATATGTTAGTGTCGGACATGTGTATTACGCGAGACGCCGAAATAAAAAATTAAATTAATTTAATTTTAGAGTTCACTAATTCTATTTTAGAGTATATATTTATGTCAAAAAAATTAATTATCGAGCGCACTGCACTGCGTGAGACGCCGAATAAGAAAAATAAATTGATTCAAAGGTGTATAATTTATTTCAAAAAATTAATTACCGAGCGCGGTGCATGAACCTACACGTTAATATCGGGCAAGTGCACTGCGTGAGACGCCGGATATAAAAAAAATTGATTCAAAAATTAAATTAATTCAATTTAATTTTAGGGTAATTAGGGTATATTATTTATATCAAAAAAATTAATTCTCGAGCGCAGTGCACGAGCCCTTGCGTTAGCGTTGGACGAGTGCACTGCGCGAGACTCTAAATAAAAAATTTAATTTAAAAAAATATATATTTTTTAAAAAGAAGAAATTAAAAATTGAAAAAAAAATTAAAAAGAAAAGAAAAGAGCGGAAGGGAAGAGAGACCACTAAAAAGAAAAATCAAAAAGAAAAAAAAAGAAAAAATAAGGGGGACCACTTTGTTAGGTCAAATAATATTCATCTAACACAAGAGATCCGTTAGACCGTCTAACACAACTGTGCCCCTAAATATTTTAGATGCATGTTTGATTTTGTTGAAAATATGTGCATGATGTAAATAAAGTAATGTACATTGCATCCAATGTTAAAACACATATTATAGCATCAGTTGCATCACACATCGAAAATATAAATATGCACGAAAATTTAATGTGCTACAAATAAGTGTATTTGTATTATAACTTCATGGCGAAAATTTCACTAAATGCGAAGTGAATTACAAAGATACAAAGTGAAGAAACTTCCCTTAAAGATATCTTCTTCAAGCACATGAATCTCTCTAAATACAAAAATATTATGAGTGTAAGCACAATATCAAACGTAACAACCATAAACAAATAACTTTGAAAACTTAATTCAGATGGAAAAGATCAAAGATGGAATGTTGAATAAAAGATGCCTAACATGAATAACATTGAAGTCTGCAGCAACGTAGAACTTTTCTCTCTATTTCTCCACTGGAACTTTGAGCCTCTTTTTTATAGATGTGTAATAGGGTATGATAAAGCCCAAATTTTATTCTCCGATTTGCTACAAAAGAAATTGATTCAAGTATTAAAAGAAGCAAATTTATAACATTCCTATGCAATGTCAAACTCTACCAAATCAATATTTTTAGCTATCTTCTTATATTGTTAGATGCCACATCAAATATTCAATGCATATCAAGGATATCTAAAATACATTAAATTCAAGTATATCAAATATCTACAAAAATTAGAAAATATAAAGATTATCAGTAAATGTGTGATCAACATCAACCATAACAATCTCCTCATTAATCTTTGTCTTTCTACACAAAATCAGATTAATGAGATAACTTGAATGTTACCATTTTTAATGTGCGAAAGCTTTTAATCACTTCTAAATGCATAATAATCTAAAAATCGGGCAACATGACAATTATAACACATCATACATAGCTTACTAAACTTCTTAGGAACTCTCTTTATGCATTAGAGCAAGCACACAAACATACTCGAAAATACAGAAACAGGGGCGGAACCAGAATTTTTTTATCGGGGGGTTGAATTATTCTCCCCTAATATTTCTATATAATTTTTTTTTTAAAAAAAATTACATGTATTTTTTTTATTTTTTTTGGGGCTGTGGGGGGGGGGCCAAGGCACCCCCTGGCTCCCCTAGTTCCACCCCTGTACAGAAATCAAAGCAAAACACAACGAGCACAAAAATAACTTATTCTCATTTCCTGCTACAGTAAAACCTCTATATAAGAATAACCTCTTTATAGTAATAAAAAGTTGTGGTCCCAACTCGGGACCAGTTATAAATAAGAATAACTTCTACATTGTAATATTTCGGTATTTTTTTAGGACCATCCTTAAGAAATTTACCTCCATGTAGTAATAAAGTTACATTAAATTTCATATATATTTAAATATATATATATAAAATGTCTAGAACTACTTTAACTGCATATGTTACATTAAACTTAAGATTGTATGAAATAGTTATCTAAAGTTATTTGTGACAGTGCTTTAATTTTTTTTTTTGTTAATAGCACATTCTTTAACTTGTACGTTTGAAGTAATTAGTCAACATGATCACTTTCTTGTTGAATCTAAAACATTTTCAGCTTGTCCAACATGTTTGAAGCTTATTGACACAATACTTTTTCTATTTTTACACTACCATTCTCTGGATTATCACTATGCGCATCTTGCGCGATTCCTATATGATGTATTATTCGGTTAAAGCACATGAATGAGTCTTATATACCTTTTAAATTCATGTTTTTAAATATGAATGGATATTTCCAAGTGTTGTATAATATATATTATTTTTAAAAAAATAATATTTTTTATATGTAAACTCTATATAAGAATAACCTCCCTATAGTGATATTTTTCTCTGGTCCCAACAATATTACTGTATAGAAGTTTTACTGTACTTCAAATCATCCCTATTCATATCTGCATCACTATCTCGCCATTTTTTTCGTACAAAAGATACTCAACACTGCAACAAAGAGGTCGTGAATACTTTTATCAAATCAAAAAATAAAACCTAAAAACAACAGTGCACAAATGTCGAATTGACTCTCTCCAAAGACCAACTCTCGGCTCTTTTGATTTAAGAAATCAAAAGTTTAATTCTTGATCTACTTTTCTTCTTTTGTGTTTATATTTCAATTCAGTTTAAATATCCTTTATGTACTACAGCCTAATTTTACGATTTCATATTTTTAAACAATCGTAGAAAAATTAAGTTAGAAACTGAATAGATTTATCTCAGTGTCCACTCACTACTGTTCAAAGGGAGGATCAAATCGGAAGATCGTGGTGGGATTTAAGAAAATATTTTCTTTATCTCTTCCTTAGTATTAAATAAATTTAATTTGTATGGATATTGTATTCTTATATCACGGTCTATTTTCTAATTTATACTGTTTCACCTCCCGTTCGATTTGATTGAAAAGACAGATTTTATTCGACCCGAAATTATTTCGGACCAGTTTAATTTCCAACATCAAACTGGTCAATAGGGATGTAAATGAGTCAAGCTACTCGTGTGATACTCAGAGATCGACTCGAAAAAAACTCGTTCGAATATGACTCGAGTGCATCGATCAAGGTGGATAACATTTCTGGAATAATAAAATGGAATCAATGGTAATAACATTTCTGGTATTAAATTTAAAACTTCTCAATTAATTAAATAAAAACTATGAAATGAAATAATATTTCAATTCATTGGCAATTTGATATGTGTGCATCGATCAAGGTGGATTAAATAATAAATATAAAATAAAATAATAGTTTTATTTAATACTATATTATCAAAATAAATATTAATATTAACCAAATATTATGAAAAATAATACTTTACATGAATTGAAATTAATAATTTTTAATTGATATTAACAAAATCAATTAGTTGATCAGAGTCAATAAAAGTTAGTAACAAATCAAGACTAATATTGACAAATTAAAATTCCTCAATCGATTAAGTAATAAAAATAAAATAAATGAAAATGACAATTTTATCTAATATTAAAAATAATGACTAATACTAACAAAAAATATACTTTACCTGAAATATTAATTGTCATCTCTCAATTAATATTTTCAAAGTCAAAATTTAAAATTAAGGAGCAATAATAACACTTTTATAAACAAAAGTCAAAATTATTGAATATATCCTACATCCTATATCATATATACATAGTAATTACTAATTAATAATTAGCAATTTAGCATAGTAGTATTATTCTATCCAATATTCGAGATAATATTAACACTAACATTATATATATATATAATTCATCTTAACTAGATTTCAAATTATATCTTAAATAATAATGAAATAAAAAAGAAATAACAAAATCAAGACTAATATTGACAAATTAATATTCCTCAATCAATCAAGTTAGAAATATAAATAAACCAAAATGATAATTTTGTCTAATATAATCAAAATAATGACTAATACTAACAAAAAAAATATATATGACGTATGTTGAACTTTGTTTGAAATAAACCAAAATTATAATTTTGTCTAATATAATCATATTCGACTTTGTCACGTATGTTGAACTTTGTTTGAAATATTTTAGGAATTTTGTTAATATGCAAGGTTATTATTGTCGATTTTTTTAGTTCCAGATAAACGAGTTGAACTTAATTTCAAGTCGGACTCGAATATAATATAAACGGGTCGAGCTTGAGTTGGACTCGAATATATCATTAATAAGCCAAACTCGAGTCGAGTAATCGAGATTGAGCTCGAGTTGAGTGTTCAAGCTCAAACTCGAGTCGAGTATCGAGCTCGAGTTCAAGTTAGGCTCGAATAACAGTTAAACGAGCCGAGCTCGAGTACATATTTTTCTTCTCGAGCCGAGCTCGAGCTCGACTATAAAGCTCGAGTATAGAGCTCGAGCTCGAGCTCACGAGCAGTTAAACGAGCCGAGCTCGAGCTCAGTGATACTCGACTCGACTCGCCTCGTTTACAGCCCAGTCTGTCAATAATGTACAACAATAGATAAATAGTTTATTTTGTTTAGTACAACTTTGTCATAAAAAAAAAAGAATATCCAGCAAAATAGAAGAGGTCAATCGATAGATCTTTATTCCCACCTTTCAGTTTAGATGATAGAATGATTTTAAGATATATGGCTTGAAAACTTTTCTTGAAGAACTTCAAGTACTTGAAGTTATGTCAGTAATTCCAATTGCTTCACACTCGTATCTCTCTATTCTTCTTGGAGTTTAACACTCGCCAATTTTATAAAATTTATAGTTACAGAATCAATTAGTTTTAAGGTCGATTTTTTTTTCAATCCCACAACTTAATCAAAACATAACCACCACCACTTGCGATGCCAAATTTGATTGCCACGTCATATTTAATCTCCCTCAAAATTTAAATCATGCTGTAATGTAATAATAAAAGTGGTTAAACTTTATGTTATTTAAAATATGTTTTAAAAATTGTATAAAAAAAATAAAAAAATTGGTTCAAAATTCATGATATTAAATACGATTATCCTTTAAATAATTAATTAATAGTGCAAAATAAGATGGGGAAATAAACTCTTTTTTTTACATAAAATTTATGTTATTAGAAAGATATTTTTTTAATTGTTTGAAAAATCAAAATTAGTGCAAATTTTATGATATTTATGATAATTATGCAATTATTTATTTGTGTCCAACCTAAAAATTGTCCTATCAAATAATACTTTTAAAGATAGACTACCCAAAGTAATTAATTGAGCTTACATATAGGCCGATCTGATCATCATTTAAATCATGGAATGTGGCCCATCACTCATAATATTGTGGCTGTCTAAGCCAGCATTTATCCTCGCAATAAATTAGCGGCCGCTAGAAAACAAATGTATTTATTTAATGAAAGCTCTCTCATTCTCAAGCAAACTAATATGTGTGTGTGTCTATATATATATATATATATATCCTATATAGGGTGCGGTTATAATGAGGACAAGTGTTGGTGTGAAAATTAGGGACAAATCTGATCCCTACAAATATTGTTGATGGATGGATGAGATTAAATGCTGAAAAATATGACAAATCTAATATAATCTAATTAATAATTCGAAAAGGGCTAAAAAGACTTTTTAATGAATAATTTCATAAGGAAGGATGCAATAAAATTGGAACTAAATACGTATATCTATGGAAATTAATTGAAGCTATCCATATTTCAAATCCATATCAATCCCTAGCATCAATCTAAAGTTCAAAATCAACGATTCTCTCTCCCAAAAAATAGCGGCGACTGCAACTGTAGAAGAAGAGGGGCAACGATTGGGTTATGATTTCCGGTAAGTTTGACAGTTGCTTTTGATGTTTTACAACAGCACCATTAAAAATCTAAAGAAGATCGATGATTTTACTCCCAAAGGAACGACCAGTGCTTTTGTAGAACAAGTCGACGGCGATTTGCTGAGAAGTCGACATGATTCCGGCAAACCATTCATCACGGCGGCGGCGGTTTTTATGTGCGGCGGCGGAGCGAAACTCTCAACCCTTGCGGCAGCGGTTTTTGTTTGCGGCGGCAGCGGCTTTCAACCAGGGCTGAAGAACAACATGGGTCGAAAAAAATCAGGTGAGTTAGGGGACTTTTAAACGGTTTTCATGGTGATTCTTCAAACTATTGTGGCTAGTGTATAATCGGGTGAATGATTATGAATGATTAAATCTATAATTTTAGTTAATTGGGTTTGTAATTTGGGTGAATTTCTACTGTGAGATATGTACACTTTAATATGTGGTGCTATGTAACCTTGCAGTAGGTGCTAATTCTTAGAATTTATAATGATAAGACTTAAATCTTGAATGTGGCATTGTATCTGATGAAATTTGTGGTTTGGACCTACGAGTTTGATGCTTTATAATGTTTAAGTTAGTGCTTTGTTTAATTATTAGTACATAACAATTATTCAGACCTCTTCAAGAAAATGTAAACGTACAATATCTGAGAAACTTCCATTTTTCTAGAATGTAAATGCTGTGAATGAATAATTTACATGCTTTACAAGATTCTTCATGGATAGTTTGTTCCTTATCGTATTATGGGGTAAATAAGTATGAATCATTAAATCTGGAATTGAAGTTGATTGGTTTTGTTATATTGACGAATTTCATGTGAAGCGTGAAATGAATGTTTGTGTTTGTGAATCGGCTAATCAATCTATGTGTTTGTCAAATAATACATGATTCATGTTTAATTTAACAGTTATTTATAATTTAATTCTTTAGAAATTGAATACTGTTCGAGTATGTTGTACTTTATATGTTTGTATTGTGTACAATTATTGACCCATCCGTATCATTTTCATTCTTTATTGCATCGTGCCTCAATGCTAACGATAGTGAAGTTAAATGCTACAAAAAAATGGTTATGTATATACTAGGATCGTCTGAAATTTTAATGCTATGAATGACCTAATTTCATGCTTTCTATGTTGCTTTGCAGGTAGTTCTAAGGTGGTTGCTGATGAATCTGATTTTGAGGATGAAATGGCATCGCATGACCAAAGTGATGCCGGTTTAGCTGATACAATGGGTTGGGGACTTGTATTTTTTGGATTTGTGAAGGGTTGGGGACTACGAAATTGTATTGAATTGACTGTTAATGCTAGATATTGTTTATGTTAGTGCTACGTATTATGTTCATCCTTCGTATATTGATATTCGTAATTACCTCCAATTCGTATATTTAACTTCATATTGTACTTATTTTGAATGATTCATATGCTTAGTCATAATGCTTAATAATAATCTCATTTATTATGAATTAAAATTTATTGGTACATAGTGCTTTTTATGTTACCACTTAATGCTTCATATGGTTTCATATAATAGTAATAAATTACGCTCCTGTTTGATAAATTATAATTGGCAATTACCTAGCAAGGGACCTGTTATATATTTCTAAACAGTGCTTTATACATTTCATATTAATGCTTTATAAGTAACATTAAGCGTTCACTATCAAACTTTTAAACAATGCTTTATACATTTCATATTAATGCTACGTATTTTACCAGTATTGCTTAGAATTGTATTTTGGGTACAGAGTGTTAGCAGAATTTTTTAACAGTTCATTAATTCAGATGAAAAACATATTACTTCTAATTGTACTTTGGACACAAAATATTAACATATATGTTAGATCATTTTATTCTGTGCTTATGATGTGCAAGCACGTGAATTCCTCAGATTTAGGGATGTGAGTATGAGTTTGATAATAATTCGCATTGCATTTGTTAATGCTTTGTATTTATATTGATAATGTTTTATATGATGTATGTTAATAATACATACTGTTGCTATCGTTTTGTATTTTAGAAACTGATCCTTAGTTTATGCTTGTTATTGACCAGTTAAATGCTTCATATGAGAAACTGTATTGCTTCGAAACTAACATGAGTCTCCTATCTAACAACATTCTAAATTCCGATGAATAGTATATTTAAATGCTTTCTATAACGTGAATTAATACTGAACACTTGACAAAATAATGAAATGCAACATTAAATACTAAGCATTCATAAATCAATCAAAATGAAATGTGAGTTAACATCAATTTACCCAAACTACAGCCACATAAATTAATCAAAAAACCAATCCCCAAACAAACGATGTATAATTTTGGATTTTTGACAACAAATCCAGACAACCTATTACAAAAAAATTACAAAAATTTAGAAAACCTCACCATTTATACCATAGCCTACAATTCTATGAACAAACATCGGTAAAAACTACTGCCGCTGCCCAGAATCGCCATAGTCGAGCCGCTGCCCAGAATCGACGTGTGAGTGCCGCGCAACAACCGTCATCGCCGCTAGAATCACCGTGTGAGTGCCGTGCAACAACCGTCATCACCGCTAGAATCGCCGTGTGAGTGCCGCGTCGTCGCCATCATCGATCTATGAGTTGGAGGGGGAAGAAGAAGAAGAAGAAGAAGAAGAAGAAGAAGGAGAAGAAACCGTCTGTACAAATCGTGTGAGAATCGCCGTGCGCGCCGTCGCCATCGTCGATCTATAAGTTGGAAGAAGAAGAAGAAGAAGAAGAAGAAGAAGAAGAAATCGTCGATCTATGTTGCTTTTTCTTAAGAAGAATACTGTAGAAGACATGTACATCTTGGTTTCTCTGAATAAAACTTACGCAATAATCGTGGGAGTAGTTGGATAGCGATTAATTCCCTTAATTAAAACCACTTAAATAGGACGTTATAATATTTGCATATCAATATAACTCTTATAGTCAAAAACTACCAAAAAATACATGGAGGCAATTATTCAATCTCATCCGTCCATTCAACAAGATCTAAGGGCTGAAATTAGTCCCTATTTTTCACACCAAGGGTTAGTCCCTATTTGATCCATATCCTATATATATATATATATATATATATATATATATATATATATATATATATATATATATATATATATATATATATCATTCATTTCATCATTTGTGAACAATAGCCTAATGGGTAATTTGGGATAAATCATATCTACAAGATTTGTTAAATGGATGGCCGGGTCAATTTTATTTTAATTGATTTTATTTATGTTATTTTTACGTTTTAGAATGCTTAATTTGTTATTTATAATTTTATTTTTTTCACATCTACAATACTTGTAATTTAAGTTGGACAAAAGAATGACATAATATATCATTATGTTGTTTTTATATTTTAAAATGCTTAATTTATGATTTATTAATGTTTTTTTCCACATTGAAGATGCTCGTATAAAACAGAAATGATGATTTTATATAGAAAATAATATCATTTTTCTTAATTCTCTCCAAACTAGTAATGACCATTGATCTTGCAAATTAACGAATAAAATTCATCCACAATTTATACACAAAACCTATTAGTGTCGAATGATTAGCCATTAATTATCACGATTGGTTGTATTAATTTATAAATTGACAGAGGAATTTTAATGTATAATCGGTAACAATTGACTTGTTAATCAATAAAATCAATAGATTTGAGATCAATTAAGTGTACAATAAGCCATATGTTCTTTTAGGAGTTGCATATTAACGATTGAAAGGACACTTAATTGTAGCATGCAATCCATTGATTTGATTATCGCCGACGGAGATAAATGGATGCATGTTCTTAAACCCGACTTCACAACACAGAAGAACCACATATATGGATATCTTGACCCGATTGCATTTGGAAATACAAACTTGGAACTAATGGTGAAGACGCCACAAATAGATGTGGTTTTCTATATGATAAGTCAGATTGAACTCACAAGGTTTCTTGTTGAATTCAGATTTCTAAAGAGATGAAAATTCACATTTTACTAAATGAATGGTGATCTGTTCTGAATAATGTTTACAATCCCTTATATAGGTGGGATAAAAATAAAGTAACACCTAAATAATATCCTATTACAAAAACAAAATAAATAAGGTTTAAAACTCGAAAATCAATAAAAAATCCGTAAGGCATAGTGGCTCGTGAATTCACTCGCAACGATAGGTAAATAAGGGTTCTGTCAAACCAAAGCATTCTCACATCCACATATATATAGATATATATATTGTTGGTAAAGTATTTGAAATATATATTCAAGAGTTGTATCTTAAAGCTGACTGTTTTTTCTCAACCCTAAAATAAAAAAAGTTGTTTGCAAACTTTTTATTTTTTCTTTACCTGATGCTACAAATATTCTGATAATCGTCCAATTTTGTCAAGGCTACGTGGTACACTCAATTTAATTAAGTTCACTAATATTCCTCTTCTTTTGATTTTTTTCGTTTTCAATGTCGTAAAGTAGGCATGCATTATCATATTGTTGACAATCATTCAAAAAATAATAAAAATACAACGAGTTAGTGCCAAAGTTTACATTAGTAATTAGGGAATTTTCTAGTGCCTTCCTCTAATGAATCTCTTTTATGTTAGACGAATCTTGTTCAATTAAGGAAGGTGGTTCTCCCTTTTTTTTTTTTCTTTTCTTTTAGTTTTTTTCCAATTATTAATTCTTCTTTTTTGTTTTTTCCAAATATATATTTAATTTTTTAAATTAATTTAATTTTTTATTTGGCATTTTGCACAATGCACTTGTCTGACGCTAATGTGTGCGCTTAGTGGCGGATCCAGACAAAAATCATGGGGGAGGGGAGGCGTCATTTTATTATGCATAAAAAATCTACGTAAATAAATAAATATTAAGAACATATTATTGTATAAAAAATTATAAATTTAAATAAGATATAAATGTATAAATATTTCGTGCATTAAAAGTGATCTAAAAATTGACATATAAGATTCTTTTCGGATCTCTTATTTAAGTATCCTCTTCATACTTGATCTCGAATGGAAATATCAAACTCCTTAATCAATTTTCGTAACCCCGAATCACTAATAATATCAATTAGATTTAGTTCTACTTGTATCCAAAATTATTTTTCCGCCAATACATTAGCAATAGGTAAACGGGAAGATGAGAAAGATGCACCTCTACTAATATTTCAAAAAAAAAAAAAAAAACTCTCCATATTCTATATTATATATAACAAATTGATAAAAATAATGATATTGAATCTCAATTTAAATAAAAAATATTAATATTATAAATATAAGAAATTAAAAGAAAAAAAAACAGAACAAAAAAAATTACTTGTGAGCCCAAACCCACCACCTTGCCCCCCTACATATGCCCATGTGTGCGCTCATGTACTGTGCTCGATAATTAATTTTTGTGAAATAAATATATATCATAAAATGGAATTTAGTGAACTCTAAAATTAAAGTGAATTAATTTATTTTTTTTAATTAAATTAATTTTTATCCGGCGTCTCATGCAGTCTACTCACCAATTGCTAACGCATGGGCTCGTGCATTTCACTCAATAATTAAAATTATTCTTGAAATAAATATATAGCTCAAAGTGGAATTAATGAACCATAAAATTAAATTGAAATAATTTATTTTTTTGAATTAATTTATTTTTTTATCTAATGTCTCGTGCAGTGAATTCGACCGACGCTAACGCGTGGGCTCGTGCACGACGCTCGATAATTAAATTATTTGAAATAAATATATATCTTAAAATAAAATTAGTGAACTCCAAAATTAATTTGAATTAATTTAATATTTTTTATCTGGTGTCTAGCGCAATGCACTCGTTCGACGTTAACGTGTGGGCTCGTGCACTGCACTTGATAATTAATTTACTTGAAATAAATATATATATATATATATATATATATATATATACCCTAAAATGGAATTAGTGAACCCTAAAATTGAATTGAATTAATTTTTTAAATTAAATTAATTTTGTATCCGATGGGTTGCGTATTGCATTTGCACGGCGATAATGAGTGGACTCGTGCACTATGCTCAATAATTAATCGGGGTGAAATAGATGATTTAAAAAAAAAGGCAAAAAAACAATCTGGAACAAAAAAAAAATGGGAGGGGGTGGCGTGGGGTAGCTCTAGCTTGGGCTTCATTGGGGAGTGGGCTTGGGCGATTTTGTGTTATTTTGGATTGATTTTGTTTCGATTTGATCCCTTCAATGAATTATAACTCGTTAGATAATTTCATACAAGTTTTTATCCAAAAATTAATACAGCTCTGAGTTTGATTAAGTATCTCGACACAAAGAAATGGTTTGAATCTCGTGGTAAGTCACAATGTTGTGGTCGTAGACTAAAAAAATAAATAAATCCTAATTTTGGTCAGCATATTCAATATATTAATTTAGTCCGAAATAAAATCTTGATCATCAAATGATCCAATACCCTTCAAAATTCACAGCAAAAGTCACTGGACTTGTCACACAATATTATTGGTGTCCATAAACTTATAAATTTTTATTTTTATTTTAATTGTCAATATCTCAATTCAAAGACATCTTTGCAATTATATTTAATCTTAGCAAACTGCTCATTGTTTACTAGGCTTTTTGGAAACATATGTAGGAGATGATCGAGTTTGTTAAGAAAAATAGAATGAAATTAATTATTAATAGTCAGAATCAGAACATCGTGCTAAAGTCATCAGTCATGTACTAAATTTCAACAATGAGAAATTACTAAAAAAAACAAACATTTTCAATGTGTTTTTATTGTTCAAGTGTTAATTACTTGTGGATTTGAAGGCTGTAAAATGCAAACTTCACACGGTAGACAATGTATAAACCAGTCATAAAATGTAACTAATTAATACTTTAAAAATTGGATTAATTGCTTTAAAATATACGAAGTTTAATCTTATTTTTTTTATACAAATTACAAAACCGTAATTCTAACAACATAAAATTAACAGCTTTGTAGTTTATAACAGGATTGAAACTGAAAATATATTTTAAAAAAGTTGTTGATGCCTCAAAGCTGCGGCGATGTTAATGTTGGTGAGGCTGAAAGTGGAAACTTGAAGACAAAGACAAGGCGACAGTTAACATGTATGGTTCAACTCCACCACCCTCGGCTCGATCATAATTCCACCACTAATTAATAATCAAATTAAGTGCGAAAAAGCCACAACATCCCCTTGCACCGCATAACTTTAATTTGTAATGTCGTTCATAAATATTTATCAATGTGCTCCGGGTATTCATATAGCATCGATCACATGGAATCAGGCTAAGACCTCTACCTAGCTTGTTTGCTAGCTAGTGTGTGTATATATATATATATGACATCATAATATTATACTTGCTATCAATATTAAAACACATGATTATGTAAGGGCCGACATGTGTTGCAGACCCTACAGATGGGATATGTAATATCATATAGAATTATTAAAAATTACAGTCTAAAATAACCTTGCAGATATTAAAAAAATATCTTATTATAAAATAATCACACAATATATGGTAACTAATTAAAGAATATTTTAGGAATTCTAATTTTATAGTGAATATAATACATCTAAGCAAACACTATATTATTAATATATATATATATATATTAAATTTTTAATATATCAAAATAAAAATGATATTGATATCTTATACGGTATAAAAATATCTCATACCAAACATAGTCAACTTTATACCATAATGTCTAGTAAACGAACCCTAAATATAATTGAGAGCTTCTAATCAATTGCAAAATGTTGGGGATATATAATTGAAAACAGCGCCGTTTGGGTGTTGTGGAATCCTAAATAATTGGATGTTGTTAGTAAATTGGATTTTTGCACTTGTTTTAAACTTGAAATATATATGACACGCAATCATTTCGCGCTAAAAAAAGTATTTGTCATTTCCTGATACTCACAACAAACGTTGCCAACAACGTAAGTATATGATCAATCCCACTCAGAATCGTATAACTTTACTTTTAGATGTCACCAATTTAAAAAAGGGAATTATGGTTTCGTCGTAGTCACAACTGAAATAAATAAACTAGAAAAGAGAATCAAATAATAAAAGATATTTCGGAATTGAACCTTGATTTGGATTTAACAAACACTTTGGATCATTGTCACACTAATTTCTTATGTGAATCAATATATCAACTTATAAGCACTCAAAAAACTCTTTAATCGAGTGTATTGGATTATCCATCAATTTAATATCATGCAAAGTAAATTAACATAGAATATAATTTGATAATTTATAAATCTACTGTTGGAAAATTTCCGTTTGGTGGACTTACATATATAAAATAAAATGTGTATGGTTGTTTTATGGTAAGTCCAATTAAAGTGACATATTAAAGTTTAATTATGGACTATTAAAGGTATCAGATAATCATGAAATTAATGTGTAGATACCATAAAACATCTACCTTTATCGATGAATGTAAAGAAGGTCTGGGGTGTGGTGGAATCCACATCAACAATATACTGTGATTAATCTTTTTAACCAGCGGTTAACGACCATGGGAAAATTTTAGCAATTTCATCGGTTAAAACCGAAGAAAAAAGGCAAATCTGAATGCTTTTTCAAAAGTCATTGTAAAAGAATCATTAGGGGAAAAAGTTGTATGAAAACATTTTATATCGTAGTATGAAATTTGACTTGAATATTTTGGAGTGGACAAAGGAGGTTGCCTGCCTTTGTTAGTTTTGACATTATATTGCACAGCATAGCTCCCATTGATTTTATTAGTCGGCTTTCAATAATAATATTGTTTTTTATGCTAATTATTTTGTTTGGAAATACCTGATATTATAAAATAATGGTACTGAGTCCATATCACTTAAGCGCTAACGTTTCTATGCACATTGATTGCTATATATTTATTACACATGTACAAAAAAAAATTAATTTCTAAATCTGAATTGAAACCATAAATCTTTGACTTCGAATAATCAATAATGAAACATGATCAATCTACGACGACCTTTGTTGCCTAGTGCATTTCTCATTGTTACATGAGTGACTGATCGTCGAAGTTCAAGATGATCAGTTCTCATGCACAACTTTAAAAAAATGAAGGAATATATATATCATACCGTTAATATTAGAAAATAGTTATTATTACTTAGTAAATAATATAAATAGTCATTTTTAAAAAATATAATATTTCTAGCCTTTTAGTATGGGAATATACATCAATACCCTTAGTAATAATCTAAATAATTTTTAACATTAATTATTTTCTAAAATAAAACACTATAATATATATATATATATATATATATATTTCGTCGTCGTTCTACGTCAAAGTCTCAGAAATTACAACTGTCAGGTTTTTGTTATCGTTTTTTGCTGCTGTTGTCGTCGTTTTCTGTCACAGCTATTGCCGGAGACGAAAATTTTAAGATCCAACTGTCGTCTCTACCAAAGGTTCAAACGCCCTCATCGCTGAACAATCATGGACGATGATTTCGAACAACCTCATCCTCATAATGAATACACGAATGAATGAGTGCAACGACACGAGTAGTTTAAGTCGTGTTCTCGTGCATTAGTTCAATAATGGTTTAATACACGAGTACATAATTAGTTCAATGTGACAGTTCAAAAATAACTCACACACAAAAACATGATTATGGTCGTTCGTGTACACATGCAGCATTTGATCATTAAACTGATACATGATTGCATGAGTATACATATTTGTGTACTTGTGCACTAGTTAAAAAATACATAGATATATGAGTGCATGTGTTTGCTAATTCGTGCCCTTGTGCAATAATTAAAAATGAGACATTGTACGAGTTTACAAATAAATTGTTGCACGAATCAACTTCAATACTCGTGTACCGAAAGAAATTGATTCGTGCACCAAAGAACATTCAATTTTTTTTCCACCCATTCCAAAGAAATATTTAAAAAAACTTAAATATCTAGATTGATAAAAAGAGTACAAATTCGTAAATATCATATACCTTATTGCTGCAAAAACAACACGTGTGATGTCAACAAAACGAGGATTAGAGAGAGGAAGAATCATGATAGTATTCAAAAATCATAGTTTGATGATCTTCACCGATGGTAGTTTTGTTTCAGTTGATAAAACAGAGATTGAAAAATGAGAAAGGTGGGAGAAGGGCATTTGCAGAGAAAAGTGAGAGAAAATCATATCTTTTCCCTAATAGTATTGATATATAAATATATAGATATAGATAAATAATAGTTCTTAATAATAAATATGGAACTAAGGGTATTATAGTACTTTTTATAATAATAGCTAGAAGCATTACTTTTTTAAAAAGTGACTATTTATATTATCTACTAAGTAATAATGACTATTTAAAAATTTCTCTCTATATCATATATCTCTATATATAATTAGTACGTCACATCGCACTAGATAAAAAATTTTGAAAGTATATTTAACTACCCTGAAAAGCTAAAATTAAAATAAAATTGCATGACAATGTATTTTTTCAGTCAATTACACACACACACACACACACACTGAGTTATGAATGGGGGATTGAGATTCGTAGACGTATCTCTTACCCTTATAATGGAGAGGAATATCAACTAAGTTATATACAAGTGGACAATTCTAAAAATATATTAATATAACCAGATTTTAGTATTTAGGTGCAGTTTTTGGCAAGTTTATGATTTAGTTAAAATGACTCATATAGTTATAGATAAATGTGATTGAGACGTTATCAAGACTGACTGAATTTGCTACATATATTGTCTAAAATTTCAATCAATTGCAACATTATTAATTGAAAGAAAAGGCAAATAAAATAGCAAATACGGCCAAAGGTAAGCCGTTTTCAATTCGCAACTTGAAAATGCTAGTAATGTTATCAATTATTTGAAATGACAATTTGTTTGATTAATGGTCAGCAGAAATGAAATATTTAATTATTGGGAAACTGAAGTAAAGTTCAATGAATGTAGGAAGACTTCAATTCGTTTAATTAAAGTCTCTCTGCTGTCCACTTGTGCCGCAGAACCTGTACGCTTCTTAATTAACCAACAATAGTACGGATGAATTCGGTTCCTATTAATTTCCTTCACATCACATTGTGTAACGTTACACTACATGTTTGGCTCTCGACTTATGATTTATTTTTCTTCTGTTTTTTTTTTTCAATTTTAATGTATTGCATTTTAATTTTAATTTTATAAATATCTATTATGTTTGTCTTACAAAATTATGGTTTATAGTATGTGTGTTGTTTTTAGTTTTAATTAATAATTGATTATCATACTGTATAATTAGACTTTAGAGTTTTTTTTAATTCAATTTTTGTGATAAATATTGACCAAGGTTATTATTTTATAATTTATTTTATTTTTTAATAACAATTGAATAAAAACTCATAATTTGATAGGGCATGATTGTTACACATAAAATATAACTGAGAATCTGAATTGGGATGAGCCACCTATGTAACACACATGTTGATTAAATTTAATTTTTTACATACTTATTATATAAGCACACACAGATTGTACATAACTCAATCTCATTAATTTGAATATGCATGTCCCAAATGAATAACCATATCGAGTATTGTAATTTATGTCATTTTCTTCTGATAGAGATAACTATGTTAATTTCTTTAACGAGATATCATGACAGTAACACAAAATTACAATGAAGATAATTTCCATCGGGATAATCCATCTATGTATATATCACTATTATATATATTATATAAGAGTGTGCTATCTATACATATATTAAGGCAAAATCGTGTGATAGACAATAGTTCTGGTGTAAATCGTTGTCTATTACACATTTTGCTATAGATAACATTTTGAATTAATAAACAACAATATTGACATTTATTGTTGTAAATTTTCTCTATTATTATTATTATTATTATTATTATTTTATTATTTTATTTTTATTTTTTTCATTTTCCACGATGGTTTAGATTACAATCATTGTATTTTAAGAAATTTATGAAATCTTATTTATTATTATTTTTACTTGGAAATTTGAGATTTGTAGGATTTTTAATTTTATTTTATTTTTATGCATAGATGGATGATTTGTAGTACTATACATTTATCATCTAAAAAATAGCTTTCATTTGTAATAATAATAATAATAATAATAATAATAATAATAATAATAATAATAATAATAATAATTTGCAATAATTTATTAATTTTTCTAATTCTATTTCATCATTTAAAATAATTAAAAATTATATTTTTTGTACATGTCATATATTCAAAGAAACCAAATGTTCTACAATAGTGGACAATTATACATTTTTATTTATAAAATCGGTTGGAAATATTTCAATTAGGTCTTTCTAACATGGATTTTCATTTAGTTCCTAAAATTTAATTTTCTTTTTGTTTGTCGTAATTATACAAAATTGATCTTTTGTCTAATTAATTAACGTATGTGCATATCATTTTATAAATTTTTAAAAATTGAACACAACATATAAAATGAAAAAATAATCATAATATTACAGATCTAAAAAAATAATTATTATTTATGCATCGCACAGGAAAAATACTAGTTTTTATTAAAAAAAAAATGCAACAATCCCTCATAAGTAATACTCCCTCTCTCTCATTTTGATAGATTTTTTTTTTCTTTTTGGAATGTCCCGATATATAGACATATTTTTATATATATTTAACTATTTACTCATATATACTCCAATTTAATAATTAATATGTTTACATTGAACATTAATTCACTATCAAAGAAATAAATAGGGACATATTTGAAAGTTTCTTAATTAATTATCTTTCTCAATCTTTTTTTTAACTCCCGTGAAATAAATCTCAACCAGCCTATCAAAATAGGACGGGTGAACACACACACACACACAAACACACACACACACACACACACACACACACACACACACACTATATCCGATGGGAAAAATATATCACTTCTAATACTAAAAAGTATTGCTAAAAAAGTAGTGGCATTTTTATAACTATCACTATTATTGTTGGATTGAAAAATTATCGCTTCTAATACTAAAAAATATCACTTATAATACCGAAAAGTACTCATCTGACATAAGCTTATATATAAATATATATATATTATGCAAAATTCCTTTATACAATGTTTGTATATAAGCTTATGTCAGATGAGTACTTTTCAGTATTATAAGTGATATATTTTTTCGATCGGATATAAATATAATGCTTATATACTACTTGTGCATGTAAGATCATGTTAAAACACCAATTTTTAATTTGGGTGTTATTCAACATTCCCAATTTTTTTAAAACAAATTGACCTTCGATTCAGCCGTCAACTTCCTCGTCTCTTCAAACCTATCATGATTTAACCATCAATTTTCGAAAAAATATATCGGTACTGATGAATTCAACGATCCCTAATTTTTTTATTGATGTGAATGTGAAATTCAATTACTTTTATGTCATTTTTTTAAAAAATGGATGGTCTAGTCACGACGAGCTTGAAGAGACGATCAAATTGTTGGCTGAATTGGAGGTCAATTTGTTTTACAAAAAATTAAGGATATTGAATAACATCCAGGTTCAAAATTGGCAATTTAATTGTCTAGTTTAAAGTTCATGTTAAATTTTCAACTATGCTCAAAGTTCATTATTTTTAAGGTAATTAATTATTTTTCTTTTTAATGCATCAAAATATACATTTTATATATTTATTAATTTTCACATGTCCATCTTTCTATTTATCCATAAAATTAATTACAAACTCGAAAGCACAAAACAAGCTATAAATGAGATAAAAGAGTGAGTTCAAAGTATATAATAAATTCACTTATATCTTATTTTTAATAAAATTAGATTTATCCACGCCGAATATGAGATATTGTTTTTTTGTCCTCAAATCGTATTTCATTTAGGAGAAAATTTACCATTCGTAGACATCTTTGTGCCCACGCTGTGTTTATACTAATATTACTCTCTAAATATATATTAAGCAAAACTCATTTATAAAACCATAATTATTATAGCCCTTAAATTGAATTAATTGTTTCAAAATAAGATTTAGAAATAAGAAAAGAAAAAAAAAATTGTTCTTAGATATAGTCTTAGGTGCACAACCGTGATGGTCTGCTAGACTATCAGACTGGGCCAAGACTAATAAAAATAAAAAATTAATGATAAAAAATATCTCCAAAGCCAGTACATGCACGCCATACATCAACACTATTTTTTTATAATTATTTTTTATTTTTTGGATTTTTTAGTTTGTTCTCAAAAAATATATATCTTAAAATAAAATTTATGAATACTAAAATTAAAGTGAATTAATTTAATGAAATAAAGATATACCATAAAATGGAATTAGTAAATCCCAAAAGTAAAGTGAATTAATTTAAATCGTAATTGGGAACATGAAATCTTGATTGGGAATAATAAATTCTAATTGATAATAAGAAACTCTAATTACATATATTAAATCATAATTTAGATGTAATAAGTTCATATAATTAATGTAGTAGGATGATAATTTTAATACTACGACTTTCTTATGATTGCATGAGTCCGATGTTGCGCCTTCAATAATGTATATGAAATAAATAAATGGTTATTATTTATTATAAAAAAACCTTAAATGATAATAATAATAATAATAATAATAATAATAATAATAATAATAATAATAATAATAATAATAATAATAATAATAATAATAATAATAATAATCCAAAGTATCATAAGCTGTTGCTTTGGTGGGCTAAAAATAAAACTGACAAGTCGAGCTAATTAATTAGATATAATGATAGTGTATACCTACCCCGTCTTTTCATGTCGGACTATTCGGATTTTCGAAAATTTATATGGTTTCTGTTACTATTTTGAAATGTTCTAATTATATACTCTCATAACTATAAGTAATATTAATTTTTATAATAATGTACAAATATATCATTGTTAGTTCTTGAAAATTAAAAACTAATAACTTTAATTTTTTAAAATTATTAATTTTAAATAAGAATAATATTGAAAATTAAGATTTAATATCTTATTTTCATAAATAAATATTTTCATGGAGTTAGAATTCTCGAAACAGTAAATTAAATTTTGTAAAATAACAAGCAGTACACTATTTACCATAGTGTAGACACGCACAAAACACACGAATACAGGATTGACTTGAAATAGTAAGAAAATGCCAAGTTATGATGTCGGAGCATATGATATGATTGGCTTCAAAACACGTTATGCCCGACGTGTTTGATGTAAGTGCCTCCTAAAAAACGTCCATGTTATACAGACACGAAATTTTGTATTTAATTTGATAAAACATAAAATATGTATAAATAAAATAATTTTTTAGATTAAAATAGATTTTCATGGATCAAATATTTATTTCTCTTCTGATTAATCACCCCGAGAACGATATTCAAGTGGTCTTCAAAATTTTTGGGGAAGATTTATATCATCGATCTTCTTTGACTTGGTCTTTAATCTTGATAACGTAATCGATCTTCTTTGACTTGATCTTTAATCTTGATAACGTTAATTCGGAGACCGACGCCTTGTTTCCGGATCAAACACCAATTTTGGGGATGAATTTGACGAATAACGCATTTGACTACTTTGTTTATGGATCAAGGCCGTCTTCGGGGTGAATTTGGTGAAAAATGCATTTGAATGCCTCAAGAACACCATGATTTCTGGTGTATTTTTCAACTGATATTGAGACTTATTTATAGTTGTAGGGAGGGAGATTTAGGGGCTGATGTGGCACAATCTAATTGACTATTGAAAATTGATATATATATTTTTAAATATATTTACTTGTTGTAAAAAAACTTGATGTTTATCATATAAATAATATTGTTATTATTTAAATACTTTATCTAATTTTAGATTTCATATTATTCTAAAACTAAATAAATATATAAAAATCAATAAAAAATATTATTTATAATTCTTTAGATTTTCGTTTTCTACACATGTAAAAACTCAAAGGTCGTCGATCATTTGTAAAATTCATACGAAAAATTTAAAAAAGAAAAGAAAAAACTTTAAAATTATTTGACGATAAACAATATAAAATATTTCAATTTATGAAATTTTTTAAAAGCTCATCAATAATTTATTAATGATTCATAAATATTTTTAATATTTTAAAAATTATTAATAATATCATAAGAAAAACATATATAAAATATACAAACTCATTAATCATTATTAAAATACTTACTTAAAGGATGGTATATTTTTTTACAAATGATATATGTTCAAAAAATATAATAGTATCTGATCCTAAAGGAAAGGAAGGGTAATTTAATTTCTTATTTAGAAATACATTTAAGCAAATTTGTGTATTTGATTTACTAGATAATTACATAATGTCATAATAAAATTGATTCATAAATTTAAATTTCATTCATATTTTATTCTTGTAGATAAATACCAACTAAATGAATGATAATATTTATTACATTCCATTACCAAGTTTTTTATATTCTCAACTAATTCAATTCCAGCACGCATACGTGCCCTTAGTGCAAAACAAAAGGTATAGTCGTGGGCTAATATCTAATGGCGATTTATCATTTAGTTTACTCAATAATAAATAGGTATATAAGTACAGGCGCGCGGGTCAAGATCGGATCGGAATTAACAGTTAGGTGGCTAAAATTACTAAATATTTATAATTATATGAGAAGCACTTGGATGCACCAGGTGCACCATCAGACACATTGATCGGGTCAATGTGTTGATCCGGTCAACTCCAAAATAGAATATTGAAAATCAGTATGGACTGTAACACTATGTATTGGAAACATATTTAATATATATTGGATATATATAATTTATATATACAATTGTTCTACATTTCCATTATTTTGTACTCTATGTTTTTCCTTCATACTAGATTTTCAAAAAATATTAAATAGGTTTATATTTGTAAAAGAATGTTTTAACAATTTCAATTAAAAAATATGATTATAATTTTGGGATATTTCAAAAATTAAAATAATGAATTATAATAATTATGGGAGGGAGGGAGACGACATTTATCTTTGTTGAGATAGCTGTGGTTCAGTGCTTCAGACATTTGCTTTTGCATGAGCTGCTTGGCTTGCATGCAACTACAGGAGTTACACGTCAGCATCTCACGTGTTGTGAATCTTAATCTTGCAAGACCACAGCTCAATCCATGTGTTCGACTCCTCACCATGCAGCAGAAGATCCTAGCCGTCCAAGCAAACGCATGAGGATTGAGGAGCTCCACCGTTAGATTTCGATAGATATTTTCTTTCTTCTAATAAGTGTGTATAAATAGAAAAAGCACAAAATGTAATTCAATAACTGAAAATAACTGATGTGCTAAGCTGAATATAGCTAAGACATTTTTCCGCATTTTGTGTACTGATCTTTGATTTACAGAAATATGAATACATTTCTTCAATCTACTTTCAATTTCTTCATGGTACCAGAGCCATAATCTTCTGGTTTTGAATTTTCATCGATTGATGTTTTGATTCACCGATTGTGAATCATTTAATTTGAAGGTTCCACCGATTAAATCCGTGAGAGTTTTCTGATCTCAAGGTGTTTGATAAAATGCCAAAGCAAAATCGAATAATGCCTTGGAACAAACTTGTTCTCGAGGAGCGAGGCTTTCATGTTGAAAACGATGATGATGACGAACAGGCGGAGAGCAGTCATCGATCAAATGCAAATGTTAATACTGGCGTGGGTGCAACATATCTTGGAACGAGAAATGATAATCAAAGGGAGATAACTTCTTATAGAGCTCAGAGCAATGACGTCTTGCACCTACACCCTAATGATCATCCAGGTATGCTGTTAACTACGGATCTTCTTACAGGAAAAAATTTCCACAGCTGGTCTAGGGATATTAAACGAAGTCTAGTTGCTAAAAACAAGTTGGATTTTATTAATGGTAGCTTGCTAGAACCAACTGAAGATTCCGTAGATTACAAACAATGGTTACGTGTAGATTACTTGGTGTTTTCGTGGATTATAAATTCAATTTCAAAGGAATTAGGACGTGGATTTCAGCATATAGACACTTCCAAAGATCTTTGGGATGAACTAAATAGAAGATTTGGGAGATCGAATGGACCGCGTATTTACAAGCTTAGAAGAGAATTGACCACATATTCACAAGGAAATCAGTCGGTTTTACTGTATTATCACAATTTGCAGAGTTTGTGGGATGAAATAAATCTGCTAGTTCCTAGTCATGTATGTACGTGTGGAGCTTCTGATTTGACGAAGAAAAATGAAGAATGTGAACATTTAATGCAATTTCTGATGGGTTTAAACGATTCATTTGAGGCTATTAGGAATCAAATACTTATCCTTGATCCACTGCCGTCCGTGAGCAATGCTTATGCAATGATATTGCAAGTAGAAGACCAGAAGGAGGTTTCTACTTGTTATGCTGACATTAATGAGCAGAATGTTCTTTACTCAAATCAGAAGGGAAATCCTGGAAAGTATGATGGATATAAAAGAAGGCTGAACAAGGAAGAGAAACAAAAATTAAAGTGTAGTCACTGTGGGGGTAAAGGTCATGAGAAAATTGATTGTTTTGACATTGTTGGAGTACCCGATTGGTACAAAAGATTCAAGGTTGATAAAGGGAGATCCAATAGAGCTAATTGTGTTGATAATGATGATTTGATGAGCAGTAAGGATGATGTAGGAAGTCAAATGGGAAATGATCAACCTCCTGAGCTGAATAGGATCATACAAGAGGAAATTGAGAGATATCTTGGGAATTATTTTAAAGGTGCAAACACAGGAGGTGGAAATTCTCAAAATATGGCAGCCAACTTGGTAGATGTAGGAGATTCACATGATCAAACTGATGCTGTCATGAGCCATTATGCCTTTGGATTGCCTCAAGATGCTCAACCAACTGATTGGATAGTGGATTCAGGTGCAAGCATACACATGTGCTATAATCTATCTCTCATGCACACAATGAAGAAGCTAGCAGAACCTTAGAAAATATTTCTACCAGACGGTTCTAACTTACTAGCTCACTACTGTGGAGAAGTACAATTGAATGAAGATATTCTGTTACAGAATGTACTTTTTGCCCCATCCTTTACACATAATCTTATCTCAGTGGGGCAAATGGCTAAAGATCTACAAGGGAAAGTGTTTTTCCTTCCATCACATTGTCTGATTCAAAACCAAACAAATGATCATATCCTGGGAATAGGGAAGTTGAAAGGTAGATTGTATGTTTTTAGACACATGGCTCCAGAAAGAATCTGTTCTGCTCAACTTAGGAAGGACATAACTTTATAGCAATGGCATGAGTACCTTGGTCATCCCTCAACTGGTAGCATGCGGCATATGCCTCATCTGAAAAGATCTTATTCAGACACAGGTTTTTCAGATTTTGATTCTTGTGAAATTTGCTATAGAGCAAAACAACAAAGGCAGTCTTTCCCTCTCTTGCAGAGAAGAAGTGATACACCATTTGAGATGGTCCATGGAGATTTGTGGGGCCCTTACAGAGAAGAAAATATTTCAAATACTGCGTACATTCTTACTCTAGTTGAAGACCATTCGAGGTCTACTTGGACATATTTGGTGCAGTCTAAGACATAGGTATTCACAGTGCTTAGAAGCTTCATAGCTATGGTGGAGACTCAATTTGGTTCAAAGCTTAAAATATTTAGATCAGACAATGGGACCGAATTTGTTAATTCGGCTGTCACTCATCTGTTTCAGGGCAAGGGAATCATACACCAAAAGTCTTGTGTCTACAGCTCACAACAAAACGGGGTTGTAGAGCGGAAGCACAAGCATCTCCTACAGGTGGCAAGGGCCCTCATGTTCCAAAGTAAGTTGCCCAGCAAGTTTTGGTCATATTCTATTATTCATGCTACATGGTTAATAAATAGGACTTCCTCTGCCATTCTTGACTGGATTTCTCTTTATGAAATTCTGCTACATAAAACTCCAGAGCTGCACCTTATCCAACCATTTGGATGTTTAAGCTATGCAGCTAATGTCTTCCCTTCAAAATCGAAGTTTGATTCCAGATGCTATAAATGCATATTTTTGGGTTTTGCTGTCAACAGGAAAGGCTACATTCTCTACAATCTAGATGATAGCAAAATACTCATTTCTAGAGATGTTAAATTTGTCCCAAGTACTTATCCTTTACAAGATACAGCCTCAGTACCTCATTTACCCTTTCCTAGTTTTGATGATTCGCCACCGCTGCCAAAACCTGACTCACTACCTATTTCTCCTGCTCAGGACTCTTCACTTCATATTCCATCTAATTCAACCCTTGTTCCCTCACCCATACCTTTACCTAGAAGAAGTCAGAGACTTGTACACCCTCCTTCTTACTTGAAGGATTATATATGTTCAGTGTTTCTTCCTCATGTTCCTGAATTTTCCTCTCACACTACACCGCTCACATTCCCTTTTATCTCAGCGACCTCCTTTACTCCAGCATATCACTCTTTTTTGCTGAATGTTGATTCTTTGACAGAGCCTTCTTCTTATAAAGAGGCTAGCAGATATGTTGAATGGACCAATGCTATGGATCAAGAGCTTCTTGTACTTGAATCCAATCATACCTGGGAATTAACTCCTCTTCCTCCTGGTAAACGGGCAATTGGATCTAAATGGGTTTATAAAGTTAAATTGAATTCTGATGGGACGGTGGAGAGGTTTAAAGCGCGCCTTGTTGCTAAGGGTTACAAACAGGAGTATGGGCCTGATTATGAAGAAGTATTTTCTCCAGTTGCTAAACTAGTGACTGTGAGACTTTTTATTGCTCTTGCTACTGCCTATTCTTGGCCCCTTCATCAAATCGATGTAAACAATGCATTTCTTCATGGTCATTTGAGTGATGAAATCTATATGCTTCCTCCACAGGGGTATCACAAAGCTCAACCGAATCAGGTGTGCAAACTAATCAAGAGCTTGTATGGACTAAAGCAAGCCTCCAGGGAATGGAACATCGAATTCAGTAAGATGCTATTTTCTCTTGGTTTTATTCAGTCCCCAGATGATAATTGCTTGTTCCTGAGGAGAAGTGGGGATCAGTTTGTGGCTTTGCTTGTGTATGTGGATGACATCCTCATCACTAGTCCCTCTCTTGAAGCTATTACTGCCCTTAAATGTGCTCTTCATTCTGCTTTCACCATTAAAGATTTAGGTGATGCCAAATTTTTCCTTGGTGTTGAAATTGCTAAGGGGCATGATGGCACATATCTTAGCCAACGCAAGTACATCCTTGACTTGCTTGATTCTGCTGGGCTCATGGGTTGTAAACCAGTTTCTACACCCTTTCCACCGGGTCTTTATCTTGCTGCTTCTTCTTCCCCTATGGCTGAACCTGACAAATACCGCAGACTTGTTGGAAAATTGCTATATTTAAATCTCACTCGTCCCGATCTTTCTTACTCAGTACAACAACTCAGTCAGTTTGTTTCTTGTCCTTCTTTGTGTCATTGGGAGGCTGCTTTACATGTCCTTCGCTACCTTAAGGGGTGTCCCTCTCTTGGTCTCTTTTTCAGCTCTTCTTGTTCGTTTTCTCTCACTGCCTCTTGCGATGCTGACTGGGGTTCTTGCCCAGATACTAGGCGTTCTCTCACTGGATACTATGTGTTTCTTGGCTCCTCTCTCATTTCTTGAAGATGCAAGAAACAAACCACTGTTTCCATGTCGACCGCCGAAGCCGAATATAGGAGTATGAGTGCTACTGTCAAAGAATTGATGTGGATTCATTATCTCTTGCAAGGATTTCATATCCAGATTCCTCTACCTTTATCTCTCTTCTGTGACAATCAAGCTGCCGTTCATATCACGAAGAATCCAGTCTTTCATGAGAGAACTAAGCATCTCGACTTAGATTGTCACTTCTGTCGTGAGCAATTTAAGAAGGGGTTCATTTCTCCTCTCTTTGTCTCTTTCCAGAATCAATTAGACGATTTATTCACCAAATCCCTTCCCAGTCCTCGCTTCCGTTTTCTCCTATCCAAGATGAGTGTTGCCGATCTTCATCGGGCTCATCTTGCGGGGGGTGTTGAGATAGCCGTGGTTCAGTGCTTCAGACATTTGCTTTTGCATGAGCTGCTTGGCTTGCATGCAACTACAGGAGTTACACGTCAGCATCTCACGTGTTGTGAATCTTAATCTTGCAGGACCACAACTCAATCCATGTGTTCGACTCCTCACCATGCAGCAGAAGATCCTAACCGTCCAAGCAAACGCATGAGGATTGAGGAGCTCCACCGTTAGATTTCGATAGATATTTTCTTTCTTCTAATAAGTGTGTATAAATAGAAAAAGCACAAAATGTAATTCAATAACTGAAAATAACTGATGTGCTAAGCTGAATATAGCTAAGACATTTTTCCGCATTTTGTGTACTGATCTTTGATTTACAGAAATATGAATACATTTCTTCAATCTACTTTCAATTTCTTCAATCTTTGGGCATTTATTCTTCTGATTTGAAATTAAAGGTAGGATAGCAGGGTTTAGACCTAAAATGATCTAATCGAATTATCAAGAATGGTCACTCAAATAAAAAATGTTTAATATAATACTATTGTGAGACCTTTTCGATTATGATTTACTGATTTACATATATAGAGGGCCCTACAAACACTAGAACTAGGATCGTGATATTTATTTACAATTGCAACCATATAGAAGATCGAGCTTTCCGTCCCCGCCTACTAATTAATTGATCATTACATCAAAAAATTGCAATGACAGATTGAGAGACAATCTTCCCCACACGCAGCAGCCACATGTGTATATATAAGTACATATGTATACCACTTTCTATCCTCCACAAACCATATATATAATATATAATATCAAGAAGAGGAGAAACACTCGCATCTCCTCTCACTTCAACTCCCTCTGTTACACAAATCTATACATATCATCGATACATATTTTCCATATAATACACACACACACACGTACATATATATCATATAGTAATTAATTTGGAACTCTTTTCTTGTATAAATTTGTGATGATGGAAAATTCTGATGAGTGTTTAACGTTGGAGCTCATACGGCAACACCTTCTGGAAGACTTCAGTTGTGCAGACTCCTTCCTGGACGTTTGTTTATCTGATGTTTCCCCTTCATCGCGGTCGGATTTCTTTGAGGTCGAAGAAACGAAGCCCCAAATCAGCATCACCTATTCATCGGATGCGACCACAAATGAAATTTCTCCTGTCAAACCCGCCCCGGAGAGCATGTTTCCATTCGGGTCAGGTAGAGGGGGAAGGCATTACCGGGGAGTGAGGAGGCGGCCGTGGGGCAAGTATGCAGCGGAGATCCGAGACCCGACCCGGAAAGGGAGTCGGATCTGGTTGGGGACTTACGACACTGATGTTGATGCTGCCCGGGCTTATGACTGCGCTGCCTTTAAGATTAGGGGAAGTAAGGCCATCTTGAACTTCCCCATGGACGCCGGTAAGTCGGGGCCGCCGGCATCCGCCGGCCGGAAGAGGAGGAGAGAGAAGCAATCCCACGGCGGTGCTAAGCCGAATCCCTCATATTGATGTATGACTGTATGTTCGGATACAAAAAGTCAAGCCATCATGTTGATCGAAAGAGCATTAAGAGTTGAGACATGCAAAATCTTTTCTATTGTCAACTGATTATGATGTAGTAAAGCAGACATAATTTTTATTTTCTCGGGTTTGAGGAGAAATGTGTGCCACCTATTTCTAGGTATAATTAAAAAGTTTTCTTTATTATTAGTCCATGGATATTCATTCTACCCCTGTTTAATAGCCCGTAAATCATATAGAAAAGACATGTCATACTTAAAAAATCAGATATTTCATGTTGAATTTGAAATTCTTAAACTCAAATTTATACCACTCAACCACTGAATCATTCAATCCGGAAAAAAAAAAAAAAAAAAAAAGAGTTATCTTCTTTTGTAATGGAACATACTGTACAAAATCTTGGTGGTATTATTAAGAAGTATTGGTAGACGTTGCTTTCTCGATAAACTCCTAATGACAGTTTGAACTCGTGACATTATTTGCTATCACAAATTCATCTAATTTATTAATTACGTTACCCAAATGCAAAATGGGGCAGTGCTTTTGTTTTGATACGCAGTATATTGTCTCAAATGTTGCACTTGTGTATATAAAAAATGTACATGTTACAATATGCGAATTCTCCAAATAGAAATTTTGATTCGTCACTTTTTTAATATTATAAATACTAGTATTACACCCGTGCGATGCACGAATGAGATATGTATATATACTTAATATTTTATTAAAATTAATACTCAAGTCAAATGTAAGAAAAAAAATGTTAATTCGAACATGGTTTTTCACTGAAAAATTAATTTTTTCATCATTTTTAAGTAAGATCACTCATAACACAATGATCCTCACATCCTAACTATTTAAAAAAGAAAAAAACACAATTAACACATTGTCTACAGCAGGGGCAGAACGGGGGTGGGTGGGTGGGGGGGGGGGGGGACAATTCGATCTCCCAATGAAAAATTGGTTCCACTCTTGATCTGCAATTATATTTTCCAAACATGATATCCATTACAATAGGTTTTAATTACCACAATATTTATAGCTTAGTATTCATAATCTTATAATTGTAAGACACTGTTGAATTCCAACTTGTAAAAATGATTTTAATTCAAAAATACATTTCATAATTTTATAGACTATACATTTGAATCATTGATCGCAATATTTATATTTTTTAAATATGAGAATATTTCCACCGATGATTGACGTAATCTTTGAAGTACCGATCTTAAAGATGTGTTTAATTATATAGTTTATTGTTAATTATTATTGTTCATTGTTTAGATTATTCTTCAAACTTCACAATTCACATGTTCAATATATATTAGCATTTTCTATAGCTAGTAGTGATTTACAATTTGTTAGTAGTAGTAGCAGCTGCAGCAGCAGCAGCAATGGTAGTAGTGGTAGTAGTGGTAGTAGTAATAATACTAATAAATATACTAATAATAATAATAATAATCTATTTAATGATTTTCAAATATATAATAAATATACAATACAACCATCAAATACAACAACAATAGTGATAAATTCAAATCATAATCATATTTCAATTTTTAAGATATGTAAATACACATCAAATTTTAAAATAAATATGCTTAATTTTTTTTGTTGGCTTTACTTTCGATCAAAATTTATTCAATATGAAAATATTTGGACAAATTCGATTTTGCAATAAATTAAACATATAAACTATATACGTTGAAGATATAAGATTGAGATAAATGGTCCAAAAATATATTTATTATTTTCTTTTAAAAATTTCAAATAACAACAGTATATTCTTTATGATTATCTAGTTAGAGTAAATATCAATAAAATATATATAATATATTTTGTACTTCAAACCATAAAATATAACTCAATTACATTTTTGAATATTAATTATTTAATATATCTATTAAAGTGTTTCTAAATACACCATACATTTTTTTTTATTATACACCAATATTTAATTTAATTTAAAATAAATAACTACTAATTTACTTAAATATCCCTTTAAAAAATATTTAAAAATTAATTAAAAATAAATTTCAAAGACAAAAAAGCCCTATAAAAAATAAATATTTTTATAAGTTCAAAAGTCCTTTTCTATAAAAATTAATAATTTTATTTTTTATTTCAATTTTTTCGTTTATAATTAATGAGCAATATAAATTATAATTGTCATGCCTTTTGTCATATGTATTTATTTGTTTTTATTTGATATATGTGTAATTCATTTATTGCAATAATAATATTACTATGAGAGTTTTCCATATAGATGCCTTTGAATGATTAATTATTTCTTATTCTCAAAAAATTGTTAGGTGTTTTTATTAGAGGGACTACATCTAAGTAAATTTGATAACTACATTATAAATATATATTTTTTTGGGTTTGTGTGTGAGAGTTGAATAAAATTTACCCCAAAAAAATATCAAATATATGAAATATAAATTCATAATTACAGTAGGTTATTATCAATATGCATCATACCACACAAATAATAGTTCGTTATAATTACATAAAAATGAAAAATATAAGAGTCCAATCCGAACTTAGATTGACAAAAAAAGAGTCCACATTACAGTTTATTACATTAACAAAACTAAGAATAAAAGACATAAAAAAACATACATTTTGTTTATATGTTTCATTGCACATCATTTTCGTCAACCCGTATATTTCATCTCTTTGCCTTCTTGTTCGAAGTCTCACAATTAATTACAATACACAAATGAAAGCTTTTGATCTAAAGCGATCGCTTTACCCTTAAATGATATATATCTCTAAGAGTGAAGCCTTGCAAGTTTCTGCAAATACCAAGATTGATGTATCAATCAATTTTATTTTAACAAAAAATGTAAGTTGTAAATATGTAATAGGTAAGATGTAAATATGTATACATAATTAAATCAAGGTACCAAACACACATGGATTATATGCAAACCAAACTAACAAAAAAAAGTATTGAAAATGTAAATGTTGCGTACACTTATATATAGGCTGCAACAAAAAAAAAATTGACTATAAATGGTTTTAATTTAAATTAAAAATTGATATACAAAGATAATATTGGAAAATTGGTGTAGAAAATCTTACAATCAAATTTGATCTTTATCTTATTTATTTATTATTATGGAAACGTATTTTGGTTTATTTAAAACATTAAAATCAATTGTTATGATTCCTTGAAATTAAAATATATATATATATAATTTATAATACATTAACATAACTAAATATTTCTATAATCTATTTAGGTAATATCCAGAATCTAAATATTTTCTTTTTATATAATACATATACATATATCTATATACCGAGGTTTTTGTTAAATATATTCAGCCCTAATTAACTGCAATGTTATACAATAAAAAAAAAAATATTTATTTATGACCGAATGTGCAACATATATATAAATTTTTTTATATTTATGAAAGTATGTTAATATTTAATTATTTACACATAAAATAAATATTTTTTACTATAAAATAATTTTTTTCCATTTTCGGAAGATGCAAATAGACAGGAAATTCTAATTTTCTAATTGCGGCCATGGTCTTGTTATTATATATTATATAGATGTACCAATATAATATATATTCAGTAAATATATATAATATAGGAATTGAATATTTGCTAGCTAGGGTAATGTTATTACAGTGATGAGCCTACATAACATATATCCATGTAATATGTCCATGCATTTTAATATATATATATATATATATATATATATATATGTATATTAGTGTTGTTATTTAAAGAAAATTGAACCTGGCGACCATATATATATATATATTTAAATCAATTATTGGGGTAAGAATATATTTAAGAAATATATTGCATGATTTATGGTATGATTAAGATATATTGTGTTTATCTCTTTATTTATATATTTAATTATAAATTATTTATTCAATAATTATTATTATTATTTCAATTAAAAAACATTAAAATAGTTGATTTTTTTAGTCAATATAATTGATTGGACGATAAATTATGAAAAATTTAATTAAATATAATAAGTTAAATAATAGGCTGATAGATTATTTTTCTCTTTTAATTGAAATAAATATTTACAATTAATTGATTCCATAATTGATCGAGTGTTTTATATAAAATTAATTTAAATTTTTTGTGTGCAAATATTTGGGAGATTAGTGTGTATATTTTTGTAATATGGTGCCATTTTTTTACTGTATTTATGTTACAAATATGATGGGATGATATTATGAAAATAAATCAATATATATTACAATCTATAGTATTCATGGTAATTTTACAATTTATTAGTATCTCTTAGTATAAATAATAATACATACTATATATAGCGATTTGCAATATAATTTTACGAAAAATTGCAAACCAATCATTAATTAAGATGTATATTAAGATTAAGATGTGTGTATTCATAGAAAGAGAATATATATTCCATTATTTGTGTAATATAATTAATTAATTTTGTAGATTTTATTACTTAATTGCATAATTATTTACATATGTATAATTATATCACTATTATTAGAAAATTATTTTAGACGGGAAAACTAATTATTTCTATTTCTAGCCACTATCTTACTTTTAGATATAATATAGAATATAGATATATATTTGATGATTTTAACTACGGGCCATCCCTATAAAATGGTTGAGTGTCATCATCATCTCCATCCAGCTCATAGTGATAGTATCGCATTACATCAATAGTTGATTAATATGGTTCGAAAATCGAAAGCCAAAATAAAAAAAAATAAATTACACTTTGAATTCTTTTTAAAAAATAACTTATTTTTAAAAAAAATTAATAAAATGGTACCCACTTTTTTAAGAAAATTCAAATCTAACATTTAATCAATTTTACGACCCCAAAATCATATATGAATTGATTGTATTTTAATATTTCTATTTTCCCAACCGCATAAAAAAATTATTCAATCAAGAAATATTAAAATATAATTAATTACATACGATTTTCGGCCATAAAATAAATAAAATGTTAGATTTGTAATATTTTTGAAAAAGTACGTACTGTTTTTTCTAATTTTGAAAAAGTGAGCTATTTTAAAAAAAATTAAAGAGCCCAACATATAGGTATTAAATTGTATTTTTCCTGCAAAAGAAAATAAATCACAACAAAATTAATAGCTAATTGATCACGCCATATTCTCTAGGTAAGAATAATATGTTGGCCAAAAATTTTCTTGTAAATGTAAAGGTTTTTTTTTTTTAAGAAGAAAGATCAATTAAATTAAATAAAAGACCGTTCAATGGACACAACCTCAGACAAATAATTTCCGGGACAACAACGGTGTAGGAAAAAATGTAAAATTATTAATAGCTAATTTTGCAAGAACATGAGCCATGACATTTGTGTTCCATCGAGCCCACGAGTAATAACTTCCGCCAAAATGGAGTTATAGATTGTAACGACCCAAATTTTTTTAAAATTAATCGTTACCTTTTATATAAAATGTAGTTCGAAAATATTATTTATTAGTACTTGTTAATTTAAAATATTTTGTTACGTTCTTATAAATCGCGCCTACATTATTATTTTTTCATCATCATCATTGAGCTTAGTGGAACTTTTATATCTTTTGAAATTAAAACATTTTATATAAGTTGATCCATTTTCAAATTTTTACATAATATTATTGCAATGAATAATTATTTGAAAGTGTACACAGATTATATAGCTATTTTATTTTGTAAAGCTAATTGGATTTTAAATATTTTAAATGAGTTCATTAATTAATTAATTATCTTTAGGTTATCTCAAGTATTTATTTTATTTTAAGTAAATATTTAAATAATTATTCTTTTCATTTTCCCATATTAATCTCTAACATTAACCATCAAACCTTTTCACTATCCACCATTATCTTAGAATTTATTTCTATCCTTTAATCTCAAACTTTTCACTTCCATTCCTATCACTATAAAAAGAGACTCAATGATTTATTCTCAACACACCAAAAATAATCTTCTAAAGCCATCCAAGAAAAAGGATTTGCATTCATCTCTTTTCGGTATGCATTTTTTATTTTAACATTTCCCACATGCATTATGTTGGTGGAGGAAGAAATATAAGATTTGTGATTTTTTGTGGTTGCTTTGAGAGAGAGAGAGAGAGAGTGTAGGGGGGAGAAGATGGTCAGTTTTGAGATTAATGTTTCTAGGTTGTTTATTGTTTGTGAGGGAGGAGGAGAGATTAACTATTTATTTTTGTTGTTCTCGTAAAAGAAAGTTGCATTGAAAAGAAGACTTTTTTCTTCTTTATTTATCGTAATGGATTTGGGTGTAATTTTTATCAATATTATTTTAGGTTGCTGAGAGGGATTATAATGAGGGTTTAGAGGAGATTAGTTGGGTATAAATCCATGCATCATTATTTTTGTCAAAATTATACTATTTTATTGAATCATATCTTTCATACAAATTATTGTAAACTTATTATAATTTATTTATATTTATCTAACTATTTATTTATTATATTTTATGTTAATGCTTATATATTTTATTTATTATTAGGCGACGCGTGGACTTAACTAATCCGTGTTATTTTTCAAAGTCAAGTTCAAGTCAAGTCAAGGTGGAGAATACAATGTGACGTAAATTATTATTTATCCTTGCTATGCTCTTATGCAGGTTCGCAATTATTAATCTACGGGTTACAACAATTATTATTAGCTAACGAGCTGCATATGTCCCGATATTATTAACCGCGGGCTAACCATATTATAATTTGTTATGACTGTATAACTTGGATAAATGTATTCACCACTGAGTCAATAGCACTTACCCCAAAGCTATTATTCATTTTTCGGGTTGATGATTTACTCGAACGATGTGCGTGGTGACGTGTGATGATGGATTTCTAAAGAGCTTTTATTATTTAGCTTCCGCTATATAATGATATTAAATATTTTATATTTTAGTAAAAGTGACGTCTCTTCTTTAATATTTTTATTATTTTATTTTATAAAAATTGGGGCGTGACATAGATAGCTCGGTCTGTAAGAGAGATCATCACTGCTATTTTGCAGCTTTTGTAGGATCCCTTAACAGTCATATTCGATGATGACTTTCCAGCCTCTAAGTGCCCTTGCCAGCATGCGAGCCCCTTCGTAATCTCTAGGCAAACCTTTGAAATAAGTCTCTTACACCTCGTTCCAACAACCTCACCATCCATATCTCTGATAACAACTCTTATTCCAATTCTACCATTTGGGTGAACATGCACATCAACATTGCTAGTTGTGTATTAATAGTTATGAATTCATTGAATAATTAAAGCAAAACAGTCAAATATGTACGCGGAGAGTTGAAGGAGGATCCAATTAGGTTCTTGGGCTTAATTAAATACTTAATTGAAGCCTAATGAGTTGGATTAAATGATCAAAGTCTGTGAAAATCCAAAACCTAATACGAAAATAGCTTGGGTCGACCCGGAAAGCTTCGGTCGACTGAGCTGACATGCGGTCACTTCGCGCTAAAAAAGAATTTGTAATTTTCCTAATACCCACAGTAGGCATAGCCAGCATATGAGTACAGGGTCGATCCCACATGGAGCTGTGCAACTTTACTTTCCGATGTCACTAGTTATAAAAGGGGTTTTGTGTATTGTCATGGTCACAACAACTAAAATAAATAATCCTGAAATAAACAAGTAGAGAGAATTAAACAATAACACATTCTGGGGTTGAACTTGAATCAAATTTAACAAACACACACTCGATCATGGGCACGCTAATTTCTTATATGAACTTAGTCATCCAGTTATACTTATCGGATCTCTCACTGTATAACCTTACCTATCATTTTAGTTTGGATTTAAAAGTGATCTCTCTTCCATTAAATCCATAATCGATCACCCATACCTGGTCTCCCTTAAACATATAAATGATAAGAAGCTTTGAGCCATAGACAGACCTAGATTTATTGTGAATACTAATCTCTCGTGTGCCCACAACAACCCGCCATGCACAAGCTAGCATTAGGTTAACACACAACTACGATTCATCAACCATATTAGCTTTAGCGTGCCCAACTCAATTAAGGAGTGATCAGCCACAATAATCAAATTAAACACCCTCACACCTCGCATAAATTCAAAACATGGTGAAAATCAATTCATACAGTGTTATGCCCATAAGGCCTCACGAGTTCTAAGGGTTTGTTAAATCAACATCGTTGTTCAATCCCAGAATAAAAGATCTAGCCACTCATGCTAAATATAAAAGTAAATACTGAATTAAGCGACATGGTAAATAAATAAATTTACTTGAATTGAAAAAGGTGTCCAACACCAACGTTGAGCAAAAATAGCATTAAAGGGAAATCCTACGTCCTATGGGCATAAGGCCCGAAATTATTCTTGCTACCAAAGCAACTAAAATGCAAAAAATAAAAATACAGAAATGTAGTGCAGAAAATAGATTTTCCAGTGTCTGTGTTCTATCAGTCGAACTGGTATTTAAGGGTGTACAAAAATCAAATCAAATCCCCAAAAAATGAGGATCTTCAACTATCTGTCAGATCTCTTATGCCCGCAAGAATCTGGGTGGATAAGGCATACCTTTAGTTGATTGGCTAAATCTTGAATTTTCAGGGATCTTAGTCTATCTCCAGTAGGTAATCTTCAACCTTGATCATATCTCCAAAAAACCTTATCCATCTAACCTCCTTCTGATTTTTCCGCTTGTGCCCTCTTCACTGCCTCTTCTGAATCTTCGCGAGTATTGTGGGCATGGGATCATCTGCTCAACCTAATCCTTATCTGATATGGTCATACCACTTCTCTCTGTTCATATTTTACTGATGAAGTTCTCATATGCCCATTTCATCCATTTTAGTTGGATGAAATGGGCATATGAGAACTGTAGTGCAGAAATGTAGTGTCTGTGCAGATGGCAAGTCTATGTCTTCTTCTCTCTCTCTCTTGTTATATTCTAAGTGTATATCTCATGTGTGTGGCTCTATCTCGGCATGTATTACTTGGAGATTTTTTATATCTAGGTTAAAAATCCTAAATTGGAGATACAAATCACATTCCCGTGGATTCGCACACATGGATTGACCGAGATAGTTAGGTCGACCCAGAGCCCAGAACTTGCACAGGGTCGACCCGGGTGATTTGGGTCGGGTCGACCCAGCCCTTAAGAAATTGCACTGGCTTGGGTCGAACCATGCTTTCCAGGTCGATCCAAGCGTATTTTGCACTGGACATCGAATTTCTTCGGGTTTTGATCATTTAATCAAGTCCATTAGGTTTTAATTGATTATTTAATTAAGCCCAAGAGCCTAATTAAATACTCTTCAACTCCTCTTGTCCGTATTTAATTGTTTTGCTTCAAATATGCAGCAAAATCACAACTATTACTGTAAAACTAGTAAACACATCAAAAACTCCAAATGATAATAATATAAACACAAAAGGTATTTAAAATACAAAATTCATATAATAAACATCATCAATTTATATCTAAAAGTTGTGTAAAATACACAGCTGTCAGTTATGCTGTCCAAATTTCTGGAGAAAATAACGTATTCTTATTTCCAAAGCTTTTTTATTTAATTGATAATCATTCCAAACCGCTATTATTTTTAAGTGACACCCCTGTCATTCATTTATTATCCTTTCGGGAGCGAGACATTATAGAATGGTAGCTTGCAACTCTACAAACTTGTCTCTTTATTTGAATATATATCTTAGTGCTTATATGAGTTCCATTTTAGTTCTAAAGACTCTAATCAACAACCCACAACTCATCATCATTCCGCATCTTCAACGAAAACTAAGGTATCGTAGAATAAAATATTTTTGGTTGTTTTTCTATAACCTTTGAAATACAGGAAAAGTTGGAAAATTTTGGGCAAGCAAAGGAAGTTGGCATCATTTCCCTTATATAAAGGGATTTGGAGAGCGTTTGTGAAACACCATGGATGAACTGAAATTTAAAGTGAAATATGTTCGAGTAAGCATAAGTCTGATGGTTTAAAAGTTTAGATCTTCTAAACTATTTAAAAGACAATTTAAAGTGATTCCAAAAATTATTTACAGGTTCTTTATTACAGTTTTGAAAATTTTATTACATGAACATGTATAAAATATTTCTATAGATTTTTAAACCTATGTTTTGGCTCATAAAACTCTTCTCTTATGGAAAGAAAAATCTACTGCAAAGAATGCATGGGCATGCTAGATGTTGAATATAGTTGGAGATAGACTATAGTATGCTTGAACTCAAGAGTACTTCTAAGTCGGACTTAGACCAACTAAGTTATCCCTTTTTAGATAGCCAAACCTAGGCGCACAACTCTTAAGAATGTGTCTGTTCCAAGGTCTTTATACGCTAGAATCGATAGGTTCCACGAACTTCGTGGGGATGGGGTGGAGCAATTGTCATCGTACAAGGGAAGATTCCTAGAAGCCTGGTCCCAAGTTTGTGGAGTCGGCCGAATATCTGACCTAGAGGCAAGCCACCGCCTCACAAATAGCCTACCGGATGAGTGGAAGCCCACAGCTAAGCGAATGCTGGAGAATACAGTCATGCACGTACCTCCGGCATGTTTATCCTTAAGCATTTGCAGCCCCATCTTGGTGATTCTTGCTCTAGTGACAAGACTCATAAAGATTCATTGGGCTTATCTTTTTCAAGAAGGGGAGAACGATGGTAATGAGACTGCATTATCCATCTTAGCCAAGTCTGATCCATTCGCAATTGACAAAGCAGGCTCACGGTTTGGATGATTATGTTTATGTTATTTATTATTTTAGAGTTATTTTTGTATGGTTATTTAATTAAGGCAGGAGCTTTTTTTTTATTACACACACCTGACCCGGCAGTAGGTAGGATCCTTCTTTTACCTGGAGTTTCTTTTTTTCATAAATTGTTCATTTCTTACTTTACGTAAGGTTGGTTGAATTTTGATTGAAAACATTAGGGTTATTTCCCTTTATCAAAACATTAACTTTTGCGTGAATTTGATTGTGTTGGTGCGAGTTATTGTTGTTTGATTAGCTTCTGCCTGCGTCAGAAATGAAATAGGACTCATATGGGAACGATCACTATAGCAAGATCTAAAATAAATAAATAAATAAATTCTCGACGGCAGAAACTAAAACCATATTTACTAAAATGCATCTGTACCACCGCTAATTATATTATATTACCTTTTCCGATCAATGAGTCAAACAATGAAGATGGGAATGGTGAGTCCATTCCTACTCCATTCCTGCATACTTGTCATGTCCTGATCAATTACCTGTCTACCAACCGGCAGGGGATCTCATGTCTCAACGAACAACAACAGGCAAAAAACGACTTTGTCAATTGGCAATCATGAATCAGTGAACTCTATATAGAAGTAATCTTTAAATTATCGAAGTCATCATCAATCTTCTTGGAAAATCTTTCCTGCACAACCTCACAACTGAGGAAACTAGGTTGATTTGTAGATGCAAGAAGTCGAGCCCACATTCTGTCTGTCAATTTCACAATGTTTTGGGTTTCTGTAACTCGCTGAAATCAAAAGCACAAAATTAAATGTAAGAACTTGCGTATTTAAGATATCAGGAAAGGAACTAATGGTTTATGTAGCATTTCGTAAGACCAAAATGCCTGACAGGTTTCACTTTTGAGTATATTTACACTGCTTAGCTTTCATATCTATGTTGATTGATTACATATTAGGAAAGAGCTTACGCTGATTGGAATATAGGCATGTCTGCTGTTTACAGGCCCAACAGTGAAGCCTGTGTACCCTGCCATTGCTCCATGGATAGCACTTTGAGCAAGAAGTGTGCAGTAGATGTTATCTGATGCATTACTAGGAATTGCTCGAATCATGTATGTCGGGTCTGTAGCAGTCGTGCATACTCATTAGATGAAAAACAGACTTTGGAGAAAAACAATAGATACCCAGGCAACTATAACTTTTCTTAAAGCATCATAACTCAAGGCTTAGTTCTAATTCTAAAGAGTATTCAAGGTTGGACAGGACATACTAAAACATCATATGAAGCTGAGGTGTTCTCAGAGCTTTCTCTATGACTTTTTCATGCATGTCTACTGCATTTAGAAAACATATTAGAAGAATTGTTGTCATACTTCATGAGCATATCTCTATCAGGGATCAGGAAAAGTACCTAAAAATCCTGAAATGGTAAGTCAACTTTTACTGCTTTATCAGTATATGGCTCTAGAGAATGAAATGCCAGCAGTTTAGTTTAAACCACTTGAGCTCGGATGATGGTGTTACTGACACAATCCTGGCAAACCTCCGCGTGGAATATATCCTTATTTCATGCCCAATGTTTCCAAAATGGAGATTTAATAATATATAAAATATGCCAAATGCATTTTCTGGCTCCTATACTACCAAGTCTCTCGAGCCCTTGGAACTTTTATTTTTTATTGTAGTGAGCCCTCAAACATTTATTTTGCAACTTCTTGAGGATCTATTAAAAAAAAAATCAATGTGTACAATTTATGCATTAAAAAAAACAACACTCACTGGATGTCATATAACTATTAATGCATGAACTACATATGCTGAAAAAATATTTAAAAGCTCCAGGGGTTCAATGCTGCGATAATACAAGTTCAAAGGCTCAATGCAAAGCAATAAAAGTTCAAGGGCTTAATTGAACAAAACATAATAGTTCTGGGCCAAATAAGACATTTTTCTTAAAATATATTGTGTAGAAGAACTTCATCTAATTTTGCTACACTCACGTCTATGATAAAAATTGCAATATAAAGGAAGGACTATCTTTACCATTCTCATTCAATATGCTAACCAATATTTTAAAATCGTATCAAGTTCTGAAGAATAGGAACACTTAAGGCAAATAACAAATTAGAACAGATAAATTTCAGGATAAATGTCAATAATTAGCAGCTCTATTACAATTAACAAAAACTTCAAAATTACCTATATATTTCATATTGATTGCCATCTTCCGAACATTTGTGAAATGATCCTGGGGAAGAAAATTAATATCTGAGTTCAATGGGAACTATGAAACAGACTGACCCAAGGAAAATCTGATACTAAGTGCTACAATACAACATACCACGCACAAAGTATCATCATACAAGTGTTTAACAATTTTAAGCTAATGCTAAGAGAGTTTTCCTAAAACAAACAAATGGCAAGGCATGAGGAAATTTCAGGGAGCACAAGGTGCTACATCCATGATTTATTAACAGAAAAATGACGAGCCCAGATTGAATGAAACCGTGGAAGCTAAAGAGCATACAATTTTATGTAAGTGCTTATGGAATTTAATAAATATATCAAAGAATCAAACTACTCAACTACCAGAATCCCCATGTTGAGTTCTTAATATAGCAAAAGATTATAAAAGAGATAAGCTCCTACGTGCGTACGCAGGATGATTATAAAAGGACTAATAAGAGTTTTGAACATACAAAGGATGTTGTGGTACTCCAAGATACCTTAATCTTTTGTGTAAGCCAGAGGCCGACATCCAATAGTAACCTATTCCCAGATGCATCTTTCTCAGAAGATGAATGAAAGCTCTGAGCAACATATTCCTGTCCTGCACCTTCAGCCAACACAATCACCATATGTCCATTTTCTTTCAGCCTCTGCTCAACAAATTCAAACAGCCCACCCTGTCCTTCCAAATAGAACGGGGACTCTGGTATCAAGCAACAATCCTGACACAATTCAGAACCTGTAAGCAATTTTTTTCAAACACAATCATACTTTCAGACAATATTTGAAACCAGAACTAGTTTTACACCCACAGCCTGATATATAAATTCCACGAACATGAAGAAGAATAACATAAAATCTGGAGCATCTAGTAATATGTTTCAAAGTCTTGGGATTGTTGTACAGATAAGAACAGAATTGAAGAAACTTTGACAACCAACTCTGTCATTGTGAAATACAAATATACAAATGACTCGACAATACCAAAGGGGAAAAAAATGAAATTCTATCTAACATAACCGAAACAAATAGAGGTAGCTGATATCTCTTACCACATCACGGCTTGCCAATGTTGCATGCATGGCAATGAATCCTGCAGAAATGGATAGAGCCTTCACGAAGGACACATAAAAACTATAACCACAAGTTCGCAGAAGAATGCTAAAGCTTTTCTACCACTATATCGGCCCATAAGCTTCACAATTCCAACTCCATTTTCTACGCTCTCAACTTCCACATGTGCAGCATTTATTGCTCGTTGAGCCTCCTCAACAGCAGTATCAAAGCCAAAGGACTTATCTATCACCTATATAATTATGCAGGGACAAAAATAGAAGTTGTATGAGAAGACATCCTTCTAAAGGAAATTAATTAACTGAAGAAAATTCATTCTTAAAATAACCAATTCCAAGCCACAACCCATGACATGCAGAAATACATTTATTTGCATTTTCAGCACATCCAAAAAACTATCTCAACCGTTCAGGAATTTAAATATTTCCTTGTGCATGAATGACACCTTAGCTTAAGACATTATAAGTAGATAAAAAAAAAAACAAATAATCCAAAAAATAGGTTAAACTATGGGCTAATATCAGCTACATTAGATTCTTTAGCCAAAATGTGTGAATCAAAACAAACCATCAGATTCGACAAATAAGCCATGATTCTTGCCCATCCTTGTTAGACTCGTGAGTGATGCATGACAAGTGTCTTTTCTAAATGCAGATTTGACTTAAGATCAAGAGATGAAAATTTTGAGAGAGATAAATTTAGGCACAGAAAGCAGCATCAATGCATTATTTCAACTAAGGAATATACCAATACTACTTCAGAAGGAAGATCACACTAGCATAACTTACAGCAATATCATTATCGATGGTCTTGGGAATTCCAGCAACTGCCACTTTAATACCCCGCCTTTCCACTTCCTTAAAGATATGGAAGTCATCATCTGAGAAAAATTTAATTGACCACAAAACAGGCACTAAATAAATTTTGAAAACCACCTTATAAATTGCTGCAGCGCCTTTTTGAGTACCATCCCCTCCAATTATGTAAACCTGATAATTCAAAAATATCATGAAAACCCTTTAAAATTAGTAAGACAGTACTGAGAAAGATGCAACATACCTGGTTTATTCCCCTATCCTGAATATTGTCAACTATCTTTATGGTATCATGACCTCCTCTCGATGTTTGCAAGAAAGTTCCACCACGCTTATGAATATCATTGACAGATTTTGGAGTCAATTGGACAGTATTTTTTGAATAAAACCCTCTATATCCTCCCTGAAAAATATCGTCATTGTGATTGACTTATCGTATTCATAGGTGCAACAAACAACAGCTTGGGTGTTCGAAGGGGAGTAAATTATTAAGACGAATCATGCCTCATAAGATTTTTTGCCTAGCAGCTTGAGAAAGGCGTCGTGCTTCAATATGTTCAAGATTGCAAAAAAAAAAAGAAAAAAAAAAAAGAGGAGGCGAGAGGTGTCTACTATAAAGAGAGCATCCACCATTCTTGAAAAATAAAGCTAATGAAAAACATTCCAAAAATTAGAGATGAACACAAGGCAACAACAGCCATGCTACATTAAGGATTGGATATATAAAAACAAGAGATTTGCCACCCAAACCATGAGAAAGCAGGCAAAAATTAATCACAAATTGCACGTATATTCTCATTTCAGGAGAGAAAAAGATAGGGGCATACGGCACTAGGGCAGGTTAGGAAACTAACCTGAATTCCAAGGATTTCATCTACGCCGTACATAATATTCAAACCACAAACTATCTCACGTATCACTGTATTAATTCCAGGACATAAACCTCCACACGTCACAATACATGCACGCACTTCCTCAGACTGAAAGTACACCTAAATTAGCAAGAAAAGGAAAATCTCAAAACCACATTTCCACATTGAACAATGACATTTTTCCATTCTAATCAAAATAACCATTTATCAAATAATTCCTCAAAGGAACAACCACTACCTTTTCACGGGGCCCTGCACGCCGAAAATGTATTCCCCTAGGAGTTTCCTTCTGAACAACAACCTGAAGGCAAGATGAAAAATTTTGATTCACTATATCTCGACGAGTTCAATTTCTTGCACATAATTTATGCTTGTAAAACCTGAGTTACCTTCTGTGCCACCACATCTTCAGGGCTAACAAATGTTCGCCTATGACAATACAACAAGCAACATCTCGTTCAATACCCTAACCCCTAATATCAGTAGTACCAAATTCGTATGTTTGGGATAAAAGTTTTGGCTTACTTAACAATGGCATAAGCTTGGGTTTTCTTCAATGGATTCGTATACGACTGAAACAAACCAGGATTGCAACAAAAATAAATAAATAAATCGAACACTGTGTCATATGAGCATCCTAAAACTATATCTTCCAGGTAAATAATGAAAGTTAAGAAAAATTAAAATCGAGAATTACAGGCAAATCAGGGAGGAAAGAGGTCAAGTGCGGGACGTCTTCGAAGATAAAATCTCCATTTTGATCCTCGCTAAGTTTGTTTGCGCCGTCTTCCGAGGTTCGGACTTTGATCAAACGGTTATGGCGCGAAATCGAGGGCCTTCTGAGAGAGAATTTTTTGGTGAGGACGAAATTCGCAAAGCTGAGAGAAGTTACCGACGTGATTTTGGCATTGAGAGAAATGGAGGGAACGGAATTTCTAGAGAGATAGAGAGGAGGAGAGGTGGAGCTGAGGGCAGCATCCATCGGTGCCGGCGGCGGAGAGATGCCGTGAAGGTGGTACGACTCAAGTGATTCAAAATTTGAAATTAATTTGCAAACTATTTATTAATCACTTCAAGGAAGAATTCTGTTAGACTGTGTTGAAACCGGTTGTTTTGTTATTAGTCTGGATATTGTTTTGTTTTGTCTTTCTTTGTTTGTTTGTGCAGGAAGATAATAGGATGAGATATTCTAGGAAGTTTGTTGTGCTTGACTAAGTCTTAGGGGTGAGCAAAAAGTACCGAAAACCGAGAACCGAACCGAATTAATTCGGTTTTTTCGGTTCGGTTTTTTTCAAAATTCGGTTCGGTTCGGTTCTTTTTCTACCAAAAATTCGGTTTTCGGTTTCGGTTCGGTCCAGAGAAAAAATATCCGAACCGAACCGAAAAACCGAATTTATATATATTAGCAATAAAAATACTCGACTTTGTTGTACTTTATAGTTTATTCGGGTTTTCTTTGTTGGAATTTACACATTTTTGGACTTTATTCAATTGTTTATTGGTATTTTTTGAACTTGAACCTTGATAATTAGCTAATTCATACTTGTACATATTTAATTATATCAATGAAGAGAATATAAAGGAAAAAAATAGATTAGAAAATTTAAGAAAAAATTCGGTTCAAAACCGAACCAAACCGAAATATTTCGGTCCGGTTCGGTTCGGTTCCGATTAGAAATTCAGTTCGGTTCGGTTATATTTTTAAAAAATTTGATTTTCTTCGGTTTTAACATTTTCGGGACCGAACCGAACCGAAAAACCGAATGCTCACCCCTACTAAGTCCGAAGATTGATTGAGTCAAATGGTTGTTATGGAAGTTGCGGGAGTACGGCGCAAATCTAGGAATGAAGTTCATGGAGAGATCAAGTTGTTATTTGGAGTAGAGACCAAGTATATTATTTTATATAAATAGGTATCTGTTGTATAGTGTTAGATACGAATTGAGAGAGATATATTTTCAGATCTGTATTGAGAGATTTTAGTTTCCTACAAGTGTTAGTTAAGAAAACTTTAGTCACAACCTTGTGCGAAGGAAGAGATAAAGTGTCTTAAGTTTAGTAAGAATTTACTTGTAGTGTTTTTGTAATTCACAAATTCAGATAGTGAATATTTTGCCCTGAGGCACTTTGCGAGATTATAGAAATATAATCTCGTGAAATTTTTCAATCCATTGTGTGTTTCTAAATTCCGCTACATATACAAAGTTGTCTCAACTTTAAATACAACTTTGATCACAACTCTGCAAGAAAACGAGAGTTAGGTTTCTTCAATTGGCATTAAGAGCGAACACTTGACACACTAAGTGGTGATCCTGTTTTCGTGAGTACAATGGATTGCTCAAACCCGTTGTTTAACAAACCTCCTGTTCTCGATAGCATGAACTATTCCTTTTGGAAAGTTCGAATGAGAGCATGCATCAAATCCATTGATGCAAGAGCTTGGAATGTTGTTCAAAAGGCATGGACGCATCCCAAGACCATTGATGCTGAAGGAGATACAATTTGTACCCCTCCAGAAGAATGGACCAGGTCACAAAACGAAGATGCTACCTTCAATGACAAGGCACTCAATGCAATTCAGTCTTTCTTGGACATTCAGATGTTCAAACTCATAAGAAATTGTGAGTCGGCCAAAGAAGCATGGGATATCCTTCAACAACATTGCGAAGGCGATGTTGGAATTAAAGAATCACGTCATCGTATTCTCACCACAAAATTTGAGAACATGAAGATGGTAGAAGATGAAACAGTTGGAGAATATTGCAACAAATTGCTTGAGATTGCAAATGGGTGTACTGATCTTGGTGATCCAATCACCAACAAAAGGTTAGTTTCTAAAGCTTTGCGAACTCTAACACCTCGTTTTGATATGAAGGTTGTTGCTATTGACACGGCAACAACCACTGGATGATTGGACTTCACAAAGCTGATGAATGACCTGAAGACCTACGAAATGGAAATGAATGAGAAGGGTGGGTCAAAGAAAAAGGGAATTGCCCTGACAGCTGGATCAACTTCAAAGTCGACTTCACCCTATGACGAAGATGATGATGAAGATCTTGAAGAAATCAGTGAAATGAATCTAGACTATGCTCTTCTCACCAAAAGACTCAACACTCTCATCCGAGCTAATAAAGGAAAACAACAGAATGGAAGTTATGAACAACATAAGCCTCGTCATAACTCGTCCGGACCTTTGGTGATTTATGAAAAGATGAACTCACCTGGAACAGAACCCAAGATTATAAAGCGTGCTGCATCATATCACTTTAGACCAAAGGAAGTGAAAGATTTCTCCAAAGTCCAATGCTATGAGTGCAAAAGCCATGGGCACTTTGCTAACGAATGTGCCAACACTTTTAGGAAACTTGGAAAGCCTGTCACATTTCTATCTCTTAGCGACAGTGAGCTGGACACCTCAGAAATATTTGTGGAAGAAATCTCAGATGAAGCAACCAACGAGCACGCAGCCTTAACTGCAGTATGTTCTGAAATGGTTAACTCAAAGCTCACGGAAGTTGAGATAACTTCAAACAGGTATGATGAGTCCTATTATGAAACTCCTTTTTATTTCAATACAGTAATAACCACTGCAAATGAGGAAGAAGAAGTTACTGAGGAAGAAACTCTGGAGTTGTTAATAAAGTTGCAGGAACTCTACAAGAAGCTGTATGCTAAGTGGATCAAACAGTGCAAGGAAATTGAGTCACTCAATGATGAATCCACTAATCAGAAGGGGTCACTTGCAAAGTTGGAAGTAATGTTGACAAAGAAAGATGCAGAGATTGATGATATGAGGATTCAACTCAATCTTGCAAAGGAAACTTTCAAAAAGTTCAACGCAGATACTTCTAAACTTGATGAAGTTCTTGCACACACTCAGGTAACTTCTCATGGCATAGATTATGATAAAACTGTAAAAACTGCAGTTACTCAAATTCTGTCCACAAGTGGAAAACCCTTTGTAAAATCTCAAGAAGGTCACTCCACTTCATCAGTGAGTAAGAAGCGTAGGAGATTTGTTTGTCACTATTGTTTTCTCCCTGGACACATAAAACCTTTCTGCCATAGGTTTTTGCAAGAACATAAAAAGGAGATTCATTTGAGAACACAAGCCTCAAAATCAGGTCTTTCAGTCAAAAGTGACAAAACAAAGAACTTGATCTGGAAGCCCAAAGTTGCCTCCAAAGACACCTGTAAAGTTGTCTTCACTGCATCAATATCTGATGATTCGACAACTTTGTACTTTGACAGCGGGTGTTCTCGCCACATGACTGGATCTCAACGTTATCTGACCAACTACCAAAAGATCAATGGTAGCGAAGTCACATTTGGGGGAGGAACGAACGGCAAAATTGTAGGACATGGTATCTTGAACAGTCCTGGTCTTCCAAAGCTAGCCAATGTATCACACGTCCAAGGTCTTACAGCAAGCCTCATCAGTATCAGCCAGCTCTGTGATGACAACTTCACTATCGTCTTTGATAAGCAAAGTTGTACTGTGGTTGACACCGATGGTAAACATGTAATCTCTGGGGTAAGATCTTCTAATAACATTTATGAAACTAAAAGAAAAAGTTGTTTGAGTGCGCAGGTAAATGACGTACAACTTTGGCATCAAAAATTGGGGCATACCAATTTTCGCAACATGGAGAATCTTCAGAGACTCAATGCTGTTCTTGGAGTGCCAAAGCTGAACGTCTCAAATCCAAGTCTGTGTGGAGATTGTCAAAAAGGAAAACAAGTGAAAGCCTCACATCCAGTTGTGACAACTTCAGAGAGACCCTTTGCTACTCAAAGCTGCTTTGAATTGCTTCATATGGATCTTATGGGGCCAGCTGAAGTAGAAAGCCTTGGAGGTAAACGATATTCCTTTGTGATTGTCGATGACCTCTCCAGGTACACTTGGGTAAAATTTCTAAATGACAAAGGTGAAACCTATGATGCTTTCTTAGAATTATATGCTAAGGTTAGAAACTTCTACCATTCTTGCGTTAAAAGAATTAGATCTGACCATGGCAGAGAGTTTGAAAATTTTCAACTCCTAAACTTTTGCATAAAAGAAGGCATTCATCATGAATATTCTGCTCCTAAGACACCCCAGTAAAATGGTGTAGTTGAAAGAAAGAATAGGACCTTGCAAGAGATGGCCACTGTCATGTTACACTCTAAGAAGTTGTCCAAACGTTTTTGGGCTGAAGCTTTAAACACTGCATGCTATATAAGTAATCGTGTAAACTTAAGAGCCGGAACCACCATGACGTCATATGAAATTCTAAATGGTAAAAAACCCCAATCTTAAATACCTATATGTTTTCGGTTGTGTTTGTTATATTTTGAATGATAGGGATTATTTGTTCAAATTTGATCCCAAAAGTGATAAAGGTGTGTTCATTGGTTATTCTCTTAATAGTCATGCTTACCGTGTCTATAATCTCAGAACAAAAACTATTATGGAGAGTGTTAATGTAAGATTTGATGATTTTGCCAGCCTATACACTCCTGAAGAAGATACTAACGATCTGATTGAGATACAGGGAAGGACAGAAAAGATCACTGAGATAAAAGGAAGAGTTAACACTGAAGTTGAGCCCACTTCAGAGGCAGATGAGGATACAACTACAGAAGGATCTGGATCAAATTCCCACTTAAACGAGTCAGAATTTGCAGAAGTAGTTCAGGGAAACACTAGGAGAGACCCACTAAGAAAGATTCGCAAAGATCATCCAATTGATCAAATCATTGGAGATATACACGAAGGGGTCAGAACTAGAGGTAAAACTCCTGCTAACTACAAGGAAATGGTAAGGATGGTATGCATGTCCTGTGTATTCAATGAAGTTGGTACTGTTGTCTTCTTATCTTTGGTTGAACCCAAAAATGTAAATGAAGCATTAAAAGATGAGTTCTGGATTAGTGTCATGCAAGCCGAGCTACTTGAGTTTGTTAGAAACAAAGACTGGACACTTGTGCCTAGACCTTCAGGGATAAATGTGATAGGAACTAAGTGTATATTTAAAAATAAAACTGATGAATTTGAAAATGTCATTAGAAATAAAGCCCGCTTAGTTGCCCAAGGTTACACTCAAGTAGAGGGCATTGACTATGATGAGACTTTTGCCCCAGTTGCACGAATTGAGTCCATCAGGTTATTGTTTGCCATTGCATGTTATCTTAACATTACTCTTCACCAAATGGATGTTAAGGCAGCGTTTCTTAATGGTGTACTAGAAGATGAAGCATACGTAGAGCAACCCAAAGGCTTTGAAGACCCAACCAATCTAAATCATATGTATAAATTACATAAAGCATTGTACGGACTAAAACAAGCTCCAAGAGCTTGGTATAGTCGGTTAACTGAATTTTTGCTTGAGTTTGGATTTTTCAGGGGTCATGCTGATAGAACTTTATTCCTCAAGAAAGAAAAAGATTTACTCACGATCGGTCAAATCTATGTCGACGATATAGTGTTTGGATCGACAAGTGAGAAAGCTTTGAAGGAATTTGTTGAAGCAATGTCCACATCTTTTGAAATGAGTATGGTCAGTGAACTTAGCAACTTCCTTGGACTTCAAGTCAAATAAAAGGAAAATGGTGTTTTCGTCTCACAGACAAAATATGCCAAAAATCTTGTAAAGAAGTTCGGTTTGGAGAATGCAAAGCATATGAGGACTCCCATGAGTACGACTGAAAAGTTGTCAAAGAATGCAGTTGGACCTGAAGTTGATCCAACTTTATACAGATCAATGATCGGAAGTCTCCTTTATTTGACCGCTAGCCGACCAGATATCATGTACAGTGTGTGTGCATGTGCTCGATTTCAGTCATGTCCCAAGGAGGAACACCTTAAGGCGGTAAAGAGAATTATTCGGTATGTGGCCGGCACATGTGAATTGGGACTATGGTTCACAAAGGACACAACTACAGATCTAGTTGGGTACAGTGATGCCGACTGGGCTGGAGAAATAGATGATAGACGAAGTACAAGTGGATGATGTTACTACCTAGGAAACAACCTCATCTCTTGGCACAGTAAAAAGCAAAACTGCATCTCTTTGTCCACAGCCGAGTCCGAATATGTGGCCGCCGGGAGTTGTTCAACACAGTTGATATGGCTAAAGTCGATGTTGGATGATTATGGCCTGGAAAACAATTCCTTGGTGATGCTCTGTGATAATACAAGTGCCATCAACCTTGCAAAGAACCCGGTTCATCATTCCAAATCCAAGTACATTCATTTAAGATATCATTTTATTAGGGATTTAGTTGAAAAGAAGCTATTAAAGTTAGAGTATATTAGTACAAATAATCAACTGGCAGATTTATTTATAAAAGCTTTAAGCTATGAGAGATTCTCAATTTTGAGGAAATCTCTTGGCTTGTGTTCTATATGAGAAGTACAGTTGACCCAACTGTTGTCACACTTTTGGTATATCATAGTTAACTGTGAAGTTGAACAGATTCGAGGATGAAAAAGTCTGTATTAAGGTGAAACCATGATCGTTCTTATAAAATCATATAACTAGATCAAAGATCTTAGATAAATGGTTTTGATAAGATTCTTTTGGTTATTCATCTATTCATCATCTGTTTCTCTTCTTTAAAAGTTTTCTATGATGTAACAAAAGTATTCTGATAATAAAATTTTCTTGACAATAGTTGGTTAATTATATATAAAAAAAAGGGGAAAAATTTTGAAAGTCAGTTGAATGTATCTGGAAGTGTATCTTACTTTATCTTTAATATCTGGTTTGACTATATCTTTAATATAATTGATTCCTATTTTGATGGAGGCGGGTATCTATCGATACTATATATCCATCCTTATTTGTGTGATGAATCGTATATAAAAGAATCACTCTCTCTCTCTATCTCTCTCTCTCTCTCTCTCTCTCTCTCTCTCTCTCTCCAGTCATTTTCTCCCAGATTCTCTCTTTTCTTCTGTTTTCGGTTCACTATTCAAAAACCCTTCCAAAACTTTTCATCTCCCCAAAATCTTTTTGTCTTCTTTCAAAAAACCTTTATTCTCCTTTCGTTTCACCATGGATTCTGACAAGATGAAGAAGATTCAAGAATTGTTGAGCGATCCTGAAGCCTCAGCATATCTTCGCCATCTCTCAACCTTTCCCCCACATCCCTCATTTTTCTCTCCACCGCAACTAATCATTTCTAATCATTTTCGTCTTCTGTCACCGGAGTCTACTCCGATAATCCGACCAAAAGTCCTCTTGTCTCCCTCTAGAGGTAATGCTCCTATGGAGATCTCCCATGAATTAGGAAGTTGTTCGGAAGCCCAGTCGAAAACCTCTCTCTTCCGGCACCCTCTCCAGCTCAACCATTCTCAGTATCTCCATCTTCCGAGCAGGCGATAATTCTAGCCCTCGACGGAGTGATTATGTCAACCTTTGACACCCCAGGTCTCGACACTCAAGTTCTTGATACGTCTGTCCTCGCCGATGAGCAACTCGACCCACTTTTTTCTTCCAATGAGGGAAATATGTACAATGATGGTCCAATTGAGGTTCCTTTTTCTGAAATTGAAGAAAGAACCCAGGTGGAGGAATCTGAAAAAACTACTCCGACGCGAACCCCTCTCAAGAAGAAAATGACCAAATCCAAAAAAGCTCCTCCAACCAGACGATCCAAGCGCCTCCACATGACCGGTAGCTCCTCGCGAAATCCGGTAGAGCCGATTGAGATCGTCAGTGAAGCTGAAGAGGAGGAGGAGTATGAGGAAGAAATGTCGGGGAATGGTTCGAGTGAACAAACTCCTGGTCATGGGTCTGACTCTGAGGCTGGAGAAGAAGCTGAAGAGACTATTGTTAATAAGGGAAAAACAAAGACTGGCGATGGGTTTGAAACAGCACTGGCAATTTCAAGAAAAGGCAAGCGAAAAATTCCTTTTTCACCTTCTTCCAAAGTTAAAGGCAAAGTTGGGAGCACTTCAAAGCGAGCTAGGCGCAGCACTGATTCATTTGAAGAGAAAGTTTACTCTGAGTCTAAGGTATCGAAAGCTAACTCTGACTTGTTCTATTCTGATAGTGCTAGACGAAATTGGGAATTTTTTAATAATAGGGAGATTTTGAGTGATAGAGCTGTTGATTTGAAAGATTTCTCTGGGTACAATTTAGTTGATTTTCTGAAAAAACGAAGGGTGTTAGGAAGTGTGACATACGCTAAACCATACGTTGCTGAAGTTGTTAGGCTATTTTATGCTAACCTTACTCATGAGTTTGGTAATCAATCATCAAAGCAGTATGGAAAAGTGTATGTTCGTAAGAAAATCTTCAAAGTTACTCCAGCTAGGATCAACAAGTTTTTAGGTCTTCCTCTGTCTGTTGAATCTGATGATGAAATTGATGAAGTGTTGGAAACCAAAATGGCTGATGTTTTAACTGGAGGTCAGGCAGATCTGTGGATGGCTAACAAGAAACCTAACAGACTTGCTTCTGTTCTCACTTCACTGTTCTCTACACTCCATAAGATTTCTGTGTGCAACTGGATTCCCACTTCTAACACAACTGTGCACTACAAGAAAAAAGGTCATACACCATGGAGAATATCCGTTGTCTATTCATTTTCGCTACCGTCGTATATAGTGGTGTTTTCTATACTCCCACTTTATACGACGGAGAATCACCGTTGTGTATTCTCATAATACACAACGGTAATATATTGTTGTGTATTTTATTATTACCGTTGTATATGAGCAATATATGTAACAGTTTTTTATATTACCGTCATGTATATATACTTTAGATAACGGTATAATTTCGTTTACCGTTGTCTAAAAACATCATATACAACGGTATTTGCCGTTATAAATATGAAATTTACCATTATATATTTGTATTATACGTAACAGTTTTTTTATATTACTGTTGTGTATATATACTTTAGATAACAGTATAATTTCTTTTACCATTGTCTAAAATCATCATATACAACGGTATTTGCCGTTATAAATATGAAATTTACCGTTGTATATTTGTATTATACGTAACATTTTTTTATATTACCGTTGTGTATATATAGTTTAGATAACGATATAATTTCTTTTACCGTTGTATAAAATCATCATATACAACGGTATTTACCGTTGTAAATATGAAATTTATCGTTGTATATTAATAGTATACGTAACAGTTTTTTAATGGTTTTTTTTTTGCCAGCTATGCATCATAATTAAAACTAGTATACCACCTGTGCGATGCACAAGAGATGTTATTAAAAAAAAAATTATGTACAATAATAAAATTATATTCCATCATGAATTTCGCGTATAAATATATGAATTATATCGTTTGAATTATAAATTACTTATGTATTTTTTATCATTGAAAAAACCAGCCTTGCCGGCTCTAGCCGTATTAGAAATACCCAAGTTGGTTGTAAAATCGAGAAGGTACGGTCCAGACTGCTTAGTTGGCCTCGACAACGATTAATAGGCAAATTAGGCATGAATAATTTTTTTCAATTTTTAAAATATTTTTATTAAAAAAATGATTAAATAAAAATTTTGAGGTTTTTCACCATTTTTATACAACAACCTACATTCCAATGTTTCAATCTACAACCAATGTGGAATGTATAAAATTTATAAAAAATTGCAGAACTAATTTGAGGTTTTGATTTAAGATTACCCACTCTTTTATACAACTCATATCCCAATATTTCAATTTACAACCGATGTGAGATGTATGGTAAGTGAAAATTTAATATGCAAAATGGGAATATGTAATAATATATTATAAAAAAAATAAAAATGCTCAGGCGAAGACAATCTAAATGGAATTTTATATGTTATTATATGTAACTTTATGAACCCACTTGTGGAGAAACAAAACATTATAGTCCCGATGATTGATATGTAACTTTAGAACTTCACAAATCTACACACACGCACACACACACAGATGAGGAATGATAGAAAAAAAAATTGAAAAAAATCAAATGCATTATCTTTAAAGATTTTAACTCATTAAAAGAGTTTGGATGTGGATGTTGAATTTTTTAATATATTTAATTAACTAAAAAAATTAAAATAATTTAAATTAATATATTAAAATATCTTATTATATTTGTTTAATATATTTAATTCAATTTTAATTCAAAAATATTTAATTCCTAAAAATTTAAAATGTATCGTATTAAATTGATAAAATCAAATATCAAATATTATACTTGATCTCAATTTGCAGAGATCATTGTTAAACCTCATAACTCATAGTTTGTTCATATACAATATTATTTATTTGTTATTCAATGTTGGATAAATTTTGGTTTAAAATTAAAATATATAAGTTTTAACTATTTAAAACATCTTTAAAGTTGAAAACTTAAATATGAAAACTTAAAAATCTTAAAATTATCTAACATTAAAATGATAAGACCAATTAATACATTTCGAGTTTTGTCCATTCAAAATTTAAATATATTTAATTTAAAATTTTATATGTAGATCTTGATTTTTTAAAATATATTTAATCAATGAGCATTTCTAAATACGCTATTAAACTTTCTTTATACACCACTATTACATTTAATTCAGAAATAAATAATTATTAATTTACATAAATATCATTTTTAATTTTAAAAATTACTTAAAAATAAATAAAATAAAAATAAAAAATCTCCTCCTTATGTATTAAAAGTCATTTATATAAATTCGTATGCATTTTTCATGCATAACAATATTTTTAAGTTTTTTGACGTGTGATGATTTTTGTTTGAAAAATTAAAACCACAAGCCTTAACTATTTAATTTATACATAAAATTGATGACATAAATATATTTAACAATTAATTACCAAGTTCTATTAATACATTTAATTCAAAATTTTAAGTAGATTTAATTTAAAATATTCGATGTGTATATTGATTAATACATTTAATTTGAAAATTTAAATATATTTAATTGAAATTTTGATGTGGATCTGGAATGATTTTAATATATTTAATCAACTTAAAATTTAATTTTTTTTAAATTAATATATTAGAACATTCACTCATAACACTTAAAAGAATAATAATTAATATAAATTTATGATCCACGTAAAGAAAAAAATAGGTGTTTAGAAAATTCACATGTAAATCAACAATTTAAACGCAACCTCATTTTTTCATTGAATGAACAGAGTAATTTTTTATAAAAAATAGTATTTTTGCTAAATAAAAAAAATAATTTATAATGTTGTTTAATATTCTAGATATTAAATATTAAATATTAAGTACACCGCAGGAGACCACACATTAACGTTGCGCTGGTGCACTTGATTTTTTCACAAATTCTAATTAAGACAAATATTGCATAATATTCAATAATATATTTATAAAATATAATAGCCCAGCAATGATTTATTCATCAATATCTTACAATCTCTTCTTCACAACATACTCTCCAATTGTTGTAGAATTTCAAGAAACCATCAAAATCACACGAATACAATATTGTATGCCAATTCTTTGAATTCATAAATTAATAAATGATAAAAAGGTCTAAGATTCTGGGACAATTAAACAACACACGGCCACTCAAACTCGTTTATATTACAATCGATACAAAAATAAAAATAATAATAAACGATAACTCAATATGTTATTTCAACAAATAATGCAAATAAGCATGCTCTCCGTACTGTTTTTCAATAAAACTTTGAATAGTAATTAAACAATGTGAAACCAATGACAACTATTTATAGCTAGAATATTGTAAAGTTCTTTTTAATTATTATTCAAAGTTTAAATTTTAAATTTCAAATATTTAATGATTCGTGAATCCAAAAATGTATGGATGTCAGAGCGAGATTCATGATATTATGATATAATTATAGAGTGATTTCGGGTAATTAACTTTAATGCTATACAGCCTATACTTAACATTAATTAAGCATATATCCATTATATAGATTATATACGTGTGTATAAAAAAAAGTTAATTAATTCATTAATTATAATATAGAGAAGATACCATAAACAATACTTACCACAATTAAACTAATTGGAATAAATTGTTTATTTTGTAACTGATTTCTCGTCTTAAATTACTCATAAATATATGAAAATCCATCTTAAATTAGTATACTATATTTTTATTTCATATTTTTGTATCGGAATGAAGAAAAAGTGTGCATTTATATATTAAATTAAATTTGAAGGAAGTCAATTGAAGAATTTTAATAAGTAACATAATTTACCTTAAAAATTAACGTATATGTTTAATAGATTGTTATATCACCTATCTTAATATATAATTAAATTATTATTTTATTATATGTATTTGGTGTGATATATATGTAAACTATTATGTATTACATTAAGATGATATGATAATTAAAACATTAATATAATTAATACAATTTTAATATAAAATTAACTTAATTACTAAATGTAGAAAGTATTTTGGCGGGAAAAGTTAGGTTTCTATTAATGGCATAACTTCTTGTTTTTATATATATTAAGATTATAATGAAGAATAATCCAAAACATGACTAAATATTATCCAAAAATATAATATATTCATATATCATCCAAAAATACAATAGGATGAAATATTATCCAAAAACATGTTAAGATGACAAAAAACATTAAAATTCAAAGTCATCTCTAATATCTAATATAAAGAAGCTAGCTCTAGAAGAGTTATAAACAAAATCCAAAAAATGATTATTGCAAGTAATTGCAATGCTTCAACTCTCCTCCAATAGAACTACTTGTAGATATAAATTCAAGATACCTTGATCTTATAAATCACAGAATTTGTCCATTCTACCCGAGCTTCATTGATCTCATCTTTAGAATATCACCTCTTCTGAAACTACACAAAAGGAATAAGAGTAATATTATTGTACACGTAATAACACAACTGAAAAAGGTAAAATCTAGGAACAACATCATGACTCTTTCTGGTGCTAATCCATATACATATAAAGCTATTTCTAACTTTTCTTAAAATAATAAAATTACAACTAGATTTTAGAAAAGTCAAATTCTCTTAAAGTTTCTCCAAAGCTTTTGAAGGTAACTTCTAGCAGTGGGTTACATTCTCTTTCTTTCATATATCTTAATGAATTCCAAAATATGATTAAAGCTAATCATTTTACTTATAAAATTTAACTATATTCATTCTCATTCAGGGAACATGACTTATTTTGTAACAAAATAGAAATTCAGAACTCACAACATTTATAAATAGCTAATCTGAATTGATACATTACAGATACTTAATGATATTGAGTAGTATCATGTGATTTTCAAAGCACTAGAGGCAATGAAAGATAACCAAACTCAGCCCATAGTTCAGTTCTCTTAAGCAACTATATAACTAAAGAGTCAATTACCTCACAGAAGCATTTACTAAACAACTAGAACATTGAATCAAAAAAATTTGACAAGAATTTTGATGATTAATCAAGTTAGAATTGTAGGCAGCACATTCAAAATAGTGATGTGATTACACCCAAAAAAGATAAGGGTATCAAATCATTATAACAGAGACAATGAATTTAAAGAAAACAACCTTAATCTGCTCTTTTGTCATCATTTTTCTTTATAGGATGTGATATAATTTTGATCTTTAAAAAGCTCAACATAAATCAATTAACCTAGATTTCTTACTTACTATGATAAATGTAATATATGAACGCCACTAATGCCACGATAATGAATACCCTGAGCACACAACCTCCAATAGCAAAATACACCAATCTTTAGATTATATCATTACAAAGATTAAAATCACAATCAGGGAAGTCAAGAAAAGTCTTCAGCTCATTGAATCAGATTGTATGAATCTCTTTAAATAAAATGACAGATATCTGCTTGAACAACAAAATCCCTGGCAATCTCAAAAAATTTAACTTTTTGGCATGCCCAAGATATTTAGAGTGATCTTGCATTATGAGTACTATACAAAGTTGAAAGCGTAAGTGCAATGAAGTCTTCATTTATGGTTTTTATTTATGCTAATCAAAGATCAATAATAGAAGTTGAAAGAATTGCAAAGGTTAAATCTAAATATTAGAACAGAGATAGAAACAGTACCATGGTAACAATGAGTTGGTAGAGCTTTTCATCATATTGTTTACTTGTAGTTTCATAAATAAGATCACCCCATTTACAACTTCCATTTCTTACATTCTATTTGGTTGTCTTAGCTATTGGCTTCCCTGTGTCGATAAAAGATATAAACAACTTATCCCATCCAGTCTATGGAATCTGAAACATCAAGGTCAAAGCATCATGTTATAGCAAAACTAGGCATGATCAATTCCTATTCAATCATTTCAGGGGAACAAATATCTTCACAAGCCATGATCATATATTAAGAAAAATAGAAGAATAACCAAATTAACTAGCAGTTTTGTAACAAGATATCATTTATTAATGCTAGTAAAATATAGGAGATGTAGCACGATTGGTAATAGGAGAGAACACAAAAAATAGATATTCTTGTAGTGTTCAACAACTAAATAAGATATTAAGTAGTGTCGGAATTTCATAAGTAGCAAGTTAGTTTATAAGATGTTACAATGGGGTCTGATTTTAACAAGTGTAGTGAATAAGATTAACAAAGTACAAGTATTATGGTTATCATTTCAAGCAGAAAACAGCACCATAAAACCGTACAAGCCACAATGTGAACTTGAAGCCAACTATTAGGGAATTAATTGTGAACTGATATTGTATTTTCTTTAGTTAAAAACAAAGAAACGAATATAAACAAAGACATTTTGCACATGCACCAGGATTACAAAAGCACTCTGTCTAAGCATGAGCACAAGAGGAAACATAAAAAATAGAGAATTTTGGCCTTCTAAATCTGTTAGTTCCATTTTTATTTTATTTTATTTTATTTTTTTGAGAATATTTCTACTACATTTTCCCAAAAATTTGACATGCTTTTATAGTTTTTATCAATTATGAAAGCAGTGGACATTCAATTTGTCTTCACTACATATAGTCAATTTCATTGAAAGGGTAAAGATAGTAAATGAGATTCAGAAATAAAAATTAAAATGAAATTAACAACATTTGCATGCAAAGCTGTACTCCTCTACTTCAGCCACCTCGCAATATAATGTTTTGAATTTTTTACTTGATGCAAGATGTCCAGCAGTATAAGGCAATGAAAAATTGATAATATCTCAACCAAATTGTGATTATAAAAAAGTTCAAACCAACTAATTCTACTTGTCTAATCGACCATGAAATTTTTTCATAGTTTTGTTTTCATACCTCAGACATTATAACCCACAGTTAACTCCAAGTTCTGCAAAAAAACCAATCACCATAATCTGAAAAAGAGAACCTTCTTAACAATGTGCAAATGCCATCAGCTGTTCGTCATCAGTAAGATATTAATATTATATGTAAGATGTACCAACAATATAACTAATGCCAATACTTCTATAATACAATGAAACTTTTCAGATAAATTCTCCTACTTTCAGCAATATATATGTATATATATATATAAAGGTCAGGATACTGTGAAATTATTGAATTGAAATATGTAAAACATATAATGTGTATAACCTAAAGTATGGAAAGAAGATAAAAAAATCGCATAACAGAAAAGTATAGATCTTTAAATAGAACAAAGTTGCTACAAGGAGGCTGCTCGCAGTTATTAGAGAGGAAGATATCTGCACAAACAAATAAGATATGTTTACATATTGATAGTTGAGTGAATAGCACAACCAAAACAAAAATGAACAGTAACGGTACAATAAGAAGAATCTTACGCCCCACTTTGTCCATCAAAGTTGTGGATATTCTAGTAACAATGACCTTCATAAATGATAGGATGTAAACTTAGCTTGATTGTCATTTGATTATAAATAATATTTTATTATTTCACATACCTGAATAGCCCTAACCCTAAATGTTGCTCCTTTAGCAGATGAAATCCCTATTTAAATTTGAGAAGAAGATTTTTTCTTTGGTTCAGATTCTGAAATATAGACTTCAGAATGGTGAAATGATAATATATTATATCTTTCATCTTAATTGAAAGATTATTACTAATACATGCTCAAGCCAACAAGATTAGAGCCCTCTTTAAACTTATGAACGTGTTGTGATGTTATAATTTAACATCACAACAAGATTAGAGCCCTCTTGAATAATTTAATTTGAGACAAAAAAAATGTCTCAATTTCTCGTCTTATATTTGAAATATTATAATATCTTTACCCTCCAATAGCTCCAACAAGAATATCATCAGAACCTTTTGCAGTTGAAAAGGCCTATTCTGGGAAGGGCACTTCGATTAAATGAAAGTTGTTGTAATTAACTAGAACTTTGTTGATTTTAAACTCAAACCCTGTTATCAAAGTCTACTAAAATATTAAATTTAAATGAAGAAAAGAAGAAGTCCAGTGAAGCGTCTCTTCCGAAAGAAGAGTGAACCTTACCTCAATCTCTGTTGCTATTTCCAGAAAAGGCCGAAGAAGCAACGGAAAAAAACCCAGCCACTATAATTAAGATCTCCCTCTGGTCTTTAACAGCGATTTATATGAATAATATCGATTGATGAGTCACCGGAATGGCAAACCCTAGTCGCCGCCCTGGTTCGTTGCCAACCCCTAGATATCCCCTTGAGATTATCGCGCCTGGTACTCCCCTTTTCAAAGAGAGACCGCGACCCCTTGGTAGCATTGTAAGAACCCAAAGAAGAAAAACACAATTAAATCAAAGATGAGTTATTACCATAGAAATATTAGCGACCAACCACCTCGACTGGGTCAGATACTGGCAAGAGAGAATATGACTGGGTTAGATACCGATGAAATCTCCATTGATTGGCGAGTACGTTCATCTAGGGCACACACAAAGGGATTCAGTGGGAGAAATAGAGGGAGAAATGATTAGGGTTGAGCGAGAGAAGATGAGGAGAAGACATTGACCGGTGAAAGTGCCGGTGACTGGGTAGGCTACCAGTGGGAAGGTTTGACTGGTGGGCAGTGGGAATCGAGAGCTAATTTCAAGATTTTGTGAAATTGGGTGAGCGGGAGAAGAAGCGATGAAGTATTCAATATTTTCAAGTTTAATGACTACTAGTATAATTAAATTATTTTTCAATTTTTATTTTAATATGTTTATACAACGATAAATTTCATACTGTTACATATAGCTAGTGTATAGACAACGGTATACTTGTTACCGTTATGTTTATTAGTGAGAGCACGCAGATACGTAACGGTAATTTCAAAAACCGTTGTGTTTTTCACATACGTAACGGTAATTCAAAATTACCGTTATGTATTTAGTGTTGAGTATGGCTATTTTTCTTGTAGTGGTGGTCCCGTTTGAGCATGTATGCCTTCTGTACAAGATTTTCATTGGAGAAAAATTTAACTTGGGTCAGCATATTTTTAATTCTATTGCTGAGGTAGCCATGACCAAGTCCAACAAGAAGTTGGTTGTTCCCTCTTTAATTTTTAACATGCTACTGGACCAAGGTTTTAAGCCCACAAAGAAGGATATTCTCACGGCCAGACTTCCTCTCCAGACTGTTCAAAAGGCTTTTCTTGCTGAATCCAGAACTCGTGATCTTCCATGGAGTGATGCTGCTGAGACTGCTCCTCCATCTTCAGATCATCTTTGTTCTATCCCTATATTTGTTTTGCAGGAACAGATTGACCTCTATACTACCCAGATAGAGATTTTTGCCAAGCAAAGAAAAGTATTCCAGCGTCTTCTTTCTTCCCAAAAAGGGGGAGAAACTGGTGGTGGAGAAGGCAGTAGCAGAGGCAGAGGAAGGGCAAGGGCAGCAACAAGTGAAGAGGAGGAAACTGATGAGCAAGAGGAGGAGTAGAGGAAGAAAAGAAGAAGGAAGACTGCAGACTGTTGCAGTTTTGTTATGCTGATGTTTATCAAAACAATTTCTCAAACAATTTATTGTGCTTTTTGTGTTTTAACACTATGTTTATTTTATGTTTTTTTATCTAACTGCTGAATTGACATATTGATCTTTTGATAAAGATCTTCTTTTTGCTGATACTTGATGAATAATGTTGGAAACACTTTGATTTGGGAAGTTTGCATGACAGGGGGAGCAATTGAAATTGTGATTCTATTTTGATTATGCTTGTTGTGTCTCGAGTATATGTTTAGAGGGAGTTCTGTTATGATTTGATTGAGTCGCATGCTTGAGGTTGTTTTGGGAAGAAAGACAAAAAGGGGAGATTGTTGAAACCGGTTGGTTTGTTATTAGTTTGGATATTGTTTTATTTTGTCTTTCTTTATTTGCTTGTGCAGGAAGATAATAGGATGAGATATTCTAGGAAGTTTGTTGTGTTTGACTAAGTCCAAAGATTGATTGAGTCAAATGGTTGTTATGGAAGTTGCGGGCATACGGCGCAAATCTAGGAATGAAGTTCATGGAGAGATCAAGTTGTTATTTGGAGTAGAGACCAAGTATATTGTTTTATATAAATAGGTATCTGTTGTATAGTGTTAGATACGAATTGAGAGAGATATATTTTCAGATCTGTATTGAGAGATTTTAGTTTCCTACAAGTGTTAGTTAAGACAACTTTAGTCACAACCTTCTGCGAAGGAAGCGATAAAATGTCTTAAGTTTAGTAAGAATTTACTTGTAGTGTTTTTGTAATTCACAAATTCAGATAGTGAATATTTTTCCCTGAGGCACTTTGCGAGATTATAGAAATATAATCTCGTGAAATTTTTCAATCCATTGTGTGTTTCTAAATTCCGCTGCATATACAAAGTTGTCTCAACTTTAGATACAACTTTGATCACAACTCTGCAAGAAACCGAGAGTTAGGTTTCTTCAGACTGTTACATCATTTGATACTTAAGTTGACGAGTATTTGTTTGGGAATTTCCAGATGCACGGTTAATTTTTGTTTGCCAATCACTAAATAAAATAAAATATGGTGTATGGTGTTTCTAAATATGCCCCCATTTTTCATTACACGTCACTATTAAATTTAATTTAAAAATAACCTAAATATTCTTACTAATTTGAAAAAAAAAAAAAATTCTAAATACACCTTCACTTTTCATTATACACCACCATTAATTTTAATTTAAAAATAAATAATTGACTTAAATATCCTTACTAATTTGAAAAAAAAAATTATGCAACTCATGAAACAAGGATTCAGATTTGTGATTTGAAATCTTTATCCAGATTTTGAAATCTTCTTCGCATATGGCTCTTTTTCGATATTCATTTTATGAATGTACTGTTTTCTTGTAGTGTCTCAATATTTTTTTCACCTCTCTTCTCTCTCCCTCTTTGATACTCATCATCTCTCCTGCTTCAATCAAAACAAAATTACGTATGAATAGTTTTCTTGTAGTGTTGTCACTATTTTTCTTCCCGGCCCCTCTCTCATCTCCCCTCTTTCCCTGTCTCTTTAACATCGCTACTGCAACGCCATCTCCATTACCGCCACTCCACCTTCAAAATAGGAATCGAGAGATGGCTTTGGAAACAAAGTGCATCGTTCAAAAATTAAGTCTGATACTTGTCATAGAATCTCAAAAATGTTTTTCGAATGTACTATTTGGCCGAAAAATATATTCAAAGTTTCATGGATGGTAAGTTTGAAAACTTACTTTCGAATCCCAGTGTGTTCATCAAAAAACATGTTCGAACTTAACTACATGTTTTGAAAAACATTTATGAACCCAGTATTTCTATGTCTGCATTTAAGGTGAGGAAAAACCGTGTTTTTAAGATGGATATGAAACGGCGGAGATGGTGGCGAGATCTGGAGAAGCCATGGTTGCTGTAAAGAATCCTCAATTTTGACGATTTGGCTGTGAAGAAGAAACCATAGAATTGAATGTAAAGTGGAAAATGTGGTTTATAAAATAAAAATATTGGAATTTTTTTTATAACGGGGGTGTATTTGCAGTAAATGTGGTATATATTGAAAAAATAGTGATGCAAATAACAACACTCATAAAATAAGGGCGATGTTATTGCACTACGAATTTACTATTTGCACCACAAATGAAAAAAAAAAAGAAATAATTTTGAATATATTTTAATGTCATTTAAGTTTCTTAACTTAGGGGTGAAGGGGTGGAACGACCTCTGAATCTACGTGCAATTAACAACCCAGGAATAAAAACGTCATCTTGGCATTCCACCTGGGGCAAGAGCCATATATAGTTAGACGTTGTTTTCATTTGTTGAGCCCGAAAATATCTGTAGTTTAATTGGTAGTGAGAGGACTCTTAATACCTGCATAACCACAATCAAATCATTGGATTTTCTTTCTCGCTCGTCCTTATCAGCGGAAAAGGAGTTAACCTCAAGAATTCCAGAGAGGCAATCCCTAGCTATTTTCATGTTCTGATCCTCTTTCTATCTCGGTTACATCACGGGATGCATGACTCCTCCAATTCTTTTGCTTTCTTTCATTTATCTGACAATGGGATTTTGAAGGGACTAGTTTCAGTGATCAAACAACATATATTTTCGAACATCATCATGCCCCTTATGCCCTGGGCGACACACTTGCTACAATGGTCGGGACAAAGGGTCACGATCCCATGAGTGTGGGCTAACCCTAAAAACCCTCGTGACAGATGTAATGGCTAGCTCTCACTAGGTAGTGAGAAAGTCGAGTACAACGATCTCTTTGTTCTTGGTTCCTCATTCGAACTCCATAGTGACCTAGTTCCATTTTTCACACTGCAAAACAAAAGCACAAATCCACACACAAATGAGAATGATGATCATCCCATATTAATTGTTTACCAAAATCCAACAAAGTAACTAAATAAATCCCAAATACATTCTTACTAAATTTTTCATATTAAATTCAACAATACCAATCTAATTGTGCTCAAAGTTTCATAGTGATAAAGTTAATGCAAGAAATATGGGGAATTGTCCATCCCCCGAACGAAGCTCTCCCGAGATGTTGTTGATGCCTTCAACTGGATCTCCAAAAATCTCAGCATCCCAATTATACCTTTGATACGTGCTTGGCTCTTTGTTTGGATGAATTAGGACACTAACTGCTTTTTTCCATGTTTCAAAGTTATAAATGTCCCAAATCTACATCAATAATTGCTTTAGCATTGTATAGAAATGTACGTCCCATAATTAATAGAGTCATTCCATCAACAGGTATGTCGACAACTACATTTTTTGCAATTGAAAAGACTCCCTCAATTCTTTCAATTCTGGCAATTACAACTGCTCACAAATTGATTAAGGCATTATGTTGCAGCTAGCACCATGGTCAATTAATGCATTTGTAATGCTCTGATAATCTAGTTTGCACTGAATCACGAACTCTCCTGGATCCTCCTTCATAGGTAGTATATGTTTTGCAAGATATTCCCGCACCATGCGTGAGAGCAATGCTCGCAACATGATCCCTACAATTTATCAAGTTTTGAAATGGTATGCAAGATTGATCCATTGAAACGCAATGACATATTTTACTGCGTCTATGATATGACGAGATGAAGAATTAAGGTCTCTTTTTATTCTCTTTTTTTATCATCTCCTTAGGGGGTCGTAATGCCGAGCCCAAAAATTTTAACTTCTACAGCGTCACATTAAAAGTTAATACCCACCAACTTCTGCAACTATTTCTCTAAAGTGCAGAACTCAAAAAACAATCTCTACTAGGTCTCACTAATATACACCCCATTTACATATTTTCAAACACTATTTATTTACAATGTTTATCTATATATTTAATTTAGCATTCACGATATTACGTGATTTAAATTTTAAAGTATAGGTTTTATATTTATTGAATTTCATAATTATGAAAAATGAATAAATAAACAAATATATTACTTATATATCTATATATATATATACATGTATATAAGTTTGGAGAGAGAATATATAATATATATGCACACCTGACAAGTAGAAAGAGAGAAGAAATGAGAAAAAAAGGGGGGGGGAGGGAGAGAAGAGGAGAGAGAGAGAGAGAGAGAGAGAGAGAGAGAACGTGTAAAATAAAAATTTGAAGAATTTTACGTGACTTCCAAAATTAGGAGCTTGTTCCAAGAAGCTTACCGCCATGGCAGCACCACAATGGGTGGGACACAAGTCCCGAGTGCTTGGAAGTTTGGGAGAAAGTTCCATTGCAATCATTCTTAGGATAGTTGCAATCATGTACTCATAAAAATAATTTTAATACTACCACATTAACATCAAAAATTTAAATCAGTTTCTACAATCATAAACTCAAAAAAGTAACTTTATGTTGGTCCCACCACTACACATCATATATACATACATATGTCATACACTATAATATGTTTATTTAATTTATATTGTTCACTTATCTATTTAATTTAATTTAATAAATATACATTTATATGAAAATCATTAAAATTTACGAATAAATTATGAAAATCATTTTAATAATAATATAAAAATATAATTCAACATACATTACAATAATAATAAATGGTACACCAAATTACAACATCACAACAACAACAACAACAACAATATAACATTATAATAATTAATTCTTCACTGATTGATTCCGTACCGAACCCAAATCTGCTCAACCGAATTAGCTCGGAGTTGGTAATGTTTTTCTCTATCACATAACTTTTTGTAATTTTGAAGAAAGGTTTGAAATTGTTAGGTAGAGCCATGACTATTGTTGCCGGAGGAGTAGAGTTTTCATCTGATCAAATGACCGCTGCATCCCTCATCCTCAATACTCATCGAGTGAGCCTACGGGAGAAGCATATGTTAATTGACGAATAGATGCGGTGCACTTTTGAAGTGGTGATCGACTCTTTATTTTCCAGTTGCATCTTGCCTCAACGTGAAATAAATCGGATGATTTTCCAGGGCATCGACAATATGAAATAAATAACTCTATTCGCATTGGAAATCGACACTGAAATATATCAACATTAAATGTTGGATCATTGGCGAAGTAGTCACGAACAAGGCGGTTATGCCTATCTTCACACCCTCGATCCACATATCTTCTGCAATTTGTTCTTCTTGAAGAACTTCCAACTGCATCACGTCTCTGCTCATCTTGTTCGAGTAGCTCAATCATCATTCGATCGGCATCATTTTCTGCATCTTCCCGTAATTCATTCAATCATAACTCAAGAATGGGATCATGAGACATTTCAATAATAATAAAAGAAATTTATTAGAATGTTAATTGAAAGAATGGATAAAATATGATACTACAGTATTGATTGAAAGAGTAGAAAAAAATAGAATTGAGAATTGTTGAAGTGAAATGATATATTTATAGAGAAATAAAATATTACAGTTGATTACACAAAAAAATTAAAAAAAACATATATATATATATATATATTACCATTAATAATTTGTATTATATATACACACACATAAGGTTTAGTGTTTAGTTAAATTTTGTTTTATGTTGTTTGTAATATATTTTATATTTTAATTAATGAGTTATAAATTACTATTAAAATTTATTATGAATTGCATTTTTTATTTTATATAAATTCAAATAAATTTATTTCAATAATTATTATGAAATGTTGAATTTTATTTTAGATTGATAGATATCCTCTTATATGAAGTTGCATATATTATTCTATATTTAGTAATTATAAAAAAATGTATAAAGGAAATATTATGTATTCTCTTTTAGTACAGAAATATAGTGCAGATTGTTGGAAATAAAAAGGCAGATTATGCAGTATTTTAGTAATAGAAATATTGTATTATACTAGTACATACTGCCTAATGCATTATATATATAAAAAAAAAATCATGCATTTACTTATTTATTTATATTTTTGAGTTGCTCACTTGCTCATTGCATAATTCTGGTTACCTACATATTAACAAAAAATGATTCTCATAACCGTTACCCTAAACCAAACATTGAAGTAGCGAACATGGTAAGTAGGTAGTGAACAGTTTGAGAAGCAATAGAAAACATTCTCATTTATGGATCAGTTTACCAATAACATATACATCAAAGTTGACATACAACGAAATATTTCGTGAATTGGAATTACAGCCTACACTTGCAGCCTGTGCACCATTCGGAATTTATAACCACATTCATGAATAAGAGAAGATACATAGATCCCCATACAGTTGTACATCAGATATAATCGAGATTTCTCCTATAAAAGTAAATGATCAATCATATGTTGTATAACGTCTGCACCATCCGAATGAATGGATTGGTCTTTGACCTGCATCACAATCAGCCGTGTCAAAAAAATAAAAACAAGATCAACGCCTTGTCTTCAAAGTAAGAGCTATATGTTTCCAGATGTGTGCAAATTACAAAATGCAGATGGGGCACCGAAGGAAGTTAGAATTGAGAAAAACCTGGATAATACTGTGGGCAGCAAACTTGGACCTGCTATTGTGGAAGCTTACATCAACTTTCTCCCATGATAAACGAGAGAGGCCGTTCACTAGTTCCTCTGTTCAGAATAATATTTTATAGCAGCATGAAGAATACCAAATCAGAAATGTATAGAGCAGGCAAGCAAAAAAGAAAAGCTACTGAGCAAACCGGGTAGCAAAGAAATACACGCAAAAGAAAACTAAAGTTAAGGAGGATGGAAGAAAAGAGATTCTAAACTACTAAGTAACTGCATGCAGCATGCAGCATGCAACAAACAACAATTTTTGGCACACCAACTTCTATGTTTGTTTATCTGGGTCCTAGGAGTTTTAAAGAGAGACACTTCCACTACTTTAGCTAGTGTAGCAAAATAAGCAGATGGCAAGATAGAAAACTGTTTCTCAAATGAAAAAATTCAATGAGAAAACCTGCAGCTATTATAGGTATGATATCTATATTTTAGATGGTTAAGCCTAAACTGAAATTTATTAACAAAGTAATTGAACATTTGATATACCAGCCGCAGTGAATCAACCACGAAACCATATTTACTTGACAAAAACTTATATGAGATGGTCTAACAGGTCACAATCTGTTACGATCCCACATGAAAGTGTGAAAGGGCATATAAGTGGGGGGTCAACCCTTTACCTTTGACCATGGTTTTGACAAAAAAGGGGAGACTGCTGAAAAAGAAAAATAGAAAAGAAAAGGAGAAAAAGGTAGGGGGAACCACAGGGTCAAATATAAGATCCGAATTGATCACAATCCATTAGACGGTCTCAAAGGAGAGTCCCATTTACTTTCAGTGTTTTCGATCATTCCTTCAATCCAATCAGGAAGTCAAAAGAACCAGAGCATATAAGGAAACAAAAGGAAATATTCTCAAGAGTGGGGAATACCTAGCAAAGGTTTCCCTAGACCATGTCAGCATTAGACACCAACCATAAACATGTAGTAGAATAATGAGAAAATAACCCGTGACTAAAAAGGAGATGGAACAAGAGTTAGTAAGAAGTTATATATAGATGTCAGGAGGCACCACCATGGATAGCACACTCCGGGAGGAACAACAAATTGCAGCATTCTGAATTAAGGTTGAGCATGGTTTAATGTAAGTGGCGTGACTCTTTTAGAATCAACAACCACTCTGGATCAAATATTGCTCAAGCAAAATATTGGATGAGAGCAGCTTTAAGGGACTGTATATTTTCTTAAATCACTCTTAGCTCTCCTTCACTGTGTTAAAAACTGCCGCACACTCTACTATTTCTTTTGTCAGAGGCATTACTGCTTTTGTTGCAAGTATATTTAAGACAGATCTCAAAATTTAATATATGATCCCACTTTTTATAAATGTACATTTCATTAACTTTTTACTTGCAAAAACCAATGACAAAATGGCAACAGGTCTCCGAGTAAGAAGGGAAAATAGATTGGAGTGAAGAAGTAAGCTTTAATCTGAGGTCAAACTAATAGCAGAAACTAACAAGTATAGCTTTCCAAACACCCTGCAGGAAGAAGAGAAAGTCACAAACCTTCCAGCTCGTCTACACCATCAATTTCTACTGCAGGCTCACACAACTCCTTGTCATATGCCTTGCAGCGCTCTTCATACACAACATGGGGATATTTTTCATCCACACAATCCTCCCACTGTCAAAGATCAAAAGTCAACACAGATGCAGTTAAAGATAATAAACTTATCACAACATCATGGCATAGATAAGACCTTGGGTAGTTCACTATTGCGTCTGATTGACGATGTTCTCCAGCCCACAATATCTGAGCAATACATTGCTAAGAAATACAAGGACAGTGCTTTTTAAAAAGGTAAATTAGTGCAGAAAGATCTTAAATGATAGGGTTATAATTTATGGATACGGTCATAGCCAACATTTGAATATGCCACCCTACGTTCAAAAGATCGTAAAGCAGACCTGCAAAGGGAAGTTACAATACCTTTAATAGTAGCATAAAATACTTACTCATACTGTGCAATTAGCCAGTAATTTGCAATTCAATCCAAGTTAAAGACAAGAAGGAAGCCTACAAAAAACAGCATTCTTCAGTATCTTCCAACAGGCGTTTTAGCAATGGTGGCTTTCCATCATCATCATCATTTAGAAAAAGATGTCTGCCTGTTCTCCTAAATATCAAGTGAATTACACAATTTGCAACTTTCTCAAAAGCAGGTACCCCAAAGAGAAATGGCACCTGACAGATGGAAAAGGTGAAATAATGTTGAATCTCTGTTTGACTGAGAAAGCATAAAGTAAGGTGCCTAGAAAATTCACCAAACATACAAAAAATACACTAAAGGCAGCATTATCATTCATCATTCATATACTTAAAAAGACTGAAAGGTAGTTACAAGATTGCTTCATTGTTCACGGATTAATTAAAATATCCAAATCCAATTACAAGACCTTCAAAGTAAACACAACATATTATTTTCCTTTCTTTTATGGCACATTTAAAAGAAGGCAATAAGGGATGAAATCCAATGGACTGAATCTTAAGTTTTAGAATTATATCTCTTTCGGTTTATAAATCCAAACCACATTAAAATTTGAGATCCAGAATTGATCAGATTAGCAACCATTTTAACATCCTATTAAAACTGCACACTACACAATACTTAGTGATTGGATTACACGGACATTTATGTTGGAAGGAAATATCCATAAAAAATATATACAAGAATCAAGAGACAGAGTCCTAACCACACCAATTCCCAAAGTAAGCTCATGAAGTCTCTTATATAATTGCCACCTTCTTACATCACTGCCAAACTGGTGTCTGCCCTCTAATTTGATGCATCACCATCTGAAAAGTCCATCTCTCTGCTACCCATATTCTTGCTCTCTTTCTGTCATCCCCACCCATCTATTGTTGCCTTCTCTCGTCTCCTTAAGATATGCAGCATCCCATCCATCCTTGCCTCGCCCCACCCCACCCTGTCCCCCAAGACAAAGAAAGGGAAAGGGAAAGGGAAAGGACACTCATGTTCGATTTCTCTAATCTCTCTCTTCCCACTCACCCAGTTATTTCTTTCACTCTCTACACCTTGTTGTTACCACAAGTTCGACGGAAGATTCACCTCTAACCATTTCTATGGCCATTTCATTTGAGACAACTAGTGACAGAAAAGATGCATATAAATGGCTTCTTTCACTTTAGCCCACACATTGATGCTGCCATTCTTAAAACAACAGACATCACCTCCCTCTTTTTCTATGGCCATTTTCTCTCGTCTTTCACTATTTCATCTTGTTTACTAAGGAACATCAGTAATAAATAACGTTCAATCGTGGAATCGAATAGATCCAAGTCATTTCAGATATAATCCGAATCCAAAAGAAACCATTAGTCAGATACCTCTAGTCCTCTACAATATGCTCTCTCACAACATTAGACAGAATATACTTCCCTAATATCACACAGAAAAAATACTGTATAATGAATAGTAACCAAATCAAAATCTCAGTTCCAACTCTGAGAGATTCATTTTCTTTTATTGCCACAAGAAGTTAAGTCTTTGGAAACTCTTCTCTACCAAGTTCAGTAAAGGTTAAATAGCATCATCTAGAGGAAATAACAAATGAATTTCAGATAGTTACTAGGTTCGGTCAATGATTTTTGGAGATGCTTACACTCCTACTCCAAGGTCATACATTGCAAAACTGACACCTCCATGGTCATCAAGAAAAGGTACATAAGCTGGCTTATCTCTTTTAGAAACATATACAATAATGCATATTGTTACATCACCTCAGCTACATAACACATGCAGATCATTCAACAATTTCTGCTTATAATAACTAAAGAAAAACAAAGGCAATGAGCAGGAGAAAGACAGATACCTGCTTATTACCCCTAGAACCAAGATGAGGAGTGGCAACAGTAATGAAGTTAACTGGTTCAAGACCAGCTATTGTACCATTAGACTCTTCATTAGTTAATAGTTCTTCTCCACTTCCTTTCATTGGGGGTTTGTACAATTTCCCAATAGCGTATCTTGCTACAAGGCCCCCCACAGAATGTGAAATAAAAGAAATCTTCCTCAAATTAGGCTTCCTTTTGATTACTTCAAGGACCTGAAATATAACTCAGTTAACAAATCAAATTCTGGTTCAGAAATTACATACCAAAGTATATTGTTCTGGATATTATTAAGGCTGAGAAATGGTAATGAAAAGGCATGATACATTGAAACAACCTCTCCAGCCAGTCGATCACCCATTACATCCACTCCATCCAGAGTCAGTGTTGCAGTATTGCGTTCACTACCTGCAGTTCAAAAGGTTTATAAATGACAACTTCCATCATTGAATCGCAATAACTTGCACCCCATCTCACAAAGCCTCCTGATTTCCTTAAGAATACACAGCATATTTGTCTTTGTTAATGGAAATAAAATTTGCCCCATATCACTAAACCACCTCACATTCTTATGAAAACAAATGTTCGACTATGTTAATGGAATAACATTTTCTCTCATGAGACAAGCAGGAAATTTCTTAGGTCATTCTTAGAGATACACCATTTTCATTAGTAGAGTAACATCATGTCATCACCAACAAACTCATAGAAAAAACTGGAGTACAGCAAACTCATGATTATTAATTGGATTCCACGATGTAAAGATTGGAACTGCAGAATATTGACATGTCATAACTTCATATATGATTATAAAAAAATTATAACTGGAAGAATATTGGCTGAAACATTGAAAATTGGCAAGGAACCTTCTTATTTTCCGGGTGGGAAAATTGAATTGCATAAAAATAAGGAAGATCTGGAGGCAGCTAGCAAACATTTCACACTGCTCATAATCACTTTATATAGAAAGAAAAACGTACAGTGAACGAAAACTTTATCAGGAAGCTGCTGTACAAATTTCTCGGCAGCGTATCTCCAATCCGATGCACTGTCATGACACGATCGAGAATAAAAACAAAATCAATAACAATTGGATACGAAAATCTTCACATCCTACGCTCCATTTACAGAAATGTGTATGCGATCTCCATTTGCAGAGCTTTTCACCCTCACTCAAGCCGAGTCCCAACAAAAGATCATCATTTCGCACCAAATTATCATCGAACAATCCAACAAAGCAGCCAAAAATAAAATCACTCAGGGCCCAACAATCCACAGCAACTCAAATCTCTAAGATTAAGATTGGATGCAAAATGTTTGTATGAAAAAGAAAACGAAATATCACAAACAGAGACGATGGTGCATATAATCCGACCAAGAAAAAGAGATACCTTCCGAGAATCCCGTGTACCATAACAACGAGATGATCAGCGGAGGAAGCATCGGATTCTTTAGAACTGTAGACGTCCTCACCGCCGTTACCCGTCTCCGTCGAGCAAATGCCACTTTTTCCGCCAACTCCGTTTTCCATATCCCCTTACTTTCTTGATTTTTTTTTTCGACCCCCTTAGATTTTAAAAAACTGCATTCACTCGAGAGCGTCCTAAACTCAAGATAAAGTTCAAGTTCGAGTTCAGTTAATGATTAATTAATCGGAAAAGGAAAAGGAACAGGCAAAAAATCTAAGAAGTGGAATCCAAACACAGTTATATAGCTGTCGATGAATTGAATGAAAAGGGGTTTTGAAATTTCGATAAGAAGAGGTGGTTGAAGTTTGACGGGACAGCCGTTTGTAATTGTATCTCTCTCTCTCTCTCTCTCTCTCTCTAAAAGTGGCGTGGGTAGGCGGTGGATGGGCAACCAAAATTAAGAAACGATCAAAAAAAAAAAAAACAAAAAGAAACTTAACCGTTGTCGTTGCTCTTACGGTTCATGCAGTGACGATTTATTTTTAACAATTAACAAAGATGTCTCTTAAAATAAACCTGTATACATCGCGTTGCTTTTACGGCTCCTGCAAGGTCTCTTGAAAATAGGACCGTAAACGAATTGAATCAAGTCGAATATCTTAAACTTCGAATTTAAATTTATTTATTCTTATTAGGATTGAGTTCGACTTCGACTCGAGCTTTGATTTTATGTTTAAGTTTGATTCAAATAAAAAAAAAAAATTATGGTCGAGTTCGATTTGATCTCGGCTCGAGATTAACTCGATAAAGAGTTCGATTAAATTTCATTAATTAATTCAATAAAAGCTCAATATAGTTTGTTATACAAATAGTTCGATAAAAGTTTGTTGATTCTTGAATCGACACCAATGCATTTTGAGAGACATCTTAATATTAAAACATATATCAAAGAATTAATTGTAAATTCCATGTGTTTTGATTTCTCTTAAGTAACCCTCTCCTCCTCTCTCGAGAGAAAACCACAGAGTATGTTGAACTTCCACTGGAAGTCGAATAATCTATATACTTTTTTAAAATTAGTAAAATAGAACCCATTTTAAAAAAAAAAAAATACAAATTTAACATTCAATCAATTTAATTGCCCGAAAATCATACGTAATTTAATGTAATTTAATATTTATTGATTGGATAAATATTTTCTACGTGACTGAGGAAATAGAAATATTAAAATGCAACCAATTACATATGATTTTTGGACTGTAAAATTGATTAAATGTTAAATTTTCAAAAAAATTAAAAATGGGTACTAATTTGCTAATGTTGAAAAAGTAGATCATTCCTAAAAAATTACTCAAAATGTAAGTATCAAAATTTAATTTACCCTAAAAACTTTATGTTTCTATAGTTGATTATTTGGGAAGAGCGAAGCAATAAACAGGTGAACATTATATTTCCATACAACATTGTTTTCAATTATCGATACCAAGTATTAATAAAGATGATAAATTTGTTTTGTTACGAAGCTTAAGCTACAAAATCAATTAATATCCATCCCATCATCCAAAGATAATGAAATTAATTTCCAAACGAAGTGATTTACAGCGTGTTAAGACTGCTACTGTGTCTGATCAAATTACATTCTCAATTACAAGTTCATTGACTTCATATCTTAGAACCCTTTCATATCTTCACCAGACACCTTCAAGTCGAAGTTGCTGGTGTCTCACGGGCTACTAAGCAAATGATCGAGGAGGGTTGTAAGGAGCAACCCGAGACCGACATCAATCATCAGAGCTGTAATCACTGGATTCTTGCAGCAGGGGCACGGCAGCACAACAGAATGACTCCTTGTCCTTGAGAAGAAGACAGCTCCCATCCGAGTTCCATTTCAAATCAAGTACAGAGAACTGAGGAAATGGAACGTTGATGCAGTAAGCACCTGAAGGTGTCCACATGTATAAATTAGTACTTCCGGTGCATACAACTAGACGAGGATATGTAGGATCCCAAGCTGCAGCTCGAATGGGATCTTTTTGTATCAAAATGGCTGCGAGCTCCAGATGTTGTACGTCCCACACCCAGAGGACCGTTGGCATGCTGTCATTGCGGGTACATATAAATTGGCTGTCACTGCTCCATAACATGAGGCCTGTAATTAGATTGGTAAATCATGATTAGATAGAAAAACAACTGTAAAACTTTAACATAACGAGAAGGTATTAAACAATTTTCCAGTAAAATATCATCAATCTAAACATGTTAAATCTAAATGTTTCAGAATGTTAATGACAATAGCATAGCAATTAAGTTGCAAATATTAGGATATCGAACCAAAGTACCAAACTGATGCTGATACTCATAAATACATGTGCGAGCGTGCTAAACTTGTCATATCAAAGGTACAAAACATTTGTCTTTGGCAGAATATTAGGCTCCAAGAATAAAAATAACAAGTTTACAGAAGGACGAAAGGATGAACCCAATCACATGCCCACAAAACTTGCAATCACTTTAAGCTTTCGACTGAATAATAGCACATACTGAAAGAATAAATAAAATAAGTAAAATAAGTGACATATGACACTAGATTCTGCCTTACCGATCCCTTGTTTGGGGTTAGGTTTATCTGCAGGAGGTTTATGTGAAGGAAGAGTAACTGGAACCTCCAAAACATCATATCTAACTTGAATGCATGTCTCAGCTGCATTATCTGCAGATTTTATCATTATAGGGGTCATCATTAGACTTCCTGAGATGAGCTCAACATAAAAAGAAAACACCGAGCTTCTAGGAATCCAAAAAAACCAAACCTGGAAACTTTCTTTATGGCAATAATAAAGATAAGTTTAGATATCTGTAGCATTCGTTTAAGATAACAGATCACTCAACTAAATCATGATTCGCGAATTTCTAAAGGGAAATGTTCCATATGATTTATTTTTATGAGTTGAGAACTTGTGCTAGATCTCTATGTTAACTAGCATATGGCACATACAATTTGTAATATAAATATGTCGTGCAACATTAGTTTTTCAGCAACAGAAAATAAACATCGATGGTGCAACCAAATCTAGGAAAAAATGGCATTCATGGCAGTAAAAGATCATGTTTCTAAAAGGTCTCAAAACATTGAACAAGTGAGGAAAACAAAAAGAATTAAAGAACAGTGCCTTAATGTTAATTTCTTTTGTAAAAACTTAGTTTTGTTTTTTAGATCAAGAAAGTTGCACTTATTAGAGGTTCATCAGTTATAAATTTATTGTTTTCTGCTAACAATCCAATATAAATGTAAATACATAAAATGTCAGGAATAAAAATAATAAACAAATATGCTGCACTTCCCACCGAGGATATCTGAGTTGGGAGCACAACTGACTTATTCACAGAACTTTATACATTGCAAAACTGTCTCAATGTCTTATAAACTAATTTGAAACCGTAAAGCAGCAGTATTTGCATCATTGAACAACTAAAGGCAGAATCTGACAGAAGTAACTAGAGGTGACACACAATACACGGACAAGAAGAAAATACTAACTGTAATAATAAACCAACGTGAATAAAACCCTAAACAGAAATCAAACCCTAAGGTCACTAAGACAAATCGTGTCTGCCATTTGATACTTCTCTAAGCATACCCTAGAAAGGGAAATAACGATTAACCTAAGGAAATCAAAACTGGCTGCAGCCAATGCAAAGCCCACAGGTCCATGACTCAACTTAACTGAAAATAAACTAACCCAATAATAATTAATAAACTAACCCAATAATAATTAATAAACTGAATAAACAAAACAAATAATAACTAATTCAATTAATCCAGGCCCCCTGGGCACACTGCACATCAGGCCTATCAGAACCACATCGTTTACAGTCTAAGAAAGCAGATGAGTTATAGATGATCACGAATGATGAGAGCTCACCAGCATTTCTTTGAATAAATTCATCACTCAGTGACAATTCTGACATGCCGAGTTGCAATGGCTCATCTACCTCCTGGAATTGAATGATGGAAAATGATTGGAAAAAAAAAAAAAGAAGTTAATGCAGATTATCAGATAAAAGTTACAATTTTTCCTACCTTGAAAACAGCAGCAGCACAAGGACCACGAACAGTAGAGAGATGCGTAAATTCTGCAAACACTTTCCATGTCAAGTGATTTAAAACCCGTATCATTTGGTCATAGCTCCCTACAGCTAAGAATTGGCTACAGGGTGACCAAGAAACACTTTTTATTCCTAATCCACTTTCATATGCTTGATACTTAGATAGACACCGGCCATCTGGAGAATATATCAGAACCTAGAGAATGTCAAACAAAATGAAACAATTCTGTTAGTAAATAACAGAACAGGCATTATGGCAGAGGAAAAATTTCTTAGACATAATTACAGATATGCAATTATGCATGTTAACTAATTATGTTATCAATTATTAGTGATGCTGTACATAATTTTAAAATATGAAAACCATCGGCCAATAAATTTAAAAACTGCTCTGGAAGTTACACATAAGGTAGTACACAGCCCTGCCAAAATAGAAGGCAACAAAAAAGAAAGAATCTTTTCGAATTCTAAGCTTCATCTGTCAAAACAAAAGTGATCATTCAGGGTTACAACATATGTTAATAAATTTTCCTAGAAGAAATGAAACAAAAAGAAACAACCATATGTAGAAATAAAACCAAAATACATGGTGGTTAATCTTCTCTTTTTTAACAAAATCAAAGCCCATTCACACTTTGGCATACAAGCTGCCAGAAATAAACATAACTACCTGTACTCTCAAGGGACAATGGCCGATAGTTATAATGTACGTCCAGTTTTTCACAGTTAACCAGGAACAATCTTTTGGAATGCACACATGTGAGAGTGCCAGAGTGGTATCCCCAAGGAAACCCAAGGCAAAAGACAGAAGTGTAAGAATCATGTGAATGGGTGGAAAAGGAGAAACCAAATCATTTAACTATGGTAGGGTTGCCCCATAAAGTTCATATCTTGGAAAACTGATAGTTGCAAGCCATGGTATACAGATTTACGTGATATAAGCTAAAGCCCAATTTCAAACACAGAAAATCATGAGTACCTTGTATTCAAGAATGGAATCCCATATGACAATTGCACTATCGTCATGTGACCATTGAATATCAGCCAAATCCAATGTGTCGACAGCAAAAACACCCATAATCTCCCATGTATGACAAGAAAGAAGATTAACATAGTCTTTGCAATCGCGTCTAGTGCATATTGCTGCAAATTTTCCATCTTTGGTGAATGATACTCCCTTAGAACCATGCTTTGGCCATTGCAAATGTATGCAAGCAGTATTTAACAACGACCAAACAGTTAAGCGCAGCTGAAACTCAGAAGTTGTTAGTATGTGGCGACTATCAGGGCTCCACCTTGCATAGGAAATACCAGCAGGACCCTCATCAATTTTGCAAGTCCATTCCGGCTGCTCCAAAGACCATGCTTGTAGCATAGGCCTCTTATACAGACCACAAAGTATGTATTCAGAATCAAGGGCCCATTCAATGTATGTTATTTTGTCCAAGCACGAGAACAATTGTACCACCTGTGAGGCAACTTAGACACAATCAACATAAGATCAACTCTACAACCCGAGTAGCTAAAATATGCATCAATGCATGTAGCCCTTTTCATTAGACATTCAAGTGCGCATGCTCAACATCTAGCATTGAATTAATACTGAAATACAATTACCATCTTTACACCAATGCATTAAATTAAAAGAATACCTTAATTCACTTTTCTCAATTACATAAAATTATCGAATGATTATGTTTATTTACAGCCATTTGGTGCAAAACATTAAATGTTGATTACCCAACGCCAAGCAATGTCCCATAAACTTCCTTGCATTCTCCCCCAAAAGTTAAACCAACAAAGAACAGACCGAATGAAACCTCCTTTCATGACAGTCGTTTAACTAATTGCTCCCGATGAATGAATCTATTGACCTTTTCCAAAATTCTTCAGATCTCGAAGATAACAAGAAATCTTATCATACTCATTATATGAAGCTAGTTTTGCCAGAAATATTGTTGGATCATATACATCACGTTGCAAATTTGCAGTGACCCAAACTACACCTCTCCATAATCATCAATCATGTTTTAAATGTTATAATCTTCAACCTACTCTTAACAAGGTAAATAACTCGACTAAGATTTAATGGTTGGTTATGACTGCAGAATTCAACAGTCATGGTCAAATTCTATGAATTTCAAATCACACAATAAATGACTGCCAGTGAAATACCAAAACCCCCGCCAATTCTCCAAATTGCGAAGTAAAATTCAAACCCACAAATTTCAGACGGGAAAAAACCAAATGTAGGTACCTTGAGTGTATGAACATCGCGAATGACTAAGCGATAATCCACAGCGACAGCTAGAAATCTCGCATTAGGCGAAAACGCGCAGGGGGCCGTCTGCTTAAATGTTTCAGTAAACTCCATTTTCCAACCCAGAACAAATATCTAACGAAAAAAAAAATGTTGAGCTAATCTGCACAGTACATCATCGTAAAATGACGGAGCAGATGGATCTGCAAATGGGTTTGCGAGATCTGTGGAGCGCGGAAGGATAGAATAGAAACGGGCGGTGAAAAACTGTGAAGAGATTCAAATTCGACAAATTGCAGGAGAATTTCGGTTGATGCGTGCTTTCTGACACGGTCAAAATGTTACCTAAAAAGAATCAATAAAAATGTTTTCTAAAAGAGTAAAGGATAGGTAAAGAATTTCTTTCACACACCACTAATTCAAATAATTTAAAATTAATTGTTTATAAAATTATTTAAATACTCTTACTAAATTAAAAATAAAGATAATTAAACAACAACCGTAAACCCCGTCTGCAAATCAAATGGTCAGCTATCTTCTTCTTCCCCAGCAATAATTCTCGGTAGAGATCATTCACATGTTATATCTTCTTATTCACCAGCTCGATTTTGTATTTTTCGTTTTTTTTTTCCTCCTGATCTCTCTTTTCACCCCCAAAATTATGGTCTTCTTCCCCAAATGAGGTTTTTTGAACTTGTTCGAAACAGTTTTTTGAACCTCCCTAGTAGGGATCGGAAATCTAATTTAAAACACACTTAAGCACATTCCACATTCAAAAAGTAATTTTTGAACCTTCTTACGCACATTTGAAACTCAAAACTCCTAAGCACCAATAGAAAATTAATTTTCGAACCACCTTAAGCATCGTCAAAAATTAGCTTTCAAACTCCATTCATGTGGTTCGAAATTTACACCTCAATCGATAGAAATTGAATAGATAATAGAAATTGAAAATTATACAAGTGGAGAAAATATGGTATGGGATTTGAGAGGGAAAATGGAAGAGAGCAAAAGAGAGTAACGCCATGCAAATTGGCATCTATGTAAAATGGGACCAACATAATCTTCTTAATTTGTTGATGAGTTGCAAAGATTAAAGGATTGGGAAAGTGGTACTCGTTGGAAAAGAAAAAATGTTCGGTATTTATTTAACTTGACTGTAAATGCACTGTAAAATTTATAGTGTAAAGGTTAATAAGATTGTATCACATAGATTTTGTATCCTCCTGGACTTAATTAATGATTATTGTACTTATTACTACAATGCAATTCCCTATAATTATCTCGACTATCAAAAATATAGTTGATTAACTAATTACTATTTGCATAAAATAAACACAAATAAATGCAAACACATAAATAAACTAATTGAGATTGAATAGTGAGAGACAGAGGTACTGTAGGATTAGATAATCATTAAGTTATTCTTTCAATGATTTCATGGTATTTAAATAATGCTAAAGCAACCACTTAGATCACAAAACTCGTATCAATGTGTCCATTAGATATAAATCATGCAACTTTGAAATGTTCAATAAGTTTATTGCTCTCTCAAATAACTGCAATTCTCTCGAGTGATATTAATTACCAAGTTAAATATTCTTTTCTCGTGTTATAACTCATCTTTCAATAATAACACATTAAATTGTATCATTCAATGGCCACTTAAACGACACACAGTCAACCACGAGAACAAATAAAACATAATCAAATTATAGATAAGCAATCAAATGAATTAAAAGAACTTCTTCATTTAGAACATAATTTGTCATAAAAAATGAATATTGACATATTTAATATCAAATTATATAATAAAAACTTAAATTTTGTAGAAGTAATGCATTCAATTTATACAGAAAATGGAAATATTAAATTTTCTTTTCATTCAGAAAATCTGAAAATAATAAAAATACATCAGAAATAACAAAAATACTCAAGAAAATTTAGTCAATAAAAACAATATCTAATTTTTTTAAAAAAAACATAATACGGTCATTTTCATTTTTATAGAGGTAATGTATTCAATCTTCACAGAAAATGGAAATATTAAACTTTGTTTTCTTTCCAAATATCTGAAAAGAATGAAAATAACAAAAATACTCCATAAATAATAAAAATGATAAAAAACTCCATAAATATAAAAAATAATAAAAATAACAAATATACTCCATAAATCATAAATATACAAAATAACAAAAATACTCAATAAATAATAAAATTAATAAAAATAACAAAAATAATCCAGCAAAATTAGATTTTCTTTTAGCACAATATCTGAGCTCCTTAAAAAAAGTTATATACTGTATAACTATTTTCATTTTGAAAGAGGTGGTGAACTCAAATTTCTATCTATACAAAAAATGTAAATACTAAATACAAAAATAATAAAATTACTCCATAAATAACTAAAGTACTCTAGAAATTTTAAATTTTCATTAAAGACATTTTAACTGTTTTAAAAATGCTATATATGGTCATTTTCAATTTTTAGGAAAAAATAGATTTTTAAAAGTTTTATAAGCCAATGAAAAGACAATTTCTAAAAAAAATCTCAAACTAATTATAAGAAGAGAATTTTGTTTATCTTCAAATAATATGATCCAAAAATGTAATGCTCTAAGCAAATACTTACATGCACAAGGTGCATATAAGGCTTATTTCAGATGGGCGGGTCAAAATTGCGGGTCAACCCGCAAAAAAAAAAACCCAGTAAAATCAGTATCAACAGTAACATTAAAAAGTATCACTCAAAATTCGAAAAGTATCACCTGTATCATTAAATAGTAAGGGGTCTGCCACTTATTTTAGGAGTTTTTGGGGGTGTTTTTAGGGGTTTATTTTGTATGTTTTAGGATTTTTTTAGGGGTACTTTTAGGGGTTTATTTTGTATTTTTTGGGGGTGTTTTTAGGGTTTTTTATTATGTTTTTTAGGGTTTTTTTTTTGGGGGGGGGGGGGTTAGGGTTTTATTTTGTGTTTTTTAGGATTTTCCGAGGGTATTTTTTAGGGTTTGATTTTATGTTTTTTTAGGATTTATTAATTTCATTTTAGGATATAAATTTATATTTATTTCAAATAAATTATATCAATTCAGTTTAATTTCAGGGTTCACTAATTTTATTTTATAGTATAAATTTTGTTGGGAAAAAATAAAAAAAAAACAAAGAAAATTGAAAAAATAAAAATAAAAATCGCCAGCAAAAAACCACCAACTTTAAAAAAAATTAGTCAGCACGTACGACTCTACACTGCACACATGAATTCTAGAGCTTAAGATGTCAAAAGCATGGCACAAAGAAATCATTTTCGAAGATCTGTGTCCAGAACCATGTCTTATGCTTATATTACATCACAACTTTTAAAGAGTACGATACAAAAAATAGAAAGCTAACTTGCCAATTAGTATCACGGCCCTTTGTCCACCAAATTGCACACGCATCAAATTGTTGTGTCCACTAACTTGCACATACATCAAATTCAAATTGTAAGAGATATAGCAGATATTAGTTTTGTAAAAAAAAAATGACTTACGAAACATGTCTTAATGCACTCAGTGATTGTTGAATCATGAACTCTTGCCACTAATCGTCATGGATGTCATCATATTTCAACAGAAAAAAGATAGGCTCGAACGGAAATATATATTCTCAGACCCTACACATTTACTTTGACTCAAAAAGAAAATTTTCGACAATAAACAAGCATTGTCGGTCTATATAAAGTTTGAGACAATTAAACACTGGAAGTACCAATTGCATTAGCTAAACCAAAGAAAATTGAGGGATGAAGATACAGGTGAAGAATAAGATGAAGGCACCGTATAGTCGAGAGAAGACTTCAGCCTCTCGCACCAAGTCTAAACCTAATTCATAAACACTATCTTTAATGTGTTGGGCCTATGTTTCTTTTAGGGATAAGGTCTAATTTAGTCCTACAACTATACCCGAAATCTCAGTTTGGTCCCGAAATAAAATTTCGGTCCAAATCGATCCCACAATTTTTTAAAAGATATCACATTAATCCCTCTGTTAGTTCCTAAAATAATTTTCATTAACGTCTGTTACTAACGGCGCTAATTTAGGGGAAAAGGTCAAAATTGGTCCTACAACTATACTCGAAATCTCAATTTGATCCCGAAATAAATTTTTATCTGACTATTTTTTATTAATAATTGTATTATATGACTATTTTTTTTTCATTTTTTATTAATTAATAAAGTATGTGATTAATTTAAAGAAATTCTCAAGATATTAAAATGATTGTGGATGATATAATTAGTAAATGTATATGTCTCTCTCCAATATCAATATAATTGCGCGTGCAATTAATAATTAATGGCATTATAATGAATATAAAATTATCAATAAACTTATTTGGACTTGATATATGATCGAAACGATATAAATTGACTAGTTTTCTTCCTGTAATAATAATATTATATTTTTTTGCCCTTGGCTCATAATTATATATCATCATGAATTTTATTATGTAGACTAGATAGTTCCACAACTGAGTATTGGTTTCTAAAAATATTAAATTCTGACTGAGACTATTGAAAAAGACACCCCAAAACTTTTGGAACCATAAATTATACATGTGGCTTGATGTTGGCCTCAAATTAATCTAATTAGGGTTTTGATAAAATAAAAAAAGGTCCAATTTGGGTCAAAATTTTATTTTTGGACTAAATTGAGATTCCGGGTATAGTTTTAGAACCAATTTTAACATTTTTCTTTAAATTAACGTCGTTAGTAACGGACGTTAATGAAATTAATTTAGAGACTAACAGAGGGATTAACGTGATGCATTTTAAAAAGTTGAGGAATTGATTTGGGCCAAAATTTTATTTCGGAACAAAATTAGGATTTCGGGTATAATTGTAGCACCAAATTGGACCTTATTCCGTTTCTTTTATTTAATTTCAATATGTTATTTATCATTCAATATTTAAACATAGCCCAATGAGTTTAGTATGTATGTGACCATTTCTGGTTTTTATTTGTGTTTTATTTTGTACATGGGTACTCAAATTTTTTATTTGAGTATTCTATTTCTTCATTGATCGTGTCATCGATCCATAATGAAGAACCTCATCCTTAACTTGATGCTCGGCCTCGTTCTTTTGGTAAGGAACCATCAGAATAGGAAATTCTCTTGTCTTTATCGGCTCCGGAACCAAGACCACCGTGAGAGTTAGACATTTTTTTAGTAGTAAAGATTAAAAAATAAGAAATGTGTAGAAGTAGAGAAGTGTAGAAGTGATGAAGTGAACTTAGCAAAGTGTAGAAGTGTGGTAGAAGTGTAGAACTAGAAGAAAACTACAAATGAGACTCTTATTGAATTTGAGAATTGAGATTGAGAGTTTGATCACTTGAGAATTAAGAGAATTGAGATAGTTTATTTGGTAATGAAATTGAATGAATGAGGACGTATTTATAGAGTGAAAAGTATAAAGATAAAAATTAGCCGTTGGAACTGGTGATTCCTAACCGGACACTTCATCTCATTTGTTGATCTCCAATGGTCACTTGATCTCGGCCATTGATATCCAACAACTATTTAAAGATTACAGTTAGAACCACTGGTTTCCAATTCAATTTTTTTTAAACCGAAACACCACCATCGGAACACAGTTCTGATTACGATTCGAAACTATCTCAGATGGTTATGGTTTCAGAATCGTTTGCTACTTCTACTTATGATGTGGAAGGCTAAATTAATGAAAACAAATACAACTCGCTTATACCATCTCCAAGGGAAAACACCAAACTCAAATTCAAAATACAGTATTTATCACATCGAACAGTAATTTATCTCCAACCAACAAACCCATTCTCAAACTCAAAAGAATATTCTTTATATATTCCTTTTCATTAACACCTTTATAGTTATCAAAATTTACAAAGTACACCTCTTAACTTTTTATATCCATACAATATTTACTAAATATAATTATCAATTAATAACTTAATACTAAAATAATATTAAATTAAATATTTATTATATTAAGAAAATTAAACAACTTGAAAATAAAATTACATAACTTGAAAATAGAAGTACATAACTTGAAATAAAATTACATAACTTGAAAATGAAATTACACTAAAAATCATTCATACATATGAATTTAGCAAAATAAAAGTAGATGGTAACTAAGTCTCGAAATTAGTATACTCCTCCCACATATGATCAATTAATTCATTCCGAAGTGTGAGATGAGCAACTTTATTCCTTATTTGTTCTCTCTTTAGCAACAAATTTTTCAAAAATTTTGGAGGGTCGGGTTCTGGTTTAGGGGATTACTAAATGAATTTCACCTTTAATTGTTATTTCATAGCGTGTTTGATTTTCTTATGTAGTTTGTTATGCGTGTGGTTTTTATTTTTTATGTGTCTTTATTTAATTTTGTAGTTTGTCGATTAGTATAAATTTCATTGTGTGTAATGTATTCCAATTTTCAATTTATGTAATATGTTATTTATTTTAATGTTGTTATTATTATTTTAAATTTTTATGTTCATTTTATAAATTTTAGAATTTAAATAATGTTGTTTCTCTAATATCTACGATTATAATTTTATTACATATCAACAAAAAGATTGAAAATTATAAAAGGATTAAAAATATATATTTAAATTATTAATTAATAAGTATAAAAATAAAATAAAAATCACTAAATATATAAACCACAAATTTATAAGTAATTAAATACATAAAAGTAAAACATAAATGATAAATACTAATTTTCAACAAAGGCCTGCATATAAATAAAAAAAGGACTGAATAGCAATTAAATAATTTCAGATCTGATTTGCGTTTCTTGAAAAGTGATACGCAAATTTACAGTTCCAGAAAAAAAGAAAGAGAAGCAAAACGCAAATTGCGTTTAGATTTATAGTTTCATTAGAGTAATTTCTTCTGCTGCAAAATAGGTTTTGGTGTGCTTTGGAGATGATCTTATGGATAATAAAAAATTAAGTTTTTATCTTTTTCCATTAGTTTTCCCCGTTAGGGGGAGGGGAGTGAAATTGAAATAGAGACTTAGGACCAATGTTTAAATATCCCGATGAGATAACATCAAATTTATTGGAAAGTGCTACATATATAACGGCATGATTAAATTTTATTTATTTATTTTAATTTACACATTATAAATAAGAGGTGTGTATAAAAACAATAAAAAAAAAGACTATAGGGCCCTTGGATGGCGCATGAAATTTAGTGCAATTGTAAGTAAGATACGAGAAACGAACAACAAACCAACATACCCCTGCTCAACAATCCAATATTGCTTTGCGATTTCGCGGTCACACTGCATGACAGCATTTGCTGACAAAATTCGGTCGGACAAATTCACCCTCCCACTCCAAAATCGTACGTGTTTATTTGTACTGCTCTGCACGCCATTATTTTAAAGTCCACTTATGGAATCCAAGAATTGCCGTGGACAGCGGTGATGATTTCCGATGCGCAACTCACGCCTGATTGGCGGAATGGATTCGGATGGAAACGCCGTGGAGGTGGAGCGGTGGCGCCGCTCTCCGCCAGGCAGCTCGCCGCCTCGCTTTGGCGGTTGGGCGGTGGAAGCGTACGTGGCCTCTCATTTGATCGGTTCGGATTTCAGGTGGTTTTATGTTCTTGCTTGTTTCTCGAAATTTTGGTTACTTTGTTTCAATATGTATATACTGTAGTATGTGTTTATAATTTTTTAATTTCTGATTAAAGTATTCCTAATTGGATTTTGGAAACTGATAAAAGTATACCTTATCTATTCCCTAATTAGTTTATACTCCGTTCCTCCATATTAATGAAACTTGGAAATTAATAGCTGAAGAAAAGTCTGTGCGAATGTAAATTAAACTTTAGTACTGATTAAGATTTGAACTATGGGCACGACCTTTTATGTTTCAATATAATAATCAAACCTGAAATAAAGTAATTAAATTATATTTTTGTTTGTTCTCGATTCCTGAATATACACTAGTATTGATCCTAAATAGCTAAAAAAAAAAGATGGATGGATGTTGTGGCTCATCTTGTATTTGTAATGTTTGTAATTAATTATGTGGCTCTTGCTGTGTAATCTTAGTTTTGTTCATGATTGCAGATTCCTAAATATGCAAGGAAATGTGAGTCCAAGGCATGGGATTGTGCTGATTATTTTGAATGTGGAAAACATGTAAACGAGGAGCGTGAAGCTGAGGGAGGTCGGTGGAGGATGATGAATGAAGAAAGGGCATCACCAAGTATGTGTTTAGCTGTAATCAACAACTTAGCGGAGGGCATTAAAAGCGAAAGGAAAATATGCAAAAATATGGATAAGATGAATGCAAAAATGGTCCGAGATATTGGTGAGGCGAAGTTATCAGCTAGGAAATTGAAGTGGAGGCTGGAGAAGGAGAAGAAAGCCCGAAAGGAGTTAGAGGGAGTGTGTTACGATCTAGCTAACGAACTAAAAAGCAGAAAAGCAGAAATTGGGGCATTAAGGAAGGAGCAGAGAAGAATCAGAGAGCAAGTGGAAGAAGAGAGGAGAATGCGGGAAGTGGGTGAGGTTTGGAGGGAGGAACGGGCTCAAATGAAGTTAGCCGATGCAAACCTCATTTTGGAGGATAAGTATGCGGAGATAAATCAGGCCATGGCTCATCTTAGAGCATTTCATGCAGAATCAAACACTCAAAATATTCAAGCAGCAGCAGGTATATGCAAGAATCCACATATTGTTGGAGGCATTATCAAAGCTCATATTCATGACCGGCCAACTTTCAGACTCACAAAATGCTGAATTTAATCATATTGTTTTTGCCTATAAATTAATTTCATAAATCATATGAATGGGATCGATCATTTGTAGATACAGATAATGTCTGGATATCGATCTTCATCTTTTGTTTGTTTTTTTTTCTTTTGGAATCATTAATGGGGTCGGTCCCTATTCACCTCAAGTGTTCCATAAACATAATAATTATGAAAACAAGTATCCGATGTCGATCTGTGTGATTAAATAATGACTAATCCATCCCCTTGTTTTCTTGTGCTTGTGCTCCACTTTCCTTAAATTCAACTAACTAGTAACTATATTACATACATTCAGTTGTATTGAAATTATTGAGCGGTGTTATAACTTATAATACGTACGTTATTAGTTATATAAAACCCGGCCCCAATTAGAAGCTCCATATATGTTTCTTGATGAAATCTTAAATGAAAAGCCAGAGCCCAACTGATAGCCCAATGGACTAAATCTGCACTCAATCCCACCTCCAACAATCTGCAGGTTTTGTAAATTTATACTAATTATATTGAAGCAGCTCATTTCATCATGATTAATTGATGAGGATGTCATATTATATGGACCAATCAACTAAATTAGAACAACAAGATTACAAGAGTGTGAATATTATATCTCTTCATTCGAATCCTCACACATTACATTGAAAGAAAAAAGTGAGTGAAAATGCATTTGGCAGTAGAGAATGATCGAATCTGCTGAGTTTTTTTTAGCTGATCTGCCAATCTTATGGATGATGCTTTGAGCCATGAAAGTGACTTGGGAAATAAAAATAACAGAGTGATATATATCTATAGTAGCAGCTACGTATAGTATACCATTAATGAAAACAAAGAAAAACTACCCCACCTAACCTAATGTAATAATGTTGAAGGAGCTAGCCACTACTTTTTTAGTACTGTACAGTACTTTTCATGTGGGGGAAGGCATAGCGATTGGTTTCTGTTAACTGTCACTTCTAACTTTGCTCAATCGCAATTCGCAACATGTAATCAATTTGTTTGAATAATTTCGATTCATTTATGATTTCTGCTCTTCATTTTAATAATTGTCAGATACTAGTATATATGTATATGTATATGTATACTGCTACTGATCGACTACTTGTCGCCCCGACGGTCCAAATTTTAATGTTGGTACGACCTTTTCCACGTTATATATCATTTTTTCTTAGAGTGGGGTTCATAAACGCTTCTTTAGTAGCTAGATAGCTCTACTAATTACACATATTATACGTACGTACATCTCTAATAAGTATCCACAATATTTTATATCAAAAGGGTTCAAAAATTTAAAGACTCTCTTTGGCTCATTTGATTCAAGTATAAGGTTCGTGCTCCAACGCATATTGTATTTCATTTACAAATTTATCATAATACATAGTATTATGCTAAAACGCATATTAAAAAAAACAAAAAACACAAGATTAATTGAAGTATATGCATTGAAGCTGTAGATGGAGAGATGAAACGCGGCAGTGTGGTCAGCGATGAGTTTTTGTTAGCTGTGAAAGGCCAAGATTCCGATTTTCTCTAAAGGCGAATCTATACCCCATATCATTCATTTTATATTTTTATAATTTTATCATATATGTTTAGACTCATATTATATGATCTCTGGTTCCAACAGAATCTCATTATCATATTTATTATGGATTAGACCATTATTAATTGTATTGATTAATGTATGGAGGGGGGGGAGGATATTCGATCAGTCCACATCAATTTGACTGTGATATTGCATTTAAACCTCCAAGATAGGAATCTACGTCGTCATTACATATCTCAATAGTATACTATTTACTATTTAATAATGTCTTATCAGCACCAATTTGGACCCATTACATCCATTTAAAATTAAAATTTAAAATACACTATAAATAGAATTACAGTATATAATTACACAAATAGCCATACAAAACTCATATATCACAGGTCTTGGGTTATCCACCATTTTAATATCATGCAAAGTAAATATATGATAACTTATTAATCCACCATTATTCATCAAAGCAAACACGACCTGAGAGATGTTGAGGAGAGACCAATTAATGAAATCTTTTTTTTTTTTTTTTATAACCATCATCATAGAGAGAGTGATTAAATAAAAATAAACAAAATTGTGACATTGATCCCACAATAGTACAATCATTGAGACCTAGGATCTGGGGGGATATCGTTAATCGGTTAACTTAGAGCCATCAATGACATTTATATATAATAAATAAACAGATCATTAATTCAGGAAGTGGGGGCCGTTCACATGATTAATTCACATAGTATTATTTAGAATTATCAATTTAAAATCTCAAAAATAGGTTATATATTAATTAATTAAGGACTTCAAAGATAAAAACAAATTGAAATACATGTTTTTTAAATTTTAAGTTGATATTTTTCATCTTTTAAGTTCTTAATTGATAGCTTTTATCTTTGAAGTCCTCGTCAATTGATAAATAACCTATCTTTCGAGTTCTAAATCAATAAGACTTATAATTATATATAATATATATTTTTTTATGCAAGGATAATACACAATATTGTTAGGGGTGAGCATTCGGTCCAAACCGAGATGAACCAAACAGAGCCAAACCACCCAAACCAAAAATTCAGATATTATGTGTGATCCTAAAATTGTATCGCGCCATATCAAATATAATATATATTACATATAATTAAATCAACACGTGCAATATTTAATTATTATCTTATAATATACTCATTTATATATAAATATACTAAAATCCTATGCAATAAATAGTATTATACGTATACACGATCAAGTTTTTGTCTTACACAATACTCTCTCATGCATACAATTTTTTTTAAAAAATTTTTGTCAAAAGTGAGTTTAGTTAGAAAATGTAGCATAATTATAAATGTGGAAACGTGATAAAATAAATAGAATATCAACATTTTGCTTTTTAAAAAAATTCCGCGCGCACAATACGCGTAAAGTCGTTTGGCTTCGTGATTCCAAAGTAAACACGAAATAATAAAATAAAATAAAATATAACGAAGTTACATCAAAATTAGTTTAGGTTTGTTGCACAATTAATTAATGGGTGATTCTAAATACACAACAAATTTTACTCTATACACCACTATTAAAATTATTTCTAAAGTATATAATTACTAAATTACTTAAATAGCCTTTAGAAACTTTAAAAAATAATAAATTCGAAGTTCAGACTTCATCAGTGATCTTCCAAGCTTGGATGTTTAACAGATTTAGAACAATAATTTCATGCTAGGATAGCAAGAGAGTCTTGATCGGAACGGCATGCTTCGGCTATTTGACGTCATGAAGAATCATCTCACGAAGGCAATAGTACCCAAGGACTTATGTAGAGGAGAGGGATTGAAAACATCGATTATGGCTGATTTCAGTGAAAGGGAATAAAGTTCTTATGTTATCTCCATGACTTACAGAATGAGTATACAATTTTGGGTTAAATTTTTGAACTTACTGGCCTTTGAGCCATGTTTTGCAGTTAACATATGGTTAAAAAATGTTGATGTGTTGAATCATTGCAATTAGTGATTAATATGAATTACATGTTTGATTAATATTCTGTTGGATTTTTTCATGTGCAGGTCTGCCCCATTTGAGCAAAGAGTGTGGTCAGATTTGATTCGTCATTTGACCGTGCAACATGGAAGTCAAAATCTATTATTTATTTATCCTAGCATTGTAAATCATGTATTCATTATTATATAAGAAAATGAAAATAATGTATCGCAAATTAAACAATGAACCATAATTATATCTGAATTGAAATAATTTTACGTAACATTTTCTTAACAGAATAACATGAAAATATGTAAATAGCATTTTTATGGTAGCCATGGAAGCCATAATATAAGTTAGACAAATATATAGGTGGTGTTAGCTTATAAGCTAGTTTGTAAAAAGTATATGTATGTTCTTTTTTTTTTAGTTGATATTTATAAGCAGTCCTTGTCTAGTAAAGCTACAGAGATGGAAGTAAAAATCTCCAAGCATATCATTAATCACTTGTACAAGTGTACAAAATATGTGCAGATATATATAATCAACAAATTAAAGAGTAGCAAAGTCATTGCAATAAACTTCATTATTTTAAATTGCACAGATGGTCATGTTTTTCATTCAAACCTTAAACATTTAATATATATATATATATATATATTATCGATGCTAAATGAATCACCAAAACTTAAAACTATACTAAATATAATGATATCTATGTCGCTATTTCAGTTGTAATGGCCTGGGCAGCAATATAACTAAATATCACGATAACTACACACACACATACATAATATAATATATAGTTGGAATAATTGCCAGCTTGTGCGTTATTGGAATTAAAAACATTATTCTTGAATGGGGTACGTCAAGGACCAGAATTTTCTCTTTTATTATTTATGATACTGTAATGCGGTTGTTTGAACTCTATTTATTTACTTTATTTTATTAAATTATTTGAATGAAATTATATTATACAATAATTTATAATACAGTTGAGATATGAGAATTTTCAAGATGGTTTTCTATAGAAATTGTTGCTTTCTCTGATTAAATTAACTTTGTTTTTTTTTATAAGGGTGCCATAATATATACAATACAATTTATAGAACCCAAATTACTGCTTCCTTTTGTGGAGACATAAAAAAATAGGAAAAGTAAGAACTGAGTCCATTCATAGTTTCGTTGCAATTACTACAATCTGTGAAAAAGTTATTTAGGTGTGAGATTCATCACCCAAAAGAAGAAAGGGAAACAAGAGACATCTTTATGTACTTTATCATGGAACTATTTAATGAATACATTTATTTCCAACTCACTCCTTAATACTCCATCGTAAGTACTTAATAATTACTAATTAATCTATCTAGGTATGATTAATAATTTCGATCCCATATTATGAGTTCTATTATGATCATCACTCGACTCTAATTCTTATTATACTTATTAAAGTTGTATTTAATATAATAATGATGATTATTATTATTATTGTTATGAATTGGAGGTCCATAGACCATAGTGGAAAGTGAAGTGAAGACAGAGCGAGGCAGAGAAATGGAAACAGAGCGTGGTCCATGGTTGAAGAATAATAACCAACCAATCATAAGCTTGATTAATTAATTTAATTGAAAGTAAAAGTGATTAAAGTGTGAGATAAGTAATATATATATATAAGGGTGGGAGTGGGACCCGGTGAGTTTGATGGTTGAGCGATGGTGAAATGATGATAATGTTTTCCGTTAATTTTCCAAGACGACAACTTATTTTGTGGGCCCGCCAACTAAATTCTCAGCCGTCCAGTTTGCCACTCGAAAGAGACTCTGCCTTCATTTTTCTGTACCTCTCCGCACACAATTTTAACCTTTCTTTTGACACCATAATTTTTTATGTTGTATAAATAAAATACTAGCATTTATTTATATTTCATTTCATACCATTCTCCAAAATTACTGATTCAGACTTTTTAAAATGATATTTTAATTTTTAAAGTATTGAAAAATTACTTAAATTTTTATATCATGTCATTTTTCAAATGCATGAAAATGGATGCATTCATAATTTTCAACAATTTAAGTATTGAAATATCATTTTTTTCAATACTACATGATGAAATTGCAGTGCCGACAATAACATAAAATAGTAAAGCCTATTTACTCTATTATTTTTTTAAGGTAAATTACACCTTGATACCTACATCTTGGGTACTTTTTTAAACATGAACTTTTTCAAAATTAACATAACAATACTCAATTATTCAAAAATTTGACAAATCTAACATTTAATCAATTTTACGGTCCGAAAATTGTATATAATTGATTGTATTTTAATATTAATATTTCCCCCAACCATGTAGAAAAATTCTTCTAGAAATAAATATTAAACAATTACCTACGATTTTCGGACCGTAAAAATGATTAAATATTAGATTTGAAAATTTTGAAAAATTAGATATTGTTTTACTAATTTTGAAAAATAAACATTTTTTAAAAAGTGCCCAAAATGTAGTAATTAAAGTGTAATTTTTCCTATTTGTTACGCTCTCGACCCAAAGGCCAAATATAGGGACACTTGCTTAAATGTTTTTTTTTCCCTGCTCAATAGAAAATTCTATTTACATTTCATTTGGGCTATTTTCAATATTTATCGGTCGGTCGATAAAATAATTTCAATTTCGAATTGTTGCAATAGATAATTAAGTGTCACAATAGGTAGTCGAAGGTCACGATAGATTTTTTCGATCGGTAAAAGCTTTCATTTTTGGACAAAAAAAAAACTATAAATATCCGAAAATTAATGAACCCGAAACACATGTCATTTGCAGAGAAGGGAGACAGCACTACAGGTGTCCTACATTCGAATTTACCCTCAACAACGTTCAACTGATTTACTAGTATTATTACATATAATATATCTCTCTCTCCACACAGTATCAACTTCATTATAAACAACAATCATGTAATATTTTAATCACTTAATATCAATATGCAAACTTATAAAAAAAATGTCGGGTGAATATTTAGACGGTCACATTCTCATAAAAAAATATTATTGTCACATCTCCAACTTTTCTGTAACGTCGTGCCGAACAGACGTGGCATAGATGGTGACCTGCGCCATTTAGGTCCCACATTTTCCAAAACCATCCATGTGTCCAATTCGGAGCAAGACCAGTGGACCCCTTGTCCACGTGGGCTGTGGGGTCAAGTTTAAAATCAAGCACTTCCTAAGTCAAAAGTTGCCCAATTTGTCAAATATTTTCTTCAAATCATCCATTCATTTCAACCCTGTGAGGCTGTGAGTATGTGACATAACATAAATGCTAATAGCCAAACGAAGACTCTAATCTTTGCTATAGTTCCCTAATTAAAAAAAAATGCTATAGGCACTTTCCTCGAATGATTGTACTATCAACTTTTATAAATGAGGATAGATTAATGTATTTATATCTATGCCTATTTCATTTATTTCAGATTAAAGCCTCGTATTGGTTTTAATACTTAAAATAAATAAATACTAAAAATTATCGACCTAAAGGCTAAGATTTTTCTCTGTTATTTCTTAATTTGAATCTATTTATTTTCTTTCACCAACTTCCCGTTTTTTTTTGGGGGGGGGGGGGGGGGGGGGTTGGGTCAGTTACATAAGTTATTAATAAATTTATGTTATATGTGCTGGGTGAAGTTGATATTATTGGATATATATATATATTCGTATGAGGAGAGATACTCGATGAAGCATTTTGTGGAAATTCATTCATGTATAGTGACTCATAAATTGCTATTGGCTAAATTAAAGCTTAAAACATTTAGTTTTAGCCACAAAGATCATCACTAAAAGAGTAGGTCACACTTAAGAATATAATTGTTGGCAAATGCCTCAGTGTGTTGAGTGTTAAGAGTTTGTATATATATTATGTTAATTACAAGGAATCCAACTTTAAATTGTTTCCAACGTGATTTGAACTTCATATTGTTTCTCTTAGTAAAAGAGAGATTTCATCCTTGTTCTCATATCAAGTGAGGTATGCACCGAATGATAAATTATTTCATCGTTAATTACATATATTGATTTATTCGTGCTGGTACTTATAATCAAGAATGCAATGATTGAGGACCCTAAACCATACGGAAGGACTCAAATAGAATCGTGTTTAACTTTCGATCTAACTAGACCGTTGAATTTTTAAAAATGGTTAGCTAGGCCCGATTCATATTCATATACGAATGTTGTTGTGTTGAATCCAGGGCCGGCCCTCAGTGGTGGCGAGGCGGGGCCCAGGGATCCCATTTTATTAAGTCCCCCAATTTTTATTTTTTATTTTAAGACTATATATAAAAATTTTAGTTTTTTAAATATTTAATGCAAGGCCTAATTAAAATATATATATATATATATATATATATTATCACTCTATTTATTTTTCGAGACATTACTATTCAATAACAATTTGATCAAGGGATAGTTTGGTTTGGTTGATAAACCTAGTTTAAGTGTGATTGATATTTTTATATGGGTTTATCATTTCTTTGGTTCAAATGATTGGGGCCCCATATTAATGACGAGCCCAGACTCCAATCATTTATTTGAGTGAATGTTCATCACCCAAATTTTGGGATGATTATATTCATCCATCAAACACTTATAAAATGACCCATAAATCCTCATCTCAAATAAAAAATAAATTTTTATCTACACTATTGATTGGATGACAAATAAAATACATATAATTTTAATAGTTATTATGACAATATTGATATGTAAATATCATATCAATATGAATATTAATATGTAATTAAAAGAGGACTTATGAAGAAAAAACAATTGATTAATTATTTTTATGCATCCATTATTTTCAGTGTTTGCTAAATTATTTTTGTATCTCGATTATTTCCAATTTCATGATTTCAAGCATTTTTAAATATAGATACAACTTTCATAATTATAAAAGAATATCTTATATGAAGGGTAATTTATGTATTTTTCAACATTTTAGTTATAATCATTCAATCCAAACAAGATATTGACAATCTATCATAAATCATTAAAATTGCAATCAAACAATCAAGATTCAAAATTATTTTTATCTAAATAGTGCAATCCTACTTTATCATATCAATCTTATATATCTCATCAATCGAACCAAATGGGGCCCAATAAAATGTAGACATATAACAATAAAATATTTTGTATCATATTTAAAATAATAGAGTCTATTTATATGTTGTCTTTTTATCTCATATTTTTATAGGATGTGTGAAAATTTGATTAAATAAAAATAGAACTGAATCAAAGTATTTTGGTTCATTTTTTAATTAATTAAACTAACCAACATATCAATTTTATTATTATTCTTATTCTTTTTTTTTCAAAAATTAGATATTGTGAAAAAAATGATTTTGATGAACTTATTGATAATAATGCTTCTAAAAAAGATCGAGGATCTAAATGATTTTGATAATTATTCAATACTAGTATATATATATTCTTTTTTTTTTTGTAAATACTGATTACTCGTTTTCAAAATTTAAGATGAAAACAATACTGATAAAATTTCAAAATGCTCATAAAAAATACATATAAAGACTTCTCTTTTTTGTTTTTCCATGACTCTCGAAATATCAAGGATGGCCTTGGTTGAATCCGTTGGAAAATTGGATTTAATAAATTGAGTCGTGACTCATTTTATCCGATTTTTAGTGATCAGGTTGTTTAATTTTGGAGCAATTAAATAGTGTACGATTGATCTATGTTTGTAGTAGATAATCGTAGTATTTTTATTTTCTCAAATCCGATTTTCGGTGAGTGAGAAATAAATAGTTGAAGTCGGTCACACGATTGGGCATTTATGGTGTGTGGGATAATGTGTTCAAAGCACATTTAATTATCTCGCACTGATTTCTTAACTTAGTTAAGAGGTGTATTTAAGTGTATTAACAATACACTTAAGTGTAATAACTAAGTGCACAATGATATGGGCCATGAGCCCACACGCGCCCGCCCGCCCGTGCCCGTGCCCATCCTCGGAATTGGACTTTAGGCGTACGTGAGCTTCCGGGGCCTAGCCGTTACAGTTTTACGGTTTGGAAACTGACGAATTATGGAGCAGGTCGGCAGCGGTTCTACGGGTCGAATGATCGATTCGAGTGCACTTGGTGGTGCACGTCCAGCTTGAATTGTGTAACTCCCACCTGGAGCTGGTGGAGTTAAGTGACTTCATCGCAAGTAACTCCTGAGGGGGTCAAAGTCTGCAGCTGTCTTGGGACACGTGTCGGAATTCGTGGGGACAGAGGACACCTTCGTGTCTTACGCTCTCAGTTCTCGACATTAGCTAGTTCGCCCATTCATGTCTTACGCTCCCAGTTCTCGACATTAGCTAGTTCGCCGGAGCCTTGCCGGAATTGTGGTGCTACTGCCGGAATGACGAAGCCGTTTAATCTTTGAGAGACAATCCGTCTAACCGTGAGCACTAGCCGGTAGGGGTGGGTCGGTACGGTATACCGAAAATTTCACGACGTACCGTATACCGTACCGAAATTTTGATATCGAAAAAATTCATATGGTTCTCGTACCGAAACTTTCGGTATACCGAACTTCGGTATATCGAAGTTTCGGTATACGCCGTAACAAATATTGATATCGTACCGATATTTTCGGTATACCGTACCGTACTGATATTATACGATATACCGAACATACCGAACTTCCAAGGTATACCGAACTTTTACGGTATATCGAAAATACTGAAATTTTAAGGTATACCAAAAATACCGAATTTTACATGTCGTACCAATCCAAATTCTACAAATAACAACATAAAAATTCATGTCTCAACAATCAAAATACCAACATCAAACAAGTTAAATAGTCCATTTCTTAACAACCAAAATTCAAATATAATATTATTAAATTAAATAACATAGCAATTTGATGTTGAGTAGATCTCGGTAATTTTTAGATATACTTAATATTTGTATATTATAGTATAGAAGAATCAAATATAGTCTTGATGATGAGAGTTATTTACTTTAGATAAAATTTATATAATGAGATTTTTTATATAAACAATTCATGATTATGATTTATTAAAATAAATATTCACTAATTTTTATTAAATTTATTTACTTAAGATTTAATTATTAGTATTACATGATGATTAATTTTTTAGATATAGATATAAATATAATTTTATATAGTTTATAATTTTTTATGCAATATAGTGAAAAACTAATTAATGGACAAATAAAGTTTTATTTCATCATTCATATAGAAGAATCAAATATAATCAAGATTAACATTTAACTTTTCAACAGAAAGTGTCATTTATCTAAGCTTAGCTTAATTTTAGATTAGTAAATTTTGATTCAACTTTTCAATGGAGCATCTTATATTATTGCATTGTATTTCAATTTCTAATATATATATATATATATATATATATATATATATATATATATTTGATTAATTAAATACTTGTGTTTTTGTATTTTCATCATCATCACAAACACACACACACACACACACACATATATATATATAAATTATTTATCATTCATATATACGTACATTAGTCATGTTCATATTCGTATATTCATTTTCTATTTATTCATTTTATTTTTAATTATACCCATAATTGTAATCTTGTTAGATAATTATATAATTCCTCATATTAGTTTATCTATCTATCTATACATATATTAAAGCAAAATCGTGGGGTAAAATTGTCCAAAAAAAAGTATGTGAAAAATTCATTTAAAAATTACTTATGTCGAATAATTGTATAATATGTGATTTGGTATAGTGGTCAATGGTTGGTTCTTAACTTCATTAGCCCGTGTTCGAGACTTGTGCCCATCTCTTATTTGGTCATTTTTATATCTTTTTTTTTTCTTTTTGGTTTTTCCTTTTCTTTTTCGCTCCTTTCTTTCTTTGTTTTTCTTTTTTTTTTCCAAAAACTATTATTCAACTGATCTCTTTTTTTTGTGGTGTCTCAAATGTTTATAAAAAATATAATTATTGCAATGATTATAATACAAAAAGTTTATGAAAAATGGTAATAATTTAAATTTTTAAAAATCGTACATATTCTAAATTTTAAGGAAAAGAAAAGAAAAAAGAAAAATTAGAACTCTACACATTCTCCTCTTAAATAATTTCACTTAGTATTCACCTCCACTAACAAATATTTAATAGGAAGATTATGAAGAGGCAAAACAAATTGAATAATAATTAAATAAATTTAATTACATTTCCATGAACAAGAATTGAATTGTTATTGTTGATATCAAATCTTTGTTGTGTACATATTCTTTAAATTTAGAAAAGAAAGATAAAAATTAGAATTCTACGTATTTTCCACTTCAATATTCTTACTCAATATTCCAAATTGATATTTCTAATATGAATTTTCATTTAATTCCTAAAATTTAATTTTCTCTTTGTTTGCTGTAACTATACAAAAATTATCTCTTATCTAATTAATTAATGCATCTGCATATTATTTTATTAATTTTTAAAAATTGAACACACATAGAATTCAAAATCATTATAATGTTACAAATCGAAAAAAATAATTATTTGTGCATCGCACAGGAGAAATACTAGTATATATACTAAGGCAAAATCGTGTGATAGACAACAGTTCTGGTGTAAAGCGTTGTCTATTACACATTTTATCTTAGACAACAGTTTTTGAATAATAGCCAACAGTTTTTGAATAATAGACAACAGTTCTGGTGTAAATCGTTGTCTCTTACACATTTTGCCTTAGACAACAGTTTGTAATTAATAGACAACAGTATTAACATTTATTGTTGTAAATTTTCTTTATTATTATTATTATTATTATTATTATTATTATTATTATTATTATTATTCATTTTCCATGACAGTGTAGATTATAACCGTTGTATTTTAATAAATTTTTATAATTTTATTTATTATTATTTTTATTTGGAAATTTGAGATTTGTAGAATTTTAAATTTTATTTTTTTATGTATAGATGGATGATTTGTAATACTCTACATTTTTCGCTTAAAAAATAGCTTTCATTTATATTGCACTATAATAATAATAATAATAATAATAATAATAATAATAATAATAATAATTTGTTATTTTTTCTATTTCAATTTCATCATTTAAAATAATTAAATAATTATTTTTTTTATACATGTCATATATTCAAAGAAACAAAATGTTCTCTAATCGTGGATAATTATACATTGTTATTTATAAAATCGTTACGTTGGAAATATTTCAATTTGATCTTTCTATCATGGATTTTCATTTAGTTTCTAAAATTTAATTTTCTTTTTGTTTGTTATAACTATACAAAATTAACGCATGTGCATATCATTTTATTAATTTTTAAAAATTAAACACACCATATAAAAATAAAAAATAATCATAATAACAAATCTAAAAAATAATAATTATTTGTGCATCGCACATGAGAAATACTAGTTATTTTTTATTAGTCATGTTCAAAAGTCATTATATAAACATTAAAGTTTTTTTTTTTGGTATGATAAAATTGTTAAATGTTATATTATTGCATTGCGCATTATTCTTTCTCATTTTGAATCTTTGATATATTTGATTAAATATTTGAGTTATAATTATGAATCCAAATTTTAAATAAATGTTACAATATTGTAGAATCAAATGAATTCAAATATAATTATATGATTAACTATTTTTTATTTTATTTTATTTTTCTTATTAATTATTTTATTCATAATTGTAATCCACATTAGTTAAGTAGTTCATTCATATTAGTTTATTATTTTTCAATATGAGTCATATTCAAAAATGTAACGCCCCAGTCCCACTAGGACCAAAACGTCACCAAAAGACGTACGTACATGCTTACGTGATAAATATTTTTCAAGAAATTAAATTAACTTTACAAATAATTTGTAAACGGGCAGCACCTCAACTTAAAAATATTCAAACCACACACTCAGGTGCTTTCAAAGTCAACTTTCAACAAGGCTTTTCGAAATCACAAACTCACACATAACCAAATGATCTGTTAACAAGAAATATATATAGCCGAACAGACCACACATATAAAAGCACCACAGTCAACACTTATACACATTCAAAATATTTGTATATACAATCAAAAAATTAACCATTAGGGTCAACAGCTTTCGAACTTAAAAAGGTTTGCAGAGTACCAACGGAAACATTTAATATTTAACCTACAAATATAAGTCTAAAGATGGTTTTAAGCAAAAACCACATAAGGGTCAACCATCAAAACCCAATCCAGCAACACGTCATCAACCAGCTCGATCTCGAGGACCTGAAAACATTTGAAAATATTTGGGTTGAGTGCCAGAAAACACTCAGTGGGCATTATTATTCGTCCAAGTCATACTTTCATGCTTAAAAATCATTAATAACATACTTTCTAACATAGTTTACTCTTCTTCATTGGATGAGAGACCCAATGTGATCACATGATACTTTACGGTTACTTATCTAGACATTTAGTCACAAAGTAAACCGTCTATGCTTGTAAGTCGGAATTCCTCTATGCATGAAGTCTCATAACATCCAATCATTACGTAAACAGTGCTATTAAAACATTTATCATGCTTTTCATGGACGAATTTAAAAATATAGTTGTGAGTTATAGAAAAACCCACCTGGATGATCTCAAAGTGCAATGGAATTGTTATGTGATGCTACTATGCTTCTCGATCGTTTCGACCTATAACATTGAAATTTCTAACTTAGAATCCTCAAATAGGTCCGTAGGGAATAACTTAGGTCAAAAATAATTTAAGTAATCATTTCCTATAACTTGGGATTATTTGGAAGTAAAATAGAGTCAAATGAGCGAATGATGCGCATTTGACGGGTTGCATCAAATTAATGATCCTATTTGAGAATTTATTGAACTTTACGAACATAATTGAATAGATAAAGATGAATTGAACCGAATTCAATGGCTAAGAAGTTTGGTTTAATACTTAGGAGTGAATTATAATATTTAGAATTTCTTTTGGCTAATACAATATTTGAAAAGTATAGGATTTAATTATAATTTCTAAAAATCCTAATTCAATCTCCAAGTACTAAACTAACACTAGGAAAATATGAATTTGGAAATTGGCTCAATTAATATATTACATGGGCTAAGTTAAATGGATCAAATAATATTGAATTAAAATTGAAAAACCATAGAGATAGGGCTTATAGTATTATTTTTGCAACGACATAAAAATTATAAAATTAAAATAATTAATTTGAATGAAATTTAAAACGAAAGAAAAGATTTGGTATAACAACTCACCCTTTTCTTTTCCACTCGTTTCTGCTCGCCCTCCTCTCTTTTTTTTTAAAAAAACTATAGCTTTAGTTTTGATTTTTGTTTGTTTTTTTTAACTTAATCGTTTTTTTTTTCTCTTTTTATTAGCCAAGTTGATCTTCCTTTATTATGTGTATATATATATATATATATGTATACATGCAACATATGTACAAGCATTACATGTGTACTATGTGTTACACCAATCCACACAATTCAATTGCCAAATGGTCAATTTTTATTGGTTTAAAATTTTTATTTTATTTTATTTATTAACATTATTTCTATTATTATTATTATTATTATTATTATTATTATTATTATTATTATTACTACTATTATCTCTTTCTTTTTCCAACTAACTTACTCATGTACATGTGTATCCTAATCCTATTGAAATAATTCTCAAATGGTAAAAATTAATTGGAGAGATTTGGAATTTATCCAAATTACTAGTCTTATAAATAAATAACCATACATCAATAATTTGATAAATAGAATGAGCTTAAATTGGACTTGGTAGAATAATTTGATTTCAAAGTGTTAATGAAATAAATTCTATTGGAAGTCAAATGAAGTCCGAATTGAATAATCTTGGTATCAAAACGATCCCATTAATTTCTACTTTCATTATATAAATTCTAATATAAATTAGAAAACTCAATTAAGGTCAAGACTTTTCTTGGTCTTATAGTTCCTCTAAGACTATAATTTAACTAACCCCAAAATAATATGGATTCTAATTTCATGAAATTTCCAGCTATAAAATAAATTTAAATACTATATTTTTCTGGGCTGTTACATCCTCCCCTCCTTAAAAAAATTTCGTCCCCGAAATTGAATATACCTGCTATGATGAGGATTGGATACTTTGCCAGGATCTGATCCTCAAGTTCTCATGTAGCTTCCTCTTGTCCGTGTCTGCTCCATTGAACTTTCACAATCATTAGCTCTTTATTCCGCAGCTTTTGGACTTTTCTATCGAGAATAGCTATAGGAAACTCGTCGTATGTCAGATCTAGATTTACTTCTATTTCTTCCTGATTTACGACGTGACTTGGATCGAAAATATATTTTCGAAGCATTGAAACATGGAACACGTCATAAATTCCTCCAAACTTTGGCGGTAACGCCAACTTGTAGGCAACTTCTCCGATTTGTTCGAGAATTTCGTACGGTCCAATATATCTAGGCCGCAACTTTCCTTTCTTCCCAAATCGCACAATGCCTCTTGTAGGAGATATTTTCAGGAATACTTTATCCCCTACTTGAAATTGTAAATCTTTCCTTCTTTTATCTGCATACATTTTCTGTCGATCTTGGGCCTCTTTCATTCTTTGTCTTACTTTTTCAATAACCTCAACAGTTTTCTGTATAATTTCTGGGCCCAAGATTTTTCTTTCACCAACTTCATCCCAGTAAAGTGGTGATCTGCATTTTCGACCATATAGGGCCTCATAAGGCGCCATTCCAATGGTCGCTTGGAAACTATTATTGTAAGCAAATTCAACTAAAGGTAAATATTCCTCCCAGCTTCCTCCTTGATCCATGATTACAGCCCTCAGCATATCTTCTAGGGTCTGAATTGTTCTTTCAGACTGTCCGTCAGTTTGTGGGTGAAAAGCTGTGCTAAAATTCAATTTTGTGCCCATTGCATTTTGTAAGCTTTGCCAAAATTTAGACGTGAACCGCGTATCGCGATCTGATGTCACTGACACAGGTGCACCATGAAGTCTTACAATTTCTTTTACATAAATTTGTGCCAATTTATCCAATCCTAAAGTCATCTTGACCGGTAGGAAGTGTGCTGATTTAGTTAAACGGTCAACGATAACCCATATGGCATGATTTCCACGTAATGACTTTGGTAGACCAACGACAAAGTCCATTGTGATATGCTCCCACTTCCATTCAGGAATTTCTAGGGGTTTGAGCAATCCAGATGGCCTTTGATGTTCTGCCTTGACTTGTTGACAAGTCATGCATCTTTCAACATACGCTGCAATGTCCCTCTTCATATTTCGCCACCAGAACGTCATCCTCAAATCTCTATACATTTTAGTACTCCCTGGATGAGCAGTGTAAAGCGTGCAATGAGCTTCATCTAAAATTTCTCTTATCAATTCTTCATTTCGTGGCACACAAATTCTATTCCCGTACATCAATGCATTATCGTCTGCAACCACAAATTCACCAGGGGCTCCTTGTCCTATTCTTCTTTTTATCTTCTCAAGATAGTCATCTTTTTGATGAGCTTCAATGATTCGGCCTCGCAAGTTAGGCTTCATTACTATCGTTGCTATATGTGCACTTATGCTATCTGGTGGAGTTACAATTCCAATGCTAAGTTTGGCAAAGTCTCTGGTGATTTGTTCTTGTTGAGTGATTAGACAACTCAATTCTACTCGATTCTTCCTGCTTAGAGCATCAACAACAACGTTTGCCTTTCCTGGATGGTATTGGATGGAACAGTCATAATCTTTGACCAGCTCTAACCATCTTCTTTGCCTCATGTTAAGCTCTTTTTGCTCAAATATATACTTTAAACTTTTGTGATCCGAGTAAATCACACTCTTTCCACCATATAAATAGTGTCTCCAAATTTTCAATGCATGCACCACGGCGGCCAATTCCAAATCGTGTGTCGGGTAGTTATTCTCATGTGGTTTCAACTGACGTGACGCATAAGCAATCACCTTTCCATTTTGCATCAGAACACAACCTAAACCCTGCTTTGATGCATCCGTAAAAACCACGAACCCTTCAGATTCTTCTGGTATAGCTAGTACTGGTGCAGTAACTAACCTCTTTTTCAATTCTTGGAAGCTTCTCTCACAATCATCAGTCCATTTGAATTTATTCTCCTTTTTCAATAGCTGGGTCATAGGCCTAGCTATCTTGGAGAATCCTTCAATGAATCTTCTATAATACCCAGCTAGACCCAAGAAACTACGTATCTCATGTACACTTGTTGGGGTTTTCCATTCACTAACTGCATTTACCTTGGCAGGGTCCACTTTAATGCCCTGATCTGAGACAATGTGTCCCAAAAACACCACTTCCTTTAACCAAAATTCACATTTACTGAATTTGGCATAAAGTCTTTCCCTTCGTAGTGTGTCTAGCACAATTTTGAAATGCTCAACATGTTGATCTTCATTCTTGGAATATATCAATATGTCATCGATGAAGACGATTACAAATTTATCTAGATATGGGTGAAAAACTCGATTCATCAAACCCATAAAAACTGCAGGTGCGTTGCTAAGACCAAAAAGCATCACTATAAACTCATAGTGACCATAGCGTGTACGAAATGCAATCTTGGGTATATCTTCTTTCCGAATTTTAAGTTGATGATACCCAGACCTTAAATCAATCTTGGAAAATACACCTGCTTCTTTCAATTGGTCGAATAAGTCATCAATTCTGGGAAGTGGATATTTGTTCTTGATAGTTAACTTATTCAACTCTCTATAGTCTATGCACATTCGGAGTGTTCCATCTTTCTTTTTAACAAACAACACAGGTGCTCCCCATGGTGAAACGCTGGGTTGAATATAACCCTTATCTAAGAGTTCCTGTAGTTGAACCTTTAGCTTCTCTAACTCCTTTGGTGCCATGCGATATGGCGTTATTGATACTGGAGCAGCTCCTGGAAGCAAGTCTATCGTAAACTCAACCTGTCTATCTGGAGGCAGACCTGGCAAGTCCTCTGGAAACACATCTTTATAGTCCCGCACCACAGGTACATCATCAATTGTCACCTTTTCTGACTTGCTCATTATCAAACTTACTAAGAACGATTCACATCATTCTCTTCTAAGCATCTTCATTGCTTTCATTGCGGAAATAACTCTTACTCTAGTTCCCAACTTTGATCCATGAAAAGTGAATTCCGGTTCTTCCGGTCTTTGGAAGATTAGCTCCTTTTCAAGACACTTAATTGTGGCATAGTTAGCTTCTAGCCAATCCATTCCAAGGATAATATCAAAGTCTCTCAAGTCTAAGACATGTAGATCTGCACTTAGTGATTTATACCCAAAGTTTAAATCTATATTTTTGCATATTTGATCAGCAATTAAGATCCTCCCCGAAGGTATACTTACTTCTAAGGCCTCACTAAGTTTTTCCTTCATTAATTTTAACTTAGAGCATAGTGTGGCAGATATAAATAAATGTGAAGCTCCAGTGTCGAATAATGCAAGTACAGACACATTTGATATACTAATCATACCTGCCATATTTCCAGGCTCACGTGCAACATCTTGTCGATTGAGAGCAAAAGCTCGAGCATTTCTTGCCGGAGGTTGACCTGGCCTAGCCACTTCTTTCCTCTTATTCATTGGGCAATTATATGCCATATGTCCTGGTTGCCAGCACCTATAGCACACATTCCTTCCCTTCATACATTCACCATTATGTTTCTTTCCACAAGTTCGACATAATGGTTTTTCTTGTTGTGCTTTGGAATTTGATCCCCCTCCCATCCTAGCCTTTTTGTCGAAACTGCGACCCTTATTCTTGTTATCATTCCATTTTCTTTTCTCATTTGGCTCATCAACCTTGTTTTCATTCTTGTGAAGTGAGGATTCCACATCTTGAGCTCGTTCGAGAGTTTCAGCATATGTGGCCATGCCGCGTCCCGCTATGATACTGCTAATTTCAGCTCGTAAGCCTCTTTTGAATCTATGAGCTTTTTTCTCATCAGTGTCTGTCAGGTGTGGAGCATACCTAGACAGCTGATTGAACTTCCGTTCATAATCATTCACTGTCATATTTCCCTGAGTTAACTGTAAGAACTCGGTTTCTTTCTGATCCCGATAACACATTGGAATAAACTTCCGCATAACCGCTTGCTTGAAATCCTCCCAAGTCATATTTGCAAATTGTTCAAGCATCATCGACCTCCTATGCGTTTCCCACCAATGATCAACATCACCAATGAGATGGAAGATTGTACATGCAATGTGCTGAGAGTCGGTACACACCATGTATGCGAATGTACGTTCTATCATTCGTAACCATTCTTCAGCCTCAGTCGGTTCACCCTGACCATTAAAGGTCGGCGGTTGGTATGTTCGAAACTGAGCGATAACACGTGCCGTATCTTCTTGTGGAGGATTTTGAGCCTGATTATTTTGACGTCTTGGCGGCATCCTATACACGTATTTTATACGTCAGATTCTTTGATCATCAAAACTCTTACAAGATTCTAAGGCAATGATAGAGCACACTTAGATTCGTAGATCATACATTCTAGTGAGCTAAAGAAGCTCTAAAGTCAAACTAGGTACTTATGTTCAGTGCATCTATGTTCAAATCCCAGCTAAGTTCTGATCTAAAACTAGCTCAGATGATGTTTATGCATCAAATGGATTTGACATGAAAACACTGATAACCATGCTTTGTAAAACATAACTTTCACAATGCTTAAATCATACTTTCCACCATGCTTTAAATCACACATTGAGATCACTTGCATTTGTATATCATGCATACAATCATATACTTACACTTTTCATAAAAGCACTAAAGAAATTCAAAACATAAACTTTAGTACCTTCCCGGAGTAAGCTTGGCGTAGACGATAGCTGTTGGGTTATGGGTAACCATTTCAATATCACAATACTCAAAACATTTCAATTTTGAAAACATCACAGGCCTACAATCACGTAGACCTGCTCTGATACCACCTGTAACGCCCCAGTCCCACTAGGACCAAAACGTCACCAAAAGACGTACGTACATGCTTACGTGATAAATATTTTTCAAGAAATTAAATTAACTTTACAAATAATTTGTAAACGGGCAGCACCTCAACTTAAAAATATTCAAACCACACACTCAGGTGCTTTCAAAGTCAACTTTCAACAAGGCTTTTCGAAATCACAAACTCACACATAACCAAATGATCTGTTAACAAGAAATATATATAGCCGAACAGACCACACATATAAAAGCACCACAGTCAACACTTATACACATTCAAAATATTTGTATATACAATCAAAAAATTAACCATTAGGGTCAACAGCTTTCGAACTTAAAAAGGTTTGCAGAGTACCAACGGAAACATTTAATATTTAACCTACAAATATAAGTCTAAAGATGGTTTTAAGCAAAAACCACATAAGGGTCAACCATCAAAACCCAATCCAGCAACACGTCATCAACCAGCTCGATCTCGAGGACCTGAAAACATTTGAAAATATTTGGGTTGAGTGCCAGAAAACACTCAGTGGGCATTATTATTCGTCCAAGTCATACTTTCATGCTTAAAAATCATTAATAACATACTTTCTAACATAGTTTACTCTTCTTCATTGGATGAGAGACCCAATGTGATCACATGATACTTTACGGTTACTTATCTAGACATTTAGTCACAAAGTAAACCGTCTATGCTTGTAAGTCGGAATTCCTCTATGCATGAAGTCTCATAACATCCAATCATTACGTAAACAGTGCTATTAAAACATTTATCATGCTTTTCATGGACGAATTTAAAAATATAGTTGTGAGTTATAGAAAAACCCACCTGGATGATCTCAAAGTGCAATGGAATTGTTATGTGATGCTACTATGCTTCTCGATCGTTTCGACCTATAACATTGAAATTTCTAACTTAGAATCCTCAAATAGGTCCGTAGGGAATAACTTAGGTCAAAAATAATTTAAGTAATCATTTCCTATAACTTGGGATTATTTGGAAGTAAAATAGAGTCAAATGAGCGAATGATGCGCATTTGACGGGTTGCATCAAATTAATGATCCTATTTGAGAATTTATTGAACTTTACGAACATAATTGAATAGATAAAGATGAATTGAACCGAATTCAATGGCTAAGAAGTTTGGTTTAATACTTAGGAGTGAATTATAATATTTAGAATTTCTTTTGGCTAATACAATATTTGAAAAGTATAGGATTTAATTATAATTTCTAAAAATCCTAATTCAATCTCCAAGTACTAAACTAACACTAGGAAAATATGAATTTGGAAATTGGCTCAATTAATATATTACATGGGCTAAGTTAAATGGATCAAATAATATTGAATTAAAATTGAAAAACCATAGAGATAGGGCTTATAGTATTATTTTTGCAACGACATAAAAATTATAAAATTAAAATAATTAATTTGAATGAAATTTAAAACGAAAGAAAAGATTTGGTATAACAACTCACCCTTTTCTTTTCCACTCGTTTCTGCTCGCCCTCCTCTCTTTTTTTTTAAAAAAACTATAGCTTTAGTTTTGATTTTTGTTTGTTTTTTTTAACTTAATCGTTTTTTTTTTCTCTTTTTATTAGCCAAGTTGATCTTCCTTTATTATGTGTATATATATATATATATGTATACATGCAACATATGTACAAGCATTACATGTGTACTATGTGTTACACCAATCCACACAATTCAATTGCCAAATGGTCAATTTTTATTGGTTTAAAATTTTTATTTTATTTTATTTATTAACATTATTTCTATTATTATTATTATTATTATTATTATTATTATTATTATTATTATTACTACTATTATCTCTTTCTTTTTCCAACTAACTTACTCATGTACATGTGTATCCTAATCCTATTGAAATAATTCTCAAATGGTAAAAATTAATTGGAGAGATTTGGAATTTATCCAAATTACTAGTCTTATAAATAAATAACCATACATCAATAATTTGATAAATAGAATGAGCTTAAATTGGACTTGGTAGAATAATTTGATTTCAAAGTGTTAATGAAATAAATTCTATTGGAAGTCAAATGAAGTCCGAATTGAATAATCTTGGTATCAAAACGATCCCATTAATTTCTACTTTCATTATATAAATTCTAATATAAATTAGAAAACTCAATTAAGGTCAAGACTTTTCTTGGTCTTATAGTTCCTCTAAGACTATAATTTAACTAACCCCAAAATAATATGGATTCTAATTTCATGAAATTTCCAGCTATAAAATAAATTTAAATACTATATTTTTCTGGGCTGTTACATCCTCCCCTCCTTAAAAAAATTTCGTCCCCGAAATTGAATATACCTGCTATGATGAGGATTGGATACTTTGCCAGGATCTGATCCTCAAGTTCTCATGTAGCTTCCTCTTGTCCGTGTCTGCTCCATTGAACTTTCACAATCATTAGCTCTTTATTCCGCAGCTTTTGGACTTTTCTATCGAGAATAGCTATAGGAAACTCGTCGTATGTCAGATCTAGATTTACTTCTATTTCTTCCTGATTTACGACGTGACTTGGATCGAAAATATATTTTCGAAGCATTGAAACATGGAACACGTCATAAATTCCTCCAAACTTTGGCGGTAACGCCAACTTGTAGGCAACTTCTCCGATTTGTTCGAGAATTTCGTACGGTCCAATATATCTAGGCCGCAACTTTCCTTTCTTCCCAAATCGCACAATGCCTCTTGTAGGAGATATTTTCAGGAATACTTTATCCCCTACTTGAAATTGTAAATCTTTCCTTCTTTTATCTGCATACATTTTCTGTCGATCTTGGGCCTCTTTCATTCTTTGTCTTACTTTTTCAATAACCTCAACAGTTTTCTGTATAATTTCTGGGCCCAAGATTTTTCTTTCACCAACTTCATCCCAGTAAAGTGGTGATCTGCATTTTCGACCATATAGGGCCTCATAAGGCGCCATTCCAATGGTCGCTTGGAAACTATTATTGTAAGCAAATTCAACTAAAGGTAAATATTCCTCCCAGCTTCCTCCTTGATCCATGATTACAGCCCTCAGCATATCTTCTAGGGTCTGAATTGTTCTTTCAGACTGTCCGTCAGTTTGTGGGTGAAAAGCTGTGCTAAAATTCAATTTTGTGCCCATTGCATTTTGTAAGCTTTGCCAAAATTTAGACGTGAACCGCGTATCGCGATCTGATGTCACTGACACAGGTGCACCATGAAGTCTTACAATTTCTTTTACATAAATTTGTGCCAATTTATCCAATCCTAAAGTCATCTTGACCGGTAGGAAGTGTGCTGATTTAGTTAAACGGTCAACGATAACCCATATGGCATGATTTCCACGTAATGACTTTGGTAGACCAACGACAAAGTCCATTGTGATATGCTCCCACTTCCATTCAGGAATTTCTAGGGGTTTGAGCAATCCAGATGGCCTTTGATGTTCTGCCTTGACTTGTTGACAAGTCATGCATCTTTCAACATACGCTGCAATGTCCCTCTTCATATTTCGCCACCAGAACGTCATCCTCAAATCTCTATACATTTTAGTACTCCCTGGATGAGCAGTGTAAAGCGTGCAATGAGCTTCATCTAAAATTTCTCTTATCAATTCTTCATTTCGTGGCACACAAATTCTATTCCCGTACATCAATGCATTATCGTCTGCAACCACAAATTCACCAGGGGCTCCTTGTCCTATTCTTCTTTTTATCTTCTCAAGATAGTCATCTTTTTGATGAGCTTCAATGATTCGGCCTCGCAAGTTAGGCTTCATTACTATCGTTGCTATATGTGCACTTATGCTATCTGGTGGAGTTACAATTCCAATGCTAAGTTTGGCAAAGTCTCTGGTGATTTGTTCTTGTTGAGTGATTAGACAACTCAATTCTACTCGATTCTTCCTGCTTAGAGCATCAACAACAACGTTTGCCTTTCCTGGATGGTATTGGATGGAACAGTCATAATCTTTGACCAGCTCTAACCATCTTCTTTGCCTCATGTTAAGCTCTTTTTGCTCAAATATATACTTTAAACTTTTGTGATCCGAGTAAATCACACTCTTTCCACCATATAAATAGTGTCTCCAAATTTTCAATGCATGCACCACGGCGGCCAATTCCAAATCGTGTGTCGGGTAGTTATTCTCATGTGGTTTCAACTGACGTGACGCATAAGCAATCACGTTTCCATTTTGCATCAGAACACAACCTAAACCCTGCTTTGATGCATCCGTAAAAACCACGAACCCTTCAGATTCTTCTGGTATAGCTAGTACTGGTGCAGTAACTAACCTCTTTTTCAATTCTTGGAAGCTTCTCTCACAATCATCAGTCCATTTGAATTTATTCTCCTTTTTCAATAGCTGGGTCATAGGCCTAGCTATCTTGGAGAATCCTTCAATGAATCTTCTATAATACCCAGCTAGACCCAAGAAACTACGTATCTCATGTACACTTGTTGGGGTTTTCCATTCACTAACTGCATTTACCTTGGCAGGGTCCACTTTAATGCCCTGATCTGAGACAATGTGTCCCAAAAACACCACTTCCTTTAACCAAAATTCACATTTACTGAATTTGGCATAAAGTCTTTCCCTTCGTAGTGTGTCTAGCACAATTTTGAAATGCTCAACATGTTGATCTTCATTCTTGGAATATATCAATATGTCATCGATGAAGACGATTACAAATTTATCTAGATATGGGTGAAAAACTCGATTCATCAAACCCATAAAAACTGCAGGTGCGTTGCTAAGACCAAAAAGCATCACTATAAACTCATAGTGACCATAGCGTGTACGAAATGCAGTCTTGGGTATATCTTCTTTCCGAATTTTAAGTTGATGATACCCAGACCTTAAATCAATCTTGGAAAATACACCTGCTTCTTTCAATTGGTCGAATAAGTCATCAATTCTGGGAAGTGGATATTTGTTCTTGATAGTTAACTTATTCAACTCTCTATAGTCTATGCACATTCGGAGTGTTCCATCTTTCTTTTTAACAAACAACACAGGTGCTCCCCATGGTGAAACGCTGGGTTGAATATAACCCTTATCTAAGAGTTCCTGTAGTTGAACCTTTAGCTTCTCTAACTCCTTTGGTGCCATGCGATATGGCGTTATTGATACTGGAGCAGCTCCTGGAAGCAAGTCTATCGTAAACTCAACCTGTCTATCTGGAGGCAGACCTGGCAAGTCCTCTGGAAACACATCTTTATAGTCCCGCACCACAGGTACATCATCAATTGTCACCTTTTCTGACTTGCTCATTATCAAACTTACTAAGAACGATTCACATCATTCTCTTCTAAGCATCTTCATTGCTTTCATTGCGGAAATAACTCTTACTCTAGTTCCCAACTTTGATCCATGAAAAGTGAATTCCGGTTCTTCCGGTCTTTGGAAGATTAGCTCCTTTTCAAGACACTTAATTGTGGCATAGTTAGCTTCTAGCCAATCCATTCCAAGGATAATATCAAAGTCTCTCAAGTCTAAGACATGTAGATCTGCACTTAGTGATTTATACCCAAAGTTTAAATCTATATTTTTGCATATTTGATCAGCAATTAAGATCCTCCCCGAAGGTATACTTACTTCTAAGGCCTCACTAAGTTTTTCCTTCATTAATTTTAACTTAGAGCATAGTGTGGCAGATATAAATAAATGTGAAGCTCCAGTGTCGAATAATGCAAGTACAGACACATTTGATATACTAATCATACCTGCCATATTTCCAGGCTCACGTGCAACATCTTGTCGATTGAGAGCAAAAGCTCGAGCATTTCTTGCCGGAGGTTGACCTGGCCTAGCCACTTCTTTCCTCTTATTCATTGGGCAATTATATGCCATATGTCCTGGTTGCCAGCACCTATAGCACACATTCCTTCCCTTCATACATTCACCATTATGTTTCTTTCCACAAGTTCGACATAATGGTTTTTCTTGTTGTGCTTTGGAATTTGATCCCCCTCCCATCCTAGCCTTTTTGTCGAAACTGCGACCCTTATTCTTGTTATCATTCCATTTTCTTTTCTCATTTGGCTCATCAACCTTGTTTTCATTCTTGTGAAGTGAGGATTCCACATCTTGAGCTCGTTCGAGAGTTTCAGCATATGTGGCCATGCCGCGTCCCGCTATGATACTGCTAATTTCAGCTCGTAAGCCTCTTTTGAATCTATGAGCTTTTTTCTCATCAGTGTCTGTCAGGTGTGGAGCATACCTAGACAGCTGATTGAACTTCCGTTCATAATCATTCACTGTCATATTTCCCTGAGTTAACTGTAAGAACTCGGTTTCTTTCTGATCCCGATAACACATTGGAATAAACTTCCGCATAACCGCTTGCTTGAAATCCTCCCAAGTCATATTTGCAAATTGTTCAAGCATCATCGACCTCCTATGCGTTTCCCACCAATGATCAACATCACCAATGAGATGGAAGATTGTACATGCAATGTGCTGAGAGTCGGTACACACCATGTATGCGAATGTACGTTCTATCATTCGTAACCATTCTTCAGCCTCAGTCGGTTCACCCTGACCATTAAAGGTCGGCGGTTGGTATGTTCGAAACTGAGCGATAACACGTGCCGTATCTTCTTGTGGAGGATTTTGAGCCTGATTATTTTGACGTCTTGGCGGCATCCTATACACGTATTTTATACGTCAGATTCTTTGATCATCAAAACTCTTACAAGATTCTAAGGCAATGATAGAGCACACTTAGATTCGTAGATCATACATTCTAGTGAGCTAAAGAAGCTCTAAAGTCAAACTAGGTACTTATGTTCAGTGCATCTATGTTCAAATCCCAGCTAAGTTCTGATCTAAAACTAGCTCAGATGATGTTTATGCATCAAATGGATTTGACATGAAAACACTGATAACCATGCTTTGTAAAACATAACTTTCACAATGCTTAAATCATACTTTCCACCATGCTTTAAATCACACATTGAGATCACTTGCATTTGTATATCATGCATACAATCATATACTTACACTTTTCATAAAAGCACTAAAGAAATTCAAAACATAAACTTTAGTACCTTCCCGGAGTAAGCTTGGCGTAGACGATAGCTGTTGGGTTATGGGTAACCATTTCAATATCACAATACTCAAAACATTTCAATTTTGAAAACATCACAGGCCTACAATCACGTAGACCTGCTCTGATACCACCTGTAACGCCCCAGTCCCACTAGGACCAAAACGTCACCAAAAGACGTACGTACATGCTTACGTGATAAATATTTTTCAAGAAATTAAATTAACTTTACAAATAATTTGTAAACGGGCAGCACCTCAACTTAAAAATATTCAAACCACACACTCAGGTGCTTTCAAAGTCAACTTTCAACAAGGCTTTTCGAAATCACAAACTCACACATAACCAAATGATCTGTTAACAAGAAATATATATAGCCGAACAGACCACACATATAAAAGCACCACAGTCAACACTTATACACATTCAAAATATTTGTATATACAATCAAAAAATTAACCATTAGGGTCAACAGCTTTCGAACTTAAAAAGGTTTGCAGAGTACCAACGGAAACATTTAATATTTAACCTACAAATATAAGTCTAAAGATGGTTTTAAGCAAAAACCACATAAGGGTCAACCATCAAAACCCAATCCAGCAACACGTCATCAACCAGCTCGATCTCGAGGACCTGAAAACATTTGAAAATATTTGGGTTGAGTGCCAGAAAACACTCAGTGGGCATTATTATTCGTCCAAGTCATACTTTCATGCTTAAAAATCATTAATAACATACTTTCTAACATAGTTTACTCTTCTTCATTGGATGAGAGACCCAATGTGATCACATGATACTTTACGGTTACTTATCTAGACATTTAGTCACAAAGTAAACCGTCTATGCTTGTAAGTCGGAATTCCTCTATGCATGAAGTCTCATAACATCCAATCATTACGTAAACAATGCTATTAAAACATTTATCATGCTTTTCATGGACGAATTTAAAAATATAGTTGTGAGTTATAGAAAAACCCACCTGGATGATCTCAAAGTGCAATGGAATTGTTATGTGATGCTACTATGCTTCTCGATCGTTTCGACCTATAACATTGAAATTTCTAACTTAGAATCCTCAAATAGGTCCGTAGGGAATAACTTAGGTCAAAAATAATTTAAGTAATCATTTCCTATAACTTGGGATTATTTGGAAGTAAAATAGAGTCAAATGAGCGAATGATGCGCATTTGACGGGTTGCATCAAATTAATGATCCTATTTGAGAATTTATTGAACTTTACGAACATAATTGAATAGATAAAGATGAATTGAACCGAATTCAATGGCTAAGAAGTTTGGTTTAATACTTAGGAGTGAATTATAATATTTAGAATTTCTTTTGGCTAATACAATATTTGAAAAGTATAGGATTTAATTATAATTTCTAAAAATCCTAATTCAATCTCCAAGTACTAAACTAACACTAGGAAAATATGAATTTGGAAATTGGCTCAATTAATATATTACATGGGCTAAGTTAAATGGATCAAATAATATTGAATTAAAATTGAAAAACCATAGAGATAGGGCTTATAGTATTATTTTTGCAACGACATAAAAATTATAAAATTAAAATAATTAATTTGAATGAAATTTAAAACGAAAGAAAAGATTTGGTATAACAACTCACCCTTTTCTTTTCCACTCGTTTCTGCTCGCCCTCCTCTTTTTTTTTAAAAAAAAACTATAGCTTTAGTTTTGATTTTTGTTTGTTTTTTTTAACTTAATCGTTTTTTTTTCTCTTTGTATTAGCCAAGTTGATCTTCCTTTATTATGTGTGTATATATATATATATATATGTATACATGCAACATATGTACAAGCATTACATGTGTACTATGTGTTACACCAATCCACACAATTCAATTGCCAAATGGTCAATTTTTATTGGTTTAAAATTTTTATTTTATTTTATTTATTAACATTATTTCTATTATTATTATTATTATTATTATTATTATTATTATTATTATTATTATTATTATTATTATTATTACTATTATCTCTTTCTTTTTCCAACTAACTTACTCATGTACATGTGTATCCTAATCCTATTGAAATAATTCTCAAATGGTAAAAATTAATTGGAGAGATTTGGAATTTATCCAAATTACTAGTCTTATAAATAAATAACCATACATCAATAATTTGATAAATAGAATGAGCTTAAATTGGACTTGGTAGAATAATTTGATTTCAAAGTGTTAATGAAATAAATTCTATTGGAAGTCAAATGAAGTCCGAATTGAATAATCTTGGTATCAAAACGATCCCATTAATTTCTACTTTCATTATATAAATTCTAATATAAATTAGAAAACTCAATTAAGGTCAAGACTTTTCTTGGTCTTATAGTTCCTCTAAGACTATAATTTAACTAACCCCAAAATAATATGGATTCTAATTTCATGAAATTTCCAGCTATAAAATAAATTTAAATACTATATTTTTCTGGGCTGTTACAAAAAATCAATATATAAATAGCGAAGTGTTTTATCTTATATCTCATATATATTTATTAATTTTTCAAATATTGTATTTTTGCTAAACTTTTATAAAAAACTTATTAAATATTATTTTATTGTATTGTATTTCTTTTTTCTTTCTTTCTCATATTATAAATCTGAATTTTAAATATATGTTGCAATATTATAATTACAACATTGAATTATAGATGTGATTTTTTTTTTTGAAAAAGACGGTATGTATCGGTATATCAATATACCGTCTGCATACCGATATACCGTGGAATATTGGTATATACCGAAATACCGGCATATCGCGGTATACTGTAATTTTTAAAAGTTCATACCGTTACCATACCGAAAATTCATGGTACGGTATCATACCGTACCGAAAATCTCGATATACCAAAAATTCGGTATTTTTGATATTTTTTCGGTACGATAAGTGCGGTATTTCGATATTTCGGTATATTTCCCCACCCCTACTAGCCGGGACGTATTTGTCTTGCGGAGAGAGGTCCCCTCGACTCGGCTTGTCGGATCCGATTCCAGTTCCAGTTTGTTTACTTTGTGATTTAAAGTTCAGTGTATTATCTCAATTTTGTTCTACTCCTCTTTCTATGTTGTGTACTTCAGATTGTAACGAATTCCAGAAGGTATAATTCTTATTACAGAATCAATCTCTGCAAAGGAGTGCGCTCACAAAAATACAACCTCTTCTTCTGCTTCTATAAAACAAATATTAACCAGCATGTGCCTAAGTTAGGCCTTTCCATTTCGTAGCTCACCACTTCACTCCTCGTAATATTTCAATAATATAATTAATGAATTGATTGTGTTAAATTAAATTTAATCTCTTTGAATTGAGTAGAAAAATTATTATTTCGTACCAAATTAATGAGGAATCAACTGTGCTTATGATGTTTGTCATCATATCTACGTTTTCGTTCATGGTGTTATGGTCTTCCTAGAAAGGAAAGAAGAAAACGATGAGGGATGATGAGCAGTGGCGGATCCAGAAAATATATTTGTGGGGTGGGGGGGGCTTAAATTATACTTAGTATAATTGGTGACGGTGTAGCGCAGTAATAACTATTTACGGGGACTGAGAGTCGAGAGAGACTAGTGAGGGGAGGAGCAGTTGGCGTTAAAGTTGTATTTTTTTTTCCCTTTTTCATAATGTACGTTATAGAATCGACATCAAAATTTCATTTATCATGTATGAAATTATATCTACATATAGAATAAATTAGTACATGTAAAAATAATTTACACCTTAATCTTGTCTTGAAAACTCATATATTTGTAATAATTGAGTGTCTGAATACCCATTTGCACATCATTAAACAATAAATAAAAAAAAGGTATTATAATCCAATATTTTGCTTTACAGTAAATTAATATAAATATTTATGAACTTAATAACCATTTTTTTAAGCCGTAGGGTATGAAATTATAAATATTAGAAAATCATTTTAATAAAATTGAGGATCTTTGAAAAATAGAGTGAAAGTTTGGAGGACTATTTTGATTAAAAAGGTCAATCTCCCCCCTCCCCCCTCCCGTTTACAACTACAACCACCAAATTCCTTTTTTGCCAATTTCTGATGTGCTCTTCGTAACTCCGACGACGATCTGTTGCTGCTCACCAACCTCTCCACTGTTGCTGCAGTGCTGTGTACACACCGCCTTTGCCGCCGCCGCTTCTGAACACACTCTCCCTTCTTCCTTCACCGTCGGCCATTGGGGGTGGGGGGCTGTGATTTACAAAAACCGCCATCTCTTGAATCCGCCACTAATGATGAGGTTGTGAAATTTAATATTTAAGAATTTCACACAAACAACGACGTCTAATTTGTGAATTAACAGTAGTTAGCACGTTAATTGGAGGGACTAATGAAATTTCCTTTGAGATAAAATATGATCTTACTTAAACTCCATGCACCATATAATTTAGGATGGTGGTTACGCTACCCCTTAATTTTTATTTATTGAAAACACCCATGAATAATTATGAGATCATAAATTTGTGAATTGTGTCCATATTGGGTGTGACAAGACAAGCTTTGTTGTAGGTACTGGCACGTATGGAGCACGCGCTTGGAGCGAGGTTCCTATGTAGGATTGTAGGTCAGCGAAGTTGTTTTTGATTTTACAGTTTCGTAGCTATCTTCCCCTTCTCATCATGCTTCCCTTGTCCTCATTCCTGCATTCCTCAAATTCAGACAAAATGAAACCCAAATTCAAATGAAATTTATGGCTGGGCCCCACCCCCCCTTACGCAATAAAACTTCTTTATATTATATATACAACCGCAGCCATCCCAGTTGAGCCTTATGTACATGCCCATTATTATTTACTTACGTATTCGCATTTTTACATTTAATTTATATCATTTTTCTTTCTTTCTTTTTTCTTTTTCTTTTTCTTTTTCTTTTTCGGCTCGCCGGAAAACCAAGGTACCGGCAGCAAGCGCCTCATTGTAACACAGTTTATTCATACAGAAACCGATTTATTAGGATTCCGGCGAGAAGCCGGCCGGAAAGATCCAATTTTTTTGTTTTAAATTAGTTGCTCGTCAATTAATGGCCAAGGGTCGAAAATTAACCACCAGTCGCAGCGAACGGTTTTTAGGAAGTTTCGGCGGCCAGGGGGCGGCGAACACCGCGCCGGAGCTGAGAGAAGAAGACGTCTGGTCGGTAGTTGATGACGATGATCGCTCTGGAAATGGAGAGTGGGGCTCACTCCTCGCCTCCGCCGAGAGTAATAGAAGCTACGGAAACTACCGGAGCCGCCGCCCTCCTTCTCCGAGCTCCGACCACTACCAAGTTGGCGGCCTGTCATTAGCTTTCGACGATTCCGACGACAACTCATCGCAGAGGATCGTCCACCAATTCCGCCCACAAGACGGTCCACGTGGCCGCAATATAGCGAGTTCGGCCCCGGTTAACGTGCCTGATTGGTCAAAGATTTACCGGGTTGACTCGGTCGAGTCGCTTCACGACTCTGACGACGGCTTGAACGACTCTGAGCTTGTTCCCCCACACGAGTACCTGGCACGTGCGTATAGCCGGAAAATGGCCGCCAATTCGGTGTTTGAGGGGGTGGGCCGAACGCTCAAGGGCCGGGACATGAGCCGGGTTCGAGACGCAGTGTGGAGCCAGACCGGGTTCGATGGCTAATTATCACTCAGCGTATGTCTATATTGTCTGTCACTACTCACTAGTGAATTGTGTTCTTTTTTTTTTGGATATATTTTTTATTTTATTTTTGTGAATGGGCAATGAGTCAGACCAAGTGAGTGAAGATGGAATTCGATTGGGCCCTATCCGAACCAAAAAATGAGATTGGTTAATTCTTAGTGTTGTTGCTCTTCGTTGTATTGCTCTAGAACTAGAATATTGCCTAAAATTATGTCAGTCATTTTGGATCCTGCATTATTACACTGTAAAATTCCATTCAGATTTTTAAGATAATGCCTGTATCAGTTATATAAAGTGTCACACGAGATTCATTATTTTAATACTACGTGTGTTTGCCTAACTACGATGTAACATTTGAAGGTGAATATTTAGAAATCTTAAAAAACAATGTATTGTAGACATTTTCACATTGTCGTTTACTACCACTACAAGAGGATCACGGACCTCTCGACATTCAAACAAAATTTGAAGAATAATAATTTAGTTGTGCCCCTAAAAATCATCGCATTTTCTTCTTCATTGGCAACCCTTGAGACACGAGTCTAGGGACATATATAACATTTGAATTTAATTAATTAAAAAAAATACAATAATAAATACATGCCTCCGCATGCTCTGCCTGTTTGGGAAAGTGACCATTCTCTACTTAGTTACTAGTAGAAATTTTGGCCTTTTCTGTTTCTTGCACTTCCCAACTTACTGTACTCTCATACCTATGCAAAATGTACCTATATATATCGTGAACAATCATAGCAATTTTTACCACCCTATTTAATAGCCTTTTGTTGTTAACTAATTCAATGCCGGCATCGTGGTGGCCACGGTAACAAATTTATGATCTAAATGAGTCCCAACGTTACCAACATCTCTAGATTGAGATTTTATGCGTGCAACTCTATTAGGGGTACCAATATGTCTATTAGGGTACTCATAGCTAAAAGAATTATTGGTTATACTTATTCAATGCAACTCTTCCCTTACATTGTGTGTCATGTATATGTTATATTATTCACAAATATGACATACTTGTAATCATAATTAAATTAATTTTTACTCACTAAGGACTTCATCCCGACTCATTTCCCAATTCTCACTATGATTATAAAATGATACTCTTTGTAAAATAAAATTAAAGTGGTAGAACAACACTCGAATGAATAATATATTATCTTATTAGCAATTAAAATATACATTTTGTCTATACATACACACTAACTAGATTATATATATAAATAACCTGAAAGGTATGATGAATTAAGCCTATAACTATATGTTCTTATATTATTCTCTTAACTTACTAATTCAATATCTAATATAAGAATATATGTTGATTTAATTTTTATAAGTGTGTCATATATACTCCCTTAACTTCAGAAAAATTGATGTTTTAGGTTTGACAATAAAAATAAAAAATTTAAAAATGTGACAAATATATACTATCTCTCTATTAAGTTATATTTTTCGAATATATTTTAATTTATCTCTCATTGTAATCTATATGGATCTGTATCTCTCCTTAATTTTCTTAACATATTTAATGTAGAAAAAATTATAGCGGTAAAATTAGGAGAAAAAATGTTAAAAAGTTTAATAAGTCAAATAATTTATAATAAAATTTAGAGGCCAAAATATGAATACATCTGAAATTGAGAGAGTATTAGTAAGTACGATGTGTATAAACCAACAAACAAACGGTAAGAGTCACACGACTCACACCCTGTGGAATTTATTCAATTTAACATATATAGAATACATTCGTCCCAAGGACCAGGGAAAACCACACAAAAAAAAAAAGAGGGGGAAAATAAAGTGAAGAAGTCTTTTATTGGAAGTTGATGGATGAGGTAGGGACAGAAGGAGCAAGTGGAGGGATGGTGGGTGTAAATATAATTGAGATTATTATAAGGTTGGAAAGAAGCAAAACTAAACATCGGAGGAAAACACATGTGTATTTATATATATATATATATTCTCTCCATTTTATTATGATCGTTGTTTTAACTTTTTTATTTTGTGTCAAAATATTTGTTATTTTATATATTTTCATATTCTCTCTCCCAATTTTAAGCCTATCTCAAACCATATTTTAAGAAAATATAAGTTAATAATATTTTATATCATATACGAGGAATGAATATATTAGTTCAGAAAATTAATTATTAATTCAATAAAATAAATTTAAAACAACGATCAAAACGAAACATTGAGATTATATTGAGACACACACCTTTTTCAAGAAAGGGAAACGCTACGCAGGCTAGCTCATTTATTGGCCTCATTTGCTCCTCTCATTTTCATAGTGACCTTCACTTTCTCAAAACTCACCGCACCTTCCGAAAACAACAAACTTCTTTACAACACTCACCTTCAACCAAATATCACGGATTTAATATTCGTATTTCAACTTTAAAAAATATATGTGTCGATTATGAACTAAACTAAATTTTATTTTTATTTTTATGTCGATGGTATATTGAAAAATAAAAATATAATACAAATCTAATAAAGAAAGTGGGTTATATAATTTTAGGACGGAGGATGTCGGAAAAATGACATTGGTAACGTTCTTTTTGTTTACACCAATGTTTTGATTTCTTTAGACCATTTCATGGTGTTTTTTGTATGGATTAAATATTCCATCAATTTTTTTCTTGAGAGGTTTTAACATTAATACAATAGTTACATTCTTATTCAATTTATACATTTAAGCCTCCATTATTTAGTTTTTAATGAGCCAAAAGTCTTTTGCTCACCTCTGTAAATGATTTGGCTTTGCATAGTATTTGGCTCACGAAAAATAAGATCTTCTCCATTTCTTTTCTTTATTCACTTTTATTTTTCTTCTACTTGAGCAGTTGTTTGATATCTCTAATTCATTTGCCACGAGTGCATGTATCAGCTGAAGTTGTGTTAACGACTTGCACGATTGTCGGTCGATTTAGATTTTAAAGGAGTGGCTTTTACCACGGCGCGACAAGTTTATTTAATTTGTTTGTTTGTATCATTCAACTCCACTTCCTATATAGGAGGAGAGAATATATCTGGGTTGGGAGGAGTATTAATTTAGAAGATTAATTTTGTGTATAACAATTACTGAAATAATAATGCGTGTCTCTTTAGAAAGATAAAAAAATTCCAAAATTGAAAGACGGAAAGAAAAAGAAAAAAACAAGTGTGGTGAGTGGTGAGTAAACGACAGAGAGAGCCTTCCCCACCAAATTAGTTGCTTATGGAATTTGGAACGACTCATATTTATCATTCTCTGCTGTGAATTTAATAGGGTGGTGAAATTTGATCAATGTCTCAATAACGGAGACAGCGCCATGCCTCTTGCTTCGGACATCCCGAGCCAAATTTCACAAAAGCCCAAATATTTGGGCCTACGTATTGGCCCAGCCCAACAAAAATCACATATTCACCATCTCAAAATTTAACCTTTCAACTTCAAATGTAATTTATACTGCCAAAGTCTTGGTAAAACAAATTATTTTTGGGCATTCTATTTCATTATGTGCCTCATTTACAAAATACTGACGCCATTACCATTGCACAAATAATAAATAGATAATAATATAATGAGATATTATTTTGTGACAAAGGATATGGACTGCAATTCAAGAGGTGTTAGTGTCTACTGTCTAGTATCAGCTCACAACAGTAAAAATAGTGTGGTTTGAACATTATTACATATTATTATGAATAGATAGGCGTTGTCGCATTCCAAATCAATTAATTTTGCCTCATTTTAATGTGAGGACAATATCTCATTATTTATAATGTAGCCGAATTGAGATAGAATAATAACACACAGCGCCTTCATTTGCTTATAAATATAAGGCCCACCCGGCCATTATTTTGGGCCATATCTACTACGGGTAGGCTCTAATTTTTTATTTTTTTTTTTCTTTTTTCAGCAGAAGCCGGTACAATCTATTTATTGAATAGTCAAATTTTTATTCAAACCATACAGTCATACTAGTAAATATTAATTATTGCCTATTGGGGCCGAGTTTATTTAATTCAGGAAGATGGACAGATTTTTGCACTAGATTTGGGATTGCTGCCTGTTTCTATATCTTTATTATTTTATCATTTATGTAATGATATGCAATGAATCGATAAATTACCGTCCAATTCATTATTTAATGCTATTAGTTCAAAACTGGTCTTTGATGCAGGAAAAAAAAGTATCCCTCCAATTTTATCAAATCTTGAATTGCATTTATGCCATCTTAATTTTTTAGTGAAAGTTTGATGAACATATAAAAGGCCTCGTACAAATTTACGCACACTTTTTTTGAAAGAAAATTTACGCAGAGACTTATTGCAAGTAAGTTCATGTAAAATTTGAATCGTTTTCTCATAAATCTAATTAAATACTTTAAACACATTCTGCGACAAAAAAGAAAAGAAAAGTGTGTATAATGATATAGTAATTTTCTAGGCTGGTTGAAGAAACTGAAATAATAGAGAAAATGGTGAAAAAAGAAAAGAGAAGCACAATCATTAAAATTACAAACATCCAAGTCTGAAACCAGACCACACAAAGTCACAAAAGAAGTGAGAGATACGCGCATCACGTGCCCCGCATGTGAGCCATGAAAGCGTGCAAATTAAGAGAGAGAGAGAGGAGAGAGAGAGGGGGGGGCAGCAGTTCCATGGACTTTAATGCATCATGCTCTCAGCCCTTTGGGTGGTTGTAGCAGCACAGCATATGCTGTATAGGTAATTTATCTGGGTTTTTTCCACACCAAGAAAAGAAGAAAGTCACGATTATTTTCACCTATATTTGCTTCGGCAGTGGGGCCACTTCACAATTTATGTACAGCTATTGTTGTTGATTGCTGCCCTTTGTCCCCACTCACTTAAGCACCTCATTCATGGCTGCCCCAACCCTCTTCACAGCTCTTTATTCGGCTCCAATTCCCCCCCAAAAAACTGTCTCCTTTTCCATTGCTGTACCTTGAGCTCGAAGTCTTGTTCTTTTTCATTAAACACCACATTCTCACTTTTTTTTTTTGGTGCATTGTTCGCCAATTTTCTTGCAGTGTGGTCGGAGCTGAGCGGCAGCCAAGAATGAGGGGAGCGCCGGTTCCAAGTTTGCATATTTGTGCTTCAATCCTGCTTCTGAGTATTCTGTGTGAGATGTTTTTACCTTACTTTTTTTTTTAGTTTCTTTGTCTTGCTCCTTTTATTGAATGATCTGTTAAGTTTGATGCTTACTCTAATCTTGGTGTTTTTGGAACTTGCAAGAAATCAACCGGGTTGGTTTGTGATCTGAATGCTGTTTGAGGATACTTTAATCTTGGCATCTTCAAGATTGAGTTTTTTGAATTTTTTTCGGCGAAGTTAATTATTGCTAAATTTGATGTTTGCCTTTGTATTATGGATTCCTGCATTGACTATCCCAATTCTTTAACTCTGGTGAAGTTTACTGTAATGGCCCCCGGCTCCTTCAAGATATGCAATACTTTCTTTCTTTCTTTCTTTCTTTCTGTTTATTTTGTCCTCTTCATGTGTGGCTGTTCTGTGTTTTGTATAAGACTTGAATATTTGCAAGGAAACTATTAGGGTTTCGAATTGGGGATTTCGTGAATTTTGTGATTATGATATTTTCATGATTTAGTCCCTTTTTAGTCTCAAGGGTTATTATGGCATTTCATATGCCAATCAAGAATTAGACTTATTAGTGGTTGCCTGCTGGTGGAGACTTATATAGCCATAAAAATGCTGCATATTCTGTTTATTGGCCATATTGAGTTATCTCGTCTCAGCCTTCTTGACTGAATCTGAAAGGAACTTTGATGATTGACCACACATTTATACTATTTTGAGTTATTTCTGAAAAAAATGTGTCTAATAAAGTTTGCGAGGTGCTAAACACTTGATACACATGTGCCCTTAGACTCCATTGGAGATTTCCAGAAAATGACAATTTCAAATCATGCTCAACAACCCAAGCTAAGCTAATGAATACATTCAAAAGATTTAGCATGAAAGCTGTTAGTCAAGTCTTCTATAGTTCTCCTGAGTCTCTATTTCGTGCAATAGTCTTGTACGCTCACTCTTGTCCATTCACAGTGCTCTGATGATCATTTAACCAACGAGATATCTGATTCAACAATGTCAAGACTTTCATAATTTATCAAAAGCTCTTCCCTGCAGCAATCTACCTTCATAACATCACCAAAGTTTTTCACTCTTCTGTCTCAGACGTTAAAAGCAAGTGGTCAAATATAGCTTATTAGCGATCAAGAAATTCTGATGTCCAACTGCAATTATGATTTTCATAAACATTATTTGGTTTTTTCTTGTTTTTATTGAGAAATTTTAGGAAAGAAATGTAACCTGGGTTAGATTAAGTGATAATTGATCCCACTCGAACTATATGTAGTTATAGCGATATGTATGATCTTCCTGTATATTTTGTTAAATATTCTAAATATAACTCTTTATACTTGGTACTTGCTGCTTATACAGGTATACATGAATCATCTGGCAACTTTTTGGGTTATTCCAAAAGTTCTACCCTGGTAGAAAGACGGGCAGATTTACTTTTACCCGAAATTTCCCCAACTGCAGCTCCTCAACCATTTCTTCCTCTATTGGCTCCATCTCCATTAACACCATTCACAAATAGCACAATCCCCAAATTATCTGGTTTGTTTCACTCACCTTCTATATTCTAAAAAACACGTTTATTTAATCTACGTGACATTTCACATATTAATCATTTAAACTTGAATCTGCACAGGACTTTGTGTGCTGAACTTTACTGCTCTATCAAAAATGATGATGGTGACGTCAACTGATTGTATGGCTGCATTTGCACCAGTTTTGGCTAACGTGGTTTGCTGTCCACAAGTGGAGGCTACGTTGGTGATTCTCATTGGCCAATCTAGTAAATTTACCAATGCACTTGCTTTAAATGGAACACTTGCTGCACATTGCCTTTCAGATTTTCAACAGCTTTTGGTGGGTCAGGGAGCCAATGATAGTTTATCTAAGTTATGCTCCATTCATTCATCCAATCTTACTGAAGGTTCTTGCCCAGTTAGTGATGTTTCCGAGTTTGAGAGCATAGTAGAAACATCTAACCTTATTGCTGCCTGTGGGAAGATTGACACTGTGAACGAGTGCTGTGAGCAAGTTTGTCAGAATGCTATTCTTGATGAAGCTAGGAAGCTTGCCCAAAAAGCTTACAATCTTCTAAGCCTAGATGATTCTCATGTGCTATCTGATCATTCAACTAGGATTAATGACTGCAAAAGTATTGTACTACGATGGCTTGGAAGTAAACTTGAGCCTTCTCGTGCAAAAGATGTTCTTCGAGGACTATCTAATTGCAGAATTAACAAAGGTGAATTTTCATCTCTAAATGATATAATTAATTTATAAAATTTCCAAATATTTGCTCTGCATTTCTACGTATACATACTTTATGCATGGGTAAATTGATGTTGGAAACAGATGATCGAAATAAAGATGCCCCCATTGTTTCTAATCCCCAGAGAAAGAAAGAAAGATGCCTCAAACTTCTATGAGTATTACTGAAAACCATTTTATCTACCATTCTTCATATCCATTGACCTTTTCGACTATCAGCACCTCACACTATATTAAAGTGAGAATAATTTTCCTGTAAAAGCATGAATTCTTCCTTTACTCTTTATGCCCTTCCATGCATTTTCTTGATGTCTAACAAGTGCGATGTGCGTAGTCCTATTTTAGATTGGTTTCTAACTTACCTTATGGTGATTAAACTTTTATTTTGGTTCCTTTTCATATGAAAAAAATGCCTGCTCATTTACAAGTTCTAGATGACATATCTTGTTTTCTTAGTCAAGCTAAAACACGCATAAGAAAAAGAGAATGACATTTCTTGCATCTAACGAAATATGTTATTAAACCCATATTTTTTTTAGTATCTGCAACTTCTCTAGAGATTTTACACTTCTAGATTAACGCAACAACAGAATGTCTATTCACTGTCGGCTTGAATTACTGAAGCCTCTAGATTCCCTTGTACTTATAGTCTATGAAGTGGACAAACTGTTCTACACTACTTTTTCCTCACATTTTGATTAACTATTCATATATCATTATATGTTTTAGGAGAATTCCCTAGATATATAACATACTAGTTAGATCCTAACTTTTCTTCTCCTTTTTCATTGCTAATGCAGTGTGCCCTCTAAATTTTCCAAACATGAGCCACGTTATACAAGGGTGTGGTGCTGGAATGAGTAACCAGACAGCATGTTGCAATTCTGTTGAGAGCTACGTCTCTCATCTGCAAAGGCAGAGCTTTGTCACAAACTTGCAAGCTTTAAATTGTGCTGCATCACTCGGAGTAAGATTACGGAAAGCAAACATTACCAAGAATGTCTACAGCCAATGTCATATTAGCCTCAAAGACTTCTCCCTACAAGGTTAGTTTGGTTTCCGCAACTATTTACATGTCATTACAAGATATATGCAGAAAGGACTGCTGCTAATACTGAATTTTCTTTGTTTTGTCATGCTGATCTGATCGGGCATGGATCTTGTTACGGACACAGTTGGTGTTCAGGGTAATTGTTTAACCTTTGTTTTTAATGTTTGATCACTACAACAAAATTGATAGGTTTGATTGTCTTTTTTTATTCATAATTCTTTTCTTAAAGAATTGTCGTGCAGTATAAAAAATGCAACGACACCCTGACTATTTAGAGACAGCTACTTTGTAATTCAATTCAAGTACAACTCTTGACATTGCGCAAGCCATTGTAATATATCTCCATTGTTTTCTCCGGTGTTCTTAATTGGCAACCTGAATTAAATTTATTTTGGATTAAACAAATAGTTGAAGCCAAACTCAAATACAAGCCAATACAGTTATTGTTATGCGTTTCTGATCCTTACACTTAAATTGATTGTATCTCACTTGATCTCATTTTTGTTTTTGTGATAGAATCTGGATGCCTTCTTCCCAGCTTGCCATCGGACGTAATTTTTGACCAATCTGCAGGGGTCAGTTTTGTCTGTGATTTGAATGATAACATTCCAGCTCCTTGGCCTGCTACCTCACAGTTGCCAGTTTCATCATGCAATAGAAGTATGTTTGCTAATCTATGTTGCGCTTCATAAAGATATACATATAGTGGATGTTTCTCTTCAGAACTACTCACAAACATAACTTTTTTTCCTACAGCCGTCAAAATTCCTGCCCTTCCTGCCGCGGCTTCTGGGCAAAGTGGTAAAGTACATTGTCTAATACTGCCTTTTACCATTCTTGAAAAGTTTCTTATGGCATACTGTGATCATCATCATCATCATCATCATCATCATCATTATTTAATAACAAGTCGAGAGGGTAAAACATTAAATGAATGCACTTTTTATACTTTGATGTTGGTTGAGGTGAAAAGTTTTCTTGTTTCAGGTTTTCAGAGAAGGGAGTCGAACTATGTATTGTGTTTAATGGCCTCTGTGGCTCTCTTGATCCTCATGTAGATCATTCTAGAACAAGTTGTGGTTTTATAGATGAGAAGCTAACTCTCTACACATTTGCTTTGCTCGATCTGGACCAATGAGGTCAGAGGGAAACATATGCTCAAACTCAACAAGGCCAAGAAATTGCAGCTCCAACTAGGTTCGGACGGAACCTCAGTCGAAAATCGACTCAGGTTATTACTGCTTTAAATTTCTTACAGTTACCATTTATATATATCTTGTGTGCTCCTCTAATAACAAATTTTGTAAAGCAGCTCCAAATGGATCACCAAATTATTGTAACTCAACTTAATGTATATTAGTTTGGAATGAGTTTTATCTTGCCTTATTGCCTCATTCCTTCATTTATTTTACTTTCCTTTTTTACCCCAATCAAATTTGTATTCGCACATGTTATATTACAATTTACAATAGTGATATAATCATAATGTGTTGCCTTATCTACATTGTTTCTGAAAATGGCAATATATTGGAGAATTTAACTTATTTTGAAATGAAAAGGAATTAGGTCCATTCATATTAACCCATAAAAACTGGTGTGGATTTGAGAATAAGGGGTGGTTCGTGTTTTTCTCTTCATTTTTTACTATGCTAAAACTTTTTTTCATTCTCTTCCAATTTCTACTACATCCTTCAATTTTATATAATCAATCACGATCGTATATCATCGTTACGGTGAGCAAACTACAAAAATATTTATCTTTTCATACTCACCATAAATAAAAAGTGGTCCCACCATATCTATAACAAGTTCAATCAATCAGCAAAACATTTTTTTTTTTGCCCCCAAAAAATCAAGTAGTATGTATACATTATCGCATTACCTGGAAAAGTTTTTAAATTTAGTGCCCACTCCAAACTGGATTAAGGGCCCATAAAAAATATATGAGCAGCCCATATTATAAAAAGGTTGCATTATAAAAACACAATTGTGGGCTTTGTTGGCTATAAGGTACCTCAAATTCTTAATCGTAATTTCACAACTTAACGAGGATATATGTTTACATATATATAATTCTCTCTCTTAATGCGATATATAATTGGGTGGTTATGCCATGGAGAGAACAAAAAATTGTGATGCTCATGAGTATAAAAAGACGAACTGATTCCTTTTTATTATTATTATTATTATTATTAAATATTTTAACTTTATCCTAATTAGACGGATATTTATTTAACTTATAAAGTGATTTCCTTTTCTTTTCTTTTTTATTTTCCTTTTCAACGGCCCCCCTCCCCCTCCCCACCTCTTTTCTTTTTCTTTTTAGTTTTTTTCCCAGTTTCTAATTTCTTCATTTTTGTTTTTTTACAAATATGTATTTAATTTTTTTATTCAATGTCTCGTCCAGTGTAATCGTCCGACGCTAACGCATGGGCTCGTGCACTGTACTCGATAACTAATTTTTTAAAAATAAATAAATACCTTAAATAGAATTAATAAACCCTAAAATTAAATTGAATTAATTTAATTTTTATATTCGGCGTCTCGTGCAGTGCACTCACTCGACGCTAATACATGGGCACGTGCACGATGCTCGATAACTTTTTTTTTGAAATAAATATAAACCCAGAATATAATAGAATTAGTGAACCCTAAAATTAAATTGAACTAATTCAATTTTTTGAATTAATTTACTTTTTATCTGGCGTCTCAACTCTCACCCAGTGCACTCGCCCGACGCTAACGTTGGCTCAAGCACTTCGCTCGATAATTAAATTTTCTGAAATTAATATATACCCCAAAATGAAATTAGTAAACCCTACAATTAAATTGAATTAATTTAATTTTTTTATCTGGCATCTCGTGCAGTGCACTTGCCCGACGCTGACGCGTGGGCTCATGCACTGCGGTTGATAATTAAATTTTTTTAAAATACATATATACCTTAAATCGAATTAGTGAATGTTAAAATCAAATTGAATTAATTTTTAATTTTTTTTATCTAACGTCTCGCGCAATGCACTCATCCAATACTAACGCGTTGACTCATGCATTGCGGTCGATACAATATAATAATTTTAAAAAAGAATAAAGAAAACAAATGAAAAAGAAAACGAAATAAACGAAAATAAATAATGTAAGGCGAGAGTTTTTTGATCTCCTGAATTTGATTTACATGTGTATGTTATTTCGATACTAGGAAAAAACAAACAAGCCTTGTATTTAGAGTTATCAAAACCGGCCAAGCCTGCCGAACCAATCTGTGCCTGCCATTTTTTTGGGTGGATAGAATTTTAAATTTGAAACCCATTTTCCTGGCGGGCCCAGGTGGGTAAGCCCGCAGCGTGGCGGGTAACTCGCCAAAGGCCGCCGATGTATACATATATTTTTTTTAATTAAATGATATTTATGATTAATATGAATTTTATGATAATATCTTCATTCCCCAAATGTTTGTAAATTGTGACCTGATTAAAGTTTCTATGCTTGTTTAGTCGATTATTTCATATCCGATAAAAAAAAAGACATTTCATGTTTTTAGTTCTAATCTACACATATATTAAGTCAACATCGTGTGATAGACAGCGGTTCGGATATAAACCGTTGTCTATTACACATTTTAACAATTATATTTTAGACAACAATTTTGAGTTAATAGACAACAGTAGTGATATTTACTGTTGTAAACTTTCTACTTCTTTTTTTTTTGTTTTTTTTTTCACGACAGTTTAGATTACAACCGTTGTTTTTTTAATAAATTTTTGCAATCTTAGTTATTATTTTTTTCCTTGGAAATTTGAGATTTGTAACATTTTTTATTTTATTTTTTATCCACATATTTATAGTACTCTACGTTTGTCACCTAAAAATAATTTTCATTTATATAATAATAATAATGATGATGATGACGATCACATAAGTATAACATAATTTGTAATAGTATTTTCATCATTTAAAATAATTAAATAATTATACTTTTTATGCATGCCATATATTCATAAAAATCAAATTTTCTTTAATCGTGGACAAATATTGCTATTTAAAAAATCGTGTCGTTTGATTTTCATTTAATTCCTAAAATTTAATTTCTTTTTATTTGACATAACAATACAAAATTGATCTTCTTAACTAATTAATAAATGTATGTTCATTTATAATTATTTGTGCATCGCACAAGAGAAACACTAGTATATATTATGGGCACTAAGATACATGTTTAATTAACAAAATTCATCAAACATACTTATAGTAGTTCAAGGTTAATAATATATTTCTCATTATTGAAGTTTAATTTTCAAAAAATGAACACAACATTATTAATTTTTAAAAATTGAACACAACATATATATTTTAAAAATAATCATACACAACATATAAAATTAAAAATAATCATAATATTACAAATCTAAAATATTATAATTATTTGTGCATCGCACAAGAGAAATACTAGTATATATTATGAGCACTAAGATACATGTTTAATTAACAAAATTCATCAAACGTACCTATAGGCGCAGTTCAATGTTAATAATATATTTCTCATTATTGAACTTTAAAATTCGAATTTCATTACAACAAAAAAAGGGGGAACGCCCCCGGGCCAGCCTGCCAACCCATGGGTTTAGGCGGGGACGGGTAGGACCATGTTTTTTTGGGCCCGCTTCGTTGGCAGGCTTCCCCACCCTGCCCCGCCAAAAGGCGGGCTTTCTGAGCCCCGCCCCGTCGACCCGTTTTGACAACTCTACTTGTATTCCATCCATCTCATTTAGACTTCAAAATTAATTAAAGAAAATCACTATTTTATTTTGAGTAGCACTTAGGTGCATAAGCCCTCATTTCATATGGGACGAGCTCATGAGAATGTGGACATCACGCGCCCATCTTGTTTTTTTTTTTTTTTTTTGGGAAAGTTTTTTTTTCTTTTAAGTTTTTCCTAAAAATTATATACTCTAAAATAAAATTAATGAACCCAAAAATTAAAATAAATTGATTTAATATGTTTGAAATAAATATAAATATATACCTTAATATGAGATTAGTGAACCCCCAAAATTAAAGTGAATTGTTTTAATTTTTTAAAATCTGGTGATTCGCGCAATGTACTCGCCTAACAACGTGTGGACTTGTATATTGCGCTCGATAAGTAATTTATTTTTTTTGAAATAAATATTAACGGTAATTGAAAATATAAAACCTAATTTTGATATATATAGCCTAGTGTTCCATGGATTTGGGGAATTATGTTTTTTTTTGCAACCAATGAATATTTGATTGAAATATTTAGCAAATATTTGTATGATTTTGTGCAAATTTTCAAGGAACATGTTAATGTGGGTGTTCGATACCTATATTTCTAATGTTGTGCAAATTTGTGCCCTATATTTAGCTAATATTATATGGATTTGTTTGTTGAATATATGCAAATGTTAGTACCGAACAAGTAGTGTGGAGTTACAATAATTTTTGTGTGTCTTCTGCAAATTTCTGTGTGATTGTTAGCTAATTATTGAGCGAGTGGTTTGATTCTGACTGTTGTTCATTGTAATAGTTGACACATTAGTGCAGTTAGCAAATATATGTTTATTATTTAGCTAATAAATGGCTAGTATTTATCATAAAATACACGAATAAATTTCTGATTTAATATAAGTAAAATTTACGTATGGTTGATAATCTCTGGTTGGCCTAATGTGCAATTATTTGTGGACTATTTAGCTAATATAAGTTGAGTGTTTAATAGATATATTTTAGAATTTGTGTAGTATGAATTTAGAATTGGGTTTGTTAATTAAATCGCTCAATTTAATAATTTGTGTGTATTTTGCAAATTTCTGTATTTGAGCAAATCATTTTATGTATGTTTTGTAATTGTTGTTTATGAGTTGCAAAATTTTGTATATGTCTTAGCTAATAACTAGCCGACATGTAGCTGAATACTTTTAGGAACAAAACTTTCTTAATTAGCTAATATTTAAATACCATATTTAATAAATATATGATATGTATGCTTAGCAAATATGTATTAAATTATTTTGCATATTTAGTGCGCGAAGTTCGAGCAAATCCAAGCCATGATGTGAATGATACTGAGGATGACATAACACATGAGAGACGAACAAAGGCACGACATGATGTGAATGTGGCTGCAAATGACGACACACACGGAGGACGTTGGGGAAAACGTGCAAAGAAGGATTATCCAAACCTTAAGCACAGGACAAGCCCACTCGAGCTGTATAATTCAATAAGCCAACTTACAATTGCACAAAAGCAAGCTGTGAGAGAGTTGGGATTTGGATCCATTCTTAACTTACAGATTAAGGATGTGCCACCTAAGTTATCTTATTGGGTTCTATCTCATTTCGATCCAAAACGAAGTGAGATTATTCTAGGTATTGATAGGAGAGTACATGTGGCTGAGGATGATGTGAGGTTGATGTTTGGCTTCCCACGGGGACAGCGTAAAATCGAGAAGCCAAGTCTGATTGAGACATCCGATGTAATAAAAGAATGGAGGTCACAGTTTGAAAGACCACCAAACCGCATTCGTGCAATAGACGTTTGTATAAAGATGTTGGAAGATCGCGAGGGTGGTGTTTGGTTCAAAAAGCACTTTCTGGTACTGCTCAGCTTTGGTCTAATCGAGAGCTACGGGAACAGCTATGTTCCTTCATATATTCTGGATTGCTTTGAGGATGTGGATAGAGCATCGGAATTCAATTGGTGTGCGCATGTTCTTAAATGCTTAATAGAACAAACGGCAACCTGGAAGCAGAATACGAACAAGTATTTTACCGGCCCTACCCTCTTCATCACAGTAAGTGTAACTTTACCAAACTTTATTCCATTTATTAATAGATTGCAACCAATAATTAATATATGTACAACAGCCACGTGGATATGCATGTTTGTCAAATGTTTCTTCGTTTCCTATCTAATCTTAATATGATATTAAGAAAACTATATATTTGACAATTAGCAATAAATTATATGCAGTTTAGTCTTTTTTCATGCTAAAAAATATATGCATTATACCTGTGTATTCTGATAATTGCAATTTTAATAAATATATACATTACTAATTTGTTATTTATTTGTGCAAAAACAGTTGGTATATGTGGATCGAGTTGTCTTGGGATACAGAAGGGTTGCACGGAGCATTCCAGCCATTCTGGAATGGAAAGATATGATGATTTTAAGGAGACAAAACATGGAGATTGTTGAAGGAGGCTTTGGACAGGGGTATTGTGACGGGCCTTGTAGAGAGGAAGATGTTGTGGGTGTTGTGCCTGGACGAATGCAGCAGGAGAATGAAGCTAATGTCAATGTGAATGTCAATGAGGGGGTGCCGCCAGTAGACGAACCTGATGCGGGTGGAGGTATAAATGAAAATGAGGATGAGCAATTGAACCCAATGAATGCAGATGTGATAGATGACCTATCAGACATGCACGCAGTTGCCATTGGCCTTTTGAAGCAAGGCAAAGTGATTAGTGATGCTTTATCAACTATAATGGAAACTGTTCGGAAGCTACCGCCTGCAATGCTTGATAATGTTGCTTTCCGTAAGACTGTTGAGGCGAGCATGATGTTGAGCCGGCCAGACAATGTCATTCATGGCGAATCCTCATCGCAACCAACCCCCACACAGGATGACATGGATTTTTGGAATAATCCAGAGCATATAGCTGCCATATTGGAGATTGAGAAAGCAGCCATTGAGAGGGAGCAGCTCCAGAAGGAGCTGTGTAGTATGCCCAGTTTCAGTCTGGGTCTAACCCAAGAATGGGATGGTATAGTGAATTTGGCACGTGATGCTGTGGAGTTGGCTGAGAAAGAGGCTGGTATCAACCCCGATCTTCATGGCACCCCACATCGTCCTGAGGTAAGCTTATAATGAATTAAATTAGCAAACATTATTGTATTCCTCATTTAATATATAATATATATATTTATTACATTGCTCATAACCTATTCCAAGGTTTATTTAATTTTTTGGTAAGAATCAAATGAAGGATACCATGGGAGTGAACGCACCACATGTTGAAAATGCTGGAAACATTGTTGATACAGCGGAAAAGGTATGATAATTGGTGTTTGAATCAATAATTTAATTTTTGAATATAAGCATATTTTTACAACAAATGTTTGTTAATATATGTTAATATTTAACACTAGTTTGGATTTATTACAACCTACATGTATTACTTCATGGTGTTGTTATGATTGTCTTAGCAAATGTCAATTAATTAGGTAGCAAATATTTAAATGCTTATTAGCAAACTCCAGTTGATATGCTAGCTAAACTTTCCACTTGTATTTAGCTAAACTTTCCACATATATTATCAAAGTTCGTACTTGTATTTAGCTAATTTTTGTATGTGTGTGTGCTAATCTGCAGGAACATATATGTGTAATTGTTCATCAATTCTTTATGTAAATGTTGGCTAATTTGACTAAGTATTTAAGCAACTTTTGTAACAGTTAATAGCAATTTTTTTATAATATATATATTTATTACATTGCTCATAACATATTCCAAGGTTTATTTAATTTTTTGGTAAAAATCAAATGAAGGATACCATGGGAGTGAACACACCAGATGTTGAAAATGCTGGAAGCATTGTTGATATCGCGGAAAAGGTATGATAATTGGTGTTTGAATCAATAATTTAATTTTTGAATATAAGCATATTTTTACAACAAATGTTTGTTAATATATGTTAATATTGAACACTAGTTTGGATTTATTGCAACTTACGTGTATTACTTCATGGTGTTGTTATGATTGTCTTAGCAAATGTCAATTAATTAGGTAGCAAATATTTAAATGCTTATTAGCAAACTCCAGTTGATATGCTAGCTAAACTTTCCACATATATTATCAAACTTCGTACTTGTATTTAGCTAATTTTTGTATGCGTGTGTGCTAATGTGTGCAGGAACATATATGTGTAATTGTTCATCAATTATTTATGTAAATGTTGGCTAATTTGACTAACTATTTCAGCAACTTTTGTAACGGTTAATAGCAATTTTTTTATTAACACAAATATTTGAATTGTAGGGGAAGGGAGTGGCTGCTGTGGGCAAGAGAAAATACAAGGTATTACACTCATTTTTTCATAATCAGCACTTCATATAATAAACCACACCATGTTATATGCAGTTCATCTTCATTTTCCGGACTATTTAGTTAAATTTGTTGTTATTAATTTTAACAGGCAAGGGGCAAGGGGAAGGGTGTTCAAAGGAAAGGGAAAAGAAGAAGTTAGATGGGGCGATGTTAGAATTGTCACTGTGTTTAATTATGGAATATGTTTTGATGGATATGATGACTTTAATGTATTAATGTATACTATCAGCTTGATGCAATATGTATAAACACTCTAAAAATTCGTGGTTGCCTTTTTGTAAGCTATAATGATACATATGATTCGCTATTTGTTATAATTATGATGCTTTTGTGTTAATGTGTATTTATCAATATTGAATAAGTAATAAGTCAATTAACCTGCGACGTATAGACCGTGGTAAACCAAGTTAGTTTAACCACCTGAGATTGTTGTCATACTATCGACAATAGTATATCTTTTGGTTTTTAAATTTGCAGGTTGATGACAAAATGACAACAAGGTGCAATAATTTGAAACGAAAAACCAATGTTTTGGTTTCTCCCTTTATTGTTAGACCAATTGTTGCTAGTGACAAGCTGGACCTGAAGCAAAAAAAATTATTCTACTGGATAGCTGAAAATGATGAATCTGACCTGTAAGTAATTATTTTGAAATTGTATTTTGATGCTAGCTATATTTTACTTTTGGATTGCTAATAATAATTTTTGAAGTTCCCAGTGATGAGGTAGTGTATTCCGACTCAATCATGGAATTTAGGCGGCGAGAACTGATGTCAATCTGCCCAAACCAATACTTAAGTTCAGCGGTTTTGGATGTCTGGAGTGTAATAATGAATCACAATGAAAAATTGAGGGCGCCAAACTCAACAAGTAGATTTTTTGCAACCACCTATATATGTGTAAGTTGTATCATGGATCTCGTATTTATAATTATAAAATGTCAATTCAAATATTAAAAATATCGTATCGCTTTAAAAATCTAACCAATTTTGTTGTTTATCCTATGAACAGCTAGGTACTGTTGTAGACGCACTGCCAACGTGGGATTATGCTAAAAGATCTACGACATTTGTCGATAGATTGATCAGTGAGATTGGTAATGTGTCGGGTTTGCAATTGGACAAAATAGACATGGTAATATGTAATTAATATATATACCTTACAAGTTTGTTAGTTTATTATATATTATTTTTAAAAAAACTTTTTATTATTTTATTTTGCAGTTCTTCTTCACTATTTGCCACAACTTTCATTTCTATTTGATGTGTTTTGATCCAAAAAAATTGAAAGGGGAAATTATTGATAACTCTTCAGCATTAGATGGAGATTGCAGTGATCCATTGACAAAATATGGAAATGCTCCAAATATGATGGTATGTTGAAATTTATATTATTGTATATTAGCAAATAATTGCTTGATTGTTACTTAATATATGTTTACTATTTGAATTGATATTTAATATTACTGCAATTGCATCACTATTGAAAAATTATGTTCAAAACTGTAAAATACAGGTGCGATTTTTTAAAGACTTCCTGAGGGCTACAGGACACGTAAAGATTGCAACAACAATGGATAAGAAATTAAAGACAATGGATAGGTTGAGAATGCCATGGAGGAATGAGACAAATAAAATTGATTGTGTATATATGTAATGAGGCATATGGAAACATACAAAGGCGGAAGTTTGAGACAATGGAACTCATGCCTTACGTCCAACAATGACAAACAGATGCGGTACCTTAGGGCAAAATATTGCGCAGCAATCCTTAGTGCTGACAGTAACATACACAAGGATCGTATAATTGCGCAATCAAGCTTCCATTACAGAAAGTCATATGGAGACGGACCACTAAATATTGACGCAATTATTATGAAAAGCTCCAACACTGAATGATGCATAATCTTTTTCCATTTTATTTTCATTCAAAAAAATTTGTGATTATTTACCATTTAAAAGTGATTCTTGAACTAATTGCACATTTGACAAATTTACTTTCATTCATATAGTTTAATACGATGAATAGGACTCTTTTGTTATGTTTAAAATATAATATTGCTCAATGTGTAATATCATTTGCTAACTCGTTAACAAATAGCTAAAATCTATATAATATTTTGCTATCAAGTATGCGAAAATATGCTAGAATTGATACATGAATTATAAAAAATTCCTACACAAATTATTTGCTAATACTAAAACATATGTTTGCTAACCGTTAGACAAATATATGCTAAGATACGTAATCGTATGTATATATATATTTCGCACATTAATATTACGTAATCATATATAATACATTCACTAATACTAAAAAGTCACTTAAATTTTTATTAATTAACAATTAAAAATGATCAATATAATTAAATGAGCTAATTGTTATCAAATATATGTTTAGTAATTATTAGTAAAATTGTATCAAATATATAGTTAATTGAATAGCTAATAAAATTGTATCAAATATATGGTTAATTGAATAGCTAAAATTGCTTTAATATTTTGCTATTCAGTATATACAAATTTGCTAAATTCATATTGGAACTGTATATACAATCCTACAAAAATTGCTAAAGTGTCTGCTGTATTTTTCCCAAACCTTCCTTCAAATATTTGCTAATAATCAAACATATATTTGCTATTATCGAGACAAATATGTGTAAACATACCAACACATGTAAAAAGATGTCATCAAAATAAAAAAATTTAATGTCAAACAATATAATAATTCAACATAAAATAAACATAAAGAACAAACTTATGCATCCGAGCAATTCATGGCATCCGGACAATTCCTAGAATCGTGATTAGTTTTTTTCCCGCACTTGCCACACTTTCTTAAAGGCTTATTGGCAACACGAACAACCTTCGCCTTTCTTGATTTGACATCACTTCCACTTCCTTTTGTTGAAACATGTAGTGGTGGATTTACCTCGACATCATCAGGCCTTGCAGAACCATAAAAATTATCAAACAACCTTCTCTTATTCGTTGTAGAATATGTAGATGTACTGCTACCCGTCACAAGCGCGTCTTTCAAATCATTTATTCCAGCCATCAAAAATCTTGTTTTCTCATCATCGCCTTCAACAGCTCCGACACAAGCATAGAAATCTGACACCATCTTATTAATCCTTCTTTTCTTCTCATCTGACGCAACACACTTTTGCAAAACATCATCACCTAACTCTGGTATAGAATTCAGCATTGCAGATCTGGTCCATCGCGGAGCAATATATTTGCCAGGGATATCAACCCACTTAAAATGGGTGAATAGGTGGAAAATATGACAACACAATATACCGACTCTGACAAATTTTTTACAGCTACATACCGCAGTATTTGCATCCTTGTTGTACGACACCATGAATGTGTGGTCAGATCCATCATCAACACCGTATATCATACCAACATCAGATTTCTCCATGCTGGTAACACTACAAATGTAACATGATTGTTCAATTTCTTGTTGAACCTTAAGGAACATGTTTGTCGTGTAAACCTTGGCTGCATGTTTCTCAAATGTCTTTGGCGTCTTTACCTGGGGAAAGGTCGAGTAATCATAATTGTTTTGAAGCTCGTACGAATTCCTTTGGGCGTCTATAGCACTATCAAAATGCATTAGAAATTCAACAAGATTGGACCCAAGATTCAAATATTTACTGAAAAAACTATTCATACTCTCCGAAATAGAAGTAGTTCTGCACAAGCCGCCCATTGAATGGTCCCTAAAATATGCCGGTATCCAATACTTCCTAATATCGAACAAAGAAGTGAACCAACTATGACCTGTTAACCCAAATTCCTCCATAACAGCTTTCCACTTTTCTTCAAATTCATCTGGCTCAATCATATCAGTCCACACAACGTCATTAAGCCTCTTCTTAAAAGCTTCATCGTGCTTCAAGTGTGATGGTGACTTTTCCGGAACCTTTAGCATTATATGCCACATGCACAAATGATGTCTCGAATCGGGAAGCACACGCTCAACAGCAATCTTCATTGCAGCATCCTGATCAGTGATAATCATTGGTGGTGATCCCCCCATACAGCGTTTAAACTGCTCAAACACCCACTCAAATGATTCATGGTTCTCACCAGATAACAAGCATGCTCCAAATGTGACACATTTCCCATGGTTGTCCTTGCCGGTAAATGGCGCAAAAATCATCTCATACCTGGTATGAACAATGCGTCCAAACTATATTAACAAATTAATAATATATAAAACAACTAAAAAAAGCTGAAAATGTAACAATATATATTGCTAATTTTATAACAAATATTTGATAATCACCTAACATTATACTACATCACATTAATTATTCGAATGTTAAACTTACAGTATACAAACAAATTAATAAAAAAATCATAAATATACTACTACCATTTCAACTCGAATATTATAACAAATAAATAACAGTATAACATATTACCTATTTTTTTTGTATGTGCAATCGAAGGACACAACATCACCAAATACGGCGTAGTTACGTCTCGATATAGGATCTGCCCAAAAAATGCTCTTCAAATTGTCATCCTTATCAACCAAATATTCGAAAAAAAAAGCATCACATGACTCCTTCCTCAAAAACATGTTATTCAACATCATTTGAGCGTCACACCCACTAATATACGCCCGCAAATCACGAGCAAAATTCTTATAATCATTCCCTGTGCAGCCCACCTCAGAATAACTACCAACGACTTCTTTAAAAAAACGATAAGATGTCATCAGGCCTATATTAGCTCTTGCACAATCCAAAATGAAATTCTGATGCACAGCTCCCAACTTCCGGTTAACCTTTAGATATTTTTTAAATTCATCAGAAACTAGTGGGTGCGTATGCTCTTCAATAAAATTAGTAACAATGTATCCATGCTCTGCATCATATTTTATAACCAACCGAGCTAAACAATCCACCCTTCTTGAAACTCTACGTCGTCTCTTCTTTTTACCATCATCGTTGACGTCATCTGGAAGTGAATTTTTATGACCCTCACAACTACATAACAGATACTTCCAAATGATAACACCATCGTCGTGCTTTATTGCTGACCCAAGACGAACATCAAAACCAGCTGCTTCCCCATACACTCTGTAAAAAATAGTTGCTTCGTCTATAGATTTAAACTTCTGGCCAACGAATGGCTTTAAAGTGGCATCACATTCTGGAATATGAGAACCAATAGCTCCAGTTATTGTATCACCGTTAATTACTGCAATCAACCAGAAAACAAAAGTTGCAGAAAACCATATTCTTATAAAATTCGCTAACATGTTTATATATATCTGATATCATACTGTATAATATATGCTAACTCAAATTTGATAACGTGAGATGGGGTCTGTGATTGCAATTAATATTAGCAAAATATTTGCGTGTAGTTAGCAAAATAATGTATGTGTCTTAGCTATTATTTCAGCAATTTGATAACGTGAGATGGGGTCTGTGATTGCAATTAATATTAGCAAAATATTTGCGTGTAGTTAGTAAAATAATGTATGTGTCTTAGCTAATATTTCAGCAATTTGATAACGTGAGATGGGGTCTATGATTGCAATTAATATTAGCAAAATATTTGCGTGTAGTTAGCAAAATAATGTATGTGTCTTAGCTAATATTTTAGCAAATATAGAACTGGTATATATAATCCATCATATCAAGTCATGTATGTTGTCAAAATTTATATTGCACGTTAGCATAATGTATAATAGTTAACAGCAAACCGACCATGCTTCCTACAAGCAAACTGACAATTCATAATTATCAATTACTTATACAGTATGATCCACACAACAATTTGTATAATTACCCGTGCTAACAACCAATTTATCTTACATGTTAGCAGCCAACATATGACATGCTAGCAAATAATATACTATAACATAGCCATCCGAATATGCTTTTCTGAAAGAAAAATCTACACTCATAATTAATAAAACCATGATACCATATGAACTGTAAGATCAAAACAACCGCAACAAATATATACGAAATATTTTCTAAATAAAAACCTGTATTCTCCATTTACGGCGGCAGAAACTGATTGAACAACTTTGTATATGTCTTGTTGAACGATGAAACTTGAATAAGCGAACAGATTGAACGATGAAACTTGAATAAAAAACTAACTGAACGATGAAACTTGAATAAGAGAATAGTGAAGAAGACGTCTCCTCCGAATCGCCGATTGAAAAAAAAAACGCCGATTAAAAAAAACGGCAGAAATAATATGTAAATAACTGTCCAAATATAACTGCATAACTTAACATATATCTAATCCCACGATTTATGGTAACTGATATGGAATATAAATAAAATTACATCTATAACCTTACTTAAATCTAATTGTTAAAAAATTGCATTTTTTACCCCATTTTTCCAAATCAATCTCAGCCTTCCAAAAAAATTGAATCAACGATCCAGATCTATTCCTATTTCCTACATATGAATCTTGTTCTCATTTGATCTCTATACTATATATATATATATATATATATATCCTAAAATAGAATTAATAGACCATAAAATAAAAGTGAATTAATTTGATTTTTTTTAATATGCGACTCGCACGATGCACTCACTCGATGCTAAAATGTGGGCTCGTGTATTGCGCACGACAATTAATTTTTTCAACTTAAGTATAACTCCTAATTGAAATTAATAAACCTTAAAAAAAATAAACACCTAAAAGAATCTAAAAATACTATAAAAACCTTAAACAAAACTATGAACCCTAAAAAAACCTAAACTCCTACACTCTAAACAAAACTATCTTAAGGATACATGTGATGTTTTTCGAATTTTGAGTGATACTTTTTAGTGTTATGGTTGATACTGATTTTGACGAGTTTTTATTTTGCGAGTTCACCTAGGTCAAAGAGGATTGACCCGTGAATTTGACTCGTCCGTCTGAAATAATGTTTATATACACCTTGTGCATACAAGTGTTAGTGTTTTGTTTTTATTCACTTTCGAGTTTTTTTAAGGTTTAGCGATGGAATGATCAAAGCTTATTTGCAGGCCGGAATTTTGACCGGGTATACCTGTTAGATTTGTGAGAAATATTAAAAAATCAAGTACCAAAGTACAATTAATTGAAGGCCATCACATTTATGTGCAAAACAAAACCTAAAGGCATTGTTTGGTTGGCAAAGAATTTAGTTTAGGAAAGTAATCTAATTCCTTATTTTTAAATTTTTGTGTTTGTTTTAATTTTTGGGAATTTTGAAAAATAACCAGAATACTCAAAACAAGGAAAATAATACAATTTTTCTAGATTCTGAATACCTACTTGGAGTAGGTATTCTGATTACTTGCCTCTAGAAATCTCGAGTTAGACTATTTTTATTATTCAATTTTTTCATCCATTATTTTTATTAATTATTATTTTATTTTTTCAATCAAAAAATTGAAAATTTTGACAATATATTTTAATCTTTTTTGTGGATTATTATTAGTTTTTTATTATCAATTTTTGACTTTCAACAAAAAAATGAAAAAATAAAAATCTTACTAAAATTCGATTATCATTTTTTTTTGTAATATGTGGTAGAGAAATAACAAACTCAAAACAATGCGCAACTTGACTTTAGAATTAACAACAAAATTCGACATTAGTAACAATGTATTTTCGAATGATGTCGACCAACTAATAATAATAATAATAATAATAATAATAATAATAATAATAATTTTGTAAATTAATGCAATTTTTTTAATAATCAATGGTTTGCGTATGTTTGTATCTATACAATATATATATATATAATTAATTTATCTTTATTTATTTATTTTTCTTAGTTGCTATTTTTTTAATAGAGAGAGGAGAATGACGATCGAAAAACGGTATCTGACTATAAAATAGGTGAAAAACACTTGTAGACTACAAGTTTATACAATATTTTTAAAAAACCTACTTGATTAATTTGATTAAAAAAATACTAAAATGAGAATCCTGATAATTTATTTGTCATGTTCAAACACATGATAAATAATATGTAGCATTCATTTTCCTTAAGATCACATTTTTAGAAATCATATTCTTAGACAACTTTACTTTTCAACCAACCAAACGACGGCTTTAGTGAAATTGAAAACTCTGAATTAAAATATATATACCATTCTTTTTTAATAACATAGGATCCAAAAAATATCAGATTTCGAGAATTATTTAAGCATCACTAAGGGTGTTTCTAAATACACCACAAAATCTTCTTTAGATACCACTATTGAATTTAATTAAAAAATAAATAATTACTAATTTACTTAAATATCCTTTTAAATTAAAAAAAGATTAAATATCGATTAATAAAAAAATGAAAATCACTTGGAACCCTTTTTCTCTTCCCCACCACTTCCTCTTTCCTCCCTCTCCACCATTATATTAGTGCAAACTCTCTTTCTTCTTCTTCTGCAAACCCTATTCTTCTTTTTGCCCCCTTTTTCATGCCGGTTGCCACACTTCAGTTTGGGAAAAAAAGTTCGAATATGAAGCGACTCTCGAAGAATTATTTTTGAAGATGTTAATTGTATTCGAAAAAATATTTTGGAACACCGAAGATAGGACTCAAATTTCAAAAATTTATTTTCGGAGCTACATCACATAATTGAAAATTTGAGTTCCTACGTACACACTAATTCCAAATATTTAGATAGGGGTTGATGTTCAGAAAATTTAATTCGAACACACTAATGCCAGATGTTTAGATGCGGATTATTTGAGTCGGATCTTGTGATAGGAATGGAAGGAATCCCTCTTGAGTTCGAGTAGAATGGAAGAATTCATCAAATGAAAAAAAAAGTGTTCAGTTCGCACCTCTCATGGAAGAATTCATCAAATGCAAAAAAAAGTATTCAGTTCGCACCTCTCATCTGTTTTATCCTTTTTTATTTATTTTATAATTGGTTTACATTGATTTTTTTAGTTGAGGGATAAATATGCAAAATGGAGTGGTGTATCAAGTAAAAATAATGATATATATATTTTTTAAAAATTATGATGTATTTAATAAATGTGATGTATAATGAAAAATTGGTGGTACAAATAGCAATACCCATAATTTAAATTGAATTCAATTTGAGGGTGAGGATGGTAGGGACTAGGGATTATCACCAATAATGGCCATAATGAAGTTAATCCCAAAAGAATAAAATGGAAAATAAAAAATTAGAAAAGATGAATGAAAGCTTTTGCATTAATTCTGAACAAAAAAAGTGTGTTGAGATTCGATGTAATTGGTGAGGACTGTCTTTAAAAAGGATTTGATGAGAAGTCATATATGGGCCAAATAACATTCAATTTTTAGCTACTCCCCTTCATAATATGATACAATGATACACACCCTTATTAATTTGGCTGCTCACATATTTCAATTTTCAGAAGGACCGCCGTATTTTTCAGATATTGATACATAATTCCAGCATAAAAACGAGAAAAAGAAATGAGTAATACAATATCATTGGATCTAATAAAATAAAATAAAAATATGATTCCTTGGTTAGGTGTATAATTTTATATATAAATATAGAGTCTCTAACCACTATAATCCAGTTCAAATTTCATATTGCACTCCTTCGTGTTTCACTATTAATTTTATGATTTTAATAATATTTATTTTAAAATAAAAATTAATTATATCATAAATAATTATATAGTCAACATTTATCAACAAAAAATGAATTAAAAAATCAATTTGAAAATAATCAGCCATAATATTAACTTATTAATTAAAAATTAAATATTAAAAGAAATAATAAATTCTAGTTGGATGGGTGAATCTTAATAAACAATCGTGAAATTAAATTAAATTAAAAAAAATAAAATTTAAGAAAAAGTATTAAAAAATTCATAATTTAAAAGTAGAGCGCAAAGGTACAAGGTGCTGTTAATCCACTTGGTTTGAATAAGTTATGTCCTTGTACAGAATATATCGTGATTCGTGAAGTTTAATTATGGGAGGTTTTGTATACCATGCATCCCAATGCATTTGCATCCCTTCTACTTTTTTGACAAGTGGAAATATAAAAAAAAAAATGATCGAAACTATTGAGACACAAATTTAAGACAACATATCTACAGTCTATTATCTCTCTCTCTCTAGATTTACAGCCTGTCATTTTCGGCTTTTCCCATCACACTCCTCTCTCTCTCTCTCTCTCTCTCTCTAATCACATCAACTTTCAATTAATTTTCCAATTTTAAAAAGACCATTGCATTTATTTGTTTGCTCGGTTTTTTTTTTCTTTTTTAACTCACACGCACGATTTGTGATATTGAGGAGATTCAAACCGTCGACCTTTGGTCTCCAAACAATCTCACTCCACCACTAGGTCACCCCCCACCCGGACTTATTTGTTTGCTCGATTTAACTCCCCTCCCCCTGTGTAGATTTGTAGGTTATTATACATGATTGAGATTTATCTAATTCGCACCACGGTAGTGGCTGCGGGTTATCCTCAACATAAAAAAAAATAAAATTTACTTATATTTTATTCTTTCGTTCAAAATAATACCCTTAAACATAGTATGTCTCCACCGTAAGTATTATTTTGTTGCGAAGAAATAAGAGTCATATTTATTTTAGGGTAAATTGCCTTAAAATACATAAATTTTGAGGTGTTTTTGATGTTTTACACGTTTTAAAAAAATGTAGTTTTAATAACATGAACTTAACCCTTGTTTGATTTTTCACATGATTTTTGAATTCTGGCCAATTGAATCTGACGTGGCGGTCGGAAATGCCACGTGTACATCTACGTGGATACCAAATTACCTTAAAATACACAAACTTTGGACTGATTTTGTTTTTTCACACTAAAAAATATCATTTTTTTTGCTTTTTCGTGTAATACAGAAAATTCATCATTTATTACTATAGAGTTGTTATAGTAGACATTGTGAAATATTTTGAATTTTCTTAGTTCATGGAATATATAAAATTTAAGTTCGAAAAAATTAAATAAAATAACTATCAAACATTTTTAGTTCTCTATTTGAAGAAAAATTATAAAAATATGACTTAAACTAGTGTAATAGTATAAATAATTGAATTCCGAATACTACAATTATCAAATCATAAATAGTGGTCTATGACGTATCGTATATGTTGATGACTAATATTACACAATCAATTAATTAAGTTAACATATAAATTGATCGCGTAGAAACTACGTATTAATTTTTCATCATATATGTTTCTTTTAAATGTGTATATAAAATAAATTAAGACCAAACCTAAAAATCCCAGAAATCACATTATGATAACTCAAGGAATTGGAGCCTCATCAAAACCAAAATGAAAAACCCATAGAAACTTTTCATCATATCTGTTTAATAGCATCTTTTGATATAACTTTACATGTTAAATAATCTCAAATAATTTTATAATTGAACATTCCCATTTATATTAATTGTTGAATAAATTCTTGATTCATCTATTTTATTATTCTTTAAACATATTAATAATATAAATATGTAATGGCTCCAAATTTTCCAAACATCATAATGATAAATGTACACATCATACACACCCTAAAGTCATAGTATGATTTTTGTGCATATTAAATGAATTACATAAGATCAAAAAGATCACAACTGTCAAATGATGTTGATTAAAATTTATATCTTGTTCGATAATTAATTTTGAAAAATATAAAGTGATGTATTCATATCACGTTTGCCACATTACAAGAAAAAAGTAAAAAAAAAAATCTAAAATTGCTCTTTTTTTAATTCATGTGAAAAAACAAAATCAACTCAAAGTTCATGTATTTTAAGGCAAGTTGGTTCCACGTAGATGTACACGTGGCCGTCTCCGGTTGCCACGTCAGATTCAACTTGCCGGAATTTGAAAATCATGTGAAAAATCAAACAAGGTCTAAGTTCATGTTATTAAAACTACATTTTTTAAAACGTGTAAAAAACTAAAAAACCCCAAAGTTTGTGTATTTTAAGATAATTTACCCTTTATTTTATGGTGAACACTTAATAATTAATTTGGACCATGTCATTAATGTTTAATTTGAACATCCAAATTTTTCATACTGTTACTTAGAGTATAAAATATCCAATCCTCGCTTATTAATTACTCAATGTTAACAAAACTCAAATAGTTGGGAATTACATTTCAAACAAAAAATAAAAAAAAAATTGGGAAGCTCCCCTTCTATACCTACACCATATTAATAGTAGATTTTGGTGACGCTGCACTTATCATGTTTTAGATTAATTGATTTTAAATATATTGAATTATAAATGAATTTTGATCTTTAACATAAATTTTAAAATGTTATTCTTTGAACACAAACTAATATTTATTTGCAATTATAACTTGAGTTTGAATTCTGACCAATTGAAATTAATGTGGCGCCCATGTGTACAAGTGTGATGAATATACAAAGACACCCATAAATTTATCATTTCAATCTCTACTTAAAAATTGTTCAACCGATTAAATATTTTACGTGTGATTCTGAGTAGTAAAATTGATCAAATGATAAATTTGTAAAATTACTGAAAAATTATGTACTAATTTATTAATTTTGAAAAAGTTAGTTATTTTTGCAAAATAATTCAACATGTAGGTATTAAAATGTAATTTAAAAAAAAAAACTAAAAAAAGTACTTGTCCCTGCAATTTGTTTTTTCAACAAAAACTTACATGCCCTTTTTTCTTAATTAAGTACTTGTGAGTTTCTATTTATTTTATCTATAAACATTCATGCAATAATATGATCTTTAAACCCTCAAAGGCGTCGTCTCGTACATCCTAAATGGGAGATTATCACTTTTTAAACTAGCATGACTAAAACAAATAGCACGGAAATAATGAATTGATTTAATATATATTAATATATTATTGTTTTAATAATTTTATATGGGACATTTTAGCAAAGTACACAAAATATATGTGAAAAAGTAAATGAAAATTCTATATCCCACCTCCTATCCTATTTTGATTTTTATCAGGCTTTTATCCTTTTTTTCTTCAATTTTAATTTATCTTGATTTAATTTAATTTTATAATTATGATTTTTTTACGATTCATTCCACAAAATTAGGGTCTATATTTTTTTAATATTTATTTTTTATTTTTTAATTAATATAATTATGGTATATAATTTTTTTAAAATTTTAATTTTTAGATATAAATGTTAATTATGATTGGTTATACTTTGATAAATTTAATTTTGTAATAAATATTTTTAAAGTATTAAATTTAATAGTGGAACACAATAGTGAAATATGGAATATGGACTGGAGAATTTTATTCCCAATATAAAACATTACATAATTGATTATCATCAGAAAATTATAAGCATTGCGAAGTATATTTAGAAAATATAACATGTAATAACTTATACGCTTGAAATAATAATAATAATCATAATAATAATAATAATAATTAAGATAAGATAACATACAGTAATGCTTATAATTTTCGATAATCAATAGCTTGGATGGGAAGAGAGAGAGAGAGAGAGGTGATGGGAAAAGCCGAAAAGGACAGGCTGTATCTAGAGAGAGAGATAATACAGTGTAGATCTGCTATCTTAAATGTGTCTCAATAGCTTGGATTAATTTTCAATTTTTTTTAATATTTCCACTTGTCAAAAAAGTAGAAGGGATGCAAATGCATTGGGATGCATGGTATACAAAACCAATTATGGGACGAGAAATTCTCAAATGCAGAGCAACTTTTTGAGAAATCCTTTTTTCTTGAATGAAAATATCTCAAATATATATATTTATGGGATGGATCATCCCCCACCCCCACCTAAATACCCTCATTTACTAGATCTCTTGAAAACTTCAATTTTGCTTATAAATAAGAATATTTTGGGCAAAATTTTGAAAAATTTTATATAAATTTGAAATGCGTTTGAAAAGTGAAGTAGATTTAAAAATGGGATGAAAAGGAAAAGTGTAAAATTGGAAGATATATATTTGGTGAATTGATTAAGTACAGTATGATGATTTTTATGTAAAGGTCTGCATATTAAACACGTGGCATGCAATGGCACTGCACGCTTGTCTAATCTCAACTAGCTAGCTTAGCAATAGGATTACACCCATGGCCATCACTCAATAGTCAATCCTAATCTTTTATAATAATTTTGGGTCATATATACCTATATGTAGTACCTTCAATTTGGCCCTCCTCAATGACAGTGTGCCCCTTAATTAATTAGCTATATATATATATATATATATGTACAAATAAAATATTGTGGTCGTTTTTATTACATGCATTGATTTTGTTTTTACTTGCAATTAAACCATAATTATGAATGACCCAGGCTGTCGGCCAACTGCGCTGCCGTATTCGATCAGGACTAAAACGACAAAAACAATTCAAAACTTTTAGATTCAATAAAGTGAAATACTGTACTACCACTACTGCTAGATATTCATAAACTGATCGATCCAACAAAATACCTTTTATATGTTTAAAATTTAAACGGGAAATAAATTATAGTACCATATATATCATATCTAACCTAAATTATGCATTTTGCAAAATATTACTCTATATAATAATATGTTAATACTTAAGGTGGTCCCATCACTTTCCAGATTTAGTAATGTGGAAGCCTTGAAAAATGTTTGATTTCTATATTTTTCTCGTCGATTCTGATTATATTTAAATTTAGAGCAGTGATTTTTAGTCAGATCTTTTATTATTTTTAATAATTAATTAATTTAATTAATAAAATATTAATTATTCAATAAATTTACATTGAATTAATAAAACATTAATTATTGTTGTGGAGGTCAAGCATCTGAATTCTTAATGCGTAAACTATGACATTAAACTCTTCATCATATTTCAGATGTTTTAATGTGATCTCGATTGGCGGGATGTAGTTGCAATCACTTATCATATTTACTAACACTAACATGAATGCATAACAAAATCTTATTTTTAAAGCATTACTGTAGATGACTATTCATTTACATCATTCCAACATAGTCCACATCCAGGTGGTGACTAACCTCTTTTTGAGTTCTTAAATAATCTCTTCACACCTTTTTATCTAGTGAAACCTTTACTGATCTTTAATAGCAAAATCATGGTTACTAAAATTTTAGAGAATCCTTCAATGAGTCCTATGTATAACATGGATAAACTTAGAACACCAATTATCTCATTCACATTAGTTAATTACTACACATCATCTTATCTCTTTCTACCGTAGAAGAATCCATCTTGATTCATTAAGTTGTTACTATATGACCTTGAAATCTATCCTCATCATCGTAAATCTCTCACTTACCAACTTATTATATAGTTATTTCTTTTATAAAGTTTCCAACATCGTCCTTAGATATTTCTGAAGTTGTTGGTTGTTTGTAACATAATCTATAACGTTATCCCATAAATACAAGAACAAAATTATCCTACATGTGCTAAACTATTAGTCCATGAATACTACGGGAGCATTGCTTAAATCAAAATACATAAACTATGAACTCTTAATTAATGATCATAACGAGTCTGAAAAATGAATCTTGTGTGTATCTTCCCCACGAATATAAATGCTAGCAGCTGGATATCAAGATAATCTTGGATAAAACACTCACCTCTTTTCAATTAGTCATGTAGATCACCAATCCTAGATAGTCGTTGTTTGTCTTTACTTGTTAACATGCTCAACTCTTGGTAGTCAATAACATTCGGAACAATCTAGCAGTTTTCATAACATACAATATCGATGCAGCTTCGATAATATACTTGACCTTATAAATCCTTGGTCTAAGAATTCGTATAGTCGTACTTCTATTCTTGCGATCACTTTGACGTCACACTCCTTTAACACGAACACGATTGTCGGTGTAAGATCTATAGTGTAACCCACTTTTCAATTCGGGGCATTCTAGAGAAGTCTTCAAAGTTACATCATTAAATTTGCTTACGACGGTACATTATTTATCATACATTAACGGTTTTCCTTCTCCATAAGCTCACTAAGAATACTTAGCATTCTATCTTCATAGTCATCTCCAAAGTCTTCTTGGTTGTTCGTACTCGCATTGATGTGCCTGTCTTTTACTTCATAAAGTGTAGCTCTATTCTCCTAGATTTAGAAACATCATATTTTTACCATATCACTTAATCATTGGATGAATAACTCTATCTAGGTTGTTCCCCAAGTAAGATTGAAATCCTTCTTTTGCAACATATGTAAGGTCTTCTTGCTATGAAAGTCAAAATCTATCATAAGGTAACTTATATCATTCACTAGTAGTTTTCTCGAATATGAACATATTTGTAACGATTTTCATTCCAACTCATCTTTTTTCCTTATGAATGAAATATACTTTTTCTTATTTGTATCTTGCAGATACAAAACCTTTAATATTTTTCCTATTTTCATTCGTATTAGCCATTGTTATATTTTATTTCTTTCGATGAACAAAATTGTCTGTGAGCTCGCAGAAAAATATTCATTTGTCGATGTGAACTTTCGATAATCTCCATCATATCGATTGCTTCAGCCTTTTTATTTTATTGTAAAACTACTTCGATGATTAACTCCTCTATTCGTCATGTCGCCTGTCAAACTTGCTGTCAAAACCTGACATTCTTTCTTCTTAATCACATTCATTGCCTTCATAGATAATATATTGAGTACCATAACACTTATTTTGATTCGCAAAAAGTGAAATCTTCTTCCTTCGGTAATTGAGCATCACTTCTTCCTCATGGCATCATACTGTTTAAAAATTATCCTCAAGTCGATCCATTTTCAGGGTAATATTAAATTATTCATTTAATTCTATCATGTACACATCTGCCTTAAAATAACTATCATCGAAAATTAAATCTATCCCAACTTATATCATACTGCATACTTTTCAATGGCACTTCTTCTTCTTCTTCTTCTTCTTCTTTTAGGTTCACCATGATTGTGAAAGATTAACGGTCGTATTGTTGAAATCATTTGTTGACCTAGCTTATAACGTCTCGTCACACTTCGATTCATATTACGTTGGCTGAGTTTCAATCTACTGACATATTGCTTTGAGCTTATAGTTATATAACGTAGTTCTTAACACCTAACATAGATCATCAAGCATTGAATTCGTCAAGATCGATTCTGATCAGCATTATGTAGAGTTGAACTCAAACTTCTTTATTTGCGCCCGGAGAGAATAACTATTTCATATTTCCTAAGAATTAACTACCATGAAATTTCCTATCTTAGTCGATTCTAAATTCGATTCGGGATACTTAGTGGGTAAATGCATTACGCGCATGTCCTGGCAAAATATAATTAGTCCATAAAATATAGTGAGGCTACGCATAGTTCTCAATCGATAACTCATAAATGAGGAATTTCATAAATCATAAGAAATTGCATCGCAATTTATATGCAGTTGTTCATATATCGTACGTGGTGTCATCATAGTTATCCTTACATCAAGTGTCGCATACTATGTCAATACTTATCATTAGGAGTTGCATAGTTCATCTAATTTACAACGTACTTGGATCTAATCAAAGTACTCATACCACGTAATTAACTATCGATAGAATATAGTAAGGTCGTCTGTAGCTCAAGTTGAACCTTTTGTCATGTAAGAGCATCTTCACTGGTGTCATCCTTTAGCTCGTCGAATTATCTCGATCGAATAAATATAGTAAAGGTTACCCGATTCTTAGTCATAGCTAAAGTTCTCAAAATATATCGTGTACTGCATAAATAGTCCAACATAGTTCACTAAGCAAGTGAAAACTTACAGGCAATTTAATTATGTCTAAGTCCATCTAGGTTCATCCTATAGTGGTATCATATCATAGGTATTTGGATAAAACATTTTCATAATAAGGCAAACCAATAGATTTCCAATAACTTAGGCTTGAAATGCATTATAATCAAGCATTTGCTTTATCATAATTTCTCCAACATAATATACGTTTGCCTAAAATATACTTTGTTCAACAAAGATTTATTCTCATAAAATTTGTACCTGATTGGGCGAGGCGTGGCGTGGACATGGGACCATAGGTAAGTAATAATTTTATTATTATTTTTTTGCAAACACTATTTCAAAACATTTCAAAAATCACTCCGCAGGCCTACAGATTCGTAGACCCACTCTGATACCATATATAGCGCCCAGAACCCGGAGGCCCAGTGCGCTAACGGGAACACACGCGAAGAAAGAAAAATCACAATAAAATTTTTACAAACTAACATAAATCATTTTCCGGAATTATAAAAATTCGGACAACATTTCGTTTATAATAGTAATAAATTCCACGCTCATGGGCGTTTACCATTCAACAACCAATCACACAAGATAAGACTTTTCAACTAACATATCGTTTCAAAATCACACCTTTCGAACCACCAATTAAAACATGTTCAACCTTGACTAGTCAAAAATTCATGATTCAATATTCAAATTATGCCAGCAAGGCCACGACGATGACACGTATCCATAAAATATTTAAATATTCTATAAACATACAGCGGAAGTATAAATAATCATATTTGTTGATCAAAACTAAATAGAGTAAATATTTCAAAAACTAGAATATGGTCAACCATACAAAATGTCCACATTAGTCCACGTCCGCCACCTGCCGTCATCAATTACCTGAAAACATTTTTAAATAGTGGGGCTGAGTGCCAGAAAACACTCCGTGGGAATACTCATACATTTGTCCAATAATTTACAATAAGAATATCCATAAATCCATATTTGACATGTCATAAATCATACGCTCAATAGACATAGTGAAGACCGACTCTAATGTGATCACATATAACTATAACATATTCATAACATGAACATATTCATAAGTAATTGCACCGGAGTGCCATATTCGGAATTCCTCATATGAGTCGTGTCAATCCACATTGAGCAACATAAGCATAAATAATTTTTTCATAGCGGACGAAAGTTTAAATATATTTTCGAAAATATTTTAGTAAGTAAACCCACCTTATAGCTAAATTAGCTGAAGCTTTATTCACGACTTCTCATCCTAAGCTTGTTGTCGCGGATTAGGACCTTATGCTTAAATATAGGAATCGCCTTAATCGTCGTCCTAAACGAGTCTCGGGTTAGGACCTATACATAAGAACTATGTCTTAATAACATATCAATCTCCTAAACATATACTATAACGTATATAAGGATCTAGGGAACGAGTCCCTAAAATAAGAGCATAACCTGACATCGTTTAGAAGTTGAACGAAATCCTAACTTAAAATATATCGGAGTCCTTGATCGAACAAATAGATGCCTTAAATTCATAGGAAAATTATAAAACTTAATTTAAGATTTAAAGGATCGTAGAATATTAATATGAAAATATTGATTTATCATATCATACACTTAATTTCGAATTTAATCTAAATTAAGTAAAATAAAACTAAATAAATAAAAATAAGGATAAAATATAAAATAATTTTGTAGTCAAGAGGGCTTGAACACTTGACCAAAAATATAAGTGAAAAAAACAAACATTTAACCACTAGGCTAAGAGAATTTATACAATATTAATTAAACTGTTTTAATTAAGTACAATCATAAATGCTTGAGTAAAAAGAGGATTCTAAAATGCATCAAAGTGGATTGAACCTTAGACCTCTAACATAAAATTTAAGCTCTCACCATTAGACTAAACAATATTTTCGAAAATTGTTTAGCAGTTTTAATTAAATATAGTTTATAATTATCTTGCAATAAAAATAAATAAAATGCATTCTTGAGGTTTTGAACCCTTGACCTATCATAATAAAATACAGAATATAACCATTGGGCCAAAGGCCATTTTCGAAAATCAAAGCATGATTTTAATTAAATAAAGACACTAATGCATGCATTAATTAAAGTAAAATAAAAATTAACTGTTTCCAAGGAGAATTGAACCATAGACCTCAAATAAAAATTTATAAACCTTCACCATTAAGCTAAGGATCATTTTTGAAAATTACACTTAAATTTTATTTATGTATAGTTCAAAACTGTCTTGCATAAAATGTTAATAAAAGGCTTTTAAAAATAAAATGAGTCTTAAAATGCATTGATCAAGATTTGAACCTTAGATCTTTAAGAATTAATCTAGAGCACAAACCATTACACTAAACCCCATCTTCAAAATTAATAACATGTTTTTAATTAAATAAGATCATAAATACATCCATCCATAAATTTTGAAATTAATAACAAGCTTTTAATTAAATAAGGATGCATAACATTAAAAATTGGTCTTAAAAATGCATTTCATAAGATTCAAACATTAGACTTATCATTATTAAATCAAGATCTCCAACCATTAAACAAGATATGATTTTTGAAAATTACAGCAAGTTTTAAATTCAATAACTTAGAAAATACATGAATTAATTAAAATAATAAACTACTTGAAACATATTTGAACCTTAGACATTTGCACATAAAATTAAATGATTATACCTTAGGCTATAATTGAATCTTAACATATATTCCAAGATTCATAATTAATGTGTCATAAACATATGTCTTAATTAAAATTAAATGGATATTAATAAAGATTGATCCATATTCATTAGAATAAGATTAATTTTAATAAACATTTCCAATTTTTTTAATTATATTTATCTATATTATGAGTAGAATTAAATAAATAACATTAACAAAAAAGAACATAATAATAATAATAATAATAAAAATAATAATAATAATACAAAGACAAACTCACGCACACACATACAACACACACACACACACACATCAACACACACTGGACGCACACACAAACACACACTAAAAATTTATTTACTTGTCTTTATTTCTTTATCAACCTATTCAACTTAACAAGTGTTCAAGAACACCAAGAACACTAAAAATTAAGATAAAAATAATATTTAAAAATACGTAATCAAAACAGCCCGTAAATCCACTATGAAGTACATAAAATCGAAAATAAAATGCAATAACATAGAAAGAAATGAGATTTTTCAAGGCTAGGGTTTAATCCTTTCATAGATCCAAAAAAAGGAAGCCTAAATCTCTAAATCTCTTAAAAATAATCATAGAAAATGAAAGAGGAAAGAAAGGGAAATCTAAAAATGGTATTGCATGTTAAAAATTCCGTCGGAAAATTTTTCCGGCGGTGGCGGCGGCGGCGGCGACCGGCGGCGGTGGTGGTCGGCGGCGGAGGTGTGGTGGCGAGGGGAGGAGTAGAGAGAGAAGGGAGAGGGGGCTGATCCCCTTTGAGGAAAATGTGAAATGGTAAAATGAGGCTCAAAGTGGTATTAGGGGTATTTATACCCCCTCTTAAATAAACCCTAATTAGAATTTAAATTAGAGAAAAAATCATATCTTGGTCAATTGAATTCCTATATTAGTGGAACCAAGTTCTATGGACTCGTATCGACGAGCACTATCGTTTAACATATTCGTTCATCTCGTTTCGATAATAATTGAGCCGTAAATAATTAAAATCATAATTGGGCTAGAATGCCCATCATGTTGGCCTTTTTATAAAATGGACTCAACTTAAACATTTTGGCTATAGAAAAATTCATTGGGCCTTTATAATTGGTTTTGGGGTGTTACAAAATATTTCCCAAAAAATCAGTAATATTATTTGGGACAATTACAATCACTAATTTCATGATAGAAGGACAATATAGTAAAAACATAACATTTAATAATTAACATAATTAATCTGTTAATAATACAATTTTATTAATTATTAAAAAATCAGATTCTGGCTAGCCAGAATTTGGCTGGCTAGCATTATTATTAAAGTTAATGTATGTATATAGACAGGTAATATATATTGCCACAGTTTTTTTTTTTGTAATATTAACTAGTGTCAAATTGTTTTTCAACTAGTATTTCATTTGTATGGTGCACAAATTTCAAACTGTAATATTAAATTTTGAATGTAACTCTTTAGAAAAATATATAGAATATAGTCACACTGTTGTTTATTCCCTAAAAAAATAGATACAAAAATTAAGAAGTATCCATTCCCTAAGAAAATAAAATAAAGAAGTGTGCTTAGTTTATTGAAAATGATAAAAATTGAAATACACACCCCATCAATGAGGGGTATGTAAAACAAAAGGGAAAGTAATATTTTTGATACCTTACGTTTAATTTATTTTCATTTTGGTACCTTATATTGTTGGAAATTTTCCATTTGATATACTTACATATATAAAATAAAATGTGTTTAGTTTATTTTATGGTAAGTCTAATTAAATTGATCTATTAAAGTTTAATTATTGACCATTAAAGGTATCAGATAACCATGAAATTAATGTATAGATATCTCATAAGGAGATATTCAATTTGTTGAGGGACCAAATTAAAAATAACAGATATATACAGTTATATATTTAGGGTTATGGTCCCCAAACGACGGTACTTTATTCTTGCAATCTATATTTCTTCTACAGAAAGTAAAACAAAGGTGATATCGACCGTTTGGAAGATCCATAACAAATTCAATGTCAGATTCAACAATAAAGATCTAAATATTTATGATTCAGGTATGCTTCCGCTTTCAGTTTAATTATTTTATGTCTATGTGATTTCAACATACAGATTTCATAATTATGAATTTAATTTAGAATAATAAAATTTCATGTTTATGTGATTAAATACAAAATATATATCTTATATGTTAAAATGGTATCCCAATTATATAAATATTATTCGTTCCAGTCCGTGTAACACACCCCATGAAAGGTAATTGAGGTTTAGATACAAATTTTAAATACTTATGGGTCATAATTAATTTAACAGTCACATGCATAATATTCTTTTGGAAATTTTCATGATCCCTGTAAAAAAATTAAAATTAATTGGCGTACTCCATTGTATATATAGATTGGTTAAATTTTAATTTATTTCAGTTTTAATTTTCAGTCCAACCAACAATTACATATCCAACACTGACACACACGAATGCGATTTTCAAGTTTATATGCACGCAAATGCGATTAGTTACATGCAATATTTGATTTGTAAAGGCTGCAGCGAAAACTTCATTTAAATATTATTTTCTTCGTATTAGTCACAAATTTATTAAAGCAAACCATATATATAATGATATCATATAATATAAAACATGTATATATACTATGAACCAAATGTATTCATTATATCAATCATACATGATCACACCTCTGGGTCAAAATTATTTAAACAAACATATTTTCGATTTTTTAAGAAAATCAGCAATGCACTTTCACAAAAATTAATATAACTACATGAATTATATTAAAATAAAAAATTGGAAGTGAAAATGAAATGAACCCATCAAGAGGCCCCGTAGACATCTTATATTGATCGAGAAATAATTATCGCATGAGTTGTCACCGACTCACTGGCCTTTAGACTCTTTGAACGCAAGTACAAAATTAATATTGTTTGTGTTTTATACTGGTATGTAAACCCCAATAATTCACTTGCATGAAGATTTTCCCCTCATTCATCTAGAATTCACATAATTGATTCATGTGCCCTAAATTGCGTGCGTGCGTGCGAGAGAGAGAGAGAGAGAGAGAGAGAGATTTGGCTCGGATCGCTTATTATTATATATGTACGTATATGTCAAATTTATGCTAATTAAATATGAATTATTCCACCATCCCTGTCTATACCTATAAGTCATTCATTACGAGAGATATGTGACATTGGAAAAAATTACAAGCACCTAATAAGTACTAATGTTTGGGGTTGGATTCTCCTTTCTAGGTAGTATTCTCACGGGGAGGATAGAATTTCTCATATTAGATGTTGGAGAATTAAGAAGAAGAAACAATATTTAAAGATATGAAATGGCCCTCTTTTTCAATTGGTTCGGACTCCGGAGAGACATTGGTATGTTAAGAGAGAGTCTGGACCGATTGATATGTGACGAATTTAGCGATGAATTTAACAACGAATTATATTTTATCATTAAAATATTGAGAAATTAATGGTGGATTAAGATTTTGTTTTAACGACGGATTTTAATAGTCTCTAACTTAATGATGGAAAAATTTGTCATTATACATCATATTTTAATTTTTAAATTTTATTTTTTTATGATAACAACGGACTAACGTTAAATTTTTCCGTCGTTAAGTTAGAGACAAAAAAATTTCGTCGTTAAACATTTTTTTTAAAATTTTTTTATTTTAGCAACGGATTAGCTATGGAATAATTTCGTAGGTAAAATTAATTTTTTTATTTTCGAATCACTACTTAATTACGAATTTGAAATCAATTTTTTTAAAATTTTTATTTTTTTATTTATTTGATTTTTTTTATTTTTTTTAATATTTGACATTATTTTATAATAATTTATATTTTTTTATTTTTCAATTAATAATTAAACACGAATTTTAAATTAATTTTTATAATATTATTACTTATTTATTTATTTATTTTATATTTTTGAATTTATTTTTTTTATTTTTTTAATGTTTTATATTATTTTTAATAGTTTTTTATCAATTACTAATTAATTACAAAATGAAATTTGATTTTTTTAATATTTTATTTTATTTATTTTATTTTTTCTGATTTATTTTATTTTATAATTTTTTTAATATTTTTTAGCTTTTTTATTTATAAATTACTAATTGATGATTTTTTATAATTTTTTATTTTAATAATTTTTATCACTTTATTTTTATTTTTATAAATATTATTAATCATAAATATATAATATTTGTGAATATTAATTAAAATAATCTAGTATTATATAAATTATGTAATATAATTATATTTTATAATAAATATATAATATTAAAAATTATAATAGATATTTAAATAAATAAAGAATATTATAATCATTTAAATTAGAAATAAAAATTCAATCAAAATAGATTTTGTGTATATATATATTATTTATAAATTATAAGACAAATACTCACTAGCACACATGATAATTTGTACAAGGCATTACCATCCTGGAGATCTTGGGTCCGAATCTCGCTCTGACGAGATTTCATTGAATTAAGTCAGCACTCACCTGGCTCCACGGCTTGATCTTGGCCGCTTCTTTGGCTAGGTCTTGGTGCGTGTGTGGATATGCCGTCTTGGGCTCCTGCGCGCCCATTTTTTTTAAACGCCTCTTTTTTTTGGGGGTAGTGGTTAAGCATATTTGCTATTTATTTTGGTTGCATATTTTATTTTATTTGTACATAACGTGTCGAATGTTTTTTTTTTAACTCGATTTTTTTTGTAGTGGTTAAGCATATTTGCTAATTATTTTGGTTGCATATTTTATTCTATTTGTACATAATTTAGTACATAACTGCATTGAGCATTTTAGTACATAGTTATAAAAAGTGGCATGTTAATTACATGATAAATATATTTAACTATTAGTGTTTTGACGCTATATATACTATAAATTGAGTTAAGACAATAACTTTATATAAAAATTATCATTAATTTATATTTTTTGTTAAAATCATACATAATATATAATTCTCAATAAAACTTGTGGCTCCATCACCGACGCACGATATCCTGCCATATTAAGTGTTAATTTTTCAATCAAATTTGGAAAAGAAAATGGTAAAGTTGCTCTAGACTCTGGTCGCATAAAAATAGTATATATGGGATACGTTAATATTCCTTCTCATATTGGAGGGAGTATAAAGACACAAAAGTATAATTAATTACTATATTTGTTTTTGAAGCATAACTAATTACTATATTGATTAGTAAAGTAGTGCATTGCCCTTAAATATTTATGTACCAAATAAAACCATTAAGAATCTCCTCAAAAAAAAATTTAAGAATATTCTACTTTTCGGCACCGAAAATTTTCATTAACCCAATATTAATTGTAGTAGCCTCAAAATTAATTCAAATGAAATTTCCTATTGTACTGTATGTATTACACTTCGTATTCCACTTTCAACTTACGAGGTTTTATTGTAATTTTTTCTTCAATTTTATTTTTTATGATTTAGTTTAATTTTATGATTGTTTTTTAGGGTTCACCCTACCCCATTAATTAAGGTTTATAATTATATTTAATATTTAATTTTCAGTTTTCAATTAATAATTTAATATTATGGTTGATTTTTTTCAAAATTATGTTTTAAAATTTTTTAATTCATTTTTTTGTTAATAAATGTTGACTATGATTATTTATCTTATAATTAATTTTTATTTTATAATAAATATTATTAAAATCATAAATTTGATAGTATTGAAACACGAAAAAAATGTAACAGAAAATTTCTATCCCAAATAATTTATTCGTCTCAAATTTCATGTTGCACTTTTTCGTGTTTCACTCCTGTTTTACTATCAAATTTATGATTTTAATAATATTTATTATAAAATAAAAATTATTTTTAACATAAATAATCATATCAAAATCAATATATATCAATAAAAAATAATAAAATTTAATTAATTATGAAATAATGCACTAAAATAATGAATTATTGATGATTGAAAACTTAAAATTAAATATTATAAAATAATTATTCCCTAATTAGATGAGGTGAACCTTAATAAATAATCTCTAAAGTTAAACTAAATAGTAAAAAAAAGAAAATTAAAAAAAAAATATGAAAAGCTCATAATTCAAAAGTGCAATACGGAGTAAAACATAAAGAGTGCAGTATAAATCTCACATGTACGTAATTTAGTAGCAAAAATTTCAGTAGTATTCGTTTTGAGCTTTAGTACTGCTAACAAGGTTATCGTGTTTCGTACTTTTAAAAGGTGTGAAAGACTAAAAATAATAAAGATTGGGATATATATGATTGACATTTATATTAAGATTAATCCACCACTGTATATAACTATATATAATATGCTGTAGTCTTGTAGATGAGAAATAGAAGGGAATTAATTTTCAAAGCAAATAATATACTAGCAGTACTGATATAATTGCTTACATCTCTCTCTCTCTCTCTCTCTCTCTTTGTACAACGATCGCCTTCCTAGTTCCTACCGCTACAACCCTAGCTAGAACACTGCAACGCATACAGACACACACACACACACACACACACGAGAGAGAGAGAGAGAGAGAGAGAGAGAGAGAGAGAGAGAGAGAGAGGTGGTATATATATTATTATTATATATGGATCACAATGAAGGTGCAGGTGCAGAAACCGGGGACACGAATCATTCTAGCTCGGAGCTGGAAAAGGTGCTGTCAGACACGGAATTGGGATGGTGGAAGCGACAGAGGAAGGCGTTGTGGATAGAGTTCAAACTCCTCTTCAAACTCGCCGCGCCCGCCATTATGATGTACCTCATCAACAACTCCATGTCCATGTCCACTCGAATCTTCTCCGGCCACCTCGGAAACCTGGAGTTCGCCGCCGCCTGTCTCGGCAACCAAGGCATCCAACTCTTCGCCTACGGCCTCCTCGTACGTAATATATATATTATATATATTACCACTCCTCCTCGTCCTCCTCCGATACTATATAGTATATACTGATATACATATAGTTTTAATTAATTAATGAATGAATGAATTGCAGCTAGGAATGGGGAGCGCGGTGGAAACACTGTGCGGGCAGGCGTACGGCGCGGGGCGACACGAGATGCTAGGCGTGTACCTGCAGCGTGCGACGGTGGTGCTGACGCTCTTCAGCCTCCCGATCGTGGTGGTTTACGTGGTATCGAGGCAGCTCCTGGTGTGGATCGGCGAGGACAAGCAGGTGGCGGAGTTGGCATCGTTGTTCGTGTACGGGCTCATCCCGCAGGTGTTTGCGTACGCGGTGAATTTTCCGATGCAGAAGTTTCTGCAGGCGCAGAGCATCGTGGCGCCGAGTGCGATGATATCGGTGGCGACGCTGGCGGTGCATCTGGTGGTGAGCTGGATGGCAGTGTACGAGATCGGGATGGGGTTGCTAGGTGCGGGGCTCGTGCTCAGCCTGTCTTGGTGGATAATCGCGGTGGCGCAGTTCGTCTACATAGTGAGAAGCCAACGGTGTAAGGACACGTGGAGGGGGTTCAGGTGGGAGGCGGTGACTGGCGTCTGGGAGTTTGTGAAGCTGTCGATTGCTTCGGCGGTGATGCTGTGCTTGGAGACCTGGTACTTTCAGGTACTACTCCTTGTTGCCGGACTGCTCCAGGACCCCGAGCTCTCCTTGGACGCTCTTTCTGTCTGGTAATTCATCTCTCTCTCTCTTTCTTTTCTTTTTAATTATTAACTAATTACCTATACCTACCTAGTACATACCTTAATATATATATAGGAGCATATATCATATACAGTAGGAGGATTAATTAATTGGACCTACTTAATTACGAATATATAATTATATATCATCATCTCATCATATACGTATACATCTATAATTAACACTAATATATATCATTACACTCGGATGAGATCCTCTATTCCAAACTGGGTGTTCCAACCCGTGTTCCACGATTGAATTTATAAATTTTTCTTCTATTTTTTTAGTCAATTTTAATTTATTATGTTTTAGTTTAATTTTATGATTGTTTTTAGGGTTCACCCCATTCGATTAGGGTTTATATTTATTTTTTAATATTTAATTTTCAAAGAAATGATTATTATGGTTGATTATTTAAAAAAATATGATTAATAATTTTTAAAATTTCAATCTTTTGTTGATAAATGTAACTAGGTTGATTATGTTATAATTAATTTTTTTTTGTAATATCTATTATTAAATTTGTAAATTCGATCGTGGAATACGGGTTGAAACACCAAATTTGGAATAGAGGATCACATCCCCATTACACTAGCTACCTATAACTCTATATATAACATTAACATTAGAGTATTTATTTTTTGTCGATTTATATATATATATTATTGAAATGTAATAGAGAATTAATTCCCCATAATAATTATATATGGAGTCTCAATTAATATATATATATATATATTCTGTAGTTCATTTTGGTGTGTCTCTTAATTGATAGGTAAGTTATTTGGACCTCTAACCTACAACATGATATTTTTTCTTATGATATTCCGTAATTCAAATGAATTTTTGTTTGGTTTAAAAAAAACACTAAAAAATATTCTTCATGTACTTAATTTGTAAACAATTCAATGCGTATACATACTCATAAACACACGCATATCATGTGCAACCATGTCTCTTTTGCATATATATACCAATCGATATATGTAATTTAATTTCTCTCATGGATATACATAAAATCACGCATACAACATTACGTAAACTTATTAGTGGGGATCAAACTAAGTTTCACTTTGGTGACATAAAAAGTCATTCTCCATGACTCCATGTTTCACTTCCCGGCCGGCCACACTAATTAATCACTAGCTCAGTTCCCTCCGTTTCTGAATAAATGTATTCTAGCATTTTAATTTTATTTCACAAAGAATATGTGAAAAATTCACAATATTGTCCAAAATAATCAGTTAATGTTTTAGGATTTCTAAGGAAAATTATGTTCCAGCTATCTTCCAATATTATTACCATAATAATTCAATAGAGATGGTGAATAAGAGAGAAAAGTATTGAATATTCTATATTGATTGGATAAAGTAACCTGTGTTACTTGAGATGAGATCAATCCTACCTTTATAAGTTGATTTTGTAAGGCTGAATTATAATATCCATTTCTATTATGATATTTTAATCAAGCCCTAGTTTGAATATTGGGCCATTATATTACAAACTGAATTTATAAGGGTAAGCTAGGTACAATATCCAAAATAAATAAGAATAGATAAGTCATATGTTTTTACATTAATATATAACACCTCAATCGGATAGAGTTTATTAGTATCATACATGTAACATGTATATATACTTACGTACGTAATAATTAAGTTTTGGAATATATTGATAAAAAGCACCGGCGTTTCTACAGCATGTCTATAAATGGGCTGATGTTCATGATCGCTATCGGATTTAATGCTGCTGCCAGGTTGGTGTGCTCACCTCTTAATTAATTTCCAGATACATATATTTTTTTCGGATATTTTATATATTGTACGTACACTTAATAGATCCACGCCCCACAATGGTATCACAGATGAAATCATTATTTGCAACATTTTGTGCAATACTTGATGCTATACAATTAAATTTATTAATTTTTCTTCAATTTTTAATTCATTGTATTTTAATTTCATTTTACACTTATTAATCAAGATTCATCATACCCAATTAGAGTGTAGAATTATTTTTTTACGAAATAATCAATTATTAATTAGAAAATAAAATTTTATTATTGAAAAATAATTATATATCCTAATTGGTAGGATGAACCTTAAATAATAAGTATAAATTGAAATAATAAAAAAATTGAAGAAAAACTAACAATTTAATAATGTAGCACCAAGTGTTACGGAAGATTTTATCTGATCATATGACTCAACAGTTAAGAGTTACTTCAACATGGAGTAGGTGTGAGAAGAAATAAAGAATTAAAGAGTAATTAATTAAGGAGAAATGCGCATGTTTTAATATGCAATGCATACAGTGTGAGAGTGGGGAATGAGATCGGAGCAGGGCACAGCAAGGCCGCGGCTTTCAGTGTGGTGGTGGTGAATTCAGTGTCGTTGGTGGTGGCGGTGATCGAGGCTATCGTGGTGCTGTCGCAGCGCCACGTCATCAGTTACGTATTCACCGGCGGTGAAAGGGTGGCCAACGCCGTGGCGGATCTCTGCCCCTTCTTAGCAGTCACCCTCATCCTAAACGGCGTCCAACCAGTCTTGTCTGGTAATTAAACTATTTTACATTCCACTTTAATCAATTTAGTCTACTCATCATATATATATATATATATATATATATATATATATATATATATATATATCGTGTGTACCTTTAAATTACTCTCTCTCTCTCGCTCTCTCTCTCTCTCTCTCTATATATATATATATGTATATATATATGTGTGTGTGTGTGTGTGTTTCTTCTTTAATTAAAAAAAATGAATGAATTGAAGGAGTGGCTGTGGGGTGTGGATGGCAAACATTCGTGGCATATGTGAATGTAGGGTGCTACTATGTGGTGGGAATTCCGTTAGGATGCCTTCTTGGCTTCAAATTCAACCTCGGCGTTAAGGTAGTATTTAACAACTCCAAAATATTCTATATTTTATTTTATTTTATTTTTACCAATTGCAAGACCAAATTAAATTAAAACTGCCATACAATAATAATTATTATTATTATACACGCATATATATAAACAGTTTAGTTAAGTATTGCGGCAACTGATAGTCAATGTATGTATATATATGTTGCCAGGGAATCTGGTCAGGCATGATTGGAGGGACGATGATGCAGACATTAATCCTATTGTGGGTAACATTTCGGACGGATTGGAATAAAGAGGTATGTATGTATGTATGTATCATTAAAATACAAAATTAGGAAAGAAAAAAAAAACCTTTGCATACAGGCATGCATGTGATATACATATATAAAATTAGTTGAAGCAATTGATATGCATTCCTTTATATATTGTTTGTGATGGATGATATATATAGCGCATTGGCATTGCAATGACTCCACGTGCATTTTGATTTATGGAGGTGGAGAAAGCAAGAAAGCGTATGGACAACTGGGAAGATATTAAAGAGCCTCTGTTGGTGAAGGACTAAATGTGGCTCCACAAGTTTGTGATGAAATGAATGAGATGAGATCACTGCCATATTTACATAGCATTGCATTGCTGGCTTGTTTTCTATGCACATTGTACGATTTGCCCATATTTATTTAGTTTGGTCGGGTCCTTTTCCTTGCTATTAATTACTGAGGAATAATGTCAGGACGAATTGAAATAATTAATATATATATATATATATATATATATAGTGGGTTTCATATTCTTCTGCTGTATTATTCGGGCTCTATTTTATGTTGCAACCATACTATTATATACGTGCATATCAACATAAATATATAATACATCACATATATTTTAATTAATAAAATATTCACCAATCAAAAATAGCAACCCTGATACAATTATAGATTTATAATACAGGAAAACTCTCCCATTGCACCCATGTTCCATACGGATCAGATCCTATGTGCCCTCCCATGTTACATCTTTCGTGGCATAATTATTTTTTTAATTTTCTTTTTCAATTTATCTAATTGGGAAAAGATGAACTCTAAATGATATTTTAAATTAAACTAAATCATAATAAATTGATATTAAAAAAATAATAATAATAATAAAAAGCTTGACACTAAAGATGTCATAGAATATATGCAATTAGAGATCCTCTTTTGATTTAGTATAATTTTACATTATTATTTAGGGTTTATTCCACCCAATTAGGGTTTATAATTATTTTCTAATATTTAATTTTCATTTTTTAGTTAATATAATTGATTTTTGGGGTTGATTATTCCAAACTTAGGGTATATAATTTTTTAAAATTTTAATTTTTTTTATAATAAATATTAATTATGATTAGTTATGATAAAACAAATTTTATTTTTATAAAAAACATTATTAACAATATATAATTTTAATGGTGGCACATGGTTGGCACACACAAGTGGGACTAGAGGATCTCTACTCGAATATATGAGCTGTATACCGTGTGAGTGAGTGTGAATTACATTATTGTCCGGATGAGCGCCTCCTCGGTTAAAAAAAAAAAGAAAAAAGGAAAAAAGTAAAAAAAAATCGGGCATTTCCACACATTCAATTTAGTAAATGAATATTAGTCTACCAAATGTCAATTCTTTACGTTGACACCCCTATGTTTTTTCGTGACTGCAGAATCATGGATCCTCCGAAAACCATAAACCAAACAATAAAATTCATGATCAAACATACTGGAAATTAGGATTAACAAGGTGAAGAGGAAATAACGCTCTTGTAAATTCATCCCTGATAAATATGGTAAGATGGCGCCAGAAAGAAACACAAATCTTGAGAGAGAGAGAGAGAGAGAGAGAGAGAGAGAGAGAGAGAGAGAGAGAGAGAGAGAGAGAGGAATCGCTGTTCAAAATTGATCCTTGATATAAATGAGGAGTTAAATACAATTGGGATGCAACATATTTCAACCAATCATGTTTAAGAAGTGACTATATATAGGCTGCAGATGCAAAATGAAGCTACCAAGACAATCGTACTGCTGTTATTTTTCTGAGAAAAGACACAATCGTATTGTTGATCCCATCTCCTTTCACCCTGAAGTTCATTCGACACCACCAAAGTTTAAAAAAAAGATGAGCGATCAAAAATGATAAATTTGAGTCCTACCTGATAAAAAAAATTCACACCATGAGATTATTCATCTCCCTATGTAATATATATCACTCATTTAAACATTAATCGCAAGGGCCAAACTGCTATTGTTTCACTTGAAGTCGACCTCAGTATCCGCAAAACAGCTACTGCAAATGGGAGAAATAAGCATATCAGTCGTGCGCTGACTTTATGTATAATTAGCCTGCCATTCCCAAAATATGGAAGATATAACTCACAGATATTGGATGAAAAAAGACCGTTAATTCACATCAGTCAACAACTTCAATGGACTTGGTTCTTAGAATCAAAGTCCTGTCAAAGCATGTCAATCAACTTGCATATCATCCCTTTTGCCTCTCGTATCTGATTCTCTGTCATGCTCTGCTTCACGGGATGACAACTTGGATTCTGCCGCTTGTTTGTACACCCTGAAACACATTCTCTTAGTATAAATATTCTGTCATAAAGATACGAAACCAGAACAAAGCAATTCATAAAAAGACAGTCTAAGAAGGCTTCTATTATAAGACAATGTATCTGCTGGGAAAAATGCATAGCAAGGTGGGACAACGAATATGTTAGCAGGCATAACTCCCTATTCAGCAAATGAAGAATAAAATTTGAGGCAGATGAAAAATAAGACAACATATTAAGACACGTATATGTCTCAGTGACTACATTGGTTTCCAGACATACGCATCAAGAGCCTCAGCTTTCCTTGTGATTTCACCGGACCAAAGCACTGGATCTGCATTCTTAGGCAGCAAATCTTGCTGCTGGCTTTTCTCTTGGAGCCACAGCTCTGCTTTATGGCATTCTCCAATAACCTTCAAATATCAAAGTGAAGATAGTAGCGAAATTTTCTTAAGGTGGCATACTATCATAACCAATTAAAGCCAAACATTTATATGCTAAAGGGGACCTACTGCATCTCTTGCACTTGGTGGAAGTGATCCTACAGCCCTCCGATACTCCTCGATGCACTTCAATAGGTTTCTAGTTTCCTGTGCCCTCGCTGCCTCATCTTTATATCGATTTTCAATTGGACCCACCATCTGATAACCATTTAGAATTATAAATAAATAGGGAACTACGAATTCAGCAAAGATAACAAATAAACTCAACAAACCTTTTTCAGATCCTGTAATCTATCAGTATAAACATTTTCGGACTCATCATCTCCATCTTCATAAAGCCACTCTTCAGTTTGTTGCAAGTTAAGGGAAATTCCTTCTTTCTCAGAATCGGTGACAAAGCCCCGGTATGTATTCAAAATCTATTCAAATAATAAGGTCACATAAATTATACAAAAAATAAGGTAAAAAGGACACGAGAAGTATAGCACTAGAACAGTGTTCCAAGACGCAACACATTCTCAAGAATCTCATGAACGAGTTCTGCATACATGAAAAGTAACCAATTAAAGCCAACCAAATGTCCACACCCTACAGTCCTATAAAAGGTACACATCAGCTAGTCTTAGGTGCAGAAAAAGTATTCTAGCAATTGAGCTGCAGACAAGTGAATATGTTTATCTTTAGCATTTTCTGACCAACTATGTTTATCGTGAATGGGACTGTATTAGCCATTCATTACTGGTCGTTGGCAATAAAGACCAAAAGCTGTTGGACTTGCACTCTGCTTCTTAAGAAATTCAATGCTAATTGGACATTGTCATGCAAACTGAATCAGTAAAAAATCCTTGTAGCAACATAAGAGTAGGAAACAACCAAAAACGATGAGCACGTGGTGCACCTTATTTCGTGTTTCATATACATAAGCCTCCAGTGCATTTTTCTTCTCTTTGGTCCTCTCCATCTTTATGTCTTGCTGAGCCAACTGACACTCTTTTTCTTGAGCTTGGCAGAGCTCACCATGTGACATTCCACCATATATATTCTCATCAACAAGTATGTTCTGGCGTCTAACAGCCTTAAGCCGTCTCATTTCATGACCCTTCAAGATATTCGTTAATAAATCATTGGAAGCAACATGAGAAATGATTTTGTCATTTTTTTATAGAGAAAAATTACAAATTCATGTTTCAAGAGTAATCCAACAATACGCCAATCGAAGGTGTTTAACTTGACATACTGGAGGGCCATTTGCTTTCTGAAACAATTCATGATTGCTAGGTTCCACATTTGAATGGGTATCAGTGCTGCTGTTGTTTGCAGAAGAATTGTCCACGTGATCATCTACCAGCTGCATAGAGATACATTGAATCAGATAAAATTTGGAACCGCACTGTCAAAGCTCCTAATTTGATATGCTAATAGAGTGACACATGAAGCACACTTACAGAGGCAGAATCTATGGAAACAATTCCATGGAGGTTTAGCTGAACTTTCACTTTAATCTTCGTCTTCTCCACATTGGAAACTCTGAATGGCCCAATCTGAATAGTGGATATTCTAAGATTAAAAAAAATTACGATGCAAAAGAGTCTCAGGATATTCTGTTGGAAGACATAGATAAGAGATGCAAACAAGAAGCTCAAACCTGGAAAGCAGACACAGAAATATGAGAACCCAAACCTCTGAACCGACCATGTCCACGTCTCTTAGTATATGGTGACCATTTACTTTAATTTTAAGTTCAAAGGCTTCATCTAATAAACAGTGAGTTAAGAATTCAAAGTTTCCCACTTTTAATGATTCCTCAGGTTTCAGTGCGTAACAATGTTTGCAATTCTGAAGTTCCTTTCATTAATAAAATTTCCATTAAAGCGCATAAGTGCATCCTGTGTGCAACTAAGTCAGAACACCTGATACTCCAGCAGAAATCAAATTCAACGATCAAGGAGAGTGTTTATGTGTAAATTTTCTATCATAGATCATTATTACAGTGTCTCAGCACTTTTCTAATGATTTACCCATCATTCAATGAAAAGTATGTCCATGCCACTAAGTATAACAATTCAAAAAGTACACCCTCGGCATCAATTTTGAAGAAAAAAATTGCTACACATCATGAACAACCAGTTCTCTGAAACCATATGTAAAAAGAAAGTAAATATGCTAGACGCCTTACTGCAAGAATAAATATAATATATTCCACTTTCAAGGGAAGCTACTTTAGAAGTCCAAAAATTGCTGATTGATTTAAATAGTTGAATAACTTGATGGTAATTATACCTTAAAAGAGCTGATTCTTGTCGAGACACCAGAAGGCAGCTCATTCTGATTTGCATAGTAGGCTTCCATGTGAAATATATCATTTCTGTACAATGTAAGAATCTTCGTACTTGGAAACATATTTCCTTTAGGAAACAGCACTCCATCAGCTAAGGATCGCACTGGCCCTTCATCTGATGAAAATGCAATTGAAAATGGAAAGTGGTCCTCTACCTGTAAATAAGGTGCAGTTATGAAGAATCCTGTGAGTGACAAGGAAAACATTATCTTTTATATATCTCTACCAGTATTCTGCTCTCTCGTCAGGATTATATGGCTTTCAAGTATGACATAAATACAAAATCAAGCTTATCTGTTGCTCTCTCGAATCAAAGACTAGTTCAAACTTCAAATATTGTTTAGTGAACTCACAAATATCCAAAATGTTTTCAAACACGTCACTGCTGATAAACAAGTAAGATACAATAAACTACAATAGTCAACTAATTAAGGCAGCAAAAGGGGGTTATTTCTATTTACTCTGTTGGCTTGCAGGCATTGGAGATTGGTGGGTGGAGGAAGAAAGAACTTACAAAACTTGTTGCATTTCAAATTTTCATTAATTTTCTTAACGCTGACAAAAGAAGTTTTATGCCCCAAATTATGATCTTATGCCAGTAGCTTGCAAGTACTGTTTTGGATTAGCCCTTAAGAATAAGAGATAGTCATGACTCATGCCCCAAAATAATGATTTGGCTGTGCGAGATTCCAATTAAAAATGAACTAAATATTCTCATAAGCAAAGCTGAAGATTTTCCTGGCAAACTCAAAACCCGGGACGATTCGTAGCATAAAAATGGAAAAAACCAAAAAATATGAAGGTTTAGAAGATGAAGATTACAGAGTTCTGTTTCCTGAGCAATTAAAATTGGGAACTGTAGCATCCGTATATATTTCATAAAGAATAATTAAATTTTGATATCATTGATGGAAAGATTAGATGCATATGAATCGCAGCAGAAAACAAACCTCATACTCTCTCACTCGGAATTCGGGGCTAAACATTGCACACTGAATGGCACAGCCACGAGCGACACACTCACTTGCATTCAGAGTCCTGCTGGGCTCTTTCCTAAAAATTGAATTCATCATCTTCGTGATGGCAGGTATGCGAGAGCCTGATCCAACAAGCTCAACAGTGTGAACCTTCTCAACACTCAAACCAGATTCGAGCAAAGCCCTGTGACACGGAATGCTAATCCTTTCTAGTAATGCAGAAGACAATTTCTCAAACTCGTCTCTCTTGATGTGTCCTTTGACGTCTTTCTCTTCCATCAAGCACTCAATATTCAGCGGTGCCTCTAGGTTAGCACTCAAAACTTTCTTCAATTTCTCACATGCTGCTCTCAACCTAATAGAAGCCCGGGCACTTGAATAAACATCAATTTTATGTTGTTCCCTAAACAGAGCAGCAAAATGTTTAAACAGAACTTCATCAAAGTCTCTTCCTCCTAAGTCACTGTCAAAAGCATGGGATAATACCTTCATATGTCCAGCCTCAAATGATACAACAGCAACTTGTGTATCACAATGACCAATATCTACAAACACAACATTTGCTGGACCCCCGTTTGGGAACTCTGATTTATATATACCATAACCTAGTGCAATAGCAGTACAGTCATGCATCAACCTTACTGGATTCAGCCCAGCTATCTCCGCAGCATGCAAATATGCTCGTCTCTGCAAAGCAGTGAAGTAAGATGGTATACCGATGACACAATTGGCAATCTTCATCTCAAGATTTTTCTCTGCGATCTCCTTTAGATGTGAAAGCAGCATCCCCAAAACCTGTATCGGGGTGAAAGTGTGCCTCTCATTCAAGTATTGCAGGTGAATCAGGATTCCTCCATCAGGTCCCTCCGATGTTTCGAACGGGAGCAATCTTAGGTCATCCTGCACAGAAGGTTCACTAAAATTCCGACCAATTAATCTCTTGACCTGAGATATAGTCGACTTTGGATGCATAGCTGCAGATGCAGCCCCGGCAGAACCCAGAAACCTCTGCTTCTCCCCAAACGCAACCACTGCCGGATTTTCTCGTTTTGACTCGTCATTCAACAAAACATCGACTCCTCGTTGCTTAGCCACTGCTATAACACAATTCTCATTTCCAATGTCAAACCCCACCACACTGACCTCCATCTTACAGCAACCTCAACTTGTAAATAGCAACATGGAATTCAAGACCAAACCGCAGGTTCACAACCTACAACCAAATAATTAGATAAAAACTTTCCCAGCAGCAACACATAATATTCAAACCTCATTATGCAAAAGAAATCAAATTATTTACACAACATTATCATCTTATTCAGATATCGATACCAAATTTTTAAATATAAATTCTACGGACGATGATAAATTTTCAACTAAATAGTAATTTCAATTTGCAGGATTAGCCTGGCATCTTCACATGGTAAAGCGATACGTACAGGTATAAGACGGGTATCATTATACGTTACAAATACGTGCCCGGAACAAGCGAAACGCTTTCACGAATGTAAATGTCGAAAGGATTGAAACATGAAACATACCTCTCTGCTCGCTCTGAAAAGAAGAAAGATGAAATCGGAAACCCTAAAACTCTGAAGAAGACAAATAAGGAGACGGATGATTGCAAAAATCCCCTTAATTTCTTGCTAATCAGGGCGAAGAATTATTCCAAGATACTATCCTTTGAATACCATCTACTGATTAATGATTATGCGTAACATCAAAAGGAGATTTTACCCTTTATTTGATGTCTAAAAATATATTTTGGATAGTTGGTACCCAATACCGAAAAATTATTTGATGTCTAAAAATATATTTTATATAGTGAACAATATAGTTTGAATTTATAAGAAACTTGTTTTTTACGGTTATATAGTTTATATTCACACTATGATAATTTTTTTATACATCATAAAATTTATTTTTTTTACCCACCACATTAAAGATTAATTTACCCTTTTAACTTAAAAAATAATATTTTTAATTATTAATTTAAAAAAGAAAAAGGGAGCGAAGTTAAGATCTGCACTTCCATAGTTCCATTCATCTTCTGTGCAAGTAAAATTGGACACAACCCTCTTTTTCGTGCAGACCACCGCCATCTTTTGTCAGCCTCCACCATCTTCTTCCCAAGCAAAAAAATTCTATCGACAGAAAAAATAGACATCCTCTTCTACAAGCCTCATTCTAATTGTAAAATTCGAATCCCCAGTTTGGTTGTTTTCCGAACCCAGAGAAGGGGGTTCAGATTTTACAGTTCTATTGAAGAAGTAGATATGGATTCGGAATTTTATTTTCAAATGATATGATGGGCATTCAAATATTGATTTTCGAAAGTAATGAATATTGAAAATTTTTATGTTTAGAATTATGTTAATGGCGTTGGTTAAGCTCTCTAGTGATCTTTGGATTGTTGAATGCTTTGGAAAGTTTCTTACAATTTCATAATTTCTTTTTTTTTGGTAAAAATAGAAAATTAATCCTTGTTTCTCATGTTCCTTTGACTAATTCGAAGAGAAAGGAGGAGGGAGATAGCCGGAAGGGCCTCGTGAAGAAGAAGAAAGAAGTTGGAACAATATTTCTCAATTAAAAGGAGGAGGGAGCTAGAAAAAACTTTGAGGCAAATTGAATTTTAATTAAATAATTAGAAGTAAATACTTATGCTTCATTTCAGTTAAAAGACCGAGAAATGTGTATGCAACCATTGCAAGTTATGGATTCGAGGGAATCTTGTACAAAATAAATTAAATAATACTCCTTGCAAAGTTCAATATATATATATAGGGAATGGATCAAATATGATCTTTTTTTCTAGTGTGAGAACTAAGACCACATCTTCACTATCCAATGTTTTGATCTAATGGTTGAGAGTTAATGAAAAATATGGTGGCAATTTTGTAAATAATATGGCAAAAAATAAAGGAATGAGGATTATTGACAGCTATGTATTTTACACAACTTTTGAATATGAATTGATATTGTTTATTATATGGAGTTGTGTATTTTATATAACTTTTAAGCTTATATTGCTATTATTTAAAGTTTTTGATGTGTTTGTTAGGTTTGCAGTAATTGTTGTGATTTTATTGCATATTTGAATCAAAACAAGTGAATATGGACAAGAGGAGTTGAATGGATGTTTAATTAGGCTCTTGAGCTAATTAAATGCCTATTGGATTTGATTAAATAATCAAAACCCGAAGAAATCCAAAACCCAGTTCGAAAAGGGGTTGGGCCAACCCGGAAAGTGCCGGTCGACCCGGCCCAGTGCAAAATACAAAGGGTGGGTTGACCCAACCCAATTCACCTAGGTTGACCCTGTGCAAAATCAGGGCTCTGGGTCAACCCACGTGGCTCGATCGATCCACATGTACGGGTCCACGAGAATGTGATTTTTTTTACTCTAATTCAGGGGTTTTAACCTAGATATAAAAGCTCCCATTTTGATAAATGCCACAAGGAAGAGAGATGATGCCTAATACACTAGAGAACACTTATAATACACCAGAGAGAAGACAGAGAGTTATCGTCTACTCAAGAGGAGACGACAAGGTTGCTAGAGACAAACTGTCACTGCAGAGAAGACAATATTACTGGATTACTCACTATTTTTCAGTTATTTTATCTTTTTTGTCATGAACACCAATATTCTAGTTTTATTTGTTTATTTAATTATGTCTAACTAATTTCATAGCTAAGTTTTAGGGATTGGATATTAGGAATTTTAATATGTAATTTAATTATTTTTCTTCCTACTATCTTTCGGGGTTTAATTTATATGTATTATTTCATATCTTGTATAAATGTTTGATCACCATTTATGCATGTTAGTCGTTAATTTGAAATACTGACCAGAGAAGAATTAATGATGAAAAGATAGAAATCAGATTATGTGTGTTTGGAAGGACCGACCAAGTGAACAGGTATCACATAGGGTTGAATAGATCTTCTTGTGTCAGATTAGGAGTAATAACATGTGTGAAGAACCGTCCGCGGTGAAATGCATGATCATTATATCTATGTTATGGTATATACCTTTAAAAGCAACTTGATAATAGACTAGTGATCCCCCACCATTGATAAATTAAAAACATAAGTCAGGCTGATATAATTAATGAATATTATTAAATGATACAATAAATCCAATTTTCCTAAAGCCTAGGTTTTTATATATCTGTTTAGTCCAGCATTTTATTTATTGTGTCTTTTATTTTTATGCTATTTAGTTTTATTCCCTTTTGCTTGCATGTTTCGTGTCTATATATTAATTGCATGCTTGTGTGTAAGAACTAGAAAATAACGGTCTCTGTTGGATACGATATTCTTGCTCACCTATATATTGCAAACACATCGTACACTTGTGGCACATTTATTTGTTAATAAATAGCATGCCAGTTATTTTGGTCAAAACCCATTAAAATTGACGATGCCAGCAATTTTAAAAAATCTTAAAAACTTAAACGACCATAACTTGTTCGTTTTCAATTCAATGCACACAAAAAATATATCAAATTAAAGATTTCTTCATGCTCTTTCAAATAAGATGTCGAAAGGCTATGCTCAAATGAAAAAATATGAACGAAAAATAAAAAAGATAAATTTTTACGTATACCCAGGTTATAAATGCTTTCGTCAGCTTATAATAATATTTTGTCAACATTATGATAACATGTGATAACGTATGCTAACGAAGCATTTGTCATACTAACAAAATGTATTCACTGTGCTAATGAAGAATTATCATAATGCTAGCATATTACAGATTTATTAGGGTTTATTTAATTTCAATTATGATTTATTATATCTTAATTATGGTTTACTTCATCTAATTATGATTACTTTTTTTAACTTAATTTTTATTTTTTAGTTCTTAATTGATTATTAGGATTTATTTCATCAAATTATGATTTATAACGTATGTTGACAGATTATTGTCATATGTTAACATAATGTATTCACAGTGCTCACGAAGCTAAACCATAATACTAACGTAGTACATATATATTATTGTTATGATTTGTTCCGACTCATTTAGGGTTTATCACATCCAATCAATGTTTATTTCATCTAATTAGGTTTATTTCATCCAATTAGAGCTTCTTCCATTCAATTAACATTTATTAAATCAAATTAGGTTTATAATTAATTTCTAGAATATATTTTTCACAAACAATATTTGAAAACTTTAATTAGCATAATGATACCGCTTCATTAGCATGATGATAGTACTTCGTTAACATGACGATCTGTTATTAAATCATCCGCGATTTTTATAAGAATTATCAAATTACATTAATACCTTCGTGCAAAAAACTTTTCAAATATAACAGAATTGCCACCGCCCTTTTAATCAAATCTGGATCTTTGATTTTTGAGAATTGTATGGTGTGAGATGTGGTCCTATTTCCCACACTAGGATTGGTTTTTACCTAACCCCTTCCCTATATCCTACTATATCTAAAAAAGTAGAATAGTCTAGGGTAAAATAATAAACTTATTTTCCCACTAAAACTATCCTGCATGCAAAAATGATGAAATTTAATATTGAAGATTAATATTATTGAGTACTTTAATAAAAAAAAATAACGTCTACTTTAAGCCTACTTTAATGATATAAATGAAACTATAATTAATTAGAATAAAAATTAAGAATCATTATTAATGTAACAAAATTTATTCAATTTGTTGAATTGTTGGGCAAGGCTTGATATTTGCCAATTATTATGGAATTAAATAAAATTATAGTTAATATATGATAATTTATCAAATAATTATGCACGATTGTATCATATTATCATTTTAGAGTAAATATGTATTTATATTTAGAATAAATATATTCCTTTCATTATGCTAACTACATGGAAATTAATTTGGGATCAATTAATTTGCTAATTAGCTATATTTGAGAGTTGAATTATCACTATATATTAGAAAAAAATATGGTTAACCTTAAGAGTCCCCATGATTTATGATAGACTATGCAATGAGCCAATGACCATCCCATGATTTAAGTAAATTGTGTATATATTTTTACTAATAATATATTCACTATCCAATCATGATTTAATTGTGTTTTCGGCCTATCACATGAATTTAATTATGCTTTCCATTTGGTCTGTAAATTTTGTTCATTCAAGTAAATTGTATATAATACTTTTAGTAACAATGTATACACTCACCATGATAGATATGTATCTACATATTCATATTCATATATATTTCATATATTTAATACATTCATATTTAGATTAATGCATAGTCACTAAATATACAATTATATAATTAAACAATTAATTTCGTAAATCTTGAATATCAAATGCGGAAATCTCAAATATCAAGTACAATGTATATTTTAAATGTATGATTAATGGTTTCACGATTAATTATAAGTTTCTAAAAATAGATATATCAATTAATTAGTTTAGTGAGTTTAGTAGTTACATTTTTAAGAGCAACTCCAGCGGCTGCGGCATTTCATTATTTTGCGGTGAAATTGCTCTCCAAAGGCAGCTGTATATGGGACGCTATTTTAGGGGAATGGAATATATACCGTCCCTCTCTCCTCAACGGCATCTTGATTTTTTTTTTCTTTTTGTGTGTTATATTTTGTTTTTTATTTTGTTTTGTATTTTGTGTATGTTATTTGTATTGTATTTTAAATAATATGTTATAATTAATATTAATATATATGATAAATTTAATTAAATACAAATGTTCATACATAAAATTAAATTAAATAAAATTTAAGGCCAACAATAAGAAATACTAAAATAAATAAAATCACACCAACAATAAAACTACATAAAAATACTAAAATAGATAAAAGTACATGAAATAAAAACATTAAAATACGCATAAAATAAAATAAAAGGATATAAATATTTCCCTAATAATGCATAAAAATACTAAAATAGATAAAAGTACATTAAAATAAAAAAACATAAAAATACGCATAAAATAAAATACAAAGATACAAATATTTTCATAATAATCTGAAAGGCCACTTCCACTCTCTCCAAGAACGGCAAAATCCCCAAACATATACTATCATGTAACTTTATGTTTGTTTTTGTAATATTTTAATGAATCGTATTTTAATTTTATATTAATTCAAATATATATGTTAAAAAAATATTTTCATAATTATTATGAAAATTTGAATTTAAATATAGATATTCATTAAATGAAATTTTATAAATCATTATATGTTATCAATTATAAAATAATAGTTGTAAATGAAATAAAAGGAATATTCTGGAATATTCTCTTTTGGTGTAGAATTATAGTGCAAACCGTTGGAGATAAAATTGAGAATATGCTACATTTTAGCGATAGTGATGTTGTATTATAGTGCAGACTGTTGAAATGTAGTGGATTAATTAATAAACCTATTTTAATTTTCCAAAAATCTGTCATTGTCCATGATATAATAGAATATATTAATTATTTCCAGTATTTGAACATTCCAAATGTCATTAACGTTGATTATAAAAAAAATGTTACCCTAATTAACGCTATTTATATTAATTGTAAAATAATTAAGTATTTTATGATGACATTAAATTAGATTAGATGTTGATGACAATATATTAATTAGGCTTATTGGCACAATGATCCCTAGGTATAAAATGGTTCTCTACGTGCTTTGTTTTGCTGTTCGTCGGTGACATGGAAGATGATGCGTTAAAAATCAAAACTCAAGAGTTTTTTCAGGTATTGTGATGAAACATGTATATGCATTAGATACATATTGTAGTTCGAAGATAAAAGAAAATACCTCTATTGACATTTAAAATAATGTCCTGATTATTTATTTTGATGTTATTTCTCTTCCGCAGATCTACTTTTATCTTTGTGTGTATTATTTTTGTAATTAATAAATTTTTTTGGCATCAACACTATTGCAGACAGTCCACTGATCGCGGTCACATATTGCAATAAAGTTGGTATATATTTTCTCATTTTTTTCTTTATTTATATATGCAATTCATTTGCTATGATCCGTCTTGGTAGAGTTTAATTAATTAATGTTTTTACATTTTATATGATGCTTTTCTTATATATTTGGTTATTATGCATTATATTTTGATTGGAAGACTTGAGTTGTTTTGTTGTTTATCAACTGAAGGTTATTTGCCTATTGTCTTTGTTTTTTTGCTATTGGATTATTTGAGCTTATAAATATTTTTTTAAGTTTAATTTTGAATTTTGTTGTGATCATAAGTGTATAGTCAGAGATCTAATTTCTACTTTTTAAAATTATGTTGTGTTACAGATCATACACATGGAAAGTAGTGGAGATTGATCGAGTTCATCAAGCACATAGTCTTCTTATAACATACAATTTAATGCAGTCTTCTTAATTACATTAATGAAATATAGTCTTATTAATTTAAATTATTTTTAATTATAATATTTTATCATCTCATGAACTCTATGTCAATTAAGGGCATTTACTTTGGTAAATAGATAAGGATGATTAGATTGATAAAATAATATAGTTTAATCCACCACTTACTTTGATTGATTGAACCATTTTAAAATTTGAATCATTCAAATACTCAATCATATACATTGTCAAACTAATATATCTAATTTATCATCTAAAGTATAATTTTAGAACTCATTATATCAAAATACATATATGGTGCTCCCGTCCTCTATTTCTTTTTATTTATATATAATCTGGAATTTAGAAAATACATAAAATGTTACCCATACACTGCACTGGATAAATGTTAGACAGGGATGATTATATTAAGAAAAATAATGAAATTCATTTTTTTTTTATATAGAACATCAAGAATGAATATATAAGGTTGGGAACGGATGCGATTAATTAAATTATGTCCAAATTTCTTTGAAATATTTCATTAATGATTATCACTTATCAGTACTTCAAAGCATAGTGGGCAAACTTGAATACCTTATTAAATATCAATTATCAATTATTTAATCAATAAATAAAAATTTATCTAACTTAATATCAACTAATTAATATAGATATGTCTAGAAGATTACTTCTTTTGATAAATAACAAATAATTTTAAGTATGGCACATACCTTATCTGTGCATCGTACGAGAGAAACGTTGGTATATTGTCATTTCAGGCAAGTACTTCATTGTATGTAACCATAAAATATAATATATTTGTATTTTTCAATCTTAATACCATCAATATACACAATACACATACAAAGGTATATCTTAAATCTTAAAATTTATATATTTTCAAAATCCGACCTTCATTATTATATATACAATGTTATCTTTTAATAATTATATATTACGTAAAAGTAAAACTTTCGAATTATATATTTAAAAATATTATTAGGTTTGTTGGATCAGAATTTGGTTGGGCAGGTTTTGGGCAATACAATCAAAATTCATCCTCATTCCCTCATTGGGCGCACTAAATGTGCCTTGACCTACACACAAATTTACTCAACCCAATACCTAACTTAGGGTTTCATAACTTTTTTTTAACAAAAGAGAAACCTAAGTATCTGGTTGTGATAAATTACACTCTTGTACAAACCATGAAAGGGAGACAAATTGCGCAGTGCAAGGGACTCGACTACAAAAGTGATGACATAATTATATTCGACTCACTACCTCTCAGTTATGAACTCACTAACTCTACGAACTAGGTCATCCTAGAACAACAGTCATATTATATATAAAATTTGTGTTCATATTTCATGTTTGATTTCTTCAACTCATCTTTTATAATTTTTAAAAAGTAGCACGTACTATCAAAATGCATTATGACCATCTTTAATTTATAAGTTTTTTTTAAAAGTATAAGGAATGAAAAATAGTGAGTATGAACAAAATACATAAAATTTGAAGGGTAGTAATTTGATATGTGTCCAGCGCAATCCAAATTGGAAAGCATGTGGCACTTGACATTCAGATATAAGGGAACATGAATAGGTGTGAAAATAAATATGGTAACATGCCATGAAAATTGGCATATATCCCAGTGAGTGAGAAATGGAGCAGGATTATTTAATTTATTGGATATTACGATTAGATTAGCTAGCTGGTCAAACATGTGCTTCATAATTTGTCTGTACGGCACTGTACCTTCTATTCCACCGTCTCTCCATTCATAATAATTTTTATGTTAACATAAAACACACACACACACATCACATGTATATATAGAGGAAACAAAAAGACGCCATAAAATGACAGAAATGTTGAAATTGGGAAAATATTTACGAAGATCAGATTACTTACGAGCATACTAGGATGCATCAATTTGTAATTTTGTATTTGGAATCGAAATGTTATTATTGATTTTATATATATATTATTAACAGGTGCGTGCGTGTAGCACAGTTGCTGTCTCTTCAATTTTACTAATTTTTTGGCAAAATTATTTAAATAATAGCTCAACCGATTTCGGATCCATCATCTTGGACATACTTTAAAAGCCCAACAAACTTTTTATACAACCTATCCAGCCCAGACTCCATTCCTTTTTTTTTTGGCACCAAATTAATAGTTATCTCCGTTTACGAGGGGTAACGTTTAGGTTTAATCAATTCAAATTTAAAGAGTAAACGTTGCCCACATCTGAGAAAACCATGTTTGTTTTTTTGCTTTTGTTTTTTTTTTTTCCTGAAACCAAGGAATTTAGGATCTAAAACCTTGGCGCCTGCTGTTACTTTGTAAATAATCAACATGGCATAGTGTAATTATAGATACATCACAATTAATTAATGAGCGACATAAAAACCTGTAATATTTATTGGTTATACAATAAAAAAAATTCAGCTATATATAATTATATTCAGATTTATATGAACACTATTTATCAAATAAGAAATAAGAAAGTTGTCATGGATGAGGTGAAAAATTCAAAGTAGAAGAAAGAGAGTGTAGAAATCTATTATTTATTTTCTATATTTCTTTATGAGATGTTAGGATATATTGTCAGAGAGTTGCTTTAATTGAATTGTAAAACAGTTTTTAACTTGTGTAAATCTATAAAAATAGACAAAAGAAAATTGAAATCGGGAAAAAAAAGCAGGATATAAGGCCATAGTAGTTTTATGGGCAATTTGGAGTGAAAATGTCTTAAATACCCTTATGATACAATTGTCCCCACATCCCAATCATTGGGTAAGTGTACCTTTTACATTTTTATAATAAGTACACAACAAATGCACCCACACCTAACATATAAAAATAACAAAATAATCGATCCCTACCAAAATTCACCGAACAGAACTGAGAATTAATAATGATAGCTGTAACGAAAAAAAAATTAGCCGTAACGAAAATTTGTTTTAACATAACTATTACTTTCGTTATGGGTTGAAACCATAACGAATTTATTCTAAATTAATACCGAAATATTAGTGATAATAACGATTGATTAAAATTAATAATAACGATTGTTTAAAATGTGAATAACGAAAGTCAAAACAACTAATGGTAACGAAATATTAGTGATAATAACGATTGATTAAAATTATGAATAACAATTGTAGTTATATCTTAATTTAATTAAAGCCATAACAGTAATTAGAAATAAGTCATAACTATAATTAAGATAAATGTCGAACTTTAAATAAAAAAGAATAATGATAGGTAAAACACGAATAACGATAATTTAAATATGATAACGATTATTAAAAAAAGAATAACGATAGTTTAAAAAAATAATGATAACGAAAGAATAATGATAACAATGGTTTAATTATCGTTATTATATTTAAAATAGAAGAACGATTATTAAGAAAACCATAACGAAAGAGACTAAAAGTTATGGCCTGTGAATAACATTAGTTTTTAAAAAATAGACTAAAAGAGACTAAAACTCATAACGATAATTACTAAAATAGACTAAATGATTATTAAGAACGATTAATAATAATCTTTATACCTAGAGGAGTTGAATCTCATCCAAACGATTATGTTATATACAAATCGTTTAGTCTAACCTTCCTTAAATATTTTTTAATAAGTTCCAAAAAAATATAATCGTTTAGTCTTTTGAATACCTAGAGGAGTTATAAATTCGAAAATAATTTTTTTTAATCGTTTTTATTGAATACCTAGAGGAGTTATATAAAATTAGTTTTAAAAATAATAATAACGATTAATTATTCAATCGTTTAGCAATCAATTGTTTAGCAATCAATTTTTTAATCGTTTAAAATTACTTTTTTATCGTTAGCATTAAATCGTTTAGCAATCATTTTTTAGCAATTGTTTAGCAATCAATTTTTTAATCGTTTTAGCAATCGTTATTATCTTTTAAAAAAGAAACTTTCGTTATTAGCGAAGAGAATTTTGTTATTATCTTTTAGAAATGAAACTTTCGTTAATAATAACTTTGCTATTTTTAACTTTTTTAATATTTTTTTCATTTGCTAATTCTAAAACTTCCGTTATTATCTTTTTAATTCTAAAAAATAACTAATTAAATGCATGTCGTTATGGACTACATCAATGTTTTTACCCTTGTTCTCTCTTTTTATGGACTAACGAAAATAAAAAATTAATGAAAGTTATCGTTATGCATAAAAGATAATTCAAATAACGATAAATCAACTATTTCCATTTATTTATGAACAATCGTTATAGCTTAATAAAATATCGTTATAGCTTTAATCAATATATCGTTCAACTATTGTTATATATCTATGAACTATCGTTATAGATGAATAAACTAACGTTTAGTTCTTCAACTAACCTATTGTTATGGACAGTACAAGTGTGTAAGACACTTTTCTGAAAAAGTGCGGGAATATTCGGCTTTTTATGGTCAAAACGTTGAAATTGCCCAAATAACTCCTATGGTGTTAAAACTTACCCAACTATCTAAATTTTAGAATTAAATTGTCTAGATAAAAATTTCTCCCTTTTAACTTTGTGAGCTAATATAATTAAATAGCTCACGCCTTTGTTCTATTAGGTTAAGAAATGGAAAATATGAACCCCCATGGATTTGTTAATTAAGAGAGAGAATATAATGCTGGGATAGAGAGGCATGGAACAATGACTTTAATTTGAGAAGAAATTAAAATCTAAAATGTGAGGAATAGGCAGTAGGCCGGCTTGCTAGCAGGCCAAATATTAGGTAGATTTTATTGTGTTTGAAAGGCCAAAACAAAATCATATCGTGGAAATTATCACAATTTCGTTGGGACGGTGTGACATGCCCTGCATATATACTAATTTGAATTTGACTTCTGTATCACCTCTATTTTAATAACACTATTTTATTAGTTAGGTATATGTAATGTTTCTTTTAAAATCACTTTGATATTGACATAATTAGTAGCACTGTAGACATGAGATGCAATAACAATTGCGATATCAAAATAAGGACTTACCTTTATATGTTTCCATCTCGATCCATCTCTCAATATTTTGTGGAAAAAGACCATGTTTGTATCCGAGTATGTTTAATTTCTTTTCACGAAATATATATTGAAATTTCTCCAATCCAACATTTGGATAATTAAACGTAACAGCCAATTAAGAAAGGTATACATTATTATATTTTAAAATAGCTACTTCTTATAAGCTATATATGATGCAACATTAAATTTTATATATCTTAACGGATGGATCGAGCTCTTCATTCCCCAAAAAAGAAGAGAAAAAACAATGAGCAAATGCCCCTTCAGTTGGCACGCACACGTACATGTTCTCATTTAAAGAACAGAGATAATATATTTAAAGAAAAAAAGAAAATCTCAAAAAATTGGACGAAGAGCCCTGCCTCCAGCTGGGTGGTGCTTGGCATGTAAGAAATGCCTGCAAGATTTAAAGAGAGAAGCAATTTGCTTATAGAAATGAGGCTTCTTGAATCTCTTACCAATCTTGATCTTCAACTTAAACATCTTCACTCTCAGCCATGAAGGCCTTCTTCGAACATCATCAGCCTTCTGCATAGCCTTGTAGATCAAGAACTGCGCCCGTCGATGCTTCATTTCTTCTCCATCTTCATTATCCATCTTTGAATACGCATATGCTCTGTTAACAACACCCATTTTAATTTTCTCTCTCAACTCTCAACTCTCAACTCAACAAATATATATATATATATGGATCTCTCTTGATATATATATCGATCACAAACTTTTATTTTATTTGCTCAGATTTTGGAGTTTCGTGATCTATTTATAGTGGAATGAAGGCTACAAATTGGAGTGACCCAAGTGTATTAAACACTGCATGTGCGCCCGCCCATATTTTCTTATTACTATTATTATTATTATTTTCGATCTCTTCAAAATAGTTATTGTTATTGGGTTGAATTTTAGTAGCTAGGAAACTGAGCTGGCCAATAAGGTAGACAAAATGTGGGCATATATGAATTTCAATAATTCAATTATTTACTTCTGTATAGGTCACCTTTTTTAGCAAGATTCTACAAACATGGTATCAATTATGTATATAAAATAAACACTAGTGAATGATTGACTCTAAAGGCTAATTTTAGAAATGGTTTTTTTAGACTATAAGTTCAACAAATTTCATGTTATTAATTGCTACTACCAATTATATACAAGCAAAAAAACTAGTAGAACACTGCACAACATAGTTCCATCTTAACTATTTTTTTGGTAACTGATTATTATATGAGAAGGTTAGTTGGTGACAACCCTAGCTAGTTTTAATATTGGCTGTAGAATTATTAAAATTAAGAGATTCAACTCATGTTCATTTAAAATAATGATATAGGCCATTTTGATTGAGAATTATCTTTATAATTCTGCCAAACCTGATACAAATAATTAACTAATTAAAAGAATGCCATTTTATTATTTTCAGTGTTCACAACTATAATTTTCAGTTAAATTAATAGAAGATAAAAAAAGAAACTTACTGTTAAAATCTATATGAATAAATAATTACTCATTATTACATCACAAACAACAACAACAAGAACAAGAACAAGAATAATAATAATAATAATAATAATAATAATAATAATAATAATAATAATAATAATAATAATAATAATAATAATAATAATAATAATAATAATAACAATAACAATAATAATAATGGGCAGGGCGGCGGCATTCTTAATAGAAGGATAATAGGTGAGCAGATTTATGCGATTAATGAATAATGATTAAACAAGCGATGCAAAATTAAGTCATCCAACTAACGTCATTCTCCTCTTCATTATTTGGTTATATTGCTAGACTTGTGACTTCTGACATCATGAGAAGGTGAAGGTGCAGTGCCCCCCCAAAGTCAACGAACGCAGCATAGGTCCCAAGTCCCACCACTCTCTCTCTCTCTCTCTCACACACACACACTCACTCAGAGAGAGAAAGAGCCATCGATGTTCTTGTGTTTTAGAAATTAGAATCAAACCAATGTATTAGCTAGTCCAGGGCCAAAAGGACGAATTGATGAGTTGAGGCCATGCCTTTTTCCATAGTCAACTGCAATTATTTTGTTATTATGTGGAATTAGATTATCACCTATAATATAATAAGGGGGGGGGGGGGGGGTAGCAATAGCATATGCTGCTGCCGGCATTTTTTTAAGCGCCGCTACTTTAATTTTTGTGATTTAAAGGACCGGACGACCTCATATTCCCTCTGTAGGGGACGGCCCTGTCTTATGCCATTTTCTAAAAATGTTTTATTATTATTTTGGGAAAATTCCTTCTTCAGTCTGCACCACCTCTTCAACTCCATCTCTCATCCGTGCCGGAACTTTGAAAACGCTGATTCATAAATTATGATTACAAAAACATAAATTCAATCCGACAGATTATATAGTTGGTTAAACGCGTTCCTGATGCTTCAAACCCAAAATTTCCTTAATTTGAAAGCAATATAAATTGAATGAGGAATAATGAATTCAAAAACTAAATGATTTCATCGCAGATTGTATCAAATGTAGGTTGTTAATCCTTGGACGCAACATACTTGTATGTATGTTTAAAATTTTAAAACTAATTATTGTATTGACAAACTATGGAGGGAGTTTGGACAGGGATAGGATCCCCGAGATGGAGTTAGAAATTGCATGGTTACGAGGGCAGAAGTGGTTGTGGAGAATGAGAAGTTGGAGGAGAAGATAAAAGAGCCCAACCAAAATCATTTTGGCTTTCGTGGTAAATGAGTTTTAATTTTATTTTTAAAGTCCAAGGCAAGTTCAGTCAGCATGCGTGTGTTAGATTTTTCTTCAGGATGTTTTAATCGTGCAAAAAATTGATACATAAGTATTTTGATATAATTGTATGAACTTTGAACAATGAATTATTTCAGTTAAAATGCATAAATACGAAAGATAACGAACAATTTTCCTTATAATTATTCATAAAAAAAGAAAAAGAGGACAGGTTGAAACTATGAATTTACACAAACAAGTGTAGCAGTGATAGTAATTTATTTCACATATGATTCAACTGTAACAAGTATTACGGCTTGTACCTTTACAATCCCTGTGTTTGCCTCCATTTTTCAGAAAGGCTGACAGTTATATTATAGATGGAAAGATCAAAACTCACACGTTAGCAGATCTACAGATTACAGTACAACAACGAGCAGCTTGTTTTAACCAACAGATCCTTCCAGCTTCAAGCTCATGAGCTGGTTCACCTCAGCTCCAAATTCATCTGGGAGTTCATTGAAGACGTCCCGGCAGAAACCAGAGATCATGGCAGCCATAGCTTGCTCATAGTCAATACCTCTTTGTTGGAAATAGAATAACTGATCTTCACCAATTTTGGATGTTGTGGCTTCATGTTCAATGCGAGCACTTGGGTTTTTTGTCTGTTGACACAACAAAAACGTTAAAGGAGACACCAGCGTATGTTCTAGTCATTACCAGACTTTAAATACATCTATGAACATTACTATCTTTCTACTCTGCTATGACCGACATTATGAAAATGGAAAACACCAAACATTAGATATATCATCAAACAATCTTAATTCAGCTAAATTCCGTTGTTCTCTTCATGAAACAGTATCATATTTACAAAAGCTTCCAGCATCAATGTAAGAATTATTGGGAAAACCAAAGCCCGAAAACAGACTCTGCTAATCATATTTCATGGATGTATAACACGAATTGGTGAGATTTATTACCCAAAAGATGAAAAACATACTATAGAAATGAAACATTCTCTAGGAAATTATAATTTGTTTAATCTTGTTATATAGACCAAATCCAATTATGAAGATAAGAAACAACCATTTATCGCGGTACAATCAATCTGATCTGAGTATCTGACTAAGGAAATTGCTGATAAAACAAAGGGCAACACACAAATGAAGAAACATATCTTATTGCGAAAAAGGGATATACAAAGAATTTACCTGAATGTAAGGATAAGTGTTGGCAGCAGCATTGTCTCCAATGAGCATTGAATCACACTGCGAGGAATTTCGAGCATTATCTGCATTGGACATTACTTGTACAAGACCCCTATAGCAATTTCTTGAATTTCCAGCTGAAATTCCTTTAGAAATAATCCTACTTCTAGTATTCTTCCCCTTGTGTATCATCTTCGTCCCTGTATCAGCCTGTTGATGGTTATTGGTCAACGCCACAGAATAAAATTCTCCAACAGAATCATCACCCTCCAAAATAACACTCGGGTACTTCCAAGTGATAGCAGAACCAGTCTCCACTTGTGTCCACGAAATCTTTGATCGAGGCCCAGCACAGAGTCCTCTCTTGGTAACAAAATTAAATATCCCCCCTTTCCCCTCCTCATCACCTGCATACCAGTTCTGAACCGTGGAATACTTGATTTCAGCACCAGCATGGCAGTACAACTCCACCACTGCAGCGTGCAACTGATTCGTATCGTAAGAAGGAGCAGTGCAGCCCTCCAAGTACTCCACAAAACTCCCTTCCTCAGCAACTATCAAGGTTCTCTCAAACTGTCCCGTCTCCATGGCATTTATCCTAAAATACGTCGATATTTGCATAGGACACTTTGTATTCTTCGGTACATACACAAAAGAGCCATCACTAAACACAGCCGTATTCAAAGCAGCATAAAAATTATCATCAGCAGGCACCACTCTGCCTATATACTTCTTAATTAAGTCCGGATACTTCCTGATAGCCTCTGAAATCGAGCAAAAGATTACCCCGGACTTCTCTAAAGTCTTCCTATGAGTAGTCGCGATGGACGAACTATCTAGAACGACATCAACTGCGACATTAGCCAATCTATTCCTTTCATTCAAAGGAATCCCAAGCTTATCAAAATATTTAATCAGCACAGGATCAGCCTCATCAAGACTATTTAAAGTCGGCTTCTTCTTGGGCTCCGAAAAATAACAAATATTTTGGAAATCAATTTTGGGGTACTGATTGTCAGACCAAGCGGGCTCTTTCAATTTAAGAAATTTCTCATAAGACTTTAACCTGAACTCCAACATCCAATCGGGCTCCTCTTTTCTTGAAGAAATTAACCTAATAGTTTCTTCCGAAAGCCCCTTAGGAATCGCGAAAGAATCAATTTCTTGCGTAAAGCCCCACTTATAATCTCTTTTCAAGAATTTCTGAAGTGGGTCATCGTCATGCGATGATGAGTTTAAGGATTTATTATTACCTGGGGAGTCGACGGTGGTCTTGGATTCATATCCGACGTCAGCCCTAATCTTGAAGGAAGTTCTTGAATTAGGGTTTCTGAAAATGGGGGATTTTAGAATTGGATGGAATAAAGGTCCCTTGGGGAATTCGGAAACGTGCTGCGACGAAAAGGGAGAAATTCCGTTGGTGAGAAGCGAAGCCATGCGATGGGATGTGGTGGCGTAGAGCAGAGTGTTGAATTTGTAAGTTCAAGATGGAGGAGGAAACATTCGAGTCTCGAATTTAGTTTTGTCGCAATTTGTAGCAGCTTAAGCCGACTTTCATTTCATAAATTTGAGTTATTTATGTGGCCATTGCTCCTTTAGATTTTTCGTTAATGTCGTATGCTCACCACGTGCCCTCATCCCTTCAGAATTTTGATGGATAGATGCCATTTTTTCTATTCCAATTTACACAATTAAATTTATAATTTTAATAATACAGCTTATAAAAATTAATTACTCCATAACATAAGCAATAATTACATTTATCAACAATATATTAAAAATTATAAAATAATTAATTATTTAAAGATTTAATACATAAAATTAACTGATTTTTTTTTAATTAGGTGGAATCAATTCTAATCGATCATTATAAATGGAACACCAATTGAACTATTAAATCTGGAATAGAAAATTTCACATGCTATCACTAAAAATATTACTGTTTATCTATCTATCTATAAGTCTTAACTGGTTTTGGATTCTCTCTTTTCTTTTGGTTCCGATTCGGATTTCGGAACGGCCAGTTTATTTTGGGTGTGTCATGTGTGAGTTTGTTTCTTTTATTTGTGCCCCACTATTTATTTGTTTATCATTTTATAATTTTTTTCTTTAATTTTAGTTGTTTTATTTTCTCTGTTTCATTTAATAATTATTAATTATAGTTGATTTTATCACAATTAAATTTTATAGTTCTTTTTTTATTATTCAATTTTTAGTTATATTTCATTACTTCACACATGTAATTTATAATGTGTTTTTTTTTTTAATATATGATATGTTCTAGAATGGGAAGACCTAAATCCGAATATATTAAATTATTTCCTAATGAATTAACTCAAATTTTATCAGGTTGAATTCTTAAGATTATGTGGTTATAATATTCTCCATTGTGATTAGGGATGTCAATCGGGCTAACCCGTTTCGATTTCGGTCCTATTCGGTTAAAATTTTATTCGAGCTCAAAATCTTCGACTCTAACCCTAACCCTTCGGTTTTCGGGCTAATCCGTATTAATTTATTCTTGAAATAAATTAATACGTGAAAAATAAGATAAAATGAAAAGAACATGACAAATACAAAATTTAATTAAGATCAAACTGTATCAAATGAAAGAAAACAAAAATAAATGACATGAAAATGACAATAATGTTCAATCATAATTTGTTCTTCCAAAAATAATCATTTTAAACTACACCACAAATCTATTTATAGTTTAATCTTCCATCTAATTTGAAGTACAATCTTCTTCTACTTTAACAATATTTGAAGCCCTTTCAACTTCATGTTTGATTCCATCTTCAAAATATTTATCATTTATTAAAAGAAATAATAATATTATAAATTAAATAACTTAAAACATGATAAATTATAATAACTAGTTAGTCTAAATAAATATAGGTAGGGATGTTAATCGGGCCAACCCGTTTCGGTTAAAAAAAATTTCAAACTTATAACAGAGAATCCCATCCGCCAAATTGCCAAAAAAGTGTTTTACAAAAACTTGATGTGTATCGAGTCAAATTAATGGTTACATGTATATGCTAAGATTAGGTTTTATTTGTGATATAGAATAAGCAAAAAAAATAGTAATTTTGTCGATGGGTGAAGAGAAAATAACTCCACATCTGGCATCGAAAAAATATAATGGTTTAACGGAGATGCTATAAACATGCAATCCAACGCTGCGGTCAAGATTCGATTAATCTCACAAAAACGTACAGTTTTGCGCCAACCACCCCTTTATTTTTTCATATTTCTATTCCATCTTTATTGGCGTAGATTGATTCAGAGATTCCTGTAACAGAAACACACACTCTTTAGCACAACTGATTTCTGTTTTAGTTTTTTCCTATATTTCTTCATATATTATTACTACTTTTTCTTCTTCTTCTTCTTGAAAATCATTGTAGAAACAGAAAGTGATACGTTAGAGACAGAATTTGAGGCTATATATTATCAGGTTCATCCGTTATCTCGAAGCCTTAACAGAGGTAGCTAGCTAGATAGCTAGGTTCTGATTTTTAATGCAGTTTGCTCTTTCAATTGTGGATCTCCCACCCAGCTCCAATCCCTCTCATTTTTAATTAGTTGATTATATTATCAATATTTGTTTTCTGTTGGGTTAGGAGATTGAGAAACGTACATGTATGTATTTACGGTGAAGCATGCATTTTGAAAGTTAATGCAAGTATTGATGCTATGATGCGCAATAATTAATGATGCGACGTTAACTAATTACTAATTAGACGTGTTTTGTATGTAGAGAGGTGACAAGCACCTTTCTTTTGCCAAGAGGCTTCGATCCATTCGACGCAGAGTACTCTTTATCTGGTAATCAATTTATCAACTTAATTATAATTCAAATATCGTTAAATTAATTGGATCTATAATCTCTGATCATAAGTGATAACATGTTACATTATGTATCTTTTGCTACATCACTTGCACATGCCAATAATTAATTTAGTGTTATATATCTCCCCCAAAGGCCAAAGCATTCATTTTCCATCTGCAGCAGTCCCAATAAATGAATAGATTGTCTGAGGCTTTCATTTTAAGGAGAGAAGAAGCCAGAAATTAAGTAATCACCCTTTGCTTGGCAGGTTTCATAGCATTGCGATAAAAATGAAAAAGAAAAGGAATAAATTGTTATCATATATATATTATACAATAGTAAGTAGTTGAAATGAATTTTGCAGGAGAAATTATTGAATTGAATTGAAGTTACTGTGCGTGCATCAATTGTGTGGTGTGGTCATCTAGCTAGGTTATTGAGATGACGGACGTTTCGGCGAAGCGAAAACGCGGGCGTCCGCGCAAGGACAGCAATCTGTGCAGAGAAGGAGGCAGCAGCTTAGAAAATGCAACTAGTTTTATGAAAAGTAGTAGTACTAGTGTACAAGTTCCTCATGATGAAGGCAAGAAATGTGAAGAAGATTGCGAGATGGGGAGCATGGTATACGGCGTGGTAGAGGGTTCATTCGACGCCGGATATTTGATATCCGTCAGAATTGGCAACAACCTGGCACCTTTCCGCGGAGTGGTTTTCCAGCCGCGGAAAGTTGTGGCGGTGACACCAGCAAATGATGTTGCTCCGCAGGCTAAGATGTATGAGAGGAGAGAAATCCAAGTTCCGGTTGTTTATGATAATAGTGGTTTAGTTGAAAAGCAGGGTGCAGCAGTAGCACCCCCTAATTACTCTGTGGGGAATCTGAGGATGGTTGAAGAAGACGAAGTTATGCAGGCGTTTGAAGTGTCTAAGAAGAGTTTATTAGCAAGCAATGGAAAAGAAAGCAGCATCCCTCCATCATCTCCTCCTAATCTCTACTACAATGAAAACCTCTTCACCGATCAATCGCAACCAAAGACAACCCCCAATCTAAAGTTAGACTTGGCTTTCACTACTACTACTGCTGCTGCTGCTGCTACTGGATCAGGAGGAAGCCACAAGGAGAACACCAACATCGGCTACCATCAAGCCCTGGTGGCTGGGAATCCTCTGCTGCTGCCTCCAGACCTCATAGGTGATTTCATCATGGACAAACCTAAAACCCCTCCCCCTCCAAACAACAACAATAATAATAATAATAATAATAATAATAATAATAATAATAATAATAATAATAATAATAATAATAATAATAATAATAATAATATGGAGGTCCAATCCAGATTTGGTGGTGCTGGTTCTAATGTTGATGCCATCACCAATGCTCACCTAGAGCTTGCTACCCCGCACAGGATTGCTGACATGGATTTCCTTCTCACCAACGCCAACCAATGATTCATACTGCTAACTAACTAATTCATCCAATAATGTAATGTCTTTGATGTTGCTGCATCATCCACCTTTTTTTTTTTCCTTCTTCTTTTGCTCTGCACGGCAGTTTCCTTGTTCTTCTTTCACATTTCTTTATAACGTACGTGTGCTCCATTATTGGAAAATCACTACTTCAATTCAATCCTATTGTATCTACTATATACTGGATGCTACGTATATTTCCTTTGCATATATAATTACGGAATTATTATTATTAATTTATTATTATAAACGTATAATTTATACTGATAGGATAAAATAGGATGAAGATCAAACAATGCAGCTCGCATCGATCGTTAACCATTAATGTCGATTTATAATGGACTGCGAAGAACGCCCGTAATACTTTCTTTTGAGATAAATCCTTAAAATGCATATAAATTTTATATTTGGTCCGACAAAGTAATATTTAGATCACATGAAATTTCCTCATAAACTAATATTGCACTTTCAAATTATAAGTTTTTATTATAATTTTTTTATTCAATTTAATTTTTTTTTTAATTTAGTTTAATTTCATGATTGTTTCTTCCCATCCAATTAGAATTTATAATTAATTTTTAATATTTAATTTTCACTTATCGATTAATAGTTCATTATTATGGTTGTTTTTTTTTTCAAAATTATGTTTTATAATTTTTTAATTCATTTTTTATTAATAAATGTTGACTGATTATTTATATTATAATTAATTTTTATTTTATAATAAATATTATTAAAATTATAAATTCCACAGTGAAATACGAAAAGTTGGAATAATAAACTTTAACTCGTATTAGATAATCGCAAAGCCTTTATTGATCAGTTGCTATCTAGTTATTTTTTTAATTAACATGAACTGCATTTCATCTTATTTTACCAAAACTAAAAATAATTGTGAGATAATTAACTAGTAGAAAATAGAAATATAACTCGATAAATATACCAACATCTAATCTAATTGCTATAGAAAAATATCGTAAATAACAAGAGGTTTTTGAGTATCGATTACAGAGAGATTTTGGTATATGTGTGTTCTCATAAAATAGGTTGATGTTGAATTCTCTCCATTCTACTTTTTTCATCATTATCATTCGTAGTAGTAGTAGTGTTTTGGCCCTTCCTTTCCTCCCCCATTTGCTCCTCCGGCGATATATATCGATAAAATTGTGGTGAGTGATTGCTCCTCCGGCGAGTTGAATCTGAATCGAGATGGATATAATATCTCAATTGCAAGAAGAGGTGAACACAATAGCATCTATTGCCTTCAACACATTTGGGACGCTTCAAAGGGACGCGCCGCCGGTTCAACTCTCCCCTAATTACCCGGAGCCGCCGCCTCCTAACCCCGTCGAAGACGCCGCTAATGTCTCCGAACAACCCAAACTTCTTAGTGCCGAATTGGTCAAAGTAGCCAAACAGGTTTCTTTCTCCTTCATTTTTATTGCTACAAATTTTCCAACCTCTTCGTATCCGTTCATTTATTATGATTGTAGTTAGTTAATTCATGTTATCTGCTGGTGAATTTGCCTTCATTTGAACCCTGATTTCCAATGAAAGGTGAGTAATTGGTGATCCAATCAGAAGAAAGAGGATTTAGGGTTAGGTTGTGTTCCTCTGCAATTAGATAGAATGAAGAGAGTTTTCTTAGTCCTCAATTCAATATTGTTAGTCTTCTGGTGAACTCTATACCATTTCAAACTCCTCTTTTCACAGTTTGATGCTTTGGTTGCTGCACTTCCATTGTCTGAGGGTGGTGAAGAAGCTCAACTACACAGAATTGCACAACTTCAGGTATGAGTTTGTTCTCTTCCAAAATTATTTACCGTCTTTTAAATAAATTTTTTTAAAAAAAATTACGTGGCTAAAAAGAAAGATGCAAATTACTACCAAGATAGAGTAAAGTGCATTGCGTGTCCTACCATCCCAGTGTGAATCTGTGATGCTATTTAATTTGCTAATCGAAAGAATCAATTACAGGGTGAAAATGATGCCATAGGGCAGGAACTTCAAAAGCAACTGGAAGCTGCTGGTAAGATCTCTTACTTCTTCCTAGTAGAAAAACTATGGCAAATGTCAGGATTCAAGTTTTATATACGTACATAAACTAGATGAAGTTGGTTCTCTCACTGTATGGCACAAAATCCTGCTTGCTGTTGATGGTTTAGTTTCTCTTCTTTTTAAAGAATGACAATCAATGTGGCAGAAAAGGAGCTGAGGCAAGTCCAGGAGTTGTTTGGCCAAGCAGCAGATAACTGCTTCAACTTAAAGAAACCAGACTGACTTGAGGGATAGCACCTAATGACAATTTAACACAGTTTATTTTTAATATTAAAATGTCTTTTACTTCAGGAATGGGTGTTTTCGTTGTGCTTTCATTTGAACTCTTGATTAAATAAAATTGGTACCTAGTTCGATGAAAACTTACAGTCGAATCAATAGATATGTTGGGTTGCCAGATTGTTTGCCCAAAAGATATGGTTCTTTGTATAATTTTCTTTTACATTTAGACGGCTTTTGCTTAGCTCTCTAAAATAATGTATGAGTACTGAGTAGGGATGTCAATTTAAGGTCGAAAAATTCTAGTCCGAAAAAAAAAATTAACTGAACGGGCTGAACTGGTCGGGCTGGCGGGCCAAATGGGCTGACCCGGTCGGGTTATGGGTTGGCCTGTTGGGCTGACTTGACAGCTTCCGTTGTTTTCGTCATAACTTTTTCTAGAAAATTTTGATTCACAGATGGTCGAAGGCATTCTTTCCAAAAATATATTATGCATTCATAGATTCCAAGTATACTGAGAGTTATGAATTTTTAAAGTTACAACTAATAGTAAATGAGACTCATTTAATCATGTAATTTTTCATTAAATGTTATATTTTCATTTATGACATATATTATTGCATTTATCAATGTTATTATTGCATTTACATCGATGATAGAGCATATTTGTTGTGATGTAATTTGAAATTTTTATTTTTGAAAAAATAAAGTAAGGTTGAACATTATTATAATGAAATATACTTAATTTTGATTTTTTATTTATTACTCAAATGTTCTTAGCGTGTGATGTTAATTATATTAGTTTTACTATTTTTTATTTTCTCATATCTTTTTTTTACTAGCTAGTATTATTTATCATGTTTTAAATTATTTAATTATATAATATTATAATATTGTTATTTTTTTAATAAATTAGGAAGAATTTAAAAATGAAATATAAACATAAAGTTGAATAAATATTATTGTTGAAATAGAAGAAGATTGTATTTCAAATTAGATCGAAGATTGAGTTATAATTAGATTTATGATTTAGTGTGAAATTGTTATTTTTGAAAGAACAAATTATGATTGAAGATTATTGTTATTTATCATTGGATGTACTATTGAAATATTTATTTAATGCACTTTGATGCTAATGAAATTTTATATTCGTCATATTTTTTTTAATTTATGTTATTTTTTGTGTATTTATTTTAAGAATAAAAAAATTCGTTAACATGCCGGCCCGACAGACTAGTCAAAATATCGAAGGGTTAGAGCTAAGGATTTTCAACCCGAATTTTTTTTTAACCGAATAAGCCCAAAATCGAACGGATTGGCCCGATTGACATCCCTATGTATGAGCTTATAATCATTTCTCCCGACGAGGAGCTATTTATCAAAATACTGGGTCTAAAATTAGTTTTCAGCACATAAGAGATTGTATGCACTACACAGATTCTTCAAATCAAATTTAGCAAATAAAATAAAAACAAACGTCACGGAAATTAATAAACTCCATTGAATATTTCTATGAACTGTGTTCGGAATTGAGCACAATTTATTTTAAGCCGGTACAAAAACGCACGACAATTATCTATAGCATACGTTATTTAATCATTAGTTGCATGGGCAATACAAGGACCTAACGCATCATATTCATATATGATACTAAGGGAGAATAATATGCCCCTTTGCATGCTGCACTAATTTTATATAGAAATAAAAAACAACAATCTTTGATCATAATTGTCCCATTCTTCACAGCAGCAAAATCACAAATGCTAGTTAAAACATTCTCTAGGCCAAAAACTTTAGAAGCAATATCTCAAAAAAAAAAATGACCAGGGCAACCATACAATCAACCACGGCAGTGCCCGCACAGATTGGACAGATACAAAGTACAAATGAAGGCATAAAATAACCATGAAATTAGGAAGTAGTTATTCCGTTCCTGTTAAATAAAAGATATGCAAGTTCATAGAAAAACAGCGCCAAATTTAGTTCATCTTAACTACTCAATTCAGTTGAAAACACTATCTAGCCAAAAGAAGTCTAGCACATTCTGTAACTGCTATAATCACACACCAAACCAACGACCATCCCAATACTGATCATCTCTGTTGCTGCTGCTATACCCAGAAGCTGCTGTGCCTCCTTCCATCACCACAGATCACTGCACAACAATACTTGATAAATACATGATATAGCTGATATATGAATTATCATCAAATTGAACTAGGACATTTTCGACTCAGAATTAGAAAGTAATGATCTTACAAGAAAGTACATTCTAGTTCAAATGTAATATTACAAAAGTTTTAAGTTTAACTAAGGGTGTGCAAAACCGAACCAAACCAAGCTATTTGGTTCGGTTAGTTTGGTCATTTTTTCTTTAATTTTGGTTTGGTTTTGAATATTAAAACTAAAATATAGTTTGGTTTGGTTTCAGTTTAAGTAAAAAATATTTTGGTTGAAACTGAACCAACCAAAATTTATATACTATAATTTATGATTTATAATTCTAATATTAATTATACCTAAATTAATAAATTTAAAAGGTATTATATACCTAGATAATATTAGTAATTCTAATATTTAGTTTCAATTTTCTAGTTTTAGAATTTTTAAAATATTTACTTATTTAATATATCGTTTGCTATCTATTGAGTGCATGTTATTTTCTTTAGATATAATTGTTTTGGAAAAACAAAAATAATCATTGAAAATTCAGTTAAATCAAAAACCAAACCAAACTAACCTAAGAATTATGGTTTGGTTTTGGTTTGGTTCGATTATATATATTATTTTGGTTGGTTCAGTCTGAATTTTTTCAAGAAATTTTTTATTTGGATTTGTTAGTTTGGTTTGGTTTTGCACCGAAACAACCATTTGCACATCCCTAAGCTTAACTGACAAAAGCATAAGCATGGATGTCAAGAATGTGCAGCCAAATATCTAGAAAGAAACTGCATAAAGGACCACTTGAAGTTGATAAAGATAAACCTAAAAGGATGAAAAGAGCCTCATGCAGGTGACCACATATATATATAGTAATATTTTAGTTACAGGTTCACATATATACCTGAGGCTGTTGCATCATCTGCTGTTGTTGTTGAGGCGGGGGTGGGTAGTTCCCATATCCGGGATATCCTGCATAGTACAAGCTAGGATCCTGTGCTGCAGGAGCATACCCATAGGTTTCATATCCAGGGGCATATCCATAATATCCACCACTCCACTGGTTCGCGTCGGTCTGTGGCTGGAAATTTAGACAGATGAGTGTCCTGCCAGTAAAAAGTAAACTAGGATTCTGAAATGGTAAAGAGGTGATGAACCTGTTTGTTTGAAGGGCTACGACCCCATGACAGACGAATACTCTGTCCTCCCAACTGGGATCCATTTAGCACCCGAAGAGCATCTTCAGCACAGCTTCTGTGATTATGCATATAACATTAGAAGACTGGAACATCTAAATCCTTGACAGCTAACCAACAGAATAAACAACTGACAAAGTTCTCAAATCACCTGTCAGCAAATTGGACAAAACCACATCTTTTGCCTACAGGTATCTTTACATGGAGCAACTGGCCATATTGTCCAAAGATCTGCTTTAGAAGCTCATCAGTTACATTGGAGTCCAAATTTCCGACAAAGATCTGCCAAGAAAAAACAAAACCATGAATAGAAGTTACTTTTCTCTTAGAGAGAGAAATAACACAAGTCAATCTTCTCCGAATGTACTGACAGTTGTGTTAGTTGGATCATCCTCACTTGGAGTTCCTTGTGAAGACTGGTACGAGGCTGCAATTCCAACACAGTTAGGTAAGGAAAGGGGGAAATAGTTCAGCGAAGGGAGCCGAGCAATGGGGATGTATCTCTTGAATAAAGTATAAGAGTAGCATTCTATCAACTAGATATATAAAAATGCATCCATTGAGAGACTAACTCCAGTTTACTAAATCACAGAATCATATAACATACACACAGTCACCAGACTCAATCTGGACAGAAAATCAAGTAAACCTCCTAGAGTAGGTTTCAGTGGCAATAATGAACGCGAAAAGAATAAGGCAACATGTATTGCAACTCAGTTTGAGGCAAAATGGACCAATGACTACAAGCATCATAAACAGAATGAATGGAAGAAAAGGAAAAACTTTGTGTAGTTTCTTGAGTTGACACATTCATTTCTACATTTTACTGTCCAACTTCATATAATTTTAAGCCCTTAGCCCAGTAACAAATAATCCAAATCATCAATGTAGATTGTCCCAGTCTTAATATCAAAGCAAGCATACCAACATCTGACCTCTAAGGTGGAGTATCCACCGTGGAGAGGTATATTTTAGCCTCAATGTGAAAGAGGCTTATTTTTCTGTTGTTTCAGCAACGTGAAACGTAAACAAATCTTTAGAAATATTTGGGATTTGTACAGCACTAAAGAGATCTAAACTTCGCAAAATACCATCCTAACGGTTTAGCCTTGGACACTAAAAAGAAAGCGAGAAATTGTAGAATAGAAGCAACTGAACCAAATGAGAAGACAGCTTGACAATTGTATAAAGTATTTGTTGCTGCACACACCATTGAAATCTGCGTACTGTAAGCAGTTTCACTGCCCTTAGATCATCGCCCACTCTCCATGGTGAGCCTTTTCTAACAGGAGTAGATACATTTATAAATGCTTGGAGATAACAGGACCAGAATAAAAAAAAAAAAGAGAAAATCTAATAATTATCTAATGGCACAAAGGAAAGTGGTGCATGGAGACAGAGAGTTAAAGTACTGCGGCTGTAATTAAAATTGAATATTAAAAGGCTTGAACAAAAATGTAATGACTGGGAGCTTAGAAAGTAAAAGGACTGCTGGAGGAAAGAAATTGAAATTTGTAGAAATATTAATGCCTGAAGGAACCAAAACGTAAGAAACATAAAAATAAAACTGACCTACACAAAACCAGGCACTAAAAGGGTTATCATTTCAGCTGAAATTGGCTCCAGGCCCCTATATGACAGAGCCTCCTGACACCCTGCTTTGAGACAACCGGAGTGTTTTATGAGATTATGCAAGTTTTAATAGCTCAGAACCTAGAACTTTTAAAATACTGGAAGGAAATGACGTCGTAAGCCCTGCTTATCTTCAAGAAATCAAAGAAAGCAACTTAATAGCATTGCTGAACAAAGAGACATCTATACTCCAATTATTCCAAAACAAAATAGCCACCAATGCATGGGAACTGCCAACTTAAAAACAAAGAATCATAACAATTATAATGAAAGATAACAGCATTATTGGGTGTAATTTGGTTTTTGATGCTCTAGAGCCAACCAAAATCTGGAAGGATCATGGATACCTTTGGTCTGACCACCCATTTTTTGTTTGTTAGCAGCCGGGCCAATTCGCATGGGCCTAGTAGAACAGAACCTCCCATTCATCTCGGTCATGGCGCGCAACTGTTCACTTTCATCACCAAACCGCACAAATCCATATCCCTTAGTCCGTCCAGTAACCCTATCTGTAACAACCTTCGCACCTTTAACTGAAGGATAATTCGCTCTAAAAGTTTCTTGAAGCATGTAATCAGTGACATCAGCTGCCAAATCTCCTACAAAAACTGTGTACTCAGGAGCATCGTCACGTTTTTCACCAGCACCCATTGATGCCCAGTTCAATCTGAAGGTTTGTTCAACATTTGGCATCAGGGTGCCATTATAAGTCTGCAGGCTCCTTTCTGCTGCAGCATGACTAGCAAACTCAATGAAGCCATAACCGTCAGATTGGCCAGTTTGCTTGTTGCGGATAACTTTAGCAGCGACCACCTAGAAAAAGAAAGAGATGTAATTATTGCTAAAGAATGTAGAAATAATATGCATTCTCGTATCAAACAAAAGCATAAAAGTTCAACAACCCGACCCTTAACCTCCAAGACTGGGTCTCATTACATCCTAAATGTTCCCCCGCCAAAACCAAACTCCAAAAAACTATTTTGCCAAACCTCCAAGACTGGGTCTCATTACATCCTAAATGTTCCCCTGCCAAAACCAAACTCCAAAAAACTATTTTGCCAAAAATCTACAGCGCAAGGCAATGCTTACTATCCTGGATATGATTTTTTTCGTTAATCACCAAAAGCCAAAACTACATGCTCCAGAATTAACTAAAACCTGAAATACTAACGTTGACGAATTAATTAATACGCACAAAAACAAAACAAAAAAAAGGCAAATATAAGTGCGAGAAATAAAGCCACATAACGAACACTGAAAATGTTCATATAATAATATAGAACTGAAATTAGAACATAACAATAAAAAAATTAACAGATTTCAACAACCCAATGAAAATAAAAATGATTTGCCACTAACAACACACACAAAAAAAAAATTGTAAATTTATTCAGCATCCACGAGCAAAATTGAGTATTTTTAAAAAAACTATTGATTCGAAACCGTTTACTTCTCGGATATGCGACTTTACCTCCCCGGCGGCGGCAAAGCAATTATACAAATACTGCTCGTCCATCCAGTATTGCAGATCTCCGATCCACAGACTCCGAATCCCATCATCCACAATTGCCTGAGTCTGACCCGTCGGCGCCGCGGCGTACTGCTGCGGTTGATGCGGCTGAACAGCGGCAGTCGGAGCCTGCTGTTGTTGGTAGTAGTACCCCGCGGCCGAAGGTTGTTGAGGCGGAGGAACCTGATACTGGGGTTGTTGAGGCTGCTGCGGCATCCACTGCTGAGACGGCTGTTGGGTTGGTTGTTGCTGGTACTGCGGCGGTGGGCCCATTGGAGGGGGAACCATGGAGCTAGCCGGCTGCATCATCGTCGTAACCCTAGATTGGAATTGGGGGGGGGGGGGGGGTGAGCGATGTGAGAGAAACCCTAATTAGGGTAATCGAAGGGAAGATGGGGAAAGAGATGGAAGAGGATACGGAGATATATAGATTTTGAAGGTGCGGTAGACGAGAAGTATTACATTTTATCGATCAGTTTAAATTTATACAACATAAAATACCAGTCATACCCCTAGTGCTTATCGATTTTAATCAAAGGCGGTGGTGGTAATTACTAATTAGGCCCCTAACCCCGTCCCCTTTACGTAATTAAAAGAGCTTTGTTTGTTTTCTTTTTTATTTTTTAATAAAAATTTTCAAATTTTAAATTAGTTATTTTTAATAATAAAAACTTATCTAAATATTTATTTAAAGCGGAGATTTAATATTTGTATAAATCATAGCCTCGAATCATTCATCTCCATTCTCCAATCTCCACCACAACACTATTTATCTCCTAGGCTTTGATATCCTCTGTATTTTCCATATATTATTTTATAAGAAAAATGTCCAAATTAGGCATCTAAAGTTATTGTTATTGTTGACACATTTTGACCATGGCCTTATCGTGATGTCACACTTGTTCCTTTCTCCAGTACAAGTCTAGAACTCTTACCGACAGCGACAGCTACAGCTAAGATTTTTTTTTAGTTTGAGCATTTGAAGGAAAGTTGTAATCTTTGGTTGTTGGGAGTTGTATCTTAATGGAAGAGCATTTGAAGGATCTGTTGGGGAGATATAGAGAACAGTTCGGGTCGGGTCCGGGACTGGGACCGGGATCGGGAACATGCCTAATGAAGATCGATGGAGTGGGGGTTCCATTTATCAAGTCGCTGTACAGAGCTGCTGCATCTCTGTACAGGAGTGATCCCTGGCGGCGGTTGCGACCGGGGCATCTGTTGGGCGTTAGGGTTGGGAAGGACCGGGAGTGGTACGGACGGAAACAGCCGTTCCCTTGCGTTCAATTAATCGGCGGAGACGGCGGGGATTTGGCGATTCATATGTTCCGGTCGGCGGAAGATGCTAGGAAAACGACAGGGGCGCGGGAGACACTGAGGGTTGGAAATGTTGAGTTGATGAGAGTGACGTACGAGGTGGAGTCGTTGATGTTATTGTCGAATAAGCGGATGATAAAGTGTTTGGGGGTGGAGAAGTCTGGCGAGGAAAGGTTCCCGGTGTTCGATGTGGTTCGTTGCCGGAGTTCGGGCGAGCTGGAGTTCAGGAATCCTACGTTTGAGGAGCTGAGGTTTGCGTATGCAGTTGTGATGGCCGTTGGTCTGGTGCATCCGCTGCTCCGGGAAGGGGAAGATGCTAATGCTAATGCTAATCACTCTAGAATCAGAATGCCGCCGCCGTCGTCTCCGTCGTTTCAGCCGTTTATTGAGACTGTGGATGTTCAGTGGCCTGCAGAAATGAATGGGGATCTTGTTGCCGTTACTGTCTCCCATCCGCCCAATCAAGGATACCAGGAGGAGATCCACTTCTGATTCAAATAACAAATTATATACAGTATGATCTGTTTCCTAGAAGAATCCATTCTCATAAATGAATTGTGAGTTGTAACACCAGATCCAATTGTGAGTGCATGATGCATTCGTAGTTTTGAAACAGTGAAGATCCAGTTTTTTTTTATCATTACTCTTTCGGGCAAATCAAATAAATAAAATAATGTAGCCCTCGCTTAATATCAGTGGTTCGAATACACAATTATTACGCTTAAAATGCAATTATGTACGCTCCTTTTGAGCTTTTGATCTTTTATTTTCTTTGGGGATTCTATCTTGAGATTTTTTTAGCGTGTAATAATATTATTTTCATATTTTGTGAAGGTTGCTTCTATTTGGCAATTTGAGTTGATTGGCACCACTAATCTCCACCTGCATTATAAATACATTATTATACTTCCACTCCCACACCACACTCCCATAAACGGAGCAACAACACACAATAAGAGAGAGAGAGAGAATGGAAGTGGCACCATTCCATCATCTGAGTTACAGCTATCTCTTCCCCTCCGCTCAAAACTATGTCCACTGGACTCGGACCCCTGAATCCCACCTTTACTCAGCCGACATCCCAGGTTCATTTCTTGCTTTCTTCTCTTTTCATGAACAAAAAGGATAAAAAATGTGTCGGTTCTCTCAACGTTATGTTTGTTTGATTTGTGAGGAAGGTGTGCGGAAGGAGGAGATAAAGGTGGAGGTGGAGGATTCTAGGTACCTCATCATAAGAACGGAGGCGGCAGAGGAGCCGCACCGGAGCTTCAGCAGGAAGTTCCGGCTGCCAGAGCAGGTCGACGTTAACGGGATTTCGGCGGAGTACGTGGACGGCGTCTTAACGGTGAAGGTGCCAAGATCCTACGTCAGGAGGGGCTTTTTCATTGATCTCGCTGACAGGCCTCAGAGACACGATTTTCTTGCAAGGGCTGCTTAATTATTATTATTATTATTATTATTATTATTATTATTATTATTATTATTATTATTATTATTATTATTATTATTATTATTATTATTATTATTATTATTATTATTATTTTATTAACAAACACCTAGATATGTCATATGTGTGGCTTGGATTTCATTGATTATTAGGTGATTGGATTGTTATTTATGATCGAACTCTTTAAACATAAAAATCTGTAATCCCATAGCTCATTGGTGCTTTTCTGATTGGAACAACTTGTATATGAAATGGTAATAACATATACATAACTGCTCACTCAGATATTGAACATACTACAAAACCCAAGAGAAGGTTTTTGCACGATTTTCTTCACTGGGTACAATCTAAAGACCGGAAACAGAAGAAAGAAAATTGGTTGCAATTTGGCATTTGAATTTAGAGCTTAAAATCTATTATTTCTCTTTCCAAGTGGGAGGATTCCCACTCCTTAACGTCATATGGTTGTCAAAAATCAAAATCAATGTACAGTATTCAATTAAAGTTGCAAGTTGCAAGTTGCCAACTTACTTCCCCAACACGACCTTCACAAAGCTGCAAGTTGCCAATTTACTCAAATCAGGAAATTATTCATGATTTCGTTTATATATTTATCGGCAATTGTTTCAAATTCTAAGGATCTTATCAACCATGCAATGTTAAAAACTACAGAATAATTATAATCCCAATTTGATTTGATCAAACTTAATTAATAATTATAAAATTAAACTAAAGCACAATAAATAGAAAATAAATAAAGATGGTCACCAAAAAGTGAGATGTGAATCTTATGTGTAAAATAATAATGAATCAGAACATTTACAAGTTCTTTAAAATCACTCAACTTACTTCAGTAAGTAAAACTTGCCGTTTAGCATTTTACAAAATGTAAAATGGTATGATGGAAGCAGATCTATAGCAAAGCCAAAAGCAAGTTATTATGATAGAATCATGATTCATGACAATTTTGAGTAACAAATCCCTCCAAATGGCAAGTGTGCCAACCACACTCAAATAACCACACCTAAAACAAGGCAAGAAAGAGGGGGAGGGGGGGCTGCAACCTAGGTTGTAAGGTTCCCTTAGACATGTGTAATGAGTTTGAGTATCTCAACAACCTCTTTCAATCTTCTCTCTGCATTTTCTCTGGCTGTATTCCTCGCATTCCTGCACTCAACACATAAAACTATTTAAGTAATTTGTAATTAACATAGAAAATAGTATATGCTGTGCTGACCTCTTCTCATTTCCTGCCTTCCTAGTCAGTTCTTCGGCAAGGCTGCTCAACCTTTTCAAAAGAGCTGGTGACTTGCGAATAGCTTGGCCTCCGTTTTCGGTTTTGCATATTCTCTTCAGCAGCTCAGAAGCAATGAAATACCCCTCCTCTTTGTTTCTGTTGAGGAAAAATGATCATAAATCTTGCAACACAATGAGCAATACCAACTTGTAGTAATATAATAGTTCAGAGAATGGAATGCACCGTCGGAACTCCAAGAGAATAGTTTCCACACATCCATGAGTCTCAACCAATACATGGGCGAGGGATGGATAGCGGGCAAGATTTCTAAGAGTAGAGAGTGCATGCTTAAGAACTTGTTGATCTGGTATGCTCCGGCTGACAGAGCGGATTAGCTTTAATAAAGTGCCGATGGCCCCAGCAGCAACAAGTTCTTCACAGCATTTTTCAGACAATTCTGTGGCCACATCTGTTTAAGGCACACCAACATTATGATGCACGAACGAGATCTTCAAAACTCAAAAAGCATCGAGCAGAGCATTGTGGTACATCACATAAAGGGGTAAGGAGATAACGAATGCTTACCCAGAGTCTCACATGTATGCAGAATGCCACTGACACTTCTCATATTAAGAAGTTCTGACACTGCTGAAACTAGCCTGTTTATTAAGCGCCTGCTATCATCTACATTTGCAGCAGATTTTTGCATTCTCAATCGCAAATCCAGCAGCTGGTCTCTTGCAACTTTGCGAGCAAGGTAACCTTTCCAGAATGACTGTCAACGGTGAGAATTCAAGATTAGTTGAAGTCAATGACATGGCAGAACCTCAAATATGCAATCCTGATAGTGTTTCTTAACATGGACACAAATGAGGGAGGAGCACAAATCAAATTATTTCCAATTCATACAAAAAGAGGAACCAAAACTTCAGTCATGATAAAATTCATCATTTTCTTATGTTGGAACCTGGTGGAGAAGCTGTACTTTAACAAAGCATCAGCAGAAATAAACAAGGTGTCAAACAATACATCAAAAAAAGTCATTCATCCTCAGTTCCTCACAAAACAAAGCATAATGAAGCATGTGATAATGGAAGATCAATGGTGAAAAGGCCTCACCTGAATCACAACCGCACGATGCTTTTCGTTTCTAGCATTTTGCCTTGCCATCCATCCCCGAACATGCGACTGGACAACAATTGCGTATTTTGATTTCATTCTAACTTGCAGAACATGCCGCCACCATCTTTGCAACTTCAGTACTGATTGAAGGAGAATCCTCAATTCAAGACCTTGGTAGCTGTACTCTGTGAATTTTATAGAACAGAAAGCTCCTGCATTGAAACATATTCAAGACAATTGCGGTTAAACCAAGAAAAGTCACATAAAGAAAGCCTTCATTAAGAGAAAATTTACCTAGAAGTCTTCTCCTAGTGACCTGCCCTCTAATAAAACATTGAATATCAACAGCAGCACGCCTTTGAGAAATGAATGAATGACGACAATTAATGCAACGAAAAGCACGTTGGATCTTTATAGCAGCATCCTTCTGAAGCAATAACTCCTTTCTTTGCATCCACCCTCGACAGAAGCTCTGGGCCAACATCAACAAATAACACTCATTATAGATTCAACATGTGGACAACCAAGATAACTTTTTTTTACACCATGTGGAAAGGAGAATTAAACTTAGATATAGGAGTGTAAAAATCCATGTGGACTGTCAGCTAGGCTATATTATAGAACTCTTATGACATTTGCATTGAGAGAAACAAGTTTCCAAGGTGGAAGCACTTAAAGTTTGGCAACATTTTAGTCTAACAACGAGCTGGAATAAAATGCTAAAGTAATCAATGGCCTGATACATCTAAACAATGTGTTCCAGCAGAAAGATAAAGATTATAAAGTTACTATAACTCTTCTCAGTGCAGCAATGGAAGGGGAATAAACATCACCAAATATTCAAAAACTTACTTGAATCCTAACAAAAAGAATTTTTTCTCCATGAACTTCTCTGCGGGCCATCCATCCACGAAAATGAGATTGAATAATAATAGCTGATACATATTCCTTTCTGTACATCTGAAAATCCCTTCTGCTCCTTAAACACTGGAAAGTTCTTTGAATTGTTCTTATTGCTCGCTTCTTGCATGCAAAACTCTTTCTTACCAACCAACCACGATAATGACTCTGGATTATAGTTGCAGCAACGTGCTGACTTCTGATAGATTTGTTATCGATGTAGTCTTTCCAAGAATTCTGAATTGCAATAATTGCTTGCTTCTTGCATGAAAAACTCCTTCTCATCAACCAACCACGAAAATGAGATTGAATGATGATAGCTGATACATTTTCCTTTCTGTACATCTGAAAATCCCTTCTACTCCTGTGACACTGGAAAGTTCTTTGAATTGTTCTTATTGCTAGCTTCTTGCATGCAAAACTCTTTCTCTCCAACCAACAACGATAATGACTCTGGATTTTAGTTGCAGCAATGTGCTTTCTGATAGATTTTTTAGCGATGTAGTCTTTCCAAGAATTCTGAATTGCAATAATTGCTTGCTTCTTGCACAAAAAACTTTTTCTCATCAAACAACCACGAAAATGAGATTGAATGGTGATAGCTGATGCATTTTCCTTTCTGTGCATCTGAAAATCCCTTCTACTCCTCAAACACTGGAAAGTTCTTTGAATAGTACTTACTGCTAGCTTCTTGCATGCAAAACTCTTTCTTGCCAAACAACCACGATAATGACTCTGGATTTTAGTTGCAGCAAGGTGCTGACTTCTGATAGATTTTTTAACGATATAGTCTTTCCAAGAATTCTGAATTGCTCTTATTGCTTGCTTCTTGCATGAAAAACTCTCTCTCATCAACCAACCACGATAATGACTTTGGATTTTGGTTGCCGCAGTGTGCTGACTTCGCATAGATTTGATAATGGAGTAGTCTTTCCAAAAATTCTGAATTGTGAGTGCTGCTGTTGTTTGGAGATCAGCCACTCTGTCTTCTACATGCACAACTGAAATTTTCTCTGTAAGTGTCATCTTCCTCGGAGCATTAACAGAAGGTACCCTTTGACCAAGGTTGCAGCTCTGAATGACAGAGGCAAAATCAATGGGATCTGTATCCTGTGTTTGATTAGAAATGGTTCTTGCTTTATAGTTACTCTGAGCGAGCCAGACCCTTATGGCTTGCTGAATGACTATGACAGACTTTTTCAAGTTAACAAAGTAATGCCTGTCAGCCATAAATGCAACATATAGTCCAAACTTTTTCAAGTGCTTCCCCCTAGCTGTATAATTAGCTATATATCAAATATTGTAAAGGAGGAAAAACCAAATAAAAATATTTGCTCAAAAGAAATACACACAAGATGATGATCCGGGCTCACTCCTTGTGATACACTTCACTGTAGATTCTTTCTTCTTCAGTGATAACCAAGCCAAAATGGCACTTTGCAAGACTAGAACTGCATTTCTAATCCTCTTATAATTTCGATGTTCCACGAATCGTCTATAATGAGATTGTAGAATTATTGTAGCATTCTCTGAAACTGTACAATATGAGTTGTCAGGATGGTGTGTTGACGACTATAATATTCAATTAAGAACTATCTAGAAAGAATCATAGAGATTCTATCTCTAAAGAAAGTTAAGAAAACTTTGACCAGCACATGAAAGTACATCAAAATAAAAAAAATGTTCCTGGAAAATGATACCTCTTTGAACAACGATGACCTTTTTGCCAGTTGAGAAGCATTGTGCAGAAAAAGCATCTGTCTTTAAGCTGCACTTGCCCTTATGTTGAGCCATATCTTGCCACCAAGCCATGATAGCCTTAAAATCTCTTTTAGGATCTGCACTGATAAGCACATTGGACATGAGAATCCTATAAAGTAGAAAAGATCTGTTTACAGGCCATAGTTTTATAATTGCACGAGCCTAGCTGGACAGCTGAATGAGGACCAGGTAGGCATATTTTCAAGTCAAAACCACCATGAACCATCAAACTTATGAACAGAAGTGTCTAAATCTGCTTTGATGTTGACTGAATAAAGAAAAGCAACTACAGTCTGATTCATAGAAATATAGAATGATATTATGATCAATCTCAGTGAGAGTACTACAATCTTAGTCAAGTTCTTGGCATAGAATATATGTCACTAAACAATATCTAGAATTTCTTCATCATATTGATATACTGCAATCAACTTTAACATTCCAAAAGGATAAGACAAGTTAAGTGAAACCTTTCTCATCACTCCACTCTGTACTTAATTGTCTGCTGTCTGGATTTTGGCAACCAAAGCCCAGCAATTTATGAAAATTTAACTTGTCCTGAAAGAAGAAAAAATTGTCAAATGAACTCCAGATGTCAATTGTCTACTAGTGAAGTTATGAAGAGAAATGTGATTCAAAATGTTACCATATTTCTTTTCACGAGTAGTTGAACTGAGAGAAACACCAAAAGGACAATTACACTCTGCCCATTACATGCACCATTATGTTCTAATATGTCACTCACTTGCAGAACCTGGGCAGCAGTCTCATGCATATTAGTCCAACAAGGCACAGAATCAATATCAACTTTACATATTTATACAGTTTCAAGCAAATGATCTTGTTAAAAATGTTCTGCTGGTAGATTACTGTATATCTTATATCATGTCCTATGGTTAATCATTCATGTTCCATCTGCGTACATCACAAACTGAGATAATTTCTGCAGCCATAGATTAACTGTTTTTTTTTCTAAACTGAACTTATCAAATGATAACTTGGTGTCTACAAAATTCAGAAAAGCTGATTTCTTTCCCCTACTAATGTACTTAATACTTATCCAAACCAATGAGTTGAAAGCTTTCCAGAATTTGAATAAAAAATTATGATCAGTCACTGAAGTGTCTTTGCATGGGTATATCAGGAAATATGTCATTTAAAAATGCTCCAACCAAAGTAATAAATAATGTGAACCTGCTATCAAATACAAAGTTTTTGCAAACATCAGCACTGTAAGAGCATATTTGTGACAAATGATTTGGTTGCCTATCACATCATCCTTCATGCAACAAAATCAACTGGAACTAATTAAGATCTATTTCTGCTGGCTTGGCATGATAAAAACTGAGTTTTCTGTTACCATATCCATTATTGCATGGTAAATCAAACTTAGCATTACCTCTGGAAAGTTCCCTAACAGAGATGATAATTTTTGAGACAGTATGAAGTTGTGAACTGCATCTGTGTATTCAATTGCTGACATGACAGAAACCTCATTCTTTGTTCCACATGGGTCCTGCTAACCATAGTGGAATAAGTTTTAATCTAACCAAATTGCAGGAACAAGAAATGTCAGCACATTACCTTAAAGGAACATGAACAGCCATGCTCTTTGCGTAAGTAGTAATCAAGCAAACACCACATGGCTTTTCCATCCAATAAGGAAGAGTGACCATCGACTTTAAGTTCATAAGTTTCACAAACTGCCTGAAAGAGAATTAATTTTCTTGTAGTTTAGAAATGTGTCAAGTTACTGAGGAAAACATGCAAGGAAAATGGTGTATATGGAGCTTACTTGCATGTTAACTGGCTCCTCCCATAAATCTCTCACCAATTAGCTTATACTCAATAAAAAATCAAGGCTAGCTAATAATCTTAGTCAAACTATTCAATCTATTGTCTACAATCTGTATTTTATTTCCTTCTATAAACTTAGAATCTTGACAGGATGAGCAAGGGGATCTCATGGTCCAGTCCAGAACACAAGCCAAAAGGTTTGATGTACTTTCAACTTTTCACCTAGTCTCTGGGTTTGCTCTCTTTGGAAGAGAAATACTTAATTAAAAAAAAAATCACTAGTTCTCTATGAAAGACGATTGTGAAACATCAGCAAAAGCTTAAGAATGGTATATTTGCTATTTAAACTAAACACCTTAATCCAGTTGAGAAGCAAATCCAAGGGCCTGTGGGTGCTTGAATTCTCCTGCATAGCATTGCAGACATTGGTGGGATTAAAAAAAAAAATCAGTGGCATAGGACAAATGGATGCATGTTTAATTGAACCAAAGTTTATGTACATGTACACAGATAATATCTCTACAAGCAGTAAAAACAATCGTAGCATAATTGATCATACCACAACTCCGCAAATATTTGAAATTTCTTCTGATAAAAGTGATTTGTTGATTAAGAGAGGCAACTGCAAAAAAATATAAGGGTTGAATCAGAAAGGTCCTTCCAGGAGTTAACATCATATACCATGGTGGTAATTATTCAAATTAAACGACAATTGCAAGCCATGAAATATCTCAACTGATGTGAAAATCAATGAAATTTTTTTCAATTCAAATTATATAATAATGAGATTGAAGACAAAGAAAAAGAAAAGTACAAATAAAGAAAATCATCACTCACCTGTAGGTGGACAAACATGTTCCAGAGCAAGGAAAGTGTAAGCTCCTTATCACCACTCACTACATCTTCACCTAAAATTTCTGTTCCATCTTCATCAAGTAACGGTACACCAGACTGCCTTAGATATTGCAGTGCAATACCACAATTAAATAGACTCTTCTTCTGTGTGTCAGATGGAACTACCACTTTCTGTCAAAGCAAGAATTCAGCAATTGAATCATATTAAGCAGAAAGAAAGAAAGAAAGAAAGAAAGAAAGAAAACTAGGACAAACTAAACAGCATGCTTCACATCCAGCAGACCATGAGAATGGAGGAATCATGTCTTAGGAGTCCAGTGGCTCTGCAAAGCTTGACACCATCTCGGAGATCTTCGAATAAATCAGAGATTTTGAAGTCATACTCGATCAAAGGATTCTGTAGCATGGAAGAAGGTGATCGTGAGTTTGTTAGAGTGAAAGCTAAGTTGACACAAAAGCAAAACCATTTAGATTTTTTTCTACAAGATAAGTTGTAATACATGTAGGTAAACTTTCTGAGAAGAATGTCAAAAAAAGATTGTATAGGCTAAGTCTCTTACTTGCTGGTAAGTTACATTATATCCAACAATCACAAGGTGTGCTAGAAGATTTCCCTCCCCATGCATCACATCAGATGAAAGAAAGTCTATTTTGAGAAGAGAGAACAAAAGTCAACCCATGCAGAATAGCAAGAACAATAACAAGCAGCACAAATCCAAACATAATCACAATGTCAACAACGAGAAATTACCAATAACCAGTTGGCGGCTTGATTTGATATCAGATTTTGAAGTAAACAATGGAAAAGATCCGCCATCCAGTCCATCAATACCATATTTAAGGGGAAGACTTGTCTGGCACTTGGCTCTGTCAATTATGATAACAAGCAACAAAAATCTCTTCAAAATTACATTCCCTAGCTTTTCATAGTAACCTGGCCTGTATAAACCCTCAACCTGTTTGTTGTAAGCATAGGCTTTAGCCAGTCTAGCATGTGAGAAAAATTGCTTTTCGAGAACCATCCTCAAGAATGCATTTTCTGGCTCAGAATTGACATTACCATTTGGCAACAAGGAGTCACCACCAAAGATTATGTAAAGACCAATTCGAAGCCAAACAGGGTTATAGCTCATGAGAACTTTCATAGCTTTCTCCTTCATCCCAACATCACTCACTATAGGGCAACTAGCCCTCATTTTCAGTCGTCCTTCATCAATATTCTGGAGAATAAGACCAAAAAAAGTTGCACGTGATCATGTAAGAATAGCATAATGAATGATAAAGAAGGGAAGACTTTAATTGGAAAGAGGCACAAATGCATAACAAGAACAGGTCGAGTCTGTATTGTGAAGGGAAAAAAAAACTCACAACATCAGCAAATACCAAGTTCCCAAATACAAAAGGTACCCTTCAGAAAATTCCAGTATGCATTATTTACTCAGTACCAAAGATGGTAAAAGCTAAATTCAACAAACACTGGGTTGATCACAATTCTCCTAGCAAACACAATATCTGAGCCAGTTATGACATATCTTTGCTATACTTTAGCTGGAGAATGTAAGAGGAAACATAAACTTTCTTCAGCTCAAATTGCAAGAACTGAGTTAACAAATATTATTTACTTGAAGCGGGAAAGAATACAACGCTAATCATTTAATTAAAGCAACATTATATGATTTAGGGCAGGAACGTCAAGAGTTCAACTGTGCAACTTTGGGGAAACTTCCGTAAAAATAAACTTCTCACACTTTCAAGATTTGCCATCAATTGCTCATAGTGCCCAGGGAACATGTTATTAAGCCAAATTTTGAAAATCAAATGATTTTGTCAAATGAAGCAACGAGAACACTCTAGAATGTTAAAAATGTCCATAAAATCAATAAAAGATACTCATAACGAGCCATGCTCAAATCCATCAATGAATCGTTTATGCTTAAGCTCCAGCAAGTGATATAATATCATTCTGTCAGAATCATTAAATTTACTACAACTCAAATTTAAAAAATCTCATCGAGAAAAAATAGAATCGCACCTTTGTTACTTGAGTCATTGCTTCGAAAATATCTTTGCAACTACCCAAGCTCAAATACATTCTCATTCTCTCCTTCAAATCCTCAAAACTGCATATCTCCTGCAACGAAGCCCTCAATCCGGAAAACATGGAATTCGAAAACCCAATTTTAGCCAACTCGTCATTCCCCTCCCCTCTCCAAAGCAAATCCTTTTGCCTCTTGGGGCCTCTCCACAGGCCATCAACCCCCACCCTACCAGTCGGCCAACTCTCTCTCTTCCCATTATTCTTTATTTCTTCCTTATTCTGACCACCTAAACTAGAATCAGAGCCATTAAGTTCTCCGGCAAAGCTAGCCGGATCACACCCGCATGAACTAGGGTTTTCGAATAAAAAGTTGAGCCACACAGTGAGCGATCTCGCAAGTGATCTGAGAGATTTTTCCTTCTCGCTGTGAGCCTTCCGTGCAGACTTGGATTGCTCGAGCTCAAATGCCTTCAATCTTCGGGCTGCCTTCGATTTCAAAGCAGACGCTTTGGGGACGCGGCGAAGAGAGGATGAGGGAGTATTGTTCGGAGCAGTGAATAACTGCGGGAAAGCCGGGAAACTCGGGTTTCTTGACGGACGTTGAGGCGTTTTGAGATTCGAAATGTCTCTGAAAATTGAAGACGATGATGATGATGATGATGATGGAGGATTCGGCAATGGCGTAGAATTTATTAAATTGGGTTTCCGTTTTCTTGAATCCATTAGGAAATTCCTTGAGTTTTGATCCGTGAGAGCGTTTTTCTGAAGGGTGTGAAAGTACAAGGGGGGTTAATTTTTTAAAATTGAATTGCCTTTTCTTTTTTTTTTTTTACCGCTTCTGATTTGAATTCAAAAAATGTGGATCGGTCTGGCGGTTCATTTGATTTGAATTCATCCATGTTTCCATGGAGTTGTCGATATGACGGAATTGCCCTTGGGAGATTCTTTCTCATCTTGATTTGCTGCTTTTGCTTTTGCTTTTGAGCTTTGGACCATATTTTTGTGTGTTTTAAACAGATATGACAATTGTTCTTCGCACTATGCCCACGCAATAATTTTTTAATTAGTTGTTGGATGTTGCTTATTAATTTTCTCAGCACAAAGAGAAGGTAACAGCTCAAATTCGCAAAATTGATCGTATTTTATATAGTGTGAATATATGTTTTTAGTCAAATTCAACTTGTAAAATTCTTTTCTAACTAAACATTACAGATCATTACAAATTCTTAATAAATTGTGGGCCCGATCTGACCATGCCTTGAATTGTACAATGCTGAGTAATTATTTCAAAAAATTGAATTGTACACGGTTGCCAAAAATTGAACACGACTTGAGTAATTATTCCAAAAATTCCTAGAAATTTCTGTTAATTACTCAAATTTTATTGAATCAATTAATGAATTGATGGATGGGTTTGTTCGGCTAATTAATTAATTTAAAAGAGACAATCTATTATTCTACACGGCCGTCAAAATTGAAAAGAGAAAACCTATTCTTCTACACGGCAACCTATGAAAACAATTCTACATGCAGATGCGTGAAAACAATTCTACACGGCCTCTCTTCTTCTACACTAAACAATTCTACACGGTCAGAATATTTCTTCTACACTAAACAATTCTACACAGCCGAATTCTTCCAAGTACACGGCTGAAATTTGCAAACTACATGGCTGAAATAGACGGCCAAATCTGCAAACTACGGCTGAAATAGACGGACAAAGCTGCAAACTTTCAAGTACACAGTCGCGCCCCAAATCTGCAAATTACACGGCCCCAATCTGTAAATACATGGCCGAAAGCTGTCGATCCCGTCGCCCGATGCCGAGGCCGTGTTAATTAGTTCAGTTTGATTCAATTAATTAGTTCGGCGATGTATGAGTATTTGTGTATTGATTGATCGTGAATTGAATTGAGTTTTGTTTGTGTATTGAATTGGACTGAAAAATAAATAAATTGGGTGGCCGAGTAGTTTGTTCGGAAAAAAAATAGGCGGTCTTCCGCCGTGTACTACACGGTCACCTAATTTTTTTTATTTTTTTTTTTCAAAAAATTCTCTTGTAGTAAAAATTGTGGATTATTTGGTATGAATTTGGTATTTGGTTGATGTATTTTGGATTTATTTGGTTATGATTTGCATAACAGAATTTAAAAATTTAATGAAATATTTTATCTCGCTAAGGTTAAAATAAAAAACCTATATTTCTTAGTATTAATTCAAAAAATTTCGAAATATTTAATATGAAATTTGTATCAAAAAGTGTATATTATTTTTTCTAAAATGAACGTGTATATTTTTAATTTCAATTTATACACGTCCAAATTGAATGTGTACATGTGTGTGTGCGCGTGTATAATGTTTATGGGGAGCATGTCATGTTTGATTTTTTCAAACATTTACAAAGGGAAAATTAGACTTTTACATATTTGTTTGGTTAAAATAGAAGATTTCAGAATTCTTAGTTAAAAAAAGAATTTTACAATTTGGATTTGGTTACTTTAAAATTTCTCGATTTTATATATTAGAATAGCACATGTGCAATTGTTTCTTTATTGGTATACAACCACAACCATCTTCATTGATCATCAGGTCTGCATAAATTAAAAGAGTATATCATGTGTGTTAGCGGCAGGGTCGGTCTTGATGCAATGCTCAAGATGTATGTGTATTGGGCCCAAAATTTTTGGGGGTCCATTTTTTTTCATAGGTATGTGTAGAATTCTATTTCTAAGTCCAAATAGCATAGAATTAGAGGTAAAATCAATTCAATTGATTGGAACCAAATGAAAAGTCAGAGAGAGAAAGCAGAAAGTCATCTTCTATTCTTCTCACCACCATATTCTTAATTTCTCCTTAAGCTCTGGACAGAACTTGGCTTTGAATATCAACCAAAATTTTTGACTTATGAAAAAGACCACGAGAAATTGAATAAAATAAGGTATGTATTTCATTTGAAATTTATTTAAAATTCTAGGGTATGGGGGAGACAATTTGATTTTAAATTAGTTTGCTTGACAACTTCAAGATTCCTTGAAAACATGATTTGCTATTAATGTTGGTGATTTGGTGTTGTGGTAACAATATATAATAATGTATGTGTGTGCTTTGTGTTCCACAATTTGTTTGTTTGATTTGTCAATTATCATGCTTTAATTTATCTTTTTTGTTTGTTTGTTTGATGTGTTGAATCATTAGTTGGTGTCCTAAATAAAGATGTCTTCTAAATATATGTCTGGTGCTCAAAAGAGAAAAAGAAAACAAAAGGAAGCTAAGGTAATTCTAAGTCAAGCTGGAGATATTGATAAATATTTCAAGTTTGGTAGCAAAAAAACATCAACTGGAGAAGAAACGATAACAGAGTTAGAAGATAAAATTGAGGAGAAAGTTAGTCAAGAGAAAGTTGTTGAGCATCTTGAGTCAACCAATTGCGGATGAGGAAATGGTTGATCAAGTCGAGCTTGAAAGCTCAATTCGCAATGAGGAGTCTTTGTTACTTGCAAATTTGGAAGATCCTGTGAATTGGAAAAATATTGATCATGACATTATTGGAGATAATTTGTGCACTGAGTTATTATGCTTGCAGAGCTATTTTTCAAGTAAAATGTCAAGAGTAATAGATGTCCTATGTTTTTTGAAGAGGTTGAATTGCTTCCCAAATGCTTATATTTCCTACAAGATTTTATTAACCATATCGGTTACAGTTGTATCAGCTGAAAGATCTTTTTCAAGTTGAAATTGATCAAGACTTATTTACGATTGACTATGTTACGGGATAGGTTAAATGGATTGGCTATGTTATCAATTGAAAGAAAAAATTAGTTGATCAGTTAGATTACACTGACTTGATAAATATTTTTACCTCTAAAACTGCAAGACGCGTTGTATTTAGATGAAATATCATTTGTCTCTTTTGAACTAATGAATATTATTATCTTGCTGAAATATTAGTGTGTAATTTTTTTTCTTGATTCGTACTCTTAAAAAAATTTCTATGAGGGCCCAATCTTTAGTTTTCGCTTAGGGTCCCATATGTCACAGGACCGACCCTGGTTAGAAAGTCCTATGTTGGAACTTAAAACCGAGCCCTTATAAAAAAAAAAGTTTAAATCATGAGAAAAATACAAACTAATATATGCACAAAATAACAATATTCATTTGTTCAAAAGAGGCAAATAATGTTTCATCTAAATATAATGTGCCTTGCAGTTTTAGAGGTAAAACTAATATGTCGGCAAGATGACAATATTCATTAGTTTAAAGCATTATAATTACAAATTAAATAAACAAATTGTGGAACACAAAACACACGCAAAATATTATATATTGTTACCATTACACCAAGTCACCAACAATAATAGCAAAATAGAGTTCAAAATCAAATTAAATAATCTCCCCACTATCCTATAATTTTAAATTTTAAATCGAATACATACCTTGTTTAACTCTCTCCGTCCCATTTATATAGTCTATATTACTATTTTGAGGTGTCTCAATTATATAGTCTCATAACTATAAATAATATTAATTTTCATAGTAATATACAAATATACTCTTGGTAGGTATTGGAAATTAAAACTCAATCACTTAAATTCTTTAAAGTCATAAATTTTAAATAATGCTAATAATGGAAGTTAAAATTTAATATATTGTTTTCATAAATATTTATAATATACGTGCGAGAATAAAATTGACTATATAAATGGGACGGATGTAGTATTTGCTAGAATATATATCGATAATTTCAAAAAAAAAAAAAAAAAAAAACCAATCCACCTTGTTTCACTTTCTCAATTTTCACTAATCGCGTCATTCACTGGTTCTCTGTTCGCAACAGGGTGGAATATGTGAAGATGAGATGACTTTTTATCTCTCTTAATTTCTTTTATTTTCCTTCCCGTGACATGTCAATCTAACTTTTTTTTTTATTTTATTTTTTAATTTGGGCAAAAAAAAAACATATACCTATTAAAAAAATAAAAATTGAGCCCTAAGAAATTTGGGACCATAAGACCAACATTATCGATTGCTTTTTAAGCAACCGTTTGAACGGCCACGTGGAAAATAAAAAAAAAATAAAATTATGGTTGTTTGCTTGCATTCGTTCGACCGAGGGAGGCCAGCCGAACGCTGGTCTCCCTCTCTCCTCTCCCATTATTTTAATATTTTTCTTATATTTTGTATTTTTTTCATGTTTTATTAAAATAAATATATTCATTATATTTAAATTTTATTGGATGTGTAAATTTTATTTGGACACTTGTCTCTATTTTATTGGATATGTAGATTTTATTTGGATATGTAGATATAATGATTATTAATAATAAATATATTCATTATATCTAAATTTTATTTGGTCACTTGTCTTTATTTTATTGGATATGTAAATTTTATTTGGATATCTAGTTATAATGCACATATTTTTTTAATAAGTTTAAAAAAAATCAAAATTCGTATTTTTCATTCTCTGTAAATAGAGACCATTTTTTCTCTTGTCGAGCTATATGAAAACTAGATCACAACTTCGCAATCGAGAAGCTCACGCCATTCTTCGTGATGACTTGATCGAACACATATGGTAAAAATTTGGCCATCAGCACTAAGTTTATATTTTTTTCATATATTTTAATCGTCGTTTGTTTATTTCAATCCATGTTCGGTTTATTGTTATGCATGTTCTTATTTTGTTTATTTTGTATTTTATCATATTGTTTATTTTATAAAAGTTTGTTATTTTATGTTATTACAATTTTCAATAATAATAATTATTTATTTTAATTAGTATTAATTATATTATATTTATTAATAAAAGAAAACAAAAAATAATATATAATGTCATGGTTGGGTGTTTGTGGTGGTTACTGATAAACTATCAAATTGTATGTGGTTGGGTTGGATAAAATAATGGTGATGTGAAAGAGAGAGAAATTAATTAAATATTAAGGGTGGTTGTCCGGTTGGGGTGTTTGCCCGATTGCTGATAATGGTAGTCTCTGATAATGGTAGTCTAAGCAGATGCCTCTTGGGAGATACCAACAAGACCGAGCTTGAGTACAAATAATGTTTTATAGTATTACAAATTACAATACAAAAAAAAAAAAAAACACGCGCGCACACACCATAATAGTTGATTAGTGGGGAAAAAATTAATAATAAATAGTTTATTTTGCATTAATATGTATCGAACTCAAATCAATTTACTAAGATTCATACAAAATTGATAAACCGTTCATACATGAACAATCAAATAAATTATGTACGAACAAATAGAGTAAAATGAGCATTGTATTAATATTAAAGCTTGAAATCTATTAAATTACTCACAACCCTATAACCACGAATGGTTAGCTATTCATGATGTGTTCAACGTCATAAGAATTAAAACCTGTTAACATGATGGCAAAAATTATGAAACAAAAGGAAGAAGTTTGCAATTACAGAACTCATGCCCGATTTTCAATTTTTAATATTCTTGTCTCCTAGATGTGCAGTGTGTGTGTGATGTGCATATTAATCCAAGCCATAAACCTCACACATATCACAAAATCTCTTTTCAGATTTTGAAAATTAAAAACAGATAAAATCAGACAGTCGGATGGGTGGGGGCGCAAGTCAACCTGACCCAACCTGCTCCGCCTGAAAAAAAAAAACATCAAAAATAGTATCACCCTTTACACTAAAAGGTATCCCTCAAAAATTCAAAAATATCACTCGTAATCATGAAAATTGAAAAGTAACAGGTCTGCTACTTGTCTTATATGAGTTTTTTTAATTTAAATTATAGTTTATTCGATGTCAATTGATTTTTTTTACTCACACCTGACATGTGGTATTGAGAAGATTCGAACCCGTGACATATGGTCTCTAAACAACCTCACTCCACCACTAGGTCATTTCCACCAGGACTCGATCCTAATTAATGTTTAGAGCTCATATGTTTAGTGTTTAGGGATTTTTTTAGGGTTCAATGTTTTTTTAGAATTTTATTAAGTTTTTTGAGGGTTTTTTTTTGTTTTTTTTATAATATTTTAAGGTTTAGGTTATTTTAGGGTTTATTAATAGATGTTCAGTGTTTAGGGATTTTTTAGGGTTCATGTTTTTTTAGAATTCTATTAAGTTTTTTAGGGGTTTTTTTTAAATAATTTTTTAGGGTTTAGGTTATTTTAGGGTTTATTAATACCAAATGAGGTTTATATATAATTCAAAAAAATTAAATTAGCGAGTGCAGTGTACGAGCTCATGTGTTAGTGTCGGGCGAGTGCACTGCGTGAGTCGTCATACCAACAAATTTAAATTAATTCACTTTAATTTCAGGGTTCACTAATTCATTTTAAGGTATATATTTAATTCAAATAAGTTAATTGTTGAGCATCATGCACGAGCCCAAGCATTAGCGTCGAGTGAGTGCACAACGCAAGTCATCAAATTAAATCAATTAATCTCTCTCTCTCTCTCTCTCTCTCTCTCTCTATATATATATATATATATATATATATATATATATATATATATATATATATTATAACACACTTGTGCGTCACATTTTTCCCTCTTATTTACAAGGGCAATTCAGTTAATTCATATTAATTATTTAGTTAATTACAGATTCATTAGTTATACAAACCTGCAAATTTAATATAATATTATATATTTGTAATATTCCGAAATATTTTAGAAGATTTTATTCAACTTATATTACCCTCTGGTAAGTTAGAAAATAAGTTGGGTCCTTAAAGGACTCAAATAAAGGAAAATCGCAGTCAGGGGAATCTGTTAAATCTAATTTGGTCAAAAATTGCCTTAAAAATATGTTATGATATTTTTCTCGGGTTGATAGAAAATATTTCAAGAATCGTGCCAACCTTTGAAATTTCAAATTTCGAGTTCAAATGAACTCTTGGCACAACTTTAAGTTGAAAAATAATAAATTTAATAGAAAAAGGCACATCCGTCATTATTCAATTTCTTTTTCAAAAGACTATCTTATTCTTAATTATCTTTTTCTTTTTCCATCATTATCCTCTTTCTTTTATTCGTTATTATCCTATTTATTTTTCCTCTATAAATAGGAGCTTAAGGTTTCATTTTTCATTCATTTTCAAAATCGAAACGTCGAGCAGCTTCCAGAGAATATACAACTCTAGTTTCCTATTTCAATTCTGAAATAGTCATTTTGAAGGTGTCAACGTGTAGATCACGAATACATGATTGAAATGATGACATGAAGGATGATCACGATGGAAAATCATTGTGACCGCCGCCAATTCCTCGGAGAAGGTACTTTCTCCGATTCTGGTCATTCGGACCGATGAATTTAGAAATTTCAAGTTCTAAATATGCTTATATTTCGATTATCTTTAATTCTACCGATTCCGATTTTTGATGCTGTGAGTTTTCGGTATTTTTCCCCGTTTTCATTTTATGTAAATCTCAGATCTACTCTTCCTGGATAGTCGTATTAAAAATCTTCTTTTTATAAATAGTCTTTGATCATTTGGATCTTGTAGTTAACCGGAATAGGTTTTTGATTTCTTGTCGTTTGAAATCCGGATCCGAATATTATATTATAAATCTGCCTAGCTCGAATTCATGTTCTAGCCGTCCGATCTTTGATCTGATTACACCATTAAATTCCTTATTTTCTGCACTATCAAAAATTGTACTTTTGAGCGAAAATCCAACGAGTATCGATCTCAATCGAGACCGATACATTTCAGCTAAACTCTGTGAGTTTTTGTCCCATTTCACCCATTTTGGGTCGTCAAATCGAAAAAGTTTCTTCTCAAAAGTTACTCGAAATAATATTTCCTATGCTCCTGTCGAATTTCATAATTTTCGGATGAGCTTTGAATAATATCGATTATTTAATATAAGCAGTTATTTTTTTTACTGGAGTCATGTGTTATCGAAAAATTCTAAAACTCTCAAACTATAGTCTTGGCATATATAGGATGGTCCTTGAATATTTTCATAATTTTTGAACGGTTAGAAAGTGCCGTGGCACAAATCTGATAAAAATCGATTAAAATGGCAAGTTTTGAAAAGAGACCCCTGTCAAATCGGTTGGTCCCAATAAAGCAAGAATAACGTTTTGGAATTTATTTCCTTCTTCGTCGAAATTATTCAAGGTCTCTAGAGTCGCGCAATCTATTTTAGAATAGAATATAATTAATAATAGTTCCGTTTATAGTAGATTAATTCCCGAAAATATAGCGATTATCCTGAGTTGAAGTTTACCTTCTGTAGTACCAGCTGAGCTAGAGAAAGAGTATCAGGGTTGATTCTTCAGGAGTTAGCTTTTCAGAATCCTGAGAAAGGTGGGCTACTATATCTTTCTAAATTGTATCTTTCGAGTTATTAAGCTCTGCTTTGCTAAAATTGCATATGTGACTATCTGTGTTAAATATTTACGTGCTACTGTATGTTGTCGGAGTCTCATATACCAGCGCTGTGTCAATGTGAGTAGCTACAGTATGCATGCATTATTTGTCCTGCCCTACTCCTTGTCGGTGAGACTAAAATGAAACACTTATTGATTATACTCTTTGGGTATACTATGGCCATACTCAACGTTATGCGCTGGTGATGTAGTTTGGGTTGCGGGCAGTGACCGGTTATACTCTTAAGCGCTTCACGATAAAATGTTTTGGTGAACTTAGGTTGCTTCCAACTTTTAAACCTCCTAAGTTTCACTACCTGCATGAACACAGATATATTACTTTAATAAAATGATTTGCATAACTTGAATTGTAAAACTTGTCCACTGAGTACATTAGTACTCAGCCCAAATCTTTTCAAACATTTTCAGGTAAGTAGGCTGGAGCGTGGAAGTGACGAGGCTGAGACATGGGCTATTATGATTTACATATTTTTCCGTTGTCCCTTTTTGTTAGTATTCTGTTAAGAATTGAGCTTTCGCACTTATGGTATTCTTTTGCTAAATGCTAAGAACTCTGATCTTGGTATTTTGTTGATATGATTCTGCTTCTCTGATTCTGAACATTTGTTGACTTCCTAGTTAACATGTATCATATGCTTAGCTACATAATTATTCCAAGGGGAAGAAGTCCGTCTTTCGTTATGTCTATTTGATCATTCATTTTGGCCTATGGAAGGGCTTCATTTGTTCAGCATATTGGTGTCTGTTTCTTTGTCGACCTATGAATGAGTCTATTAATTGTTGGTATCTGGTTATTTGTTTCCGTTTGGCCTATGAAAGGGCTTATTGAATTGTTACAGCTTCCATTCTTCTCTTATAAGCCGTTATAAACGGGGATTCGCTCTAGTTACAGAGGTTATGCTGCCTAATTTTTCGGAAGGCATAACCTATCTTTGGCATACTCGATTGTTAAATTTTATTCCAAACATTAATCCTTTTGGATTAACACCCCGTCATTAATTTAATTACCCCATTTCTTTCCCGCTTCTTAATTCCCACCCCCGTGGCGTCCATTTCCACGGTCTTTCGGGACCGGGGCGCTACAATATTAGTGCTTGCCGAAAATATTGCTTTATGTAAGAAATGTCCACCTACTATTTTGGATATTATATTTTATATAATATGAGGTTCTAAAATTTTTAGTATATATATCATAATATAATAGCCACTAAAACATGGTCATTTTTTTTCTATATAATATAGATTATAATATATTTTAAATTTTATTTCTATTATATATCTATATATATAATAATATACTTCTAACAACACATTCTCCCCGTCCATTACAAAAGGGTATTTTAATAATTTAATAACACGCTAATTTAATAAGTTTAATTTATAAATGATACCATGCAAGTTATAAGTGATGTTTATATACTGAACGATTCTTATATTTTTCTTTAATTAACACAAATCTATACTAAGTGGGGTGTATTGGATTGAGATTTCGTTGGATTTCGTTGGACTTTTAAAATCCGGGTGTATTCAATCCAGACTTTTAAAAGTCCAACGAAATTCTGGTGTATTCAATCCAGACTTTTAAAAGTCCAATGAAATCTTGATGTATTCAATCCAGACTTTTAAAAGTCCAACGAAATCTTGGTGTATTCAATTCAGACTTTTAAAAGTCCTTTAAAATTCTGCAGTATTCAACAATCCACGGACTTTAAAAAGTCATTGACTTCGTTGGATTTCAGCTGGATTTCACATGAAAATTACAAAGGATGAATTCCGACCTCCAGACACGAGATTTCGATGGATTTGAAAAACCCAGCGAGCGCGGTGTCCCAACGGCCGGTGAGGAGTTAAAATCGGGCACCCCAGCCGTCACCCGACCCCAGCGGCCGCTGGCTTTGCCGATGATGGCAGTCCAGCGGCCGCTGGGTGCCAGCGGCCGCTGGGATCAAGGCCGCTCGATTCCAGCGACCGCTGGGTTCAATTTTTCTTACCAGATACACCGATCGTTGTGTTCCAACGAGCGCTGGCGAGATGGATTTGAAATCCATTGAAATCGTTCAAAATCGATCCGAAATCCATACGAAATCCCCCAGACTCTGCGTGGAGTTGGAAGACTCCATGTGGAGTTATGGGAGACTCCATGTGGAGTCTATGGATTTATAAAATCCATAGAAATCCATGGACATTTTAAAGTCCAACAAAATTCATTAAAATCCCAATCCAATACACCTCCCTAAATCCCTCCCAATTTGCACTTGCCGAAAATGAAATACTATATGTGGAGTATATATAATTTATCGAATAAGTATGGAGGAAATAATTAGAAGACTTAATTTCCACGGTTAATTACTGTATATGGTACAAAAATTAAATTATCATCTACATATAATGATTGTATTAAATGTGATGTGATGGTAACAATATATATATATATATATACACACACGCGCGCACTTTTATGTATAGAAATATATTTATTTCATGCATAATTTATAGAATGAAAATATAGTATAATAGAATATATATACCCACATAATCAACCATGCAAAATTCCAAAATTAAATAAATTGGATATTTATATATTAAAAATAATTGCATGAATTTATAATTAGAAACCTTGTGTAATGTATAATTGATTGATTTGTGTGTGTAGTCTTATATTATTATAGAATGCAAATCAATTAAATATTTTCTATAATCCGTACGAGCTATTAATTATGTTTCTATAACTATATCTATAGAGAGAGATGACAATTGTTTTAATTTTATTTATATATGTATGAGAGAGGGATGAGGTAGTGATATACCGTTTCTATGAATTCTCATACTCAGTGTTGGGAAATTTGAGGTTTTTCTTGATTGCCTACACTCATCTCTCTCAACTCTCTCTTTTATGATGTTTACCTTTCTCATTTTTAATTATTATTTATTTTTAATTTGTTTGTTTCGGAATATAATTGTGCCAATTCTCATTTTTGGATTCAATACTGTTGGCCGGGTTTGATGTTATGTTTATTTATGATTTTCAATCTTAGTTTTTCAACATTAAATATAATATATTATGGAACTCCAAGATCAATTATATTTTGGTTCCTTTCTTTGGAGAGCAACCAAATGTGTGATGTGTTATTTGAAGAGAACAGTAGATTACATGTTCACTAACCGGAGATTGGAGAATTTGGAAATCATTGAGTACTGTGATTCATATTTTGAGGGATGTCAAGATAGCAAGCTCTCCATATCGGGATATATGTGTTCACATTGGTTGGAGGAGTTATTTCATGGAAGTCTGTAAAACAGACTCTTGTAGTTTTTCCCACCATAGTTTCAGAGTTTATTACTTGTTTTGAGATGTCTAATCATGTGATATGGCTACAAAAATTTGTTACTGAGCTGCGTACGGTGGACAACATAGAAAGACCGTTGAAGATTCATTGTGATAATAATTTAACCGTGATTTACTCCAACAACAATAGAACTGCCACAAAGTCGAAGTTCATTGACATTAAATTTTTTGTTGTTAAGGAGAGAGTTCAAAATGGATAAATTTCTACAGTACACATTGGAACATATAGTATGCTAGTGATATACGGGATTTTTACCCTAATTCCGAGTACTTTGGCGAGATTTCTTTAGTATTTTCATCTGCGTTTTATATGTTTTTCCTTTGAATTAACTAAGATTTATAATAAGTGCTATTTGACACGATTTTGTATCACAGGGTCGAAACGAGTAGAATGAGCCCTCGAAGGTCAGTCAAAGGTATCAGCAGTGGGTGAGGCACGACCCGCTTACAGCAAGGGCGTGAGTGAGCGTCTACTCAAAGGTCGTGCAAACTGTGGCCAAAGCGCAAGTGATCGGGTGTGAGTTGCAGGCTCGCGCCCTGAGACGTGACCCGAGCAGCAAAGACAAGATGCGACCCATTTACAGATCGGGCGTGAGTGGGTGTCTGCTCAGGGGCCGTGCAAACCGTAGCTGAGGTGCGAGCGGTCAGGCGCTAGCAACTCACTCGTGCCAGTGGGCTGATGTGTGAAATTTTAGTTTTAAAACTCGAATCTACTTGCAAGTGAATAAGAAAATGCAGCACAAGGTGAAACGAGGTCGAATCCACAGGAAAAAAGGAAATTAAATAAGCACGTACTATAACATCGGCTCCTGTTTGTTATCTAGATGACGAAATAGATAATTGCTTGATTTAAAACTAACTAAGCAATAAAATAAAGTAAATAATTACAATTAACAAATAAATTGGGCAATTAAGGAAAGGAACACTCTCGAGGTTGATTTTATTGGATTAATTAACACAAAATCTAATTATAATGGATGCTTAATTTTCAATTCAAGATTACCAAGGCGATCTCAAATTTATTCTATAACTCCTCTCGAAGCATATAGAATATGGGGCACATGCATAGGATTATTGTCTCCAATTAATACATAAGTGTGCTTACCAAGAACACCAATGATCTATGCCTCAACAACTATCTCAAACCTCTCGATTTTGTTGATAATTGCTCTTTGAATTCTAGGATCCTATGTTGAAGCTCATCTCTCGAATTTTGAATCAACATACAAAATCATGCTAATTAATTATCAATTAGTTCTCACTAATCAACAATACGTAACACCCATACATAATCAGAATCCAAAGCATAATCAAGAACCATTAAATATCCAAAATAAACATCATCTATATCTCATAATCCAAATAAAACCAACACCCAAGAGTATCAAATATTTAGCTTCTCATAATTACATGGGTAACCAAAATCTCTACAAGAAGGAACATGATTTTATCAAAATTAAAGAACAAAAGAACCCGGATGGATATTTTGGCCTTCAAATCTTGCTTCAACTTTGTCCTTCTTGCCCAATCTTCAATTCTCCTTCTTCTCTCTTCTTCTCCAAGTATTTCTCTCTCTGAAAGTGACTAAGGGTGGAATGTAATACCCTAATTTTGAATTGGGGTTGGTTTATATAGTGGAGGAATAAAAGAATTAAAATAAATTCAAAAATTGGAAAAAAAGATGAAAAAATCGGGAATTTAGTGCACGGGCGCGTGACCACGGAGGTCGCGCCTCCTTCTTCTGGCGCAAGTCGCGCCCCGTAACTGACTTTTAGGGCCTCTGTGTTGATGTCCACTCGCGCCGCTACTGTGCGCGAGTCGCGCCACGCATTGAGCTGGTCGGGTCGCGCCAAATGGCGCAAGTGAGCACTCGGGTCGCGCCTCCACCCCTGCTCCGACACCTCTCACGGTTTTACTTCGTTCTCTCTCGTTTCTTATCCGATTGAGGTGATTCAATTTGCAGTGTACTCCTAATTCGATCCTCTATCTTCCCAATGAATTGATTTCCTCAAAATGTCTTTTATTTATCCTCCATTTTTCTATAAAACTCAAATGAGAAATAAAACTTCCAAACCGAGAGGTTAAAAACGCAATTTGGATTAAAACACATGTAAAACTATTCAATTCACTTCATTTAAATCTCAAAATATTATGTCAAAACACCACTCATCAGGGGCGCGACTGGATGAGGGCGCGGGCTGCTCGCCCGTGCCAGTGGGCGCGACCCGAGGCGTGAGTCGGGGCACAACCTACCCCGACTCGTGTCTCCCTTCCCTTTTTACGGATTTATGTACTTTTCTTCATTTTAGATTTTCTTTTATTCCAAACATTTGCCCTAAGTATGAAAGGGGGATCAAATTCGAAATTTGAGACAATCCCCTTTTATTTTACCAAAAATAGGCTAGAAATGAAGAAGTGTTCTTGGAGGCTTGAAGATTGATGAGCAATAGTGATTTGAAGATTTGTAATCGACTTTTCGGGTTTATTCACACCCTTATACTATGAAATTCCTTTTAGATTTTGTTTTGTGTTATTTAATTATGAGTAGCTATGTTTTTTAGTTCTATGGTGTTGTGATTTGACGAGGATGTTTGATGTAAATGGTTGAATTCATGTTTTTCTTCCTTCTTTCCTTCATAAATCACGTGCAAGATTTTCCTTATCTTTGGGTTGGCCTCCCTTAGGGTTGGATTTGTGTTGATTGTGTTTTGAGAAAAGTCTTTCTTCATGGGTAATTGATTTATGAGAACAATTGGTTGTTAATTCGAGAGAATGACGATTAATTGGTGTTTGAAATTGTTTGGGCTCAAGTAAGATAAATGCTAGAGATAGAGAAATTATGTTTAGCCCAAATGTTTAAGTGGCTTGAGAAGGACTAATTTTGCCTATTACATGTTGGGATAAGAATGCATGAGTTGAATGTTTGTTGATAGTATCTTCATCAAAGAGCAATGCCCTATGACCATTTTTATTTAAATCTTAATTAATTACATTTCTTTCATTTAATTGCATGCTTTTGTCTTTTATTTACATTTCGTTCATGGTTCTAACTATTAGTTGTAAAATTTCTCTAAAAATTTGTGTCGTTTAAATAGTGAATAGATTTGATCAATAGTACTCGTATTCTTAAAATTCACTTCAATTCCATGTGTTTGACCTTGTTTCACCCTTGCTGCACTATTTGTGCACTTGCAAATCAAAATAAGTTTTTAAAACTGAAAAGTATACATCAACTAGCAGATTCACTAACTAAGGCATTACCACCTAAAGACTTTTATGAGCATACTGCTAATATGGGTGTTACTTTTAATGATGCCTTAGTTTAGTGAGAGCTCATGTTCTATGTGATACTTCAGTTTCTGGATTATTTTCTGTAGAATACATTTGATGGTTTTGATTTTTATTCTAAATTCACTTAATTTTTCCATTTGTGATGTTTTGCATTACATTTATAAATTGATCTCATTAAGGACTAAAGTTGGATCAGTTGTAAATAGATATGATTAAGATCACTGCATGTAATTTCCATGTTACTCGTCATATTCAATCTGTGTTATTGAGTATATTAGTATAGTGATTATCGAGGTTTAATCAAGAGTTATAATGTGGTGAATGCCGCGTGTAACATCCCATTTTTATTACTCTTAATAAAAGAAAACGTTAAACATGCCTTTATTAAGAATTAAAGGAAAAATTCCAAATCATGGAATATTAAGGTCTCAAGATTACAGCGGAAAATCATGATAAGAAAAATAAAATAATCTAAACTTTATTAAAAATATTTATTTAATCCAAGACCATCACCGTCACATATTGCCCGTTACGCATCACCCGAGCCTCCATCTGAAAAGGAAAGTTTTGGGGTAAGTACTTTTTAAACTCAGTGGGGAGTGTCCAATTATCCAAGCTATATAAAATTAAATGAGTAAATGAGAATAGTAAGAGTTGTTCAGTCCGTAGACCAAACCATATAGCTCGTCGGCGTATATGTAGCCCGGAGACCCTGTCTTATCAGTCCGAAGGCCCTGTACTGTGTTGTGTCATCACATACTCGATAATAAGATATAGAGAGAATAATCAGGACAAGGTCACGTAAAACCCCACCTTCACTTTTGACTTGGATATAAATTAATTAAGTCCGACGAGCTTCCTATAAATTATTTATTGAAAATCAATAAAGTGCATGAGAAAATAATGCAATAAAATTATGCATGCATGCTTCAAACAATTAATGGGGATTTAATGATAAAAAACTGACAAGATTCTGCAAGGGAATAAATTCCCCCAGCTTTTGAGTTAAAAGCCCCACCACCAACCAACCGCCCCCCACTTCAATTTATTGAATTAGGTTACAAACGGTAAAAAAAAACTTAATCAATGCCACATAAAACTTAATCGATGATGTATATAAAATAATCGATGTTTAGTCAAGGACCGTTTGGATTTAATTGATGCTTTTTAAAAAAAATCAATGCAGTTAAAAAATATACACATAATCGATGCTGTTTAAAAATAGACACAATCGATGCTGTTAACAAAATTAAAAGTAATCGATGCAGTTAAAAAATTCAAATAATCGATGTTGTTTAAAAATAGGGATAATCGATGCAGTTAAAAAATTGAAAGTAATCGATGCTGAAAAATAAAAATAGTCGATGCTGTTAAAAAATAAAAAATAATCGATGCTGATTGAAATTAAAAATAATCGATTATGTTAAAAGATAAAATTAATCGATGTTGTTGAAATATTAAAAGTAATCGATGCTGTTAAAAATTAAAAATAATCGATGCTTAATCAAGGAATTTTGGACTTATATTCTTAATCGTGGCTCCAAAAACTATTAATCGTGGCTCCAAAACTTAATCAAGGAATTACTTTAAATCAATCGATACTAATTTTTAAAATAATCGAGGATATTAAACTTGACATCTTGAAATCAATCGATGCTAATTTTTTAACCGAGGCCTTATTCTAATTAACATAGGCATTTTTAAACATAATCGTGGGCTTATTATAAATTAATCGAGACCCTTTTCAATTAATCGATGTTATTTTAAATTTAATCGAGGCATTGAATTAATATAATTAATCGATGCTAATTTTAAATTTAATCGATACTATTATGATTAATCGATGTTATATTAAATTTAATCGATGGTTATAAATTGCAGATGATGGGACATCGCATTATTTTACGACACAACACATACACTGTAGTATACTCAAATTGATTATCGATTATGAATTCTCGAAACAACATATACACTATAGTATAATCAAATTGATTCTTGATTATGATTTCTCGAAACAACCTATACACTATAGTGTAATCAAATTGATTCTCACATGTGGAATCACTATACAACCTAAACACTATAGTATAATCAAATTGACTATCGATTATGAATTCTCAAAACAACTTATATACTATGGTATAATTAAAGTGATTCCCGCAAATGAAATCCCGATACAACACATACACTGTAGTATACTCAAATTGATTATCGATTATGAATTCTCGAAACAACATATACACTATAGTATAATCAAATTGATTCTTGATTACGATTTCTCGAAACAACCTATACACTATAGTGTAATCAAATTGATTCTCACATGTGGAATCACTATACAACCTAAACACTATAGTATAATCAAATTGATTATCGATTATGAATTCTCGAAACAACTTATATACTATGATATAATCAAAGTGATTCCCGCAAATAAAATCCCGATACAACACATACACGGTAGTATACTCAAATTGATTATCGATTATGAATTCTCGAAACAACATATACACTATAGTATAATCAAATTGATTCTTGATTATGATTTCTCGAAACAACCTACACACTATAGTGTAATCAAATTGATTCTTGATTATGATTTCTCGAAACAACATATACACTATAGTGTAATCAAATTGATTATACTATATTGTATATGTTGTATCGGGATTTTAATTGTGAGGATCACTTTGATTATCGATTATGAATTCTCGAATCAACCTATACACTATTCAAAATTAATCGTGGATAATCCATAATTAATCGAGGATCTTGAAAAATCAATCGAGGCCTTGAGAAATAATCGAGGCTCTTCAAAACATAATCGAGGCTTCAAACAATAATCGAGGCTCTTGAAAATTTAATTGATGCTCTTGCTTTATTAATCGAGGCTTTTGAAAATTAATCGAGGCTCTTCTCCATTAAGCCTCGATTAATTTAAAGAAGGTTACTATTATTTCTAAATAAGCCTCGATTAATATAAAATATGCCTCGATTAATTCTAAATTAACCTCGATTAATGCTCAATTGATTAATTTAAACAAAGTCACGATTATTTCTAAACAAGCATCGATTAATATAAAATTAGCCTCGATTAATTCTAATTTATCCTCCATTAAGCCTCAATTCATTTAAACAAAGTCATGATTAATTTTACAAAGACCCACGATTATTTTCAAACAAGCCTCGATTAATATACAATTTAGCCTCGATTAATACAAAGAGCCATGATTATTTCTAAACATACAAAACCATATTGCATGGATCGGTACGTTGTTAGTTTTCTTTCGTAATTAATAGTACGATATATGTTTCTGTTAATTAATTTTAATGAACTTTTAAATTTGATGCAGTTACGTGTGGTTTCAGTAACTACTCCACTTACAAGAAATAAATGCTATTAAAGGCACGATTATTTTTACCTAATCGAGGAAGGAATCGATCAAAATCATTCTTCAACAATAGTCGATGAATCGATTGATTTTTTTTAAAAAATACTCGAGGAATCGATTAATTTATTCTTCCAAAATAAGGAAGGAATCGATTAATTTATTCTTAAAAATAATCGAGGAATCGATTGATTTTTTTAAAAAATTACTCGCAGAATCGATTAATTTTTTCGTCAAAAATAAGGAAGGAATCGATTAATTTAATCTACCAAAATAATCGAGGAATCGATTGATTTTTTAAAAAAAATACTCGAGGAATTGATTAATTTTTTTCAAAATTTGGTGAGGAATCGATTAATTTTTAGTGAAAGTTTGGCAAGGAATTGATAATTTTTTTCAAAATTTGGAGAGGAATCAATTAATTTTTTTCACAATTTGTCGTGGCTTTCATTTAATCGAGATTTGTGTATTGATTGATAATGTCTGATACAAGTACACTGAGCCAATGATTGGGTGTGGGGACCTATTACTTTGAAGGACAAATAACAAATTGCCTAGAAAACCCCCTATATTTAAAACTTGTTACTTTTTCCCAAATCTTATTTTACTTTGTCGACTTTTATACATTTTCACCACATTAATCATGCACCAAAACTGTAACACTACAAACAATTATATGCATAATTAGTTTATATATATATATATGTGCGTGTGTGTGTGTTCGTGCAGACAGACATGTATATACTTATCTATCCATTATAACATATATATGTGTGTGTGTATATATATTCATGCAAAACCCACACATTTCTACATGCATGCACAATCAATATCCCATATATACATACACAGTACCACATGCACCAAGCATATATATGCATATATATATATATAGCAACATATATATATATATATAGCAACAAAAACAACTATGAAAGTGACGTGTGTGTGTAGCTAGCCATGATTACTCTATGGAGATGTTTGGATTGCATGATTAGGGGTGATGGATAAAATAATCAGGGATAATCACTCATTTGGTTTGAATGATTCTGGCCCGTGATGGATAGGAAGCCCAGTACTTTATCCTTTATTTGCTTGATATGGTGTCATCCCATTTTGGGGTTGATAACTAATCCTCCAATTTCAACTATATATAAATTTACATTACTGCCCTCATTTTCTTTTCTCGTGATTCTTTTAATTCACCCCCTCATTTTCTTTTCTCATATTCTTTTAATTTACCCAAAATAATATTAGAATTTTCTTTAATAAAACACATAAATTGAATTTCCTCTAAATCTGTGAAGTGAAAAGATAATTAATGTTTAGGTAATTGTTCCTCACTTATGCGTATATATTTAGAATTTTAATAAAAATAATTACAACCTTAAAAATCATCAACTGCAGTCTTGCAAATATGGAATTTTTTTTCTTATAAAACTGATTTCATAATTTTTTTAATAAAAAAATAATTAAATTTTATTAATGTTAATAATATATATACTTTTGATAAAAATAATTGCAACCTTAAAAATTATTAATAAAAATCTTATGTGGAGGGCAATTTAGGTATTTTCCTGCATTTTAATCATAATCTTTCAATCCAAACAAAATATTAACAATCTATCCTAAATCATCAAAATCTCAATCAAGCAATCCAAACACAATATTATTTTTGTATGAACAGTGCAATCCTACTTTATCCTATCAATCTTATCTATCCAATCAACCGAACCAAACGGGCCTATATATATATATATCCATATTACATACATATATATACACGCACGACACACCTATATATATAAATATATATATATATAGGGGTGGGGTTATATAAAAATAACCCCTTGTGTGAGAAATGAAAACACATCTCACACCACACATCCATCAAAAATCAAAGGTCCAGATTTGATGAAAAAGGCGGTGGCAATTTTGTAATATCTGAAAAGTTTTTCGCGCGGGGGTATTACTGTAATTTGGTAATTCTTATAAAAATCGCGGAGGATTTGATAACAGATCGTTATGCTAACGAAGTATTATCATAATGCTAACGAAGTATTATCATAATGCTAACGAAGCATTATAGTTATGCTAATTAAAGTTTTCAAATATTGTTGGCGAAAAAAATATTCTAAAAATTAATTATAAACCTAATTCGATTTAATAAATCCTAATTAAATGGAAAAAATCATAATTAGATGAAATAAACCTAATTAGATGAAATAAACATTGATTGGATGTGGTAAACCCTAAATGAGTTGAAAGAAATCATAATAATAATATATTTGTACTACATTAGCATTATAGTTTTGGTTCGTCAGCATTGCGAATACACTATGTTAGCATATGTCAATACTCTATCAACATACGTTATAAATTATAATTGGATAGGATAAACCATAATAATCAATTAAGAACTATAAACAAAAAATTAAATTTCAAAAGAATAATGATAATTAGATGGAATAAACCATAATTGAGATTTAATAAACCCTAATAAATTTAGATTATGTTAGCATTATGATAATTCTTTGTTAGCACATCGAATATATTATGTTAGCATATGACAAATGCTTCATTAGCATACGTTCATATGTTATCATAATGCTGACGAAGAATTATTATATGCTAACGAAAGCATTTACAATCTGGGCACGCGTAAAAAAATTTCTTTTTTATTTTTCGTTGGTATTTTTTCATCCAAACATAGCCTTTCAACATCTTAAATGAAAGAGCATGAAGAGAGCTTTAATTTGATATATTTTTTTGTGTGCATTGAATTAAAAACGAGGAAGTTATGGTCGATTAAAGTTTTTAAGAATTTTTTTTTAATTGCTGACATCATCAATTTTAATGGATTTGGACGAAAATAGCCCTCCTTCCTTATTTTTTGTCCTATTATTTACGAAATTGCCACCTTAAATCTCAACCATTGGATCATTAAATTGGATGGTGTGAGATGTGTTCTCATTTCTCACACCAACCATGTGTTCTCATATGATATAAAACACACATGCACACAAACTCCAAGAAAAATAGTAAAATATAAGAAAACATAGAGAAAGCAACTTGACATACATGCCATAAAGCCATTTCTTACGGTCCCTACTGCATTTATGACTCTGGGAAGAAAACATTAAAACCCCATTTCCCATGAATACAGACATAATCATGAATATGTATATATAGCTAGGATGAGTTTGCTACACGTAAAAAAAATAGAGACACAGACGAAACTCCATACCTTTGGAGATATTTTTTGAAAATTCTAAACTTTGGCTCTCTTCGCTCTAATCTGGGGTGTGAGAAAATAATAGAGATGATAGATCTATTTATAAGAGGAGGTTAGGGCTACAAGAAGGGAATGGAGATCACGATATGCCCTCACCAACAACTTGATAGGGTGGTTAAGTTTTGAAATTTGAAATAAGAGATCACGCTGCCTATCTTATCTGCAGCTGATACAATCATAAGAGCATCCACTATGGTGCTACCCCATAATGGTGCCACGTGTGTGCCACATCATCGACCATTACCTTTTTCAACTACTCAATATTTTCTCCACTATGGCACTACTTCTTTTTAACTATTCATGGACCCCACTATCATTACTATTTTTATTATAAAAAAAAAGAAAGCACCAAAAATGCAAAAGAGGAGGAGAGAGAAAATTTTTGGACCCACTATTTAATTCAAGAACCAGATACTTGTACAAGGGACTTGTGTTCCACCATGATGGAACTTGGTGCTTATTTTTGGGCCCATCATTACCTTGACTTGTGTTCCACTATGGTGGAACTTGGTGCTTATTTTGCCACATAGATATAAGCACCCCCCCATAGTGGATGCTCTAAGGAGATGATGGGCTTGAATTTCAAATTATCTGCTTATCGCCAAAACGTGGGAAGTAAGAGTAGAGAAATGAAAATTCTAGACTTTTTGGCTCACTCCCCTTGGGCTTGGAAAGAAAAAAAACTTGGGCTCCAAATAATTCTAAATGAGCTGGAGGATACAATTATAATCCATTAAGCACTCCAATAAAATAATAAATTTATGCTCATGACATGAAATGACTATATTCTAAAATAAATTCATGCTTAGAAAAATATTAAATACTTAGGCGCGACTTACTAGACTTAATCAATTAATATCTCATGAAAATAAAATATTTTTAGGAAAAGAACGTAGCAAATTTAAAAACAATAAATCGGGTCACTACACCGCAGTAGTTCCATTGCTAGTATATGAGATGGACCAGATTGGCGTAGTATGAAATTAAATAGCATGTTGCGCAACTATAGAACGATTTGATATAATTGCTTTCGGAATAATATGTAACCCAAGTGGGAGATTATAAGGAAATTTTTGATTTCCCAAATAATCTAAATACGGGTAACATATTTTTATGCAATTATATTTGCTATTTAAATATTTGTGGTCTTAATTAAATTGTCTTAGTAAGGTAATAGTCCATGGGCTGCGTAATTGATATGTAATTAATGAGTACATACCAAATATTATTCTAATTGGGGTTTTATTGGTGCCCTAATTATATATATAGCTCCTTTGATTATGATACCCGTTACACTAAATCGAACGCAGTTTTTAGTTATCCCCATCTGGAAGAAAAATGAAGGTCTCATAGAAAGAATAAAGATATTTAGTTGAGGAAGGTCATACTACTATTTCTATGTTCGTGTTCGGATCTAGAGATTGTTTGTAGAGATATTCCGCATCAAGGTTTTTAACCTCAATGGATCCAGATATTCTTATAATCTTTGACAATCTCGTGCGATGTTATATTCTTAGAATATTGTATGATCTAAGATGATTGAATTTATATTATGTGATTTATAAATTCATATAGTTGGATGTATTTATTTCATTCGATTTAAAACGTACTAAAATTAACAAAAAAATGCATAAATGAAAACAATATTAAAAAAACTATTGATGGGCATGTCCGTCGGTAAATAAAAAATTCCGACAAAAAGGTGCGACTTTTTTAACGACAAACTAGTTTAGTCGTTAAGCTTTAATGATAGATCTATCGACGGATTAGTCCGTTGTTAAAAAGTCCCCATGATTGAAACGGACGACCTTTTTAACGACGAACTGGTATGTCATTAAAGTTTAAGTAACGATCGAACAAGTCCGTCGTTAAATCTGCTGCCGACTAGACCTTTAACGACGGACATAGTATGTCATTAGACACTTTTAACGATGAAAATTTGAAATTTAACGACGGATTAAATCATCGCTACATGATTTTTTTTGTAATGAAAGACAACGATTTTATCTAAAAAGATCGTGAAATTTAAAACAAATGTGCCTATAGTGAACGGGTTAGCACGGAATATTACTAAATAACATCAATGTGCGTGATAAACCTATTTTTTTCGGTTTTAATTATTTCTTCACGTAATCACGTGTACACGAATGAGTTGATTAGTATAAGTTACATGCACATTGTCAAGAGAAAATCTCAAAACTATCAAATACCAATTTCAAATTTGTACGAAGTATAAAAATCAAGAAACAAAACACAAAACACATGAATTTTACAAGAGATATGCATATTGTTTGAAAACTATGTAATTTATCGAGTATTACATAATAATGATAATATTCACACACACACACACACACACACATATCAATAATTATATTAGATATCGTTTTAAATATCAAACATTAAATTAGTCACTTAATAAAACCTACAGAACATATGTCATTAATTATTGCATATATAAAAATTATAAATCACGTACATTCATAAAAATCAAATTATCATTATATATTACACATTAATTAGATTTAATAAATAATTCAAACATCCAATTTAATTAGGAATGATAATTTTACAAATAAAAAAGATGTAAAATGCTGCAGTATGGTAATCATATGTTTTATAATCATATTTGAAATATTTTGTAGGTTTCTAAATCTGATTTTATCATTTTTAATATAAGGTAATGCGGCTAATGCCACATGGTTAATAATACATGACATTTGTTAAAATTGAATTATCAATATATAGTTGGTATAACAGTATTCGGTACACAAAATTATATTACCGGCATATATAATATATTATATATTAGATAGAGTTAATATATATGGATACAATATATTAATAAATTGTATACACAGTATAATAATAATATATTTTTTTTGAGTTTATAGTTGGTGTAACACAGTAATAATAATAATGGTTAGTAGATATAATACAACACTACTTTCTATATACAGTGTGTAGTTCGGGTGGCAATAAGAGTTTCAATAAACCAGATGTATTAAATCATAAAAATTATAATCAGAACTGATAATTTATAGTTAGAATAAAAAAATCTATAAAATTCAAATATTAAACCGATACATTTCAATATTATAAGTTATAATTTTATTTATTATATGCCCATTGGGTCGCACATGAGCGCATTTGCCTCTAGTTTTAGGGATGAGGCAATAGGGACTGAAGCGTAAATTAGATCCTCTGTGCCAATTCACGTTCTCTTTGTGTTCCATAACTTGATATTTTTTTAAATATATCATAATTGAGGATGAATGAGTCATAAATAAAAAAAATAAATTAAATAAAATCATAATAAATTATTATCTGTTTTTTAAAAAAAGAACAAAGAATGGGCTCAGAAAATATCACATAAAATGCAACATGTGATCTGATGTGGGACGGAAGGATGGAGGTCTCGCACTTTTTATCAAATGTGGTGGATTATTAACACTTTTTAAAGTCGCAATGTGACAAATGAAATCGTGAATTCTGAGAAGGTCTCCCACTTTTTAAAAGTCGGAAGTAGAGAAATAAAATCGTTAAAAAGTAAAATGCGCTGGAAGAAGTTGTAATGACATCACCTCCCCAATTAATTTGCATGTTATTGGTCAGTGCTACTCAAAACTAACATTCTATTGGTCCGTGTCTGAGACTCGCGCGTGGCGAGAAACATGTATCTAATATCAAAGGAGGAGGAGAAAGCAGAGAGAGAAATTAATTACCATCGTTTGTTTGTTATTTTATATAAAACCTGTATTTCTATTTCTATGGAAAGAAAGATACATTGATATGTACAAATGAATTTTCGGATTCAAATTCCAGCTTGATTTTCATTGGACTGCTTATCTGGTTTTTAACGTTTTGCCGGCATTTATCTCTCCAATTTCGCCGGGGAAATTAGGGCTAGGGTTTGTTGTTCTGCTTTGTTTTGCTGGTCAATTGAGATAAAATTCAAAGAGAGAAAGAATGGCGCAAGCAGTGGAAGAGTGGTACAAGCAGATGCCCATTATTACGCGTTCGTACCTAACAGCTGCCATTGTCACCACCATCGGTTGCTCTCTCGATGTAATTATTACTCTCTTCTCTCACCTCTCGATTGAATTGTTTCGTGACGGAAAATAGTTGAGTTTCTCGATTCCGGGCGTGATGTAATTTGGAGAGATTTGATTGTTCTGTTTTGGGGTTTGTTTGTTTCTGGTTTGGAGGAGAGTCTAAAGTTTCTATACTAATAATTGTGTTTGGGAAAGGGTAAAAAGCTATGCGTTTCTTTTGTGTTCTGAGATCATTGAGTTTACTGAATTAGTTTTCTGCTGCTACATGATGTTAAAGACAATGCAGATGTTTGGGATCTTTCTGTGTCAATTAATAAAGGAACTTCGTATTTGATTGGTCGATTATTCTGAGAGTTGAATTCAAGTTCTACTTTCTTGGTTACTTTTTGGGAGGGCACTTGGCTGAGAGGGCTTTCTTTTATCTGGCGATTTGCAGATAATATCTCCATATGATCTTTACTTGAATCCGAAGCTTGTGGTGAAGCATTACCAAGTCTGGCGCGTTCTTACCAATTTTCTGTATTTCCGCAAGATGGGTAATTATCTATCTATCCATCTATCCTCTATAAGTTAGGGTTTACTGTATATTGGTTGGTTAATGGATTAGGTGTTGATGTGGCAATGAATGGATATGATTCGTATCTGAGATGAAACATCGAGTAATTGATCCATGAGTATAATTGCTTTATTTTTTTCGTACTTCTGTTATATACTGGTTTTATGTCCCGTGTATAAATATCTTATCCCGAATTGCCATTTTTGTCTTGTAATTTGCTTCAGCCGCTCAACCCAAAAAAAAAAAATCAATAAAATTGAAGTAAAAGTGGACATGGTTTAGGTGGGAATACTGGCCTTCTCCTCTCAGGAGTGGCTACATGTTTTCGATGCAATCTTTACTTTCTGCACTATCGCACACACCACGTGCTACTTATTTGATGATATAATAGAACTAATGTGATAAAAAAATAGGTTTCAGACATGCAAATTTGATTAATAACTTTAGAGGGAAAACTATCAAGCATGAGTTGATGATTTTATTGATTGGTCTACTTATCGAAGATAAACTGTAACATTCCTCCTATTTAATAAACTTTAACCTCTTGCACAGATTTGGACTTTTTGTTTCACATGTTCTTTTTAGCTCGATATTGCAAGCTTCTTGAAGAGAACTCCTTTCGGGGGAGGACTGCAGATTTCTTCTACATGTTGTTGTTTGGCGCGACTGTTTTGACTGGGATAGTACTTCTTGGGGGAATGATCCCTTATGTCTCAGAGTCATTCGCTAAGATTATATTTCTTAGCAATTCACTGACATTTATGATGGTTAGTTGCATGTTAATTCGCTAAGATTATATTTCTTAGCAATTCACTGACCTTTAATCTTTTATTTTTCATGTTATTGTAGGTGTACGTGTGGAGCAAGCAGAACCCATTCATTCATATGAGCTTTTTGGGGCTTTTTACTTTCACAGCTGCCTATTTGCCATGGGTAAGTGGCTTTGCATTCACTAGCCATTGTTTGTAGTGCTGCCCTATTATCATTTCTCTGTGACATTTTCTTATCTTATGGCTTACTTCATAAATATATGAACATAAATTCTGCTGCTCTCTTGCTTTCCATATAATCATTTCTCGGTGATATATTTTCTTATCTTATGGTTCACTTCATAAATATATGTGCTCACTGTTTTAGTTATGTTTATGATCACTAATGAATTTTTTGTGGCTGAATGTTGTTAATACTTTGGCTGATATTTTGTCACATCTGTGCTATATGGACCCTATATGTTGGACGCCTCAGATGAGCTGCATGCTTTAGCAGTATTTAGCAATTATTTCCTTTACATACATCTCATAGTGATGTGTGCAACTTCTGATGTTGATCTCAACAGGTTCTTCTTGGATTTTCTGTCCTTGTTGGTGCTAGTGCTTGGGTGGATCTTCTGGTATGTCCGCTCTATTGCAATTAAGTTTCTTCTTGATAATTCCTTGGCAGCTAGGGGAATGTTTTTTAGTTTTTGGCAATATTAATCTGGACTACATACATCTTTGTGATATCAAGATCTTCACAACTGGGTTCTGCATGTTTTATCTGGGTTCCTTGGGTTATCAGATTCTTTGACTTATGTAGATATAAATCACCACAATATACGTGATCTGCCTAGGCTGCACCAGTTCTTTCAGTTAATAATCACTCAACTGATGCATGGTGAAGAATGTGCTAATGTGTATATATGCGTGTCATGTGTGTATTCACAATGATTTGCGAGCTATAGTTCTGTTATTTACAGAGATGTTTATTTTACTCAGGGAATGATAGCTGGGCATGCTTACTATTTTCTTGAAGATGTATATCCAAGAATGACAGGTCGACGACCACTGAGAACTCCAGTGTTTATTAGGTCATTATTTGCTGATGAGCCTGTAGTGGCTGCCAGGCCTGCCGCTGTGAGATTTGCTGCTCCGCCGGTGGACGATGTTGCTCGGTGAAATTGTCAGGTCATGGGGTGCCTGACAATGCTGAGCACTGCTTCAAGCTGCGCGAGGATCTATGTCAGATCCCTGTCAATAGTGTTAATGACATTCGTTGTGCCTTCTCATAGACCCACAGTTAGCAAATTAGCCCTGACTGTATAAAGATGCACCCTCCGTGTTGAGTTTTGAAGGATATATATATACACTCTCTGCTATCAAAACAATCAAGCTTTTGGGTATTTACTCTGATTCAGGATTTTTTAGCACATGCAATCACCCTCCACTTTGTGCTTCTCATGCATATTTTTCTTTGTGGATGATGAATAATGCAATAGCGTAATGAGCGTAGTCCCCACAAAATATGCCATAATCTCACCCTCTCAGTGTCGCAAATGCAATAGCGTAATGAGAGTAGTCTCCACAAAATATGAGCCTCAAAATACTGGGAACTCTAAAATAATTTTATAACACACCTACAATAAAAACTTCAAACCATAAACCAACTACAAACTACACAGTCGCAGACAGAAAGGCGGAGTTCCGCATTATACAAAGCAACTATGAGGTTGACAAAATGGCAAAATTCTTGATGCCACGGAAACGAAGAATTCAATGTCATTTTCATTGTCATCGTCACAACAGACACCCACAAAAATACAGGCAAAATGAGATTTCTGACCAGAGCCAATCCAGAATGATAATAAATCTGGTTGCTCCTGAGCTCCGATTTGGTCTTTCTCGCCAACTTCCCAGCTGGAACCACCCAAGAATGATGACAATACCAACAAATTGATGTGCGGTGTGATATCAACTTTTCATGGACTACCGGATCGGGTGATATTGTGCTGATGGTACTCTTTTTGGAGGCAGCTTGCGCAATATGTAAAGGACAAGAGCTGAAGGAAGAATCTCGACCAGCTGTTTTTACAGGATGTATATCAGAAAATAAAGAATTATGTATTATTTACAGAGAGTTGGCTGCAGCCTCAAGAGAGGAGTCCTTACCGTGTAGTAGATTAAATTCAAAACTGGATGGTCCAATACATCAAGTGATGCATCCGAATCGAAGGCAGAGAGCATAACCTGCAGTAGAAAGCGAACACTAGGTATCAAATAGAGAAAGATAAGCAACCAAAAAAGAAAAAAACGTCTCAATATTGAAGGAAGTTGAGCGACAACGGGGAAGTAATATCCATATCATTACAAGCCACTTCTAGCTTGGGTCTTCAGGCAAGATATGATTTCCCTAACTTGTACTAAGGCCATTTTTTCCTTGTCTGTAAATCAGGATATTCATTCACTCAGGACTACTGCTCAAATAGAATTCTGGAGGTGAAAAATTATACAGGTAACTAGTCAGACTAAGTACACTAAAACTCAAAAGGGTAGTTGCTTCAGATTCAACAGTGGGGTGCACGCAGTCAGTTGGTCGGTTGACGATATGCAATATTCAGGAATTCATATTTCAGAGATCAAATCGTTTTTTGATAAGATGATTGATGTTTCACTAGTTAATGTTCGCAGAGCAGCCAACTGTTCGGCACATCATATTGTAAAATATGCTTCTTCATCCCTGATCCCACCTGTGTGGGACAATGGGTCTTTTCCATCTTGGATGCATAATCTTGCAACTATTGAGTTTTCTCATTGAATGAATACAGTTGCTTTCTTGTGTCAAAAAATAAAAATAAAAATTAATAACAGGGATGCCTATTGAAAAGTGATAAAAGTCCAAGTAAAACTAAGCATATGAGATAAAACAAGGTGAAGGACAATCGAAACCTTACCACGAAGCACCGTATAAGGAAACAAGTGAAGCATATAGCAGTTACAGATCCAACCTGCAAACAATACTAATCAGTACTCGTAAATCACCAAAGAAACAAGGATGATGATATCAAAAGCAAGGATAAGTGCTCAAAGTACATCCCCATAAAGATGCTATTTATTGAAAATGAACAGTTCACCTTGTCATTTCAAAAACCCTTTTTTCGTGCATGATTGTCTTGATTGGGCTAAGATTTTCAACAGTTCAATGAAAGATGTGTAGTTTGGTATGTCTTGAGTTTTGAGCAATAACTAACTAAAGTTGGTTATGTAGAAGAAACTTTAATTCCCTCACATAAAAAGTCATTAACCAATTCCACTAGCCACCATCATGAATATAAATTGATTTGGGGTTTGATATTATCATTTTAAATGAAACTTCAAACCTGTGTAAAACATGAGGAGCAAAAATTAAAAAGATTATCCAGGGTAAGTAGAGATGCCATTGTGAACCCTGAAATCTTTTCTAGTATAACAATATCACTTCTAGTTAAATTCATCTAACAGTAGGAAAACCTTCAAGTTAACAGATAAACATACACAAACCTCATAAAGTTTCTTTCTCCTCCCTTTAGATTCAATAGGGAATCGTCTTAGCATGATAAATAACCTGCACAAGTAAAACAGAAAGTATGACGCACACAAGTGTGAACAGGATTCAAACTTAAGATCTGAAGAAAGCAAAAGGAGTATATTAATTTTGCTTCGAAAGAAAGACAGCTAATATAAAAACTTTTGACATTCACCTTCCTCCATACAGCAGAAACCCTAATGCTGCTACAAATGACACCACTGCACAGACCAAAAGATATAAGCAAGATCATGCCAGTAGCCTATGGATATCACAAGCATACTAAGAATAAAGTTTATAGAACTCATGCTACATCTGATCTGCTAATTGAATTAGATATTCTATCTGTTCCTCGAACAGGTGAATCAGGATATCCATGAAGGCAAAGGCTTCAACTTTTGCATATTTGGAAATGAAAAAGCATAGAACTAGGAATAGGTTAACCTGCAATAAATATCTTTCCAATGAATTCTGCAGTGCTGTTATCATCTATCCAGAGGTACACCCAAATACAAGCCTGGTGAAAGAAGGCAGATTACACACATCACTAAACTGATACACAAAAGGCTGAGGTGTAGAAGATGAAATAAGAAAACAAAACCCATGGATCTAGTGGAGAATGGACCAAGCATTATGTGGGTTCTAGATATACAATAAACATCAGAAATACATCTATAATTGATCTATGCAGGATTAAAGATCTAGTGATCCACAACTAGACATATACAACAAAATCCAAGAAAAAACAGGAGTGCAGTAATGCACCTGCACAAAGTATACTCCACCGTTGACAGAAAAATAAAGGATTCTTAGTTTATCTGTTGGCAGGCTTCTGGCCTGAAAAATGACGAAAATGAAACACTTAGCAATTTCTCACGAGACATAACTGCGTACAGCTCATAAGCATTAAAAATTCGGCAGAACTCTAATCAGGCTGTTATCCTGACAATAGTCATGTTGTAAGTTTTTGAATCTTAAATTGTCAGAAGTTTAACTAGAAAAATAACGTATACCTGATGATATATCTCTGCCCAAAAAAGAACAAGAAGAGTATATGTGGAGAAGAAGAGCAGGCCAGGAAGATCCAGCAGTACCAAAGTCAGCGCCTGAAATGGAAAAGACAATTTACCACGGGGTATAATAATAAAGCTTGAAAAATGTTTAACTAGTATCACCAAACCACTTCATTGCAAAAGGACTACGTTGCGAATCCACAAAATATGATTTCCACTGAGGAATTTGCTACAGGGAGACAATTAATTCTTCCCAACCGAATCAAACACATCCATAAGAAAATGGTAAGAACATGTTCTCGATGAGACAATTAGTTTTTCCCAACCCCACCGGCACTCCTTGCTGTTCAGAAAATTTGACAAAATTTTGCATAATCTATATATCTAATATGACAGCATAGTGAATGGACCTAGAATAGGTCTAGTCCATCGCGAGCATTATTAGCTATACTGTTGAGCATATGTTATCTGAGACTACTTTTAATGATTTAGAAAGGCATTGTAAGACATCCTATTAAAAATTCCTAAGACCCATATAACTACAAACCTATTAGGGTAAAAGCATGAAGCATGACTTAATCAGGGAGGATCCCCTCAAACAAAATAGTAAACCACACTTGCAGATAATCTTACCTTAGGATGCAGAAGAAAGACATGCATATGAAATCCAAACACAATAGCACGCACTGCAATGAGCAAATTCAACGATCAGTCCGACAGGTAGAAATATGTATGAGGTAAATGAGTAATTTCATACCTCCATTTACAATAAAGTTCATGAGGTGGAAAACCTTTTGCGTGGTCCAACCATACTCAGGCACCCTAAGTTCAATTCTAATCAATTGAATCTGCAAAAAAGTAAATTCACCTCATTTTAGAGACAGCAGTTTCTTGCAATGAAATACTCACAGCAAGACATGATATGCAAGCATGCTCGTATTACATAATCAACAATATTTTAACTTTTAAGCTGAAAAAAATGATCAAGGAACTCACATGGAAAATCATTAAAAAAGGCAATAAAATTATATTTAAGATAAATTACAATAGTCATTTGATAAAAAATCCAACTTAAAACTTAATTGGGCCTGAAAAGGTTAGAGAGGAAAAAGCAACAAAATCTGTTTTTGAATTGTAACCCTCTTTCTTGTTTCCTCCGCTATATTTTGGGTCCAAATTGAGAATCAAGCAAGTGGAATGAATGGAAGAATGACTGCTCTTAAATGTTGATCAAAATAATATTTTTGGAAAAGGTTCAACAATTGGTTCCAAATGGCATCTAAAAAATGTTCCAAAATACACAGAAAAATGCCTTATATCATCATCGTTATAGCATAAGAGGATATAAGCTAAACGCAATCCACCTTTTACTTCTTTGTAAACCAAATTGATACAAGTAAAGGGAATGCAATCAGTTTTAATCTCTGGCGTCTGGGTACACACAGGACAGATCAACTATCAACCGATTTGCATTCATGACAGCTGTAACTTAGAGAAGTTGTCCTTTAGGTAGGAAAAAGCTTGTGCCCATGGATACACAGTGAAAAGTACAGAACATAGGTCTCTTTTTGCTCCGCAACATTTGCCAAGCCCCAATATGATCTTTGGCAAATAGTCAACCATAATTTTTTAAAGCAAGAATATAAGGTATTGAGATTAGAAGTCTACAGTATTTTCAGCCACTCAATTCCACAACTAGCAATGATCAGAAACCTAAAATGTCCATAAGCATTAAAAACAATTAATCTCACAAGTCTTAAATAGCATTCAAATCCTGCCAATTCCATAACATGGGGATCTAGTTCGACAAGATTTCAATAAGAGTTGAAAAGGAGGAAGCACTATACTAATTCCTCGCAAAAGAGCTGTGAGATTTAGTTTCCATCCATAAGCGGAGACAGGTAACTAATTAAAAGTTTTATATTTAAATAATAAAAATAAAATAAAATATTAAAATAAATACAAGTAGAATTAAGAAATTTGTTGGAAAAGCCCCTTAAGCATCAACAAGGAAACGCCCTCGGACTTCCATCTTAAAAAATGATCCTCACCGTGGGTCGGAAAAGGCGATATAGGGGCAATAAATTTGTGAGAAAATAGACGCCATAAATTATTTAAATACATCAAGGCTTAACGCATTGAGCCCAGCTCAACATAAGCCCCAAAAATTTCAGTTCATATGCCTCCGATAATCGGGAGAAATAAACGCAAGTTGAACTGGACAAGAAAACCACCTACATATATATATATATATATACACACACACACACACACACACACACACACACACACACACGAATGCGCTATGACAACAAAATTGCATCAAGAGCTAATTACTTGAGCTGGTTATATCAAGCTCCGAATTTTCAATTTATAAGCTTCCGTGTTCCGAGAAACATAAGTTGACGCAAAGCAAAATCACAACTCGAATTCAACCAAAACCTATATGGTAGACATGAAATAGCAATAATTATAATATGGACTAACAAGGGCAACGGAGGAAACGAGGGCATAGGCGGCGCAGAGAGAGAAGAATATTCCGTCTTGCCATTGAACGGACTCGTTGATCTCATCCCACCAGTTGGCTGACAGCACTCCGACGCCGGCGTCGATGGCCGGAAAGCTCAGTGGCATTCTGGTCATTGCAACTCAGCGCTCTCCCCTCTCCTCTCTCTCTCTCTCCCTCTCTCTACTTGAGTAGGTCAAATATGATTAGCTGTTGCCTACTTTAATAATATTATTTCCAATCAGAGCAACAAGAGATCAAATCCTAATAGTTGTCTGAGAGAAGTAAAAAAACTCAAAATAGAGAGAGAAAGAAACGTGCAGTAAGATTTTAAAATCTAAGAAAACCACAAGTAAAATACTTAATTTCATATAATTATAAATAAATGGATTTATTAGTTGGTCAAAAATCAACTAAACCAACCCACCAAATCAAATTAATTAATTCAATTCAAACAAAAAATGTACTCTAGATTGTTTTACGAATGTGAATAATTGTTTTATCAAACAAACTCGAATAGAATCCTCTCCCGCACTATGTGCAACACTTGATGCTATACAATTAAATTTATTAATTTTTCTTTGATTTCAATTTATTATGCTTTATTTTAATTTTATACTTATTATTTAGGAATCATCCTACACAATTAGGGTTATTTTTTATAATTATATATCCTAATTGTGTAGGATGAATCATAATTAAAAAGTGTAATATCAAACAAAACGCAATAAATTAAAATTAAATTAAAAATTAATAAAGTTAATTGTGTAGCACCGAGTATAGCATCGGATTTCATGCGAAACAAACAAATCTAAACCAAATCTACAGTTATGATTTTTGATTTTTTGCATTCAGTGGTTTAGTGATGAAATGGAACATCCAAAAATTAACTTGTTGGTTTGATTGAAGATAATTAGTCGACCAAACTGAAACACGAACACACCTGTTACTGTTACAATAATAATCAGCGGTGATGCATTTACTCTGTAAAGAATCTGTTTTTTTTTTCTTTTTCTTTTTTTTTTCCTTTTTCCCCACTACCTCCTGTCACTATTTGACTTTGGATTTAAATTCCACCAGTTATCTCTACAAAATTTACGTAGCACTTTAGAAGTTATTGAGTAAGTGAAGTGGACATGTTCCAGGTTTAAATTCACGAGTTTGAATCATGCATAATATTACTTTATAGGTCGTGCCATTGAATGAGTTTTATCTAATTTAATTTTTTTATGAAGTTACAATATCACCCTTGTGAGTTGTGATACGTGAATGACTCGTTTGGATTTTACAGTTTGTTAATGTGATGAATAAAGTTGATTGAATAGAGCACGATTGCAATATTCATGAATTGTGATTTTACATGTTTGAAATGATTCTAGTAATTTAAGACAAATTATTAATATTTTATTTCAGTTAAATAATTACACCTAAGATTTAGAAGAATATCTAAATTGTCACCATGGATAGTGCAGCAAAAAAAATATCAAGTTGGTAGTTGAGGAGAGTGAGATGAATTAATAATGAGTTGATAAGTTATCACTTAAATGTTTGATTGCGAGTCAAATCATCAATTCCAGACCCTAATCCATCCAATCAAGTGTTGAATGAGAGATGATTAAATGATTTATCTCAACCTTATCACCCCTAATCACTCAAACCAAATGTGCTCACTATTGTGAACCTATTAAAGAAAGAGGATAAAGAAAAATGGATGATTTCAGAGATGGGATCAACGATGAAGAAGTGGTAGAGCTGCTGGAAAAGACTCCATTTTCAGAGTTTTAATCAGTTTAAGAAGAATTGGGAAATATGGTTGTTACGGGGCTTCTTCAAGAAAGTATTCGGGTCGAGGTCAGTTCATGGATAACAAATCACTGGCGTCGGGCTAATGAGCTTGAATGTTGGGCTGCTTTTGTTATTTATTTGTGCCTCCTTTTATTTTAATTTAAATTAAGGACTTGGTCCACTTATAGTAGATAGGGTTTTTTGTGTTTTAATTTAGTGGTCCCCAACTTGTATGGTTAAATACCTTGGCTTTTGTTATGGAATGATACGCATAAATTTAATATAAGTTCTCCTCTCTTTTCTCTACATCTTCCCTCATTTCTTCATCTGAATCTCCCCTATCTCCGTCTCACAAAGATTACCAAGATTCAAACTTTATTATTGATCTGCTACAATCTTTACAGAAAATACAAAAAAATTACAAAATAGATGTTTGAAAGAATTGGGATCACAACACTCACCTTATGATTGTATATTTATACTAGTTTAACAACCAACCCGTTGCATGCCGATATATAAGACGGCCTTATTTTTTGAGTAATATGATTTAATTTTTGAAATCTGATCTGATAAATTGTGGAATAATCATGTGCGAGCTATTTAAGCTTTCCAATACTGCATAAAACTAATGTTTTATGTTTTCCTGAAATTAATATTTTAATCAATTGAAAAGAGTAATTTTTTTATAAATTTTTTGATTTGACATTTTTCATGGGGAAAATTTCTTCTCTAAAATTGTGTACTACTTTGTTTTAATATATAGTATATATATATATATGTATATATTAGATATTTCAAAATGTACTAGCGCTTTACAGATTGCAAATTTAACATAATATACTTCATTAAATACTTTTCCAAAATCTAGCATAAATTGATCATTTTACAAAAAAAAATACAAAAAAGTTATTTTAAGCTTAAACTATGTTTGAGAAACACATTTGAAAAATAGTTTGAGGTGGTAAGATTTATTTCATTTTTTCTTTAAAATATTTCATATATATTGCACTATATCATTTGTCACTTACGTGTAATTCTTTAATATGTAATTTTTAATCACATAGTTAAGTAGTAATAAATCAATCTCAACTGGTTGAGGGTATAAAACAATACGCAGAAAAGTTCGTGGCTGCGGTTTATTCCCTTAATATTCCTTCTTCATCCTTTAGAATATTTCTGGACCTTTGGTAATAACTATCTGTTTCTTTCTCGATATATTTGAAAATTTGGACGAGATTTTAGTGAGCAACTGCAATAATTGGAGGTATTGCACATTCATACTTTTATATTTAACGATGATAAAATGATAATGCGCAATAATTATTTCATTTGAAGACTAGCGAACATGGATTGTTAATTTTTTTTAATCACAAAGAAATTCGCTAATAATATATATATATATATATATATATATATATAATATTTCAACGAGGAATAAATGTTTTTACTTTACTATTTAGTTTCTTAGTTTTTCAAATTCATGTTCTTATATATTTTCTAGGTAAGATATATCACCGGGATCCGTGGCGCAATGGTAGCGCGTCTGACTCCAGATCAGAAGGTTGCGTGTTCGATTCACGTCGGGTTCAAACTTCCCGATTCAAAACGGTTCCAATTTTTTTTTTCTTTTTTATAATTTAAAATATTGTAAGTATTTTTTTTATTTTTTATAATTTAAAATATTGTAAGTATTAATAATCGCAATCGCAAGTTTTTGGAAATTTGTGAAACCTAAATCGAAGATCTGAATTATGGCAGTGCGACGCAAGGTCCAATCGTTGATGCTTGCACATCGCCGCCGCCTATTCTCAAGCTCAGACACCAGCAGCAAAGAGAAAACCCGGGCCGCCCTCTCTGTCATCCGGTTCGAGCAAAACCCGGAACGCATCATCGACGTGTGCCGGTCGGCCGGCCTGACGCCGGAGTCACACCTCGACCGAATAGTCTTCTCCAAAGCCATCTCAAAACTGAGAGAACTGAAGCATTACGATGGCATTCGCGCCTTCGTGGAAGAGTCCATGAACCAACCCGGTTGCCGGTCTGAGCGCTACGCTTCGCACTGCATCATTGTATATGGCCAGGGTGGCCTTATCGACCATGCCATCAAGCTGTTCGACAGAATGCCCGAGATGGGTATTGAGAGAAACGTCAAGACTCTCAACTCCTTGCTCTTCTCTTGCCTTCTTGCTCGCGAATACGGCCGGATAAAGCGTATCTTTTTGGAGTTCCCGAGGAAGTACGGGCTGCAGCCGAATTTGGAGACCTACAACACCATTCTCAAGGGGCTCTGCAACTCCGGCGGGGCGAGCGAGGCGCACTCTATTCTGGCCGAGATGGAGAGGAAGTGCATTAAACCCAGCGCCACAACGTTCGCCACTGTGATTGCGGGGTTTTACAGCGAGGAAAACTTGGCCGACGTGGGGAAGATGTTGCAGTTGATGAACAAGTACAACATGCGCGTGGGGATCAGCATTTACAACGTCAGGATTCATAGCCTGTGCAAGCTTGGAAGATTGGCAGAGGCCAAGGCCTTATTTGATGGAATATTGTCTAATGGAATGAAGCCCAATTGTCGTACGTACGGCCATTTGATCTACGGATACTGTCGACGAGGGAGGCTGGACACGGCCAAGACTCTGTTCCAGGAGATGGTCGATATGGGGTTGAAGCCCGAATCCGAGTGCTATTTCACGTTGGTTTACTATCTGTGCCAGGGAAAAGATTTCCAGGCCGCCTCCACCATCTGTGAGGACTGCATGTCCAACGGTTGGGTACCCAACACTACCACCATGAAGAGTCTCGTGCACGGCCTCGCTGCTAACAACAAGGTCGATGAGGCCAGAAGAATTGTTTGTCTGCTCAAGAACAGATTCCGTAGGAATTCCCAGATATGGGATGAAATAGAAGAGGGACTGCCAAACTAGCGCTTTATTGTATTTTGTTTCTCTGTTGCTTTTAGAGACTGAAAACAAACTTTACATGCACCAAAGTAAAATAACCAGATTTTAAAAAATAAAACTATAAATGTCCTGTTCACTTCTACAGCATATCTCGCATTGTATAGAAACTCAGAAAACTCTAATCTCATACAAAAAAGAGAGCACCACTAGCCTCAGCCTCACGGACTTAGCCCTTCTTCATCAGTATAGCTCCGTTTCTACAGTGTTGTACCCCATATGCCGCAGTTGAACCAACTGTGGTAGAAGCCACTAACCAACTGACAGAAACCAAAATAATAAGTTGGTCACAATTCACACCCACAAAAGCAGGTACCATGAAAGTCAAGCTAACTACCTCAAATAATTGATATAAAGCTGAGTTTCTTCACTTCCAAATCCTGGTTGAAGTAGAGCTGCTGCAACTAGAGCCAGCTGCAGGACTGTGTTAACCTACTCACACAAGCTATTTAGAATTTAACCTACTCAAATAGTTATTAAGGACATCAATTCTGTAACTGATGTGTTACATAATCATTCATGCAAAGACAAAGACCACTGTTGATTTAACACTTGATGCACGAAATGCAAAACTTTTATAGTGTATATGTACCTTGCTTATCAATAGAGGCTCAACCTTCTGGGCACGAGCCCCATCGAGGTTGATGAAGTCACGCCAACCGTCCCACTAATAGGGAGTAAAATCGAAAAAATCTAAGTTAAATAAGATTTAGATAACAACCGATTGGATATGTTAACTGATGATAGTCTTTCACCTTCCAATTCAAACTGCTAGCTCTTTTATAGACCGCACCACCAATAAGAGCAACATCACGCAGCACAACGATTCCAACCAATCCAGCTTCATGTAAAGCAGATCTTTATTTTTAGGAACAAATAATTTAATAGGCTACACCTCCACTCCACTTTCCAAGTAACAAATACAAAGCTCGTCATTAACAAGCAAGGTATTAGAATGCACCTTGTCACAACTCACAATAACATAAACTCGATTAAAAATCAGCCAAAATATTTCCAACTATTTCCCTTCCATTCTTTATCACACCAAACAAATCAAGCCTCAACAAGACAACAATCACTATCTTGTCCTCATATTGTAAAGACACTAAAGTTATCTCAAACCACATTAAGTAGAAAGTTAATTTTAAGGGCATGACTAAAGCAAGATGTGAAACCAATTCATTTAGCTCATTTTGTTCAATAATTCTTCCCTGCAAAATATTCTACACACATGCCAACAATCCCTGATGGTGTTTGAGCGCATGTATAGGTAGCTTGTGAACATTTATGGTTAAGAAATGCCTCATGTTATGCAAATCAACAAGCACCTATAGTAAGAAGTAAGGATTCCAGAAGAAAAATAAAATCATGTACTTACGATGTAAAAGCTCCTTATCCACCATTGCCACAGCAACAGATACAATTAAAACCTATAAAGTTTTTGCAATTGACCACAATAAATAAATTTAAGTGACTAGTAAGTTTCCTCATAATGAATATGAAAACTATTGACATGGATTCTATATACCGTTTCCAAAAGGACTTGAAACTTACCTTGTCTGCAAGAGGATCAAGGTACGACCCAACAACAGAATTGATTCTCATTTTTCTAGCCACATAGCCATCTAACTGAAAATCAAATAGAGAAGGTGAATATTGTACTTTTGTCACAGCTCACCACCCATAATGCTAAAAAGAATTTCCTCACTTTCACAATTAATAATACTACGAAAGAATAGCATCATACCCAATCTGTAGCTCCTGATACAGCAAGCCCAACAAATGCAGCGGAATACATATCCTGTACAATCATCCTGTGAAAGAGTGTTCCAATCAGTGTACATAGCATGACTACGCTAACACTAAGATCACATTAAACTAAAACCCCCTTTTCAAGTCTTCTCTTGAAAATAAACTAAATAGGCAAAAACCATACATTCATTAGTCCATCCAGATAATCTAAAAGAGGTGGCCAGCAAAGAGCCAACTATATATCATACATCATTGGTTTTCAGTATCTTTACGATTGTGAACCATAAAATTGTTTATCCTTCATTCTAATTTTGGAGAATTTTGGATAACATTATGTTATACCATATTGGAAGCCTAAGATGGCAATCATCCTTATAGAGAAAAGTAAGTACATTCTCTGCTCATCCGCTCACCCCCACCCACCACGCAGCCCACCCTCATGCCAATGGCACCATCTGCTTAACTGCTGATCGAGAATAACAAGCACCAGTGAAAGGAGTGTGGATAATGAAGCGTATAAGAAAAATTAATGGCACATTAAATATTCTGACAAAATAATCTCATCACTTTGCTATCTCAGCCGAGCAAAAAAGCTCATTAGCTTGTATCCGCTTCACTCATACACTCACTCCTGTTCTGCGTCTTCAGACATCCCATATTCACATTACAAATATCCAAAGCAAAGACCAAAATCACCCACAAGACATCACATTATCTAAACAAATAACACTCCAAATTACTTTCACTCTCTGCAAATTATCTAAACAATATACAACATTAAGAAAATAGCCAAAAATAAAAATAAAAATTAAGACCTCACCATCCAAGCAACGGACCAGAAAGCAACCGAGTAAAGGAAATAAAATTAGGGAGATTCAAGTAACTGTCTCTGATCCCGTCGTCACCAACACTAGCTTCGACCTCTGCAACATTTCTAAATTCCTCGTTAGCACTCTCATTCAACAGTCTCTGAGCATTATACCCAAGATTGTACCGAAACGCCGGCTGATGAAGTAAATTTAAGGCACGGAGTTTAAGAAAATTGAGGACGATGTCGGATTGTAGGAGGAGAGGGGTGGCGGACTGGGAGAGCTGCCACGGAGGATTGAAGAGGAATAGAGGTCCCCCCACCGGAGAGATAAACCTCGACCGGAAGAGAAAGTGGCGGCGGATGTAACCTTTACTAGGCAGCGAATACGGAGATGAAATTGGGGAAGCGGAGGAGGCAGAGAGGGAGAAGAACGTTCTAGAAGGAGCGGAATTGGATGGGTTTCTGACAGATTGAGAGATTAGGGTTTTGAGTGATCGGAAGATGGCCATTAACGAATTTTGTTTAGCATTGCTCGGAGGTTTACGATCAGGGTTTTGGAGAGGGGTGACACGTGCGGCGATCAGGCTGCTGCACGTGTTTGATTTCTCGCTGCTTGTTCTGTAAACTGTAATCCACCCACTCACTAAAGGCGCATTAGCTAGCTATGAGTTATCATTGCGATTCTATTAAACCGGTGGTCTGTTCAAAAAGAAGAAAAATAATGAATTAATACTTGTCAGCATATATTGTCCAGTTGCAAACTACTTACAAAAACTCATTTTATTTTATTTTTTTGTCAAAATTCGTAAGATGATATTTATAATCGGATTCAAATTTATATTTAATGATATCCTCATAATTTGCTTGAATCAAAATATAAATATTGTCAAATAAATCTTGATCGTTGAAGGGTCTTGAACCAGATTTTTACTTAAAGAGCAAGGTTGTCAATTAACGTTGATCATTTTAAAGAGTACAAAACAATCCATTCAAAAGGGCATTTCAAGTTCTTTTATGAGTTTCCTAAAAAAGTTCTTTTATGATGATGATTTTTTAAAATTAATTATTCAATATTCAATATTAATTTTGGGCTAAAGTTCAATTTCAAAGAGCGGCTAATTTAATTATATAGTTAGTTAGAGCCATTTCTTCGTCCATATTGATTTACTTTCATAATTTGTCTTATCATCGTTGTATAAGTTAATATTGTAAATGAAAAATACTAATTATATATGTAGAGTATATAGTTAGATGAAAATTTCATTAATTATGCCATATTCTGACACCCACACCACAATATATGTATATACTGATTATATTTCTGAATAGAAGAGCTTGTATGCATGATATATAATTAATAGCTAACAGTAGAAATGAATTTTACCCTGTCCATGCACACAAATTCACAAAAAATAATTACACGATAAAAAAGCAATAATTAACAATAAATTGAAAGGAATTATGGTCCATGGGAGTTGAGTAGGGGTCTTGGCAACAAGCAGGCCATGATAGAACAAGTCATGGAGTGCAAATAAATACTGCAAGTACGAAAATTTGGAGATGATTTGAGCTGTCACAAATTAGTTGTGGTATGCAACATCATTAAATTATATTTCATACTATTATAACTTTGACAAACTCCAAATTAAAATATAAATAGATATATCATAACGATACATGAGACAGTTGTTACCTTGTCCCAAAAAATGCGACCCTCAAATATCTTATATATATAAGAGTCCGACGTGGTATGATCGATGTCATTAAGGTGGCCTGAAAAGTAGTTGTTCCCATGATTTATTGCTCCAGTTTCTTACCAAGCCAAGATCCTAATTCAAATTCAATTCTCTCTCTCTCTCTCTCTCTCTCTCTCTCTCTCTCTAAATAAGTGTTCCAACTGTATCTATCTGTACACAATTCTTTAATGACCAATTAAGTTTGTTTTGGCAGTTTTTGAAGTCTTCCCACACTCACTGGATCATCCAAAATATCATACAATTTGATAGAAACGAATTGAAGAGGAGGTAGCGTAATCTTTGATGATTTTGGAATTCCAGAGGAAGAAGATGAGCATTCTGTCGTGTTGCCGGATTAAAACACGTGATACAATTAAGAAAAACTCTCTGAAAAATTCAAAAACTTGGGATTATCAGATGAAGGGTGCCAAGAAATATGATGACTCAGGTGCATTCTCCACAGTTCCTACAAGTGTATCGTCGAATGCCGGTTAGAATCCATGCACATTAATATATCCTTTACGAGTGTAGTTTTAATTACTTCTTCTGATTCAAGAATATTCATGTTACATATCATCATTATTATATTAATGCTTGCTAATTGTAATTAGATGTGGTGATGAGATATATAATCTTGAATTTGCTTTATTTATATTTTTTTTTTGTTGAAATCACAATATGATTATATATATGATGGAATTTGTGGGATTGAAGTTTTAATTAATTAAGGTGTATATATATATATATATATATGCAGTAGAAATTGTACGTATGAGGGTTGAATAAATAATTTGAATATGATGGTGCAGGTGCAAGAAAACAAAGGATAATGGCAGAAGATGATACAGTTAAAAATGGAAATGTGAGAGTTCCAGCAGAGGTGTTCACCTTCCGGGAACTGGCAAGCGCGACGGAGAACTTCAACTCGGAACTGCTGGTAGGGGAAGGGGGATTTGGGAGGGTGTACAAGGGATACCTAAAGAAAACAAATCAAGTGAGTGAATACTAAATAGATGTATGTATGTATGTATGTATATGATTAGTAATGAATGAATGAATGCAGATTGTGGCAGTGAAGCAACTTGACAGGAATGGTGTTCAGGGAAACCGGGAGTTCCTGGCAGAGGTTCTAACACTGAGCCTGGTTCAGCACCCGAATCTGGTGAATTTGATTGGATACTGCGCTGATGGTCGGCAGAGGATATTGGTTTACGAGTACATGCACAATGGATCTCTAGAGGATCACCTTCTCGATTTAGATTCAGATATAGGTCGGAAGCCCCTCGATTGGTACACTCGGATGCAGATAGCCAAAGGGGCGGCTCAAGGTCTAGAGTACTTGCACGACACAGCAAATCCTCCCATTATATTCAGGGACTTTAAGGCGTCCAACATATTGCTGGACCAGAATTTCATACCTAAGCTTTCTGATTTTGGACTTGCTAAATTGGGTCCAACAGGAGGTCAGGATCATGTTTCCACCAGGGTCATGGGTACCTATGGCTACTGTGCACCCGAGTATGCTCAGACTGGTCAGCTCACTACTAAATCCGACGTCTACAGTTTTGGTGTTGTATTTCTTGAGATCATTTCAGGAAGAAGAGCTATTGATGGGACTAAACCACCTCAAGAGGAGAATCTTGTTGAATGGGTACCAACCTACCTAGCTACTCCACTGTCACTGTGTATATATTATATATATATATATATATATACACCTTGGATCAATTCAATAATAATCTCTATATATATCTGCAGGCAAAACCTCTCTTCAAGGATAGAAGAAAGTTCACGTTGATGGCTGATCCATTGCTACAGGGGAATTATCCAGTGAAGAGTCTGTATCAGGCTCTTGCTGTTGCAGCCATGTGTATCCAAGAGGAAGCCAGCACCCGACCCTTAATTGGAGACGTCGTCACTGCACTTGAGTACTTAGCCATCCCCATCAGGGCCACAGATCAACTTGATGCTCAAATACAAGACCACTTCCAATAACGTACGTACGTACGTACACATGCCCATTAAGCCTCTACTCTTACAATATAATTAGCTACCATTATATTATAATTTAATTTATATTTATGGGAGAATGAATTGTACGTGTACGTGTGCGTGTGTATCATCTGGCCGGGACTACCTACTATATGTATTAATATTATAGACTATGTATGAGTTGTGAATTAATTTCCATGTATAGTAGAACCAATATTTGTACAAAATTATAATTTGGACATCATGAGTTGCTTTAATTTATCTCTGATGAAAAGGTTTCAATTCAAAAATTAAATCTTTGTTAGAACCATAGATAGATCTTGTTCTGTCAGTTGAGTAAAAATCCTACAACAGTTCATTTTAATATATAAAACCCATGGACATGATGATAGGATAGATAGACAATAAATTAAATCGAGATACATTTAATTGAAAATTAACCAACGATTATATATGAATCATGGATCTACCTGATGGATTCACAATTGTATAACTTGTTCAGGCATCAAATCGTCTGTGAGAATGAGCTCTCAGATTTAGATAAGTAATACCGCTGTTCCTCCTCTTCTTTCTTCTCCAAGACGACAACATTGAAAATCTGAAACTAGGCCACGAGCTACTCGATCTCCCTCCACCTGAACCCATTTTCATTTCCATTTCCATTTCCATTTCCATTTCCATTTCCATCTCCACTTCCATTTCCATTTCTTCAGAGCTTCTCTCCAACTCGACTTTCCTGAAATACTCAATCTCCCTCTTCAGAAGTGATCCGATGGTTCCTCGCGTTCCGACCTCCAGCGGCACCATGGAAATGGATATGGATGCCAACAAACTACTTGTACAGGCTCACCACTGATCTTCAATTGCATGCCTTTGTGTCATGTTCAAACATCATCTTAATTCTTGCCTTGTATATAATCTACCTTTTCACATGCTTTTATTTTCTATATCAAACTTTAAAGTGGACAGCGTGAGACTTTTGCATGATTTTCTTTATCTGCCATTCTGCATTATGATTACAGTAAGGATCTAATAATTATGTTGAGTTGTACCAATAAGTTAATTTAGAATACATGACTATGAGGCGGTAATTGCGCATGAATTACCATTACCAACTCTGTCCCTTTAATTCAATTTAATGCACATTTCTTATTTTCTTTAAATTTATGGGTGATCCATCAAGTCGATTATTTTTAGGTGAGCGGTCCAAATTAAGCTCATATTATTTAGTGCGTTTGAGTGGGGATCATGAGGGATTTTATTTTCCCGCCAAAAAAGAAAAAAGAAAAAAGAAAAAGAAAAATAGATTAATCTCGGTTGTACTGAAATGATGAGCTCTCAATACTGCAATCGATGGAACCCTTCACGATATGGTGATGGAAATCATTTAACTTAAGGTGGTGGATAATTTAATAATCGTGCCTGGAATCAGATAAATATAAGGATCCCTTTAATAGGACGTTTAATTTGTAATAACAACATTATTATTTAGGCTTCAATTCAAACTCCATATATATATCATCAGCTGGAGCGGTCAAGACTTTCTCCCATCATTCAACTTTTCCTCCCATTGAAACGTAAAACATAAACGTAGTATGCATTTGAATGAATTTTAAATAAACCAACAACCAGCATTTGAAATTTTAAGGAGTAGCAAGCCACATTGGGGCAGTTCCGAGGAATGCAAAACTGAAAACTAACCTAGAGAGATATTTTATAGTATCATTAACTAAAATTTACTAAGTTACTGATAAAACAATGGCAGCCTCAAAAATGTGTATTTCCTCTCTTTATTCTCCTTCTCCTTTGTTGTCTAATATTTTTTTGTCTCCTTCCTTATCCCAGTATAGTTCTGTTCCTCTAATATATCAGTACAATTTGTCAATATGTTGTGTACAATACAGAGTGTATTACAGAAAGATAGAGTAGATACGTCGGACGGCCAACGGTGTAACAGCAAGTCACCAGAGCCAGTATCCACCCAAGAAACCAAAAAAAATCTACAGATTGCTGGGAAGGTGGCATGAATATCTGAGGCTCCTATGTGATGCAAGAGCATCTTTTAGAGCTGCATCCACTCTTGCACCACCCTGAAACAGTGAACCGTACAACTTGGTCACAAATTGAGACAATTCTTTCTCATCATCATCCCATAAACTCAATGACTGCTCCCCATTTTTATCAGGGTCACTATCTTCCCAGTCGCTTGTTGGACTGGAGGGTTCAGTCTCTTCATCTTCTCCTTCCTCGTATCCGATCTCAAACTTCCCATTCTCATAACTACTAAACTCACCTGCCCCATAAAACGACGTCAACTGCAATTCTTCAGGCTCAGAAGAAGGGCATATCACAGCTTTGGCACCAGAATCTAGGAATGCTTTGGTCAAAGCTCGCGTAGGTCCATATATTCCTGTGAGGATTATAATCCTGTCTCTCCATGATCCAACCTGCAATATATAGAAATCAATGTCAACAATATGTTTACATATATGAATCCAGCAACAGCAGAACTGCCTCCAAAATAGGCTTCTTTCAGAGTACACAATCAAAGAAATAAGAGAGCGAGTAATCAAAATGAATTACCAGCCCAAATTATAACGAAGTAAGAAAATAAGATAATACGAAGGTTAAGCAACAGGACCCATAAACAAAAAGCATCTTCCAGGAAAAGTAGTAGTCAGGAGAAGGGAGTTACCAGGACAGAAAAAACTATCTGAACATAAAGTCAGGATAATAACCCAGAGGCATACACATACAGTCCCTAAAGCCAACATACTGGTGCAGAAATTGCACCAAATTTGATGCTTTGGGTAACCATTCGAGGTGCCCTTGATAACAGCGGTACTGCATCTCACACATTTTGTTGATGAGGACATCAATTATCTTCAACATTCAGCTAAATATAAGTCTATTCTAGAACATCAACTAAGAGGGTGTTTGACTAAAGCTTATCTAAAAGAACTGATAAACTCTTGGATCTTATAACACATATATTTAGAACTAATAAGACATCAAATCTTATAGGGAGTTTTTGGATAATAGAACTTTTAAGACATTGTTAATAACATACTTGTAATTAAAATTATTAAAATTAAGGATGTGTTGAGAAATAAAATCTTTCCCCGGAAAAAAAGTGGTCCCTTATTTTTATAAATAGCATTTTGGGATCATATAAGATTTTTTTTTAAGAACAAATTGCCAAGGAAAATTTGACAACTAAGAGCTTCTCCAACAGCTCCTCTAAACTCTATTAATAGAGCAAAAAGTGAAAAATTCCAGTCCAACAGCTCCTCTATTTGGGTCTCTAAAATAGAGATACAGTTTTTCTGCTCCATTAATAGAGATCTACTGTAGCGCCTCTAACACTGTTCACTTTGTTTTTTTTTTTTTTATATATATGTAAAAATCTGTTTTTTTCACTTTTCCACGTTTTTTTATATATGTAAAAAAATCTGTTTTTTTCAATACTGTTTTTTGATATATGTTTAATCTGTTTTTTTTAATATATGTAAAAATCTGCCTTTAATTTAATATGTTCACGTTTTTTTCTTCTTTTTTTTGTTAATTTATATTATTTATATTTATATATATATATATATATATATATTAATCTTATACTTTAATTTATTTCTTCCTTAAAAATATTAACATAAAAAATTGTAATTGTGCTTGTTTGCAATATTATTATGAAATGTTTCCATGTTTTATTATTATTTAGTTTCAGAAATTTTAATAGTTATTTTTGTTGGGAAAATCTTGATTAAAATAAATATATAAAAAGGAATATTATGGAATATTCATTTTTAGAGTAGAATTTAGAGTAAACTGTTGGAGATGAGGTGAAGACCATGCTGTATAATAGAGATAGAGGTGCTGTAAAATAGAGTCAACTGTTGGAGATGGCCTAAGTGATCAAACATCTCATAAGTTTTCTCAAAGAGCTCATAAGTTTCCATCAGACGATGAAACCAAACAGGACTTAATTGTCAAATACCTGTTCTCTGGATTCTTCAAATTGTGGTGAATTAGAGAATAAATCAAGAAGAGCATCCTCATGTAAAAAAGTATCTTACTCTGTTTTATCATCTTCTCATTAGCAATGGCAGCCTAGATAAACAACTAAATTTCAATTACTCATTACTCATTATTTAGCTGTATTATTATGCTACCGGAATAGACAAGATCTGTGCACATACCATACAACGGACATCTTCTGGAGTCAAGTGCATTGACGGAACAGTTCTACGGAACATATAAGCACCAATTTCTTGATCATCTTCCATGACCTTCAGAATATCATACCAAATATATCAACACTTTAATCCAACCAGTGCAAATTCAATATTTTTTCAGTACACACAAATAGTGGATAGATACCTGCGTTTGGCGTCCTATATATCTGTGGACCACACCTCCAATCTGGAAGTATGGCCTGCAGGAAACAAGATCAGCGACAGTTGAGATGTTGCTAATTACCGATGTATAATTCCTCTTCCTGCCCTTCATCATTGATAACAAGCTGTATTTCACATTCTGCAGAAACTTCTCTGCTAGTTCTCCTGGTTCTGCTACCACGAATACATCATTCTGCCAACTAAATTAAAAATTAAATAAGAACTTAATAATGAAGCCAACAAGACGAGGCCCTGATATAAGGAATCAATGATGGGATACAAAATATACCATAAAATGGACCCTCTTGTGTCATTTTGCAGTGCCAAATGAACTACTCCAACCTGTGGTGAATTTTGTATTTTCTCATGCAAGGATAGAATAGGTATGGCAAGCTGCCTTCTCTTAGGGGGAGACTCAGGGGGTGAAGCAGCTGATTTTGCAGAATGGAGTCCGTCCAAACTCAAAGGTGGGACTAAATCAATTCTACCACCCCGCTGGGAGCCAATGTCAGGACTGTAAATTAGGGGACTTGATGAGAAGCTTCCAGTAAATAAAGGTGATGTAAATGGAGTTGGAAGTGCAGATCCCGGAGCTGCCTTCATATTCCCAGATGCCCCATTGGCAAGGGATAATCTTATCCCATTACTAGCACAAAATGTCTCAAGTGTGCGTGCATGGTGAAAAACTCTTCCAGAATCTGGACTATTGGAAGCCTCTATAAGAAGTACACCACGTCTCCAGCCCAAAGAGGCAGTGTTCTCATTTGACACTATCACATACAAAAAACCAATTCCATCATTTATAGAAAGAGTTCAGAAGTTGAAGGAAGAAACCAAAGAATGATTCAGTGTTAAAAGGAGACTAGTACCCTTTGCTCTGAAAATCTGCTGAGACTTCACACTATCTGAGACTTTCTCATCAAGTGTACTCTCGAGCAATCTTTCAGCAAGATTCTTGAATGCAACATAATTATTGTTAATGTATTCATCTGTAGCACCCTCTAACTTTAACCAGATTGCTGGATCCGTTTCATCGAGTTCCATATCACAACGTTCATCAACTATAAAAAGCAATCATACTTTAGGGATAAGTATTAAACAAGTAATAGGAGCCTACACGTGTAAGTAATATATGAGCTAGCCTCAGAGATTTCGAACATCAAAAGGAAGAATGGTATCCATAACCCCCAGAAATAATGCGTTCAAGTTAATTCAATATATTTTCCTTTTACCACCTATAGACATGTATGAAACAAAAGGCTATGTCAGATCATGTATTAAAATACTTCTTGCATTTCCCCTCAATAATTCATACAAAGTTTTGCGAGTACTAAAAAAAGTGATATCAGCATTAGAAGTACATGAAACAAATCAGGAACCCTTGTTTCTAGTTTTCTACCCCTAGCATATTTTATTTCTCTTTTATCTTTCTATCCAAAACTCTTTTGCACCAATCTATCCATGTACCCCCCCTCCCGACTTTATATTGGCAAAGTCACAACTGGCGAGTTGCAAACTATTTTATAATAAAGTGGGTTTAATTCATGATAGATTGTTCCTGAATCACTGTAGATCTAATTTGCAGTGAACTCTAATAATTATGCATTTTGTTTTAGTCACCAGACAAGATGGACTAATATTTTGATTGCAAGATTGTAATCCAATATTTAATGATAAAAAATGAGAACTAGCTTTCATTTCAAGTGAGAAAGATTTAGAGGAAGTCTTTTCAACTTCTTTGCGGGAAACACAACTCAACTCTTTGTCCTTACCACAGCAGGCAAGATCCATAAAAGTTTCTGTGAAAAAAATTACCTGGATTGAATCGAAAATATTGTACATCAGGCAGCATAGGAAGCAATGTACTTAAGGCTTCCTCCACACGGTCAACAGAGCAAGCACTCTCAATCAACACTTGTCCAGTGTCCAAATAGCGCCAACCACCTTTGCGAACCTAACAGGGGGGAAAAACAGAGAACTAAGTATGGTTGAAACTAATGGACATTGCAACAAAGCCTGCCATAGTCCTTTAATATTGAAGATAAGCAAATCAAGTATTTCCCCTTATTTTAGGCAAAAGGGCCAAAGAAAGTGAAAAAAGGACAAAATTCCATGATATATTGGATAATTGGATTGAGTAAGGATTCACCTATTTAAAAGAGTTCATGCTTTTCTTGATCCAGGAGGAAAGTGGTTAAAGTGATGGCAATGATGAGTGAGAAGAAGTCAGAAGGATTGGAGGTAGACATGGATAAGGGATAGGAGGATTATGAACTTGTGTAGCCTCATTGGACCTGATCTCAAACTTTAAGATTCTCTTTATCTGGTTTAGAGTACTACTACCTAACATTAGCTTCCCTTTAAAAACATATTCCCACAAGTATAATCATAAAAATCCCACTCATTTCTATTAGTCATATCAGGGGAATGACTACAGAGAAAACAGCAAGGCGATATTACATTGGGCTTGGGGTCAGAATCTGAAGCAAAATATGAGAGCCCTTTGATACCTTTGTTGGAACAGACCCGCAGCCAATTGAAACTAAACAATCAACTTTAGAATCAGGCCACAAAAGTTGTGCTTCTTGTATGGCAAAAATTGTAGGATTATTAGCTACAATTGCCCCATCTTGCCAGCGATATATACCTATAGCACAAAAATTTCAAAAAAAGAATTCATTGAAAGCTTCCTGAGAGATTCATCTATAATATAGACAAAATAGCCAAGAAAGATATCACAGAGAAAGCACAAAAAGGAAAGTACCATCAGAGAAATCATCTAAATAATATGGTGCTGCAGATGATGCTCTTATAGCCTGCCATACTAGATGCTTGCAACTTCCAATAAAAGCATTTCTCTTATATCCAACCTGAGCTCCAGTAGTTGCAACTCCTTGTCCCCCAGTTGTCAAGTTTTCAGAAACTGCAGAAGAAATCTCTGGTGTTCCAGCAGGGTACTGGAAATTCAGAAGATATTTATTATGTCAGAATAAGGCAACCAAAAGAATCCCCTCATAGTGACAACAAGAAGAACAACCATTAACATCTATAAAATGGAAAGCACCAAACCTGGTAATTTCGAAATATAAATGGCTGAGCTGGTGCAACACTGACCAGAGTAGACACAACAAAAACTTTAGGAACCTTTTTAACAGCTGATTCAATTAGGAGATCTCCATCCTCATCAGTACACATCTCCTTCAGCAGCTTCTCGAACTGATCTGCACTGTGCTGGAAGAAAAATCAAGTTAATATGTGACCTTATGATGAATTCTGGGGGGGGGGGGGGGGGCGGATGCTTGGTATGATGGTGTTTGGGAAGTGGAGAATGAGAATGAAAAAAGAAAAGAGGATTGCTTGGTGTGGGCCTGTGGATTCCCGTACAATCACTTCCATTTCCCCAAAAGTAGGAATGAATCATACGCCCCTCCAACAGGGGGGAATGAAACCCATATCCATTCCCTTTCTACTCCACTTTCATACCCATACCCATTCCCTTAAAATTGCCAACCACCCCCTAAATATCAAGAAGTTTCCAGATGGTTCTTTATGGAAAAAATTGGCAAAATGAAGGACCAGAACAGGTGCTAAAAATGAAGTGAAAGTAAATGAAAAGACAAAAAAAGTGCAAGAGTTTTGACACACCAAACATTTTTGTTAAGGTACAAACCTTGTATCTTTTCATTACTCTAAATAAAAGGGAAAAACAATAAGCCAAGAGTATGATGATAGCAAGATTGAATAAATTAAAGGAACAGAGGAGTAGAGCAGTATGACATACTTTAGATCCGTGAACTACTACACGGAAACTCTGTGATGAGCTCTTGTAGAGCTGATCCAACTTTTCTCTCCATGTTGCTGCTTCATTTTCCTTTGGAACAGGTTCAGCAAACACAAGTTTCCCTAGAAGAATGAGATAAAGAGTAATGATGAAAGAGAGAGAGAAGGAGAATATTAAGGATAAAATATAGTTGAAACCAAACAATAAGCGGCTCCTTGTGGAATAAGAAAACTTACCAAGTTCTTTGTATATTTCTTCACACTTTTCCAAGGTCATTGATTTTATTCCTAGGGCAACAGCAAGCATACCACCTGTAGATGTTCCACAAATAAGGTCAAAAAGTTCATGAATCTGCTTTCCAGTACCCTTCTCAATTGCTTTTAGCATCTTCACTGTTGCCAATCCTTTCATGCCGCCACCATCCATTGTAAGTATGCGCAATCCTCGCTTGGGTACCTGTCTTCCTCTAATAGCACGGCGCAGAATCTCATTCTCCCCTAGAATGACAAATATGAGAGAATCAAGAGATGTAAGACTCCCTGCTCCAATCTATATTAGATCATTAAAAAGCCAGCAAGAACCCACCTAGTATTGCCAGAGCACGGGCTGCAGCTTTACATACACGTGGCTCAGGTGCAGCTGTTAGTCGCAGAAGAAGTTCCCGCAGACTTTCTGAAGTGACAAGCGCACGGCGGTTTTCCAAACAAAATGCCAAATTTCCAATAGCAAACAAAGCTAGCCTTTGGACCTAAAGGAGAAAAAACCTTCATTGTGAGCACAACCATTGGCAAGAGATTATTAAAAAAAAAAACACAACATTAGCGGAGCTTGCCTCTGGGTTCTTGTGAGCACACAATAACTTCAATGACTTCAAAATATCTTTGGTCAGCATTTTCTGAGCTACAATATCTGATGTAAAAGCTAACTTGACCATAACTTGTAAAACAGAGATAACTTCTTTTGACCCAGTGGATTTCAGCACTCTCTCAATAGGTTGCATGATGTCAGATTTCATAAGTTGCATTGCTACTGAACCATCTGAAGCAAGATTTGAGAGTGCAGAGCATGCTTGTTCAACCTAACAAAAATAAAATAAAAAATTCAGTAGAACAAATCAGCAAAAACCACCACATGATTTTATGAACTGAAGCATACCACATGCTGGTTTTCACTGCTTATCATACTTATGAGCTGCCGCACTGCATTTTCGTCTTTTCCAACTACTACACGGTTTCCCTCATCTTGCATTATCTTTGCAAGAGCGGATGCCAACAGAGGATGATGGCAAGAAGAAAACCGGAATACGAGAGAAAAAAAGGCACTCAATTTATGCCGAGATGCAACAAAATATGAACTATTTTCCATCTGAATCAACCAACAAAAATAAGTTATAATTCAACTTAAGAGCCTTTTCACTTGGTCTGTCTATTAACCATTGAACATCATACCTCAATCTGTACATCAACTGTTACCAAGTTCTCATCAGCCACAATCCGAATATTTGCAAGGGACAAGTGTCGAAGTTCATTTAATGGCAAAATATCAGGAAGAAATTCAAGGGGGTTTCCAAAAAGTCTCAATACACGCAACTCTGACATAGCCCTGTCAACGAGCTGAAGACAAGTATTAAGCTTCGGAATAATATTAAAGACATCATCAGAGAAAAATGATACACTTAAAGAATGGAAAAAATGCATATTTAGGTCCCCGTAGATACATTTTTTTATAAATGGGTCCCTATACTTTATTTGTTAAAATAAAATCCATATGCTTTCCTATATATTAAAATTAGGTCTCTTGTGTAAATTTGAGTCACTGTACTTTTATTTGCGTTAAAATTATGTCCTCGGGTCGCACCAATAGCAACGACCTAATTTTAACGTAAATAAAAGTACAGGGACTTCATTTTTACAAACAAAAGTTCAGAGACCGAACAAGTGATAGCATAGGGACTCAATGCTTACAAATAAAAGTACAGGGACCCAATTAAAAAAGCACTTGAAAGTATAGGGGCCTAAATATGCTTTTTTTCTTAAAGCAAAGCAAAGCTACATGTCAAATTAAATGACCTGAAATCAAGAATAGGGCGGACCAGCTTGTTGTGTTCCAGGGACAATTCAACAAGACCAGCACACTGTCTTAATTCAACTGCTTATCATTCCAACAAAGATTACAAAGAATATTAGGACAAACTGCTAATTAAACTATTGCTTCTGGCTCCTATAATTTATTTTTACATCATGATTTAGTTGCAGAGATGACCAACATTAATCCACTTATATAAAGGAAAACAAACCCCAGGAAAAGAATCCAACTCTTACCAGGCACTGAAACGAGCATGTTATAGTCTACTGCAAGAACTTTTAAGTGTTTCAGCTCACCAAGCTCAGGTGGCAAAACTGATAGCTTGTTGTTATCAAGGTATAGTTTCTCAAGAAGAGGAAGACGGGTTATCTCAACCGGCAATGCCTGAACATAATGCAACTCAAGTAAATATAGGCAATTACGTTATGAAAGTGCTTGTGAGGTGACACTCTACATGCTTAGAAAAAGTAATCCGAAACTGAGCTCAGAGATAACTAGGCTTAAACATCCATAAATTCAATGAGTATTGAAGGGATATAAATCTGCCCATTTGGCCACTTGAAGCAATAAGCAGATACAAGAAATCAAACTTTACAAATTAAAAAAAAATGAAAACAAAAAAGGGCCAAGGATCGTGCGGAAAGTAACCAAAAGCATAGTGTGTGTGTATATATATATATAGGTATTATATGGAAATATAAAATCACTATTCACAAATACTAAAAAGTCCAGGAAAGACTTTGAAAACTAAGAAGCACGAACATCAGCAGTTCCAAAAGCAATCAGATAATAAGTTGAGAAAAGCTAGAACTACAGATAAAATCACTGAAAAACAAAGTTACACATTGTGACATATGTTGCAGTAAGACGGATACTCTCATCAAACAATAGAAAAGAAAGTTGACCTCAGCCCAGTCTATGCCTCAAATTCATTCTGGATTGAGATGCATGAATTATAGGAGAAAATATAGAAAGCATGAACATTATAAGTTTTGGTCAAATGGACTCACGGTTAATCCAAGGCCACAGAGGCTGACAACAGAAACATTCCGCCAATGATCGGCACAAGCAAACCCCACAGCCGCCCCATCTGCAACCTCATTGGCAAAATTCGACCTCATTAGCTTCACCAAGACCCCCATTCCGCCATCATTCTGCTGCCCCGATCCTGCGGCTTTCCACATTATAACCCCCGTCAATGGCTCCCTCCTCTTCACCAACCTCATCTCTAACGCTACCGCGTCCATTCGCTCTCCTCCATTATTCTCCAAATCACCCTCGGGGTCTCCATTTCCCGTCCTCTCCGTCAACTCAATTTCCACGGTGTCTTGCGGCGTCGGCAAGGCCACCATCACCTGCGATTGCAGCTTCAACGCCACCTGATCGTCGTCGTCGGCGGCGTTCCAATCGAGGTCAATCCTAAACCCTAATTGATCCTGATTGGGGCTGGTGGTGGCGTTGCCGTTGGCGGCGGTGCCGGCGTTGGCAGCGGCAGCAGCGTCCTGAGACGTGGGGGATGAGCCTGAGAAAGCGGATGATGACAGGGATGACGTCGGGGAGACGTCATCGATGGTGTCGGCGTCCTGACCGTAACTCAATGTCAGGTGGAAGACTTCCGTAGGGCGCTTCCAACCCAGCCCCCACGACATTGACGCCGATTTCAGATCACGCTATCCTCTATATTTTCCCTTTATTTTCACAAATTTCTTCGATAAATAACGCCGCGATCCGGCAAAATTGATTCGAGAATGCGGATTGTTTGGGTCTGCATTCGATGAATTCAAGGCAATACGATCAACGCCGTCTGCAAATCAATAAATTGCAACATACGATACATATAAACATATGAAGGCATGTATTATCGACTTGTTAGTGAGGGAGTTTGTATGTATATTAAGAAAATATTCTTATATATATGTGTGTGTGTGTGTATATCTACAAAGATACAATTCGACATTAAACAAGTGTGATCTGCATTGCAATGTAGTTACCTTCTGTTATTTGTGTTTGCGGGGATGTGGCGGTTTTGGGGTCTTTAACGCTACTAGTCTGCTTACAGTGTATGAAGATGAACTGTACGATTGTTACGGTGCCCCATTGAGGAAAGTAATTTGATTATTTAAGGAAACTAAATTGACTACTAAATATATTGCACATTTGAATGCTCTTTTTCCAAACTAGAAGGCGGTGATAAATATAAATTGCCAATCTCTTTTTTTCTCTCTCTCGACATTTCCATTGTGAGATTATTTTTCTTTCCTTATAATTAATAGGTGGATGAATTCAAAATATTATAAACTGAAATAGGATATAGGATATAAACAATTTAACATACAAACAAGACCCAATGGAGGACCGATGCAGACATAAAAGTCGTGATTATTCCATGTAAGATGGGCTGGCTCTTTCAATTGTTTTCCTTCTAGAACACTGCATAGGGTAGAACAACGTGAAATCCATCGTATTCAATGTTCTTCAATCGATTCTCAAATTCCTCCTGTTTTTTTTTTTTTTTTTTTTTCCCTCATTGCCCATAAACTGCACCACACAGTCACACTGAGAAGTTGATAACAATAACGAAGAATGCATGACCTTTGATCCCCTGTTCATTTTGATGCAACAGAGAGACTAAATTTGGATCCCGAACTAATAGCCGAACAAGTTCTTTTAGTTTAACAGAGATACAGAGTTCAACATTACTAATGGCTTTTAAAACTAGTAAACATGAGGTGAAAAATTCTGGTTACAAATTGAGTTTCGTGAGAGCTGAGGCAAATATTGTCTTCAAATCTTCTTTTACTCTCTCGCTGGCAAAAATGAACTCTATGGCTTTCTGCGCCAGCTGATACATCTCGCTCTTTCCAAGACCTTGATATCAGAAAGTGAGAAGAAAAGAAACATTAGTGATGGTGCTAAATCAGATATTAACATCATTTATGGGTATTAGAATCACACACACAAAATACACCTACCAAATGCGGATGAGGCAAGGGCATACTCAGCAGATAGGCTGGTAGAGAAGACCCCACAATCATCCGTGCACAAAATTAGAGGATGGTTTGATTTGTATAAATCGGCTGCAAGCAAAATGAAGCTTTTACAAACTAAACTTTAAATATAAAGTTTTTCTTCTTTTCATCAACGTGGAAATTATTACACTTCATTCACGATCATCATATAGACAGCTAACTCTCATTGGCATAAAACTTCTAAATTGCATTCAGAAATCAGAAAGTTATGGAACCCAACCAAAGTGATGAACATCGGCAGAAGCAATTGTTTCAGTTCTAATATTGGAAGTCAAACAAATCTCCACCTGTTAGAATGAAGGACAGTCCATCAGAAATATCAATGAGAAAAAACCACACTCATTATGCAACAGGCACTGACAATCTATGTTAATTTAGAAAGACTATTTTAGGAAAAATATATAAAAAAATGGGTGGGGTGTTTGTAATGAGCATAAAACCATGTAGAGTAATAAATATTAAGCAACCCCTCTTACAAAACAAAAGAGAATTAATGCTGCAGCAAGTCTCCCGAATAGAAGTAGAATGAAAGAAAGAAAGAAAGAAAGAAAGAAAGAAAGAAAGAAAGAAAGGAAGAAGAATGGTGCGGCCAATAAGAAACTTAACTGGAATATTGAGCCTTTGCAAAAGCTTCCACTCTTCATCTTCAAAGCAACAAGCATGTCCGATTCTCTTGGGAAGAAAATCTAGCATTGCACGAATTTCAACTGGATTGGGCACCTATAAACACTAAGTTGTAGAATAAAGTGCTTAGAATAATAGCAATGTTGGCACCATGAGAATGTAAATTATGGAAGGGGCAGATCAAATACACCTCGCCGCAATGTAAGGTAATTGGAAGGCCTTGCTTTTTAGCACACTCTAAAGCTGGTAAAAATGTCAGCCTATACAAGGAAGAATCAGAAATTCATCATCTCCATGGAAATAGAATGTTGGTGCGCATCATGTACTACAACAGGTAGTGTAAGCTACCATTGACCAACATTCGGGTTGCCAGAAAGATCTATTCCAACTACTCCAAAATCTTTAAGTTTGACTGCAAGCTCCACCTTTCAAAAGCAGGTAACAAATACTAAGGCCTCTAGAATCTGAAAAAGTTTATAACCTGAAGCTGCTTCTGGTCATATTAGACTAACTTACAGTTTCCATAGCAGCTTCAGCTGTCTCACGACGGTCAATACTTAGAAGTACCCTCACATATATCTTCTTGTTTCCAGTTCCATTGCATAAATCATCAACAAAATGCGAACGTGCAGAAGCATCAGTGTTCAGTTTACCAGAAAGATCTACCTCAACCGAATTGACGGATCTTATGCCCTCAAGAACTGCTTCCATGTATGAGCGCTTGCTCATACCTTTAGAATGATTCCTCTGCATTTCAGAAGTGTAACAAACCATGCACATTAGTAATATCAATTCAAGATCAAGACATCAGCAACAAAATCTGCTGATCCGCCAAAATTCTGAAAATCAACACTATCATGATTTTGTCTGTAATAACAAGGCTATCTTGCTCAGGCATGCATCAGATTAAATGTCTTAAAGCAATATACAGTATACCTTGGGAGTTGTTCTCAATTCCAGGTAAACGACATTATCCGCAGCAAAATCCTCAATAACCTGTTGACATGAAGATGAATAATACATAGGAATGCGAGATCAGGATAACAGCCACCCAAAAAGTATCTGCACCCTCACCTCTTTGGTTATCCTTGTAACAGTTTTGTGGTCGGTTGTAATAATATGAATCAAATCAAACAACTTGAACACTTCGTTCAGAGCACGATCATCTGTACACGCGCACACACACACACACACTGTTCAAGTCACTTCCAGGTCAACATCTCAACTCAAAAATCAATGTTCATCTTGCCTAAATCCGTGCATACCAAACAATTTGAAGTCCTAAAGGCACCTAAGGACTCAAAAATAAGCTTCAAGAAGAGGTATAGGGATTACACAAAATCAACATCACAGTTCACTCGTAAAAAGCCCCTAATTCAATTTGCGACAATTGGCTACCACATTCGTTGAAGACTTCATAATTAAGAAAAAATAGATAATATTACTAAACTAAACGGATCAAAACAGAAAGATGCACACCATACTTTTCAGAATAACGTGCTCGACGTCTGAGAAAACTATAGCGCCCTCCTCACCCAATTCTCTAGCAAGTTCCCTGCACACGATAGTTGTTCCGATTTTTGAAAAAAAAAAAACATGCAAAAATTAATTTCATCTTTCAAAAGCATCAACAGAAAATGTAAAAAAAAAAAATGGAACAGAGGATTTGAGAGCTGTGCGTACAGCACTGTGGAGTCTCTGATTGAGCCATTAAGATGTGCGTGCAGTTCAATTTTGGGCATCGACATACACCACTCCATGTCTCTCCACTTGGAACGCAGTTACTCAATTAATCAATTATTCCTTGTCGCACAAAATTTTGGGTAAAAGGCGAAAATATCGATGTTCAGAACGGTCTGGTTTTCTCTCCCTTTTCCCAACAATTCAATTCTTGCTTACTTTGTCTTTGCAACACTCGTAAACCTCTCCGTGAAAAATAAATAATTGTTAATTCGAAGTTGGAACATGAAAATTATTACTTTAGATCAATAATGATTGAAATATATCATTGCCTAAAATAATCATTTATTCTGATTCTTATTTTATTTTTAATTATTTTTATTAAATTTAATAGATAATTCATGCATAATTTTTTTATTGAAAATTAATTAAAAAATAAGTTAGAATCAAAATACATAATTTAAGAGTATTTAGATTCATATCCAAATAGATAGTTTTCAGCTTTCATTTTAAATTGATATATAGTTAAACATATTTTTTAGATTCTAAATTGATAAAAGGATTAAAAGAAACAAACAAATAAATATAAAAGTATTGCTTTTTAGGAGAATGGTTGTGGTATATACTTGTACAATCAGTCCCTGCGTAGATAATAATAGTTTTAAATAGTAGATAATAATAATGACCAATTGACTACACTAAAATGTTTCAAAACGTGCTGGATTATGAATTGGGAAATGTATTTTATCTACATTATTTTGATGGACGATAAATAAAATAATTATAATTTTAATAATTATTTTGGTTAATAGGCTCTAATATCACAACCTTTACACATTTTTTGGTTTTTCGCACAACGTTTCAATTTTTGTAATAATTCCAAAATCTTGCATTTTTATTGCAATTAAGCCATGAGATAAAAATTAATCTGAAGTTGCTTAAATTTTTTATACATGCGCACTCTTAATCTGATATTACATAATTTTATTTTGGTGTAATAATTTTTAATTTTTTTCATAATTATAATTTCTAACGAAAGTGATATTAAAGTCTATTAACCCTAATTATTATGAGAATATTAATTTGTAAACATAATATTAATGTGAATACTAATAGGTAATTAAAAGAGGACTTGTGAAGAAGAAACTATTTTCATTAATTATTTTTGTCATTATTTCCCAATGTTTAGTAAATTATTTTTGTGCATTAATTATTTTCAATTTCATCATTTCAAGCAATTTTAATAGAAAAATACAACTTTAATAATTATAAATGAATATATTATATGAAGGGCAATTCAGGTATTTCCTAACATTTTAATCCTAATCATTCAATCCAAACAAAATATTCACAATCTATCCTAAATCATTAAAATTGTAATCAAGTAATCCAAACACAAGATTATTTTTATCCAAACAGTGCAATCCTACTTTATCCTATCAATCTTATCTATCCCATCATCCGAACCAAACGGAACCTTAATTTTAACCACTAATAAAATGTATTTATTTTAAGAAGGAACAAATTAATATACCTTTGCAGAAATAATGAATTAGAAATCAATTGAGCATCTTAATTTGCACAGACCCATCTTAAATATAAATAAAAAAAGTGGAATTTAAATTAAAATAATTGTAAATAATCCATCGATTTAGTTGAAAATTGAAATACAAGGTTGCGTGATTAATTTGAAGATTAAGATATCTGGAAGGTGGGTCTTGCTGTTTGAATGAGTTGTTTATACCAAGACGCGGAGGACTTTGGAGTTCTGTTTAGGCTGTCAAAATCAACATGGTGGAGTCCAAATCTTATGGTAAATCCAGAAAGCCATTCGAAGTTGTCCAGCAACGACCACGCGAAATACCCTCTAACATCTGCACTACTATTCCTACAATATTAATAGATACATTATTAATTATATCACACCATCGTAATTCGTAACGTAACTATGTATATAAATAATGTACAACGAAACCAAGTTAAGTTGGACAAAAAACATATATTAATATATTTGCATGCATTATTTTTCAGATCGAGACAAATATTAATATTATATTATACACATACATCATCGCGACTGTCAAATAATCGAAGTAGCTACTCATGTACTCCACTCTTTCGAAATCATTAATAAGCGATGAATTTAGGTCATCCGTAAGCCCAATACCTGTAAGATCACATTTGAATTTATAATTAATTTCATCTTAATTTACTTTAAGTTGAAGTTAGATAGATAAATGGTAGTATAGAACGTATGTACGAACCATTTTCCGTGATGAACATTGGTGTGTTATTGTATCTATCCTTTATGTAGGTGATGATCTTCTTCATTCCTTGAGGGTAAACATAAAGCCAGTCCACGGCAGTCTGCATAATTAATTAATTAATTAATAATTAGTGATGGAGTAGTATATGCATATATACTTACAGGTTGACCAATAAGCTGGCCATCTCTTATGGCGGTACGCAGACTGTATCCCTCAGATCTGGACACTCCCGGGGCTCCAAATTCACACTCAGAATATATGCAGTCTTTGCTGTAGAAACTAGTGTAGTGATTTATGCCAATAAAGTCCAACTCATCATTTATCATGTTCTCAACATCTTTCTCTGAAAATACAGGCAACATTGACCCTACCAGATCACGCATTTCCTCTGGATATTCTCCAAATATTATAGGGTCCAAAAACCTGATCCATCATCATTTAATTAATTAAATAATCTTATTGAATATATACCTTAATTAATTAATTATTATTATATTACCAGTTCATATAGAAAGATAGAGCTCTCTCGGCTGCCAACTTATCCTCCGTAGAGTTGCTGAAGGGCTCGTACCAAACAGCGTTGATGACGATTCCAACACTGCCCCCTTGTTGTTTCTAATTATGAATGGATGAATGAATTAATCATCATATCCAATTAATATATATATATATATAATTAATTAATTAAGTACCTGATATTTAGTTCGGTAAGTGTGGACAGCAGCAGCATGGGATAAAATCATATTGTGTGCTGCAAGGAGAGGGAGAGGGTCTTCCTCTGAGTTGGAGGAGTGAGAAGGAGGGTAAATCCCGGATCTATAACCTCTAATTGCCATAACATTAGGCTCGTTCAAGGTTGCCCAGTACTTCACTCGATCCCCGAAATACTTGAAGCATACCTCTGCATACTGCTCGAAATCATTCCTGCAATTCAAATCACTTTTACATTTTGCATAATGAATCTTAATTAATCACGTAATTTCACTTTAATTTTAAAAATCATATACATATACATGTAGTACCTTATTTTTGGACTTAGCCAGCTACCATATCTTTCTTCGAGTTCTTGGGGGATATCATAGTGAACCAATGTAACAAAGGGTTGGATCCCTACATGCAGACCGGCCACTAATTCATTTCATAAGTACATGAATAACAATATATATATTCTCTCAGCTCAATCAACTAATCTCCAACAACTTCCTTTGAAAATTTAAGTAAAAAACATACATTCATTTAATTAAAGTTTATAATTATTTTTAGCTAACAATTGATTATTTCATGGGTATATATAATTTTTTAAAATCCATGTGCAATCCTTAGCCATAAATGTTAATTTGGATTGATTATATTATATTAATTATACTAATTTTATTCATATAATAATTAATATATATAAATATGTGAATTTTTATTTGATAGTGGAACATAAGACAGAGACATAGAGGATCTCACCCCGTTGATAAAATTAATGTTTTAAGGTTTCAAATTTCACTATTCTTCAATTCTCTCTAAAATAATATTAAAGAGTATGGTCTAAGGTTAATTCAGACTTTGTTGATCTCCTCCCTAAAAAAAAAGTTTTTACACACGTAGAATAAGAAAGTCAATAGCGATTTATTATTATTATTATTATTATTATTATTATTATTATTATTATTATTATTATTATTATTATTATTATTATTATTATTATTATTATTATTATTATCGATGAAGTATTTTTTTAATTAATTGGGCTGGGTGAGAACGATGAGTCTTGAATCTAAGAGATACTTTTTTACACATGGATGTCCATCCGATTGAGTACATGTTCCTGATGAGATTATAAGAAGTAATTTATTTGCAACCTTCTATATTGTTATCACTTTTTTACACTACAAAAAACGCGAAGTTTACCGACGGACACTAGCGACGGATTAATATCCGTCGGTATTAGAGACGGACTAACGACGGATCGTCCGTCATTCAATTTTGAGCCGAAAAATTTGGCGGGACCGGTTTGCGGTTAAAAGTTACGACGGCAACTCTAGCGACGGATATAATCCGTCATTAGTTTTTTTTTAAAATTAAGTAATAAACTTAACGACGGATTTTGTTCGCCGTTAGTTTTTTAATAATATATCTGGTTTAATTTTTATACTTAATGATGGACTGAGTCCGTGGTTAAGTATTTAATTTAATTTCAGATTAAATTTTAGTCCGTCGTTAGTTATTTATTTATTTTTTTTAAATGACAGCGACGGACAGTGTCCGTCGTTAGTCCGTTGGTAAAAGTCGATTATACAGACAGAACCAGCAGCTTCATTTTCATTCGAATCAAGCCCTAATTTCACCCCAACCTCCCTCCACCCCAACCCCCCTCTACCCAGCAGCGGCGTGCGACAGCGAGCGGCGAGGTAATCTCTGATCTCTCTCTCGCTCTCCCTCTCTCTCTCGCTCTCGTCTCTCTTTCTCCCTCTTTAGATCTCTCTCTCCCTCTCGTCTCTCTCTCTGTCTCTCCCTCTCTCGGCTCTCTCTCTCCCTCTTTGCCTTTTCCCCGTCTTCCCCCCTCTCTGCTGCCTCCCCTCTCGGCTGCCTCTCCCCCCTCTCTCAGCTCCTCTCTCTCCCCCTCCACCCTCTCTTATTTTCTTTAATTTCTTTAATTTTCTGTTAATTATGTATTTTTTGTTAGATTAGGGATATTTAGGGTTGTTAATTTTCTGTTTTAATTTCATTAATTTTCTGTTAATTAGGTATTTTTTAAGTATTATGAATTTTTGTTTAATTATTATGATTATGATTTAATTGTTATTATTTTTGGTTTAATTGTTATGTTTTTTGTTTAATTGTCATGATTTTTTATTTAATTGTTATGTATTTTTTTGTCTAGGTTGTTCAAAGTAGAAGCAAATTAAAAAAAGTTAAAGGTGAGTTTTAGTTGCAAAATTAATGATTTTACGGTTTTAAGCATGTTAATTTGATATTTTATATTTTTTTGATTAATTGTTATGGTTAATCATGTTAATATATTTATTTTGAATGTTAATTTATATTTTATATTTTTTGATTAATTGTTATGATTAAGCATGTTAATTTGATTAATTGTTTTGATTAATTAGTTAGAGAAGTGTTATATATAATTATTCATAATTAGAATTAGATCGAATGTTGATAAATTTATTATGTTAAAATGGATTATGATATAATTTATGGTAAGTTTGTTGTATTATAAGTATTACTAAGCATGTTCTCTAATTTATGTAGTTGAAATTAAGTTAATTAAGCATGATGGTATTTATGTTATGTTTGTTGTGTTATATTAATTTATTGTCAGCATGCATGTTGTTCAAATTTATGTTAGATATGATGTGATTTATGATATGTGGGTTGTTATAATTATTTATAAGTATGAATTGTTGGATTTTGAATGGGATAAGGGCCCCTGGATCCCTCTTTATGAATTGTTGGATTTTGAATGGGATAAGGGCCCCTGGATCCCTCTTTATGGATTGTTGGATTTTGGTGGTATTGATTAAGTAGTTATTAGTGGAACATAGATCAATTAGCGTAGAGTCAAGAACTTGAGACTAGGATTTTCACATAGGTGTTGCCGAAATTTTTAATTTTTTTTAATCAATGTAGAGTCGAGAACTTCGGACTAGGATTTTCACATAGGTGCTACCGAAATTTTTAATTTTTTTTAATTTTATTCGAAACTCGATTAATTAGACGGAGGTGTACGAGTAGGCTGCGGAGTTGAGCCAGCCAGTGCCAGGCTCTGACGAGGTCCCTCAGGTGGATATGACTGCCCTCTATCTAGAGGCGCTCGGAAGGATGAGCAAGAAGAAACGCATCTTCGGCACTGGATTTCGGTCGCACTTCTACAGTGGCGGCGGCAGCAGCAGCACCAGTGTCCTTTTAGGCGCCACCTCACAACCCATATTTACAGATGAGGCATTTACTCAGCTTGTAGATGAGATGAAGGCCTAGATTCGGGACGAGGTTAGGATCGAGCTGCGGGAGGAGGTCAGGACCGAGATTGTAGTATTTACTACTACAAATTATGTAATTTGTTGTATTAATAGCAGTAATTAATTTGTAAAGAAAGGAAGGGAAGATAGACGAAAGTAGATTGGGGAAGAAGAAAAGAGATAAGATAGAATTTGGAGTAATTTCATTCTATTTCATAATATTCCCCATATGAGTTTATATATGTACTCAATATGGTCCCCACAACCATACAAACCCTAAAAGCATCTTATAATAAAATAAAATATAATATTAAGCATAACATAATTGTAATGGGCTGCCTAGCCACTAGACCGAGGCCCATTTGACGAGAAGCCCACATCTGCCGCTCCATCAGCCTGCTTAAGCCCAAAACCCGAAACTTGGGTGATTCGCCCCATTTCACTCGAATTACCATTTTCCTTGGTGAACCCTAATTCAGAAAAGATTGTATTTTTTATCACTTTCATCACCAATCTCCCAAATTTCTTCCACCGCCGACCCATATCCCTCTTTGTCCTCCATAATTGTTTGTTTACCCCTGATAATACCCCCCGGATGACTTGATTCTCGTCCATGAGAATCAAAATTTCGGAATTGATGGTGGAGAAAAGAGTCATCTTCCCATGTTGAAAGATGAGGGTCTGCAGAAAGCCATAACACAAGGGTCTGGAAAACCAGGTGACCCCGTCGGTGAAGAATACGGTGCGACAGAGACTGTAGCGGTGCCACTGTGAAGTCGCCGTCCTCGGTCATGGAGGGTAAGTCGGCTAGAGGTACAACTTTCTTTTTGATGAACTTCTTTAGTAATGAAACATGAAAAACTGGATGTATTTTGGAGGTAGGAGGAAGGTCTAATTTGTAATCCACCTTCCCAATCTTTTCCACCACAGTATAAGATCCGTAGAACTTAGAGGATAACTTCAGATTCTTTCTGAGGGCCACGGAGGTCTGTCGGAAGGGTTGGAGTTTTAGGTAGACCTTTTCCCCCACTTCAAAGCTTCGATCTTGGCGTTTGCGGTCTGCAAACCATTTCATTCTGGTTTGTGCCTGGATGAGATTTTTCTTTAGGATCTGGACCATGTGCTGCCTCTGAGATAGGTAGTCTGCCACATCAGGGTTGTGGTAGTCCAGATAGGAGGACATTGAGAGTGTAGGAGGAGGTACTCCGTAGAGAGCTTGGTAGGGAGTACACTTCAAACTGGTATGAAAGTTAGTGTTATACCAGTATTCTGCCAAGAGAGCCATTGAAGCCACTACCTAGGGTTAGAGCTCACCATGTACCTCAAATAATTCTCTAGACATTGATTCAACCGCTCTGTCTGCCCATCTGATTGGGGATGGTAGGCTGAAGTCATGTCAAGCTTCACTCCTATTAACTTAAACAGTTCCTTCCAAAAAGAGCTAGTAAAAATGGTATCCCTGTCTGTGACTATACTCACATGCTGACCATAAAATTTAAAAACATTATCCAGAAATAATTTAGCTACTGATTCAGCTGAGTAAGGATGAGAGAGTAGTATGAAATGCCCAAACTTACTGAAACGATCTACTACCACCAAAATAACATTTTTGCCTGCTGATTTAGGCAACCTTTCTATGAAATCCATAGAAATGTGTGTCCAAGATTGTTGTGGAATAGGCAGGGGTTGTAGTAACCCTGGGTAGAGACCATGGTCAAACTTGTTTCTTTGATAAATATCACATTCTTGGACCCATTTAGCTACTCCTGCCTTGAGATTTAGCCAATAAAAAATTCCTTTAAGCCTCTGATAGGTGCCATTTGTCCCAAAATGCCCTCCCACTGCTGAATTATGGAGTGCAGTAATTATCTAATCTCTGAGCTCAGGTACAGCTCCTACACACAGCCTTCCTTTGTACCTCACCAACCTCTCAATAACTTGAAAGTCAGGATAGGAGTCAGCATCTACTAGCTTAGCACTCAGGATTTTAGAGAAATAAGGATCCTTCTGGTAGCTAAGGAGGACCTTCTGAACCCAACTAGGGACTGCAGTAGAAATGGCTACACACTCAGCTTCTTGAGTTTTCCTCCTGGATAGAGCATCTGCTACCTTATTTTCACACCCCTTTTTGTATAGTATCTCATAGTTAAGGCCTAGCAGTTTAGTCAACCACCTTTGTTGCATGTGATTCATCACTTTCTGATCAAGCAAGTATTTGAGTGCTTGTTGATCAGTTGTAATGATGAATTTATGTCCCTGTAAATAAACTCTCAATTTTTGAACAACCATTAGCACATCCAAGAATTCTCTCTCATATATAGATAAAGCTTGATTCCTTGAGCAAATGGTCTTGTTCATGTAAGCAATTGGCCTGCCCTCCTGCATGAGGACAGCCCATATGCCAATACCACTGGCATCCATTTCCAAGATAAAAGGCTTGTTGAAATCTGGTAGGGAAAGTATTGGGGCAGCTGTCATGGCTATTTTGAGCTTGTGGAAGGCACTGTCAACTTCCTGATTCCAGTGAAAGCCATCCTTTCTCAAGAGATCAGTTAGGGGCTTGCTGATAAGCCCATATCCACAAATAAACTTTCTGTAATAGCCAGTCAATCCCAAGAAACCTCTGAGTTGTTTAGGGGTCTTAGGTGTGGGCCACTGCAACATACACTGTATCTTTTATGGGTTTATGGTCACCCCTTCCTGTGTGATGATGTGGCCTAAGTATTCCACCTGAGTATTGCCAAAGCTGCATTTACTCTTTTTGGCATAGAGTTTGTTGGCCCTTAACAGTAGTAAAACTGTTCTTAAATGCTCCAAATGATCCTCTCAGGAAGTGCTGTAAACTAGAATATCATCAAAGAAAACTAATACAAACTTTCTCAATTGATCCCTGAAAGTCTGATTCATAAGTGATTGGAAGATAGTTGGAGCATTACACAGGCCAAAAGGCATAACTATAAATTCAAAATGCCCATGGTGTGTGCTGAAGGCAGTCAAATGTCTGTCTTGTGGCCTTACCAGAATTTGAAAGTACTCTGACCTCAGATCAATCTTAGAGAAATACTTATCCCCATACAATTCATCTAATAACTCATCAATCACAGGAATAGGGAATTCATGTTTAACTGTGAGAGAGTTTAGATACCTGTAGTCAACACACATCCTCCAGGTCTGGTCTTTTTTCTTTACTGATATAACAGGGGAAGCAAATGAGCTCCTCTTGTATTGGATAAGGCCAGAATCAAGAAATTCCTTTACAATCCTTTCAATTTCATCCTTGTGACTATGGGAGGTCCTATAAAGGTGTTGATGTCTGGGGGTGCTGTTTGGTTTGAGTGTGATGTGGTGCTCAACTCCCCTTTGTGGAGGCAGTTCAGTTGGCTCCTCAAAAATGTATCTGAACTCCTCCAAGAGATTTGTTATGTCAGGGTTCTCTGGGTGTTCTTCAGTTTGTGGCCTGACCATGTAGATCTCTTCTATCTCTTCCCTGCAACTGGAGTACATAATCTTGTATAAGGAAGGCCCAGAGATTAAATGACATTCCACCTGGGACTTAACTGCTTGTAACTTAACCTTCTTCCCCCTTTGTGTGACAGTGAATGTCATATTCTTGTAATCCAATTCAATTGGAGTGCAAGATTTTAGCCAATCTCCTCCTAGGATGAGGTCAAAGCCCTCAATCTGGAGGACCCTCAAAGAGTAGACAAAATTATGCCCCTGCACATCCCATTTAAACCCTGTAGCCTGGTGTTCACTTATCAATTTTTGTCCATTGGCCACCCTTACTAGTAGAGGTGTAGCTTGCTCCAGAGGACACCCTAACCTCTTAGCAGTTGCCTCTTGGATAAAGCTAAGGGTGCTACCAGTGTCAATCAGGATATGAAGCTCCTGATCATCAACTTTACCTAACACCCTCATAGTAGTGACCCCCTCAGAGCCTGAGATGGCATTAATTGACATTTGGGCTTCTTCCATTAGAGTCTCTCCTGGATCAGGTGGTAAATCCTCTTCAGCCTGAGTTCCACAGGTCTGTAGGGAGGCTAACTCCTCATGCTCACTCATTATCATATAATGTATCCTGTTTTTACATCTATGCCCATATACATAGGGTTCATCACAATTATAACACAATCATTTTTCCCTCCTGGAGGCCATTTCTGCAGTAGTGAGTAACTTGGTAGGGGGTTTGAGTAGTGCAGAAGATGGTTTGGCAGGACTGGGCACTATTGAGTCTGTTTTCTTGTACCCTGGGAACTGGTTTGAGTTAAACTTACTAGTCCCTTTCAACTTCCTAGCAATAGCATCAACAGTCTGTAACTGATTCCTCCACAGTTCAATCACTTGATATAAGGATTGGGGATTGAACATGTTGATGGCAGACTGTAGGTCCTCACTTAAACCACTCATAAAGCTGGCCATGAAATAGCCCTCTGAATACGCACAACGGTTAAACAACAACATACAATCCTTTAATTCCTCAAATTTTTCAATATAATCATCATAAGATCCTTGGTGTTTTAGCTTATTAAACTCCATAATAACCTTGGTCTCTCTTAGATCTTCAAACCTAGCAGAAATCATTTCCAAAAATTGATTCCAAGATAGATCCCTAAACTTGCTGTTGTAGTTTTGGAACCATTGTTCAGCTTTTCCTTCAAAATGGAGGGAAGCTAGAACCATTTTTTGGGATTCAGGAATGTTAGAGACCAATTGGAAGTACTGGTTACATTTTAGAATCCAGGAACGTGGTTGGGTTCCATCAAACCTAGGAAAATGAACCTTAGGAATGGGTTGCTTGATTACCTGGACTTGTGACTGATCTGACTGGTATCTGGATCCAGTGTTTATTTGTGATTGCACAGGGGTAGCACTCTCAGCCACCAGAGGAGTGGGTGGGGCACCCAGTATTGATTGCTCTTCCCGGATTGCCTTGTCCTTGGTGAGATTTGCTAACTGAGATTGAATGACTGTGAGAGCACTCGTGAGGTTGTCATATTTTGAATTCATACCCTTTAACTGATCCTGCCTCTCTGTTGCGAATGTCCCCATTTTCTCTTGCATTTTCAGCTCCGCTGCATTCCTTTTCAAGGATTCAGAAGTCAATATCCAGTCATTTATGCGCTTCTTGTAGCTCCTTCACACGGGTGCCGTCGGCCATTTCCAGAATCGAGGCTCTGGGATACCAATTGTAGTGTTTACTGCTACAAATTATGTAATTTGTTGTATTAATGGCAGTAATTAATTTGTAAAGAAAGGAAGGGAAGATAAACGAAGGTAGATTGGGGAAGAAGAAAAGAGATAAGATAGAATTTGGAGTAATTTCATTCTATTTCATAATATTCCCCATATGAGTTTATATATGCACTCAATATGGTCCCCACAACCATACAAACCCTAAAAGCATCTTATAATAAAATAAAACATAATATTAAGCATAACATAATTGTAATGGGCTGCCTAGCCACTAGTCCGAGGCCCATTTGACGAAAAGCCCACATCTGCCGCTCCATCAGCCTGCTTAAGCCCAAAACCCGGAACTTGGGTGATCCGCCCCATTTCACTCGAATTACCCTTTTCTTTGGTGAACCCTAATTCAGAAAAGATCGTATTTTTATCACTTTCATCACCAATCTCCCCAATTCCTTCCACCGCCGACCCATATCCTTCTTCGCCCTCCATAATTGTTTGTTTACCCTTGACAGAGATGCAGCAGATGCAGGCCCAGATGCAGGCTCAGTGGGCCCAGATGTTTGCCAGATTTGGCCAGCCTCCGCAGTTCCCCCGCCCCCATCCCCTCTGATTACCAGTGACAGTACTATTGTTTTTTTAGAATAATTAAATTTTAATTTTGATGTAATTTAATATATTTGAATTTGAATATTTAATATATTATATTTTTAATATTATTATTATTTCATTTATAATATTACATTTTTATTAATTTGAGGAATTAAAAATAAAATAAAAAATTAAACAAAAAATAAATAAATAAATAAAAAAACTAACGACATATTATTTTCCGTCGCTAGTAGCGATGAACTTACGACGGATCGTTAGTCGGGGGAACTAACGACGGATCGTAGTCTGTCGCTACTAGCGACGGACTTGCGACGGATCGTTAGTCGGCAACTGAACGACGGATTCTTTTCCGTCGCTAGTAGCGACGGCCCTACTCGTCGCCAGTCCATCGGTAAAGCATCGTCCCCCGCCGGCCGACCAGCCGGCGACGACACATAACGGCGATGGACAGGCCGTCAGTAGTCCGTCGTTAGAATAACGACGGATGCAGAATCCGTCGTTAGTCCGAATTAACGACGAGATTATCGGTGACGACCGGTGTCCGTCGTTAGTCCGTCGTTATCCATGATATAGCGACGGTAAAATCTGTCGCTAAAGTCCGCTTTTTTGTAGTGTTAATTATAATTTGTAATTATAATTAATGACGAGTCAAGTTACACAAGTCAAGTCTGAATATTTTATCTTCCTAAAAAATAAAAAATCCAGAATATTGCATATATGTATATATATTCATAGGTATACGAGTAAATATAAATGTTTAATATTTGAAATGTGTAAATATATAGTTTGATTTATTCGAAGACGTAACCTTTCAGGACAAGTGCATCAATCACTTTGTTGTAATGATGAATCCCCGCCATATTCACATTTCCAAATCTCCCCTCTGAAAACAAAAAATAAAACATCAGCCTGTCATTAAAAATAAAGCATATAAATTGAACTCCGCGAAAAAGGAGGAGAGAAAGAAAATAAAAATAAAATCATAGTAAAGAAAACTGAAGAAATTAATATCGCACTTACTGGGAAGAATCCTTGCCCATGATATGGAAAACCTAAAGCTGTTCACACCAAGATTCTCCATGAGATCAATATCCTCCTGTTAATTTTTTCAGATTCCTTTTAAAATAAAATTACGACCACCTCATACCAAATACACTAATAATTATAAATTAGCAAATAACAAGAGTTTATAATGCGCAATGCCGCAGGCCGCGCACCTGAATTTTCTGTTATTGTAGTAGTAAGTATTATATATATATCACGTATTGACTATTGACAAAGTCATGAGCAAGCGTTGAGACCTTAACCGTGTTTCGTATATATTTGAAATTGACCGCCCATGTTAAGGTGTTCTTTTTACCTTACGTATTTAATAATTATCTTACTTATTAGCGCGTTTGGACCTAACTAAGTTTTTTTTTAGTCAAGTTTTATAGTTCAAAATCAAAGATGGTTAATCCAATGTGAATTATTTTGCGAATAATTCATTTATCCTCACCATGCATTTTATATAGTTTATACGTGGAAATTATATGTTCGATATGGGTTGCAGAAAAAGTTACTCAACTTAAGAGTTGCATGATCGGTCTACTGGCTGCAGGAAAATGGTACATGATGCTATGTATTTATTATTCATATTATGTATAATCTGAATAAATGCAGTAACCCACTGAGTTAATAACATTCAACTTGTCCCGGTGGGGATGACCTAGTGGTGGAGTGAGGTTGCTTGGAGACCAAATGTCACGGGTTCAAATCTCCTCAATACCACAGGTCGGGTGTGTGAGTTAAAAAAAAAAAACATTCAACTCAAAGCTATTATATTTTTTATATATGTTTATGAAGTTCGGACAATAATATGGAAATGGGGTGATGGTCAAAGTTAAAACTTATTGTATTTATTTTATCATCCTTCACTGTATTAAATTCTTTTATCGAATAAATGGAATATGTTCTATTTATGAAATTTTTGAGAATTTAACTTGTATATAAACCTGCATCTAGAATCGGCATACTAATACTAAAAGAGAAATCATATGCCATATAATGCCATATGACACTCACTCCCTTCCTAAGATAATCCTCCCAAAATGGTGTAACTTAAATTAAGGAGGGGGTGCCCATTAATTGGAGATGGCTCTAGAACAGTTTGCAACCTTAGAGAGTGATGTTTTCAGGCACGTGCTAAATTGGATCGGGAATTAAAACTTTGGTGGGGCGATTCCATAAAAATAAAGTTCGTTGTTGTACATTTGCCACTCGATTCTATTATCCACCACTTTTTATTTTTGAGACCACTTTAAGTCTTTTACTCTATAGAAAAGCGTGCATGCATGGGGCCTTCTTCATTATAGTACGCCTGGCCCATTCAAAATTCATATAGTAGTATATTATATATATTGTGAATTATTGAATATCAATCAAATAAAATATCAATTTATAATAATTTTTTAACAAGAATTGAGGTCACTTTTCTTGTGTGGCCATTGAATTGCAGGATTAAGAGGTCAGGGTCCTACATAAAACATTAATAAATTATGGATTAATTGTTTTAAAAATAATAATAAATTTTGAGTATAGTTGCAAATTTAACATAAAATTTATAAGTAAGTAGTTAAAACATTAATTTTTAACATAAGTATAAAACAAATTGACCTCCAATTCAATAAAAAAAATTATCGTCTCTTCGAGCCCGTCGTGACATGATCATCAATTTTTAAAAAAAAGACGTCAAAGTGGCTGAATTTCATACTCTCATCAATGGAAAAAAAATGAGGATTATAAAATTCGACCGCACCAACCTCTTTTTTTAAAAATTGATGGTTAGATCATGATGAGTTTAAAGAGACGAGCAAGTTAGCAGTTAAATTAAAGGTCAACTTATTTTACAAAAAATTAGAGATGTTTTAAAATCCAAATCCTGCAAGTTAAAAATTGATGTTTTAATTGATTACTTTTCAAATTCGTGTTAAATTTGTAACCATGTCCAAAGTTCATGATTTTTAGGACAATTAACCCATAAATTATCTCTAGGCAATTCATTTATATAATTTCTCAAAAGACAATTAGATTTCATTTATTATTTGTGGGGTGGGGTGGGGTGGGGTGGGGTGGGGAGGCGGGTGGGTGGATGTGGATGGACCATATGTATAACTCTAAACCCTCGTAGTATCACTTTCAAGGGAAGAAAAGATTGAAAAATGAAGAAAAATAATACAACGTTGCTTTGAGTGATTGGTTAATTAAATGTATTAGATTGAGAATGAATGCGATTGGATATTTAATTGATTACATGATCTATAAAAGCATAAAATCATTCAATCTAACAAAATATGTGGTGAATTAGAGTATATTAATTTTTATCAATCTAAGTTATCTAATTGATCTATCTCTAAAGTAAACGCCCGCCTTAAAATCAAGTAACGTCTTAGCTAGATTGGAAAAAATATCGCAACTTGTATATATAGAATGAAGACATGTAAATCAGGACCCCCCAAAATAAGAAAGTTGGGCCAACAGGTAGTCAAATAAGGGCAAACTGATAATGATTCATAATTAGTGATAAGTTGGAATATTTTTCAAGTGCACTTTTATCTCTATCTTATATATTAGCTTTAGTATTAATATATGCAAGGTATAAATTATGATGTCATCAACAATAATCAAATTAAACCACTAAGCGCGTGTATAGATCAAGCGAGAATAAAAGATGCAATAGCGTGGTTTAATGGTGCCAAAGAATCTCATATGCTCATATAATTAGGGTTTAAACCAACTTTATATTTGAGATGAAAATTACATATGTAGCATATATATTAAAGCAAAGTGATCAGAGATATAATTAAGTGGAGTTCTTGAATATCATATCAAAGAATGCGTATTAACTCTTTGCACAGCATTTAATCCTCCAGCTCATGATGAAGAAAAACACAAGATTCTCTACAGTAAATGATCGTATTAACACATGGATCAAATATTGATGAAGAACATCAAGGAAACCATAGATCTAACGTCTACGAATGTGTATATATGTGTCTCACTCTCTTTCACAGACACACATATACACGAACGCACGCAAGCATAAACTTACCAGATAAAGATGGTAATGGTCGACGGCAATGTCTCCATTACTCCCATCCAAGATGTTACCTAGCTAGGTCAACACAAATTCAGACATTTTGCTGTTTCATATATGGAAATGAGTGTACTGGCATCGGTTTGCATGAAGCTAAGTGTTAGAAATTTACCACTGTTGTGGGTAAAAACATCCCAGTTACTGAGGCCTTTCCCATCTGCCAATGCAGCTCCTTCATACTGTACAAGAAAAACACAAGGAAAATTGAAACAAATAAAAAAAAGAAGAGAACATTGTAATCAATTAAATTGTGTTACAAACATATATATGGCTGGTGGATTATACACATTAACGTTAACGTTGTTGGAACGAAACTCGATATATATATATATCATTTCCGAGTACTATTATATTTTCCCACTAATCTCAAATCCCTTGTTCCTAACATAAATATAACTTAATTAGTACATCTGCAAAAAGATCATTTATATTAGTGTGTGTGTGTGTGTGTGTGTGTGTGTATATATATATACTTGGTATGAAGAGGATGCAGTTCCGAAAAGGAAGTTTTCAGGAAATATTGAAGAGTATGAACTTCTCTTGAGCACGGTCGAGCTTGTAATTATCAAGCCAACTGACAGAAATAAAGTTAGAGAAAAGAATAATTCAAGTTTAGAATAATTGATGAGAGAAAATAATGGAAGATCCATAACAAAGGCGCAGGAGATCGATTCTTTCAATATTTGTTGATATTAAAATGAAGTTTCAATCAAATCAAATCAAAGGTATAAAGAACACTGAATGGACATGAAAGTAATATATATAGGGTCAGGCTTTGATAATTTATAAGGGGAGAAAATTTTATTTATTTGGCAAAAAATATAGTGAAACTGGGGTAGCCAAACAAGTTTTAAAACATAATAATTATTTGAGCAATTTGTACTTTGTTTACACAATCTCCATTGTATGGGGCCCACCCAATCTGAATTTTGTACTTTAATTCTGACGAGAAGGGATTTGTAATTGACATTTTTGAAATATTAATGAGTTAGGGTTTGAATTTATTACCCAACAACCACTTATTCTTTCTCTCCTTTTTACTCTCGCCATTCTCGCCTATTATTCCATCGCAGAAGAAAAAAAAACTGTTCAAAGCTTTCTCTTGCCGACTCTCACCGTTACTCTCGTCAACTCTCGCCGATTTCGATCGGTAATGTGAAAATTCTCTCACACACACTCTCTCTCTCTCTCTCTCTCCCTTTTTGCATGTGATATATAATTTGATGTATTAATCCCTCTCACATGTCATAGCCGACGAGCACACACTGGAGATGGAACGAGGATCCGGAGCACTGCCGGAGACGTCTTTATCTTCTCAGGTAAGTTTCTAATTTTTTTCCCGCTTATGATTAATTTGAAAGATAATCGTGACTTGTTAATATCATTAATCGTGGTTAGTCGTTAATCGAGTGTATGTTTAAATTAATGGAGGGTTTGTTTAGATATTAATCGAGTGTTTTGCTATGGTTGGTTTTGTGTTATAAATTAATCGAGTTAATCAAGGGTTTGTTTAGATATTAATCGAGGATATTAATCGTGACTCAATAAATTAATCGTGGCAAAAATAATCGAGACTCATTTTATATTAATCAAGGCTTGTTTAGAAATAATCGTGGATTTTTATAAAATTAATCGTGACTTTTTTTTAACTTAATCGAGACAATGTTTAAAATTAATCGTGACTTATGAAATTAATCGTGGCAATGTTTAAACTTAATCGTTGATAATTTAGAATTAATCGAGGCTCATTTTATATTAATCGATGCTCATATTATATGATACGACCTGGCTATATGCTAGGACGAATCTAGAGAAACGTAGCGGAAGACTTAAGAATCGAAACACGTCAGAATTAAGAAGGATTCAATCCGACTCGACAAACAACAGAAAAATGACAATCTAGACAACTAAAATACCTAGAAAAATGACACAAACTATATAACACAATACCAATGGCAAAGGGGCTGAAAGGGAACATGTATGGGGGCTGGAATTAATGAAGGATTCGTGTGTTTGTGGCTTGTGAAGAAGGCTTGGAGTAGATAGGATATGATAGAGATCAAACGAACTTACGGATAAAAATGAACGGACGTAGAACTTGAACTTGAACACGGGCTGAATTGAGGCGTGCGTCGATGGAGTATGGATGGCGTCGAATGGTGTTGATGGATGATGATTCGTTGATGTGAATCACAACCCGATAGCCTCCTTGAATCTCGAACGTACCCAAGTTGATCTTCGGATAGCGAATACCGGTTAATCCCTCAAGTGGATTAAGCAATACCCTTGAATAAGACTTAAAGTTGCTAGCTCCAAGAATATGAATTTTAAATCAAAACTCACAAAGATTTAAAAGGGGGTTGAGACAATATTGAAAGCAAAGCTTAATTAATCAAATATAGTCTAAAATATCAATGTGACATGGTTCCCCTATTTATAGGACTATGGGGAACGAAATTAAACATAAAAAAGGCTCAAATATTGATCCAAAAGGGATCTCTAACTATACTAGGAAGTTCCCTAAGCTAGAATTCTATTCAAGGTAGGAAATTGCCTTAAATACAATTCTAGTCAAACCTATGCTTATTATGGACGAAAATTACTCCCAAATAATTAAATAAATCTAATTTGACTATAGTCTTAATTAAATAAAATAAATACTATAGTCTAAATAAAATCAACCCCATAATTAAATTAATTAAAGGGCCAAAATCTGATCTTGTGCACGCATGCACAACTCGACGAGTTCTTCATGTTCTCTTCTTCAAACTTTGATCTCCAATCTTTAATTACTAGCAAAGTAACAATTTTGGAGTTGCTCTCAACATCTTTGTCATCTTCGAATTTCTTACATACAAATGCTTGGAAAAATTCTTGCAATTGTATGGCTCGAAATCGTGTAATTGGACCACGTATTTGCAGCTCCAGATTAAGTTCTTCAAGGCTTTTCGTGACTTCATCATTATATTAATCGAGGCTTGTTTAGAAATAATCATGGCTCTTTGTAAAATTAATCGTGGCTTTTTTAAATTAATCGAGGATAATTTAGAATTAATTGAGACTTTGTTTAGAAATAATCGTGGCTCTTTGTAAAAAGCCATGATTAATTCTAAATTATCCTCAGTTAATTTAATGAGCCACGATTAAATTTTAATAATCCACCATTAATTTAATACATGGCATCGATTAATTTCAAATGATCCATGATTACTTTTAAGAATTGCCTCGATTAATTTGCATTTCCTCGATTAAAACATTGCTGAGATTAATTTAAATTTTACAAATTTTCAATTTATATGAAATATTAAAAGTATTTATTTTAATTGTAATATTTCGTAACGTCGTACGGGACACTGTGAACGGGACCGATGCACTAAGCCGATATTACATAGCTTCTGGTAATCATTTAGACAGACCTGCTCCAATGCTGGCATACTCGCCTGAAATGCTTCTGTCCGATAGTTGTAGTCAGCATCCTCAAATAGTGCGGTCACGTGTTTTCCTCTCTTTGTCATCTTATTCTTCACATGATAATAGCACAATCTGTGTGTCGCTCTCGGGAAAATGGCCTCTACAGCATTTTTAATGCTCTGATGCTGATCTGATACGATGAGAAGGTCATCTATATCAACCAGAGTCATGTGCACTCACCCCCAAGTACCATGTCCAAGATTCGTCGTTCTCTATCCGTCCGAGCCCAACTGCAACATGTAAGAGTTGTTCGTTGCCGTCCTTCATCACATCAACAAACAGAACTCCCTTGTTCTTTCCCTTAAGGTGTGTCCCATCAATCATAAGTACTGGACACGTGAAACAAATGCTTGAACCTATTCTCACTCGTGATCTGCATGTCAATCAAAGTCCCTAGATTCAGCAATTGTAAAGTGTGCAGAAATGCGGACAGTTGCTCATAGGACTTGTCACAGTCTCCATATACCATCTCAATGGCAATGTTTCTCGCACGCAGAGAAAAGCTATAATCGATATGGATGACGAACTCACGGACAAGCTCTGCCATCATCTCTTTCAGCTTTAGAACCGTCCTCTCGTTCACCAATTTAGGCGCGAAATATTCCGCAAGCACTCATGCAGGAACCTGGCGATGGGCAATTCGACTCATATCAAAATGGCATGTATGAGTGTCGTTGAAGTTGTAGATTCTCCACATATGTCCATCAACAACGGCAAAACACATGAACGAGCAATCACCGCCATGCTTGCAGATATAGCCCAGTCATGTCTTGTTTGATCGATACACGACATACTCAACTCGATTCTGCATGTGATAAATTTCGAGGGCCAGAGCCAGATCATCTTTCGTACGAAAAATGGTTCCCTCATGCAGTGTGTTTGTCTGTACTGTTGGTCGCTCAGCCCAAGACAGTGGGCCCACAATGTCTAAATCTGCAAGAGGAACCACCCAATTATTCGAATCCCCATCAACTCTATACGGAAAACCAGTAGTAGATAATGATACGGCTCCCGTTAGTCCCAACAATCTATCTGTGCGATCAGAAGAATGAATCCATCCACATAATTATATCAACAATGATTCCATCAAGCTCGTTCTAGCATTCTCCTCTTCTTGTTCTTGTTTTTCTTCCTCTTGTTCTACTTCTACTCCTTCTTCACCTTCTTCTATGTTAGCATCATGCGTCTCTACTTGTTTTTCTTCATAAACATGTGTCTCATCTGCTTCTTCGTGCTGGAAGTGACCACAATCAATAGGGTTACTCGGTCCCTCATAATACTGTGGGAAGTAGGGAACATAGTCATCCCTACACAGATTTCTATATTCAGTGTCAATAGATGGCCCGACTCCAGAACTGCTCAGATGTCTTGCAATCACGTACATGACTATCTCGGTAGTATGTTCGTGAAGCAGATCGAGTAAATCTCCATCATCTTGCAAAGAAGTTCTGATCCGTCTACCGGTATTGGTGCTCGTCAAGTAAAATAACTGATACTCCACCCTGCTTGGGTCAGTCTGCAACAACTTGTGAACCTCTCTCACGAGTGAGCTAAAACACAACTTATCGGATGACATCACCACAAGTTGCTCTTCACCATCTACATATATTTTGATCTCTCCCATCTTCCACTGTGTCGTATAATAATGCGACGTCTAACCATCTGTAATTTATAAACAATGCAACGATTCATTTTATGAGGCCACGATTAAATCCTAAACCCTAAACCCTAAAAGTCACGATTAATAAAAAAAAAAGCCACGATTAATATTTTTTAAAAAAGACCACGATTAATTTAAAAAAATAGGCCACAATTAATTTTTTTTAAACAAAAGCCACGATTAATTTATTTTAAACAAAAGCCACGATTAATTTTTTTAAACAAAGGCCACGATTATTTTTTAAAAAAAAGCCACGATTAATAAAAAAAAGCCACAATTAAGTTAAACAAAAATCCACGATTAATTTTAAAAAGCCATGATTAATTTTAAATAGCAACGCGATTAATAATAAATCCACGATTGACTTTTAAAAAAAGCCACGATTAATTTTTTAAAAAGCCACGACTAATTACTTACAAAAGCAATGATTATTTATAAAACCGTGATTAATTTACAAAAAGACACGATTACTTTAAAAAAAACCACGGTTAATAACAAAGGCCACGATTATATTAAATAAATAGCCACGATTATATTTTCATAAGAAACGAGTAACTAAAACTAGGCTACAATTACCTTTTAAAGTCTACGATTAATGTAATTAAGACTACGATTAACAAAACGTTGCTAAACATTGCTACAATCAATATATTAAAGATTAAAGGGTACGACATGTAAAACATTGCTACGATCAATATATTAAATATTAAAGGCTACGACATGCAAATCTCTCCCTCTCGCCTATTTTTAAATCTAACAACACATGCCATATAATCAAAACGAGAAATATTTACAAAATAATTTCACAAAAATGGACAGTACAAAACGTACCTTTGAAAAATGATGGAAAATTTCGTGCACTATTTTCTTCTTGATGAAAAATCTTTCGCACGCCTTGCTCTAAAAAATTTTTCTCCAACTTTTGCTATAACTTTTTTTGTCGATTTGTATTATAGTATGAATAAGCTCGGGTGTTCATGTTTATTTATTCAAAAAATTTACCTACCTCCTTACACAACAATAAACACATGTATTAAATTCGGTCAACAAATTCCTACTTTCCCCTCTTTTTATTTAATGAATCTCAGTAACTTTCCCTTCTTTTTATTTAATGAAACTCGGTAACTACCTCACTTACACAATAAATAAATGCATTCAATAAAAAAGCCATGATTAAATTAAACAAAAAAAACCATGATTAATTCGGTAGACAAAAAAAAAGACACAATTAATCTTGGTTCATAATAATAAAACCCTCGATTAATTTTTAATGAGCATCGATTAAATTGAATGATCCATGATTAATGTAATGCATTACCTCCATTAATCGTGGATCATTCAATTTAATCGTGATTTTTTTGTAAAATTAATTGTGGATCATACAAAAAGCCACAGATTATTTCTAAACATTAATCGTGGCTTTTTGTATGATCCATGATTAATGCTATAAAAAACCACGATTAAATTGAATGATACACGATTAATGGAAACAATGTATTACATTAATTGTGGATAATTTAATTTAATTGAGGCTCGTTAAAAATTAATCTTCGCTCTAAACGAAGGTCAGACCGCCGTCTATAACCTTTGTATGTGTTGTTTGTCCTATGGGCAACAGTAAAACTGTTGTAGGAAAAGATTGTTGTCTGCTTTCTTAATATTTTTATTTTTCCAAAGGTAAATTAAAAAGTACCACTGTTTAGTTCCTTATTTTTTTTATTACTATTTATTATTATTATTGTATTTATTAATATTATTATTATTTACTATTATTGTTATATATTAATATTGTTAATATTAATAATAACAAAAATACTAATATTAACAATAATAATAAATGAATTGATTATCATTGATGAAATATTTGAAACTGAAACAACATCATCTATCCCAATAACATTTATTTCATATCAATATAAATGTTAACAATTGAATAATTACTTATCCTATATATGTCATATAAAAATTGTCTTAATAATTATGTGCATAAAATTAAAAATTATGCTAATATTTTATAAATTTTAGACCAATTTAAAGAGTCATACTAATAAAATTACATTAAAAGATAATATAATATTAAATTTAATTAATTTTATAATATATGCTATGTAAATTTCTTCCCGTGCAATGCATGGGTCATGCACTAGTTTGAATAAAGCAACAACAATATAATCATCATTTCGATTGTGATTGACTCTTCAATAATACCTATTCTGATTTTATTCATGAATTTGAATCAAGCAACCTCTTATTTTATTTTTTTCACCATCTTAATCTATATATGCGCCTCTAATATATAAATTAAAACATGATCATAGAAAATGTCAAATTTAAAAATTAAATTAATGAGTACTTATAAATCCCCAAAAACTCGTGAGGAATTGACTAGAATAATTTCTTTTAATAATTCTCCCTCGATAAAATACAATAAAAAATTATTTTAATAACTTCAAGCCACGCCAAATTCTTGTGGAACACAACCATGATTTTGTTTTATATTTTTTGTTTTTTGGTCTCCGGCAAAATATATAGAGCCCCCACCGGGAAATAGCTAGAAACCCATTAGCTTCACATTATCCAATCTAATTAATTTTGGAGGAGATCCGTTACAGGGAAATAATTTGATCCAGCAGGGTGGTCATCTTTTTTTTTTTTTTTTTTTTTCCTTTTTAGTGATCTCCTTACTTTTTCTCTTTTTTTTCAGTTTTTTTTTTCAAATTTTTAATTTCTTTAATATTTTTGAATTAATTTAATTTTTATCCAGTATCTTGTGTATTGCGTTTGATAATTAATTTTTTTTGAAATAAATACATATACTAAAATGAAATTAATGAAGCTTAAAATAAAAATGAATTAATTTAAATTTTTAATAATTTTTGAAATAAATATATATACCTAAAATAAAAATAATTGAATCTTAAAATTAAATTGAATTAATTTATATTTTTGACTTAATTAAATTTTTTTATCCGGTGTCTCGCACAGTGTACTTGTCCGACGCTTTAGCATGGGCTCGTGCAATGTGCTTGATAGAAAATAAAGAATTTTAAAAACATCGAAAAAATATAAGGGTGCCCGGGGTGCTTGGCCCTTGCGCGCGCATTGGCTGAATTTGGGCGTTTGGGCAAGTTTTGGGTGGAATTTTAGGCGGATTTGAGTTTATTTGACCCGTCTAACGGATTATGATTGATTAGACGGTCTAACATAAGTTTTTATCTTAATTAATTTTGTGTGTGAATTATTTGTCTTTGATTTTTACCTCACCATCAACCCCTCAAATAACAATATAACATATATGATAGTTTCTCTCTATCATCTATACCTATATTCACAATTATTTGATTTTTATCTCCTTTTATTTTTAAATTTTTACCTTAAAAAATAATATCAGCTTGTTTTTTAAAATGAAGGTTGAAGTGGTGTTGCACTGCTGGTGGTGGTGGTGGTGGCGGTGGCAGTGGAGAGAGAGAGAGAGAGAGAGCAGTGCAGCGGCGACCGAAGAAAAGGGACGTGTGGCGCGTAAAACTTTAAATGATTTGTAGGCTAATTTATTAGAATTCCATATACTTTCTTAATTAATTGATGTGGCTGAAACTCACAATTTATATGTATACCCACACACATATATATAATATCTTCTAGGGTGAAAAATTAAAGTAGTCAAATTCAAGATATCAAATGCTTTTTTAGCCAAGATTGATAAGTCATGCTTTTCTATTCAAAAAGTGATGTAAAAGTCCTATATGCCCTTTTTGTCTCATGTGAACAATTTTCATTTTTTTTCTCATTAATTAAAAGATGAATGTGTGGCATTTTTTTTAAATAAAAATCAAAAATCTTAGAATTAAATTTAGGTAGTTGGAATGTGGTTGCATGCATTTAATTCCAAATTGAAGAAAACATATTGAATGAAATACTCACGATTTTGCCAACCAAAACTCACGCCCCTTTTTACAAAATATTGTTGGAGAAACAACACATATCCAAGAAATTTGAGGCGAGTTTTTAATTTTTGTAACCGTCAATTTGAGCTAATTGGTTGGGTGTGAAGTCTTTTTAAAATTTCATGCAATTTAGCCGTAAGTTATGTTAATTTCATAATAGATATGTTTAATCGGTATTTAAGTTATAAGATGTTTGTTTTGTAATTTTTTAGTGATCGTATATGCATACATTGTTGGTAAATTAGGATATTTTGTGGTAGATTAACGTGGAATTGAAGATTTGGACGTTTTGCAAAGATTAGTAGCATCGAATTTTTTTTTGGATATACAGTGTTCTCGTGAGTATTATTGTCACGGTTCAGAGATTTCGTGACAATATAGTCACGAAATCTATGAACCGTGACAATAATACTCACAAGAACAACACATCTCGTGGCTAAAAAATTATTGTCACGAAATGAATAGATTTCGTGACAATTTATTGTCACGAAATCTATTCATTTCGTGAAAATAATTTTTTTTAAAAATTTTATAATGCCTTCATTTCGTGACAATATTGTCACGAGATAATAGAATTCGTGACAATATTGTCACGAGATCACCTGAACCGTGACAATATTGTCACGAATTCTATGCTTCCGTGATAATATTCTCACGAGATCTTTTTTTTTAAAATTACCTTAATTACTGTTTATTGTTAATTTGCAGATGGCTTGGCAACGTATTGTTGTCCGACATAGCGGTAGATGGGAGAGATCTGAGTATGTGGATGGTGAAGATCAGCTGGTGCACCTCCCATTTGACAATTTATCTCGTGAGTATTATTGTCACGGTTCAGAGATTTCGTGACAATATAGTCACGAAATCTATGAACCGTGACAATAATACTCACAAGAACAACACATCTCGTGGCTAAAAAATTATTGTCACGAAATGAATAGATTTCGTGACAATTTATTGTCACGAAATCTATTCATTTCGTGAAAATAATTTTTTTTAAAAATTTTATAATGCCTTCATTTCGTGACAATATTGTCACGAGATAATAGAATTCGTGACAATATTGTCACGAGATCACCTGAACCGTGACAATATTGTCACGAATTCTATGCTTCCGTGATAATATTCTCACGAGATCTTTTTTTTAAAATTACCTTAATTACTGTTTATTGTTAATTTGCAGATGGCTTGGCAACGTATTGTTGTCCGACATAGCGGTAGATGGGAGAGATCTGAGTATGTGGATGGTGAAGATCAGCTGGTGCACCTCCCATTTGACAATTTATCTCGTGATAAATTGGTCGAAGAAATTCACGATTTTATGGAGACATCTCCAACAAGTGTTAGTTATACACTGAGTTATTTGACGAGTTCATTGACAGGGAGGACACTAAAAGGACTGTTGAAGACAGATGTTGATTTAGCTCGTTTGGTCCAGGAGCAAGATGAGCCGGTTGTGTACGTTACTGAGAAATCAATTCTGCAAACTCCAAGTGGAATGCCGTCAAATGATGCTAACGATGAACCAATTGGAGATGATAGTGTTGATGATCTGTCTTGGGATGATGATGATGATGACGATGATGACGACGAGAATTATGAGAGTGAAGTTCGGCGTAAGCAAATTGCTGAATTTTGTGAATGGATTCGCGAGCCAGGGCGTCTCGATGAGTTTGTCAATATTCTACAGCATGGTGGACCTCACAATTTCTCATCTGAGGATGTTGCTCCTTGAAGCTCCGAATATAGACTTTCCTCCCTTAGGACATTGGTCTATTCCTGTGGCCCATGTTGACGATGCACTAGCAGTGGTACAGGACGACCCATCCCCGACAGATATTGATGCGATAGCCGTGGGAAAGACTTTTTTGGAGAAGAAAGATTTGGTAATTGCTGTTGGAAAGTGGCATATGCAGCGTCAAGTGGAATATTCGGTCTCCCGATCCAGCAAAAGTCGACTAACGGTTATTTGCAAAGAAAATGAGACCTGCTCGTTTAAATTAGTGGCGAGTTCTAAGGGTGGCTTGTGGATGGTGACTAAATTAGAGGATAATCATACATGTCGGTTGGACCTGACAAGTAATGCGCCACGGAAGTTATCCTCTCGAGTAATTGCTGATTTATTTAAAAAGAGAATCCTAGATGAGAGTTCTATCTTGAAGCCGAGAGCAATGATAGCTGAGATATTGAGGGAGTATGGCATTGATGTTGAGTACAGTGTTGCATTGCGGGCTAGGAATCTCGCAATAGAGATGGTTTACGGTTCTCATGATCAGTCTTTCGTGGTATTGCCTGCATATTTGGAGATGTTGAAGAGGTCCAATCCTGATACGGTTTATGATTTGGAGACTGATGGTGACGATTGTTTCATGTACACATTTGTTGTTCTAGGAGTTTGTAGAGCGGCATTCAGCGTATGTATGCGTCCAGTTATCGCCATTGACGGCACTCATTTGAAAGGAAAGACGAAGGGTATCCTTTTCGTCGCTGTGACGAAAGACGGTAATGAGCAGTGCTTCCCTCTTGCCATTGGTGTGGGTCCTATTGAGAATGATGCGGCCTGGACATGGTTTATGGAGCGGTTTAAGAGGGCTTTTGGAGATCGTGATGATTTGGTGATAGTTTCGGACCAACATGTGAGCATCAAGAATGCTGTTAAGGCAGTGTATCCTACAGCGGTCCACGGATTGTGCTACTACCACATAGCGAAGAATCTAATTCGAGCTGGTCATCATGTGATTTCTATGTTTAAAAGTGCTGCATTTGCATACAGAGAAGAAAAGTTTCTGAAATATCTATCGATGATCCCCTCAAGCCGAGCTGAAGTTTACAATACACTGCTGAGTATAAGGGTACATCATTGGGCACGATCACAAAGCCCTTCACGTCGTTACAACTTCATGACATCAAATGCTGCTGAATGTTTCAATGCTCGTTTGTTGTGGGCTAGAAGATTGCCCATATGTTCACTCATTGAGGTTGTCAGGGATGTGATAGAGAAGTGGTTCGACGAGAGACGTGCGAAGACAGTGTCGAGAGATCACATTCTCACAGAATTTGCTTACACAAAGCTTTACAAACAAGTGGAGATGAGCCATCAGTACGGTGTTCGATGCCATAATGCACACTTGTACAAAGTGCAAAAGCACGACAAGAGCTTCCTTGTTGACCTTCATATGAGAACATGCGAATGTGGTGAATTTCAGCTCGATCAAATCCCTTGTTCTCATGCAGCTGCTGCTATTAGGTACCGTACATTTATAGAGATTCATTTTACAAATTTCAGCTATTATGTTATTGTATTAACATATTAGAATTATTGTAACATGAGTGCAGGACATGCCATATATGATTATGTGGACTTGTATTTCAAGCAAGTCACACTTTGTCTTGCATACCATGATCGTGTACGTTCAGTGCCGAGTCAGGATGAATGGACAATCTCGTCTTCATTCAAAGTTTGCCCTCCTAAATCAGTTCCCCAAGCTGGTCGTCCTAAGGAATGAAGATATCGTTCAGCAGGTGAAGGCTCAAGCACGAGAAGTAGAAGACAACAAGTATGCTCAAGGTGTGGAGGCACTGGCCACAACAGGAAGAAATGTACAGCCCCACAACAAATTGAGCATGAAGAATGGGGTGCACCTGACGAAGGGCAACGTCGACCTAAGAGATGCAGTATTTGTCGTTAACCAGGACACAGCAAGGGCAAGTGTCCGAATAGAGTTCAACCTCAAATTTGAGCGTGTTATGATTGAACGGATTTGATGCAAATTCTTAGACTCACCAGGATATTTGTGTTGTGATATGATTGTGACAAGATTTGAGAATTTGTGTTGTGTAATATGTGGTATGATTGTTACAGGGTTAATTCCAAATTCAAATACATTTTTGAATTTTCAGTCAATGATCTCGTGACAATAATTGTCACAGGATCAGTTTTCGTGACAATTATTGTCACGAAAGATAGATCTCGTGACAATTATTGTCACGAAAACTGATCATGTGACAATAATTGAAAACTAGATTTTTTAGCATTTTTGTTGTATCGAATACAATAATTGCGACGAAAACATCAATTAACACGAAAAAATTAACAATAGTCAAAGATCTAGTACAACCCATAAGTCAAAGCTCTACTCATGCTATCCTCTGACAATTACCGAATATCTTAACAGCTAAAAGCTTCCGATACGTGTCCAAGTCATCCGGAGTAGGATCCATGTTGAATTTCTTCGACGAAATCAATCGATCGGCTTGCATGGCAGAAAAAACACCACAACTCACACCATCTATCTGTCTGAACTGATACATGAGTGGCGTTCTGTAATACTCTAACGGTCTGCAGACTTCAGTACGCCTAGATCTCTCCCAATATTTGAGATGACGCAGCAGTCCAGGAATCAAGTGCATCAATGGCCAGAGCTGGTGCTCACGCATCGAATAAGTGGGCTCATCTGTCGGATCCATCATGTTGTACAACAACGAATCATACAACTCCACTCGCCATGCGTCTAGACGAATCCGAACAGTCACCCAATGTCCATCAACATGGCAAGCGGTGATGATCTGTAAATACAAATAGATATAAAACATTCATAAAAGACACATGTATCGTAAATGGGTTCTAATGAAGTTCACTTACACTATTCGCCTGCCACCAAGGACCCGTTAGTAACTGATCCCCTCTGACGATGTCGACCAACTCATCATCCCATCCCCACCAAGCATAATCAAAATTGGGGTATGTCTGCGTGAATTCCTCATCGTCCGGATGAATGAGATAATACTCTTGCACCAACTTATACTGTAACAAAAAAATATTAACGTAATTATAAGATCGATTAACTTGTTAGATTAAAATAAATATTGAAAACTCACGAAAAATGATGACTGCAAGACGACTGTGCTACGTGAATTCACTCCTGCCTTCAACCCACGACCCTCGGCCAGCCTGATCTGAAGGCAATACAGGATCATATCCATACATTGTGAGGACATGTCTCTGTTGGTGTCGAGCAATTCATCGAAGAAGGCCTGATCCAGTTCAAGCTCGATCAAATTCACTTTTAAGCGCGTGTCTGGCCCGCAGCATCGAAAATCAACAAATTCCCTCATCGAGCTCGACACACCCGCTGAGCTTGGCCTAGCCGAGCTAGGCCTAACCGGACTAGAATGTGATCCAACACCCCAATCGTCAACTGTGGCCCCTACACTCTCAACATGCACATCCTCAAGATGTGGGCCCTCAACCTGAAATGAAATTAGTTAGTATATTTAAAAGTATATATAAGACAAAGTCATACCAAACACTACTTACATCGTAATCATGTATTGGACGAGGTGCTGATCGTTGGGGACTCTCTTCCCGTGCTTGTTCTTCATGTCTACCCTGAGAGCGACTCCTACTGCGGGACCGAGACCGGGACCGGGACCGGGATCTAGGGACAAACTTCTTGAACATGTCCTTAACGAAATCCTTCAGTCTATGGAACATATCATCGTTTTCCTGCCTGCGTGCCCTCTCACGCTCCTCATCACGCTCCTGCATCATACGGAGCATCTCTATGTCTGTTTGACGCGCCACGTCTCGCATCTGCCCCACATGTTTGCAACACTGGTGATCCTCACTAGTACTAGATGTGGGGGTCGTCAGTCTAGGACGCTTATCTGTAGGGCGAGTCTGTCGTCTCCTGGATGACTCAACGGCACCCGTATCAGCACACGTGCGAGGAATGCAACTCCTAGATCGCCTGGAGTGAGAGGGAGCTCTGGGAGGAGAAGGAGGAGAGGGAGCTCTGGGAGGAGAGGGAGCTCTAGGCTGATGGGCTCTAGCCAGCTCTCGATAAGTGGGCTTCACCCTCTTATTGCGCTGCGCCTCATACGTCACGCCCATACAATCACCGAGCAAGACACTTCTGTAATATGGAGTGGCCATCTCATGCTCACTCGGTTGTAAATATATGAAGCATAATTGCTGCATTTGGTAAAGAATTTATTAGAAACAGTTCAAATAATCAAGAAAACACACATTCTTTAAAATAAATGCTTACCTCATCAGAAAACAATGTGCCCAGACGCGCAGTCTTCGTCTTAAAGGCCCACTTCAAACACCTGGGCAAAGCGTCTGGTGCTGGAACCTGTGCACAATGTGCACCGAGACTCGGGAAGGCCTCATATGCCCACATCTGTAGAATAAGATATTGATCAAATTATACTCAATAAAAGAAGATTACAGTCATAATCGTGATAAAATTGAGATTCATACCAGTAGAGCCCACACCGGTCCATAGAAATGATAAGACAATCTGGCTTTTTCCTCCGTCTTCTTGAATTTTCTCCTCAGTTCCACCTCAGTAGACGGTACCAAACTCATATAATGCGTCAAGAGACTGAATGCATAAGCTCCCCATGGAAATGAGTTCCATCGATCCTGATCCTCGGCTAAAACCCATACCCAGTCATCTATCATGTGTGTCTGATCATATCCAAAGATCATGGTGTGCAGGTATAGGACATTGGCGACCATGACGTAATCCATGAGGTCATCTCCTAGTGAATAGGTCCTAAACCTCTCAAGCAGGTCCTTCACCCTTAGAGGTGTCTTGTTCAACTCACGAGAATAAAAAGATCTCCTAGAAATCTTATGTGATGCAGACGGATCAAAATCGGATCCTCCGAACTGCAGTCCAGTCACCAGAGCAAACTCACTCGGAGAAAATCTAATATTGGTTTCTCCAACCCGAAACCAAATATCGTGCTCCCCTGCCCCATCAATAATCACTTCCCTACTCAACAATGCGTGTAGAGCATTGTTACAACTGTTTCCCCCCCACGAAATCTATCAGATGCCCGAAACATGACTCTCTCCTAAATTGCTCGAATAGTTCGGGCCCACCACTGATCACGTGGAATACTTCCCTAATTACACTCATATTGTCCTTCCAATATAAATTGATCCCGCACGTGATGTTCTGTAAAGCCTCTCTCCTCCACACCCAATCACGCTATTTTTTAAATAATATATATACAAAAAATTAGAAATAAATAATGCAGTAATAAAACAAATATAATTCAATTAAAACTAATTGGACATGATATAGATATCTACATACTGAAAATTTACCAATTATTGAGAAGAAGAATTAATTATGACATAAAAATGCAAACACAAATAATTATATAAAAAAAAGAACAAATCTCGTGACAATCTATTATCACGAGATCAGATTTCGTGACAATATATTGTCACAAGATTTGTTCTCATGTAAATAATTCAACACGATTTCCTATTCGGGATAATATATTGACACGATTTTTTTTTATTCTGAACATATATATTTCGTGAGAAAAATTCTCACGAAACTGATCTCGTGACTATATATAGTCCCGAAATGTCTTCTCGTGTGCATATATACTCCCGAGATCAATTTCGTGAGAATTTTTATCACGATATCAACAAATTTCCAGAAATTTACATTACAAAATTTTATGAATCCAAAGCCACCAAATTCAACAGATTTCACAGTTATCTACAACACAAAACTAATACCGTAAAATTCGAACATATTATCCTATTTAAATTGACGAAAATGCACAACACAAATGTCAAAACTCTTAATTGCTCATCATAAATCATTAAATCGTTGGAATTTAGTCTCTAACCTGTTGAAATTCGACAGCCCAAGGCTCCAAATTATCCATGTCGTCGACGAGATTCACGTGAGTGTTTGCCTGTCTTTCGCAAAAATTATTCGATCTCTTTTCGTGAGTTTTTCACCCTTGATTTCGTGTGTATATTGGGCAGAATTCGTGAGTATTTTGGTCGGTTTTCTTAGGATTTTTTTCGTGAGAATTTGGAGATCAAAATTTGGTTACTGTCGTGAAAAAATGAACACGGTAGAGCAGGTTTTGGTTGCTAGTTTCATGAGAAAATGGTTGTCGATCTGCTATTTTGTTTTTTTATGTTTTATGTGAGATAATGAATTTGAAATAAAGGAGTCAAAAAGGAATATTTGACTTGGGCCCACCATTGAGTGAGGGTATTTAAGAGATTGTGAAAAATATTGAATAAAAAAGCATGAGTTATTCAACTTGGCTAAAAAAGCATTTGCTATTTGGTTTTTGAATACTTGTATCCATTTACACTATCTTCTACTGCTTCTATTCTCATGTAAAATTATTTTTCACCCTTTTAAATGCCGTGAGAGGTATCGCCAGCGAATGGCCTTCCAAATCCATTTGCTTTAATTTGTTGAGATAATATTACTCTTGATTGCTTAATCAGGGCCGTCTCAATTATTTTGTAGGCCTTGAGCAAATAATAAAAATTAGGTCCTAAAATTAAAAAAAAATTATAAAAAAAGAACTTTATCAAGCTCTTTTAAATAAACAAGTCATTTTCTATAAACTCTTTCTCCATTCGATAAAACTCTAGTATACAAGCTAGCATTAAATCACTTAGAATTTTTATTTATTTTTTTGGACCTTTTACAATAGTTAAATCTCTTTTATGACATTTTTTCACTAATAAATCAATCATTTTAGCATCAAGACCATCCCACTTTCTTGGATCATATATATCATGGTAACTATTCTCTACATTCCCATTCTCATTTTCCACATTCTCATTCTCTATAGCAATTAAATTTTCAATACTAATATTTTCCACATTCTCATTCAGATTTTTGACATAAACATTCTCATTCTCATTTCTAATAGTATTAGTTTCCCATTCCCATTCTGATTTTCGAAATAAATATTATCATTTTCATTTACAGTAGTAATATTTTCAACATTCTCATTTTCGACATCAACATTATCATTCTTTATTTCAATTTTCAACATGAACTTATGAATCTTTTCGATTTTCAACAGGAAACAGTGAATATTTTTTAATGAGTCTATCAAGAGCTTCTCTTTGTGACTCAATCAATTCTTCAACTTTTTTTTTTCATGCATTTTGGTATCCAGACTCAAATTTTCTAGTCTTAGAAGGCATAATAAAATAATCAAAATTCAAAGCATGATTTTTAAAAAAAATTAAACAAAAAAGGATTGAAACAACCTAGAAGGAAGCATGAAGTTCAAATAAATAATCAATAAACAATAGCTAGCTACACTACTCCTTGCCACTCTCCAATTGTCATTAATTCTCCATCCTTGACAAAAGAAAAAAAAATAGAATTAGAATTAAGGATTGAAAAAATCCGTTCAAGTATATAATATAATTTTCTATCAATTCGCTCAAGCAGATAATTAAATTCAAATTTCTGAATCATTTAAATAGAAAAATCAATTTTTTTAAGAAGAATATGGTTTAAGAAAAATACTCACTGGGGACTTGGCCTTTGAAGGAATGGGGGAATGAAACAAAAACTTTATAATTGTAGAATTGTAGTGATACAAACTTGAAAGCGTGATCTGTGAATGAATATTGGAGTTTGATATCAGTATTTCATGAAAAAGATGAGAAGCTCTTTTCCTAAAGAAAAATATAACGATAATTAAAAGAATAATCATGAAAGAAGATGGAAAGTTGCAAAATTGAAGAGGAAATAATATCTGTATTGGAAGTTGGAATTTGATAATTGAGATGTTTGTATTAGATATTTCCACAAAGGAGAGAGATGAGAGAATTTAATTTATTAAAAATATATATAAAGTATATTAAATAGAAGTAAAGAAAAAAAATATGAGGCCCTAAAAATTTTGAGACCCTGTGCGAAGGCTCACCTTACACACCCTATTAGACGGTCTTGTGTTTAAATATATATTATTCTGGATGAGTTTTAATTTGGGATTATATTAATATATATATTACCGTACGCATGCAAAGTAAAATACTTTTATGTATGCGGCATATATAGACTAGTAGAATTTATCCTAAGATCAATCCAAATTTGACCTCAAGATTTTCTTTGCTTTGGGTAAGGTTGATTCTATTCACAACTCCAATTTCACTGCTTATAGGTTATAACCCTCAAAATTATTTTAAATATGTTTATTATTTAATTGGACATTTGTGTCCTTATTGTTTCCACTATTTTAAAACTCTAGCAAAATTAAATAATTAAATCCCGGCCTTCTGTTTAACCCAACCCTCTTTTATATTTTTTTTCTTAAAAAAATATCTCATTGAAAATTAGATGAGAAAAATTATCACTGTCTATTTTCTCTTTTTCTATTTCTTCAGCCATTTTTTTGTACTTTCAATTATTTTTTTCATCCTACTATTTTTTTTGCACATTCAATCATGATTCATTTCAAGATTAATATTGATATTTTTTAGCGGGATATATTGAAATATATTTTCTCTGTACGTTCAATTATTCTCGATATACCATAGCAATTGAGCTCTATAATATGAAATTAATGATATTATATATTTTAATTATTATCATTGGAATGAGTAATTTCTTGATTGTTTGAGAAAATCTTTTGAGAATTTTCTTAAATTGAAATTATAATCTTTTAAGAAAATAATAAATCTTATGTTATATCTTGAATAATTAAAAATCGTATTATCAAACTTAAGCATATAACTCTTTTCCCCAAATAATTGCATGGAACTAATCTGAAAATATTAGACGAAATCATGAGCACACAGCCTCATATCATCAACATACAACCTCATTTCATCTCTTTCTTTCTTTCTTTCTTTCTTTCTTTCTCCTTTGTCGGCGAAAAATCTGCAGAAAAATAACCCCATGAAATTGGGGGTTATAGATTAATTTAATTTATTTTGCCAGGTTTTTTAGGTGATAGGGGTAAAAATGTCAAATAAAAAAATAATTATATTTAAAATAATTTTGAGGGTCGTAAAGACAAAAAATGGGGTTGTAAATAGAATTAGCTATATTGCCTATTGGTTATTGAATCGGAATCTGGTGATCGTGGGTAGAGTAATTCTAAATACAACCCCCAATTTTCTCTTTACAACCCCCAATATTTATTTAAATAAAACATTATTAAATATCTCAATTTTGCCCTTATAACCCCCACTTATTTCCTAATTTTTCGTCCGTGTATCCCCTAATAACTCAAATATCCAAGAATGATAATCATCTGCCCAAGATAGATAATCACCTACGCCTAGTCAACCAATACCACCACTTCTCCCATGAATGTTGCCCTCTTCAAATTATTGATAAGATCTAATTTTGTTAGATCATTAAACAAGAGAACTACAATATGGCGGTCCTTGTCATTGCGATGTTTTTGTGCAGACGAACATGAAAGAAATTATTGTTTCTTCAAATAATCAACAAAACTCAAAATTTATAACAAGAAAAAAAAATATATGTTCTTAATAACTACAAACCAAAGGTAAGGTTCTGTAATTTATTTTCTCTTTAACAACCAACAAACTTTCGCAAGAAAACTCTATGAGTTTCTCCAATATCATCCGGGCTAAATTTGACGTCATCGTATCCCAAACTACGGGCATAAGACACTGCAATCTCAATAACCTGTTGCGGCGCCGAATAACCTGCTGCGCTGCGGCGCCGTTATCTTTATCTTGTAATTCAGTACTCGAGAGATTCTCTTTGACGAATGGCGCTACTGAGGACTGCTCGCTATCGCCATCATTGAGAGTACATGATGTTGAATACATGCAATCTTATGAATCGATTCAATGTTCCAATGATTTTTATCGATTTTTTATAAATCAAACTAAGCAGAGGAAATTGATGGAAATTTGAGAGTATTTCTAAGTTAATATTGGGGCTATGTAGAAGAAAACCAGAAAATTCGTATGGGCACAAGGGCAAAAGTGAGATATTAAGAAAAATAATATATAAATTAATATTGGAGGCTGTAAAGAGAAAAATGGGGTTTGTGTTTAGAATTACACTCGTGGGTAACATGATTGCTTGTTGGTCTATGAAGAAGGCTTATAATTGGGCCTAGTGTGGTTGTTTTCCAGAGTTTGGGCCCCAAGTTTAGGATGGATCTGTCCGAACCAATTGAACCAAGATGTGGCTTCAGCGTTAGTTAACGTGACGGGAAAGGGAACAAGAACAACGCATGAACGCTGATAATACGTCCAAGTGTTGTTTTCATGTATTGAAATATATTTTGCATCTAAAAAAATTGGAGATAATAATCTTATATCGCGTTTAATTAATATTAATATTAATAAATAATAATGTCTCAACTCAACAGCGAAGAAAAAAAAAGGAAGCAAACGCATGAAGGGGCACAAAGACTATGAATAATTTATTGTGAAATAATAGTTTATTGGATTAAACCCCACACGCAATCTCAGACTGGCAGACAACCTGCTCTCCTCCCCTCTGCAACACACTTCCCATAATTCAAACCGCGTTTTCTTCCTCCGTAAGTGCTTCTTTATCTCTCTAGATAATCTACCCTTTTTAACTTTGTTGCGTATTTTAATTTGTTTAGAATTCTATCTGTTTTGCTCGATTTTCGTTCTCTCGATGAAACCTATGTCCTGATTTATAATTGGATCTACTTGAATCGTTTCATGGAAGATTCTTACCGATAATTTGTTTCTTCGTCGGATACCCCTTTCGCTAAAATCTGGGGTTGAATTGCTCGATTCATGCGATGAATCTAGGGGTTTCCGAGTACCGACCTTTCTAATATAGGTTTTATTAGAAACCTGCGATTGATAATATAACGAATTTTAGTAGAACCTACGATTGATGATTCGCTGGGTTGCTTCCTGTTATATGTGGTTGCCATCTGCAAATTGGGGATTTTTTCAATTGTGATTTGCTTACTGCTTGTGAACTGCGTCGAGCGTGTGATCTATGATTTCTGTGAAGAAGTGACATTATATTGAGTCTTATGGATCTGATGTTTGGGTTTTTGAGTTTGCAGTGGTAAAGAGTGTGGTTCTTCTGCGCGTGTCCCGTGCTCTTCTCCAATCCAATATACACACACTCACACACACACACATATTATTAGTATAATAAATGGAGGTTAAGCTATGGAACGACAAGCGCGAAAGGGAGATGTATGATAATTTTGCCGAGCTCTTTGCAATTATAAAAGCAACAGAGAAGCTTGAGAAAGCTTATGTTCGCGACGTAATTTCTCCTGCAGAGTATGAGATTGAATGCCAGAAGTTGATTGCTCACTTTAAAACGCTATCTTCCACGTTGAAAGACATCGTACCTAGCATTGAGAGGTTCCACGATACTTACAAGATGGATTGCCCGGCCGCCATTAACCGCCTCGTCACATCTGGGGTCCCTGCAACTGTTGAGCACAGGGCGGCCGCTGCAATGTCATCAACTACATCGGCTGCCATTGTGGCCGAGTGTGTGCAGAATTTTATTACTGCTATGGATTCCTTGAAATTAAACATGGTTGCAGTTGATCAGGTCCATCCACTGCTGTCTGATCTCTCTGCTTCTCTCAATAAGCTATCAATATTACCATCTGATTTTGAGGGGAAAACAAAGATGCGGGACTGGATTTCCAGGTTGTCGAAAATGGGTGCTGCCGATGAGCTTACTGAGCAGCAAGCTCGACAGCTGCACTTTGACCTGGAATCATCTTACAACTCATTCATGGCAGCACTGCCGACTGCAGGGACATAGTTGTTTGGATGAGGCAAGGTTGTACATATGTGGGTACATTTATTTTCATGTTTACAATCTTTAATTATGTATGTTTGAACTTCAGTTGGAGCAAGTATTTTTTTGGTGGGCAATTGCTGACATTTTGATCTTATTGTGTGCGTAAGAGTAGAGGGATTTTTTGAATTTGATGTGTTTCTATCTGATGGATAAACTGTCCTTTATTATGGAATGAGAGAATTATAAAATTGACTGCATTTGCGTCTGACCTTATTTCTTTGTGTATTTTGCTTTTGAGAAATCATTCATTTAGATTTCATCATTTTTGTGTTAGTTTGTTGGCTGTATTGCCCTCAAGATAATGATTTCCTGGAAGCTGCGAAGAGCTATTGTGATTTTTCCCACTATCTTGGCAAATGGAAGTAAATGATGGGCAACCAAGTCTCATGTAATTTGGTCAGTTTACTTTTTTTCCTTATTGCTATTGCTGCCTATACATATGCTAATGAACTCAATGAAGTTGAAAACTTTAAATGATCTGCTTGTGTAATATTATATCTCGTCAGTGTGAATAATCATTGGTTCTCGCTTTTTTGGGGCTTTGTTGGAAATGTTTGAGTAGTCGAGACTCTGTTATCAATTATCATCATACATTTTGTTGTTGATGTTCTGGTATTCGTTTATGGTGCGATATGTATTGGAAATTGAATTCATTCTTCATGTTCCAAGTCTAATTTGGAGTAACGTTGAAGTGGTTTAGGAGATGTTAATACACGATTGCTCTTTCATATCCATCCATTCATTATAAACTTGGATGGAGGGAGGCTCCATTTTTTTTTCTATTTGGCAACCTTTGGCTACAGAAAGCAGTAATCTTCCTCTAATAACATTTTCTTATGAAGTATACCTACAAATGTTACATTGGTTGCAAGGAGGAGTTTTCCAGTCAATGTCAGTAATTGGTAAGTGTGGCACCATCCTTTTGCTGTTGATACTTAAGCACGGTCTCTGCATCTTTATCGCCGCGGCCACTGCAGTTAACTACCACCTTGGCACCGTTGGGCAAGGTCGGGCAAAGTTTGGCTAGATGTGCCAATGCGTGAGCTGCCTCCAGTGCTGGAAATATACCTTCTAATCGGCACAACAGCAAGTATGCTGCGATAGATAGGCAGGCAGCTGCACGATTAGGCATATATAATAGAGATCTATCTCATTCTATGACTATAAGATGTAATGCAAAGAAACGTGGTTGGTATTGATTCACTCACCATCAAGAGCTTCTTCATCTGTAACTGTGTGAAACTCTGCACGCCCGATGTCTCTCAGAAAGCTTAGCTCCGGGCTGACTCCAGGATACTCAAGCCTGCAATTTCAACGTACCAATCAATATGAATTAATTAATTAGCATTAATATTGAAAATAGGTACTTACCCAACACCGATAGAATGAGGGGCAATGATTTGGCCGTGATCATCTTGCAGCAAATAGGTCATGGCCCCATGATACACCCCAATTTGTCCCTTAGCCAGAGTGGCTGAATGATGTATGCCTGTCCCTGTCCCGGCTGCCTCGACTCCGATCAATCTGACGTCTTCGTCTCTCAGAAATTCATGGAAAATGCCGAGAGCATTGGATCCACTCCCCACGCAAGCAACTAGAACATCCGGCTTCCCGCCCCACTTGTCCATGGCCTGTCTCCTAGTTTCTTTTCCGATTATGGACTGGAACTCCCGGACCATAGCCGGGCACGGGTGCGGTCCCACCGCTGTGCCCGCTAAGTAGTAATTATTATCCAAATCTCCCACCCACTCTCGAATTGCTTGCGACGTTGCATCCTTGAATGCGCCTTCAACAGATTTTACCTGCAGGCCAGGATTATTAATGATCGTTAATCATTTCAACGTTCACAAACACAAACACAAGTGCATGCATATGCTTTTAATTAATTAAAGATTAGCTAGATTAATTACCTGAGCGCCAAGATGCATCATTAAGCGCACGTTGGATGACTGTCTCTCCATATCCACGTGTCCCATGAATATCGTACACTCCAGTGCAAGCTTAGCACAAACCGCGGCCGTGGCGACGCCGTGCTGGCCGGCGCCGGTGGCGGCGACCACACACTTCCGACCCATGCGCTTGGCGAGCATGGCCTGAGCGATGGCGTTGTTGATTTTGTGGGCTCCGCCGTGGTTGAGATCTTCTCTCTTGAGGTAAATCTGGGGGCCTTCTCCCTCGCTGTTCTTGAAGTGATCCGTCAGCCTTTCAGCAAAATACAGCGGAGTTTCACGCCCCACGTAGTCTCTCAGTGCAATCTCTAGCTCACCCTGTGATATATATTATATATAACAAATTAATTACAACGTAACAAAACCATTAACCATTTAATCATTTTAATATTTGTACCAGAATACATATATTACAAGGGATCGACAAAACACGCACTTCCACACAACATGAGCAACAAACGTGCGTAAATTTCATCCAATTAACTTACTTTAATTTGGTGTGTGTTTGGTGATGTCATCATTGGCGGCACATTAATTAATTTTTTCTTGTATAGATTGGATATATATCAATCATAAATTTCGCTAGTACTCTTCTAGCCCAAACTCGCCTTAATTAGGTAGCTGCTTCATCATATCCTATAGCTAGGTTTCGTAGTCCGTAGAGTGTATAGGCATATTGACATATATACATGTACGTACAGGTACAGCATAATCTACTAAGACATATATCTCGGATAAAAATATAATTTATGAACCTGAAAGTGTGGATCATGCAGGATGAGATTGAATTCAGCTACAAGCATGTTGAGGCAAGTCACGAGTGTTTCAGGCACGAAGATTCCTCCAAACCTGCCAAATTTTCCTGTCCTAAACAACGATTCTTCCGTTTTATCTATTAGCTGGAGAAGGTCATGATGTGTTGTTTTTGCAGAACGAGTTTCCACCGAGCACACAGTCAAACATTTTTCTTCAACCATTCGTGATGACCAATTGAAACCCAGTCTAGCTAACGTTTTTTGTTTCGGAAATGGGGGATAGATCGGTTGATGAAGAGAGAAACCGTTGAGATTTTTCCTGCAGGACATGGTGGTGGTGAATTGATTATTGCTAAAATGATGAGACTGCAGTTAGTTGTGGGTTGTAATTGGTTTCGTAGATATATGGGATTTTATAGAGGGTGGGATATGGTCAGAAGTATCTGTGGATAATTAATCTTTTACTCACTACTGAATGATAGCGAAGTAGCTAGCATAAAGAAAACGTCGTGACCACTGATTAAAGTTGGAGGTACTTACATGTATGCTGAAATAACATTGCCATTTGGGGATTACCTATGCACACAATACCCACATGTTTTGTATGCAAGAGTGTCTAAATAAATGTTCTATTGGGGATGGCCTAGTGGCTCGAATCCCACCATGAATATCATTAGGTGTCGTGTGAGTCTACCACACCTGGTTTTCCAAAGGTTATTAGGGGGGGGGGGGGGGTCGGAAGGCTATCACACAGAGGGACGTGGTTTTCCATAGACTATTACACAAAGGAGGCGGGATTTATTCAGTACGAATCTTGATAGCGGCTGCGGATTATCCTCAACATAAATTTTTTTTGTAAATAAACATATAAGATTCTTATTTATATATATATATATATATATATATATATCCATGTGCGTGGGAACATGTCTAAGAGCATCTCCTAAACTCTATATTTAGAACAAAAAGTGGAAAAATCATGCCCCAACACTCTATATTTAGAGTAAAAAGTGGAAAAATCATGCTCCAATAGCTACTCTAAAATGTGCTCTATTTTAGAGATAGAGGCATTGTGCTACATATTTACAGCTGCACTCTAGCAGCTCTATATTTACTGTTCACATTTTTTTTTAAAAAATCTTATACTTTACTGTTCACGTTTTTTTTAATCTTATATTTTACTGTTCATGTTTTTTTTAATCTTATATTTTAAAAATATTGAATAAAAAATTGTATATCAAAATAAAATGACATCAAAAAAATGACAAAGAAAATTAAAATGACATTTAATAAAATTACATAATAAAACTACTAAACATAAAAACAAAGAAATTACACTGCATTAAAAATCTTGATTAAAATAAATACATAAAAAGGAATATTATGGAATATTCCTTTTTAGAGTAGAATTTAGAGTAAACTGTTGGAGATGAAGTAAAGACTTTACTGTATAATAGAGATAGAGGTGCTGTAAAATGAAGTAAATTATTGGAGATGGCCTAATAAGGCATATATGTGAACACTGTCTGCATACGTCCCTCTAATTTAATTTACTTGTGATTTTTGACAATACATAATTAATTTCAATTGGTTTATATTCCTCGGGGTTTACTGAGTCGCATATATAGCTGGTAACCGTATATATTTTATATGATCAAGAATCACAGCCATGCAATAACAACTCTTAATGTGAAGTGGTTCATGATAATGGTGGTATTCCAATAATCTGGACCTACGTACAATGAAAAAAACTTGTGATTGCGTGCATCTCGTGGTCGTGGAAATACTCAATCGTACCTTGTTAATCTTTGGGATAAATTATCTACATGAAATCTCAAATTAAAATAAAAAATTGTGATAATATACTTAAATAAAGCAATGCACGTCTATATTTCATTAATCACCTATAAATTGTTAAAATTCTGCATATGCTTCCAATTTGATAAAGAAATATATATACTAGTACTAGCTATCAAATGAAGTCGTTTTCAGGAATATTGTTCAGGAGAAAAATATAACAAAGTAGCAAAATGAAAACATCATTTCTCTTCTTCTTCTTGATTTGTAAATAAGCAAGAGGCACGTCTCTCCTTATCTTCTTTAGTAGCTTCTTTTTTCAACGACATTAACCTAGTTTCTAACTGACAACCTTGTAGTTGGCAACAACATCAACTGTTATCAATGCAAACACGTGCTTAAATATTTTCTAGGACAAATGGCCCAAAAAACATTCGAACTATATGTCCAATCCCGTCTAAATATACAAATTATTTTTTGGACCAAATACACACTTAAATTATTTAAAAAGAACAATCTCCCCCCCAAACTATTCAAAAAATATTAAACTGGCACTCGACGTTAACGCAATTAGTTTTTTCTGTTAATTGAAATATGTTAAGCTCAATTATATCAACTATGAATGTCAATCAGACAAATTGAAATATGTTAAGCTCAATTATATCAACTATGAATGTCAATCAGACAATTGAAATCATGGTCAAATAGCCCATGCTATGGAATTTCAAACCCTTCTTATAATTTCAAAATCCAACATCGAATATGTATCGAGATTAATTCGTAATACAAACCCTTGTTATCGATATTTCGATATGTAATTATTCCCGGGGTCACCCATCCCACTATTGTCCCAGGTCAAGCACGCTTAACTTTGGAGTTCTGATGGAATGAGCACCAGAAAAAAAGATGAACCTTGTGGTATGAGTAGCACCAATTAAATCATTTAAGCTCTCCTTGACTATACAGTCCCATTCATATATAGCCTCATAATCCCTCTCTTTCGGGTGGATTCGGTTCATTCATGTGCCCCTTCGCTTGGAAGTCTTATAGGAGCCGCTCTTTGTCCGTGTCTTGCACCGGCGATCACTCCACGCTTCAGCCCCGGGCGTCACAGTTAAGGATCTGTTCGATATGAACACGAACACGATCCTATTTTAGACAAACATGAACACGACACGTGATGTGATCCTCGCCGGCAGATGGTTGACGACGGAGATCCCTCCCACGAGTATCATATTATAACGGTAGGGTGGATGAAGAATTTCAAATCCCAACTTCACAACGACGAATAACCATGACTATGGTTGCAGTGATCCGATGGAGATTGAAAATATGAACTCAAAATTATTGTGTAGATGCCACAAACAGATATGTTATTCTGTTTGATAAGTCACATTGAGTTCACGGTGTTCTCGTGAAATCAAATAAATCTCCAGAGAGAATAAAACTCACAGTTTTAATTGAATAGCAATAATGATGTGTCTACAATAATAAAATTCAACCCTTATATAGTTGTGACAAAAATATAGCAACCCTAAAATAATATCCCAATTAAACTAGAAAATAAAAGAACAAAATTCTGATAAGTTCGTACAGGCTGCACCTCGAGCCCGGATCGAGTTGAAACACCCGACAGTATCAATGCGGTTCATTGGCACCTGCACTCACGCTGCACCTCGCGCCTGGTGGCACGACCGGTGACTCGTGCTCGAGTTCACGCTACAACTCGCGCTTGGCGGCGTGAGTGGTGTGCTCGTGCTGCAACTTGAGATCAGTGTCTTCTACTTGTGCTCGGGTTCAACTTCTTCAACGGGTCGTTTGGATATCTCTCAGCTCTAGACTTCATGAATGAACCCATTGAGAACCTCCTTGAACTTCCTAGCTCTCGATCTAGTCACTGGACCTACCGACACTGTAATAGGATCGGATACATTTTCGGTATGATCTGCATCAACACGAACACGGAAATCATGAATTTATCGTGCCGTGTCGGCACGATAGCGGCATAGTGTAAAATAACTAGTAATACATATTAAATCAAAATTACAATTTAAATAAATAAATCTTAAATTAAATAACTGAATTTTGACTAAAATTTTAAATTAAATAGTATGCTAAATTATTATATGATACACACACACATATAATTAATATTAATGGATTACATGAACATGATAAGACTAAACTAACTCATTAATTGTGTGTGTGTTCGCGTCATATTATCGTGTAGGGATGTCTTAAATATTTACTAGCCCCTGTGCTAATTATAAATTTTGGGGACCTAATATTAAAAAAATGGATTAATTAGAATCAAATACACAAACTTCGACACAATTTATAATTTAGACATGAACTTTAAAAGTTTGCAATTAAAATACAAACTTGTGTTTTTTTACGAAATAGACAACTCCAATTTTTATTTTTTTTCCCCGACGAACGAAAAAATAACTTAGGCCAAAAAAGTTGTGTTGTGCTTAATTACATGGAAAATATTTTCACCTCATCACAAAATGACGTTTTGTATCTAAAAAAAATTAAAAGTAATTAAAAAAATCAAAATTGTACATTCTTCCTCTACTCTTCATTTAGACATAAACGGCGTCATTTTACAATAAAGTGAAAAATATTTTCCACATCATTGTGAAACGATATGATTTTTGTGCCATATCAATTTCCATTAGTTGGAAAAAATTGGGGGAGGAGGGGTCTATTTTGTATAAAAAATACAAGATTATGTTTTAATTGCAAACTTTTGAAGTATGTGTCTAAATTGCAAATCATGTCAAAGTTTGTTTATTTAATCGTAATAAACCCTAAAAAATATTCAATTTTAATTTTAATAATAAACAAAACATTAATATTTTACAATTATATTTTGATAAAAATAACTCCAAAACTTCAAATTACTTTATTTATATTATTGATGACATCCCAATCCTCAAACTAATATGAGAGAGATTGGGGATTCTATATTTTTATTAATTATTAAAAATATACATGAACCAAAAAATAAAAAAAATAAAAAAATTGGACCCTCTAAATTTAGAGATCTTGTGCAAGAACTTTTTTTACACACCCTAATCGCCCGCTAAGGTATTGTGTCATGTAAAAAATTGACCGACCTAAAAAAAAAGTTGTGATTTTTTAATGCAAAAATGATTGACTAAATTCAAAATATTGTATCACAGGCCTAATTTTTCCTACAGATTCGGGCATGTTATGGACTATTGAAATTATATACAGTAAAACCTCTATAAATTAATAATCTTGGGACCATAAAATTTTATTAATTTAGAGAGATATTAATATATCGATAAATTAATATTTTATTAATTAAAAGAGAGACTTTTTAAATTCAGCAAATTTAGTACATATGCATTGAAAATAAATGAATTCATATATGTTTCATTGATTATATTTATGCATCAACTAATTCTTTGTAACTAATTAAATATATTCATGTATAATATCAATTCATTGTATAAAATTAACTATTATATTCATGGACACATGTATCAATTCATTGGAATTACTTAAATATACATGTTTACATTAATTCGTTGCACTTAAATAACTATTATAGCCAATTAAATATATTCATAAATTTTAAGAAAAAACAAGTAACAGTAAATTCATATTTTAGAAAATTACCATATATAATATTTATAATTGTAATACTTATGAATTATTAATTTAGAGTTTTAATGGGACCTAATATTTTAAAGGGATTTTCCGAAAAATTATTATCTTATTATCTTATCGAATTTGATGATTTTTTACAAAAGCCCACGTCGGGCCGGAAAATTTTATTATTTTAGAGAGTTTATTAATTTATAGAGTATTAATTTTAGAGATTTTATTATTTTAGGGTACTTTATTTCACACGTTTCCAAAACCTTAAATGTGGAAAATTCATACAATGATAATCTAAAAATATCATTTGGATACGTCTGACTGGTTAAACAAGGAGACAGACGATCAATTTTTGAATTCAAACCAATCAATTCAGTTTTTAAGTTGGATTGAGAATTGAGATGACTGTTCTTTAATTAATAAAAATAAATTTATTCGCTTAGCATGTTCACTGTAATAAATGAATTGTTTCAAGATCAGTTTCTGATTATTTTTATTGAGATGCTTTCTTATCAATTCCATTAGACGGCCAGTTAATGAAGGTTTATATTTTTCCCAAAATAAATTAAATTAATTAATTTCATTGGATCATCTAGAGTTCTAACAACTACAATTATCCTCAATTATTTTCTAATAATTGCTGTACTTGAATTCTTGAAAGATAACTGGGGTTATGTGGTAGCCATATAAAATGTTATTCAGTATTATGATGCTCAATTAGTTACAATTTACAAAGTCAACTTGCAAAATGGTTTTCTTTCTTTTAGGAAAAGTCAAAATTATTTTTAATTAGTCAGGAACGAACAAACTAGAATAAAAGGATTCGGAATTTAAATGGTCAAGAACAGATAACAAAATATTTTTCTAGTAAAAAATATAAAGTTACACTTTTTCAGCCACACAAAAGATCTCAGGTGCATATGTACCTGAGAAGGATATTAATTGACAAATATGCACCCGAAAAGGGTGTTAACGGTGCAAAAACATGCACTTGAAGAGATCCTCTCAAGTGCAAGGAATCCAAGACGCCATCTTTTTATGACATAGAGATCTTTATTGTTTGGGTGTCCTCAAATGAACAATATCTAAAATACATTATTAAAAGGACATGCATATTTAATAATGAGAGAGAGCTACCTTTAATTTGGCTGAATCGCGGTAACTTTATCTCCTTCTTTAATTCTTTTCACATATGCTCTTAGACTACAGTTCAATTTATTTATTTTTGATTTTTTTTTTCAAAGCTACCCGCAATCACTATATATAGGTGTATTTTTAATAGTTTAACTTGAAATACTAAATAGAATTCAAATTCGTCAAAATCCAATCATGAATCTGCTGCTCCATCACTAAACTTACAATTCAATGTTTCTACTATAAATTGCGTTTTATTTGCTCCTTCAGGAATATTCCAACGTCTTTTCTTCGTAAAGGCAAAGAAAAAAATAAAATAAAAAAATAGCAGTCAACCCAACTTATTAAAATCTAAAAAAAAGCCCGAATCATATATGGTTAGTACATATATATATATATATATATTAAAGAAGTATAAATCATGAGTATATTGATGATATTATTTAATACATATAAAAATTAGTATAAATGTTAAAAAAAACAATATGGGTATCTTGTTTTTTTCATACAAATATTCGTAGTACAAGTATATATAGAAATGAGATCAAATAAGAATTATTTCTTGGCGTGATAAATGGAATCGATCCTAGTATTCAATTTCTTGATCTGGACAGTTGAGATTAATTTAATAATAAAAAAAAAGCTTAGGCAATCTCATAAATAAACAGAATTGAAAAAAATTATTGTGGCATTTTTGTAAATACCAATATTACAAAAGATATGTTTTTTAGCAAAAAAAAAAATAAAAAATACAAAACAAAACATGATGACATTTTCGTTAATATCACTTCAGCCATAACATTGCTTATTTTCTCGTTAAACATTTTTGTGTTATACAAAATATTAATTAGGTATGCCATTTTATTTAATGGTATTTAATAAAAAAAAAAGGAACGGAGAAGTATAACAATATCAATATATATTTGAGCTCGAGTCATGTTCGACTACTTGATTAAATTAAAGCTCGTTTGAGCCTGACTACAATGCTAAAATACTACATACACATTAAAATACAACATTTTTAAAATGATAATATAAAACATATAATGCTATTTACGTGACCACAAAAAAAAAATACATATCTTATCCGTCTATCTAATCCATCGTCCAAATTGATTAATCTATACATATATTAAGATAAAATCGTAGAGGTAAAATTGTCATAAAAAATTAGTGAAACCTTTATTTAAAAAATATTTCTGTTTAATAGCTCAAAAGTGTCAGCTCTGGTGCAGTGATCAGTGTGATGTCCAAAGCATACAAGCTTGGGTTCAAAACCTTGCGTCCCTTTCTTTTTTGTTTTTCCTTTTTTTAGATTTGTTTTTTTTGTTTTTCCTATTCATTTTTTTTACATTTTTCTTTGTTCATTTTTTAACTCCTTTCAAGCGTTTTTATTATTAGAATTTATTAAAGAATTTTTTTTAATATTTATAATAGAAAAAAAATGTAACGGCACATAGAATTTTTTTTTTTTTGCCTTTTCTTTGTGTTTTTCCTTTTTTGGTTTTTCCTTTTTTTTCATCTTTTTTTCGAAACTAAAATTCAATTGTTGTTTCCTTTAGTTCAGTTTGTTTTTCTTTTTTTTTTGTTTTTCCCTTTTTTTTTTATCTTTTTTTACAATTTTCTCTGTTTACCAATTTTTTTTTTTAACTCTTTTCAATAATTTTTTTATTAGAAATTATTAAGCAAAGTTTTTTTTTATATTTATAATAGAAAAAATGCAATGGTACTTAGAAAATTGGAATACATATAGGCATTTCACAATTACACTTAATATACATATAGATGTGTGTATTTAATGAAAATTTAAACTGAAAATTGTACAGTAGTAGTGAAAAACTATACATATCATAATTATATATATATATGTAACCATTCACTTCTTTAATTTTTTTAGATTTTCTAAATAAAAAATATCACTAAAACTTAAGAAAATCACATATAAAATATTTATATTCTTAAAATTTTAATTATATACACTACTATTTATGGTGTACACATTCATATTTTAAACTTTGTAGATTTTTTTAATGAAAAAATATCACCAAAACATACATAACAATTAACAACCATTCACATCTTTAAATTTTTAGATCTTCTAAATATAGAATATCAACAAAGCATACCAAAATATGCTCATGGAAAATATTTTTTTTATTCTAATACTACTTACGGTGTAAACATTCATATTTTTAACTTTTTAGAATTTTTTAAATAAACACCAAAACATGAATAGATAACAATTAACAACCATTCGCATCTTTAATTTTTTAGATTTTCTAAAAAAAAAATCACAAAAACATAACAAAATGCTCATCGAAAATATTTGAATTTTCATTTTTTTAAAAGATTCTAATACTATTTTGGTATAATCAAATGACTTATTATATATTTCGATATACTACCAACACCATTAGGTGTGAGCCTGTCACACCTGACCTCCCAAGTGTGGTTTACCTCCCCTGTGTAGGTTTGCATGCTATTACACAGGGGCGGGGTTTACCCAATGCGCACCACGGTAGCAGCTGCGGGTTACCCTCAACATCTAAAAAAAAAGGACAAGAGTTGTCCCCTTGGGCATGACCTAGTGGTGGAGTGGTGTTTCTTGAGACCAAAAGTCTGAAGTTCGACCCACCACCAACACCACTAGGTGTGAGCTTGTCACACCTGACCTATCAAGTGTGGTTTACCTCCCCTGTGTAGGTTTGCAGGCTATTACACAGGGACGGAGTTTACCCAGTGCGCACCACGGTAGAAGCTGCGGGTTACTCTCAACATCCAAAAAAAAAGGACAAGAGTTTTTAGTGAAAAAAAGAAAGATAAAAGAGGTCAATTCGTTTAAAATAAAATAATGTAAAATTGAAATTTAAAATTTAATTTTTTAATCCTAATTAATATACATCTTATGGCGCGGATGAAATTATCTACTATATGTTGTGCAACACTCCAAACTACATAATTAAAATTTAATTTTCTACAAAATTGTAGTTTATGATTTCATCTGCTGCTTATCATGTAATCAAAGATGCTTATAATTAATGAGAGCTTTTAATGGTAGGCAAAAAATTGAAAAAAAAACCCAAAAAAGAAAAGTGATTTGAGGGTATAATAATAATAATAATAATAATAATAATAATAATAATAATAATAATAATAATAATAATAACTGCGGAATATATTTATTTAAATTTATGTGTGTTCGTATAAAATATATTTAATATGTTAAATATATAGAACAAAAGAATTATTCAATTTTGTCTTCGAAAAATAATATTACTATGTGGTACGTGTTATATGCAATAAGTATATTTAAATCTTCAATTGATTCAGTTTACAAACATAACAAACATTCTAAATGTGTTTATGAATATATTTGAAAAATTACAAATATAATGTTATATATATATATATATATATATTGTAAACTAGCATTTGATAATGTTGAAGTTTGTGTTAGATACAAGTATGTCCAAAGGAAAGCCACATGAATGTTGTGAAGAACATTATCAAGTATGTCAATGGAACAATTGAGTATGGACTCTGGTATTCTACTGACACAAATTCAAGCATTGTTGCTTATAATGATGCAGACTGGGCAGACTCTTTGGTTGATAGAAAAAACACATCAAGTGTTTATTTCTATGTAGGGAATAACCTTGCTTTTCGATTCAACAAAAAGTAGAATAATATATCTTTATCAACAGTTGAAGCCAAGTACATTGCAGTAGGAAGCAATTGTACTCAAATAGTGTGGATTCTACAGATGATCAAGGACTATGAAGCAGCACATGATGTTCCAAACCTATTCTGTGACAACATGAGTGCCATCAACATATCTAAAAATCTATTCTAGCATTCAAGGACCAAACACATTGATATCAGGTATCATTACATCATAAGTCTAGTTGAGGAGGAGGTACTAAATATTGAACATGTCTACAGAAGATCAACTAGCTGATTTGTTCACCAAAGGCTTGGATAATGCAAGGTTTGAGAAGCTGAGATCTGCATTGGGTCTTTGCACCTACCATTAAATCAGCCTAATGGTTTGTGAGTGTGTTTATTTCACACTCAGTAGGACGAAGAAGACTCCTGTAAAAGAATGAGCTGAATTGAAGAATCTGTGAAAGAAGTTCACTAAAGATGTTCATGAACATAATCCTGAATATGTTTATGTACTTTGTCTGTAATGGCTAGTTCACGTCTCTGCAACTTCAAAAGAAGAACTACGCAGTTGGTGGGATTTCGCTCTAAATTCTATGTCTAACAAATACTATTTGAGTTGTCACAATAAAGAGATCATCCATTTATAAGATCACTACCTTGATCAGAATTGCATCTTTTGCACTTCGATTCTTGATTTCTGCTCTCTCTCTCTCTCTCTGAAATTTATTATTGTTATTTCTACCATTACCAAAGCTTTTCTTTCAATCCTTGGCACACTATTTATTAACAAATAATCAACCGCAAATGCACGGTGCTATTGAAATACTTAGTTGAGCAAAAGTATCGTATCCCACAATGACTAAAGCTCGAATAAATCACAAGACTAAAACACAGATATCTTATCAATATCTAGACTATATCTTCAAAGAGAGAAAGTAATAACAAACTGTAAAACAAAACTATAATATAAAATTGCAATGACTAACACGAGCACTTAACAAATAATGAAAATGGGGGATTCTGGGGATAATGTGCATATAACAGATTTCGAATTGACTTATTGCTTATTTAACCTTCTTTAATTCATTAAAGATGGGAAACCACTAACACGTTATCGGACTGTTTATATATAGAACACATGTCATAACATAGAAATAATAATCACGCACTTCACTGCGGTCGGTTCTGCACACACGTTATTACTCACAACCACGTTCTTTGGACTTAAATCCCTATGCAACACTTGTTCACTTGGCCGGTCTTTCTAAGCATCACATAAAATGATTCACCTATTTTATCCCACTAATTAATCACTTACCACTAGAATTTTCCAATTAATTAGCTTACATACACATGCTATGGCCATCAACATACATATGAGAAATCCAAACTAGGTAATCAAATACCCAATAATGAATGGAAAATATAAATCAATAAATTAAATCATTCAATCCATAATACTTGCAAACCCTAGAATCCCTAAAGTAATTTAGCTAGATATGAATAAAATGAAATAAAACGGAATTTGAAACATCATAAAATAAATGTAAATGACACCGGTAATCCTCTGTGACATTCAATCATCTTCTATGATGACTTGTCTCTCCAACACCGTTGGACTCCTACTCTCTAATAGTTCGATGTTCTCTCCCGAGTGTAGATAGTACCGATAGCCTTCTCTGTCTTCTCAAGGTGTGTGTAGGTGTATCAATGGTATATTGGGACTGTTTCTAAGTGTATGTGGCGTCCCCTCTTTATATCTCTCGAGTTGTGTGTGTAAATTAGGTATGTAACTCTAATTATAGATGAAAAGCTCGTCAATCCACGAAACCACGTACATGAGTTGACTGAAATGGCCAAGTCGACCCAGAGGACTAATTTTACACTGTGTCGACCCTGGTGAAAATGCATGGGTCGATTGAGCCCTTTACAATTTATTCATTGGTGGGTCGACAGAGACTTTCTGGGTTGATCCAATCCCTTTTCGAGTTAGGCTTCAGATTTCAACGGGCTTTGATCATTTAGTCCAATCCAATAAGATTTAATTAAGTCATTAATTAAGTCCAAAGCCTAATTAAATCATCCCTTAGTGCTCCACAACTTCAATTGATCATTTTGCACCGAATATTCAATAAATTCATCACTTTAACTGCAAAACTCACAAATACATTAAAAACAAAAAATGATAGGAATTAAAGCATAAAAGCTAGTTAATCACACAACTTCTCAAGATAAAAGATATTGGAACATGTCCAAAAGTTATGTAAAATACACAGCTGTCAATCTTACTCGTCCTTCATATAGTTCCTAAGAGAAAAGCCCCATCAAAACCTAGAATGAGACCTGGAAGGGTAACTTATGTTGGCAGAACCATCGCGAAGATACTGGCCTTGATGACTTTGATAGACAGCTTCTTGGACTTGATTCCAAGAAACAGAAAGTTTCAAGAAAGTTAGTTGATGAAGAATAATCTAAAGACTCTGAAGATAGGTTGACCGAGGGCTATCATGAAAGTGAAGATAATGGAGATCTCTCTCAGAAAGAAATAGAGAATACCTCATCAAAGAAAGTTTTAAAAAGTAAACCATTGAAGCTCGATGATTTGGTGAAGAAGATTTCAGAATCCTACAAGCCACCAGTACCGCCAAAGGCTAGAATAAAGAATGACATCAAGTAGAAAGCTACATCCAAGAAGCCCAAAGAGATTGTTGATGTAGTCTCTAAGAATCTGGAGAAGGAAGCTGCTACAGAAGAAGTTGTAGCTGAGAAAGACGTTCAAGAACATGCTCTTGAACCTGTTGATGAAGATGAGCATGCTCCACTTGCTTAGAAATTCAAAATTCCAAGCAAGAAGATTATTGTTGCTGACAAAGATAAGGCCAAGATCATCCATCGATCTATGGTTGTTGAAGATCCGGATGAAGAGGTGCAAAGCTTTTCATCTTCAGAGAAAGAAGCTCCTGCATCACTAAAGGAGATCTGGATGAAAAATGCACAGACTGAAAGGGTGACAAGATCAAAGACTGTTGCCAAAAAGAAGAAAGTTCACAAAAAATTTTGTGAACATGTTGGTGGACGTTTTAGGCAATTGGACATCATTTAAGAAGAAGATACTTCTTCTACTGGTCTTTTTAGATCAATGTTTCATGCCTCACTTTGGGATAAGGTGAAGAAAAGAAATATTATTTTTGAAAAAAGGGTATATACCTCAGTGTTGATTGAGGTTGGTATTAATGCGTCCCACATCGGTTACGGAGTGCCTCCTGGGCTGATTAATAAGGCAGGGTCCAACCCTTTCCCTTTGAGCACGCTTTTGGGGAGAGTTAGGGGTTCTCGTCTTTATCATTTGGTATCAGAGCCACCACTCTATTGGCCGGTGTCGCTTGGGGTTCGATGGAACACCGACTGAGGCGGTCGGGTCTTAAGAGGGTGGGGATGATGCGTCCCACATCGGTTGCGGAGTGCCTTCTGGGCTAATTAATAAGGCAGGGTCCAACCCTTTCCCTTTGAGCGCGCTTTTGGAGAGAGTTAGGGGTTCTCGTCCTTATCAGGTATCTACATCTAAGTTAAGGCTGCTGGATTGCTTCAGACAGTATTGAAGATTGGAGAATTCATTCCAATTGTTGTGAGTGAATTCTACCGCAACCTAACAAAAGATATGGGTGACCCCACTTCTGAGAATTATCAGAAGGTTTTCGTGAGAGGAGAGATGATTGAGTTCTCTCCATAGATGATTAGTGATCATATTGGGTTGCATGTTGAGGGGGAGTTTGAAAAAGTCGAAGATTGGAGTGTTGTTATTGCTGAACTCACACGGTGAGTATGATTTTTGGCCATCCAACCAACCGACCATCCCTACTAGAAAATTGACTGCTATCTACAAAGATCTATTCTGTATTGCCATTCACAATTGGGTGTCGACCACCCACTACACCGGAGTTAACCAAAATTAAGGAAGATTCTTGTTTCATGTTGGAACAGGAATATGATTTAGTTTTAGAAAGTTTGTCTGCAACAAAGTGATTTCTATAGCTGAGAGTAAGTTGATTAAGGTTCTAATTGTCTATCACATACTCATTTATGGGATCATTAAGAAGCAAAAGAAGGATGTTACTACCAAGATGGATTCGGTAGTAAAGTCAAAGAAGCCTTTAGGTATGAAGGTTTTCTTTGACTTGTTTTCTTCTGTAAGAGAGCACATCCGAGCTCAACTTCAGAAAATCACAAGCTCGAAGAAGGCTTCAGGCCAAGCATCAACATCTCCTGCTCCCACAATCTCTGTACATCAAAAGATAATATCTCACTTGAAGGATTGTGTTGTCTTCTATGCTCAAAAAGTTCTAGAGCATGCTGCTGAAAGGAAGAATGTTCAAGAACTTCTTCAATCTGAAGAGTTCTCGAGGCCTTTTGTTATTGAAGATCATCATTTGCAGACCTTGGCTGAAACAACAATCAAGGAAAGTGAAGATATATAATGGAAATAGGTCATACAACAGCTGAAGAGGAGCATCAAGAAGAAGAAGAAGAAGAAGAGGCAGAGGCAGATGCTGAAGAGTAAGAGAAAGAAGATAAGGATGAAGCTGAAAAACAAGAAAAAGAAGAGGAGACTGAAGCTGAAGAAGAAGAAGAAGAAACAGAACAAGAAGAAGCTGAAAGAGATGAATTCGAGTCTGCATATGAAGATGAACAATCTGATACAAACAAATCTGACTAAGGAAAGCCCGACACAATGCTCATTTGCCTCATATCTGTAGGCAGATAGAGGGAGTACTCATTTTCATAAAAAAAAATTCTCATGATTTAAGCTCTGATATCATTTTTTTGCTCTAATTATTATAAGGCTCTTTATTTTGAGTCTTAGTTTTTGTGAAGCTTTTTATTTTGAGCTTTATTATGATGTAATCTTGCTGTAACCACCTCATCACATTCATTACATCATTCCGCACTCCTTCACCCAGTTACTTATATCTTTACTGCTCTGATAACATGATTGTTAATGATCTTCATTGCTCTGATAAAAATATAAAAAACCATAAAAGAAAAGGGAAAGAAAAACAAAGTTGAAGTTCTTAACAAAGTTCATGAAGATCTAGGTGGACGTTCATGCTGCTGATGGAGTTACACTTGGAAAAATGAAGGAGCTGATTTGCCAACAGATAAAGACAAATGAGAATATTATTAGTGCTATACCTTGCTCTAAGCAGAGATATAACACTAAGGGGGAGATTGTTAGTTCTATTCTTTGTACTAAGCATGTTTATCAAGTGCTATACTTTGTACTTGCAATAGTGATTGATTGTCATTGATCTTTATGATATAGAATACTCACTAAGTATTGGGTTTTTTCAAGTACATATGCTGGTCTGGACAATGTTCATAAGGATGTACATGAACGTGATTCTGGACAATGTACATAAGAATGTACATGAACGTAATTTAGACATAGGCATATGGAAACTTTGTTCCTTCCTAGAGATTTCAACTTATTAATATTTTTCCTATTTATAATATATAAAATTTCTTTATACATTCATTTTTAAAAATTTGAATATAAATTAATTAGAATTGTAATAATATTATAATAATATATTATTATCATATATTAGTTAGACACTAATAGTAATTTAATAGTATATTACATCATATAGATTAATTAAAATTGTAATAGTTTTATAATATATAATTTATTAGATAATTACAGTATTACCCTTAAATAAAATATAAAATAGGATTATAATATGTAAACTCAAAATTGTAAGGTAAGCCACGTTTTATATGAGTATAGATTAGGGGGACTTATGACGCAATAAATATTACTCCATACTTATAGGTGCATATTATCTGGGGATTGCTAGGCTCATTATTCGTTTGAAGTATTATATCAGGAGTTGGATTCGCTTGCATTTGAGCAAATAAGTCCTTATCTGAGATCGTTCAGATCTACCCCAAACTTGCTCGGAGCATAGAAAAATGGTAAAAAGGAAATTGACATCAACGTACGTAATGTCATCAAAATTACAAAAAAACTTCAAATCACCATAACTTTCTCATTTTTAATTTGATTTGTGCAATTAATACAAAAAAATAAAGTTATTTTTATTCTCATTCATTTAAGATTTTGCATGCACATGTTCATCTGAAGAAATATGGATTATATAAAATATTTGTGACGAAATAAACACTAAAAATGAATGTTTAGTATTTTTCATTCATATTTTCAGATAAACATAGATGTGTGATATCTTAAATGAAAGGCTATGGAAAAGCTTTACTTTAATATATTATTTGTGTGAATTGAATTAAAAAAAAAATCATGATTGTTTGAAGTTTTTTGTAATTTTGATGGCGCTGTGTTGATGGCACTTTTTGGTCATCTTGTGTGTATAATAGGACACTCACCTATTAGGATGATATTTCTAAGTGTCCTAATAGGCTGTGTTGTATACAATCCCTTGTATACATCATACATGTACCGGGGGCAGAGAGAAACGAGTACATTGACCTTTTAATTTCTTGTGCTAAAAAATTGAGCATCTGATCCCTTTCAAATACCTCTCACACGTTCCTCAAAAAAAATAAAATAAAAAAAATTACCTCTCATACGCCATGGATAACGCGAGAACGACTAATTATACACATTTCACATTTGTGACGGTTGTACAAATTTTGAGCAATGTTTGTTTAATTGATTATTTCGTGGTTTCTTTTTTCTTTCTTTGCAATCCACGTCAGATTGATTGCAACGGGGTGAGATATCTATCTGTAACGATTTATGTTTAAATCTCGTTGTTACAATTCATTTAAATAAAATAATTTGTACTTTTGTTGCATAGCCACCAGAGAAAATTGAAGCGTAATATAAGAATTGATAATATGGATAAATATATGAAAGTCTCATAATAATAATAATAATAATAATAATAAAACTTTATCCAGATAGCAGTTAATTTCTTTAAATTTTCCACAACTCATGGTAAAACCAACTAGAGAACCGCGTGGCAGATCATCTGTGCCCACTTCTATAACATTTGGTGTTTCATAATTATATTTTTTTTAGTTTTTTTTTAATTTTTTTAATATTTCGTAATTGGATATGGATGAACCTTAAATAAAAAATTTAAATTAAATTAAAAATTTACATATATATATATATATATTAAAAAAAATGTTTGGAATAGAAAATACCACATGAAATGCAGCAGGTGATCTGGTATGACAGAGTTGCAGTTTCTTTTCTTTCATTTACAGATCAAAAATCTTTCATCCAAACCTTGAACATTTTCCATCTCTACAAACATTTCAATTATAGAGCTTTTATTCTTTTATTGTAGCAATTAGATCGTCCTACTAGTTCAACTAAGGTAAATTATTCAAATTTCAAATTCTATTCAAACACCAAATAGTAGTATTAATTTGTGTTATGACACGTAATCCCGTTTATTTCTTATTATCTTAACAGAGATACCTCATCAAATCGAGTAGAGATCCTCTAGTCCCACTTGTGTGTGCCAACCGTGTGCCACCATTAAAATTATATATTGTTAATAGTGTTTTTTATAAAAATAAAATTTGTTTTATCATAACTAATCATAATTAATATTTATTGTAAAAAAATCAAAATTTTAAAAAATTATATACCCTAAGTTTGGAATAATCAACCTCAAAAATCAATTATATTAACTAAAAAATGAAAATTAAATATTAAAAAATAATTATAACCCCTAATTAGGTGGAATAAACCCTAAATAATAATGTAAAATTATACTAAATCAAAAGAAATTAAAATTGAAGAAAAAAATAAAAGAAAAAGTAATAATTTTGAGGTGTGGCACATGGTTGGCACACAAAAGTTGGGACTAGAGGATCTCAAGTGCATCAAATCAGAACAAGAGATTCAACTTAAATTTAAAACTAAGATTCAGGATCAGGAATCCAAAATTCTCGTTTTCGCCATTCAAATTTTAAAGTCTTGTTAAAAAAATACTAACTATTTTATCTGCATATTTGTGTGCAGTAATGAGAGTTAAGTATTCTGGAAGAATAGAGATTAATTGATCGTGGGATGATTTTTGAAAGAATCGGTATTGAATATTTTAAACTATTTTTACTCTTCTCCAAACTTTGTCGATAATAGAGGTATAAAATAATTGTTTTCCCTAATTAAGAATTAGAGGTTTCTTTGTTCTATTTGCATTTGAGATTATCAAATTGCAATGACCAATGAGTGTTTGTGTGTTCTTGCAAGTCATCCTAAAGCCTCTTTAAGCTATTAATTACATTTCTTTTCCAAAGACTTTTACTTCTTTTGGTTAACTATATATATATGAAAAACGTGAACTCTCTAATTTAATTTAAAACATTTAAATTAATTAAAAGTTATTCAGCCTATTAACGTATAATTATCCTATTTTATTATAATAAAAGTTTAACTTATTAAATTATATAATTAATATGTTTTCTGCTAGGTGAATACGTGTTAGTTTCTACAAGATTTTTACACTCTACTTTGAAAAGCTGAGTCAGAGGTCTTCAAAATAAAAGTGGCGAATTCTATGTGCACATGGTTATTTATTATATATTATATATTGATCATGCGATTTATTATTCGACCGAGTGTTTATTAGAAAGTGAAAGTATGTCAGGAACCATTCATAGGTCCGAGATCATAAAAGTTGTCATTTGGTTGCCCACCGTGCATGTATATATACATACACTTGTTCAGAGACAATTAATAGGTTTGAAACCATGATAAGTTTCCTTTGGCTGACTCCCCATTATTTAAACCATTATTATTATACAATGAGAGTTGACATGGGATGAATGTTTGAATATGAGTTGCTCGTTTAATATGTCTTGGCTAATGCGTATTCTCCACTAAGTGTGTTCATTATACTCATCTCCATATTACAACATATATATATATATATATATATATATACACAAAAATTTGAACATTCAACCACACATATAAATGTGGCTAAAAATATGCTCATGTGTGAGTAAAACTATTTACCCACACATAATATATTTTTGCAGAAAAAAAAGCTTTACCCTCACGTGTGTGTGTGGATAAATCATATAGTATTACCTACACATATATGTTATTAAAAATATATGTTATCGGAATGTAAATAAATATGTAGAAAAATATCTCAAACTTCTCTCCCAATCTCTCATATTTTCCCAGTTCTTCTCTCATATTTCCCCCATTTTTGGTTATATTTTACATCAATATTACAAAAAAAATTCACAAAAATTATGAAAATACACGAAAAAATCACTTCACAGAGCATTATCATGAATGCATATTTCATTAAATCTACATATATTAATTTAAGAACAATAGGCAAAATCAAAACTTTACAATATATAACATGCACGATACTCATACAACGAATTGAAAAACTAAAATCCACAGCATGATAATATATAATTGAACATGGCGGAATCATATAAGAAGACAGTTGAAATTAAAGTAGATGATGTAATAATTGTTTAGTTCACTATAATTAATTCTCAGATTTGAAAGTCACGAGGCATCTTTAATTTCAAAATAATCAATTTTTACGCTTGGACGTGAGACTGCAAATAAAATATTTTAGTTGTGTGGATTCTTTTAAAACTGAATTCCATTGAGTTGGAAGGGTTTAATGGATATAGTTTAGAAAAAAAAATTGATTGACTGGGGTGACTGATCATTTGAATAAGAGAAGATCACTGTTGGAGGAAAGATCTCAACAAATTTTATGATCAACAATTTTTTGGTTATATAATGTTATTGGAAAAAAATTAATGAAAAATATTTAAATATATATATATATATATTAAAAGTTAAAGTTAATTTAAATGTAAACTATCTCAATTATTTTGATCCCAAATCATAAAAAATGTGGCAACCCAATCTTTTAAAATACATATACATAACTTATTGCCATGGGAAGGTAATCAAACAATTCAACCATATCATGTGTCTTTTACAATAAATATACACAATTAGTACTGGCTAATCATTTTAAAAAAATATATCAAATTTATTAATTTAATAAAAAAATCCATGTAGGTAAAATAAAATAAAATTAAAAGGAATATGGATCTATGCCACCCAAAAAATGCATGTGTCTTTTACCCACGCAAATACATAACTAGTAATTTTGTGTGGTTATTTATTTATTGTAAAAATTTATTAAAAATTTTAGTTATTTTAAAATGCCACATACATATTAAATTTTTTAATGGATCTGGAGTTAAAAATTTAGAAGTACCTTTTACCCATACATACATAACTTGTAATTATGTGTGGTTAATTATTTATATTCAAAATTTTATAAAATAATAATATATATCTTAAATGAATCTAGAATTCATTTAACCAAAATAAAAAAATGCGATTAAAGTGTTTTAACCACACATATTAAATGTAAAAAGGTAAATAGAAGTGTCAAGTCTATTCACCCACACATTATATAATCATGTGTGGCTAAATAGCGACACATAATGTGTGGCTAATTTATTTGTGGTTAAAAATTCAATTTCTTGTAGGATGAGACGGAAATGGTTCAAGTTTTTATTTAAAGATGAGTTATTTTACTTATTAAACTACTAAACTTTTATTTATTATTTATGTTGGATTGTTTGTTTCTTACTATAAAAATCTTAGGAGTTTGAACTATTTAAAATCACTTCCGCACTGTGTTATTTGAATTATTATATGCTATTTTTTTCTTCTAAAAAGATTATTGTTATATTATTAGGTTTTTCAAGTATAAATGTATTTATATATTTGAGAAAATAGTTTAAATTTTCTTTCCTTTATTATTTTACATGTTAATTTTTATAAAATTAATAACTTTTTAGGTTTATAAAACTAGGGTGTTACCCTATCCTGTTAATTTTTTTTTATAAACTCTATCCAATAGAGCGCTACTACTCGATCCATTTTTACTATTTAGAATTTAATTAGTTGATGAGGTTTTTTTTTTTTTTTTTTTTTTGTAATACCACTCACACACAATATTTTAATAATTATTATTTACAAAAAGTTATTTTTTGGTCATAAAAACACAAAGGTTATTCACGACACTACATATAATTTCAGAATATTAGAAGTTTCTGAAACCACCCTATTTGTGAAATATTTTTCTAGAAACCACATATGACATAGCATACTCTATCCGTCCCATTTTGATAGGCTCACTCGGGTTTTTAACGAGAATTAAAAAAAATGATTGAGAAAGATAATTAATCAAGAAACTTCCTAATATGCCACTATTTATTTCTTTGACATTGAATTAATGTCTAATGTGAACATATTAAATAGATGTATATATTAGTAAATTAGCTAAATATATATAAAAACATACCTATATATTGAGACATATCAAAAATGAAAACAAGTATATCAAAGTGGGATGAATGGAGTATTAGAAAGTGGAAATATATGTTTATACCCTAATATATAAACATCCATTTAAAAATATCCACTTATATAATAGTCATTCACTATATACCCATATTATCAATTTTATCCCTACTTTTTCAACTTTTTCAAATACATCTTACTCAAATTAAAAAAAGTGAATGTCAATCATTGATAAAGTTATGATTCATTAAAAAAAAACATAATAGGACAAGAGATCAATATTTCTGAGGACTGTTTGACACAAAATATGGTGGATCGACATATTTCTGATGACTGTTTCACATGTGAATCTGACACGGTTTCTCGGTACTTGGTTGCGGTCGACTAATTCTAGATAGCTACTGATAATTTCTTAGTAGTTGCCGACAGTTTCTCGGTACTTGGTCGCAGTCGACCACTTCTAGGTAGCTACCAATAACTTCTTAGTAGCTGCCGACAGACTCTTGGTAGCAGTCGACCAAGTCCTGGAAGCGGTCGATAAACACTAGATGGCAGTCGGTTGTGTTTCGGTAGCAACCACGTCCATAAACATGCAGCAGCGATTCCATTCAGCCCATCTCTCACACCGATCTCTCAATGCTGCAAGCCGATGAGCACACCACCGTCGACGAGCAGCAACAAAGAACGAGAACCTCCCTGGCGAGCACACCACCAACGAACGAGAACTTCTCCGGTGAAGCAGCGGACGAGAACCTCCCCGGCGAAACAGCGACGAGAACCTCCTGGCGAAGCAACTACATCCCCGACAAAGCAATGACGAGAACCTCTCCAACAGCATTGACGAGAACCTCCTCAAACTTCAAATGTCTTCTTCATCACAAGTATCTCCCTAAACCCTTAATTAAAGCATGATTATTAGGATTGACAATTCATCTCGTAGTTTAATCTCATAATTTAACACTCTCAATGTGGCTATAACAACATCGATATTACATCAAAATTACATAATTGGTGGTTTAGAATAACTTTGTTAATTATATAAATTTCTTAAAATTACATTCTCGTGAAAATTGCATTATTTTAGGTGAATTAGTTTAGTTGAATTCGATCGAATTACTTAGAACTAGTTTAGTTTTTGTATGGATAATTATGTATAAATTAGTTGAATCCTAATTAATAGATGCGATTTGAGTAGATGTTATTTAGATTTAGAATTTAAATTTTTAAGTGCTTTAAAATTAGTACTAGGTTGCTTTTAAAATATGAATTGAAGTGCTTGAAAATTAGAATTTTATTGTCAGAGACAATTAGATTTTTGTTGCCTATAAAATCATAATTTAATTGCTTCTTAATTATATTTTAATTGCGGGCTTTAAATATTTAAATAAGATCAGGGTTAACTATTTTCAGAAATGTGATGAATTACCAAAAGATGAAAATTTTATGACATTAATTGCTAAAAAGTGAGAATTTATATTAAATTTGCGAATGATACTAAAACTTATGATTTTATTTGTCAACTATTATTTTTACATATAAAAAGCTAGCTACCCACATAATAGAACTAAAAATTGTATTCGTATTTATTTGCTTTTAGAAACATAAAATAACTAAAAAAATGCTAATGGCATTTTTGATTGTGCACGAGATACACAGTTGGCTTCGGCTCCATTGTGAACATACGTATCAAATCCATACCACTACCGATAATGGATCTCAACATCCTTCCAAATCGGGATGTCGAGAAGGAGTAAATTTCGTATTCTCCTTTAATAGCTTCTGCTGTTAATATGTAGCTAATTGCATCCCATAACGCTATTAGGGATACATTGCTCACCAGAATATAGCCGAGTCGGTCATTTCTACCAATATAATTGGATTGATCGTCAAATTGACTGTTGTAATTAACAATAACAGATTATCAATTTTCCATCTTTCGCTCTAATTTTTTTGGATATAAATTGAAATTTACATATTTTTCTCTCTAATATTTTTGGATATGAATTGAAATCTAAAAAAATTCTCTCTAATTTTTTGTGTGGTTTTGCTTGTTGTCGATGTATATGTATATATAGAAGATTATGTTGGTTGTTGGGAGAATTGAAGCATGCTTCAATTATGGAGACATGGACTCACGACAAGTAACGGTCGATAGATACCAAGTGGCGGTAGACAAATACCCAGCGGTGGTCGATATGTACTAAGTGGTGGTCGATTGTTACTTGGTATCGATCGACTGTTACCTAGATATGATCGACTGCTACCAAGTTGCGGTAAACTGGTACCTAGTAGCTGTCCACAGGGACTAAGTTGCAATCGACCGATACCTAGTAGTGGTCGACTGGTACCTAGTAACGATTGATTGGTCTTTGGTGTTGGTTGACAAATACTTCAATAATTGAAGTCAATATTTCATATTACCAACAAATCCATACACTCATTTAAATAATCTAGTACAGATATTGAGAAGAAACTGATTTTGCAATTAAATTAAAGTACTTTTGAAAGATTATATAGTAATCCTTAACAATTAATTTCAATAACACCACTCAAATACCCATTTTGAATAGTGTAAAATCAATAACACTCTCTCAAATAATTTACAATTGCCATCAGTCGACGTTTCATCTCTTCGTCTGCTGGAGTTAAATGTTCTTTGGCCAACAATGTATTCAACATCATTTCTTTCATCTTTAATGACTTTCTTTCTAGTTTTCGATTCTCCAAATCGAGTCTCGCACTTCTCAATTTGTTCATTACTTCAAGTTCACTCTCTCTAGTTAGGCTCAATGCACGAATCTTTTTAGCAACTTCATTAGTAGATGTAGATTGCGGTGCCTTTCCTTTTCCTTTTTTTTTTTTGCCTTATCTCTACCTGTAGGACGGGTAATCTCTGAGCGGCCACTACTTGGAGTTTCTATAGCTTCTGGAATTTGTGAGCTACTATAATATTCTCCATCTTTGCTAGTTCTTGATCTTTTTGAGCTGCTCCCGCTCTCGTCATTACCTTCATCATCTTCAGGACGTAAACGTGTTACATCATGATATACATTTAAAGCCCACTTAGGATGTTTAATCATGACTTTATAAATGGCATGAGCTTCTTTCTCAATATTTGTTTGGCTCATTCCACTTCGTTTCCGACGATGTGCTTACTCGCAAGCACCGATCCACTTCATCATTTTCGTATTCAGTTGTTGCCAACGACCTTTTATTGAATCTTTATTTCTATCATCGAGTTGTTGTTCTAGATTTTCTGCTCGATATTGATGGAAAATTTTGTGCACTTTTCCCCATATAGAGACACTATTTTTATTTTTTCCACGAGCCCCATCTTCACTAACGAAACACCATGCTTGCATTAGAGCTACATCTTCTTTCATTAACCAAATATTTCTTGGTGTCTTTCAATTTGTGGTTGTCTGTTGCACATCTTGAAATAAATTATGGGATATATTTTGTGATGGTTAGATTTCTTCAGAAAGTGGATTTTGGTTGAGATTTGGAAAAAAAATGTGAGTTTTGATAATATTGATACTTTTGGGAGTTTGGAATTTCAGAATTTGAAAAATCATTTGGATCCATAATTTCAAATGAGAGAAAATGAGTGAGACAGGTTTTTTTATTGTGATTCAAAATATGTAAAAAATAAGCTCATTTTATAAACAATGAAAAAATACGAATTATGATATAATTTTTATATTTTTTAATACATTATTATTCAAAATAATAACAATATAAAATTTTATCCAATAAAAATAAGATTGACTAATTAAATCATGCCATATGGCAAGGGGAAGGCTTGATCAATGGCTTGGTCAACCAACCAAAACCACGAACGCTCAATATTTTCATTTTCACTTTTTTTTTTTAACTTTTTTTTTGTCTTTTTCCGATGAACGATTGGGGGGGGGGGGGGGGGGGTTGTGCCTTTGTGGATGGGGGGAGGGGGGGGGGGGGGGGGGGGCGGTCTTAGGACTTCGAACTATAAAGATGACGAGTTGGAATCTGAACCGTAGGCTTTATCATTTATATACACAATAAAAGTATTATTGCTTTGGTGAATTCTACCATTCCCTAACTTGTTCTTCAAATTAATTGATATTGTTATGATGCTTCAAAGAATTGCGTTTTGACAAACTGGTTAATTATAATTAAATCGATCGAGCTCTAGTTTAGCCAATTATGGAGCAAGGTGAAACAATTTGAATTTCTTCCACTTATATTATATAAAATACTTAATATATATTGATTTTGAACCGAGCTTTATATTTTATCAAGCTTAAAATATTTTTACATATATAAAAAAAAACTACTCTAATTAGGGGTGGCTTGGGGGCGAGTGAGTGAATTTTTTTTTATTAATATTACAAGTTCAAATCCCACCACCCAAATACATTCTATGTCATCATAGGATTTGGTTTTTTTATAGGGAGTTTTTATTTGCACCACAATAACTGCTCTTTGCACCATAAAATAAATTAATTATGAAATTACTTAATTACCCTTATTAAATAAAAATATAAAAATTCAAAATTAAATAAAACAAAAGAAAAGGAAAAAGAAAAAAAGTGAATCTTGGTTTGCTCATAGTAGCAAACAGATAATTAAGCTCAGTAAGAAATTCTTGCACAAGCTCAGTGATGATGAGTGCAAATTTATTTCAGCTCTTCGATTCTTCCATCACACATACATACTATTTGAATACAGAAAAAGATGAGAGTGAGAACCCCTTTTATTAATCAAACATAGAGAAAATGATTCAATCAGCAATGAATCAAATACCAGAAACTGGATTTATTACATAATAGTGCTGATCTAAATTGATTGAACATCAGAACGAGCTTCCATCCTCTGTCACGAACATTTTGGTCGAAAGAAAGCTTGCGGTGTAAAAGACCGTTGTCATCATTCCCAAATTTCCATGGAGAATCCGAGTCAATGCTCCGTTATCATAGTCGGAACCGGCATATCAGGCAAACATCATTCCTTTCTCTCTCTTCTTTTTCCTTTTTTGCATAGTTAACAGTATTTCTCTGCAAATGCTGAAATGTAGTGAACGGTCAATTATTGCTCAGAAAGTTAGCATGATCAGTGATTGATGGTCGGTGTAGGTATAACGGCGGCGAAGTTGCTGGCGGAGAATGGCGTCGACGACGTGCTCATACTCGAGGCGGCGGACAGGATAGGAGGCGAATAAGGAAGGAGCAGTTCGGCAGCGTCACCATGGAGCTCGGTGCGGGCTGGATCGCCGGCGTCGGCGGAAAACAGCCCAACCCTGTCTGGGAGCTCGCGCGCGGCTCCAATCTCCGCTCCTGCCTCTCCGACTACAGCAACGCGCGTTACAACATCTCCGTTCTGTTTATATTTTTATTTTTATTTTATTGATTTTTTAAGTTTTTTTAAGTAAAACACATATTTTAGATAGAAGGACATTATCGTAAATGTTAGTGGTGCAAAAAGTAAAAACATGATTGCAATGAGTAGTTGTGGTGCAAAGAGCAAATTTGATGGTGCAAATAGAACTCCCTTTTCTACATAGGGTAGTGTACTGACTATTGCATGAAATTTAAATTTAGCCAGAGCACACTATCAAATGATGCCTAGAAGAAGAGTGGTTTGTTGACTATTAGAACACGTTCTCAAACAATGGCGGTTGGTTTCCAATATTAACCAAAGAAAAAAAGAAGAAATATTAAATAACAATTTCTATATATAGAGTAATTTGATATATATGATTTCTAATTCTCTCTCCCACCAATAATAAAAGAATTGTATTTTATTTCATAAAAATCATGGATATTATATTAAGGGAAAAATGGTCAAATACACTCCTATATTTTCTAAAATAACTTCAAGGACTTAATTAAACGTAACAAAAAACGTTAAGGGTGTTTTAAATTATCAATACCCATGTAGACGTTTTGTAAAAAACATTAAAAACAGATTTCAATTTCGTTGAAATCTTACCTCATTGTTAAAATGACTGTATCATGGACCCAACCCACATGAACAGATGTATGGAAACGGGCCAAGGTGCAGTCTATTCTACAATTCCCAATCACATGCAAATAAAGCGTGTCAGCTGTTGCTAATTGACTTGTCACTTCAAATAACAAGCAAACAATTCACATGCTCATTTTATGTTGGAAAACGTTTTGAAGGTGACATTATATTCTTTGATGCTAGAATTGCATTATCTCCATTAACGTTACATCATAATATTACAAAATTAATTAAACATATATGTTAAAACCACCATATTACAGTTTTATTTTATATTGTATTCTAAATAAGGAAAAATTTAATTATTAATTGTCCTCTTTATTTCTATATATTCTTGCATTATTAAATTAAAATTTAATTTTACTTTAATTTTTTTGAATTTATAATTTTAGGGATTCATATGTTTTAATATTTAGGATTCATTTTTCAACTTTTAATTAGGGTTTACATTTATTATTTAGGGATTATTTTCAATCATTTTAGGGTTTATTTTTATAATTCTTTTATGTTTGATGAAAAAAAATAATTTGTACTCAAATTTTACATGAAATGAAATATTATAATATTTCTTTAAGAAATGAAGTACCATGTGTGTTATCTATAAGTTCCAATTGTGTACATGAATACATGGTGATAATCTAAAGTGTAATATTCACAATTGAAACAAAAGATTTCAACCGAATTTATACATTAGGGGTTGTATTTTATTTTGCTATTGTTTTTAAATGATTGAGGGTTATAAGGACAAAAATGTCTATAAAATAATATTTATATTTTAATTAATTTGAGGATTGTAAAAAAAAATGGGGGTTTGTGAATAGAATTACCCAATTTTATTAAGTGAGTGAATCAAAATTGTAGCATATAAATGGAAAACGATATCCAACAAGAAAGAATTTTCTTCATTCATAATAGTTTGAGCATATGAAATCCTCTATTTTCAAACCGTCTTTCTTCCTTTGTTTTCATTAATATTTTTTATGATTTTAATAATAATTATTATTATTTATAAAAGTAAAAATTATTTATAATATAATCGATCAATTCTAGTTAATATTTATCAACATAAAATTAAAATTAAAGAAATTATTAACATCATAATTATAAAATAATCTTTCATAAATCCATAATAATAAAATACTAACTAAAAACTAGAAATTAAATAGTAAAAAAACAATGAACCATGAGTATCAGTATGGTCACCATTATAGTGCACCCTGGTGGTGATATGGTTAGCCATTTGAGAGCCTGAGCGAGTCTCATAGCTCACTTAGTTTCAATGTAAGGTTTTCATTGGTAAGCTCTTGAGTTCAAATCTAGATATTCAGAAAAAACAAAAACAATCTTTACTAGCATTTTGGTGTAACTCAATTGGTATTCATTTTTCTTTACAAGGATGAGAGATCTGGGTTTGAATTTGAATTTCTCATCCCCGGCTCAATATATATATATATATATATATATTAATAGCCATAAATAATAGTTAATTAATATCACTACACCATGGACCCAAAAAAATTGGAATCAATTATAATTAATAACTATAAAATTAAACTAATGTATAAAAAAAATAAAATTGAAGAAAAATTAGAGTTAAGATCATAAATTTAATAGGGGGAATCAAGGAGGAAACATGATTTGGAAATATAGGACCATTTCATGGCGAACAAAAAATGTGAACGGGTTTAATAAAATTTTCACAATGGATCCACATGTTTCACATTTTTTAATTGAGATAAATAGTCAGGCCACAATTTTACTCAAGTAAATATGATTAAATTGACAATTTTTAATGAATTAACTAAAATCCAAAAGAAAAAATAGAAGCAAAACTTTGGGCTTTTTCTGTTGTTAGGCCTTTCCAGAATTATAGCCTACTAAAACAAGAACAAAATTATATAGTCCACTTTAATTATTTGTTAAATATTTTTTCCACTTTAATGTACATCTACTTAATAATCTTTAAATTAATTTTTTATTTATTTTGCGCGAAGTAATATATAGTAGGAAAATTGTGTATCATTTTATCTATTTCAAATAGTATATTGAATATTGTAGTGGTCATTTTTCGTCAATCCGATATGCTGGCCCAGAAGGGTTAAATGATAGAATACAATCGGTATTCCAATACATAAGCATTCAATTTAAAATTTGAATTAACGATCAGTTCCGCCTTATCCGGTAAGATTGACGGGTTCAGAGGAGTCGACACGTCTTTCAAACCTCCTCCGCGATCCTCGCGAACCCTAGCTGCTACCTCCACCTTTAAAAGGAGGCCTCCCTCCTCATTTGAGAGGTACGCTGAAATACCCACAAGCTTCACATCACACCCGAAGTATACTGAACTCACAATTTTCTAGGTTAATTCCACCCCGGCGATTCAACATCCGGCCTTCTTCCTGCATTCTTTCAGGATCGAACGGCATTTCCCTAGATTTCTAGTCACGTTCTGGATAAGGATTATCGTCATTAAGCACCTTAATTATTTAATTATTCCGTATTTTGTTTCTTACTACACTTCTTCTTTTCCTGACTTGAGCGTCGGAGGCCCAACGATCGTCAACCCCCCGACGGTCTTTGGCTCTTACGGTGTTTTCTATTTTTATTTCACAGATTGGCCGCTGCTCCGGACTGAATCAATTAATTGCAGATTTCCGGATCTACAATTTGGCGCCCACCGTGGGGCAGCGATCTATTCGTGAAACAAAATGACAATGCCTAATGAGAGTCGCAGAGATGGAAAAGGACCCCAGCAGGATGGCAGAACCGCTACGCCTTCGCCCGATGTTGATCTGTCGCTGGCTGATGTTCTGAGGAATATACAGCATCAAATGGCAAACACCACGGGGGAGTTAGCGCTTCTAAGATCAGAGAACGCTTCACTCCGCAGTAAACTTGAAGATTTGACCATCAATGACAACACGCGCCATCTGAACTACATCAAACCCACCAACCTGTTCGGCGAGCCAAATTCGATATACTCTGAGCGTCGTCGTTCTGTTACTTTTACTGATCCATTTATTGCAGGTACTAGTGCGTCAGCACAGAAGGTAGACACCAGACAACAAATGGAGGAGAGCCCGCTAAGGCCACCTCCAGGATTCGAGTATCATGCTTCTGGGCAGGAAAGGATCCAACACCAGACTCTCGAGCAAGAAAGGGTTGAACAGCAGCGCAGGTTCAACCAGGGATTCGATCAGAGAATGATTGATCACCCAAGTGAATTGGAGCAACGACTGGCTGGTATGGAGGCAATGATAACGTGAATTCCTGGTGTACCTCTCCCAATCCGCAAGGCTGCACCAAATAGCTTCGCTGACTCACCGTTCGTGGATGAAATAGGGTTAACAGAGATGCCGTCGAAATTCACCTTACCATCTATGAAGTTATTTAACGGAACCTCAGATCCAGATGACCATATCGCACAGTATAAACAGAAGATGTTCATCGCAGCAATACCTAAGTACCTCAGAGAAGCCTGCATGTGCAAGGGTTTTGGGTCCAGCCTATCAGGAGCCGCACTGCAGCGGTTCACGAACCTTCCTAATGCTTCGATTGGATCATTTGCACAACTCACAGATCTTTTCGTAGAACAATTTGCCAGTAGCCGGAAAATTGAGAAACATTCAGATGACCTCTATGCCATTTTTCAGTATCCAAATGAAACACTTAGGAATTATATTGCACGGTTCAATAGAGAAAAGGTAGAGATACCAGGCTGCAACGCTGACACCGCCATATCAGCCTTCAGAAAGGGGCTAAAGAGGGATTCAGACCTTTACAAAGAACTCACAAAGTACCCGTGTAAGACAATGGATGATATTTTAGCAAAGGCATGGGCACAAATTAAGTGGGAGGAAGACGAAGACTAATATTATCGACCCAAGCCAAGAGGTCGAGATGAAGGAAGAGACTCCCGCAGAAATGATAGAAGAAGAACCGACCCTTACCCCCGCAATGATCGCTATAGACCTCGAGGTCGAGAGGATATTTCAGATCCATATGATCGACGCTTGCCAGAATACAACCTGTGCATCACACCCTCAGAAGCCGTCAATGCCTTGAAGGAACTCGGTAGTACAGTGAAGTGGCCGCCCAAGATGAGGAGTCCAGATCATGAACGTGACAGAACAAAGTACTACGAATTCCACAAAGATCACGGCCATAGAACAGATGATTGTATCGCATTGCGTCGCGAAGTCATCGACCTACTCAAGCGAGGCCATTTGAAAGATTTTCTGACTGATAAGGGGAAGCAGACCTTCAGCAAAAATGATGAGAATCTGAGGGATCCACCAAAGCCCCCACCAATTGAGCATGTGGTTAATTGCATAACTGGAGGATCCGAGGTTAGCGGAGTGTCCCAAGCATCAGCAAAACGACACTGCAGATCTCTGAAATACACGCCCATGATACCAAAGCCCGATACCGAAATGGAACTCATAACTTTGAGTTTCACCAACAGCGAAGCTTCTGAACTCTCACACCCGCACCACGATGCACTTGTTATTTCAGTCCTTATTTCTAACTGCATGATCAAGAGGACTCTCATTGATGGTGGGAGTTCGACTAATGTCATTTTTTTTATCTACTTTGAAAGGAATGCAGGTCCCCGAGGCTAACATCGTCAAAAAATCAATGACCTTGATTGGATTCAGCGGCGAGCACAAAGCCACCATAGATGAAATTACACTACCTGTGTATACGGAAGGGGTTAACCTACACACCAAGTTTCAAATTATCGATGCACCCTTAGCATACAATGTCATCCTGGGGAGACCTTGGATCCACGAACTAAAAGCTGTACCCTCGACCTACCACCAAGTTATACGCTTTCCAACCCCATGGGGAATCAGACAGATCCGTGAAGAGCAAATTGCATCAAGAGACTGCTACAGATCGGCTTTCAAGACTAACCATGTGCAGGTACAAGAAGTAAACCAAATTGATGAGGCATCGACGTCAAACTCAAAATATGAATACGGAGAAAGCTCAAATTCAAAATATGAGCAAGGAGAAAGTTCAGGGTCGACCTCCTACGTCGAACCTGAAATGGAAGATCTCGATGAAATACAGATTCATCCCGACTACCCGGACCACATCGTTCAAATTGGGTCGAGACTGACTTCTGAAATGCGAGCAAAGTTAATCGCGTTTTTGTCAGAACACCATGATTGCTTCGCATGGTCACACGTCGACATGACAGGTATCGATCCTTCTATCATAACTCACAGGTTACAGGTCGATCCTGATCACCCACCAGTCAAACAAAAAAGAAGAAAATTTGCAGCAGAACGAAATCAAGTGATAGAGGAAGAAGTTCAGAAGCTAATCGATATCGGTTCAGTTCGAGAGGTGTAGTACCCTGATTGGTTAGCTAATGTTGTGGTAGTAAAGAAGAAGAATGGAAAGAACAGAATGTGTATTGACTTCACCGATCTAAATAAGGCATGTCCAAAGGATTCAGTTCCACTCCCTCACATCGACACGCTTGTCGATGCAACAGCAGGACATGAGATGATGAGCTTCATGGATGCTTTCTCTGGGTATAATCAGATTCTCTTACATCCAGATGATCAAGAAAGAACAGCGTTCGTCACAAGTTGAGGCATCTACTGCTACAAAGTCATGCCGTTCGGGTTAAAAAATGTAGGAGCCACATACCAGAGACTGGTTAATCGTATGTTCAAAAAGTTAATAGGTTCGACGATGGAGGTCTACATAGATGATATGCTTGTAAAATCACTACAAGCCAAAGATCACATTGGGCACCTGAGGCAATCATTCGAAGTGTTAAGAAAATACAACATGAAGCTTAACCCCTCCAAATGTTCTTTCGGAGTAACGTCGGGAAAATTTTTAGGGTACCTCGTCACAAAAAGAGGAATCGAAGCTAATCCCGACCAAATCAGGGCAGTGGAAAATATAAAGGCACCCCGCAACATCAAAGAAGTACAAAAGCTCATGGGTCGTTTGGCAGCACTTAGTCGTTTCATATCAAAATATTCTGACAAGAGCCATCAATTCTTCAACACACTCCGAAAGGGAAAAGACTTCGAGTGGACACCAGAGTGCGACCAAGCTCTCAACCAACTTAAGTCCTATCTCTCAAGCCCGCCTTTGCTCTCGAAGCCTAACTCAGGTGAGGTACTTTTCTTTTATTTATCCGTATCTGCTAACTCTTTAAGTGCAGTGTTAGTTCGTGAAGAATAGGGAAGACAATACCCTGTCTACTATGTCAGCAAATCGCTACTCGATGCAGAGACCAGATATACTCAACTTGAAAAATTAGCCCTTGCACTAGTCATGGCCTCGTGAAAGTTGAAGCCGTACTTCCAGGCGCACCCAATCACGGTGGTGACGACCTTTCCACTAAAGACTGTATTGAGCAAGCCAGACTTATCTGGCAGATTATCAAAGTGGGCAGTAGAGCTTGGAGAGTACGACATCACCTATTTACCCCGGACTGCAATAAAATCACAGGTTTTGGCCGATTTTATTGCAGATTTTTCATCAGAGCAGCATGAGCTTGCCGAAAAAGAACTACTCTCAATAACCAAAGGTGATAATTCAAATCACTGGACCCTTCAAGTTGACGGCTCCAGTAATTTCAAGGGGAGTGGATTGGGTATAGTATTGATCTCTCCCAAAGGCGACGTTGTTGAAAGAGCGGTTCGATGTGGATTCAAGACAACAAATAATGAAGTAGAATACGAAGCACTGATCGCCGGACTGACCTTAGCCAAAGATATGAAGATACCAAACATCAAAGTACAAAGTGACTCACAACTTATTGTAAGTCAGTTCGGAGGAGATTTTCAAGCAAAAGATTCTAGAATGTCAGCATACCTTACCATGATGAAGGAACTATCAAAATCATTCACAGAAATAGAAGTTACCCACGTAGCGAGGGAGGAAAATCGACATGCAGATGCACTGACCAACCTAGGGTCAGCAATTGATTGTCAGTCATCGAAGCACATACCCTTAACATATGCCCAATGGCCAGCAGTGTGGAAAGAAGAAGCAGAAACCAAATCGGTGGAAATAGTTGAGGTTGAAGTCAGTTGGATGACTCCGATCATCAAATACATTACCGAGAATGAACTACCTGAAGACAAGACAGAGGCTAGGAGGATCAGAGCTAAGGCAATGAAGTTCAACATGATCAGTGGGTCTTTATACAGAAGTTCTTACTCAGGCCCCTACCTAAAGTGTGTAGGCCCAAATCAAGCAAAATATATCCTTGAAGAACTACACGAGGGAGAATGTGGAAATCACTCTGGACCACGAAGCCTAGCAAACAGGGCCCTAACAGCAGGTTTCTACTGGCCGACCATGAGAGCCGATTCAAAGAGTTACGTTAAAAAATGTGATAAATGCCAGAGATTTGCTCAGTCCAATCACACTCATCCAGAACCACTCCACCCTTCAATAACGCCCTGGCCTTTCATGAAGTGGGGCATGGACATCGTAGGAAAACTACCCAAGGGTAGCAATCAGAAAGTTTTTCTCTTGGTCATGACAGATTACTTCACAAAGTGGATCGAAGCAGACGCATTCGCACAGGTCAAGGACCGTGAGGTAAGAGGTTTTGTGTGGAAACATATTTTTTGTAGGTTTGGAGTACCAGCAGAGATCGTCACCGACAATGGGCCTCAATTTATCAGTTTTGAGTTCCAAGACTTCTGTAAAAAATGGGGAGTCAAGCTAACCTATTCCACCCCAAGGTACCCAGCCGCTAATGGTCAAGCCGAAGCCTCCAACAAAACAATAATGAACACCCTGAAGAAAAAGCTAGATAAACACAAGGGAAAATGGGTCGAGCATCTCCCCAGCGTGCTATGGTCTTACCGAACCACAACGCGAACAGCTACGGGAGAAACACCTTTTTCTGTAACATACGGATCTGAAGCCGTCCTACCTCCAGAAATAGGGATCAGGAATGCGAGGACCTCAAGGGTAAACGAAAAAGAGAATAATCAGGAGCTAGAACATAACCTAGACACAATCGATGAGTAACGGGATCAAGCAGCAATGAGAATAGCTTCATACCAGCAGCAGATAGCCCGACATTATGATAAACACGTTTGGCTCCGCAGTTTCAAGGTCGGAGATTGGGTCCTTAGAAAAGTTTTTCAAAATACTGAGGAAGTCAGGGCTGGCAAACTAGGCCCTAACTGGGAAGGTCCATACCTGATCATGAAGGTAGTAGGAAACGGGGCTTACAAACTGCAAACTGTTGAAGGCAGAGAAATTGCAAATAGCTGGAACGCAGCTCACCTCAAGCAGTATCATTTCTAAACCCTTAGCTAAATTTTCCAAATTTTGTGTTGTTTATTTCTTTATTCGAACTGTTACTGACTTGAGCGTCGGAGGGTCGATGGCTATGCCATCGACCATCTAGGCATGCTGCATGCAGGTTGAAACTCAACCATGATAACCGAGGTTCAGTAAAGAAGCCCCTTTAAGGTCGATCCCGCAGTCCTTAGGGTGAACATCGATCCTGAAAGAATGAGTTTGCGTTTCTATTTCATTTTCTTTTACTACTTTCAGTAATTTTCAAATTGATTTCCTACTTCAGCTACTGACTTGAGCGTCGGAGGGTCGATGGCTCTGCCATCGACCATCTAGTTATGTTACGTGCAGATTAAAACTCAATACCGACAATCGAGGCTCAATAGAGAAGTCCATAAAGGCTGACCTTGCAACCCCTAGGGTGAACATCGACCCTGAAGAAATGAGTTCGCATTCTCGTTTGTTTCCTTTTACTACTTTGAATTATTTTCAAACTTATTCCCTACATCAGTTACTGACTTGAGCGTCGGAGGGTCGATGGCTTAGCCATCGACCATCTAACCCTGTTGCCTATAGGTTGAAAATCAATGTTGACAACTCGAGTCAGATCTTGACATGCATTCGATGACAATGTTGACAACTCAAGTCAGATCTTGACATGCATTCGACGACAAATTCTGAAACGATGTTCAATACCAACATCTCTAAGGCATGGTTCAACCTCAATGCAAGTTCAGCCTCGATTCAAAACAAATTGTGATTTAGATAACTTGCATACATATGCTAGCCTTAGATCCTAGAATTGTAATCTACCGATCAGATTAAATGTAAAACAATCAATACATATATTTTTACGTATGTGTTTCTAAGATTCTCTCGTTCACATATATGTCGTGCACTTGCAAGCATAACTTCCAAACATCGAAGTTGAAGTAAAACAAAGCTCAAGTATGAAGTGTCATTCAGAATGTCACTACCCTAAACGAGAGTTCAACATCGATAAAATAAAGTGGAGAATCACCATAAATATACTGCGACACCGAAACCGGCGGAAATAACAAGAAGTCTAAATGAACGACAAATATGCGAATAATAAAAAAAATCAGCCATGCGCTGTATAGCTCCATCACCCTACGATGCATCGTCGCCATAAAGGAAAGACAAATCAAGATCAGGATTCTTGTCCTTGATCATTCCTACTAAGCCTTCAGCTATCTTCATTTCCATGTCAGCACGAATTGATTGAAAAGCTTCAGAATCAGCTATTTTCTGGAGGTCGATCCCCTCACCTTTTTTAGCGGCATCAAGGGCCTTATCACGAACCGCCAATTCGGATTTATAATGGTCCTTGGCAGCATCAAACTCCTTCTGCAGTTTGGAATGAGAAATCTTCACTTTGCTCAGACGACTTTTGTATGTTTCGGATTCTTCCAATGTCGTTGTAGCCCTCTTCTCAGCCTCAGCTTTCCCCCTCCTGACTTTTTCTACTTCAGTTTTCAAAGCAGCTATCTCAGCCTCAAGCTTGGAGGTTGAAGATGACTCAGCTTCAAGATTTGCCCGAGCACACGATAGTGCCATGGTAACCTACATTTACAAAAATTGAAACAAATTAATACGTCAAATTATATGTAAAAAAAAAATTATTATTGGATACATGCCTGAACAGAATGGTTGAGGGCGCGAGCAATCTGAGACTTCAATCCAGCCGCTTGTAGATTGCCAATGTCGACCGCTACCATCTCATTCTGCATTTTAGACCAGACAATGCTAGAGGGATCGAATGTAGCTGAATTTCGAGGAACTATCTCATTCCCTAATTCGTCGAGCGTCGGGCCCACTGGCCCATCAGCAGCAGAGGGAGAACTAAATCCCACCTCAACTACCACTGAATCTGGTTTCTCTCGAGCAGGTGTTGCATGTGGGGTAGGACTAGGAGCTGGGGCCGATGTCCTCGCCTTCTTACTTGAGGGGGCGTCAGAAGAACGCCGACTCCCAGACGGGGCTGCAGACCCCAAAGCACCTTCCCCATTTGATTTATCCTTGACTTCATCTGCCTTAGCTTTGATCTCTGTCAATCGGAGGGTACGAGTACTACGAGGAGGCATCATGATAGCACTAACAGTTCTTCTAGCTCGCAAGATATTCAATGAACGATAGGCCTTAGGAACTTGGAGGGCTCTCTCAATTCGCTCAAGTGATACACCCTGCGGCGTAGGTTTCTCAGAAAATGCTACAAAAGAAACAAATGAAGATAGTTAAAAACGATAAGAAAGAAGTGAAGTACTATCCCCACAAATTAATGAAGAAAAAATGCACAAGCCAATTTAAAAGATCGAGGTGGACATTCTTCACTGGATTCACCACATGTTACCCAAAACCATTTAGGCTTCCATTCACCGGAGGATGAGATACAATCTTTCACAAGCCCTGGGAACCCGCCAGTCCATCTAGTGAAGTAATAGAAGCCTGGATTATCCGGCACTCTAGTGAATTTCGAGGAACTATCTCATTCCCTAATTCATCGAGCGTCGGGCCCACTGGCCCATCAGCAGCAGAGGGAGAACTAAATCCCACCTCAACTACCACTGAATCTGGTTTCTCTCGAGCAGGTGTTGCATGTGGGGTAGGACTAGGAGCTGGGGCCGATGTCCTCGCCTTCTTACTTGAGGGGACGTCAGAAGAACGCCGACTCCCAGACGGGGCTGCAGACCCCAAAGCACCTTCCCCATTTGATTTATCCTTGACTTCATCTGCCTTAGCTTTGATCTCTGTCAATCGGAGGGTACGAGTACTACGAGGAGGCATCATGATAGCACTAACAGTTCTTCTAGCTCGCAAGATATTCAATGAACGATAGGCCTTAGGAACTTGGAGGGCTCTCTCAATTCGCTCAAGTGATACACCCTGCGGCGTAGGTTTCTCAGAAAATGCTACAAAAGAAACAAATGAAGATAGTTAAAAACGATAAGAAAGAAGTGAAGTACTATCCCCACAAATTAATGAAGAAAAAATGCACAAGCCAATTTAAAAGATCGAGGTGGACATTCTTCACTGGATTCACCACATGTTACCCAAAACCATTTAGGCTTCCATTCACCGGAGGATGAGATACAATCTTTCACAAGCCCTGGGAACCCACCAGTCCATCTAGTGAAGTAATAGAAGCCTGGATTATCCGGCACTCTACTGATCCTATACAACGAATGCCACTCATCCAACGTCGGCTCACCAAACTTCAGGTCATACCATATCAATAGCATACCCACCATATGGCCATAACCATTGGGAGAAATTTGGGCTGGAGAAATCCCATAACTAGCTGCGACCTTCCTAAAGAAGTTATGTAAGGGTAATCGAACCCCTCTCTTAAAAACATCAGCATAAAACGCAACAGAATCCTGTGGAGGCCAACAAGCTCTTTCCGAAGACTTTGGGACCCTCACTTTCAGTTGACAAGCGACCCCATAAGATTGTATTAAGTTTTTTAGATATCTTTGGTTGATTGTAGACGGCACTGTTTCTGCCTTGAACCCTGAAGATCTATGGGAGCCATCTGCGATTTTATCTGTATTGTCAGAACCATCGACCTTCTCACTTAAATTTTCTATCTGATGAATGACCACGTCCTCGTCCTCAGCAATTGTATTATCGGTATCATATGTACTGTCAGACCCTGAATTTGAGCCCTCGTCCTCAGAATCAGATACATCTCTTAAGTTCCAGATCTCACCGCATTCCATAGACCCCGAATTTTTCTTCAGAATCTTTGATTTTTTCGAATCTTCCGCCTCGGGGTTCCTAGTCTTAGGCATCTTCATATCGCACTGCAGATATCCATCATCTTATTTCTTATTTATTTTGAGGGTCGACTTTTTCCACTTATTCTCGGGTTCACAATCCAGAAAATAAATAAACTCACACAAATCAAGATCAAAAATAAAAAAGACGACAACTTACCAATTATCTTGATGTCTCTACGGGCTTAAAACTCAGAAATAACGATGAAGATGGTCTTGAGCGTCTACATCAGAAGAAAATTTCTCCTTCTTATAGAAGTAGCAGGTGACGTAGCTAGGGTGGAGTCTTGATCCCCAAGCAAGAAGAAAAGCCCTATTTCAAAGCCCAGTCCGGATAGAAATTTGAGTTGCGTAAGGATTCTTCATTATCACACTTATCCTGTTACAAAAAAATAATAATAATAATAATCGACCCTAGGTCGACTGTTTTGGAAGAAATATCGACCCTAGGGTCGACTATTTTGGAAGAAATAATAATCGACCCTAGGGTCGACTATTTTGGAAGAAATAATAATCGACCCTAGGGTCGACTGTTTTGGAAGGAGTAATGGTCGATCCTAGGGTCTATGGGTTAAAAGTCGACCTTGGTGTGATTTTCTCCGCTAATTATCGACCCTAGGGTCGATGCCTCTCAGAAGCTTCAAGGTCGATCTCGTGGACCCTCTCAGCGAGACCCCCGTGTGCGTCAGGCAAACAATAATGATTTATGGCAAACAATATTGAATTTATGGTGTTCGGTCTTACAGTTTACATTCAAAGCCTTGGTCGTCCTACCTTGCAGCTTGCATTCAAAGCTTAGGCGTTCGACCTCTAAGTTATTTTATAACTTGGGTCGTTCAGCTTCATAGCCCATATTCGAGGCTTCGGTGTTCGATCTTATGGTTTACTTTCAAAGCCTCGATCGTCCTACCTTGCAGCTTGCGCTCAAAGCTAAGGCGTTCGACCCCCAAGTTATTTTATAACTTGGGTCGTTCAGCTTCATAACCCATATTCGGGGCTTCGGTGTTCGATCTTATGGTTTGTTTTCAAAGCCTCGATCGTCTTACCTTACAGCTTGTGCTCAAAGCTTAGGCGTTCGACCTCTAGGGTCATTTTCATGTACTGGGGTGATCTTTTCTAATTTTTGTTTGGGCTCGATGTTCGGCCTCACGACGAACGTCTCATGTCATTGCCTGTTTATTTGCATTACTATTCATTGTCCAGCTCCCATGCTGAAACCTAGACAATGAGGGGCTAACTGTAGTGGTCATTTTTCGTCAATCCGATATGCTGGTCCAGAAGGGTTAAATGATAGAATACAATCGGTATTCCAATACATAAGCATTCAATTTAAAATTTGAATTAACGATCAGTTCTGCCTTATCCGGTAAGATTGACGGGTTCAGAGGAGTCGACACGTCTTTCAAACCTCCTCTGCGATCCTCGCGAACACTAGCTGCTACCTCCACCTTTAAAAGGAGGCCTCCCTCCTCATTTGAGAGGTACGCTGAAATACCCACAAGCTTCACATCACACCCGAAGAATACTGAACTCACAATTTTCTAGGTTAATTCCACCCCGGCGATTCAACATCCGGCCTTCTTCCTGCATTCTTTCAGGATTGAACGGCATTTCCCTAGATTTCTAGTCACGTTTTGGATAAGGATTATCGTCATTAAGCACCTTAATTATTTAATTATTCCGTATTTTGTTTCTTACTACACTTCTTCTTTTCCTGACTTGAGCGTCGGAGGCTCAACGATCGTCAACCCCCCGACGGTCTTTGGCTCTTACGGTGTTTTTTATTTTTGTTTCACAGATTGGCCGCTGCTCCGGACTGAATCAATTAATTACAGATTTCCGGATCTACAAATATATTGTTGTAGTATGTAACTGAAAACTTCATTCGATAGCTACGTAAATTAATAAAAATTATTCTATTAAAAGCTGAACAAAAATAATAATAGATGGCAAACACTTCCATGCACCAATTGTAAATAAGGTTTATTTAAGACGGATAGGATCAACTCGCGGGTCAACCCGCTTTGACCCGGGTCAACACATGATCAACCTGCAAAAAGAAAAAAATCCGGTAAAATCAGTATCATCTACAACATTAAAAAGTATCATTTAAAATTCGAAAAGTATCACCTGCATCATTAAAAAGTAAAACGTTTGGTAGTTATCTTATACTAGTTTATTTAGTTCAAATTGTGATTTTTCCCATTCTAATTAATGTTTAGAATTTAGGAATTCAGGGTTTTTTTAGGGGTTCACGGTTTTTAAGGTTCAAGGTTTTTTAGGGATTTATTTTGTATTTTAGAATTTTTTTGGGGGGTGGGTTTATGAGTTTATTTTGTGTCTTTTAGGATTTTTTTTTGGGGGGGGGGGGGGTTTGGGGTTTATTTTGTGTTTTTTAGGGGTTTTTGGGGGTGTTTTTAGGGGTTTATTTTGTGTTTTTTAGAATATTTGTTTTTGGGGAGGGGGAGTTTAGGGATTTATTTTGTATTTTTTAGGATTTTTTTAATTCCATTTTACGATATAAATTCATATTCATTTCAAATAAATTAAATTAATTTATTTTAATTTTAGGGTTCACTAATGTTATTTTAGGGTATAAAATTTTTGGGAACAAAAGAAAATGAACAAACAAAAAATCAAATAGAAAAAAGGAAAAAAAAGGGAGAAAAAACGTTCAAAAAAAAAAATGAACAGTGACAGGCGCGTGACGCCCACGCGGCGCGCGTGGGCGCCACGTGCCTGCCGCAAATAGTCTCACATAAAAAGTTGTGCACGGAATACCTTCTCATAACAGATTTATGGTAAATTCTATCCCTCCTGCTGCTGACATGTGTCCCGGGTCAACTAATTTTCAGATATTTGCAGCCCTTTTTTTTTTCAAAAACAAAAGTTTCGATCAAAAATTTCGCCAAGCCAAAAAAATCTATCGTTTAAGTAACATATTGTGATACTTTAACTACTTATTATGACGCTTAATTACCTATTATGATAGTTCGAAATCAAAATTAGTTTTTCGATCGGACGATAAATATTGAAAATAGAAAAATGGGTATAAATAGTAGGGGATGCATTGCATCCTTTTACCTTAGAATTTACCCAGATTTAGGGTTAAGTACTATTTTTCGTCTTCTACTAAAAGCAGGTCTAAAATAATAACTAAGTACTATTTGTCGTCTTCTACTAAAAGCTGGTCTAAAATAATAACAGATTTAGGGTTAAGTACTATTTGTCGTCTTCTACTAAAAGCTGGTCTAAAATAATAACAGATTTAGGGTTAAGTACTATTTAATTTGTCAGAATTAGGGTTAAGTACTCATGGTCTTCTTCTTCTTCTTCCACGTATTGGTAACTTGTAAACAATATTAATACGTCGAATGAAATAGATTAAAACAGTAAACAGCTGGAAGCACCGGTATAATAGTTATCACTCGAATGCGTATATGATATCAAAAGCAAAAGAAGTGAGCTAGCTAGGTTGCGTTAATCTGGGCTAAGAATTTTGAACATACAGTATATAGATTATAGATTTGAAATTTATATATAATAAATTAATAATAAACTCCTTAATTAATTTATGTAATGGATAAATTTCATAACTTGGATTTGGAATCCTTCACGTTCTCCTCTGAAATTAAAATACATTTGCAGAGCTCTTAGGCGAGCGGGGGGCCATCGCGAAATGAATTCGTAATTGAATCTTGAATTCCCGACGACAATGATTAGTTCCATCGGATTCATAATAAATCGATCTCTGGCAAAATCATTGATTCATAAATTATGACGCACATTTTTTCTGATGCTTGTAGCTGGATTAGAAGAACTCGATCACTTTTTCTTTGCAATTTTCCTGCAACAAATATAATAAATCCACAAAGACTAAGGGCCCAATACACGTGTCGAATAAGGGAGCTGCGGAACGATGATGGACTAGGAGAATATGAAGGTATACATAGAGCTAGCAAGCTAACTGTGCAAGAACTCTTGTAGAACTAAATGCAATCGATCTTCCTAGCTTAGCTATCTCAGCATCACGTACATTAAAGGCCGTTAATTTATTTCTCCAAAATAAATACGTTTCTGCATCATACAACCATCTCCTATTCTCCTTAAATGAAATCAGTCCTTGGGTTGATGGAAATCTTTATTAGGATTTATTTTTATTTTTAAATGACATCATGCATCGTCCCCTCCCGCGGTGGAATCTCTCTCAAGATTAAATGGCAACCGCACGTATATATATATATATATATATATATATATATATATATATATATATAGCCTCGTTCGCCGCTATTTATTGCATTTTTTATTGATAGCTTCCTTTTCATTTCTTGACGATCAATCAATTCCATGATGTTTTTTCTTCCCCCCCCTACATGTACATCATTGGGAATTAATGTGGTACATGGACAATTTTTTCAAAAAGCCGCTAATGTAGCATGATTTCAATAGTGTTAGGATATGTAGTACCTAACATACCGGATAAAATTAATTTTGCCTTCCCGCTGTAGAGGAGGAGACTAGAGAGAGAGAGAGTACCTCATGTGAGGCAAAATTGATGCATCATGCATGTCTTGGAAATTTGTGGTCTTAAAATAATATTGTCGATCGTCACTTAATCCTATTGCCCAGTACTGTAAATTCTATAGTAGACCATCTACAATGCATCTGTTTCATGGATTGCGGATAAGTGTCCACCTGCCTGCCCATAATATTTAATTGGTTATTTATACTCTAGTTATTACTTTGTCCACAACAAAATTTTTAGCAAATAAATTAAATTTCTGCAGAATTTATTCATAACAATTTGCAAATGTTGAAAACTTCGGATTCCATTTTTTTTTTATCGGATGCCGATAAAAAAATTTGAAAATAGCACAAAAAGATTGTAAATGGAGTAGGGATGCATTGTAGGTGGTCGACTATATATATGGAATTTACCGCCTCGAGCTAACAATAATTACTGATGGAATATTTTTGTGTCGACGTAAACCAACCACGTAGTAATTTAATTATGAACTAATACGTTGGGTTGTGAAACCTTCTGCATGCGTACGATGTGGTAAAACATATGTTCGTGCGACGACGACATGATTTGAAGTTTTCTTGTTGGGATTGCAATCACGGGTGGCCATGAAAGCGTGCTCAAGGTGCGCTGTACAGGGTCTCCCGAAATTTATATATACATGTAGTATTATTAATTTAATTTTGATTTTCAATAAAAAAATTATTTATACTAAGTCTAGTATAATTTTAAAACTTTAATCCATCATTTTAAAAAAATTTATTTTATTCCAATTAAAATATATAGTTTTAGCCTATTAATTGAAAAGCCCTACATTATTTTGGACTTTTAGGACTTGTTTGCTAGGTAGTATAAGATTGTACTAGATACTTATGACACCCTAATATCATATTTGCTAGCAACAATAAAACCCGTGATTATGCGAGGACCCGACATGTGTTAACCAACTATACGGTATAACATATCACACCCTTTAGGTGGGATATATAATACCATACATAAATATTAAAAATTGTAGATTAAAATAACCTTGCAGATAGTAATTAAAAATCTTATTATAGAATATTTACACAATTTATGGTAACTAATTAAATGATATTTTAAGAATTGAAATTTTATATAGAATCTAATACATCTAAACAACTATATATTATTAATATATATTTTAATACACCAAAACAACACATGATATTGATATTTTATACGGTATAACACATCTCATGTCAAACATATTCAACCTTATACCATATTATCTAGCAAACGAGCTCTTAAGGTATTAATTAAGAGAGTGCCTTTTTTAGACTTTGAATTGAATTAAGAGTATGTTTTCTTTAACTCTCCAATTGAATTCAAACTCTTTCATAATCAATTATTTCATCTATATAGTAGATCATGTAATTCGATTACTGAAAAGGAATATTTGATCAATTCATTTCATATGAAAAGAACTTTGATTTTTTTTTTCTTTCTAATAAATTGAATATACTAGATGATGCTACTTTAAAAGCAAGCTAGATTTTAAAATCTTTATAATATTTTAAAGTATGGAGAGTTTAGTGATCTTGATGGTTAAGAGTTGTTTCAAACGCATTACAATATCTTTTTCTAAAATAATACTCCTTCTGTTTCACAAAAAATGTCATTCTACACAATCGAGATATAAATTTTACATTTTTCCCATATTTATCCTCATTTAATGCATTCAAACAATCATATTTAATTCATTTAATGTATTCACATAAGGGTGTTTAAAATAATTTAACTATCTAATTATTAATGTCTTTATTAATATGTGTGCATTCATCCAGAATGGCAATTATTTAGAAATGGAGGGAGTAAAATACAAGTCTAGATATATTACTTCGCTAAATATATAGTTGTCATAATGCACTTATTGCTCATAAAACTTATTAATCATATGTCATGTATAAAATAAGTATTTCAAAATTGAATTGAAGATACTAAAATCTTATTTGTGTTTGATCATGTCACAAGAAAGATTGAATGAACTTGCTTTGATATTCATGAACATGATCTGTTATAAAATATTGATTGTGAAAAAATTTATAAGCGAGTTTGTTTAAAAAAATTCTAGAAGAAGTATCTTTAAAAGATTTTGTTCAAAGTAATTTTTTTTTAATGTTTCAAGATTGTTCGAAAATGATAGTGAACTCATGAGAGGCGGGTGATTTTGAACATATGGGACATATTTCATGATTTTGAACCATTAAAGATAGCTTGGAAAGATATTTTTTTAATCTATGATATATATATGCATTTGAAATTTAGACAATATGATTAATATTATTTTTATTATGCATTAATTTTACATTCAACAAATAGGGGCACCAATTTTAAAGTTCGAACATGACACTTCAAATCTCAAAGCAGGCCCTGATTGCAATGTTTGACGCTAATTAAATGTGGAAATTTCTTTCAGTTAAATCCTTTCCTTTTTTATTAGTATAATTTATTGTGTTAATATGGGAAAATATTCATTATTATTTAGTAATTAATGTAAATAGTTAATTTTTTTAAAAAATAATATTTCTAACCTTTTAGGATGGGAATATATATCATTACCCTTATTAATAATATAAATAATCTTTAACATTAATTATTTTCTAAAATAAAAACACGCTAATACATTAACAAAAAAATCATGAACGATGATTTTAGAATCTATAAAAAAATATATATTTTGTCGTCGTTTTACGTCAAAGTCTCAAAAGTCACAACGCTAGATTTTTGTTGCCGTCTTCAGTCACTCCTGTTGTCGGAGATGAAAACTAAGATTCAACCGCCATCTCTGCTAATTCGTGCCCTCGTGTAACGGTTAAAAATGAGATATTGCATGGGTTCACAAATAAATTGCAGCATGAATCAACTCCAATACTTGTGTACCGAAAGAAATCGATTTGTGCACCAAAGAACATTTAATTTGTTTCATCTATTTCAAAGAAAGATTTAAAAAAACTTAAATATCTAGATCAATAAGAAGAGTGCAGATATGTAAGTTTCATACCTTATGGCCGCAATAAATAACACGTGTAATGCCAACAAAACTTCACAAAAATCACAAATTTGCAATGAATCCATAATTTTCGATATTGCATCAAATAATTTATTTCTGAAACAGGGATTAGAGAGGAAGAATTATGATAATCTTCAAAAATCATAGTTTGATGATCTCCGCCGTGGTAGTTTTATTTCAATTGATAAAACAGATATTTAAAGATGAGAGAGGCAAGAGAACGACATTGCAGGGGAGAGAGAAAGTCAGATCTTTTTTCTAATAATAATAATAATAATAATATAGTGCCCCAAATTCGGAGGCCCAGTGCGCTAACGGGAACACACGCGATGAAAGAAAAATTACAATAAAATTTTCGCAAATTAATATAAATCATTTTCTCGATTTATAAAAATTCAGACACCATTTCGTTTAGAATCATAATAAATTCCACGCTCATAGGCGTTTACCATTCAACAACCAATCACACAAGATAAGACTTTTCAACCAACCTATTATTTTAAAATCACACCTTTCGAACAACCAATTAAAAATATATTCAATATTGACTAGTCAAAAATCCATTATTCAACATTCAAATTATGTCAGTAAGGCCACGATGATCACACGCGTCCATAAAATATTTAAATAATCCATAAACATACAGCGGAAGCATATATACTCATATTTGTTGACCACAACTAAAACAAAGTCAAAATTTTGAAAACTAAAATCTGGTCAACCATACAAGATGTCCCATTAATCCACGTCTGCCACCTGCCATCATCAATTACCTGAAAATATTTTTAAATAGTGGGGCTGAGTGCCAGAAAACACTCCGTGGAAATACTCATACATTCGTCCAATAATTTGCAATAATAGTATCAATAAATTCATATTTGACATGTCGTAAATCATACGCTCAATAAACATAGTGGAGACCGACCCTAATGTGATCACATATAAACTATAACATATTCATAACATGAACATATTCATAAGTAATTGCACCAGAGTGCCATATTCGGAAATCCTCATATGAGTCGTATCAATCCACATTGAGCAACATAGCATAAATCATTTTTTCATAGCGGACGAAAGTTTAAATATAATTTCGAAAGCATTTTGGTAAGTAAACTCACCTTATAGCTAAATTAGCTGAAACTTTATTCATGATTTCACATCCTAAGCCAGCTATCGAATTAGAACCTTATGCTTAAATATAAGAATAGCCTTAATCGTCTTCCTAAACGGGTCTCGGGTTAGGACCTATACATCAGAACCATATCTTAATAACATATTAATCTTCTAAACATATACTATAACGTAAATAAGGATCTAGGGAACGAGTCCCTAAAATAAGAGCGTAACCTGACGTCATTTAAAGGTTGAATGGGATCCTAGCTTAAAATATATCGGAGTCTTCGATCCTACAATTAGATGCCTTAAATTCATAAGGGGGGGGATAAATTATAAAACTTAATTTAAGATTTAAAGGATCATATAATATTAATATGGAAATATTGATTTATTATATCATACGCTTAATTTCGAATTTAATCTAAATTAAGCAAAATAGACCAAATAAAAATAAGATAAAAATATAATATGATTATGTAGTCAAGAGGACTTGAACCCTTGACCAAAAATATAAGTGAAATAATAATAACTTAATCACTAGACTAGAAGAATTTATACAATATTAATTAAACTGCTTTATTTAAATACACTCATAAATGCTTGAGTAAAAAGAGTATTATAAAATGCATCAAAGTGGATTGAACCTTAGACTTCTAACATAAAATCTATACTCTAACCATTAGACTAAACACCATTTTCAAAAATTATTTAGTGGTTTTAATTAAATAAAGTTCATAATTATCTTGGAATAAAAAATAAATAAAATGCATTATAAAGGTTTTGAACATTTGGCCTATCATAATAAAATATATAATATAAGCATTGGGCCAAAGGCCATTTTCAAAAATCATAACAAACTTTTATTAAATATAGTGCAGAATTATATTGGAATAAAATGCATAAATTAAATGTTCAAAAAGGGTTTTGAACCTTAGACCTCTCAAACAACAATCTGGACTCCACCCATTTAGCTAAATACCATTTTCAAAAATTATTAGATGTAATTATTTATATAAGGTTCAAAATCATCTTAGATTAAAAAAAAAGGTAAAAATGAGTTAAAAACTGTAATTAAGCAATCTCGAAATTAAAGTATGTTTTTAATTAAATAAGGTTGTATAACATTAGAAATGGGTCTTAAAAATGTATTTCATAAGATTCGAACATTAGACCTATCATTATTGAATCAAGACTCCAACCATTAAGCAAGATATCATTTTTGAAAATTACATCATGTTTTAAATTTAATAACTTAGAAAATACATGAATTAATTAAAATAATAAACTACTTCAAGCATATTTGAACCTTAGACATTTACACATAAAATTAAATGATTATCCATTAGGCTATAATTGAATCTTTAAAATATATACCAAGATTTATAATTAATATGTGTAAAAAACATATGCATTAATTAAAATTCGTTACTGGGGTGGGGCCCAGTAACGAAACGATGGCACAATGGGCCCGCTAGCAACTACTTGGCATCCGTCCTCGCATTGCCAAAATGGTTAACCCAAGTTGCTAGAGAGTCCATTGAGCCCACTTTATATACTTGTCATAGTTTCGTTCTCCCACCGATGTGGGACATCACATTCTTCACCCGTTGGAGACACGACGTCCTTGTCGTGCTCCTTCATCTGTAGGACCATCCCCCGGGGTCTGGTTTGAGCACACCTGGACTGGCTCCAGGGCCCGGTCGAACGCACCCGGGGTCAGCTCTGATACCATTTGTAACGCCCCAGGCCCACGGGGGTGGGGCCCAGTAACGAAATGACGGCACAGCGGGCCCACTAGCAACTACTTGGCATCCGTCCTCGCATTGTCAAAATGGTTAACCCAAGTTGCTAGAGAGTCCATTGAGCCCTCTTTATATACTTGTCATAGTTTCGTTCTCCCACCGATGTGGGACATTACAAAATTAAATTGCTACTAATAAAGATTGATCCATAGACCTTGCAATTTCATTGCAGAGACTTATTCATTAGAATAAAATCAATTTTTGATAAACATTTCCAAACTTTTTAATTATATTATTCTATATTATGAGTAGAATTAAATGAATAGCATTAACTAAAAAAACATAATAATAATAATAATAATAATAATAATAATAATAATAATAATAATAATAGTAGTAATAATAATAATAATAATAAAAAGACAAAACTCACGCACACACATACAACACACACATCAACACACACTGGACGCACACACAAACACAAACTAAAAATCAATTGTTGTATGTTTGTTACACTTTGACTGTAATTACAACTGAAGTACAAGGAAACAGAAGGAGTAGAAGAATGATAGAATTACAATAAACTGAATTCGAACAAATTAAATGAACTGAACCGGTATGCAGATTCCGGCAAGCCAAGTCGAAGGGACCTATCTCTGCAAGACAAATATGCCCCGGCTAGTGCTCACGGTTTGGCGGATGTCTTTCAAAGATGAAACGGCTTCGTCCTTCCGGAAGTAGCACCACAAGTCCGGCAAGACTCCGACGAACTAAACAATGTCGAGAACTGGGAAGCTGTGACTCGAAGGAACTTGTATGCAACAATATGATGATGTTCGTTTATGCAGAATGTACCTTTTTTGGCCATGCATGGATGTCCTATTTATAGGCACATCTCCACTACAGGGGACAACTAGGGTTTGAAGGCATTCAAACCAGGTGTTGTAACCCCTTTGAGTTTACAACTCTGCCATTAAGCCCTCCAGGAGTTACCTTCTGCAGATCCCGACAGGTATCCCATGTCGGCTCGGATCCCAACACGTGTCCAAGACAGCTAGGTAGGAGTTACACCATTGAAGTCACTTAACTCAGCTAGGAGTTACACACTTTAATGATGGACATGCACCACTAAGTACACCCACGACCTGGCGATCCAGTCAACCGATCCGCCGACCCGCTCCATGACCGTTTCTGTACAATGTCGACCCGCTCCATGACCCGACCATTTCTGTACCGTAAAACTGGTACGGCTAAGCCTCGGAAGCCCACGTACGCCCAAAGTCCAATTGCCAAGATCCAAGATCTAAGTACGAGGACGAGGACGACACGAGACGAGCCGAGCATGGACACCGAGCACCGGACACGGGAACGGGCATGGGCGGGCGCGCGCGTGTGGGCTTATGGCTCACATCTTTGTGCACTTAATTACTTCACTTAAGTGTTAATACACTTAAATACACTTCTTAACTTGATTAAGAAATCAATGTGGGATTATTTAATGTGTCTTAAATACATTATCCCATACTCCATAAATGCCCAATCGTGTGACCAACTTCAACCATTTATTTCTCACTCACCGAAAATCGAATTTGAGCAAATAAAATACTACGATTATCTACTCACAACATAGAATAATCATATGGTATTTAATTCCTCCAAAATTAAATTTCCTGGTCACTAAAAATCGGATAAAATGAGTCAAAACTCAATTTATTAAATCCAATTTTCCAACAATCCCCCACATGAGTGGAAATAGTGCATGCATGTATGTAAACAAGCAGCCCAGTTCTCTAGAAACATAACTATATATCCTTAGCGTATACCGAGACAATAATATTGAAAATAGCTATGTCTCAAACATTATCTGTTCTCATGTTTGTATCCGTTTCAGGCCATGGACAACCTCTTTGATTTCATAAGCATCTCTTAGAAGCGGCCCCCACTTCTCACTTATATAGGTGATCTCCTCTTCCGAGTATCCTGTCATACTCAACCTCATTAGGTTTAGGAATCATTAAAAGTCATCGGACTTATCCTCACCACATTGACAGGTGTGCACTTGGTTTGCTCACAGAGAAAGGTTCACTTATAAGTTTCCAAGTGCTACCAAACCGAAAGTTTGTAGCTTAGTTTTCCTATTGAACCAAGTTCTTGGGATCTCCAGTCATCATGGTTGGGTTACCACTACAAGCATTCTTAGAGTGTGGACTTTAAACCCATTCCCTCTAGCAACTTAGCTATTTGATCTCGGTTTAACCCTTTGGTTAGTGGATCCGCTAAATTGTCTATTGACTTCACATAGTCAACTGAGACAATCCCACTTTAGATCATATGCCTCACAGTATTATGTCTCCGATGTATGTGTCGAGACTTACCATTGTACATAGCATTGTGTACCCTCCCGATAGCTGCTTGACTATCACAGTGAATCATCACTGACGACACTAGTTTTTTCCAACATGGAATATCTTCTAGAAAGTTGCGAAGCCATTCTGCTTCTTCACACGCTTTATCCAAAGTGATAAACTCAGATTCCATGGTAGAACAGGCTATACAAGTCTGTTTCGTGGATTTCCACGACACTGCTCCACCACCGATAGTGAAAACAAATCCACTAGTCGAGAATGAGTCTTTTGTGTCTGATATCCAATTCGCATCATTGTACCCTTCAAGTACAGAAGGAAACTTTGTATAATGTAGCCCGAAGTTCAAAGTATACTTCAAGTATCTTAGAACTCGCACTAAAGCTTTCCAATGCTTTTTGCTTGGATTGCTCGTGTACCGACTCAACTTGTTCACAGAACATGCAAGATCAGGTCTAGTGCAGTTAGTGATGTACATCAAACTCCTAATGACCCTTGCATACTCTTCTTGAGCTACCGGTTCTCCCCGATTTTTACTCAAGTATACATTGAGTTCCAACGGGGTCTTAGCCGGTGGACTATCAAAAGCATTGAGTCCCATTTTGGCTCGGATCCTAACACGTGTCCAAGGCAGCTGCAGACTTTAACTCCCGACAGGAGTTACTTTCAATTACAATCCAGCCCACGAACTCCACCAGCTCCAGGAGGGAGTTACACCATTGAAGTCTCTTAACTCAGCTAGGAGCTACACACTTCAATGCTGGACATGCACCACTAAGTGCACCCACGACCCGGCGATTTAGTTAACCGATCCGCCGACCCTCTCCACGACCGTTTTTGTACAATGTCGACCCGCTCCATGACCCTACCGTTTCTGTACCGTTAAACTGGTATGGCTAAGCCCCGGAAGCCCATGTACGCCCAAAGTTCACCCAAAGATCCAAGATCCAAGTCCGAGGACGAAACGAGACGAGCACGGGCACCGGGCTCGGGCACGGGCGGGCGCACGCGTGTGTGCGCGTGTGGGCTCATGGCCCACATCCTTGTGCACTTAATTACTTCACTTAAGTGTTAATACACTTAAATACACTTCTTAACTTGATTAAGAAATCAATGTGGGATTATTTAATGTGTCTTAAACACATTATCCCACATACCATAAATGCCCAATTGTGTGACCAACTTCAACCATTTATTTTTAACTCACCAAAAATCGGATTTGAGCAAATAAAATACTACGATTATCTACTCACAACATAGAACAATCGTATGGTATTTAATTCCTCCAAAATTAAATATCCTGGTCACTAAAAATCGGATAAAATGAGTCAAAACTCAATTTATTAAATCCAATTTTCCAACATCAATATTCACTTATCTTCTTTTCTTCATCAACCTAATCAACTTATAAAGTGTTCAAGGACACCAAGAGCACTAAAAATTAAGGTTAAAATGATATTTAAAAATATATAATCAAAAAACCATTAAATCCACTATGAAGTACATAAAATCGAAAATAAAATGCAATAACATAGAAAGAAATGAGATTTTTCAAGGCTAAGGTTTAGCCATTTCTTAGATCTAAAAATAGGAAGTCTAATCTCTAAATCTCTTAAAAATAATCATAGAAAATGAAAGAGGAAAGAAAGGGCAATCTAAAAATGGTATTGGATGTTAAAAATTCTGCCGGAAAATTTTTCCGGCGGCGACCTGCGGCGATGGTGGCCGACGGCGGAGGTGGTGGTGGAGGGGAGGAGTAGAGAGAGAGGGGAGAGGGGGCTGATCCCCTTTGAGTGAAGTGAAATGAGCTAAGGAGGCTTAAGTGGTAATGGGGGGTATTTATACCCCTCCATAACTTAACTTAAAATCTAATTAAATCAATAATTAAATCATAACTTGGTCAATTGAAGTCTAACAAAGATGAAATCAAGTTCTATGGATTCGTATCGACGAGCACTATCGTCTAATATATTCGTTCATCTCGTTTCGATAATAATTGGGTCGTAAATAATTAAAATTGTAATTGGGCTAGAAAGCCCATCATTTGGGCCTTTATTAAAAATGGAATACAACTTAAGCATTTGGGCTCTATAAAATTCATTGGACCTCTATTATTGAATTTGGAGTGTTCCAAATAATAATAATAAATATGAAACTAAGAGTATTGTAGTAATTTTGTTATGATAATGACAAAAAATATTATTTTAATAAAAAATAACTATTTACCTGATTTGCTAAGTAATAGTAATAGTTATTTAAAAAATTTCGAATATATTAATCATATGAAACATGCATGTACTATATACTGCTATAATGCTTTGTCAGGTCCTCCATTTATTTTGATTAACTAATTATATGATATATATGTACCTGCGATTACCGTCTCCATATGAAATATGATCAATTTATTTGGGTACTCGGTACTCCGCCACCAGCCTACCCCCAACGTGCGTATCTCATTTCTCATATTTAATTTATTCTATTGCATACATTAATTAAACTAGCTTCTACACTTAAAATGGTTAACTTCTGCAAGAACTTAGGGATAATTACTAAATTGGTCTAGTTATAATATTCGCTTTTAAGTATTTTCAATGCAATACACAATTATAGTACTGTATTAATTTATGTAGTAGATCGCCAACGACGTGAATAAAATTCACGCCATCCAATTAGAATTTATAATTAATTTTTAAAATTTAATTATATTTTTTAAATCATTGGAGTTTATTATATTTGAATTATGATTTATTTCATCCCATTAAAATTTATAATTACTCTTGAGAATTTAATTTTTTGTTTCATTAGCATAATGATAACGCTTCATTAGCATGACGTACGATATGTTATCAAATCCTCCGTGATTTCTATAAGAATTACCAAATTACGTTAATACCCTCGTATGAAAAACTTATTAAATATTACAGAATTGTCACCACCCCTATTAAGCAAATCTAGGCCATAGATATTTATTGATTGTATAGTGTGAGATGGGTTCCTAGTTCTCACACTAGGATTGGTTTGCACTATAGTATGAGATGGGTTCCTAGTTCTCACACCAGGATTGGTTTGCACTATAACCACCCCTCATATATATATATATATAGGGGGTGTACGTGGTTATAGTGCAAACCAATCATAGTGTGAGAACTAGAGCCACATCTCACAACACACAATCTACAAAAATCAAAGGCTCAGATTCGATTAAAAGAACGGTGGTGGGGGCATTAGCGTAATTCGGCAATTCTTATAAAAATCGTGGAGTATTTGATAATGGGATCATCATGCTAATGAATTATTATCATCATGCTAACGAAGCATTATCGAGATGCTAATTAAAGTTTTCTAATATTTTAGCAAAAAGAATATATTCAAAAAAACAATTATAAACCTAACCCTAATTGGATGAAATAGACCTTGATTAGATATAACAAATTCTGAATGAGTCGGAACAAATTATAACATCAATATATATGTACTACGATAGCATTATGATTTTGCTTCGCAACACTATGAATTGAATACACTATGTTAACATATCACAATACTCTGTCAACATACCTTATAAACTATAATTGGATAGAATACAATCAATTAGAAACTAAAAAGGGAAAATTCAATTAATCATAATTAGATGAAATAAATTAACCATAATTGAGATTGAATAAATTCTAATTGAGATTAAATAAACCATACTTAAGATTGAAAAAACCCTAATAAATTTGTACTAAGCTAGCATTATGGATAATTATTTGTTAGCACAGTGAATACATTATGTTAGCATATGACAAATGCTTCGTTAGCATACGTTATTATAACGCCCCAATTTCTGAAATCTGAGGCTCTACATAAAATTAAAAAAAAAATCCTATTTTTATAACCATTTTACCTTGAAAAGAAAATATTTTAAAGGTAATTTCTTTAAAAATAAAATCCACAAGTTATCACTTTGGAAGACTTTTCAAACAACCAATCATAAATATATTTCATAAACGACTTAGTCAAATGTTGAAAGTCAAATATTTGAACAAGTCCACAATAAGGGCGGGACCTGTATGATTTTAATGTTCTTAAATACTAAAAACGTTTAACGGAAGCCTATTACGAGAAAATATTGATCAAAGTCAACATTCAAAATTTAAAATATGATTGTTGACTTAGTCAAAAACTTAGATAACCCATATGCCCACGTCAGCTGCCAGCATCACCTTGTACCTGAAAAATATTTTAGAAAACGTGGGTTGAGTGCTAAAAAACACTCAGTGGGTTTATCGTGTTCATCCAAACACATGCAAGGATTTTTCATATTAAAATCCAATAATCCAATATTTATAGCCATGTCCATGCGCTTAAGAATATCTATTCAAAAGCCGATAAATTAATATTCATCCACATACACGTGCGCTTAAGAATAGTCATTCAAAAGCCGAACAATGCAATATTTATACATATGTCAATGTGCTTAAGAATATATTTATTCAAAATCCGATGCGCTCATAAGACCATGCGTGGATACAGAACCTATGTGATCACATAACTATATCTTAATATAATTGACCATGCCAGAATTCATCATGCAGGTCAAATCATATCCACGAAGAGCGAAAACAGTCGTAAATCATATATGGACGAAAGCATTTTAAAACATAAGTTTTAGTTAGCAAAACCCATCTTATAGCTATAGTAGCTGAGGCCTTAACCACGATCTTTGTAGTTTCTAAGTCGAAATTTCTCGTACATGGCCTACAAGGAGGAATACCTCTTAATATTGTTGCAACGACCAAATCCTATTATATAACGTAAACACGAACTTGAAAAACTCCTCATAAAATTCGGGCGCAAGCAAATGTCCTCGCTACTTAGCAGGCCTAAACTAACATTCCGAGCCCAATACGGTCCTTTGGCCTGGGCCCACACATTCAAAAACGAAACTCCTTTTTAATTATTATTTTAAATTCCATTTTTCTAGAATACTATGGTCTCCACTTTTTCGTTCGATATTTTAAATTAAAGCATTTCCTTGTAGCTAGATCCAAATTTGGATTTGAGATAGCTTTCATTTTTTTTATAAGAATTTCAAACACACTCCAAAGCTAAGTACTGCCAACTAGATTACATTAATCACAATATCTTTGAGCAAAGAAAAAGTGAACTTCGAACTAAGTTCAAAGTCATTCAATTCATTTATTTAAAGATTTTCGAAAAATTAAAAATTTAAAAGCCCAAGCTCCTGCTGAAAATTCACATAATTTTGCCTAGTTTAAATACCATGATTTTTCTTTAAACAATAGTTGAAACATCATAAATATGAAAATAATGAGATTTAATGCCATTTGATCGAATTTCCAGAATTTTACAGCATTAAAACTTGCATTTTTTTTAATAGGAAAACAATGGTCCAAAAATACAAAAATTTCGACTCTAATATATATTCATATCCATTGATCATGGTTCACAGTAGTTCAAATAGTGCAAGAACAGATTTAGAATGGAAGAAAACACGCTGCTGCAATTGAAATCAATTATGTGTTTTTTTCTTTAAAAAAAAACTTACCATATAAATTTGATAGACCAAACTAGATCAAATTTAAAATCTGAAAATATACACGGATACCTTGAAAAGAGAGGGTTCTAAGCATGTATTATGTGAAGAATCCTAGCTGGTGGAATGGTCTGAAACATGTTGTCGAAGAAGCATCAACAGTGGACTTCGGCGTTCCATAATGGTTTCGCGTCAACTTTCGGCGTAAAGTTAGAAGATCAAATAATCTCGGATGAACAATCAGAGACTTGATTCTTGTATTTTGCAGCGTGAGGTTTATAGATATGTAAACTTTGGGAAAATCCAAAGGTTAGATTGATCGATAATAGCCACGCAACTGAGCTTCGGCACAAGTTGACGGAGTAGCAGCTCCTGCTTTTGCCTTCGTTTTTCATCTTCCTGGGCACCTAATCTCATGATTTCTGGTATAAATGTAACGCAAAACACATAAAACTACGCATTCTTATCACCCAAAGACCCATTTTACCCACTATAAGGAAAGCATCCAATAAATACCCAATTTTACTCTTATATCCCTGCTTTTTCATTTTTCAATGTGAAAGGACATGGAGTGTGGAAGACTTTTTGCAGATTTTCAAGGGGAGTTAGAAGCATTTAATTTCAAAAGTAATATCCCAACAACCCAGCACACGTGCATTAAAGTCGATCGTGATTCTATAAAACCACGATCGAGTTTTATATATCGGGTTTCTTCATTATCTATCATAATTTGATCGGTAACCGATCGGGATTTCAGCGGGTCTTATTTATCGGGATCGCTGAAATCCTATCGTAATTTGATCGTTAACTGAGCGCGGTTTCATCGAGTTTTATCTATCGGGATTCTTGGAATCCTTTCGCAATTTTGATCGTTAAACCATCGGTATTACATCGGGTTTTATATATCGGGATGGATCGTGACACATTCGATATATACTTTCATGCCAACTTTTGCGCCGATCGGGATTCATCGTGAATTGACCGTGACACAATCGGGATATATACTTTCACGGCTATATTTTCAACGATCGAAATTACATCGGGCAATTTTCGTTATCTTGAATATTATTAGTTATCGGGATGTGATCGTGAAACGATCGAGATATACACAAAATATGTCGGTGCAGTATCGGGATTCGAGTTGTGTGCGTTAGGGTTATGTTCAAATGATATCCTATTTTAGTGTTTTTGGCACCTACAGATTCGTATCGACATAAACTATGATTTGGTGAGATCAATATGTTGATTTCATGCTCGTTTCAAGACGAGGATATTTAAAAACATGATGGTGGGCCTTAAAACACACTAACTTGGAACCTTATCACTTAGATTCATTTGGGTTATATCATGTTTGGCTTAATTAATTTATTTAAGCCTAATTCATGATCTTAGGATATTACATTTATCATAATGCTGACGAAGCATTATCATAAGCTAACGAAAATATTTAATTACAACCTAAGTATGCATACAAATTTATCTTTAGTATTTTTCGTCCATATTTTTACATGTAAACATGGATTGCCAACATCTTAAATGAAAGCGTACGAAGAGAGCTTTAATTTGATGTATTTTTTTGTGGGCATTGGATTAAAAAGATCAAGTTATGGCCGTTTTAAATTTTAAAGATTTTTTTTAAATTGCTCACATCATCAATATTAAAGGTTTGGCTGAAAATATCCCTTCTTTCTTCATTTTTTGCCATATTATTTACGAATTTGCTACCATCTTTTTATTAAATCTCAACCATTAGATCATTAAATTGGATAGTGGAGATGTGGTCCTAATTCCCACACTACGAAAAAGGTCTTATTTGATCAATTCCCTACACACACACTCATAAAACATTAATTTATTGGGTTTAGGATCACATAGTCCCCTTGACTACTATTCTTAAAGACTCACATTGTCCCCTCTTTGATTATTTGGTGATTATTTGGTCCATTTAGACCCTTCGACTATTTAAAATGACTCACATTGCTCTTTCTATGGATGAAAATGTTAACACCATTAACAATCACACATTTTTCTCACATACTAAGAGTTTTTTACGTACTTTTACACACAATTTTACAATTAATCAAAATTACAAAAAATTAATAAATTATGATTAATAATTAATAAAATAATATGTATATACATATACATATACATATACATATACATTGAGATCATTTATAAAATTATTTTAATTTAAAAACTATCATCTGCGTATTTCAAATTTACAATTAAGTATTCGACTCCATTTTCAATGGTGAAAGGAACCCATAAATCAATTAATATCACTGTATAATGACTTTTGAAGATGAGAATCTAAGTAAATCTGAAATGCATAAATCTTGCTCTCTTTCCAAAACATTAAATCCTCATAAACGAAGACTCGATCTCTATTGTAGAATTCATCATCAAATCATCAAATTTCAAAATTCAAAATAGTCTTATAAATAATCACAATATATATATATATATATATGTATGTATATATGTATGTATGTATTATAAATATTGAATTTTTCATATATATTATTATGTTTTTATTATTTTATTAGTAAATTTGTGGGTATTTATTACTTTATTAATTATTAACCATAATTTACTAATTTATAGAAATTTTGATTAATTATAAAATTGTATGTAAAAATATGTTAATAAATCTTAGTGTGTCAGAAAAATATGTGCTAGTATGTGCTTGTTAATTAATGGTGTTAATTTTTCCATCCGTAGAAGGGACAAAATGAACCATTTTAGAAAATCGAAAAGATTAAATGGACCAAATAATAAAAGATAGAATAATACGAGTTTTGTAAAATAATCAAGAAGGCTATGCGGCCATTAACCCTAATTTATTTTCAAACGATCACTTTCCAATTGTTTCCCATCCTCAAACTTGATTGATACGACAAAAATAAATTCCTTTTCTTTTTATCACAAATTAAACAATATTATATATAGTTAGTCACTTAAACTGATTTTTTTATTTGTTTGTTTTTCTAATAAATTCATATAAAATAAAATAAAAAATAAGAAAAGAAAGAAACGATTAAAATACATCATATGTCACTACAAAAAAATGCGATTTTACGACGGATTTAGCGACGGAATAAAATCCGTCGCTAGATTAACGACAAATTAACGACGGATTGCGATTGAGACGTTTAACGACGGATTTTTCCGTCTTTAACGTAGCGACGGAAAAAATACGTCGTTAAATATTGAATTTAATATTTTTAATTTTATTTTTTTAATATAACGACAGACTAACGACGGATTTTTCCGTTGCTACGTTAAATACGGAAAAATCTGTCGTTAGAAATTAATTTCTTTAATTTTTAATTTTTTTTAATATTTTTTAAATTTAACGACGGAACAATTCCGACATTATTTTTTTTTTCCATTTTTTTAATTTTTATTTTTTTTAATTTTTAATTTCCCAATTAATACTTAATTTACGAATTTGAAATTACTTTTTTTAAAATTTTGATTTTTTATTTATTTTATTTTTCAGATTTATTTTATTTTTTAATTTTTTTAATATTTTATATTATTTTTTAATATTTTTTTTATTTTTCAATTATGAATCAGAATTTTTTTAATATTTTTATTTATTTTATTTTATTATCTTTATTTTTTATTATTTTTAATTATTTTTAATATATTATATCTTTTGTTATATTTAAATTACTAATTTATGACTTTTTTATAATTTTTTATTTTAATAATTTTTAAGACTTTATATTATATAATTATTTAATTTTGAAATAAAAAATCAATGAAAATAGATTCCGTATATATATACTAGTTGTATATTTTAACGTAAATACCTTCTAGCCTACTTGGTTAGAGCTTTAGGGCATAAGGCCATTGGCCCGTGTTTGAATCTCCTGGAGCGCAGATTTCGCCTGAATTAATTTCAGGCTCATAGGCTTGGCTCGAATTCAGGCTCATAGGCTTGGCTCGTCAGCTTGCACTACAAGAAACGGTACCGATAGTGACAAAAGTTTACGGCGAAATTCTATTATTGTTGTTAATTTCTTTTTAATTTGTGTAATAGGTTTGATTAACTTAAATAATTTGACTTTCTGTGGGCCACTATGAAAAGTCAGTCTTTGCAAATTAATTCTTCTCTAACTCTTGCCCGTAAATTCATTTCTCTCTCACCCCCTTTTTTTCTCTCTCAACAAATTCCTTTCTTTTCATCTTCGATCTCTTCCTTCTTCAATTTTTTTTGTTTCCTGTTTTGATTTTTCATATCAAAATTTTAGTTACTTCTTCACATTTCTATCCTTCTTATTTCAATTTTCACATTGATTTTTATTCCATCGATTCATATTTTAATCTAGACAATCTTCGAAGTGCGAAAATTGGAGCGAAAAAGTTTGAAGATCTAGCGAGGAAAAGACGATTGGAGCTTCCATTATACTGTTCGAATCTAAATTGGGGCTGAAGTAAAGGTAATTGAAGCTAAATTTCTGAATTTTTGTTGTAATATATGAAATTGCATATGTTTCTTCAATAGGTTACGATATCCTCGCAGTTAATTTTGTTGATTTTAAGAGCATTTTCTTATGAATCTTGGCTATATTTTACCTTGTTTTGTGCTTCTTTCATTATGCTTGACATGATTGCTTTCGTGCTTGTGTATCTGGCTGTTGCTATAAGGTAGGTTTAACACCGATCCATGACTTCTAGTTTATTTGTGAGTTATATTAAACCATTCACGTAGGTTAATACATTAGTAAATGAAATTTAAACACATATCTGAAGAGATCTTTATAGTCGCTGAATGTTAAAATGTTATCCTCATGGGCTTGATTTCTCTTGTAATGTTCAGAACAATGATTGCCTCTGTTTAGTGGCCTCTGTTTCAGACGTTTCTTTCTTTTCTGTCTTTGCTCAAATGATTCTTGAACCTTATGCCACTTATGCTTAGGAGTTAGGGGTGAACTCGAAGTTAGTCGGTACTCAACTTGAGATTCATATATGTATAAGAATTTTTTCTGCTTTGTCAATTAATATTGTTAGTAAGCTTCATCATGCTTTCAATCTGTGAAAATTTAAAGTTTGACTTAAGCTTAGTAAATAAAAAGATCCAAAAACCTTCAGGAATAATGACAGCTAAAGCCAACATATTTTCCCCTTAATATGATTACCAATTTTAAAACAAATATATATATTAAGCTAAAAATATAATTTACGAATTGAAACGGAAATAATGGATTGTAACCGAAAATGAGAGTTGGAAACGACCTACGGCGTTCACATTGCTGATGATGCTTTTCATTTCGCTGGTCAAATTCTTGAAGGTTGGTGGCTCTGTTTCTTTCTTTTGGTTTTTTTTTCTTTTCTTTTCTTTCAATGGCGATTTCCCAATCTGTCTTCGATCTCCGTTGTTAGCCAGTTTTGTAGTTGTTTACATTAATGCTTAATTTTAGGGGTGCTGCAGTCACTGTTCTTGGATTTCTATATTTATGGGTGTTGGGTCTATCATTTGGCAATGCTGAGAAAATTTAGGAAAAATAAATCGGGGTCATTCTCGTGGATTGTTAATTAGGGGTACTGCAGTCCCTGTACTTAGCTTTCTAAATTACCTTTATCATGTATAAAATTATAAATAATTGAAGTAGCGCCATTTTTTATAAATAAATAGCACTTATTGCATTTCTGGTTTCTTCTATTGAATTGACTTAGAAGTATTGGATGGTGTGAGTTTGAAGTGCAAATGAATAAGTGTAACACCCCGTATTTTTGGATTATAGTTAAAAAATTTTCTATTTTATTTAGAAGGCTACAAAAAAAAAATGAGCTAAAATAAAGTAAAATAGATAAAAGACACGATTTTAGGTATTATTTAAAATTGAAAAAAAAATTATAGTTTAAATATTTTTGACGCGTGGTCAATAATGATTTTCGTAGAAATAAAACGACCTGAGAATTTCAATGATACTTTTAAAATTTTAATTAGAGGTCAAATGAACTCTTGGCACAACTTTAAGTTGGAAAATAATAAATTTAATAGAAAAAGGCACATCCGTCATTATCCAATTTCTTTTTCAAAAGATTATCTTATTCTTAATTATCCTATTCTTTTTCCATCATTATCCTCTTTCTTTTATTCATTATTATCCTATTTATTTTTCCTCTATAAATAGGAGCTTAAGGTTTCATTTTTCATTCATTTTCTAAATCGAAACGCCGAGCAGCTTCCAGAGAATATACAACTCTAGTTTCCTATTTCAATTCTGAAATAGTCATTTTGAAGGTGTCAACGCGTAGATCACGAATGCATGATTGAAATGATGACACGAAGGATGATCACGATGGAAAATCATCGTGACCGCTGCCAATTCCTCAGAGAAGGTACTTTCTCCGATTCTGGTCATTCGGACCGATGAATTTAGAAATTTCAAGTTCTAAATATGCTTATATTTCGATTATCTTTAATTCTACCGATTCCGATTTTTGATGTTGTGAGTTTTCGGTATTTTTTCCCGTTTTCATTTTATGTAAATCTCAGATCTACTCTTCCTGGATAGTCGTATTAGAAATCTTCTTTTTAAAAATAGTCTTTGATCATTTGGATCTTGTAGTTAACCGGAATAGATTTTTGATTTCTTGTCGTTTGAAATCCGGATCCGAATATTACATTATAAATCTGCCAGTTTCGAATTTATGATCTAGCCGTTCGATCTTTGATCTGATTACACCATTAAATTCCTTATTTTATGCACTATCAAAAATTGTACTTTTAAGCAAAAATCCAACGAGTATCGAGCTCGATCGAGACCGATACATTTTCAGCTAAAATCTGTGAATATTCTTACCGAAACTCCCGTTTCACCCATTTTGGGTCGTCAAATCAAAAAAGTTTCTTCTCGAAAGTTGCTCGGAATAATATTTCCTATGCTTCCGTCGAATTTCGTAATTTTCGGATGAGTTTTGAATAATATCGATTATTTAATATAAGCAGTTATTTTTATACTGGAGTCATGTGTTATCGAAAAATTCTAAAACTCTCAAACTATAGTCTTGGCATATATAGGATGGTCCTTGAATATTTTCATAATTTTTGAACGATTAAAAAGTGATGTGGCACAAATCTGATAAAAATCGATTAAAATGACAAGTTTTGAAAAGAGACCCTTGTCAAATCGGTTGGTCCCAATAAATCAAGAATAATATTTTGGAATTTATTTCCTTCTTTGTCGGAATTATTCGAGGTCTCTAGAGTCGCGCAATCTATTTCTGAAGAGAATATAATTAAATAATAACTCGAATTACAGTAGATTAATTCCTGAAAATATAGCGATTATTCTGAGTCGAATATCGACCCTTGTAGGACCTGCAGAGCCTGATAGGATTAATGAAACCATTTTTGAAGTTATTGTGCCGCCATGTGCTCGTCATCCAGGTGGGTTATATTTTTCTCAAATTTATGTTCAGCTAATAAGCTCAACTGTTTATCAACTGTATAGCATGAATATCTGTATCAAAATGATTTAGCTCACTGTTCACGTTCGCCAGTATCCTACGAAAACATTGAGTGCTTAACTAGACTCGAGTTCGGATCCTTTAAGCTTTGGGACCGTATACACTATCCTTTATTAGACAGCTGGGCTGGAGGACGTGTATATAAGTTAAGACACTGTAGGAAGGGACAGTTGAGACAGAGCGTGTAAGATTAAAAGAAGCTTTGTATACATGGAATGCTTTTGAGATTTGAAACCTTTCCATTGTTATACTTGTGTGGATACGATATTCATATTTATAAAATGATTGTGAACTGTTTATCAAAATCTGTCCACTGGGTACACTAGTACTCAGCCCAAATCTTTTCTAAAATATTTTCAGGTTGAGAGGCAGGCTGGAAGATGACGGAGCTGGGGCGAGGGCTTACTTGTTGTTATATGCTTGCTCTTTTTGTGTTGTTCAGAAATCTTAGATACTTAATATCAATTAAGTGCTTGCGAATAATTTCACTTGAATTGTACTCCGCGCTTGTTCCGTTCACTCTGATACAGCTTGTCTTCAATTGTTTGAAGCATGTTATGATTTCAGCATTTTGCTATAATGTTCCTTTATAATTGTTGGCGGGATAAGTTCCCTTTGATGATTGGTATTTTATTTAGGTTCTTTCTAAACGCCTTAGTGCGTGGTTCTATTACAGTTACAGAGGTTATGCTGCCCAAATGTTTGGGGCACTAACCTTATTCCTTCTGAACACTCTCGTGGGTGGTTCTATTTCAGTTACAAAGGTTATGTTGCCCAAATGTAGCTATTTCATTTAATTATCTTTATGCAACAACCCCTTCCCCCTTCCCCCAGTAGCGTACCGGTCCCTTGTCACTATTCTCTCGGGATCGGGGCGTTACAATAAGCATATTAATTATATTATCCTAACAAAATCAATATTAATAGTCTTACCTTGGTGTTGGGAGCCTCATGAGAAGTGTGTTCGGAGCAAACAAAATGATCTAACTATTTCACATGTTCTATTGTCTTGTTGATGCATCCAGGATGAAACCTGCAAAGGGAATTGAAACAAAATATATGTAATAAATTTCCCTCTCTTCCCCAGTTGCATATCTATCTAGTTGAAGCTGATTTTGTAGTCTACATACATACCAGTCGTCACATTCCTCACATTTTGAGATGTTACTGTTATCCGTCTCAATCTTTAGAACGCGTGCTACATATTATTTAATTTGGGTTCAAATAGAAAATAGAATTCCTTGGTAAAATCTTAATTGAAGAACACTAGCTAGAGAAGAATTCACATCTACTTTGCCTATCTTTCTTATTTAATTTGTGATGTTTGTTATTAGATTTAGATTCATAACTCTTGTTTTGATGGTGGTATGATCTGTCATGATTAAGAATATTTACATGATATATTCTTAAAGAATAAATCTTAGTGCATTCCACAATTAGGTTTGTACAATAGCTAAGGAATGAAATTAATAAAAGTAGTAGATCTATATGAATTAATTTGTCTATAAAGATAAACCTAATTTGTTCCCTAAACAGGTTATTGTACCATGAATCGAAGTTGGATATTGAATGTGAATCGAGTGTCTCAAGAGTATATAGATGGTGTGAATGATTTTTTGAACTTTGCCAAGAGCTACATGATAACATCACAATTATCCAAGATTCGATGTCCTTGCCGGAAGTGTGGAAATTTATATAAATATGATTTAGATAATGTTCGAGCACACATATTCACTTCAGGGTTTGATAAATTATACAAGGTGTGGACTTTTCATGGAGAAGAAAGAACAACTTTTGATAATATGGATCCGATGGAAGAAGCTGAAAATATTAGTAGCTCTGAAGAAAATGACACTTTCTTTGATATGTTAAATGACTTGAGAGATGCTGAAGTTATCGGTAGTAGTGCAGTCGGACAAGAAGGGGATGACAACATTGCTACAGAGGGGTTGGGAGAGAATTATATGCAAATGTTTGAAGAAGCACAAAAAGAATTGTATGAGGGATGTACCAAGTTTTCTGCATTTAGTTTCTTAGTGAAATTGATGCATGTTAAGGTGTTGAATGGTTGGAGTAATAAGTCATTCGATATGTTACTTGAATTGTTGTGTGAAGCATTTCCGAAACCGAATGAAATTCCTTGTTCTCATTATGAAGCTAAGAAAAGATTAAGAGAATTAGGCTTGGGATATGAATCAATACATGCTTGTAAAAATGACTGCATTTTGTTTTGGGATATACATGAGAGTAGGGATGCTTGCCCAGTGTGTAAAGAACCTCGTTTCAAATATGATGAGGCAAAGAAGAAAAAAATCCCACAAAAAGTGCTTCGTTATTTTCCATTAAAGCCAAGACTCAAGAGATTGTTCCTGTCAAAGCATACAACTACAGAAATAAGATGGCATAAGGAAAAAAGAGTTCAAATACATGGAGCTTTGAGACATCCTGCAGATGGTGAATCTTGGAAAGAATTTGAAAAATTACACACAACATTTGCCGATGATCCTAGAAATGTTCGATTAGGTTTAGCTACTGACGGTTTTAATCCATTTGGAAGCATGTCAAATGCTTACAGTATGTGGCCAGTTTTACTAGTTCCATATAATTTACCCCCGTGGAAAATGATGAAGCCATCATTTATGATCATGTCTCTTTTAATCCCCGGTCCTAAGGCACCTGGAAAAGAGATAGATGTGTACCCAAGGATGAAAATATCGCTATCGCAACATATATCGCAACTTCAATTTTACGGATATATCGACGGATATATCGATATCGCATATCGATATCGCAGAAAATTGAAAAAAATGACGGAAATCATATTAAAATCTTGGAAATTTAGCATGAAATTTTAAGAACTATTATGACATATTATTATGCACATATTCCACTAATTTTTTTGATAGAATTGTATTTTGAAAGCAAATATATGAATAATACATTATATAAATACCGTCTGAGACAATACATTTGACAAAATAATACATAATACAACATAAAATGACTAAATAAACATTATAAAGTACAATTAATACCAAAATGAGGATCTATGAGGTTCAAATATAGTAGATGGAATGTCATCTTGTTCTAAACAATATTGGTACCAACTTATCACGTTCGAGTAATTATTGATATAATTATGCACATGCGCTTGATATGTTTCTTGATTTCTTCCAACAGCTTCACCATGAATTGGATAATGTCCACTAACCCAATTATTTTGTTGATACACATTTTGTGTAGTCCAACCAATTTGTGAACTCCCATATGTGTAAGAAGCATATGAATCTTGGGACATATCACTATGATCAGTGCCAACCATATTCATAGAATCAAGATTTGGCAAATAATTTATATTCAATCTTAGATTTCAATTTCGTGTGATATATGCGGAGAAAAATTTTAGTGATTTGTCAATCATGTCCTCCAACTGAAAAAATGAAAAAATAAAGTCAGTGCATGTGCATCTCACTTTTCTTCCTAAGACATCCGTTGATTTTCCGGTCTTCTTTCTCTTATATTTTTTTTGCAAAGTGAATGTCTTTATAAAGCAAAGAATATTGTAACTCAAATAATTACATTGAAGACCTAAAAAAGATCACAAAAATATATAGTATTAAATAAAAATCAAAATATATTATAGAAATATTAAAAAAATCGCGATATATTGCGATATCTTGCGATATTTTGCGATATCTTGCGATATATTGCGATTTCTCGTCGATACTCGGGAAAAAAGATATTCCCCCCAATATCCGTATCGCAATGTCAATATCTGCGATATATCCGCGATATATCCGCGATATTTCGCGATATTTTCATCCTTGTGTGTACCTACGTCCTTTGATCAATGAATTGAAGAGTTTATGGGATGAAGGGGTAGAAACATATGATGCTTCCACGGGAAAGGTATTTCAGTTACATGCTGCTATAATGTGGACAATTCATGATTTTCCAGTATATGGAACAATATCTGGGTGGAGTACTAAAGGTTATAAAGCATGTCCTATATGCCTTGATGATACTATCTCAAATCCGTTACGCAGTAAAATTTGTTATGCATGCCACCGTCGATTTTTACCCAATAAACATCCATGGAGAAAAAATAGAAGCTTCAATGGGAAGTTTGAAATAGAAGGTCTACCACGAACTTTTACTGGGTATGAAATCAGTGCACATTTAGATTTGTTACCAGAAGTGATATTGGGTAAACATGTTACAGGGGCTGAGAAACGTAAACGGTCAGCTTGCAATTCAAATTGGGTTAAGAAATCAATATTCTTTGAGTTGTGTTATTGGCAAGAATTGAAATTGAGGCATAATTTAGATGTTATGCATATTGAGAAAAACATTTGTGATGCTTTGGTTAGGACATTGTTGAATATAGATGGCAAGTCAAAGGATACAGTTAAGGCTCGATTAGATATGCAAGATATGGGTATACGGAGTGAATTGCACATAAAAATAATTGATGGCAAACCAATTAAACCACATGCTAGTTATACATTAACTTTAGAAGAACGACGTGAATTTTGTCATTTTCTTAAGTCAGTGAAGTTGCCAGATGGTTATGGATCAAACATCTCAAGAAAAGTGAGTGTGGATGATGGGAGATTGCATGGGTTAAAAACACATGATTGCCATATTCTTATGCAAAGATTACTCCCAATTGCCATTAGGAAGTTTTTACCTAAGGACATGTGTTGTACATTGATTGAGTTATGTGACTTTTTCAAGAAACTTACTTCGAAAACTCTTCACACTTCAGATGTGGTGAAAATGGAGGAGGATATAATATTTATTTTATGCAAAATGGAACGAATATTTCCACCTGCATTTTTTGATGTCATGGTCCACTTAGCTGTTCATTTGCCACGTGAGATCTTGTTGGCAGGACCCGTCTCATCACGATGGATGTACCCATTTGAACGTTATTTAGGTACATTGAAGAAGTATGTACGGAATAAGGCAAGACCAGAAGGTTCTATAGCAGAGGGGTATATTGTGAATGAAGCATTGACTTTCTCATCTTTATATTTAAGGGACATGGAAACAAGATTTACTAGGCCAGATCGGAATAAAGATGTAAGCCAACCTTCTTCATGCAAGTTAAGTATTTTCTCAGGACAGGTAAGAGTGTTTGGAGGTCAAAGAAATCACAAGTTGTCTTATGCTTTACGAAAGAAGGCACATTGGTATATTCTCAACAATTGCAAAGAAGTTGAAGTGTACAAAAAGTATGTATCATATTTTTATTTTTGCTTCGTAATTTATTTTCTGTATTGTAATTACTGTTTACGTGTTGTTCTTGCATGTTGGTGCAGGGAACATCTACAAATCCTCTCAACAAAACTTGCTCCAGATCTCATTTTCCAGTATCATGAATTAGAGTTTCCTCAATGGTTCAAAGAAAAAATGGTTAGGTTAAGAGCATTAAATCATGAAGAAGCCACGAATTAACTCTATGCTCTAGCACTAGAACCTGATGCTGAAGTTCAATTATTTGATGCTTGTGTTGTCAATGGTATTCGATATCATACAAAATCTCGTGATGCACGTCGTTCTTCTCAAAATAGTGGAGTTAGTGTACCTTCATCAGATGATAGGGAGAATTTGGATTTTTTTGGTGTTTTGAAGGATGTTGTCGAAATATTTTATATGTTTGGATATAAAACACAGCTATTCTGGTGTGATTGGTTTCAATGCAGCCCAAAAAAAAATCAATGGTACAAGAGTTTAGTCGTACGTGTATTGACATATCTAAAACATGGTATGATGATGACCCATTCATTTTGGCAACACAAGCACAACAAGTTTATTATTTGGATGATATCAAGCGTGGGGGATATTGGAAAGTTGTGGAAAAGGTGCAACATCGAGGAATATATGAAGTAATGGAAAAGGAAGATGAAAATGATGAGCTAAGTCTATCTGACGTCAGCTCCCACAATGAGCCAATCCAAGAACTTTCATCGAATGAGATTTCCTTAGTAGTTTATGATGGTTTGGATGTCACTAATCTTTGTAGAATAGATATTGGACCACAACATGTAGATTTTCCAACTATACAAGGGTATATGCAGATGGATATGAATGATTTCATCAATGATGATGAAGATGATATTCAATCAGACAATGATGATGAGGATGAACGCATTATTTATACTGATGATGATAGTGATTAATTCATAAAGATACTTGAAACTCTATTCTAACTTTGTAAGCTATTTAGCTATTGCTAAATTATATTTAATAAATAGATCTGTTATGAGTTGTTGATTGGTTAACTTGCTGATTTGAATTATGTTATGTTGTTTTCAGGGTGGTGAACAAGAAAATTGAACTACTGCTTTTGTATAACAAGGCGGATAAAGTTGCAGCAGATACAAAGGATTTTATCCAAAGTGAGATTATTTCATTCATGATCTATTTTCTTATGATTAAGTTTTGGCTACTATCATACCAGGACTTCATATAATTTGTAATAGAGCTTAAACCCATTAAGATATTGTTCTAACATTTTTAAAATCATTTGTTGTTATATATAGCAATGCCTCCTAAAAGGGTTCAGGACTTGCATGATGTGGGCTCAGTTAGTGGGAATCATTCTACTTCAGATGTTGCTTCAGATAGTTCATGTAAAAATGTGCTAAACTTTAACTACCACTACTGTTCATAATTGCTAACACATAAATCCTAGATTTGGATTTATAGGGATTACTTATAGTTTTTCTAAATTGTTCTCTATGCTGATGGTTCCAGTTTCATTGTTATTATTGCAGCAGGTATTAGATCAAAGCGAAGGGATACAAGAGCTACACATAGTGATATGCTTCGAAGTTTAATTGAGCGACAAGGGAAGATTCCTGTGACATTTCAAAAGGTGGATGGTCGCCCTAGTGGACAGTATGCAGCAGGCTTCATGATAGAGTTGGGTATTGCTGTAAAAAAGTTTGCGCCTCTACAAGTTTCTAAATGGAAGGAAATAACGGATGAGTAAAAAATGCCCATATTTGACAGATTAGAGGTTAGTAAAGTAAATGCTATATAATATTTTACATATTACTTATGCTTTAAATAATAATAAGAAAAGTAAATGTCTTAACAGAGTTCATTTATCGTGGACTTCGGCAAGGGCCCTAATTCTATTAGAAAGGAGACTGATAAACTAATGAATGCTCGTTATCGAGACAATAGATGCAAAATGCATGATCATTACCTAGCTCTGGCTCATCTACCTTGGGAGAGGCGGTTGGTGAATGTGCCTTTTGATTATTGTGATACCGTGAAGGACTGGGAATTTATGTGCAGATTATTTGAGTCTAATGCTTTTAAGGTGAGTTTAACTAACAATCTAAAAGTATTTAATAATTTATAAATATGTCATGCTACTGCAAAAGGTCTTGTATTTGCAAGAGTGGAACTAATAGTCTCTACAATGCAGCACCGTTCAAAAGCTAATAAAGAAAATCGTTCTAAGATGCTTCATAACCATCGTGGAGGATCAAAGTCATTCATTCGGCATAGTTATGTAAGTGTCAACTATCTGTGTTGAATAGTAGATATTAGTAATTCAACTTCTAACTATAAACTTATGTTGCACTAAGGACGGAACTAAAAGGAAAGATCGTATTACTGTTTATGGAGACACACACTTTAGCTTGAAGAATGGTTGGATAGGGGGTACGGAGGCTGTGTATGTAAGTATTGTTTCTTTTTAGCTTTTTTTTCAACTTATGTTCCAACATTAAATTGTATAATTGATATATTTATTTATTTTAGGAACGTATGGTACAATTACGGGAGGAGTACAAAGAAAAGCAGCTGGAGACTGGTAGTAAACCTTTAACTGATTTAGAGATTTCTTCCTTAGTTTGTGATGAAGTCCTAGGAGTGCGCCCTGGATATATACGTGGAATGGGACATGGGCCGAAACCTGCTACATGGATGTTTTATGATGCTTCATCAAACCAACCTACAAACGAAGAACTTAAGAATGAGTTGCAAGCTACACAAGATGCTTTAAAGTGTGTTCGGGCCGAACAAGAGATGATGAGGGAAGCTTTTGAAAAGATATTTCCAGGTGTGCTCCAATCAATGTTCCGAGAGTCATCCCCCCGAACTCAATCACATTATCCACCTACTGCAATTTAGTTTACGATTGTTAAGGTATTTGATTAATTTTGTTAATTAGTTTGCTTATATACTCACATAATTGTAGTTTATGAAATCATTTACTAATTTTAGTTTTCTAATTTTTGCCTTGCAATTATGGGAGAGAAGAATACCAACATCAAACTTTTAAAACTTTAGGTTATGTGGCTTCAGAGTTTCGTCATCATTGCTGATTGGTAAAGCCAATTTCCTAGTCTCATTCTTACATTATGTGACTTGAAATTAGTAGCATTTTGTGAAGTCTGATAATCGTGGTATCTTTTGCACATGTGCTTTGTTTTGCGCATGTACTCTGTTAATTAGTTAGTTGAACTGTAGTTGGACAATATTTTGAGTTGTTTTCATACAATAGTCATGTTGTTATGGATACCCTAATTAGCTAGGAGTCTTCTGGTATGATTGTTAGGATCTGATGTTATATTTCATTGTAGCCATTTTAGTTTCAGAATTTTGGTAGGTTGAAGTTAATGAGTACATAGTAGATTTCGTCATCTATTAGAAACATGATAGTAAACTTAAACTTCTCCACTAGATGCATGGCTGTAGAGGTAGAATGAATCAGAAGTGAGATTACTAAATGTTTAGTACTTGGAATAATGTGAAGCATTATTGAACAATAGATTGATATAGTTTGAAGGTGGGATTGTTTCAATTGGATATAACCCTGAAGCAGGAATCCTTTATTCAGGCGTATTATTCAATTTGTCTATTCACCTTGATCTTGTTTGAATTTATAGTGTCTCTTTATCCTCTTCTATTTTCTCAATTTAAATATTTTATCTTCGATTTAGTCATTGAAGCAGGATTTTTATTGAGGATAGTTTAGCAAATAAATATTTACTTAATATTGTTTCTTATTTTTCAGGCATGGATTCTACTCCATATCCTTGCTAATGCACTGGAACTTAAAGCTGGTGCAACATGATACATAGCATCATTCTTGTCATTCTAAATTGAGATAATAAATTGAAATCCATTCTAGTTTCTGTTGTAAATTGAAAGCTTCAACTCTGTAGACTCTGAATTGAGCATTTGAGCCTATACATACCTGTAATTACATACATATCATATGAAATATCTAATGCTGAAATATATGAATTTAATAATTCAATTGATTTTTGTAATTCAAATATTGTGGTTGTGAGTCAAACATGGTGGCTGTGACTAGGGTCAATAAAGGTGGCTATGGATAAATGAACACTTCAGGGTTAGCGGCGATTAATATTGCTACTAACAAATGCTTTGATTTGTTGCCCCTAGCTGACAGTTAGCGGCGATTAATATTGCTGCTAACATATCTTTACGACAGCGTTATAGCGGCGCAATGAGCAGCGAACTTTTTCGCCGTTAATCCATTTTTGCGGCGATGTTTATTGGGTTTACAGCAATTTATTCCGCCGCTATACAACAAATATATTGTAGTGTTGGCTTGAGCCGTGTCCTTGGCTCTGCTGGTTTTTTTTATCCGTCGATAAATTTATTATTTTTTATTTTTCACGACCGAATTCGGCAATAAGTTAGCGACGGATAAATTTCATCGTTAATATTTTTCCGTCGTTAAATTTGTCGTTAAAATGATTTTACGATAAGAGGCTTAACGACGGATTTTTGATGTTTAATGACGGAAAAATCCTTCGCTAAAACGCGAATTTTTTGTAGTGTGTAGAGGGTAAAAAAATTGTATAGCCAATTATAAGGGTTAATTACACGTAAGTGACTAACGTCAGTTGTTTTTACAATTTTATCCTGAAGTTTTAAAAATTACACATCAATGCCTAACGTTTACATAATTAACATTTTTAACACTAACGAAATTTTCCAAATGACGTCTAGATCCAAACATATGGAACAAACCCTCTATCAATTGAGTGAAAATTTTCATTAGTGTTAAAAATTATATAAATGTTGTGTACTATTGTGCAACTTTTAAAGCTAAATAATAAAAGTGTAAAATGGCAATCATTGAATATTGATGCCTAATTAACCTCAATTATATATATATATATATGTATGTATATATATGAAAGAATAAAAGAGGAGTTTCAAATTACGTTTTCTGTATTGAGGAAGTGAAAAATCATTTCCCTGTCAGCGGCTGGCCAATAAAAGTAAGTTTTCTGAAACCCCAAAATTTGCAAAGCGGGCAGTAATGTCAGCTACTCAATTTATATTTATTTTCCAACAACTCTTCCTCATTTTCCCATTGCAATAACTTTTGGTTTGGCAGCGTGTGACCTCACATAATTAATTTAAGGAAATAATCATAACTGGTGTGACTTCACTGCCCAACTCATTTTGTTGCGATATTTCATCTCCTGCATTCGTCCCAATTATATATTTAATTTTCATTCATCATACAAATTAAAATTTATATAGGGAGATTGAGTAAGTACTATATATAAGCAGACTTCCTATAATGTCCTTATTTAATATATATACACACACGCACATTATAATAATCAAATATAAAATATTTAACATTTTAAGCTTGGACCATAATTAAATAGGAATATGTTCATAAATGATTGCTACGGGGGGCCATTCATGCCTGGGCTTGGGGCATTACAATGTTTGTGACCTATCTTATCAAGCTCATTTTTAATAATATATATTTTTCTAATCTATTTTGCAGTTAAACACACTACTTTTTCCTTGATCATATATTTTTTGTAATAATTTTCGTGCAAAGTATTATAATGGAAAGATTGATAATAATACGTCCAATTAATAATGCGTGCTTAAAAATTCGCATGGCAACAGTTTCTCCTTTGATACGTCTGATTATTTTAAGTAATACTGTTTAATTGTATCATATATATATATATATATGGGGTGCTATCTGCGTAGGGAGGTTTTTAGAAGAGTAGAAGAAGAAATTAAAGAGGTGAAGATGGATGCAAAATAGAGAAATTAAGTGATACGGTGTTGGTTAAACTACAAGATTGATCGAATTGAAGAAGCCGGACGATTGAGGTTTGAGAAATTAATTAATTAAGACATGCAAAATGAAGTTGTAGTTGTAAGCCTAATGCGCAGAAAATTAAGAAAACATACAGACGTTGCAGGTACAGATGGAATTAAAGGATGGGATGGGATGGGTTTAGATGCCGTTGGTTTAATTAAGTGATCGGGCAGAGTCAATACCCGAACCAATTACCCTTGCGATGCACGCAAAGGATGACGCGAGGTGCGTTCTTGACTTCTCCCCTTCTCCTTCAATTCCCAGGAATATATATAGATATATATCATCATGCGTTGTCGCACAGGACTGCACCCTTGATCCTTTCGACCGTGCATTTGATGAGGCTATTCACAGTTGCTACCGACCCCAAAGAAAGCTTCGCCGTCGGAACTGAGTCCACTAGTATCTGGAACGCCACCGTCAGTAGGGATCCTCCCGACCCCACCTCAGGAATTCCGCCGCCCGACCCCACCTCAGGTCCGTCCGGAAGTATTGCAAAACCTGATGGAAGGAGGGCCACGTAATCAGGGTCGCCGCCGCTTAGGACCACGTTCATCGCATGGATGTCTACTGGAGCGTAGATCACGTATGATCCCGTTGCGTCCGTGCTGCTCTCCTGTAGTATCAGCATGTTGCTCTGGCTTGAATTTGCGCTCTGACCATCGCCATCATATATATATTAATTAATTAATCAATTAATTTCCCATTTTACTAGACAGGTACCTACCTAGTAGCATATAAAACAAGACTATTTCTATATATTTATATCTTCTAGCTAGCTACTTACATTGACACGCAGCAGAGAGACTGAATTTCCTGGATCGCGCCCATTAGCAATGTGTGCCATCTCTTGAACGAGGCCGCCATTTGAGAGAATATCCCACTTTAATCATATCATGCAAATTAATTAATTAGATTGATGCAAATGAATAATATTCTAGTATGTATGTAATAAAATAAAATAAAAGAAAAATAGGTAGGTAGGTATGTGGGTACCTCGCTCCTTGAATTCTCATCTCTTAGGAAATCGAAAACTCTTTTGGGGGGAACGGGGAGCCAGAATGAAGTAGCAGCGCTGAGGACAATACCAGGCGGCCTGCCGGGATCATCCATGCTCTTTCTGGTCATGACCCTGACGTCATCGGCGCCGCTCCCCGACAGCGTGGTCCATGTATGAGCAGTTGAAGCCCCAACGCCAGTGCAGAAGCTCATCACCATCCTCTCCGCCAGCTTCAACATGCTCTTTCTACCTTCTGGAGATGATATCACTGCATGCAACATCATATATGTGTATCTTTTTAATTACGTACATCCAAATCAAACAAAGCTTAAGCTTAATTATATATTACGTACCCCCAACATCTCCTGCCGAAATGTTATTAGCCATTACACTCGCTAGTCGTTCGCATTGTCTGTCCAGCGTAGCCACCCAACGCTTCGCCCCGAACGCCAGCCCTGAATTCACTAGCGCCTTGTAGATGCTGTGAACTGCTCTGTCATCAACCTCAACGTGTTCGATCCATGTCACCTATATATATGGACATACATACCAATTAACGTACCTACTGGATCGTGTAATTAATTAGTAACTAATCTTAAATTATATCGTAGATTGAATACACACACACACACACACACATATATATATATATACCTTAGAGTAACCATTAGGCAACTCTTGAATCAAGCAACCAGACGGCCGTCGTCTGCATCTTGAAATGGAAGTAGGTCTCAAGTTGTCTAAAGAAACATCAACCACTGCCCAGGTCCCATCCGTGTGCTGCTTGCAGTATCTCACAAAGTAATTTTCGCGAGTTGGGACTAAAGGAGAGGGCACTTGGAATTCAGCAGTCATCTACATTAATTAATTACTTTTTTATTATTAATCCACCAACTAATTAATTGAATTAATTAATTGCAAGCAAAGTACGTGTATGCATATATATATATACCACTTGTAGAGCTCCGTTGTAGTTTCCTGCCACACCAGTAGACAAGACTTCCAAAGTCACTGCTCTGGAAACTATGCTGGCGAACACACTCGACCATTGATTCTGAAATCCAAATTGAAAGAAGCATTAATATATTATTAAAAATGAATGATTAAGTATATATATGGATGGATGAAATGGGAATCTGACCACATCCATCAAAATCTCGACGAGGTTGATGTGGTTCATAATGACGACCGAGGACTCCCGTGAAGCCTCAGATTTCAATCCCAAAGGCTTGGGGCCGATCCCACGAGGGAAGGTCCGTCCATATTCCTCCTCACTCAATAGGTCATGAGCAGCAGAATTGTCGGTGTTTGGAATCCACAAAGGCTCTCCAGTTTGAGCCATTCTTATCAATTCCTCCATGGCTGCAACTGCCAACTCGATTATTACAGGCTTGTCAGCATCTGTAGGCCCTGATACTGATCTCAGAAGATCGCCACCTCCACCATACACTTCCCCGGTGATGCCTGTCTGACCACCCCCGTAATTACCTACTCCCAGATCCAGTGACCTCGATCCTCCCGCCCCTAAATGGGGATATGATGACGACGACAGCATTGGTTTCCCTACATATTTTGCAGCTATTCCTGATATCCTATCAATCTGCACCACCAAACATTACATTACATATTAATTTCAATCTCAATCAACAATAAATTAATTAGTCAATTAATTATTTCCATTAATTACCTCTTCTCTTAAGCGAGCATTTTCTATCCTGAGATGCTGCTCATCAAAGGACATCTCACCAATGGCTGCTGGCCCTCCACAGTTTGGACAAGTAGCATTGCTGAGAGCCTCTTTGTACCGTATATTCTCCGCCCTAAGCTTCTCGTTTTCGTTTCTCAGTTGGGTATTCTCATGCCGCTCGTGTTGGGCCTGCAATTGATCCAGTTCAACTTCTTCAAATTACGATATAATTAATTAAACTATATATATATATATATATATATAGTACGTGTTGTTAATTAGTGTTACCAAAGATAAATTAATATACACTGCACTGCACCTTCATTTGGGTGCGTTTGTTCTGAAACCAAAATTTAACTTGCAAGGGTTCTAAGCCTAATCGACGGCCAAGCTCTTTCCTTTGTTTGTCATCAGGATGAGGGCATTCATTGAAAAACCTGTTGAAGTATTTATTTAGTTAGGGAACAAAACAGAAAATGGATATATGTATATTGTCTTTGTAAAGATCTAGCTAAGCTAGCCAGCTTACGATTCCATTTCCTGGATCTGATGCTGTGTGTGGCGATGGTATCTCTTCTTCTTGGGTCGTTGATTCGGATCTTGGTCATCTCCAGATGCTGCCTCCATAATATCAGTTCCTGATTTGCTCTCGTACTCCTCATCTCTAATCAGGTCCATCTCATTTTCTGGTGTTTTATGCGCCATGTCCAGCAGATGATGGTGACTATCAAACATGTTTGGCTGAAACATCTTCCTACAATCGCCGTTATGTTTTCCAAGTCTACACTTCTTCAATCTGTGGCAACAACTCAAATTAAACCTTATCTCATGATGTTAGGGTTTTTAATTTGTTGCTTCTCCTTTTTTTCAGGCTTTTATATATATGTGGCTTGCATCTGTACACAGACATTTCTTGCGAGCAAGCGAGATATAAAATAACTATTACAGCCAGTTATGCAGCCAAAACGTAAGATTCAATAATGTAACCAAGCATAGTGAGTATTCAATCTCTTCTCCTAGAGAAGATTATACGCTCATTTAAGAATACTAATATTTGATTAAAAATGGTAACAAAAACCCAATATTAATGAATCTGAATATGATTAAGGTGTTAATTATGTTGTCAGGGCAGCAGATCTATCTTACTCTCCCTGGTTGGAGAAGATACCATGGCAAAGACACACCACTCTATATTCATCACCACTTCTTCTAGCAGTTTATTACCCAATAATTTTACCCCAAATATAATTATAAATTATATGCTGTCATGACCTAATCAGATCTCTAATCTCTATACATTGGGAAAAAAGTGTACTGCGAAATCATTGATTAATGGTTCAATTTTTTAAAACCGGGCCCAAACCTTTAATCAGAATTCATGAACAGAAAAGTTGTTAAAGAAGAAGGCAAAGAATGATGAATTGAAGTCGGATTCTTGAAATCCTACAATATTAATTAATCTGGAAAGAAAACCCTAAAAATTAAGTCACCGACCTTTATTTTGGGTCCGAGCATCGAAATTTTCCGACTGGCCGGAGAATTCATTGAATCGAAGATGGCATGAAGCATGACATGAAACCTAGACCCTAATTGTGGCTGAATGGGGTAAAGTTATATATGTTGGGTTTCTAAAAGTTAGTGCGTTGAGTTTTTAGTAGATTCTCATTCTCTCTGGGCTGGCAGAGTAAGAAAACAAACAAATGGGATGGTTACAAGTAACAACAGACTAGCAATGGACTTTTGTTTTGTTGTTTCTTTTAAGGTTTGATGGACTTTTTGTTTTCTTGGTTTTGGGATTTCAAACAGGACTTCTCATCTCCGCTGTCGTGACGTGCCAAAGGACTAAAAGAAGAAAGAAAGAAAGAAAAAATATACTAGTACATATGAAGCAAAGGAGTTGACAGTGTGAACTGGCCTGGCCTTTGACACTACTAGCTGTATCTTTTCTTTTTTTCTTTTTTTCAAACCGCTGTTACATATAACGCCCACGAGATCTTCGGTGGTGTCCAACTCAAATCTTTTCGCTCTCTGCCCAAGAAATATAAATAAATAAAAATATAACGGAAGAGAAAAAAAAATTAAGAAATAACAGCAAAATTAGAATATATATGAAAGGCCAGAGTGAAACTAGTATACTATCCTCAACAACAAAAGAAATTTATTTATGGTTTTAAAGAGCACACAAACATGAAACTTGCTAAGAATATATACATATACATGAGCTAAATGTGTGAGTAAACTTACTTTGTTGAAACTTTGATACAACAAACGAAAAGAAAACCCTTATCAAGAATTAGGGTTAGGCGAAAGAGAGGAGGTAGAGATCTGGTTTTTGAGATTAAAGGGATTGCAGAAAGGTCAGTTTTGGGCACCCAGGAATGAGGTGTTTTCAGGTTTTATTGCAGATGGTGCCTTTCTTGTGAATAGAATTTAAGAAGAATTGTTGGAGTATGGTGATGAAAGGGATCGAAAGAAATGAAAAAAAAAACGAAAAAAAAAAAACACGAGAGAGGGAGAGAGAAAGAAAAGCTTATAGAAGTGGGTGAAGGGAGAAGGTGAAGAAGAAAACGGGTGGGGGAGAAGAGGTGATGAAGAAGATGTGGCAGGAATGGAGTAATTGCAGAGCGTATAGAGAGGGTGCGATAGCATTTATGGCGGGGTGGGGGGGTGGGGGGTGATTTTATTGCAAGGGCCTTGGGGTTGGTATCTGATGTTTAAATTTCCTCTGTCTGTATGGTGAAACCCACTTATTTTTTTTCCTTCCCACCCCTCTCACTCTCCATACAACTCACCTCTAACTGGATCCATTTTTATTTTTTATTTTTTATTTTTCATTTTTTTTTTAGTGTTGGTGATTTCATTTTTCATTTATTTATTTCTAATTATGCACATTTCTCCGGATCCGTGTCGGATTAAATGGATGACTCCAATATAAATTCTAATTGTCTTCCTAATCGCATTCGAATCTCGTATTTTATTTTATTGTTCGAGTAATTATGTATATACTATACATGCTTGTCCGTTTACGATAAAATATAAAGTATAGTAAGAAATATAGAATTCGGACACGGATGCATTAGATGGATGTTAGTAATGCAGAATCTAATTGATCATGATTTTAATCACTTTCAAATCTCGCGTTTTGTTTCATTAGTTCGTATATTTTTGTGTAAGCTACACATGCAAAATTCCATATCAAAATATAGTAAGAGATACAATATTTGGCACGAGTGCAAGAAATATATTATTTATTCAACACAATATCTGATTATTTGACTGGTCACACATTCTAATTTATTTATATGTTCTATTTAGGGTTAATTACACATTCATACTCAGCGCTTTATCATTTTTATATTTTTGTCAGATCCCAAAATTTTAAACGTAATACATTAGTACTCAATATTTGCATATTTAACGCTTTTTAACATTAATATATTTTTTCGACTGATCAAATAATGATGTGGATTTTCATCCGATTTAAATAAATTGCGTGGAAAATTAATATCACCTAATAAACAAAAACGATGTCATTTCAAGTCGTTCACATCATCATTTGGTATGTCGAAAAATTATGTTATGCAAATGTTGGTTACTGATTTGTTACTTTTGAAAATTCAGGATAAAATTATAAAAAAGAGCAAATATTGAGTATTAATATGCAATTAATTACTCTTCTATTTATACACTACACGCACTAACAATAAAATATAATATAATATTAAAATATATAGTACGGATTATAAAATTTAATAAGATGTATCAGTTGCATGAATATATATATACACTTTGTAATATAAATATTAAAGTCTAATTATGTTCACGAGGAGTTTGAAATATTGAGTTTCATTTATTTAATTAGCTAGTAATTTGTATATGTAGTAATGTATACTCTTGTACACGTGAATCACCACAGTAAAATTGATTTTTAGAGATAATATTTTTAGAGACAATAAATGTTGTCGCTTATAATAGATTTAAATGACGATATGTAGTCTCTAATATTCACTATAAGAAAAACACATTTTAATGACGGATTTAGCGATTGATCATATTTTGCCGTTACATTACCGATAAATTAACAATGGATTAAAATGGAGATGTTTAACGACAAATTTTTCCGTCCCTATCTACAGAGAAAATCTCGTTAAACATTGAATTTTAATATTTTATTTTTATTTTTTATATTAACGACGAATTAGCAATGTATTTGACGGGAAAATTCATCATTAAATATTTTTTTTTTATTTTTTTTTTCAATTACTACTTAATGATGTGTTTGAAATGAAGTTTTTTCAAATTTTTTAATTTTTTTTTATTTTTTTCTATTTTTTATTTTTTACTACTTAATGATAAATTTGAAATAATTTATTTCATATAAAAATTAGAGAGAATATAATTTTTATCACTTTAATTTATTTTTATAAATGTTATTAATTATAAATATATAATATTTGTGAAAATTAATTAAAATAATCTAATATTAAATTAAATGATGAATATAATTATGTTTTAAAAGAAACATACAACATTAAAGATTATAAAAGCTATTTAAATAAATGAAGCACAACACTTTTCATGTGTCTACACACACACACAAATATATAGATAGATAGATAGATAGATAGATAGATATAGATATAGATATAGATATAGATATGTGTGTATATTATATCTGAATATCAACATAAGTATACATTAGCATTCTTGGTTCAATTGCATAACATAAAATTATACCTTCCTGGAAGGTCGGGGTTTCGATTTTTTTTTAATTATATTGCTAAATATGCCGCTAATTTTTTTTTTTATATATTAGGGTGACAAATTTGTAGACAATTTAGCGACGGAATCCGTTATTATTTTTTTCATCATTAATTATGTCGTTAATTTGGCTAACAATGAGGTTATTAACGACGGTTTAACGATGAATTTTTGATATTTAGTAAAGGAAAATGCCATAGTTATAACACTATTTTTTTATAGTGATAACATTAGTATCACTTAAATGATGTTTAATTTATTCTAGACGAACTTTAAACAACGTTATATTTGAGACGACATATTATCATTGGAGAAAAATATTTTTTATTGTAGTGAAAAATATCATGAGTGATGACTATAAGTAATGCAAAATATAGTTATACATGCTATTTGATGGCTTTCGAATCTTATCTTTCATTTTATTAGCTAGTTCATACACCGTCTGCACACTATATATATTTGCATATTTTTAGATGATAAAATATAATATAATTGAAAATTCAAAATTTGGAACGAATGCCGCATATACAAAAAAAAATCTCTTATATATGATCCTAGCCGTTTTTACACCTCACATTGATTGTTCATATAATTTTGTGAATACTTTATATGTAAAAAGTATACTGATATAAATTATATAACACAATGTTATATTGGATAGGATTATAGTTGTCAATTTCGACTCGGCTCGAAATCATGGAAATTGTAAGTGGGTTCGAGACGGGTTGGTTTGAATATTTTACACATGACCTGGACGGGTTGGCACGATCGACTCAGGTTTTTAGATCTTAAATTGATAATTTTTATCTTTTAAGTCTTGTGTTGATAGTTATATATCTTTCAAATTCAAAATTGACAATTATCTTAATTATTATTATTATTATTATTATTATATTTGGATATTATATATTATTATTTTTATTATTTTAATATCAAAAAATATTATTCAAATTATTATTGGATCAGGATCCGATAAACTTGTATATACCATATATTGTGTTGTGTGTATAATAAATATTGGGTAATTCTAAACACAATCCCAATTTTCTAAACATAACCCCCAAAAATAAATAAAATAAAAATAATATTGAAATTCTCAATTTTGCCCTTACAACCTCGTTCAGTCGTTCTTCTTCAACTTTAAAGATTTCAATATCATAAGATTCATTCATCAAAATTACTCGATTTTCATTACAATTGTTCCGTTCAAATTTCAACGAAGAGGAGTTGACAAATAATTTGACTGGTTTAACTGGTAGAGTAATAAGGAGACCGATGTACTCTTTTTCCACCATTATTAAACATTGTTGTTTTTTGAATTCGAGAACAATAAATTGGATAATGGAGGAGACTGATTTGGAATCTTATTTGCACCGGTATTATTAAACTTGATGTTTCTTCCATCTTTTTTTCCATGGGTGATTTGAATAACCGTAAGATAATTTGTATGCTATTTTTTTAGGAATTTAAGAGAAGTTAGTTCAAAAGATATAACGTCTTCGTTCATTTTTTTTATTTCCTCCAGTCGCCATAAATAAGATCTATTTTTTGTAAATTTTGACAGTAAATTAGATTGGACAACTCATTATGTTAATTTTTAGCAAAAAGCGATTTGAAGAAAATACTGTTGTGGCTTGTGGCATGGGTATTGGTAGACAATTTGCAAAACAAATTGAAACAAGATCGCTAGTAGAACAATCTTTGAATATGTGTTTTAAAGATAGCAAAGGAAATCTGAAGTGATCTGAAAATAAAGTGGCTATAATGACAAAAATGAGAATTTGAATAGTATATCATTCACCTGTAACGATATTAAATTATGGACCTAATGACCAGCCCAAATATGACATATAGCGGTTTGACTTGCATAATTAGCACCCCAATTCTCCTATCTTTCAAAAATATTTTAGTCAGTTCAAATAATTAAGTGCCGCCATCGACGGATGATTTCGACGTACATCAAAATTTTCAGATAAGAGAATTGAATAAAATTTGCATTAAGTCTTGGTGTGAAAACTAAACATTAATTCTTTTTTATTAGAAATTGTAAATATGAAATTAATATTATACAAAATATTTAAACTAAAATTTATACAATAACTTTCAAAGAACTGTGAATCTTAAAGATATGCGAGCTACAACTCTTCACGAAGGCCAAAATAGTAGAAATCATGTATAAAAGTGAGATATTTCGAATCCAAATCTACTGGTTCCCCGTTACCCCAATTCGAAAACAAAAAGGAAATGATTAGTTTTATAATTTTATAAAAAATATAAGATATTTTGTCATGTTGATTTTAAATTTTTTAATTTTATGTAAATTTAAATATCCTAAATTTATATTTTTCTTCAACATAATAAATGGGTACACTGTTGTAATTATTTTTAGATTAATAAGAAAATATTTTCAATTCATCAATTTCAAGGTTCATTTTATTGTATATGAAATTTGTTATTTTTGCATTGATACATAGTTTAATTTGAAATTTGTGACATTATTATTTATTAAAAGAAAAAATGATTCATGTTTTATTAAATAAAAAAATATATATACATCAAAATTATATGGAAAGATGACCAAAAAATATAAATTTAAACTTTTTGAAGAAATCTAAACTAACTAATAATGTGATGAGAGTAAATAAATATTCAAGAAATAATATGAAAAAGAAAAAGGAAAGCGTAATTAGACCAAATAAAAATAATTTAAGAGATGAGACGTTGCTTCAAAAAAATATGTTTGCTCTGTCAAAAATTGAGATAATAAGTAGATTAGTACAATCATTTATTTATGTACTGTACATACATTATATGCATATATGGAAAGTATCAAAAGTAAATAAAATTAAATGTGATGATGCATAATTTTATATATTACTATAATGCCCATATAATGTTAAATAAAATGTCTACAATGCCCTTTTGCAAATGGACGGGAAAACAAAAGTGTGTTATAATATATATATATATATAGATTTTATTGTATTTTCCTAATAACAAACCGTCAATGAAAATTCAAATGTGCATATTATATATATATATATGTATGTATGTATATTTGGTATTTTTTTTTACCGACCTGTGGTATTGAGAAGATTCGAACTCGTGACATTTGATCTCCAAGCAACCTCACTCCACCACTAGGTCATTCTCACCGTGACTGTATATTTGGTAGTTAGTTCTTAATAAAGTCGGTTGATGAATTGGGCCATAAAATTATATATATGGTTACCTTATATCAAATAAATATAATTAAGTATCAAACATGTTAAAAATCAGTAATATATTGAATTCGTCAATTTAAAAAATAAATAGGGGAAGGACATATTATCTCTTTGACGCATCATTACATAAAAAATTCTTAAAATGTATAATTTTTTAAGAGTTAATTTCTTGCGATTATTTGTCTTCATAAAACATGTATATACATATGGATTTATGATTTAAATGTAATCTCTCTCTCCAAGTTTCTCTCTCATTTAATTTCATCCATCATTGGTATGCAGTTGATGATGCGAAAAAACGCATTCATGATTTATACTCCAAATATTTTGTCCATAAATACAGTGTGCATCACAAAAAAAAAAAAAAACAAAAATCCCTTCAAGTGAAATCATTAACGCCGTATATATATATCTACACATATGGAATAGATCAAATGAGAACCATGTCTTTTGGTGTGAGAACAAAGAATCAATCTCATTCATAAATTCAATTGATTTGAGCGGTCTGGATTGTTTCAAATTTTCAGTGGCAATCTTGTAATTTTTTATAAATTCTAGGGCTACGAGATTATTTATGTAATTTGATAATTTTTATTATAACATGTGAGTTTCTTCTCTTTCTCCTTCCTGTAAGTTTTCTCTGTCTCTGGCCCGTTTCCTCCTTTTCTCATTCTCGTAAGCTCTCTCTCTCTCTCATAAATCCTCTTTCTCTTTTCTCCATGATTTGATCATGAACTTCAACACAAATTTTCTTGACTCTTTTTTTGGATGAATATCTTGGATGGGTTGATGATGACTGTGGCGGATACATATTTGTATCAAATTATTGTCGAAGTATTGGTGGATTAATGGTTGTCTGCGGTGATTTAGTGGTAAACCATTGATATATATGTTCTTGGTGAGTCAGTGTAAATTGCTATAATTGAATCAACAGTTTTCAATGTAATTAAATTGACTGAATTGACTTGTATTTTATTTAATGCAAACCACGCATGAGTACTTTTCAGATATTATTAGCGGTTCAGAATTTATTTTTGTCTATTAATTTCTGTAGATTTTGATTTTGCATTACTATACACATATGTTATTTGTCATAATTTGTTAGTATTACAGTACATCTCATTAGCATTACAAAAGTTCTTATTAGCATTATAAAACGAATTATTAGCAATTATAAAAACAGTCTGTCAGCATTATAAAAATAGTTTGTTATTAAAGTATTGACATGATAAATGATGTATTAGCATTACTATGTTTATTTTTAACATTATCAAAGAAGATATTAGCATCATTATTTTTATATTTCAATTTTTCTGTCTTATTTAATATGCAGATTGTGTTGGCACCACTGTAGAGATTTCTCCTGGATTATCTGAATTTTATATACCTGATTGTGAAGCATCTTTGAAGCCTGTATTGAGCAAATTTTTTCCTACTTTAGATGATGGTATAATGTTTTACAAGGTATATGCTTCATCATGTGGATTTGATATTCGTTTGTCTACTACAAAGAAGTCTAAAGATGGTGCTATAGTTTAGAAGTATGTTATGTGTAACCATGAGGGATTTAAGAACACATCTGGTGCATTTTGATAAAAACTTCAGAAAAAATAAAGATGTCGGTTATCTAAGAGGACTTGTTGTATGGCTAGGATTTGTTGAAAAATGTTGGTTCTGATGGTTGCATTATTGGATTATTTGAAGAAAGACATTCACATTCTCTTATTTTGGATACACATAAGAAGTTTATGGATCTAAATAAGAATATGGATCCTTCACACCAAAGTTTTATTCTAACATGTACAAAAGCAAACATTGGACCTATGTAAACCTTTAGGTTATTTAAAGAAGTTGTTGGTGGATATTCCAATATAGGGTGCATAGTAGTTGATTTCAAAAACTTCAATAGAGATCTTGAGTCATATGTTGTTGGTGTTGACGCCCTAATGATGTTGGATAAAATGGGTAAAAGGCGTGAAGTATGCTCTACTTTCATATTTGATTACGAAGTTAACAAGAATGATCAATTGAAATGTCTATTTTAGGCTAGTTAATCCAATCTCAAAAATGAATTTTTCGTTATTTGAGGATGTACATTGTGCATTTGATGCAACATATAGAATTAACATATTAGTTTATTTATTATTTAGTTATGCCATTTTGTTATTTTAGCAGTTACATTCTATAATTTTAGCATTGATAGTTGATTCTTTAGCATTGCCATTGATTGTGTTAACATTGATTTTTTAATAGTGATAGGTGACAATATTAACATTATTGGCATGACAAGTGATTTATTATCATTACTGTGATTGTTTGTAGCATTATCAAAGAAGTTATTAGCATCATTGTTTTTATATTTCAATTTTTTATCTTATCTAATCTGCAGATTGTGTTGGCACTATTGTTGAGATTTCTCTTGGATTGTCTAAATGTTATATACATGATTGCGAAGTATTTTTGAAGCCTGCATTGGGCAAACTTTTTACTACTTTAGATGGTGGTATAAAGTTTTACAAGATGTATGTTTCATCATGTGGATATAATATTCATTTGTCTACTACAAAAATGTTTAAAGATGATATTATAGTTTGGAAGTATGTGTTGTGTAATCGTGATGAGGGATTTAAGAGAACATGTGGTTGTTTAAATTTTGAGAGGGATAGGATGTTGTACTACCACATATTTAATATATATATATATATATATATTTAAATAATAAAAAATTAAATGTAATACTTTCTAAATATGTTATGTCTCGTTTATCGTTGTGCCACATTGGAGGAGAACAAGATTTATTAACGAACCAATTGACACAACAAAAAATTCGCGTTTTAGCGACCGCTTTTTCCGTCGCTAAACAACAAAAATTCATCATTAAATAATTTTAACGACGGACTCAGTCCGTCGTTAATAATCTCAGCGTTAGTCATTTTAACAACAATATTAACGAAGGAAAAACGTTAGCAACGGAATTAGTAACGGATTTTTTCCGTTGTTAACTTATCCGCAAAATCTATCGTTAGAAAAAAAAAATTAATGATGAATTAGTGACGAAATTTTTCCATCATTGAAAAAAAAAACTCAACCAAGCTGAGCCAAGTCCAGGGAACAACTTGAGCCAGGCCATGTGTCACAGGGCGCTTGTAGTGCTTAGGTTAGTAGTGCATCGTGCGGCTAGTAGTCCCCTCTAGACTACGTCCGCCTCACTCTCAAAAGCTTAGATCGCAAAGCTTGATGCACGATGACGACACAATTCACACCCTCCGGTGCTTTTAGTGGTCTCGGCAGAGCAAGCAACACACCATCACGTTTGTTTGAAAAGAATGCTTCATTAATGTAAATTGAATGTACATTATGTCTTGCTAGCAATTACAGCACGCGTTGGTTGGAGAGGGGGTCGCTCCTTGCAACGTTCACTTGTCAGACAAAAGTTCGCTCTCACCCCCTATAATAGGTTTAAGAAAAAAAAAATACTAGTGACAGCATTAGATACAACTAGCTAGAAAATGACAAAAAGGGTCGTGCAAGGCCAAGCCTACAAATATGTACATTACAAGGGAATGACTAGCACTCTAAGCAACAATGGAGCTTTGGGTGGGGCGTTTGGCGGAGGTCCGCCCCGACAGTAAGGTGGTGCTAGTGCTGGCGGCCAGACGGGTGCGGGTGCGGGTGCGGGTGCGGGTGCGGGTGGCCCGGGGTACTGGGGCGCCAGTCACGGGAGCCCGACGGGCCTCGGCAATAAGGGGCCCGTCGTTGCCTATCCCCAAGAATCGGGATAAGGGAATGGACTTGTTCCGATGAATCCTGGGAGAGAGGATAGAATGAGGGCGGCATCCCGTGACACCGTGCCAAGCCATGATTAAATTGTGGAATTCCCATTCATGGAAGAGATTCGTACTCAGGACCTCTAGGATTTCTTTGCACCTCTAACCATGTGGCTAGTAAACATTTATGTTAAAATATAGTAATAATACACACACACACGAAACCTATTTTGAGTGAATTTTTATTTCTAAATTAAATAATTATATATTATTCATTTATTTAAATATCTATGTTAATTTTAATTATTATATGTTTATTATAAAATATAATTATATTATATTATTATTTAATATTAGATTATTTTAATTAATTTTCTCAAATATTAAATATTTATAATTAATAATATTTATAAAAATAAAATTAAATAGATAAAAATTAATAAAATAAAAAATAATAAAAAAAGTCATTAAATAGTTATTTAAAAATAAAAATATATAAAATATTAAAAATAATAAAAATTTATAAGATTATAAAATAAATCTGAAAATGTAAAATAAATAACAATATTAAAAAAATCATATTCTTAATTAATTAGTAATTGAAAAATAAAAAAAATACATAAAATATTAAAAATAGTATGAAATATTAAAAAAATTGAACATGTAAAATAAAAAATCAATAATAATAAAAATATTAATTTTAAATTAGTAATTAATTAGTTATTGATAAATTAAAAATTAAAAATATTAAAAAATAATATAAAATATGAAAAATATTTTAAAAAAATAAAATAAATCCGAAAAAATAAAAATATATTTCAAAGTCATAATTAAGTATTAATTAAAAATTAAAAAAATCAAAATTAATTTGAGCTACACAATTATTCCGTTTTTAACTTAACGATGAAAAAAATCCTCCGTTACACGTCGTATTTTAATTTTTAAATTCTTATTTTTTATTTTAATGACAGAATAACAGCGGATTTTTCCGTCTCTAAGTTAACTACGGAAAATCCATTGTTAGTCCATCATTAAAATAAAAAAAATGAAATTTAAAAATTAAAATACGACGTGTAACGGAGGATTTTTTCGTCGTTAAGTTAGAAACGGAAAAATATGTCCTTAAACAAAAAAAATCTTAATCCATCATTAATATATCGGTATTTTAATAACGGAATATTATCCGTCGCTAAATCGCATTTTTCTTGTGGTGTGATTTCTGAGTTCTATGCTTATCTTTTTGTTGTTCAAGGTGATAATGTAAAGATGTCTTTGTTTTGTAAATTATACGTGAATTCAGAGATGGGCTTTTATCCAGTGATTTTCAAGATAATGTTATGTCAAAGAAGAGTAGGTTATTTTCTAAATTTTATGGGTTCTTTGTACCTAGTGTAGTTGAGGTGCTTCCACTTGATGTTGTGAAAACTAAATATAGTGGAAGTCATTTAAAATCAAGAAGATAGACGGTCGCTGAACGCAAGAAGAAACATTTAAGGACATACTCGAAGTGTAACGAGAAATGTAGTCATGATTCTAGGAATTGTGGTAAATAGTAGATTTTAGACAGATCCTAATATTATTTTTTGTACCGCTAATGCTGATTTTTTTAATGCTAATATAGTTTTTATACCGCTAATAGGTTTTTCTTTAATGCTAATGAGCTTTTTTATAATGCTAATATAGTTTTTTATACTGCTAGTATAATTTTCTGTAATGCTAATTGACAAACAGGATTTTCACCCTACTCTCGAGCATAATTCCATTATTTAGGATGTTCTTTTACCTTATTTTCCGCCTTAAATGTCGTTTTATCTTTAAGTTATTTAATAAATGCGTTTGACACATTCACTCGCGTTTTAGGTCAAATCGAGCAGGTCGAGCCTCCAAGGAGCAAGATGAGGTGCGACCCGGGTACAAATGTGGCGCGAGTGCGTGTGCAAATAGAGGGCATAAAAGCCCGTTGCACGGCGCGACCTGCGTCGGGATGAAAAGGCGCGTCCAGCTCGATCACGCCACCTGGCACGACCCGAGTATTAACATAGAAGGCGCGATCCGCGCACAGGGTAGACACGACCGAGCGTTGATTCAGAGGCCCGAAAAGTATGCTATGAGGCACGGCCCGACTCGTAAGGTTGAGGCGCGACTGAGCCCGTGTCACGCCTCCCTGCCCTATTCTGGATTTTCGTCTTTTATTTTGATTGTTTGCTTTAAGTTTAATCCCCGAAAATATGGGAGTATAAATACGAATTCTTGTTCAAATTTTTAGGGCAAGCCTCACTTTATCCCCAAAAATAGACACTTAGGCATTTTAGGAGCTTTGTGGAAGAATTTGGGTGCTTGGAAGAGATTTTATACAAGGAAGTTGAAGTTTTTGAAGATTTTTAATATTATTCGGGTTTACTCTATACCTTATCTATGTTCTTTATTTTTCTTGTTGATTTTTGTTTCTTCCAATTTCAAGCATGAGTAGCTAAATTTCCATAGTTCTAGGGTGATGTAAAATTGGCATTGGGTATTTGATTTTTGGTGTGAATTCATGCTTCTATCATCTCCCTATTATTCATAAGTCAATGTTTTGAATTTTATCTTACTCTGGGTTGGCCACCTAGGGCAAGATTTTGTGTTGAATTATCTTTGAGAAAAGTAATTTAGCATGAGTAATTGATTTATGATCCCAATTTGGTATTATAACGAGAGTTTAATGTCTAATTATTTTTGGTGATTGATTGAGATTAATTTGGTAAAATTTGAATTTATTCCTAGAGATAGGAGAATTCTTGTTTGTCCAATTATATTCTAGAAGCTCGAGAGAATTCTAGGATTAGTTATGATGAAATCACATGAGTGGATGTAGCATGGTTCATGTCCAATTATCTATACCTATGTTGATGAGCATTACCCTAGAACCTCTTTCTATTTGCTAGTTAATCCCCTTATTTCATTTGTCTTAAAATTTCTCATTATAATTGAGCTCGTGAGTTTGTTTTTTTTTTCATGTTTAGAATAGAAAATCCTCAAAACATATCCATCAGTTTAACTTGTAGAACAGCATGAAATTGGTGTTTGTGTAGCTTGAATTGCCTTAACTCCTTGTGTTCGATTCGATTCCGTGTACTACAAGATTGTACGCTTGCAATATGGGATTGGCATTTTAAAACTTGTGTGGTATATTGTGTTTGTTAAGAAGAGAAAAGAAAATTTTCTCATCACTAATGAAGTTTTTGATAATGCTAATAAGAACTATTTTAATGATGATATATATTTTTTTACAATGCATACAATGTTATTATGGTGTTAGCATTAAATTTAGTACCGAATTGACAAAATATTATGTCATTCACAAAAGCACATGATAATGTGTGTCAATTAATACAAAATATTTTTCACTAATACTAGAAATGATAAAAATGAATGTTTATATTATATGTAATACAAAACGTTGAACCACATCAATTCAAATAACTTTTTTCATGTCTTGCTTCATTCTTGTATGACCGACTACAATTTTCCCTTCTAAACATGATCGTTGGTGAAACTCAGGATCCTTTGGATGTGTGTTGATTGACTAAAATATTTTAATTAAAATGATCCCATATCCCATTGCATGCTAAATCGGATCTAAATCTCATGCGCAGTGGAAAATAGAGATTATTGGGTTACCTTGCAATTGGATTAAAATGTTGAGATGTAGATGATTAAATCTACAACTCCTTTGATCTTCATGTAATTTACTCCATGATCATCTGTTGTATGACCCAATCTCGATTCAGACGTCGTGTGGGCGATGATCCTCTAGATCTTGTAAAAGCTTGAAGATGAATAACCCTCACAATAGAATTTTCGATAATTTCTTTATTTTGGGGGAGGAATTTTGAAAATTACACCTTAGTGGCTATGGTTTTTACTCTCTCTTCATAAGGTATATATATAGAGCTACAACACGGATCTAGAAGAAAATTAGGATTGAGCCTCCAATGGGCCTTAAGCTCTCATGTCTAGCCCATACTTAACTTAAGCCCATTAACATTAATGCAATCCACTAAAGAATTAATATTGCACTACCACCCTAATTCCATATTTATGGATATGATTTCTTCAACTCAATTAATTCCCCATGTTTAAGATATTGAATGTCCATTAATTAAATCGAGTATACTGACAACTCAATTTAATTAATTACTTATCCGTGAGCCGTACCATTCAACCTTTATAATCATTTTGGATTAAAAAATAATCCACTTGCAAGATTTTACATGATAATCATTTTTGAGCTCCTCAGAGGACATCATCAACTCGACGCACCGAGACATAGTTTCCTAAAATTTAACATAATGCCTAAAATTTAATAATGCTAAAACAAAATCATATGTTATACTAAATTTAGAGAAATAAATGATACTACTAATTAATTAATTAATTAGCAAATGTTAACAACACTATTTAACATAATGGTTCAAAAGCTAACATAGGTATATGAATAATATCCGTACTAGGTCAACATTATTCATAGAGACCCATGAGAAGCATTCAATCTCATATTGCATCTTATGGATTTCTTTTGTATGTATACATTTATGCATGATTGTGTGGTGAAGAAGAATCTTTGCTTAGTGTTCAAGTTTCGCATCCCTGATGATCTAAACATCCACAACTGATGAACTGCTGTATTCATTAGCGAACGATAATTCTAAGATAACAAACTTCTAACAACGTTGTTCATGGTTGGTTTATAATGTTACTAACAAGTTTTTTGCTATTGTTGATATGAGTTATGATAATATTAAAATAAGCTATGACAATGCTAAAACTTGTGGATGATAATGCTAATACAACAAAATATACAGGTAAATCAGATAGTGCAACATCGTTGTTCATGGGCTAAGTTTTACATGTTCCTACATGTTTTTTTATGCTAATAAATTAAACAAAATGAAACTGTTAAATCATCATAAAACAATGCTAACAGATTCGTTCAAGATTAGGTTTATATGTTTCAGCAAATATTGTTATGTCAACAAAAAAAACTGCTAAATCATCACGAAAGGTTGGTTTATAATGTTCGTGCAAGGTTTTCATGCTAATGCTAATAAGAGCAATGATAATGCTAAAATGAGTTGTGACAGTGCTAAAACTTGTGAACGATAATACTAATATTAAAAAATATACAACTAAATCATACAGTGTCAACAATTTTGTTCATGAGCTAGGTTTTACATATTCTTACAAGTTTCCAGATGCTAACAAAATAAAATGAAACTGTTAATTCATCATGAAATAGTGTTAACAGAGTTCGTTCATGATTAGATTTTATATGTTCCAACAAGTATTGTTATGCTAACAAAACAAAAGGAAACTTTTAAATTATCATGAAAGAATGCTAAATTATTTTTTTAAACGAAAAAAAAAATTGCAACAAAATATGGAAAAAAAATTAAACTAAATATTACATTGTTTTTTCATCTTTTCTGATTTCGAGATTTAATCTTTCATTGTTGAAGATGGAGATTGTGAATCAATGGAATCTTGTTCCTCCAATAATGATTCTAGAATCGGATTCATTATCTTCATCTTCACTATTTGACAAATGACATAATTTCTTCTTCGATTCATCTCATCCAGTCCTTCCTCTTCATACGGGTTCTCTAAAGATTTGTAGATCTCATGGCTCCTAAAGAGAAAAGAAACAGAGATGGGTGAATTGAGAAAGAGATCACTCAAACTAACGAGAAAGAAAGATAGAGAGCAAATATCGCATATATTTATTAAATTACAAAAATAACCTCACAACCCTAAAAATTGTCAAATATAACAAAATTACCACCGAAAATTTGAGGCAATCTAGGCCATCAAAATCATCAGAATCTATTATTGAGATTGGTTCCTTGTTCTCACATCAGGATTGGTCTCCTTTGGAACCACTCCACACACACACACAGAAAATCGAGTTTTGTTATCCTACACACCTTATTAGACTATATGTGGAAGTCACGTCAGTAGTTTTTAATATTTTTCTTGGTCTAGTTTTATTTAATAATTAATAATTATGATTCATTCCATCCAATTAGGAGTTATAATTATTTTTCAGATTTTAATTCATATTTTTAGTTAATAGTTAACTTTTAGAGTTAATTATTCCATAATTATGGTATATAATTTTTAAAATATTCAATTTTTAGCAATAAATGCTAATTATGATTAATTTCATTATAATCATTTTATTTTTATAATAAAACTTAGTAAGATGGACACCACATAATTGAGAAATGGGATCACCTATTGCAAATCATGTTGCATTCTCTGTTGCAATTCTTTAATATTTTTTCAAAAAAGATAATTTTTTTTAAAATTTATTATGATTTATTTTAATTTAAATTTTTTATTTAGGGTTCATCATTCCCCAATTAGATTATATTTAAAAAATAAAAAATAAATTAAAAAAACATAATTATGCAACACCAAATGTTATTTGTATTGTATTTTAAATAATGTGTTGTTAAGGCACCAATTTGTTGCAAATTTGTTCTCCATCGCAGCGGCAAATGGGGCGGCATTTTGAGGGATTTGAGAGAGTTCCTCGATGGCAAACTTAATATTTTTTTTGTATTATATTTTGTTTATTGTTTTATTTTGTATTTTGTGTATGTTATTTGTATTGTATTTTAAATAATGTGCTGTAATTAATATTAAAATTTATTATATATGATAAATTTAATTAAATACAAATGTTGATACATAAAATTAAATTAGATAAAAATTAGACCAACAATAAAAAAAAACTAAAATAAATAAAATTACACCAACAATAAAACTACATAAAAATACTAAAATAGATAAAAGTACATTAAATAAAAACATAAAAATACACATAAAATAAAATAAAAACATACAAATATTTTCCTAATAATACATAAAAATACTAAAATAGATAAAAGTACATTAAATACAAACATAAAAATACGCATAAAATAAAATAAAAATATACAAATATTTTCCTAATAATCTAAAAGGCCACTTATGCTCCCTCTAAGATCAAGGAAATTCCCAAACATAGTTGTAGAGGTCATAAAATCTCTACAATTAATCGTACTTCGAGTTTGGACTTCGACGATCTACAAGATAAAGAAAACACGTGAAGCCGAAGGACCGTCGGGGGGTTGATGATCGAACGGACTCCGACGCACAAGTCAGAATCGAATTAATTAAAGATAAAATGAATAATTTGCGGAATTATAAGAGCTATTTTGTAAAAGAGGGGGGGTCGAGCTTCGCGGTTACGGAGCCTTATGTATGGCTTGCTTGCGGAGCTGTGCGATGAGTGTCTATGATTTGATTGAAGTTGCGAGTGTTGTGTGTATAGTGTGTATAATTGCCTTCTTGCTACTGTTTATGAAGAGCACACACACACATATATATATACACACACTGGTGAGATACTAACTGAATCCTGATATTTTAGGGATTCTCTCTTATCCTTATTAAGGTTTTTGACGGGGTCTTGATTATCTTCAATGGACACTTCGACCCAGTCTTCTCCTTGAGTCTGCTCGATCATGGACTCTTGCTTTAGACCTTGGGACTTCGAGGAATAAGGTGTCGACCTCGAGGTATGGACCTCGAGAGGTGGGCTTCGAGGTGCGGACCTCGAAATATTTGATCACGAGGCGACAATCTTAGTTGGTTCTTTAAACCTTCAAGTAGCCGTGGGCCTAGCCTTTAGGCCTATGCAAAAATAAGGCCTCTACAATAGTAAAGCTGCTAGAGTTGGCTTGTTCTACTTCTCTCCATTTCTATAAAATTTGTTATTGTTGCGAGCAGAAGTATTCACGTCGATTTGGTTCAGCAATCATGTCCAAGTTGAGCATCAATATGTTGTCTTCTTTCTTGTTCTCCGAACTTGCTAGAGGAGTTGCTCCTCTTGCACATTATGTCATTGGTGGAAAAGAATATAATATGGGCTACTATCTAACTGATGGCATCTACTCCAAATGGACAACTTTTGTGCAATCTATTCAATCACCAAGTGGTCCCAAAAAATCATATTTTGTGAAGAAACAAGAAGCATGTATAAAGGATGTCGGACGTGCATTTGGTGTTCTCCAAAGTTAATTTACAATTGTGGCAAATCCAGTACGTTCGTAGAGCAAAAGCAATTTGTGCAATATTATGACTGCTTGCATTATAATGCACAATATGATAATCGAGGATGAACGAGATCTTGATGCACCAATTAAAGAAGCAAGGGATGTGCCACCACCAGATGTTGGATTTGTTGTTGATGAAAATGCTCAATTTCAAAATTTTCTTGCTTGGTTTAGAAAAATGCAAGATGTAGAAGTACATTTCTCACTTCGAAATGCATTAATTGATCATTTGTGGGATGAATATTCTAATTCGGAGAATTAGAATATATTACCATGTGACTTTATGTTTGTTATGTAATATTTTAATGAATTGTATTTTTATTTTATATTAATTCAAATATATTTGTTAAAAAAATATTTTCATAATTATTATGAAAAGTTGAATTTAAATATAGATATCCGAAATTTCATAAATCATTATATGTTATCAATTATAAAATAATAATTGTAAATGAAATATATAAAAAGAATATTCTAGAATATTCTCTTTTGGTGTAGAATTATAGTGCAAACTGTTGGAGATGAAATTGAGAATCTATTACATTTTAGTGATAGTGATGGTGTATTATAGTGCAGACTGTTGGAGATGGCCTAAGGTGAGTAGGCTAACATATATATGTGTGTGTGAGTTCCATGACCATATATAGTAATATCCCCATGGGTTGTCCGATTACACATTATTATGTGTTGTTGTACACTCCCTCTTTGCAATATCAAATTATAAGTTTTCGTTTTGTCTTGAATTTTAATTTATAGTGTGCTTTAATTTAATTTTACGATAATTATTTTTGAGTTCATTCTACCCAATTAGAATATATAATTATTTTTTTAGTATTTATTTTTCTAATTTTTAATTAATAATTGATTGTTATATTGCATAATTATAATTTATAATTTTTTAATTCATTTTTTTGTGAAAAATATTGATTAGGATTTGAAGTTACATAAACTGTGCGGTCATGTTCATAATCATGTACGTGTACATTGTTGTGAACATTCAAGGTAAGAATATAAAAACTGAAAGCAAGTAAAGAACACGAGGTTGATAACCCTGTTCGATCAACTGATCTACGTCAGGGGAACTTCTCAAATCTGTGAGAAACAGTTCATTACTCCGTTGAGAGGTTACAAAGGCTATTACACGAAGACTCCCGTCACTCGATCGACCCCTTTCCTACCCTAGATAACCTCTTTCGTTGAATTGAATTGCGAGCTCCCCTCAGAACCTAGAATCCCTCTAGTTCCCACAATAAATCTCTCCCGAGACTCCTCTAAGTGTGTATGAAATTGAGTTTCAAACACAGACTAGAAACACAATGATCACACGGATCAAACCTAGTCTACCCGAATACTATATGCTTCGAATATAAAGTCTTTTGTACTCTCTACCCTTTGTGTATTCATAAAACTCGTGTCATCTAATCTAGTCTGATTCCCAGGCTATTTATAAACAACAACTATAGCCTTAACAAGGTAATCAGAAGTCCTACTTTGACTAGATTTCAACAAGGAAACTTTTTCCTTAATTAAGTCGGACTTTCCTAGTTTAGATGTCTTCCTTGAATAGAACTCCTTCTTTCCTTCTTGATCTTCATCACGAACAAGGCAACTTCTATTCTGAAACGTCCATATTGAATCTGCAGCTCCAGCTTCTTCTTTGATTCTAGCATGATACGTCTCTTGTAAACTCTCTGGACAACCATGTATATGATCATGTTCACGAACATGATTAAGTACATGTCTTGATCTTCAATCAGATTGGCAGCGGAATGTTCACAGTAATGTCCAGAATATATTATTCGAACATGAATAAGCAAAACCTTTTATGTTCTTTTGATATTGCCATATTGCCATACAGATTATAACAATCTCGAACACTTAAGTGTAGATGGCACTAACAGGATTGATTATATATTATAACTATTTTTTATATAATAACTATTATTAAACTCATAATTACATAGTGAATGCGGAATGTCATTTGAATTTTTTATTTTTATTTTTCAATCGATTTCTTTTGTAAATAGCATAATATCCTATGGGCATTTGATGATGTCACTAATAAATAAGTGGACAATAATGATATATTATTGGGATTTTGGATTATATTGGTCCCGAGCGAGTCTGAATCAGTTTAGAGGGGGTGAATAAACTGACTCCAATTCTTAACAACAAATGCGGAATAGATAGGGCCCTTGACTCGCGTGAAAATTATCCATGCACTTAATCGGTTGAGAGAGTCTGTTGACTTAAAGTGCAACTTGTGTGATATATGTGTACAGTTAAGCAATGCAACTGAAAGCAATAAGTTGAGCACACACAAGCAGTTTATAGAGGTTCGAAGCTTAAACTTCTAGGTCCTCTCTTCCTTACTGAAAAGGGAAATTCACTATGTAATGGTAAAGTTTCTTTATTACAATTACACAATGAAGACAAGTGTTAAACCTGGCTAACGGCAACTTTACGAGTCACGGCCTCCTTTTCAACTGGTGCTGTCCCGGAAATGGTAGTTCCAACAAATGCGGTCTCCTTAGCCGGTGTCGACAAACTCACATTTGTGATCCCCAACTGCTCGCTGGAGAGATAAGGTGCTATTGTTCGTCTTTTCAAAGTTTTAGATCTCTTTCGATCTTCAAGAGTACAGTTTTAAAACTGGTGTCAACTGATGTGCTCCTTAAACTTGAACTGGGTAGTTGATCGGTGTATATCTTCAAATTGAGAGGCTTGCTCTGGCTGGACTTCTTCAATAGCTGGCAGTATGATGAGCGTTTGGCTTCTCCTTCTTAGTTGGGACTTTTTACTACAGATGATTTGCACTTAATCTGAATATTGTTCTTTTCGATGAGAGCGAAAAGTATTTCAGCGGAAAAATCTCTTTTTTAGCAAAAGTATTTCACAAGTTGAATCACCCATCTTTTATAGAGCAGTGAGCTTATGACCATTTGTGAATCAATGAATGATCATAAATGATTCATTGATTTTTAAAGTCGTTGAGAGGCTTTTTGTTGAAGTAGTTGTTGCATTGTTGCTTGATCTCTGACAAGCTTTCACTTCAAGATCTTGGTTTGCATTAATTTCAAGATCCTTGTGTCGACAATTCTGGAAAATTTGAATTCCAGTTTTAGCAACTCTCTTGAGTGTCAGTTCTGAGCTGACAGTTGTGATCTCCAGAACTGATGTCTCTTCAGCTGACATTCTGAACTGACGTAACTTCAGCTGGGATTCTGAACTGGTGTTTCTTCAGCTGACATGTCTTCAGTTGGAATTATGAGCTGATATCTCATCAGCTAGAATGCTGAACTGGTATCTTCAACTGGAATTCTGAACTGACATTTCTTCAGTTGGAATCCTGAACTGGAATTTCTTCAGTTGGGATTCTGAACTGGCCTTTCTTCAGCTGGAATTCTGAACTGGTATTTCATCAGCTGGAATTCTGAACTGGCCTTTCTTCAGCTGGTACTCTGAGCTGACACTTTCTTCAGCGAGTACTCTGAGATGGCACTTTCTTCAGCTGGTACTCTGACCTGACACTTTCTTCAGCTTTACAGATCATGAACTACAGACTGAAATGCTTCAATCGACATATATACCATTTTGACCCTGATGGTCAGTTGGTACCTTGGACTTGTCAGTTCTACTGTTCTGACAACGTGCATCTTCAGTTTCCTTGACTTGCTAAGGCCAACTTCAATGCTGGACTAAAACACCAATTTGGTGCAGAAATTCACTCCAATTTTATCCCAAATCCGGCTCCAAATTGGTGCAACACCAAATCCTACCCCAAATTAGTCATGTCCCAAATTTGGGGCAGAATTTGGTGCTGCACCAAATTGGTGCTAATGGGTCCCACAACATTTAATGAATTATTTTATTATTTAAAATTATTATTAAATAGATTATTTAATAAATTTAATTTAATTTATAAATTATATATTCACTTAATTTAAATTATAAATCATCTAAATAAATAAATAATTTCAATAAAAGTACAATTAATTAATTTCAATAAAAGCACAATCAATAAAAGCAACAATGTTATAATATTACAATCGAGTAAGTATTATTTAAATTAGTAGCTTGCTTACTAATTCTGAGTATTGAGGTCAAAATATATGTATTTTTATAAGTGTTGTAGTCTTGTAATATTTTCGCCAATTGTAAGCGTTTGATGATCATTTAAAGTACTTTTATTATTCCAAGCACATTATATGTTATAATTTTTTAATAGTATATAATTTTTTAATAGTATATTTTTTTGAAAGTATATAATTAAAAGCAATTAGTTTTGGATAATTATCATTTAAAAAATAAATAAATCATTAAGCATATTCATATTTCAATTATAAAACAAAATGGAATCTTTAAGAGAATATTCTTATTTGGTGTAAAATTTAGTGCAGAGCATTGGAGCTGCAAAAAAATTTAGTGCTACACCAAATAGGTGCTTAGCATTGGAGATGCTCTAACTGATTTAACAATCAGGCTTCTGCTTTCTTTTGTTTCCAGTTCTTGACTGGTCTTGATCTGCTTTTTTTCTTCTTTAGATTGATCATCATTTGGCTTTGTTTAGCTCAATTTTTTGTTTGATCAATCACAGTTTTCTGCTTGATTTTTCTTTCAGTTTTTCAAATCATTTTGGCATATTTTAACATTTCATCAAAATCACGGTAGGGATTGCTTTTGATAGTTCACTCTGGATAGTTTTTCCTAACAGATTATATATTGTTTATAAATATAATTAAGAATTGCATGTACTATTATGTCGGTTAATTGGGTAGAGTACATCATCGAAAAGCTTTTGGAAAATATATATTTGGGCATCTGTAAAAAAAATACACAATCCATCTTTATGAATCAGTGCTAAATTGGTCATTTTTCTTTAAAATTACTTAGAAATGTAAATTTGTAGAATCTTAGTCGGCATGATCTTAATAATTATATATTTATAATACAAATACATCTGCAGGAAATAATGTCATGTATAAATATTAAAAGATTGTGACAGCAGGAGTAACCTTATTTATTAGCATCTTTAAATAATATATATGGTCCCAGCATAAATAACTTCGGTTTGAGACAACAAGGTCCTCAATTCTTGTAGTCGGGATGTGAGACTTTTAGAGCAACTCCATCGTAATAATTAATAATTGTACTCTGAATTTTCATGTACAGATATTAATATGATAATCTCAAATAATTTTATTTAAATAAATATATATGTCTAGTGTCTGCACCCATTAACATTGAGAACCTGTGGCTAACTTTATATTTAGGCAAAATACATTTTTCTGATCTCGAACCTTTTTCAGTTTTAATTCGTTAAATCCTTAAATGTTTTTTGTATTTTAATAATATTCATATGAACTATATTATATTACGTCTTTAATTTATACTTCTATAAATCAACTTAGTTTTATTTATCAAACCCTACACAGAAAAGTACGAATTAAATGTGTGTGTGCATTAGTAAAAGGTACAATGACGGCTTTTATATTATTAATTTTTTAATGTAAGGTTTGTTAAAAAAAAAAGTTTAATTACTGAATTTATAAAATATATATAATTTAAGGAGCTTAATGATAACCAAAAAAAAAATACAAAAATCCAAGGCTACTATAATGAATCAAATTAAACTGTTGAAAGTTTTATTTCTTCCATTTTTGTTTTATAACATCCTACACGAGTTAGACGTTACATTTTCTGAAATTTACCATTCATATAAATCTATCCTACATGGTCAAATATTCTATTTAAGGCAAATTAAGTAAATAGGAGTATATCGTCAAACGTCCCTAAAGGATACATTTATATCTATATTCTATATATCCATGGGGGGTGGTTCTAGAGAGAACTATATCCCGTGTGAAAATTAGGAATCAATTTTTATCATCCAATCTCCTTATATCAACGACTCAGATTTAAAATTTGATACGGTGGCATTATCGTAATAATATCAAGGGGTTGCCCCTGAATCTTACTAAGGGTAAAATCGGAAATTTTAAAAATATATGAATACTCAGAATTTATGGTTTTAGCATTGTCATTTCCTATTTTAGCATTGTCATAGTTTTTTTAGCATTGTCATGACTCTTTTTTAGCATTAGCATAAAAAATGTCATCGGCATTGTAAAAAAACCATGAACAAACACTGTTACATGTTGTTGAATTATCAATATAGTGCAACCACTATTTAATCTCTCATTTTTAGCATTATCATAACCATTTTATCAACATTGTGATAAAAAAAAAAAAAACTTGTCATGACCATTGCAAACCAACGAATGTGATTTGTGGTACTTAGTATTATTGTTAACTGTATTTGCATTATCATATTTCATTTTAGCATTATTATTAAATTATAAAATATAATCATGAACAAATGTCATTACAGTTTTATTGAATTAACAATGTCATAAATCCCACCTTAGCATTATTTTATGATGATTTGGTAGCTTCATTTTTTTTTTTTGTAAACCTACAATTGTTGTCAATTTGTGATTTATCTGCACATTTTCTTACTTTTTAGCACTATTTTTTAGAGTTTTAGCACTGTCATCTCTCATTTTAGCATTATGATAACACTTTATTTACCATTATCATAAATTATCTTAGAATTATATTTGACACTATTGTTCATTACTTTTATCATGTTAATAACTAAATTTAATACATTATCATTAAAGTAAAGGACTTATTAGCAGTATAAAGAACTATATTAGCAGCAGTATAGACACTCTTATTAGCATTATCAAACTCTTTATTAACAATGCAAAAAAGAATATCAACTATGTGTATAGCATTACATAAAAGAATATTAGTAGCATTAATAAAAAATGAGTATGAGAAGTACAAAAAAAAAAATTGTATCTACTTCTTCCCGCAGTTCCTAGGATCATGACTGTATTTTTTGTTACACTTCTTGCAGGTCCTTAAAGGTTTCTTTTTTGCATTCGGCGTTCGCATCTTCTTTTGATTTTATACGACTTCCACTATCTTTAGTCTTCACACAGTCATGTGGAAGCACCTCAACTTCTTTAGGTGCAGACAACCCACAAAATTCATAAAATAATCCATATAGTCCTTGAATTTCTCAAGAACCCAGGAATAAGATTCAACATCCTCACCCGACATTAAAGCAGCTCCAAAGGTGACAAGCCTCCCATGATTGTCTTTTCCAGTAAAAGGGTGCAAAAATCATTGAATACCTACCAACATATAAAAAACCACAAATATTTATTATTATAATGTCTTTCTCATCATAAACAAAAGACTACAAATGCTGACATTGTCACCTACCAAATATTCAAACATCAACTACCAATGCTAAAAAAGAAAATGGAAGTGCTAAAACTTCAACTACCAGTGCTAAAACTTCATATATGAAAATATTAAAATTACAGAATGACAATCTAAATAATAAGTAAACTAACATGTTAGTCATATATGTTGCATCAAATGACACAACATACCCAAATAATGAAAAATTCATTCTTGATATTGGATCAGCCCAAAACAGACATCTCAAATGATCATTTCTTATTAACTTCACAATCAAATGTAAAAGCAAAGCATAATTTAGAATAAAACTTTGATGTGAAGGGTCTATATTCCTATTCAGATTCATAAACTCTTTGTGTGTATCAAAAACAAGAGAATGTGAATGTATTTCTTCAAATAGTCCAACAGTGTACCCATCAGAACCAATATACTTCAACTCTATCCTAGCCATATATCAAGTTCTCTTAGACACATGACATCTTTTTTTCTTCGATGTTTCACCAAAATCAACCGATGTAAACTTAAGTCCCTCGCGGTTACACACAACATACTTCCAACCTATAGTACCATCTTTAGACCTCTTTGTAGTAGACAAACGAATATCAAATCCACATGATGAAGCATAAACCCTGTAAAAGGTTAATACCAGCATCCAAAGTAAGAAAAATTTTGCCTACTGCTGGCTTCAAAGATGGTTCACATTTAGATGTGTAAAATTCAGAAAATCCAGGAGAAAACTCCAAAATGGAGCCAACGCAATTTGCACATAAAAAATATACAACTAATCACGTTAATGCTAAAAATATATATTCTTCGATCATGATAAAAATGGTCACAATAGTGCTAAAACTAATCTACGGCAGTGCTAAAACCTGTAATAGTAGTGCTAATACAGTGTTCCTCATACAAATACTCTCGTTAATACTCATTTGTTTTTATAATGCTCATAACTAGTTTCATAATATTAATAATGTCTCTAATTCTAATAAATCATGTTGTGATGCTAACAAATCTGCAGAGATACACTAATCTGCATAACTGTAAACACATGTTGATCGTGAAAATTCAAAAGTTCAACTTAATCAACTTCATCGACATTATCAAATAAATCTAAAATAAAATGGATAAAAAAATCTCAGGAAAGTACAACACTCTTATTTTTACCCGACGTCTTTATCCAAGAACAACGAACAAAAAAAACTCACAAAAAGAACACCTACATGGGGAGAGAGAGAGAGAGAGAGAGAGAGAGAGAGAGAGAGAGAGAGAGAGAGAGAGAACTTATGAGAAGCTTAAAGAAGACAAAAGAGACGGGGGAGAGAGAGAGAGCTTATGAGAATGAGAAATAGAGAAAAACCAGAGAGAGAAAACTTACGAGAAAGAGAAAGAGAAGAAGCTCACATGTTCTAATTAGAATTATCAAATTACATAAATGACATCACAACCCTAAAATTTATCAAAAATTACAAGATTGCCACCGAAAATTTGAAGCAATCTAGACCGCTCAAATCAACTAGATTTATGGATGATATTGGTTCTCTGTTCTCACATGGGGCTTTAGTTCTTACTTGATCCATTATAACACACTCAAAAGAAATCATTTTTCCCGCTCAATGCAGCAACCTACTTTGGACAATTCAATCTATCATATGCAATTAGCAGCAATTATGGGAATTTAATTTATGATATACAAAGCCTATTGAAGATTCAATTATGTATTAAAAAGCTTCCCATATTTTACATTATATATATATATATATATACAATATTGATAATGTCATGCTACGGAAATTAAATTTTCTTAAAAGAGAAAATATTTATTAAATATCTAATACTTTTATGAGAACATATTTTTAGTCGAATTGAATGTTTCTATAACTTATTTTAATGTAATAGAATATATAAACACTTCAATATTATATATTAATTGGTTCTATAATTGTGTAATCAATTTAATATAGACGATAATTATGGAATCAATTCTCACCAATTAATTCTAATCATTCTATCATTACATAATTACTAATATTAATTAATACAATGTAAATATTATAAGATTTAATTGAGGGTATAAAGATTGTCATATATCATAACATCTAATTATGGTACTTATCCATGCAATTGATTTTGCTAGGATTATTAATTTAATTATGATAATGATCGTCCATATCAATTTAATTAGAATATAAAAAATTATTTAATTATTGTAATAGATTATTAATTTAATCAGGTAATATATGTAGAAGATGCCATTTTATTTACTTGTTTATGTTAATAGAACGCATAAATTGAGATTTAATCAACGCATTTGAATACAATAAAAATTTATATGTTTTAAATAGTAATTAGCCATTTAATTATAGAATCAACTTTAATTGGTTGAATTTTAAAATCACGCGTATGGGATCTTTTTTTAGAGGGATTGAATTTCCTCTATAAATATGATTGGAATTCTCAATTTTGATATTGTATTCTTCCTTTGCATATCTAACTTATGTTGAAAGCTTGAAATTGTATCATTTTTTTTTTTGCTTTACATATAACATATATTGTTGTTGTTGATATTATTTATTAATTATTTTTTCCGTTTTCTTTTTTCGTATGATCTATTTTTGCAGCTTGGCATCACATGATTCAATATATATAGGATTTGAGGTGAAGGCGAGTCAAATAACAGTCAATTGGAGAAGCAAGATAAATCATATATTATTATTATTTTAGGTTAAATGTAAGCTCGAAAATCAAGTTGGGATTGATCACTGATGTGGCACCTAAAATCGAGAAATATAGAAGTATTGAGGACACTTATAATGATTATTATCTTAAGGTATATGTGTGGCCTTTAGATTATTGGTGTTTTTGCTTATAAATACTTGAATGTATGTATGTATGTGTTAAATTTCTATTAACTTTGAGGTTTTTTGTTTAATTTTTGGGTGTATCAACTTTGATATTATTACACACATAAACACAAAATACGACAACAAATATTAAATTCAACTGCCATTCTTTGAAGAATTTACATGAGTCAACACCATCATGTTTGATTTCACATTTTCCTTGAAGATTAATTATTTTTGTAATTAAATGAATAATTATAAATATTATTATATTTTTAATTACAAAATAAATTATACGTGTCTTACCCGTATATTTTAAGTAACTGGTTTTTTAACTCACACACCCGACATGTTTACTATTTACTATTTAGTAGTCTAATAATTTTAATTATTTTTTTTTAGGTTGGAAAAAAAAAAAAGGATAGATGGGTGAGAGACCTCTCCTCCATTTTCAAATCTCCAATGTCATTCTCCTCCATTTCAAATCTCCTGTGGAATTTTATTTTTTTTTATCATGATTGTATGTAATTTAAAAATTTTATTTAGGTTCATCCTTCCCAATCGGGGTATATTTAAAAAAAATAGTTATTGCACATGAAATATGACATGGAGGTTGCAACATAGGGAATCTCTGATCCACCTCTCTTAATTTCTATGAGAATTCTTATTTAACTTTTTTTAATTAGATGACTAGGGAACCCGTCTACCCAATGTGAACGTTATCGTGTGCCTAATGAGAGAGAGAGAGAGAGAGAGAGAGAGAGAGAGAGAGAGAGAGAGAGAGAGAGACGTATTTATTGGCCAACCCGCGTGGAGAAAATTGTAGCTGATAGCTTCCTATATATCTAACACAACTACGGGCTACGGCAGAAAATCGTGCATTCAGTGAAGGAATTTAATTATTCTCATAAAGTAGTTATCATTTTCTAGATTTGAAACGAGGATGAAATTGTGAGTAAAGGAGGTTGTTAAACCCTAACATAATTAGATTGATGATATGTATGTTATCACATGCATGCATATATGCGAATTACTCTTCTAGATCTTTTTTTTTTTCTAGATTACTGAAATTGATCCGTACCCACACCATGGAAAAAAATATGGGAGAGATTCTCAATTTTGCTCGACTTATTAGATGTTTATATAGCATGGAACAAAAAATCATAATTGAAAAGTATAACATATATTGGTTGATTACAGATAACTAAAATATATTGTCATAATATGGGTCTTCTCTATAGACTATATATATATATATATATATATATATATAATGACTCAATCTTTGCGAGCATCAGCATGTACACAATTAGTTTGTTTTATTCATATTTGATATATGTCTCTAGCTGAACTTAATTAGGTCGTCCCTAGCTTGAACCTCAGCTCTACGAGTAATACAATATATATATATATATATATATATGTATGTATGTATATTGGTATATTGGTCAATTGGGTTGAGAGCAAGTCCGGACATCTTTATCATTATACACTCGAAAGGGTTTGATTATAAGTATACCCAACTTTTATATATATATACACACACACTTAATAGTAATGAATTAAATTCCCAACATTTCATTTTCTCCATAATTCTACTTCCATCAAATTTTATGACAACTGAAAGTTGACTCAGTGATGAAAATATTATTAAGGATTGAAAGAAGACTATTTGTTGAGTCAACTTTCAATCGCTCGAAAATTAATTTGATTTATACAATTGTGAAGAAAATGAAACATTGAAGCTAAAATTGCTATTAAATATAGGCTGTAGTATAATAATTATAAGTTGCAAGCGTTTGGTATTGAGTATAATTAACACAATAATTAATAATATTACTTAGGTAAACTTCTTGTAAGTAGGTGATCGATCATCAGTAAATACGTACAAACTGGTGGTTTGTTTTACAACACGAGATATTAAATGTAGTACTTGTACGTGGTCTTTCAAGTATTACTACACAAGCCAGTCATTTAAAGGAAATAAATTAAAAAAAATGGTGGCTTAATTTTGCGTTGGATTAGCCCTAAAATAAAAAACTGTGGATGTAGTAAGAAGCATTTATATTCATAAAGCATATATATATATATGTTGCTATTTGTCCAAATGTATAATGTATGGTCCCTCTCGATTCAAAAGTTATCAGCATGTTTTCTCCCAATCAGATGGTCGAAGAACATGAATGTCACTGTTTAATTTATCCGGCCATGCACCATAATAATAATAATAATAATAATAATAATAATAATAATAATATAGTAGTTGTTGTCGTCGTCGTTGTTTATTATTAAAACTCATGATTCATTAATAGCTCTCGTATGTTGAAGTTATAAATTAGCTTTTTGCTCCATAGGTGAGTCTAGAGAATATTACTTCTCTCGCCAATTACGCTTATAATTTATGTTCAATTTTTGTGTGAATTGAAGTTATTGCGCTAGACTTGCAATTCTTTTTTGGAGAATTCTATTGAGTTCAATAAATTGATTTGTCATGATTTTATAAGTGGATAAACATGCACCTCGATTGATTGATATATACCGGCTCGGGGTTACGATTTTAATTTGTACCGTATAACAACTAGTCATTTTGACATTAAGTGTACCAATATACTATATAAGTATAATTTTAAAATAAATATTGTATATGTATATATATAAAGAAATTAATTATAAGATACAACATAAATTGATTTTGTCGTGTCCAGAGTTTCCTTTACGTACCCTTACAAATTAATTATAATAGTTAAAAGGAACTAACTACCCACTCAATTAGGCGTGAAAGGGTAAGAAAAAAAGCTTTTATTGAATTCGCATTGTACTACTTAATTTTGTTAGATCAGATATATATTTAATGTTAACACTAATTTTATGCATATGTAATAATAAGTATTAATACTGGTGGGACATCAATAAATGGTAAATGGATCACTAAATTAAAGGCAATGAGCACCGTCATATATATTAATTAAGATAGGACCTCCAATATCCTATTTTCAGTAGGATAGGTTGACATAAAAAATAATAGCATAATTTGAGACATATATTAATTTTGTCTTAATACTAGCAACGAAGTAATTGATGTGATGAGTCGAACGGTATACGACAATTGCATATTGGAAAGTTGATTCAAATGTATATTGGGGTCGAAAAATCACTTTTTTAGGCAAAATAAATAAATTATTGAATATAATTAGTAATTAATGTGAGCATGTCGAGCGAGCCACTAAAATTAATTTTGATCATTAAATATTATAAGGAAGAATTTATTATCATGTTGTTTGCCCCACCATAATATTATATAATAATATAAGAGGCATTTAATTCCACCATAATTTGTCATCCCAACTGCACAAACGATGCTTTGGATTTTTCAATCTTTATTATACCTCCAGAGTTGAAAGCTATTCTTAGTTTTGTCGCTAGCGTACGTAGCTCGATTCCCCCCCCCCCCCCCCCTCTCTTTTTTCCTGGATTTTGGATTACGCCTTAAATTAATTTATTTGATATGAAATTCTAAACTGGACATTCTCTAATCACTCGGAGTATTCACATCAACGTAACTTAATTATATAATAATAACACTTGAAAAGACTATGTTTATCTAAATAAATTAGTTCTCAGCTATAATTCTTAAAACTTAAACCATTCTAGATAATAAAATTGCTAAAAGCATGAGACACGGAATCAATTAATTATTAATACAAATTAAAAGGAATTCGGAGTGGAATCATGGCGATCAATTAAGGAGTAAGGAGTAGGCGATTATTAGTATAAATCTGTGATTATTACGTAATAATGGGATACAGCTATTAGTATCTCAGGTTTTATTTATTGCATCGTGCAATTGCAAACCTGTTTAACTATTCAATTTACCAGAGGGTAAAATTCTAGAATTACACATGATATATATTTTTTTACTATTACTGAATGAGCATGAAGGGTCAGGTTAATTTTGGGCTTAACAAACTTTAAGCCTTATCACCTCTTTCATAGCCCTCGATCGGCTAACATTTCATAGCAAGAATGATGAATGAATATTAATCGTGACTAGATATGAATATTAATGGCCTCATTCTTTTTTAATTAATACTGCGAAACTTTTAAATATCATGCAATCATGCGCACCATCTAACCCTTGTCCAATTACCTAACATGTACGTACGCTACAATTAAAAGCTAACTAATAAGTAATAACTAGATAGTTCTTAATTACTTTTGTGTTTCCATTAATCAATTGTGTAATTAAAAGCTTAAAATCACTAATAAAGTTTATATATGCAGCAATTTTGATTTTTTTTTTATTCTACTTGAATTTGGTGTAGACAACAATTTATCTCAGTTTTTTCACAAAATTTAAAGTCAATATATGACTCATAACTTTTTCTTTTATGGAAGTCAGTCTATTGCATCTCTAACTTTTATATATTTTGGATCAAATTAATTCAACCCCTATTTAACGGAATTATAAATCATTGTTTGAGTTCGTAATATAATTGGGCATGTGGCATGACATGTACAAAGAGTTGGTCATTGATATTTAGTAGTAAATGATATACCATCTATAAAAGTATGGAGTTCACCAAAATTAGGCGAAATGTGACTCCACGTCTACATCAACAAATTCCAGACAGCTCTGAAATTTAATGTGCTCACGGACTCTAACCTACTTCTCCTAAAGAGGCTGGTATAACAATTTGAAGCCCAAAATCGTTTTCAAATAAACTACCAAAGGCCCATCTTGCCAAAGCTCCATATTCGTACAAAACAAAACCATCAAGTACATCATCAGATATCAGAATTTAAATCAAGAAAGGTGAACTCAGATTCATATATCTTATCAATTATCATCACATAATCCGAATCTATGATTCGTTCCGCCAGAAATTTCGAAATTTTAACTTATACGTATTCAAATTTAACTAATAAATTCTAGAGAAAAGTAAATTGAATACATAGAGTAGATTTTTTTTTTTTTTTACAAAATCCACAAGTTCAATTTTTTTTTTATTGGGTGTATGCTCGCATGAAATTAACTCCAACTAGTATTTCTTCTGTGCGACACATAAATAATTATTATTTTTTTAAATTTGTAATATAATGATTATATATATTTAAATTCTATATGTCGTATTCAATTTTTAAAAATTAATAAAACGATATGCACATGTATTAATTAATTAAATAAGAAGATCAATTTTGTATTGTTACGACAAAAATAATAACAAAAGAAAATCCATGTTAGAAAGATTGAATTGGAATATTTCAAACGATACAATTTTATAAATAGCAATGCATAATTGTCCATAATTAAAGAACATTTGATTTCTTTAGATATATGATAGATATAAAAAAAATATAATTATCTAATTACTTTAAATGATGAAATTGAAATAGAAAAATAATAAATTATTGCAAATTATTTTATACTGATATTATTATTATTATTATTATTATTATTATTATTATTATTATTATTATTATAGTGTAACAAAAATGAAAACTATTTATATGCATAAAAAAATAAAATAAAAAAATATTACAATTCTCAAATTTTCAAGTAAAAAAAGAATAAATAAGATTGCAAAAATTTGTTAAAAGACAACGGTTTTAATATAAACAATCTTAAAAATGCAAAAAAAGAAAGAAGAAGAAAATTTTCATCCATAAATGTCAACATTGTTGTCTATTAACTTAAAACTGTTGTCTAAAATATAATTGTTAAATTGTGTGATAGACTTTATGCCAGAACTGTTGTCTATCACACAATTTTGCCTAAATATATGTATAGCTAGATAGATAGATAATAAGTCTGCAAAGGGTGTTGCTATTTGCACCACTATTTTTTCAATATACACCACATTACTAGATACACCACTATTATAATTTTTTTAAAAAATATTTTTTCTCAATACACCACATTTTGTTCATTTTTCCCTTTAGTTTAATAATCAACCTAAACCAATATTACACGAGTGCAATCACCTCTCTCTACCTCACGCCATTGACGATATGCAAGAAGAAATTTTGTTGGCAATCATGAATTAATTCTAAGTGACTTCAACCACACCTGATTCTATAGTCGTTGAGCACGACTCTCTTCTCCGGCTCCGCCTTCTCTAGAATCAATAAATAAAGAAATTGAGAAATTTGAATCTAGCATATCAAATTGAAATTTTCGAAGTTGGGTCTTTTGGTTCGAAAAATGATTTCGAAACAGATCACGAGAATTCAAAAAAATAATTGAATTTCTTTTCCAGTTTCAAATGTTTAATTGTAAATCAGACCTTCAAAACACGAAGTTCAAACCAGAATCCCATATTTCGAAAAATATTTTCTGAACTTCATTCTTATTTTTCAAAAATTAATTTTTGAATTAGTTGCACATAGAACTGGTTTTCTAAAATTAAAATGAAAGGAAATAAAAAAAAGTTTGGCTAAAATCCCACTTCAGCTCTCATTTATTTGTTTTTGGCTTCTTCTCAATTTTAGTTTTATTTTCCTCAATTTTTGTTTCAAAAGCAGAATGAATTTGTGTTTGATTGGACTTTAACTTTTATGTTTCAGAGGGGAGAGCGTGCAAGGGAGAGAGAGAGAAAGAGAGAAACTCTCAATTTATTGTTTGAGGGAGAGGGAGAAATAGCTTGCGTGACTGCATCAAATTTTTCTCCTTTTTTTTAATAGTATTATCTAAGTAAAAAAGATATTTAAGTAAATTAATAATTATTTATTTTTAAATTTAATTTAATTGTGGTGTATATTAAAAAAAGAGTGGTGTATATAGAAACACTTGTCTGCAAATAGTAACTCAAAAATCTTATCCTTGAACACGAATCCACTTATGCATAACCACTCGAAAATTATATTCCTTCTATTTCTAAATAAGTGTCATTCTAACATTTAAATTTTGTTTCAAAAAAATGTCATTCTACAAATTCGAGACAGAAAATTCACCATTTTCATACATTTGCCCTCATTTATTGCATTAATACATTTATATTCAATTCGTTTAATGTATTGACACAAGAGTATATTAGGTAACTCAATTAATTTATTAATCCGTGTGCATCCATCCAAAATGACATTTAATCGGAAACGGGATGAATAATACTTAAACATATTTTTTGAAATTGTACCTAAATTTACCGTTTTAAACATGATCTCATCAATCATGATGCTTTAATTTCCTCATAAGATAAATGTGAAAATCGCGTAAACGGGACCTTTATGTAGGAATAAGAAATCAAATTAAGGTAGGTAGGTAGCTAGTACTTAAATTGGGATTTGCAAACAGAAGTGGAATTCTGGGTAAAAATATAAACAGAGATGTCACAAGTGCTATAAGTTGTGGCCTTAATTTTGAAGAAGTTGAGCACCTTGGCTTTGCCGTGGAGGGTGGTTGAGGACGTAAAGTTGAGGCATCCGGCCAAAAAATCAGCCAGAAAAGAAGGATTGGTGACTAAAGCGTCGACATGGAGCAGTACATCGGTGGTGATGTTGTGATTCCCACGCGATGGTATGGTGTCTTGTTGTATCGGGGCTTCAGCTGCAGGCGAGCCGCGATAGGTTATGAAGGCCGTGGTGTTGTCATACTTGTAGCTTGCGCGGTTTGGATTCTCCACAGTTAGCAGCAGGCCAAGCGTAACGTTGAGTTGCAATGGACCCAACAGTAGATTCACATTTTTTAAGCTCAGTTGCTGAGTGAGCAGTTTGGGCTGTCTAGGTTTCAGTATTGTGAACCACAGTGATAACGATACCACCAAAACTATTATTATCAGAAATGCTGTCACACCACCACATATTTTCAAGGATTTTGGGATTCTCATCATCACTTTTTTCTTCTGGCCGTTTCATCCGAGTGTTCATTCATATATAATAGTGCTACCTAGCTAATGTCTTTAATTGTAAGATTAATTTGTTAATTAATTAGTTCGTTGGAGAATAGGGTGAAAAATGGGGATAGTTCCAATGTAGTACGCCCGTCTTCATCATAACTTGAAATAAAGATAAGTCGATCTATTACAATATATGGGGCATGCAATGCAATGCAGCTTAATTTATTATATATTTTATTATTATTATGCCAAGACGTACAAGACAAGAACAACAAGACTGTCGAATTAAATTAATTAAAATCGATCCCCTCTCTCGAACCTTGTTTCTGACGTCGAACTAGATATATTGATATTTACTAACAATCCAAGTAGAGGAAAATAAATACGATATCTTCTATATATTCAATTCTGTGTTTGGTTTGAGAGTTTATGCATGCATGCATGTGTGAGCAATAAATTGCATGTTGAGGTGGAATTGAACAAGTTAACATTAGATGATGATGATGATGATTATATATAACAATTAATATATTAATATACACTAGAAGAGGAGAGCAAAAATAAATATGAAAAGAAGCGGCATCTTAAAATTAGGAGGATAGGAAGAAGCAGCGGCTTGTGGAAGAAAGGTAGGAAGTGCACATTGTTCCCCATTGAAAAAAAACTTGGTAGGAAATAACTCGCTGTCTGCAGAAGGTCTGTTACCTAAATGCTTCTTGTGAAAGGTGACAACCGACTGCTGCTTACCAGGTACCCTAGGGTCCTTCCCCGGGTGCGTTCCATTGGTTTCACCGACAAGATAGTTCAAACCAGGCAATCCTGTAAGGAAAATGGTGTTGTTCAAATCTTTAAGGAGCGTCCCATTAAAAGAATAAGCCTTCTGGAAACCGGTAGCGGTTGTGTCCAGCTGAACCGCAACGAACCAGTCCACGAAGTTGAGTTCTCTCCAGTTGAACAAGGTGATGCGTGCCGACCATCCATTCATGTAGTTAGTAGATAAATGCCAGTTTATGCTAACCCCACAGTTATCAGGGCAGGGCAGTGGTCTGGGAATCTTGAAATGCTTTATTCTCGCCCAATTCAAGGCCTTCTGCGTTCTGTTTGCGAAGGGGACTAGAAGGGTCTCGGGTGGGAGCAGTAACTGTCCATTTTCACTGCATCGTTTTGAGTTCCCACAGCCGCAGGCGCAGGCGCTGCAGGGGATCACAGAGTCGTTGTAGTAAGCAGAATAGGAGAGACAGCAGCGCGTCTGCCCCTTTTTAGGGCGCGTAATGTTGCAGATGACTTGCCAGGTTGCGATTGCAAAGCTCACGCTCTCGAGCCCCGTTGGATCAGGGAATTCTGTGGGATCAACTCTGATTGCCTGCCCGCATTTGTACTGTGGATTAACAACTCCCACGATTCCCCATTTTTCCGGAGGATACAGAGCTGTTCGATTCAAGTCGGGCGGGAGTTTGAACACCTGCATCTGGAAAACGGACTTTGATTTGGTTTCGTTCATAGTGACGGGCAACAGAGTTCCATTTTTGCAGCAAAAGGGCACGTTTCCAATTTCTTTATCCTTCTCTCTGTCGGGGGGGAGATCGCCTATGATAGGCTTCTTCTCACACGTCACGACCTTAGAAAAATCCAGATCTGTATAGTACTGACCGGCAGCACCATAGATGCACTCAGAGATGTCTTTTCTACGAGAGTAGGCGCCTCTCATCGTCTGAATGAACTCCCCTCTCATCCACTCCCATGTTAGATTCCAGTGATCAAGGCGCCCCAGAGGATTGTGGTTGTCAATGCTCACCTGAGCAACGTAGTTATTCCCGTAGGCTTGCATGATGTCGTAGGCGATCATCAGATCGCCTTTCCGCCGTGGCAAGTACTTCCTCGTCGTGTTCTTAACCTTAGCTTTCAAATCTCTCACGCAGCAAACAGACATTGCCACTGCTGTTAATATTTAAATCCATATTAATTAATTCAGATTTAACATGTAAGATATATATATATATGTAATTAAAATATTCTTCTAACCTTTACGCGTTGGTGCAGGGCACTTGTATCCATCGTTTACAAGCTTAATAGTCCGGGGCATGGGATATCCCGGTGGGCTGATCCCAAAATGGGAGCCGGATAACTGAACCTTAGCCTGAATTTGAGTGAGATCTCCGGCAGTTTCCACTGAAGTCTTCAAATCTGTCTGAGGAAATCCGGAGAGTGTGGTTCCATTCCCCACGGGAGATGGGAGCTCATCAGCATCCACAACAACTGCATTGCTGGCGGAGACTAAAATCTCTCGATTCTGAAATCCGATGAATATTTTCCAGTTTTTTACTTCATTCAATCCAGTATTGGTTATTGTGGCCGTCGACTTAAAGGCCCATGGTTGTGCAGTCACGTTTTTCAGATGCGGGTACTCTTTCGTTCGAGATATGAATGTGTAGGTGAGATAGATGCCGTTGCAGTCGATTTTTTCTGCTTTTGGCTTACCACCACCAGCATCACCCTCATAATCTTGCGCTCTTATCACATCAGCTGCCAGAATGTTTAAGAAAATAGACACGATCACAATTGTTGAGACCATTTTAAGGGAGGATATGGAAGGCTATTTTCTCTGATTGAACCAACTGCAGAATTCAGAGTGCACTGGAACCAAACCCATCTCGGATGTAGGAAATGGATTCACTCAAGAATTAGTCATGTGGAATTTCCTCCTCTACCTGAGCGCCTGAATTGGCGGCCTACTTAACTACCAACTGCGACACAAACTACACTTTTATTTATTTATTTTCCCCGTTGAAATGGTTTAATCATTATTAAAAAATTTAACTTTTTTTTTTTTTTGGCTACCAGCATGCAATATGGCATAATCACATTCCAAGTACATGGGAATACTAATAAAATAAAATTTTATATTTTGTTTTTTTTTTTAAAGTAAATGGATTATACCCAAATCTCTTCCACAAATTCTTTTCATATAATCTCATTGAAAAAAATTGGAGATTTCAACTTTCATACCGTTTGATAAGGAGCTTAATATTAAACCAGAGAATTGTTTATTATTTTTTTTAGGAAGCAAATTACAAATTTTAAATGAATGAAACTATGAAAGTAACCTATCCTAGGACACTTTTTTTTTTAATGCAGCTGCTCTTACAAGCTGAGGAAACAAGGGAAAATAAGTGTAACTAGTCATCAGAAAGAGTATAATTGCAGAGCTGAGGACTAAAAGAAGATAAATAAAAAGGGTCAAATAAATAATAACACAAGTCTGTCCCCTAGTATATAACAAAATCCCAGAATTGGCATCACGGCACAAACCAACAACTTTTTCACTCTTTACAAAGCCCTCCTCATCTGAGCGAAATGAAGAGAGAAAATTTCACCAGTTTCTCATATCTTGTAGCATTTGAACTTTTGATATACCTTGTTTGCCCCTTTTGTATATGCAATTCACCCAGCTAAACTTGGGATTTTTCCTACAGCTTCCTCTATTCTCTGTGAAACCATTGAATAGGACATACATTCCAAGTACGATCAGAGAGGATTTTCATGAGCTAAATAAGCACCGTCCCTCTATTTATATATGCTTTCATGCAACTTCAATATTCGTTGGTCCCTCAACAAATTTGGCATTCGACTTTGCTGCTGCTCTTGCTGACCTTGAAGAGGAGCCAGCATTACACTTTGGAGACGAAGTTGACTTGCACTTCTTCCGTTTTTGCTTTTTCTTTAGAGGAGGAAGTTCTGAGGAGGGAATGTCTCTAAACATCTCAGATCCTGATTGCTGTCTCATGGACTCCCCAAAATCTGATAGAAAGAGAGAAATGAGGCCACACAAATAGTTGGGATTTTTTTTTTTTTTTTCAACTTTCAGAACCACATGCTAATACACAAGTAAACAGACATGTCAGTGAACAATCAATCTCAGGTGCTTCTCAATGGCCCCAAAAGAACTTCAATGAAGGTAACTTAAGGGACAGATGATATGCCCAAAACTAGAAATATGATCTCTGCAATACAATGATCATGCACGCAGTGATGTCGCGTAGATACTGACGTTATAAAACAACATTGGACTTCACAGACAACAATATATGATACGTGATGAACACAAACAGATACTTTAACATTCAACAAATTTTACCAGAACTTTTCCAAAGGAATACCACAACGTCGAAGTTCACAAACACAATGCCCTATGATATACATGTTTGTGTGATGAATTGTAATTTCCAGTAGGAAACTATTGTCCATAAAATTAACTGTTTTGCTTCCATAATTTCCTCAAAAAATATACACTCCATTGTTCATCCCTTTTCAATTCTCTCTCCATTTCCTTAATAAAAATAAGTGGTACTTCAGGTGTTTTAGGAAAATATAGTTGGTAGTACTGCTGCAAAGTCCACCATTTGACACCATGTGACCTAAAACCAAAAGCAGTCTTTTTCAAGCCCCATTTTCAGGCACACCTCCAACAATCTATAAGCACCTCGTGACAGATGAGCCAAAACTTCCCCTGTTTTGAGGTAAAGAATCTTATGAACTGTGCTGTCTCAAAAATAATGTTTTAGTAGTACAGCACCACATAGGACATATTACCAGTTTCTCAGTCAAAAATTGCAGCCCGTGACAAAGCTTATAGATTTGTCCAAATCGATATAGCACACGACACATAATTAGACAGATCAGCAGTCCCTTTCTACATTTCCTGTTCGTACCTTCTACCAATACTCAAATTTTTTTCCAATTCCATTCAACAGTTTCTCAAACATTCTGCAATCTTCGTAATCACTAATAATGTGGTTGACTACCTCATTACACAAGGTGGGTATATCAATAAAAAGAGAGAATAGAAATGGGAGAAGGCAACGAAGAATATATATACATACCTTGAGACGACCATGGAGAAAGTGCAGAACCAGAATTAGCGATAGACGTCGCAGCGAAATCAGGCCCTGTCTTGAATTCACTCATCTGTATTTCATAAAATGGAAGAATTTGAATAAAGATTACAGATTTCGGAAAGATACAAAAATCATTTGGTGCAGACATACCCAACTGGGCGCACTCCCGGATTCGCCATCCCACCCAATATGTGCCACATGCTTAACATCGGTGGGATATCCAATCTCTATTTCACGCTCCTTCACAACTACAAAGAAATATGAAAACTTTCAGTTAGCTCACAAAAACCCACCATAAGCAGTCAAAATATTTGGTAAAAGTTTACAAGTGGAAATCGATCTGATTAGGGAATCTACCAAAGAATTGAGAAATAGTGTATTTGAATCCTTTGTAGATCCCTTTCATAGCTGTCGCCATTGAGGAAATATGGCTCCAATTCAGCTGTTGTCTAACGGGGTACAGACCAGAATGCAGAAGAAAGCACCCCAAAATTGTCGAAAATTTGTAACTTTGCCTATAACATAGCAAACACATTGACTAATTAATAAGCATTCTTGAATCTGAATAGACCTACAAGAAAAGAATTTTAGCACTAAATTAGACGGGTGACCGGGAGATTGGGGTTTGGAAATTTCAACCTAATGACGCAAGACTGTGCATGAAACTGTATAATATTTTGGGCATTTGCAATCAAGAATCGATACATTCTAGAAGAAAACCACAACGGCATGCAAGATTACTTTTTTAGTGTGCCCAAAACCCCACAAGCAAGAATTGGAAGAATAAGAAAAAGAAGAAGAAAAGGCAAAATTTACCTTTTTGGAGAAGAACAGAGATGACCGGGGGGTTGTTTAGATTCACCAATTCTTCCCTCCTCGTTATAATTCGGACATATATATTCACATATTTTTGGTGAGCTTCAGTTGTGAGCATGCACGCTAACCGAATCGGATAAACGTCAGTCTTATTAATCAATAAGATTCGGCATACAAAACATAAAATTGAAGAAGAGTTGTGTGCATGAAATGTAGAAACAGGAAAATGTGGATTATTGCTCAAGACTTTAGAATAGAGGATTGGGGGGGGGGGGGGATGCTTTTGAGGATAGAGAGAGAATAATTGGAAATAGAAAGAGAAGAACTGGAGAACAGGAAGAGAGAGAAAATAAGAGCAGGACAACCACGAAAATCTTCTAAAGAAAGGGTGAGGGCTGGATTTGAAGGGCATAGAGTGGACACACGAAAAACTCAAAAAATAAAATTAAAGAAAATAGTTTACTAGTTATAACTTATAACAATTAATATTACAAGAACTCGTGTGCTAGGTAGTATAAGGATCTAATAGATATATATGTCATATTAATATTATATTTACTAGTAATAATAAAGTTTATGGTTATGTAAGGCCCATGTGTGTTAACCAATAAATGGTATATCACACCCTGCAAGTGGAATATATAATATCATACATAATTATTAAAAATTACATACTAAAATAACCTCACAGATATTAATTAATAATCATATTATATAATATGCACACAATATATGATAACTAATTAAATGATATTTTAAGAATTGAAATTTTATATAAAATCTAATACATCTAAGCAAACCATATATTATTAATACATATATTTTAATACGCCAAAACAAATATCATATCGATATCTTATACAGTATAACACAACATGGTATAACATATCACACCCTGTAGGTAAAATATATAATACCATATATAATTATTAAAAATTGCATACTAATATAAGCTTGCAGATATAAATTAAATATCATATTATAGAATATTCACAAAATGTATAATAACTAATTAAATGATATTTTAGGAATTGAAATTTTATATAGAATCTAATACATCTAAACAAATTATATATTATTAATACATATATTATAATATATCAAAACAAATATGATATTGATATCTTACGTCGTATAACATATCTCATGTCAAACATATTCAACAATATATCATTGCAAACGAGTTCCAAGAAAAATAAGGACAAGTTCACTACCATTATAATTACTAAAATACCACAAAAGTCATAAAAAAAATATAAAAACAATACCACAAAAGTCAATTGATTTTATAGAGAATTTTAAATTTTAAGGAATGGGGATTTTAATATTTTTCAGGACAATAAATGGGATTAAATGAGGGGAGAGTGGTAGGAAGAACTGGCGAATCGGGTCTGAGGTCATTTTCTGCTTTCCTGTCTCAAGAATCTCAAGGCACGAATTAGGTAGTCATACAACGCGGACAAAATATCACACCATCACTATTTTTTTTACATATACTCAATAAAAATATTAAAAACTTAATATTTCTGTTTCTTTGGACATCTTCAATGCTTATCCAAACTCCAATGTACTAAATTTGGTGCTATTTTCAAGTAAATCACTTTAATGGTACATCAAATCTTCACCAAATTTTGTTGATGATATGTTTCATATATTTAAAATAATTATTGAATAATATTTTTAATTATTTACCTTAATTATAAATTATATTATTGAAATGTATATTAGCCAAAAATTATTTTTTATATATATATATATATTGTGTGTGTGTGTGTGTGTGTGTGTGTATTAAAGCCATCTCAACTCAAATGGCTTTATGTACATTATCCAAAAACGATTTTCAGCACATATGGTTATTGAAACATATAGCCGTGCTCTAAGGAAATTAATTTTAAATAAATCCATTCTTTTTTTGAGAATATAAATAAATAAATTCTTGAAACATATATAGTGGTAGAAGATGTCAAATAAAACTCTGATTTAATTTGAGATATGAGTTCCTAGCTCAGAAAGGTAAGAATGATATGATGAGTATTTATGAGTCACATTACATTAGGCATCTTCGATAATCTCGTAGATAGGAATAGGTATTAAATTAATTAATGAAATACAGTAAATTGTTAGTTTATAAGAGAGAATATCCCATTGCACCTTCTTAATTGCGTGGAAAACTGGAAATATATATACCGGCCAAGGATATGACTTTGAGAATTAATTAGAAACTCAGCATTGCTCTCTCCAGTCTCCAGTCTCCATCTCTGTCTGGGATCCAGCTTTGGTAGAATATGACATCGGTTTTTTAGATCACATAAACTTAAACTTAATTTATTTCATTCCTAATGATGCATAAATCAATTGGCTACTTTAAATTAAGTTTTGTACCAGATTATTGGAATGATGATTATCAGGTCAGAGAAAATAATCTATTAGAGTTTGAGACGTGTCCACTGAGTTTTGACTCCGCCCATTTGTTTATGAAACAAATAAATAAAACATACTCCTATATTCTCAAGAAAACTTCCAGAGGAGGATACTTAAAATGTTCTCGTTTGTTAGAGAATGTTACTAATAAAATTAAGATGCTCGAAAGGATATCCAAATCACCGAATATAAATTTAACTAATTATGATTAGATTCGGACCAATGCACAAGAGATTACATTTGACAAGATAATTTTAGGAAGAAAAAAATATTACTAGAAAATGTCACATCATATGGGGTTTATATTTTGGTATACTATGTAAATGAAAATTTTCATTTTCTTGCATTTCCATTAAAAAAACAAAAAGAAGTGAAAGTTTTTATGTATTAGTTTTCTTGCAAAATTTAAAAAACTGAGATCGCAATTTTACTAATATTTGTAAGTTAATATATATATATATACATATATTATACAAAGTATAGAAAATCATTAATTTGTGACACATTAGTCTTGTATAATTTGTGAATAAATCTTATCCATTAGATTTGTTAGATGAATGATTATGATCATTTTTTTTTAATTGCTCTTTTATAATTATTTTATTTATGTTATTTTTATGTATCAGAATGCTTGGATTGTTATTTGGGTAAATTACACTTTGATACCTACATTTTTTATATTTTTTCAAAAATGGCCAACTTTTTTTAAAAATTAACAAAATAGTACACACTTTTTCAAAAATATTGCAAATTTAACATTTAATCAATTTTACGGCCCGAAAACCGTACGTAATTGATTGTATTTTAATATTCATATTTTCCAACCACGTAAACAAATCCCTCCAATCAAGAAATGTTAAAATATGATCAATTACGCACGATTTAAAATTGATTAAATGTTAGATTTGCAAAAAAAAATTTGAGAAAGTGAGTACTATTTAGTTAATTTTAAAAAAGTTGGTCATTTTTTAAAAAGTGTTCAAAATGTAGGTATCAAAGTGTAATTTACCCTGATTATTTCATAATATTTTTTCACATTACGATGCTCGTAATTTAATTTGGAGAGAATAAAGACATAATATATTGTTATCTTATTTTATATTTCAAAATGCTTGATTTGTTATTTATTAATATTTTTTTTTTCAAGTTAAAGATGTTTGTAGAAAAAAAAATGGTGATTTGATATATTTAAGTGCATCTATACTAAAATTATAATTAAATTTTTCTTAATTACCTCCAAACTAATAATCACCATTCATCTAAATAAATTAATAAATATAATTCGTCCATAATTTACACAGGTCTATCATCACATGTTAATACTCCCTACAAAGTATAAATTACAATTGTTTACAAAGTCCATATATATATCCGTCATCGACTATATAAATTTCTTCCACTTTCTTTTATGTGTCACCTAATCCATATCCACAATATAAATTGTATATGAAACAATGATGAAGGATATAATACATTATTAAAATTTGTTACTTATTAATAAAAAAAAATATATGAACACAAAAAATCGACCAGCAAAGCACATCCCAACTGTCAGAAACTAACATGATGTTGGTTCTTTAACTCTTAATAATGGCCACCCATTTTCCACAAAATCTTCTACTTATACCGCAAATTGCACTTTTTTATATTTATTTTCCATGCCTACATCACCATCTCGCTTATAAAATCGTCTTCGCCTTCAATTACTGCATAATAATTGCCAGATATGTGAACTTCTGAGATATTCCAACCTACTTATTTTATTATTTTAATTCTTATATTCAGATTATTTTCATTGTTGCAGCCACGTTATGCTGTTGCTGCTTGCAGGGCAGCACCCCTAAATTTCAGACAGCTGATTAGTGAATAGTGATCCGTATCTCAAATATTATAATGTAGAAAAAGATCAGATTTGTTATAGAATCTGCACTTAGTGCGTGCTTCGTATGTTTTAAGAATTTTGCGATGACACGTCAAACTGGTTTTCCTTTTGCAATTACCGATTCAAAATATATATATATATATAGGGTTAAGTATGGCTGGTAAAACATACCGCCATACCGTCATACCGTACTTACCGTACCTGAAAAAATACTGGAATACCGAACTTTAAGGTATACCGGTATTTTCGGTAAGGTATGATAGCGTACCGAGATTTTTCGATAAGATAACAGTATAGAATTTTAAAAACCGAGGTATACCGGCGTACACCGACACCGGCGGTATACCGAATTTGTTAGGTATATACCGTTAATTCGGCATATACCATTGTACCGGTATACACCTTTGGTGCAGTATATACCTTTATAACGGTATACCGCTATATACCGCACCAACGATATATTCCGTTATATTTGTGATATTTATATAAATATATATATATATGTGTGTGTGAATTATATATACTTGAACTTGATAAATAATACTTAGTAAATATGTTATACATTTATAAATATCTAATAAATTTACAATATCTAACACTTATAATTAATCTTATGTTATACTTAATGTATAGTAATTCTAAATATGTTCTTAATTAATAATTAGTAAATAATTATTATGATTTATAAGTAAACGATTTAAAATTTGTAATATATAGTAAGTTTATAATATTTTATACAATTTATATTAATTAAAAACATGATTGATATATAATACTCAGTAAATATGTTAAACATTTATAAATATCTTGTAAATTTACAATATCTAACACTTATAATTAATCTTATGTCATACTTAATGTATAGTAATTCTAAACATGTTCTTAATTAATACTTAGTAAATAATTCTTACGATTTCTAAGTAAACGGTTTAAATTTGTAATATATAGTAAGTTTATAATATTTTATACAATTTATATTAATTATAAAAACATGATTGATATATAATACTTAGTAAATATGTTATACATTTATAAATATCTTGTAAATTTACAATATCTACACTTATAATTAATCTTATGTCATACTTAATGTATAGTAATTCTAAACATGTTCTTAATTAATACTTAGTAAATAATTATTACGATTTCTAAGTTAACGATTTAAAATTTATAATATATAGTAAGTTTATAATATTTTATACAATTTATATTAATTATACAAACATGATTGATATATAATACTTAGTAAATATGTTATACATTTATAAATATCTAGTAAATTTACAATATCTAACACTTATAATTAATCTCATGTTATACTTAATGTATAGTAATTCTAAATATATTCTTAATTAATGCTTAGTAAACAATTTCTAAGTAAACGATTTAAATATAAAAACATGATTGATATATAATACTTATTAAATATGTTATTGGAGTTTATACAATTTGATATGATTGATATAATTAATATTTTATTTTATTAGAGTTTAATTATCGTGGCATGAAAATATTTATTTTATTTTGTTGAATTTTGATCGTTATTAGGGGTGTTTCATATATTTTGTAAATATATGAGATATATAGTAAGATAGTGGGATAAGGTATACCGATGTCGGTGACGGTGAGGTATACCGACTTATAAGGTATACTGATATTAGTAAGGTATACCGAAATAAAGGTACGGTAAATGTGTGCCATTTTTTCATACTGAACTTAAGGTATACCGAATGTTAAGGTAAGGTAACGGTATGAATTTTCTCAATACCGTACAAGTAAGGTAAGGTAAAGGTATGGTGAAAAAAGTAAGGTATACCTTACCGTGATACCCCAAGGGTTAAAGGTCACATAACCCCCCTCGATTATTTTACAGGGGTCATATTGTCCTTCTTTGACTATTTAGTCAATTTAGCTCCCTCGATTATCTAAAATGGCTCACATTGCCCCTTCTATGCATGGAAAAGTTAACATCATTAACAAATATACACTAACACACATTTTTCTCACACACTAAGATTTTTCACATAATTTTACAATTAACCAAAAGTGCTACTAATTAATCATAAATACCATGAAATTTATTAATAAAGTAGTGAACACTTAATAATAATAATAATAATAATAATAATAATAATAATAATAATAATTTCATTATTTATAATATATATATATAATTCATAAAATTATTTTAATCTAAAAATCATTATCTGTGTATTTCAAATTTGCAATTAAGTGTTCAACTTTATTTTCAATGGTAAAACGGACCCAGAAATCAATTAATTACACTACATAATGATTTTTGAAGATGAAAAATCTAAGTAAATCTGAAATTCATAAATCCCTTCCCAAAACAGTAAATCATCATAAACGAAGACTCAATATATCTATTGTAGAATTCATCATCAAATCATCGAATTTTAAAATTCAAAATAATTTTATAAATGAACTCAATATATATATATATATTGAAATTTTCATATATATTATATTACTATTATTATGTTTTAGTTAATTTAATAATCGATTTATTGGTATTTATTATTGTAGTTATTATTAACCATAATTTATTAATTTGTAATAATTTTGTTTAATTATAAAATTGTGTGTAAAAATATGTGAAAAAATCTTAGTGTGTGAGTAAAATGTGCGTTAGTGTGTGTTTGTTAATTATGTTAACTTTTTCATCCATGGAAGAAGCAATGTGAGTTATTTTAGAAAGTCGGGGAGGTTAAATGGATCAAATAGTCAAAGAAGGGACAATATGACCCTTGTAAAATAGTCGAGGGAATTATGTGGCCCTTAACTCTATATATATATATATATATATATATATATATATATATATATATATATATATATATATATATATATATATATATATATATATATATATATTCATTTAATTTCGAGGATACACAAGTGTAAATCTTCCTCGTATAAATAAAATGAGAGGTTTCGAGTGCAATCATCACCAGTTCACTATTCTACTTCTCTCAATTAAAAAACGGATTACGATATTTATTAATGCATTTAACCAAATGTAATATGCATGAAACATTGAAATAAAACAGCATTGGCCCTCTCTTTTAAGCATTTGGTTGGTGAGATTCTTTGTCTGAATTATTACCTTCAGAATTTCATATGCAGTAGTTCAAGATTGTCTCATTGATACTGATGGATTAGTTTAGTTGTTGCAAATATTTGATTTTTTTTTTTAAGTTGGGGGAAAGAGCAATGCCTAGTGGGGATTGAACATGAGATCTCCTCTTTTAAACTAAGCTAAAGGAGAGATGGTTGGCATCTCCCCAACAGGGACGAGAACAGTTGATACCGACACATTCGGTTAAGATCGTTAATAATTAATTTTATTGAGCAATATTTCAACATCTTAGGATCGTAGGCAGTAAATATAGAGAAAATGCCCGATGTGCTTCTTTAACTATTTCCAAAAGGTTAGTTTGATTCCAAACTAAAATTTTGGTCCAATTATTCCTATAACTTTTTAAAAAGTGTCAGATTGGTCCCTCCGTTGCTCATTTAACATCAATCAAAAACTTTCCTTATGACACATAATAAAGCCCATTTTTCTCACACGTTCTGAACTTTTCACACACTAACACACACTTTCCACAAACATTTGGAATGAACCCATTTGTTTACAAAATTTTAAAATTAAATAAAATTTCTCTCCACCTATTCATACATTTTCTATTGTATGTATCACCTTTCTTCCTCCCAATTTTGCATCCCCACATTTTTGCACCACCTCTGTGTGTTTCTTCCACTATTTTCTCATAATTCTAAATTTGAAAATCTTAAGTTTTAATTTGAGGGAGATGGACCCTCGATTTCCAGTAACATTTCTTAATAAATTAGTCCCTCAAAATGGGTAGTAGTAAACACACGATCAAGAACTGAAGAGTTGAGAAGGTTCCAAGAATGGCAGAAAAACAAGAAGTGATCGAAATCAATGATTCATGCTCCTCTCCCGTTCAAGATGGTATTCCTTTAAGGCCATTTTTTGTCTGGAAAAATAGACATCGAGATCAAGAAATCTGGGAGTGGGGGGAGAGTGTTTCATCCTTTAATTCAATTCATACAATGGATTTCTTGTGGAGTTCACTTTTAAGAGATGTGAAATGAATTTAAGGATTTTTTTATTGAAGCCCTAATTCAGTCTCGTAAAATTAGACTTCTATTAGTACAACTTGTGTGCATGATAAACATGTCTTTTGTATCATTTTGGTGTTTATTTAGATGGTATTTAATGGTTTATGCATGCATAAGTTAGTGTTTAATCATAGTTTCGCCTTTTATTGTGCATTCCCACATTTTGCTCTTTTTGTTGAAGTTTGAGCTAAAAAGGTGATATTTTTTAGATCCAATTCAGTTGGGAGATAAGCTAGAAAGATAGAGGACCGAGTAAGGGTCAGTTTTCAACTTGAATTGGGCCAATCGAACGATAAACGAGCGAGAACGGAGCAAAACAGTGGAGTGTGCCGAAAACCGGCGACCAACTCGCCGATCGGAGGATTTTTCACAGTGACTCGGCGAGTGTGAAATAGTTTAGTGAAATTCACCGACCAACTCACCGGTCTCAGGATTTTACCCGCCGATCGCCGAATTCTTCAGCGCCGGTCGCCGAGTTTTCTAAAAATTGGTGTTTTGCATATTTTTGGTCCTTGAACTTACTTTTTGGGCCAGATTTTTAGTACTTAGTATATATATATGGCTGTTTAGGTTGAATTTTGGAGACCTTTTTCATTATTTTTAGAGTTCTCTTTTAATTTTCAGAGATGAGATATATTTTGCAATTCAACTTTGAAGATTGGGAAGTTTATTCAACACAATTTCACTACGGTTCTTTTAATCTTCTGCAATTTACATTATGTCAATTAATTTTGTTATGTTTTATTTTCTTCTAGTTTTTATCATGAGTGAGTAGTTTTAGAATTAATTCTAGGATTTGCAAGCATAATTGAAGTTATGGGTTAATTTAATTCTTATGAAATTTTCCTTCTGATTATCGTGTTTAAGTGTTGATTTCTCATGCATGATTAGTGGCCATAGTCATTATATATTAGCTAGTTAATTTAAGTCATGTCGGAGATAATTAATTAGTAAGATTAATTGAACAGTTTGATACACGTGTCTTGCAATCTGTAGGAGGTTTTAAATCCGATATTCTAGGGAGTTAACAAATAAATCTGGAGATGAAAATAATAGATGATTTGTTAATCCACGACTACCTTGAGACCCGACGGAGATAGGTAGCGATATTTTTGATCCTCCACCGATAATTAGATTAAAAACAGGAATTGTTAGAATTAGATTAATGCGTAATGGATTCATGTGTATGCATTCCTTAGGATTAATTATTTATCTTTGCTTGATTAATTACCTTAGGAATTTAGCTAATTTTGTTTATAATTGTCTAGGTTTTTAGTTATTGGTTTAAATAGTTTAATTTCAATTATTTGTCTAAGATTAATTCAACTAGAAAGTAGGTAGCCTGAATAATAGAAACATGTTAGCTTAGTACTTAGTGTTATCTTTATTTCAGTCCCTGTGGATACGATATCTAATTTACTACCTATATCGCAGTGATCTGTGTAGTTGCAGTAATTGCATATAATAAATGGTGCATTAACTTTTTGGCATCGTTGTTGGAGACTGTATTATACACTAATATTATTACTGATAGTAATTTATTATTTCAGATAGTTTATAAGAACAAGGTCTACACAGCCACACGTAGATCTCGTTTCTATTTTCTTTGATCGAGCTCATCAACAACGGAATAAAGAGCGAAAAAGATAAGAGAAAGAAATGGCAGCCAACAATGAGAACAATGATGTGCAAGCATTGGCTAGAAAGCTTTGAGAGATGGAGCAGAGACTTGCCCAACAAGTTGAGCTCGAACAAGACATAACACATCTAAATCAGCTGTATCGGACACCTACTGATAGGTACCCGGGCGCCGGATCAGGTGGCGGCATCGCTGCAAACAATTTTGAGCTCCGTCCAGTACTCATTCATATGGTGCAGTCAGAGCAATTTAGTGGAATGGCTACAGAAAATCCAAATGCTCACCTGGATGCATTTTTGGATATCTGTGACACAATCAAGATCAATGGTATGACAGACAACATTATTCGGATGAGGATGTTTGGTTTTTCCTTGAGGGATCGAGCAAATGATTGGTTTAAGAGTTTGGATCGAGCTTCCATTACTACTTGGGACGAGATATGTCAGGCGTTCCTCGTTAAGTATTTCCTCATTTGAAGACACAGAAGATCATTGCTGAAATCACCCATTTTTCACAAATGGGTGACAAATCCATTTATAAGGCTTGGGAGAGGTACATGGACTTGCTCTGGATATGCCCAAAACACGGGTTCAGTGCCAACCAATAGATCACACACTTCTACAGTGGTCTGACCAACAACACCAAACGATTAGTGGATGCCTCAGCTGGAGGTTGTCTCATGAATAGAACTGCTGCTGAAGCATTATGGATTATCAAGTAGCTGATGGCTACCAGTTATCAATGGCTGATGGAGAGGAAGATAACAAAGTCAGCCGTTGCAGTGTCTGATTCCAGAGTGGATGATTTTGTGACTGAGGTTGAGCTTCTGAAGAAGCAAGTTCTTGAGGAGCAGCGCTCACAGATGGATGTTAATGCCGTGTAGCAGCAAGGTTCAGATTCTACCTCAGTCGAAGATGTCAATTTCATAACCAGAGGAACTACAATGGTGGGAATTAAAATAGAGGTCAGCATGGATTCTAAAACAACAATTTGGCATACCATCCCAATAATAGAAATCATCCGAATTTTTCCTATGTCAATCCCAACAATGCATTGCATCCTTCTGGTTTTGTTGCTCCAGCTGCAGGCCCTTCTGAGCCAAAGAAACTGTCTGTTGAAGAGATGTTCAATCAAGTGATGGTAAATTAAAACAATTTCATTGGTGCCACAGGTACAAAGATCACCCAGATTGAAGAGAATGTAAGTGCTCTATCAAAGCAAGTGAATATATTAGAGGTCCAACTGAGCTAGTTAGTCAACCAAGTAGCAACTCAGCACAAGTCGGGATAGTTCCCAAGCCACACCGAAGTTAACCCGACTGCGCATTGCAATGCTATTCAAGTGGTACATGGTGAGTTCACCACTATTCCTGCAGTAGAACAAGCTATTAAGACACATTCCTCTGCTCCAAAATTGGTGACATCTGCTACTCTTACTTTTACAAATTGTATTGCTCCTCCTACTTCTTCAGTCAAAATACAAGAGGATGAGAAGATCGATCATATCTTTGATATCTTCAAGAAGGTACACATCAATATCCCTCTTCCAGATGTTTTGAGAAATTTACCAGGTTGTGCTAGCAGTTTGAAAGAAGCTGTTTCAAGAAAGAAGAAGTTGAAGAATGTGGAGATAGTACACTTAGTGGAAGAATGCAGTGATTGACCGCAAAAGAAGTTACCATTGAAGATGAAGGATCCGGGCAGCTTCACCATTCCTGTGAAGATTGAGAGATCATATTTTGAGAGAGTGTTATGTGATTCTGGGGCTAGCATAAATTTGAAGCCCTTCAATGTCTATAAAAAGCTAAAATTGAGGGATTTAAAGGAGGTGGAGATGAAAATCCAGCTTGCTGATAGATCTTGTACCAAGCCATGAGGAATCATTGAAGATGTGTTTATCAAGGTAGATAAATTGGTGTTTCCAGCTGATTTTGTGGTGTTGGATATGCCCGAAGACCCTAAGATGCCTTTAATCTTGAGAATACCATTTCTTGCTATTTGTGAGGCTGAGCTAGATATGAAGAGAGGCGTGATGACTTTAGGAATTGATAGAAAAAGAATTATATTTCGAAATCCTCCACCAAAGGAAGCCGCGTAGTGTGATGATGTAAGTTTGGCTGACAGTTTCATAGATTGTATGGATGATAAGAAAGACGAAAAACATGTGATAGAGGCACCCCAACTACATGTTCCTAAAGCAAAAAATGTGCAGCCATTTGAGATGTGCATGGTTTTACAAGATGATGGGGAATTTTTTGCAGCTCTGGCTTCCAAGAAGAAGAGAGTAAAATTTCGGGTCTTGTAAAAGAAGAATGTGAAGGGATTCATGCTAGTTAAAGTTGTGCATGTAAAGGAAGTAGCTACGGTGGACATCATTCCTAAAAAATAGAGATCATACTGTTGGTTGGAATGCTGCTTTAGATCTCGTTAACTGTTGAGGTATCGTCTAGCTCTAGACGTTAAATAAAGCACTGGATGGGAGGTAACCCATCATTTTTCTTGTCTTGTTTATTTTTGTTTTCTTTTGTTTAGTGTTTTGTTTTATCGTTCTAACATGTAGAAAAGGACTTTTGGAGCACAAAGACAAGTTGAGATGATTCAATACCGTTTTCAAGATCTTTTCTTCCATATTAGTACGTGGTGAGTTCATTCCAAACAAATGTTTTATTTAATTCCCTCCAAACTTATTCTCTTCGCAGTTGAATAAGTTTGGAGGATGGATAGATATGATATGTTTGACACGTTTATTTTTTCTTTTCTTAGCGTCAGTTTTTTTTTCGTGTTTAGTTGTTTATAGAGTCGTGTCTTGTGAACTCATGAGATGCCGATGATGAAAAAATGAGCTTACTTGTGAAAACTCGAATGAATTTAACTTCTTATGAATTGTATGAATCAACGTGCACTTTTGATTGAAGTAGATTAAAGCATGAACAATCCTGTGAGATTTTGAGCTTTAAATTGTTGTATCATTGCACAGTTCGTTCTTTAATGAGTGTTTGTCATGCATGCATCTGTGTCTCTAGAACTTACCATGGTTTCTGATCGAATTGTTGAGCATATAAAGAATTAAGATATGATTTAAGGCCATCCGTTCTTAGCCACATGATTCTCCTAAACACTAACCCAGACAATTGACCTTTGCTAGCCAATGTTGAGCCATAATTGCCTTTTGTTCATAAACTTAGATGATAGAAGGTTTGGATGGTGAATAAGGGTATCCATTTTGATAAGTAGTGATGATTTGGGTGGAGGAATGGATATGATTTGGTGCTTAAATGTTGTGTCATTCTCATAAGTTTTAAATAGATGACAATTGAGAATTTTTGTCATTTGTTGACTTAATTGTTTGAATTTTGTAAAGAATAAGAGAATAAGTACATGGAAATAGGAAGATTTTGGAGATGATTAGGTGAATTGGAGAAGTTAGAAGATGGATTTTTGTATCCGTACTCGAGATTGAAAGAGAAAGAAGGAGTTAGTGGTTTGAATTTATATTTGAGTCACTTTGCCAAAATTTCCTAACCTTAACCAATGGCCATACATTACATCTTAAATCAAAGACCTTATTGATCTTTATTCTTTCATGTTCGAGTATAAATAAGTTAGATGATTGGCAAGCTTATGGTTGATACTTTTGCATTACATTTGATTCGATGAGAGTACATCTTACACTCTTGAGAGATAAGTGATACAATTATTGGTGAGGTTCATGTTTAGATCTATTGAGATTGATTGTGTATATGATTTTATGAGTTATAGTAGTTGGATTTGTTTTTGGAAATATTTTTGATTTTGTTCCTGAGGCATTGATTAGCTAGTTTACTGTGCCCTCCCATGTATATTTTTTTTAGTGTTCTCCTCATTGTTCGAGGACGAACAATAGATTAAGTTTGGGGGGTTGATAAACATATATTTTGTATGTATTTTGGTATTTATTTAGATGGTATTTGATGGTTTATGTATGCATAAGTTGGTGTTTAATCATAGTTTCGCCTTTTTATTGTGCATTCTCACATTTTGTTCTTTTTGTTGAAGTTTGAGCTAAAAAATGGACATTTTTTAGATTCAATTCAGTTGGAAGATAAGCTAGAAAGACAGAGGATCGAGTTAAGGTCAGTTTCCAACTTAAATCGGGTCAATCAGATGAGAAATGAGCGAGAACAGAGCAAAACAGTGGAGTGTGCCAGAAACCGGTGACCAACTCGCCGATCTCTGGATTTACCTGCTGATCGGTGGATTCTTCACAATGACTCGGAGACTGTGAAATAGTTTAGTGAAATCCGCCAACTAACTTACCGATCTCCGGATTTTACCCGTCGATCGCTGAGTTCTTCAGCTCCGGTCGTCGAGTTTTCTGAAAATTGGTGTTTTGCATATTTTTAACCCTTGAACTTACCTTTTGGGCCGAATTTTTAGTACTTAGTATATATAGAGCTATTTAGGTCGAATTTTTGATATCTTTTCATTATTTTTAGTCCTCTTTTAATTTCGAGAGATGAGATATATTTTTGCAATTCAACTTTGAAGATTGGGAAGTTTATTCAACACAATTTCACTACGGTTCTTTTAATCTTCTGCAATTTACACTATGTCAATTAGTTTTGTTATGTTTTATTTTCTTCTAGTTTTTATCATGAGTAAGTAGCTTTAAAATTAATTATAGGTTTTGCAAGCATGATTGAAGTTGTGAGTTAATTTAATTCTTATGTAATTTCCCTTCTGATCATCATGTTCAAGTGTTGATTTCTCATGCATGATTAGTGGCCATAGTCATTATATGATAGCTAGTTAATTTGATTTCTGGCTGAGATAATTAATTAGCGAGATTAATTAAACAGTTTCATACACGTGTCTTGCAATTTGTAGGAGGTTTTAAATCCGATATTTTAGGGAGTTAACAAATAAATCTAAAGATGAAAGTAATAGATGATTTGTTAATCCACGACTACCTTGTGACCTGTTGGAGATATGTAGCGATATTTTTTATCCTCCACCGATAATTGGATTAAAAATGCGAATTGTTAAAATTAGATTAATGCGTAATGGATTCAAGTGTATGCATTCATTAGGATTAATTATTTATTTTGCTTGATTAATTACCTTTGGAATTTAAGTAATTTTGTTTATAATTGTCTAGGTCTTTAGTAATTGGTTTTAATAGTTTAATTTCAATTATTTGTCTAGGACTAATTCAACCAGAAAGTAGGTAGCGTGAATAATAGAAACCTGTTAGCTTAGTACTTAATGTGATATTTATTTCAGTCTCTGTGGATACGATATCTAATTTACTATCTATATTACAGTGACCTGTGTAGTTTCAGTAATTGCATATAATAAATAGTGCATTAGTGCACTAGTTTAATTGTCATTTATTTCGACAAATCATTTGTTGTGCTAATCATGGTTCTTGCAGAGTACCAATCCACGATCCTTACATGCTTACCACTCAATGAACATTTCGAACCAAGGGTGTCAAACTTGGAGAGAATGATATTCCTCAGGATATTTAGGACGATGGTCCTGACGGCTATTTATAGCTTTCCTTTTGGAGAACAGACATTGGGCTTCCGATTCCTTATGGATCAAGCTAGTTTTTGACTGCCACCTTCATGGAGATTTACTTTGAGGATTTACCCTAATCATCAAATGAAGGCTCCTACTCAAGAAGACGATAAATTCTATCAACATGGAAATGAATTTCATAAGGCAAGACTCGAAGAAAAAAGATGATGTGAGCCCCTTTATATATGAAGGTCTTTCGGCTGCAAATGAATGGTGTGCAATATCTGAATTATACATTACAATCTCTAAGTGTTTAATTGTAATAGATTGATAGGTTTTCATTGTGTCTACTAATGTTGTTCTTGTTTAAGTTCAACGTGAAGTTCTAGTTGATAGTTTGTTGTTAGGACAAATATTTTAGGTACCTCACTGTTGCTGTTATTTGTGACCTCGTTGTGGTTGCAACAGAAACCAAATGTGGACACTTGGATCGTAGGTAGTTCTTACGGTTTCAATCCATTGAAGAAGGGGTAGTGTTCGAAAGACTATTCAGATAGGTGGTTATATTGTACAAGTCCTTATTGAAACTAACTTTGAAGGGGTGGGACTTTGTATCACCTGGTTATTTTAGATTTGTTTAGAGGAGTACTCTTTTTCCCATATGATTTTTCCTGCTCTAGGTTTTCCATATGAATTTTAATGAGGCTCCGGCCCCCTGAATTGTCGTCATTTGATTTTCGGGACTTTTAGGTTTTGTCACTTTTTCCATTTTATTTATACAATTCATTAGGAAACTAGAAAATATTTGAAACTTTAATCAACTTGAAATATGTATGAGCTCTAAACAGAGAAAACTCGAAAAGGAGGAAAATGAGGGAGAAATAAAAAGTCCACAAAGAAAGCTTTGGAGACTTTGGTGCGATATTTTCCAAAATAGAGTTTACTATTTATAGAAATAGTTGGAAGCAATTTCATTGAGGCAAACGATATGGGATCAATTCTCTCACAATTTTAAACACTTCGTTACTATTCCAACATGAAGAATGTGTATGTGATTAAGGGCCACTACCCTTTGTTTTCATTCCTCTTGTTTTTCTAATCTCTATAAATTTATCATTTAAGCTAAAAAATGTTGATCATATTTAAGCGGATGAAATCGTCTGCTACACTTTGTGTTACATAATTAGATTTATTAATTTTTCTTTAATTTTTTTAATTCAATTTAAATTTATTATGCTTTATTTTAATTTTACACTTATTATTTAGGATTCATCCTACCAAATTAGGGTATATAAGTAATTTTTCAATATTAGATTTTATTTTCTAATTAATAATTGATTATTTCATAAAAAAATATTGTATACCTTAATTGGGTTGAATGAACCCTTTTAATTAATAAGTATAAAATTAAATTAAAGCACAATAAATAAAAATCGAAGAAAAAATTATAAATTTAATTGTGCAACGGTAATGTTGTACAAAGTGGAACAGAGGATTTCATCTGATATTTAGAGTATGTTGCGACTTGTGATATATAAAATTGAAGAATATATGGTTAATTGTCAAATAAATCACAAGGTTTCAACTCTTTTGCAAATTAGACACCACATGTAAACTTAATCAACTATAACATCACGTTTTAGTTTGTATGAGATTGAACATCCTCATCTTTTCAGCTAGTTAAATATGGCATGTCTAGTAGGGCTGAGCATTCAGTCCGGACCGAACCGAACACCCAAAATTAAAGTTGACCGAAGCTGAAACTTTATCGACCGAAGCCGACCGAAGTACATGGGATGATCGAACCGAACCGAAACTGAAATGATCTACAAACTACAAGTGATTCATAATCAATATATGCATCCACTTTTGATTAATTAAATGTAGAGTATGTAAATTGACAGTTGACACCATATATCTAAAAAAAATATGTGTTTCTCACGCTGTAATCTAATTGATAATATTAAGACAACTGGCATTTGAAGAAAATCTTAACATTTGAAAGCAAGAGAATCCTTGTAGAACTCCACAAAAAAAAATGAGCAAAATTTTTAAATAGCCATTTTTACTTAGTAAATCATGTAAATAGCCACTTTTTTAAAAAATAATGTATCTAGTCATTATGAAAAAAAAAGTACTATAATACCCTTACTTTCATATTTAATATTAAGAAATATTATATGTATATAATATATATATATATATATATTCATATATCAATAAGATTTGGGGAAAAAAGATCTGATTTTCTCTCTCTTCAATATATATCGTCGTTCTCTTCCCACTCGCCTCTCTCCTTTTCAATCGTTGTTTTATCATTTGGAACAAAACTACAATTAGCGAAGATCAAAAGCTATGATTTTTGAAGATTATCTCGATTTTTCATCTCTGTAATCACCGTTTCAGCAATAAATTATCTGATGCAAAGTCAAAAATTAGGGATTCAATGCGAGTTAGTGATTTTAAGAAGTTCTGTTGACATTGTGTGTGTTGTTTTTTGCGTCAATAAGGTATGATTTTTTATGTATCTGTACTCTTTTTATTGATCTAGATATTAAGTTTTTGTTTTTCTTTGTTTGGAAGTGGTGGAAAAATTGAATGTTCTTTGGTGCACGAATCGATTTCTTTCGGTACACGGGTATTGGAGTAGAATCGTACACCAATTTATTTATAACGTATGGAATATCAATTTTTTTACTGTTACACGATTACACGAATTAGCAGAATAATGAACTCGTGTGTATCTATGGATTTTTGAAGTAGTGCATGAATACACGAATAAATATACTAATGCAGTCGTGTTTCAAGTTAATATTCAACTGCTACACGAGTACACGAATAAGCATACTCATGTTCTCGTGTATTGAACTGTTATATTGAACTATTCGTGTACTCGTGTAGTAGTTGAATATTTAACCAATGCACGATAACACGACTTGAATTACTCGTGTACTCGTGTTGCATTATAATTTCTATTTAAACACTAGTATATAATTTTCTTACTCGTGTAAAATTCATGCACCACTAGATTAACTAACTATTATTTTCGTGTATCACATGCAACTCCAAAGGGAGAAAAACAAACTATATACTCGTGCATCATGTTTATGATAAAGGTCGAATTGTTACCTCTTCAGGGAATTGTTCGTTATGAGGATGAGGTTGTTCGAAATCATCATCCATGATTGTTCAGCGATTGTTGAATCTTGTAGTTTTTTCAGTTTTCAGTGTCGATACTCGACTTCAATGGCGGTGACTGGCGAGATATATTTTTAGTTTGAGCGTGAGAAAATATCAATGTGAATCAGCGTTGTTTGTTTCCGGGTGTGATAAAAGATTACTATGAATCTGATTTGTTTTTAAATATATTAGTTATTATGAATCTGATTTGTTTTTAAATATATTAAGGTATTTTTATTTTAGGAAATAATGTTAAAAATACATTATATTCAAATATTATTTATATGGAAGTAAGGGTATTGATGTATATTTACATCCTAAAAGGCTAAATACATCATTTTTTTAAAAAAACTGGCTATTTACATTATTTACTAAGTGATAATGGCTATTTACCCCTATTAACACAAAAAAATTGGTACTTATCGTTTCGAACTGAGCGAGCATAAAAAACGAGAGGGAAAAGTGATTGTTCGACTGAGCTGCTACGCGCCTGCGTGCGTTGGAGGATGTCGGATCCTCAAAGGGTCGAAAGCTCAGAGTTGCTACCGCTGCGAGTGTTGGAGGACTTCATAGCTATGTGGCGCCGACGAGCACATGAGAGAGAGGATTTGGGGATTTTAATTTTGATTTTCTTAATTGCTCTCACAAGAGACAACGAAATTTGTGATTTGGGGATTTTTATTTTAGAATGGTTTTGATCTGCTAAGCCACCCCCCTGCCATATATGTAGACATGTAGTGTGTTAATATTTAATTAGGGGTGTAATATTTTTTTTTATTAATTCATAATAGGATCGGTCGGTTCGGTTTTGATCGGCTATTTTGAAGCCCAAACTGAAACCGAACCGAAGTAAGGTTCAGTTCTTCCCATCCAAACTGAAACCGAATCGAACTCCTAATTGCTCGCACCGAATTGAAACCAACGGGTCGGATTGATTTTTCAGTTCCGGTTCGATTTTGCTCAACCCTAGTGTCTAGTCTATTAATCACGTTGGCAACCACATCAGCACAAATGTGTAACAAACTATATCGATTTTGTTAGTTTTCTCATTATATTTTTATTTTAGAAATAAAAAATTATATAAAAATTTAATTTTCTCAACAAAAAAAGAAGAAGAGAAAATAGTAAAAATGATGTCGTTTGTTATAAGTGTGTGCTAATGTGGATTCCAACGTGATTTATAGATCAAGCACGTCAAACTAAACTCGCCGAAAAAGTGGAAATGTTTAATCTCATATAAATTAAAATATAGTATTGTAATTGAATAATTTTAAATGTAGTATCTAATTTATAAAAGAATGAAAAGGTAGTAACTTATTTGATAATTAACCAAGAATATACTAAATATGAACTTTCAGTTTAGTACGGGTAGTGACGTAGAGTTATCAAACAATTACTGACCCACATTTAATGTTAACGAAACCAAGTAAACTTTGAAAGTTAATCCGGCCAGAAGGGCTGGCCCATCCCACCCAGTTTAATGGCCCAGATTCAGATTGGACTGCTCTCCAAAATTTGAGGCCCAACTAAAAACAGCTTAGGCCCAATTGGTTACGAACCGCTGTTTCTTTTTCTTTTCTGTGTTGCCGCTTGGGCAGCTTCCAGATACCGGAATTTGGGAGTAGAGATCCTCTAGTCCTATTTGTGTGCGCCAACTGTATGCCAATATTAAAATTATATACCGTTAATAATGTTTTTTATAAAAATAAAATTTATTATATCATAACTAATCATAATTAATATTTTTTACAAAAAAAATTGAAATTTAAAAAAATTATATACCCTAAGTTTGGAATAATCAATCCCAAAAATCAATTATATTAACTAAAAAATGAAAATTAAATATTAAAAAATAATTATAAACCCTAATTGGGTGGAATAAACCCTAAATAATAATATAAAATTATATTAAACCAAAAGAAATTAAAATTGAAAAAAAAATGAAAGAAAAAGTAATAATTTTGAGGTGTGGCACACGATTGGCACACATAAATTGGGACTAGAGGATCTCAAGTGGGAATTTGGAACCTTAGAATGATTCATGCATCATGATATAGATACAAAAAATAAAATTTTGTATAGTAAGAGCCCACATCAAGGATGAATTTACCGCGTGAAATCCTCTATTGCAATGTATGTGTTTCAATCATGTTACACTATTAAAATTATTAATTTTTATTTATTTTTTCCTTCAATTTTAATTTTTTTGGTTTAGTTTAATTTTACATTATGATAGAATTTTTTCCATCTAATTAAGATTTATAATTATTTTTTATTATTTAATTTTTATTTTTATTTAATATAATTGATAATTAGTGTTGATTATTCCAAATTAAGATAGTGTTAATATGAGAAAATAGCTATTAACTTTTTTTCACTCATTCTAAGGTACATTTAATTTTTTTCCACAAAAAAGAAATCAGTTTGTGCACCAAAGAACATTTAATTTTTTTCACTCATTCCAAAGAAAGATTCAAAAAATTTAAATATCTAGATCGATAAAAGAGTACAGATATCACGCCCCAATTTTCATAAACTAAATAACAATAATAATAAAGAAGGGACGTTACTTTTATTAAAATATAAAATATTTAACATCAATACAATGGAAGCTAAATAATCAAAGCTCTTCAGAAATCCATCATCACACGTCACCACGCACATCGCCCGAGTAAATCATCAATCTGGAATAAATAATAGCTTTGGGATTAGTGCTATTGACTCAGTAGTGAACGTATTTATCCAAGTTATATAATTATAACAAATTATAATATGGATAGCCTGCGGCTAATAATATATCAGGACATATGCAACTCGTCAGCCAATAATAATATTTGTAACTCATAGGTTAATAATTGTAAACCTGCATAAAAGTATAACAAGGATAAATAGTGCGTCAAATCGTATTTCCCACCTTAACCTTGACTTGAACTTTGACTTTGGAAAATAATATGGTTAGTTAAGTCCACGTGTCGCCTATTAAACATAAATATATAATCATTAACATAAATAATAAAAATAAATAAATATAATAAGTAGTGCATGAATGTATTTCACCGTACATTCCCACCGTCAACCCATCTAACTTAACAACCTAGCCCAACTTCATCCAAACCTCCCGGCCCACCTTAGCCCAACTAAATAATAATTAATATTAGCCCAACTTTAAAAACCCCACTTTGGTCCACCAATTAACACCTTTATCCCCTAACTCTCGGCCACCCAATAACACAGAAAAAAAGAACATTTATCTCTCCCCAACCTTCTCTCACGCCCAGATTTCCAACAAATTCAAATAGTTAAATTCTTACTTCTCTTTCTCCCGACAAAAACCTCAGCAAACTAGAGAACCACTGCGGCTAACCCATCTTCCCATTCTCCCTCTCTCACCCCCGCACCGCCGACGCCGACGCCACTGAGGAACAGTCGCCGCCGCCCCCGGTTGTATCACCTCCCGCCTCCTCGAATCTCCCAATGAAATGCAAAAACTCGTAAGAAATAGATACACACACGCATATATCTCTGAGAAATGGAGAAACTTTAGCTATCGAAATGCTTTTAGAAATTGATTTAGATTTTTTTGGTGTGTTACAAATGAAATCTGAGATCCCATTTTATACTGTCTGAAATGGAGTTGAAATAAAGTTAGAATTTGAAAAGGGACGAGAAACGCTAAGATGGATTATTGCTGCAGTCTTTTGATTTTCCGGCGATATTTCCATTTTCTCCCAGGAGAGAGCAGATAATGTGCTTTTAAATATGGTGTCAAAATAAATGTGGAAATAATGAAGATAGTGAAGAACTAAATTCAGAACGGCAAAACAGTTGTTGGAAGAGGAAGGAATCCGTTCATGGTTGTTGTATATCTTGGGCCAAAAGATATTGGGCTAGTATATATATTTTTGGGCTCGAAATAAAATTAAACATTGGGCTGAAGTTAATATTTGGCCTTGAAAGGTTTTAATTTTAAAAGATAAATATCAAAGTCCAAATATCAACATAATAATAATAATAATAATAATAATAATAATAATAATAATAATAATAATAATAACAATAATAACAACAAAAACAAAATCATATATATAACATTAATGATGATGACTGTAATCATAATAATATAGTTAAAATGATATATGCGTGACTTATAGGACGTAACCAAAATAATATAAAAAATCATTTTTGAAAAAAGAAGAAGAAAATATAGCAAATTTTATTTAAAAACAATCGGGTCGCTACAACGGATTCATAAATATCATGTACATTATTACCACAAAAAATAACACGCGAGATGTCAACAAAACTTCAAAAAATCCAAAATTCGCAATGAATCTCTAATTTTTAATATTGCAATAGATAATTTATTGCTAAAATGAAATGAGGATTATAAAGAGAAAGTATTGTGGTAATCTTCAAAAATCAGAGCTTGATGGCCTTCACAAATGATAGTTTTATTTCAATTGATAAAACAGATATTGAAAAATGAGAGAGGTCAGAGAACGGTGTTTATAGAGGGAAGAGCAAGAAAATCAGATCTTTTTCCTAATAGTATTGATATATGAATATATATACATATAATAATTCTTCATAATAAATATGGAACTAAGGATATTGTAGTACTTTTTTGAGCCAATTTTTTTTGCAGCCACTTAAAATTTGAAAAAACTTATTTTAGCCACTAAATTTTAAAACTATTTATTTCAACCACTTTAGACCAAAATACCCTTAGTTAATATAAAAAAATTCAAAACAAAAAATGAGAATTAAAAAAAAATTATTCACTTTCTCTCTCCCCTTCCATCCCTTCCGCTGCACCCTTTCTCCACGGTTGCACCCCTTCCTCCATGACTGCAAAAATTTTGTTGGTTCTCGTCATTTTGACGCCCTAGTCACCGGGGGCTTCATATCGTAGTTGTTAACCCCTCACAGTCAAAACTAGTTTGAGGAAAGACTAACAAAAATACAAAGAAAAAAGGGCAGCGGTGCTGAATCATAGAACTATAATGAAATATACGATCAACCAACATTTATCGAATTTGAAAACCGAAAAAGAAAAAGGATTGGAATCTATACATTGATTCTTTTATTCGAATTTTTTTTGAATCGTATGCATCAAAAGGTGCATGTACGGTTCCTAAGTGCCGGCGCCGACATTTGCAGAGGGGAGGTGGATGACTATACAATTCAGACGGAAACGAGAGAGGTGTCCGTGCAGCTACGTGAATTAAAAACACGTCGTTTTTCCCGACTGATCTTTCCAACAGTTGCCTCTTTCTTGACTTCTACCTCATCTTCCCTTCGATTTTGTTGCAGCACCAGCACCGGTGCTGCACCACCCTCACCATTGCCCTTCCGCTCTTTCTCCAATATAGCAAACGACAACAACCTGCACACCCATGCGCCTCAACCTACATAACCACTTCGTCACCAGCGACCTGATCGACCATTCAACTATTTTTTCCGATGAAGCTGTAGATCCGAGAAAGGTCACCACGTAGAGAGAGGGTTGTGGGTTGGCGATTGGTGATTGACTAATGGTAATAGAGAGAGACGGGGAGGGGAAGCAAGAGAAAGGCAGCAGGTTGGAGAAGATGATTACAGCGGCCGACAATGGAGGAGGGGCTAGTGGGATGGTAAATTAGAAGTACGCTGGGAAGAAAAAAATAGGATTTGGAACAATGATATTTTTGAAATAAAATAAATTAAAATTATTATTAAAATTTATTTTTAAGGGTATTATAGTAAATGTGGTTAAAATAAATATATTTAAAAATTACTGGCTAATTTTTTTTTAAGTTTTAACTGGCTAATTTGTTACATTGACTCTACTTTTTTTATGATAATGGCTAGAAATATTACTTTTTCAAAAAATGACTATTTATATTACTGCCTCCGTCTCGATTATATAGTCTCTTTTCTACTCGCACGTAGATTAAAAATATTTATGAAAACAAGAAACAAAAGCTAAACTTCTAACTTTACCCTTATTTAATGAAAATTAATAAAACTTATATTTTAGCTCAACTTTAATGTATTTTTTTTAAACAAACAAAATATAAAATTAATGATATAAATCAAAACTAACAATATCTAAAAGTTTAAAAGATTTTATACTATTGAAACTCAAAAAAAAAAATCTCAAAAAATCACACGGTCACTCACATCCTACAAAATTTCTATGAAATTCAATTTTAAATTTTTATAAATTTTGCGCCAAAGTTTCATTCTTTTTCTTAAAAAAAAAAAACTGTGCCAAAGTTTCATTCTTTTTCTTAAAAAAAAAAATTGTGCGTCAAAAATCATACGTGCATGGAAGATGAAAAAAAATGGTTTTTTTATTTTTATTTTCATGAAATGCAAATATAATGAATATCAATAGAATTAATCAAATTCAATTTACATGCAAATTAAGTTAGTCAATTTTAATTAATGTTTCTCTCTTTTTTTTGAAAAAATAACATTTAAGATTTACAACTTTCAAAAACTTAAATATTTAATTTTTAAAATTTCCATAACCTAACAAGGGTATAATTGTACATTCATATTAAAAATAACACTACTTATAGTAATGAGACTATATAATCAGGACACCTCAAAATAAAAATGAGGACTATATAATCGGAACGGATGGAGTATTTAATAAGTAATGATGGCTATTTAAAAAAAATTCTCATTAAGGTATACAATTTTTAAAATTAATTTTTAATTCTTAGCGATAAAAATTAATTATGATTTTTTTTAAAGTAATAAATTTTATTTTTATCATAGACATTATTAACACTACATAATTCTCAATATTGGGACACGCGCGGTTGACATATATGGTTCGAACTAGAAGATGTTATCCGTGAATTTACATATCGTTTGCCATTTATCGCTGCTATTTTTCTCACATCCACAGTACTATAATTACTTAATTATATAACGTAGTTAATGATCTGAATGCAGACGATAAATATGCTTATGAACTACCGAACACACATGCTGTACCAAGTTAAAGAGAAAGCAAGCTTAATTGCAAAGTCGGTGGAATCCTTCCACAAAAAGAGAATTCGATCGCATTCATCCATTCAGTTATGAAATGCTCTCAAGTCTCCAACGTCGATCTCCTACTAGCTAGCTAGCTTGTTCATTAGAAAACACACACACACACTTACATACATACATACATATATATATATATATATATATAGAGAGAGAGAGAGAGAGAGGCTATATATAATATAGCAGTGTGAGTGTGAGTGTGAGTGTGTGAGGTACGTAGCAATATATGATGAATATATATCAATGGGGGGTGGAAGTGGAAGGCCAGTAGGCATGAATATGATAGCCCGTCTTCCAGTAATTCAATTTAATGACCTCCCTGACTGCCCAGAACGACACAAACAAAACCAGAATCATGCACAATCTCTGCGACTTGAATCTCACAAGCACGTGACATAGAAACGCCAGCAACACCCCCACCGTCGTGTACAAGAAACCCACCGCCAACCCCTCCGCCCCCAGCTGCATCCCCGCCCCCTTGTAGAAGAACACCAGCTTCTCCCGATCCCGCCTGTCCTCGATGAACATCGGCGCTTTCCGAATTATATTGTACATCGTGCCAGAAACGCTCAAGAAGTAGACGAATATCGCCCCCGCCATCCATATGCTTTTGCCTGAGACTATCATCTTCACCATATGCGGAGCCGAGATCACCGCAATGCCGATTGCGATCATCATCTGTGCTTTTGAGAGAAGAGGGGGGCGATTGATCCTCCCCACGGAGAGTGACGTTTCAGAGATAATTAACTCCGCCATGGAATCGGCCAGTTCCGAAAACTGTGAAGGGTCGAGTTTGATGGAGTCTGTTTTCATATCGGCAGCGGTGGACGGGATCAGGCGGATGTGGGGGAGAGTGGTCACTCCGAAGAGGGCGAAACAGGTCTGTGACTCCTCGACTTCCACGTCGAAGAAGAAGAGTAGAGACTTGTTGTTGCCGGGGTTGTTGCTGAGAAAAGAGGAGGACACGAGGGAGAATTCGGATTTCAGAGTGGGGAGTGAGAGCTCGGATCTTGAATGGAACTTGTGAGCGTCGAAGAAGACCATGAAATGGAATGGCCGAGGAGATGGGAGAGAGAGAATGCCGCGGAGGAGGGTGTCGTTCAGGCTGATGACGCCGCTCCCGGAAGACGATTGGAGGGCGGAGAGTGTCGCCGTCGTCGTGGACTCACCGCGCGGTGTCAATAGAGAGAGGACCCATAGAAGGACGAACACGCCGCCGCCGGCGTTTCTACACAGACCCATTATTGCTATTGTTATTGCTGGTTGCTGCTCGACTCTTAATTTGCTCTGATTCTATTTCTCATCTAATTCACAACTATATGTTTATGTGGCACCAACAATATGCACTAAAATAAATCCCAGAACATAATTCTGGCCTTGGATCCTTTGATCTCTGTTTCTGTTACCAAAAGATTTGCCATGTTTTACGTTAGTTTATTTTAATATTTCATCTCTTACCATTTTAATTCTTCAGGTGAAAAAAATGAAGTGCATAAACTAAAAACTGATTTTCCTATTTAATTGCAAATTTTATAAGGCGCAAAAATAAAAATACCAATGTGTTTCAAATGCAGTATTTACAATGTTACAAACTTAAATAGGCTCTAAGGAAGAGTAATTCGCTTAGTTACTTGTACATTTTGCAATGCAACTCGTTTCGCTCGATTCAGTCAATACATCAACCATTTGCTAGAAATTAAACTGCTATTTGGTATCAATTGAATTAACACCATCACTTTTAGGCCTCAATAAATGTTTGATAACTCCATATTTATATTCTTCAATTTTATACTATATAACAAGTCGCGAGATACCTGAAATATCTTCATTTTTTAGCTTAAATGATAAATTTATATGAAAAAAAAAAAAAACAAACAAACAAAGGATAATGGCCATTATTAATCAGAGACATTCTTCAATCTCATCATAATATACTGTTAGTAATAGTAAGAACCGAACAAATCATATCCCGTTCTCTTACATCTGACGTATCTTTGAAGACCCTGCAACGATTCATCCGAAACCAGAAATCAACCTCTTATACTTTCTTTGATCAGGTTTGAGCCCCAATTCCAACATTTCATCATGTAATTTCATGGCTTTTCTCATTTCCTTTCCGCAACAGAGACCTCTTATCATGAGTGCAAAACTATCACTGTCCACTGTTTTGCATATCTTCATATAATCAAACACCCTTATTGCTTCTTCAACTCTCCCCTCTCTGAATAACCCCGCGAGAAGAATGTTAATCGTTGCTGTTTCCAAAGTACCGTTTAACTCCTCCAACTTATTATGCAGCACAATTGCTCTATCAATTTGTCTGGTAGAGCAGTAATGCCTCACAAAAGAGCCCCAGCAGAGAGGATCAAGCAACCATCCTTGATCCAGAACTAAGCTCAAAAGTTCCTCTGCTTCTCTCCAACGACATTCTGCACACTGTTTACTGATATAATTAGAAAGATCTTTGGCCGGAGATATGCCACCCCTTCTTATTATATCAACTAACAGGTTGCTGATTTTCAACGATGGGTTCTCTCGACAAAGAGCAATCACAAACTCATTGTAACAACTCTTACTTATTGAAATATTCTTGCCCTGCAGTATGTTATATAACTCTATTGCATTCTCCACTCTACCTTCCTCAAACAGCAATGCCCTAAACATACACTCATACGTAGCATGCTCTAGTTCCACATCATCATCACAAGCCCTCTTGAAGAACAGTTCCATTGCAAATGTTTTTCCCACATCACAAAGCTTCTTGATGATCAAATCATAATCAGAAGCAGGAGGTTTTGAGATATGTCCCTTCTCTACCATATAAGATAATATATTTTCAATCACTTCTCTGTTGTGATATCTATAAGCACCATCCAGAATCGAGCTATAAGTACTAAAACTCGGCTCAATTCCTTTACCCCAAACTTCATCTAGATAATCAAAAGCAGCTACAAAATTCCCTCTTTTGCTATAACCATCAATTATAAAATCGAACATCTCAGGCGTGTAGACTCCCACATCTAAAATCCTACCAATTCTTTCAAATTTCCCATCTTTATACAAAATTTTCGCAATCACATCCCATGTACAATGGTTCCCTGAAACTGAAACCCCATCCCTAACAATCGAAGCAAAAAAACACCATGCTAACCTCAGCTCATTCTTATCACCCAACAAATTCAACAATTTATTACTGGCATTCACGCTCAGTCCAACTCCATTACTCCTAAACATCCGATAAAACTCCAAACTTTGAAAATACATTTGTTTGCTGCAATAACATCCAATCACATAATTCAAAACCGGGGACATGTTCTGTAAGACAGCATCTCGGCGCGGTTGGAATAAAGCAGCGATCTTCGCTGATGGGTACTCTTGAATAATGGAACTCAATATTGGCTTACCAAGCTTAAACAGTTCGGAACCGAACAGTATCCGAGTCAGCTCGCACTGAGCTCCGAGGTCGGGCTTGAAATCAAGGTTTTTCCGGGCCCAATTAAAGAAATCGAAACAGATTTTTGGTTGGGTTCGGATTCTATTCAAGATTTGGTGAAAAAGAGATGGGGTAAAATTGGAAGAAAATTTAAGGGGTTTGAGGAGTGAAGCCCAGAATTTGGGATGTCTTTGCAAGAGAACTGTGGATGCTTGCGAAACTAATTGTGTTTGCTTGATTTGGGTTCTCCAATCGGGAGTTACGTTTTCTCGTCCAATTTTGAAATTTTTGGATTCAGTCGGTTTTTGGGGCTGTTTGTTTCTGAACATTTTCGATGCTGCAGGAGAATTAGCTTAACAGAAGTATTGCATTAGACTATTAGGAGGGGAAAGTTAAATTGAAATTATTAATGGGATAATTGCAAATAAGTCCTCTTTGTTTCGTTGAATATGTAAGAGGTCCACCCTTTGAGCTTAAAAAGGTGCTATAAAATTAGGGAATATTCGTATAGGTTGATGATCCTTTTCCCACTCAATTAATTGGTGTGCAACATTTGCTTCTTAAAAAAAAAAACATTGTGTTACATTTGTATATCATACTAAAAGAATTCACATGAGATTTTTTTTTGAACTATCTGTGATATATTCATTTTTAAATTACAAATTTTTCTTGTATTTTTTCTTCAATTTTATTTTTAGTGATTTAGTTTAATTTTATAATTTTTTTAGGTTCGTCCAAACTAATTAGCGTTTATAATTATTTTTAGTATTTAATTAATAATTCATTATTATGGTTGATTATTTCAAAATTAAATTTTTAATTTTTTAATTCAATTTTTTTATAAATGTTGGCTATGATTATTTGTGTTATAATTAATTTTTATTTTAGTATAATATTATTAAAATCATAAATTTGATAATGAAAGCATGAAATTTGAACCTAATCCACACTATTGCCTTAATTTGTGGTGACATGTTCTCGCCTAAATTTTCTTGTCAAGTATAAGATGCATTTCGTCTTCACCTAAACCATATTAAATAGTTTGAATATAGAGTAGACTTCAGATATATTACTTTATAACATCTTTCTAATAAATTAAATGGATATTTTAATACATATATAAAACTCGTAATTAATTAGTAATTTTGCATTTAATTTGATACGTGTAGCAATAGTCGAGATTGAGTAATTAAGGATGACAAAATGAAATTATGAAAGAAAGAGTAATAAATATTGTAGCATATTTTAGTATGGAAGTGAGGTAAACGTCCAGAGCTGTGATGTGAACGAAATATGAAATAAATTATCCACGAAATGCAAAGAAAAATAAAGAGAAATGTAATTAGATAATTCACAGAAGAGAACAAAGCTGATATTTTTCCCAAGCAACCATATCTCTCACACGTGTGCACCAGAGCATTACAATTTATAGAAGTATCCTCTTATTTCTGTTTATTTCGGAGCTAACTCCCCTAAATTTATGCATCTACGATCTCAGACTCTGCCGACGCCAGAATCAACTCCGGTTGAGCAGCTTTCACATCCAAAGCATTCGGCAGCCCCAACGCCCTCAACGCCAAATGCGCCGCTTTCTGGCCGGAAATCATCATCGCTCCGAATGTCGGCCCCTGTAATAATTAATTCAACACATGATCCCAATTAGCTCAACATTTGGAAAATTGAATAAAATTAGATTTTGAATTTCTGAATCGAATCTCAATTGGTTACCATTCTCGGTGCTCCGTCAATCTCCGCAACTTCCATGCCGGTGACTATCATTCCAGGCACGACCTCCCTCGTATGCCTAACAATGGCATCCTCGGCGGTGTTCATGTCGAGGGCCTTCATTCCGGGCACGCTGTCGATCATTCCGATACTCTTCAGCCGCTTGACGCCGGTGGCGCCGAAAGGGCCGTCGTGGCCGCAGGAGCTGACCACCACTTTGGCCTCCATCACGTTGGGGTCCATGCACGACTGTGTGTCGTGGTTCATCGAAACCAGAGCCCAGTTCGTCACCACGCCGGCGACTCTGTCGCCCTTCACGATCAAGTCCTCGGCGGCGACCGCGTTAAACAGCTTCACGTTCGGGCGCGCGAGGAGCTTGCTCATGATGGTGGAGGTGAAGAGGGCCGCGTGCTTGATGACGACGTAGTCGTCCTGCTCGTCGTACGCGATCTCGAGCTCGTCGAGGAACCGGTGGGCGGGTTTGCGGACAACCATGGCGGAGAACAGCTGGCCGCCGAGCCACGCGCCGCCGCCGGGGCTGACGGATTGCTCGATGATAGCGATGTTGATGTTGGGGTTCTTGCTGAGCTCGTAGGCGCAGGAGAGGCCGGCGGAGCCGGCGCCGACGACGACGACGTCGGTGTCGGCGTAGGTGATCATGTCCATCATGTAACGCCTGGTCATTTCGCGGGAGACCACAGATTCTTTAATTGGCTGGAACTTGAAGCTGTCGAGATTGTAGGGTGGGGTAGCGGCAGACATGGTGATTGAGAGGTTGTGCGGGGTGGATTTGATCGGTTGGGCGGCGCGTGTGGACACGGGGGAGCCATGGAAGGAGGACTTGTTGTCGAAGAATTGGGTTTTGGAGAGAGAAGAGGTAAGGGTTGTGGCCATGGCTGCCATTTTAAGAGGGGAGAGAGAGAGAGAGAGAGAGAGAGAGAGTGTCGTTGAGTAGTGAGTGGGAATGAATGATTGATGATTGTTGATGATGAGAGTGTGTGTATATATATGGGGAAACGAGGGTTGCTCAAAAATATCTAAGGAGAAAAGATCTGAGGGTGTGGGGTTTAAAAGTGCGAGGACGATAAAATTTGAACGATTCAGAATGCTTCTGCTTCTCATTCATCAGACTCAAAAGATCGGTATCAAATATCCAACCTAGATTTTTTTTTTTCATTTTTTTTTTCAAGGTGTAATGCAATGGTTGCGACTCCTACTTACTACACGCGTCATATGAAATGAAACATTAATTTTAAATTGATAGGTGAATCACATGATGCCCTTACCTTTTTAGAAAGTGTACGTACTGCAAAAATTTAGAATTTAGTAATAACAAACTTTGTTTTGGTCAATTCTATATAAAAGTATTTCCCAAACTTTATGTTACCAAAATATATTTACTGCGTATGTCTTATCCCTTCAAAGCCATAAAAAGGTTATAATTCAACATTGTCATTAAATGAAATTACTCACCAACTTATCAAACTATACAGTAACCACATAACCCCCTCCTCCGACCCCATTTTGATCGGATGAGATCTATTTTAAATTAGTGTTCCATATCCTATCCGGGTCAGTCAAAAAAATACTGAAATTTTACAGCGAAGGGTCCCTAACAAATTGCAACAGCACCCCCGTGAACTTACAAGTTCCACCCTCGTCCTCTTCAGATGGAAAAATTATTAACAGCATTTCAGTCGGAAAAAAAAACTAATTCTAAAATCAGTAACATTAGAATCCATGTGCCAAGATCCAAAGATGAAGTGTGAAGAACAAATTAAAGAAAACGTTAACAATTCACTGGTATAATAATAGACTTCTTCCAATTCCTTAAATTTAGGTATCTTCAACTGTTTTACATTTCTGTTGTTGAATAGCACTAGCAATTTATGTTAATGTCTTGTTTGCTTGTAAGAACACTAGTTATTCGATTAAAAATGTCTAAATGCAAATACAATAATATCTGATTTACAAGGAACGAATTATGATATCTCTACATTAAATTGTTTGTTTCTATGTTTGAATCATTAATTGTTACTCTAAAAAAAATGACTAGTTACATGATGTGTTGATGGTTGACAATTCATGCTATATATATATATTTGGATGCTGAAAATTATAAGGGACCATCTATATCTATATCTATATATTGTATAAAAACAGAATAGTGGGGACACTTTTGTCAATTCATTAGTAATCGTATTTTTTTAATTAATTGTAGTTTCTGAAAATTTGAAATCACTCTTACCCAAGCAACGCATCTTCTCGATATTTTGTAACTGTGGATTACGAATTGGGAATTTTCTAAATAAAAGAATTAATAATAATATTTAATCAAGGAACGCATCTTTTCAAGATTTATCCTCAACCTCTTTTAGCCTGCTGCCATTTCTGCCTCGACGACATGAAGGAGATGGGCAGCAGCGGTGGAGGAATTTAAGAAGACCCCAGACAACATGCTCTAAGAGGATCAACCTTGAGAATCTGCATTCTCAATCGAAGATCGTCAATCGTTAGATAGTGATGGTGGCGCCAGTTACAATCACGGTGACGAAGAAGTTTCTAACGGTGATTACGAATTTACGATCAAGGGCATGGAGTAAAAGAGAATTTGTATCAAAATCTCGATATAATCTCAAGTGTCAATTATGGGGGGTTGCTTCTTTTCTCGCTCCTCTGTCTTCCCTTCTGTTGGCGTTGCTTCCAAGTTTGGTCATATAATTGAAATCTGATCCGGTCGATTGGGTTAATGTTGACATTGACAGAGTAAGATTAGAGGGAGAGTCGGGTCAATGATGGGAATTTGAATTTTTCTCTCCATCGCGGGATTATGATGCACATATTTTATAGGATGCAGTATGGATTACTTACTTCATCTCCCAATAGAGGAAGATGAAATTGATGGTAAGAAAACTTAATTTTGAGGGCTTAACTTTGTCGACTCGTAATGAAATTTGTTTGGTAATGAAATTTGTTTGATTATGCTTTGAACTTTCCGACATTGTTCGATGTGGGTATGTGATTTAGCATTACTTATGACTTGGTCTTGAAATAAACAGACCTGGTATGTACAGAAAGCCGAATGAAATGTCAAGAATCATGTTCCTGGAATCATGATCGTCATATACATTCAGACTATTCAATTTGAGAGATATATTGATTTAAAATATCCAAACTGTTTTAAGATGGTATTGTTGAAGAACTCACATGCGCACTTGAAAGATAATGTCATTTTGGTCCATTCAAATAATTATTCAATCTTAGATGAAAGATCTTTATTTTGGTCATGTTGTGGTATCAATGGTTGATATAAACATTAGGTGATTCTGTTTGGATATTTTAGAATATTTTCTTTGTTATTAGCATGTTTATTTTCAAAAATCTCCAGATATTTATGAATTTTTTTGGAAAATGTAAGCCTTTTGTTCCATTGGTTTTGTTTATACTGTTTTTGTATGCTTCTTGGGTGGCTTTATATTGGTTCCTACTAGAATGATGCATTGGGACATAATTTTCCAAATGTTGCGAGGTTAATTCATATGACTTGTCTGAATTTAATTAATGTATACATATATTTTTGCAGGCCGAGTTAGAGAAATTAGATTGTTGGAGGCAACAAAATTGTTACCGTCAATGCCAATGCCAATGACCAAACTTTGTGTACTTTCATATTCATAGTAGAGCTTCTCCGAAAATGAATTTCATAGCAATTATAACAGAGCTTCTCCGAAAATGGACTTCATAGCAATTATAAGCAATCTTCTCTTTTTCAAGATAAATGGATTTATAGCAATCATAAGCAATCTTCTCTATTCCATGATTTGAAATTTTGTGGTTCATGTCGCCCAAAACATGGGTTATAAAGATGAGCAACGTCATTAATGGACTGACAAGATTTAAATAAACATGGATTATAGAGATGAGAAACTATTCACAACATACCAATAGGTATTATCGATGTAAAACATTTGGATCAGTTATCATCCGAACCCATATTTAAAGTAAATAGAGGAGGCATTGATCAACAATTTTTTTTGTAAAATCAGACCATTATATATATTAAAATATTTGGGAGTGATATTTATAATAATATTCAGTTTTAATGTGAAGAACATCGTGCGATGCACGGGCATAATGCACTAATTTACTATAAAATTTCAGTATTTTTCTAATTGTCACGTGGCAATTATAGAATAGATGGAGTAGGAAATGGAAAAGTAATTTAAAATAGAGGATCTGGTCCGTATCGCGATTGGGAAAACCAAACACCCAACCCCAATTGAGTAACTTCAATTCCTACTCTCTTTCCACCAATTCCCACCCCTATCAAGTAACATTCGTTTTCCATTCAACGAGATATTTTGTTCTAAAATTATTTTTAATCTCATAGAACTGTTGAATTTCCACTTTCACCACATGTATTTTATCGGTTCCTTAAATTTTCTAATCATATAAATATAGACTCACGTTAATATTGTTGTTATAAAGTGTGTTTAAAATCCTAATTGAACTAATGCATAGTTAATATATGAGAATGCTAGGGCTTGTTAATGGGCTATGTACCCCTTCCGTCGCTGGGTTCAATAGAAAAGCCTATGGGTTTAAGTAAATGTAAGCCCATTTTATTGTAAATGCCATTAAACTCAATTTTCTTATTTTGTCGCCCCAGTTACAAATTATTGTTTATATGTCAAACTAGTTTTACCCCCACGCGATGCGTGGTCAAGTATGAAATTTTATTTGGTTGAAAATTGTTATCTCACTTTGTGTGTTATTTCATGTCGAAAAGTGTAACGCCCCAGTTTCACTAGGACCAAAACGTCACCAAAAGACGTACGTACATGCTTACGTGATAAATATTTTTCAAGAAATTAAATTAACTTTACAAATAATTTGTAAACGGGCAGCACCTCAACTTAAAAATATTCGAACCACACACTCAGGTGCTTTCAAAGTCAACTTTCAATAAGACTTTTCGAAATCACAAACTCACACATAACCAAATGACCTGTTGACAAGAAATATATATAGCCAAACAGGCCACACATTTAAAAGCACCACGGTCAACCCTTATATACATTCAAAATATTTATATATACAGTCAAAATTGACCACAGGGGTCAACAACTTCCAAACTTAAAGGTTTTGCAGAGTATCAACGAAAGCATTTAATATTTAATATACAAACATAAGTTTAAAGATGGTTTTAAGCAAAAACCACATAAGAGTCAACCATCAAAACCCAAACCAGCAACACGTCATCAACCAGCTCGATTTTCAGGACCTAAAAATATTTGAAAATATTTGGGTTGAGTGCCAGAAAACACTCAGTGGGCATTAACATTCGTCCAAGATAAACTTTCATACTTTAAAACTGTTATACTGCATAAATCATGGAAAATAATCATGAACATTCTTTATAACAAAGTTTACTCTTCTTCATTGGATGAGAGACCCAATGTGATCACATGATACTTTACGGTTACTTATCTAGACATTTAGTCACAAGTAAACCGTCTTGCTTATAAGTCGGAATTTCTCTATGCATGAAGTCTCAACACATCCAATCATTGTGTAAACAATGTCATTAAAACATTTAACATACTTTTCATGGACGAATTTAAAACATAGTTGTGAGTTATAGAAAAACCCACCTGAATGATCTCAATATGCAGTGCAGTTTATGTGTGAAATGCTACTATGCTCTCCGATCGTCTCGACCTACAAAATTGGAATTCTAACTTAGACTCCTCAAATAGGTCATAAGGATAATAACTTAGATCCTAAATAATTTAAATTAGGATTTCCTATGCCTTGGGATCATTTGGAATTAAAATGGAGCCAAATGGGCGAATAATGGGCATTTGACGGATTGAATCAAATTAGTGATCCTGATTGAGAATTATCGGACTTTACGGACATAATTGAATGGATAAATATGTATCAAACCCAATTCAATAATTATGAAGCTTGATTCAACATACAGAAATAAAATTTAATTTTTAGAATTTATTTGAGAAATATACAATATTTTACTTAGGATTAAATTATGTTTTCTAAAAATCCTAATTTAATTCCCAAGTACTAAACTAGAATTGAGAGAATATGAATTTAGAAGATAATAGAGATAGAACTTATAACACGAAGTTACAACGACATAAAAATTTTAAAACTTGAATAGTCAAATTAACCGAAAATTAAATCGAAAGAAGATTTCGGGGCTAAGAATATCACCTTAATTTTTCTTCCTTTTTTTTCCTATTTTTTTCTTCTTCAATTTCTTCTTTTTCTTCCTTTGTCGTTTTCTCCCCTTGTTTTGCTTTTGATTAATCATAGTATAGCCGACTAAGCCTTGTTATACCTATATATATATATATATATATATATATATATATATATATATATATATATATATATATATATATTTACATACACTACACACGTGTACATACACTAATTCATTTTCTTTGATTGTCAAATTGCCAAATATGATTAGTTGATATATTATTTTATTATTATTATTATTATTTTATTTTATTTATTATTATACCTTTTTTTTTAATTTTGCAATCCAATATTACACACACACTCACATGTGTACTTAGCCCAATTACACTAATCTTACCAAGCCAATTCCAAATGGTAACAATTAATTGGTGAAAGTTTGGAATATTTATCCAAATTACTAGTCTTACAAATAAATAACCATACATCAAAATTTAACAATTAAAATGAGTTTAATCTAATGGGCCGAAGATGAGCTTAAATTGGGCTGACAGTGAATTGATTACTGAGATTTGAATTTATAGTAGTGGTCATGGTAGAATAAATTTGGCTCAAATTATTACATGAATTAAATTTCATTGGAGACTCAAATGAAGTCCGATTTAGACGATTTTGATATCAAAACGATCCCAATAACGTCTACTTTTATAATATAAATTCTAATTTTAACTTAAATGCTCAACTAAGGATGAGACTTTTCTTAGTCTTACTGTGCCTCTAAACCCATAATTAACTAGCCATAATGATTTGGGTTCTAATTTCATAAAATTTCTAGCTATAAAATAATACTATATTTTTTTTTCGGGGTGTTACAAAAAATTTATAATAATAATTATTTTCTAAATAAATATTATTTATTTCTATTGTATTACAAAACTTTTCGAATAAGTAGTGAGAAATGAAGTGGGAACACGAAAATAATATTTAAAAAATTCATTTTTTCGTGAAATAATAGCAAAATATTCCAATTTCAATGAAAAGATAAACGAATCCAAAATAAAAAATAAAATAAAAAATTAGCGTTAGAGGCAAATACTTAATTAAAATATTTTGTATTATGCAATTGATGACTTTTGTATATGATATAAAATATTTAAATTAATTTAAGATCATGAACAAATGATTATAAATAAATAAAAAAATTACATTGATTTTGTTATTGTAAACAACCGATTTAATAAGAAAAAATGAGCCAAGCCACACGACCACTACATCTATATACAGTTCGAAGTAAATGAGGTGAAAATGTTAGATTTTCGAAAAAAAAAATTGAATTTCGAAATCAAATACATATTAATGAACACATGTGCGAATTTATAATTAAGTGTTATAATTAAGTTGATTGGTACGATGGAATGGAATGAATGGAATGACTATTCTTATATCCAATCTCATTTATATGATTATGCTTTGAAATAAAAAACTACCATTCTCAAAAGAATCGATATTTTCAAAAGTGAGAGGGATCATTCCACTCAGCTTCAAGTATTTAGTTATTCCCATAAAATAAAAATGGGTTTAGTTCCTCGTTAAACAAAAAAAAATAATATATGATATATATTTACACATCATCATGTCTTATAATATTATTTTATCATATTTAAAAAAAATAATTTTAAAATTAGATTAAATAATTTTTATTATTATTTTGTAATTATTTATATGTTATCTATTTATTTTCAAATATATATACATATATATTAAAATCAAATTTCGATAGTTTTTAAAATTTTATTAAAAAATAATGGTACTATTGATTCGTATTTGACAACATGCATACAATAAATAATAATTTTGTTATTAATCGATTTAAATAATAACTAATGAATCAAATCGTACAACACTACAAATTCGAAACAACAAAAAATGTGATGCAAATGAGGATTTTTTAAAAAATTTTGTATATATTATATTGTTAAAAATGAATTAGCCAACCATATACACATAAAATTATTGTATTCCATGGGCAAAAAAAAAACAGATTTTGTTGGAATTTTTTGATAACACCAACTACAATTAGAATATTTATGCATGTTTGAAGATTGTGTGCTAACAAAATACCATTTCAATCTTGCGATATCTTCAATTTCTTCCCTAGTATAATTGATGGACTTGTTAGGTTCCTCATGCATTTTCAAATATAAAATTCTCGTTGAATAATCAATAACATAAATTTATGAAGTTGAAATTTATGATAGAAAAATGCATATCTTGAGTCAATTTCATTCATATATTGAAATGGAGGAACCAACTGGTGGTCTAAGGAACCAACTTATTTCACCAAACGGAAAAATAGAGTTGACGATTGAACTCTTTTTTTATGGAGACAATCTTATGCGACTATTTTCATAATTAAAATATACTATATATATATATATATATATCATTACTGAAAGATATAATTAAACAAAATTTGGATTGCTCAAAATCTTATCATATTATAAGACAAAAAAGGGGTTCCGCATAAAAAGTATATATCACTACTCAAACATATAATAATAATTAAACAAAACATAAGTTGTATCAATATTATCACTGGAAAATGTTATCATTACTTAAAGATATAAACGAACTCGAATTTTTATGGAGACAATCTTATTCTCTGTTTTTTTAGATCAGAAGCGACTACTTTCATAATTAAAAATAAAGATCATTATTCAAAGATATAATTAAACAAAATTTGGGTTACGCAAAATTTTATTCATCATAAGATATAAAAAATGGGTGGTGCATAAAAATATAAAATTATATATCATTACACACAAGATATAATCAAACAAAACAAAATTTGTGCATAAAATTATTCATTACTCAAAGATATAATTAAACAAAATTCGGGTTACTCAAAATCTTATTCATCATAAGACATAAAAAATGGATGGCGCATAAAATTATATATCATTACACAAAAGATATAATCAAACAAAACAAAAATTGCAAAATGTGACAGCTGTGGGATTTGAACCCACGCCCTTTCGGACCAGAGCCTAAATCTGGCGCCTTAGACCACTCGGCCAAACTATCAACAGATACTGATTATCTGCTAATTTTGAAATTAAACTAGATTTTATGATATTTCTCGCTGCGCACCGACAACTATGGCACGTGAATTTCTGCTGTTGGCCATGTGCGAATTTTCATACGTCAAACTGCGTAAATTAATAATGAGGCACACCCTTCCAACTAATGCAAATTAAGTCCAACTAATTAAGCAGATTATACAATATTTTATCCCGATTAAATTCCAAACAAAGAAGATAGATAAACACACTCATATCTATCCTTCTCTGCCACTGAGTTACTGACTCCAACAGCAGCAGTGACACATGAGTAGAATAATTAAAACGTCGCCCAACTAAAAAAAGAAATGGAAAAAAGCCTTTTTTTATTAGAAAGATCAATTATTTCGTCTATGATGGGGACTCAACATAAATCACATTCTGTCAAGAATAAGACTCCGATCTGAATATAGTCACGGGAATTGACAAGCCTTAAATAAAATTGATCGTAGTTCTATCTCTTGTTCCAAGTTCCAACCCAAAGTTTAATTACTTTTGTAGAAAAAAATTTATATATAGCTTAAATTTCACTGATAAAAATCTAATTGTGAGATATTCCTAACAGAAAAGTCAAAAGACAATGTCCCCCCAATGAGGAAAGTCAAAAGATAACTAAATGCCCAATCCCTTAATTTAAGATGAATTCAATCCAACCATTCTTTACTGCAAAAAAGGGCAAAAAAAAAGTATTACATTTAAACTACCGATGTAGATCTATTGTGTCTGTACTCACCAATTCCAGTTGTCAAATCCAAGAACTTTCTGATTAATATAAGACCAATCAAATGCCCTCACGTTCTTTCATGCAACATGTTGGCCACGCCACAACCCCACCTTTTTATTCTTCCACTATCAAATTTAAATGTTTCAACTCAAATTTACATATATCTGTCGGTCTCGGTATAAATATAGTAGTGAAAACTTTCAAAATATTATTGAATGTTACAGATCTCATCGGTAAATTTAATTTTGGCCGACATAGAATATAGTATTTCATTAGGATCCAGTTGTAAGTGGACATTTTAAATGATTGTGCAAGAACAGAAGAGAGCGCATAAAAAGCTGCCTCTGTTTTGAGAGGCGGTGGGATTTTGTTCTCTAAAAAAATGGAGAGAAGGGGTATTGTTATTATTATGTTGGGCACATTCTTGGTGGCCGTGATGAGTCCATTTGTACGGGCAGGTGATTCGAAAGGCTCGTTTGATGATAATTTTAGCAAAAGCTGCCCGGAAAACAACTTCAAGACTTCCGAAGACGGCCAGACCTGGTACCTTTCTCTCGATAAAGAAGCAGGTAGAATATATAGTGTGACTGAAAATAAATCTATTTCAATTTGGCATGTAATATGATTTAATAATACTAATACACGGTTGCTTGATGTTTGTACGTAGGGTGTGGGTTTATGACGAAACAGAGATACAGATTCGGGTGGTTCAGCATGAAACTGAAGCTGGTCGGAGGAGATTCCGCCGGAGTCGTGACTGCTTATTACGTAAGTAGCTAGTCTTGATTATTATTATCATCATTCATCAATAATCAATTTATGATGATCATCATCTGGAATGTTGTTATTAATATAATTAATTATATATGTGCAGATGTGTTCGGAAAACGCGGCGGGGCCGGAGAGGGATGAGGTGGACATCGAGTTCTTGGGCAACAGAACGGGGCAGCCTTACCTCATTCAGACCAACGTGTACAAGAATGGAACCGGTGGGCGCGAGATGAGACACAGTCTGTGGTTCGATCCCACCGAGGATTTCCACACATATTCCATTCTCTGGAATAACCATCAGTTAGTGTAAGTTAGTTTTGCTGATTTGAATGAAGAAAAAGAAAGAAATTAAACTGAGCGCAGGGCTCATGCAGGTGGTTCGTGGACAGAGTTCCGGTGAGAGTGTATAAGAACGCAAACTACAGCAACAATTTCTTCCCGAACGAGAAGCCGATGTATCTGTTCTCGAGCATTTGGAACGCGGATGACTGGGCGACAAGAGGCGGGCTGGAGAAGACGGACTGGAAGAAGGCGCCGTTCGTGTCGTCGTACAAAGATTCAAACGTGGAGGGGTGCGAGTGGGAGGACCCCTTCCCGGCCTGTGTTTCCACCACCACGGATCACTGGTGGGACCAGTACAATGCGTGGCACCTCTCCGATGATCAGAAGTTGGATTATGCTTGGGTGCAGAGGAACCTTGTTATTTATGATTATTGCAAGGATACTCACAGGTATCCAAACTTGCCTCAAGAGTGCTGGCTCACTCCCTGGGCCTAAATACTGTACTACTTTTCTTATCTGAATCATTCAATTAATTAAATATATATTTTTAAACTTCAATTATATGTGAGTTCATGAGTAAACTAAGCCAAGCTTCACTCAACAATAATAAACAACTTAAACTCAAATTTTATAATACTTATATATATAGCTTGTCTGATCGCCTTGATTGCACTCAAATCACTCATATATATATAATTTGTAATAACCGATTTCCTTTAAGTCAGAAATATGTGATTTTGCAGTGCTGCATTCTCTTACATGGAATTGCAGTTTATGCGTTTTTGAGTTAACATGGTGACTTGGTTAGGATGAATTTAATTTCGATTTTACAATTTGTAGGTAAATGTGGGCATGCGTACATGCACCTGTTATTATATTATAATAAAGAAGCACTTGTATGTCTCTTAAGTTAAGTTAGACAGACTACCCAACAAGTTGGTCCTCCAGATTTTTTCATTTTCTCTTATTTCTCTTTTTTAATAGCCCACTCTCCCTCTTTCCTTTTCTTTTCAGTTTTTTTTTAATTGGCAATTTCTTTTTTTTAAAATAATATATATTTAATTTTTTAAATTAGTTTTTTTTTATCAAGCATCTCGCACAATGTACTCTCCCAACACTAACATATGGGTTCATACAGTGTGCTTGATAATTAATTTTTTTGAAGTAATATATACCCTAAAATGAAATTAGTGGACCATAAATTAAATTGAATTAATTTACTTTTTTCAATTAAATTAATTTATTATCCGACGTTTCGCACAGTGCACTCGCCCGATGCTAACACGTAGACTCATACATTGTGCTTGATAATTTTTTTTGGAATAAATATATACCTTAAAATAGAATTAGTGAATCATAAATTTAAAATGAATTAATTTAATTTTTTGAATTTAATTAATTTTTTTATCCAGCGTTTCACACAGTGCACTCGTCTGATGTTAACGCGTAAGCTCGTTAGCATGGGCTTGTGCACTGCGCTCGATAATTAATTTTTTTTTGAAATAAATATATATCCTAAAATAGAATTAGTGAATCATAAAATTAAATTGAATTATTTTTTTAACCGGCATCTCGAGCAATACACTCTCGTGACGCTAATGTGTGGGCTCGTACATTGCGTTCGATACAAAATAATATTTAAAAAGGTAAAAAATAATGAAAAAAACAAAAAGATTGAAACGGCAGAAAGAGCAGTGGCAAGGGCCAGTGATTTTTTTTTTTTTTTTTTCAAAACAGATTTCGGGCATGTGGGCTGCATGCGCCTGAACGGGAAATTGGGTTTTGGGTGGGAGGGTGGGTTTCTTTGGACAGGTTTGAGTTATTTTTTTTTCAAAACAGATCGCAGGGCGGGTGAATGTGTTTTTCTCTAGACGGGTTTGAATTTTTATTTTTTTTTTCAACAACAGATCCCAGCCCACGTGTCTAAGTGGAAAATTGGATTTTGAACGGGTTGACAACGGCTCTAGCTAGCTATAAAGTCTATAACAAAATTTAATTGATCTTAGAGAATGGCAAAACACTATTTTAAGGTCCGGTACTTCTGAAGTTTTTCAAATTGAGTTCATTTACTTTATTTTGGTAAAATGAAATTCATTTCCTATCAATCTGATTAAAATGAGATATCTCTATTATTAATTTAAAAAAAAATCACCATGTCCCCGGAGGATATAATTTTATCCAAATTGATAGTAGATGGACATGATTTTAATCAAATTGATAGTATCGGGACCTAATTCAAAAATAAAAATACATTTTTTTAAAATAAACAAATAAAAACTGAACAAATAATTAAATAAGAATAGAAATAAATACAATTTGAATTTTTAAGTAAAAAAAATAAATAAAAATGAAATATAAATTTAATTAAAATTTATGTAACCACTGTAATTTTATTTTATTGTTATTAATATTATTATTTATAAAAAAAAGAACGAAAAAATAGCTTAAATATTTTATTCATTTTTTTAATTTTTATAAAATATTGTAATTTTATTTTATTTTCATAAAAGTAAATTAAAAAAATCAAACAATAGTTCAATAATATTAAAATATTCAATTAAATAAAAATCAAAATTTTAAAAATATTGTTTGAATTTTTTTTTCAAAAAATAATAAATCAAAATAAAAAATAAAATTATAGCGGTTTAAAAAAATTAATTAAATTTATTTTTTAATTTTTTTGAATAATTTTTTTACTTAACAAAATTCAATATGTATTTATTTTTAATTTTTATTTAATTATTTTTTCAATTTGTATTTTTATTTTCGATTTGGGTCTCTGTAATATTAATTTGGTTAAAATTAAGTCCATGTAATATCAGTTTGGATAAAATTAAGTCATTTGGGGACTTGTTGATTTTATTCAAATTGATACTATATGGATCTCATTTTAATTAAATTGATAGTATATAGACCTTATTTTAATTAAATAAAATAAAGAGACCTAATTAAAAAAAAAGTAGAGGAACCCAAAATAATATTTTACAAATAAATAACAAAATTTAAGAGCTCTTCGAAAATCGACTAGTGCAAAACCTCTTGATTTGCTCAGCGCTTCTACCAGGAATTCTTCCAGCAATTAGAGACCATCTGATGACATGCCACATCATATAAATTATAATATATACATATATATATATATATATATATATATATATATATATATATATATATAAAGCTAGGATCGTCTAGCTAGATGATATTCAGCAAATTAATTAATTGAAGAAGGGCAACAAGGTAATTAAATACGTACCTCCCTCCCACCAGCTTATACATCCTCAAAATCAGGTCCTCTTCATCTTTGGAGATGTCATCCTCACATTTTCTCCTACTTGCTTCTGCAACTCATCATCATCATGTTCCATTTTTTTATTTGTTTTCTAAAAATTAAGGAATCTGCAGATAGCGGGGAGAGAGAGAGAGAGAGAGAGAGAGAGAGAGAGAGAGAGAGAGAGAGAGAGATAGAGATAATATACACCTGGATAACCCCAATGATCATCAGAAGAAGACATTTCTGAGCTTGCCATTCCAACTTGAGGTATTAAATTATATGTTTTTCTTTTCTTTTTCAGAGGATATACACTAGGTGGAGCAAAATATGTTGGTTGCGGATATGGTTATTTATACAAATAATGCCGACAAAATGAATGAAGGAATGCAGCTTTCCAATTTAATTTGCGGTTTGTAGATACTATATTTGGTGGTGTCCACTATTTGCATACATACAGCCAGATATATACTGGTCGTCACACCACAACTTAATTACAATGAATCCATCTTCGAGTATAAGTACGCTACATATATTTGGCGCCGGTAGATTTGTTGGCCATTCTTTTTTTTTTTGCTTTACAAGCTGGATAAAGCAATACTACTTTTTTATAAGTTGCAAGTTAATGTAATATTTAGGATGGGGTGAATTTACAAATTAATAATTTATTGTTTGAATAATAAATTTTTCGGGAATCTCAGCTTGGATTGTTAGGAATCAAATCTCACCGGTTTCGAATCGAAATAAAAAAAATATTAGAGAGAAGATTTTTTCTAGACGTAGGGAAGTTAAGTTGAGCTAAGAGCAACTCTAATGCTAACACCAAATCACCAATTTGGTGCTCAAACTCACTCCAATGCTGAACTAAATTGGTGCAGCACCAAATCTTGTCTCAAATTTGGGGCAGAATTTGGTGCTGCACCAAATTGGTGCTGATGGGTCCCACAACATTTAATGTATTATTTTATTATTTAAAATCATTATTAAATAGATTATGTAATAAATTTAATTTAATTTATAAATTATATATTCACTTAAATAGATTTATTTAATATTCATTATTAAATAGATTATTTAATAAATTTAATTTATAAATCATGTATTCATTTAATTTAAATTATAAATCATCTAAATAAATAAATAATTTCAATAAAAGCACAATTAATTAAACATAATGGATAGAATGAAATCCCACATATTACAAATTACTAAAAATTAACTTAAAACACACTACAATTAACTAAAACTACTTGAAAAAAACACATTACAAATCATTTCTAGATCCTCTTAGATAAAGACATATTGCATGATATAATGTCAGTATGCATTATTATGCACAACATGATCATTGAAGATGAGCGTGATATAAGTGCTCCATTTGAGGAACGAGATGATATCGACTCCAATTGTTGAGGAGCCAACAAATGATAATATTCGGTTCAACAAATTTTTGGCTCGATATAGAGAAATCAAGAACAAAGATGCTCATATTGCGCTTCGAAATACATTAGTGAAACATATGTGGGAAAAATATACTAATTCTGAGTATTGAGGCCAAAATATATGTATTTTCATAAGTGTTGTAGTTTTGTAATATTTTCACTAATTGTAAACATTTGATGATCATTTAAAATACTTTTATTATTCCAAGCACATTATATGTTATAATTTTTTTAATAGCACATAATTTTTTAATAGCATATTTTTTTTTTTGAAAGTATATAATTAAAAGTTATTAGTTTTGGACAATCAATCATTTTAAAAAAAAATAATAAATCATTAAGCATATTCATATTTCAATTATAAAATAAAATAGAATCTTTAAGAGAATATTCTTATTTGGTGTAAAATTTGGTGATAAGCATTGAAGCTGCAAAAAAATTTAGTGCTGAAATTGCACCTTTGGTGCAGAATCTGCACTAAATAGGTGCTTAGCATTGGAGTTGCTCTTGAGGCCTGAGGGGGCCGGGAACATGTACCACCACCACACATTTGTGGGGGCACTCATCAGGAGCAAAATAATTTTAATTTAGTATGAGATTGGGAGATATTTTTATCACATTGCCGGATATATATGATCATAGGAAGATGATAATGAAATCTCCATTTTGGGCCACAACTATTGATCAGATTAATAATATTGCTCCAAATCACAAGCTCAATCAGCTCAGCCCTAAAAACTAAAATATGTAAAGGTGAAACCATATTAATCTTGCCAACTGAAGAAGAGAAAGAGTGGTAATAGCATGTTCGGAACCACAAGTAATTGCATGGAGAGCACAGTAACCTCTCTATACAATAACTCGGTGGCGGTGTACATCCAGACACACCAAAAAAACAAAAGAAAACAATTGTATTAATAATTAGTTTATGATTATGCAAAGAGCAAAGAGGCAGTTTCTTAAAAGCCCGCAGTTAGTAAAGCAGGCTAAGCAGCAGCAAGCATAGGGAGCCCAATCTTCGATGCTGCTGCTGCTGCTTTTGCAACTTTTCAGAAACCATGAATCTTGATGTGGTCTTTCTTCACAATGCCTGCCTGAGATAATCATGGAGAAACAAACATGTATATTTTTAGCATATTTTAAAGAAAAGTATTGTTTGAGCAAGAGAGTAAAAGATACCTGAATAAGGAAGGTCGAGACATTCTTCCTCTGATCACCTTGGAGTTGTATAACCTGTATAAATGAGGCACTATTTATTGGGCAAAACCACAAAAATAAAATAAAATAAAAAATGAAGCAAATGTAAATATGGAAACACTCACCTGGCCTAGCTCAGGGTCCTGTACTACTGTACCATTGCAGCAAAACTCCTTCTTAAGGTCCTTGAGAATTTTGTTATAGCTGAACTCCTTATTCAAACCCTGGACAGTTGTCAGACTTTTCCTACCATTGCGCTGCTGGACGCGAATATGCACATATTCTTTCGACCCTGCACCTGAGTTCTCAGCTTTTGCCTCGGCAAAAGGATCTGGTAGAACCAGTCAAGTAAACAAAGATTAGGACAATCAACACAGAACAAGAACATGTGTAGAAATGCAATTAAATTAAAGAAATTACTTGACTTACCAAAGGAGCCAGGGATTTGGACGTCAAAATCAGACATGAAATTTGGCTGTGAGAGAGTTCACAGAAACCGTCACTGTAACATTATTAAAGATGTAAAAACACTTGTTCAGCATATTAAAAGGCCGGAGCTAGTATATGATCACGCAGAAAGTTAAAACATTGCAGGTAATCAAGATTATGAAATGCGTTCATCAAGGTTATAGAATGCTCAAAATCCATGTATAATCAAGATTGCAAGTCTATTGCTAGAAAAATTCACTAACTTCATAAATAATACTTATCTCAGGCCGCTTGTTTCACACACAAGGTCTAAAAAATAAACCTTTTTCTATATTTTGCATACAAGGACTTCTTCACTGTAATTATCAACAACATAATCAGCTCATATATGCCTGCTCACAGTTTAGTAGCTTATTACTTTAAAGCATGCTTATGAAATATAGATCTCTGAAGGTAAGCCCACATTATCAGATGTTTCATTCTTGCATCACTGAAAGAGGGATCACGATTCATTTGGCATTGCACAAATCAGTGAACTAATTAATGCCAAATACGGTAACATGCAAAAGTAATCAGCATTCATTTTAAGTGATCAGTCATCAAATGATACCCTAGAGTATCAACATACAAGCTAACGCGCGAGCAAACCATTTTTGACTTCATATATATGGCACTCTCAAACATTTCCTTGAACATGAACATGATCTATCACTATTCAGTAGACAAATGAACATCTCCTCAATAGATATCTCATGAGCAGGATTCTGCATGTCAACTTATAAGTTCTAGAAAGTAACCGAAAACCTGATGATAGCATCCAAACATGTCCAGAATCAAATAAATGCCGGTTACTATCTCCCAAAACAGCATATTATCCTCCATATCATCATAATTTACTCAGAGAAACAATCATGATGTTTATGTTTACAGTCTCACAGAGAATAATTCCGCAGACCAAGACCGAAATATATGTAAAAGAATAAACAGCGTATCGTATTGCAAATTTCTAGAATTTTCTCCGGTCCCCGTTCGTATTTTCCTAAAGAAGAAGGTTTAACGACAATACATATTCATGTGTATTTTCCCTCGAACTTCAATTTAACTAGGACTTAAAACAGGACCATGAAGAAAACTCGAAATTTCAAAGAATATGTCCATTTTCCAGAAAAAGATGATATTCTCAAGCAATTGAATAAATAAATACATAACAATCAACGCATCGCCACAATATAAATGATAAAACTACAAAATATGTACAGAAATTAGAAGGGTGGCGACAGAATTACCTGTCAGATACCGAAACGGTTATCTTGAGAAAATCGGAGGCAAAAAATATCGAGAGAGATAGAGAAGGAGAGATATAAAAGGGGGAATGGAAATCTCTCTCCTCTCTCTTTCAATATATTTATATGTATATAAAGGGAACGGAACAGAGCTTAACGACCACGCAGATGCTGTGCAGGAAATTATTGAATAAAAGGATGGAACATATTTCTATTCAGCATATTTTATCCAATTATTTCGGAATTGATACTATTAATAGGGTGTGCTGGACTTGGACCTGTAGGTCCAAATACAAAACTAAATTTTTTGATGGGGTCATATAAATTTTTATGACAATTAGATGACAAGTTACAATGTGTAATTTTTAAATAAACGGTGATTATTGAAACTTGGTCAGCTAATGGAAATTACTGAGCACTTAACTGCTAAAATACTAATGATATGATTAATATGATTGTATAAAATTAGATAAGATAATGGAATACATTTCCAATGATTAGTATGCCACTAAATTTTGTAGAAGATAATTAACTAGCAGTTCAATTTTATAATTATACATTGATTTGGTGATTCTAACAAATATAAATTTTGGGTGATTCTATTAACACCACTGTTTTTTTCTCAATGCACCACAATTGCTCTACACATCACTATTTTATTTATTTTTTCTCACTTCTTCTCAACACACCACACATAATGTCATATTTGTCCTTCATCTTAAAAATTATATAATTTTATTAAAACATTAAAAATGTGAATTGAAATTAAATGAAAAGAAATATAAATACCCATTTGAAAAACACGACGTTCGAACTGAAGAATGTTAGAACGAAGAAGAAAAGGGGAGAGGACACAAATCCGTCGAAAGTTTAATTTTCAAAATAATATTGGAGCAACATCAGCATCATGGAGCCTTCAAACCTCATAGCTTATATCAAACAATTGACTCCCATCGAATCTTTTGGTAAGTCTTTTAGGTTTTAATGTTACCCCATTGAACTTCTTGGTTTCGATCCGGTTTAGATTTAAGTTTTTTAGATTGCGATCTTCGATTTTCTAAGCCCGTGAAATTGTTAACTTGCTTTGAATTTAAACCTAGAATTGGTGAGTGGGGGAAACCCACTACTAGAATAATGTTCGAACTGCTAAATTTGTTTGATGGAATTTGGGAAAAAATTACGGGTGCATTTGTTCGAACTGTATATTGTCGATTGATTGCCTAGACAATCGAAAAATAAAATAGTGAACTAAATATTTGTCGTTTGGAAAACCGATTTGTCAAATCTATTATTCTGCGTTCAATAATCAGTTTTTTGAACAAACTCAAAGTGGTTCGAAAAATGTATTTTCAATCCATGAATAGACAGTGTGGAAATATATTATTCGAACCAACTTTATTGTATTTAACAAACTTTTTTTAAACCAAATCAGAGCTGATGAAATTGTACTTAATCCTTTTTAAAATATTTATGCATTAATTTATCAAAGGAGACCCACTGTATCTGTGAGGAGACGATGTGCAGCAAAATGTTATGAGGCATCACGCACGCATTCAAAGAGCTGAACATGAAGCATTGAAAAATATAGCTGATGAGGAAACGGTAGAGGAAAATGTAAATCTAGAGGACATCAGCGATGAAGACAATGAAGGTCTTGATGATATTGATAATATCAGCAGCAGAGTGAGTCCTCTAGTCACTATCCGAGTTCATGAGTATTTTGTATTGGATATATTAGATATATTTATTATTTTTTGATTGGATGTGTTCAGTGTTGGATATTTTTGGATATTGTGGATGTCCTCTGGATATTTAGTGTTCAATGTCGGATTTACTGTTTGTGTTCAATTTTGGATCGAAAAATAATTCTTTAAACGTTATTGTTTGAGTTCGAAAAATGGTTTTTCGAACTGATTTAAGAGGGTTTTTCGAACGTTATTGTAAAGTGTGTGCATTTAATATAACATTAGTCAATTTCGTCGTTCTTCTAGCTTTACAAGAATTTCAAAAAAATTCCAAAGTAGAGAAAGTGCGAGGCGTAGTCAAAATGAATTAGAAATATATATTTATAAGACCATGTTGTGCTAGATATTGAAAATGTAGGTCCCAATAATTTTGATGTTCTCAAGTGGTGGTCCCAGAATCAAGAGTGGTATCCTTTGCTTACAATTATGACAAAGGAAATTTTTGGAATCCCAACATAAATAGTTGCGGTTGAACAAATTTTCAGTGAATTCGGTTATATGTTGGACGAGTGGAGATCAAACTTGACATCAGATCATTTTGAAGCACAAATGATGTTGCACGACGAATCAAAAGCCGATTTAAGAGAGCAAGACAACCGCTGGGATGATTTGATGGATGGCCCGCTTATTCTAGTTGGCTCAGAGAGTAAGCTGAAGGAGGATGGAGCAAGAGCCAAACCGACGACGAATGGGACGACAACTTCGAATTCTAGATTCGATGAGGAAAAAAGGTAAAATGAACTACTTGAGTGTGATGCGTATGATGATTAGCAGGGTAGTTGATTTTGCTGATTAGAAGTTGCCTGAGTTTAATATTGTGAAGGCATTTGAGAATGCAATGGGTAGTTGTTGGGAAAATACTATGCTACTCCAAGGGTAGTGTCTTAAGTGGCACAATAGACCTATTGCGACACTTTTAAGTATCACAATAAGTCTATTGTGCTATTTAGTGCATTACCCAAGGGTAGCATAGTATTTCCCTAGTTATTGCTTTAGTTTTTCTACTGTTTCGAAGGATGTAGCAACAAGATCTCATCATTGAAACTCCCCTCGGAGATTGAGAAAGGGCATTACAATGTTTTGTTGGAGTTGCATGTATTTGATCATGATTATATCAGATAGGACGTGGCCTTCGTTTAAAATTTATGATTTTATAGTCCACGATATATTAATTTGCCCAATGATGAGTGTTTGTGATCAGTCAGACAGAGTAGGCTGTTTATAAAAAAATTATCTTAAACACCATTCATCTAATATCTTGTGTTGCATTAAATATATAAATAATCGGCATATGCATTAACCATTATTTGCTGAATGATTCAAATAATATGTATAAAAAATAAAAGAATGTACGAAAAAGGGTGCGAATTTAACATGTCATTTTGTTTCAAGGAACTATCGAGCTGACGCCTTTCCAGGAAACAAATCGAGCCCCTTTGTAATTTCCATAACTCGACAGCAATCATCTAATGATTGATTTTGTGCTGTTTGATACAAGATATCCCGACATAGTAGGGTTTTGAATCTCTGTGTGAAGGTGAAGGTGAAGGTGCAGGAACAGACTACCAAGATTGATTGATAATTTTTAACAAATAATTTAAACACGCCAAACTCTGTATGACAACCGGAGCTAAACCTTCTCTTCAACCTGCTATTCTTTGGCAGAATGAACTTTAATAAGAGCAAACAGGAGTCCTGATCAGGGATGTTGACAGCTATACAGGTTTACCTGCCTGGGCCAAACTTGACCGTACACATCCTTCTCTGTATACCGACGGTCCCAGGACCAAGGTACATCTGCAATGCAATGGAGAGGAGAGTGGTTAGATCTGAAATAGCTTTGACACATTCTGAACAAGCTCTGCTGTACGAACCTCCGGATGAGTACAGCCTTGGAGGAAGCTCGTAAGGCACAGGCAATTGAATGACTTCAGCACTTCCTTTATTCTCGTCTCCTTTCCAAGCTAGGCTCACCAGTTTTGTTTGCTTCACTTCCACACTTCCTCTAGATGCCAATTCATCCTGAAAACCAGCCACGACAATCAGCAGCTTCTTGTAGCCAGAAATTTACGCAAGTCCTAACCTAAGAAATATACCTCTGAGAGACGTCCATCATCTGTACAAGAAAAGCTGCATTCATACTTCCCGGTGTATGGTAAAAACAGCACTCCTAGCTATGATGACAGACAAAATAACAAGGGTGGTCATTCATCCACGTGAATAAGGGATCATTTACTTGGAACTGAGATGCATATTTGTGATTATACTCACCATAATTGGGGACCTCATATTTGACCATTTTAAATAGTTTCTAAAAATAACAATACCTCATACGAACGGATCATCAACTGAGAATTGTTTTTTTGAAGAGCTCCCCATGCAGCTTTGCTGAGGTTTGCTGACGTAAGCAGTAGCCATCTGTTCCATGAAACAGAACAGTTACGTCCTCAATAGCCCAAAAGTCAGATATGCGAGGATTAGATTAAATAAGTGTGGACTTATTTAAACGTGGAGTTTGATGTGGACTCTTACGCAATGTTTTGCCCGCTATAACGTGTGAAAGTCTTTATATGAGGCATTGCTCGACTGGCACAATTCAGCAGGAGAGTGAGTCTATGTACCAATTCAATGCACAAATAGAAATTGAATAACATCATCCATCAACTAGCTCCACACAGGGATATTGATATACAGTTGCATATTGATCCTTACCAGCGACCTGCGTGGCTCGACTTCCACCTTGCCCAATACTTCTTTAGGAATTCTTTTTCTACGTTCTTTAGAGGGCTTGGAATGGAATTCCCCGACGCATAACCCTTAAGAATCATGACAAATACAGCAACTGTCAATTGTAACAGAAGTGCAAAAGCGATGAAGTTTTACATAGATCTATATCTCTAAGTGAAGCGCATAGCACAATCACAAAGAGCTGTTAAAAGGCTTAAAGTTCAGATATCAAAATGTAATTTTCCCTTTGATTAATCATGTATAATTCATTACTTTTTCAAAGAAGATTGTGATGCAAAAAGGTTTTAACCCAGTTTATTCTTCGTCAACTTCTAGACCTGGACAATGACTGCAGGTAACACATACTAATCTTACCTCCAATGAGCATCTGACATCTTCAACGGATGGCCATATTATTAAGGGCTTTCCGATACCCAATGGCTTTTTGTCTTCTGTCATTCCAGCTGACATTGAAGATGCTAGCTCTGCCATCCATTTCTCATCCAACGAACCTAATGAAGAAAACTGCAATAAGAACAGCACAAGAATGTTAGAAGTAGAGCATCATCTACACAGACACTTTCTCTAGTATTGAATAATAATGTACAAGTCAATAATTAAATATTTTTTACAGGAATTCAATGTAACATTTACGTACAGGAAGGACCACAAGCGTCTAAATCAAATGAAAGGAAGACAATAAATTCAACCCGTTTTACAACTCGTGTATGTCTATCAGTTCTGCAATTTAATAAGGCCCGTGCATTGAGAAATCTTAAATCAATCAGTAAACACCATGGCAGCCAGATAACTCCATACAGCTGATTAGATAGAGCAATCAACTATCTTGACTCCCACCATAATTCAAGCTTTTTAACAACATCCATATGCCTTTAGTTCTAATTCACATGTGCTATCATCCAAGATCCAATCTTATCATCGACTGATGTTGCACAATCTCTTAATAGAGCTTGCCATTTCAGTTACTAACACAATGGGAAAAGTAAGACATTATCCTCTTCTGACCCTGCCATGCCAATTCCTGACTGCTGTCCACAGCCACTTGATGGTGGATATGACAAAAGATGGTAGGGGAAGAAATGTAAAGCACAATTTGTAGATTAGGCATTTCAGATAATGCGGTACAGGAAAAGATCCACGTTATCTACATAACAATCAAACACATAAAACCATTTGAAGTAAATATGTGTTTCCAGGACATGCAAGACAAGTAAATTATTACCTGGTAGATAAGATTAGATTTCTCAAACTGTTTCTCAAATGTACACTCTTGTAGAACAGTTCTTAGCTTCATATGTCCCCATTTACTTAAACGGGAGCCAGTGTGATACCCAGGGACAGATGCAATGAGCCTAACCTGGCAGATAAAATTACTTTTAGCATCCCATTATCATCACGCTTTACAGCTCCATAACTTAAAAGTTACATAAAAAAAGATATTGAGCTTCAGTCTTGACCATCCTAAAAATATCTATACTTTAGCTGAATTAACCACAATACATGAATTTCTTCGTAGATGATGATGATGAGTTTCGTACTAAAGACTGAAAGTAAATCTCAAATATGTGTGGCCACTGGCCAGTACCAAGGAAAATAATGATCCAGCAAGAACTAAGAAGCTTAGGCTCTTATAAATCATTGTCAATATGAAACATTTATACAGCAAACAGAAATCTACTAGATGAGGAGAGTCACCTAAAAAGAACACATGCGCCACTCTAGAGATAATAAATAAGCAATCAATTGCAATGATAGATGGCAAAAGCATAGCGTGTTGTTCCTTCTTCCATGTAATTTAACCAGAGCATAATATATACAACTGACAAATTAAACAGAACTACGCATTCAAGCGCATAGAAAAATTATTGAATAGATCAAATTATCACTCAATGGAAGATCTATCTCTAAAGGACCCAAAACACAACCCTCCCAGAAATCCTCAGACACCACTGTAACATGAAATAATTGAGAAACATAACTAATTACCTTGGCGGAACTATAATCAAATTTTCTGAAGAAAGAGGGATTTATACTGAAGCTTCCGATAGTCGGTAAATTAGCAATGAATTCAGGCCACTGCAAAAAAAAAAAGTATGAAATTCACTTGGTTAATAGGTGTACAGTTCATTGAAACAAAACTATTTGGCAAGTTCAGAGAATCCAAAAAGAAGAAGAACATGTTAGTCCAAATACTTAAACTTAGTCAAAGGCAGCCAAAACTAATTCAAGATTATCAATTATAGGATGACTGCTGCAGGAAAAATTAATAGAAATCAAAGTAAAGGCAGCAGCACTTACAAACTGGCTTTACAAGTAAATGAGAAGAGTTCGCTTTGTGCTGTCTTTAAGCACACACATCACTGTCTCCCATAATAGATGTTTTCCAAACTCTCAACCAACATAGTATTGTTGGTTATATGAGGTTAAATAGATTTTGAAAAGTAAGATCAACCTGAAAACATGAGTAATAAAAACTAGAAACACATCATTTTGAAGCGGGACTTTGAGCTATAGGAACTTAGAACCTGTCAAGCAATTAAAAAATATAGTACTTCACAGTACAGCATGTCCATAACTTAGATTTAAAATTAGTTTCCATCAATAAACAAAGCAGCAATTGGAGATGACTTCTCAATGAACAACTGCTTTAACTCCAAATGGAAATTCTAAAGGTCTTTGTAGCATTATTATCATCTCAAGGGTAGGTGGAAGACCATAATCATCTTCTCCGCAATTATTATCCAATACTTTACATATAACAAAAGCTACTAGACACCCAAAGCAGAAAGCAATACCTTTAATGTACCCAGATATTCAACCAGGTCATTTTCAAATCCACATCCTTTACTATTACTGTTTTGATCTTTCCATGGAAAATCTTGCATCCACAAACCCTGGGTTTTGTTGTTCCAATCAACATATATCAAATTTGCTGTATGTACAATAACTCGCACTCCTCGAGGATAGACAAGAAGCATCGCTTTTGAATGGTGTGTTCCATATGAAATAGGCAAAGGAGGCTTGTGGAGAATCCAGTTAGGAGGCTTCTTTCTCTGAGAAGATCAGAAATTTAAGTTGAATCATGTACAAGAGTATTCCATCAAAAAATTTATAAGAGATATAGGCCAACCTTCATGTACTCAAGGGTACCATCACCTTCCCCATGGAGGACAAGTACATGGTGGACTTTTTTAAGCATTGAACATTCTACATAAACATAAATGAGCTAATCAGCAGACAAGAAATGGATGCTAAAGCACAATCATGAAAATGAAAAGAACAGCATTAGCGAAATTCCTCAAAAGATAAATTGTGGCAGTGATCTCAAGGTCTGAGAGGTTGCATAATGCAAACCTAGTGGACTTGATCCACATCATTATTGCCAGTATAATCCAATATCAAGATGAATGAACATGATAACCAACATTAAATCCACCAACCTCGAAAAAAAAATCCAATTTGAACGCAGTTACATAAGAAGGATAAAATTACATGCAGAAAAAGCAAACTAACCATATCATGATACTATCATATTAAGCTCATAAACTAAATTTGGTATTTTTCTTTTACTTGCTTCATAATCTCTCGTACCACTAGCTTCTGTTGAGGCACATTACTCAGATAATCTATACACAGAGATGGGACATTCCTAGACCCTGCACAAGGGTAATTAAGCATCTACAATCGGATAGCAAGTCTTTGTCAACAAACACCCACCAGAGAGTAGCCAATCAATGTCAACCATATAATTTGATAGGACAGCTACGAGCACATTCCCCTACAAAATAAACACTAGAATATCATCCAGATGGTGATGAGAACTTCTAAATCCAGGAAATCCAAGCTACCTTGATCGAAGGTTAGCAAATGTACACAATGAATCTTAACCAGGATCATATTATAACAAAAAAATGTTGACTGTGTGCTCTAAAGCAGCAGAACCTTTACCTGAATCACATCATTGATAGAAGCAGCGTTAGTATTTGCCCATTCTGGCAATTCTTTCACTCGTAATAGTCTAAAAGTTAAAGGTAGCTTATTCTTAGAAATTTGAAAATTCCTTATACCCTCAGATGAAGTGTTGGGCTGTTGATTACTACACTGCAGCACATCCTGCAGACCAGGAACAGAAATAGCTGAAAATAATAGTTTTAAATATAGGTAATTAAAGAAAATCCCAAAAACAAAGGCAGTACATTTGAATTTGTAGCTAGTGCTTCTTCCTCTGAAATTGTGTGCATTCTCTTCCTATTAAGAGCAAGCTGTTTGCCCTCACTACTTTCTTCAGCCGAAGGCCTTTTCTCTCTAGTAGTAGTTGGGATCCTCCAGTCCGTGGTATCATTAGCAGCTACATATTTGAAAAGGTAATGCCCCGGTATTAACTCTATAATATCACCAGTATGAATTTTCCATTTTGCACCAGACAAGAGCTTATTTCTTTGACCCTTGGATTGTATGACAACCGGATTCGTTCCTTCCTACATTAGTCAAATATTCAGACAAAAAATAAAAGAACTAACTAGCCATTCATATGACACAAAGCCTAGATAAACCAGCTAAAAGACGGAAAAGCAAAACTTGAAAGGGACAGAAGGAGAATGTGCAGAACGTCAAACTGTCAATTTCCAGCCGATTGTGTGAGAGAGAGAGAGAGAGAGAGAGAGAGAGAGAGAGAGAGACGTACGACGAGAATATGAGCAGAGCCATCAGCAGATGTACAAACTGCAATATGTCTCCGGCTGAGACGCTTATCGGCAACAGGAATGCGGTCGCGGCCTATGTAAGTGGTGCCCTGGGAGAGTGCAATTTTGGGAATCGAACTTTTCTCTTCCTTGGAATTACCATCTAAAGGCAGCAAGAACCCACCCTTGCCAAAAACAAAACAAAAATAAGCACAAGTTATCAATCTCAAAAACATGTAAATGAATATATAGAAAACCCTAAGAATCGAAGAAACGACTGTGTGAGTACCAGTGGAGCGTCGGCCATAGTTGATTCCGGGTTTGAAGTTCTTGAACAATAGCATGCAGAATAATTAAATACAATATCTCCCGCAACACACACACACACACAAATTGAGGAAAAAAGAACGAGAATAAGAAAATTAGGGGTTATGGGATTGGGGGAAGCGACTGTTGCCGAACGCCTTCTCCTCAGTCCTCACTCCTAAGTCAAAGTCCTAAGATTCATACTGAAATCCTAATGGAAATGCTCCAAAAAATTATTTCATAATTTTATGAACAATTAAACTGCGTGAATTATATCCATTTGCTTTCTTCTCCCGACTAAATTATCATGGAAATTTATAAGAGTGCATGTGAATTATGAACACAATTTGGCTTTTAAAGTCGGTTTCAGAAAGTCCAGCGACTCCCCCTCTGAGACTTAGATATTACAAAAAATTAAAATAGGCAGTTGATAATGCCATGGATGAGTCAATCAAGAAATAACAAATGTCCTTTGACCAGTTGACCTTGATAGTTGAGTATAGAACCAATGTATCATGCAAATACTGCATAAATAATAATCACGCCACGATGAAAGACAGTTAAACAACGAAATGTCGTATTATCAGTGTCCTTTTGGCTTTTGGTCTACCATGAGACATGATGATTTTACAACAAATTTAGTAACTATAATCATGATGGCATCCATTCCTCTAATGCGATTGACTTGTTCGTATACTAATTGGTAGTGTCTGGCATATATTGTGAATAGGTTATTGTTACACAGTCTATCAAAACATTTCCCACCAAAATTCTCTCATGAATAGATCAGAATGAACAGGACCTATTGGTCCGGGCAACAAAGCAAGCAGCAATCCCTCTGCAATTGTACTCCCTCCATTCGATATATTCAGATGCTCAGGAGTTATATATCTCCTATCTTCGGCGCTTTGATTCTTTCCTCATCTCAGCTAGGTAGTTCTCAAAGTTGGGTTTTTCCCACAGACGTCTTTCGACAAGATCATCCTTTGTTGATTCATCTGATACACACCCAAATTCAAGTTAGGTGAGTTGTGGAAATTATTAGTATCATCACTTCATATTTATAAAGTCCACTCTGATGAAAAGTGATCGCAGCTCAATACTGGTCAGTTTGTCATAGTTTTTCACCACAGGATGTTTAGAATCCAAAACACTAAACCCCCAAACTCGTAGATTTGCATCAAATTTTGAGTTCAAATATGCAGAAAGGTAGAGCAATATCACAAACATCTAAACATAGCTCCGATAGGCCATATCCACAGGCAGTAATCCTTCTAGTAATAAATAAGTTAATAGCCATGCACCAGGGACTAAACACGGGAGGAAGATTACTGGAAGACAGTATCATTACCTATGTTTCTCCATGAGTCAAAAGGTACCCCAAGAGATCTTCTAGTAAGATAGGAAGCATCTTGCCAAGAATATGAATCCTGTTTCACCTGGTAACGCCAGAACCAATGCCCATACCATAATAACAACTGTATACAAAATGTATATATTTATATTTTAAACAATTTTTCCAAGTTGTGCTTTAGGTTAACTCTTAATGGAGGACAAGAATGAATAAAATAAAAAGGTTTGCCAGCGATGCTAATGGCTTTTCCATATAATATGAAATAAGGAAAGACCACTATAATAAATAACCTTTCCCACAGTGTAAGGCAGTAAAACGACACGAACACCGATAAGCTCCCAAAGAGAAGGCTTTTCAGCTCCCTTTATCTGCAGTTCAAGTTCCTTGCTAAGATCCTCCTCCATTTGCCTGCAACAGAAAGAGAGCTTGATTTCAACTTGGATAATTTTTGCATTATTTTTTTCTTTTGATAAGACAATTTCCACAATATTAGCTACAAAGGCTATAGATATAGCCTCCAATGGAAGAATATGATAACATTCATTTATAATACGAGGAAAGGAAAATCATAGGACAGAGGAATCTGCTGAAAACACAACTAATACAGAATCAACAGAAAACAATATCAGGTAAGTCAATACTTGTTTATCTGCTGCTTGCCCTTCTTTTTATTTGTAACTCCCCCAGTGCGTTCAAGTTCCATAGCTTTTAGCTTATTTTTATAAGCCGGAGTCTTCTTCACCATGTCAATGGCCTAGAATGAGAAAAAAATTTGAATCAGCAGCAGATATTGAAGCAGTAATAAAGTGGCTAATGCTTTAAGCTTTAATATAGGCACTACATACTGGCTGGGTTTTTTCCAGTAGATTTATCACTAAGTGATGTCCTTGTTAAGTAACATACAGGCTATAGCAACTCCAGTTACCTGATTATACCTTGTCCATTGGTTAAGATACTGAAATCCCGAGAGCACCAAAAGAAGACCCACAAGGACAGCACGAGTATCCTAGTAAAAAGAAATATTTAGCATATATGCTAAGATGGAGGCATTACAAATAAAATAAATTCATAACATATTGTCAAAGGAAACAGTATACAGAAAGTAAAAGGTAACTTACTGTCTTATGGCCATAATAAGCGTGGTAGTATCGCGCCGTATTGTAGAATACCTAACCGGGGAGTAAGATTAGCACTGATGCATATCAATTTTAAAAAATTTAAAATGCAAGAAGAGAAATAAGTCAGTTTCTCTTAATATTAGAATGGTAGTGAACTACATCAATGAAGAGAGTTTCAGCATCAAGCACATTGAAGTATCACTGCACTTTCGAGTGTTTTAAGCATGTGTCCTAATGGAAGGGGAAAAGCAGTAAGATGCTCCCAGCCAAAAGAGATTTTAATTATTAATTCTAAGTGATATATAGAAGTGAGTGATTGCTCAGTAATAGAATTTGGCACGGTGCTGAAAGCACAAAGTGAAAGGGGGGTAAAAGAAGAAAAAAAGGGCACATAAAGAATATTATGAAATAGAAGGCAGAAAAAAAGTGGTATAAAACTCCTGATTGCCAAATGAAAGGCTGTGCAATCAACTATTGACACCAATCAAATGAACAAAAAAATGAAATGTTGATGTTCAGAAATGAACACAACAGATTACTGATGCGATCCTACAAATGTGATGTGTCAGGCAGTTTGCCTCCTTTTCTGTTGATATATGGAGATATAATTCCTAAATACTCAATCCACCTCCAATGACATGGAATACAATGACAAAATGGATTTCTTTGGCCAATAGTAAATTCAACATCAAACAGAACGGCAACGATCCTGCTAAATGATTTCCAAACATTCATTGATTATTACATTAAAATGCTGTAAGATCGCCAACTCGATGAAATTATAATGAAACACAATTCACCTCGGATGCAAAACAATAGGTGTGGTAACCTATAGTTGCCTAAAATATTTTGCATGTATCCCACCCAACACAAGAGCAAGAAACCACTGTAGCTTCACATGATCAGAGAGGAGCAAACAAACCTCTTCTGGATGTGCAATTGCGTAGTCATACTGCTCCCTTGTGGCTTCATCTTTCAAAATCTGGAAAACTAATAGAAGTGAGTGCAGCTGTGAATTATCTTCCTATCAACTGGAATAATACTATTACTGCAGGAAAACAATATAGTAACAGCAGATTTACATCTTGAGAAAACCTTAATTTTTTAACCTAGCGATTTGTTCTCAATTTGATCGGTTAACACATTCATGGATATCGCACAAACATATGCTTAGCCTGAACTGATACCATAAAATGAACATCAAAACGCAAATACATGATAATTATATTAAATAAAATTCACTACCTCATAAGCATTTGCAATCTTCACAAACAACTTCTTCGATTCCGGATCCGGATTTTTATCCGGGTGACTTCACGACAATAAAAAGAAAGGAAAGATAAAATAATCAATAAGAACTTAAAAATTTAACGGTTCAAGTCAAAAAAGGATCACCAAAAAAGAAGTGACTTACTGTTTGAGAGAGAGCTTGTAGTAAGATTTCTTGATCTCGGAGGCATTGGCGCTTTGAGTGACCCTTCAAAATGCAATAGATTTCGGAGATAAATTAACAACAACTATAATAAGCGAAAAGGAGAGAAGGGAACCGTAGAGAGAGAGAGATGCCGCACACCCTAAAAGATCGTAGCAATCGTCCTCGTCGCAGTAGATCGAAAACGAAGGTTGAATGAGGAGGGAGACCACGATAACTAATGTGAGAACGCTCCACCGGATTGAAGCTAACGGCTCCATGAGCCGCCGTTTTCACTCGGAGAAAGATCTACGCCCAGAACTGGGAATTTGTTATTCGTCTTTTTCTCGGCGGAAACAGAGGAGGAAGTCCTTCGATAAAGTATAATTACGATTGTGTCCTCCTGTATGCATCGGTCTCTCCGTTTGGCTAATCTCGCTGGAGGTAATTACTATGACGCGTGCTTGCGTAGTGTGTCATGTGTCACAATAAATTTAATATGATATTTTCATGTGTCACAATAAAGGAGTGTATTATATAGAGTAATGTGATACTTTCATGTGTCACGATAAGAGGTGTATTGGATATAGAGTCTGTAGGATTTTTTTGGACTTTCAAAATCCGGGTATATTCAATCTAGACTTTTAAAAGTTTTAAATAATCTAGAGGTATTCAATGGAGATTTTAAAATGTCTTAAAAAATCCAGATGTATTCAAAATTTCATAGACTTTAAAATGTTAGTGATTCTATTTGATTTCACCTCAAAATCACGCAAAAAATACAAAGGATGAAATTCGACCTTTGCACGTGAGATTTTCGTGGATTCATAAACCCCAGCACGCGGTGAGTCCCATCCCAGTGGTTACTGAGGCGTTTAAATCGAACACCCCAACGCGCGGTGGAAGCGAGCGGCCGCTCGGAAAAAAGATTTCAGCGGTCGCTGGAAATAACCTCAAAAGCACATAAACTGAACAAGTAAATCCTCCACTATTTGCTCCTTATACAAACTTTATACATTGAAAATAGTGCAGCTCCTAACAAAATTCGCAAATACGAGATATTCACTTCATCAACACATTAATTACACATATATAAAGATGACCGAGTAATCCAAATGAACGTCTGATGGTGCCTTTGACTCTAGGGATGTAGGGTCGAACCATTTGTTCAGTTATGTTATCCTTTTTCTCACTTCACAGTTCCAAATCTTCTTTCTCTAACTCGGGTTCAGCAATGCAGCAGCCACGAGTGATTTCGATAAGCGGCCATTGTTGGCAGAGGCCCTGCTACATTGAAGCACCAACGGATAGAGAGAGAAGATTTTAGTTGAATTGCAGAAAAACCGCGGCTTGAATGAGAGAGAGGTGGCGAAGTTGGAGGAGGAGGGATTGAGGTCTTGGCAGTGGAGTGCAGCGGCTGTGAGGGCGAAGGATGGAGCTACGGACGCCATTTTTGGGTGGTGAGTTTTATTGGTGGAGAATGAGTTTTGTATATATATGTTTATCCATTTCCAAGCTACATAAGCTATAAACCAATTTCAACTTTTTGTTTTTTTTTTTTTGAAGAATCCAAATTAAAACGAAAGTAAGTAAGGCAAGTGGTTTTAGTTGGTTTGTGAATTTGGAGGTATGTTGCGGTTGATCTAGATCTGAATGATTTTTTTTCTTTAAAGTATTGTTTAGTTTTGATTTTCATCATTCACGTTTTCGACAAACTGCTTTTATCTGTATAATAGCCAGCGGTCGCTTACTTCCAGCGATCGCTGGGTTTTAGTTAATGTCGCGGCTGGACACCAGCGGTCGCTGGGTACGCATCGATCGCTGACTGTGTTTCAGCGAGCGCTGGGAAGAAGGAATGGATTTTCTAAATCCATAGACTTTTTAAAGTCCAAAAAAATCTAACAAAATCTGAAACCAATACACCCCCTTAAGTCCATTGTTATATATGACATCATAGAATTTCCCCTCGCTCCATTAAGATTTACATTGAATCATATTTTTTCCTAACGAGACCAAATAATATGTAACGACATGATTATGGATTGTTTTAACATTCAGATTGAGATATTATTTAGAGATAGGCTAGCACGTTGAGTTGCTATATAAATATAACTTGTATTTCTCTCGTGCGTTACATGGTTGGGATATATATAATTTACTTTTTAATTAAAATATCATGTTTAAAATTATTATTTAATTAGAAAATTAATTAATCATCGAGCCAAATATAAGGAAAAATTGTGAAATCAAACATGAAGTTCACTCATAGTATTAAATCCCAAAAATTACTCGATTCTATCTAGAGCTTAACTCCGACAATTGATATATGTTGCTTTATCACAATTCTTTTTCTTGTTCATTGTGCAGTAGAAAAAAGTTCATCCATATTATATTGAATAATTTTTTGCAAATCCCCTCCTTCCGCATCACTCAAAACTTTGAGTGTTGAACTTGTTCTTTAAATGAGTTTTATCCCCCCTAAAGATGAAAATTATTACAAACAACTCTCAAGCATATGTCAAATTTGGTTATTTTATGATAATATGGTGATAGTTAAATATAAAATTATTAACAATATGGACACATTATTTTCGATTGATTGAAAAGTTTAACTTATCACTTCCCATTGAAATTAAAAATAGGGTATGCTCAGATCTTGCACAGAGATGGCGGCAGCGCCATGGCTACAAACACGATGTTGCCCAACCAATATACGAATCGGATCATTCTCAGTGCCGAGATGCCCATCATCACAACCTTAATTCACAAAATGGATCCAGGGAACGGGTTTCTCTGGAAGGCATAACAATGAAGAGAAGCATAGACATTGATCAGCGGAGTTGCATATATGAATGAAGTTACCGTAAGAACTAAAATAAAATAAATTGAATAAACTAAAAAAAAATACAAAATTATATGTTAATAAAATTAAATAGTTAATTGGAGACTTTATACATAATCATGAAATACAATCTTTTATATTGAATTTAACACTTGTGTGGTATACACATGCATGCCATATGTATCTTCAATGCTCAATTGGTGTTGCAATCTATTTGAAAAATATATATATATATATATATGGAAAAAAACAAATGTATTGTTACAACTCACAAATTTATCAAGATGTGTACATATATATAACTTTTTTTAAGAAGTAGGCTTATATACAACTTATAATTAGATTAAAATTATTGCACGCATAAAATTTGGGTAGTTAGAATTGATTACATATATGACAATTGTAATTAGACATTTTAAAATAAATTAGTCACTTCAAGGATTTTGATTTATACGACATATTTTTGCGCGTTTTCATGCAAATTTTATTTTTCTGAAAAAAGTTGTCTCATCTATTTTAGACAAAAAAATCCATTACCATATATGTCTTTGAAAATGTGATTGAGTGATTACTATAATTAGACATAATTAATTTTACATACTAAGTTTCTATATATAGTCATCGTATTATTTTTATATAAGCATATTATATAAAACTGTAACTATATATATTATTGGATTAAATTTTGTATATTAACTAACTAATTAATATAATAATAAAAATGATGATCAATGGAATAAAAAAGAGTAATATAGTGGTATTTATATATTTAGTATAATTACTGATATTTGACACAATGCCATTAATTATCAATAAACGTTGCATTGGCTAGTTATAACTACTCACCATTTTACAGTTATGGTGTATTATAGAATAATATAATAATTAAAATTGTTAATTAGTAAAATGATTTAGGTGAAAAAATATGTTTAATAACTTGATTTTTTATTATATATATAAGAGATCATTTTTTTAATTTCATTTTCGTTCACCAAAAGTGAATATTTGATTATATAAATATATTAAATATTGTGTAAAACTATAAATTATACATCACCGTGAAACATTAAAAAAAAGCACAAACTTTAATAATCAAAAAATTAAAGATGAAAATGGTGAATAGCTAGTAGATGAAAAAAATCTAAATAATTTGGACAAATCAGAGATAAAACCATAATCTCAATTCTATCATTATAAGCTAGGGGGAAAACATTATAAGGAAAATGATCATATATTGGAATGCTACCAGAAATCAAGTCATCTCCATAAACATTCAATTTGTGGCTCATAAAAATAACTAAAAAAATACATGCAAAATAATTACATTTCAACTGTAACATACGAAGCGAAATTTGTGATTCGAAATCCGTTGATTCAATTTCAGCAGCTCTTGATCTTCCTCATTTGTTGCCATGAAGTTAGTGTTAATCAATTGATAATAAGTTGAATGATCATAACCAAAATTCCAATTACTTTCCGAATCTTCTTCTTCTTCACCTGTAATATATGTCTCCATATACATTACTCTATCTATATCAAGAGAAAATCAATAATCTTAATACACAAACACATCTCCATAAATTCAAGAAGAAGATAAAAGACAATTTATCAATTACCTTGTATTGGAGAAGATGGCTATGCACCATTTTACAACGGGGTTATCCATAAGCGGGTGACTAGTGGTATTATAGTGCGTCATTGAGTTTATTCCCAATATATATATATATATATATATATATATAGGGTGATTATGTTAGAGAGAGATGAGAAGCTTAGAAAATCATCCTTAATTAATTTGTGATTTTTTGAATTGTGATTGAATATTTGGTAGACATGATTAGTTAATTTGGGGTGATTAATTAGCGTTATTAATGGTGTTCTTAATTGATTGTATTAAATTAAATTTATTAAATTATTGTATTATTGGTTGACTATAATAATCTTGCATTGGGCGGGAAAATTTTTGTGGTAAGAGTGTGTTATTATAGATATATAGATTATGAGAATCCATGAATAAATAAAATAATTAATTTTAAATTGAAAATCCGAACTCTAGAACATACATGTTCACCCGTATTTAGAAAGCTAAAGTTAATTATTGGAGCTACATAAAGTGAAATAAATATAAAACGCAATTTTAGGTGTCGTTTAATCGAAAAATCGTTTTAAGGATTTTGCTAATGTTTTCGGGACATGATCAATATTGGTCTTCATTGTAAGATAATAACTCGAGAAATCCGTTAGTACTCTCAGAATTTCAATTCGAGGTCTATTGAAATCCCGACGGTGACAAAGTTAAAAGTAAAATGTGAATAATAATTTTTTAATTTATTTTTAATCATGAACCTTTACAAAATTCTGAAAGACATCTCGAGATTTGTCTCGTCAGAGTTTTCCGTCGGTGTTCATGAATTTTCAATTAGAGGTCAAACGAACACCCGATAATATTTTTGGTAAAATGAATAGTGATTTTTAATTAATTTTAAAAAAAAAATTTGTTCGATTATCAAATAATATTTTCGGCATACCATTTTGGGTTAGTTCAATAGGAAATGAGCAAATGAGCCTCCCGGTATTTTTCGGACTTTCGTTACGAGGTCAATTGAACTCTCAGTAAAATAGAGCAACTTTTAATCGAGTTCAAAAAATACTTTATCAGTATTTTATATTTGAAAACTCCTATCCAAATATCCTAAAACTCTCTCTATATATAGCCCAAGTCACCAAATTATACATACGAGAGAGAGAGAGAGAGAGAGAGAGCAAGAGAAAGAGAAAGAGAGAGGTGATAGTTAGAGAGTTGAGAGCAAGAGAGATGGGGATGCTGGAGCAGCTATCGGCCATCCAGCCTCCGTTCTGGCTACCAGCGATGTCGGGGAGGAGCAGGTTCCTAATTATGATTTTTTTAATTTAATTTTTCTTTTTTAGTTTCTAATTGATTATTATGGTTTATCCTATCCAATTATGGTTTATAACGTATGTTGACAGAGTATTGTCATATCCTAACATAGTGTATTCACACTGCTGACGAAGCAAACCAGAATGCTAACGTAGTACAAATATATTTTTATTATGATTTGTTCCAACTCATTTAGGGTTTACCACATCCAATCAATGATTATTTCATCTGATTATGATTTTTCCATTTAATCAGGGTTTATTAGATTAAATTAGGTTTATAATTAATTTTCAGAATATATTTTTCGCTAACAATATTTGAAAACTTTAATTAACATAACGATAATGCTTCATTAGCATGATAATAATACTTCATTAACATGACGATCTGTTATCAAATCCTCCGCGATTTCTATACGAATTACCAAATTATGTTAATACCCCGCGCGAAAAACTTTTCAAATATTACAGAATTGTCACCGTCTTTTTCATCAAATTTGGATCTTTGATTTTTAAGGATTGTGTGATGTGAGATATAGTCCTAGTTCCCACACTAGGATTGGTTTTTCACTTAACCCATCCCCTGTATATATATACACACACACATACATTTTCAAATATATTTCATAATAGTATTTAATGTATTTACAATAATTATATGTTTCTATAATTAAAGTCTTAATAATATATAAATAATTAGATTTTTGGTTGCTACATTATATCATAATTGAATTGAATACATTAATTAATTGATAATTAATGACTATAACTTTTTTTTTTAATCTTATGAACATATAAAAGGTATATATGTTATAAGACTATTGAGTGAATATTGGCATAAAATTGTTTAGGACAATAATTAAACCGAAGTTTCTAAGCATTGCCTTAATTGAATGAATCGATTTGTATAATATTTCATAGATTCATAATATAAATAAACATGGTATATTGGTATATATATTTATTCAAATTTAGCACCAATAGGTAATTAAATATGGCATATAATATTAATATATATGACTTGTACATGCGTAGATACTAAGCCTCATTAATCCTCAAAGAATATTATGCGCAGATATGCAATATATTTTCATCACTAATATAAATAGATATATTATATATTGACATATTTAAATAGGGTAATATATGTATATTATTGTAGTCTTGCAATATAATTAATTAATTATATATTTATTATTACTTAATTGCATAATTATTTGCATGTATAATTACATTGCTATTATTAGAAAATTGATTTAGGCATGATAATTTATTATTTCTATTTACGACAACTATCTTACTTTTAGATATAAATATAATATAAATTTGACTATTATTATATATAACACATTAAATTTAATAATATAGTTTTCCGTTAGTATATTATCTCTATATAGAAAATAAAGTGTGTACGTATGATGTACGGAAAAGATACACTGGTATGTCTTGAATACTTAATTAATCCAAAATCTATGGGTTATACGGAACATAAGTGACGATACCTAATATCGATGGATATGAATTACCAAAGTTTGTGATAAATAAGCAAACCACTATGTATCATTTGAATATTAATAAAAAAACTAACAAGCAATCATGTACATTGCACCACTACTTTATAAATATATCACGAATGATCTGAGCAGCAAAATGAAAATTGTGGCCAATATAATGAAAGACAACGCCAAGAATCGTTTTGACACAAAAATAATTTTAACTGGAGTTCATTTGACCATCCAACAAACTTTTTATTCGTTGAAAATTATAGGCCAAATCATCATTTATATCCCAAAGTATTCTAATTTTCTCAAATTTATCACAAACTAACATTTTTATCAATTAAAATGCCTAAACTATTAAAAAAAATAATCAAATATATCTCGGGATACATTTTTCGGCCAAAATAAGATTTAAAAAGAAGTTAAGAAAATAGAATAAAGATATTATGCTATATATGCGATTGATTGGCTACACCACAAGAAAAGACCCAAATATTTTGCCGCAAGATTATATAATTTTTTTACATAACTTTTAGTTTGGAATATATTTGAGAAAATAAAAATAGTTTGTGATATTCGGTCAAATTATATATTGTGATTTGTGAAACCCTTGTTTTATTTTGGGCCCATTTTGTTTTAATACAGCCCAATTCCAAATGCGTAATGAGCTATGTAATTTGCACTCCTCCGTTAATAATTGAAGAACAAACAGAGGTCACCCTTTTCCGACCAACTATTTGGTGATTTTTTATAGCTATTATTTCTCCCATTAAAGGTATTTATATCCATGCTTATAGACTTTTAATTTACAGTTTGCACATGTCTAGACCTCTATTTTTCAATTTAAAGATACGAACTTAAATGTTTCAAAATCAGAAAATTCGTACAAATGACGTCAGATTTCTTTGTTATTTCAAATTTACGTAACAGTGTATCATTTGAATATTAAAATAAATAAGAAATACATTAACAAATGAGTAGTGGCAGGAATCTACAATCAATTTGTTCGGACTTGGAGCGCTGATCGTGTGTAAAACTACAACAATAAACGTGAGAGCTGAAATACCGATTAAACTTCGACGATCAAATCAACGATAATCGAAAATGAAATTAATTAATTGAAAATAACAATGAATAAATAATTATAGAGGGACACTTGCGCCTGTCTATTTTTTCTCTTCTTTTTTTGGACGATTTTATTATTATTATTATTTTTTTAAATTATATACCTGAAATAAAATTAGTGAACTTTAAAATTAAAGTGAATTGATTTACTCTATTTGAAATAAATATAAATTTATATCCTAAAATTGAATTAATAAACCATAAAATAAAAGTTAACTATTTTTTTTTTTTTGAAATCGGGCAACTCGCACAATGAACTCACCTGACGCTAATATGTGGGCTTATAAGCTCTGCAATTAATTTAATTTTTTCAAAATAAATATAAACAATAATTAAAAAAAATATAATTTTAAAATAAATATATACCTAAAATGGAATTAATGATCCCTAAATAAAATGAATTGATTTGAATATTTTTTAAATCCGGCAAATCGTGCAATGCACTCGCCCGACACTAACGCGTAGGTTCGTGCATTGCGTTTGACAATTAGTTTTTCAACTTAAATATAACCTATAATTGAGATTAATAAACCCTAAAAAAATTACAAAATAAACCCCTAAAAATTTAAAAAATACTAAAAATTAAAAAACCCCTAAAAAAACCCTAAACTCTGAACATTAATTGAAATGGAAAAAATCACAATTTAAACTAAATAAACTAGTATAAGATAGCTAGCAAACCCGTTACTTTTTAAAGATATAAGTGATACTTTTTAAATTTTGAATGATATTTTTTAGTGTTATGATTGATATTGATTTTGATAGTTTTTTAATTTTTTATTTTTTGCAAGTCGACCCATTAGAAATAAGACTTGTTTATAATTAGTGCATGCAAGTGTTTGTGATAATTATGAGAACAACAATTCTCATGTGAATCACCAAAGACCCAATACAGACCCATACATCCATCAGAGGGGTCAGGATCAACGCTCTTTGACCCGAATCAACCCACATTGACCGGGTCAAAACGCAAAAAAAAAAAGTTAAAATTAGTATCATCCGAAATACTAAAAAATATCACTCAAAATTCAAAAAGTATCACTTGCACTTATCCTTAAAAATAACATGTATGATATTTATCTTATATGAGTTTATTTATTTTAAAATGTGATTTTTTCCATTCCAATTAATGTTTAGAATTTAGGAGTTTATGATTTTTTCAGGGTTCATAGTTTTTTATGGTTTTGGAGTCAAACACTGTGTGCTTTGACTCCAAAATCATATATTTCAATTTATGTAATTATGTAATAAATTGTTTATTAAATATGATAGATAATAGATAAATAATTTTTTTTTGAAGTATAATATTCAATAATGAAAAAATAAAAATAATAAAAATATATGATATTTGGAGTCCTTTATTGTTATTTTTCATATTTCTAGATCGATATCTTTCATCTTTCATGTTCTGAATAAATAAATAATTTAATTTTTGGGTCGAGAATAATCCGTAATTACTATTCAATGATGTACACTGAATAAATAATTTAATTTTTGGATCGAAAATAACCCGAAATTGCTATTCGATGATGTACACTGAATAAATTCAACTAACGTGCAATAGCCTGCACGAGCATGAGTTGTTCGACTAGCTGTTAGGTGGACATAATGGACAAAATATTTGGAGTCTGCAGTTAAATCAGACTAGAGCCAACTAGATTATTGGCCCATAATATAAATTTGAAAAGTACTCTCTGTGTAGTAACATGATACGGTGATGCCTCACATCTCGGGCACTGTCATTCGAGATAATGTTCTGGGTTACATTAGTTGGAAATTAGAGGAGAGGTTGGGCCACAAACATAGAGACAAAAATGAGTTTTGGGCGATGAGTTGATGGGCCCGATTTCATTCATACCGACTTAATTTAAAAATATGTACCTTGTTTTTAGGCAAAAATAAATGTACTTTGCATACATGATACGTTCAAATGTTCCAAACTCCTGCATTAAATTACACTGATTCCGTTTCCCAATAAGTATTATTTTAATATTTTAATTTTATTTCACAAAATATGATTCTATATAATCGAGGTAAAAAAATTTATATTTTTTTTCACATTTACCCTCATTTAATACAGTCAAACATCTCTATTTGACTCATTTAATGTATTCATATAATGGTGTATAAGATTATTTGATTAATAAATTTATTAACATATGTGCATTTATCTAGAATAACAGAAACTGAGGGAGTATTATTCTTTTATTTAGCTTATTATACGGGGCAGATGTAGGGGAGGGAGTATTATTCCTTTTATTTAGCTTAATAAAACATAATATATATATATGTGTGTATATATAAGTAGAGCAAAACTCTCGTTATTGGTGGACGAAATTTTAAAAATGAAGATTGTTTCATTAATAGCACATCACTGCTACAATGGTAATAATTTATTGCTAGTTGTGCAATATTTTATTGCTACAATAGGATTAAATCGATAAACATATGTACTCACTGATCCATAATATAATTATTTTAGTTCTCTTCAAAATTGTTCATTGACACCGACAGTTTATTGCTACTTTCACAATATTTTATTGCTATATTATGGTCAATTTATTGCAAATTTCATTTTATTTTATTGCTACAAATTACGATAATAAATTCAAATAAACAAATAAATCATTTATAGATGAAGAATAATTCATTCCTCTCAAATAAAGACCAATCATCGCTAGATGAAAAATAAATCATTCCTAAAAAACATAACTATACAACCAATAATGTTAGATATATAATTAATGATGTTATTATCTATAAATATTTTGTATGAAGTATAATCAGAAAATTATAAAAATAGCATTAAGACTAAGCATCAATCTAAAAAAATGTAAAATTACAATATGGAAAAAATGTGAAGTTTTCTCAAATAAACAATAAGAAATAATAAAAAAAATTGTGAAGTGGCAATAACATCTTTACAGATAACGTAAGTTTTTTTTTTTTCTTTTCGTAAATCAATCCTATATTATAAGATGAAGATAAAGCACATCTATGGATTGAATAAACAGATCAGTTGAGTAAAATTTGATAAATGATGAAATTTTATGAAAAAATTATAGACTATTACGTGTGTAGTAGTGGGGAGAAAAAACTGAAATAAAATAAATAATGATATGGGAAGACGTCATTTTAGCCTTTTATTATGGGATTAATTTTGCATAATAACTATGTTATCCTCACGTCCATAAAAAACGTTTGAAATTAAAAAAAATTCATTAAATCCAAATCTAAATCTCAACCCTTAAATGTATTTAGATCTAATGGTTATAAATAGTTCATAGTTCTCACATAATGATGAGTACTCATTTGAACCAAATCCCATATATATATATATATATATATATATATATATATATATTTCGTAGTTATATTTTGCTTGGTTAATAAATATTTGTCGAGGTGGACTTGCGTGCAACAACGGTTATTTCCGCCTATTTCAGACGGCCACGTGGCCCCACGCGGGCGTGCCACGTGGCACATGGTACTTTTTATTGTAGTTGGAATGATGATAGTATTAATTTCAGGTTGATACATTTCTTTATCGTACTTGATACTTTTCTACTTATAACATGGTACTTTTTATTTTACCGAACTCGTGTTTTGCTTTCCTTTGCAAATTCTTGGAATGATGATTGTTTTAGATTAATCTCAACACATACAATATAAAAATTGAAAAAAAAATCAGAATTTGAACTAAATAAACTTATATAAAATAACTAGCAGACCCCTTACTTTTTAATGATACAGATGGTACTTTTCGAATGTTTAGTAATACTTTTTAATAGGAATGTTGGTACTCACTTTGGACAGGTTTTTTTTTATGGGTTAACCCAGTCAAAGCGGGTTGACCCGCATTGATCGGGTCAAAGCGCGGGTTGACCCGTGTTGACTGGGTCAAAAGCGGGTTTGACTGACCCGTCTCATATAGTGTTATTTGCATCATGATGCATGCAAGTCTTTGTCATATTTGTCATCTTGTTTCAATTCTTGATTGATGTTGGATCGATTTGGTCAATGTGTACGTGAAAGAAGGAAAAACAAGATATTTTATCTTTTATGTTGACGTAGAAAACATTTGTGAAAATTATTGTAAATTAAATTTAGGTGAAAATGGCACGTGTGGACGAAATTGAATAAACTAGACAGTAGCAGCAGTAAAGAGTTGGCTTTTTCTACCATAAATTAATCTGAAACAGTGAGTGGTCTGGTAGGGTTGTAAGGCAAGAAATAATGTACTAAATTGGTGCAGCATCAAATTGGTGAGTGGTCTGGTAGGGTTGTAAGGCAAGAAATAATGTACTAAATTGGTGCAGCATCAAATTGGTGCTGATGGGTCCCACAACATTTAATTCATTATTTTATTATTTAAAATCATTATTAAATAGATTATGTAATAAATTTAATTTAATTTATAAATTATATATTCACTTAAATAGATTATTTAATATTCATTATTAAATAGATTATTTAATAAATTTAATTTATAAATTATATATTCATTTAATTTAAATTATAAATCATCTAAATAAATAAATAAATAATTTCAATAAAAGCCCAATTAATTAAACATAATGGATAGAATGAAGTCCCACATATTAGAAATTACTAAAAATTAACTTAAAAACACACTACAATTAACTAAAATTACTTGAAAAAAACACATTACAAATCATTTATAGATCCTCTTAGATAGAAACATATTACATGATATAATATCAGCATGCATTATTATGCACAACATGATCATTGAAGATGAGTGTGATACAAGTGCTCCATTTGAGGAACGAGATGAAATGTCGACTCCAATTGTTGAAGAGCCAGCAAATGATAATATTCGGTTCAACGAATTTTTGGCTCGATATAGAGAAATCAAGAACAAAGATGCTCATATTGCGTTTCGAAATGCATTAGTGAAACATATGTGGGAAAATATACTAATTCTGAGTATTGAGGCCAAAATATATGTATTTTCATAAGTGTTGTAGTCTTGTAATATTTTCACTAATTGTAAGCGTTTGATGATCATTCAAAGAACTTTTATTATTCCAAGCACATTATATGTTATAATTTTTTTAATAGTACATAATTTTTTAATAGCATATTTTTTTTTGAAAGTATATAATTAAAAGTTATTAGTTTTGGACAATCAATCATTTAAAAATAATAATAAATCATTAAGCATATTCATATTTCAATTATAAAATAAAAGGGAATCTTTAAGAGAATATTCTTATTTGGTGTAAAATTTGGTGCTGAGCATTGGAGCTGCAAAAAAATTTGGTGCTGAAACTGCACTTATTTAGTGCAGAATCTGCACCAAATAGGTGCTTAGCATTGGAGTTGCTCTTAGCCCTACACACATGAAGTCTCTCTCTCTCTCTCTCTCTCTCTATATATATATATATATATATATATATATATATAAGTTGATGTGAAATATATTCATAATCAGAGTTTCAAGATATTTTGAATTATATGACAAATGTTCGGTGCGGACGAAAAAGGATTTGATGAATTGATCATAATTTCATGATGAGTACAGTTCATAGGAAATTATGGCAAAATATGTCTAGCCAAACAACACCAAATCAAACTAGTCACACCCCGACATTCCGAATTCTTGGGATTATTATTATTATTATTACTTTTTTGAGAAAAGAATTATTGGGATTAATATCGTAATTTATTGTACACACACACACACACTTTGTGACTAATTGAAGTTAGTTCGATCTTAATTTGAGGTTCTTGTAAGATTCATGAAAATCCTGCTAACAATTTAAAATCGTGAGTAACAGTGACTGACATTATATTAGAGAAAATATTAAAAAAAATCGGAAAAATATATAATAGATGCAAATAAAAATGATGAGAAAGTAGAAGAAGGGATAATGGCTAAAGGTGAAGAAGAGGGTGAGGAGGGAGGTGAGGGGACAGGACTGATGGATCCATGTAGGCGAAGGCGAAGCACATGAATGCCCTCAAAGGCTCTCGTGGCACTCCTCTTTTAACTATTGGATGTGGTGCATTAAGTCACGTGGGATTTGAGGCCTATGCATGTGACCATGACTATTTTCTTACAAAGGGAAGGGGAAGGGGAAGGGGAAGGGGAAGGGGAAGGGATGCATGCCGACATGGATTCAGATACTATATATATATCTATATACATGCCGGTTATTACAGTTGGGTCCGACACTCTTTATGAATCTGCCCCTCTTTCTTTCAGAGCATCAGAAATTTTATTTGTGGGATTTTTATTTTTAATGAACCAACAACTGCAGGTGAGATATTGTGCGACTTGGGCCGACTTTGGGCCTAACGGATAATTAAAAAATGGAGCTATCTAATTAATTAGGGACTTCATCAATCAACTATTGCATGTGTACTCAATTAGAGCTAGGACTCATTTGGCCGCCTTCACTTTGTTTATGACTTTTTGTTTTTATTATCTTTTCATATTAATAATCAAACACCAAACCATGCATGTTTAGGCCCAAACTATGTTCATTAAAACAAAATTGATGATTAGGGTTGCTAATTAAGATGAATGTTAGATGATGATTTTGAGACTAGCTAGCTCGCTAGATATGTAATGAATGAGGTTTATATATATATAAAACTCGAGCATGAGTAAAGATTAATTATAAATGGAAGAAAAGGAATCAAAATACTACTCTAGTACAAGGCTTGAATGCAGAGTTATATATTGACACAACATCAAACCCAAAAAGAAAAAGAAAGGGAATATATAGTAATATATATTGTGCACTTTCTATTTTGACTAATTAGAAAGATTCAACTAGATATTATCCTTTGCTAAAAAAACAACATCTAGATATTAACCTTTACAAAGAGGATGCCATACTACTCAGAAGTTCTCAAAGGGATATATATACTAGCTATTAATGAAAACTTGTAACTAATTAATAATTAAATAAACATTGTTTCAAATTCTATATACATATAATTTTGACCAATTTAGTTTATATTGAAGGGTGACTGAATACCCTAGCTAGGTAATTAATTAAGGTCACCATTCTTAACTTATAGTTATTGAGATATTTCTAATATGAAAATGACATCTTATCCTCTATATTTTATAGTTGATTATCTTGCTCAACGGCTGCTACCGGCAGTTGGAATTCCCTATTTGAAAAAAAAAATAAATAAATAAATCTTCTGAATCCTTCCTTCCTAAACTAATATTAATTTTATGTATATATACAAAGAGCATTTTAATTACTTTGTCTCTTTAAATTCCAAGTGTATAAGACCACAATGTGAAATATACAAGCAATCTGTGTGCATAAATATGAGTGTGCAACAGACCGCAATAACAATGAGGATTGTATATGTGGAAAATTGATTAATATTCCCATTTTATTAATGCTTATAATTAAAAAGGTTCTTTATTAATTTTGAGACTGAATTATAATTGAAAAATTAGGTTGAACACTGAACAGCGTTTCCTGATCAATTAGTGATTTTGTTGTGAGCCGCGTGTTCCTTTCATAAACATAGATTCTCAATCCTTTACCCTCCTCATGCTTATTATTTTATTATTTTTTAATTTTATTTTATTTTGAAAAATTTAATGCTTATAATTGATGATCCGATCCCTTTTCCCCTAGCCAGTTTTCCAAAACATACAACAGTCATACACACATTAATTACTTTCATAATCTTGTTATATATCCTATTTAACAAACGTGGATTGCCATTAATTAATTACGTACTTTTCTTATTCAGCGCGCACACAATGATGCACGTGATTAATGTATATACGTATAGATATATATGTATAACGTACGCACTTCATTACTTATTTAAGGCCTTCATGATCGAGATATATGTATATATATAGATCGCCATGGCAATGAGTAGTTTCAAATATTGTCGTTGAAAATGACACACTCTCTCTGATGAGGAAGATCTAGTTCATCAATTGGCTGTCAAAATTGACTTATAATATATGTTGCCAAAGTTTCTCATCAGATTAAATTTGCCCTAGAAAATGCAGAATCAAATCTCAGTGCAAGAGCCCCAGACAAAATATCCAGAGGCGGCTACTAGTCCGACAACGACGTTGGTGTCTGGTTGCAACTCAGAGGGCGGCGCCAACCAAGTAAGCAAATTAAACTTTCTAACCGGGAAAACGTATTCTCATCTAAATCTGAGCACCGGCCGTGTACATCTACAAGAATTATATTGCAACTGCATATATATATATATATATATATGTGTGTGTGTGTGTGTGTGTGTGTGTCAAAGCATTTTAGTAGTTCCTTTCTGCATTAGGCCAAATTCATGTATTAATTTCCTGATCTTCCTCATGACATAATTTTAGTCTTGCTAATTAATTACCTGCAATACCTTAAATCAATTGAATTTTGTTGCTGACATTGGTTAATTAGTTTGTTGTGAGTAGTCCCGCTGATCTACAGAGAATCTAGCCTTCAGATTCAAAAAGAGCCCGGCAATTGAATGGAATCAAAAGAAGCTAGCTAGCTTTTTCTTTTTTTATTATCAGGAAATTAATCTGAAGCTCTTTCCTTTTTATTTGCTCCCCAATTGGATTCCTTAATCTAGTTTCCAGTAGATAATATATATATATATATATATATATATATATATCAGTAACCACAATTAAACACGGAGCTAGCAAAGAAATTGGGTAACATAATATAAATTGGGCATTTAATTAGTTATAATGTTGTTATATTTTCAGGGTGTGAGAATGGGGGGATCATCAGCTGATCCACCATTCGAGACAACTTACAAGAATCTGTTGGATAAGTCAGTGCAGCAAAAGATGAATTTGTCGGTTGTGGATCAGGAATGCTGCGAGCTTCCCCTAATTGATCTGAAGCAGTTAGGCCTGGGGGAGGTTGAGAGGCAGGCATGCAAAAAACTGATCGCTCAAGCTTCGCGAGAATGGGGGTTTTTCCAGGTTATAAACCACGGAGTTTCCCCAGACGTAATGGAGACGATGAGAGCGGAACAAATGAAGTTGTTACAGAAACCATTTGAAGAGAAGAAAGCCTACAAAGATTTGAACTTCCCCGCCGGAAGTTATCGATGGGGGACGCCTTCACCCACTTCTCTCAACCAGTTGTCCTGGTCCGAAGCCTTTCATGTTCACTTGACCGATATCTTGGGTTCCGCCGGCCTCACCACCCTCAGGTATATATACCTGTACCAATTAATTAACCTAATGTTATTTCAGCTGCTAAAACATATATACATCTATATTTGCCCTAGGCTAGCATTAATATATACTCTTGAACGGTACGTAGCTGTTTGACTAATTAATGATCGAATGTTAACTCCATGGATGAGATCGTTCATTTTGTGCCTAATTAATATTTTCGATGGAGATTGGTTTTTCCAATTAAGAATATATATATTTATATATTAATGATTGATCTTCTCCTGCAGGTCAAGCATGGAGCAGTTCGCGTTCACAGTTTCAGAAGTAGCACAAGAGTTGGCAAACATATTAGCTGAGGAGATGGGTCGAGAGACGGATCTTTTCAAAGAAACATGTCTGCCGAGCAGCTGCTATCTCCGATTGAACCGATACCCTCCGTGCCCAACTTACAGTCATATGATGGGCTTAATGCCCCACACCGACACCTCCTTTCTCACCGTATTACATCAAGACAACGTCGGAGGACTGCAGCTCCTCAAAGACGGAAAATGGATCGCCGTTAAACCCAATCCTCGTGCTCTCATCATCAACATAGGCGATCTCTTTCAGGCATGGAGCAACAACCTCTACAAAAGCGTGGAGCACCGCGTGCTGGCCAATCCCGTCAAGGAGAGATTCTCCACTGCTTATTTCTTCTGTCCACCACATGACACAGTTATACAGAGCGCCGCTGTTGAAGAGCCCGGCGTTTATCGGAGTTTTAGCTTCGGTGAATACAAGAAACAAATCGAACTTGATGTTCGGAGCACTGGCCAGAAAGTAGGGCTTCAGAGGTTCCTTTTACCCGCTCATTAAAATTAAAATCCAACATCATATCCATCATCGATCATATTCATATTTCTTTCTCAACCGCCGGCCGGTACGTACTTACATTCAACTATAATTACATGATCAATTAATTAGACTGATGATTAAACAGATCGTGCTGTTTTTTTTAACACCCTGTAATCATCAACTATATGTTTTGGATCTAGGGATGATCACTCTTTAATCTTTTTTTCCCCCTCTTTTCCGAAAGAAATTAGTCGGAACGTTAAGATTTAAGAATAAAAAAATTGTTGCTCTAAAAAAAGAATAAAAAAATTGTTGCTCTAAAAAAAGAATAAAAAAATTGTTAGGTCAATTCTAAATCTTCGAATTAATATCTACTGATTTCCGAATGCTAATCTAAAACCTAAATTCAATTCCAATTTCTTGGAGTTGAAACTGTCTTCGCAAAGTAATTACAAATAGTAGGCCCCGCTTGCCAGCTGGACTTGGTTCGTAGCAAAATAAACGATTTAAAAGGAAAATTGCAAATCGAAAAATATTATTACTGTTTGCATGCCAAAAATGCATATTTAATTAGTTTCTTATGCATTTATTTATGTTTTAATCTGAACATTTAATTTACACGTTTTTTTTGTTAAAATCAAATTTTCATGTATTTAGAATTGGAACTCTTACTTTAATTTGTGTGTGAGGAAATTAAATATAAAAGCAAGTTCAATTTTAATGCAAACGACAATACAAAGACTTGCTTTTATAAAAAGGGGGCCCATTTTTTATATTATTATTTTACTCCACTTTTTTCCTCCTCAAATTCTACCCTGCCAAATGCCAATATGCCCCCCATCCGCCAGGCGTCCTATCCGAAGTTCCGAACCCTCCCTCACAACCATGAGAGAGAGAGAGAGAGAGAGAGAGAGAGAGAGAGAGAGAGAGAGAGAGAGAGAGAGAGAGAGAGGTTCTATTTGTTAGCTTAATTTTTTTTTTGAAGGATTTTTGAGTTTGAATTTGCTGAATGAAATTTAGGTGTGTTTAGCTTGCAAAGTATTTGGGTCTGGTAGATTTAGATATTCTGGCAAGGGTACATTCAGCCTGCCGAACTGCGTATAGGGGAGCGTTTATTGCTGACTCTGGCTTAGAAATTTGAGAAGTCGCCCAGTACATGCTCAGTCACACTTTTGATCCAAACAGTTTTTTGGTAAATTGATCAAGTTTGAGGGGATCTATGATCTAGCTAGCCCTCTGATAAAGTGGTCGACGTTTGTGATTTGGGCTTCCCTTGTCAAATGCCTGTTTTTTTTTTTTTCCTGGTTATGGTTTCACTATTTCAGTTATGGGCTACAATTTTTCTCTCGTGTTCCTCATTTATCATTTGTTAAACTTCAAATAAAGTGCAATTAGGCCGGTGGTAATACTTTCAAGTTGTTTTTTATGCAGTTCTACCTTATCTTTAATGGATGTTTATGTCATTCCTAACTTAGCTGAAAATGCTTCTCTCTTTGATTAATGTTGGTTATTGTTGCATCTGTATATTGATATCCAAGGTATTGAGTTATATCTATCTTCTGGTGTAATTTTCTGATCGGAGAACCTTGATGATGGGTGAGGTCTCGAGAAGTTTCTAGAAAGTTTATGGTTTACGAGTTCACTATACAAACACCATATTATTGGACGTTGTCCCCAAATCTTGGGTTAAAGCTGAAATATTGACTCTTTAAGAAACCATTTTCCTTTTGAGGTTCGCCTCTGTGAAGGTATTCTTCACACTGTAAATCCTCATATATACATATCAAAACAGAGCACGAGTAAAAAACTTGAATTTTTATGGAAAGACCAACAGAAATTAAAGTTATACATTCTGAAATTGACTACGTGAAAGAACATTTGGAATTTGTGATAAATATTCCCTCTTGCCAGTTAATTAGTAATAATGGTGACGTTCTCGATCCATTCTTGGGCTTTCACTTTTAGGTGAGATGAAGATATTAATGATCACTTAAAAGTTTGTGACGTGATGGCACATGAATCGTGATGTGGATTTTCTGACTGACATTTTAGATATCAATTGCTTGGGATTTTCTTCTTCTAAATTGATGTGCTCAATATTTCATTGTCTCAATCATATCTATGACGCAGAGAGCATCTCTTTGTTGGTGAATCTTGTTCATAATCATATCAAGATTGGTATTGCAAAAGGCGCTGCTGTCGACATTCATTTGTTTCTGAAAGTCCCATTTTGCAATTGATTTAATTTAGTTAGGCACCACAGATTCTACATTCTGTTTTTCTATCTAGATGAAAGCAGTTAGTGCCTCGCAGAGGCTTACCGAAAGAGGTAGAGAGAGATGATAAAGAAATGGAATCCACTACATTTGTCCGGAGATAGACTAAACTAACATAAAAGGTATACACATGATGTATTCCACTCGCATAAAAGTTCCAAGATTCTTCATCCATCCCTCTCTTAGTGCTTTCTGCTGTTGCCTATGGTTAATATATTTGCTGTCGTGGAACTCGATCAGAGAAGAAAAAAAAGTTGTAACGCTCTGTTTGTTCTTTTTGTTCTGCATCTTTTCACGTGCCTAACAACCCACCAAAAAGCCGTGTTCAATAGAATGATGATAATATAAAATTAGGCATTAGTTAAGAGCATTCTCATCCCCGTTGAGCTTGCCCATTGATAAGGTGAAATAGATAAGTAGAATGGTTCCCATGCATGACCTGCAACATATACGACCTACTCATTACTAATCATCACTTACAATTAAGTCCAAATCATTAAGGAGTTTCGGCTTACAGTGTTGCAAAGAAGAAAAGTATTCTCCTTGGATCAATAGTCCAAGACGACGGCGATGAGCGCCGGAAACTGAATCTCTTGCCACCGGATTTCGTTTCAACAGCCGCCGTGCTGCTTATGCTACCGTTGGTGATGGTGATCTGATGATGGACCTGGGGCGAGATAGAGTGGTCATGGGTCCCCACCGCCACTACTGCTGACTTTTCAGGCACGCTTCCTCCATGGAAAGTAGCTGCAATTTTCATACCAAACAAAATTATAGAATATGCAAGAGGCCTACAAGCGCCAAAGTTTCCCCTAACCTAAAGGCGTGGAGTGTATATGGTGAAAAGTAGGAGAGAGAGAGAGAGAGAGAGAGAGAGTAGAGTTAGTGGTTGTTAACTCAAACAAATGGAGCTATCCCAAAAGTGAGAAACAATCATGCCATGATGTTGTTTTGAGTTTTTTCCAGTTATCAGCAGCTCTGGGCTTGTTTGTAACTAGAAATCGAACCGTTTCTCCTGATTATAAAACATCAAGTAAGAAATGCCATTTCATTCATTTTTGCTTATTGTGTTCAATCAAATTCCGGAGATCACGGCGGTGTAAAATATTTTCCATTTCTTAAGCTTCAATTGTTTTGTGGGGTTCTTACTGCTAACAGCTGGAGTAGATGACTTTTGGCCATGTAAATACACCTTTATTGGTGCATATTATATATTATAAAATGAAACCAAGGTATAAGTATAATAATGAAATGAATTTCTACTTTTCATGTATACTTTTTTGAGTTAATTTTGTGCGAGTGTGTGAACATGAACTATATATAGGGCCATTTTGACGAGGACATGGCAAAAAACTATAGCACTAGTCATAGACCGGAAGAGATGCTGTCTACTTGCAACTGATCATAGTACTTAATAAATTAAAAATATAAGTACTGAACTCACTGTTAAGAGACAAGACATATGGCGATAGTGACAGCAACGACACAGCTATTTCACATATTATATTGTTTTTGGCCTAATCGCGTAGGTTTATCAAAGCAACACGGCGCATAATCGAGCACGATTACGGATTAAAAATTTATTAATATATTAGCAGCTATGTTGCCAGAACTAATCATCATTTTACCATGTGAATACAGGGATAGTTGACTATAATGAAAAGGCCCTGCACGAATTGTGACCTAGTTTTGATTAGGATTAATTCTGTTTTGCCTATACCACTCCAAATTTCCAATAGACAAGTCCCCTTAGTAACAAAAATGTGCAAACGTGCCTACATACAAAATACAAACGGACAAACCGATCAAATGCAGGGACACACACAGGCTTTGATCTCAATATAACAGAATCTTCAAATCTCTCTTTCTCTACTAACTTTCTGTGTCACCAATGTTAGATTATAAACATACTATTGCATCGGCTTCGTATGCCTTTGCCGTAATATAATTTTAATATGATGCAATGAAATGAGATGCAAGGTTGAAAGTATGGTTTAAATTCCTCCGACTAAAGTGATCTTCTAGATGTGATAAAAGGTTTTTCACGATCAAAACCCAAAAAACACATACTAATATCAATGATTAGGTACCTCTTGGTGAAGTTGCAAGCATACTAACATCTCTCTCTATGCTAGTGACTTTCCTTTCCCCGGTTCTGATCGATCCTTTTCTTGAAAGGTTTCTCTGCAACTTTTTGTGCACCAACAAAGCATAATGTTAACACAAAGAATTTTTCTGACTTTAATATTTTTATATTTAGATTGCCTGTGAATGTGAAGAACGAGAAAGTTGAGTAAAAAGGCAACAAGTTTGGGCTGAAAAAGAGTTGCTTTGGGGTAGGCAAAACACCAAATTTAAAAGACACTGGATCACGACGATTCTGAGTAAAATAAAAGAGATCTTTTTGGAATAAATCTTTCATCGTCATTAAAATCCTTTGGAATTTGAAATTAATAAGTTATAATCAAACAAGCTGACAGCCATGTCCCAAACCATCAGAAGATTACAGTTCCACAAAATCTCCAATAAAAACAGACAAAAAGTTCAAACCTTGTTATTTCAATTTCATAAAAATAAGGAATTGGCAGAAAGATCTTACCGTAATTCTTGAATTTACAGAATTAGTATCTTTTTCTATAAGATGAGAAAATCGTTCCATATCCACCACAAAAGAATCAGATTTAGTGCTTGAGTGTTGCAGCCCATTCACGTGAGCAGAAACAGAGATTTTCTGATTCTCTCCCAATTCTCCGGCTAGGCAGTTTGAAACGAGATGATCAGAACCCATATCCACCTAAAAATAAATGAATGATCTTTGTCACATTCACGTATTAGTAAACGAAATTTAGTAAATTCTTATGAAAGCCACGCAAGTTAAATGAAACAGTAACACGGTGAATCAATAATTGTTTGGGGAGAGATGGGAAAAACGGTTTACCAGCTTTGGAACTTCAGTCATTTTCTGTCACCACCGATTTGGGAAAATTTGGGAGCAGTTAATCTGGACGTTTGCGTATCTAATCAGGAAATGGTTTCAACTATCCGCCACCTGATCCAAAATTGTGGCCCATCAAGAAACAGACACGCCTCTTTAGTCAACTTAGTTTATCTGGCTTTCTTGCAAGAAGTTAACTCTCGTGAACGATGAGAAAGAAAAACAGAGACCTTCATTTGCAAGACACTATTTTTTGTTTACTGCAAAATTAAAAAAGAAAAAAGAAAAAAAAAGAGAAATTGTAAGAAGTTCAAACCTCAGCCGTCAGCACCAAAAGCAGAGCTTTTGTTGATTCCTCTTCAAGAGTGGAACAGAGCATATGTAATGTAATAATGCAGTGTTGATTGGAGAAGAAGGGACAATTTTGGTTTCCTTTTTTTTTGGGGGGGGAGGGGGGGGGGGGGATATCAAGGATGATTAAGGAGAGAGAAAAGGTTGGGATTTCAGAACGAATTCATGTTTTTTTTGTTTGTTGGAAGGCGTGGGCAGTTTTGTGAGTTTGGTCTTACACACATCTATGCATATATGTGTGCGTGTGTGTGTATATACATAATTATTTATACACGCGCGCACACACAGTAGTTGTTATCTGTCATTATTGTAAAGCTCTATGATTAAGTTTAGAACTTATCTTAATTTATGATATTTTTTCCTCATACAAAAAAGAGAAAAGGTTCAGGGCTTATCTTAAAAAATGGTTTTCCAAGATGTGATCATATGCATTGCGGTCTATTGTGTGCAATATGATGCCTTCACGAGTCGTATAAATTAAGAAATGATTGCATTTATTTGAAAGAAAATTATTTTGTGGAAGAAATACAGAATTTTTAGAAAGTGACATTTGCCGGGAAATATTTATATTTGTATATTATAGAATAATAGTAACATGTTAAGCTAAGAAAATTCTATACTACTCTATTAGGTAGTTCCCGCAGTGTTACAATAGAGATAATGTGATATTTTATGTGTCAACATAGGTCATAATATATCTATTGTAACACATGAAATTGTCAGATCATCTATGTAGCATAGAAATCCCCATTACGTACGCTGCAGATAGAAATCGTATATATTCATTAAAAATATATATATCCCAAGAGACAAGTTTTGATTTTGGAAAATCTTTTTTGATACGATTAGGATGAGTATCATTATCATATATCCTAATGCATTGGTGCGGTGATTTGTAAGATTTAACTTCCATAATGATTCTTTTTAATGAATATTCTTATGTTTATATATGATATATGATGAGGATATTACTCTAATAGGATCGCCTTTAGTAGAATCATTGCGCGGATTCGGCACTGCCTTCACGTTTTTTTTTTTTTGAGCTTAGTGTCTTCACATTTAAGCCGTTAATTTATATAATTAAAAAAAAAATCTAAAGAGTAACATTCAGTCAAGATTCACAAAATTAAAATATTCGGTCATACAATATGACTACAATATGTAGGAGTATAACATATTTTGAAAATGTTTATGTGAAATTCAATCTTGACTCGCATTTCAATCAATTAGATCTGGAAAGATGACTGTTTATCTAATATTTTGATTCAAATGATTATTAGGATGAGGATATCAAGTGAATCATCGTGTTATTTACATTTTTTTGAGAAGATTTATAAACAGATTAAATAAAAATAAATAAATTGATGTAAGATAGTTAATTATAATACCCGATTCTTAGCTAGAATTCTCAATAATTTATTCTTAGACAACTCCACCGAAAAAAGAGCATATATAATATATTTTAAAAAAAATTATGTCATCACGTCAAACTCAACCAAAGAAAAACCAAGTCCTGATCTCAAAGTAAAATAAGTACTATATACTTTTTCATATTGATTATGCCTCTTAATTATAAATTGTAATTAGTACTTCATCTAAAATAAAAAAAATTAATTATTAGTACTTTTGTACTTCTTCCATCCCATCATTATTTAATAAGTATTAGTGTAGTCCCCTTGGAGATGGCCTAGTGGTGGAGTGGTGTTTCTTGAGGCCAAAGGTCTCAAGTTCGACCCACCACCAACACCACTAGGTGTGAGCGGGCGGGGTTTACCCAGTGCGCACCACGGTAGCGGCTGCGGGTTACCCTCGACATAAAAAAAAAAAAAGCATTAGTGTATTACTAGCACTAATGCCAAGTGATGTACGATTTAATTTAGACAGTAAGGATAAGAGAAAATTGATAATGGGAAAAAAAGTACTTCTCCCACCCCAATTATATATTTCACTCTATCATCACATATAGATTTAAAATATTTATGAAAATAATATATTAAAGCTTAATTTTCAATATTACTCTCATTTAAAATTTATGACTTTAAAAAAAATTTAAGTGGTTGATTTTTAATTTCCAAAACCTAACAAGAGTATATTTGTATATAAATATTAAAATTAATACCATTTATAATTATAAGACTATATGATTGTGCTTGTGTCATCTCAAAATAGTAATAAGGACTATATAAATGGGACGGAGGGAGTAATTAAGATGAGTCTTTCATCCACACTAATGGTAGAAAACAACTATTCTAGTTCTCCTATGAATCACCAAAAGACTCAACACAAACAGCGCGAGTAATTAATGAAGAAGCGAAGAAAGTTGTAAGAATCCGAGTAATCCATGTGTTTGTCAAAATCAACGCACTCTCACAAAGTTCCACTATTTGGATCACTAAATAAGTAAATTTTCGTTGAGTTTGGAATAACTTGGGATATGAATATACCCCTACATTTAATTTGTTGAAGAATGTTTATTCAAAATCCTAAACCATATAAAAAATTGGAAACAAATACTAGAACTAAATAAAACTTAAATGAAGTTACGTTAAAAAAGATAAAAACTTTTGAAAAATAAAATAAAAATTAGAAGGCAAAAAGATAAAAACTTAAATGTACTTATATAATGATTTATTGTAGGATATTTTGGTTGGTGTATGGTGGAGCACGGACCACTCTCTTCCCCAAATTAGCCCCGCTATCTTGTAATGCGACTGGTTGCGGTGCGCTCTCTGCCCTCCCTCTATTCTAGGCCAACTAATTGCTTCTATAATTTAGATAGTTGTAATATTATTTCATTTAATTAGCAACTTCACAAATAAATAAATATTATTTATCCACTTGTTTTCCCAGATGTCTTTTGAATTTATGGCATTAAATTATCCATGAACCACCTTTAAATGCTTGCAAAAGTGCTTGTTAAAAGGTTGACATTTGGATGCTATTAATATACCAATTGGACCACACATGCAGCCCTATATAGTCAACTAAAATATTTTCTTTCCATGTATTTTTTCCTTAATTAATTAATTAATTAATTAATTAATGTGGACTAATATCAAGATACATAAATTAATAGAATGTACATATAGGAATGAAAAAATAAATAATTGTTTGATGATACGACAAATAGACTAATCTTTATGGGAGAAGTAAAATAGTATATAAGTTTATCTTTGATGAGTTTGATGGATAGGAGGAGTTATATGTATCTTGATAAAAATATGATATTTCATTATTATTTTCATTTTTTTGAGGGAAGCGGCAAACACAGATCGATTTCATTATCTTCGTTTTTTCTGAGATTTCTCTTACTTATTTCGCGTAGTAATTTATGGATCTATGTTGGCTTTGTTTTTTATTTAAAAATGACTGGGATAATCATTGTTGCCATATATATAACCAATGTAGAGCCGTAGAGGAGAGGAGGCGAAGAGCATTAAAGATTAAAAATTGAGGACTTTTTGTTTGTATTTATATTATTTTTATCATTAATTGTATCTTATGCATAGATTTTTATTTTTTTTCAACTATTTTTTTTGTACTTTATTCACATATATCAATTTTTATTTTTTGTTTTGGAAATAATTCTCATTGAAACAACATATTAGTATCTGGTCATATCTCTAGTAATGACAAAATTTCAATAGTTCTTAGAAATAAAAGTAGCACTGCTTAAAAAACTCAAAAAATTGAAACAAAAAAGCTCAAAATTTATCAACTGCTTTGGAGAACAAACATCTTGAAATATTGTGCAAGAAATATTTTATTGCCAACCCTCCAAAAAATATTTTATCGCAACTTATACAGTCTATTTGCTTATTTGGGCCAACTATAATTGAGTTTAGAAGATCGCCCGTGAGCCCGTGAGTAGACCGGTTTAAATATTGGGTTTTGTAAGATTTGGGCTTTCTTTTAGGTTTTGTCGTACAGACAAACTTGTTCCATTCTCTTCTTAGGGTAATTCTAATTTCTAAATACCATCCCATTTTATTTTTGTAGCCCCAACATTAAATAAATAAATAATATTATTTAAATATATATATATATATTTTAATCTCCATAGCCCCATTCGGTTTCAACTTTAGATGTTTATTTTCTTCCTTAAAACCTCCAACAAAATATAACCCCCAATTACCTAAAATTCTACAAATTAAATAGTGAAGCTTAGAGATTAAATAAAAAACCCAGCCGCAAGATCATTGGAGAGAGCAAAGGAGAGATAGAAGACAAGTTATCAAAGCAAGTAATTTGATGCAATTGCACGAAATCTTCTTCAAATCTTCAATCACATTCATAATCTTTCAAATCTTCTCAACTGGACTTTTGAAGAAGATGTAAATTTATATCCTAAGTTTCCATACAAACTCTCTTAGTGTTCCAATCACACTCTATAAATTTACTGGAACAATTCCACCACCAATTTGATTCAAGCTTCAAGTTCTGCATGCATTAATAATTATATTGGAGCATTCCCGCCACAGATTTCAAAGTTTAATAGAATCGAGAAGCTAATTGATTGGGATGAATTCACTAATGGTTGGGATATATACATTCATGAACCGTGAATTTCAAGAATGTAAAAAAAATGATTTTAATATTTCGTCAGGGTTTTAAATGTTGGGGTTGTAACATGTGTTTTTTTTTTTTTTTTTTCCGTTAGGTTTTTTAGTTTTTTTAGAAAATGAGGTTATATGTGGTTAGTGGTTATTAGGTTTTTAAGTGATAGATGGCTAAAGGGAAAACTACTCTATTTAATTAATATTTATATTTTATTAAATTATGGGGGCTATAAAGAGAAAAATGGGAGTTGTATATGCTTAGAATTTTCACTCTTCTTATTAATACTAGTGCATTACTCGTGCGATGCACTGGATATTATAAGTATTATTGATATGTCTCGTCAAACAGGTCATTGTTATGAATTCAGATGCAGTGGCTGGGAGTTGTGCAGCAGACGACGAAATATTTGTCGCTAAGGTGGAAATTGAAGGGGAAAAGGCAAAAAGGGAAGAGATGGTGGTCGGAGGCAAGGAATTGGAGATGGAGGCTAAAGACTCGACCTTTAGGGCTGGCTCATTTTGGGATCAGAGTTAATTGATTTGGGAAGACCCATTTTGTTAGTGAATTTGATTCGGGCAGGTCGGTTTTAATTAAAATTACTAGACTTTTGTTTGGGTCAGTTTGTGCAGTGTTTTGTTTAAATTAAATCAAAAGCCCATTTAGCTGTAGTGGCCCACTAGTTTAAGTTTTAGAAAGTAAAGGAACCTTATGTGGTCCCGAGCTGCTATAAAACTTAAATAGTCAGAATGTTGCCTTTGGAAACAAGTATGAATTAACTTAAATCTCCCCTTACTTTCTCTCTTTTTTCACCTCCATTTTCTCTAAAATTATTCCCCATTTCTGCTACTTTAGTTTCATTAGAGATTCCATCTTTATTACTAAAGGAAAATTCTAAACACAGCCTCCATTTTTCTCATTATAGCTCCCATTTTTCATAAAATACAAAAAATTATAGGAAAAATACCTTTTTACCCCTAATTTCATTACTTAAACTTAACTAAAATCATAGCCCCCCACTCCACCCATGTTTCCTCGCTAAAATGAAAGAAAAATCAATGTTGCAGGAGGATGACACAGTGGAGTCGATAAATATATTCATCACCACGGTGTCAAATGTTTGAAATTGAAAGCTTAATATTTTAGCTTTATTATGTAGCATAAGATTTGTAATTCCTCTAGTAAGTGGGATTGATTAGATCAATATTCACCCAATTATACCGGTTCTTCTCCTACCACAACACAAGCTATAAATTTATTTTTAAGAACGATGAACGAATAGTTAAAGAAAAAAAATACAAATAATCATAGAATTTATTGTAACACCATTAACACGCAATACCAAGCCTAATTAATCATGTAAATAATAGCACACAGACAAACTTCTCAACTAATGAAAAAAAAAAACAAACAAACCAAATTCGTTTAGGAAAGTCAAAATTAAAACACAAACTTGATTGGGTATTGCTCATCGCCAATTTATTTTTACTGCCCATGTAGAATGGATTGTTTTCTCTTGCACCATTCTTCAGTCTGTTTTCTCTCCCCGATTATGGAACATGGTGGGGCTATGATTTGTAGTTTTATAATTGATGGGTTAGGGGTAAAATAGTCATGTTTTATTAATATATATTTTTACAAAAAATGAGGCTATAAAGAGTAAAACATGGACTGTATTTAGAATTTCCCATTACTAAAACAAACATTACAAAGCTAGATCCAAACAAATATTACAAAACTTGAAAAGAAAAAGACCAAAACCAAAAGGGAACACATCGAGGCTGTAACAGTCCTCCAACGCCCTGAAGTCAACTGCCCCTATCTACTTTATTTTTATAATTGATTTTCATCGAAGCCCCTCCTTAATTTTCATCAATGGACTCTTGACATATACGAAGGAGTGCAGTTCTTTTGAGAATTATAAAAATTAAACTAAATCAAAACAAATTAAAATTGAAGAAGAAAAGAGATGAAAATTTAATAAAAATCAAAATGAAACATCAAGTGAGATAGAGAGAGAGAGAGAGAGAGAGCGAGATAGAGAATTTCATTTGATTGACAAACAGTATTAACAAATTAAACACTGGTATAAGTATAACATACGTCCTAATTTAAACGTGACATAGGATTCAAACCCGTATAGACTAATAATATGGACCAAATTATAATCTACACAATACCAATTTGGAATCTCTTATCTATATTATATCTAGAAATAAGATAGTCATTAAAAATAGTAAGACTGACTTTTTCCCATTTAAATCACATTCCCAGAAACGAAATTATTAATATAAATCAAAATAATAATTAAAATTAAAATCTTAATATAAAATCAGAATAACCATTAATGCTAAGTAATAATTGAGTCATTAAATCTAACCGTTTTATATTTATTTTACTTTATTTTAGCTTTAATAAATTTATATAGTTTTCTAAATAAATTTAGAAAACTTTTGACTATAGCAGCACGAAAATACTAGGTGTTACAAGCACACATGAATTAGGTTAATTATGATTAAATACACAAATTTCGATACAATTTGCAATTTAAACACGAACTTTGAAATGTTGCAATTAAAACATAAGCTTACATTTTTTTTGGCGAAATAGACACACTTTAATTTGCTATAATATGAAATCAAACACTATATTTTATTATGTTAATAAAATTCAAATTATGATATGCAATATATCCATACAATTTTGCAATATTTCATATTTTATATCCGTTTTCATTCGTTGAAAAATTAGGGTGTCTATTTTGCAAAAAAATAAAAATAAAAAAAATTACAAGATCGTGTTTTAATTGTAACATTTCAAAGTTCGCGTCTAAATTGTAAATTTCGTCAAAGTTAATGCATTTAATCATAATTAACCCAAAATGAATTTTATAATAAAAAATGTGTATGACACATGTGTGTATGAGAGAGAGAGAGAGAGATAATAAAAAAAATAAAAAAACTATAAATATTTTTTTTTATTAATAATAATTGTAGATGATTTGATGTTTTTGGGAGAGAATTTCTTTTAGGAACTCCATTTAATTATATAGATAGATAGATTTGGAATAATAATGCTATATATGCTTTGTTCATAATTTAATTTATGTTTTGTTTGAGTTTGAATTTTTACGACGTACACTTGTCAAAGTGATGTGTGTGTGTATATATATTATATATATAATTATGGTAGACGTAGACAGGTGAAAGGAGTATCTAAATCCCCAAGTCCTAGGTTAACTTATGAAGTAGTTCAGAAAAGGAATAAGCTTCCTTTCTTTGATGCTAAAAAGCTGATATCAAACACAAAATAGTTTTTCCTTTCTGCCATGGCGATTAATTGGCGCATATAAAATATAATTAAATGGCTTCAGTTTCATTTCATTAAAGAAGGAACTAGCTAGGAAGCAATGCCAATGTGGTCGGAGCACCATATTCCGATCGAGCTGGCCGACGGAAACAAGCCGGTGAATCGGCACCACTCCGCTCATTACTACGCCCACCGCGTGAAAGAAAGCCTCACCAGACGAGCCACCAAGCTATTTTGCGCTCTCTTTTTGACTCTATTCCTCATCGTCTCCATCGCCGCTTTCATTATGTGGCTCAGTTTGCGGCCCCACAGGCCAAGATTTCACGTTCAAGAATTCTCCATCCCGGCGTTGGCCCAACAAGGCGGATTCGAAAACGCCGCCGTTATTTACAATATCACGGCGCGTAACGCCAATCAAATTATGGGAGTTTACTATGATTCAATGCATCTGGCGGTGTATTACCAGGAGCAAATCATAGGCGGTTCTCCGGTCTTGTTTCCGTTTTATCAGAAGCCAAAAAACACGACGGTGATCGCCGGGCAACTGAGCGGCGCCACCCTGAGAGTGAGCAACGAGCGGTGGGAGCAGTTCATGGCTGACCTGGAGCGGGGCGAGCTGCTCTTCCGAATTGACATTACGTCCACCATTCGCTTCAGAATATCGAGTTGGCATAGTAAGCACCATAAGATGCATGCTCATTGCCCCGTTGGGGTTGGACCCGATGCTTTCATCTTGCCCAATTACCCAGATAAAAGGTGCCGCTTGTACTTCACCTAAACATATATAATCTCCTTTTTTTTTTTCTTTTTTCTTTTTTGTTATCACGTATTTATATAGGATTACTCCAATGCCATATTAGATTTTCTACCATACTCTCATTGTTACACTTCGTATTGCATTTTCAATTTACGAGTTTTTCTTATATATTTTTTTTAATTTTATTTTGGTGTGATTTAGTTTAATTTTTTAATTGTTTATTAGAGTTCACTCCATCCAATTAGAGTTTATAATTATGTTTAGTATTTAATTTTTAATTTTTAATTAATGATTCATTACTATGGTTGGTTATTTCAAAATTAAATTTTATCATTTTTTAATTTATTTTTTATTGATAAATGTTTACTATGATTATTTATGTTATAATAATTTTTTATTTAATAAATATTATTAAAATTATAAATTGGATATAACACATGCAGTATGAAATTTGAACTGATTTTACACATGTTAAAGAAACGCGTTTCGAGTTCAAATTGGTCCTAACTAAAAAAAATCACTACTTTTTGTATTTTATTTAAGTTAATAATTGCAATATTTCCCACTATAAAATTTTTTACTCTTAAAAAATTAAAAGAAATCGGACATTAAGATAAAATTGAATTATTACACTTTTAATGAACAAAGTGAAGCAACCTTGTAAACTTTACACTGCAAGTAAATCGCGAACTAGCGATGTAAATTTTCATTATTAAACATCGATTTTCCGTTGTTAGATTATTTTAACGATGGAATAACGACAGACGCTTTCTGTCGTTAAACTCTTCGTCGGCGGTTCATTTAATGACAGAAAATCTACAGTCGTTAGTCTTAACGACATAATTTTTCATTGTAAATTCGGTTCCCGTAAACGATCGTCTGAAGACTTTAATGACGGAATGGTCGAACATAGTCACTTACTACTGTATCATCTCATGCTGTTGACGTATCTGATTTTGTTGGGCCTGGAAAAGCTCTGCACGTGCATCCATCTTCGCCCGCAACTCCAAGATTGCAGCCTGAGTGTCGTGCTGTGGAGGAGTTGCAGAAGATACATTAGCGGTTCAAATACTCCGTGATTGATTGCTGAGCCCAAATATGCGGTTCTTCTTCGATTGCTGATCGACAGTATCGATAAAACATGGCTCATGTCGACCTCTTGCGGCTCATCTATACCGGGAAGCGGCTGGCTCAACTCTTGAACCTTAGCCAATACATCAACATATACATAAAATTAAATAAGTTAATTAAATATATATTTTATATCTTAAATAACAGTTAAAAATATTCATTAACAAACTTACAACGATACGAGCGGATTTCTCATTAGAGTAGGACCCATCAGCGTTGTTGTGCGGTCTCTTAAATGTCTCCCATGCCACGTCATCTGGCTTTACACACTTCCCTTTAGCCTATTTGATAGAAATATGTTAGCATACACATATAACAAATAAATGAATAAATTATTAATTTCGTGTGTTTTACAAACTAAAGTTACAGCATGTGCAACAACACTCCTAGATCTTCTTCGGTGTTTGACAATTCCGATGTCGGGACCATCCAGCTCAGTGAGGCTATTCTTCAATGCAATAATAGACTTAGCCCTGAAGGTTTCACTGTCCTAATAGTTGCAGAAACTGGCCCACACCTCATCGGACGTACAGTTAGGGCAACCCTTGGTCCTATTTATATTGAAAGAGTATACCATGTCTTTGTTAATTGTTGGCTTCAAAATCTACATCAACTTAGCTCAGCCATATAGATAGTTTGGCAGTTATAAGAGTGATAGCTATGCAGTTGCATGGAACTGCATGGAGAATGGTTTCAATCTTGATAGTTTGTATTGAGTAGTGTCGATCATATCTATAATTAGCTATAAATATGTAGATTGCGATCTAAAACTGATACTACTATATGTTATAAAAGATATTAGAATCTTGATAGGGAGAGAGCTCTAAACTAGGGTTTGAGAGAGCTTGTGATCAAGATATTTCTCTAATCTGTAAATCTGCACGTCTGCATTCAATATACTCTTCCAGTTGACCTTTCATGGACGTAGGTGTTTTGCACCGAACCACGTAAATCCTTTCACATTTGTTTTGTTGTTTTCTTATTTGTTCTTAGTTGATAGTTCATTCTTTGTGTTGAGTTTCTAGTTTTTTGTATCAAGTTTTGGAGTCTAAAGTTTTTCTCATTGTTAAATCCTAACAATTGGCACTATCTATGGGAATCCAATCCACGATGATTTCGATGAAGTTCGATACAGAAATTCTCTGATAAGAATGGCTTCGAATTGTGGAGAATCAAGATGAAGACATTGTTGGTTCAACAAGGACTAACAGATGCGTTGAAGGGGGAAAAGGTTTTCCCGATGCTATGTCGGTGGCACAGAAGACATAGTTTATGAAGAAAACACATAGTGCCATTATCTTGTGTCTTACAGATAAAGTTTTGAGAAAGGTTTCAAAAGAAACTTCGGCAACAAGAGTGTGAGCAAAATTGGAACAACTCTACATGAAAAAATCTTTGGCTAATCATTTATACATGAAACAACGCATGTATTCATACAAGATTGTCGAAGAGAAGAGTGTTACAGAGTAGCTCGATGAATTCAATGAATCAATCAATGATTTTGAGAACATTGATGTGGTTTTGGAAGATATGGATAAGACGATTATCCTCCTAAATGCTTTGCCAAAGGCATTTGAACACTTGAAGGGTGTTATGATATTTGGCAGAGAAAATTCTATCTCTCTTGATGAGGTGGAATCTGCCTTGAAGATAAAGGAATTACAGAAGCTGAGCGCTGAAAAGAAAGTCCCATCTGTAGAAGGTTTGAGTGTCAAAAAATTTAAAGGAAAATGAAAGAAGCAAAAGCCAAATCTTGCTAATATGAAGTAAGAACACAACAAAGAAGATGAGTCTGGAGAAAAGAAGATAAGAAAATACCACTACTGCATGAAAAATAGACATATGAAGAAAGACTGCTACTCTTAGAAGAACCAGCAGACTCAGAAAGATCAAGCCCAAAGCTCTACAGACTGCACAGAGGAATGTGAGGGAGCATAAGTTCTAAATGTGATGATGAAGCACGTGAAAGATGCTTGGATCATGGATTCTAGATGCAGTTTCCACATATGCCATCATGTGAAATAGTTCTTGTATCTTAAATACCAAGATCTTAGCTCAGTATTGCTGGGATATAACCAGGTATGCAAGGTTAAAGGCATGTGGAAAGTTAAGTTGAAAATACACGATGATAGTATCAAGATTCTCTCTGAAGTAAGGTACATTCCTTAGCTGAAAACAAATCTCATCTCTCTAGGTCTGTTAGAATCAAAATGATACAACTATGCATCCAGAGAAGGTTGTTTACATGTGATGAAGAACTTTGGTGTTCTCATGAAGGCAATAAGAAGGCATAATCTATATCATCTGGTTGTTGATGAGACTATTGTTGGCACTTTAGATCTGATATTAATCTTTGGCACAAGAGGTTAGACAATGTTGGCCAAACTGCTCTAAATTGTTAGTGAAGCAGGAAGTCATTGAAGATGTTGAGTCTTCAACACTCTAAACATGTGAGCAATGCATATTGGGAAAAATAAGAAAGTACCGTTCCCAGATGTAACTCACAAATCTGAATCACCTCTAAGCTATGCACATTCAAATTTATGGAGACCTTCAAAGAGCAAGACTCTTGGTAGAGGAAGGTTTTTCATATCCATAATTGATGATTATTCAAAGAAACTACGTATATACATTCTAATGGGCAAGGCAGAAACTTTTGAAAGGTTCAAAGACTGGTGCAGAGAAGTGGAGCTTGAAAAGAACACTACTCTGAAATGTTTAAGGACAGATAATGGTTTGGAGTTTCTGTTAGAAGAGTTCCAGAGGTTTTGTAGAGAAATGGGGATAAAAAGGCATATGACTGTTCCAGGAAATCCTTAATAAAATGGCATGGCTGAAAAGATGAATAGAACTATCCTTGAGATAGTTAGGTATATACTATTTGACTCAGGATTACACAAGAAATTCTAGGGAGAAGCAGACACAACTAAAGTATATTTGATTAATAAATGTCCATTATATGTCATTGAATTCAAAACTCCTGGTGAGAGGTGGCAGATAGTGTAAATAGCTACACTCACTTGAGGGTTTTCGATTGCAAAGCTTATGCTCATCTAAAGCAAGATAAGCTTAAGCGAAGAGCACTAAGACGTGTCATACTGAGATATCCAAATGGAACAAAAAACTATAGGTGATGGTGTTATAAACTAGAAGTGAAGAAAATCATCATTAGCAAAGATGTTGTGTTCAATGAACATAAAATGCCATTCATGCCTATCATGAAATCTGGAAGTCAAAAGGTACAAAAAGGTTCAAAACCTAGCATCACAGAAGTTGAGATAGAGCTTCCTGCAGGTGCTGAAAAAGTTCCTGAAGATGAGCATTAATATGATGGAGAAGTCAATCTAGAAGAAGGAGAAAAGCTTACAACTGATGATGATGATCTGAAGAATTATCAGTTAGCAAGAGATAGGGTAAAGAGAGTCACCAGACCACCATCCAGATTTGGTCAGACAAATATGATCTTTTATGCCTTAAATGTTGCTGAGGAAGTTGAATACTGATTGGTCCTAAATCCTCTATGTTTTAAGGGTGATTTTTAGTGTATATTGTGCTAGACTAACTACCAATTGGATATATTTTGTGGATAGATTTGTTCCTTGAGTTTGTGCAGGTAGTTAGTCTCAATTAAAGGAAAAGAGGTGCATTTTGCAAAGTTATGGATCGGTGGTAAGGCCATACCAGTAAAACCGACGGTGGTAAAGGCATACCAGTGAAACCGAGTTTCTGCTGGACAGATCAAATGGGCCGAGAAGTGTTTTGATGGGTCGAGCCCATGTTTTGAAGCCTCCAGCGGGCCCAGCGAGACTTATCTACCTTTGAAGAGCTGGAGGCGGTTTAAAAGTGTCCAAATACAACAAGGATTCTATTTTGTTAATTACCTAGTTTAGATAAGATTTAATATTTGTTTCCTAGTTGGAGTAGAACTCTATTTTGGTAGCTAGATATATTAGGATTTATTCTATTAGCAAAGAATCGTGAGATCATCATCGTTCCAGAACAGAACGCAGAGACGCAACATTATTCAATATTATTCAGCTTTATTTTCGATTCATCATGTTCGACTTTTACAACTCTGCGCGATCATACTTCTACATGAAGTCTAGCTAATCTACGCGCATATCCCAGACGCGAATCAACGAAACTCTAGCGACTAACTGTGAGATCGAACTGCTCCTTAATTCTTTTGAATACATGTGTCTGCTATATCTCGTTTTTATTGTTGTTAATTGTTTCGTGTTTTCTAAGTAGTTGCAAATATTTAGGAACGCGAGATTAATTAGTAGCCAATTAAACAGGCCATAAGTAAACGTGGTTTAAGTTTAATCTGTGGTAAAACGGTTCTTGAAACCAGGGGATTAGCAGTCTAATTTTATCCTTCCTGTGTCAGAGTTGGGTAGATTAGAATCGGGTTTCTCTCGATCACAAGGCTGTCGACTCATTAAAACCATAAGAGTGTCTCTTTACGTTTGTCAGTCGATTAGGGAATTAATCGGTGAAGTGTCTTCCTGGTTAACGATAAAATACGGAGAAATAAGGACGTGTCAGTAAGTGTCTTCGACGTCCATAACTGGTTGCATAATTTATTTGAATTCATCTTTGCATCTGTGATCGGTTCGTTAGCTAGAGTGGAGTTATTTGCAGTCCGGGATATTTTCTTCATCATTGTCAATTTCGTTTATTGCCTAATTATTTTACTTAATTTAGTTCTTTTATTTTGCTGTTCAAGTCAGTTCATAAATTTCGAATTTCCCTTGTTAAAGTTGGTTATACAGATTGGAAAGTAAAAGTGAAACTCGCCGGTCCTTTGGGAGACGATCCTGCTCGCCGCTGTACTCTGCAGTAAGGGCATACCGACATACCAGTCGGGACATTTTATTTTTGGTGTAAAACGACGCACCAAATACTTTGAGCCAGCTACTTACTTAGAGGTATCAAAAGGTAAAGAAAGCAATGAATGAATGAAGGCCATGGAAGAAGATATCAGTTCCTTTCAGAAAAATGAAACGTGGTTGTTGGTTCATAAGCCTAAATTCCAGAAGGCTGTAAGTTGTAAATGGATTTACAAGAAGAAAATTGAAGTGACAGAGAAGAATAGAATTAGTTAGATTTAAGGTAAGGCTAGTGGCAAGGAGATTCACACAGAGAGAATGAATAGATTTCAATGAAGTATTTTCACCAATTGTGAAGCATTGTTCCATCAGAATACTCCTTACCATGGTAGCTTAGTTTCATCTAGAACTATAACAACTTGATGTGAAGATAACTTTTCTGCATGGAGGCCTAGAAAAGACAATCTATATGACGCAACCAGAGGGTTTTGTGAAGTTAAGAGATGAAGAAAATGTATGTTTACTGAAGAAGTCTCTTTAAGGTTTGAAACAAAGCTTCAGACAATGGTACACGAAGTTTGATGATCATATGATTAAGATTGGCTTCAAGAGATCCAGATATGATAGTTATGTGTATATTAAGAAGGTTGGACAGGTTGATGTTGTTTATCTATTATTGTATGTAGATGATATGCTCATTGCAATCCATAAGGCTTCTGAGATTGAGCGGTTAAAACAAGATCTTCATGCAAGTTTTGAGATGAAGGACCTGGGAAATGCTAAAAGGATTCTGGGAATGGATATTAAGAGAAATAGAGAGAAGGGAAGACTTTGTCTTGTGCATCATCATTATATCCAAAAGGTGCTGAAGAAGATTAACATGAATGAGTGCAGAGAAGTGTCTATTCATATAGCTCAACAGACTAAGCTCTTTTCTGAACAAGGTCCACAATCAGCTGAAGATAGACAAGAAATGAACAAGATACCTTATGCTAACATTATTAGGAGCATAATGTATACTATCATGTGTACGAGACCAGACATCTCACATGTTGTGAGTGTTGTAAACAGATATATGAGAAATCCAGAAAAATCTCACTAGAATGCTTTGAAATGGATTTTGAGATATCTGAAGGGGACTGCAAGTCATGGTATTTTATTCAGAAGGATGAGTAATTCCAAATGTGATCATTTAGTTGGTTTTGTAGACTTTGATGATGCAATAAATATTAACAACATTAAATCTCAGTCTGGTTATATTTACAACTTTTATGGTGCTCCTGATAGTTGGAGATCATTTCTATAGTATTAGCTTTTTCTACAACTGAGGCAAAATGCATGGCTAGGATAGAAGCTATGAAGGAGTGCATATGGTTGAAAGGTAGGATTGGTGATTTTGGAATAATTTAAGAATCTGTTAATATCAATTGTGACAGTCAAAGTGCTTTACATTTTGCTAAGCATCAAGTGTTTCATGAATGATCTAAACACATAGATGTGAGACATCATTTTGTGAGAGACATGGTGAATAATGGTGCTGTGAAGATGATAAAAGTTTCTACAGAAGATAATGTTGCTGATATGCTTACCAAAGCATTGTCTGTATCTAAGTTCAAGTATTACTTGGAATTGGTGAGCTTGCTCTTAGTATAATTCGTTTAAGAGAGTGCAAGCCCTGTGATGGATCTGTTTTGAGAAAAAGCTGTCAAGAAAGAGTTTATTGAGGAATTTGCAGTCAAGGTGGAGATTGCTAATTGTTGGCTTCAAAATTTACATCAACTTAGCTCATCCATACAAATAGTTTGGTGGTTACAAGAGTGGCAGTTATGCAGTTACATAGAGAATGGTTTCAATCTTGATCGTTTGTATTGAGTGGTGTAGATCATATCTATAACTAGCTATAAATATGTAGATTGCGATCTATTGTAAAAACTAGCTATAAATATGTAGATTGCGATCTATTGTAAAAACTAACACTGATACTACTATCTGTTACAAGAGAGATTATAATCTTGATAAAGAAAGAGCTCTAAACTAGGGTTTGAGAGAGCTTGTGATCAATATAGTTCTCTAATTTGTAAATCTGCACATCTACATTCAATATACTCTTCCAGTTGACCCTCCATAGATGTAGGTGTTTTGCACCAAACCACGTAAATCCTATCGCATTTGCTTTGTTGTTTTCTTGTTTATTCTTCATTGATAGTTCATTCTTTGTGTTGAGTTTTTGGTTTTTTATATCAAACTTCAAAGTCTGAAGTTCTTCTCATTGTTAAATCCTAACAGCCTTTGTATCTTTCAGCAACCTTTGAGTTCCATCTCTGAATAATAATGTCGTTCTCAACAGGATCCCAAGTAAACTCATTCTGCAACATATTAAAAGCACGTAACAATGTTAAAATTTAAAAATAAATCAAATTAGAAGTTAAACCTCAAAAGATTAAAGAACAATACCCGGAACTCATTCATATGAAAATAATTTCTAAAAAAATAAAATAGCTAATTTTTCAAAATCTTGACGGCACCTATGTGAAAATCCTAGTCCCAAGTTCTCGACTCTATACTAATTGATCTATGTTCTTTTAATCGATTCATAACAACAAAATCAACAAATACCAAGAATTGATATTTAACATATATAAATGCACTAATCCATAAATATTAAATATAAAATAATTTGTATAAAATAAATAGCTAATTTTTTAAAATTTCGGCAGCACCTATGTGAAAATCATACTCTCAAGTTCTCGACTCTACACTAATTGATCTATGTTCTTCTAGTTAATTTATAACAGCAAAACTAACAAACAATACAGATCAATATTTACCATATATAAATGCACTAATCCATAAGTAAAAAAAAATAATTTGTAAAAAAAATAAAATAGCTAATTTTTCAAAATTTAGACAGCACGAATGCGAAAATCCTACTCTCAAGCTATCGACTCTACTTAATTGATCTATGTTCTTCTAATGGATTCATAACAACAAAACCAACAAACACCAAGAATCAATATTTAACATATATAAACACACTAATCCATAAATTAAATATAAATAATTTGTAAAAAAATAAAATAGCTAATTTTTCAAAATTTCTACAACTCTACACTAATTGATCTATGCTATTCTAATCTATTCATAACAACAAAACCAACAAATACCAACAATTCAATAGAAAAGGGGTCCAAGGGCCTCGTCCCATTCAAATTAAATAAGTAATAAAGAGGGATCCAGGGACCCTCATCCCGTTAAATGTAATTCTCAAACATGCTTTTAAACATAATTTCAAATCTTTATTATAATTAAGCAGACTTTCAAACATAGATCCAAATTGAGTAGATAACTAAATTAAACATTATTTCAAATATCTATATATTCAAATGTTTTGTAGATCTAAACATGATTTTGAACATGTTAAACTAAACTACTTAGAACTAATTTTACATGTCATAAAATCTCGTATCTTATGATTAGCATATTAATGTTGATCTTCAATTATTAATACCTCGAATAGTTAAATGTCTCGTCTAATCAACACAAGATGAGTGCTCTTTCCTTGTGACAAAATCACACACAATACAATAACACATGTAAAGAGAGAGAGAGAGAGAGAGAGAGAGAGAGACCTGCAGCTGCCGTGGCTCGTCGCTGATTAATTAGCGTCGCTGCTGCGGTGATTCACTGGGAAATGGTTGTAAACCAAAAAATTAATCCCAAGAGAGAGCTACACACACACACTCGCAGCCACCGGGCTACGACCCACATGTACACATATAGGCAACCACAACTGCTGTAACACACACATTGCAGATAGAGAGAAAACGAGGAGAGAGAGCATGATACCTGTTGTTGCCGAAGTCTAGCCTGCAGTTGGTGGAGCGGCGGAGAGAGACTGAGAGAGAGAGACGGCAGAGGTGAGTCGCGGGCTTGGCAGTCGGTAGAGAGAGACGGGAGAGGCACGATAGACAGTGGATAGAGAGAGCAAGGGGGATAGAGCTACAAATATAGAGCGCGCGAGAGAGAGGATGTGAGAGAGAGCGCAACGAGCACTACAAAAAATTCACATTATATTCCGTCGTTAAACATAAAAAATCCGTCGTTAAACCATTTTAACGACGAATCCGATCCGTTGTTAATAATCTCATCGTTAGTCATTTTAACAGCAAATCTAACGATGGAAAAAGTTAGCGACGGAAAAATAGTCAAATTCTGTGTAACGCCCTGATCCCGGAATAGGAAGAGTTCGTTACTAAATAATTTTAACAATTTTTTTCCTAATAAAATAATTTAAAATAAATAGATTAAAAGTTCACAATATTTCTTTTCAAAAGTAAAGAGCTAAATTTTGACTTGAAAATAACTCCACCAGCACACCACACCAGCTTTAACTTAAAATGCAAATAAGTGTCTCAATCTAATATAGTCAAGTCAATTTTTTAAAATTCTCATTCTATCATTAAATACATCATCATGTTAAAAGAATGGTTGACAAAGTCACAATTCAATTCATATTTTCCTAAAATGAATCAACTTCAAACATTTACAAGTTAATTCCCAAAAGAGTTCAATAAGCTTTAACAAATCAAAATTCAAAACTCGTTTAACTTAAAAAAAAAATGCCAGTGAACCCTTAGGCACACACAAGGGCGGCCACTTAGAAATATAATATATAACATAAGCATTTTAAGGAGCTTAAAAACTTAACCATATTAAATTCCTTTAAATTTGACTAAATAACCAATTTAATCAACAAATAGTCCAACTCCAACTATCATCATCCATCAGCTAGCCTCAAACTCCATCACCTGAAATCATTTGAAAATATTTGGGTTGAGTGCCAGAAAATACTTAGTGGGTATAACATCTTTGAAGCAAGTGAAATGCACATAGTCCACATAAAACTATCATCTAACACGTAGCATAGTGAATCACACGCACTTGAGACATATGCCACATGGGCCCGCGTAGGATGTGACCACATGACTGTAGGGTGGCATGAACCACAACTGTAGGGTGGATTTAACCACAAATGTAGGTACGGTTTGTATCTTAGCCCTTTCAGCCTTGAATACGAATCGTAAACTGTAGGGTGATCACACAATAATAGGGTGGTATAAAACCACAGTTGAACTGTAGGCAAATGACATTGCAATTCACATTTGCATCATAACACCTAGATTTATAAATTATGAATACCATAAACATTTAAATACTTTTAAACTTAGATATTTAAACCACATATATAATAACATTAATTTCAAAATAATTTGAGATGAGTTTAGTTATAACCCACCTTAAGTTGTTCTTGATACTTAACAATTGACCAATTGTTTAGAAATTCTTTAAATTGCTCAGCCTCATCCTGTCGTTTAGCCTATGAGTTAACGAGATTCCAACCCGGAAAACTTGTCTTACCATGCACTAGTGTCTTACCATTAACTAGTAGCTAAAGCTATAAATAGATTAACAAACTTATTTAAAAGCATTGGAATCAATCGAGCACAAATTTTGATATATTAGATGGACGTAAACTGGATTATTGTTGTACTAATTTTATAAATATTGAATTTTTTTATTAACATTTGATCGGTTCTCGATCTCAATCAAAGAAGGATTACTCGAAAATTAAAACCATTTAATTAAAATAATATATTTTAAAAAAATGACAATTAAATCATATACATGCTACATTTAAATCTATATCCTTATCAAATGGTGGAATGACCTTCAACTAGCTTTCTTCTCATTAATTACGAAGCATTCTCCTATTCTTTAATTAAATATGCAAACTTAGATAAAAGCACATGAGCAACTCAACACATACAACATCTCATTTTCCAAGTTTATGGCCCAACCACCTTAATTAGTATCATCACTAACTTTTGCAAAAGTTTATCAAAACTTGGAAGATTTCACATGAATCCCCCTGGCTTCAAGTGTTTGGTCATCATACAGAGACACCTCTAATACTTAGGCTAACTCTTATATTCCTTCCTCTCATCCCAACGATCTTTAGATTACATACATATACATTTATTCTCTGTTTATAGCAGCTCTAGATCATAGTCGACATAATTAACAAGATTTATGTTTACATAACATTTGGGTTATAAACGTGATATATCCACAAACTTTCAATACCAAAAATGATAGATCAAATAACATCCTATCTAAAATATGAAATCATAGATGCGTAGCTCGTAAGAGGGGATTTCTAACCATGAAATATATGTAGAGTTTCAGCTGGGGAAAGGTTGGAAACAAGCAGTCAATGCAGCAGCGACAACAACTGCAGTCATCGATTGACGTCCGACAAGTTTTTCCATCATCATTCGGCATAAATACGATTGACCAAACAATGTGGAAATTAGAATAAGATACTATAAACGTAAGGATTGTAGGGAGAGGTTTCTAACCATGTAAAATATTATGTCTTTTGATCCCAGAAAAGGTTGAGAACGCGCAGCCAAACTAACAACAGCAATCGAGTCCCGTGCGGCAACAGTTTTGTGTCGACTTTCGACATAAAAATAGAGGCCTAAAAGAAGTTTGATCTATGATCAGAGCCTTGATACATGTAGCCTGTAAGTAGAGGTTCGAAACAGTATGAAGTTGAGGTAAATCGGACGGTCAGATCGGCCGGAAATTGCATCGTAAGTCAGCTGCGACACAAGGCGGCGGGGCAGCAGCTCTTGGCAGATTCTTGCTTTCGTTTTCAACACTTCAGACACCTTTCCAAATAAATTCATGTATAGATGCTATCTAGTCGACGAAAGGAAGATCATGGTACATATTTCATAATTTTTGGTTGTGATTTGAGGGTTGGAATTGGAGATCGAATTGATGGCTGCCGACATTTGAGAAAATGAGAAAAATTAAAAATCGAAAGTGGCATTGGATTAATTTGCAGGTTTTCCTTCATTCTTTGATATTTTGACAGTTGCACCTATACATGCACCCTAGGTTTAATACGTGTAAGCCTTACAACTTAATTAGCTTAGGTGGTGAAAATAAGAGAGGATAGCTATTAGTTTTTTTTTTCTTTTTTCTTTTTAATCCATGCAACACTTGTGAATGTATTAATATACATAAAAATTAGGTTAAACATATAGGCCTTGGAGATGTTTACATGGTGGATCATTCCAAGTTTGGCCTAGATACGGGCTTCAAATTTAATATCAAATTTAAAATTAAATTTTAACTATGACGTTTAACTTAATTAATTTTATTTTAATCAACTTAGTAAGAAATAAATTGGCTTTAACAAAAGAAATCCATTGACGGTCAAATTAACTCCAGCTTAGATGATCCTGGTGTCAAAATGATTCTCTTAATATCTTCTTTCATATCACGAGTCTAATTTTTGGAGTGTTACATTCTGTCGTAAGAAAATTAAAAAAATAATAAATTTAGCAACAGATTAATGATGAAATTTGCCCGTCGTTAAAAAAATCTTCGAGCCGCCGAGCCACACGCACGCCAGCCAAGCCAAACCAAGCTCGGGACGTGGTTTGTGCCAAGCTGCAGAGCCAGGAACAATTCATGATTAATTCATGAAATTTCACGTGGACGAGATTCGAACCCAGGACCTTTGGTAAAGCAAGACTTTATGCCTTGTACCTCTGACTATCTGGGCTTATGAGTACATGTCTTAATACATACACACACACACGAAACCTATTTTGGTTGAATTTTTATTTCTAAATTAAATAATTATAATATCCTTCATTTATTTAAATATCTATTATAATTTTTAATATTTTATGTTTATTATAAAGTATAATTATATTATATCATTATTTAATATTAGATTATTTTAATAAATTTTTTCAAATATTATATATTCATAATTAATAATATTTATAAAAATTATTAAAATAAAAATTATAAAAAAGTCATTAATTAGTAATTTAAAAATAAAAAGGCTATACAATATTAAAAAATAATATAAAATAATTAAAAAATTGAAAAATTATAAAATAAAATAAATCTAAGAAAGTAAAGTAAATAAAAACATTAATTTCAAATTCATAATTAATTATTAATTGGAAAATTAAAAATAAAAAATATTAAAAAATAATATAAAATATTAAAAAATTTAAAAATTCAAATAAATCAGATAAATCCCAAAAAATAAAAAAAATAAAAATTTTAAAAAAATTGATTCCAAATTCATGATTAAGTATTAATTGGAAAATAATAAAAATTAATTAGCTACAGAATTATTCTGTAACTAATCCGTCGCTAAGTTTAAAAAAAAATTAAAAATAATGTTTAATGAATGATTTTTCCGTCTTTAATGACGTAAAAATCCGTCATTTTCCGTTGTTAAAATAAATAAATGCAAAAAATTAAAATACGACGTGTAACGACGTATTTTGTCCATAGTTAAGTTAGAGATGGAAAAATCCATCGTTAAATATCTAAATCATAATCCGTCGTTAATTATCGGTATTTTAACGATATAATATAATTCGTTGTTAAATCACGTTTTTCTTGTATTGTATAGTGGGAGAGAGAGAGAAAGAGAAAGAGACGGCGGGGGAAGTCGGCGGAGGGGTCGACTAGGGAAAAATAATTTGGGGGGAAATGAAGAAGAAAAACCGCGTATCTGTAGCTATTTCGATATTTAACGACGGACCTAACGACATATCGCTTCGTCGTTACATTTTTTCTGCATTATTTAATTTAATTTAAAAGTATAACGTTGGAATCAATCCATCGTTAACATTTTCAGAGTTATTAAATTCAATTCAAAAATTCTAATGATGGACTACATCCGTCGTTAAAGTTTTTTCCGATTTATGAAATTTAATAATGAATCTAATGACGGAACATAATCGTCGCTATGTTTTTTCCGCATTTTTTAATTTAATTTAAAATTATAACGACGGACTGAATATGTCGTAAATAATATTCAGAATTATTTAATTCAATTCAAAAATTCTAATGACCGATCACATCCATCTTTAAGTTTATTATTATTTATTTAAATACAAAAAACTTTTAACGGCGAAAATAGTCCGCTGTTAACATTGTCGACGGAAAAATCATCTCTAGTCTGTCGTTAAATTTACACGGGAACTATTCCCATCATTGTTTGTGCCTATGAAGATTAGCGACATCATATCTGTCACCAGATAGTTATTAGTAATGATGGATTTGTGTCCGTTGGTAGTTTTTGTCGCTAATCCGCGATTTTTTTGTAGTGTTAAGAATATGAGATTATTTTTATGAAAGTGTATTATATGTCAATAAAACATAATCCTAAGTAGGGGTGTAAACGAGCCGAGCCGAGCCGAGTACTGCCGAGCTCGAGCTCGGCTCGTTTAAGTATCCGTGAGCTCGAGCTCGAGCTCGAGTTCGACTAGAGCTCGGAACTCGGGCTCGAGCTCGGCTCGACAGGAAAAACTCGAGCTCGAGCTCGGCTCATTTATTTAAAATTCGAGCCCGAATTCGAACTCGACTCGGGTTCGGCTCGATTGTTTAAAATTCGAGCCCGAACTCGAGCTCGAGCTCGGCTCATTTATTTATTTGTTAATATTGATATTTTTTTCATTTCTCTAATTTTTTATATATTTTTAAATTTATACTATATGTTTATTAGTTATATAATATTATATATATATATATATATTATGTGTATGTATTAGTTATCGAGTGTGTGTCGTAAGATTCACAAATCATGAATCACAACTCATAAGTTATTCCTATTACAAATTAAGATAATTTATAAATTAATAATTCTATATTATTTAAGAGACTATTAATATTAGCTTTTTTAATTATTATTATTCTTAGTTTAGCTTATTTAATGTTAGTCTTAATTTTTGTTAATTTTATTATTATTATGTGCATATTAACTAATATAAACTATAGTTATATAAACTATGTACTATAATGTAAATAGTATATATAACTAAGAATTTAAGATTAATTCTACAATGGTGCTAATTAACTGATAAAAAATAAGAATACTGTTACTCTTGAACTTGATTTCTTAATTTTGATAAAAAAAATTTGAGAAATTATTATGTTCCCAATATCATTTATTTCATTCTTATTTAATGAATTGATATTGATTATTTTGTCAATATTAGTATTAATTTTTGTGAATTTTCTTTTTTTCCTTTAATTATTATATACAGTTTAACTAATATTGACTATATGCTAGAATACTAATTGATGGACGGCAGTATATATGACTCATAGTTTAAGATTAACTATATAACATTGGTGCTAAGAATATTGTTACTCTTGAACATTTAATTAATTTTAACTTTTGTTAATTTTCCTTTTCCATTATTATTTTGTTACTTTCTTTAATATTAGTTTAATATCATTGATTACATTTCATGTTTAAATATTTAATGATGAGTATTATTTTGTCAAATTGTTAATATTAATCATATTTTTTTTTATTTTTTGTTCCTTTATTACTTTACATGCATTATAAATTTATAATTTATAACTTATATTCTTGTAAGTTATAACTAATAATCTAAAATGGACTATAATCTATATATTATGTACTATATACTGTTGATTTTCCTTTTTCTTTATTTTCTTTTATTACTCATCTACTCTTGTGTTAAACACCATATTTCTTAATTTTGATAATATTAAATTAATATTATTGATTTCATTTCATAATTATTAATTAATGAATTGAGAAATATTATTTTATAAATATCAATCTTAATTTCTCTTATTACTCAGTAATATACTGAGCGTTCAATTTTTTAAGTTCGACAATATTAATATAATATCATTTCATATTTCATATTATTATTTAAATATATTATGTAGAATTGTAAATAAGATAACTATATTATATATATATAGTTCATTAGTTTGTATGTTTATGTATATAATCGTTACTCTTGATCATTGATTTCTTAACTTTAATAATATTAGTTCAATAGTTAATACCATTAATTTTATTTAATTTTTAATGAGAAGTATTAATTTGACAAAAAATACAATATAAATAAATAATATTTTAATAATTACAAAAATAGTATATGTCTCGAGTTCTAAATCGAATAGCCCGCGAGCCCGACTCGAGCTCGGCTCGTTTAAGTACTCGTGAGTCAGGCTCGTGAGACAGCTCGCGAGCCCGGCTCGAGCTCGGCTCGTTTAAGTACTCGTGAGCCAAGCTCGTGAGACAGCTCGCGAGCCAGGCTCGAGTTCGGCTCGTTTAACTACTCGCGAGCCGGCTCGTGAGACAGTTCGTGAGATAGCTCGTTAAAAAGCTCGAGAACCTCACGAGCCGAGTTAGCTCGCGAGCTCGACGAGCCAAGCTCGAGCTCGGCTCTAGAAAATGGCGAGCTCGTTTAGCAGGCTCGAGCTCGGCTCGTTTAAGAAACGAGCCAGTCTCGAGCGAGTTTTTTTCGAGCCGATACCCGAATATCTCGCGAGTAGTTTGACTCATTTACAGCCCTAATCCTAAGACTCAAATCGAAGCGCGCTTAATTAGGATTGCGCTAACAAAGCATGTTCTCCGCAAAAATAAATCCAATTCTTAAAAATAAAATAAAAAATACTAACAATTCAAGGTGGTTCTAATTCAACACTGAATTGTGTCCAGGCCGCCTAATCAGTATTGTGAATTTAAGGGGCGCTGACTTTTCCTATTGGCTAATATAAATAATGCGAAAAATTTGTATGAGATCGTCTAACGGATTTTTTGCGTTAGACGGGTCAAATAAGACTCAAATCCATCCAATAAACTCATTCAAATCTGCAAAAATAGTCAGGTTTATGATGTGTGTATTACTATGTATAAAGTAAAATATCACTATATATGAAGTAAAATATCAATAATTGTATATATATGTTCGGTATTTATTTTCACTTAAACTGCAAGTGTATAGTGAGGCTTATAGGATAGCGGTGAACAAAGTCATATCCACATGGATTTAATAATTAAACTGCTAGTTATCTAATTTAATCCCTCGCAGTTATCTAGACTATAAAACATGGTTGAATTTAACTAATTAAAAATTAAAAATAATAAATAAAATAAATCACCACAGCAGAAATCAACACAGATAAATCAAATACTGGAGAAAAGACGTATTCTAGGATTGGATATTCATTATTTAATCCATTCTCTTGATCAATTCATCTAGTGTCTATGTTGAGATTTAAATCATGATAGAACAATCACTCATGTATTCTAAACCTTCTCTCGACCCCCTTGGTCGCGAGTACGGTCGCAGGTAATTTTCAGCTTCGGCAGCCTCTCACTGTTTTGCTTCGTTCTCACTCGTTTCTCGTCCAATTGACCCGATTCTTTTTGCAACGCGTTCCTAATTTGATTTTCTATCTTTATAGGGTCTTCCCAAGCTCATTTGAAGTCCACAAAAAAGAAAATGGCATTAATTCTCTTCACAATGAACAAACACGTGACATTGCGCAAAACATAGAAAACTATGCAAAACTTAACACTTCATGCATGCAATGCCAATAAAATACCACTCAAATGTACCTCAAAATACATGCAAAATATGAGGTTATCAATATATATATATATCTCCAAATATCATGTAATATGAATTATTGAAGTATCATCAACTATGAAGTATTTTTATATGCTACGAAGAAAATAAATGAATTATTTTCTACACAAATCATAATATGGGATTTTAATTTACTTGATTCATTTATCTTTTTTTTTTTTTGGAATATGTTTGTTGATTCTCCAGACATCACGTATCACTATGTATAAAGTAAAGTATCACTAATTATGTGTTGAAGTATCACTTAATATGAATTGAAGTATATTCAAGTATGCAATATTTTTTTAGATCATGACAAATATATTTTCATTAGTATCTCTATCTAGTCTTCCTCTTTAAAAGATTTTTTTAAACAAAAAATTACGTGCTCTTAGTTTTTTTTGAAATAAAAAATTGATCAACAACCAATAATATATGTGTCATTATATATGAAGTGAAGTTTCACTGTAAAGAAGCGAAGTATTATTACCTATCAAGCCTCTGACAGTCCCCATTTTCATTTCTTTTTTTCATTTTTTTTGATTTTTTTAGTTTTTTTTTAAATCTCCATTTTGTATCGAGCTTGGTGCATGAGCTCACTCGTTAGCGCCGGCAAATGCACAAGGCTCAGATAGAAAAATTAAATTAATTCAATTCAATTTTAGGATTCACTAATTCCATTTTAAGGTATATGTTTATTTTAAAAATTCAAATTAATTTAAAATATTAAATATATATTAGTGAAAAAATGAAGAAATTAAGAAGTGAAAAAAAAAACTAAAAAAAGGAAAAGGAGGAGGGGAAAGGGACCACTAAAAACGAAATAAAATAAAGAAAACACCTTATGAGTCAAATAGAAATTCGTTTTAGACGGTTTCACACGTGTGACTCATAGATAAACTAATCCGTCGTGCCCAAGCCATCAACTTCCCTAAACCGTCTACGACTTATTACTCATTACTACATTATGTAAACTTTTCGGGTATTTATTCCGAGCCCTAATCAATTCATACAACAATTGCTTATATTTATTATATCATAAACAATTCTAATTAACATCTGAAGAGATCAAAGGTCCTTTATCTTTCTAACTCCCATCATTATATACATCTCTTGGCCTTCTCCTCGATATTCATGATTCCATGGCTCGGCGAAGACTTGATCGAGATCAACTTGTGATCTTCTGCTGGTTCTTTTGTGAGGTTACTGTCCTGAGTTTGGTTGGAGTCGCGTTATGGCTAAGCCTCACTCCAAGAAACCCGCGTTTCAAAATTTCAACTGCGCGTTTTCCACCACTCAATTCCACCACCAATGCATCATCTATAGTATTAGCTGTCGACCTGCAAATATTCAATCCCAACAATCATATGGGAATAGATTATAGCGGCATAAGTTTGAAGCTGTGCGCGGGTGATGGTGATGGTGATGGTGTTGTTGGGGAGAATGCTGCATCTGCTTTTTATCAAGGCTACAAGAACACTACTCTGTTCAAAATGCAAATCCAGACTAAGAATGCCAATCCATATATAGGGTTCACAGTCAGGGTGGAAACTGCTTTCAGGTTTCGGATTATCAAATGGCAGACCAAGCTCCACCACGTAGCGCATGAAGAACGGTTCAGTAAGCCCGACGTTAATCTCAATGGAACTGTTCCAGCAGGGACTTATGTGCAGCTGCCAAATGCGCTAAAAGTTACAACCGGAAATTGAGGTGTCTCATACGTAGCTCTATAGGCATATAGTCGAATTTTGTAGATCCATTTTCCTTTTTTTCTGTCATTTTTTGTTTTTTGCAAAAAAAAAAAAAAAAAATTCTGCACAGGAGTTAATGAAGAACAATTATGTAATGAATATCATCTAGTAATTTAATACCAGTTGTTGGTAGAGTTCACCGCATCTAACTTTTCTGCTGAGTTCTCGTAAGTGAATAGGGAAGTAAGATGAAAGCAAAAAACATAAACAAGTAATCCTTACTTCTGAGATTTTGATAAAAGATTGACCGACTCCTCTTATAAGCTGCCAATTGTAAGAAGAAAAATTCTAATAAGAAAATGGTGTTGAGCAAGCACTTTTATAGATAGGAAACTGAGATGAATGGAATTCTTACAGCAGGGAACCCTCCATAATCCCCTGCTTCACAGATGTTCTTGGTCACACAGCTATTAGCAGCTAGTCTAACCTGCATATCCAAGGTGATCAACAATAATAGCTTTCAGGATCATGATGTCTTAATTGGGTTCGCATTCAATATCTTTAGATCCAAAGAAAAAACCAGCACCCTAATGGAGATACCATAGATAATATCATAATACCTGTCTCATAGAATTAGGTTTATAATCTGTATTTCTTTCTTTTTAAATAAAATATAATCCAAGATAGGGTTAGAATTATTTTCACACAGATTAAGAAATAATATGTAATATAGTTAAGAACATTAAATTTTACACGTATTTTCCATACACCGTTTTCTGAAACAAATTTCCATATATACACCTTATGTGTCTCATTAACTGGTTAATGTGGAGTAATACCAAGATATGTTAATCAGAGCCATTATATGGAGATGAAAAACTGAGTACATGCTCAATACATAGTCGACTATTTTTTTCTTTTTTGAAATCACTTTTTACGTTAACTTATTTTTTTTTAACACCCAAACATCAGCAACTTCAAACCGTCATGATTGAGCAAGCTAGATACCATAATAATTTTTTTGAAAGCAAATTAGACCTTAATTTTATTCAAAATCGAAACAAATTGCATCTACAAGCCAACATGGAAAAGAGTTTGTCCACGGGATTTGGCTTCAAATCTCCAAAACAAACTGCACCAAGGAGTAAGCAACATAATTTGCAACATGATACATATATATGAAAATTTCCAACAACAAAACATTCACTCAACCTCATCATGATCTCTAGAAATTCATCATCCAGCTGGCAACTCTTTGGGCGAAGGTCCAACAGATCGAGCTCTCACGGCAAGCACATAATAAATTATTGATTTATGAAATTAAATTAAACATGTATGATTTATAAATTAAACACGCGCGATAATTAAATATTATGAATAATGTTTAATTTTATACAAATAAAATTATAAAATAAATGAGTAGATATATAAAGTATAGTATGATTTGATAGTGTAGAACTGGAGAACGAAGTATATCATTGCTGTTATTAAAAAATAATTTCTAGTATATTAATTAATTTTTTTTTATTTATTTTTTATCAATTGGAAAGTTATGGTTGAAATGGTCAAAGTCAGAAACTTCCAATCAGGGTCAGTTTGTCCTTATGGAGACATGTCCCATTCAGTAAGAAATAATTTGAATGGTTGTGAGAAATTAAGTTTGACGCGTGTTCACAAGAAAAAATAGTTGGATACACATGAAGAGGGGTCGTTAATATAACTATATATAAAATGGAGACGAGAAGGCAGTGCTTGTAGAGTTGGTTGTACATAAACTACATATATATATGATAAGTATTATGAATAATTATGAAAGATTAGTGGTGGTTGGGTTTGTAATTTTGTTCATTTGGGCAGGGCAGTTGGCCTTGGGGCAAAACAGCTGTCTAAACAAGGGAAATTACACGAGCAACAGCAGTTATGCATTTAATCTGAACAGCAGTTTCCAAGAATTAGGGTCTAATCTGGACAACAATGGTTTCTACAACGCCTCTGTTGGGCAGCGCACGGATAGAGCCAACTCAATGGTGCTGTGCAGAGGGGATGTTCAACTGGACGAATGCCAGGATTGCATACTAGAAGCTGCCGATGAGCTTTTAAGATCATGCCCCTTTCAAAAGCAGGCTATTCGTTGGGATGAACGCTGCATGCTCCGATTCTCTAACGCTACAATTTTTGGATCCTTGGAGACTAGCCCCATGTGGTATTTGTGGAATCCAAATAACGCCACCAGTCCCGATCAGTTTAAGGAGAATCTGAGAGGTCTGCTTGATCAACTCTGTAACCAGGCTGCTTCTGGGGGTTCTCTCAGAAAAGTGGCAGCTGGGAATGCAACTGGACCTGATTTTCAGACCATTTTTGCGCTGCTCCAGTGCACCCCGGATTTGTCTCAAGAAGAGTGCACTACTTGCTTGATTAATGCTATTGCTAATATACCAGCATCTTGTGATGGGAAGAGAGGGTGTAGAGTATTATCGCCCAGCTGCAATCTTCGTTTCGAGATCTATCCCTTTTATAATGAAACTAGGCTCCGAGAACTAGAGCCTGCAGCTGTATCTCCTTCCCCGCCGCCCGTGCCCGTCCTAGATCCGCCTTCTTCCTTATCTGGTAATCATATATGCTTTCTAATTTGACTACTGATTATCAAATGATGTGTGTCTTTCCCTCAGCAAGGTTAATCTTTAAATGAATAATTAATGGGATATTGATTATGATCATTCCGTGAGGCCATAAACTTAATTAATAAAATCCTCCCCTTAATTTTTTGCAGGAAAGGGAGATGGTAATACAATTCGAACTGTTAATCATTATTGTGGTTCCAATTGTTTTAAGCCTGATACTAGCTGTTTCTGCCATTATCTGGTTAAGAAAGAGAGGAGCACAAAAACCAATTGAAAATCACCATGAAAGTAAGTATCTGATCTCTCTCTCTCTCTCTCTCTCTCTCTCTCTCCCTCTCTCTCTTTTTACGTGTATATAAGTGTGCCTCCGATGAATATTCAACGAACTTGCTATATTTCTTTTTCTTCTTTTTTTTTTGTAAATTTTGAAGGGGTTGAGATTAGCACTGCCGAATCTCTGCAATATGCTTTCAGCACGATCAAAACTGCGACAAATGATTTCTCTGACGATAATAAGTTGGGTGAAGGTGGATTTGGCTCCGTTTACAAGGTAATTATTCAATACATATTCCCCCCAGAAAGAAAAGAAAAAAAATGACGTGACAACTTAAGGTGAATAGAGAGAAGTAATTAAAGATATTTATATTTAAATGTATAACTGTACGTGTTGTGATATGATAAAATTAGGGAAAACTTTCGAATGGTCAAGAGATTGCCGTGAAGAGGTTGTCCATGCATTCAGGACAAGGTGATCTGGAATTCAAGAATGAGGTCCTGTTACTAGCCAAGCTTCAACACAGGAATTTGGTTAGACTCTTGGGTTTTTCCATACAAGGAACCGAGAAGCTTCTCATATACGAATTGGTTCAGAATGCAAGTCTAGATCAATTTATATTTGGTAACATTTTTTTCTTCTATTTACTAAAGCTAATTTAACTGCATGATGGTGTACGTAGGTCTTCACAATTAATCATCTTAAAATATTAACCTTGACGTGCGTACACTGTGATTGGGTTTGTAGACCAAAGGAACCAGTCCTATTTGGATTGGGATAGACGTTACAAGATCATAGGGGGTGTCGCAAGGGGAATTCTCTACTTACATGAAGATTCAAGACTCAGAATCATTCACCGTGATTTAAAAGCCAGCAATATACTTCTAGACAGAGATATGAATCCTAAAATTGCCGACTTTGGCATGGCCAGATTATTCGGGCAAGATGAAACTCAAGGAAATACCAGCCGAGTTGTTGGAACATAGTAAGCATATATATTAATAATTAATTAGATGGAGTTCTATGACTACGTACGGATGCATGTTATCTTTAATTCCATTTGTTGTCTGACCTTGCAACATGCTTTCACTATATACAGCAAGGTTACTAAAAAATTGTGTATTGCAGTGGATATATGCCACCTGAATACATAATACACGGCCAATTCTCAACCAAATCGGATGTCTTCAGCTTTGGAGTTCTGGTCCTGGAAATCATTAGCGGGCGAAAAAACAGCAATTTCCGAAGTGGGGAGAACGCAGAGGACCTCTTGACTTTTGTAAGTATCGAATATGCACGCTTTAATTAAATTCTGGAGAAAATTAGATTGGAACTTAATTGATTATATGATCCAAAATTAATGTTACGTTACGCAGGCATGGAAAAACTGGCGCGAAGGAACAGCGGCAAATGTGATGGATCCTTTGTTGAGGTCTGGTTCAGGTTCAATGAGTGAAATGGTGAGGTGCATTCATATTGGTTTGCTGTGTGTTCAAGAAAATGCAACGGAGCGGCCCACAATGGCTTCAGTTGTTATTATGTTTAGTAGCTCCTCCATAAGCCTTGCTGTACCTTCTGAGCCTGCATTTTATCTTCAAAGCGGTTATACTTCCCAAACCTCCCGACTTAATCACGACTGCAATTCCAGAGAAGCTGAGTTGATCAACAATTTTCAGAAGCCAACTCATCAATCAGATCATTCATCCCACAACGATGTTTCAATCACCAGGTTACATCTACGATGATTTCCAACTACCTATATATACTACTATTTATCTACGTACCCTTTTTTAATTTCTCTCATATTGATCAGATGTTAGTATTTTTCACAGCTTTTATAATTCTCCTGTAATATATATCATCATTAGTGATTTATCTTCTTTTAATTTTTATCTCCTATATATTCTTTTTACTAATCAATATAGACTATGTTTTGTTATTTTGTACCTCATATAGAAAAAGACACGCACTGTAAAAAAAAAAACTGATCGAATTGCTCATACGAGAGGTTCAACGAACCAAACTGGTGACGGCCCTGATTAATATATTGACCTAATTTATTGTCTCAACTTTTAAAGTATCATGATTATAAAATCAGCTGATAAAATAAATAAAAAATGAAAAGATAAGGAATTTATTCTATTAAATTAATCGATAAGTGTTGTTGAAATGGTCAATGTCGACAGTGATGAATTTTCGGTGGGACACGCGGACAACAGGACCGAAGTGCAATCTCCCGTGGTGCAGGATAGAATTTTTTTTTAAATAAATCAATTAAAGCATAGACACTAGGCTAGGAGGATTTACGTTGTAGGATAGAAATTTCCCAGTCTTCACGTAGCCCTGTGTCACGGGGCGCTTGTAGTGCTTGGGCTAGTGGCGCACCGTGCGGCTAGTAGTCCGTCCTAGACTACGTCCGCCTCACTCACAAGAGCTTTGCTCGCAAAGCTTGATGCACGATGACGACGCAATTCACACCCTCCGGTGCTTTTAGTGGTCTCGGCAGAGCAAGCAACACATGAACACGATTGATTGCAAGGAAATCTTCATTAATGCAATTTGAATGTACATTATAGCTTGGAAGCAATTACAGCACGCGTTGGTCGGAGAGGGGGTCGCTCCTTACAACGCTCACAGTCAGACAAAAGTTCGCTCTCACCCCCTATAATAGGCTTAAAGAAAAAAAGGCTAGCGACAGCACTAGATACTACTAAGCTAGAAAACGACAAAAACGGCCGTGCAAGGCCGTGCTTACAATATGTACACTACAAGGAAAAAAAGCTAGCACTCTAGGCAACTAAGGAGCTTCAGGCGGGGCGTTTGGCGGAGGTCCGCCCCGACGGTATGTTGGTGCTAGTGCTGGCGGCCCAGGCGGGTGCGGGTGGCCCGGGGTGCTGGGGCGCCAATCACGGGAGCCCGACGGGCCTCGGCAGCAAGGGCCCGATGTTGCCTATCCCAAGGATCGGGATAAGGGAATGGACTTGTCCCGGCGTATCCTGGGAGAGGGGATAGGATGGGGGTGGCATCCCGTGACAGCTCTCCCCCTCTGGAGTTGGCGACGTCCTCGGCGCCACGGTTAACAGGTACGCTTCGATCAGCGGCTGGAACGCCTTGAGGGTTGTCGCTCTCTCCCACGTGCTTTCCTCCTTTGGACAGCCCACCCACTTCACCAGGTACTCTCTGTGGAGCTTCGTGCGTTTTGCGGCGTCCCGGTGGCAAAGGATGGCTTCCGCGATCCGCTTCCCTGTGTCATTGGCCAGACGGAGCTGGGGGCGGTCGGGCATGGCGCGCGTAGCGTCCACTTTATCTGCCTGGAACGGCTTCAGTTGGCTGACGTGGATGACATTGTGGATCCGCCACCATGGGGGCAACTCTACTCGGTAGGCTACCTTCCCAATGCGCTGCAAGATGGTTAAGGGCCCAATATATTTTGGCATCAACCGGGCGTCCCGCCCTCGGGATGCTTTGGAAAGTCGTTGGTCCGGGACCTTAACCATAATTCGGTCTCCCACTCGATATTCCACGAAGCGTCGCTTCTGATCTGCATATTTTTTCATGCGCTGCTGTGCCTTCTCCAGGTAGCTTCGGGCGAGGTCGAGGTTCTGCTTCCATTCCAGAGAGAAACTCTGCGCCGGCGAAACTCTGGCACCTTGTGGGGCGTCGATCGAGTGTGGGAGGAGCGGTTGCTGCCCGGTACATATCTCAAAAGGCGTACCGTTAGTGGTAGAGCACTTTTGGGCATTGAAGCACAACTGAGCAGCATCCAAGAGCTTCACCCAGTCCTTCTGATTGGCGCTGACAAAGTGCCGAAGATATTCCTCCAGCATAGAATTGAAGCGCTCCGTCTGCCCGTCGGACTGTGGATGAAAGCTCGAGCTCATATTCAGCTTGGACCCGAGTAATTTGAACAGCTCGGTCCAGAAGTTGCCAGTGAAACGGGAGTCCCGATCACTAACAATATCCCGCGGCAGTCCCCAAAACTTGACAATGTGCTTAAAGAAGAGTTGAGCTGTCTCTTCTGCTGTGATTGTCTTGGGGGCTGGCACAAAAGTAGCGTACTTCGAGAACCGGTCTACCACCACCACGATCGCATCCAAGTCTCCAACCTTGGGTAAACCGGTAATGAAGTCCATCGAGACACTCTCCCATGGTCGTGAGGGTATGGGAAGTGGCTCTAGCAACCCTGCTTTCTTGTGTCGATCCGCCTTGTCTTGTTGACATACAATGCAGGTGCGGACGAACGTTTCAATCTCATCTCGCATCTGTGGCCAGAAGTACGTCCTCTGTACGAGGGCCACGGTGCGTTCTTCGCCAGGGTGTCCCGCCCAGAGAGTGTCATGACACTCTGCGATGATAGTTCTCCGTAGGTCCCCGCCTTTCGGGACGTAGAGGCGGTTTCCCTTTGTCTTCAGAAATCCCTCTTCGAGCCAAAAGTTCCGGGTCTTCTTTTGCTCGACTAGGTTGAGTAGGCCCTGTGCAGTAGGGTCTTCCTTGGTGAGCTCACGGATTCGGTTCTTCAAGTCGGTGGTTGCTTTACTGGAGGCGAGAGCCGCCATCACCGGTTGATCTTCCAAATCAGCCCTACGACTTAGGGCGTCAGCGACATGATTGCTGGAGCCTGCCCGGTACTCCAGTGAGAAATTAAACTCTGCAAGCAATTCCTGCCATCTTGCTTGCTTCGCAGTTAGCTTCGGTTTGGTCAAGAAGTAGCTCACCGCTGTGTTGTCTGTCTTGACCACAAAAGGGAAGCCCAGCAAATAATGTCGCCATTGTCTCAAACAGTGAACAACGGCCAACAACTCCTTCTCGTGCACTGGGTAACGTCTTTCGACATCCTTCAACTTTCGGCTCTCAAAAGCCACGGGGTGCGCTCCCTGAGTTAGCACTCCGCCAAGGGCAAACTCGGAGGCGTCCGTCTCCACAACAAAAGGTTTGGTGAGGTCGGGGAGTGCGAGCACGGGGTCACTCATGATCGCCTTCTTCAACTTCTCAAAGGCCGCCTGTGCTTGGGGCGTCCACTTCCACACCTCGGTTTTCTTCGTGAGATCCGTCAAGGGGCGGGCAATCTCGGAGTACCCCTTCACGAATCTTCTGTAGTAGTTAGCCAGCCCAAGGAACGATCTCACTCCATGAACATCTTCCGGCGGCTTCCACTCTTCAATGGCTTGGATCTTCTTGGGATCCATGCGGATTCGCCCTCTCTCAATGATGTGGCCCAGGAACTCGATCCTGTCTTGGCCAAATGAGCACTTCGACGGCTTGGCATAAAGCTCGTGCTCTCTCAGTCTAGTGAATACCTTGCGGAGGTGCTCCAGATGTTCCTCAAGGGATTCACTGTAGATGACAATATCGTCAAGGTATACCACCACGAACTCGTCCAGGAACCCGTGGAGTACCTGGTTCATTAAGGTGCTGAAGGTGGCGGGGGCGTTTGTCAAGCCGAAGGGCATCACCAAGTACTCGTATGCCCCGTACCTTGTCACGATAGTTGTCTTGAACTCATCTCCTTCCTTGATCCGAACCTGCCAGTAGCCCGATCTAAGATCGATCTTCGAAAAATGTTTTGCCCGGCTGAGGCGATCGAAGCAATCCGCCACTAAGGGTATTGGATATTTGTTCTTCACCGTCAGCTTGTTCAGGGCGCGATAATCACAACACATCCGTAGGGTGCCATCTGACTTCTTCTGGAACAGCACAGGGGCACCGTACGGGGACTTTGCAGGCCGGATCAGCCCGCTCTCGAGCAGTTCCTTTAATTGTTTCCTGAGCTCCTCGAGCTCAGGGTATGACATTCGATATGGTGCTCGGGCAGGAGGCTTTGTGCCTGGCACCAACTCGATCTCATGGTCGACTGCCCTCTTCGGCGGCAGCTTCTTCGGCAGTTCATCAGGCATGGTGTCTTCGAACTCCCGAAGGATTTTCTTCACGACCTCGGGGATCTTCCCCGACTTCTCTTCAATGTCTTCTATTCGGAGGGTGCACAAGAAAGATGGCTCGTTCTTCCGGCACCCCTTCACAAACTGCATCGCGGACAACGGCTTTGAACTCGTTTTGTGTGACACCGTTTGGGCCACGCAGGGTTTATTACCCATCATCATGAGGGCTCCAGCATGGGGCATCACCGCCGTCTTCGTGTCCCGCAGGAAGTCCAACCCAAGGATGAGCTTGAAGTCATCCATGGTCACAATGGACAAATTTGTCCTCCCTTCGTATGGCCCTAGCTTGATTAACACGGACCTTGCAACTCCGGCAATCGGTTGAGCGGCAGAATTGATGGCCTTCACTCGGCCCACTCCCTTCTCCAAGACTAGCCCAAGTCTTTCAACTTCGGTGCTAGCAAGATAGTTATGTGTGGCACCTGTGTCCACCATCGCTCGAACGGGCTTCCCGTTGATCTTCACGTCGACAAACATCAACCCCTTCTCCTTGGTAGACTTTGCCGACGCTTCTCCAACTGCTCCGCCCTCCATTGCGGGGGCGGTCTTCGTGTTTTTGGGTAACGCCTTACCCTTCCGTGCCCCCGTCCTTGACAGGGCATTGCACCTATGTGAGAAGGCTCCAAGATTCTCTCCTTCACTCTCGGAGTCTTCCTCAGGCTCTTCCGGGACTGGCACCGGTTCTTTCTCCTTCTTTTTGGACGTTCGCTTGTCCCACTCCATGTCTCCACATAGAGCATTAATTAGTTGCCGCTTCGGACAATCCTTTAGCATGTGCGGGCCGTTGCACAAAAAACACCCATCGAATCTCGAGCTTCCCGAGGCTTTGTTGCCCCCTTGAGGGCGGCTCTTGTCGGTGCTCCCTTGGGAACTCTCTTGGGAATGGGAGGGCTTTTCTCCACCACCTCTGTTGTAAGTGGGGCGGAAAGTTCTGCCCCCACTCCCCTTCTGCTGGTTACCACTGGGCGCTGGTGGCTTCTTCTCTCGGGTCTCCGTATGGTAGTCCATTAAACATTCCGCCGCTGCCATTGCGTCGCGGATGTTGGATACTCGTTGGCGTTGTAGTTCAGCACGGGCCCAGGGCTTCAGTCCATCCATAAATTGGTAGACTTTGCTCTCCTCATCCATGTTCGGGAGGTCCAACAATATGGAGGCAAATGCTTTGGTGTACTCATTAACCGTGCCTGTTTGTTTGAGCTCCCGAAGTGCCTTGCGGGCGTTATACCCGACGTTCTCAGGGAAGAACTGTTTTCTGATGGCCGCTTGAAGGAGATCCCACGTATCGAGCCGCTCCCGTCGATCCCGGATGTCTTGGTATTTCCCTCGCCACCATTGTTTCGCATCTCCAGTCAAATACATAGTGGTCGTGGCGATTCGCTCCGATTCCTCCTCTATCTCGGCCGCTACGAAATACTGCTCCATGTCGAAGAGGAAGTTGTCGACTTCCTTCGCGTTTCTAACGCCGCTGTAGAGTTGTGGTTCGGGGATGCGTTTCCTCGCTCCCCCTCCAGTGCCAAAATTCTCCATTCGGCCCGCCGGCCCTCTGTTGACAACGGCTTGTTGGAGTAACGCCACCTGCGTCTCCAACCTTTCAATAGCACGTTGCGTCTCTCCTTCGGACGCCCGTGCCTCTCGACTCTCGCCCAGCCGATGGTGGAGATCTAGGTTCTCCTCTTCAAGGATTTCGACCTTTTCCCGTAGGGTCGCGACCTTTTCCTCCAATTCGGAGACTACATACCCAAGTCGGGTGCACTCATTTTCTATGGAGTTCATTCTCTCACTCTTAGTCGGGGCCTTTGTTGGAGTCCCCATTTCGGGTCCCGTTTGGCCACCCTTCGTGTTGGAAGCAGTAGCCACGTCTTCCATAGTAACCCGCCTCGGTCCGTGGATCAGGAGCCGAGGCTCTGATACCACCTGTCACGGGGCGCTTGTAGTGCTTGGGCTAGTGGCGCACCGTGCGGCTAGTAGTCCGTCCTAGACTACGTCCGCCTCACTCACAAGAGCTTTGCTCGCAAAGCTTGATGCACGATGACGACGCAATTCACACCCTCCGGTGCTTTTAGTGGTCTCGGCAGAGCAAGCAACACATGAACACGATTGATTGCAAGGAAATCTTCATTAATGCAATTTGAATGTACATTATAGCTTGGAAGCAATTACAGCACGCGTTGGTCGGAGAGGGGGTCGCTCCTTACAACGCTCACAGTCAGACAAAAGTTCGCTCTCACCCCCTATAATAGGCTTAAAGAAAAAAAGGCTAGCGACAGCACTAGATACTACTAAGCTAGAAAATGACAAAAACGGCCGTGCAAGGCCGTGCTTACAATATGTACACTACAAGGAAAAAAAGCTAGCACTCTAGGCAACTAAGGAGCTTCAGGCGGGGCGTTTGGCGGAGGTCCGCCCCGACGGTATGTTGGTGCTAGTGCTGGCGGCCCAGGCGGGTGCGGGTGGCCCGGGGTGCTGGGGCGCCAGTCACGGGAGCCCGACGGGCCTCGGCAGCAAGGGCCCGATGTTGCCTATCCCAAGGATCGGGATAAGGAAATGGACTTGTCCCGGCGTATCCTGGGAGAGGGGATAGGATGGGGGTGGCATCCCGTGACACCCTGTCTCCATCAAAATTCAAAAGTCAAAACTCATAAATTTAAAACAAGAGATAAAAAAAAATACGAAATCCAGAAATGAGCTAAGTTCAATGTCCAAACTCAACTCAATAATTTTTTAATTAGTTTAATTACCAAAAAAATTACCACCATGGGATCAATTTATAATTTAAACACATTTTTTAAAGCACTATAATAATAATTTAATCTTTTAATTTGCAATAAAATAGACACTTCGTAAATTGAAATTGCATAATAAAAATCCTCGTATTCAACACTCCAATAGTGAATTAATCTTTTCAAACAGAAAAAAATATTACTACAACATAATTCTGATCGCCGAAATTTTTTCGGGATGTCGAATTTGCTACAAATTAAAAGATTGTGTTATTATTAGAACCTCAGTACATTACCCGTGTGATGCACGTGATAATAGTATACTTTTTATAGTACATATATTTGTATAATGTAGTCCAACCATAATTGTCCTATAATTTAAACATATTATTTAATTAATAAATAAGTACTAAGAAATAAGTAGTTTAGTGCTGAAAAAATCATTGTACAACCGTGACATAAATCGAGAAAGAAAGCAGAGATGAACTTATTACAATCACATTTTAATTTGCTATCTTCTATTGGAGAAAAGTTTATCTACCATAACCTACAACTTTAACATCATCTTGAAGTGCTGCCAGATTCCCCAATTCCACATGTGAAACACTTCTACTCTAAGCAAGATTGCAGCATCTTACAAAACCAAATTAATCTTTAGTATACCAATTCCTTCTTATGAATAAAGTTAATTACGTCTTATTAATAGCAATAACTTTTGGTAAGTAAAAAAAAGTGCTATCCAATTAAAAAAAAAAAAAAAAAGTTCACCACGATATGCATATGGCGCACAACTTGTTTGATGTTTCAACATTTCATAGAATTTAAAAAGTACTAATGCTTAGTTGCTTACAACAAATCTCCTGAAAAAAGAATTTGCAAAAATACTCCGAACAAATATTAAAAATTCAGAGAATTATGATCCACAAATATTAGAAACCGAAAGAATTATAATCCTCTAGCATTATATATGTATTGTAGTTAGGATATATTCATAGTTCAATGTAAACTAAACTAATAAATAAGTTAAATAATAGTTCCCGACAAACAAAAATCATCATATATATCATATATATTATTGAAATATAAATTAAAGAGGCCGAAAAAAAGAACCCCACTTTAGAGTACATGGCAATTGTATCCTACACATCGAATAAAAAATAACCCATGATGAATGAAATACGAATGGTATAAAATAAACAAAGAAATATTTTATGTCATCCTTTATATGTACTAGCCGAAATCATGTGTGTTGCACGTAAATTGTATATTTTTTTTAAATTAAAATATGTAAAATTATAAGTTCTTTAATTTTGAAAGTGTAAAATTTAAAGTTATAAGCTATATTATAATTAAAAAATATTAATAAATATCTAATAAATAATTAGAGTAAGAATATATATATATATAATAATATTAAAGTGAATTCTTTTATTTAAAAAATAAAAAAATAAGTAATATCACTACAAGAATTCTTCGTTTTAGCGACGGAATTACCGACGGAATAATTTTGGGTCGTATTTACCGACGGACTTACGACAGTCATTTCCGTCTCCTTTCCGTCGCTAATCTTAACGACGGAATAGCAGTCGTTAAATTAACGACGGCACATTTCCGTCGTTAAAATTCAAATTTTTGAATTGATTTATTTCCTGAAAATTTGATTTTCGAATTATTTAAAATCTGGAAAATGTAACGACGGATCTCACCATCGTTAATATTAGGATTTTCCAATTATTAAAATTCCCAAAAATTTAACGACGGAACCGACCGTCGTTAATATTATGAGTTTCGAATTATTAAAATTCCTGAAAATTTAACGACGGAACCGACCGTCGTTAATATTATGATTTTCGAATTATTTAAATTCCATAAAATGTAACAACCTGTCCGTCGTTAATTTTATGATTTTCGAATTATTAAAATTTCTGAAAATTTAACGACGGAACCGGCCGTCGTTAATATTATGATTTTTGAATTATTTAAATTCCCTAAAATGTAACGACAGACCTATCCGTTGTTAATATTATGATTTTCGAATTATTAAAATTCTCAAAAATTTAACGACGGAAATTGTCGTCGTTAATTCCGTCGGTAAATCCCGATTATACATACAGTTTCTGCTTCCCCCTTTCTCATTTCAGAGCCCTAAAATCAAGCCCGATCGAGATCGAGCCTCCCCGCTCCTGCGCCACTGTCGCCCTGCCGCCTACCCTCCGCCCCCGCTCTCTCTCTCTCTCTCTCTCTCACCGGCCAGCGTCCCAACCCCTCCCCTCAGTCCACCGCCATCGCCGCCCTGCCGCCCTCCCTCCGCCATCGCCGTCGCCGCCCAAGTAAGTCTGCAATTTTGTTATTTTTTTAATTTCAGTTTTTTTTTTTTTAAAATCCTCTTCTTACACATTCACATTCACATTCTCTATTATAGCTTCCTTCAATTGTGAAAATGGTCACAATTAAGATTTTGTGGAGAAAATGATTGTTTTAGAAGAAATATATGAAAATAATTAAGCTGCAACTTTCGCATTTTTTAAGATAAATTCTTATAAAAAAAAGAGAAGAAGAAGAAAAGAAAAGTAAAAGATGATGAATTGAGGAAGAAATCGTTAATTAACATAGTTTATTTAAATTCGACTTTATTTATCGGCATTTAATGATTGATATTGATGTATTTTTAATGTGATTAAAGGAAACTACTGACTATTTAATAGCTACTATAGTTAGATAAATTAAATGATGAAGTATAATACGAGGGAAAATAAATAATTAATTGATGAGGACTTTTTTTAAGAAATGATGGTACAATCGTGATAGTGCTACTGTGGCTGAATAATAATTTAGATAGATCATATTGTGAGTGTAGTAAATATAAAATTAAAATTAAAATGATTAAGGACAAAGTATGGTTTAAATTTTCAACTTAAAATCTAGTGTTTTATTAAATTTTTAAAATATTGCAGTTTTGCTAGTTCGTGATTGTTGGGCATTGTCTAGAGGACTGCTACTGATACGAGGTTAGTTAGTAGCTTTAAAATAAAATAAGCTAAGTATGCAATTTTGTTAAAGTTATTTTGTCAATTTATGCTAAGTATGTTATTTAGGCTAAGTATGTTATTTACGCAATTATCATGCTAAGTATGTTTTTTATGCAATTATATGTCATTTAATTATGTTAAATTTATTTGGCAAATTTAGGCTAATTAAGTTTGTTATTTAGGCAATTAGCATGCTAAGTATGTTATTTATGCATTTATATGTCAATTAATTATGTTAAATTTATTTGGGCAATTTAGGCTAATTAAGCTTGTTATTTAGACAATTATCATTTTAAGTATGTTATTTGAATTTATTATGCTAAGTATGCCAATTATGTTAAATGGGATGAGGGCCCCTGGATCCCTCTTTATTGAATTGCTGGTTTTTGTTATTTATGCATTTATATGTCAATTAATTATGTTAAATTTATTTGGGCAATTTAGGCTAATTAAGCTTGTTATTTAGGCAATTATCATTCTAAGTATGTTATTTGAATTTATTATGCTAAGTATGCCAATTATGTTAAATGGGATGATGGCCCCTCGATCCCTCTTTATTGAATTGTTGGTTTTTGTTGGTATTGTTATTTTGAATCGATTAGAAAAACATAGATCAATTAGCGTAGAGTCGAGAACTTGGGACTAGGAAATTCACATAGGTGCTGCCGAATTTTTTTTAAAAATTTAGCGCTATTTTTTAATGAATTATTTTTATATTTCATTGAGCGATAATCAGTGCGTATTTTACGATCAAAAATTTTAGAAATTGGCCTTCTACAATGAGTCTAGATCGTGAATGGATGTACCGGCGATACCTTCATAACGGTGCTTTGAATCCGGACTTCCTTAATGGACTAAATTCTTTCATCGAGTTTTCCTGTAATCAACCGTCCTTCATGAGTGTAGACAAGATTAAGTGTCCCTGCCGTAAGTGTAAGAACATTCCATTCCAAACGCCGTCTACTGTTAGACTACACGTGGCAAAGAAAGGATTTATGCACAATTATCATGTATGGATTTATCAAGGCGAACAACAGGTGCATCCGGACACCGAGCAGAATTTGGGTGGTCAGGATGGAATGAATACATACCAGAACATGGTAATGGATGCTGCTGGTCCGCATATCAACATGAATGTCGATGATCATACCGAGGAGGCCCAGCAGGCGGCTCTTCGCCATCAGATGGACGCACAGGCAGCGCTTCTCCAAGCCCAGCAGGAGAAGATCGATCAGCAGCAGGAGATGATACACCAGCAGGCCGAGATGTTCGAGCTGATGCGGGCGCAGTTTAGGGGCCCTCCTCCATCTTGACATTACTATTATTATTTATATTTTATACACTCTTTATTATATTTTATGACATTTTATGTATTTTATTGGAGATTTATATATATTATTTTACATGTTTATTAAAGTTCTTCTATAATTTATTTACAAACAATAATCAAATTACAAAAAAATAAATAAATAAAAATATATAAAAAAATAAATTAATCCGATTTTTTTATTTATTTTTAAATATTAACGACGGAAATAGTCCGTCGTTATATGATTTTTATTTTTTTTATTTTTAATTATTAACGACAGACTAGTTCCGTCGTTATATTTTTTTTTAATTTTATTTTTATTCATTTTTAATTATTAACGACGAAAATATTCCGTCGTTATATTTTTTTTTTAATTTTTTTTTATTCATTTTTAATTATTAACGACGGAAATATTTCGTCGTTATATTTTTTTAATTTTTTTTAATTTTTCATTATTAACGACGGAATATTTTCGTCGTTAGGTCCGTCGTAAATCTTAACGACTGTAGACGACACAAAATTTAACGACGGCCACGTTCCGTCGTTATGGCCGTCGTTACGGTCTACGATTGAAATTTTCCGTCGTGAAGTTGGTTTGCTGACTAAAGATATAACGACGGCCACTGTCCGTCGTTAATCCGTCGGTAGTTAAAAATAACGACGAAAAATTACGGTATACCGATGGAATATTCCGTCGCGAATCAGTGATTTTTTTGTAGTGTATATCATAATGTTAAATTGTATATTGAATATTATATGTACATCTTCTAAAGTACAAATTAAGCATATATGTGAAATATAATAAAAGTGTGCATAACAAAAGAATAATATTTAAATTGAATTTAAAACTATATATATATATATATATATATATATATATATATATATATATATTGGGCGAGGTAGATTCTCATATATGTGATACAATAACCAAACTTTTTATTACGATCAACATCATTTTGAACTTCTTCTTAAATTAATATATTTTTATATTAAAATAGAACATCTTGTCAATGTTTTTTAAATAATGATTTTTGGGCGAACCTATGTTGATCAAAAAACTTTCCATGCATTATATTAGGTATCAAACAAAATTCATTATATGATTTCAAAAAAGGACATATCTTTTGTGGTTATGTTGGTTTTAATTTTTCAGAGCAATATCCTAGTAAAAATTGAAGAAAATATATTAAAATTATAATATTTATACTTTATAGTTAGGTGTGGAGTAAATTTCACTTTTGGTCCAAATTGAAGAAAATATATTAAAATTATAATATTTATACTTTATAGTTAGGTGTGGAGTAAATTTCACTTTTGGTCCTATTAGAATATGGTCAAAACATTTTTAGTCCCAAAAGTTACTTTTTTTGGTTCTAAATGATATTTTTTTGACAATTTTGGTCACATAAGATATTTTTCCGTTAATTTTAGTCCCATAAAATATTTTTTCGATAATTTTTTAGTCCCAAAATATCTTAAACGACAGTTAACTTTCTCTATTAATTTGTAACTAAAATTATCGAAAAAATATTTTATGGGACTAAAATTGTCGGAAAATATCTTATGGGACCAAAATGGTCGAAAAATATCATTTGGGACCAAAAAAAGTAACTTTTGGGACTAAAAGTATTTTGACCCTATTCTAATGGGACCAAAAGTGAAGTTTACTTGTCTCCTTGGGGATGACCTAGTGATGGAGTGGTCTAAATCCTTTGTAATGTGATGAGAGGCTCCTGAGTCAAGCAACCACGTACTCGTCAGCACATGGGTTAGGGGGCGCAGCAAAGTTTGCTTGAGGAGATGAACGTTGATGGAGAGATGAACCATGACCAGATGCATTGGAATCAGTAGGGGTAAGCTTATAAGCAGGGCATCGTTTAGCGTTGTGGCCCTGCTTGCCACAAAGTTGGCAGAAACCCTTGTAAGGTTTGGGTTTATGTGAGTACTGCGGATGAGTAAAAGCAAGAGGCCGTTAAATGTCTAGCTGCATGGTTTGCTATTGCTGGAAAAGTAGTGCGGGGAAACACCTGGAGGAGTTGGGACTCATGAATTATGAGCTTTTAATGAAGTTCCTCAAATGAAATTTCAGTATCACGGGCTTTGATAGCGTCAGCAATCCCTTGATAGTCATCATCAAGACCATTGAGAACTTTTAAGGTAAGGTCAGCGGGGTCACACGAAGCACCGAGCAACGAGAGTTCATCCGTACATGATTTGACAACATGCATATATTCAGTAATTGTAGAGGAGCCCTTGGAAAGTTGATCGAGTGCACTGCAAAGCTGCATAACTCGACCACAAGAAGGTTTGGCGTAGGTGCTTAGCAATATATTCCACACCTAACGCGCCGTGGTGGCAGTAACAATGAAAGACATCAATTGCGGGGAGAGAGATCCCACAATAGCATTAAGAATCAATTGATCTTGACGAATCTAAGAAGAGTAAATTTGGAGTCAACCCGGTAGTAGTGGTGATGAGAGGTGGGGGACATGGGCGAGATCCATTAATAAAGCTGATGAGATCATACCAATGAGGACCGTGTTGAATTGCATACGCCAAGCGTAATAGTTAGTCAGAGTGAGTTTGATAGGTGTTTGGGCGGAAACATTGATAGCAACAAGGGAAGAGGTGGAAGAGGAAGAGTCTGAGGCCATTAGAGGATCGGCTCGTGAGAGAGAGAGAGGGATGATACCATATGATGAAAAATATAATCTGATATATTTCACACCCTTGAATAAACCTTAGAAAGGTATAAATACAAGTAAAGAGATCTTAAAGATCTATTCTAACTAACTATCTCCGTAAACAGAGATACATAGGATACAAAAATACAAATGGATATACATGAGAAATACAATGATAAAAGAAGACTTTAGCTATCATTAACAGAAGCCGAGTCATGCCGCTCAATATCTTCTCTCTCCAAATTGAATGTGTTTTTTTGTTTGGAAATCTAACTCATTTATTTTTTTTTGAGCGGTGCTAACCTACTGCTTTAATATGCAGGGAGAATAAACATAATTGTGATATTTTTAGAAAATTTAATTATTTATGAATTGACTAAAATACTCCATTATTCTATTTTTTTATAATACATAAATTTAAGAGTCGTGTTTAAATTATAAATTTGTTCAAAAAAGTGATTAATTTTGTTTGAAATTTAACCAATTTTATTTAAACGATTTAGTGGGGATATACCTGGAAATTTCTGACAAACACGTAGTAGTTGGCACGGACCCAATCACCACCTATATATTTTTATAATTGTTTATCTTAATATAAGTTGTATAATTCAATGTGCTACGGCTACAATGATGATAGTTAATATGCGATTGAATTTCCTGCACATGAGACGCTTTCTTACATCTCTATTTCGTTTAAAATATATTTTGGCATTATAAATACAGATAAGAGTCGTACGTGTATGATATTGGTTTGCACGTGTAATTCTTTATTTGTTTGGTGCAATTTAAAAAAATCGTTATATTTCGCCACTTCACATCACGTACGTAAAGGACTATTATATTTAATCAGCATTACAATTTTCTCTTTGTGAATATGGTCGCTTGAGAAATGCAACAGGCCACATATTGAAAGTTTAGGTCCTATTTTCACAAAATAATTTAATAAGGGTACGTAATAACTAATAAGCACGAACACCTTCATCAATCATCATAAATAAAAGCAAAAGCTGGCAACTGGGTCGTTGTGCCCTGCACTATATTACATGCATCCAACAATTTTCCGCTTCATATTCATATATTATGGTTTATCAAAGATTGCTGGTGGCCTTTGTTTTCTTGATCCAGGCAGATCTGTTAGCCTTGGGCCAAATCGTTTGCGAGAACAATGGCAATTACACGAGCAATAGCGCATACAGCTCTAACCTGAACGCCACACTCTCTTCTCTCTCTAGAAACATCGATAGCGATGGTTTCTACAATGCCTCCTACGGGCAGGGAACCGATAGAGCCAACGCCATCGTTCTGTGCAGAGGCGATCTTCAACTGAATGCATGCCGCGATTGCGTGCAAACAGCAGGCGCCGAGCTTGTGAAATCATGCCGGAATCAGAAGCAGGCGATTCGGTGGGATGCTTCCTGCATGTTACGATACTCAAATGCTACCATCTACGGGATTCTGGCGACTGACCCCGGATATTACTTGTGGAATGCACTGAACGTCACTAGCCCCCTGCAGTTCAAAGCGGGGCTGAGGTCGTTGCTGGATGATCTTCGGAAACAGGCCGCTACCGGCGCTTCTCTCAGGAAGGTGGCGGCTGGGAATGTAACTGGACCCGATTTTCAGACAATTTTTGGCTTAGTTCAGTGCACCCCGGATTTGTCGTCAGATGATTGCACTAGTTGTTTAATTGGTGCTATCTCGGAGATACCGGTATGCTGTGACGGGAAAAGAGGTGGTAGAGTGCTCAGGCCTAGCTGCAATCTTCGTTTTGAGATATATCCATTTTTCAATGAAACTAGGCTTCGAGAACTAGAGTCTCCGCCTTTGCCTTCGCCTTCACCTTCACTTTCGCCTCCGACTCCCCCCATAGTAATGCCACCTCCACAGTCATCACCGGGTAATCATAACTTCTGTCATTTCTGGATGTAGCTTCTTTCAACTAATTAATATATATCAATTTTGACCTTTTCAAATATAATTAGTTCTTGTTTGTATAAGTATGCATGATATGAGATCAGGAACACTGAAAATTAGCACACCTTGGACAAATTGAATCAAGAAATTAATTAGCTAGCTTTCTCATTGATTGTATGAATGACAAGTTCGTGCCATTTTTGCAGGAAAGGATAATGGTAAGACAACTCGAACCATTATCATAATTGTGGCTGCAGTTGTTGCGTGCTTGATACTGGCTACATCAGCTATCATCTTTCTAAGAAAGAGAAAGAAACAGAAACCAACAGAAAATCCTCAGAGTAAGTTAATGATCTTGCTTTCTTCATTCCTTGACTGGTGTTAAGCTCTTACCTCCAGTGCATATTCAACTCAATAGTCCTTTTTAATTTGAAGCTGTGGACGAGATTAGCACAACAGAATCTCTACAATATGCTTTCAGCACGATCAAAGCCGCAACAAATGATTTCTCTCAAGATAACAAGTTGGGACAAGGTGGATTTGGGACTGTTTACAAGGTATGATACATCAGAATAACAGTGGGATGGGATGCATTAAATTCAATGTGAAAACAGAAAACTAAAGATAAATGTTGTGTGTATTTGTGGTGTGGTAATTTAGGGGAAACTTCCAAATGGTCAAGAAATTGCTGTGAAAAGATTGTCCAGGGATTCTGGGCAGGGGGATCTGGAATTTAAGAATGAGGTTCTATTATTGGCTAAGCTTCAGCACAGGAATTTGGTTAGACTATTGGGTTTCGCCCTTGAAGGAATGGAGAAGCTTCTTGTATATGAATTTGTTCAGAATGCAAGCTTGGATCACTTCATATTCAGTAACATTTTTCTTTTACTTACACAGCAGTGAACATGTTTTTTTGGTGATTACTGTGATTTGGGTGCTAATAACTTTGAAATGCGTTGCAATTTGTCTTGTAGACCCAATAAACCATTCAAATTTGGATTGGGACAGACGTTACAAGATCATAGTGGGTATTGCCAGGGGAATCCTCTACTTGCACGAAGATTCTCGTCTCAGGATCATTCACCGCGATTTAAAAGCCAGTAATATACTTGTAGACAGAGAGATGAATCCCAAAATTGCCGACTTTGGTATGGCAAGATTATTCGGGCAAGATGAGACGCAAGGAAATACAAGCCGAGTTGTGGGAACATAGTAAGTATATATCAGTCCATATATAAATATAACTAAGGATGATCACTTTTAACTTTGTAAATTAAATATCTGTATAATTTATAATGCATGCAGCGGGTACATGCCACCAGAATACCTAATACACGGGCAGTTCTCCATTAAGTCGGATGTGTTCAGCTTTGGAGTGCTAGTCCTGGAAATCATGAGCGGGAGAAGAAATAATAGTTTTCGAAATGCGGAGAGCGCAGAGGACCTCGTGAGCTTCGTATGTATACATATGTGTTAAGTTTGATTTCCTTATTTAGAGCCTTGACTTGATGCTTGAAAATTGAAATTCAGGCATGGAAAAGTTGGGAAGAGGGAAGAGCTGGAAATGTAGTGGATCCGTTGTTGAGGTCTGGTTCAGGGTCGATGAATGAGATGGTGCGATGCATTCATATCGGTTTGCTATGCGTTCAGGAAGATGCGGGTGATCGGCCGACCATGGCTTCTGTGGTTCTTATGCTCAGTAGCTTCTCCATAACCTTAGCTGTACCTTCTCAACCTGCATTCTACTCTGCGGTTTCACTTGTTCAGGACTACAATTCCAACAAATCTTCCACCACCACGGAACCCACATCTCATCATTTCTCGCAAAATCAAAATCATGAATCCATTACTCACTTATATCCGCGGTGATTCATATTTTGAAATAGCAAGACTAGGCAATGAGAATTATGACTATGAGGATTTATTAATGCCACAATTGGGCTTCAACTTTGTGGGCCTTAAAATTAAATCATTTCAAATCTTCTTTTTGTCTTGATTACATATATTGTGTTTCTTCTCGGCCTCGATTCCGAAGATGGCCAATATAATTTTCTACTGTAATACATTTAATTTCCCTTGTTGAGCAAGCAGTGAAATACATTGTTATCCACAGTCTTCACAGCCGTCTTCACTGTTGAATCCTGTTTATAGGTCTAGAAGATGTACGCCATTCATTTTCATGGCTTGGGAAACTATATATATCCGTATATGTGTGTGATTTTTTTTCTCTCTCCGCGGCGGTATCCATTAGTAGAGAATGACGCATTATGTTTGAATAGAAAGAGTCTTCTAGGTCTTCTTGGATGGTCTAGTAGTGGAATGATGTCTCTTTATTTGCATCCTATAATACGGGAGCAGAGTTACCGACAGTATTTATTCGGTACGCATTTCAATAGGGACTATGAATTACCCTCGACATAAAAAAAAAAGTCTTTTAAACTCTAGTCAGAACATAACACTCATATGATGGAGGGGTACCTGTATAGATAGGGCTCACATAGACCCCTTGATTGTCTAGAAACTTGCTTAATTAATGGGTCGATGAGACTAAATTGTAGTTTGTGACGACATTTCCCACGTCTTTGCTTCCTTTGTCTTTATGGACTAGCTCCAGTGCTCTTATTATTTCTAATCAACCAACAGAATCAAGTATTCCTATTCCAAGCAAAGTCACAGTGAGTTTAGCGACCCCTTTTTGCTGGGAAAAGTGATGTTTGGTGCACGGGTGACGGGACCTTCTCCTGTGCACAAGGTGTATGGATTTGATTCCATCAGACTGGCCAGCCCCAATAAATCCCAATGGCCTAAAAAAAATTGTTCCATTTCAAGATCGTGGACCCCACGTGTCAAAAATTAATTTTTTTTTATTTTTTTCGATTATTTATTTATTTATTTTTTGTTTTTCCCCTAAAATTGTATATTCCAAAATACAACTAGTGAACCCTAAAAATTGAAATGAATTAATTTAATTTTTTAAAAATAAATATAAATATATATCCTAAAATTAATTTAATGGACCATAAAATTAAAGTGAATGATTTTTTTTTTTTAATTCAGCGACTCACGCAATGCACGGGCTAACGCGTGGGCTCATTCATTGTGCTCGACAATTAAATTAATTTTTTAAAATAAATATAAATGGTAATTGAAAAAAAAAGATAATTTTGAAATAAATATATACACTAAATGGAATTAGTGAACCCTAAAATAAAAGTGAATGAATTTAATATTTTTTTAAATAAATATAACTCCTAATTGAGATTAATAAACCTAAAAAACATGAACTCTAAAAAAAACACAACAAAACCCCTAAACACTACTAAAAAACTCTAAAAAACATGAACTCTAAAAAAACACAACAAAACCCCTAAAAACTACTAAAAAATTCTAAAAAACTATCAACCGTAAAAAACCTAACCCCCTCCCCCAAACTTTAAATATTAATTGGAATGGGAAAAATAACAATTTAAACTTCATAAACTCATATAAAATAAGTAGCAGATCAGTTACTTTTTAATAATACAAGTGATATTTTTTAGACTATAAACTCACATGATTAATTAATTAAAATAAATTAGAATATGTCACATGTTCATTTGTGAATGCGTGGAATGTGTAAGCAATCAAATATTAATTGTCAATCAAGGGGTCCCACATGTAAAGTACTATATCTTTTTGGGATTTGACTGAAGAAAATTTCTAAATAAAATAAATAAGAATTTGATATTTAATATTTGAAAGCTTTCGATAAATGAAAACTTGATAAATGACGAGCTCACATAAGAAATCAATGAATTGATGTAGGTGATTATCAATTGCAAGTGACCAATGAAATCACGCCATATAAACCCTAATTCACCCCACCCTCTCTCCATTTGCATATAAATAGAGGGTTTCAGCCAAAAGAAAACATAATTTCAAGAGTTCAAGTTGGAAAAGTAGAGAAAACTCTCTCCAATCTTCAAAACATTATTGTGATGATTCAAGACGTTATTCGTAAGAGTCATCCGCATTCTTCGCCAAAATTTGACATTTAATCCGAAATTAAAGTATTCAACCCTACAATCAGCGTTATCAAATCCGAATCTTCAAGTTGTTCTTGAAGATTTAACAATTCTTCGTCAAATCATCCTAAAATCTGTTTGATTCGGAATCAGGGTGAAAACCCTTCGAATCGACATTATAAACCTCAAAACATCAAGTTTATGAAGATTGAAGAGTAAAATCTACCTTGAAGATCTTGAAAAATAATGAATATTAAAGTTGGAAAAGAAGAATGAGCGGATCAAAATAGAGAATTGAACCACAATTGTAATTTCAATCCAAAAGTATTTCTTTATATGTTTTTTTTCTGTGTTTATTAATATAAATATACGAAATTTGTGTTACAACATGGTTTCTTTTTTTTAATAGGAGAATTTATACTTTGATACCTACATTTTAGACACTTTTTCAAAAATATCCCACTTTATTACTATTAGAAAAATAGTACCTAGTTTTTCAAAAAATTTGTAAATATGACTTTGATCAAATTTCCAGCCTAAAATATCTACATAGCACGCCAGAATTCTTGTGTGGCTTTCTTGATCTAATAAAAAATATTACCTAGATATTACATGTCAATTATGAACTAAAAATAAAATAAAATTATTGGGTGATAAGTCCATTTATTTCACATTTTTCTGGGCATTTTAGTCGCTCAAAATGTCATTTTGGTGTCTTTGTGTCGGAAAAGAACCAGGAAAGTGGTTTGGGCATGACATGAGTGAAATTTGGTTAAACAGGCATTTTGGCCTTCAACTTAACTGAAATGGACATATTAGATAAAAATTAACCTGAGCAAAAGATGTCGTGCCCATAGTACTCGCGCAGATTCGAAAAAGACAGTGAAAAGGGTACATGCGAAAAATTCGAGATTATGTTGGTTGGAGATAAAGATGGCCGATCTGATCAATTCCAAACGGATTTAGAGTGGATAATGACTACTGAAGGGATCAACATTTAAAGAAGAGATAGAATCCCTGAAATATTGGGATCAACCCAACAACCTTCAAGATAAAGCTTATCCAGCCAGAGTCCAGCGGGGCACACGAGAATCTGGCAGATAGTTGAAGATCCCCATTTGTGGGGGATTTTTATTTTATCATTGTACTCCTTTAAATACAAGTTTGATAGTTAGAAAACACATATTTTCATACCATATACATTTTGCACTTTATTTTCGCACATAATTTAGTTTTAACGTTGTTTCGGCAGCAAGACAATCTGGGGCCTAATGCCCACAAGGATTGGGATTTATATTTAATGTTGTTTTCATTCGGCGTTGGTGTTGGATGAGTTTTAATTCAATTCCAGTAAGTTTTTTTCTATTTACCATGTCTTTATTTTATGTCTTTATAATTCCATTTAGCATGAGTAGCTAGATTTATATTCCGGATTGAACAAAGATGAAGATTTAACACACACTTAAAACTGGTGAGGCCATGTGGGCATTTTACTGTATGAATGAGTTTCTGCCAAGTTTTGTTCCTATGCTAGAAAAAAAAAACGTGATTAATATGACTAATGTGGCTAATCACTCTTTAGTCGTAATGGGCATTCTAAGGCTAAAAGAGTTAATGAATCGTGATTGTGTGTTAATTCGATAGCAGTTGGGAACTTGATGGGTTGTTGTGGGCACACGAGGAATCAGTAAACACAAAATACTTGGATTCGTCTAGAGGCACAATGCTTCCTATCATTTACATCAATTAGGGGGACCGAGAGGTGGGTGGTAGGTTAGGGATTTAATCAATGATGAATCGCTTTTAAATCTAAAACGAAAGGATGAATGAGAAGATGCAGTGAGGAATCCGATCTCCATAACTGGGTGATTCAATTATACAGGAAAATCGGTGTGCCCATGATCGAGTGAGTGTGAGTTAAATTGGAATCTAGTTCAATCCCGAAACCTTTTGTTATTTGATATTCTCTTTAGTTATTTTTGCAGATTTGTATTCAGTAAAATGACGATACAAACCAACCCCCTTTTTTATTGGTGACCCAAAGGTAGAATCACATCAGCTCTCTATGGGATCGACCCTTACTCATAGCTAGCTACGTTCGCTGTGGGCACAAAAGCATACAAATTTATTTTGAGCGCGAAACGACAGCGCGTCATTGGGCATGCCACATCGATATTTTAGGCTGAAAATTTAATCGAGGTCAGATTTGCAAAAAATTTAAAAAAATGGGTACTGTTTTGCTAATAGTAATAAAGTGGGTCATTTTTGAAAAAGTGTCCAAAATGAAGGTATCAAAGTGTAAATTTCCCTAATAGGTTTTTAATAATTTTTTTCAAATACTAAATAAAAAAATCGCAACAAATTGGAACATATCACACGTTTCATTTTAATTTTTTTGTTTTGTTTAGCATGTGCTTGTGTAATGCATAGTAGTGTTTTATTTTTCTTTTTGATTGTGTTGATTCATTTTGATCAGATCCCACATTTCGCTAAGAGCATCTTGAACAATAAAAAAAAATTGATTAGAAAAAAAAATTTACAACTTGAATTTGGTAAGTAAGATACATTAACGCTAAGAGCAACTACAATAGTTCTCTTTCCGGCTCGGTAAACATTAAATGTGGCGTGAATGAGCTAATTTCTTTCCTCCAATAGAATGCTTTCCGACTCAGTAATTTGAGGAGTTGAACAGTACCGCGGCCAAATAATCGAGGCAATGTTCGCTCTCGGCACTTCAATTCCTTTTTTTTTTCTTCATTAGATGCAAAGTAAATTTATTTGGTTGATTTGTTTTTATTTTCTATTAGATTTCTTTCAGTTGTTTTAAAATTATTTTATACATTGATTAAGTAAATAATATTACATTAATTTAAACATATAATTAAACACAAAATACATAATTAATAAAAATAGAAATACATAAACATTTTAATAACTATATAAAGCCACACATAAATTACAATAAATAATAAAAATACATAATCAATAAAAATACAAACATAATACAATAAGAGTAAAATATTAAAAATACAACACAATTATTTTAGATATAATCCCTTAAACCACTTCCGGAACCAGATCCTGCACCTGGAATATCTAGAAAATAACTTTCAAAGTTGAAAGTATTATTTGGTAGGGTAGACTGGTTGGATTGTTCCTGCCTTCTCGCCAAGATTTTTGCTTGTTCTTGTTCAAAGTACATGCGTTTAGTAGGATTAGAAATCGAATTTGTATCAAGCATTAAAATTTTATTTTCTGCTTTCCATTCTCTTACTTTAGTAGCTTGCTATTGAACTTCAATCCTTCTCAATTGTATCTCAATCCATATCGCGATCTTTTTTGCAGGTGAATTCTCAAATAATTCTTGAAGTTTTTGATTATTTTCTCTAATTTCTTCTACAACAATAGATAAGTCTTCACGCTTTGTTTTTCATTTTAGATTTTTTAACACTCATTGGACGTTTTGATTATATAATATTTAATTATATATTAATTAAAAATAAAAAATAATGAACAAGAATATTAATATATATATATATATAATCATATTCAATTAAATAATTCGATAACAAAAATTAAATCAATAGTAAAGAGTTTAAAAAGGGAATATTTTATTATAAAGTGAAATGTAGAGTGATGTTGTTGGAGATTAAAATTGAAAATTAATAACTTTAGAATTACCTGTATTATGGTTAGGGATGTTAATCGGGCCAACCCGTTCGGTTTCGGGCCAACCCTACTCGATTTCGGGCTTATTTGGTTCGGGCCTATTCAGTTAAAATTTTTTTCGAGCTGAAAATTTTTAGCCCTAACCCTAACCCTTCGATTTTCGGGCTAGCTGGTCGGGCCGGCATGTTAACGATTTTTTTTCACATGTATAAATTATATCTTGACAATTCTAAAAAATGATCATCATCTCTTATTCTTGAAATAAATAAATACACGAAAAATAACATAAAATGAAAAAAAATATGATGAATATAAAATTTCATTAACATCATAGTGCATCAAATAAAGAAATCAACGGTACATGAAATGATAAATTACATTAATCTTCAATCATAATTTGTTCTTTCAAAAATAATAATTTCAAACTAAATCATAAATCTAATTATAGCTTAATCTCTGATCTAATTTGAAGTACAATCTTCTTCTGCTTCAACAATAATATTTGAAGATCTTTCAACTACATGTTCATATATATTTCATTTTTAAAGTCTTCATTATTTATTAAAAAAATAACAACATTATAATATTATATAATTAAATAATTTAAAACATGATAAATAATAGCTAGCTAGTAAAAAAAGACACGAGAAAATAAAAAGGGTAAAACTAATATAATTAACATCACACACTAAGAACATCTGAGTAATAAAGAAAAAACCAAAATTATGTACATTTCATGATAATAATGTTCAACCTTAGTTTATTTTTTCAAAAATAATAATTTCAAATTACATCACATTAACTATGCTCAATCATCGATATAAATATTGGAATTACATTATTTTTCTACTTTAAAGACATTTGGTGCTTCAAATTACGTATATCTTTGTATTCTTTCTCATACATTAAACAAACGATAATATTAGAATGTATATAAAATTAAATTATTGAAAACATTATAAATAATATAATTTTAATACTTTAAAACATCATATTATATAATAATAGATGGATAACGAGTGAAAGATAATTTTCTCAACAAAAATAAAATAAAATAATAAAAGAAATTAAAGTGAAATGTCTTGACATTCATGACGCAACAAATGAATAAACAACATGTTTTATACATCATACTAATCACTTATAGTCCTTATAACATTGATAAATACAATAATGTATGTCATAAATGAAAATATAACATTTAATGAAAAATTGCATCATTGAATAAGACTCATTTACTATTAGTTGTAACTTTAAAAATTCATAACGTTTAGCATACTTGGAATCTGTAAATACATAATATATGGTTGGAAAGATAATTGAGTTAGCTTTCCAACGCTTCCGACCGTTCATGAATCGGATTTTTCTAGAAAAAGTTATGACCAAAACAACGGAGGTTGCCAGGCTAGCTCGATGGGCCAAACTGCGGCCCGACCGGGCCAGCCTGTTTGGCCCGCCAACCCGATCAGTCTGGCCCGTTCGATTTTTTTTTTTTTTTTTTTCAGGCTAATATTTTTTTGCCCTACCCCTATATTTTTTTCGATCTATTCCAATCAACCCATTGATTTACATTCCTAATTATGGTGAAAATTGTCGATATGCTCTCATTCCTACCGTAGTAAAAGTTTGCGGTGGTCAATGATAGAGACTAGAGAGATATTTTGAAAGACTTTTCCAATGTGTCCAAAGCTTCTTATGTCATTTATTCAGTCCTATCTTATTCATCCATACCAAAAGTCAAACACGTCCGCCTGGGTTGTGTTGGGAAATAAACTAATATTGTTGCTTGACGAGGAAAAACACACAATGGATTGAATTTGGACTTTTCTAAGGATATTTAACTCTGTTTTTTTTTTTAATTCTCCTTTAAGACAATTGAAGTACTTGTTGGGATATTTATTACTCTATGTTAGTCCAATTTTATTTGAAGAAAAATATTGGAAGTGGTTCTTGTTAATTAACTATCCTGTGGAGACTCCAGTTATGTGTTCATCGGGTAGCGAGAAAGTGTGTATGATTGTAGTGATCCTGATAATCTACATTTCAAGTGTGAGGGGTCAGAACAATCCGTACAAGTGTACAAGCAACGGGAATTACAGTCGCAACAGTACATACAGCGGCAATCTGAACGCCCTACTCCAGTCTCTCTCCTCAAACATGAGCGAGTACGGTTACTACAGCTCATCCGTGGGGGAGAATCCAAACACAGCCAACGGTCTCGCCCTCTGCAGAGCTGACAGGACCCTCTCACAGTGTCGCGCTTGTGTGGAATCCGCCACGCGCGAGGTACTCCAGTTATGCCCAAACGAGAGGCAGGCTGCTATTTGGTACGAATTCTGCACCTTGCGCTACTCAAGCGACCCCATACACAGCACGCAGACAGCTGAAACCCCAACTATGCTAATAAATACACTTAATGTCACCGACGGAGATCGCTTCAGGGAGGAGCGGGCCAAACTGTTTGATGACTTGACGGCGCAGGCGGCTAACGGAACCTCCGACCTCAAGGTTGGTGTAGGCTCTAGGACTTGGTCAGGCTCCACGATTAATGGGCTGCTGCAGTGTACTCCCGATTTCTCATCGGAAGATTGCCGGAGATGTTTGAGCGAAATTGGATCGTATTTGCAAAGTTATGTTTCGCAGGGGTTCAGAGTGCTCGCTCCCAGCTGCAATCTTCGCTATGAACTCTATAGTTTCTACAATGAAACTCGCCTTAGGGAACTCGGGGTACCGCCGCTAGGTAATTGCTATTCTCGACTCTCAAAATCCCTAAATTCATTTTTAGATTTTTATTTTTTATTTTTTTAAATTTCATTCGTGTTGTTAGGATTAGAATTGTATCATCATATTCCCCAGTTCTGTTTTGGAGAAAATACTTAAGGTTTGTGTGTGTTGATAATGATGAGAGATGTTTCTCTGTTATTTGCCCAAGATTATATGGAATTTGAAGTCCATATACGCTGAAGAATTTGACAACTACTTTACATTCCCTTTCTTTTTTTCATTTGCTCGTGTGGATCCTTTCCTTGTCCCTGAAGTCCAGGCCTCAGGGGGACTGATTGATGAAGAACTTCTTCACCCAAAAACTTGGCCTCATATAGTCTAACTTCGTCTTTGTGCAAATGTGCAATACTCTTATTATTTGGACAGCTCATTCAGTAAAATTCCTAAATAAGAAAATTTATTTAGGAGAATGCCAAAAATTAATCAGCCGGAGTTAAATCACATAAAGTCGTAACTACTTCTTTTGATTTTGCAGGATCAAATGATAATAACAATAATACAAGACCAGAAAAGAAAGATGATAATACAACAAAAGTTATCATCATCATTGTAGTCCCAGTTGGCGTGACTCTAATATTTATTGCTTGTGCTATCATCTTCATGAGAAAAAGAATGAAGCGGAGGAGGGCTTATGAAATCACCAAGAGTAAGAATTTTTTTCTTGTTTCTTATATATGCTTGAGATATGGACTTTTCATGTAGTATGATATACCACTAATTTATTGTAAATTTAATGGGAACTGACGGCCCTTCAATTATTTCTTCTGCTTGATGAATCAGCTGCTGATGACATTAGCACTGTTGAATCCCTGCAATATGATTTTAGCAGCATTAGAGCTGCAACTGATGATTTTGACGATACTAACAAGCTGGGGCAAGGTGGATTTGGGGCTGTTTATAAGGTAATTTAGTATTCTAATTCATAAATAAGAACAAGCACAATTCTCAATTCATCTATTTTGGATTTATTTTGTTCTGAATTCAGGGAAAACTTCAATCTGGCGAACAAGTAGCAGTCAAAAGGTTGTCCAAGGATTCGGGGCAAGGCAATGTGGAATTCAAGAATGAGGTTTTGTTAGTTGCCAAACTTCAACATAGGAATCTGGTCAGGCTCTTAGGTTTCTCCATGGAAGGAACTGAGAGGGTACTGATATATGAATTCGTTCAAAATGCAAGCCTAGACCAGTTCATATTTGGTAATGTTTTGCTCTAGTTTCATCAAACATCAATACTTGGTTGTTCGTTTTTGTAAATAGTAATGGTTTGCAATTTCACTGGACATGCAGATCCAATGAAACGATCACAGTTGGACTGGGATAAACGCAACAAGATCATAGGGGGGATTGCAAAAGGAATCCTGTACTTGCACGAAGATTCTCGACTTAAGATCATTCATCGTGATCTCAAAGCCAGTAATGTTCTATTAGATGGAGATATGAATCCCAAAATCGCAGATTTTGGCATGGCAAGATTATTTAAACCAGATGAAACTCAAGGAAATACAAGCAAGATTGTTGGAACTTAGTAAGTTCAGTACTGACCATCATTCAAATTTTCTGAGCATGTATATAATATTCATGATTTCTCTCTAACTGCTAATTTTTTAATTTGCATATGCAGTGGATATATGTCACCCGAATATGCCATGCATGGACAGTTCTCCATTAAGTCAGATGTCTTTAGTTTTGGGGTGCTGGTTCTCGAAATCTTGAGCGGTCAGAGAAATACTTGTATCCAAAATGGGGAGAATGTGGAGGACCTCTTGACCCTTGTAAGTACACTGAATGTGAAATATAATGCAAATGCAATGCATCTAGCTTGTTAATATTACAGCCAAATTATCTGGAATAATATTATTGCAACTAATGGTAGCACAATCTCAGACATGGAAGAAATGGCGAGAAGGGACAGCTGCAAACATGATAGATACTGTGCTGAGGAATGAGGCGGGGTCCATACGCGATATGTTGAGATGCATGCACGTGGGATTGTTGTGTGTTCAAGAAAATGCTGCAAACAGGCCAACAATGGCTTCGGTTACTCTAATGCTCAGTAGCTCGACTATGACTCTGCAAGTACCTTCTGAGCCTGCATTTTATATGGCTAGTCAATATGGCACCGAGAAATATGATTCGAAAGAGTCAAACTCCACCGAAGCATTGAAGTTTAGAACAGGTGTATCTGAAGGCTCATCTCAAAACGATGTTTCGGTCACCGAGTTATATCCTCGTTGATTTGCAAGAATTTGTCATCCACCACGGCAGATTGTGTTTGTATTCCCGAGGTTTGTGCTTAACAGACAAATTATGCATGTAATTTTGTTCTGTTTTCTCTTTTTCACGTCTCTCTGTTTTAGAACATTCAAAAAATAAATTAAGTTGTCAAAAAAAAAAGAAAAAATTATAGAACAGAAAAAGTAATTTAAAGGCCATTACTATTCCTTGTTTATTCCATGCTTGCTAACTCATAATCGATTGCCACGCATTGGATTGATTTTGACAATTATTTCATTTCATGAAAAGTCAAATGCAACGACCTGTAGTAGCCAACAACATTCTAACAGTCAAGAATTATATTCTCTATTGGCAGCCGCCAGCGTATTCCAACAAATATTATTATTACTCATAATAAAAATTGTTGGCCAAAATTATCAGAGCTACATTCCTCTTGTTTTTTGATTCGGAAAATGTCGGAGGTGAATCCCATAGTTCCCAAATGGATAATTCTTCTTGTCAACGTGTTTTAATTTTATTTAAACTTTAAACATCCATAATTTGCTCATTTTTCATTAGATTAACGCAAATTATATATCAAATTAAAGCTCTTTTCGTGCTCTTTCATTTAAGATCCATTGTTCATATGTTTATTCAAGAATATATTTTTTCGTCCATAATAGCGTGATGTTAAACTCATAATAGCATGACAAAATATTCACGATAACATAGAAGTATACACATAATAGCATGAAAAAATATTTATAACAGCATGAAAAAATATTCATAAAACTCATAAATTTTACTCATAATAACAATAGTAGTGTTCGTTAATAGTAAGACATTATATGTTCATACTAGCATGTATATATGTTCATACTAGCATGCATATATATATATATATATATATATTCATATTAGCATGTATATATGTTCATAATAGCATGATAGCACTCTCATTTTAGCATACGAAATTTATAAGAATAGACAACGATTTTAAAGTGTTGTCTATATGATTTCCGAAAATAATTTTGAGAATTAAAATGAAAATCTTCAATTCGCGTGTCTCATTAAGAGCAAAATCGGAAAAAATTGCCCAGATTTAATTTTAGCCTCCTACTTCGCTCATTTTAGCCTCATGCATTTCTCATTTTAGCATGTGTATAAACAAAAATGGAACGATGATTTTATTGGAATGAAATGCAATACAACCTATTTGGGGACAGTGAACCCTAATGGAAATTTCATAATTACTAGTTGGGATCAGATGAGCCCTAATCGGAACGTAATAAACCCTAATTGGGAACGGTGAACCATAGTGGAAAATGTCACATCAATTTTAGCCTCCTACTTCGATCATTTTAGTCTTATGCGATTCTCATTTTAGCCTCAGAACAAAAGGGAGAATTATTAAATTACTATATTACCCCCCTCACATTCTCATTTGATCATTTTCCTATATATATATATATGTTTTTGTTTAGCCACCTCCCAGCCAAACTGGGCCATAAGCGGTGAAACATTCGTAAATAACAGCACCTACCATCGCCTCCATCTCCACTAACATCACCGCCAGCGGATTCCACAACGCCTCCGTGGGTCGTGCGGCCAATGGTGGCTCCTTCAAGTCCCGCAAGATGAAGATCCATTGACAACGGGTGCTTTTGGACTGATAGATCGACAGTATAATCAATTAGAGTTGCTTTATTATCATTGTTGTTTCCGTTTCAGCTTCCGTATTCGTCATACTAGTTGTCTTCATTGCCATCTTCTTTAGAAAGAGAAAGATGAAACAGAAACTGGAGGAAAACCTTATCGAGGGTAATGATATCTCTGTTTGGACGAATGCGTGCATTCTCGTGCGTAAAGTTGATATTAATACTAGTATTCTCCCGTACGATGCACGAAAATTATTTTATACTTTTTAAGTTTTAAGTTTAAGAACAGTTGATATGCTTACAATAGTAGTAGTGATACTTGGTATTAATATTATAGCAACATTTAAGGAATTTCCTAAAATTAGAACGAAAAAAAAAAAAAAAAAAGAGATGAACTGCGGAAGCAAAAATATACCACTAAGAGGCAAAATGAATTTTAGTTTTCCAAAAAAGAAAAAAAAGCAAAAAAAAATGAAAAAGAAAATAAAAAATTTATGCAAAGTAATTGAATGCAATGTATAATTAAATTAATTAATTTGTAATACTTAAAAAGGAATCGCGTAAATTAAATTAAACTACATACTGTTATAAATATATTTATTATATATGGACATTACATGTTCCCTACTCTAGGGTTTAGTTACTAGCCCTATATATATCTTGTAATCTCGTGTAGATCAGCACTTCAATGAATAAAATACACCGATGAATAAAATCATCTTTCTCCCCCCAATATTCTATGTTCTTCTACTTTCAGTTATTTACTTCTTGAGTATGATTTTGGAGTTCGATTTACAACACGTTATCAGCACGAATCTCTAGTTAATTGAGTGCGAATTAATATTGGAGGTATGCCATAGGAAAGAATCGTGTCTTTCCTGCGAGGTAATTTCAAAATTAAAATTATGAAATTAAATTTGATGTGAATCAAAATTTATAGCGAATGATGAGATTGCAAGACAACATGAATTAAATATTTTCATCGGTAATTAAGATTTATATGAAATTTTTGATATTGTTTTTCTCGTTATTTTCTTTTGCTGATATGATGATAGTAACGCTACTTTTGTGGAGAAATGATTACTTCATGTTATTTTCGTTTATTGATTATTTTAGATTAATTAATCATGACATATTGCTTTCGAAAAAAAATAGTGTTGCCATGATTAATATGTCAAGCCGTCGAGGGCGATCTTAATATATCAATATTATATATATTTTTTGAAGGTTTTAAAATTATTACTACATTGTAAGTTAATTGGCATGATGTGTTACGTATAATATGGGAGACATGCAACTATAAAGTGAAATCATTAGATTCATAATCTAAGAATTTTTGCTTATATATACTTTGTTAAATTATGTTAATGATTATTTTATTTTACGGTTTGATATGATCAACATTCCGACGCCTTATATTTAGATTTTGTAATCTATGCAATAGTGAAGTAATATCTCTTAAGTAGATATCTCGGCATTCATATATTTTCTTCACAAATTTACTTTTAGAAATTGACATATTCATATAAATAATTTTTTTTTGAATATATTTGGTTTATAATGGGACCATGAATTTATTTTAAAGTGTGAAAGATATAATTGAGATTAGATCAATATTGTTTTTATTTGGAGATCTTTGATCTTTGATATCATGGTACTATTTGGAGAACATATGCTCTATATGTGTTAGCACTTGCTCAAATTAATTTCTTGATATATATTGGAATTGTACTTTACTTTCTCCACTTTTAGTGAAATATTTTAAACTCTAGATTTACCTAGAGAGAAAATCATTAGTCTTTTATCATCACCAAGTAAAACAAAAGTTGAAGAAAAATATTATTTCTTCGAAATCCCTGAAGGATCATTTAATTATACAATCCCTGAAGGATCATTTAATTCGATTATTTACAATATTTATATTACTCAAAATTATATTTTTGAGTGGGAGACTAATGACTTATAAAGTGCTCCTAGAAGTTGTAGAAGTTGGATTTTATGGTACTACTTACTAATTTCAAAGTTATGAAACATAACTTAGTTGTGTCAATTTGCCAACAACAAATAAGACTAAATGGTGATGTCAATGATTACTTGAACATCATTCGATGTATTTGATGATATTTTTAAATTAATATTTATTAAATATTATATGTCCATTTGAATATTACTCCAGTTGAATTTTCAAAAGTTATCAAGGTTGTATTATAACTTTATTTAGCCAAATGATTTATGTTGCGATACATAAATAAAAATTTAAAGATCAAAAAATTTGAATTATGGCATGAATGTTCATGTCATCCTCTTTATATTAGTGTGTGAATAACAAAAGAAACATTTCTCATTTACGAATTATTTCTATCACCAGTACCAAAACGTATTTATATTAGCTTCATGAAAAAACAAAGAATATACTCCGTCATATTTAGCTTATCTAAAGTTAATAATTGGGATCAATTTATAAATTGGTACGTTGATTTTATAATTATTTATCGGCATTAGGGGGAGATATGACTGAAATAATGCCACTAAATTTTTGTTGAAAATTAATTTCACATACTACATGAACTGGAAGTTCAATATATTATTAACTACCAAATATCATAATGGAGTTATTATAATATATTTGCATTGCAAACAGTGGAAGTTCCATATATATTTAAATTATTCAGCGTCAGAAGCGAGAGAGTTCATTGGCATTAGAAGCGAAATAAATATTTGAAATGTAAAATTCGCGGAAAATAAAATTAAATATATGCAATAACTCCTAGAACCTCCTGAAGAGGATCGTCTTGAAGACGAAAATCTCAGTATATTTGCATGTGCGCTAAATAATCATAATACTGAAATTATGGAACAACCAGATTGAAATATTATGGAAAATGACAATGATCTAGTTAATATTAACATTGAAGGTACTGTATATTTTATTAATATGGGAAACTTATAGCATAAATATCATAGTTGTTGACAACATATTTGCCTCCACAATTGCTTTTATAATGATAATTTGGATCCAGAATAAAATTGATTGCCAGAAGCACTCTGAAATGAAAAGTTGCAATTGAGGCAAAGCTCAACCCATTAAACAATTATTGTCCCAGTAGGACACAGATTAACATTTCTATAAAAGAGAAATGACAAAGTGGTGAGACATACAGAGAGGTTGTAGCTCATGAGTTTACACAGAGACCCATATTCAATAAATTATATTCTCCTATTAACAATGACATTATGTTCCGCTACATAATATAAATGGCAGTAATTTTAGCATTGGATATGTAATTAATGGACGTTGTGACCGTATATTTATATGAGTCATTGAACGATAATATTCATATGAAAATCCTGATGGATTTAAAATTTACTGCATAACATCGCAACATTTATTGTGAAAAAAGTTAACTTATTCCTAAATATGAGTATTTGAATCAACAGACTTGGATAATACCAAGTATTATCTCGACCTGCAGATCGAGAATCTCCCGATGTGATTTTCTATACCAATCAACCTACTTGAGAAATATTTTTTATATTTTATTTATGAATAATTTTATTTAGCACACCAATATTTTAGTTAGATCATTTGAAGTAAATGAGTATTTATTTAAACTCAATGTTAATAAGAGGATATTTTGGAACCAGAAGTTTCTTACAATATTTTATCTTGCAAGATTATCTGGCCAGGTACCGTATTTATAAATAATTTGCCAGCAAGATTTAGTATTTTTCTACAATGAGATACTAGCATGTTAATTACTATATCCTCCATTATTTTTAAATTAAAAATATTATTTATTGAAACAAACAATGACATGACATTTGTGGACTATTGAAATGTTGGCTATATGTATGATCAGCATATTGTCATATTTGAGACTAGTTTTATTTTATTTTTTATGTGTAGCGTGACAAATGATATTATCCCCTATTGTTTATTTAAAGACAATGTATTTGTGTTGCACATATGAATATTAGGTAAGTTAAAGGTTATATGACATAACACACATTATTTTCTTTTACCCACATAAAGTCTAGAAAAGTTGTGAAATTTAAAGTTTGCTCCAATGTTTGTAGTTTTGAGGGGAGCGATATTTCAAAATAATATAGAAGATTATGTCTAGAAGGCCAGACCTTGTAGGTCTACATTATGCCCTGATGGCTAAATGGTTGTACTCTTTTTCCCTTACTAAGTTTTTTTTCCATAAGGTTTTCTTAGTGAATGTTTTTAATGAGGCAACTAATGCAACACATATAAACGTATGACATGTACTCTTTTTCTCGATTGATTTTTTTCCCATTGGGTTTTTCAGCGAAGTTTTTAACGAGGCATGAACATCATGTCGTAATGTCCAAGGGGGAGTAATATAAATATATTTATTATATATGGACATTACTTTGTTCCCTACTCTAGAGTTTAGTTTCTAGCCCTATATATATCTTGTAATCTCGTGTAGATCAACACATCAATGAATAAAATACACTGATGAATAAAATCATCTTTCTCCCCCCCAATATTCTATGTTCTTCTACTTACTATTATTTACTTCTTGAGTATGATTTTTGAGTTCGATTTACAAGACATACAATATTAATTGAAAATGAAACGTGGGGTTGAAATTATTGCAGAAGAAATTTTTTAAATTTCAAACAAAACAGAATAATAAAAACTTAATTGTGGGGAGCAAGGTTCGTTGTTTTTAGTAATTGTTAATGATGCATTAAATATAACCTTTTCATTCTGTTTTTAGAAATAGTTTATGATTGAATTACCTAATAAATAAAGTCTGCATTGAATTGAAACGTTATATTAATTACTAAGGAATGATTAAAAAAAAACTAATCAGGAGGTTAAAACACAAAAATGAAGCATTAAAACAATACTAAACAAAAGATAAATTACTAATGACATATGAATTAAAAAAATTATACATGTAGAATGACAAAATAATAAACAAATGAAATCGAATAGACAGTGCATTAAAAATATTTCAATCAATATAAAACAAATGTACTAATAATTAAATCATTAAATAGAATAATTTAAAAAAAGGCTATTGTAAGAACATTTAAGGAAAGTCCTAAGTTTAGAACGAAAAAAAAAATTATGGAAGCACAAATCGAACCTATACCACTAAGAGGCAAAATGAATTTTAATTTTCCTAAAAGAAAAAAAAAGAAGTAAAAAAATAAATCAAAAAATAAAAAAAATTAAGGAAAGCCTAAGCTCGCAGAAAAGAAAAAAAAAACGAACTGGGAAGCATCAATCGAACCTATATTAGTAACCACCGAGAGGGAAAATGAATGTTACTTTCAAGAAAGAAAAAATAAGGAAAACAAGTGAAGGAAAAAAAACACAAAAAACGAAGAAAAAAAAGTATTGGAGCCCGGAGGGTACATTTTTAAAGAGGAAAAAAAAACAAAAAAACTGAAAAAGAAAAAAAAAAACAAAAAACAAGAAACGAATTAGGAAATTAAAAGGAAAAACAAAAGGCAAGAGAAGTGATCGCAAGTTTCGATCTTGAAACTTCCAGGATTGTAGGACTGCATGCAACCACTACGCCACAATCAAGACTTCAAAAGTTTTCAACAAAAATAAATTTTACATCAAGTTTTTCACTCATAAATTGTTCACCTTGCAATTGCAATGCACAGGTGAGATATATAATAAAAAAAACTAGAGGTTATTTGTGTGGCTGCTGGGATTCGAGCCCAGGTCTCCACGGCCACAACGTGGAATTCTTACCACTAAACTACAGCCACTTTGATGAAAGGATGTGTTCAAAGAAATTATAATACAAAACTTACCAGGAGCAATAGACTTTACCATAAATTTAATACATGCTTGGATCTTAACAGAAATCAAAATGATTATTTGAACAAGTCATTTGCCCAGGCTGGGCAAAGAAATTCAATTGAAGGCCCAGATTGATTATTAATATCCGCATATTGGTTTGTAGACTTTTAGGCCCATATTTTGTCATCATGATGTAGGCAGCTTCTTCTTCTTCTTTAACAAAAGTCATGGAGTTATTCGATATCCTACAACATATGTGGGCAGTTCACACACACACACACAAATAAAAAATAAAAATTAAAAATTTGAATTTTAAGTTAAATAAATGGGACGAAATGTTAATGAAGAAGAATCAAAACGGGAACCATCCCCGATTTTTACCCAAAAACTGGTTATAATAATTAAACGTACCAGAACGTAATTATTAGAAACCAAACCATTGCCACGAAGAAAATAAAAAAGCAATAAAATAAATGACAGGTGTAGGCGTGTGGGTGAGTAAGTGTGTGACTATAACAGCACCTAAATCATCTATGACACATTAGATGTTGCATTCCCTATTGCACACTTGATTATTTTAATATTTTTTTAATTTTTTTTAATTTTAATTTCTTATACTTTAGTTCATTTTATACTTTTTAGTTGGGATTCATCATACTCAATTAGAATGCATAGAAATTAAAATTTAAATAATTTGCTATGTAACATTTTTTTACGAGAATATGAATTAAATAGAATTCCTATTTTATTTTGTTATGTACAAATAGGCGTAATTTTGTTAAATGTAATTATGTTTAAATATTATTTAATAAGTTAAAATGTGCAAAACTTAGGCGTTTGAAAAATAATTTTTACATATAGGCACATACGTCGATAATTATGTTTTAGTTATTTTTATGAAATATTCGGTATCGGCAATTTTTTTTATTGTTGTTAAAAAATTATTTTATGGGAGAAAATGACATTAGTTATGAAATATTTTAGTTTGAAAATATGATGATATATAATTTTAATCAATTTCGTATTAATTGATATTAAATTAAATGAAATAATTTTATAAAATGTAATCATGTTTAAATATTATTTAATAAGTTAAAATTTCCTAACAACTAGTTAAATTAGGCTTTTGAAAAATAAATAATTTGTACTTATCGTCACATACGTCGATGATGTTTTTTAGGTATTTTAAGAAAATATTCTTTATCGGTAAATTTTTTATTGTTGTTATAAATTTATTATATGGGTGAAATTGACATCGGTGAAATATTTTAGTTTGAAAATATGAAGATATATAATTTTGAACAATTTCATATTAATCGATATTAAATTAAATGAAATAAAACTACAAAAAATAAAAGGAATTGCGTAAAAGTCACTTTCATTGAGAATCACTCACAGGTAATTCAATCTTTTTGAAAAATGAACGGACGCTACCATTCTTCCAAAAGTCTTCGCCCGAGCTCCAGCACCGTAATCGGTGTCTGAAAATTTGGTACTCAAAACCATCGCGTCGGTTGAAACTGGTGAGATATGTTTATAATACAACTAAACTCTCTTTTTTGTCACATTCGGTTGTTTTACATTTTAGAGAAAGTATCTAAGAATTTGCTTTGATTATTCTTTATTGTGTGAAAGAAGTAGCGTGTAAATATGTCTTTCGGGAGACCGAGTCGTTCAAATGCACCTCCAAAGGCTGAACTGGCGTCAGCGGAGCGAGGAAGGGGCCAAAGAGGTGGTGTTAGAGGTTATTCCGTTTTTGTATTTTTTTTAAGTTAAAATTTGAACTATGCGTAAATTGTGATGTTTGGATCAATTTTTTAATTTATTTTTGTTCAGAATAACGTTATTTATATTTTTGAGTTAGGGAATGGTTTTATTCAGAAATAGGTATAAATGAACACTTTCATGAAATTGGTTGAAAATTTGCACTATTTGTGAAGTTGTAGTAAAGTTGGAATTCATTGATCTCCATGATAACATCGTCTCTCTAATTTTGTGTTAATTGAATCATCATAATTGCTTATTGAAATGTTCTTACTTGCATTAATGGAGCATCATAGTTTAGCAAAGACACGACGTTAAAAGTTATTCCGTTTATGTAAATTTTTGAGAAGTTTGAAAGTTGTAGCATAAGCAGATTGTGATAATGTGACAAGTTTTTTAATTTAATGTGTTGATAATGACAGTTCATTTGCTGAGGTTATGAAGTTATTTTTAATAAATTTTTGTGGTTCATTTGCTGAGGATTTGAATTTCGTTAATATATTGTTGTGCTTCATTTGTTGAGGTTATGAATTTGGTTGAAATCTGTTGTATTTATCAAGTTGTAGTATAACTGGAATTCATCGATCTTCATATTATGTCGTCTGTCTGATTTTGTTTTAATTAATTGATTTAATCAGAATTACGTATTGATATGTTCTTAGGCTTTTGTGTAATTGATTTAGGGATTGTTAGTTTAATATGATGTGAAGCCTTTAAATTTTCACCTACATATTTGAATTTTAATTGATAATATGTAGTTGTAAGTGGCCAAATATCTGTTCGTGGGTAGTTTAATGTGATTATTAACCAAGTTCGTGGCCGATTAAGTAGGAAAAAACTGTATGAATTTCGTCGTACATGTTTTGGTCACCTCATTGATGTTCCCAACATCGAATATCAAGCGCAATTTATTTTCCTATTATTGAATGCGCTTGAACTTAAATCAAAAGTAATGAATCGATTGTGCTTTTCTATTAGTGGTAGTCGATTGGAATTAGGCCCCCAGGAATTCTTTTGCATGAGCGGTTTGAAATTTAATGAAGCTAAGGATCCACCAATGTCTTCATCTATGCATACTGACATTTTTCAAGGTAGTCATAACCTGAAGGCCCAACATATTGAGGAAGCGTTTGACAACTACAACACCTTACACAGGAGTAATGGTAGCTTGGTTTTGAAATTGGCACCGCTTCATGTTGTTTACGGTTTACTATTGAATAGAGACCAATTATATATCGAAGAAGATAGATGTTGAGTACATGTATCTGGTTGATGACTTGGATAGATTCAATAATTGCCCTTGGGGGAAGGTTGCATACCAGTTCCTAGTACGTTGGAGGCATACTGCCCGCAGTAATATCGTCCGATTGAGGCATTCCTCACCCGCACTGAATGAAGTATTTGTAAACACAGACGCCCACATTTTCCTCAATTTATACATATTGGAAAATCATCTATGATCCTTGTTCAGTATTTTATTTCACTAAAAATACTACTCGCAAGTGTACGAGGTAAATGTAGCAAAACTATGGTGATCAAGATCGTATCGACAGAGACTGGCTAAGTAATGCAGCTAAGTACCTAATTTTATTGTCCTATTTTATCTAGAGAACCGAATTAAAGGTTGATTTTAATTAACTAAATACTATAAAGAAATTAAATAAGTCAAGCACGAGAAAACTGGATAAACAGAGAAAAAGACGGATCCTAGGGTGTTGTTGTTAAATGGATTTCCTGATTTTCAGATAATTATTAAACCGATTTAATTCTAAATCTTGTAGGAGAATCACTATTGTATTTACAATCTCTCTTGTGAGTATGCTATAACCGTAGATTAGACTCTAATTCTTATCTCTTGATCTTGAATTATTATCTAACTCCAGATAAAACCTCAGCTTTATTCTCCTCACGACACCTACCAATCTCTCGATCTAGCAGACTCGTGTTATGAAATCATAATCCGTTAATCTATTAACCTCTCTCGAGTGAATAACAAATTAACTACACATGTGCGAAAGCTGACCAATTCAATCACACAAGACAACATAAATCCAGGATGCATAAATAAGAAATAGAAATGAACAATAAATTACTTCAAATCATAAAATCCATCAACATTCAACAAATTTAGGATCTCAAGGAATTTAACTACTCATGTTGTATTCAAAATCCAAAAGGAAATAAATACACAAAAGTAGTCAACATGATAGTTCTAATTGAAATAAGCATAAAATAAACTTAGTCCATGATGTGCGTCTTCAATCTCTCTGTACTCTCTTATCTGTCTTTTCCACGATATCTCTGCTCTCTCTATAAGGTAAAAACTCCTGAATTTTCGTGCAAAAGAAACCTTTAAATAGTCAGGGGATTGTCCAAGTCCGAGATGGAAACGAACAGGGCCCAAAGGAAATCCGCAAAAAAGACAGAAAATTAGCATGGCCTGTGCAAGACTAGCACGGGTCGTGCTAGCTTAGCACGGACCATGCAGTCCTTCTGCAACAATCTGCCTCGATTTTTTATTTTAGCACGTGCCGTGCAATGCCAAGCACGGGTCGTGCTCACTGACTGCACTCCCGATGTGCGTGTTTTCGATATTTTTTTCGTCCTGATTGAGCCTCTACTTGAACCTTCAAGTCTTTGAGCTAGATTTCATCAACTCTAATGGTTTTTAGTCCAAAATCTTGTAGAATCACACCAAAAACTCATCTCGACCAAACAAGTGAAATCCGAGTAAAACATGGATTAAAACACATAATAGATACTAAAAATCATTTCAAAATCGACTATAGATAGGTGCAAAAACCCAGTTTATCAATCCTCGAGGGCATAGTTATTGATCATAGAACCCCAACAGTCTTCAAACTCATCTTCAGACTTAACCTCATTTATGCAATGATACCACCGCCGCTTGAATTCACTAATGCTGTTTAGGGACCTAAAATGAGAGGAAGCATTTTGGCTCATATGCCACTGACAAAGATGATGACTTGCGGATTTGAAGATGACATCAATCCCATTCATCAGTGCTTGACTTTGATCAAAAAATATCACTTGCGGCTACTTCCCGTGCATAGACTCCAAAAAAGTAGCAAACAACCATTCAAAAGAAGATATGGTCTCATTGGATAAGAAGCCCAAACCAAACATCACATTTCTCATTTGATGGTTAATTCCAACAAATAGTGTACAAATCAGACTATGCTGATTTGTCTTGTACATCGTGTCAACCGATAACACATCTCCAAAGTACTCGTAATCAATAAGAGCATGAGAGTCTCTGAAAAAAAAATCATTACTCAACCATCATCATCTAATTGCACGTTCCAATAAAAGAATGGTTCAAGATTGGATTTCTTAGCAAACATATTCACCAGTGCATTTGCATCATTATTCTTCACTTTTGTTAATTGTCTATAAAACCAATGTTATGCAGCCAGCATGCTTCATTTTCCATAAATCGACATGCTCGACTAACTCTGATGCCTACAAAATTAAGAGCCTCTACAAGTGACTTTTTTGCATGACTCAATTGATGAGCAGAACGTAACAGATAATCTTGATGGGTGCCGAGAAATTCGTGATTATGGTCCTTCACAAATTTCTATACCATCCATGGCAAATCCTTCTCTCTAAAAAATCGTATTTTAGTTTTACAATTAGTCCTAGTTATTTGTTTCTTATAGGCCGCTAATTTTCCTTTTAAGCATTTGTCGTCATGCCGACTTTCACATGAGCATTCATATTCTTTCCAACAAAGCTCATTTGTTCCAGAAAAATAATATTGGTCTCTATTCCTCACATTAAACCCACAACATCTAGCATACTCACAATATAATAAATATGCTTGATCTACACTATCGACAATATTTTCAATTTCCAATCGATTCTCAAATTCCATTAACAATGAAGAAACAGAACGTATTATTTCAACCTCACTGGTAGACTATTCCCCATCATTTTTTTCCATCGTGCTACCCTCCTCCGAGACATTAGTCTCAAGGGAAATGTTCAAGTCAAAATTCGTCTTCGACATAAATCTATACACAAGATATTTAACATAAATAATTCCAACAAATTGAATTTGAGCATTTATACACAAAGAGTCACACGTCTGAAATAAGAATAGTTCTTATTCTCAAGAATTGAACATTTAAATATCGAATAATAACTTAAATCAAGCATTCAATTTCCGCTTTCAAATTCAATATAATCAATTCATTAACATGTCTTGCTAGTAAAAACCCTTAAATATCACCTTTAAATCGAAAGCATGAAAATATAACCGTAGTGTGGTGATATAGGCCCAACTGCTAATGGGCTTATTTTTACCCAAGGCCCATTTAACTGGAGGCAACACTTGGCCCAGGAGATCAAGACCCGACCCAATACTCTAATGCCTATTTTATTGTTGTTGTTGTACTGTTTTCACATACTTCTCATTCTTGTATGTGTTCTAGATATCTCTTCATCTTCTCGGAGTGAAATCTGTGAGATCTGTGAGACTTGGGTAGTTTTTGTTCTTCTCTTGATTTCTGTATAGATTGAGGGTTTCTAGATTCACTATCTTGGTGGATCGTATTTGAGTGTAGGTTAGGGTTTGGCTAGGGTTTTTCTTCTTCTGGGTCTGTGAAGGTCCCAATAGTTAGGGCCCTTGATTGCCATTCTAATCTTGTGGTTCGTGCTTGTAATTGCTTGTAAAGATTCAGCCATTCCTTTGTGGAACGACTCTGAGCCAATCAATACAATTAACTGTGATTCTTTCTTGGGCTTAATCGGTTGTAATTAGGGATGACTTTTGAGGCAATCACTTTGATACCCAACAATGGTATCAAAGCGGGTTAAACTCACCTCTGAAGCCCCCGCAACTGAGGCCTCATCGTCGCGTTCGCATACGCGGAAGGTAGGTCGGAGTACCCTCTCCTAGGGCTCCGCTCTGGTAAAGCGGCTTGATCCTCTCTGTATTTCATTTCTAGTGCCGTCTGTGTGCGGCTATAGGTTTGGACTTCTGGTAGATTAGGGTATTTGTGATTCTTGGTCTGTGTGGTCTTTCTTCGCTGCTATCTCTGTGTTTTTTAGTTCTTTTCTCAAGAAGTCTGCCTGTGATTTGTGCTGAGTTTGGGTCTCTATTTGGTTCTTATTTCTTTGTGTGAGGTTTGTAAAACCTTTTGTCAAGTTCTTGTGAACTTAAAGAAATCGAAGATTTCTTGATACTGTGGTTGTGACTGATTGTTGACCCCGTACGCCCTCGATAAATCGAGTGATTGTGAACTGAGAAATCCTTTCAGTCTTCTACAGCTTAGTATCTTTGTGATTTACCTCTGTTTATTCTTTTCTAAATCTGTTCTTTGGTGTTCTTTCCTCTTGATCTGTGTATTCTGGTATAGTATGGCTAATAATCATGTGAGTGCCTCTTTTGGTTTGGCTGTGTTCAATGGAAATGGTGATTTTAATATTTGGCAACAGAAAATGAAATGTATTTTGATTCAATAGCATGTTTTCAAATTTATTGATTTATCCTATCTTAATGGAACCACTGACACCAAAAAGGCTGAAATGAATGAATTAGCATATTCTACTCTAATCTTGAATTTGAGTGATTCTGTGATTAGAAAGGTGGTCCCAAGTGAATCTGGAAAAACTGATTCTGCTAAAACCTTGTTGGATACTTTGAATCAAGTGTACACTGAAGTCTCTTTGCCTGGTAGAATGTTTTTACTTGATAGGTTTATTAATTTTAAGCTTGACCTAAGTAAAGACATGGATGAAAATCTGGATATGTTTAATAAACTAATTCTGGATTTGAAGCTTTGTGGTGACAAACATATTGATGATTATACCCCTTTTGTGCTGTTAAATTCCATTCCTGAAGAGTTTAATGATGTTAAATCTGCTATTAAGTATGGCAGAGATGATTTGTCTCTTGATATTGTGATAAATGCTCTTAAGGGTAAAGAAATGGATTTGAAACAAGGGGGAAATAATTCTGGGCAAAAGGCTATGTTTGTCAAGGGCAAAGGAAAAGAAAAAGGCAAATCTGAGGGTAAAAATAAGAAGAAAAAGAAGGAAAAGGAAAATGAGAAAGAAAAATCTAAGACTAAAAGCAATAAGAAGTCTAGGAAGTGTTACAGGTGTAAAAAAACGGGTCATTATGCTAAAGAATGTAAAAATCCATATAAGCCTAGAGAAAATGCTGAGGGTAGTGCAAATAATGCTACTGAGGGCAATATGGGTGAGTGTTATATGGTGCATAATGGCTGCTGTGTGCAAACTTCTGTGAACTCTGTAACTAGTTCCCTGGAAACAAATCAATGGATTTTAGACTCTGGATGTTGATAAACTGAGATTTTACACTTATTTTCATACACGTTAGTGTTGAGTTTGTGTTGATTTGGGCGTGTTTTATCTCAGTTTATTTATGTTTTCATATATTTGGAAGTTTGGTATTACTCGTTGGTATTTTGCAGAAATTGTCCTTAAAAGGTGGTATGTGGAAACAAAGCTCGAAGTCTTGGACTTATATGAAGAATAGACGAGGAAATGGGACGAAATAAAGCTGGAAAAAGAGCCAAGCTCGCGAGCTGACGTGGTAGTTGATTCGCGACCCGGTCGCGAGTCCACGTGGCGATCGCGAATCGAATAGAAGGGCGAGACACTGTTTGATCGCTACAGAGAAGGGGGTGAGAAGAAGGAAATTCACGACTTGGTCGTGAATATTTGACTCGGTCGTGAATTTGGTGCCACGTGGTGCCACGTGGGGTAGCGAGTGGAGTAGCGACCGTTGTGTTCGGTAGCGAGATCGCGAATATCAGAGGCGGTGGCAGCTTTTGTTTCCTATTCAGTGTCAAATTCTTACTAAGTATTTAAGGGTTTGAACACACGATTTTTGCAGAGACTTAACCCTACCATAAGCTTTGGAGCACGGAGAAGAGACGATTGAAGACCATCGTGAAGAACAAGCTCTGAGGATTCGAGTTTTACGAGATTAGAGGCAGAATTGACTTCCGGGTTTTATTAGATTTTTATTCTCATTTTACTATGGATTTTCGGATTAGTTTTTGTGTTGTTTATTTGACTATGGGCAACTAAACCCTAGTATTCTAGGGTTGAGTATGATTCAGTTATGAACCCTTTTATTTAATTCAATCATGGTGTCTATGGTTTTTATCATGCTTTAATTATTCTTGCTTTTATTGTGTATTGATTAACTGGCCATTAATTGATACAATTTAATGTGTTAATCCATAATTCGAGAGATGAGTTTTAACACGAGATTTGGAATAATTAACTCGGTGATTAATAACACTCGAGAGAGTTGAGATTTTTGAGAGAGCTTTTAACCTTGTGATCATTTAGGAGTTGCATGTTAGGTAATGAACGGAGACGTTATCAGTTAATGTGCAATCAACGTTTGCATTGCTCTGAGAAGAGATTGTGGATATATTTGTGGTTGCTCTAGTATGATTTGAATTGGAATTTTGGCATGAGATTGAGTTAGATAATTGGTGGATTAATTGTTGATTAATCAATCCTAGGATACGTTTGTTCTTCTGATTTATTCATTTGTTAATTTACTTGTTTCTTTTCTTGTGGTGGTTCATTTGATTTTATTGTTTAATTTAGTTAATTTCACACTCATTAAGTTATTTAGTCTAGATAACAGCCGTAGGATAAATAGAATAACTAGTGGTTGATATTGAGTCTCCGTGGATCGACCTTGTTCACTGCTATATTATTAGCTTTCCTGTACACTTGCAGTTAGGTTAAGAAATTACCGAACAAGTTGTTGGCGCCGTTGCCGGGGACTCAATTTATTTGATTGCTATTATTCGATTTTATTTTATATTGTTAATCTAGACATTGTTTTTATTTATTTGTTTTGAGTTTTCTTGTTTTCTGTCACTTCGTAGGTGGTGTATGAGCACACGATCGAAAGGAGAAGCACTTCTTCCTTTTGATCCTGAGATCGAAGCCACTGCTCGTCGTTAGAACGCAAGAAAGAAAAAAGGAAAGATGGCGGATCACCAAGCAGCCCCTGTCACGGCTGAGCAGATGCGTCAGATGCAACAACAACTCGCGGAAATATAACAGAGATTCCAAGAACAAGAGGAAGCTCGAGCAGCTGTTCATGCGCCTATAAATCAGATGTTCACACCAGTGTTGAACCATGGTCAAGTTCCAGGTCTCGGGATCAATGCAAATAATTTTGAACTGAAGTCGGGCTTGATAGGGATGGTCCAACAGCACCAGTATGGGGGGCACAAGACAGAGAACCCGAATGCGCACCTTCAACAATTCCTGGAGATTTGCAGCACCATAAAGATGAATGGGGTGTCGGATGACTCTATCCGACTTTGCATATTTTCGTTCTCGCTAAGAGATGCTGCCAAGGATTGGTACCATTCACTGGATCTTAGCACAGTCGACACCTGGGAGGCTCTAGCACACAAATTTCTTCATAAGTTTTTCCCTCCCGGTTTGACTTTGAAACTGAAAGGCGAGATCACCCAGTTTCGCCAATATGATGAGGAGAATCTGTATGAAGCTTGGGAACGATTTCGAGAGTTGCTTAGGAAGTGTCCTAATCATGGGTTTGGGATAGATCATCAAGTGTGCATCTTCTACAACGGATGCGACACAGAAGTAAAGAGGCTTCTGGATGCCTCGGCCGGTGGATCCTTACTTAATAAGGGACATGATCAAGCTGTATCGATCATTGAGGACATGGCCACAAACAGTTATCAGTGGACAAATGATCGCCAAGTGAAGATCATGAAGAGAACGACAGCTGTGGAAGACACTGATCCCATTGCCAAGCTGGCCGCCCAGCTATCGACGTTGAATGCTACCATCAACAGTCGATTGGACTCCTTGACTCGCACAAATGCCGAGCCTCCTGTGGGCAATACTATAGAAGATGTGAATTACGTGGATCGGCGTGGCTATGGGAACAACAATTACCGAGGTGGAAATCAATTCTACCAAGGTAATCGTTCCAACCTTTCTTATGGAAATCCCAATGCCACACTGCAGTCCCCACCCGGATTTTCGGTAACTAATGGAGTGATAGATGAAGAAAAGAAGCCAAAGCTAGATGAGCTTTTGATGGCTTTCATGGGCAAGACAGAAAAGTATATGGGCGAGTCTCAGAATAGAGTGGAGAAGCTAGAGAATGCCGTTGGAGCCATGGGTACACAAATGAAGATGTTCGAGAAGCAGTTGGGACAGTTGGCTACAGTGGTGGGAAATCAGCACCAGCCGGGTCAATTTCCTAGCAACACTACTGTGAATCCAAAAGAGCAATGCAAGGCCATTCAGCTACGGAGTGGGACTTCATATGAAGGACCGAAAAATCCAAGGGTTGCACCTACTCATGATGATGAAAATGGACAGATAGAGGATCGCCCGGATTCGAGCACTGATGGGTCCACAAAGACGCCGAAATCGGCACCACCCGCGCCGCAGCCGGTACCCGCTCCTGCGTCGTCTACAGTTCCTCTCCCATATCCACAACGGTTCCAGAAGAAAAAACTCGATGAACATTTCTCCAAGTTCTTGGAGATTTTCTGAAAGGTACATATCAACATACTTTTGGTAGAGGCTTTACAGCAGATGCCGAGCTATGCCAAGTTCCTCAAGGATGTTATCTCGAAAAAGAGAAAGTTTGGAGATTATGCCACTGTGAATTTATCTGAATATTGCAGTGCTCTTATTCAGAAAAAGCTTCCAGCCAAAATCAAAGATCCGGGAAGTTTCACTATCTCTGTTACCATTGGCGGTGATCATACTGGGAAGGCTCTTTTTGATTTGGGAGCCAGTATCAACCTCATGCCCTTATCGTTCTTCCAAAAGCTCAATATTGGGAAGATCAAGCCCACTACCATATGTCTTCAGATGGCCGATAGATCTGTGACACATCCGCGGGGGATTGTTGAGGATGTGTTGGTGAAAGTCAACGAGTTCATTTTCCCCGTTGACTTCGTGGTGCTAGATATGGAGGCCGACTCCGAGGTCTCACTCATTTTTGGGCGCCCGTTTCTAAACACGGGAAAGGCATTGATCGATGTGGCAAAAGGAGAATTAACACTTCGTGTCAATGACGAAAGTGTTACTTTTTCTCTTTTCAAAGCTATGCAATTCCATGACAACGAAGATGCCCAACAAATTGAAGATTGCAAAGTACTTCGAGTGGTGGCTTCATGCTTTGACATGGATCGTTTCATGGAGCCGAGGGAGCCGTTGGAACATGCCTTGTTCCATTCTTTTTTTAATTCCAATGAATTTATACTTGATGATTTGGATTTATTTGATGTTATTGCCGAGTTGAATTCATTGCAGGAAATTCCAAGGCGAGGCTTCAAGTTCCTTCCCTTAAGGGATGACAAAGAGCAAGCTAAAGATGGAGAGGCGGCTGTGCCAAAGAAGTTGGAATTGAAGCCGTTGCCTGCCCATCTCAAATATGCTTTTCTAGGTGAAAACGAGACTAAACCGGTAATCGTTTCTACCTATCTTTCTGACACTCAGTTAGATAGCCTATTGCGTGTGTTAAGAAAGTATCAAAGTGCTATAGGTTGGTCTATTTCTCATTTGAAAGGGATTAGCCCGTCTATATGCATGCATAGGATTTTACTTGAGAGTGATTATAAGCCCCGTGTACAAAATCAACGTAGGTTGAATCCGATTATGCAAGAGGTAGTTAGAAAAGAAGTACTTAAATTGCTTGATGCCGGTATTATTTTTGTGATTTCTGATAGTGAGTGGGTTAGTCCCACTCAAGTTGTGGCTAAGAAGAGGGGCATGACTGTAGTTGAGGGTGAAGGGAAAGAAATGATTGCGACTCGTATGGTTACTGGTTGGCGTGTGTGCATTGATTATCGTATGTTGAATGCTGCTACTAGGAAGGACCATTTTCCTCTTCCCTTCATTGACCAGATGTTAGATAGATTAGCCGGATATGGGTATTATTGTTTTCTTGATGGCTATTCTGGATATAACCAAATCATGATTGCTCCTGAGGATCAAGAAAAGACTGCCTTTACATGTCCATATGGTATTTTTGCTTATCGCTATATGTCTTTTGGATTATGTAATGCGCCTGCTACTTTTCAGAGATGCATGATGGCTATTTTCCATGGGTTGATTGAGAATATTATGGAAGTCTTTATGGACGATTTTTTTGTGTATGGAAATTCGTTTGATAACTGTTTATCCAATCTAACCCAAGTGTTGCAGCGATGTGAGGATACCAACCTAGTTTTAAACTGGGAAAAGTGTCATTTTATGGTACGAGATGGTATAGTGTTGGGACACAAAGTGTCTGCTGCAGGTTTGGAGGTCGATCGTGCCAAGATCGTTGCTATTGAAAAGTTGCCGCCTCCAACCAATGAGAAATCTGTGAGAAGTTTTCTTAGGCATGCCGGTTTCTACCGGCGTTTTATTCGGGATTTTTCTAAAATAGCTAAGCCACTTAGCCATTTATTAGAAAAATCAGTTGCATTTGACTTCTCTGATGAGTGTTTACAGGCCTTCGAGACTTTAAAGAAGGCGTTGGTGAGTGCACCCATTTTGATCACTTCGGATTGGTCACAGCCGTTCGAGATCATGTGCGATGCGAGTGATGTGGCTGTAGGCGGAGCTTTGGGCCAGAAACGAGACAAATTGTTTCGTGTGATTTACTATGCCAGTCGTACTTTAGACTCGGCAGAAGTCAATTACACGACCACCGAGAAAGAGCTTTTAGCCGTTGTTTATTCTTTTGATAAATTTCGTGCTTATTTAATTGGTGCCAAAACAATTGTCTATACAGATCATGCTGCGCTTAGATATTTATTTGATAAAAAGGATGCCAAACCTCGCCTGATCCGTTGGATTTTGTTGCTGTAGGAATTTGATCTCGAGATTCGAGACCGAAAGGGTTGCGAGAATGTGGTTGCGGACCACCTATCTCGTTTAGAGCATCCCGTAGATGGCGAAGAGGCTCACGTGCCAATAAATGATAAATTTCCTGATGAGCAGCTGTTAGTGGTAAATTCTCAAACTCCTTGGTTTGCTGATTTTGTTAACTTTCTTGCTGCAGGTATGCCGCTACCGGATTTGTCTTCACATCCGAAAAAGAAATTTTTCCATGATGTGAAGTTTTATATGTGGGATGATCCATACTTGTATCGGAGATGCTCGGATACTGTTATTCACCGTTGCGTGCCTCAAGAAGAGTGGAGGCCCATTTATTTGCAGTGCCATGATTCACCGAGCGGTGGCCATTTCTCAGCCAACCGCACCACCTTCAAGATCCTGCAATATGGCTTTTATTGGCCATCTTTGTTCAAAGATTGCCATGAGTTCACCCGGGAGTATGACAAATGCCAAAGAATGGGGGGGCTTTCCAAGAGGAATGAGATGCCTCTCACGAACATCATTGAGGTGGAACTTTTTGATGTGTAGGGAATTGACTTCATGGGCCCATTCCCTGTTTCTTCTAGCGGTTTTCAGTACATTCTACTAGCCGTGGATTATGTGTCGAGGTGGGTCGAAGCCATTCCAACAGTTACGAATGACTCTCGAGTTGTCATAAGCTTTTTGAAGAAATTGTTCTCTCGTTTTGGGACACCAAGAGCTTTACTAAGTGATGGGGGAACACATTTTTGCAACAAGCCATTGGAATCATTGTTGGCGAAATACGGGATCAAGCACAAGGTCACCACGCCGTATCACCCACAAGCAAATGGACAAGCTGAATTGGCCAATCGGGAGATCAGGCAAATTCTTGACAAAACGGTGAACACCAATAGGAAGGATTGGGCTTTATTGCTGGATGATGCATTATGGGCATATCGGACTGCTTACAAGACGCCTCTAGGAATGTCTCCATATCAGTTGCTCTTCGGGAAGGCGTGTCACTTGCCGGTGGAGTTGGAGCATAAGTCCTTTTGGGCAGTCAAGCAGTTGAACCTCGATTTCAAAGCTGCGGGGGATAAACGAGTGCTCCAGCTCAATGAACTTGATGAATTCCGGACGGAGGCCTTCGAGAATTCGATGCTCTACAAATTGCGCACCAAGGCATTCCACGATCGGATGATTGTTCAAAGGGAGTTATTACCTGGTGATAATGTTTTGTTGTTTAACTCTCGTTTGAAGTTGTTTCCAGGTAAGCTGCGGTCAAAGTGGTCGGGTCCATTTGTGATCAAAAAGGTTCTTCCCAGTGGAGTAGTACAACTGTTGTCAAGAACGGGGGAGCTTTTCACTGTGAATGCTCATCGAGTGAAGAAGTATTACAGTCCAGAGCAGCGCCATGAGATCTCCAGCATTAAATTGTTGGAGCCTTGAGCTTGAAAAGGTCGTCTGGCTGTCGACGTTAAATGCAGCGCTTGTTGGGAGGCAACCCAACAGTTTTCTCTTGTTTTTGTTTTGTTTTGTTTTCTTTGTTTTTGTGTGTCTTTGTCTTTTTGCTGAGTTATGCAGGTAAGAACCACGAAGTGGGTATACAAAGAATAAAGCTACCCAAATAACCTTTAATGTGTGAATTTCTTCACACGTTAGGCATACGCAAAGAAAGTTGCGATTGGGGTTTGTTAACCTTTATTTGGATGCTTTATTACTAGTATATCACGTCCGTGGTCTGAGTTCAAAAAGTACAGCACGAGAAAAAAAAAAATCAGGTACACCAGTGAAACACTCGCGATCCGAGTCGCGAGTGGGCACTCGCGAGAGCGCTCGCGAATCACCCCAGCCGTGATCCTGTCAAGTCGCGACTGTGGGGGGGTATACCAGTGAAAAATTTGCGACCCGGTCGCGAATCTTCAAACCGGTCGCGACTCCACGTGGACGCCCAATGCTGACTCGATGCTGACTGGGTCGCGAATTTTCCACAGGCTACTGAAGAAAATTCGCGACCCCAGTAGCGGTCGCGAGCGAAGTCGCGAATTTCGTGCTAACGTGGCGACGCGAATTTTTGGTTTTTTATTCCTCTTCTCTCTCTTTTCTTCACTCTCCTCACACACTCTTCACACACACACGTACACACTCCAATTTCTTCTTCAAATCCGGCATCTAAGGTATGATTTCTTCACGTTAAACCTGAGTTTTTCATTTACCCATCATATGTATGTGTGAATTTCACTTAATTGGTGCCAAATCCATGGTTCAATTGTCAAATCCATGTTTAGGGTTTATGAGGTGAAATTTCGGGGGTTTTGATGTATTCTTTGATTTAATTCGAAATTGATGATGCATGTTTCCCACATTGTTGCAATTTTATGAGTTCATTAAGTTGCATGCATATTTAGCTTCATTTTTTTGAGTTTTGATGTTTCTTGGGATATATATATGTTTTGGAATTCATCCAACAAGCATGCACCTATTGTTCGTTCACTTTTGATCATAAATAGTGATTGAACTTGTTAACTTGATGTTGGTATATGTGTGGAATTATGGATAATAAGAGAATTGGTTCAATTGCTTTCAACATGCCTTCATTGTCCATGAGATGGGTTGAATATATGTTGTGAGGTTGTTGTGTGTTGAAGGAGAATTTGCTTTGGTGTGGTGGTGGTTTACACTTCTACGTTGACTATGGGGGATAATATAGTCCAAACTTGCTCCTAAGCAAGTTTGGGGGAGCCATGCTCGTCTTGTGATGTTTATTTACATCGTATGGTTGTGATTGGAAATTCTTTTGCAGATATCCCAATGGTTCACGAACGTCGCCAACGGGTCATTATTTCCTCCTCGTCCTCTGAAGATGAAGGACGCGGTTATGAAGAAAATCCAGAGGGCGAGGAGTACCACTCAGAAGAGGAGGAGTCTGAGGCCGGGTCCCAGTCTGAAGAGGACGGCCAGTCGAATGAGCAAGAGGATGAATATAACAGTGCAGAAGACGAGGACTATGAACCAGGGTCTGAGGAGGATGATGTTGTGGAGGAGTTAGAGCCCGAACTAGCCGATGATGATGAGGAAGGGATGGAACCCCTATACCATCCACATAGGTATGGGATCTGCCTACGAACGGATGAGCAGCAGCGAGCCTGGGCCTGTCTTGCCACGATGAATATTTACCCTACCCGGTATCCTTGTGCCGCGACCACTATGGCTCTGGGTATCCATGACGAAGTCTGGGGCCTCATCAACCGAGTCGGGTGGAATCACGCCTTGGCTGGTGGATGGTCGACATATCCCATCCTTGTGTATGAGTTCTTGAGTACCTTGGAGGTACAGGCATCCACAATGCGCGGCCCAAACACGATGACATTTCAGTTAGGCGGGGTCTCGCGCATCCTTACAGCTGCTGAAGTCAACAACATTTTTAATGTGCCGCAAGGTAGCATTTTCAATAACTTCCCGGTTACAGCTAAGGCGTTTTGGCGACAGCTTCAGACGGAGATGACTCGCTTTGATCACCAGAGAGTCAAAGCGTCCATGATGCCAAACCCCGTCTTCAGGTATCTTCAGAAGATCTTCTCATCAACCGTCTTAGCACGCCATGAGACATCCGGCATGCGCGCACCCGAAGTACTGTTTTTCTACTGCATGTTAAGTGCCAACAACCTCAACTTTGCCGCATTCCTGATGCAACAGCTCAAGAGGCAATCCACTCAGGCTACCGACGCCATTGAGATTGGTGGGATGATTACGCCTATAGCCGCACATTTTGGCATTCCGCTGAACCGCTATGGGCCACTCCCTGAGACTCGCCTCATTGATTTGACCGCCTTGAGAAATTCTCGGATGCTGGCTACTCTCACGGATCGGGTTCTGTTGCACTTACGCGGTTCTCAATGTTTTTCGTTGCCCAATAGGCCACTCACTACAGTGTCGGATCTTACTGACACTCGAAACTGGTTGATGAATTCACCGGCCCATCGGCAAGTGATTGCTGGAGTTGAAAATGAGGGCCGAACCAACTTTGAAGTCTTTGAGGCTCAAGGGCATGCTCAGAGGGGAGAGTCGTCTGCTCAAGCTGAACGTCGGGGCCACACACGGACAAGGGATGAGAGGAGCGAAGATCAATGGGACTCTCTCACCCAAATGATGGCCAACATGAACACGGCCATTGGTTCCATGAACAACGCCGTTGGCACCTTGACCACAAACTACGGTGCTATGAATGTTGCCTTCCAGACGTTACAGACAGATGTGCATGCTATGAGAGGAGAGGTACATGAGATTAGAGATGCGGTTAGGGGCCTGCAATCGGCACCCGGCTACTACCCTAGCCCATTCTATGGTGCTGGCCCGTCTGGGCCATCCCAGCACCATGAGCCCTCGTCTTCCGGCCGCTCCCAGTCTCAGTCTCAGCAGAGGCAGATGCCACCACACATGTATCCGTACATGCCCTTCGGATACCCGCCATACCGACCACCTCCATCCTGATTTGCTGTGAGTGGTTCAGCCACCTTTTCGTCTTTCTTCAAACTTATTTTCACTTCTAGTGTTAAATAAGTTTGGGGGGATGTGCGCTCAAGGTGTCTTAACCTGTTTTAATTCTTACTTGCTTTCTTAGTTTTTCTTCTTTTTAGTTGTTTAGTTGTTTAGTTTGTTTGAGTCTTTAAAGCCTGGGAATTTTTTTTTTTTTTATGTTCTACTCTAGTCTTGTTTTGAGTAAGGAACTTGATTGATCCATGCTTATGTTATGTGATTTGGTGATGATGATTGATAGAGATGGGGATATGTATGTCTTAATTTGCTCAAGCTTGGATATGATCACATGTGTATTGTTGAACTTGATGAGCATGCTTGAGACCAATGTTTAGCCGTGAGTTTTTGAGCCAAGGGTGTTATACCTATTGTTTTATTGATGTGTGTTGGTCGGCATGTGTTGATGTCACTAGAACTTGCATGATTCCCTACTTGTCTTTTGAATATGTTTGGCAATGAAGAAATGATTTTAGGCCGTCTTTTCTCGAGCCATTTACCCAAACACGGTCCCTAATATACATATTCCTTTTGTGAGCCCCGTTGAGCCTAATGGCCTTTTTGTTGAAATCCCGTTTGTTATGGTTGAACATTTTTATGAGAGGATTGGAAAGGGGAGAAATAGGGTGTGTATTGATGGACTTTGCAAGTTGGTGGAATGGGTTTGAGTGTGATTAATGATTTGATATCCCAAAAGAAAAAGGAAAGAAAGAAACAATACATATATACAAAAAAAATATACGGGATGTCAATGATATGAAAAGAAATGAGAAGACTCAAAGAGTCGAGAAATTTTTTTTTGTGGTTATGTGGGGAATTTTGAATTAGACAAAGTCTAAATTGTTGTTTTGTGTTGAAGAAGGGTGTTTAGATTGAATGGTGGAGTTGAGTTGAGAAGCTGTGAATCTCGGTGATTTTCACAGAGTTTTAAGTCACTTTAGCCATATATTTCCGACCCTAACCCGAAGCCTACATTACAACCTAATTAAAGACCTATTTGATCTTTGATTCCGGCATAGTTTCGATTGATGAGTTGGGAAGAAATGCAAGCTTATGGTTGATGTTTTCACGTGTTCGATGTTCGATGAGTGCTTACCTTTATATACATTGTGTGAGATTTGAGCGAAATACACACACGTGAGAAGAACATTGGTTTTATGTGTGTTTGTGGAGTTTCAGTAATGTATGTGGGTGATTTGAAGGACTTGTGTGAGTCGAGCATGCTAATCCGTTATTTCTTGATGTTGTTGTTGCTAAATTGTGAAGTTTATGCATGAGATGGCTTGTTCCTTGGTTTTGAGTCTTGTTCTTTGTTTGAGGACAAACAAACTTCTAAGTTTGGGGGAGTTGATAAACTGAGATTTTACACTTATTTTCATACACGTTAGTGTTGAGTTTATGTTGATTTGGGCGTGTTTTATCTCAGTTTATTTGTATTTTCGTATATTTGGAAGTTTAGTATTACTCGTTGGTATTTTGCAGAAATTGTCCTTAAAAGGTGGTATGTGGAAACAAAGCTCGAAGTCTTGGACTTATATGAAGAATAGACGAGGAAACGGGACGAAATAAAGCTGGAAAAAGAGCCAAGCTCGTGAGCTGACGTGGTAGTTGATTCGCGACCCGGTCACGAGTCCATGTGGCGGTCGCGAATCGAATAGAAGGGTGAGACACTGTTTGATCGCTACAGAGAAGGGGGTGAGAAGAAGGAAATTCGCGACTCGGTCGCGAATATTTGACTCGGTCGCGAATTTGGTGCCACGTGGTGCCACGTGGGGTAGCGAGTGGAGTAGCGACCGTTGTGTTCGGTAGCGAGCTCGCGAATATCAGAGGCGGTGGCAGCTTTTGTTTCCTATTCAGTGTCGAATTCTTACTAAGTATTTAAGGGTTTGAACACACGATTTTTGCAGAGACTTAACCCTACCATAAGCTTTGGAGCACGGAGAAGAGACGATTGAAGACCATCGTGAAGAACAAGCTCTGAGGATTCGAGTTTTACGAGATTAGAGGCAGAATTGACTTCCGGGTTTTATTAGATTTTTATTCTCGTTTTACTATGGATTTTCGGATTAGTTTTTGTGTTGTTTATTTGACTATGGGCAACTAAACCCTAGTATTCTAGGGTTGAGTATGATTCAGTTATGAACCCTTTTATTTAATTCAATCATGGTGTCTATGGTTTTTATCATGCTTTAATTATTCTTGCTTTTATTGTGTATTGATTAACTGGCCATTAATTGATACAATTTAATGTGTTAATCCATAATTCGAGAGATGAGTTTTAACACGAGATTTGGAATAATTAACTCGGTGATTAATAACACTCCAGAGAGTTGAGATTTTTGAGAGAGCTTTTAACCTTGTGATCATTTAGGAGTTGCATGTTAGGTAATGAACGGAGACATTATCAGTTAATGTGCAATCAACGTTTGCATTGCTCTGAGAAGAGATTGTGGATATATTTGTGGTTGCTCTAGCATGATTTGAATTGGAATTTTGGCATGAGATTGAGTTAGATAATTGGTGGATTAATTGTTGATTAATCAATCCTAGGATACGTTTGTTCTTCTGATTTATTCATTTGTTAATTTACTTGTTTCTTTTCTTGTGGTGGTTCATTTGATTTTATTATTTAATTTAGTTAATTTCACACTCATTAAGTTATTTAGTCTAGATAACAGCCGTAGGATAAATAGAATAACTAGTGGTTGATATTGAGTCTCCGTGGATCGACCTTGTTCACTGCTATATTATTAGCTTTCCTGTACACTTGCAGTTAGGTTAAGAAATTACCGAATAGATGTTCTATTCACATTTCTCCAAATAAACACCTATTTTCTTCTTATAAACCTGTGCAAAATTCATATCTTATGGCTGATGACATGAAAAGAGAAGTTCTGGGAATTGGAAATATATGTTTAAAGTTTTCTGAGAATTGTACTTATGTGTTAAAAAATGTGAGGCATGTTCCTAGGGTAGGTCACAACTTGATGTCATATGGTGCTCTTGAAAGAGATGGGTTAACTGGTATTTGGGGTAATGGTGTGATGTTAATCATGGAAAACTCCAATGTTTTATTTTCTGCACACAAATTGAGTGATTTATATGTGTGCAACACTGTCTCTTTATCTTCTGCAAACACTGTCAAACATGATAACACTGTGTTGTGGCACAATAGACTAGGACACATCTCTGAAAAGGGTTTGAAACTTTTGTCTCAAAATGGCTATTTACAATCTGATGTAATTTCTACATTACCATTCTGTGATACATGTGTTCTTGGAAAACAACATAAACTTCAATTTCCTTTGAGCCCTCCCTCATATGTGCCTAAAAGCAAACATGTACTAGAGTATGTGCATGCTGATGTATGGGGACCTGCTAGTATTCCTACCCATGGTGGGAAAAGGTTTTTCTTGTCTGTAATAGATGATTATTCTAGAAAAGTTTGGGTGTTTTTGATGATTAATAAATCTGAAGTTTTTGATAAGTTTAAAAATTGGAAAACTTTCATTGAAACCCAAACTAACCAGAAAATCAAAACCATAAGAACTGACAATGGTCTTGAATTTTGCAATGTCCAATTTGATCAGTTATGTGCTAATCAAGGGATTAAGAGACATAAAATTGTTCCCTACACACCCCAACAAAATGGGGTGGCTGAAAGAATGAATAGGACTCTTCTAGACAAAGTTAGAAGTATGAAAACTATGTCTGGCTTGTCTAAGAAATTTTGGGGTGAAGCTTTGTGTACAGCTGCCTATCTTGTGAATAAATCCCCATCTGTCCCTCTTAATGGCAAGTGTCCTGAATCTGTGTTTCTTAATAAGCCTGTGGATCTTTCTAATTTGAGAGTGTTTGGATACTCTGTCTTTATGCATTAGAGAACTGATAAATTAGAACCAAGAGCTAGAAAATGTGTGTTCTTGGGGTATCCTGAAGGAGTTAAAGGCCATAGATTGTGGGTAAGAGATGAACCTGGATTCAAAACTGCAATTAGTAGAGATGTTATCTTCAATGAGTTTGAATTTCCATGTTTATCTTCTGCTTCTAATGTGAACAAACCCCTTTTAAATTCTGAGTCTAATGATGTTTTGTTTGAGGTGGAGTCTCAGTCTGTAGTCACTCAACATGTTCCTTTACCTGCTGTGATGAATGAATCTGTTGAAACTGAACATGAGCATGCAAACCAAAATGAACAAATGCATGAAGAAACTGAGCATGAGTCTGCTTCTGAATCTGATGAGCATACCACTGAAACTGATAATGATGACTTGAGAAATTATCAGCTAACTAGAGATAGGGGAAAAAGAAACATTGTCAAGCCTGTTAGATTTGTAGGTCATTCTGACTCTTGCATGTTTAATTATGCTTTCAATGTCCATGAATCTCTAGTTAGTGATGAACCTAAGACTGTTAAACAAGCTTTAAAGTCTGATAAGGCTAATGAATGGCTAGGTGCTATGAAAAATGAAATGAGGTCTCTCAAAGTCAACAACACTTGGATTTTAGTTCCTAAACCTACTGGTTGCTCTGTGGTTGATTGTAAGTGGTTGTTTAAAGTAAAACATGAGCTTAAATCTGTTAGATACAAAGCCAGACTTGTTGCAAAAGGTTTTACTCAAAAAGAAGGTGTAGATTATGCTGAAATTTTTGCTCCTGTTGTTAAATTTACTATTGTTCGCATGATGCTTGCTCTTGTAGCTCATTTTAACTGGGAAATGAAGCAAATGGATGTAACTACAGCTTTCTTAAATGGTGAATTGGACAAGACTATTTACATGTCTCAACCTGAGGGTTTTGTTGATGCTTCTAAACCTGATTATGTGTGCTTGTTGAAAAAGTAATTATATGGTTTGAAGCAATCTCCTAGACAATGGAACATTAAGTTTGATCAATGTATGAAGTCTCTAAAATTTGTAAGGAGTAAGTTTGATCATTGTCTGTACTATAAGGATATTGATTCTGTAGTACCTATGTTCCTATTGCTCTATGTTGATGACATGTTAATAATCAGTCCTTGTGCTAAGTCTGTTGCTCATGTTCAAGGTTGTCTTAGTGAAAATTTTGAAATGAAAGACTTAGGAGATGCTAAGAAGATCATAGGGATGAACATTGTAAGAGATAGAAAAGCATGCACTCTTGTTTTGAATCAAACTTCCTATGTTGAAAAGATTCTTGAGAAGTTTTCTATGTCTTCTGCTAAAGCTGTTAATGTTCCTCTTGCATCTCACTTTGTGTTAAGTAAGAATCAGTGCCCTAACACTGACTCTGAAATGCTTGCTATGAAGAAAATACCTTACTCTAATGCAATTGGATCTGTAATGTATTTGATGGTGAGTACCAGACCTGACATTGCCTATGCAGTTAGCTGCTTGAGTAAGTACATGTCTAATCCAAGTAAACCACACTGGGAGGCAGTGAAATGGCTTCTCAGGTACTTGTTGTCCACTGCTAAGATAGGTATTAGTTTTCATAAGCATGAAAAAGGTGTTACCCTATGTGGTTATGTAGATTCCAATTATGCTGCTGATAGGGACAATAGGAAGTCAAATATTTCTTATGTGTTTACTCTTTGTGGTGCATGCATAAGTTGGAAGTCCCAACTTCAGCATGTGGTTGCTCTTTCTACTACTGAGTCTGAGTATGTGGCTATTACTGAAGCTATTAAGGAAGCAATTTGGCTAAAAGGTGTTCTATCTGAAATTGGTTACTTAAAAGATAAAGTTACTGTTTTTTCAGATAGTCAATATGCTATCCAATTGTGTAAAAACCCTGTGTTTCATGATAGAACCAAACATATAGATGTTAGGTTTCACTTCATTAGAGATGTAGTTGAAAAGGAGCATGTGTTACTTGAAAAAATTCCTACTGAATATAACCCAGCTGATATGGGAACCAAGTGTCTACCTGTTGAAAAGCATGTGTCTTGCATGCGCATTCTTCATATAGATAATGGTTAAATGCTCATTCTTGTGTGATGTCTGCATGTTTTGTGATTGCTTGTATGTGTATGTGTATGTTCCTATTCTATTGCTGTGTGTATAATAGATGGTGGCTGGTTACTTTCCCTTGGTGCAAGCTCCGTAGCTTGCTGGTATAAGGAACCTTGTTGATCAAGGAGTGTTTTGGTCTTCACTGCTTTGTGCTTTGATCCTCTCACTTAAAATAAGGGGTCTAATATTCCCCATACAGACTTAGTGTCTGATTCTCTCTATTTAATATTTTCTCTGTGATTATGTTGAATAGGGAGATTGGCAATGATGCAAGTGGTGATGTTTCAAGCTTTGACATGCAGCTGGACCTAAGGTGGAGAATGTGGTGATATAGGCCCAACTGCTAATGGGCTTATTTTTACCCAAGACCCATTTAATTGGAGGCAACACTTGGCCCAGGAGATCAAGACCCGACCCAATACTCTAATGCCTATTTTATTGTTGCTGCTGTACTGTTTTCACATACTTCTCATTCTTGTATGTGTTCTAGATATCTCTTCATCTTCTCGGAGTGAAATCTGTGAGACTTGGGTAGTTTCTGTTCTTCTCTTGATTTCTGTATAGATTGAAGGTTTCTAGATTCACTATCTTGGTGGATCGTATTTGAGTGTAGGTTAGGGTTTGGCTAGGGTTTTTCTTCTTCTGGGTCTGTGAAGGTCCCAACAGTTAGGGCCCTTGATTGCCATTCTCATCTTGTGGTTCATGCTTGTAATTGCTTGTAAAGATTCAACCATTCCTTTGTGGAACGAGTCTGAGCCAATCAATACAATTAACTGTGATTATTTCTTGGGCTTAATCGGTTGTAATTAGGGATGTCTTTTGAGGCAATCACTTTGATACCCAACACGTAGAAATAAAGCATAAAATTTAGCCCCAAAATAAGGACCCCCGTCAAATTTAAATATCAATTAACAATTTAAATCAAGTATTCAATTTCCGATTTTATACGCACAAAATGGTTGGGCATTCAATACAATCACTTCATTAACAGCTCTCGCTAGTAAAAACCCTTAAATATCACCTTAAATCGAATGCATAAAAATATAACCCTAAGAATACATCACAAAATCAACACCTAAAACAGGGACACGCATACATAAAAATTATACCCAAATTCACCCGACAAGAAACAATTCATCAATAAACATCTATTGATATACTGTATATGCCCTGAAAAATTTGATACCCAATTTTATTCATCAATCAAAAGACAACAGCAGCCCTAAAAATTTACATACCTCGTAGCTAACCAAACTTACGAAATCAAACAACCGATGACGCACGTTATATTTTTTAACCAATATGGAATTCAACTTGATCGACGCAAAAACAATAACACTCAAAATTTCAAAATCTATTTTTTTTTTGGAAAATGACACATTGGAGAAGACAACACAATTAAAATATAATACCAATTCAAAATTTCAGCCGAAAATTCAAAATCCGCCAATTTCTTGGCTTTACACTATTTATATCTTGAGAACATAACCATACTCATTTGAGAATTACAATTTTTTGAAATTTTTTTTTGAAAATATGTAGAGTTGAGCAGAAATAGCCATTTCTCCATAATTGTTCCGTTGTCAACGTCAAAAAGTTGCCGGAAAATGTATCGTTCTTGCCAGGCAATGATTTCTGCCCGAAAGTGTCATAATAGTTAAAATGCGTCTTTTACTCGAAATACGCTAATATACGGCTATAATTTTTTTTTAAAAAAAGTATTTTCAATTTGTGGGACACGTGGCCGCATCTAGACGGGTCTCAGGTGCTATCTGGGGGGAGCATAGAATTTTCCTAAAACTGGGAAAGCCATGGGTTTCAACAAACCATGCTAGCTAACTTAAGTTAGTCTTAACACACCGGCTATGCCTTCTTAGTTCTTACTATACACTACGTACTATATATTACTGTAGCTCTACTTTAATTGTTAATCTAGCTAGGAAGATGTAATAGCCTTAATTACAACATGCATGTCAGATACGTACTATATATGCTTCAATCTTAAAAACCGGTCGGAAACCTCTTCCTAAAGTATTGTTGATTGATTTCCACCATCAGATCACCATATATATGTACGTGTGTGTGCAGTGGCAGAACCAGAAGTTTTTTCCAGAGATGGTGGATTATGGCACATTGTGGGTGCATGATTGAATGTCGGAAGAGAATAGCGAGTAGAAGGGATGATCAACGTACAATTTGAAAATGATTTTTTAAAATGTCTATTTGTGAAACATGTCAAATTTGCATTAATATAATCATATATGAAATCATGAATATAAATTGAAATAAAAATTATATTTATCTTTAAATAACTAGAATCCTAAAATCCTAATTGCGGCTCACTTATACATTAAATAAATAAAATGTCTATAAATTTTGTGATTTAAAATAAACTAACTTAATGATTTATGACCTTAAAAACTAATTCCTTAAATCTTAAGGGTCTAAAATAATAAGTTAGAAATATTAGTATAATTTTTCAATATGTAAAAGGAAGGAAAGAGTGATTTTCAATTAATAGAAATTGATTATAACAATAACAATTAATTTTTTTATCTTCTTCCTCTTCATACTCCCGCCGCCCATCCCCTATGCCAATTTTGGGTTTTTTTTGGGGGGCTGCTGTAGCCCCTGGATCCGGCATTGTGTGCGTATGTATTACTCTGATTTAGAGATGAGATTCGTTATTTTTTTATTTTATTATTTTGAGTTGAGTGAGGGGGAGAACGGTGAGTCTCAAACTTGAAATATTTCTTTTTTACACACAAGTTTGTATTGTTTGGATATTCTTGAAGGGAAAGTAAATCCATTTATTGCTGTTTAATTAGATTGATACATTCTTCCAATACATAACTTTCATTTATTCAATGATTTTGGGTGATTTAAATTCAAGAAGTTAAGATTCTATCTAAAAAAAGATAGAAAAAAGTATACTAATGCATACAAAACTCCAACTCCCCACCTTTACTCTGTTACACTTCGTATAATTCTTGGTGCTACACAATTAAATTTATTAATTTTTCTTCTATTTTTTTAGTTCAATTTCTTATGCTTTATTTTAATTTTACATTTATTATTCAGGGTTCATCCTACCCAAAAGGGTATATAATTAATTTTTCAATAATAAATTTTATTTTCTAATTAATAATTGACGATTTCGTAAAAAAATAATTATATACCATAATTGGGTAGGATGAATCTTAAATAATAAGTATAAAATTAAACTAAAGCACAATAAATTAAAATTGAATTAAAAAATTTAAGAAAAATTAATAAATTTAATTGTGTAGAACCAATTATCAAAGCGTGGCAGAGGATTTGAACCGACATTTACCTATATATTAGTTATTCATCAAATTAATGTGATTATGTGAATAAATCAAAATATTCATGTATTAATTCCATTCAATTGAATACTAAATTTGTATTATAACAGTCACTTTAATTAATAGTTAATTTATACTTTCGAAAAACTAATTTAATTATATTTGTATTAGTCAATTGAATTAATAAGACACCATTAATTTTGGATTGTTTACTAACTAACTGCATTAAGAATTAAGATATACACACAGTCAAATAAATTCATATTAAATTGAATAATTAAATCGCTAAAACATGGTATACTTTTTTTCATTATTTTTATAACTGAATCTAGACACACTTTATGAAATAATAAATTATACTAGTACTTTGGAAGTGTCGTTTTATTTTTGAACAAAATACCGTAGTATTTACCATAAACTCGGGTGACATTAAAGAAAAAAAAAAGTTATAATCCTACATGGAATTCTAGAATCAGAGAAAGGACATAGGAAATTGGTGACAAAAAATCAGTGAGGTCCACATGTCACGTGTTTATTGGGCAGAAGAGAAGATGATCATACATGTCGAGAAATCGCAGATTGATTGGGCGAGAGCATATCCAAACTGAGATAAGGCGCTTCCTACATCACATGCTATTATACTCCGCATCCTACATTTCCCTTTACTAGTTTTGTTTTGCCCGAGAATCGTGATTATCTGATTTTAACAAGTAGAAAAAATGGCTCAAGCTATGGCTTCAATGGCTGGCTTACGCGGCTCTTCCCAGGCGGTCCTCGAAGGCAGCCTTCAATCGAACCGCTTGAGCAGCGGCAACACCGGCAGGATCGGCGTGGTTAGAGCCGGATTCACCGTTCGCGCACAGCAACAGAGCTCAGGCGAGAGTGAGACGAGCCGCCGAGCCATGTTGGGGCTTGTTGCGGCTGGGATTGTCTCAGGTTCCTTCGTTCAAGCCGTGCTCGCCGAAGCCAAGCCCATCAAGGTTGGACCACCACCACCACCATCCGGTGGTCTGCGTAAGTATTTCTTTCTCATATCAACCATATCTTAGAGACTTGGACACATTTCTGTAAATCAATTAATGTTTTGTTTGATTGGTTATTAATTAGGTCTTAATTATATTGGGGCTGAGAAACTGAGACTTGGTAACTAATGTGTGGGTAGGAATAGGATCATCATAGTCATAGGCTATGAATTTTTCAATAATTATGATGAGTAAATAAGATGGAGCCTGGATTGAGAATGATAGAATTCCATGGCATGATGAGTTAATTAATAGCTGGTTGTTTAGGGTTTTGAGTAAGTAGTAAGCTAAGTGGTGGTATTGGTATGGCAGCTGGAACCTTGAACTCGGACGAAGCGAGAGACTTTGATTTGCCCCTGAAGAGCAGGTTTTACCTTCAGCCACTGGCACCAGCAGAGGCAGCAGCAAGGGCTAAGGAATCCGCAAAGGAAATTGTTGGTGTGAAGTCCCTCATCGACAAGAAGGCTTGGCCTTACGTACAAAACGACCTCCGTTCTAAAGCAGAGTACCTCCGTTATGACCTCAACACCGTCATTTCTGCCAAGCCCAAAGATGAGAAGCAATCTCTCAAAGACCTCACTGGCAAGCTCTTCCAGGAAATCAGCAACGTTAGTTCATTCGATCGCCTTTTTAATACTAATGCTATAATTCATGCACTATAAGTATTAATTAACCCCACGTGTGTTTTCTTTATTTGCTATCATCAGCTGGACCATGCTGCCAAGATCAAGAGCAGCTCTGAAGCAGAAAAGTACTATGCTAAAACTGTGTCTACACTCAATGACGTTCTCGCCAAGCTTGGTTAGAAGCTTATTGTTTGTAATCATTTGTTTGCAGTCAATGAGATGCTACTTATATGAAATTTCAATAATTTTCCTTTTGTTTTATCACTCACTTAATTTGTCCATTTCTTTTTAATATATCATCTTGCAATCTTATACATTTCCTAGCTTAATTAATACCTATACCTTAGGTTGGTTTTGCCACTGCCATTTTAGTATCTGGTTTCAGACATTACTGCCAAAGCAAGCACTCCGACTAGTTTACCTTGATTCAGATCACGAGTTTCGTTGATTCTGTTTCAAGGTGGCAACAAACCCATTCTCATGAGTAATAAATACAGAGGATGTTTCTCTAGAAAGAGCTACGTACACGGATGATTAAGCATAGCAGCAGCATCACACAAGTAAACTAACAATTAAGCAATTGATAATCCTGTCCAATTTGAAACTCAATAAAAATTCAAGTAAAGTAGAATTATTATCAACTAGAAACCTAAATAACTAATCTAACACGAATCTAGGCCTGTGAACTTCTACAACTTTATCTGCCTGCATACCTTCAAAACTAACCAAGCTTGGTTTATAGATGTATAGTTTATCATTGAAAACGAAGGATTTTGAATGCTTCTCAAAAGTGATTTTTCCGGCTTCAATCATGTTCACGTATGCAAATATTTTCTTATTTTCCAACCAAAACCATACCTCACCTTCCTTCTTTAAAAACGGCAATACATTTTCCTTATCGCTAATATCTTTTAAGAAAGGCAATTGAACCGTTTTCTTGTGTGCACACCATCTCTGCTTCTTGTGATCTTCCAACTCCAACTCCAGATTTTGTCCGCAAACGCCAGTTTCCCACATCCCAATCTAACTCCCACACTCTCTCCATATCACAGAACACGCCTCCCGACAAATGATTCATTGTGAAACATTCAGTTTCCAAATCCAGAGTTACTATCTCTGCTGAAACATAATTCAAATCATGATTTGCACGGACACAGTGAACAGCTCCTCCTGTTGCAACTAGCGATAACATTTCCCTGTCATTTGCATTCACAACGACATGATCAGGTAATGTTAAGCTCATCCAGGTCACTCTATGACCTGGAGTCGCAACTTCCCAACCTTGACCACCAGATTCCTTATACTTGTTGTGAATGGACACTATTCTATAGCTTCTGGTGCCTACAGGCTACGACGTAAGATAAGGCAAATCCGTAGTTCCCATCATGCGGATCAGGCAGTTGAAGAACACGGCGGAGGGCCGAATTACAGATCAAACACTTTTTTGAGACGTTATTCCTTAGCAATAGGAAGCCATCACAACCGCATATATAGGAAAACGAGCTAGCTCCAACTATTCTAGGATAATAACATCGCACTAGATTGTCAAAGATTATATAAATACCTGGATCCATTCAGATTGTACATTTACGAACAGTCTCTAGATCTAAACACGAACAAGAGATTAGTATTATATACTTTCTCAACTAAATCTCCCATACCTTCAATTTTTTTACAAATGGGAAGAAGTAAAAACTGTGTTCGATTTAGTATATTGGTGACCATAACCAGGGGCTATACATACTATTTAAATAGGGCACCTATTAGAACAATATTTGATATCTACTCATTAATTTCATATCAATTACACAACCGATGAACTATTACCTTATTAAGACTATTTAATTAAGTCCACAAATAGTTAAATAGTAAATATAATTGCATAAAAACATGTTATCCATATTTAAATTATTTAAGAAATCAGAAATTTCCTAATAATCTCCCATTTGGATTGCATATTATACCGAAAACAATTATATCAACGATTTATATAGTTGCACAACATGCTATTTATTTTCAGACTATGCCTTAATAATCTGGTCCATCTCATATACTAGCAATGAAACTACCGCGACATTCACCACATTTAATTCATGATTGAACCCTGATAATCACCATACTAATATACTCAATGATATAGATCAAATATGGTGAGTAGCATGGAAATTACATGCAATGATCTTATCGTGTCTATTTCCAACTGGTCCTACTTTAGTCTTTAATGAGATCAATCCATAAATGCAATGCAAAACATCACATATGGAAAACATGAGTGAATTCAAAATGAAATCAAAACCATTAACTTTATTCTACAAAAAATTCAATAATTCAAAATTGAAGTATTACATGGAACATGAACTCGCACTGAACTAAGGTAACATAAGAAATAACCCTAATATGAGTATTCTACTTGTAGTGCCCTGTAAATTTAATTATTTATTTGCGTATTATTTTTTCTAATTTATTATTTGGAGCATGATATTAATTGTTTAAGTCCTATAAGTCGCGCCTAGAATAAATTTTAAACGTATATGAATTATGTTCATAAATGCATTGCATTTTTAAATGGAAGTAATTAAAGTTATTATATTTTTTTATCTATTCAGATTTTTGGGCCAATGTCATAATTATTTTTCTCTTTTATTTTTCTAGCCCGGTAAGGGAATTTTTGAATTGAGCCCATTTTAAACACTCTCAAATGCAACACCTCCTTCTCTTCCACTCCATGGCAATAAACCTACTTACCATATCCATGCAAACCATATTTAGGAAATAAATCAAAATAAATGTCAACTTTTCCATAATGAATTCCCAAGCTCTAGTATATATATGTGAGTCCCTCTTCTCATTTGAACACACCAAACATCCAAAATTCAGAGCAGTTGTCGAGTTCATTTTCTTCTCTTCGGATTTTCTGGAGGTACCCCCTTCTACTCTGCATATAATTTAGCACTGTTGATATTCTGCACTACCTATCTATATTATCGGCAAGAAAGCATTGAAGAAGAAAAAGATATATACAGGAGTTCTCTTGTAAAAGGAGAAAGAGAAAGAAAACAATGAAGATGCTTAAATAAATTTACTTTTGCAAAAGCTTTTGTCCTATTAAACAAACTATCTCTACTTTCACGCATCCTTAGGTATGTAGATATACATATATGATTCGTGCATACTTAATACACGTATGAGGAGTAATATCCATTTAGTGGGGATAACTTGCTGAGGAGACAACTAAAAAACTCGACCTCAGATTAAAAAATCTTTTACTCTCTAAAAAATCGCTCTCCTTTGGGGCTAGGGTTTGGAAGAGTTGATCGCCGTATTTCTTCCGTGAGTGAGGGTTTATGTGTTGGATTTCTTGTTTCTCTTATGTGAGTGAGAGTGTTCTGTGTTGGATTTCTTGTTTGTTTGTTTGTTATTCTCTTGTCAATTTTTTGTTTTCTTACATTGAATATGAATCCCGAGGAGATTGCGAAGTTGGTGGAAAAACTAGAATTATCTAATGAGGTAAAGGGGCCTACAGTTAGAATATCTGAATCAAATAAGGAAGGTCTGTTAGGGATTGGGAGGAAAATATTCCTTGCACGTCCCACTAGTAAAGAAACTATTCGTAACCAAATTCCAAATATCATCTGAATGCGCAGTATTTTGAACGTGGAGGAAGCACTACAAAAAAAATTGCTATTTAGTGACGAAAACTTCCGTCGGTAAACCATATTTTTCCGTCATTAGATACGTCTAGCGATGGACTAACGACGGAATATGTCCGTCGGTAAAGCCTTTGTCGGCAACACAACTAATGACGGATTATGACGGTCGGTAAATATTACCGATGGCTTTAACGACGGACCTTTCCGTCGTTAAAGTCTTCTGTCATCAGTAGTAGTCCTTAGGCTAACGACGACGTTACTGACGGAATAATCCGTCATTAATGTTGATGACGTCATTATGTTGGACTTAATGACGGAAACGGTCGGTTGTTAGAAAGTCAAAGTTGACTGTCATGAATTAACGACGGACCACATTAGGTCTGTCGTTATTTTTTTTTTGTTTTTTTTTGCATTTTTTTTGTAATATTTGATTTTTGTTTGTAAATTATCGAAGAACATAAATAAACACGTAAAATAATATATATATATGTATAAATCTTCAATAAAATACATAAAATCTCCTAAAATATCAATACAGAGTATATCAAATACAAGTTATGATGATGAAGATGGAGGAGGGCCTCTAAACTGCGCCCTCATCTGCTCAAACATCTCGGTCTGCTGCCGAATCATCTCCTACTGCTGACGTATCTACTCTTGCTGGGCCTGGAGGAGCACTGTCTGTGCGTCCATTTTCTTCTGGAGAGCCGCTGACTGGGCGTCCATCTTCTCTCGTAACTCCCTGATGGTAGCCTGAGTGTCGAGCTGTGGATGAGCTGCAGAAGAGATGCTAGGAGCTGAATAACTCCGTGATCGACTGCCGAGCCTAAAAAGCCGGTTCTTCTTGGAGTGCTGGCGGGCAGTGTCGATGTATATGGCGCTCATGTCCACATGTGGCACCTCATCTGTGCCAGGAGTCGGCTGGCTCAACTCCTCAACTTGAGCCAATACGTCAGCTTATTCACAAAATCAAATAAGAATAATTAAATATATATTTTGTACGTTGTTTATAAATTTATAAATATTTATAAATTTACTTACATCGATACGACGTGACTTCCCATATGAATAGAATCCATCATCAGTGTCATGCAGTCTCTTGAATCTCTCCCATGCCACGTCATTGGGGTCGACACCCTTTTCCTTAGCCTATTAGATAGACGTGTTAGCACACACATTAAAAATAAATAAATAAATAAATAATTCAATTGCATACCAAAGCTGCAGTATGTGCAACTGCACTCCGAGAGCCTTCTCGATGCTTCACAATCCCAGTGCCAGGACCATCGGGCTCACTGAGACGATTCTTTGATGATACTTCAGACTTCTTTTTGAAGGCATCACTGTTCCAATACACCTTGAAGCCTTCCCACATCGGTGGAGGCACGAATGGAGGGCGGCCCTTGGTCCTATTCCTCTTGAAGTTGTAGACCATGTCCTTGTATCTATCAGTAGCCTTGGCGGACCATGCTGCCCAGACAGTAGCATCCTGAACGGGATCCCAAAACCACTCTTTCTGCAACATATTGAAAACATATATATATATATGAAACTGTTAAACTTAAAAAAATATCAATATAGAATATATAATAATAAAATACCTGAAACTCCTCCATATACTGTTGTCTCCTCTCACAGGGCACCATCTTCCAGGTATAGCCTGTTGGATGCAAAAACTTCTTAAAACTGAGTGTGATGGAGGATGCGACCTGATGAGCTAGCATCAATTGTCTTCCAAATGCACAAAATAATAAAGATATTAGAATAATAAGATAAAAATCTATAAAAAGATATCCAACTATGTAATTGAACATACTCATCCTGAATATAACAACGTCGACGTCCCTGTGTATCGACATTAGGATGTGTTGATGCTTCCAGTAACATATCGCCAACTGGACCACTGAGGCCCACAAATGACGATGACGATCCTCCAGACCGTCCAGCTCCCCCACCTGAAGTACCGCCTCGCTGCATCTGAAAAATCATATAAACATTAATTTAGAAAGGTAACAAATGCCAACGATACTAACTAGTTGAATAATAAAACATCTATCAACAATACCAACAAACACCAATAATTAACATATATTAAGTATAAAAATAAAATAGCTATATTTTTTTCAAAATTTCAGTAGCACCTATGTAAATTTCCTAGTCCCAAGTTCTCGACTCTACGCTAATTGATCTATGTTCTTCTAATAAATTCAGAACAGCAATACCAACAAAAACCAACAATTCAATAAAGAAGGATCCAGGGGCCCTCATCCCATTCAAATGAAACAAGTAATAAAGAGGGACCCAGGGGCCCTCGTCCCAAAAAAATTGCATACTTAGCATGATAATTGCAGTAATTTAACATAATTGCCTAAACTTAGCATCATAATTGAATAAATGGCATACTTAACATAATAATTGCAATAATTTAACATAATTGCCTAAACTTAGCATCATAATTGAATAAATGGCATACTTAGCATGATAATTGAAGTAATTTAACATAATTGCCTAAACTTAGCATCATAATTGCATAAATAGCATACTTAGCATGTTAATTGCAGTAAACTTAACATAATTGCATAAATTGCCTAAACTTAGCATCATAATTGCATAAATAGCATACTTAGCATGATAATTGCAGTAATTTAACATAATTGCCTAAACTTAGCATCATAATTGCATAAATAGCATACTTAGCATGATAATTGCAGTAATTTAACATAATTGCCTAAACTTAGCATCATAATTGCATAAATAGCATACTTAGCACAGTCTGTCGTTATTCTAAACCTATTGACTAACCTCGTCAGCAGCAGTGTACACAACAATATAATGCCCAATAATGACGAATGAGAAAAACTGCATGAATTAATCACAATTAACTATTAATTCTCAACACAATTCTCATAAAAAAATCTCTCAATTTCAGAACACTTAATTCTCTATTACATAATTATATACAACTGTTAGAACTCTTCTCAACATTCTTAGGTTTTTAGTTTCATCATTTTCTCAGGATAGTGCAGACTTCACCAAATTAGAACCAAATGAATATCATATTACACCATTTATCAGTTTACAAAGTATGTTGCAATCATAACAACATAACACTAGGCATTCTATTAGTCTTCACAAGCTCTTCCTATCAAATCCACTGATGTAAAAATTTAACCAACACCATTTTCTCGTAACTTAGCAAATAGTAACACTATATATGTCTTTCACAAGCTATGATTGCACGCAGCGAGAGAGAGATAGAGAGCAGAGAGATGAGGGAGAGAGAGAGTGCATCTGTGTCACTCTGTGTGTGTGTGTGTGTGTGCACATTCGTGTATGTGTACGTCTGTGAGAGCGAGAGGGAGAGATAGAAGGAGGAGGAGTGCAGCGAGAGAGAGATAGAGAACAGAGAGATGAGGGAGAGATATACTGTGTGCGTGTGCATCTGTGAGAGGGGGAGAGAGACCAGAGTGAGGGAGAGAACACACTTACCGTCTCCCGGCAGTCGCGGCGGCGGCGGCGGCGGCAGAGGAGGAGCCCATCTTCAGCGTCGGTGGCATCGCGGAGAGAGAGAGAGAGAGAGAGAGAGAGAGAGAGAGAGAGAGAGAGAGAGAGTGTGTGAGGAAAAGAGATGGGCGGCAGGAGACGGTGGTGCGGCGTCGGACAATGAGAGAAGGAGAAGAAATTAGGGCTGTGAAATGAGAAATGGGGAGAAGAAAATGTTTGTATAATCGCGAATTAACGACGGACTAATGACGGCCCGGTCTGTCATTAATATTTAATTAATTAAATTATTAAATTTGAAAATTATTAACGACGAACAGTGTCCGTCTTTAACTTAATTATATTTTTAAAAAATTAATCGATCCCGTTTAACGATGGAATACGTCCATCGTTAAATAATCAATTAACGACGAAACGTCCGTGGTTAAATAATAATATTTTTTAAAAAATAAAGCGAAAATTGTTAACGACAGATGTTTTCCGTCGTTAGATTATTTTTATTAATTATTTAAATCTAGAATATTGTTAACGACGGATTGCAAAATGTCATTAGGCTTAACGATGAATATTCCGTCGTAATTCAGTCGTTAACTAGAGGTGGGAATCAATCCCGCCATTTTTAATTCCCTAAAATGTTAGCAATGGACCGTTCGTCGCTAGTTCGTCTCTAAGGACGACCCGAAAATGATCCGTCGGTAAGTCTGTCGCTAAAATGTGAAATTTTTGTAGTGAAGTTGGAGATAACAAGTTGCTATTGAGTTCGCTTCGGAGTCCAAACGGCGACGTGCTGTCAGAGATGGCCCTTGGCATTAATATGGAAGTTTAATGGTTTTCAAAGTTCCTGAAGGGATTCAAAATCTCTCTTCTATGTTATTTGATGACTTTTCTATGTGGATTCAATTCCATAACCTCCCATTTCTTCACAGAGACCCTACCTCGATTAGAAGATTTGGAAGCCAACTGGGTGTGGTTAAGAAAGTGGATGCCGACACTCGAGGAGGTTTAGTTAGTCAGTTCGCAAGAATAAGGGTTTAAAGAAAGATTGAACAACCATTATAGAGGTGCTTGTACGTGGTTGATAAGAAGACAGAAGAGAAGGTGATGGTGCTCCTACTATATGAAAAACTACCAGATTTTTGCTATGCATGCGGCATGGTAGGGCATAAAATGAGGCTTTGTGGGGATGATAAAGCGGATAAGGTGAATCTAAAGTTTGGACAATGGATGTGCGCTGAAGAAGGGGTGGCTAGAAACCCTAAGTTAACTCAATTAAATGAAAGAAGAGGAACGGGGATGATAGGATGACCACAAGTTAAATCTAGTATTCAACTATCGTTAAGTGGGGTTTCAGAGACCAAGCAGTATGTTTTGAATGTAGCCAGGAATAGTAGTGGGGTGAAGGACATTTGCAATGAAACTCAGATTTCGAATCCAAATTCTTCACAGCAAGAGAGGTATGTAGAGGATAGAGGAACAAACAAGATGTCAGAAGTTGTAATAACCCCGGAACTTACGGATTCTGTCCAAGAAATTACATTGCAGGTCAGAGGGGTGAAGGTGGGGGATGCGAGCTCTCCTCTGGGAAAGAAAAGAAAAGGAAAAAATTGGAGGAAACTTGCAAGAGAAAACAGGACACCACTACACGCGGGTGTGTCCCCGATGAAGGGAGTGGAAGAAGAAAAATGGTCACACTCTCCGGAAAAAGATGAGGAACTAGAGGCATGAAAGAAAATAAAAAATCAAATTATAGAAGCTAAAAAGATGCTGGCAATAATGGTGGTGGCTGACTTTCAGCCACACCGAGCCTAATGAATGCTTTGTTTTGGAATGCTCGTGGGTTGGGGAGCAAGCGAGCATTCCATGAGTTGAGGCGGCTTCTAGCTGCTCATTCTCCTAATTTGGTTTTTATTTGTGAAACAAAGATGGTTACTAGAAGATGTGAGCGCTTGAGAATTACGTTTGGATTTGATGGTATGTTTATTGTCGATGCGATTTGAAGGAGTGGTGGGCTGATCTTATTCTGGAAAGATTCGCTGGTTATTTCACTTTGCTCTTATTCTTTTGGTCATATTGACTGCATGGTGGACTGGAATAATAAAAATTTTCATGTTACTAGTTTCTATGGGAATCCTGAAAGACAGCTGCACAGGTTTTCATGGGATTTATTGAGAAAGCTTGGGAATGATATGCAAGTTATCTCGATGATGTGGATGGTGGGAGGTGACTTCAACGAGATCATGTTTGATTCTGAAAAATAAAGAGACAGTATTCGAGGTTTAACTTAAATAAATGATTTTCAAAACACTGTGCTGGATTGTGGTTTGTTTGATTCGGGTTCTAACTCTAGCTCTATGACATGGTATAATAATAAAGAGGGCGAGGAAGCGATGTGGAGCAGGCTTGATAAAGTGCTTGTGAATGGCAAATGGAACGAAACTTTTCCAGATACTAACGTCAAAACTCTTGATTTCTATGGATCGGACCATAGACCTTTGCTATGTAAGATTGAGGTGGCGGCGCGAAGTAGAAGAAGAGGGAGAAAACATTTCTATTTTAAGAAAAAATGGCTTACATATTCTTCTTTCGTGCCTGATTTTCTGAAAGAATGGACTAGACTTCACCCTATTACCAACCTGCCGGATAAACTGAGTGCTTGTCAGACTTTCATGAGGAAAAGGTTGGGGTCTCGTTTTGACAAATTGGAGAAGAGAATTGATGAATTGAGAAAGAAAAGAGAGCTTATTCTCTCGAACTGCCCTAACAAAGAGGCTGATCGACAACTCACTAAACTTGATTTGGAGATGAATAATCTCCTTGAGATGGAGAAATTACATTGGAAGTAACGAGCTCGTACGAATTGGTTAGCTTATAGAGATCGCAACACTCATGCTTTCATGTTTATGCTTCGGACCGTCGTAAGAGGAACATAATTGAGGGATTGAAAAATGATGATGAAATTTAGATTACTTCCCCTCCGAATGTGGCCAACATTATTGAAAGGTATTTTGCTGATCTTTTTACTATGTCTGATCCTATGGATGATGATATGTGTAATGTATTGAACTGTGTTGAGATGACTATTTCTCCGGAGAGCAGAGAGTTCATTTTAGCTCCATTTACTCGCGAAGATATTGAAGTTGCACTATTTGATATGCATCCCACCAAAGCCCCCGGTCCTGATAGTTTGTCTGGGAAGTTCTTTTATAAATTCTGGTCGGAAATTGGGGACGAGGTGACTAGAGCAGCCCTCAAAATCCTCAATAACAATGGGAGTTTAAAAGATTGGAATGATTCGGTGGTCGTGCTTATTCCTAAATTCAGTCACCCTCAAATGGTGAAACACTTTAGGTCCATAAGCCTTTGCAACACAGGATATAAAATGATTGCTAAAGCTATCTATAATCGTCTCCGAAGAATCTTACATGAAGTGGTGGATGAGAACCAAAGCGCATTCGTGGCTGGAAGGCAAATCACTCTTAATATTATGGTGGGATTCGAATGCATATATAGGATTCGTAATAATGGGTGTAAATCAAAATTTGTTGCGCTTAAGCTTAACATTAGTAAAGCTTATAATAGGGTTGAGTGGAAGTTTCTATCTCGTGTTTTGAATAAGATGAACTTCCCTCCCCAATTTATTAATCTGATTATGTGATGCGTTACTTCAGTGAGTTACTCGTTTATGGTTAATGGAGAGGTACATGGAAATATTCGCCCTAAAAGAGGTTTGAGGCAAAGAGACCATTTATCTCCGTTATTTTTTGTGCTTTGTGCACAAGGGTTGTCTTCTATTTTGCATTTTATGAGCACGTCTAAGCAGATTATCCCAATTAAATTCGGGGTTGACAGCCCGCGAGTGTCGCATTTATTCTTCGCTGATGACAGTATGCTCTTCTTCCGAGCAGGCTATCAAAGTTGTGAAAATCTGAAAAATTGGTTGCTTATCTACGAAAGGGCATCAGGTCAAAGTATTAATCTTGCTAAGTCGGTGATTATGTTCAGCTCGGCCATGCAGGACATTGATATTCGTAGGTTGCAAAATGTGTTCGGAGTCCAAGTGGCGGATAAACACGAGGTGTACTTGGGTCTCCCGACTGTCTCTTGTCACGAGAAGAGGACTCAATTTGGATTTCTTCAAGATAGAGCTTTGAAAAGATTATCGAGCTGGAAAAATAAATTTCTTTCGGCAGGAGGTAAAGAAATTTTGATTAAATCCATTATTCAATCTATCCCTACTTATGCTATGCAGTGTTTTCGCATTCCTAGCTCAATTTGTAATGAAATTGAGAGAGCTTGTGCTCAGTTTTGGTGGGGGAGATGGCCCTGATAACACTAAGATGCACTGGCATACTTGAAAGCATCTCTGTCGACCTAAATTCCAAGGGGGGTTGGGATTTCGCAATCTGGTGGCTTTCAACAAAGCTATGTTTGCCAAACAAATGTGAAGAATTATTAAATATCCGGATTCATTGCTGGAAAAAGTTATGAACGCTAGGTATGTGAAATCTAACCCTATCCTTGGCATTAAAGTTAGTTCTTCTGCCTCTTTTATCTGGCGTTCTCTCTGTTGGTCGCATTATATTCTGTCTCAAATAGTCTTTTGGAAGGTTGGGAATGGAAAATCTATCGGTATAGGTCAGGATAATTTTATTCCTAACCTTAGAGAGACCTGTCTGAATTCTACTGTGGAGTTTAATGCTCATGCTTCCGTTAGTCATTTTATTACTGCCCAAAGAAAATAGGATATAGAAATGTTGAAAATGGTGTTTGGAGCTCATTTTGCAAGCATGTTTGATGATGTGATAATTGCTAGTGAGGGTAAAGATATTTGCAGATGGAAGATGGGGCCTAGTAAAGATTATTCGGTCAAGTCTGGTTATTTAGTTGAGATTGGCTTTTATGATGTGAAAGAGTTCACGTCCACTCAGCCTAAGGTGGATTGGAACTCTCTTATTTGGAACAGAGATATTCCTCCAAAAGTGAAAATTTTTCTTTGGAGACTTCTGAATAATACCCTTGTCGTGCCTATCAGCCTTAGAAGACACCATGTTCCTGTTTATGGTAGGTATGAAATGTGCTGCAAAGCTTGGGGCACTGAGCTATATTGTATTTTCCTTTGTGAGAAAATGAAAGGAATCTGGAATAATTCCCAATTTTGGCCTATTTTGAAGAGACGAGGGAATAAGGAAATAATGGAGGTTGGTTGGATATTTGGAAGGCGAGTACGAAGAAAGAGTATGAAGTTTGGGCGACTACCGCGTACTTCGCGTGGCTGCATGTTTGTAAGAAGTGATTCCAGCCTAACAAATTTAACATGGAAGTTGAGATTGATCGTTCTATTTCCTTCTTGGCAGAGATCAAAGATGCTCAACGTGCTATCAATTGCAAAAACATTTTTAGAGTGGCGGTGGGAGCGAAAGTGTGGAAACCACCTCTTTGGGGAGTTTATCGACTTGATGTTGATGTTGCGGTGGACTTCGAAAAAGGTTTGTTTGGGTTCGGTACTGTTGTTCGCGACTGGAAGGGGAAGCTTTGTGTGGCGCGTGCTATGCCGGCAAGATAACCTGATCATGTTCTCGAGGCTGAGATGAATGCTGTGGTGTTCGGTGTGGAGATGTGTCTTCAAGAAGGACTTGGTCCTATGGATATATTCTCTGATTCTTTGCTCGTTGTTAGCCTGCTTGTGGACAAACACAAGGGGGTAGATTTTATGGAAATGAAGATACCACTGTTAGCCTAAGCTGTTAATGCTAAACTTATTCGATCTATTTCTTATGTTTATCGTTGTGCTAATATTGTTGCTCACTTGTTAGCTTGATTTGGCGCTCGAGATGATGCTATGTCTATTTGGAACTCGATTTTCCCCATTGGTTGAGGGCTTTGATTGATGAATGAAGATATTTTCTGTTTAAAAAAAAAATACACCTATGAGCACACACATCCATGTGCATATATATATATATATATAAATATATATACTTACCCACACACACACACATATATAATATAATATATGCACTTACATACCCACTCAGATGGAAGATGGGGCCTAGTAACGATTATTCGGTCAAGTCTGGTTATTTAGTTAAGATTGGCTTCTATAATGTGAAAGAGTTCACGTCCACTCAGCCTAAGGTGGATTGAAACTCTCTTATTGGGAACAGAGATATTCCTCCAAAAGTGAAAAATTTTCTTTGGAGACTTCTGAATAATACCCTTGCCGTGCCTATCAGCCTTAGAAGACACCATGTTTCTGTTCATGGTAGGTATGAAATGTGCTGCAAAGCTTGGGGCACTGAGCTACATTGTATTTTCCTTTGTGAGAAAATGAAAGGAATCTGGAATAATTCCCAGTTTTGACCTATTTTGAAGAGAAGATGGAATAAGAAAATGATAGAGATAGGTTTGGATATTTGGAAGGTGAGTACGAAGAAAGAGTATGAAGTTTGGGCGACTACCGTGTACTTCGCATGGCTGCATGTTTGTAAGAAGAGATTCCAACCTAACAAATTTAACATGGAAGTTGAGATTGATCGTTCTATTTCCTTCTTGGCAAAGATCAAAGCTGCTCAACATGCTATCAATTGCAAAAACATTTTTGGAGTGGCGGTGGGAGCGAAAGTGTGGAAACCACCTCTTTGGGGAGGTTATCGACTTGATGTTGATGTTGCGGTGGACTTCGAAAAAGGTTTATTTGGGTTCGGTACTGTTGTTCATGACTGGAAGGGGAAGCTTTGTGTAGCGCGTGCTATGCTGGCAAGATGACCTGATGATGTTCTCGAGGCTGAGATGAATGTTGTGGTGTTCGGTGTGGAGATGTGTCTTCAAGAAGGACTTGGTCATATAGATATATTCTCTGATTCTTTGCTCGTTGTTAGCCTGCTTGTGGACAAACACAAGGGGGTGGATTTTATGGAAATGAAGATACCACCGTTAGCCCAAGATGTTAATGCTGGACTTATTCGATCTATTTCTTATGTTTATCGTTGTGCTAATATTGTTGCTCACTCGTTAGCTTGATTTGGCGCTCGAGATGATGCTATGTCTGTTTGGAACTCGATTTTTCCCCCTTGGTTGAGGACTTTGATTGATGAATGAAGTTATTTTCTGTTTAAAAAAAATACATCTATGAGCACACACATCCACGTGCGCACACACACACACACACACATATATATACTTACCCACACACACACACACATATATATAATATAATATATGCACTTACATACCCACTCATATATATATAATATTATATATATAGTCATGAATATATATATATATATATACACACTTATGGGACACGCACACACACTCACATACATATAATATATATATATATGTATATATACATTGATTTGACTCGGACACACATTTAAGAATATATATCTGTATCTATATATATATATATATATGAAGACATGTTTATATGTTATTTTCACTTGTGTACGGAAATTTATTCATGATATACTGTCCAAATAAAAATACATGTTTATTTTATTTTTCCATTAAAGTTATTGCATTCTAATATTCTAGGGTATCATATTAATTAACTATTGATATTATGTTAGGCGGCGTATGTTGATCTAATTAACTATTTATTCAAGACAAGGTCAAGGTGGGGATTATATGTTGAAATGTTTACAGTTATCTCATCTATATTTTTGTACAAGTTATGTGAAATTACAGTACCGAGTCTTCTAGACTATAAAGTACATAGTCTTCGAGACTATAAAGTACGGAGTCCTTTGGACTATAAAGTACCAAGCCTAAGGGCTGAATCAGATCAGAAATACAGATCACAGGATTTGGTCTATGAACCAAAGATTTTATCTATTCACATATTTACTTGTTAAATTTATAGTTGGATAACGTAAATTTTTCCCACTGAGTTTAAAGGAACTCACCCCAAATCTTTTAATCCCTTTCAGAAAATGATTCGGGTGATGTGTGAGCAGACAGGATGCGATGGCAGTGGTCGTTTAAGTTTATTAATTAATTCAAGAATAAATTTTGAGACAATATTATTTCCATGTTTTCCGCATTTATCTTTTAAAACTCTGATGTTGCATTTATTGTAACGATTTTATTAAGTACCCAATTTTATGGGACTATTTAATGAATAAAGCATGGTTAACATTTCTTTAATTTATGAGTTTAAATTTTTGAGACGTTACACTACTCATAAAAGACCTTATGTGTTAATGTCTTATGTGTGGACCTGCTAGCATATTTTTTATTTCTATGTGTACTATGAAAAAAATTGTTCATTCTGAACTCTCTTCTTAACAACAGAAACTTAATGTCGATAAATTTCGACTCTGTAGCACTTTTGTTGTTCTTGGAGTGAAATATGAATAATTTGACATCTCAAAACAACTGATGAACTCCACAGTCATGGTGGAATAAGCTACAAGAGTCTATTTTATAGACTTGTCTGAAATAGCTCCTCTAACCCATGTAAACAAATATCCTAAATTGGAGCATCTATTATTTTGACATCCATAAAATCGGAATCATAGAACCAAATGATCTCCACATTCTGTGATCTTCGATTAGTAAGCATGCAATCCAAATTAGAGACCCATCTCAAGATACTGAGTACAACATTAATCTTCATCTATGAACAAATAATTAATTGTAGTGGTGATCTTGGAGTAATGATCAAGTACTGATAATAAGTTCCATCAAACAAAAGTCTATTTATGGACGGACTAGTGTTCACATGAAAAACTAATATAATTATCACATATTTATCATCACATGTGCGTTGTTATTTGGTCAAATTGTGTCTTCCTAAAGGCCGAGCACATAATGCATAAATAACTCCATCAACATCTATGTAATTTCAATAAAGTCAATCTCCACACACAGATGTTGCTATGGCAACATTATGCTTTGACTAACAAAATTGAATATTACTAGACCAATTGAGCAAAACATAAGTTATAAAATATATTTAAAAAATATATTTAATTTTAGCTTAATTGTACGACATTAACATGCCTCTCCAATTCAAACTCACACTCACATTAAACTGAATAATCAAACTTCCAATTCAAAGAAATTGGCGTAGTATCTCGAGGTACCTAACACAACATTAATACCAAGTTTAAGGACAGTAATACTAACTTATAGGTGGTCACCTTTATATAGTGATCAAATACTGATAATAATTTCTGTCAAACAATAGTCTTCCTATGGGCCGACATATTGTTCACATGGACAATTTTATAATTGTCATGCATTTATTACCCTAGGTGTTTGTCTATTTCGACCAAGTATTCACCTTCATATGGGCCGGATAAATATTCGCATGAATATATACTCACACAAACATCCAACAATCTTCGTGAAATGTACCAAATAAATTCAGAAATAATTACTGAAACATGTATTTGGAAATATTACATACAATCCTTAACTATGGATGTCCAAATTATTTTCAGAAAGCTCAGAAACCTAATAGCAATTTCTGAAAATAATAATTTATGATTTTTTTTAAATTCTCAAATTTAGAGTAAATTTCGCACCAAACCATATGTGCCAAAAATGCTCCAATGGATCCCCAAAACGTCAACATAACATGCAAGCTCGTTGAACGGGTACACAAGACAACCATTTTTCTCTCCAAAAGTAGGCCTAAAAAGGCCATCAAACGCACTAAACAAAAGCCTAACATGTTTTACAGTCAAATTAATTATAAATCTAATTTAATTTAATGAAACCTAATTGGATGGAAAAAAGCCTAATGGGATAAAATAAACCTAATTGGATGAAACCTCAATTAGTTGTGATGAACACTAAATGATTAAATGAAGTGGAACAAATCATAACAATAATATATATGTACTATGTTAACATTATAATATTTCTTTATCGGTATTATGATTACACTATATTCACATATGACAATATTCTATTGACATATGTTATAAATCATAATTAGATGTAATAAATCATAATAATCAATTAGCAACTAAAAAAGGAAAATTAAATTAAAAAAAATTATTAATCATCCTTAGATGTAATAAACCATAATTAAGATGAAATAGCTTATAATTGAGATTTAATAAATTCTAATAAATATGTACTACGCTAGATTATGATAATTCTTCATTAGCATAGTAAACACGCGATGTTAGCATATGACAAATGCTTCATTAACATACATTATCATAATGCTGACAAAACATTATTATAAGCTAATGAAAGCATTTATTTATAACATGGGTATGCGTATAACTTTAATTTTTGTATTTTCGTCTATATTTTTTCATCTAAACATGTTTTCCGATATCTTAAATGAAAGAGTATGAAGAGAGTTTTAATTTGATATATATTTTTACGTTAATTGAATTAAAAACGAGCAAGTTATAGTCGTTTAAAGTTTTTAAGAGTTTTTTTTAAATTGCTGACATCATCAATTTTAAAAGTTTGGATAAAAATAATCGCCCTCTTTTATTTTTCGCCTTGTTGTTACAAAATTATCATCACCTATTGTATTGAATATCAACTATTAGATCATTTAATTGAATGATGTAAATGTGGTTATAGTTTAATTGGATGGTGTAAATATGGTTCTAATTCTCACACTAAGAAAAATGTCTTATTTGAACGAAGTGGATCAATAATATCTAGGGGTGGTTGCAGACATATACTCAGAAAATTAATTATAATCATGCCACATCAGCATTACATCAAAAGTTTAAACCCAACAATCGATTCAAACTAATTTTCACAACAATAAACGCAAAAAGTAGCTCAATGTTGGCTCCCACTACTACACATCATTTATATATATATATAAATATTTTATATACCATTTTTTATTTATTTACAATATTCTTAGTTTATGTTTCATAAAATTAATTTAATTTCATAATATTTATAACTTAATTTGTTTAATTTAATTAAATAAATATTATATTATATATATGTATATGTGTGTGTTCTACATTAAAAAAGAGAGAACAAAAAGGATGAGATAGGAGGGAGAAAGATAAAAGGTGAGAGAGATGAGAGAGAGAGAAGAGGGTTCTGATTTTGAAATTTGAAATTTTTTCAACCATTGCAAGCACCCTAAGAGTGTAAATGCGTTGAGTTACTCACAAGCTAGCTATTTGAGACTCGACAAAAGCTCAATAAGACTCAACTCGTGAGTCATTATCAATTTTTGTAATATTCAACTTGTAAGCTCGTTAGATAACTCGGTTTAAGGATCAATTTCAACAAATCCATTTTATTTAAATTGTTATATTTAATCAATTATGTTAAAATTTTTATTTAAATATGCCACATTAAGTAATTATTAAATGAATAAATAAATTTAACTTTTGATCTATATTTCTAGGTACTTTTAAGAGAATATTTAATTAGTATCTTTCATAATTGAACTAGCTGCTTGTAGAAACACCATGAATAATTGCAGATTAGTTCGACTAATATCTTTCTTACATCAGTAATGATCTTATAATATGAGACTTTTGTTAAATGAGCTGATTCAAGAGTTATAATAATTACAAAAAGTAAATTTAATTGAAAACAAATAAAAGATAAAATTGTCCATCACTCCGGTTAGTGCATGGAACGACGTCGGTTATTGGACCCGCTTATAATAATTTGGGAGATACAAATAACAAAGCCAACAACAAATTGGAACAAATTGTCCGTCGCTCTCCTCAAACCCTAGTCTTTAATTCACAATCGCCACCGCTTCGCATCCACTTTCTGTGATCCTCTCTCTGAAAGATGGCTAGAAACCGGGACCCTGTGAAGCCGGTGGAGTCCCAATCGGAGTCCGGCGAAGAAGACGATGAAGGCTCTTCTGAGGAAGTTGACTCACAAGAATCCGATTCCGAACCCGAACAGATGCAGGCGCAGACGCAGTCGGCGATGCAAAAGAAATCCCAACCTCAGCTAACCGCCAAATCCCAACAGGCCCCACCCCCGCCACCGCCGCCGCAGCAGCAGGTCCCCTCTTCCTCCGAGGAAGAAGAGTCCGGATCTGAAACCGAGTCGGAGTCTGACGGACCAGATACGAACGTCAGGCCACTCGCATCCAAGCCAATGGAAGAGGGTCAGAAATCTAGTAATGGAGCCAGGAAGACTAGATCCAAGCCCAATGCTCCAGAGCCCGTCACTCCGACTAAACCTGTTGCCGCAAAACGCCTTGCTGAAGATACGGCTAATAAGGACGCCAAGAAGAAGAAGACCGCCGAGGCGGAAACTTCCGAGAAGAAGTTCAATATTTTCCAGAGGCTTTGGAGTGAGGATGATGAAATTGTCATCTTAAAAGGGATGATGGATTATACGACTAGAAATAAATTGGATCCAATGGCAGATTTGAATGCTTTTCATGATTTTATAAAGAAAAATTTGCATATCGATTTTACTAGGACTCAGTTGCAGGATAAGATTAGGAGGCTGAAGAAGAAGTTTGAAAACAACAAGAACAAAGAGAAGGAGGGTAAAGAGAGGACCTTTTCCAAGCCCCATGAGCAGAAAGCATATGATTTGTCGAAGATGATATGGGGGAATGAAACTGGTAAAGAAAATGGGGGTGAAAAAGTGGTAGGAAGTCCGAAATCTAATGGTAGTGTGGTCAGGAAGACGCCAATTAAGAAGGTGAACGCGGCTGAGAGTGAAGAGGTTAAGGATGTGAAGAATGCGGCGGTTGTGAGTGGCGAGGGAGGGAAGTCGTTGCCAAAGAAGCTGAATTCCAGTTCCGGTGGTGCTAGTATGGAGGAGAGCATGTTGATAACTGGTAGAGAGTTATATGAAGCAGGGCAAGGGCTAGAGGGGGAAAATGAGTGGCACAAGCTGAGAGTGGATGAGTTGGAGCTCTACCTGAAACAGTTGGAGGTGAGGGTTGCGCAGACGAAGCTTGTTTTGGGTGTTATGAAGCGCGGAGATCACTGAGGTGCAGAAAGGTTACTTTTTTCTTTAAATATGTTGTCTCTGTTATAATTGTAGGAATTTGGATCATTTTATGTCCATGCTATGGATTTATTATGAACTAAGTATTGGGTTCTGACTTAGCTTTCTTAGTTGGTTGCTAGTTTATGTTTTGATATTGAATTGCATGTTTTGTATAAGGAACTCCTTCAGTATCTATCTATCGTTACCATGTTTATGCTTATATCTTGGTGCATCTTTTACTTTTTTTGTAATGCATCATTTGGAGATATTTTTTAGCGTTCCAATAAGCACCAGGCTGATTGGTTAGTGTCCAAGGGCGGCCTGGGCATGGTTAGGCAGTGCCCTGGGAGGGGTTAGGGTGGGCTGAATTTCGTAAAAAGCATGGGTGGCCAAGAATGGCGGGTCTTATACAACATCAGTAGTTTCATTAAAATATTTCCTTTGTTAATTCATACAATGAGTAATTATATCCTTTGTTTGATTTGTATGCGTTGATCTAGTATTTTAGTTGTTATGCTGATTGGCTAGCTTCTATTCATTGAACTTCCTATTTTTTTACCCCCTTTTATTATGTTCTCCTCAACTTATGATTTCTAGTTACGTAGCACTTTGAAAGTGAGATACCATCTTTAACATGCCTGCTTCTGTGGAATTTTATTTTTTTTTTATCATTTTTTGTGCGCTCGTTACCTGCTGAGTTAGTATAACCATATAGCACGGGCAGGGGAAAATTTGGAAGAAGATAAGGGCAGCTGAGGGCTGTTTGGTCCCTAGGTGGGTATGTTAGAACTTAGAAGTAGTAGTTAAATTTAAAATTTCCCTTTGTAATTCATATTGAATGAATAGTTTTTTCTTTATTTCACTATTTCAGTAATATTAATTTACTTGTCATGAGTTTAACTTTCTGTTTTTTATTTTTATTTTGTTTCTCTTAAAATCGCGACTTCTATTACAGTAGGACCTTTCATCTGGCATTGCTAAGTCTGTTATGGATCTTCTTTAAGTGGAGAATCAGAGATGTTCTCTAACATACACCTTCTGTGGAAAATATTTTATCATTTCTTTTGTGCTTGTTTTACCTGCTCAATGTACCATAGCTTGATCTTAGAATTGTGTTATCTGAGTTGGGAGGATATTATGTATCTAATTGTCTACGAACAATTAGAATAATTTCCAGGAGAAAGAAATTTATTTTGCTGGATTTGTATATATACTTTTAACTATGTGATTTTGTCAACATTTTGAGTATCCTATTCAGATCTGATGCTTGAGTATGTATATGGTGATGCTCTGCCCATTTTGGGTGTTAAATTGTGACGTAATCAAAACATTGATGATTAATCTATTCAGAGAAGGGAAAAAGTTGGGTCTCTTCCACGTTGGCTGTTGCCTCCTTTGTTGAAAACCTTATTATATTTTGTATGAACTGATTGCGTGCGTTTAGTGGAGTTTTGTTATCTTTTTATTTGTTATTTTTACATAGTTTAAGTGGCTGTCATTGTTGGATTGGTAGCAGTAATTTGAACTGTCAGTCTGCGTATAGCTTAACATGATATGCTTGATGTCAAAGATCAACATGACATTTCTCCAGAAGAAAAAACAAAGAAGCATAGAATATTGTTTGGTGATGAGAAAATAGTGAGCGCTCGTGCATACAAAGAAAACTAAATACTGTATGGTGTGAAAATGATCAGGCAGGAAGAGGAAGTGGTGGTTGATCTGGTTTAGTTTCTTGAGGTAGCCTTTGCTCTCGAAAGACGGCAGCTGCAGCAACATAATAGGCAACCACAAATAGTCCATGAATAAAACACAAAACACCCCCAATAGAGAGCTGCCGCTGGTGGCTTATTCCGCAGTTTTTCCTCGATTTAGAGTTTGATAGTGTTCCCGATATGAGCAGGATGAATGCGATTCCCAGCATAATCCTGCTTGGCCAACGCAAATTAGTTTCAATCTGAATCTGAATTGTGGATTGGACGAAATGAATGAACAAGTAGATACCATGACATGATGAGGGAGGCCGCTGCGAGTTGCTTGTTGGTGGAGGCCCTGTCCAATTCCTCTTTGGAGCCGATAAAGATGCACCCTCCCACCAAATTGGCCACGACATGTGCCAGACACAGCATCACCACGGCAGCCAATCCAAGTTTGAAAGCCTCGTAGCTTGGATCCCGGCATTCGAAAACCCACACCCTCAGGTTTTGAACCTATCACATAATGGAATTATATGTACTTCCAGATCATTCTTGGAAGCTAATCAATTACAATTACAGTAAATTAGGACAAACCTTGTTCTGAGCAACCTCAGCCTGTATGCCAAGAATTCCGGCTATGATGTCCAGAGCCATGATGAGTAAACATACGAGGAAGTCTAAGTTTTTCGCCATACTAACTGTTTATTTGCTGTCAACTGTCTCGATCCGAATATATATATGTATATATAAGCATGAATAAAGAAGATTAGCAGCTGGTTACTATATATATTCTTGGAGTAGAAAAGGTTTCTTTTAATTGTCTCGAAAGAGTCGAGTCTGCTTTTGCTGGACATTGAGGGGATTCCTTTCATGGGGACCAAGAAAAGCAGAGATGCCACAGCTCGCTAGCTCGTTTATATTCACTTGCATGCTACTCCATCTTTATTCAAGATGCTGCATGCCTTTATTCGCTTTAATTCCTTGTTTATTAATGCATGCATCTTCAAATCATAATTTCATCACAAAATCAACTACTATAATATAATGTTGTGCCCACCAGATATGTAGCTTATCAAATTATCAACAACTTTTTTCTTTTCCTGCACTTGCATCAATGTTTTCCTCAAATCTAAAATCCTAGAGTTATATGTCATATGCTGTGTGGGGAAGGTGCAAATTGATTTCATTCATAAACCATAATGTTTGGTTAGGACCCAAAATATATGACTCCAGTTTTTATCTCAATTACTGTCATTTTAACTTAAATTTAATATTAATAACGTACCTATTTTTTATTTTATTATTGCTGTTGTTGTTATGAGAAAAATATTTATCTTATTGATAATATACGCATTATCATTCAGACATATAATCGAATTCAATTTATCCATTGCACGAGAACTACTGATAGTAAAACCAACGTATCACATTGAATTGAATACTACTAATAGTGAAACGAACAAGGCAATAGCTCAAAAAATAAAATAAGATTGTGAAACTAGATAATAGATAATCGCTTCTCAACTATGAAATCACAATAAACAAGCTAATAAATTCATGCGGCCAAGATTCTATTAATTCTTGTTATTGCAACAATTTTTCAAAAAAACAATTTTGCTAAATATATCATTTAAGTATCGTGAACAGAGTTATGCATTATGTTATATGTATGAGTATTAGAGTATAAATTTCGTTTATTTCGAATTGAATTGACGCTTAACTATATTAGATACAATCTAAACAAATTATCAACTTATTATCAATTAGAAAAAAATAAAATAAAAGAAAATGTTAACTATCATTAACAGCTAATCTATACAACAAAATATTCTTGGGAGAACCTCCCCTATGTGGTTTGCAAGCTATTACACAGGGGCGGAGTTTACACAGTACATATCTCGGTAACGGCTGCGGGTTATTCTTGACAACAAAATAATAATAAAAAAAAATCTTGGGAGATGACCTGACAGTAGAATGGAATAATTTGGAACTGAAAGTCTTAGTTCAAATTCCACCAATACCAAAAAACGAGTTTACCTAATAAATCGACCGTGAGTTTGCTCATAAAAAAAAAAATCCATGTGTCGACCTTTTGACTTGAGGAAAGACTTTATTTTCCAAAGAATTTTAACATTTAGAATAAGTTACATTTTCTCCTCAAAAAAAAAAAACATTTAGAATAAGTTATACGATGTGTTGACATAAAAATATCAATTTTTTCTATAGATACATGTAAAAAATTATGTTGAACACAAGAATTTCCCGACAAATATGTGGTGGTCCTATAATAGAAGGATAATTATGTTGTCCAAGAAACACAATTGTGACATTAGTTGTTTTTCTAACACAATGTTAGGTCAAAGTATAATTCAATATGATAGAAGGCACTTATCATTTAAAATGTGTTGTTGCCGCATAGAATAGAATACCCCTAAAATTAAAATTTCTTTATCCGTAACCATAAAGGGCAAAGGGAATTTAATAAAAACAGGAACGAAATATTTCCAGAAGCTACTCCAGACTTCTTCCAAGTTCCAGTTGGACCTGTCCCCACAAGTATGGGCATTCATTCTTCGTTTCATTTCTGCAATATTTCATCTTCAACAAATGCAATATCAAATTATCCAACCGAACCTCGGCGTGAAATAAGTAAGAAAAAAGAAAGGAGAAAATGGCAAGTTTTCGATGGAAGACATTCTTTGAAGAAGAAGATCGTCCTGAGAAACCGAGGAGGTCTGGTGTCACCGAAATGAGGGGGCCTCATTATTCTCTTTTCTCCCAAAATCTCATCCAGGTGGTTTTTCTTTTTTCGACCTTTTCGGTTAAGATTATTGCTTTGTCCTTTTTATTTATTTTCATATTTTTTAATTTCTCTGTCCTAATTTTTTTTTAACTACTAGTAAGTGTATGAGACGGTGCTTCAATTTCAAGTTTCCGTAAGAGTGCATCATTTTGGGTGTTAATTTCAATTCATAAAGCGAGCGACGAGCTTCTTGCGATTCTTGTGGCTTTATTCCCTTCTCTTTCTAATTTTTTAATGCTTGGCAACTGCGGAATAATTTTGTTTGATCAGAGATGACGGTGTAATGTGTTAATTTCATTTTCGTGCAATTCCGTACTTATTTTTATCTTCCTGGACTGGTGATGTGGTAGCTCAATTATCGTTATGATCTTTGGTTTACCTTCTCATCTTGTAAGAGAAATCATGTGGAGCTGAAGATTGTTTTCTACTGCAGTGTAGGAGTTGTGATTGTTGGACTATAATTAGTTGGTGTTACCTCTTAGAAAGTATTGCTGTCAATAACATAATTACATTACTAGGTTTGTTGCAAATGCCTATTAATTTTTTTCTTCTCAAAAATATTCTCTTCATTGAGTCTTTATTTCAGGCTAAGATTGCCAAATTGTTCAATTGGTTGCTAAATTTGTATCGTTATAGAATCTTTGGACTGTGTTTTCAGAACAAATAAAACTTCTAATGTTCATAATTCCACTGAAGCATTATGCATTCATTGTACTTCAATAAATCGGCATGAACCCATGTGCAACAGGATATTTTTGACTCTATGGGTCAGTTTGTTGATGGCCTGAAGTTTGCTGGAGGCTCTCATAGTTTGATACCTAAAAGTTACATAAAAGAAGTAACTAACCTAGCACATAAGCACAATGTGTATGTCAGCACTGGAGACTGGGCTGAACACCTACAGCGCGGAGGTCCTTCTGCTTTCAAAGACTATATCGAGGTAACAAAGTTGATTTTTTTTTCCCTCTTACAGAAGTGACCTACTATAAATTTCACTACTTCAGTGATAAATATCATTTTGCAACATGCCTTAGGAATGCAAAGAGTTGGGTTTTGATACAGTCGAGATAGATGCTGGATCACTTGGAATTCCTGAAGAGATTCTTTTGAGATATGTGAGGCTGATCAAAACTGGGGGTCTCAGAGCTAAACCTTTGTTTGCTGTGAAGTTTAACAAGTCAGATATACCTATGAGTGGTGACAGAGCATATGGATCTTATGTGGTCCCTGCACCTCGGACTACTGGTGAGCAGTCTGACTTCTTAGAGTTATTAATTGTACAGTGACATGGATGATAGATCTTCTACATCAACTAGTTAAGTTGCACATTTAATCTCTCTATCTTTTTACGTGACGTAGTTAAGTATTTTTCCTAGGATTAAGAGCTATCAAAGCTAAAAGGAGCAGGGTAGAGGACATTCCTTTGTTAAGGTCTTGTGTGGAAAGTGATAGCATCAGGTTATTTGGTTTGCAAGTATTCTACTGGTCTGATTCCTTTGATGCACAGCTGAAGGTATAAATCATGTTTGCTTCACTATAGCAATTCTAAAGCAAGGGTTGATAAAATAAGACTACACGAAACAAACAATTGGATCTCTAATTTGTTATAGTTTTTTGTGCACCCTGAGAACTCAACCTCCTATTCCTTCGACTTAATGGTGTTTCATGTTTTCAACCATATGTTTGACTGTCAGTCTGCGAAAAGCAAATTTGTACTTGATTGTCTAGTTTTTGGAAATTTGTAAGATCAGGAAGTGATTCTTAAAGAACTCAGACACCTTTCAGGATTACCAGATAATCTTCACCTTCCAGAGGCGTGTATAAAAGTAATGGTATGAGTTTAAGAAGTGCTTCATGATAATTCTATGTGGCAGGTTTTCCTGATTAAAATATTTCCTTACGGAGATAGGAGTTCCGGATTTAGGGGAGGTTTATGGATTTTTCTCCGGATGGTGTAAAGCTTGTAAAGATAAATGAGATAGATAGTTTCTGCAAGTTTATGTTGCCACCTGAGAGTCTTGCGAGATGCTCTAATTAATATGCCACTCATGTCAGGATTTATTCAGTCACTACTAATCAATCTGCTGACTGAATGTCGATAAATCCTGCTTTCACCTTCAACTTAAGGCATCCTCTTGGACTGACTTAAATAAAGACTCTTTTTGGAAGTTGCCAACCTGTTAGATTTTTCCTTTCAGAATTTAAAAATCATTCAATAGATCATTCTGAACAACAATAGCTGCTTGGGTTCTGTTTCATTACACGTGTACGCTTACATTTGGTTGTTACCAGAAGTTATGTTTAAGGTCAGGTATTCAGTACATCTGCAATGCCTTGCCCTGTTTGTATACTTGATCAGGTAAGGTGTGTATTATTATTTCTACAAGACCAGGTACTATAGGGTTATAACCAATTGGATGAAGTTGGATGGGTGTGTGACAAAAGTGCCTGATATTGAGACATCCCTTACATAATAATGCCCTAATTGAAGCTGAGACCAGAACATAAACAAAAAAGGTTTTGGTGGATTATCAGACAAGCTAGTTGGAGATATCCTAATTTTGTTTCCTTATTCTGCAGAGCTTGTTGAGGATGTAGATCTATTGATTAGAAGGGCAGAGAGATGCCTTGAAGCTGGAGCGGACATGATAATGATTGATGCTGATGATGTCTGCAGACAGGCAGATTCTATGAGGGCTGATATTATAGCAAAAGTCATCGGCCGTTTGGGACTTGAGAAAACTATGTTTGAAGTATCAGATCCTAAGACATCTGAGTGGTTTATCAAACAATATGGTCCACGAGTAAGTTCCTCTATTCTCCTTGTCATTACCTTCCCAATTTTCTTAATTTGCATCAGAGTTTTTTATGTTTCTTAAATGTCTTTAGGTAAATCTCTTTGTAGATCACTCTCAAGTGATGGATCTGGAATGTCTTCGGGGTTGTAACCTGGGCAAGGATCATGCATCTGTTCTCGGTTCATCATATTACCGGTTTTAAGTGGATGTTCTGCCAGAGAAGATTCATCATATTACCGATTTTAAGCTGATGTTCTTTATTTGGAATTGTGTTAAATAATTGATGGAACTTGCTTCAGCAACTTGTGATGTTCATGTGTGTGAGAGTTCCAGTTTGTCATCATGTAATTCTACTAGTTAATAGCTTAAAAGTTAATACATCCAATCTGGTTGCATAAATACAAACTTATGTCAAGTCATGAGGCTTCTGGAACTGAATCTTGATCAGATTTGATGTAGAGACAGAAATTATTGGGTCAAAAGGGTGGGTTACTGTGGCCAGTTAGCTAGGTTGCTCTATGCATAAGTCACAAATTCACAATTAAATCTTTTAAGTCCCACTTCTGAACTAAAATGGCAAGAGCCCGGTTTCACTAACTTGTTGAATAACACGTGATAAAACATTGAACATTTTGCTTGCATAATTTGCAGTTCCGGATTTGGAGATTTGATCACGATTGCAGTTTTCTATTTTGGGAATTTATAACCGATGTGATGTGTAGGTGGATTGATACACATGTGAACTTGGCTATATATATTTGGCGGCTCTAATGAAACAGTTGATATCTTCTTTTGATTCTTCTTTGTTATATCTTTCATCTCTCTCTCTCTCTCTCTCTCTCTCTCTCTCTCTCTCTCTCTCTCTCTCTCTCTCTCTCTCTCCATTTCTTTTTAAAAATTTACTGTCCTTTTCTAGTGTTGCCTCATGGGAGTCTGTGTGGGGGGGGGGGGGGGGGGGTTGCATTTCTGCTAAGTTCCATTAATATAACTATATATGTGCTGTTTATTTAGGTGTAGTCCTCTGAATTCAATTCAAGAATTGACATGCTGTTATCCTTTGCATGTGCTGTTATCTGCTAGATTCTAAAATGAGTTGAGATATGCAATATTAGTTTGAGTGAATGATGATTATGAGCTTTTATTATATACACATACTAATTTTGCCTTGGATGGACCATCATGATTTTGTTTGGGGTTGATCATATTAATTACAATTTAATAGAATCCTAAAGAATATATATATAGGAAATTGATGCTTTATTGTGTTTCTGGTGTTTCCAATTCTGCCTGTGTGGACGCACGAAGATCTGGGCGGGAGGCATGTGCCTACTTAATGTCAAGCATGACCATGGGTGGGTTGGAGCATTTAAATGTCTCATAAATGATAGTATTTCCTTGATACTTTATTCATTTTAGGCGAAACACATTCTAAGGTCCCTGTACTTTCATGTTTTATTTTGTTAGGTCCTTGTACTATTTTTTTATTTTACTGGGTCCTTCTACTTTGATAATTCATTTTCTCAAGTCCCCATACTTTTATATTTAATTTTCATAGGTCCTTATACAATTTTTTTTATTTCAATAAGTCCTTCTACTTTTATGTTCGATATCACCAAGTCCTTATTCAATGGAACTAACAAAGTGGTTAACTTTTTCATTATTTTAAATAATATTTTAGTTATTTATATATTTGTTTATATTATTTATTTATGCATATATATATATATAATTTATAAATGTGAGTTGATGTAGTAATATATTTAAATAAAGTTATTATGATCAAGACGTGCATATAATCAAAGTTTACACAAATGAAATATTTATTGCATTCGAGAATTCAAATATCTTAATTTTTGAAATTTTGGAGCTAATTTATTGTTAAATAAAAAACAGAAACTTTCAATGAATGTAAATATATATTACGTACCAATAGAATGATTTGTATTCAATGAATTCAAGAATATTTAATATTTTCTTGAATTTAAACATGCATTAAAAAAATACAAAGCAACTGTAAATAAATTATAATAGTTTTACTATTTTTCGTCTCTCTATTTATTCACCGTCATAATATATTTTACATGCGTTTTTTAGATGATCATGTGTTCAATTTAGATTTTGATATATTTTTTAATTATTTCATCAAAGCTTCATTAGTATTTTTTTAATAAATTGGTTAGGTTAAATAACAAAAAAGTTAATTACTTTGTTAGTTCAATTAAATAAGGACTTAATAATATCAAATGTAGAAGTAGAAGGACCTATTAAAATAAAAAATTTGTAGAAGGATCTCTCAAAACAAAACAAAAATGTACAGGGATTTGAGAAAATGTATTAGGGAAGTAGAAGGACCAACAAAATTAAAAAAATTGTATAGGGACCTATCAAAACAAAATATAAAAGTACAGGGACCTAAGAATATGTTTTGCCTTCATTTTATTTTAAGTTGGCCCCTAACGTTTCTCCATGTATGAGGAACCTAAGCATTTATATTGAACCAAATAAATGTTTTTTTAAAGTATTAATAGACCTAATTAGATTCTTGGATTGCCAATTTGTTGTGCCAATAGTTTAACCCTTTCTGCGCCTGTGATTCTCCCAGGACTAATTGGTGCATGTGATGTTTAGACAAGATTAAAAACGCAATGGAATGTCAAGATTCGCGTAGTTGCAGAAAATCGTTGAAATCGGTTAATTAAAAAACAAAAAACAAAAGGATTCTTCAACTTATCATGAAATTGGAATTATAAATTAGGAACATGAAATCGGGTGGGGCGACAGTGTTGTCTCTGACCTGCTGATGGAATGGTCCTTTTCTGTTCAGTTACATGTCTGCATTAGAAGAAAACATCCTTTTCCAAAATTTAATGAATTAGGTGGGAGCGATGGCGAGTTTGGTCCCTCGTTTTTCGAGGGATTCAATGCTTGTCTGTCCCAGTTGTAAGCTTCATTAAAATCCTACAACTTCTTTTAGTGAAATGAAGCACAACATTATTAATGCAATGAACTAGTAGAAATCCTCACCATATATATATCTGTCGACTAATCTTTCATATCTACGTGCCATAATAGTTTTATCTTTCCTAATCTACTCTGTCAGCACGTATATATATATCGTATCAATATTTTCCTTTTATTCTTTCATCACGATCGTTGTGAATATTTTCTCTCCTTCCTTTCTAAATACGAGGATCGGTAATTGACGTTGCGCATTGATTTAGAGCGCGTGCAGTTTGAAAATCTGCATTAAGTAGTCCCCAAAAAAATTGAGAAAGTAGAGAAAAAAGGCTATGGTACATTGGTATGGTCCAATTTAGGCAAGTGCTAGGTCCGTATCGGCAATAAATCAAGAAACAGAAGAAGATGTTGGTGGTTTATTTTGCAATGGATGCCTTGTATATGTATTAATATTATGCACACACCTCACACCTGATCCTGATTGTGCTTGATGAAAGGTGAAAAGGTTTTGGCTATGGATTTTGTACAAGTTTAATCAAGAAGAAATTGAATTGAAGAAGATGCCCGCTGTTTGGTTAGCTCTGAAATGCAGATCAGAGCGAAGAGAGGTTCATGATCCGGAGAGCGGAGGCAAGAATATTTCAATTTCAAGCAAGAAACGGAGCTGCGGACGGTCGGGTTGTTCGAGGTCGATCGCGAATCTTAAAGATGTTGTGATTAATGGAAGCAAGAGGCACGCGGATAAGGCAACAATCTGCAGCCCCAGATCCATTGGAAGCAGCGAGCTTCTCAATCCAATTACTCACGAGGTGGTGCTCGACAACTCCACGTGCGAACTCAAAATAAGAGGCGGAGGCGGAGGCGGAGGATTTCATGTGGGGCGGGGCCGCATCTTGGGCAGCCCGGTGAGGAGGAGCTTTACTTCTTCTTCTTCAAGTAGGCCCAGATCTCCTCTGGTTTCTCATGGTCATGCCGGAGCCCCGCTTTGCCCTAAATGTGGGGAGCAATTCGTGAGATGGGAAGCAGTTGAGGCACATCACCTCTCCAAACACGCAGGTTGTTAATTTCAATTTCCTTGTAATTTGTTTATTCAACACATATTCGAATTTACATGAGAAATTAAGAATATAGATATATATATATATATATATAGTTAATGAGTGTATTTAATTAGTTAGTGAAGTAGGCGAAGGAGATTCTTCAAGAAGAATCGTGGAGATGATCTGCGGAGCAGGCAGCAGTTGGAGGGGGGACGGTGGAATCCACCGGATTCTGAAAGTCCACAACATGCAGAGAACGGTAGCCCAATTCGAGGAGTACAGGGAGATAGTGAAGATCAAAGCGAGCAAACTGGCGAAGAAACATCCACGTTGCTTAGCCGATGGAAACGAGCTGCTCAGATTTCACGGCGCAACACTCGACTGCGACTGCACTCTAGGCATGAATGGCTCATCCACCACCCTCTGCACCTCCGATCAATGCAGGGTATGTCTCATTCTAAGACACGGCTTCTCCACGGCTGCCGCCGGAGGAGGAGTCTTCACTGCTTCCACAAGCACCAGAGCCTTCCATTCCATCCAATCCAATTATCCCAATCCCAGAAAGGCCCTCATACTTTGCAGAGTTATAGCAGGAAGGGTGCATAGGCCACTCCACAATCTGCAACAAATGGTTGCTCAATCGGGATTTGATTCACTCGCTGGGAAACTCGGTGTTCATTCCAATATTGAAGAGCTCTATTTGCTCAGCCCCACAGCTCTGCTTCCTTGCTTTGTCGTCATCTACAAACCTTGACAACAACCGCTAATTCTTTCTAGACTATCTTTCCATTATTCTCTAAACATATCCATTGCCCTGCACTATATTTTGCCTTCTTTTTTTTTTTGTTCTGATTGTATTTATTTACATTTAATTTCATAAATGCCCATCAGTAATTTACAAATTTGTTTTAGATGGTAATCCCCAAATATCACTACTATAAACAAGTACATTTTTACTATATGTTTTTTGTTTAAATACTCTCTCTCTCTCTCTCTCTCTCTCTCTCTCTCTCTCTCTCTCTCTCTCTCCAAATTTATTTCTTACACGACTGACTGTAACATCACATGGTTTGGTTGTATGTGGTAAATGTTGATTGTGAATGGTATGATTGATGTAGCTGTGACACGGCAGAAAGCGTATTACTATTCAAAATAAATACAAAATATTTTCTATTGGGTAAGAAATATATATTTTAAATTTCACATCTATCTATACATATATTATGATAAAATCGTGTGAAAGACAACGGTTCTAATATAAATCGTTGTCTATCACACGATTTAACAATCATATAAACAACAGTAATGATATTTATTGTTGTAAATTTTCTTCTTTTTTTTTCATTTTCCACGACAGTTAAAATTACAACAGTTGTATTTAACAAACTTTTGCAATCTTATTTTTATTTTTTTATTTGAAATTTTGAGATTTGTAATAATTTTTTTTATGCATGTGTAGAGGATTTGTTGTACTCTAGATGTGTTGCCTAAAATAATAATTTTCATTTGTGCTGCACTATAATAATAATAATAATAATAATAATAATAATAATAATAATAATAATAATAATAATAATAATAATAATATAATTGGCAATAATTTATTATTTTTTCATTTCAATTTCATCATTTAAAATAATTAAATAATTATATTTTTTTTATACCTATCATATATTCAAAGAAATTAAATGTTCTTTGATCGTGGACAATTATACATTTCTATTTATAAAATTGTGTCGTTTGACATATTCCAATTCGATCTTTCTAACATGGATTTTCATTCAGTTCCTAAAATTAATTAATTTTCTTTTTGTTTGTCGTAACTAAACAAAATTAATCTTTTTATCCAATTAATTAATATCTAATTAATTAACGCATGTGCATATCATTTTATTAATTTTACAAAATTGAACGCAACATACATAATTCAAAAATAATCATAATATTACAGATTAGAAAATCATAATTATTATTTGTGCATCACGCAGGAGAAATACTAGTGCATGCTACATATATTAAGGTAAAATCGTGTGATAGACAATGATTATGTTATACACCGTTGTCTATCTCACAATTTTACCTTAATATATTAGGCAACAATTTTTGTATAATAGACAATCGTGGTGACATTTATTGTTGTAAATTTTCTTCTTTTTTTTCTTTTTTTTGCATTTTTCACAGAGTTTAAATTACAACTACTGTTTTTTTCACAAACTTTTGTAATCTTATGTTCGTTAATCGTGAACAATTATATATTGCTATTTATTAATATTGAATTAAAAAATAATCATAATATTATAAATTTTTAAAAAGAATAATTGTTTATGGATCGCATGTGAGAAATTACTTTGATTTAGAATACAAATCTAAATCTCTCTCGAATTGCAATAGAGAAATTGGATCCTATGGATATCCAATTGAGTTGGGTTTGGACTAAGCCCACTTTTTGCATTTTGCCGCCCACCCTAATGTATGGCTGTTAGGCCGTGTATAGTTTTATTTCCTTTCATTTTATTGTTGCATTTTTAAAAAAAAAAAAAATTGTTTGTAGTCAAATTCAGGAAGATCCGATGTGCCCTTACCGGCACCAAACCCCAATTTACATTTTTAATTAAAAAAAATAGTTGTTAAATGTTTTTGTAAAAAACTTTAAAGCACATTAATGCTTTATTTCCTTTCATTTTATTGTTGCATTTTTAAAAAAAAAAAAAATTGTTTGTAGTCAAATTCAGGAAGATCCGATGTGCCCTTACCGGCACCAAACCCCAATTTACATTTTTAATTAAAAAAAATAGTTGTTAAATGTTTTTGTAAAAAACTTTAAAGCACATTAATGCAAACATTAATAGATGTTAATTATGTTGGTGCCGATTTTTTTCGTTTCCTACCATATAACCAATATTGATATATTTTTTTTTCTTTTGACAATATCGTGAAAAAAAATGGAGTTTCTGTTTGCACCACTTAGTTTACTCTTTGCACCACTAAATTACATAAGTCAAAAATAAATAATTATAAAATTACATAAATATCCTTACTAAATAAAAATAAAATAAAATCAATAAATAAAATAAAATAAAATATTAAAAAAAAAACATCTCTCCTCCTACCTTCTGCGCTTCCTCCCCTCCGCCACCAATTTGCAGAGCATAAGCAATTACCGCCGACGGCCACCTCCTCAACACCAATTTGCAGAAGCCACCTCCAAACGATATCCCTTCTTCTTCTTCTTCTTCTTCTTCTTCTTCTTCCCTTCCCCGCTTTGTCTCTCCTTTCCATATGTTTTTAATATTATCACCCCATGTGAAAACTGGAAGCTCTTCATTGTTCCAGATCCAAACATTAATTCACCTTCTCAAAAATTAATTTCATTTTCTCCAAAAATCCTAGATCCAAACATCAATCTTCTTAAAAATGATTTAGCTCTCTCACAACCCCAATTTTATCTGTTAATCACACTAAAAAAATGGCTGCTTATTCTGCCGTAACTTGTATCCGGCAGACTCTGGAGCAGCTGCTGGATTCCGATCAATTTTTAGAGCTTGAAATCCAATCTGTCTATGACAACGTCGTCTCCTTGCAATCCTCTCTCGATGGAATCCCTTTCGTACCTAAAAAGTGGAGGAAAGATATGAAAGAGTTGCAAACCAGAATCAGAGACACAATCTACGCAGCTTAAGTCAAGGTTGAGTATTTGATGAAAGGCCATTCATCAGAGAAATCCCATGAAAAAGCTTCCTTTAAGAAAATCGCAGATGATGTCGCCGTCGTCGCAAAAAAGGCGAAGGAGACGGCAGAGGCCATCAAAAAAGACCCAGATGCCCAGAATTTGTTCTCGGAGAATATCCCTAAACCTCCTAGATCCAGTTTCAGCGGCAAGTATAAGATCGTGGGATAGGAAGAGGACTTCAAAATAAATTACCGAGCAACTGTTGTCGAAAGAGAAGGAGCGTTTGGTCATTCCGATCACCGGGCTTTCCGGTCTCGGCAAGACCACTCTTGCCAGAAGTATTCTCGGGAAGAAGAAGATTTCTTTTAAAATAAAGTTAAATTATTACTTTTAAGTTTTTTTTTTGTAAAAAACATATTTTCGATGTGAGGGTATTATTGTCAATATTGGTGGTGCAAAGAGTAAAAATTGTAGTGCAGTAAGTAAATGTAGTGCAAAGAGTAAAAGTAGTGGTGCAAATAAAAACTCCAAAAAAAAAACACAACATTACCGTGCATATTATAGAATGGTATATATATTAATTTGTTTCCATAAATTTAGTAGCAATTATATATTAATGACAAAAACTTGTATGAGACCGTCTAACGGGTCTCTTCCGTTAGACGGATCTCGCCGACCCGAACCGGGTCCGACCTGACCCGGTCATATATATATTAAAAAAAAAAATTCCAAATTTTGAAACTGCTCTCTGTAGCCGTTTCTGCCGCGATTCTCTCCATCGACTCTTCCCACAACCGCACCTTCGCTTCAAAACTGCAACATCCTCCATCTTCTCATTCAGTTTATATGCTTTTCATTTTTTCCCCCACATCCGAATCAAATTTTTTTTTGAAAACATCAGTCACTGGAGTATTTGCGAGCACCACCACCATTATCACCAAATTTCAGAGCACCGCTGTCGTAGTGGATATCCGAAATTGCTTCTGTGCGTAGAGTTGAAGTTTCGATTGTAAGTTTATCTATGCTTGTCAAATTAGGGCAGTGTAATTTAGGGTTTGTGATTTTAGAGTTTTAGGGCATTTTAAGTTTGAATAACTTTCAATCCTACCTTGATTTGAGTCTAATATTGTGCGGCTATGGTTCATTTGTGCGTATTGGTAGTGATACTTAATTTGATTGTTAGTGATTCTTAAGTTAATTGTTACTGATACGTGCAACCATTTGTTTGTATTTTGCTTTTGAGGATTTCAAATACAATAATTTTCTGGTTTAGATTGGATTTGTTGGTGTAAATTGGCATATAGCAGTTTGTACATAGTGGTTCTTTGCTTTTTAGGTAGTGATACTTTGTTTTTAGTTATTGGTACTGAAAGTTCTACATAGTGATACTTTGTTTTTTTAGGTAATGATGTGTTTGTTCAGATTGTATAGTTTTAACTTAGTTGTGGTAATTATTTATCTTCATTATATGCTTTGAATTCTACATGGTGTTTTAATACGTGCGACCATTTGTTTGTATTTTGCTTTTGAGGATTTCAAATACAGCAATTTTCTGGTTTGGATTGGATTTGTTGGTGTAAATTGGCATATAGCAGTTTCTACATATTGGTTCTTTGCTTTTTAGGTAGTGATACTTTGTGTTTAGTTATTGGTACTGAAAGTTCTACATAGTGATACTTTGTTTTTTAGGTAATGATGTGGTAATTAAACGTTGCGTTTCATTTAAATGATGCAGTTGGATTTTTGAACAAATATTATACTAATGGAAAGAATAAAAAAGAGGTTGCAGCGACCTGGTAAATCATTACCTGAGGAGAATAAAGATGATGCTACAAGGTATGAATTTTGGTGTTTCGAATTATTATCTTTTTAGTACTTTAATCAGTTTGTTCCATATTTTGTTGTTTCAAATTATTATGTTAATTTTTCTAAATCATCTCTTTTTTATTGCAGTGAGCATGTAGAAGCAGATGTTCATGATGTACGGACATATAAGAGGCATAAACCATCTTCTAAAGAACATAAGGATAAAGCTGTGTTAGTGAGGTAGTACATATATGTACTCAACATTCTTAAACTCATTTTTTTTGTGGTCACTTATTGATTTGTTTGTGCATTTTTTGAAGATACTTTTTTACAAGTATATGTATGCAGTCAACATTCTTATTGATTCTTGGCTTTTTTATAAGTAGTGATGCTTTGTTTTTTAAATAGTGATACTTTTATGTTAATTAGTAATACTTTCCCGTTACTTAATGATACTATTTTACTTATTGTTACTTATTTTTACGTAGTGATACTTTTACATTTACTTGGTCATTTTTTAGTTTTGACTTAGTGATTCCCGACTTTTGTAAGTAGGGATGCTTATTTTTTAAATAGTGATACTTTTATGTTAATTAGTAATACTTTATCTTTTCTTAGTGGTTGTGTTTACTTAGTGTTTGTTGTTTTAGGATTTTAATCTAGAATTAATAATTAATTTTGGTTGGCTTTGTTTAGATCTAGTTATCTACTCCCTCTGTTTCATAATGTCAAATAAAGGGGAATTTACACTTTAATACCTACATTTTGGACAATTTTTTTCAAAAATGATCCACTTTATTACTATTAGCAAAACAGTACTTACTTTTTCAAAAATTTTATAAATCTCACCTCGATCAAATTTCCAGCCTAGAATATCTATGTGACACGTCAGAATTCTTGCGTGACTTTTTTGTTCTAATAAAAAATATTACCTGAATATTCCATGTCAATTATGAACTAAAAATAAAATAAATTTGTTGGGCATGCCACATAGATATTCTAGACTGAAAATTTGATCGAGGCCACATTTGCAAAAATTTTAAAAAAGTGGATACTGTTTTGTTAATAGTAATAAAGTGAGTCATTTTTGAAAAAGTGACCAAAATATAAGTATCAAAGTGTAAATTCCCCTCAAATAAAATTTTATTTTCTTATATTTTCCTAAAAAGTTAGCAAAATTTATTCACTCCATATATTTGTATGGTTAAACTTGAAAGAAAGGGTATGAAAATATCTAAAACAACAAATATTTTCAGACAAAAGTAAAACTCCAAATATAAGATAAATTAATACTTCTCCAGAAATTTAGTTTTTGCGAAGAAACGTTTCATAATTTATTTGGTTATCTATACATATATTAGCAAAATCGTAAGGGCATAATTATCATGACAAAAATAGTAAAACATTCATTTTAAATAATATTTTTATGCAGAGACATTTGTAATCTTGATTTGGTCCAATGGTTGTAAGGCAGGCCCAAAACCCAAGATTGGGATCGAAACATGCGAAGCATTCCCTTTTTTTTCGGACTCTCTCTCTCTCTCTCTCTCATTTTCGCTGTTTTGGTTTTTTCATTTTTCGCTCATCGGTTTTTTTCTTTATTTTCTTTTATTTTTCCTTTTCATTTTTTCTCTTTTTGTTACTTTTTTTTCTTTTTTCCTTTTCAGGTTTTTCTTTTATTTCTATCCCGTTCAATTTTTTTTCTTTTATTACCGAATATTTTGTAGGTACATGATTAAACTCACTATTTATTTTGATAATTAATATTAATTCTACTTATTTAATATTGTAATTCTTTTATTATTTTTCTTTTATTTTCTTTTAACATTTAGGTGTGATTGACAGCTGTGTATTTTACACAATTTTTGGATATGAATTGATGTTCTTGATTATATGAAGTTGTGCATTTTCTATAGCTTTTGTGCTCGAATGGTTATCATTTGGAGTTTTTGATGTGTTTGCTAGTTTTGATGGACCGGATTAAGTTATTAAAACCCGAAAAAATTTGAAGCCCAACTCGAAGCAGGGGTGGGTCGACCTCGCCTAGTGTATTTTACACATAAGTGAATTGACCTGGCTCAGCTTGCCTGGGTCGACCCTATGCAAAAATAGGGCTCCGGGTCGACCCATAAGCACGGATCAGCGAGGATGTGATTTTTTCACTCCAATTCATGATTTTTAACCTACATATAAAAGCCTCTATTTTGATACACGAAAAGTAACAAGATGTATAAGCCCACCAAGTGATACACGGTTTACACAAGAGAGATGACGCAAAATACTGAGAGAACACGTCCAAGAAGTCAAGTGAAGAGAGAAAGAGTTACCATCTACTCAAGAGGAGATGACAAGGTTGTTAGAAACGAAGTGCCACTGCAGAGAAGATGAAGCGTTGGATTACATACTGTTCATCGGTTCCTTTATCTTTTCTGTCATGAACACTGAAACTCTGTTGTTTATTTATTTTATTATGTCTAGCTAATTCTATAGTTAGGTTTTAGGGATTGGAAGTTATAGATTTTAATATATGGGTTGATTACTTTTTCTTCTTGCTATCTCTCGGGATTTGATTTCTATGATTTATTTCATATCTTGTATGAATGCTTGATCACCATTTATGTATACTAGTCGTTAATTTGAAGTACTGACTAGAGAAGAATTAATGATGGAAAGATAGAAATCAGATTATGTGTGCTTGGAAGGACCGACCAAGTGAATTCACCATAGACCTAGAACCGGGAGCAGCACCGGTATCCAAAGCCCCATATCGCTTAGCACTGAATGAGTTACAAGAGTTAAAGGTGCAACTGGAGGGATTATTGGAATTAGGTTTTATAAGACCTAGTATATCACCTTGGGGAGCACCGATTCTATTCGTCAAAAAGAAGGATGGTACTATGAGGATGTGCATTGATTATCGGGTGTTAAACAAGTTGACAGTGAAGAATAAGTATCCACTTCCAAGGATAGATGATCTCTTCGATCAATTATCAGGTGCAAAAATCTTTTCCAATATTGATCTACGATCTGGGTATCATCAAGTTAAGATAAGAAAAGATGACATACCCAAGACTGCATTCCGAACAAGATATGGCTACTATGAGTTTCTAGTGTTGCCCTTTGGGTTAACCAATGCACCTGCAATCTTTATGGATTTAATGAATCGGGTTTTCCATGAGTATTTAGATAAATTTGTGTTGGTCTTTATTGACGACATACTGATCTACTCGAGAAATGAAGAAGAACACGAGGAACACTTCAGACTAGTGTTAGAAACACTGAGGAGAGAAAAGTTATATGCCAAATTCAGCAAGTGTGAATTTTGGCTAAATGAAGTAATGTTTTTCGGGCATATTGTGTCAGCAGAAGGGATCAAGGTGGATCCTGCAAAGGTTGAGGCAGTGAAGAAGTGGAAATCACCAACCAACATTTATGAGATAAGAAGTTTCCTCGGTTTAGCAAGATATTACCGGAAGTTCATTAAAGATTTTTCAAAGATAGAAAGGCCAATGACACAACTTTTGAGGAAGAAGGTCAAGTTTGAGTGGACTGATGTGTGTGAACAGAGTTTTCAGGAACTAAAGACAAGATTAACAAATGCACCAGTCTTAACCTTGCCAGAAGGAGTAGAAGGATTCGTGATATACACTGACGCGTCTAAATTGGGTTTAGGATGCGTGCTGATGCAAAATGGGAAGGTGGTAGCATATGCTTCACGACAATTAAGACCTCATGAACTGAACTACCCAACCCATGATTTGGAACTTGCCGCCGTTATACATGCACTCAAGATTTGGAGACATTATCTTTATGGGGTGAAATGCGAGATTTACACTGACCATAAGAGTTTGAAGTATATCTTCGAATAGAAAGAGCTTAATATGAGGCAGAGAAGATGGTTAGAGTTGGTGAAAGATTATGACTGCACGATACACTACCATCTTGGGAAAGCAAATATAGTAGCCGACGCATTGAGCAGAAAGAAACAAGGAGTGATGGGATGTCTACTCACAAATATGGAGGAACTTGTGAGAGAAATAGAAAAGATGAAATTAGAGTTGGTATTTGCACCAAACTCTAGAGCAAGTGTGATAGCCGCAGTGGTAGCTAAACTAGAACTACGGTCGAGAATCGTAGAAGCTCAGCAAAAAGATGAACGATTGAAAAAGATAAGATAAAGAGTCAAAGCGGGTGAACCGAAAGAATTTAGGGAAGATAATGACGGAGCTTTAATGTTCCGTGATAGATTATGCATTCCCAGTGATGACACATTGAAGCAAGAAATTATGAGAGAGGCTCATAATACTCCCTACATGGCACATCCAGGCAGCACAAAGCTATACAAGGACCTGAAGCAATATTTCTAGTGGAATAATATGAAAAGGAAAATAGCCACATTTGTGGAGAGATGTTTAACATGCCAGCAAGTGAAAGCGGTACATCAACGACCTTCGGGGTTATTGCAGCCCTTGGAAATTCCAGAATGGAAATGGGAGCATATAACGATGGATTTTGTGGTAGGCTTACCGCAATCAGCGAAAGGAAACTCATCAGTGTGGGTCATTGTAGATCGATTGACCAAATCAACACATTTTGTGCCAATCAAAACAACAACGGAATTAAGCAAGTTAGCGCAAATTTATGTGAAGGAGATTGTTCGACTACATGGAATTCCAGTTTCTATCACGTCCGATTGTGATACTCGCTTCACATCAAGGTTTTGGAAGAGTCTTCAAGAAGCAATGGGAACGAAACTGAACTTCAGCACTGCTTTTCATCCTCAAACAGATGGTCAATCAGAGAGGACGATATAAATTCTGGAGGACATGCTACGAGGAGTTGTGTTGGACGGAAACACAAGCTGGGAAGATGTTCTACCCTTGGTAGAGTTCGCATATAACAATAGTTATCAATCAACTATAAAGATGGCACCATATGAAATCTTGTATGGTCGCAAATACAGATCGCCCTTATACTGGGATGAAGTTGGAGAAAGAAAAATTTTGGGTCCAGAGATCGTACAAACCACTGTTAAGATGATCGACTAAATTCGAGCAAGAATGAAAGAAGCACAAGACAGACAGAAGGCTTATGCAGACAAGCGCAGGACAAACCTAGAGTTCCAAGTAGGTGAAAAGGTTTTCTTAAAGGTATCTCCAACACGGGGTGTTGTGAGATTCAGAAAACAAGGCAAACTGAGACCAAGATTTATTGGCCGATTCGAGATACTAGAAAGAATTGGTGAAGTTGCTTACCGATTAGCTCTTCCGCCAAACTTGTCACAAGTTCATGATGTATATCATGTTTCAATGCTCAGAAAATACGTGTTTGACCCAGAACACGTTGTCAAAGAAAGTGAGTTAGTTCTACGTTCCGATATGACGTACGAGGAAAACCCCCACGAAATTCTTGATAGAAAAGTTCAAGTCCTAAGAAACAAGCAAATTCCATTGTTGCTTGTGCAATGGAATCATCATGATCGAACTGAAGAAACATGGGAACTAGAAAGCAAAATGAGACAGGGATATCCTGAGTTATTTGGAGGTACGTGAATTTCGGGACGAAATTCTTTTAAGGGGGAGGAGTGTAATACCCCAAAATTTTATTATCTAAATTTAATTGGGATTATACATCTAATGGTTAGAATAATTGAAATATCCAAAAACTTTTAGTTATTAAAATAATAGCCTATGATTACCTTAAGGATAAGATAAGGAAGAAAATAGACCCTAAATTTTTATTTTATTTTTTTAGGTAAGTATGCTTGTTGAGTAGGTTAAAGATACTTTCATGCATTCTTGTATTTTTATTCAGAACCCTAAATTCTGATTTAGTTCAATTAATTATATATTTATTGATTGATTTTAAGAATAGTTTACCAAGTGAAAATTAATTAGTGTGATTTTTTTTATATACAAATAAATATATATATATATACCGAATATATATATATATACACATATGCATATATACTTACTTGTATGCTATATTATTTTACTTATAAAATAAATGCTAACACACATAAATATAATATAATATAATTAGATGATCATATCATTAAAATTAGGTGTAAAGTTTATAAATACGTGTCATGCTAGGCTTATGGTTCCCTAAAGTTGTGATGACTCTTATTATTATTATAGATACATGCGTGTATATATATATACATATATATTGAAATATTAAGGATTCAGTAATTAGTGTAAAACCTATATCTTAACTTTTACTTTCTGAAATCTCATAATATATATATATATATATATATATCGTCTTCGTCCAAGAAGGTAATCTGTACTTTTTGCTCTTCTTTATTTACTTTTATAAAATTTGAAATCATGGTGTATATGGATATGTAATTTGGATTCTTGCATATTGTAAAAAAATGCGTAAAATATATAGATATATATATATAAATAAATTACGTATACTTACATATATGTGACGAAATTAATTAGCTATAGTAATAAATTAATTAATGTTCCATAATATGGATTTGCTGAAGATAATGTTATATATTAAGTTAGAGTAATTAATCTAATTGTATGTAATTCAGGTTAGGTTATTTTTTTTATAATGGTTAATTTGATGGTTCAACGCTTTATAGTGAATGATAAAGTACTAGTACTTGATGTTATTATGTAAAATATATGATTGTAATAATATGATCTAATTTATAATCTTCAGTTTCATATTTTCTCCTTAGTACATAGTTTTCTAAAATAAAGTGATATATCCAAATAATGGAATTTAACAAATAAATATTACAAAGAAAGCTCGGGGATTTAATTTTGATAGGGGTCATTTAGTTAAACTAAGCCAAGGTTGGTTATTGTAGGTTCAGAAGAAGAAACAGAAATCGAATAGGATCAATCCAGAATTTGAAAGATTATCTATTATCCAGGTGGGCTATTATATCTTTGCAAATTGTATTTTTCGAGTTATTAAGCTCTGCTTTGTTAAAATTGCATATGTGACTATCTGTGTTAAATATTTACGTGCTACTGTATGTTGTCGGAGTCTCATATACCAGCGCTGTGTCAATGTGAGTAGCTACAGTATGCATGCATTATTTGTCATGCTCTACTCCTTGTCGGTGAGACTAAAATGAAACACATATGGGTTACACCCATTGGGTATACTTGACCATACTCAACTTTACGCGTGGTGATGTAGTACGGGTTGCGGGCAATGACTGGTTACACTCTTAAGCGCTTCACGATAAAATGTTTTGGTGAACTTAAGTTGCTTTAAATTTTGAAACCTCCTAAGCTTCACTACCTGCATGAACACAGATAGATTACTTTAATAAAATGATTTGCATAACTTGAATTGTAAAAACTTGCCCACTGAGTGCACTAGTACTCAGCCCAAATATTTTCAAATATTTTTCAGGTCAGTAGGCTGGCGCGTGGAGGTGACGATGCTGAGAGATGGGCTTTTGTTATTTACTTATTTTCCCATTATCTCTTTTTGTTAAGTATTCTGTTGATAATTAAGTTTCCGCGCTTGTAATATCCTTTTGTTAAACACTAAGAACTCTGATTTTGGTGTTGTGAATAGGTATATATTATAATAAAGCATGTTTGGTTATTCTGAGTCTTCTGTTGAGATTTTCATTAATCAGCTTACCCCTTTCTTTCCCGCTTCTTAATTCCAACCCCCGTGGCGTCCATTTCCAAGGTCTTTCGGGACCGGGGCGTTACAATTTAGGTACTCGAAAGTCAATAAAGAAATACGAACTTTACTACACATGTGACTGTACGTAATAGAAATGTATATATAATTACGGAAAAATAATTTCCGGGGTGTAGTCCATTGTTTTTGTTGAAGTTCTTTCATTACATATTACCATAACTACGGAAAAATAATTTCCATTATAAAACTATAAATAACTCCATTAAAAAGTATTTACGCAATCAAATCATGAGATCTATTTATACAATAAAAATATATTTTATAATTTATAGACATTTAATCACACACACACATATTGTGGTCGAATATTGTGCAAAAATACATTATCTAAATTATGGAAATATAAAAACATCAACAACAATATAGCATCTACATTAAAATAATTAAAACTATAACCCTTTTTACATTTTGCGGTTCAAATAAATTTGATCCAAAATAAATTATGAATTGAAAATGATAAATTTTGACCAAATTCATGAATCTCGGATAACAAATTATAAAGACCAATCACAACAAATTTAAAATTAAAAAAAATCGATCATCTTCAAGAAGCAACATCACGTTATTTCTTTCTCTCACAATCTCGAATTATTTTCTCCAATGTTCGCTGCCATATATAAAAGAAATAAAATGCCTCGCTTCGCCGTTCTCATTTGCCTGCTTACGCAATAGTTTTGGGTCATGGTTCTTTATATTACAAAATATGATTTTGTTCTCGTAGTTCGTAAACAACACTACGAAAATAAAATGCACGAGCTATATGTTTATAAAAATGCATAAGATAATTAAACCATAAAAAAAATCAATGTAAATTTTATCTACGCATGAAAGTAAAAAAATTGCGAAGCAATTTAAACAATCACTGATTTTTGCTCCATGCAGAAATTCACAAACACACACCAACTACAAAATAAAGCAAGTCAAAAGGTTAATACAGATGAGTTATTTTTGTTTGGGACCAACCATTTTACCAGAACCCGGATGATAATCAATTGAGAGTAAAATCATGTTGAAATGTTGTCATATTGATATCTTTTCCTGTACGATCTGCAATAAAATATAAAATGAAATAAATTCCGTTAATTTTCTGATGAGACAATGATGTAGTACACCTTATATTTATAAGACTAATAGAATATAAAATAATATGTAAAAATCATACATATCAATTATCAATCATAGTATTTATAATCTTGTGAACTATATATTTACGGAAATATCTAAGAACTAAGAGAACCAAGATTGTAGTCAACGAAATTTAATGATTGATTAAATGATTTAAGTGTACATGTGTGTGTAGAGATATGTATGGCAAATGTATATAATTGAATAAATTGGCAAATGTGAATTTGTGTATCTTATGACCTTTTATGTTGATATAAGCTACCGAAATTGCGTAATCAATTATGGCGCAGTTAATTTTGGCAATTGCTTGTAAAAATCAAGTATACTAATTATGTTTATTATATTATATAATTAATAATAATATACTTAAGATAATTATATTTTTTTATAATAAATGTAATAAATGATTTTATTTTTTTATAATTTCATTTTAGGCAATTGCAAATGAAAAGAAATTAAAATGAGAGTTATTAGACATAAAACGTTGATTATATATATAAAACTGTGACCATATATATTGATTTTAGAGGAGATTTATCTTTCCATGAATTGCATTTATACCATATATATTTCACGGAATGAAAAGAAATTAAAATGTGAGTTATTAGACATAAAACGTTGATTATATATATAAAATTGTGACCATATATATTGATTGTAGAGGAGATTTATCTTACCATGAATTGCATTTATACCATATATATTTCACGGATTTTAACAAACTAATATATTAACTAATTTATGTAAATTAATTTTTAATTATATAGTAAAGATTTCCGTTTTCAAACATGTAGTTTAGGCGGGAAAAATAGATTATTTCTATTTATGATTGACTATCTTACTTTTAGATATAATATAGATAAGATATCTAAACTTAAATTGTGATTTGAAGTAATTCTTTAATTTAAGGTATTTATCAAGTTAATATTTGCACTTTGTTTCACATAGTACAACTACTGCAAATCAAGGCTAGTACATGTAAATGTAAAAAAAAAAATTGAGGTTATACTAAGAAATCAATTTTCAAAAAATTCATATTTTATTTGAAAATTTAATTTAAATATTTAAATACATATTTACATAGTAAACTGATAGGTTTCTCAAGTCTCAATTGAAAGACTAAAAACGTGCGAGATGTGAGAATTTCATTGTTGATTATTAAAATTTATAGTACATTCAAGTAGAATAATTATCTTCAAAGTTCGATGTGGGATAATTGTCATTTGCAACAATTTGACTACTTGCTACTTTCTTTTGGTTTTTCCAAAATCTATATATATATATATATATATATATATATATATATATATTATAACACACTCATGCAACCCACTTTTTCCCTCCCATTTATAAGGGTATTTTAGATAATTAACAATACAATAATTTAATAAGTATTTAATTTAATGTTACATGCAAATTTCTATCATTAATATTTTTATAATTAATGCAAATTATGTGCTACTAAAATTAACATGTGTTTATTCATTCATGCCTAATAAATTCAATTATATTCTATATAACTAATTAGAATATTATTATATAATTATATTAATCACGTCTATACAAAATAAATTACATATTCTATAATTACTTTAGTCAATCTACAAGAATATTAATGTTAATCAAAGCATGTAATCATCAATTTATATAAATGTAAACGATCTTCAATTACGTTAATCAAGCAATGTAAGTTTTAATAATAATAATAATAATAATAATAATAATAATATATTTATAAAATTTTATTCATTTCTATTTCTTTGAAGTCTTTTTTAATATAATTACAATTATTTCTTTTTTTTTTTTGCTATTTTTTTCTGATTTTTATGATGTTGCAAATTGAAAGAGTGATAGTCGTGATTGTTTGAAGTAATCATTTTTATCATATTATATATTTTTCTTTTATCATTGTCTTTTTCTTGACTTTGTTTCACATACACACGCGCACACATAATAGTATGTGTGTGTGTGTGTGTTCTTAATTATTAGGATGATGAATTGAAAGGTATAAAATGAAATTGGAATAAACTATTGGGAATTCTTAAGTTGTATTTGTTGTTTATATTAGTGCTACAATATTATTCCAATAATTATTTAATTTATATTTGTTAATTAAATTTTATATTTTAGGAGAAGGTCAATTGGAGCCAATTGATTCAATTATTTTTTTTACAATAGCGGGATCATCCAAAAAGTTTCATCTGGATGATGTGTTTTTTAATTTGCTAACTTTAAATTTTTAATCTTTTTTCTTCTAAATTTTTTCATTTTATAATGGAAGATTTCTCTATTTAGTTTTGAATACTAAAGAATGTACATCAGGATGATATGATTTTTTTTACTGTATGCAGTGTAACTTTTATTCTTTTCATTTGATCATCCACATATTTCTTTTAACCAAGATATATATTTGTGGGCCACTACGTCGGCGTTTTGAAGGTATTTCATTTAATTTTTAATCATATTTTGCTCTTCTATTCATATTGAAACTAACATATATTACTATGGTATTCTATTAAAACATTTAAACAAAATTTACATCAAATTGTTGCATAAGCTTACGAATAAAATTTGAAGTTACTTTGAACAATAGAATTATTTTTCCAATAGCATATGAGCATGTGTATCAGTTTTGAAATCATTGTTTATGTTTTTATGTTCAACTATTCGCAATTTTATTTTTTTAGATTTTCTTCATTCTTAATTATTTACATGTTGCTCTACAAAAATCATTTTCATATTTAAGCAATCCTTCCAACTTTTAATAGTATATATTTATATTTATAAATTATTTGCATTTTTCAACATGCATTACACCTCTGAAGTCAGCAACAACAAAAAAACCTTTTCATGAAAAAAAATATATGAAAATTTACTTATTAATTGTTCAAAAAATATTATCTTCCTTCAAAGTAAATAATCATATTTTCTATCTTATTTTCATTCTAACTTATAACATACAAATTTAATTTGAATAATTTTTCATATTTTTTTTTGTTTTTTAGATAATCCACCTCCTTTTATGCCATAATATAATTTATCATATTTTAGATAATTATGTGTTCTCTTTTAAGTTTTATTTTTTTAATTATTTGATCAAAATTTCATTAGTAATTTTTAATAAATTGGTTGGGTTAAACAACAAAGAAGTTAGCAATTTTGTTAGTTCAATTAAATAAAGACTAATTGAGATCAAATAGATAAGTAGGAGCTATTAAAAGAATAAAAATTTATCCAAGAACCTCTCAAAATATAAATAGAAAACACAGAAACTTGAGAAAATGTATTATAGAAGTAGAATGATTTACTAAACCAAAAAAAAAAAATGTTGAAGGATCTATTGGAACAAAATGTATATAGAAGTTTAGCAACCTAAGAATGAATTAACCCAAAAAATTATTTTAGAAAAGCGTTTACTACTTTTGTTGTAAACCATTGTAAATAATTAAATATCCATTATAGTAATATCTTTCCGAAAAATCAAAATAACTTTGTTTTTTATTTCCTTTTTTAAGTATTTATCAATTTAATATATGTACAATTCATAATATTGTAATGCATTTTATTTTTATTTACATGTGTTCATAACATTATTTATTTAGTGGTCTTCAATAAATAAAACTGATGGAAACAAAATATTGTAGTTTAAAAAATTGCACACAATATATTTCTTCCTTACAAGTCCAATACAAGGATAATTATTTAATTCATGTTGTCTTATATCTAAGGGTGTGTGAATGATTGGTTTGGTGTAAAACCGAGCTAAACTAACAAAACCAAATAAAAGATTTCTTAAAAAAATTTAAACCAAACCAACAAAAATAATATAGATAACCGAACCAAACCAAACGGTAATTCTTTGATTAGTTTGGTTTGGTTTTTGGTTTAATTGAATTTTTAGTGATTTTTTTTTCGAAATGATTATATCTAAAGAGAATAACATGCACTCAATAGATAACAAACCATATATTAAATAAGTAAATAATTTAAAAAATTCTATAACTAGAAAATTGAAACTAAATATTAGAATTACTAATATTATTTAGGTATAAGTACTTTTTAAATTTATTAATTTAGATATAATTAATATTATAATTATAAATCATAAATTATAAATATAGTGTATATATATATATATTGGTTGGTCAGTTTTAACCAAAATATTTTTTACATAAATTGAAATCAAACCAAACTATATGTTGGTTTTAATATTCAAAATTAAACCAAAATTAAAGAAAAAATGACCAAACTAACCGAACTAAATAGCTCGATTTGGTTCGATTTTTGGTTTTGATTCAGTTTTGCACACTCCTACTTATCCAAAAATCACTTATACAATTTCAATATTTTTTATACTTCACTTTTGTAAAAATTATTTATTTGTATTTATAAATAATTTATATTATTCAAACCTAAAATGCATAAAATGATCTCCGTGCATCGTACGGGAGAAATACTAGTTCAAATTAAATAGCATACAAGTTTGCTAGAGTTCACAAAAAGTTTGTTATATATTTTCAACAGCATTTTCTTTATTTCTTTTTAAAATATATATTATATGAATTTGAAGGTGCAAACTCCAAAATTGACTTGTTGGCTATTAGTATAATTTATTGAGACAAGAAAATTCAATATAAACAACATAAAAGAGTTGTTGTCTCTTTTAGTAGAAATGAGGGTCAATCGATTGAACATCTCGTAGATTATACTTCTCTTTTAAATTTATTATTATTATTATTATATGATGGTACATTTCAAAATTATTATTAATTTAGAATATCACAAAATACATTGTCAATAAATATCAATTACTATTTGTTGTGTTCAATGTAGGATATATTTAATTTTAAAATTAAAATAAATATAATTTAATTGATTAAAATATATTTAAAATTTCAAATTTCAAATGAAAATAATTTTTAAAATTTATAATGATAAGATCAATTATTGACCATTAAACTTGAATGCATTTTCAAAAATAAATATTTAATTGCCAAAATTTAATTCAAATAATTTAATACATGTTTAAATATTAAACTAATAAAATCAAACACTGTACTCATTCTCAAATAAGAGACCAAGAAATGTGTGAGAAATTCATTGTTGGCCATTAAAATTTATAGTATGTGAAAACAAAACAATTCTCTTTAAAATTCGATGTGTGATAGTTATAATTTCCGTATGTGGCAAGTACAAATGGGCGGGAAAATGAGAGTTACTATTTTAATTATACTTATTTGTCTTTATATATCTTAAGATTAAGATATGGATATTGATATGTACTATATGATTATTGATTTCGTACCTTAATTAATTAATTATATATATATATATATAAAATTAAATCGTCTATAATTGATATCATATAGATTAAATTTCATATATCTGCCCCTCTCCAAATATATATTATATTTCCAAAAAATCATAATTCAAAAATTAAATTAAGAAACATTAATCAATAGGCAATGTTTGGTAGCGTGGATAAATGCATATTAGTAAAGGTATCTAGCAAGAACCGTGTGTTTGATAGCCATTGCTTGTTCACGCGAGGTCCGGTCCTAACGCGAGGCCCATGGTGTAATTTACTATTTCGACTGGATAATGTATCCAACGCCCCCCTCGGTTACAGTTTCTAGACAAGGTATCCGACGCCCCCTCAGTCTACCAAATAAAATAATGTACCAAACAGATGTGTGAAGCAATCTAGTATATTTATCTTAATAACCAAACACACAATTAAAATAGCTAATACACAATTATCTTTCAAAGCAATTCAGATTTTATTAATATGGGTATATCCATACCAGTATACCAAACACTAATGATGTATATATTCTCATACTTTCTGGAAAAATGATTTATACTCTCATAAAGATTTGTAAGATGCATATAGCTATATATGGATTAAATTTTATACCAATATTTTATATTTTACCGGTGTTTTAAATATAAGGTGTAGGAAACTTGGATACATCCTACAATATATAGTTAGAAATGCATCATAATTTCTTAAGTTTTTTTTTTTTTTTTTTCACTTGCAGGACGTCCTACAACTTTACTTAAGATCAGAAAATAAGAAATATAGAAGGAGCCAACAACCCCATCTCCAAGAAGAAATATAAAGAGCCAACAGAAAAGACATTTGCCTTGAAGACCATTCGATTTTATTTGCGATTGGTTTGTGCACACTTGTGAATTCCTACAGAGGAAAAATCAAATGTTATTTTGTATTCTTACCATTTCTTAATTTTTTGTGCTAGCAAAATTTTCATTGATTTTTTTTTTTATGAATTTTCATATATAGATGTCTTATTTATGTTCTAATGACAAAAAAAATAAGTCTTGCTTTATAGGGTGCAGAAATATGATAAAAAAAAACTACGATAAATGAGCAACGGAGAAATGGTTGATCGAGAAGCATTTTTTTTCTTTGTACTGGCAGGATTTGGAAAAACTTTGAAGACTTGAAGAAACAGAGATAATTAAGCTTCTAGAATATTACCAATATTTTTTAAACTATCACCATCATTTGTTGAGCACAAGTATGCAAAATAATCACATTTTGAGTTTACAATTAATTAAACATCTTGAAGGCACTTTTTTTTTTTTTAAGTGTGCAAACATAATTCTACGAAAAAATTGAAATTATTGATAACTATACATCTAAATAAATAGAGATATTAAGAAAAATTATTAATTTTGTTCAATAAATTTAAATATTAATAAAAATGGTCCAACTATCTAAATATATCAAAGTACATCATTGTTGCTGAACATCAATGTTTATATATATATAAATATTTAATTTGACGTGGAAAATATTTTTTTAAGTAAAATTATGGATTTGAAATTGTAATCGTGATTTATATATATATATATATATATATCATTCATATTTTACGGTTTTGGATATGAACTTTGTCAATTTTTATATTTTAAGCTTTGATTAATTAATGTGGAATGAATGTTATAATTGTGGTTAGTTTCACTTGCAACTGTATTTAAGCCAAAATACTAAGGAGGTGATTGGTATGATATAATGGAATCAGGTATGAATGAAATGAGGATCTTAATAGAATGATAGTTCTTATGATTGGTATGTCCACTGAATGAAGAACGAAATGAAATATAACTTTATTTTATCTTATATAATGAATATTTTATGTACTTTAAAAATTTTCTTATAATTGAATAAAGTGTACGTAGTAGCTAATAAATATCAACACATGCCTTAATTTATCTTTTACATTTCTAAATGTCATTTTTCTTTTTTTAGTATATGATTTTTTCTAATTTTTTTAGCAAATTATAATTTATTTATTTTATTGAAAAAATTTATTCTAAAATATTTAATTAATCAATATATAATAATTTGTATAGGTTAATAAAAATAGTTTTACTTCATAGAAAAATACTTTAACATTTCAATTTTTCATTTGAATATATTAAATTATATCAAATATATAAATATTTTATATTGTATTATAACACATTTTTATAGTATATTTATTTCGGCATTACTTTCATTTTTCTTCAATAAAGTTATAAAAGTTATCAAAATTTGATTTTAATATATATTTTTAAATTATATTTTGAAAATAAATAATAATAAAATTTGTTTTGATTCAATAAAATTTGTTTCAATATCATATACCATTTTGAGTACTAGGTTTTGAAAGCTTTCAAATAATATATTATAAGAATATATAAAATAATTATATGAGATAATATAAAAGAATATAAAAGACTCAAGAATATAATAAGATTCACATATTCATAGTGTAGTAGAACTTGTGTGTTAAATTAAGTGATTGAACTTTTGTGCAATGTTAGCTCTTCTGTATTCAAGAATGTTATTAATTTTGTATTCATAGTATTATTTTTTTTATAATATTGTGTTTTATTATTGGAGGTAAATTTCACTAATTGTAAATTATTGGGGGGGGGGGGGGGGGCGATTTGTATTTTGTTACAAATTTGTGTTGATTATATAATGCAAAATTAGATTACAAATAATTTCACCTATTACATTTTCCCATTTGTATTTTCTATTTAAATATATACACTATTTTTAATTTGAAATTTTCTTTTTGTGTATTTAATTTTCATAATTATATTTTATCCATTCAGTATAATTAATTACTACTTATAAATTTTTATTATGATATATGCATCCTAATAATAAATCAAGTACTTAATACCCTGTACGATGCACATGTGAATTGCTAGTTATAATTACTTTTGAATCGCTATTAACTATTAAGCACCAAAATGTAGATGTAGGTTATGATATATCGTCCAGCAAGTTATAAAGATCATTATATTCAAATCTTTGTCTTATGTATTAGTTAGTTTTTAATTCTAAAAAATTTCTGTATTAAGTTTCATAAATCCAGAAGGGTATAAAGTTTGTTTATTTCAATTTTATTTTAGTTGAGAATAAATAGAATTGACCTTTATAAGATTACTCTGTTATACTTGACTAGGTGCGATGCAATTAGCATTTTCGTCCTCTAGTTGATTGTTTTAAAAACAAGTGATTCATTTTTGTGTCAGATGGGTAAAATGTTTGTTTTATAGTTTTGTGTTGATGTGTGAAATTAGTTGAGGTTATGTTTTTAATGTGAGCTAAATCTATCTTTGAAAGATATGTGATGTGATGTTGAGAAAGAAAATATTTTGGTTCAATTTGAATATATTGTATATAGAATGTGGATAAAAATAATGTTTTGTATGCACCCAACATTGTATACGCACATCATTTTGCACGCACCCAAATATGTAATGTGAGTAGTTTATAATGTACTCAGATATGTCCTATGCATATATAGTTTATAATATACTCATATATGTCCTACGCACAGCTTATGATGTACCTAGATATATCATGTTTACATTTTATGATGTACTTGAGGAGAAGTTGATAAGAATATGAATTCCTATATTGATCCTGCGATGTGATTCTGTTGAAAAAGTTATATAAAAATCATTGATACCCCAACCACTGAGTATGTTTTAGTTGGAGTTGCGTGAAAGAAATGATGTGATTGTAGTTTGTTGTTTGGTTATTTCATTTAGACGGCATGAAATATTTTGCTATCGCATTTCTTTTGTTATTTCATATTTGAGATTATGTTAGTTTCAAAATCTTGAACTTAATACTAATATGGATTTAAACTTAGTAATATAGATTTAACGTTTGTAAGATGTTTGGATTTGATTTTATAAGTTAATGTTTCTCTTTAGAAAAAGAAAAAAATTATCACTCTCTTTTATGATAATATTTATTTTTAATATTTAATAATAAAAAGGTGGAATTTTAAATTATAGAATTTAGGGTGTTACGCCGTCGACGAAAGCAACAAAGTTCATGGTGGTTTACTGCATCAGCCATCAGTCCAACTTTTTTTTTAAAATTTCGGATTTCTAGGTAATATGTTGTAGCAGAGATTTAGGGGGATGTATTCAATTGAGATTCTGTAGGATTTTGTTGGACTTTTAAAATCCGGGTGTATTCAATCCAAACTTTTAAAAGTCTTTTAAAATCCGGGTGTATTCAATCCAGACTTTTAAAAGTTTTTAAAAATCCGGGTGTATTCAATCAAGACTTTTAAAAGTCTTTAAAACTCCAGAGTTATTCAAAAATCTATGGACTTTAAAAAGTCATTGATTCTATTGGATTTCACCTCAATATCACATTAAATACAAAGGATGAAATCCGATCTCTGCACACAAGATTTTCATGGATTTATAAAACCCAGCGCGCGGTGTACTTCAGCGGCCGTTGAGGAGTTGAATTCGGGCACCCAGCGCGCGGTTGACCCCAGCGGCCGCTGGAGTAGCCGATGAGGGTACTCCAGTGATCGCTGGGAATAAGCGGTGGCTGGGAGCGAGCGACGGCGGAGGGGATTGGGAGAAAAAATCGTCTGTTTTTTGTTTGCAAATCGCGTTCTGTTCTAATTTAGGGCTCGCTGGCATTTTAATTCCTAATCTCCAATGGCCGCTGGAGTCCAGCGGTCGCTGGGTTTAATTTAGTCCGCGGTTAGTGTTGTATCGTTTTAACCTCGCTGGAATTACAAAGGAAGTACAGAAAGGTAGAAGTGTAGAGGAACAAACAATTACAATATTTAACTGAATTGAAATAAAGTAAAGAACCGATGTGTAGATTCCGGTTCCGGCAAGCCGAGTCGAGGGGACCTCTCTCCGCAAGACAAATACGCCCCGACTAGTGCTCACGGTTTGGCGGTTGTCTTTCAAAGATGAAACGGCTTCGTCCTTCCGGCAGTAGCACCACAAATCCGGGAAGGTTCCGGCGAACTAGACAACGTCGAGAACTGGGAGCTTTGACTCGAAAGGATTCGTATGCAACAATATGGCGAACTAGACAATGTCAAGAACTGGGAGCTTTGACTCGAAAGGATTCGTATGCAACAATATGAAGATTATGCAGAATGTGGCCTTTGGATCCATGCAGGATGTCCTATTTATAGGCACATCTCCACTGCAGTGCAGGGGACAGCTAGGGTTTGAGGGCATTCAAACCTGGTGTTGTAGCTCTGCCATTAAGCCCTCCAGGAGTTACCTTCTGCAGATCCCGACAGGTGTCCCTTGTCGGCTCGGATCCCAACACGTGTCCAGGGCAGCTGCAGACTTTGACTCCCGACAGGAGTTACTTTCGGTTATTGTCCAGCCCACTAACTCCACCAGCTCCAGATGGCAGTTACCTGAAGGCTCCACCAGCTCCAGTGGCAGTTACTCACTTGAAGGCTCTTAACTCATGGGAGTTACACCCTTCAAGCTGGACATGCACCATGTGCACCCACGACCCGGTTCGCAGTCGTTATAGACCCGGATAGTCGATCCGCCGACCTGCTCCACGATCCGACTGTTTCTGTACCGTAAAACTGATACGGCTAAGCCCCGGAAGCCCACGTACGTCCAAAGTCCAATTGCCAAGATCCAAGTCTGAGGACGAGACGAGACGAGCCGGGCAAGGGCACGGGCACGGGCACGGGCGGGCGCGCACGTGTGGGCTCATGGCCCACATCCTTGTGCACTTGATTACTCCACTTAAGTGTTAATACACTTAAATACACTTCTTAATTTGATTAAGAAATCAATGTGGGATTATTTAATGTGTCTTAAACACATTATCCCACACACCATAAATGCCCAATCGTGTGACCAACTTTAACCATTTATTTCTCACTCACCGAAAATCGAATTTGAGCAAATAAAAATACTACGATTATCTACTCACGACATAGAGTAATCGTACGGTATTTAATTTCTCCAAAATTAAATATCCCGGTCACAAAAAATCGGATAAAATGAGTCACACTCACTTTATTAAATCCTATTTTCCAACAGTTAGGACCAGCGGGCACTCATTCCCAGCGGTCACTGGGTTCAATTTTATCATTTCTCTAGTTTTCAGCTGGTGCTGGTTTACACATATAGTGGCCGTTGTGTTCCAGCGACCGCTGGCAAGAAGGATTTCAAATCCATTAAAATCGTCCGAAATCCATACCCAAGTCACGGAGATTCCATGTGGAATTGAGAGACTCCATGTGGAGTCTATGAATTTTATAAATTCATGAACTTTTTAAAATCCTTTAAAATCTAATAAAATCTCAATTGAATACACCCCATAGAATGAAATTAAGGTTCTTGCTTTTGGAACGAGGCAGATGCCCACTGAGGCCTCAGCCCAGCAAAAAATATCGCGTGGTTTTCCATCCTTCTTTCTTTTTTAAGTGAAATGACTCGTAATTTTATTAAATCCGGCAAAAATTCACGACAGTCGATGTCAATATTTACAAGGTTAGAAAAATATTTTTGTGCTGTAAAAGTTAATTGATGAAAACGCCATGTATTAATTTTAATTTTTAAAATTATAGAATAATTATTTTGGATTCTTAAGATTAATAGGACGTGCACTTTTAAGCGTCATAGTAGCTAAGAAGTTATTAGGACACTTCAAAGCATCCTATTACAGGCCGGTTCAGATTTTCTATTACACTTCTTCATTTCTCATTTCGTGTTTTACTATTAAATTTATAATTTTAATAATATTTATTATAAATTAAAATTTAATTATAATATAAATAATCATAGTCAACATTTATCAACAAAAAATGAATTTAAAATATTATAAATTTTAATTTTAAAATAATCAACCATAATAATAAATTATTAATTAAAAACTGAAAATTAAATATTAAAAAATAATTATAAAACTCTAATTGGGTGGGTTGAAACAAAAAAAAATCATGAAATTAAACTAAATTACAAAAATAAAAATTAAAGAAAAAAGAAATACAGGAAGCATTCGTAATTTAAAAGATGCTTTAATAGGACACTTTTAAGTGACCCATTACACAAATTTGGTTATAGTGTCATCACCATAGAAGAATACGACTTATATAAATTTTATATGAATATTTTGCGATAATTTTCATCGAGGCTTAATTATTAATAGTAACAATCCATGCAGCAAGCTTAAATTTCGATAAGAATTAGTTTGGGAGCTATTAATATATATTGATATATGGACTAAAAAGAATTAAATTATTGTGATATTGATCTTTAATTGATAGTCCTAATTTATCAAAATATGCAATTTTGTATTAATGATTAATTGTGGCAGACAATAAACATAATAATCATATTAAACAAGATTAATAGTATCATATTAATTTATGACTGTGCAAATGCACTGTATCAATATATTTTATGTCATGTAGCTTTATAAAGCCACGTTTTTATACATTTGTTAAATGTTTTTTTTATGTTCAACGTTGTCTGAGACGCTAGGTCACAACTCACAAGTGTGTGTTAATTAGGAGTTGGAAGAAAAACCAATTGAGAATTTGAAAATTTGGCCCCATTTGGCTCAGTACTCAAATACAATACTTATTTGCCTTCTTCCCCGATCCTATCTTCTCTCGTTTTATGTTTGGATTAATATATGGACCATTCAATTCAATCCTCTAGAAAGGAAAATAATGTAACATGAAAAAAACAAGTGTTCGCATATTGTACGGTAGCATCGCACGATAATGGAGTTAAATTTTTTACTTGGTAAAAAAATTTCACTGATTTCATATTTTATAGATTTTGTTTATTTTATTTGGTTAGGACGAACTCTGATGAATTGAAGGCTAAGCTTGTAGCTAGAAGTTTTGAACAGTTTGTAGGAGTTGATTATCTTGAGGCATTCAGTCCAGTGGTTAAGTTCTCCACCATTCGGTTGGTTTTCACGATTGCAGTCATTCGACGTTGGAATATTTAATAAATTGATGTGAACAATGAGCTTTTAAATGGAGAATAAGAAGAAACAATTTACATGGTTCAGCCAAAAAGGTTTGAAAGTGTTGAATATCCTCATCATGTGTGCAAATTATCAAAGGTTTTGTATGGTTTGAAATAAGCCCCAAGAGAGCCTGGTATAACACTCTCAAAGGATATCTGGCTACAACTGGTTTTCAATGCTCTACCTCATATTTTTCTTTATTTTTCAAGCGTGATTGTAAAAATATGACGCCGATTCTAATGTATTTGGATGGCTTCCTGGTAACTAGTGATGACACAAATGAGGTGCAAAGTGTGATTACTGATTATATAAAGGTGTGATGGTGTGCCATTTGACAATCCTACCTTATACCGTAGCACAGTTGGATCGTTGCAACACTTGACGCTTACTCAGCCCGACATTGCCTTTTCTGTGAATAAGCTCAGTCAATTTCTCCAAGAGCCATTAGGCAGCGTGTAAGAATCTTCTTCGATATCTCAAAGGCACACTTCAGCTAGCGTTTAGCTTCAGCTCTATTGATTCTATGCAGTTTGTAGCTTTTTCAGACACGGATTGGGCGAGTTGTGTCGGTGACAGATGTTCCACCTGTGGGCATTGTGTTTTCTTAGGTCCCAACCTATTGACTTGGAGCTCCAATAAACAAGAAGCTGTCTCTAGGAGTAGCGTTGAGTCTGAGTATATAGCATTGGAAAATGTCACTACGGATCTTGTGTGATGAGCTCGGCTTTTCACTTACCTCTTCTGCTCAAATCTGGAGTGATAATTGCAGTGCCATAGCATTTGCTTCCAATTCCCTTTTTTCATGCTTGCACAAAGCATATCGAGGTTGAAGTTCACTTTGTGCGAGAGAGTGCAAAAGAAATCAATAGAAGTCGGTCATGTTCCTTCCTCAGATCAAGTGGCAGACATATTCACTAAACCTTTGTCTGAAATAAGATTTGAGCTTCTTTGACATCAACTCAAACTGAAAGACCTTTAGTGTGGCTTCTTTGAGGGAGTGTTAATATAATTATAATTTGTAGTGATTCTTCAGTTGTTAGTTAGCTTGGAAAATTAGTTAGCTGCTAGATAAGCCACCCGGAGTTCGATCCATATTTTAAGGAATTAATTAGAGCGGAAGTTGTGATCACAGCTCGCCGCATGTATATAAGGCATCGAGCCGATATACATAAAATTCACAAATATGAATCCTCCTCTTCAATTTCTCTCAATAGTTTAGGTTTCTAACAATTAATTAGAGCTTTGTAGTTGTATTAACTATTTGGACAATGCTGCACAAATTGTGCCGGAACAAATGTAGAATTTAATAAAATTACAATGTAAAATGATACTATCACCTTTGATACAATTTTGATTAAAATTTATTCCTCATTTTCTACACAATTTCCCAATATTTAATTTGAATGCATGAATAATCAACAATGCATTAGATTGATCCCACATTTTCTACACCAATTCCCAAATACAATGAATTCGGAGCTGACGAGCCACGATAATTTTTACTGGATGAGGCTCTGTTGTCTAATTTGTACGAGTTATATCTTGAAGTGGTTCAAAAATTAAAGGATGAAGAAGCTAAAAATATTCCGATGATTGATATTATCGACAGCACAAACGATTCTATTTCTAATATATGTGTCATATAGCAATTGTACTATTGTTTTTGCCTAATGAAAATGCAAATGAAAAATTTGGCTTAAGCGTGTAAAGATATTGTGCATGAATTATATATTATTAAATATATCATATTTTCTCATATGCTATCTATGCTTAATTTTCCCATAATGTGCAATCAACAATTTTTTAAATATTTTTTAATCACATAATCATAAATTGAGTAAATATTTGATTAATTGAAGAACTGAAGTTCAAAGTTTAATTATCTTCTAAACACGTTTTTTTATATATAATAAAATTGAACTCACTGCCATACTATGCACTGCATAAAGCCATAAAGTTAATTATCTTATAAGACACGTTTGTTTATTAATCAAAATAATTAAAATTAAGTTGGGCTAATAAGTGATTAATTACAGAATTGAAGAGTCCAATTATTAAATGATGGGAGAGAGATATCTAACATAAATTAATGGAGAAAGAGAAGTTTAAAATTTTAAATCCTTTTAAAATAAATAGTCTAATAAGAATAATTTAGTCATTTAACATAATTATTCACAATTTATGCCAAATAGAATGATCCTAACTATTTTTACAATTTATGACTTTTTAAGAGTTGATTATTTCATTATGACTGTTCGTAATTTTTAAATTTTTACTTTTATTTAATAATTTTTAACTAGGGGCACACGATGGTTTTTTATTGGTTATTTGTAGGTATGTTAGTTTTACGGAAAAAAATAATAATTAGTTGATCTTTGTCTTCTCTGAGACAACGTCATTTTCTTTGTGGGCAAATTAAACGTCATTTCCTTAAAATCAAGGGGGAAAAAAAAGGTTTTTTAATTTAGGATATCAAATATTGGTTATTTTTCAATTCAAAATTTAAAAAATAAAAAACTAATCATAGCTTGAAATGTGAAAATTATCAATTTAAAACTAAAAAAATCATACAATTCTAGTGTGTATTTTCAATTTTAATTATTTTCAATAAATTCTAAGTTAATTTAAATATATTTATTGAAGGAATTTTTACTGAAAGTCAATATAAAAATAATTACAAAATAAAAAAGAATTAAAATACATTAGTTTTAAGTTCTAATTTTATAATTTTTATCTTAAGGGTCTTAGATTGGGAAATAATCTATTTTTTTAAGTGATGAAACTTCTAAAAGAAATAAGTCATTCATTCTACAGGTACACAGAACTTATGTGTATTCATCTATCCAACGAGTTTTCTTAATTTATTTATTTTTTTAGAACTTTTCTTATGTTAATTAGGGAAACTTCTATGCTACATTCATGTATAGTGTGTTTATTGTCATAACTCATAATAGAGTTAATCTCACATTTCATATATTACAATAGGTCTATTGTGATATATTGAAATGTTACATTCGATCTATTGTGATGATGAACATAGGGATGCCAATTTAGTTTGAAACTGATGGGTTGATCCGAATAGACAGAGAAAAATATAAGATTAGGATCGAAAATTTCCAACCCAAAATTTTTTTTTAACCAAATGGGAAAGACCGGTCGGGTTGGTAGGCCCGGTCAGTCCTCGGATTGGACCGACATGCTCAATTATTTTGGTCATAACTTTTTCTAAAAATATCCGATTCACGAACGGTAAGAGACGTTGGAAAGCTAACTCAATTATCTTTCTATCCATATATTATGCATTAAGACATTCTAAGTATACTAAGAGTTATAAATTTTTAAAGTTACAACAATGGTAATGAGTCACATACAATGATGCAATATTTTCGTTAAATGTTATATTTTCATTTACGACATACATTCTTGAATTTATCAATGTTATAAGGGCTATAAGTGATTAGTATGATGTATAAAATATATATTAAAATATTTGATAATTTGTTATTGGAGTTTAATGATACATGTTGTTTATTCGTTTGTTACTTCTTGAATGTTGAGATCCTTCACTATAATTTATTTTATTATTTTATTTTCTTTCTTTTTTTTATGTTGAGAAAATTATATTTCATCTCGTTATCCCTTTATTATTAATTTATTATATATCATTGAAATTATAAAGTATTAATATTATATTATTTATCATGTTTGCAATTATTTAATTGTATGTACATTCTAATGTTATCGTTTATTTGATAGATGAGAAAGAATACAAAGATACGCGTAATTTGAAGCATCAAATATCGTTAAAGTAGACAAATAATGTAATTCTAATATTTATATCGATGATTGAGAATAGTTATTATAATGTATTTTGAAAATATTCTTTTTGAAATAATAAACTAAGATTGGACATTATTATCATGAAATGTACTTAATTTTGAGTTTTTCTTTGTTACTCAAATGTTCTTAGTGTGTGATGTTAATTATATTATTTAAATTATTTAATTGTATAATTTTATAATGTTGTTATTTCTTTTAATAAATGATGAAGATTTTAAAAATGAAATCGAACATGAAGTTGAGGACCTTCAAATATTATTGTTAAAGTAGAAGAATATTGTACTTCAAATTAGATCGAAGATTGAACTATAATTAGATTTATGATGTAGTTTGAAATTATTATTTTTAGAAGAACATATTATGATTGAAGATTATTGTTATTTGTCATTTCATGTACTGTTAATTTCTTTATTTGATGCATGTTAATGAAATTTTATATTCGTCAATTTTTTTTTTCATTTTATCTTATTTTCGTGTATTTATTCATTTCAAAAATAAGAGATGATGGTCATTTTTATTTTTTAGAATTATCAAAGATATAATTTATATATGTGAAAAAACTTCGTTAACATACCAGCCTGACGGGTTAGCCTGAAAACTGAAGAGTTAGAATCAGGGCCAAAAAAATTCAGTCCATAAAAATTTTAATTGAATAAATCCAAAACGAAATGAGTTGACCCGATTAACACCTCAAAGTGAACACAGTAAATGTACATAGAATTTCCTGTTGATGAGCTGACGATTCAATGAAAAGAAATGAAAAGTCGTATTCACTGCCTAAATCAGTGAGTGACCCACGTACTATCGAAAATTGGAAACTTGAGGACGACGAGAGCTCACTCGTCGGTGTCTTCTTCTATAACATGTATTATGTAGATAACCACATATATTTTTCCTATTTATTATTTTTGGACAGTTGTATTGTGAGGCACATGCAATCTTTAGAATCCAAGACGGAGAAAAAAGAAATAACATGCATCGTAGATATACACAAAGTCTCTTATCAGACTTTAAAAATCAAAATCAGACCATCAGACGGGGCGGGTTCGTGGGTCAACACGCGGGTTAGGGTTGACCCGATCCGCCCCTAAAAAAAGAAAAAAGTTCACCAGAAATAGTATCATTCTTAATCCTGAAAAGTATCATTCCGAAGTACAAAAAGTATCACCCGTAACCATAAAAAGTATTAGGCTTACAACTTGTCGTATGCGAGTTTCTTTAATTCAAATTATGATTTATTTTATCTCAATTAATGTTTAGAGCTTAGGGATTTGGGGTTTAGGGTTTAGTTTTTTAAAAAAAAAATTTAAGAATTTTTTGGAGGTGTTTTTAGGATTTAGTATTTTTTTTGGTGTTTTTAGGGGTTTATTTTGTGTTTTTAAGGTTTTTTGGGGTGTTTTTAGGGGTTTATTTTGTATTTTTTAGGGTTTTTTGGGGGTTTATTTTGTGTTTATTAGGGTTTTTAAAGGGTGTTTTTAGGGGTTTATTTTATATTTTTAGGGGGTGTTTTTAGGGATTTATTTTGTATTTTTTAGAGTTTATTAATTCCATTTTACGAAATAAATTAAATTAATTCATTTGAATTTTAGGATTCACTAAATTTATTTTAAGATATAAATTTTTGGTAAGAAAACAAAAGGACAAAATAGAAAATCGAAAAAAAAAAATCTGCCAAAAAAAATGACGAGTGAATGGGCCAGGCGCCCGCCTGACTGTAATATTAATGTACACTATGTGTACATGAGACTAGCCCTACATATATATATATATATATATATATATATATGTATAAGAACATGAGTAGATATCTTCTAGTCCCAATTTGTGTGTGCTAACTCTGTGCCAACATTAAAATTATATATTGATAATGATGCTTTTTATGAAAATAAAATTTATTATATTATAACCAATTATATTATTGCTAAAAATTAAAAATTTTAAAAATTATATACCCTAATTTAAGAATAATCAACCCCAAAAATTAATTATATTAATAAAAAAATTAAAAAATAATTATAAACCCTAATTGGGTGAAATAAACCTAAATAATAATGTAAAATTATGCTAAACCAAAAGAAATTAAAATTGAAAAAAAAATAATAATTTTGAAGTTTGACACACAGTTGGTACACATAACACTACAAAAAAACCGGGTTTTAGTCATTCGCTGGAAAGTGAATTTCCGTTGCTAACTACGTCTAGCGACGGATTACCGACGAATTTGATCTATCGGTAATCTGTTCGTCGTTATGCCCAACTAACGACGGTTTTTATATCCGTCGTTAACCTAGCTACGGATTAATGACGGATATAGCCGTCGCTAACGGTGTCGTCACCGGTCGTCGTCCGGGACTCAGGCGATGAAATCACGGCAGACGAAGTCCGTCGCTAGTAGCGACGGACTCTGTCCGTCGTTAGATTCAAAAAATTTAGTCCGTCGCTAATAATTTTTTTTATTTGTATTTATTTTTAGTTTTTTTATTCAAATTTTAATATTATATATATAAATTAATTAATATCGAATATCATAAATTAAATACTAATAATAAAAATACAATATATTAAATCACAAATTCACAAATAAAATGTAATTTTTCAAATTGGAATAATATGTATCAGTCATCAGTGTGTGGGGGCGGGGACGGGGGTATGGAGGCTGGCCAAATCTAGCAAACATCTGGGCCCACTGGGCCTCCATCTGAGCTTGCATCCTAGCCTGCATCTGGGCCTACAACTGTTGGATCTCGGTCCTGACCTCGTCCTGGATCTCGGACTTGACCTGGTCCCGGATCTGGGCCCGCATCTCATCAACGTGCTGTGAGAAGACATCCTTCGTAAACACGGGCTGCGAGGTGGCACCTGACTGGATACTGCTACTGCTGTTGTCGCCACTATATAAGTGCGATCGAGGGTGGAGGGAGAGAGAGAATCAGCCGAGAGAGAAGGAGGGCAGCAGAGAGGGTGCAGCAGAGAGGGGGGAAGGGTGAGAAGGCAGAGAGAGACGAGAGAGAGAGAGCCGAGAGAGGGAGAGACAGAGAGAGAGAGACGAGAGGGGGAGAGAGACACAGAGAGAGAGAGAAGAGACAAAGAGACAGAGAGAGACACAAAGATCGTACCGCCCGTCCACCGCGTCCGCCGCCGCCGCCGCCGTTTCTCCACCGTCGCCGTCGATGGGTAGAAAGGGAGTGGGTTGGGTTGGGAATTAGGGCTCGATCGAAATGAAAGATGAGGGTTCCAGTCGTTTGTATAATCGTTTTCTAACGAAGGATTAACGACGGACACAATCCGTCGTTAATATTAAAAAATAAATACAAAATCTTAAAAAAACCTAACGACGGACAATATCCATCGTTAAAATTTTAAAAAATAAATCCGTAATATATAAAAATAATAACGACGGACAAGTCTGTCGTTACTTAATTAAATTAAAGGGAAAATTAAAAAAAATCTAACGGTCACCGCTAGGTGTGAGTCTGTCACACCTGGCCTGCCAAGTGTGGTTTACCTCCCATGTGTGGTTTGCAGGCTATTACACAGGGGCGATGTTTTACCCAGTGCGCAAAAACAGTAGCGGCTGCGAGTTACCCTCGACATCAAAAAAGAAAAAATTAAGTAATTTAAACTTTAAACATAAGAGACAAATTCTTACAAAATATCCGTGTGAGACCAATCTCATATATAGATGTAAATTAAATAATTATAGAAAATTAAATAATAGATTTTATGTGACACTCTATGACTAAGATCTTAAATTATCAATTACATATGAAAACCAATAATTTAATTAATTAGAGACAATGCATTTCCATAGGTCCTTATAATTTGATATTTTATTTTAATAAATTCTTTTACAATTTTTTTATTTCATTAGTTCCTTCTACTTTGCATATCTGATATGATCCGATAATACTTATGTTATTAAATAATTTTTTATGTTATGTTATGTTATTTATTTATTTATATATTTACATATGTAATAAATATACTTAAAATATAAAAGAATAGAGAGCTCCCATCAAAATATGAATTAAAGTAAGAATATTGTCTTCGCCCACCGTTTTCAATTCATATTTTTTATAAAACCTTTAATTTGATTTTATTTATTTCTATATTCAATTGAGAATGTAATAAATTTTAATAAAAAATATTAATCTACTAGCTAATTATCACTAACCAAGTTTAATTTCATACATTAGACAAAAATTACTATAACGTTGAATTAATTTAAAGAACAAGCGATCAGATATATTTCTTTTATGATCTCTTATAGACTTTTATTTTTTTAATTATTAATACAAATTTATTAGTAATTTTTAATAATTAGATTAGATTAAATAATAATAATAATAATAATTAACAAAATCATAAATTCTATTAAATATTTACTCTTTTTTGGTAAAATAAAAACTTGATAAAATTAAATACAAAAGTAGAAGGACCTATTAAAATATAAAAATTGTAGAGGGATCTTTCATAATAAAATAGAAAAGTACAAGGACCTGAGAAAGTGTATTTTCGAAATAGAAGGACCCAATAAAATATAAAAATTATATAGGGACCTATCGAAACAAAACATAAAAGTATAGGAACCTAAGAGTGTCTCCAATGTTGGACTAACACACCAATTTGATGCAGAAATCCACTCCAATATTGTCCCAAATTCTGCCCCTGGTGTTGATGGATCCCACAACATTTAATGAATTATTTTATTATTTAAAATTATTATTAAATAGATTATCTAATAAATTTAATTTAATTAATAAATTATGTTAGTGTCATCTGCACTTAAGTGTTCGGATTGTCATAATCTGTATGGCAATATGACAATTCCAAAAGAACACAAAAGGTTTTGGTTATTCATGTTTGAAAATCATGTGCTGGGCATTACTGTGAACATTCCGCTGCCAATCTGATTGAAGATCAAGACATGTCCCTAATCATGTTCAGAGACATGATCATGTACATGGTTGTCCAGAGAAGAGAAGGGAAGAATAAGAACAATGACTTATTCATGGAAGGGAAGAGATCAGCTGACAACTGTTACCAGCTACATGTTCCTGCACAATGTTCTTTAACATGTCAAAGAACATCTATTGAAGAGTCAAAAATCTGGCATCAGAAACTTTGACACATCAACTTCAGAAATCTTCAGAAGATCATTAGCAAGGAGATTGTCAGAGGGCTGCCTCAGATCAGAATTGACAAAGATAAAGTCTGTGGTCCTTGTCAGATTGGGAAACAATCCAGATCCCAACATAAAAAAGTGCAAGACAGAACTTCTAGGAGAATTCTAGATCTCATTCATATGGATCTAATGGGGCCTATGGCTGTGGAAAGCTACGGAGGAAAGAAGTATGTCCTTGTCTGCATTGATGACTACTCAAGGTTTACTTGGGTTGACTTTCTCAGAGACAAGAGTGAAGCTTTCATAGAATTCAAGAGATTAACCTGCAAGATCACAGTTGAGAAGGATGATCAGATTATCAGAATCAGAAATGATCATGACAAGGAATTTGAGAACCAGTACTTTGATACATTCTGCAGTGAGAATGGTATCAGTCATGAGTACTCAACCCCCAAAACTCCTCAACAAAATGGAGTTGTGGAAAAGAAAAACATAACTCTTCAGGAGATGGCAAGAACCATGATTGCTGCTAAAAGAGTTGCTGCTATGTTCTGGGCAGAAGCTATCAATACTGTATGCCACATCAGCAACAGAGTTCATCTCAGATCAGGTACTTTCACTAATCCATATGAGATTTGGAATGAGAAGAAACCAATAGTGAAATACTTTCATGTGTTTAGAACCACATGTTATATACTCAATTACAGAGAGTATCTCAGCAAGATGAACCAAAGAGGTGTAGAAGAGATGTTTGTTGAATACTCCAGGAATAGTAAATCATTCAGGATTTACAACAAAGAGACAAAGGCTGTGATTGAGACAGTCAATGTTAGATTTGATGATCAGGACAATATTGTCAATACCCCTGAAGATGATGTTCACAGAGATGTCTTTGAACATTCTAAAGTTCATGATGATACAGACAAAGAAACTGAAGAACAGACAGTAAGACACAGAAAGCCTTCGAAGCAGGCCATCAAGAATCATCTTACTTCAGAAGTACTAGAAGATATTCATGAAGGAAGGATGATCAGAAGCAGATTAAGAAAGAGGATGCATGATGAGATATCCTATGTCTGTTTCACCTCCAAAATTGAACCAAAAAACATCCAAGAAGCTCGTAAAGATGACTACTGGATAGAAGCCATTCAAAAAGAACTTCTTCAGTTCAAAAAGAATGATGTCTGAGATCTGGTACAAAAACCTAAAGGAGTCAACATAGTTGGAACCAAGTGGATTATCAAGAACAAGACTGATGAAGTTGGAAACATTACAAGAAACAAAACTAGACTGGTTGCTTAAGATTATTCTCAGATAGAAGGCATTGATTTTGATGAAACCTTTACTCTAGTCACAAGGATTGAATCAGTCAGACTTCTTTTAGCTATGGCATGTATCATGAAGTTCAAACTATACCAGATGGATGTTAAGGGTGCTTTTCTGAATGGATTCTTGAAGAATGATGTGTTTGTTGCACAGTTTAAAGGATTTGAAGATCCATATCATCCAAAGTTTGTGTTCAAACTAAAGAAGGCATTATATGGCTTAAAGCAAGCTCCTCGGGCATGGTATGAAAGACTGGCTACATACCTAGTAAGCAAATGATACAACAGAGGAGGAGAAGACAGAACTCTGTTCATTAGAAAAGAAAGATCACAAGTAATTGTGGTACAAGTATATGTGGATGATATAGTGTTTGGATCAGTGTCTGATAAGATGGTCAAGGACTTCATCAGAGACATGGAAACTGAATTTGAGATGAGCCTTGTTGGAGATCTTAAATATTTCCTAGGATTTCAGATAAAGCAGTCAGAAAAAGGGATATTCATCTCTCAATCCAAGTATGCCAGAAACTTGGTGAAGAAGTTTGAGCTTGAAAATTCAATGCACAAACGAACTCCTATCAGCACTACAGTCAAAATTAAAAAAGATGATGCAGGAACTGAAGTTGATCAAACTCTCTACATAAGCATGATTGGAAGTCTCCTATATCTCACTACAAGCAGGACAGATATAGCATACAGTGTGGGAGTGTGTGCCAGATATCAGTCATGTCCTAAGGAGAGTCACATGAAAGCTGTTAAGAACATCATCAAGTACATCAATGTAACTGCTGATTATGGTTTGTGGTATACTTCAGATACAAATGCAAGTATTACTGCATACTGTGATGTTGATTGGGTTGGATCTCCAGATGACAGAAAAGGTACTTCAGGTGCTTGTTTCTTTTTAGGAAATAATGTTGTTTTCTGGTTCAGTAAGAAGCAGAACTGCATATCTCTATCTACAGCAGAAGCAGAATACATTGCAGCAGGGAGCAGCTCTACTCAGATTATCTGGATAATGCAAATGATGAAAGACTATGAAGTTAGTCATGATACTCCTATTATATACTGTGATAATATAAGTGCTATCTACATCTCAAAAAATCCAATGCAGCATTCGAGGACCAAACATATAGACATCAAACATCACTTCATCAGAGAGCTAGTTGAAGAAGAAGTGTTAAAGATTGAACACATGAAGACAGAAGATCAACTAGCTAATTTGTTCATCAAGGGATTGGATGCAGCTCGATTTGAGAAACTCAGAGCATCTTTTAGGGTGTGCTTGGTTCAGTAAAACCAAGAAGTGGGGTATGAGTGTGTCTATTTCACACTCAACATGAAAGAACCATTCCTACACAAAGGGACTGAACATTTCCATAAATGTTCCTACAGATGTACATGATCATGATTCAAACTCTGCGTACATCTTTGTCAACGGCTAGTTCTGACGTGCTATCGTCATCTCTGATTTTTTGGGATTTTCTTCCGATTTCTTAGTCTAACGGAAACCTGAGTTTGTTCTGTGAATGGAATACTCTCTTATATATATGTTTATCCATTTAGAGATAACGTTCATTTTTCAAATTTCTGAAATAAAAAAAAACCCTTCTCTCTCAATAAAACCTCTGAGTTTTCTGAGTTTCCACTCTTGTTTGCCATTATTTTTCTTGTTGATCATTCCCATCAATCACCCATATATTGTTCAATGGCTCCAAAAAGAAAACTTATCCATCTCAAGAAAGTTGTGAAGCCCAGAATGAGGTATGGAAAGGTTACATATTCCAAACCTCAAGATCAGTTCTACAAGGAAGATGAGTTTGACATGCAGGTTCGAGGAGAATCAACATACAAGAAGCCCATTCAGAGGGCACTTCGTGATGAGTCTTCAAGTAAAGATACAGAAGAATTGATTGAAACGTTCTGTGGGGACGAAGTGGAAGAAGACATGGAAACAGAAGAGCAAGAAATTGCTTCTTCTACAAAGAAAACAAAGACCCAAAGTCTTTCAATCGATGATCTTTTAAAAGAAGCCGCGAAGTCATACAATGTCAACAGAAAGAAGGCAAGAACAAAGAGAACTGCAGTCAAGAAATCCAAGAAGACTACAGCCCCTTCATCAAAGAAGATCGTCACAGCACCTACTGCCCAAGCCCTTCAGAAAGAGAAGGGATCTGCTGCTGATGATCAAGCTAAGCCTTCAGAAGTGTCTGAACATGCTGAGAAATGATTGGGGTCTAAATTTACTATTTATATTTTCCGGTTTATGCTCACTAGACAACTAATTAGGACCACACCCGTAATTGGACGGGGTCAATTGTAGAAGCAATAAGCTTAACCCGAGTCGATCTCTCAATGAAGACTTTATGTGAAAGAATTATCTAAAGACTACACATGCTTTTAACAAAACAACTAAAATAAAATCTAAACATTCTAACAAGGGGGTTTTGGTGATGATTATTCTAGGAATTTGAAATAGACAATAATGCAAGACCGTTAAATGCAAAAACATAAATTAAATTGAGATTAGAGAAAATAAGCTTGATTAGGGTATTAGGGTGTAGATTCTCTCAATGGTTTTATCACTATGCTTAAGTCAAGTTGATAATGCTATTCTCACAAATATGATAGACCCTTCCAATTGGTTTAACTTCAATTCCTATCACCGTCTATCCGTTAAACCTCTCTTAGCTATATCATACAAGCAAGATTAACATATTAGGCTTAGGAACCCCATGCACCTAACGTTGAAGGAACCAATTTCCGGATTTAGATTCACAATCAAGACTCCTCTAAATCCTATCAATGTTCAAGTAGTGATCAAGTACCTAAACATGAAAAAACACAATTCCAACAACAACAATCAATAAGAACAAGCATAGATCAAAACCACATCGATCCTCTACCCCCTAATAGAGAGATTTAGCCACTAAACATGCTCAAAACAACACCAATACCATAGAAGGAAGTCATCTCATAAATCAAATGCAAATAACTCAAACTTCTATAATATTAAGTATTCTTAAAGAGTTTTGGGACAAATCCCCTCAAACATCCAAGAAATAAAAAGAAAATACAAGAGAAACCTCCTCCAAGCTTAGCTTTCGTGGATGGCTCGTCGTCGGGACCTTCTCATCTTCTCTTCTCCTAGATTGGCTTGGTTCCCTTCTTCTTCTTTACCTCCTCTTCTCTCTTGTGAAGGTGATGGTGGTGAAAATGGTGAAGGAGAAATGTGTAGAGATTTAGTATGTGTAGTGTGTGTGAAAAGAGAGAGAATGGAGAGAATGGAGTGGTTGGAGTATATGGTGGGAATGGTATAGTTGGTTGGGTGGAATGGGAGTGAATTGAAATGGAGAGAATTCCCCTTTATTTGTTGGAGAGAAAGAGAGAGAGAGAATCGAGAATGGGTGAGTGGTGAGGGAAAAATCGGACAAGATCCGCGTGAAAAACTGAGCTGGAACGCACCCCGCGCACCCGCGGAGTGCCCCGCGCCTGCGGGGATTGAAGGCCGCACACCCGCGGGATTCTCCGCGCTCACGGAGGCTCTTGGCCGAGAGGAGGGTCGCGCGGTCGCGCACGTCGCGCAGCCGCGCACCCTAACAAATCTGTTTTCGGCACCTTCCACGGTTTTAGCTCGTTCTCCGTCGTTTCTTGGCCGATTGACCCGATTCAACTTGCCACACGCTCCTTATTAGATTCTCTATCTTTCTATTGTCTTGAATCCCTTAAATTTTTCAGTCATTTATCCTCCATTTTCTCAAGATATTATGCAAATCTACACGACTCACCAAAAGAGCAAAAGTGAAGGAAATAACATAAAAATCACACAAAAATAAAGGAGAAACACCTAATAAAGATACAAAATGCCTATGATAAAATAGGACAAATATACACTAAACAAGAAACATGTTGCAGAGAAGAGCACTGCTAAGACATCTACTTCAGCTAGTGTTATGCTAAAGTCACATGTTCAACCTTCTACTACAGAAGGTGATGGTGGAGATAGGGAAGATGATATTCCCTTAAGCTTGAAGATGAAAGCCATAGCTGCTGCTCTTGCAAAAGGAAAGAAGAAGGTCATTCACAGACCTTTAGTTGCTGATCCGACAAAGAAAGAAGTTGTTCAGAGTTCCTCCTCTGAATCTGCTGAGAAGACTCCTGTTCCACAACAGGAAAAATTGCTTGCGTCTGCTCAATATGATCCGTTTACGAGTTCAACAGTCAAGAAAAAAACACCAAAGAAGAAGACTTCTACTGATGTGGTGCAGTTGGTTCCAAGAACTCCTATGAACAGAAGTCGAGCATCTGCCACTCCACCATCAGCTGCTATATCAACAAAGAAAATGAAAGCTGTTGAATCAATTGGTCATTCCAAGAAGGCCAACAAATCTGCACAGTCGAAAGATATACCTGAAGATGTTCACTCACAATCTAGTGAACATGAGTCTGAAGCTCACAAACAGAGTGTCCGTGTTCCAGGTACCTCAAGTCAAACAATCTTTCGCTCTTCCAAATATGCTAAATTATGGAAAAAAGTGAAGCAAAGGTCTATGATCTCTGAGAAGAAGGTGGATAAGGATACACTGTTGGCTACTAGAGTGTATACCTTGCTGGAGCAAGCTGGTTTGCTGGGAACAGTGCAGAAGGTTCAAGAGTTTGTTCCCAAAGTTGTTAAAAAGTTCTACTATAATTTGACCAAAGAGATTGATGATCCAGAGTCTGAAGACTTTCAGAAAGTCTATGTGAGAGGTGAGATATTGAATTTTTCCCCTGATCTCATTAATGAGTTTCTGGGATGTTCATCTGAGGGGGAGTACAAAGAAATAGATGACTAGGGGATGGTTGATGAGGAGCTGACCCAGAGCATCTATACCAAATGGCCATCTCATCCACAGACTATTCCAACCTCCAAGCTGTCTCACAAATATGGAGCTTTGTTCAGAATCCTGATTCAAAATTGGCTACCTACTAAACACAGTGTTACGGTGACTCAAGCCCATGGGAGGTTTCTGTATCACCTCGGAACTGGAAAGCAGTTCAATTATGGTGAGTTCGTATTCAGCAAGATCATCAGCAGTGTAGAATCTTCAGTGGTCAAAGGTCCACTATGTTACCTATCATTGATCTACAGTATCCTAAAGCATCAGAAGAAAAATATTTCTTCAAAGAAAGACAAGATTGTTCCTCTCCACAAGCCTCTAGTGATCAAGGTTGCTCCTGAAATAGAAGATCCTCATCTTTGCCTCCAGTTTAAACAGTACATATCATCCAAGAAAAGAGTGGATGCTACTGTTGAAGAGTCTTCACCAAAGGGAGCTGTGCTGAAGTTTCTTGAGAGAAGCCTGGTGTTTCATGCTCGTTTGATCTTTGAGCATACTTCTGAGAAGATGAAGATTCAAGCAATGATTGTTGATCTTTCATTTGGTGATGACTTTGCCTCTCCAACAGCAAATGTTCCTAAAGATGTACATAACTTGCACAAGCTTGCAAGTACAGCTGAAGCTATAACTCAGAAGGATTCCTCTCCGGCTCCAAAATAAGGTGCAGAACATGATGCAGCACAAGATAAGGAAACAGAAGCTGTCCAAAAGGAGACTGCAGAGGAGGCTCATGAAGAAGAAGTTGTTGAAGAAGAGGATGATGAAGCTGAGGCTGAGGAGGACGCTGATGATGGAGAAGAGACTGAGTATGATGATGCTGAAGCAGGTTCTGAAGAAAGAGGATCTGAAGAAGATGGTGATGAACAAGACCCTGACAAATCTGAGTAGTTTCTGAATATTACTCCCTTGCCTTTCTCGGTGGCAAATAAGGAGAGTAATGCGATAAGTTTTTTTTATGTTTTTTCTGTTCTACTTATCTTGCATCATATTTTGCAATATATGCTTTGTCTTTGCTCTGAATAGCTTGTAATAGCTATTTTGTTATGGAACATATTGACTTTCTTCCCTATATGATTCATATCTGCTAAAAAATTGAAACTGCTATCAAAAGATAAAAAATAAAGAAAAAATTCAATATAGCAGAGCAGGTACAAGCTGATAAGAAAGTGAAATACAGCTGAATCATATGATTTTCTTTGCAATATTCAAGTTCATTTTCAAGTACATGATCCTACAGTTCAAGGGTTGTGTTCTTTTAAAACATGAAGCCAATTTGCCACTAGATAAAGACAAAGGGGGAGATTGTTAGTGTCATCTACACTTAAGTGTTTGGATTGTCATAATCTGTATGGCAATATGGTAATTCCAAAAGATCACAAAAGGTTTTGGTTATTCATGTTTAAAAACTATGTACTGGACATTACTGTGAACATTCCGCTGCCAATCTGATTGAAGATCAAGACATGTCCCTAATCATGTTCAGAGACATGATCATGTACATGGTTGTCCAGAGAGTTTACAAGAGACGTGCCGTGCTAGATTCAAGGAGTTGAAGTTGCAGATTCAAGATGGACGTTTCAGAATAGAAGTTGCCTTATTCGTGATGAAGATCAAGAAAAAATGAAGGAGTTCTATTCAAGGAAGATATCTAAACTAGGAAAATCCGATTTAAATAAGGAAATTATTTCCTTGTTAAATCCTAGTCAAAATAGAACTTCTGATTACCTTGTTTAGGCTATATCTGTTGTTTATAAATAGCCTGGGATTCAGACTAGTTTAGATGACACGAGTTTTACGAATACACAAAGGGCTGAGAGTTAAAAGACTTCACATTCGAAGCATATAGTATTCGGGTAGACTAGGTTTGATCAGTTAGATCATTGTATTTCTAGTCTGTGTTTGAAACTCACTTTCATACACACTTAGAGGAGTCTCGGGAGATATTTCCTGTGGGAACTAGAGGGATTCTAGGTTGTGAAGGGAGCTCACAATTCAGTTTAGTGAAAGAGTTGAATCGGATAGGAAAGAGGTCGAGTGACGGGAGTCTTCGTGTAATAACCTTTGTAACCATTCAATGGAGTAGCAAATTGTTTCTCACGGACTTGATAAGTCTCTCTGACGTAGATCAATTGATCGAACAGAGTTACCAATCTCGTGTTCTTTATTTGCTTAAGTTTTTACATTCTGACCTTACATGTTCACAATAATGTTCAAGTACATGATGATGAACATAACCGCACAGTTTATGTAACTTCAAATTATATATTCACTTAATTTAAATTATAAATCATCTAAATAAATAAATAATTTCAATAAAAGCACAATTAATTAAACATAATGGATATAATGAAGTCGCACATATTGTAATTTACTACAAATTAACTTAAAAGTACACTACAAATAACTAAAACTACTTGAAAAAACATATTGATTACAAATCATTTCTCGATCCTCTGAGATAATTATAATATTGACCGAAATCACTTGAAGAACTTTCAAACTCATGCCCTTTACCTCCGGATTGATTGAATTGTGAAAATTCTCCTTGATGAGGAGATGATTAAGATTCACGAGCTTGGTTTCCTTTTTGTATAATTCTAATTTGTGCACCACGAATATATTCATGTGTAGTGGGATCGGAGATAAAAACCACATTTTTTAATAAAATTCTATTTTCATAAGTCTTGTAGTCTTGCAATATTTTCACCAATTGTAAGCGTTTGATGATCATTTAAAATACTTTTATTATTCCAAGCACATTATATGTTATAATTTTTTAATAGTACATAATTTTTTTTTGAAAATATATAATTAAAAGTTATTAATTTTGGATAATTATCATTTTTAAAAAATACTAAATTATTAAGCACATTCATATTTAAATTATAAAACAAAATGGAATCTTTAAGAGAATATTCTTATTTGATGTAAAATTTAGTGCAAGACACTGGAACTGTAAAAAAAAAATTAGTGCTGAAATTGCATATATTTAATGCAGAATCTGCATCAAATAAGTACTTAACATTGGAAATGCTCCCAAGAACGTGTTTTGCGTTGAATTTGATGGTCATAATGATATTTTAACCTTTTACGTATCAATGGACATAGACAAAATCAAAAACAAATTTTGCCACATTGATGCATGTTAATTAAATAATTAATTTATACAGTACGTAACTATAAAAAGGGTCGTTCATCATAGTTGTCACAATCTTGTACGACCAAAAATACATTCAGAGTACGAGATCAATTAATAATATATCTCCGTCGAGATAATTCAACAGTTTTGACGTTATCTACCGGTCCAATATTTGCTCTTATTCTAAGCAAACATGTTTCTAACATTCTACAAACATTTTGCACCAGATAATTAAAATAACGCATGCATGTGTGTGTGTGTGTGTGTGTATATATATATATATATATGTATCTTTGAGAAATTATTATATATATAGCTGTCTAAAACAGAAATTAAGTAGCTAGTTAGAGTGAAAAATTAAATTCGTAGCCGGCAATTAATGGAGATGGTAGTATCTGCTACCCCTCAACGACGGACAGCAAATTACAAGCCCAACATCTGGAATTATGATTACTTAGAGTCGCTCACTAGCAAATACCATGTGAGTTTGTTAATTTTCATCAATAATATAATATATAAATATTTTTCGAACGCACGTACATGAATGACTCTCATCGTATATTAATTTTCTTGTCATACATTTAATTTGCCAATTAATTAATTATATCCTGGTACATATATAGAGCGATCGAATTGAAAAGAAAAATTAATATATAATTTTATGATCGATTTATCTTGTTGATGATGATGATCAGGAAGAGAAGTACGAAAGAGAAGTTGAGACATTGAAAGAGCAAGTCCGCGGGATGTTTTGTGCGTCAAAGGATCCATTGCATAAGCTTGAGCTTATAGATTTGATTAACAAACTCGCTCTTTCTCATTACTTCGAGAAAGAAATCAGTGAGTCCATAGAAGGCATCAAGAGCACGAGTTCGAGCATGACCATACAAAATGATCTCTACTCTTCTGCATTGTACTTCAGGATTCTAAGGCAGCATGGCCATCATGTTCCACAAGGTGAAAATTAATTCATTTAGGTCTTGTTTAGTTTGATGGAGAAGGGAGTTATCCAACTATATCCTATGTTTACTTTGGTTGATATTAAAATGATGGATAACTCAAGGTAAGCTAGTGCTTATTGATTACTAACATGCATGTACAATGACAGATACAATTGTTGAACTATTAGACAACGAGGAGGAGGAGGAGTTAACGATGGGCGCAGGCGCCGACAAAGCCCGAAATGAAATATTTGAAGCCTCTCATCTTGCATTGGATGGTGAATGCTGCCTGGTTGATAGAGCAAAAGCAATATTGGAAAATGTAGCAGGTTCAGGAAATTGCCCTTGGCATTTGACTGTGAGCTGGTTTAATGCCAAGAAACACATGCGCCCTGCAGAGAACAAATCTGCTCTGCATAAACTGGCGGGACTTAGCTTTAACATGATTCAAGTTCAGCACCAGAAAGATCTAAAGGAGATATTAAGGTGAATTATGTATATTTATTTAATTTACACTGGGAAATTAAAAAAGAAGCATTATATTGATTTGTGTAATAATAGTGTTTGTGTTTAAGCACGCGCGCAGGTGGTGGAGGAATCTGGGGCTGTTAGAAGTTTTAACCTTCTCAAGAGATCGAGTTGTTGAAAGTTTTTTGTGGGCAGTTGGAGTTGCTTACGAACCTCAGTATGGAAGCCTTAGAAAGTGGCTTACAAAAGTCATCTTGTTGGTGCTAATTATCGATGACGTCTATGACATTTATGGGTCCAAGCATGAATTGGAGCAATTCACCATTGCAGTAGAAAGGCAAGTAATTAGTTATTACTTATTATATATATACTACTGCATGCTCATGCTAGAGATGGAGTTTTTTCAATAATTAAAACGACCATCATATCCATCCGTATTGATATAGGTGGGATCCAAGTGAAATCCAACACCTTCCAGAAGTTATTAAAAGATGCTTTTGGACACTCTACAATACTGCAAGCGACATTGATGATCAAGTCCAGAAACAGAAGGGCTGGAGCTCTGTTTTACCTCAATTGAAACAAGTGGTGCGTACGTACGTACAAATATATATATATATATATATATATATATATATATATTAATTGTTGTTCCTTTAATTTGGTAATTAAGCAGTGGACAGGGTTTTGCAAAGCATTACTTGTGGAAGCAAAATGGGACGACGACAAAGGCCACCCACCATCTCTTTTGGAATACCTTGATAATGGGTGGACATCATCGTCCGGCCCTGTTCTCTCTCTTCATATTCTGCTGGCTATTGGTGAAGATATGCAGGAAACTATGGCTGCTTTCCATTCCAATCAACAACTCACTCACCACGCCTCCCTCATTATTCGACTCTGCAATGATCAAGGAACTTCTCAGGCGGAACTAGAGAGAGGCGATGCGCCTTCATCAATCGTATGCCACATGAGAGAAGCAAACGTTACGGAAAAGGAAGCTCGCAGCCATATTAGGAACCTTATATCAAATTCATGGAAGAAAATAAATGGGGTAATCATCAGGTGTGGCCACGAACATCAGCTAAAGACGATAAGATATATAGTCAACACAGCAAGAGTTGCAACCTTCATATATCAGAATGGAGACGGTTTTGGGGTTCAAGATCGAGAGACCAGAGACCAAGTTTTATCATGCTTGATTCAGCCTGTGCAACTTTCTCCATCATCCCCCTTTAATTAAATCAACACAACAATAATATATGTTTTCCCAAACATCCTCTATTGCAATTTGCAACTATATATTCAATTCCTCTCTTAATTATAAAATACAAAATAATAATGCCTGTATAATTATTCCTCTTCGATCTTTCTTTCTTTTTTTTTTTTTTTTAAAAAAAGACACGATCGAATCATTATAAGCCGCGCTTCGTTACACGTGTAATATGTGAACTTGAATTACATGTCTCCTCATTAATATTTTGAATGGTAGATTCCAAACTAATATATTACAGGGTTCGGTAAGTCTCTTGTATATAAGATGTATATCAGACAGTCAACGTGTTGACCGGGTCAATACGTGTTGACTCAGTCAATATTTTGATTAAAAAATCCGTCAAAATTATTATCATTCATAATACTGAAAAGTATCATTTCAATGGCTCAAAAGTATCATTTATATCAATAAAAAGTATTAGCCAGAAAAAAAAAATACTGTTAAGATCAGTATCAATCAAAACACTAAAAAATATCATTCAAAATTAAAAAAAAAAGTATCAGTTGTATCCCTAAAAAGTATCACCCGTTTTCACGATTTTTTTGGTCAACGCTTTGACCGAGTCAACGCGCATTGACCGTCTGATGTACATCTTATGTACAGGAGTATTTGCGTAAATGGTTAATTGGTTTAAATATTAAGAATTATACACAAACTCTGGTTTTAAATACGAATTTTAAAATATTATACTTACAACATTAATTTACATTTTTTTGCAATTATAACTCCATTTTGAATTTCGGCCAATTAAAATTGATGTGGAACCCATGTGTACAAGTGTGATGTGCATGCAAACACCTACAAATTCGTCTCTTCATTCTCTACTTAAAAAATGCCCAATCGATTGAGTATTTTGCATCATTTTCGTGCTTATAATTGCACTCAATTTTGAACTGATGTTGTAATTGCAAAAAATGTAAGTTTGTATTGTACATGCAACATTTAAAAGTTTGTGTTAAAAATAAGAAATCATGTATAGTTCGTGATATTTCAACCAATTCACCCTATATTAAATAATATTATCTATACACTATATTTTTTTAATATAAAAAGTGTGTTATCTTACAATTTTGAGTTTACCTATTATAAATTAATTTTAAATTTTATCCAAGGGTAATAATGTAATCATCTTATATTATTTAATATTTTATTATTCTTTGTATTCTAATGGCTAATCTATAATTATCATTCTAATATTCTAAACCTAAAAGTTCTGATTCATTAAAAACCTATCAAGATAGCATAATCATTAAAATAATTAATTTAAATTCAAATGCACTATTAAAATTCGTATTTTATACACGTTTAAGATAAAAAAAATGGGATAAATAATCTTTCAGAATCATGTCACTTAACGATTATGAAATACACCCATAATCTATGAAGTTCAATTATTTTTATTAATTAATAGCAAACTCATGTAAATACTAAACAACATTGTAAACCACAATACTTTGAAGGTAGGATTAATAGTCTACCAAATTAAAAGGGAAAATTGATATATTTATAATTTATCTAGCATTTTAAATTTATATAAAACATTTCACATTCTTAATTAATAAAATAAGTTATTCATTAAATAGAATTCATAAAATACTATAATATTCTTAAAAATGTAACAACTGAGACATTAAATGCATATATTGATAGGCAACATGAGATAAGAAGGTTGTACTACTTTATTTACAATGTTTATTAATTTTTTAATAATATCAAAATATAATCCCAATTGATATGAGTTAGAAATATAATTTACTATTGATAAATATATATAATCTACTATATAAAAAGAGTTTTCCTATTAATTATATCCCCACATTTTATTTAAAGATAATAGAATAATATATTATATTTACATGTACGTTTTATTAAGAAAAAAATCCATATACTTTTTATTGATAAAAAAAATATCATTTGTGAGATTTTGTCCATATATTGGTGTTTTCATTGAATATGATAAATGGAATTCACTAAGACATTATTATTCGCTTCGTTATATTAAAATTTACATTTAGTTTCAAATGATGCCTGAATTAATTGTGTCCATGAAACCAAAAAACAAACACACTAAATGTTCAAAACAAGACATTAAAGCTCGTTTGGTTGGCAGGAAAGTAAAGTTGTCTGGAAATATGATTTCTATAAATGTGACTCTGAGAAAAATGAATGCTACAGATTATTTATCTTGTATTTGAAACATGATAAATAAATTATTAGAATTCTCATTTTAGTATTTTTTAATCAAATTTAATCAAGTATGTTTATTAAAAATATTGTGTACACTTATAGTCTACAAGTATTTTTCATCTATTTCATGGTCAGATACCGGAGTTCGGTCATCATTCTCCCCCCATATTAAAAAAATAACAATTAATAAAATAAATAAATAAATAAAGATAAATTAATTATTATATATATTGTATAAATACAAACATATGCAAACTATTGATTATCAAAAAAATTGCATTAATTTACAAAAGTACTATTATTATTATTATTATTATTATTATTATTATTATTATTATTATTATTATTATTATATATTTAGTCGATATCATTTGAAGATAAATTGTTACTAATGTCGAATTTTGTTGTTGATTCTAAAATGAAGTTGCTCATTGTTTTGAGTTTGTCATTTCACTACCACCTATTACCAAAAAAAAAGATAATAAAATTTTTAGTATGATTTTTGTTTTTTCATTTTTTTTTTGAAAGTCAAAACTTGATAATAAAAAACTAATAATAATCCACAAAAAAAGATTAAACTATATTTTCAAAATTCTTAATTTTTTATTGAAAAATTATAAATACAATTTTAATAATAATTTTAAAATAATAAAAATAATGGATGAAAAAATTGAATAATAAAAATAGTCTAACACAAGATTCTTATAGGCAAATAATCAGAATACCTATTCCAAGTATATATTCAGAATCCAGAAAAGTTATATTATTTTCCTTGTTTTGAGGATTCTGATTACTTTCCAAAATTCCCAAAAATTGAAGTAAATACAGCAATTTAAAAATTAGGAATCATATTACATTTCGGGACTAAATTCCTTGTCAACCAAACGAGTCATAAGGGTATGCCTTAGTATAGTAAAATCCCAATGGAGGAACCTTTCATAGAAAAAAGAGTACCCACTCTACAAAAGTGAGTTAAAATGAATTGTTATTAATTTCGAACTACGTCACATATATGTATATTTATATTTCTTTCAATTACATAAAATAAATTTAATATAGAATCCTAGGGAATAGATAATATCCTTAATTTATTATATATTGATTTGATGTGAACTATGCATTAACCATAAATACACTGTCCATGTATTCATGTAAAAAAAAACTTTATTTTTTAATTGAGAAATTAAATGTATTTTTAACATTAATTTGTGAATGTTGAATTTGCATACTATTGATGTCAAAAAGCAAAATAGGTCAAATATAGTAGTAATTTATTTGAAAATTTTATATTCCTATAATTTATTCAATATACTTCAATCTCGATTTCTACATATAAATTATTAATTCACATCATTCGATATCAATAATGTGAATATTGGTATCACTAGCATGTAGTTTAGTTGGTATTTCTCCATTTATAAGGGCGAGAGACTTGAGTATGAATCCTCCCATCTCTCAACTCAAAAAATATAATGTGAATATTATTGAACTAAAATAGATATAAAAAATAGTAACATATAATATGTATTTACAAATAGTAATGCTTTCATTTCAAAGAGTGGAGTGGAACTCTCAAGTGCACAAAAAAGTTATCTCTTATGTGTTTGTATTATTAACAATTCATTTAATGAAAAATTATTTTAGTAAATTACTTGTTTGTATTAAAGTGAGTTTTTCTTAAAGTTATTAATTTGTAAAATTATGTTGCAATTTAATGTCATGCGGTTTAAATCATAAAACTATTGTTTTAGAAATTTTACTTATTTTGTCAAAATATGCTTCACAACTCATTATACTTAGGGTTAACTAGTTTAAATATCCTTAACTATATACGAAGTTTGATTCTCCACACGAATTTTAAAATGATATGCCCTGCTTATAACACCCTTACATTTTTTGTAATTACAACATCCATTCGGAATTGGGTGTAATCAAGTCTGACATAACTGTCGGAAGATAATTTTTTGTTATATGGGTTTTCATAGATAGTTCGTGATATTTAAACTTATTAACCCAGAAACTTCAGATAATTTTGTGTTTAATATAATTTTAACGACATAGAGGTTAATATTCAAAAAATATATAGATTGGTTAAAAAATAATTATTTAAATATTCTTTATAAGAGAATATATCAATTTGAATTTTACACTCACAAGTAATTATATATATATATAGCATGTGAATCTAGAATATATATTTTTTATATTATCTTTTACACTATAGTGATGATCAATAGATATATATATATATATATATATACACACACTAATGATAGACACATTATTAATTCTAAATATTAATGTGCGTACTTTGTTGGTATATATAATTATATTAAACTATATCATATGCTGATAAATAGTTCATTTTACTCAGATGATAAACTTTTTCAGATCCATGTGCTTTTTATGTTTTGTTTGGATATGACTTTATATTTTTTCGTAAGTCATTTCATTTCTATATTTGATATATTATTTAATGGACAAACATATTTGTTAACTTTTTTATTATTTTAAATAATACTTAAGTTATTTAAATAATGTTGTATTTTATTTATTTTTGCATTTACATATGTAGTGATATATTTAAAATATAAAAATTGAGAACTATTATTGTATAAGCTATTAATATTGCATTGATATTTTGGATTTCTTCAATTTAATTGAGTGAAAACTACACAACTCCCAATTTTCTTCCTATAGCCCCCAATAATTTACAAAATAAAAAATATAACTTCAATGTTCTTTTTTGCCCTTTAACCTATATTTTATATGTTTAAGTTTTAGCCTTAATTAAATTTAAGTTAAAAAGTTTTGGTAAATAATGCAGCCCCCGTATCAACAATTCACCATCTAATTCATTCAAATTCGTGTTTTCTATGATTGCATGCTTTGAAATTTCTACTACTGTATAATAAATATGTCTATTAGTTTTTTTTCTGTATTCATTCAATTTCATATGAGCTTCTCTATTATGTTATCTATGACATCTTCATTGCATGAGTATCGATTTTTCCTTGTTTCCAAGGAAAACAATTCACCACATTCTAAAAATAGTAATAGTTTACAAAGTGTTCTCTTGTCCTAACTATAACAATTTCTCATAAAGAACTATATTTATATAAAATAATTTATTTTAATATGCATAATATAATCTTAATTTAAATATGATATTATGTAATTATAATATACCGTATAACTGTTAATTATACATATTATAACATTATTTAGTAAATTCATAATAACTGCGTGCAACATACGTATCTATACTAGTATAATTAAAAAAAGACGGATAAAAGAAACTATATATACAGTAAAACCTCCATATAAGAATATTATATATAAGAATAACTTCCTTATAATAATAAAAAATGATGGTCACAACTTGAGATTAGTTATAAATAAGAATAACCTCTACATTGTAATATTTCAGTATTTTTTTAGGATCATCCTTAAGAAATTTACCTCCACATAGTAATAAAATGACATTATATTTTAAATATATTTAAATATCTATATAAAATATCTAGAACTATTTAACTAGATATGTTACATTAAACTTAAGATTGTATGAAATATTTATTTAAAATTGCATGTGACAATGCTTTAATTTTTTTGGTTAATACCTCATCTTTTAACTTACTCGTTCAAAGTAACTCGATTATCTACGCAATCATCTTCTTGTTAAATTCAAAACATTTCCACCTTGTCTAACATGCTTTAAGCTTCTTGACACGAGACTTTTTATATTTCTACACTATCATCCTCTAGATTATCATCTTGCGCTTCTTACCTAATTTCTATAATGATATCTTCTTCGGTTCAAACACATAGATAAATCTTATATACCTTTTATATTTATGTATTTTAAAATATGAATGGACATTTCCAAATGTTGTATAATATATAATATTTTTTTTAAATAATTTTTATATATACTCTATATAAGAATAATCTTTCCATAATAATATTTTTCTCTGATCCCAATAATATTATTGTACAGAGGTTTTACCGTATGACTTTAGAAATCAGAAACATTATCACTCTAAAATCCAAATTTTCTATAAGAATGAATAACATTAAGAAGGGGAAAATACATATGATATAAGACAAAATTAGAATAATTTGAGAGGATTTAAAGAATAAAGAAACCCTTGTATACAAACAGAATCGATTGTCGTCAAATTCAACTTCGACACGTTTATTGTCGAATGCATTCAAGCTCACGAGTTTATTCAAGTATAAATAAATTTAAATATTTATTCTTTAAAAATATACATATTCAGATAATAAATTTACTAATGTAGTAATGCTTGTTATTTTTTTATAACAAATAAGTTTTTTTTTTAATATAACAAATAAGTTTAATTTGATATTATACTTATTTTTTCTGATTAAAAATAAAATAGGCACTCTCTTTTCCACTGGTTGTATGGGCTTGGGCCCATCAGACTGGCCCAGGCTCAATAGACCCAGTAGCCCAAACAAAAAAATCCCCCATTTTCAGGCGCTTGGTGTGCATGTGCCTAAATTATTTTTTTATTATTATTTTTTTAATTTTTTATCATTTTTTTTATTTTTTTCTGATTTTTTTTATTTTTCTATTTTTTTTGTCCCCCTCCAAATTGTATACCCTAAAATACAATTAGTGAATCCTAAAAATTGAAATGAATTAATTTAATTTTTTACAATAAATATAAATATATATATCCTAAAATTGATTTAATGGATCCTAAAATTAAAGTGAATGATTTTTTTTAATTTGACGACTCGCTCGATGCTAACGGTGGGCTCGTGCATTGCGCTCAACAATTAATTTAATTTTTTGAAACAAATATAAATAGTAATTGAAAAAAAAAACATATTTTTGAATTAAATATATACCATAAATTGAATTAGTGAATCCTAAAATGAAAGTGAATGAATTTAATATTTTTTCAAATAAATATAACCCCTAATTAAGATTAATAAACCTAAAAAAATATGAACCCTAAAAAAACACAATAAAAATCCCTAAAAATACTAAAAAAACCTTAAAAAACCCTAAAAAAACTATGAACCCTAACAACCATGAACCCTAAAAAAAATCTAAACCCCTCCCTAAACTCTAAACATTAATTAGAATGGGAAAAATCACAATTTAAAATACATAAACTCATATAAGATAAATAGCAGACCCGTTATTTTTAATGATACAAGTGATACTTTTTGAACTTGAAATTATACTTTTTAGTATAAAGATTGATACTGAATTTTACAAGTTTATTTTTTTTGGCGAGTCAACGCTTGACCCACGTTGACCCCAACCCGTCTGATAGGATGTATGAGCCTTATTGAGTCTGAGGTGATGTATGAGAGTTTTGGTGAAAATAAAAATAAAAGGCCAAATATATACTTATGTCCCAAACTTTGACCTTTTTTTTCTAAAAATGTCCCGAACTTCAAATAATACTAAAATATATCCTGAATTTTGACATTTTTTTTTTGTAAAAATGTCTTGAACTTCAAATAATAACGAAATTGTCCCGAACTTTACAGTTTTTTGTAAAAATGTCATAGGATTTAATTTCCAGCGTCGGATTAATGACGATACATACTAGAGTCCAGCGTGTCAAAGTGAAATATATATTTTTAAAAAATCTCAATTTGAAGGGTATACAATTTTTTTTTTCAATAAATTGGATTGGTTCTATTCGGATTGAGATTTTGGGAGGAATGAGAAGAAATTGTTTAATTTTATTTTTCCATTAGGATTGGGAATTTTGCAATGAATAAAAAGAAATCATTTTTTCTCTTCACATTAGATTGAGATGAGGCATTTATTGGAATGAAAAATTATGATTTTGGAGATGAAAGCAGAAAATAATGTTGTTATTATTTATTTATTTTTTTAAAAAAATTACGAATTTCACATCACTTTGACATGCTAGACTTCGATATGCCTCGTCAATAATCCGCCGCTGAAAATTGAATCAGATGACATTTTTACAAACAAATTAGAAAGTTGAGGGCATTTTTTTGAATTTTTTTAAGTTCAAATCATTTTTAGACAAAAGTCAAAATTCATAATATTTTTAAAAAATTTTTTAAAGTTCAGAACATATTTTTATATTATTTAAAATTCAGAACATTATTAGAAAAAAAAAAAATCAAAATTCAGGACATATGCATGCATTTGGCCAAAATAAAATGTAAGCGAACGAATGAGAAGGTGGAAAGATAAGGGAAACTAACGAAGGAAAATCGAAAACGCGTGTGCAATGGGCAGCTAAACCAGTAAAGTACAACACGTGAAAACAAGAGTAATCGTAAAAGGAAACCCTCGCTCAAGGTACAACACCCGGAAGCGGCGCTACTAGATTTAGCCGTGACTGCAACGCTAATCGAGTTTTCCAAACCCTTCCCCCAATTCCAAATCTCTTCTCCCTCCAACCTTCTCCTGCAGTTGATTCAATTAATTTGCTATCTGTTAATTCCGTGGCAGATAGATACATCGACGGATTTTTTTCATCTTGTCTTTTGATTTTTACGATTCGATTTGTACAGATTCATTCATTACATTTCGAAGAAGGGGGGGAGAAGGGCCTTTTCTTTTTAAATTTTCCGTTATATATATATATATACCTAGGTATAATCACTAATCGATTTACTCGATATTCTTTGAAAGTGGAAGTGAGGGGAATATGTCGAAGAAGAAGGCAACGATGACGCTGAAGGATTTTCATGGCGGCTCCATTCCTTCCGATCTCCCTCTCCCCTCCGCACCTGGCGTGTGAGTCTGGTTTTTGCGTTAATTTATTTACATTTTGGACGTTTTCCACTATTTATTTTTGGAATGCCCTTTGGTATATCTCTATCATCTGAATCTGCTTGAATTTTTTCATGCCCATCTCAAGTAGCGGCTTATGATTACTTTTCTTTACGGCCGACCCTGTTGCACAGATCTCATGTATGGTTTAATAAAATCTGATGAAGAAATATTCAATTTTTCTAGTCTACAGTCGTAAATTAGGCTTTGGATTTGATCTCACTATTTAGCATGTTGATTATCTTTTCTGGATCTTTGGAGTGCTAAAATCCTGGTATAGGTTTGATCGACTGAATCGTGCATAGCATGATTGCATATAAGGTTCTATGTTTTTAAAAATTATATAGAGTAGAATTGCACTTGAACCTCGAGTCAATTCATCTCATATGTAAGATTTTAACAGAGCTGTGAGGCCCGTTGATCGTGGTGGATTTGATCGGCAGATGTCCTGGGGTAACTCAGCAGGAAGGCCTGAACATCGGTTACGTCCAGCATCTGCTGGCTCAGCTAGGAACCTTGATGAAAAGTCTCCATTTTTAAGTCATAGTTCCCATATAGGTCGCAATTTTGATGAGGATGAGCGCAAGCCTTTGGATGGGGTTTCAGGCCCTCGCCGCACAGTTGTCGATGAAAGCTTTCGTGCTCAACCTAGTCGCATGGTTGAGCATAAGACAGATAATTCTACTTCTGGCGCTAGAGTTGGTAGCAGTCCTTCAATTCCTGTGTCTCAACTTTCAGCTGGTTCCGCTGGTAGCTCTTATGCGGGGAGGGTTGTTGAAGTGCATAATTCGAAGTTCAACAATCAGACTTTAAGTGGCAGTCGCAGTTATGGATCAAGTTATCCGGTTGTTGGTGGCAACGCGGGGCAGGCAGTGTCTGGATCCCATCCAAATGCCTGGGGGATAAGGAAGGAGGCTTCTAGCATGAAAGAGCCTGCATCTGCTGCATGGTCAGCTCCGGATGCTGAGACCAAGTTAGCTCATGCCAGTGCTCTCGAGAAGGTTTCATCTGGTCGGTGGAACTCAAAACAACAAACTAATCCTCGAAAAGATGCTGCAGTCTTTGGACATTCAGAAACCGAGGGGAAGTTTGAGTATAATTCCAACAATGCATACAATAAGAAAACCTACAATAGGCTCGATGTAGTTGGTGACGACTCTCGCGACATTGGTCTGGTAATGCATGCTGAAAGAAGTCTAACTGTTGGAGATGGGATTCATGGTGGTGGGAAGGAGGTTCTCCCAACCTATGAGAGGGCTAAATCCACCATACATGTGGAATCATATGAAAGAAACACTGCTGTTACTGCTACTGGTTTCCAATCAATTCACCCCTCTGCAAGACCTGTTGGGACTGATTTTCAGTCAACATTGTCTTCAGAATCATCAGAACGACCAAAGCTTAAATTACTTCCAAGATCCAAACCATTGGAGAACATAGAATCACCACCTGATCAGAAGCAGGTAAATCTGTGAGATAGACTGTAACTTTTATTTCAATATTTTATAGTTTAGCTTCAGCATCACAGTTTACCTTTTCATTTTTGACCCCAGAGATATGAGCAGACTAGTGATCATCTCCATATGGAGGATAACCATGAAGCTAAAAACCTTGTCGTTAGCGATCGAGCCCCAGAGCGCCCAAAACTGAATTTGAAGCCACGGTCACACTCCCAGGAGCAATTCGAAGGAAACAGTGTAGCCAAAAGGTTCGCAGACTTTGGCTTTTTTTTTTCTTTTTGAACTTTTTTTGTCATGTTATTGTGCTCCATTTATTTATTGTGGAATGCTGTAGTCGGACTTGAATCCTCATTTACAGTCTTGATAAAAGGCAGGGTTAAGACACCTCTGTAAAATTAAATATTGCAAGTGCCTAGTGACACAACAGGGAATGATATAGGCAGTTTTAGTTGCAATAGATTTGGTTATATCACAAGTTTTTCCCTTTGGTAGCCTCTATTGCCTGACGCCAGCTGTGTTTTCCTCTTTTTATTGAAGCTATCCCCTTTCCTTTGTTCAACAAAGAAATCAGATAAGAAAATACTACCCCCTGCACAGTCGCATGATGAGCATGGAGCATCATATCTGATTCTCACATACTCTTGTAATTCTATAATATTATCTCCATTTTGTAATGCCCTATTTGCCAAATTTCTATTGTTTCTTGAAGATCGTGGCTATTAGAAAACCAGATGCCGCAACAATATTAGATTTGTCATCATTTTGTGTCGGACCATTGTGAATTATAGTTGTTTCTGAATGATCCTGGCTTATCTGAAAACTTGGTTCTAGATGATGTATGGTTTCCTTGACAACCAATATAATGCAAAGGTACTGGATCCAACTTAATATGGCTATTTGATCTAATTTTGTTGCGAATCAATATGGTTTAACTGGCCACACTTATTTGCTTCTAGCACAACATTTGCCTCTTGTATTTTTATTTATTTGAATCATCATTCCCTCCAGTGGGAGGTATAGCTTCTGACATATATTTTGCAATGTCTTGTTACTCCAGAGGGACTGTTTTTGGGGAAGCTCGCCCCCGGGAAATGGTGAGTTCACTTTTATCTTATTTTTGAAGCTCATCTTTTCCTCTAAATTTAACTTTTAAAATTGTAGGCGGAAGTGATTAATTGGCTAACTTTTCATTTGGCATCTCTCAAATACTAGAGGATTGATAATTTTCTTATTAGTATACGAATTGGCTCATGTTCTGCGGTGCAAGTGTAAAATGCTTCTCATCTGAGGATGCAATTAATTAGTCTTGTTCTTTGATAAACTTCTTGATCTGCAGGAGTTTTGTCTCATCGATTAAGTTCATATTCTTTTTCTTCGGTTAGAATTGTTGGCATAATGTGCTGATAATGATGCCAGGTTCTCAAGGCACGTGGACTTGAAGATGACTTGAACAACTATGAGGGTCAGTCTCCATTGAGGTATTTAGTTCTCTATCAGTACACAGCTTTCGATGTTATTAAATATCTGAACGTGCTTGATGCTTTATTTGCATTATTAAAAGGGTGAAGGAAGTTTCTCCAAAGGCTGATGCATTCACGCATGGCTCTTCTGCACGCTACAGTGAAAAATCTGAAGGTATTCCTACTGATCAAAGGATGGTTAAATACTCTAATAGGCGAGATAACCAGCTGGATGTTGAGAGAAGCGATTCACATAGGAGGAACAAGCAAAATGAAATTTGGAGAAATAATAAGGATACTGAGAAACACCGGAATCAGCAACAGAAACAGCTACAGGACAGGCCTCCATCTCCAGAGACTTGGCGAAAACCTGTTGATCATGTCAATCCAGCGCCGACTGATTCACCCCTACGATATGGGAAAGCAGCATCTGCAGTTGAGCTTGCCCAGGCCTTCTCAAAATCAGTATCTGATCCTACTGCTGCTGATCGAGTTTCTGGCCCTAGAGGCATCCCTGGCCGCAACCAGATGCCTTTTTCCAGACTTACGGGGCCAACACCGAGGCCTCAGATCAATGGTTACTGAAATCAGATCAAGAGGTTGTGGATTGTAAGGAGGGGCTTTTCTGTCAGCATAATTTGGAAGAATTCCTTGAACCTGGAGCCGTGCAACATTTAGGCTGCTGCTTGCGCTCAAAACTCAAAAGAAGACCCAAGGATGGGAGCCAAATTGTTTTTATGTTGTGCCGATCATAAATTTCTATGCTTAGGGGATTAATCTAAGTTGTTCAAGGAATAATTTACTGAACAACACATGGTGAACCAACTCCTGCTGATTATCATTCACCTAGTTTCCAACTTTGCCAAATTACTATCATGAAGTTGAATATATTGTGTGGCAATGTGTTTGAGCTGACTCCGTTTCGATGCAGGCATATTTATATACGCTTTTACTTTGATATATTGATATTGGTATTGGTATTGGTTTTGTGAGGAAATCAAAATATTTTTAGATCAGTAATGTAATACTAGTTTTTATTGACTGCCACTAATATTTACCTCGGGCTAAGTATATCTAAAAGTTTATTTTGGTGCAAATACATTACAAAATCCAAAACAAATAGTGCAAGTAGCCCTTTCTACATGCCACACATGACATGGAGGGCTAAATGGCCTTTGTAATTTTTTTTCCCCCGATTTTTCTAGTATTAAATTTAATTTAGAAACTGATTAACAAAAGTGGAAACAGTTTCGTAATCCCCCTTCTCTCTCTAAAGTCTAAAGCCGACGGAGCTGGAGCAAGAGGGAAACAAAATTTCCAAATGATAAAAATTATATCCCCATCACCTTTCCCTTGTCTTTTTCAATTTGACCCTCCAACGCGCAAGTACCCAAACACGACGCAAAACACTTCTCGCCAACTTGAGCAATGAGCTTGAGCTTATTATGAAGAAAGCGGAGTGAAGATAAATTAATATAAGATGGTCTCTTGTGCACTTGGTGTATGTGTTTGCGTCCATCAGACTGTCCAAACTCAATAATAATTAAAGGTAAAAAAAAATATAAAAAAATTTGGCCCATGTCTGGCATGTGTACCACACGAGCGGCGCGTGGGGTACAAATGTCATAATTTTTTTCTTTATATTTTTATTATTTATTATTCTTTTTTTTTCTTTTTTTTTGTGATTTTTCTGTTGTTTTATTTTATTTTTTCCCCTAAAATTGTATGTCCTAAAATACAATTAGTGAACCCAAAAATTGAAATGAATTAGTTTATTTTTTTTTGAAATAAATATAAATATATATCCTAAAATTGATTTAATGGATCCTAAAATTAAAGTGAATGAATTTATTATTTTTTGAAATGCATTCATCCGACGCTAATGAGTGGGTTTGTACATTGTGCTCGACAATTAATTTATTTTTTTTTTCAAAATAAATATAAATGGTAATTAAAAAAATCTAATTTTGAAATAAATATATAGCCTAAAATAAAATTAGTGAACCTTAAAATAAAAGTGAATGAATTTAATTTTTTTGAATTAAATATAAATCCTAATTGAGATTAATAAACGTAAAAAAAAATGAACCTTAAAAAACATAACATAAACCCCTAAAAAATCTTAAAAAATCATGAACCCTAGAAAAATCTAAACTCCTAAACTCTAAATATTAATTAGAATGAAAAAAATCACAATTTAAACTAGATAAATTCGTATAAGATAAGTGGTAGACTCATTACATTTTAATGATATAAGTGATACTTTTTGAATTTTGAGGGATACTTTTTAATATTAGGATTGATACTGATTTTTGACATATATTTTTTTATAGGTCAATTCCGACCCGTCTGATGAATGTATGGGCTTTATTGGGTCCTGTGTGATGTACAATAGAATTGATGAATTAATATTAGTTTATTACCCACGCTGGCTTCCCATATTCTTTTCCCGTTTTTCCTTCCCAATCAGAAATAAAAAATAAAAATAAGCAGACGGTCATCCTTTTCCATTATAAAATAACAATATATAAAGATTACATAAATGTTTATATAATAACATGGACATGGACGCTAGCTCCTTATTTGTTGACTATATATATATATATAATTGAGGGAGGGGGGGGGGATCACATTCACATAGGGATGTGGTGAACCATGAGGTGGAGCAAATTTGTGTTGGTCTGGGAATGGGGAAGGCCGAAGCCATCTCCATGTTGATAGAAGCAGAGCGAGATTCGTGCAATATTCATGGCAATTGTGGTGAAATTGAAATCGAAATTGTTATTGTTAATGAGCATATGTTTATTGATTGCCTTTAATGTTGCCTGGATCAAATTGTTAAGATGGCGGCGGGCATCCTCCTGGGAGCATCCTGTTTCGTTGATGAAGCACTGGATTGATTTGGCAACATCCCCTCTTTTGATTTCGTCCTCTGCAGTTCCCAAATCATCTGCCAGACGAAGAACCATGGATGGGCAAGCAATAATAGGAGGATATGGATGTTGCTCTAACCTCTCCAATTCCTCCTTCTTTATGGGATTTGTGGTCGACAAGTAACCATAAATTATAAGTAGAGGCCCCGATATGGAAACACACGCTGTCTTTAGGTACTCATCTGTACTCGGGATATATCCCTTCTCAAACCATTTTGCTTCTAAGTAGTAAGCTCTACTCAGTTCTGTCCACTGCAACCATTAATTCACTCATTAACTACACTATATATATAATTAAATATTTAATTTCAATTAATAATAATTACCAATCTCCTCAGATTCGATATAACGTTGAAACCTTGGTCCCTCATGATACGATAAGCGAATTCATTCGCCGAGTTAAAGAGAGCTAGGAAACAGATTGCCATATATTCTGGAAGCCGTTCCAAAGAATTGATATCCCACCTGAAATATAATATATATAATATTATATTATATATATGTATTGATTTGAAATTAAATATTGAAATAAAATTAAGTAGTATATATATATATATATATATATAATAATAATATAATATACCTCTCGATTGTGTGGGTAAACAGTTGGAGTTCTTCCAAAGTTCCATATACGTCGTATATGTCATCTATAATCGTGATTAAGACTGCAGCCTTGGTCAAAGTCTCCCTGGAATGTCCAAGGTGAGTCTCCGGAATAAATCCCACCGACCACAAGAAACACTCCGCCAATCGGTGCCTCGCAAACCCCAACTTTTCAGGCAGACCACTTTCCTTATACCAACTGCACCACAGCCACTACTGTATATATTTAGCATGTACTACAGACTACAGTACAGTAGTATTAATGAATTACCTACCTGGAGAGGCGCTTAAGCTCACCCTGGTATGTGGCCTGGACCATGTTGAAATTGAGTTTAGCTAGGTCCACCAAACTAGGGTTGGCGTCGGATCTAGTCTCGTAGAGTTGGGCGAACCATCTGGCCTCAAGTCTCTGCACTCTCCAGTGTAGTGGGAGCTCCAAAGAATGCCTCACTTGGTCGGCTACACGCGCCTCTCTAATCTGCTCCACCCTCTCACTAAGATGATGCCATGACAAATCTCTGCTCAAATCCAATATGTTTTCCCCTTCCATGGACAGATATGAAGCTTCATACACAGATACAAGTCCTCTCACGTCCGATGACTCCTTCAAATTCTCCATCAAACTACCCAAAACCTCTGGACAAACAATTTTTAATTAATTAATTAATTTTTTTTTATTAGGAAATTCAATTCATTAAATTAATTATTACCTTGAGGAACATGATATCCGTGTTGTCTGAGAAGTCTGAATTTGAGAGCTGTGGCGTGCAAATCCCTTTCCACGTGTTGATCATGATCACTCTCCCAAATGTTGTGTAGCATCTTGCCTATTTCATCTTGGAAATAATTGGATATACCAAGCCTTTGTAAATTGTCGATAAGCTCAAGTTGCTCCAACTCATCTCTGCTTTCGTCTATCATTATTTTCACCTCATTTTTCAGCTTCTCGGCTGCTTCAGCTTCGCACTTTCCTTCCTGCATGCATGCACAGCAAATTGGTACCAATACTAGCTCGGACATAGATATATTTCTTAATAACTAGCTACCTCAACAACCTAGTTGTCATTTTCCTAAATTTCCCCATTTAATGAGAACGAGTAATCAGTTAAATCATTAGATTAATTCATGAGTATCATTATCATATCTTAAAATTAATTTATTAATAAAATATGGTTAATTTTCATTTTAATTACCATGTATGAACTTGTCAGGGACTGAATGTAATCGTCGTCCCAGATACTGACTTCGTAGTTTGCTGACCTCCTCGCCTCCATGATCAAGCTGAAAAGTTAATTACAAACTTATAAATATATTAATTGGGTCGAGTAAATGTTTTAACAAAAAGATGAATGAGTTAAAATATATATAGCAATTAATAAATAGTAACGATCACGATTGCAGATCGATCACCAGCTGTGAAGAGATGAGATGCGGATCGCTGTTTCACTACTAGTACCAAAAAATTGCTACTAATTAGTTATTGATAGGATGCCTAGTTATAGTTGCGGTGCGTACATTTATAAGCATAGGGATGTGGACTGTGGAGGAGATCCAAAAAGTCCTCTAGATCTAACCCTTCCTAAATATTTCTTTTTTGTAAATTTTGTAATAATAATAATAATAATAATAATAATAATAATAATAATAATAATAAAGGCAAGTCTCCTGTACATAAGATGTACATCAGACGGTCAACGCGTTGACCTGGTCAATACTTTGACCAAAAAATCCGTCAAAATTAGTATCATTCATAATACTAAAAAGTATCATTTCAAAGGCTCAAAAATATCATTTGTATCAATAAAAAGTATTGGCCAGAAAAAAAAAATAAAGAAAAAAACTATTAAGATCAGTATCAATCGAAACATTAAAAAGTATCATTCAAAATTAAAAAAAGTATCAGTTGTATCCCTAAAAAGTATCACCCGTTTTCACGATTTTTTATGTACATGAGTTTTTGCGTAATAATAATAATAATAATAGTCAAGAGTATTCTTAATTAATACTCCCTCCGTCCCAATAGCAAGGTTCCTCTTGTCTTTTTGGGACGTCCCAATACCAAATTCTCATACCCAAAATGGAAAAAATTAGGGAGTGGACCCCACTTACTTTACCCATTCCCAATACCCACTTACTCTACCCACTTCTAAATGAAGTGGACCTCACTTATTTTACCCACTAATTTTACCCATTAATCTACTCCTCCTTAATCTCAATATAGCAAAGGGACCTTGCTATTGAGATGGATGGAGTAATATCTTTATGGTTATTTGCATTAAAAATTACAATATTTAATTTGTATCACTTTGCAATTACAACATTACTTTTTAATTATTGAAAATAAAACACGACCACATATGATTTTTTCATTAATAAGTCAAAATTCGTTAAAATTCTTCAATTTTTATAACAATCACTACAAGAAAATTGAAAATAGACAACACTCTATAGACAACGGGTTTTTGTAAAACTGTTATCTTTATAAATATAGACAACGGCTATGACTCGGCCGTTGTCTATCTCCGTGTTTTTTTGTTTTTTTATTATTTTTTCTACCTGCAACAGTCAACTGAACCGTTGTTTATATATTAAAAGACAACGGCTATTCATTGACTGTTGTCTATGTCCGTATTTTCTTTAGACAACACTATAGTGACAACGCACCCTTTGACCGTTGTCGTGCAGATAGGTTTAAACGACGTCGTTTCACCTTAGATTCAATTTTTTTGTTAAGTGGATAATTCATGTCATTTCCCACCAACATCAACAATACCCTAATCACAGCTGCCCTCAACTGAAGATAGATTCATTGCCGCCCAAAATAACACGAATCACCGCCGTCGTCAAAACATAGCTCCACTAACGCCGTTGACTGCAACACACATTGCCACCGCCGTCTGTAATACACAACAACACATCATCGCATTCGTCTGTACACAGCAACACAGCTCCGCCGCCGATGCGTCTACAACACACAGCTCCAGTGTCGCCGCCGCGTCAGCTCCACCGCCGCCACCGCCTGCAACACTCAATTAAGGTGAGTTTCTATTAGTCTATTTTTTCCATATTTTTGCATTGTTATCCGTCTGGGTTTTGACCCATCTTTTTGCTCTGAATGACTGGTAATTATTTCTTCTTCCATTTTCCCAATATATTTATATAGACGTGGATGCTTTGCTAATATCCATCTATGATTTTCTATATGCCTATTTATTTTTTTGTTTAGTTGAATATAATAGTAGGTTACGATGCAATGTGGTTCAAGATTGTATTTGATGGGTTCAGAACGAAATATATGAGTGTCTTTAGTTATAATTTAGGGAATTGAAATTTCAAAATTATCTTTTTTCTTTATTGAACGATGACAAGAACTGAATGAAATGCAATACTAAGCATTACTTGTGATATTTACTAACTATATGTATACAGTTAGAGGAAAGTCATAGAGAGTATATTGGGGCATATCTTGCGGTTAACACCTTATGATTCATAGTAAATAAGGTAGACATTGAGTTTCTTTTTCTATTTCTGCTTTTGTTTCTCTTGAATATGGAATCTTTCTTATGAGTGGCAGTTTTCCATATTCATCTTACATTCATGTATTTCTATCAGTTTCCTTGTCTAATCTTTTGTGAGTAATATTACTGTTCAAATTCATCGCTATAGGGACTCGGCTCAGAATAAGTTTAGTGGAGAGATACCGAGACTAATTTATTGGAATGAAGTTGTACAATATATGTGAGTTCGATTAATTTCCTGAACTGTAGTTGTTTTCATTAGTGATTAGCTAAGCTATGCTCTTAATATCCTATTTCTTCCGAGTATGGGGCTACAGGGTAACAATCTATAAGGCTCTCTCTCTCCCGATATCATTCAGCTAACGAGGTTGTGGTACTTATAAATTTCCTTTACTAAGCTTTGGATACTATCATTCATCACTTTAAGCTCCTTAAGTGATGCATTTAGAGTAATTGGTGTCTAAACATGATCTTCTCTTGTAGTGATGTAAGAAATAATAGCTTGAGCGGTTCAATACCCGAAAGTATAAGCAACTGCACTGGTTTGCAGGTTCTGTAAGTACTTTAAACTGATAACATGAATAGGGTTTTACAAGTCTTTCACGTGAATTAACTAACGACTAGTTTTTGAATGCATGTTAGTGATTTGTCTTACAACATATTCTCTAGCGAGATTCCATTCAACATTGGATTTCTTCAAGTTGCTACCTTATATGTGTCTTCTATGATGCTGCTTGAGTTTCGTGTATATTAGGTCATTGCAAGGTAACCAGTTTTCCGGGCAAATCCCATAGGTTATTGGCATGATGCAAGCACTTACAAGTTATAGTGTTGTAAGTTTTTTTTTTTGTTTTATTAACATCATCCCATTTCTGGATATTGTTCTCTAACATTTACAACATTCTTTCTTATCGGGGTACTGTCCTTCTCATATTCTTCTCTCTAGAGATCGAAGTTGCAACATGTTGAGTGGAACAATTCTGCCAATTCTGGGAAATTACCTTACACTGAGAAACTTTAAGTATTTTATACCATTTTAATATCTGTCCTTGATATATCAAGCTATGAGTAGGCATTATGTACGATATTGTACTTATTAATCAAACTTTAATGATATGTTGCATTATATAACATGTCTTATGAAAACTGACCATCTCCCTTGCATTATATAACATGTTTTATTTTTTTAACACATTATACACTAATGTTGCCAACAACCACTTGGAAGGGCACATACCAGAGAGTCTTAGCTCATGCACAAATCTTAATAGCCTGTGAGTATCTCGTCCTGTTTAAAAAGTCAGTTTTCTATTAATCAATTGTTTCTCTCTGATATTTCTTAATTATTGTTTTGAGGGATGATATTATTCCAAAAAAGGAAATTGATGAAGTTCATACACTGTGGGGTGAGTTACATCCTATTTATTTGTTTAATTATATAATTTTTATAAAATGACATTGATGCGATATCATATTTTGATGCTGAGATTTTTTTTAATTTTTTTTCTATTTAGATGATTTGATGAAGAGGTCGAGTTTAACACGAGGCAAGTGAAAAAGCAAAAGGAAGAAGGAAAGAATGTCGGGTTTACTATAGGATATTAGTCTTTCAATTTTCATATTCATGTTATTTCGAATAAGTTGCCTAATGTATGATATACATTGTATATATATATTTTGTTGTATGAAATTAATTATTGTTAAGTTTTAATTATTTATTATTTTGGGAAAATTTGTAATCGGGGTTGAAATTGTAAAACAAAAAACCTTCAAAAAAAAAACAAAATTAAATGAAAAGGACAACGGTTATTAATAGCGTTGTGTTTTAAAAAAGACAACGGGTTATTGTTGAAAACCGTTGTCTATATGACTATAGATAACGGTTAATGTGACAGCCGTTGTCTATCCTTTATGGCAACAGTTATAATTTACAACGGTTAACAATACCGTTGTTTATAATCTTATAGTCAACGGGTTTTGACCGTTGTCTATTAGTGTCCGCTAATAGACAACACTTTAATTAACAACGCCCAGTTTTTAAATTGTGTTTTTCTTGTAGTGAACTCGCAATTTCGCAGGCGGCCTACTCTTGCTATAATATTGACATGTTAGAGTTTTTCTGCAGGCCTCCTAACTTTGTATTAGCACAGGGATTCTCAAACATTTTTTTTTCTCAAAAATGATTATTTTTATATTATCTGAAAAATACAGGATACGTACTGCTTTACCCTTCCAATTATTTAAAATTCTGCAATACTAATCGGCATAAAATTGGCCTTTTCTCTCACGCCAGATTTTACATGACTAGGGGTGTCAAGGTACGACGTACCTTATTTTTTTTGTCATACCTTATACCTTACCTTAGCTTACGGTATGACAAAAATCATACCGTTGTCGTACCTTTACCTCTGGTATACCTTAGTTCGGTATATCTTAAGTTCGGTATGACACATAATGCATACATTTACCATACATTTATTTCGGTATACCTTACCGTACCTTAGTTCGGTATACCTTACTTCGGTATACCTTTTTATATCAATATTTCAGATCTGTATCATACTGACATTTCACGGTATATCGAAATTATCATTATATTAAAAAATATTTATTAAGAAAATACATGCATAAAGAAACATTAATCAATAATACACTTCATTTATAAAAACATAAATAGATTGAATAACACACTTCAATATTACACTTAATTTTAATTTTCTCAATAATTCATCATAATTTTTAGTCTAAAAATTAAAGAAGAATATAAGAATATATTTATTACATCAGATTTCATATTGTTCAATTTTTAGTTAGGAGTTTTGTATTAATTATATGAAATATAATATTTTCCTAAATGTTTATGATGGAATTATAGCATTCTATATCATATATCTTTTTATTTCAACTTTTTTGATAATTCATCATAACTTTTAGTCTAAAGAATAAAGAAAAATATAACATTATTATTTATTACATCTGATTTCACATTGTTCAATTTTTTAGTTAGGAGTTTTGTATTAAATTATAAGAAATACAATATTTTTCTAAACTTTTATTATGAACATACTAAGTATTATAATATTGTATATAATATTTCATTTTAGTATATTTTTCTTTACTGTTCATCATAACTTTTAGTCTAAAGTTTAGAAAAATATAAAAGATTATCAGTAACATTTGTTTTCAAATTGATGAATCTGTAGTGTAGTTCTAATTTAAGTATTAAATTATTTGAAATTTAATAATTTTCAAAACTTTTATAATAAACATAGTAAGGCCTAAATATTATATTATTGAATAATATAACTCATTTTCTTTAAAATGTTTAGATCATTCATCATAACTTATACTTTAAAATTTGAAAAATAATATAATTATTATTTATTATGTTTGATTTCACATTATTTGATTTTCAATTATAATTTAATTATTAAATTATATTAAATATTATATGTTTATGAACTTTTATAATGAACAAACTACATATTATATTTTTATATAATATATCTCATTTTATTTTAATCATTTCAATCATTCTTGTTAACTTTTAGTTTTAAAAATTTAAGAAGACTAAAAGATTATTATGCATTATATAATTTAATTTATTTTTTATTCTATTGAAATAATTTTATATCTTATAATTTACGTATACATCATTATATTTTAATTTTATTGATAATTCATTTTAACTTTTAATTTTATTGATCGAAAAAATAGAAGATCATTATTTATTACATTTAATTTTAAATAGTTCAATTTTAGTTATAATTTAGGTATTAAATTAAATATCAAAACATAATTTTTATGATAAATTTATTAAATATTGTATTATATATATTAAATTTGAAGCACGGTATGTACCGATATATACCGTCATACCGAACCATGGTATATGCCGAAGTGAAGGTATAACGGTATAACGGTATATACCTTCAATTCAGCATATACCGTGGTACAGTATGCCGGTATATACCGGCACATCGGTATATACCTTCACTTCGGCATTTACCGTGGTACGGTATGACGTTATATACCGATATATGACGGTATACTGAACTTTCGGTATACGCCGGTATACCTTAATTTTTGAAAATTCATACCATTACCTTACCGTGAAATTCCGGTAAGGTATCATACCTTACCGAAAAACCGGTATACCGTAAATATCGGTATCTTCGGTATTTTTCCGGTACGATATGGACGGTATTCCGGTATGACGGTATTTTTTGCCAGCCCTACCCATGACATTTCCTATACCATCCTTTGTGCTAAACTTTCATTTGTTTTTTATTTTTTATTTTTTTATTTTTAATTTATTATAATTTAATTTAATTTTTTTATTTAGAGCTCATTGTTTCCCAATTATGGTATATAATTAAAAAATTAAAAATTAATTTGAAAAAAAAAAAAACTTTAGCACACAAAATGTAACTCGGTTGGGCACATGGATCTAATCTGCTTTTCTCTTAACCTTTTGATTTTCCCAACAGGGGTAATTAAGATGATCTGAACTTGGCGTTATACATTAAATTATTTTGGAAAGTCGATCTCCAAAGACGAGATCAGATTTCGCACGAATGGTTAATGAAGTTTACGCGGGGGGCGGGGAAACCATCGCCGCCCAATACCTTCTGATCCTCATCTCTTGCAATCCAATAAAGATTTGCGTTAAATTTTATATTTCACGTTTCCAATAAAAGTTTTTTTTTCTTAAAAAATATCTTTATATTTTTTTTATCATATGTTTGACATCCTATGTACCGGTTTGTAAATAGTACTTTAAAGGATACATATTGTCTCATTTCAAGTCTAAATTACTTGGAACCAAGCAGATAAAGGCATTGTAGGATAAGTATTTTTAGATTATTTTATATAGGGGAGTCTTATATTAATTAGGGGCGCGCGATTCATGATATTATCTTGGTAAATTATTGTTTATATTTTAAATTATTTTTATTTTTTAAAAATATATCACAAACTAATATACTTTTTGTCAGTAACAAACTTATACTATTTAAAAACTATAAATAACTCTATATTGAATGCATTTTCTAGCAAAAAATTATCTTATTATATAAACTGTAGTTTATAATATCTTAAACACTATGTTATATATTTTTTATTTTTTAAAATGTTTGAGAGCACAACGCAGTCAATTGGAAAAGTTCCCAGTATATATCCTTCCGATAATGGTTGCGATTCAATGGTCGATTATATTAAATCACCGGGCAAAAACATGTTATAACACTTACTAGAGTCGTGTATCTGGAAAAAAAAAAATATATATATATATATAGGGATGGGATCTGGTGAGAACCGGTCACCAGGTGGGAACTGGGAACCGATCCCATCCGTCTATTCCGAAAAATGAATGCACCAGATGAAAGCAAATTTTCGGTGGCAATTTTGTAATTAAAATGAAAATTTTCAATTCACGCGTCTCATTAAGGGTAGAATTGGGACAATTGACTTTTAAAAAAAGTGACATCATCATGTTTTGAAAAAATTCTTAAAAACTTTAAATGATCATAATTTATTCATTTTTAATCGGATTTATGCAAATCTTATATCAAATTAAAGCTTTTTTCATACTCTTTCATTTAAGACCATATTGCATATGTTTATTTGAAAAAAATAGATGAAAAATACAAAAAATTATTTTTAGGCGTAATTTTCGCATAGAGTAACCCCAGATTTATATTAGCATGTTGTATACAACATTTTAGCATGACCTATATAACATTTTAGCATATTGTGTAATACATTTTAGCGGGTGATATTATGAATATATTTCTAACAGTTTTATATAAACACCTACATCTATATAGATACTACAAAATGAAAAACACGAGTTGATAATAAAAAAGAAAAAAGAATGAGAAAATGAAGCAACGAAATAGATGACTGACAACTAAGAAAGAAAATGCGTAAATATTTTCCAAAACGAGATAAAATTTATGAGAGCAAAATATATGTTGCAATTCTAAGTGCAGAAAGTAACATACAAATTTAGCCTCCTATTTCGCTCATTTTAACCTCATTAATTTCTCATTTTAGCATGTGTTGATAAACAAACGATGGAACGATGATTTCGTTGGAATGAAACACAATACACCCAATTTGGGGACAGTGAACCCTAATGAAAATCTCATAATTACTAATTGAGATCAGATGAGCCATAATTGGAACGTACTAAACCCTAATTGGGAATGGTGAACCCTAGTGGAAAATGTTATATCAAATTTAGCCTCATACTTCGCTCATTTTAGCCTTATTCATTTCTCATTTTAGCATGTTCTGATAAATAAAATATGGCACAATGATTTCATTGGAATGAAACACAATACACCTATTTGAGGACAGTAAACCCTAATGAGAATCTGATAATTACTAATTGGGATCAGATGAACCCTAATTGGAACGTAATAAACCTTAATTAGGAACGGTGAACCCTAGTGAAAAATGTCACATCAATTTTAGCCTCCAATTTTGCTCATTTTAGCCTCATGCATTTCTCATTTTAGCTTGTGTTGATAAACAAAAATGGAACGATAATTTCATTGGAATGAAAGGCAATACAGCCTATTTGGGGACAGTGAACCCTAATATGAATCTCATAATTACTAGTTGGGATCAGATGAACCTTAATCGGAACGTAATAAACCCTAATTGGGAACGGTGAACCCTAATAGAAAATGTCACATCAATTTTAGCCTCATATGATTCTCATTTTAGCATGTGTTGATAAACAAAATATGGAACGGTGATTTCATTGCAATGAAACACAATACACCCTTTATGGGGACATTGAACCCCTACTGGGAATCTCATAATTACTAGTTGAGATCAGATGAGCCCTAATTGGAACGTAATGAACCCTAATTGGGAACGATGAATCCTAGTGGAAAATGTCATATCAAATTTAGCCTCATATTTCAATCATTTTAGCCTCATGCGTTTCTCATTTTAGCATCTTCTGATAAACAAAATATGCAGTGGGAATCTGACAAGGTATTTAACATCATGCTTCCGTTATTTTAACATCATATTCTAAACAGTAACTGTGGTTAATAAAACTTAATAGTAATATAATTACTGCAAAGAAAATGTCATAAATACTTTTATTAAAAATCATATATATTCTTAAAAATGAATGTGTTGAAAAAAATTCACAAGCATGGTAAAACATGATATTAAACTATGCCCAATCGCTATGATAACATCAAGCTGGACAGTTCCCAGCATCATGATCTAACAACTTGTAGCAATTATTGCACATTCTGAGTGGTTTGTTCTCCTTTCTCTTTGTTGCCTCCTTCATAGATATCAAACGACTGTCGCTGCCTTTTGTTTTAACTGGAATAGGTGGATGAACAACAACTTCAGAAGGGGCACGTAAACCCTAGAATTGCTCAAACATCATCGTCTTACTATGTGAAGTAGAACCCTCCATATCACCATGTGAGTAATCTTACTATGATCACTTCAAACAAAAGAAGCTGACACGTTAAAATCAAAAAATTATAAACTGAAAAAGGTAAAATAATAATACAATCACATCAAGAGATGTTCAGACACATAAATTGATTTTTAGCATTAGATATGTATCATTCTAGCATCATGCAACATACATTTTAGCACCAAAGTATTCTAATATTTACATGGTGTCTATAACATTGTGTAGCCGAGTCAGAAAAAAACACACACATAAAAGAAAAAAAGGAAAGCATGGTTTGTATGACATGTTTCACAGAGTGCAGTAGAAATAATATTAAACCAACATGTTATCATGCTAAAACATATCTGACGACAGGCTAAAACGACTACATTAACATGCTAAAACATATGTGACGATAGGCTAAAACGAATACATTAACATGCTAAAACAAATAAACAGATCAAATTAATGCATATTTTGTATATTCTCGTACATACTAAACCCTAGAATTCCTAACAATTAGAAAATAACTGATATTTTTCTCAAAGAAAAAAAAACTGATACAACCCAGATCTGAATGAAAAAGATCAAATCAATCAAAAATATCGAATCTTCGTAACAAAACGATGAAGCCATAAACTAAAATAAGATGAGAAATAGAAATCACGAGAAGAAACGAGAAATAAATCGACATACCAAACTGCTAAAATAAATTGAAAAAAAACACATACATGGAGTCACCATACAAAGACAGCGCCGCCGATGAACTCTACGAATCGCATGGTCGAATCTTCACGATAAAAAGATGAAAGCAGATGCTGAAAAATAATGAGAAACCAAAAGGGAAGAAGAAGAAGAAGAAGAAGAAGAAGAAGAAGAAGAACGTAATCAGTGAAAGAGGGAGAGAAAAGGGGAAAAAATCTGAAGAAGGAAAGTTGAAGAACTGAATTACTATATTGCCCTCCCCTTCATAAAACTTGCCAATTATTACAATTATGCCACCGCCCCCTTAACTTAATATGGGCCGTCCAGATTGAACCAATGAAGGGATATGATTGGTTCCTAGTTCCCACCTAAGGGAAGAGTTCTCATTTGATCCCTTCCCTACATGTGTGTGTGTGTGTGTGTGTGATAGCAGTCGTGTATCTTTTTTATATTAATCTTGTTTACATTGATTGTATATGGGTGACACGATTGATTATGCTTTAAAAAATAATTGATTGTGTACCTTACCGTCAAAAATTAATATGATTAAAAAAGTAATAATATTAGATACCATATATACTCTCAATATTATAGTCACAATAAAAAGTAATATTATCAAATGGTTAGCACGTACAAGATTCTTACATGTAACCAATCAGAATATCTAGCTAGTTGGACAAGATATTAATAATCTAGGAAAGTTGAATTATATTGCTTGTTTCGAGAAATTTTTTATTTTTCAAGATCCATTAATATTAAATAAAAACATAAATTTAAAAACAAGAAATTAAATTAAAAGAAATCAAATTCGTTATCAACCAAACTGGTGCATAGTACACTCGTTATCATTTAAAACATTATTTCAAAATAAACGTGTTCATACTGTACTTGCTATCATTTCATAGTTTATTTTAAATCATTGTTTCAAAATAAACGTGTTCATAGTATACTTGCCATCATTTCATAGTTTATTTTAAATCATTATTAAAAAAAAAACAGTTCATATTGTACTTAGTTGCTATCATTTAAATGTTTTTTTTTTTATAAACACCCCCAAGGAAGGATGGAGCATTCGACATCAAGCCCAACCTGTCAATAGATGAAATAAGTTATACAATGTTTCAAGCAGGATATGTCCCAAAAATGAACATATCCCAAAACAAATACTGCAACCTATCACAAGGACCGAGCAAAAAATGAGAGTGCAGCCACAAACCAACTGCTATTCTCAAACCAACAGAGAGCAAAACCCAAACAAAAGGGAATAAAATCATCTACCTGTAACGAAATTTGAAGTTGGGAAAACTCAACTGATCCATCCGAATCAAAGAGAGTAGGTATCGAGGAGTTGTAGCAGTATCAAAGAATGTGAGCACAGTGGACTATGCTCCTCTACCAGCCAAGAAATCAGCCGCACGGTTCCCTTCATGATGAAGGTGAGAGAACTGAACAAGCTTATCCCGACAAAGGAGACGAATCGCCCTGATAGTATATTGCACACGCGCAGAACCATGACTACCTATAGAAAGAACAGTGACAATAGTGGCATCATTCAATTCAATCCATACGAGATCCGAGAACTGGAGTGCAAGTCTGAGGCCAAAGAAGCGTCTGAAACTCCGCATCATAACTAGAAGTAGTTGTCATAGTAACAATAGCTCCAAGCAACGAACCTGCAGAATCATGAACCACTACAAAAAAGTCCATTCTAGCGATGGAAATTAGCAACGGGGCCGACACGGGTCGCCACTAGCGACGGAAATAGCGACGGAAAATCTTACGACGGGACTAGCGACGGGGAATTCCGTAGCTAGATTTTAAAATTTTAATATATCATTATTTTTATAAATCTAGCGACGGGGGTTCCCGTCGCTACAACTTAGCGACGAGAATAGCGACGAGAACCCCCGTAGCTATTTTTTTTTAATTTTTATTTTTTAAAAAATTTTATTTATTTTTTAAATTTTATTTAATTATTTTTAAAATAATTAAACATGATTTCAATCTATTCTAATACAAATATTCTCCCTATTAAAATCATTTTTATATTTTTATTCATTTATTTTAATTTTTGAAAAAATAATATCACAATTATACACATTTATTACTATCGCATCTTTAATTTTGTATTATTTCCTTATTAAATACAAATTAGCTTTATTAGTATTCTTATAAATAAACCAATTAGTATATTATTATATATTTAAAAAATGTATTAAGTTTAACATAATATTTATTATAGTTACTACTACAAGATTAATCAATTATACATTAACAAACTAAAATATACTATGAAAATATATACATAATATAGTATATAATGGATTTTAATTTTTAATTATAAACTAAAGTTATTTATTATGTAAGTAAAAATAATTTAATTCATTATGATATTTAGTATGAAACACAAAGTAAGACTATTTAACCACATTTTCACCATGATATATATATATATATATATATATAATTTTTAAAATAATTTAATTAAAAACTTCTATAATCTTTCTCCATATTAAATTTATATTAGAGATATAATTTTTGTATGCATGGATACTTAATAAGTATCACCTTAAATTATAGTTCTTATATACAAATATATAATACAATATAATATCAATATTACATATATATATATATATATTTGTGCACAAATAGATATAAATATATTAATAATAATATAACACTTTTAATTTATAGAGATAAAGAAAAATAAATTATGAAAAAATCGTATAAGTATATATATTATTTAAACTATCAATATAACATCAATTAAACTTGCCCCAATGGATAATTGATTGGCCTTCTTTCTAGGAGGTCACAGGTTCGAATCCTCTTAAGTGCATATTATACACAATTATTCTCGACGGGTTTGGGCGCGAGCTTTTCATCGGGTCGGGTCGGGGGCTCATTCCGCGGGCCGGGCCAATCAATAATTTCAAAATTTTAAATTATAATTTTAGTGACGGGCGACGGTAAGAAAGATGAATGGTAGCCATGAGCTGCTCCAACTGATTCAAAAGGCATTGGGGGGCTCCATAATTAACCTGCAGAATATGAAGATGAATGGTAGCCACCGTTCTCTTGATGAGAGCAAGCCTACCACCAAAGGAAAGATGTCTGTGAGATCAACTGTGAATCCAGTCACTTATTTTATGCCGCAGAGAAAGGAAAAGAGTAGTCTTACAGGCGTACCCATGTAAATCGATACTCCCAAGTAAGCGAATGACAGGTGACCTTAGTGAAAGCCACAATCCTCATGAATTTGTTGTTGCCACTACGCTGCAGAAGACGGCCAAATATAGAAATTACTCTTTGCCCAGTTAATAATTTGACCAGACACCTCCGAGTAATGTTCAAAACACTGCACGTGCTGCTACAAAGAGGTTCTCTTCACCTGAGTAAAAATGATAATATCATCCACATAAGAGAGGTGAGAGACAGAAAAACCCCCTTTAGCAGAATGGTATATCATATCAGGCCTCGAACAAATCAACTTATCAAGAATTCGAGATAAGTAATCAGCAGCCAAAACAAAAAGGGATGGAGATAGATGACCACCCTGACACAGGCCACGAGAAGATGGGAAGATTCCCGCAGAAGTACCATTAATCAGAACCGAGAACCAACAATTCATAATGCAATGACTAATAAGATCCAGCCACTGTTCAGGAAATTTATCTTCCGAAGAACACTCAACCGAAATGGCCACTGAACACGATCAAAATATTTAGCCATATCAAACTTCAAGGCCACATTTAGGATTTTCCGGCTCACATGCAAATCTTGAATCATCTCTTAAGCTAAAAGGACATTATCACTCAACAATCTTCTCCAAACGAAACCACTTTGATTTGGAGCCTACACAAGAGGCGGAATTGGTGCCAATCTAGTAGTCAAGATCTTGGAGATTGCAGCTAGGACATTGCCTCATTTTTTCTCCGTGTCGACCTCACAAAGACTTGTAAGATAAGGTCTTCATTAATTTCATTAATTATTTAGTTATATATTATTGCACTACTTAAATCTATGAAATTCTTGCCAAAATGATCAGTTCGATCTGAATCATAGTCCATAGATAAGTATAATTATGCCCAAAGTAATTTTTCTCTCATATGTTTATTTAATTTCTTGTTATAGACATGCTCATATACTAGTCTTAAATTTATATTTTTTTTTTGCCTTTTAGTGTAATTAATTGGCATCATTTAAATCATTATTTCAAAATAAAATAATATTAATGGTAAGGATAATATTTTTTTATTGATTGTGATAAAAAAAATATTGAAACATATCATTTGAGATCAAAAATATTGCAAAAATTAAACTTGGGAAAAAAATTTACAGTTGGGACTAAAAGTGTTTTTGACTCTAGTTTCATGAAACCAGAAGTGAAAGTAACTCCTAAAAATATTATATATATATACACATACATAAATACATATACATGGGTGAGTTATAATGAGTACTAGTGCTTCATATGAGAACTAAGAACGTGCTTATTTACTACACATTTTAAGTTTATCTTATTGCATTTTAGTACTTATAGCACTAACACTAAAATATAATAATATATAATTTTTGTTCAACAAATTAGCACTAAAATACAATAAAGTAAGCTATAAAATCATAGTAAATATGCACCATTCCTAATTCTCACACGAAGCACTAGTACTCATTTGAATCAAATCCTGTATATATATATATATCTTATTTGCTAGGTAGTATAAGAGGGTGATAGATACCTATGACACTCTAATATTATGTTAGCAAACAAAATTAAAGCCCCATGATTATGCAAGGATCTGACATGTGTTAACCACATAATAGGAAATTACATATCACACCCTGGAGATATGATATGTAATACCATATAAAATTATTAAAAATTTCAGATTAAAATAATCTTATAGTAATTAATTAAAATCTTATTATACACTACAAAAATTTTGTTCATACACCAGGGTTTTTCATTGTGGTCTATGCCACTTTGAAATCGTGGTGTAAGCCACAGTCGTAAATTTGGACACTCATACACAATAATTTTTAATCGTGGTGAGTTGGTGCGTCGTTTTTCACCAAAAATAAATGTTCCGATTTTCGTCGGCAAGCCCACACTGCAGAGTACAGTGGCAAGCAGGATCGTCTCCCAAAGGACCGGCGAGAATTACTCTTGACCTTTAGTCTGCGTGCCCAAACTTCCAAAATCGCGTGAATTATATAACAAAATAAATTGAAGAATTAAATAACCAACTAAAGAAAATATTTATGCAAACGAACTGATTTAAATCAATGTCAAAAGGGTATTCCGGATACAACGAACTCCACTCCACTTATAACACCGATCACAGATGCAGGAATTAATTAATCAAAACATTCAAATCAGTTATAGTCACCGAAGACGCTTCTGACATGACCTCATCTCTCCATACTGTTTCGATAATTAAGAAGACGCTTCATTAATTACTTCCCTAATCGACTGACAACTGTAAGAGACGCTTTATGAGTTTAATGAGCCGACAACAATGAGTACGAGAAAGACCCGATTCTTAACTTACAGACTTTGACGCAGGACTGTAAAATTAACTCTGTTATTTCCCTAGTTATTTGAGCAACCATTTTACCACTGATTAAACCTAAACCACGATTACGTATGGCCGATTTAATTGGCTAGTAATTAATCACAACCTATCAAATATTTGCAACTACTCGATAGACTCAGAATAATTACGACCCGAAATTCAAGAATAACAGATACATGCATCAATTAATTATGAACAAACAATTAGATCTCACAGTTATATAAGCGGAGCTTCGTTGTCATCCCCGGAATACGAGTAATTTAGCTACGTTGCATGTTAAAATCTGATCGCAATAAGAAATAATAATCGAACACCATAAAACCACGAAGAAGATGAATATAAAATCTGATGCCCAGCGTTTCTCACGTTTCTGCTCTCTTGCGTGAATAATGGAATGAATCCTAATGAAATAAGTCCTAATATATATATAATATCCTTAATTAAAACATTAGATAAGGAAATAAAATCCTAATCAATCTAAACTAGGAAACATAGCAAAAGAAGGACTCTTGAGGCGGTGGGAAGCTCAATTCCGCGTCCAGGTCTAGAATTGGGCCGAGAGTTGGAGTTAGCAAGCCCAAAACGTGTGTAGAAGCCCAGGTTCCAGAAATTTGCTTCGAACTTCCAGCTGCATGCCCTTGCGGCTTGATCTGCTCAGACTCGAAATCTGCACTTCTCTTCACTTATATCCTTTTACACCAAAACATGCCTATTTTCTCCATTTTTGTACTACATCCCTACACAACTCAACAAACAAATCATTTATCCAAAATACACAAGTATAGGGCAATTAATTAGGAGAAATGGCACCAAAAGATAACAATAGAATCAATTAGAATACATCCTATCATGAGTTAACCATATTTCATAGAAATTGTGATCTGATTATCACGATTAGATTACAATTGTGGTCACTTAACCACAATTTAGCATACAACTGCGGAAAACGTGTTGTGAACCTAATGAATGAGAGGTCTGGAGAGTGGGAGGTGAATGAGGAAGAATGACTATCAGCATTGCCAGTCGGCAGGAAGGTAAATGAGGAGTTAGGAGCGACAAAGACTTCATTTTTAGGGCTTCAAGTAATTGGAGTAGAATTGGGGGAATTTGGAGAAATCTAATCCCTTGACCAGTCTCACGGGTTTGATTCCGGGTTGGGTGGAGAACTTGGATCAGAGGCATCAGACTAAAGTCAAAATGGGTCGTTCAAATATCCATTTTTGCCTTATGGGAAAGCAAGCAGTAATATATCTAAGTTTTTCCCTATTTCGTTCTTCTCTCTCTCTCTCTCTCTCTCTTACTTCTTCAAAGAACCAAATGGGCTTCCATCTGCAAGAGAAATAGGACACCAGATATTGCTCAAGCCTGATAGTTAGCCCAAGCACCTCTATCCCTACATGACTTTACATAGTCACAATGATGAAATAAAAAAATATTGTGGGTGAGCTCTTTGCTTCAGGAGTTATATAATCTAGCAAGAGTGCATTTTCATCACCTGTCCTACTAGTCAAGAAGAAGAATGGTGCTTGTAGGATGTGTGTAGATTACAAATATCTAAATGGAATGACAGTTAAGCATAACTACCATATACATGTGATTGAGGAGTTATTGAATGAGTTAAATGGCTCAAGGTTTTTCTCCAAGTTGGATTTGAGATCTGGATACTTCCAGATTCTTATGGAGCCTGAGCATAGACATATAACAGCTTTTAGAACTCATAATGGCCACCATGAGTTCTTGGTCATGACATTTGACTTATGCAATGCACCTGCCTCTAATGAACTAAATCTTTAGGCCTAACTTGAGAAAACATACTCTAGTTTTCTTTGATAATATACTAGTGTATAGCAAAACCTGGAAGGAGCTCTTGGTTCACATGGAGGAAGTCCTCACTACCCTTAGGAAACACACCTTATTTGCAAAAAAATAAAAAAAAATTCTAAATGTTACTTTGGCCAACAACAAATAGAGTACTTGAGGGCACATCATTAATGAAGAGGGGTATCAAGAGACCTACAAAAAATCGAATATATGGTGAATTGGTCAAGGCCATAGTCTGCCAAGCTACTCAAGGGATTCTTAGGCCTAACAAGGTACGACATGAAGTTTATTAAGGGCTATGGATCTATAAGTAAACCCCTAATCACCCTCCTAAAGAAGAACAACTTTGCATGGGGACCAGAATCTAATTTGGCTTTCACTCAACTAAAGGAAGCTATGACTAAGGCTCATGCTTTGGCACTCCCCGATTTTACCCAACTTTTCACCCTAGACACTGATGCAAGTGTTATAGAGATTGATGTTGTTTTGATATAGAAAGGAAAACCAATTGCCTTCCTCAGCAAAACTCTCTGCCTAAAAATCAAGCCATATCTATATATGAGAGAGAGTTCTTGGTTGTGCTTCTAGCTATATAAAAATGGAGGCACTATTTGCAACTACATAGGTTTATCATCAAAACCAATCAGCAAGCACTCAAGTACTTGCTGGATCAGAAAGTGATAAACCTCTTGCAGCAGAGATAGATTTCCAAGTTATTGGGGTTGGATTATGACAAGTCTAAATTCTCTCATATATTTTAGAGTCTTTTTCTCGTTCTTTTATCATTTATTTTTCTTCTTTTGAGTCAGAAAGAGCCAGAAAAATGAGCAGGGGAACAAAGATATGAAAAGCAGCCATTGTGGGCATTTTGAGCTTAATACAATGATACATACACAATGAGATTTTCATAATACCAAACTCCATGAAAGGCATCAGCTAGTAGAACCCATCACATTCCTACATTGCTAAGAAAGGTTGCCATGCCCACTAGACTCGTGCAGAATCCAATTTTGGTAGATCTGCTGAGAGCATAAGAAATTTGTATGCAGATTCAATCCAAGAAGAAAGCAGAGTTCCTAAGAGCACGACAATAGCGAAAAAGGAAAGTCTGACGGCATCCCAAAAATTCGGGATCAGATCAACCAAATATGAAAAGTGCATCGTCTAGAAAAGGAAAAGAATGGGCACGCTGATATCTGTACCAAAATACTACTGGAGGATCTTTTTTACAAGGAAAATGCATCTTCCAGAAATGGAAAAATTCACTATCTGCATCAAAATACTGCTGAAGAATCTTCTCTACAAGGAAAGTGCATCTGCCAGAAAATGAAAGAATGAGCACGTTGACAGTCCAGTCCCGAATATAATCTAGCCCGAATTGGCCCGAACTGAATAGCCCAACTGGCCCCAACAGTCTGATAGAGCTGACCCAAAACCGAACAGGCTACCCCGATTGACATCTCTAGGAACAAATACTGCTCTAACGTTCCTTAAAGGGTGCAAATTCCTACTCATCTCCCCAGTATTGTGCAACATACTCTTTTATTTATGATTTTTTCCATCGATAAAAAATATTTTTAATTATAGACCAAAAATCTATTATTATTATTATTATTATTATTATTATTAGTAGTAGTGGTGGTGGTGGTGGTGGTGGTGGTGGTGGTGGTGGTGAGTTTGAGTTTGTATTTTTGTGAATGAAATTCATCAAGAAAATGTATGAAAAATACATGCAAATTTGTAATAAATTTCACTCACAAAATTAATTACACATTTAATTGTGATAAAATAATATTAATTTTATTTATTATATTTAATTTTAGGTCTGTAAATAAATGAATATTATACAAAAACATTTTTTTAGGGATGAAAATATGAAAAAAATCAAAATTTTATATTTTTCAACAAAAATACTATTTGAGAGGGGGGGGGGGGGGGGATTTGCACCTTTTAATAAATGCTATGGTGTTATTTGCTCAAATAAAAAAAATGTTAAGGTAAATCTACTCTGTAAATATTAGGAGTGTTTTTGCACCTTCAGTTATCAAATATTAAAATATAAAATACTGATGATCTGTTCTAGCAATTGAAAAAGGTAAGTTATACTTACGGTTGCTTATATTTTATTTTATAAATTAAAGAAGCATCATCTAACCTTTGAATAAAGTGGATAATTAAAATCATTAATATAAATTCATAATCAAAGATTATGTACTGATTTGTTGCAAAAATGAAAATTTAGTATAGGTGGTCACAAATCACAATCAGATATGTACTATTTCGACTTTTAATAGAAACCGCTGCATGTTCTACGTTTCAAAGATTATGCATTCCTTCTTGCTTATCAATTAAAATATATGCTAAACTTATAGTATCTCTTCTGGTATTTTGAGTTGAAACTTATAGATTATATGTCAACATGTAATTATTGATTATTTGAAGGAAATTTAGGATGTGACGATCATCAAGATGGATCATACATAGAGTGCTACACAAAAGACCATTCAGGAGTAATAGTTGACCAAGCAATCCTTAACAAATTAAAAAGTGTTTTTTTTTTCTCTAGCTAAATCATTTTCTGGCATCAGGGCGCGCTTCTCTCAATTTTGATAGAATGGTCGATCTCAATCGGGAGTTGCCGGTCCTAGAGGAGTATGTCGACTTCATCGTCACATATATATAATGGAAGAACAACTAAAACGTAGTGCTACTTCATAGTTCAAATATAGTAGTGCTACTTTTGATGTTCTGCACCTCAAAAAAGGTACAATTTAATGTGTTGTTTAGGTGCAAGGCCGAAATGGTACAAGTAGAAACAGAATGATTAGAGAATGATTAACAAAAACTACTTAACAAGAGAATAATGTACTTATTTGAGAATGTTTTTCCTTGAGTGTAAACATCGAACTTGTACACAGAGTGAATAGAGAAAATATGGGAGGAAAACCACTGCTTAATTATTTTGACTTATTGGGCATGATGATTTAATTTGCGGATAATTTTGGAATGTTGGCTTGTTGGTTGTTGAGACTTTGTGCCCACGAGGGTTAACGAATTTACATGCTGTGTTGTTCTTTGTATGCCTTTTCCTTCTCTTTTCTTTTTCTTTCTTTTTGGGGACGATGCACCCAATGCTTCAAGACAAGCATATATCATAATGATTAAAAATGCAGACTTGCAAATCATGAATATATTCTACCAGGGCTATACTTAATTTAAAGAGACTTTAAGCCGCTGGCGACGCCACCCACACCACCAGGCCTCAGCCTATCCATATTTGCATCTTCCATCACAAAATTTCTAATCACTGAACTATCACAGTTTCCAGATTCTCATACAACAACATCTCAACAAAATGCCAAAACTTCCCCCAACCTTAAATTGTTAATCAGATTCTTGAATCTAAAATTTTAAGAAACAAAGCAAAACTACTACTCTGAATTTCCATACTGCTATTCTGCAATGCACAACACTAGCTTGCAATAGACAGCCAAAATTTCACAATAACTACAAATCACACTGAGATGAAATCGCCTAATCATTTACATCCATTTTAACTATGTGTCGGCCAAGAAAAACCAATTAGCAACTCAAGAAGCAAGATTTTCACAACTCAATCTGCTAACAAAATCTCAGCCACAACTCAAAACAAAATATCTTCATTATTAGGAATGAAGCGAGATTTTCACAGCTCAATTTGCTAATTCGGTGAGAGAAGGCGTGTTACTAAGATTTTAACCCACCCCACCATGTCAACCTTGAGGCAAGTGAGAGAAGGTGACGGCGAGAGCAATCCAGTGGCTGCTGCATCTGGCTGAGTCGTCGATCATTGCCGCCATAGCGACCGGCACCATCCCCGCCTTCACCTTAGCAGTTGCTGGCGACGCGATTTCTCAGCAGGGCAGCTCAATTTCTCCACCTTCACCGAGGATTTGGGAATTTTTGTGAATTGGGGATTTTTATTTCAGGTCAGATTTGTGAATTTAGTGAAATTAGGGCTCAATTTCACGTTTAAGCGATTTTTTTAAAAAATGATCAAAATAAATAGTGTTGGGACTAAAATCAGAGAGTTGCATGTTTTATGTGATCAAGAGCTAAATTATCTCAGTTTCAACCACGAGGAGGTCTTCAATAAGACCATTTAACATATCTCAATCCACGAATTTTATTGGACATAGGAAAGTGATATTTTTTCTTTTTTTTTATCTTTTTTTTTGCCCTTTTCACTGGTCTTTCCTTTTCCCTTGTGCCTTTAGTTTAAGTATAGGTCGTCGCTTCAATTTTTAATTTCTTCTTTTTTCTTTTATTTTTACAAATACATGTATTTAATTTTTTATTTGGCGTCTCGCGTAGTACACTTGTCCGACGCTAATACGAGCACCTATGCACTACGCTAGATAATTTTTTTAAATATACCTTAGAATGAATTAGTGAACCCTAAAATTAAATTGAATTAATTTAATTTTTTATCTGACGTCTTGCGCAGTGCACTCATCCGATGCTAACCTATAGGCTCATGCGCTGCGCTCGATAATATTCTTTTAAAATAAGTATATACCCTTGAATGGAATTGGTGAATCATAAAATTAAATTGAAATAATTTAATTTTTTTATCAGCGTCTTGTGCAGTGTACTCGCCCAACGCTAACACGTGGGCTTGTGCACTGCGCTCGATAATTAACTTTTTTGAAATAAATATATATACTAAAATGGAATTGATGAGCCTAAAAATTAAATTGAATTAATTTAATTTTTTTATCCGGCATCTTGCGTCGTGAATTTGGCCGACGCTAACGCGTGAGCTCGTGCAATGTACTCGATAATTAATTTTTTGAAATAAATATATACTCTAAAATGAAATTAATGAAATTAATTTTGAAATAATTAATTTTTATTCGGCGGCTTGCGTAGTACATTTACCTGATGCTAACGTGTGGGTTCGTACGCTATGCTCGAAAATTAATTGGGATGAAATAAAAAAAATTTGAAAATTTTGAAAAAGAAAAGAATAAACGTAAAAAAATAAAAAATACGCGGAGTGCCAATGGGGTCGGGTATTGTTGGGCCAAATTGGGATGGGAGGATCAATAATTAATTGTGGTGGATTCTTGGGCTCAACCGCGGCGGATTTGGTTCGGTTTGATCCGTCTGATAAATTATAAATTTTTACACCATATAATACAAATTTTTATCTTTAACCATATATCGTAACCAATTCTAGCCCTTTAAAAGAAGAATATTTTAAAAAAATTCACTTGGATTCATGACATGTATATTTAAAAAATTAAATAATTATCCCCTAAAACAAATTAAATACACTTTGCATGAATCCAATGGTTAGAATACAAAATGAAGCACGAAATTGGAATAGAAAATCTCATCTGCCGAAAAATATGATGTTCAGATTTTTACATTAATACTATACTATACTACTCTCTCTCTCTCTCTCTCTCTCTCTCTCTCTCTCTCTCTCTCTCTCTCTCTCTCTCTCTCTCTCTCTCTCTCTCTCTCTCTCTCTCTCTCATGCTAGAAATGAGCCTCTCAACGCCCAAAAAAACTGATCAGTTGTGTATGTTGACCATGGGTGCCTAACAAACTTCAACAAGAAGATTCCCACTGCCTGTCTCAGTTTTCACTTCTCTTCCTTCCAAAAAGTGTTAATCTTGTGAATAACACTTATATAAAGGAATTCCCACCTACCATCATTTTGCACTCACTCCTGATTGTTATATAGTATAGTTCATGGGTTGTGTTAAAAGTTAAAACTGTGCATTTGATCATTTGTGCATATATATATAATTCAAAGAGTAAAACGATGGGGAGCAGAATGGATGAGGAGAATCACATTGATGAAGATGACAACGACAATGATGCAAAGTTCAAATCCAAGAATCTCAAAGCTGAGAGGAAAAGGCGCAAGAAACTCTCTAGCAGACAACTAGAGCTACGCTCCATAGTTCCAATCATCACAAATGCAAGAAATTCATTATTATTTACATCTAGAGGAGTAATTAATTACTTAATTCCTAACAGAAAGTTTTATTGATGCACGCAGATGAACAAAGCCACCATAATCACTGATGCAATCACTTACATCGAACAACTGAAGAACTCCGTGGAAGAACTAAGCAACCAACTCCTGCAAATGGAGGCAACTACATTTGATGAAGAGAAGATCAAACTGAAAGAGATTCATGATGAACAGGAGACCAAGAAATGGGGAATAATTGTAAACATACAGTATCTAATCTCTTCAGGTTGTTTTTTTTATCAGCATTTTAATTTTTTTTTTATTTTTTTAATCGCTGTCAGCAGCCAGAGGCAGAGGTTCAGGTAAACAATATTTGTGGGACTAAGCTATGGATAAGGATCGTGTTGCAGAAGAAGAGAGGCGCCCTTACTAAACTGATGGAAGGCATTAGCTTGCTCGGGATTGATCTCAATGATACAAGCATTACTACTTCCAGCGGAGCAGTTCTCTTCACCACATTTGGTGAGGTAAGAATTAACTTTTGCTCCCATCTTGAACTCACAGCAATCAGCAGAGCTACCTTTCATTGCTATAGATGTTGATGAGTTTAAACATTTCATCCAACAATATCCAGGGAATTCGTGGTGGATTGCCCGATGCTGGCCAGATGAAGAAGTACTTGTTGGAGATCATGAGGAGCATCTAGAGAAATTATAATGGCCATTAATGAATCATTCATCCCAACAACTACTTCCAATAAACAACTTTTGAGACGGACTCCAGTATACTTATAAGCACGCAAAGTTAATGCAATTTCATACATTGAACACTATTTTGTGACAGAATTATTCAAGATTTTCACAGCAGGTATTTATTAGAAGCGAATGAATCTCCTTTGTTTTCAGTTAATTCAACCATGGGAATCAAGATTCTTTGGTCAGCAGCATTTAATTAAAATTCATCATGGCCAAACATATATATATAATCATTTTTTTTTATGGAACCATTCAAAAGGATGATCGATACCGAATTCATCACAATTCAATGAATTCATACAGCTTCAAGGAAGAAATTTTCCAATTTACATATATATCTACTGTGACGCCCCAGAAAAAAAAAAAAAAAAATCATTTTGCTACATTTTTCAACATATCATATTTCATAAAATTATATATATTATGTTTCGTTCCTATAAGTCACGCCAAATAGTTAATATATGTTTTAATATGCATTATCAAATTATATTATTACTTTACTCATAAAGATATTATTATTATTATTATTATTATTATTATTATTATTATTATTATTATTATTATTATTATTATATCATGTAATTTATTTTGAGCCCAAACATTAAAGTTCCTTTGAAGCCCATTTTTTTCTTTTAGCTCACTTGGGCAAGGCCCAAATGATTTCTTCTTCTTCTTCCTCAATAAAAACGTGTGATAGCAGGATAGAATGGTGGTGATTTGATTAAACAGAAATCCGACCTATTTCATCCAAAATTTCAGCAAAATTGATTCATGATTTATTTCATTTCCTTTTTCAAATAGTAAACCCATAGTATAAATAGTCTCATTCTTCATTCACAAATATCACACAACTCAAGCAGTCATCCTCTTCTCTGCCCCAGCTTCCCTTGAGGTACTTCTACCTCTTGTTCTTATTCTTTTTTTTTTCCTGATCCTTGCATTGCATATTTGGGAGGGATTATCGAGGTTGTGTGAGGGAAGTCGTTGGAGTTGGCGCAACAATAGCCTTTTCAAGATTGTTGTCGGTCGGCGACGATGGCCGGGTTTCGAATAATTGATGGAGAGGAGTTGCAAAAGCGATGGTGCTGACGTTAGTAAATGAGGAACTATAGTACTGGGATTATTCCTGAATATGCGGGGAGAGAGAGAGAGAGAGAGAGAGAGAGAGAGAGATTAATTCTTTTGAAGGTTGCTGTATCGCCGTAAGTGAGGGAAGAAGAAGAAATGGGGTTATGGTTTGAATAATAAAATGAATTTAGATCTGGTGGGCTGTTAGGGTGTTGAAGAGGAAATGGGCTTTCATCATTTTGTTTATGTATTTTTCATCTTAGAATCAAAATACATATCAATAGCTTATTATATAACACGCACACACACATACATAAATATATATACACACAAAACACATACATATATACGCATATTATATATATATATAAACACACGCACGCACCCTAAGCACATACATATATTATATTTCTATCACAAACACACACATATGTAAACATATATATACGTATATTATATATATATATATATATTATATTTATATCTTATACTATATCAAATGTATATATATCTATCCACACCCACATATATTATAATTAATGCATACATGCACGCACATGCATACATATATATTATCCATGCAATAATTAAATATATATATATATATATATATAATTCATTTTATGTGATGTTATTTGTTTATAGCATTAGAGTAATTTAATATTTAATATTATGATTAATTAATTATTATTATTATGCTAGGCGGCACGCGTGGATAAATTATAACTATATTATTTTTCAAAGAAACGGTTAAGGTGGGGATTCTCTCGGAGAATATACGAAACTCTTACCCTTATTATACTTGTATATGCGATGTACATGTAGACCTACAGGTCATATTGGCCTTCGGGCTATTGCTATGGGCCTACAGGCTATTACTATGTTTAACCTATGGGTTATATGCTATGTTGGCCTACGGGGCTCTATGATATGATATGATATGTTATGACCTGTTTTCTTACTGTTATATTTGCATAGTTTGGATAATTGAGTTACCCTATTGAGTCAATAGCACTCACCTCAAAGCTATTTATATTTTCAGGCTAAAGAAGCTCGGGCGATGACGTGGAGATGGAGTGATGGTCTAAATTAATTAAATATTATTTCATTTTAAATATTGCTTCTGCTGTATTAAACTATTTTATTTGAATAAATGAGATATTCCTATTTATGAAATTTTGGAACGTCACATCTACAAAACAATACAAATTACGATCTCATATTACAACAAGAAATGCAAAATGTAAGATGAGAATTATGGCTAACCAGTTTCGGATCGAGAGTTCTAACATTTTTAAGAACAAGTTGCAAACGAGATACTTATTTTGTGCTGGAATATTAAAATTTAGCTTCAAATGGACTGTTACGTTGTACTGTATTGATTTGCATAAAAAATTTGATTTCACACTAGCCTGCAAGAAACGTAAGAATAAAACAGGAAATTGCTCTAAATTTGGTACAATGATACATGCTAACAAAGTTGGACCATCAAATTTATTATTTACTTCGTTACGTCCTAATAATTTGAAAAGTCTAACCTCCCTCCTCCGTTGGAGAAAGGACCTTCCTTTACAGTAATAATAAAGGAATACAACACATTAGGTTCTCTACGTTCATTTTTTTTAAGGAATAATTAGGTTTTTGTATTTATATTTATAAAAAAAACCTTGAGCCAATGTGCTTTCATATTTTTCAAATTGGACTTATGTTACAAGGATTCAATTTTCACACAAATCAAAGTTATAAGCGTTTAATTTTAACGTGAACCAAATAATAAAAACCTGAATTTCCCCTAAAAAAACACCTGAATTTTACAATAAAATTGTGTTTACATAAATTAAAATGTAAAGCGTATAGGCCCAAATTTATTTTATTTTATTTTTTTAAAAAAAAATCTTAAGAACATATATAGAGACTTGAATATGCATTTCTACATATATCATAAATTGGGTGTGCAATTACAGTTCCATATCCGTTAAACATAAGATATTTCTAGTTTCACCGACTATTCAGTCTTTCCGTGCATGCAATACCGAGTTACTCAGTACAACGGGTCAAAAATTGGCCAAATTTACGGGTCAACCTGCTCGCCCCATTGCCCAAAAAAAAATATATATATTCCAAAATAAGTATCACCGGTAATAATAAAAAGTATTACTCGAAATTCCAAAAGTATCACTTGTGTCCTTAAAGGGTATCGGGTCTGCTGGTTGTTTTTAATGAGTATATTTAATACAAATTAGAATTTATTTCATCACAATTATTATTTATAGTTTAAGAGTTTAGGGTTTATAATTTTTTTAAGGGTATAGAGTTTTTTTAGGTTTTTTGAATTTTTTTTGTTTTTTTTTTAAGGGTTTAGATTTTTTTAGGAATTATTGAGCGCAATGCACAAGCCCACGTGTTAGCGTTAGGCGAGTGCACTGCGTGAGACGCCGGATAAAAATAAATAAATAAATTCACTTTAATTTTAGGGTTCACTAATTTCATTTTAGGATATACATTCATTTCAAAAAAAATTAACTATCGAGTATAGAGCACGACCCCACGCATTAGCGTCAGGCGAGTGCGCTGTGCGGGACACCGGATAAAAAAAATAAAAATTAAATTAATTTACTTTAATTTTAGGGATTATTTATTATATTTTAGGATATATATTTATTTTCAAACAAAATTAATTGTCGAGTCGTCGGATAAAAATAATTAAATAACTTTCATTTTAAGATATATAGTTTTTGAAGAAAAATGTAAAAAAGAAAAAAGAAAAATAGAAAAAAGAAAAAAAAAGAAAACAAAAGTAAACGAAAAAAAAAAGTCAGGTATGGGGACACGCGCCGCCTGATGGGTGCTGCACCGAGAGCAGTGAATACCAACTCTTCTAGTTTATATACCGTTTGGAACATCTTGGATCACCTGTTGCAAATCATGTTGCATTCTCTATTGCAACTCTTCAATATTTTTTCAAAAAAATTAATTTTTTTTTATTTTTTAATTTAATATGATTTATTTTAATTTAAATTTTATATTTAGGGTTTATCCATCCCCAATTAGGGTATATTAAAAAAAATTTGTTATGCAACACCAAATGTAACACAAAATGCAACAGAGGATCTACTTTATAATTTATACTTGTATTATGTCTTTTAAATAAGCCCATGTAAAATTTGTGTGTTTTCTAGCTTAGAGCATACAATATCATGTTGAACTAATTTCTACCAACTGCAATTATTTTTATTAATTGCCTTAAAAATTATGAATTTTTATCTTATTTATAAATTTAACAAGAATTTTAAAAATAGGTAATTAAAACACGAACTTTGAATTTGTGTGTTATTCAATATTCCTATTTTTTTATAAAATAAATTGATCTTCAATCCAACATACAGTTGTGGCCATGTTAACGTCATTTTCAAAAATTTATGGTCGAGTCATGATAAGTTTGAAGAGACGAACAAATTGTATGCTGGATTGGAGGTCAATTTAATTTATAAAAATTTGAGGATGTTGAATAACACACAAATTCAAAGTTGGTGTTTTAATTGTCGATTTTTAAAGTTCATGTTAAATGTACAACTAAGTTCAATGTTTAAAATGTTGGTTTTAATTACTTAATTATGAATTTTGATTTTCAACACGAACTTTAAAAATGTTAGATCTATAATATAAACTTACATTTTTTTCAATGACAACATCACTTTAAAATTGGGTACAATTACAATTACAAAAATTATGCAAGCTACTTAATTGATTGAACAATTCTTAAGTAGAGATTGATGAGACAAATTTGTGGTATACACATGCACATACACATGAGTGTCACATCAATTTTAATTGGTCATAATTCAAAGTGATGTTTTAATTAAAAATATATATAAATTTATATTGTAGAGATAACATTTTAAAGTTCACGTTGAAAATTAGAATTTGTGTATAATTTGTAATATTTAAACCAATTAACCCTATTTTTTAAATATTTTTTAGGCTTAATAGTTTGAAAGAAGGCGGTGGCTGCTCAGCCATTGGCCCAATCTTATGGACGGCTCAACCATACCTGACCGGGTGGGTTTATTATGAGCTTGTATGTTAAGAGTGGCGGCTCAACCATGTCATTGACCCTAAATGGCCCAAAATTTTCAACTCCATCTCTCTTCACTTCCATCTTTTGATGATGAAATCTAATATTCCACATTTTGTATTTCATTTCATATTTCACTGGTAAATTTAGTTACGATGTTAATAATAATTTTATAAAAATAAAAATTAATTATAATATAATGAACCCCTACTTCACATTAATCAACAAAAAAAATTAAATTATTAAATTATAAATCATAATTCTAAAATAATCAATCATGATCATTAATTATTAATTAAATAAAAAATAAATATAAATCATAATTAGGTAGAAATGTAGAATTAATTATAAATATAAATTAAACCACAACAAATTAAAATAAAAAAAAAAACTAATAAACTTAATAGCAAAACTGGGAGTAATATAGAATTAGCGATACCCCCCAGGCAGAAATCATCCTTGTTACTTGTGTAGGTCTTCAAGAATAGTAGAAGACCCCGAAATGTGGCTCTCGAACGGCAGAAAGAAAAGTGATTTTTTTGTGCAACGGACCCTAACAAACTGCAAGGACTAGACGAGTACGTAGATATATTCTAGATTCCCATGCATGATGCATCTCTCTTTTTTAGTCCCAAAAATTGTAGTTGCTGTGAAAACCAGTTAAAAACTATTGTCGTCATCTCACCTAATTCTGCACTACTGCCTTAACAGCTCCTTCCTCCTTGTCACATTTCCTCTTCTGGATATGAGGAATCATAGTGATCGACCATAGTGTTAATTACCGATAGAGAGAGATTTCGACTCTACCTGTATAACTTGTTTTTTCTAATTAGGTTAAATAATCTTCCCCTAATTTTACCGCTGATGAACGACCAAATACTATCTTTAATAATAAATATCTGGTCCATGATTGCATTTTTCTTCTCTTACATTCACATGGCCAGATTTCTTCTTCCTTTTCTGGCGGCATTGCCACTCTCACTCTTCATTTTCTTGGTAAGAATCAAGAATATTACAAGCTTTCCCTCCGAGTCCAACTTCATCCCCATGGCCATCAGCACTTGGAAGCATCATTATAGATGTGATTCTTGGTCTTTAATTAATTTGATTGCTGCTATACTCTCAAATCATATATAGTACCAACACTACCTATCTATGCATTTCACTTCAAAACTCAGATTCTTTTTTTATTAATTATATTATTTGAAGAAATGATTTTGTTTTATCAAATTAAATGCAGTACTCTTTATTTCTCTTTTATTTTTATTGTCAGTGTACTATTGAAATGAAATTAACATGTGACCGTACGTGAGACGTAATGTATCTTACTAATGACCCAAGAAAGATTCATATATAATCGGTAAAAAATTAAAGACTAGCATAGCAGGCAGCAATCCAATCTGAGAACATTAGAGCAAGATCAGCTAATCTAATGGTGCTTTCCAGAAACATTAAGCCCTAGCTATTAGATATATTTACAGGCATAAATTTGTCCTACATATGTAGTGAACAATTGCATTCATTCATAATTAAGGAACCTGGAGAGAGAGAGAGAGAGAGAGAGACTGTTTTCTCCACCTGCCGCAAATGTACCTTTCAACCAGATTTGAAAGACCTTTCTTTTTCCTCAACTTTAATCTTTAAATGTGTCCAATTAGTGATTATTGATGAAAATCTTCCACTTCAATTTTCCCTTTAAAACCAAACCCTCATCTTTTTTCCAACCAAACCTGTGGACCCAAGGCAGTCATGCTCATCATTGAAACAGATCATATGCAGTATGCACCAAACCCAATGGTCTGTTGAAAAGCTTGATTATTAAACCAAGTTTTTGGGCCCCACATGAAAAAAAGTCACTGCATTGCATATTCCATCTTACTCTTACATATATGTGATGTGATGCCATAAATTAATCAATTTCGACCCTCATAGAAATTTTGTTACGCAGTCTACAACTACCGCTGCATGTTCGGTGATGATATGATGTGCAGTGCATCGAAACATAATTTTGCAATTAAAAGAATATAGTTCAATAATATTTAATTAAGTTTAACACGCCAGCGCCAGAGTAGTAAGAAATTAGCTCTGTTTCCCAAAGGGTTAACATTTATTTCTTAATCCGACTTATAGTATCTTAATGATTCTGCCAAACAAGGAAGGACTCCTTAAACTTATCCGGATTTTCTCAAATACAAATTAGAGAACTTGAATTCACCCAGTGAATCAGTGATGCTACATATAGAGAATCGTGACAGATAAGTAACCTTATTAATCGAAGATGAAAATCAGAACATCAATAGAATTCCCAGAATCTTTCATTTCTCTCCAAAAATCTGCAGTTAGTAGCATCCAGCTTTTTTACAATTCTACAAACATGTATATTAAAAAAAAAAAAGAAGAAAAAAATAAACAAAAACTCTTCCAGCTGTTTTGGAAGCCTCGACTCAACTCAAACAACGCAGAAAAGAAAAGAAAAGAAAAGAAAAGAAAAAGGACAAGAAATGAGACATTCGTCTCTCAATTAACTCCGAAACGAATTAAACTGCTTGGTCGGATTCTTTTCCAGCATCCCAACTGCATTGGCAATTAAGAACAGATGAATAACTGAGCAAAGAGAAAGACATGAGAGAGAGGATTAGGAGAGAGAAGAAAGTGTACATCGAGGATAGCAAAGAGGAGGGTCTTCAAAGAGAGAGAGAGACATCTGTTTATGAGCGACTCCAATGTCGAACAAAATAAGGCCGGATGAAGGATCGTAAACGATGATGTCTTTGACAGGCAACCACAGAAACAGCTCTTCTTGAGACAGTCCCTCAACTCCGATCAAACCGCCGTAGCTAAGATTAGCCCTCACCACGCTTTCGAAGAAAATCCTCGTCTCGAACTTGGCAACACAGGGGTTGTCCAAGAACACCTGCAGCAAACCATCTTCGCTCAGTTGATAAGATTTCACGCCGTTCTTAGGGAAAAGTCCGGGGGGCAACCCTCTGCTTTTCAGCAACTCATGAATCGAGGTCGGGGCCGTGGTCGTGGTCGAAGAAAAAAGAAAGAGATTCAGGAAAAATCTGAATATCATATTCATAGCCATGGGGGCGCTGGCTGGCTGGCTGTCGAATGTGAGTGGTGCTGCTGCTGCTCTGAAAAGGAACAATGAAATAAAAAAGAGCAAGAATTTAAGGGGTGAAATGTGGGGACTACTACTACATCAATGTGTCCCATATTATTAGTTATTACACAAATGTTTTTCCTATACTCTAATTCTAATATGTTATATGTCATTAAATTAAAGCTGGCATTTTGACAGCTGAAAATGCATTTTTCTTGCCAGAAGAGATCTACCTAAGAACCAATAATGGACATACTGTACTCCAATCCGTGATTTCATTCTCTAAATAAAACTATATTATTATTATTATTATTATTATTATTATTATTATTATAGTAAAATTCAGTAAGAGGCAATGTGGATTCATGTCGTACTTGCGTACATTTGACAGAGAAGTTATTCCAATTCCAAGACTTGAAAATTACTGAATTGTCAATGAAGCCCACATACTACAGTGTAGCTAATGATCAACACGAGCACCTAATTTTAATAATGGTAACATGGTTAGTGTACCAAACAGGAAAAATCATGATATACACCAAATATAATATAAAAATAAGTTATTTACAAGAATTGTATATATATTGGAGAGGGTGGTAATTAAGAAAATGGTGCGAAAAAGAAAATGTCATAGTGATCCCTACGCTGCATCATTGCGCTGAATGAAATTGGCATTTCTTTTCAGACAGTCCGATGACGGAAATGACGAGGTTCCTGCGCCAACTTTTGGATCTTTCTTGCTCATTTATTATCCTTCATCTCAAATAAAATATTCTGCTACTTTTCTACAACTAGAGAATCTATTTATTGTATTAGCCTCTCATATCTCAACGGTGAAAAGAAAAAATTAAATACAGAATTTATATATTATAACTTCCCCAAAGATTCTTGTTGCCGTAATTTGTATACCAGCAATTCTATTTAGAAGCTTGCTTTTGGGCATCCCGACAAACAATTCGACAGGAAATAAAACAAAGGATTTTAATATATGATAACGCGGACCCTATTAACCTATTGATTAAGAGACAGGATACACACTTATTTACCAGAAAGCCACACTCGCTTTCACTTTATGACCTTTAGGCTTTTCCTCTCTAACATTTTCCTACATTTACCTATTCTCAATTTGACCTCCCTCTTCATTTATTTGATCAAATCTCTCTCTCCTCTCTCTTTTATCTATCTTTTTTACTAATTCTTATTCATTTACTAATTAGTGGTGGAGTTCCCCCACTTCAGATGAATACGATGAAGTTGCAACTATCTTAATTAGAATTGAATGAATAATAGTGAAACAAAATCAAACGATAAGAGAGACTGGAAGAGTTGAATACTTTCGTGTTCCTGCATAGGAAATTGTGGGAACCCAAAGGATTATTACAACTAAAAGTGTGTCCACATAGCATTATTACGGTGTCTTAAGAGGTGGGTTATACATCCCTTTAGAAAGAAGAAAGGAAGAAAAAGAAAAGAAAATATTCAATAATAGCATGATTTTGCCGTCCACCAATTTATTTCCAAATAGTTCAGAATTTGAACAATGGTTCCACAATAATATGTATGGCATAACAGACAGTTTTGCCCCATCTACTTCTCAATTATACAACATACATACACCACCTGGGCCAGTTAATTTGTGAAACTGAACGAGATTTCTGGAGTAAATTGAATAATTAAATAGGAGGATATTATATTCATACCGAAATTACAAGAATTATTGGAGCGAAGAAAGATGATCGGAGCGGTAGCGATTATAATTGTGGTAATCATAGGGCAGTGGAGTCCCGAAAAAATAATCAGCAGCAGCTTTCCAGGGATCCATTTGATCACAAAATTGACAGAGATTCATCTGCTGCTGCTGCTGCTGCTGGGCTTTCTTTGCCAAACACGGCCAATAACCAAAAATACTCTCACAGATGTCCATTGCTTCCAAGCCCGAACCATATGGAATTTGATGTCCATTTTGATGTTCATAGGATGGATAACCAACAATTTCGACATCCTTACCTCCATTTTCTTCCACATGGCTTTCTGTTTCAGTTGCATTTGGAGGCTTGATTGGGAGAGGGAGAGGGAGAGGGAGAGGGAGAGGGAGAGGGAGAGGGTCGTCTTTCCCATAGGGTGAAGGAGTTGAATCATAAGAGAAATTATCCAGAGGTGAGGCGTCAGATTTGGGCAGTGAGCGAGGATAACAGGTTAGATCGGAAGGAGGAAGAGGTTTGCCGTAGGTCATGGTCTGATCATAACCTCCATCATAAGGAGTGGGATCATACTCTTCAAATTCAGCTTCATTCAACTCCACGTTCACGTTGGAATAGGATACTGTGAACTTGGTCTCGCAAGGAAAATTAACTTGATCGTACTGGAGAAATCTAGGTTCAGAATAGTCGCAGTCATTGTAATTGTAAGAACAAGTATAGTTAATGGCCTCAGAATAATCATCATCTTTGTAGTAAGCAGAAGATGAATAATCGAGGAGGAGGAGGTTAAGCTCACCGTAAGCACTGCTGTGGGGAGATGAATAATCATCAAAATCGCCCTTGTACCCATAAAAGGCCATTGGATTCGATGCAAAACGGAACACCGCTGCGATGTATATGCATATGATGACACTTTGCGTGGAAATAGAATTGATATCAACCAATCGATCCTTATCCTCCAGTGGGACTGGATGAAAATGGGGATCGATTTCAGTATTTTAAAGAAAGAAAAGGTGTGCTGCAATAAGTGGAGGGTGAATGAGGATAAACTGCATGTGCTGCACTGGTTGGTTTGATCTAAATGCCAAAAGCAAACAAGTCCACATCAAGACAATGACACTCCACCTTCCACGATGGTTTTCAACTAAATCTAATGACAATCTATTATTAGCAGTTACTCTATGTCGGTAGATTTTAAATCCTACTTTTCCCCCTCTCCTCTTCTCTTCTACTTCTTTACAATGACCTAAACGTAGATAGAGTTAGGTTACCGCCATGGCACTAAAAAGGAAGATAGACTAGTGCGGTGTAGGGGTCTGCAAAGTGACCTGGGTAAACAAACCATCAAAGAGATCAAGTGCCAACTCTCAACTCTAAGCTCTAAGCCTAATCAATCTTCCATGTTTCATCTATCAAAAGCGCGAGTGTATTGAGATAAGATCTCATAGATGCTTAAGTCCTTCGAGTCCACTAAAGATACCCTCCGGCAAGAAACTGTTGCATAAACAATAATCTCAGCATCTCCGGCAGCTGAGCATATGTTTCAAACAAACGAGGAAGCCCCACAGTAGTTTAATACACAATAGGTAAAAAGGTTTAGCAAAGGCAGTTGAATCTTGTATGTAATGCAACGGACAACATAAGTATTTAGGAACAGAGTTGGCAGGACACCACTGTAATTCGTTAGTTATGCTGCCTTCCAATCTCTGCAGTGCATAATCAGAGTGAAGCATAAAACAATAAATATAACTATTAGTACGAGAATTTACAAGCTGTTTGATAATAGAATCACGACAAAAGAGTTTTAGACTACATGCTCATACAGCATGATAAAAGTTCCTCCTAATACTGTTGTCGAACTGGAAACATACTGAAAACTGGCGAGCAGCCTCATAACAAGCTTGAGATTTGAAATGAAAGGTTTGTAAACTTTAAACAACCTCCCATCTTACAAAAAAGAACCACAAATTCAAGCTATAAATGACAGAATAGCATCCAGGCATAACAATCTGCAACCAAGAAAAACAGGAAACAAGAACAAAATTGGATTAGACACTAGCAGGAGACTGAGTGCCTAATGATGCACAAATCTTGAGCAAATATTTTCCTCATTAATTATATAAGGCAGGTTACAATTAAATTACCCAATCTTAAAGCAGATGCATACCTCGTCATAGTTCATTAGGAAGCGGATTCTGGTGTTGCTTCTTGTCTTGGCCTTCTTTGTTCAGCAGGAGGGCCATCTCTCTTTCTTACATAAGCTTTGCTCTTGAATGTCGAACTTCTAGCCTGTTTTGGTTGATAAGTTGGGTACTGGCATGGAATTATCTCTCCGTTCACATATTTATCTCCTATAACCATTAAAAAAAAGAAGTGGGTGTGCAGGGAGAATGTTAGAATGTCAGGCAGTAAACCACGTTTTCTTTATGTGTTATAGATCATAAAATGTAGGTTTTATCGTGTATATTTACAGATTTTATGATTATGATTCCTAGTAGTACTAGGATTGCAGGTATTTATGATTCCTAGTAGTACTAGGATTGTAGATATTTTAGTTTTATCTTTTTCTTGTTCAAGGGGTAACTTATTTGTATATGTATATTGGTTCCTTTCTCTGGAATAATATACTGAAATACCTTTTACCCAAAACTACATGGTATCAGTTTTCTAAGGTTTTTTTCGAAACCTAATTAAACCTAATGCTCATTTATTTGTGAATTTACCCCTTAAAATTTTTGGTTGCTCTGTGTTTATTAGAAATACAGATTTACATAAAAGTAAAATGGATCCTCGGGCGCACAAGTGCATTTTTTTGGGATATTCTCCTACTCAAAAAGGATATAAATGTTTTGATCCTGTTACCAAGAAATATTATGTTACAATGGATGTCCAATTTTTTGAAAAGCATCCGTTTTTTTTGTGCATCAACTCAGGGAGAGCATCTTTTGTCACAGCCATCAAGAATACCTGTTGCTGAACTTGATTTTCTGTTCCCCTCTGATAATATCCAGGCCCCTAACAATTTGGATATTAACTCTAGTACACAAAACTTAGAAGATCATGTGCCCCTTAGTCCTACTAGTGTTGATCCTAATAAAAGATTTAAGGGTAAGGTGGATTCGAGAATAAAACCAACTACGGAGATACAGTCTTCCATGCTTCTGCCGCCACCGCCAATCGCTTCGCCAGATCCAGAACCTGAAGTTCCAGAATCTGAACAGGTTCCCTTTATCTCTTCACCCTCTGATTTAGATGCTCCTATTGCTCTTCATAAAGGTGTAAGAACCTGCACAATTCGTTATCCTTTATCCAACCATGTCTCGTACAACAAGTTTTCTTCATCTTTCTCCTGTTTCCTAACTCATATTACTCAAGTGGAGATTCCAAAAGATATACAAGCTGCCTTGCAGGTTCCTGAATGGAAAAACGCTGTGCTTGAAGAGCTGAGGGCCTTGAAAAAGAACAACACTTGGGATGTTGTTCCTCTACCAAAGGGAATTAAACCTGTTGGTTGTCGATGGGTATTTGCTGTTAAATACAAGTCTGATGGGAGTTTGGAACGCTATAAAGCGAGGTTAGTTGCCAAAGGTTATACTCAAACCTATGGTATTGATTATTCCGAGACTTTTGCCCCAGTCGCCAAACTTAATACTATTCGTGTGCTTCTCTCCATTGCCGTAAACAATGATTGGCCCCTACAACAGTTGGATGTGAAAAATGCTTTTTTGCATGGTGATCTGGAGAAAGAAGTTTACATGGTGCCTCCACCAGGTTTTGAACCACAATTTGACTCTCGAGTTTGTCGACTACGTAAGGCTTTATATGGTTTGAAGCAGTCTTCTCGGGCTTGGTTCGAAAGATTTAGTACTTTTGTTAAACTACAAGGGTATACCCAAGGGCAGTCTGATCATACTTTATTCTACAAGCATCCACCAGATGGGACAATTGCTATTCTCATTGTCTATGTTGACGATATCATCATCACCGGCAGTGCTGAGGGGGAGATTTCATCACTACATCAGAGTCTAGCCAAAGAATTTGAATTAAAAGATCTTGGTAAGCTCAAGTACTTCTTAGGGATGGAAATAGCAAGGTCAAGAAAAGGAATTGTGGTCAGTCAACAAAAATACATTTTTGATCTCCTTCAAGAGACCGGGATGGCCGGTTGTAAGCCTGTGGAGACCCCAATTGACCCAAATAAGAAACTTGGAGAAGTGAAGGATGATGAAATAGTGGACACCGGTCAATATCAAAGATTGGCTGGGAAATTAATTTATCTAGCACATACAAGACCTGACATAGCTTTTGCTGTGAGTCTTGTAAGTCAGTTTATGCATTCTCCAACTAAGGAACATTTGGAAGCTGCCTATAGGATAGTTAGGTATCTGAAAGGATCACCTGGAAGGGGACTATCATTCACAAAGAACGATCAAAGAAATGTAGACATATACACTGATGCAGATTGGGCGGGGTCTGTAACTGATAGACGGTCTACTTCTGGATATTGTTCTTATGTCTGGGGTAATTTAGTTATGTGGCAAAGTAAAAAGCAGAATGTGGTAGCTAGAAGTAGTGCTGAGGTAGAATTTCATGCAATGGAAAATGGAATTTGTGAGCTAATTTGGCTAAAGAAGATTTTGGCTGAACTTAGACTACCATTCGAAGCACCTATGAAGCTATATTGTGACAATAAGGCAGCTATTAGCATTGCTAATAATCCTGTACAGCATGACCGCACTAAACATGTGGAAATAGATAGTCACTTCATCAAGGAGAAGCTCATAAGTGGAGACATTTGCATGCCATTTGTACCAACCAGTCAACAAGTTGCTGACATCCTTACAAAGGGACTGTTCAAGCCACATTTTGATACATTAATTACCAAGTTGGGTCTTCATGACTTATATAACCCAACTTGAGGGGGAGTGTAGGTTTTATCGTGTATATTTACAGATTTTATGATTATGATTCCTAGTAGTACTAGGATTGTAGGTATTTATGATTCCTAGTAGTACTAGGATTGTAGATATTTTAGTTTTATCTTTTTCTTGTTCAAGGGGTAACTTATTTGTATATGTATATTGGTTCCTTTCTCTGGAATAATATACTGAAATACCTTTTACCCAAAACTACATAAAAGTTATCTAAAAGAATGACCAACCTCCATAATCCTTGTTTTTAACATCGATATATGAATCAGGCAAGACCCATAACACGCCAGGTAGGCCTACAATGAGTATAAAAAAACAGGTAGCAATCAATATATTAGGAGCAGAATAATGTCTGTGAAAACAAAAATTGTGCATGTTGGAGATTGGAGGCCAACAATAAAATATTTCAACAGTAAAACATACCCTTGAATTTCTCAGATGTTTCTTCGGATACAGTGCATTGAAACCCAGTGTACGTCGTGGTGCTAAAAGCATACATATTCTTCTTTGCTTCTTCCATGCTGAAACAAAGAATTTTGGATCAACCGTGGGATATTTAACATTGCCGAAATAGACGGAGATCCAGGGCATAATCATATCCTACTCATGAACTTCAAAGGTCATACACCAGTAGACAACCTCTTTTTTTTTCCCGAAAACTCCACAATGCCCACAGATATTTGATTAACAACATAATTCGAGAACTCAAGATATAATCACCTATCGAATGGAGCTGTAGCAACTTAAAGACATCAAGCAAAAATAAAAGCAAAACTCTAGTACTCAATGTAGTACAAAATACCAGATACCAAATCAAATGTAATAACTATCAAAAAGCATACAACACATTTACATAGAAACATATCCAGTGGCCAAAAATTTTCATCATAATGTTCGCAAAAACAACCATATTACATGCTAACCACAATTCTCTTTTTCGGGTACTATAAAAACCTCACCTTGATAGCTAACAAAATCTAAGTTGTAATGTGCCCCCCAAAAAGTAATATAATCGTCTATCAGAACCAATTAGGCACTAGAATATTAGAATAATTATATTTGGTAATTGATCAAAAAAAAATATCTAATAAGAACATTAAAGGAACGAGAATGAAATGATAAGCCAAAAATGAGAGACCTGCCAAGAACGGTAGCGAGAGTGTTGAGATAAGTGTCAATCATCTGCTCCCTAGTGGGAGCAGGGTCTTTGGGGAAATCCATGACGATAAGCCAATGATTGTAGTCACATCCCGGTAGCAATATCGTTTCCCTTTCCTCACCGCCGCTATTCCTCTTGGCGGAGTATTCGCCATCGGTCAAAGCTCTCACGGGCGGCAAAGCGGCAGTTCTTGATTTGGTTGGGTACGAGCGAGCGCACGGAATGAACGATAGGGAGGATGTGCAGGGATATGAAAGAAGAGGGGTTAGGATTTTGGGGATCGGGTTTAGGGTTTTGGGGAGGAGAGACAGATTTAGAGTTGCCATGTTTTGGTACACGAAGAAGCTGATGATAAGATTCTAAATCTTCTGCCTCAAATCGGATAAAGTATTTATTTTTTTGATGTATATTTATTTTATTTATTTTGTCTCTGCCCATCCCATGAAAGTATCGACGGTCTATCCTTTTTTTTTTTTATCGACGGTCTATCCTTCATGTCTGATGTATTACATTCCGCGTGGTATAATTAGTTTTTTTATAATAAAATATTTTTATTATTTTCAATATATCTTATTTGGAGAAAGTGTTTTAATAAAAAAATTAAATTAAAAATTAAAAAAAATTGACACAGGAAATATCATATAAAATGCCACATGGGATCTGGTGTTGTCCACCCGGTACTATTATGGGAAAGTTTTGCTATTTTTCCATTTTCTTTCTTCTTTAAAATTGAAAGGAAGAAAAATATTATTGATCAGTAAACTGTAATATTTCCAAATTAGAGAAAAAGCATGTCCATTACACTCACAAAACCAGCAAAATTAATTTAAAATACCAAACTTTCGAGCAAGGAGAGAACACCCGAAGCTCTCAAGTTTCAAGTCTCGACCAAGGAGAGAACATCAACTCTATTGATATATAAAGAAAATTATGAAAAATATTTTTTAGCTAAGAAAATCTTGAAAATCAGCTTATTTGTTTTGTGATGTTAGAAGTTTGTTGGTGCTTTATAGATTTAAACATATACGAGCAATTAAATTACAAAGAGCTTCGGTTTGTTTTTTTTGTGTTTTTTGTTTTTTTTTTCAAAGGAAAACAAAGAGCTTCGTTGAAAGCAAAAGGTAACTAAATAAAATTTATTTCATATCTTGAAGAGACATGTCACACGCCATGTTATCTACTCGAGGCGTGAATATATTGCATAATGCACATTCATAATACATAATAGTATTTGCAAACTTACAATCACTGCTCAAAGTGGATTGCATCTTAGTAAATCCTACTTCTATACAATACTGTTCAATTTGACATTTACAAAAAACGGCGCCTTATGGTCATGGATGGCAAGCTCAATATGCAATTGCTTAGGGGTCTCAAAAAAAAAAAAAAAAAAAATTAGGCCCTTTTTTAATAAGTGTGTTTAGACATATTGCTACTCTTAATTAGTTGTGTTGTCCAGTAAAGTAATTGTTCTCATTTGTTGAATAATTAGACAATTATCTTTTTCTTGATTTAGACTATTTTTTTTTTAGATATATAGTTTGTCCTCTATAAGGAGTAAGGATTTACTTTTAAGTTCTGGGTCAGGGACCCTTGAGAGACATGCCCCGCCATGTATATTTACTTTGTTTGAATATGTTATTTCCTCATTACTTACTGATTTTTATTATTTTTTTTTTGTCGATCTGCAATTCTAAGAATGAAACTTTGGCTCCTACAAATTGTATACATATATTATAATCTCAATTCTCTACAAATTATCATCCATATAATTTATTTTTAATAAGTGCAAATACCGATCGACCCACCATATGAGAAAATTTGATGCTACCCATAAGGGTAGCATGCTCGAATTTTCTTTTTTATTTTTTAAAATTATTTTTGCAAAATATTATATATATATATATATATCACTTCTTAAGTAGATGTTAATTATGTTCGTCCCAATTTTTATTTCGTCTTTTATTATGTAAATGACAATGTTGTTAAATTTTTCACACGATATAGTAGAAATACACACCTATACCGTTTACATAATAGGAGGCGGAAAAAAAATTACGACGAACATATTTAACATCTACTAACGTCGTCATTTATATCCAAAAAAAAATAAACTGTAAAAATATTTTTAAAATAATTTAAAAAATAAAAAGAAAAATCCGGGCACGCTGCTGCCCTTACTAGAATTTTCCCATCATATGGACTCCTATTTGTAAATTGTAAGTTAGCTTGATTTGGGCTTCAAACTTTTGATTGAAGGCCCGTTACAGGCATTTTCTTAACTAACAAAATTTGGCCGTAGGATTATGGGTACTCAACGTACCTAAAAAATGAATTTTTTTTTAAGTATCTAAAGTCGATCAAGATGGAATAATCGATCTTGAATTTTCAATAGTTGTATACATTATGAAATAAAAAGGGTTAATCGCCTTAAAATAAATAAAATTTGGAGTTTTTTTTATTTTTCACACATTTTAAAAAATATAGTTTTAATAACACAGACTTAACATCTGTTTGTTTTTCACATGATTTTCAAATTTGAGCACTCTAATATGATCAAAATTGATAAAAAAAAAGTTGTAATATTAGAGTGTTTAAATTCGAACACTCTAATCTGAAGAATTTATTTTCGTTCGGCTGTTGGTCATTTTGTGATGAGCGGGCTCAAAAATTCACAGTTTAAAGAACTTTTTTTTTCTTTAAGATCGAACTACGATTGATTTTTTTTTATCCAAGCATTGCAAGTTTTGAAATTTTAGTATTTTTGAAATATCGGTAGAGGGCTATATTTGAATCAAAGATTTATATTTGGTTTGGTTTTGATACAGTATTAGTGTCTGCCTCAATTAAAAGTTTAAGTTGTTGATACGATATTAATTTAATATTTAATTATTCTATGACTAACTTTGGTTAAAGAGTGGTTGGGCAAAAGTTTTGCTAGTTCCCCATTAAAAAATTATTAATAGAGGAAGGCAAATAATACGTATAAATGAATAGAATATGTGACAAATGATGTTATTCTTTAAAATGAGTACAGTAAATATAGGCAGAACGTATCCATTCCATTAGTCCAAAACCACTATTCAAAAATTGGAGACATACTAGCAGGATTAGGTGATGATCCAGCAAGAGGGAAAGGTTTTTGATTAATGGCCTATAGTTGTAGGTAATTATGTGCAGTCACATTACAAATGAAAATAGATATATATATATATTAAAAAAATATAATTCCTCAGTTTCAGAAAGATTAATGTTTTGGGCTCTAAATTTTGTTGCAAATTATTTGATGTTTTACATTTTTTAACACTATGTTTCTCAATTTTACATCGATAAAGTCTTCTTCATAAATACATTGATGAAATTAGGGAGAGATTTAGAGGTATATATATTACAATGAGAGATAAATTAAGATATATTATGAAAATATAACTTAATAGGGAGAGATGGTATATTTGTCGTATTTTTTTAATTTTAAATGTTTATTATAAAACTTAAAATATCAATGTTTGTGAAACTGAAAGAGTATATTATTAACTTAATTATTACAATTAATCGTGCAAACTACTCCTTTCTAAAAGCAATAAAAACCTTTTTCCTTTCAATTTGACCAAATCTCATGTTTAATTAGTAGTTCAACAGAACTTTGTCTACATATAGCAAATCTTGGGGACTGGTTGCCCACCTAAATAATTATCCAAAAAAAAAGCCCTAACATAATACCAGAAATTTTTAATAAGACTGCGTGGAGCTGGAACTAATTGGTTGACTTGCAATCGATCGGTTAATGATGTCAAAATAAAATATCATTTTAGAAAATTAATTGAGTTTCCTAGTGGAAAAAAAAAAAAAAAAAAACCTTGGACTCCTAACATTTTATTTTTAATATTTTTATTTTTTGTACAAATGTATACTATGTTCGAATATGTGTCCACCTAGAAAAGAAAGTTCGTCACGTCAAAATTCAACTACCAAATAAATTAAATACATCAAAAAAGTGTTGTTAATTAAATAGCACCAAAATTAAAAATTGATATTTAATTTCCAAAGTTTATAACTTATATCGAATTTGCATAATTAATATTGTCTTGTCCGTAACTAAAACTAAATGTCATGCTACTATTTTTTTTTAGGATAGTGCTAAGTGATTCAGTTTACTAGCACGGTCGTAAAACGTGACACATTTGGGTTTACATAAATAATTATTTATGAGAGTCCTATGTCTGGAATAGTTTCATTAATTCTTAATGAAGATTTTAGTAGAGCAGCTTAACCTCCCTTAACGGCAGTTTGGCAATTAGTCTTTTGGCAGGAATCGGCGATATGAACATCTGTTTCTGTTGGATAATCACAACTTATTATTAATTAATTAACGTGGTTACACTTTTTAAGATAATTGTATGCTGTATTATTATGTAAAATTTAAATTTTAGGAAAACAAGATTATAAAACCATTATATTTTAGTTCAAGTTCCTCGATATTGCCAAATAATTTGTACACAAAATATAAAACACTTTTAATTTTTACTACAAAAGTTTTCTAACTTTAGACATTTTCAGAGGCTTACAAATTAGTAATTGAAACATCCTTAAAAACATTGTCACAACATGAAATGAAGGGCATTTCTGTCATGTGAATTTAAAGTTGAGTTTTACCAAAATATCTGAACTTGTATTTTTTTCTGACTTTTGAATTATTATTTCAACCCTACCCATTTCTACTATAAAATATTTTTTTGGACGATATTAAAATTATTTAGAAGCAAGCACTCAGTTGTTGGGCAGTCACTTTTGGAGATAATAATAATAATAATATATTAAAAGTCAAATAAATGTCGGAAAGAAAAATATGCGAGTGCAGTGGGGGGGGGGGGGGGGGGGCGCTAAATATTTTCTTTGTTTTTCTCATTTTCCTTCGGAAATTTTACATAACGATTAAATTGAATTGAATAAATCAGTTAGTGGGGACTCTGTAAGGAATTTAGAAAAGGAAAGAAGCAGAATACCCAGTTCCGGTCTAAAAGGAAAACAAATACCGAGCTCCTTTTGTTTTTGAGGCCCAAAGTCTTTTGTCACGTTACACCAAAATCGACTAACCCACCCATCAACCAAAATAATCATTATAAATATGACATCGACTACTTCAATTCCTAATGTAATCGATGTCACGCCAACTGTATATTGCTTTCAGATCTCATTTTATATATTATTATGGAGATTCAATTTTATCTTATTCAATTAAACCCAAAATGTATATTCATCATTTATTTTATATAAATATATTATTCAATCAAGTATATCCATGCATAAATGTATGTGCATGTGTTTACCTACTTTCACAATTTAAATATGATGTCAGAAGTTGATTATATATGTCAAAGGATGAAGCAAAAAGAAAAAAAAAAGGAGAGAGAGAGAGAGAGAGAGAGAGAGAGAGATTTATATTAATCTGGAATGAATTAAGTGTACATTCAATTCGAACCCCACAGCCAAGACAATAGATTGGTGTATGAAAAGTCATCAAGTCCTATGATTAATGACTTGTAATTTCTGCACAAATGAGGAAGACTTCTTAAGAGGTGGAAAAAGAGTTTACGGAATTTCAACTCCTTAATTAAAAGTCAATGAAAAGATATGGCTATTAGGGACATTGCGTAATTTGGTAAAAATAAATATACATATATATCACTTTCATTATACCATGCGGCCAGTTTTGACAACATACCAGCTTATTGTAAAGTAATAATTTCCGTCTATGCCTAAAAAACGCGTAAAAAGTAAATTAAAATAAATAAAAATGCTGAGTTAAAAAAAAAAAAAAGTTATGTATTGACTTTTGAGGCGGTGAATAGCAAACGTTCCCAGTTTGGGAGGTTAGTAGCTAGGATTGGACGGTTGCGGAAAAAGCAGGATTAGGGTATAATTAATTATTTTTTAATCATTCTGTAGATAAGTGTGACTATCCTTGCCTATTACATAGTTAATATAAAATATTCCTAATCACCTCACCAGTATAGAAATCAAAATTTATATCCAAGCACTTCTCTAGAACTGTCCTTGGAGAAAATTAAAACTAATGCCTTAACTATCTCATTACAAAATTAGAAAATAAAAAAACAAAAAAAAAATAGTGAGTTAGCCCATCTTTGCATTTCATCACATTTTTGCCTAATTTTAGCACTGCCGTTAACTAATTTTCAACTTTTTGCTATTTAATATATGCAAGAGCTCTAACATCGTTGAATTTATACTTTAATTAAGTCTAGCTCTCTTTTACATTTAATTTGACATAAAAAATACGACATCCCAACTAATATACTCAATTAGAGTTATTAGTCTGCTTTTGGTTAAATTTTAGTTTAATTAACTTTTTCGAATTTATATAGAAGTCGTGCATGGCATTGGAACAAATTAATTAATACACACACAAATATATATACATACATTACTAGAATTAAATAATAATAATGATGATGATGATAATAATAATAATAATAATAATAATAATAATAATATTGTAGATTTGACAGTATATATAAAACACAATATACTATGAAGATATAATAGAAATTAAAAGCTGTCTCCAATTAGCATTAATGCGTCTATTAAATTAATAGGAAAATATATATGGCGTTTCTATTTCAAAAAAGAAAATGAAAACGTAATATTCCTTGAATCAATGAATATATTTTATTTTCATTAGCTAATTATGATATGATTGTGCATCATAAATTTGTAGAATATTTTATAATATCTTAAATTAAATGCTACACCATTAAAACAGTGCGCACACATTTTGTATCGACCTAAATTCTGTATATATATCCACCATATAAGCTAATGAGTAGAGTAGCGAGTAACAACAACATGATCCCGCACATGTACATGTACATGCATAAAACATGTGCCTAGCTTGCTTCAAATGGGAACATTATAACATCTCACTACACTACTGGACTTTGCCACCACATGTTAATCACAAATGCAATCGGCAGCACCATATATGTATATTATTCAAACAAATATACATACATATATAATTCTTAACATTGATTTACCATTAATATATAAATAAAATACTCACTCAGTTCTATAATTATAGTCGCTTATTTAATTTTTTTTGTCCGGTCCCAAATTATAGTTCACTTTCTTTATTAGATTTGCATTAAATTCTCATTTTCCTAAATATATATATTCTTATTTAATTTGATATTTTTTGAAATCAACAATGATTTTATTTTGAATCATATACTACCTCCGTTTCATAATGTTTGTTGTTTAAGGTTTTTTTTTTAGTTTCAAAATGTTTGTTGTTTTATATAATTTGACATCCCCTCTCCCAATTTTAACCCTTTCAGATCCTACAAGATTTTTTGATTCTAACTTACCTATAATATATGAAGAGAGAAAAATATATGGAGAGAGAAAATATTGTTATTTTTTAGGAAAATATAGATGAATTAGATTTTATGGCGTATATAAGGGATGGGTATATTTGTCCACAAAATTAGTTCTTAATTCCAGATAAAAAAAACAAAACAACAAATATTATGAAACGGAGGTAGTATTAAGTAAGGGTATATATAGTATGAAAATTTTATGTAACTTTAATTTTTTTCTTAATTTTTGTAAAAAATAGAGAAATGGTATAATTATATGAAAGGGAGAGAGTATGTATTATGGTAATTTGATCCGGGTTGAGTGCTGGCTGTAAATGCCGATTGCGGCATTTTCTTTTCCCACCTGAATGGCTGAATGCAACGTCACAAACTAGTACCTCAAAACTTTAACCCTTTCGTTTTCTTCTTCTAAATCTGCATATATCCTCTTTTTCCTATTCCATTCTTTTTGTCAATTTCTATACCTCAATATGATGTCAGTTTTATATCATTTTCGTTATACATTAAATTCATTCATTTTAAAAAATACATATCAATTTTTATTTTATTTTTAACATAACAATATGACAAAGGGATCGGAAGACCAATATTCATCATAAAAAATCTTCAACATAAAGATGATAAATTAAGAATAAGTTAATACGCCACAATTCCTAAATAAAATGGTTAATTACCTTAAAATACACAAATTTTGGAGTGTTTTTGGTTTTTCACACGTTTGAAAAAACGTAATTTTAATAACATGAACTTAGCACTTGTTTTGTTTTTCACATGATTTTCAAATTCCGGCCAGTTGAATCTAACGTGAAAGCCGGAGACTGCCACATGTACATCTATGTGAAACATATATGAAAAATTAATTTGTAGTTTCTAACTGATCAATTTATGTGTTAACTTAATTGATTGATTGTGTAATATATTATTCATCAACATATATGATACGTCATGGACCACTATTCATGACTTGATGATTGTTGTATTCGAAACTCAATTATTTATATCATTACACTGGCTTAATTAAGTAAGATTTTTATATTTTTTCTTCAAATAGAGAACTAAAAAGGTCTGATAGTTATTTTATTTATTTATTTTAGACCTAAATTTTATGTATTACAAAAAACTAAGAAAATTCAAACATATTTCACATATATCATTTGCTTATTTTGTAGACTAGTTTTATCGTTAATTATTAATTTTAGACGAAATTTATAATAATAATTAATTTTACACACATTCAAAATTAATATAATTTCAATAATCAACACATCGAATGATAAAGTATAATGTATGCTACAACAATGCTATAGTTATAATTGATGAATTTTCTGTATTACACAAAAAAGCTAAATTGGTATTTTTTAATTCGCGTGAAAAAATAAAATCAGTTCAAAGTTTGTGTATTTTAAGGTAATTTGGTATCCACGTAGATGTACATGTGGCAATTTCCGGCTGCCATGTTAAATTTTAATTGGCCGGAATTCGAAAATCATGTTAAAAATCAACTTAAAATGTATAAAAAATCAAAAATACCCCAAAATTTATGTATTTTATGGCAACTAACCCAAAATAACATTAGCTAGCCAGGTAGCCGAATAGGTCGCTCTTTGTCATGCCCATTCCGGTGGTGTAATGGGGGTGTGTGACTTTTTCTGATTGAAAAATTATTTATTTGAATTTCACAAACACTTTCTAAAATCAATTCGTTATATAAGGTCTCCTAACACGATTCGATTCTCATGTAGTTTAATTGTACACAATCAGCAGGAGCACAACAAACTATAGTGCAACATCGTTTTCGTTATAATTAAAAAAAAATAAAAAAAATTGAATGGTGGTTTTCATGATCATAATTATGCAAGTAGTGACCGAGTTGACGAGCGTGGTAAAATCTTGAATTTCTAAGATGGAGGGCTACAATATATAATAAATTTGTGTTCTAGATGTCATTATTAAAACATTCTTCAACAACACCTGGTTTAATAGTAGGAAAAGTCATAAGCAATGACATGACTCATGAGCACGAGGGTCAACTAGTCATTTCACACTACTGTATATTTAAATTCCACCTTTGCTAGAAGACAAGCAGATAATCCAGGTAGTGGATGCCTCTAAACTCTATATCATGGAAATTAACTAAATTAATTAATTAATTAATTAAATATATAAACCTGATAACCTGATTCTGGTCTCTGGAAGGGTCAATACTCTCTCTCTCTCTCTCTCTATATATATATATATATATATATATATATATATATATATATATAGAATAATGCTAGCCAGCCAGAATCTAATTTTTTGATGATTAATAAAACTGTATTATTAATTATGTTAATTATTAAATATTATATTTTTACTATATTATCCTTCTGTCATAAAATTAGTGATTTGTAATTAATTATTAACATCACTCCAGAAGCGGATCGGAAAAAAGGGGCGCAACTTCATCTTCTTTCTTTTCTTCACTTCTTTATTTTTTTCCATCTTCGATTTCTTTTGAATTGAAACGCATATAGAGTTGCCCTAATTATTTTAGAGGGCATCAATGTAAATTTATTGAATAATTAATGTTTTATTAATTAAATTAATTAATTATTAAAAATAATAAAAGATTCTGGCTAGCCAGAATCTGGCTATATATATATATATATAGGATTGACTATAATGTAAAATATGGTTCGCGGGTAAACGTTAAAATTATTTACTTTATTTTTATTGCTTTTTTTATTGCATTTTGTTGTTGAAAGAAGTTGGCCTTAAAATATATACAATAAGAACAACATTTTTTTTTTAAATTGCACCAAAATATAATAAGGATATATATATATATATATATATATATATACTCCTTCCATTTCATAATATTTGTTGTTTTAGGATTTTAATCTAAAATTAATGATTAATTTTTTAGACTAATATACCCCTTCCTTCTATATCAAAATTTTATTCCCTTATATTTTCCTAAAAAGTTAACAATTTTCTCTCTCTCTCTCTCTCTCTCTCTCTCTCTCTCTCTATATATATATATATATATATATATATATATTTGCAGGGTTAAGCTTGGGAAAAAGAGTGTGAAAATATCTAAAACAACAAACATTTTGACACAAAAATAAAACTCTAAAATAACAAACATTATGAAACAAAGGAAGTACACACACACACACACACATCCCCATGTGGGAACCTAAGAATCAATCCAAGCCTTAGATTTTATTAGATCTAATGACCACACTTTAGTCATTATTTTAGTCAAAGTAAAGTGTCAAATGTGTAATATTTGAGAACTTAATAAAGGTGAGATTATTTTCATAATTTATAAATTATATTATGTTTTACAGATTTTGGGCTCAATTCTCGAAATTAAATAAACAATGTTTTAAATCGTTATCTGTTCAGGCGTCATATTAATAAAATAACATGAGAAATGTATGTTGCTAACATCAAGAGATTATGTTACTAACATGAGGTAGACTCATATTGCTAATTTAACGAGATCATAATAATGTTAAATTGACATGTATTAAACACCCCACATATAACATTGGACCACATTTAATATAATATAGTGTAACATGTAACATCATTCATATAATATATTGCTAATATGTTAGAAATATATATATTGCTAATATATGAACAATAATTTGCTATATGTTATAAACATGTTGCAAATATGTGAATAATGATTTGCTAATATGACTTATAAGTATTGTTTGTTTGATTTGAACCCTATTTCTTTTTTTTCTTTTTTACAATTTTTGCAATGAATCGATAGTCTTCAATTAAACAACTATAACTTTATCAACACATTATATTGTTTTGAAATTCTTTTTTTTTTTTGGTTGAAAAATAGACTCAACTGGCTTTCCAACTATCACTACAAAAACGTGATTTAGCGACGGATTATATTACATCGTTAAAATACTGACAAATTAATGATGAATTAAGATTGTGATGTTTAACGACGGATTAACGATATATTTTTCCGTCTCTAACTTAATGACGGACAAAATCTGTCGCTACACATCGTATTTTAATTTTTAATTTTATTTTATTTTATTTTAACGATGGAATAATGACGAATTTTCATCGTTAAGTCAGAGACGGGAAATCCGTCATTAAATATTATTTTTTAATTTTTTTAATCTTAGTAACAGATTAGCTACATAATTAAAATTAACTTTTTTATTTTTTTATTTTCAAAGTCATACTTAATCACGAATTTGAAATTAATTTTTTTAAAATTTTATTTTATTCATTTATTTTATTTTTTCGGATTTTTAATTATTTTAATATTTTATATTATTTTTTAATATTTTTAATTCTTAATTTTTCAATTAATAATTAATTGTGAATCTGAAATTAATATTTTTTATATTTTTAAAATTTTTATTTATTTTACATTTTCAGATTTATTTTATTTTATAATTCTTAAATTTTTTTATATTATTTTATAATTTTTATTATTTTTTAATATTTTATAGCCATTTTTATTTTTAAATTTCTAATTAATGACTTTTCATAATTTTTTGTTTTCAAAATTTTAGTTTTATAAATATATAATATTTAAAAAAATTAATTAAAATAATCTAATATTTAATAATGATGTAATATAATTATATTTTATAATAAACATACAATATTAAAAAATTATAATATATATTTAAATAAATGAAGAATATTAGAATTATTTAATTTAGAAAAAAAATCTATCAAAATAGGTTTCATGCGCACGCGCGTGTGTATTCTATATTTTAATGTAAGTACTCACTAGTTTACATGGTCAGAGGTGCAATGCATAAAATCTTGCTTCCCCAGAGATCCTGAGTTTGAATCTCGTCACCGCAAAATTTCACGAATTCTTTGTAGAAAGCAACTTGACGTTTTAATTATGTCTGACAATTACAATTTGTATATACCTGAAAAATATTTTTTTGTATTTTTCATCAATATTTTTGCTCAAACAAACATATGCAATATGAATCTTAAAGAGAAAATTTCGATTTTGGTCCCATAGGACATGGGTTAGTCCGATTTTGGTCCCAACTCTATCACTTTTGGTCCCAAATTGAATTAATTATCACTTTTGGTCCCACCGTAACGTTTACCGTTAAAAAAATTATCAATTTTGGTCCCAATTTTTTTATCGATTTTGGTCCCAATTTTTTTTATCGATTTTGGTCCCAATTTTTTATCGATTTTGGTCCCAGTTTTTTATCGATTTTGGTCCCAAACATAAAAATGGCAGAAAATTTCAATTTCATTTCAATTGGAGGCAAAATTGAACTAATTTGCTAGAAAATTAACCTGATTTGGTTCCAATTTTCACAAAAACATGCATCTGAATATATATACGCACCAATGCATCTAAACTAATTTGCTAGAAAATTAACCTGATTATGGTTGATTATTTCATAATTAAATTCTTGTAAAATGTAAAGTAAAAAATCTAGGAAAAAATTATACTTTCATAATAAAAAAATATATAATATTAAAAATGTAAAATAAATAAAACATTAATAATATTAAACAAATTAATTTCAAATTCATAATTAATTAGTAATTAAAAAATTAATAATATTAAAAAATTTAAAAATCATAAAGTAAAATAAATAAAAATATTAAAAAAATTATATTCGTAATTAATTAGTAATTGAAAAATATATAATATTAAAAATAATATATATTATTAAAACATTAAAAATAAAATAAATGGTAAAATGTAAAATAAATAAAAAATCAATAATATTAAAAAGATTGATTTCAAATTCGTTATATAGTAATTAAAAAATTAATAACATTAAAAAAAATTCAAAATTATCATGTAAAATAAATAAAAAATTTGAAAAAAATTATATTTTCATACCTACATTTTAAACTTTCACTACAAAAAAATCACATTTTAGCGATGGAAGCGAGCCAAGTCAAGCCCAAAATATTAAAGATAATATAAAATAATAAAAATATATATAAAGTAATATAAAATTTTAAAAATCGTAAAGTAAAACTAATAAAAATTTATACTCATAATTAATTAGTAATTGAAAAATAAAAAATACATATAATATTAAAAATGCAAAATAAATAAAACATTAATAATATTAAACAAGTTAATTTCAAATTCATAATTAATTAGTAATTAAAAAATTAATAATATTAAAAATAATATATATTATTAAAACATTAAAAGTAAAATAAATTGTAAAATGTAAAATAAATAAAAAAATCAATAATATTAAAAAGATTGATTTCAAATTCGTAATTATATAGTAATTAAAAAAATTAATAACATTAAAAAAATTAAAAATTATCATGTAAAATAAATAAAAAATTTTAAAAAATTTATATTTGTAATTAATTAGTAATTGCAAAATAATATATATATAATAATAATAATAATAATAATAATAATAAATATTATAAAAAATATGTCGTTATTGTATCGTGAACATAAAATTAAAAAATTAAAATTAAAATACAACGTGTTCTTTGTTAAGTTTGAGACAAAAAAATCTATCATTAAATATCTTAATCTTAATCCGTTGTTAATGTGTCTGTATTTTAAAAAGAATTATAATCCGTTGTTAAATCGCGTTTTTATTGTAGTTTATAATCCGTTGTTAAATCGCGTTTTTTTGTAGTATTTTTTTAAATAACCCAATTAAAAAATAATAATAAAAAGTACCCCCTGTTTACAAATCTAACATTTGATCAATTTTTCGGCTCAAAAATCGTTCATAGCTGATTACATTTTAGGATTTATATTTCGTTGAAAATATCACTTTTGGTCCCAAATTATCGATTTTGGTTCCAAAATTAGCAGCCGTTACCGCATTTATTTTTTCCGTCTAAATTGTGGGACCAAAATTGATAATTCAAGTCCTATGGGACCAGATTTAATAACAATTTCTGAAATATGACCAAATATGATAGGGTTGGGACCAAAATCGAACTAGGCCATGTCCTATGGGACCAAAATTGAAATTTTCTCGAATCTTAAATGAAAGGGTATAGAATTATCTTTATATATATATATATATATATATATATATATTTGGGTAAATTAGATAAAAATAGCAAATTATGATTATTTAAAGTTTTTAAGAATTTTTAACAACGTGATGACATCACTTTAAAAAAAATTGTGGAAATACCTCTCATTTTTCAATTTTTTCATATACACAAGTATGATACGGCCTTTTAATCCTCCATGTCATGAAGATACTTGAATTTGATTGGTTCTTAGATTCCCACATGGAATTGAAATTGGTTCCTATTTGAATTCATCCCTATATATGTGTGTGTATATAGTGATTAGAAAAACTCTCCTGATTTCTTGAGCTAATTGTTATTTATACGAGCTGGGGTTTAATTAAACGATAATTTGAAGCGTTTAATCCTAACAACAAAACTTAAAATATAAATGTATCCAAATCCTGGTAGTTGGTACACCCTATCTATTTAAATGCATCTAATTAAGGAATCCGGAGCATAATTACGTGTCAATTGTCATACATAATAGATAATTATATATATATATATATATATATATATAATATAGAGATCAAATGAGAACCAATACCCTGTGTAGGAACTAGGAACTATTATGGAGCGTTGGATCATTTATTTTATAAGGCTCTGATCAATCTCAAAAAAATGGGGTCAAATATGCAAAAAATGGGGTCAAATATGCAATATGTTAAGAATTACATTAAGTTGAGGGTATATATGTAATTGTAATGCATATTAAAAATCTGCAGTAAATATATCTCTTCCATATATTGTGGGATTTATATGGAACGGTTTTTTTTTTATTTTGAACGCTTTCACTCTGTAAATTTTTTACAGAGTTGTATCTATCGGTGTTTCATATATTTCTTGGGGTTGAGGATTCGTTCCGGATAATTTTATCGTCGAATTCCACAAGTTCGTACTCCATCGTATATTATCATCACTCTAGTCATCGTCTGATTATGGAAGATATAGGTATTATGTTCTCCATTAATGTATCGTTGTAGGTGTAGAGATATGAGTGGAATCTGGAATAGACACGTATTTCTGACGTTTAGCAAAATTTATATGTATAATTAGTAAATTATATATATATATATATATATTAATAGCAAATTGGAAATACTTTTATGTACACATACGATTTTGTTTAAATTATTTCAATATGCTTTGCATGATACTGAGATGATCGCAGACTATGGGAATTTCATATTTATTATAGATGATATATCATTTTCGTAGTTGGTTGTGGTATTTATGAAGTTATTAAAAAAATAGTTAAAATTGGATGAATTGTTTTGTGCAAAATAAGTTTTTTTTAACCATGCTATTAATCCATTGTATAGTATCATCATTATCGTCATCGTGTGATAATGGAAGATATAGGAATTATGTTATCGATTAATGTATATCTGTAGGTGTAGAGATTTCGACGTATTCTGTTATGGACGCGTATGTCTGGCTATTAACAAATTTCGTCTTCATAATTAGCAAATTATAGAAATGTTAATAGCAAATTGGGAATATTTGTATGCGAAAAGAAATGGTTCGTTTTTTTTTTTTATAAAAATTTGTTTCAATTTGCTTTGAATGATATTGAGATGTCCACAAACAATGGGTATTTCATATTTATTATAGACAATAGATGCTTTTCGTATTTGGTTGTGGATTTTTTCAAGTTATTAAGGAAAAAAATAGTAAAAATGGCATGAATTGTTGTGTGCAAATGAAGAATGTATTTTTTTTCCCACAAGTTATTACTCCATCGTATATTATCATAAGTGTTGTCATGGTCTAATTATGGAAAATACAGGTGTTATGTTATCGACTAAAAATATATTCATAAGTGTATGGATATTGACAGATTCAGTTATAAATGCGTATGTCAGGCGTTTAGCAAATATTTTATGTGTATATAGCAAATTATATATATGTTAATAGCAGATCGGGAATACCTTTATGTGAACATACAATTTTTTTAGTTATAGCATATTATATAAACGTGTATATCATATATTGGATATTCTTATAACATTATTTTGTATAGCAGGGATTAATGCTGACTCAGTTTTGGGTCCTTGTGGAAGCTACATGCCAGTAAAATAAGATTTTTCTTTTCACAATTTTTCACTCCATCTTATATTAGCATTACACCGGTTGTCGTCTGATTATGCAAGATACAGGTATTGTGTCATCTGTTAATGTTTATTACTCAATTGGGTGTTTGGACTTTTATTATAACAATTTGTTATCAATATTTACGAGTAAAACATTATTTTATTGAGCGATGCTCATGCAAGATAACAAGCAATAATGAAAAAAATGATAAATTTTGTCACGATCAGGGGTTTGACCCGGGCCCGATATGGCTGACTCGTGCTGCGCGTGGCCCGTGCGGGACCCACTCGGCATATGGCTCGTTTTACAAACTACACTAGACGGGTCATAAACCCCACCCACCCACTCACTCATACGGCGTCGCTTGCAGCCGCCTCCCCTATTTTTATTCAGGATCCTTCATTACTTATTACTATATATATCAATTATCAAATGCTTTTGCAATTTGCTAGTAGCAAATCACAACACGAACTGTGTTACATTTTTAGTGGAAACGTGCAACAACTTGTTTTCAATTTTTTATTATTTTTTAACGCTTACCTTTTTAGGAAAATGAAAACACTAAAAAAAATACTATACTATATATATACTTGTATATACTATACATAGTATCTAGACAAGTGTCTAATTAATAAAGTTCACTAAATTGGTTCTACGAAATAGAAAAAAAAAAATCATGCATTCCAAATTTTAATTAATTAAGGATTGATAATGAATTTCACCTATATATATTACGTTTGTGGAGGCAAAACGTACTTCTAAAATATTTTGAATTATTACATATGCTAAACAATCGCAAGAAAAGCTCCCTATTGAATTATTATTGATTAATCTATTAGTAGTCACGAACATATTGATTATTAGAGACATCAATGTCTTTACATTTTTAAGGAAAAGAAAAAATGCGACTTTTGTGTTATGGTTTCAGTGGCCTCTCTTGAATTTTTAGTCTTTTTCTTCCCAATCTTGTACGATCAATTCAAATGTGATGAGATTTACAGAAATTATGAATAAAGTCTAAATCTTGGTTATATTTGTGACTAGAAACGAGAGAGATCTGAGAGAAGAAAAGGAGGAAGATAATAGAAGAAATAGGGGGAAATTTTTAGATACTTTTCTCATAGTTTTCATAGCAGAAACCCTTAGGTTTTATCTTACAAATCTGGGGACCACTACTAACTAATTAAAAAAAAGGGCCTAAGACTTGGACAAAACAAAATAGATACGAAGCCCAAATTGAGTAGCCTGAATCTTCAGTAGCCCGCTTTGATACTTGAATCCATTCCCGCGACCCGATCCGCTCTTTCAATCTGACTTAGAGAAATTAGATCCCCTTTCTTCTGCAAAAATTGTGTCTTGAATTTCCCCAAATCTTCATCACCTTCTCCTTCATTCTTCACATCTCCTTCCCCGTCTGCAACCCCATTAGCTACTGCTGCAAAACTCATAACATTTCGCCCCCCATTAAGAGATCCTTGCCCACAAGGATCAAATTGAGGGAACTTCCGGTGAATAAGCTTGGCATCTTCCCAGGAGTAAAGATCAGACCTTTCGCCTTCCCACTGCACCAGAATTTGGGAAACCATCTCTCCCTTCCTTTCCAACTCTCGTGAGCTCAGAATAGCATATGGTACGATGCGGAAGAGTCCTTCATCAGTGGTGTTGGGCAATTGCTGAAAAGGTACAATATTGTCTGAAACCTTCTTCTTCAATAGGGAAACATGGAATACTGGGTGTACGCGTGAGTCATCTGGTAAGTAAAGTTTGTAGGCCACCTGACCAATTTTCTCCACAATTGTATAGGGTCCATAGAATCTGGCTGCAAGTTTAATATTTCGCCGAAGATGGAGGGAATTCTGCTTATAAGGTTGAAGCTTCAGGTAAACTTGATCCCCAACCTCAAATTGCTTGTCAGCTCTAGACTTGTCTGCATAAGTTTTCATCCGATTTTGGGCAGCCTTCAAATTATCTTTTAAGTGTTGTAGCATAACCTTTCTGTCCCGGATTACCTCCTTCACTTCCTCTAGATTGCAGTCTAAATAAGGACCCATAGTAAGATAAGGCGGCTCGTAACCATAAAGATCCTGAAAGGGTGTGAGTTTTAGAGATGTATGATAGTTGGTGTTATACCAGTGTTCTGCTAGGGACAACCACTTGTTCCATTGTTTGGGGCAGCTTGAGGTCATGCACCTGAGATAGCTCTCCAGACATTGGTTGAGTCTTTCTGTCTGTCCGTCAGTTTGTGGATGATAGACAGAAGAAAAATTCAAGGTGACTCCTAACACTCTGAATAACTCCTTCCAAAAGTGGCTAGTAAAAACCTTATCTCAGTCAGTCACAATACTGACAGGTAAACCATGTAGTTTGTAGATGTGATCAAGAAATAGCTTGGCCACTGATTGGGAGGTAAAGGGGTGTGAAAGGGCTATGAAATGCCCGAATTTGGTTAACCTGTCAATGACCACAAGAATAACATCTTTTCCCTCTGACTTTGGTAGCCCCTCGACAAAATCCATGGTGATGTGGCTCCAAGGTTGATCAGGTATAGGTAATGGTTGTAATAGTCCTTGAATAGCACCATGATTGGGTTTGTTGAGTTGACAGACATCACATCTCTTAACCAGTTTCTCAACCTCCTGCTTCATTCCAGGCCAAAAAAAATACCGACTTCAGCCTCATATAGGTACCATTCATCCCTGAGTGTCCTCCATAGGGAGAGCTGTGCATGGTGGATAAAATCTTGGATTTGAGTTCTGGATCATTTCCAACCATGATTCTCCCTTTATACCTGAGCAACCCATTAGTGTCTTGATACTTAGGGTGACCAGTAGGATCAGACACAATAGATTCTCTGATTTTAGCAATGTAGGAATCAGCTGCATAGCTAGACAGAACCTCTTGTATCCACTTAGGTGTAACAGTAGAAATTGCTTGAAGTTCTGGGACAGTTTCTTGCACTCTGGATAGAGCATCTGCAGCTCTGTTCTCAGACCCCTTTTTGTATTGTATCTCATAGTCAAACCCGAGTAGCTTGGTAATCCATTTTTGTTGAACTGGATTTATCACCCTCTGATCAAGTAAATGTTTCAAAGCTTGTTGATCAGTCCTTATGATGAATCTATTACCCTGAAGGTAGTACTTCCATCTGTGTATAGCCATAAGGATAGCAAGAAACTCTCTTTCATATATAGAGAGGGCTTGATTCTTTAGGCATAGGGTTTTGCTCATAAAAGCAATAGGCCTGGCCCTTTGCATTAAGACTGCCCCTACACCAATCCCGCTAGCATCAGTTTCCAAAATAAATGGTAGACTAAAATCGGGAAGGGCCAGCACTGGAGCTTGAGTCATGGCCTCCTTGAGTGCCTTGAAGGCCATCTCAGCTTCCGAATTCCACTTAAAATTGTTCTTTTTAAGTAAAGAAGTTAAGGGTTTGCTGATGAGTCCATAACCCCTTATAAACTTCCTATAATAGCCGGTGAGGCCTAGAAATCCCCTTAACTGTTTGACATTTTGAGGAGTGGGCCACCTGCTCATACACTCAATTTTATGGGGGTCTGTTGACACTCCATCTTGGGTTATGATATGCCCCAGATATTCTATGCTAGTCTGTCCAAAATGGCACTTAGATCTTTTTGCATACAAGGTGTGTTTCCTTAGCAAGGAAAATACTTGTTCCAAATGGTCTAAGTGAGTTTCCCAGTTGGGGCTGTAGATTAAGATATCGTCAAAAAATACCAACACAAATTTCCTCAGATACTTAGTAAAAACCTGGTTCATGAGGGATTGAAATGTAGCGGGGGCATTGCAGAGGCCGAATGGCATAACGAGGAACTCATAGTGCCCACTATGAGTCCTAAAAGCTGTAAGGTACCTGTGTTCTGGTTGCATCAAGATCTGAAAGTATCCAGATCTTAGATCAATCTTAGAGTAGAACTTTGAGCCATGCAATTCATCTAGGAGCTCATCTATGACAGGAATAGGATATTCATGTTTGATAGTTAATCCATTTAAGTACCTGTAATTAACACATAGGCGCCAGCTTCCATCCTTCTTTTTTACAAGTAATACTGGAGAAGTAAAAGGGCTGTGACTGTGCTGAATCACCCCAGAGTCTAGGAGTTCCTGTACAATCTTCTCAATTGCATCTTTATGGTGATGGGAAGATCTGTATGGAAATTGATGTTTGGGAGCACTGTCGGGTTTTAGTAAGATCTGGTGTTCAATACCTCTGGGGGGTGGCAAGCCTTCAGGTTCTGCAAATATGTCCTCATATTGAGCAATCAATCCATGTAGCTCTGAATTTTCAGCATAAGTATTAGGCTGTCCTGTAAGCATGTAAATCTCTTCTACCTCCTCTTTTGCCCTGGTGTGCATCATCTTGTACAAAGTCTGGTGTGTGATGAATTGACACTCTGCCTGAGATTTACTAGCAAACAATTTAATTTTCTTTCCCATCCACTTGATGGCCACCATCATTTTGTCATAATCAAGTTCAATAGGAGTACAGGCTTTAAGCCAGTCCCCTCCCAAAATTATGTCACAACCCTCATGTTGTAACAACCTCAGAGAGTGTTTCAGATCATGCCCTTGCATTTTCCAAGAGAAATTGGCTGCTTGAGATGAACTCACCAACCTTTGGCCATTTGCAACCTTGATTAATAATGGAGAAACCTTCTCAATGTCACAACCAATAATTTGGGCTGTAGACTCTTTGATAAAGCTAAGAGTACTCCCAGTGTCTATCAAAATGTGTAAGGTATGTTCCCCACAAGTACCAGTGAACCTCAAAGTAGTAATGGTATCCTGTCCCTTCAGAGTATTTAATGAGACCTGCACTTCCTCTATATCTTCCCTTGTGTTGTTATCAGACTCTTCTATAGCCAGAGATTGTAGGTAATCAGCCTCCTCAGATTCAGTCATAATCATGTAATTAATTCTCTGTTTACATCTATGGCCAATTGTGTACTTCTCGTCACAATTGTAGCAGAGCCCTTGTGCTATCCTCTCAGCCATTTGGCTTGTTGTAAGAAGTTTAATGGGATTTTTTGATATTTGAGCAGGTTTGGTATTACCCTGATTGGAAGCTATTGATCCCGGGTGTGCAGCCTTTGGGAGATTGCCAGACCAACTGTTGTTGAAAGGTTTGCTGCTTCCTTTAACCTTCTTTGTGATTGCTTCAATGGTGATAAGTTGATTTCTTCCTAGCTCAATGGCTTGAGTTAAATTAGTAGGGCCAAACATGTTAACAACAGCCCTGAGTTCATCACTTAAACCACTCAAGAAGCTAGCCACAAAATATGTTTCAGAATATGGGCCTTTGTCAAAAAGTAGCATACATTCCTTGAGCTCCTCAAATTTATCTACATAGTCCTGATAATCTCCTGCAAATTTCAGCTTGTTAAAGTCGCCCACAATATTGTTCTCCTTAATGTCCTCAAATCTTGCAGATACAACCTCCACAAATTGCTTCCAGGTTACATCAGAATACTTTGAGCTAAATGATTGAAACCAGAGAGCTGCCTTACCGTCAAAACTCATAGAGGCCATAGCTATCTTTTGTTCATCAGGCAAATGTGGAACCATCTTAAAATAAGCATTACACTTAAGCAGCCACACTCTAGGTTGTGTACCATCAAACTTAGGAAATTCTACCTTAGGAATAGGAGAAATGACCTGAAATTCTTGTGGATCAGCTAGAAATCTCCCTCTTGAAGAAAATTGAGTGCGAGTCTGTGAGCTCTCATTCCCTGTTTGTTGAGGAGGAGGACCTAAAATAGACTCCTCATCTGTCGATCCCTTTCCTTTCTGCTCTTTTAACAACTGCAACTGCATTGAGGTAATAAGACCAGTAAGGTGGTCAATTTTTCCTCCAAGATCAGTTTGAATGCCTGCAATCTGCTCTTGCACCTTAACATCCGCAGCTTCTCTTTTCATAATTTCGGTGCGCCACTTCTCATCAAGTGTTTTCTGACCTTCTTGCAGCTCTTTCAACCGTGTGCCGTCTGCCATGTCCGAGGATTGGTGGCTCTGGATACCAAATGTTATGGTTTCAGTGGCCTCTCTTGAATTTTTAGTCTTTTTCTTCCCAATCTTGTACGATCAATTCAAATGTGATGAGATTTACAGAAATTATGAATAAAGTCTAAATCTTGGTTATATTTGTGACTAGAAACGAGAGAGATCTGAGAGAAGAAAAGAAGGAAGATAATAGAAGAAATAGGGGGAAATTTTTAGATACTTTTCTCATAGTTTTCATAGCAGAAACCCTTAGGTTTTATCTTACAAATCTGGGGACCACTACTAACTAATTAAAAAAAAGGGCCTAAGACTTGGACAAAACAAAATAGATACGAAGCCCAAATTGAGTAGCCTGAATCTTCAGTAGCCCGCTTTGATACTTGAATCCATTCCCGCGACCCGATCCGCTCTTTCAATCTGACTTAGAGAAATTAGATCCCCTTTCTTCTGCAAAAATTGTGTCTTGAATTTCCCCAAATCTTCATCACCTTCTCCTTCATTCTTCACATCTCCTTCCCCGTCTGCAACCCCATTAGCTACTGCTGCAAAACTCATAACATTTTGGAACTGACCTAACTCGCCTTTGAAATATTTTACATGTATGCTCAATAGCTTAAGTCAATACGATATAAATAGCCTTAGCTTATTCCATCTTCATTGCTTCAAAGTAGAAGTAGAAACGTTAACAACGGTATTCAAAAGAAATACCAGAAAACGTGTTGCTGATTAAGATATTTGGCATTATCAAGAATTATATTTACTTGTTCATGTTTCTTAGTGGACAAAATAGTTGACTCTTTACCTACATGGGTACGTCCAAATGTTTACGACTTTGCGGATATTTTTTTTTCCAGTAAAGTCATATATATTGACTTAATTTATTCGTATTTAATTAGCATATATGTATATACTCTCTCTATTTTATATTAAGTGTCGTTTTTAACACTTTAATTTTTCTATAAAAAGAATATCATTATACATACATTTGATGCAGAAAATTCATATTTTCCTGATTTGCCCTTGTTAGTGCCATCATTTAGCACTAAATTTATTTTGGCGATTTATGCTTGAGGATGTGTTCCTGATGTGGTCGCTGATTCCACTGTGCAAAGAAAGGAACATGTTGTGACTGTTCTCTTTAATGTTCCAGGAGCGTCCCTGAAATAGTTTATTTATGGCAGTTTCCTTGTGGAAGAGATCCTGCGCAGACAGGTTTGGGAAGCGAGGCTCCGTTCATTTGATTGTCTTTTAGAGTAGATGCAGTGTTGATTTAACCCTCAACTACATGGAAAGCATCTACATTAACATAGAAAGAATCACAAACCATAATTCACCTTTCAAGTAGACGAAAAATGGAGATCAAGTCAACGTGAAGAATGAAAGCATAAGAAGACCGATTTTTTACTTAACCGATGTGCGTCTAATATTGATTCTCTGAGTTTAGTGTTTGAAAATTGTTGGGTTAGTGAGTCTTGTAATAATTAGAAGTCGTTCCTTAAATTGTTCAATGTGTTATTCTAACATTGAGTGTTTTCTTGAGAGAAACACGTGAGAGATTTTTAATTCATTTTGTTCATGATCTCGAGAGAGATTACAAGTTGAAGTCGTGGGTAGCTAGATGGAGTCTAGTGTCATGATTGTGAGGAGATCTCACAACTTTCGTTCGTAAAAGAATTTATGTTGTAAGCAAGGATGGCATGTTAGTGCCATCTGCACTAAGGTATTCGATATTGTCATGATCTGTATGGCAATTTCAAAAGAACACAAAGGTTTTGGTTGTTCAAGATTGAAGATCATGTTTTGGACATTACAATGAACATTTCGCTGCCAATCTGATTGAAGATCAAGACATGTACTAGATCATGTACATGGTTGTCCAGAAAATTTTCAAGAGACGTGCCAAGCTAGATTCAAGGAGTTGAAGTTGCCGATTCAAGATGAACGTTTCAGAATGGAAGCTGTCTTGTTCGTGACGAAGATCAAAGAAGGAAAGCAGGAGTTCTATTCAAGGAAGACGTCTAAACTAGAAGAGTCTAAATCAATTAAGGAAAGTTTCCTTATTGAATCTAAGTCAGATTAGGACTTCTGATTTCCATGTTAAGGCTATGTCTTTCATCTATAAATAGCCTGGAATCAGACTAGTTTTAGTGATGACCAAGTGGCACATACACGAATACACAAAACTGATTTAGAGAGTCCAAAAGACTCCACATCTGAAGCATTAGGTATTCGGTATTGTTAGACTAGAGTTGATCTTTTGATCGTTATTTTTCTAGTCTGTGTTTAAATTTGTTTCATTCACACTTAGAGGAGTCTCGTGAGAGATTTTTTGTGGAAACTAGAGGGAGTCTAGGTTATGAGAGGAGCTCACAATTTAATCCAGTGAAAGAGGTTGTAGTAGGTAGGAAAGGGATCGAGTGACGGGAGGTTATTGTGTAAAAGCCTTTGTAACCATACAACAGAGTAGTGGATTATTTCTCATGGATTTGGGAAAGTCCCCCTAACGTAGATCAGTTGATCGAACATGGTTATCAACCTCGTGCCATTTATCTGCTTTCATTATTATTTTTGACCTTGCATATTCATAACAATGTACGTGTACATGATAATGAACATGATCGCACAGTTTATGTAACTATACAGCATAATGAGAGATTCTTTGATGTATAAGTTTCCTAAATAGTCTTCATGAAAGAGTAGTGAGTGGATCTTCAAGTTTGGACGAAGTCCCCCAATACCGGTAAAATTCTAATGAGCCATCTCGTATTGACCGGTAAATTCTGATGAAGATGATGAAATTCTGCGCCCTTTCTTGCGGACCCGAGTTAAATCTAGTGTTGCCAAAGAGAGGTCAAAGGTGAAGAAGACTTCTGCAGCCCCTGCACTTGCTTCCAATTTCCGTTCAGATTTCCGCTATTTTACTTCCAAATTGTTCAAGCTGACATTATCGCCCATCTTTCGAGAATCAATGACTCTAGATACCAACTGTAGTGAACCTGTAAATCTAGGCTCATAACAATATCATTTGCAGTATATGTGCATGGTAAATAGTTTAGCTTTTCGCCTGTTGTGATGAATCAGTATCTGGGTAGAGAGCATACTATTGCCCCTGAGTTTGTGCCAACCATGAATGAAATTGTTGTTCACTTGATTGGTGTAGCCAGACGGCTTGGCCTAAATGAAGGTCACTTGTGGCTTTAGATATGAGTGTATAGTACTCTATATTTTATAAGATTACAGTGAAGAACTGGATTCCTAGTCGGCATCGCTCGACCGTGGGAAAGGCGTTGAGTATTCTATTGTTTAAAATTGGAACATGGGAGGTGTTCAACATTGGTCAGTCCATTTTTAAGCATGTGTGTGCCCATGCTAAATCACAATAAAGCCAAAAGTCTCTTGGTTTTTCTGGGATAATTTTCAGCATCCTCATGTCGTAATACGACATTTTTACTCCAAATGATATCTACGAGCCCGAAGAACTGCCATTTATGATTAGCCGCAAGTTATTTACGCTCAGTATTCTCAAGATATTCTAGCTGTTGACCATCCTGATAGTGATGCAGAGTATCTCCCATCAATTCTTCCCAGATCTGCCCTAAAGCCATTTACTGATGTTGTGTTCTTTGAACGGCACATTCTATCTCTAGACCGTGAAGTCTTGTTTCTGAAGAAAACTATTTGGACTGTCCGTTCACACAGGCATGAAATTGAGTTTTTGTTGGTTCACTTGAAGGCCCAGGCCTATGCCTCTATTCTACCGTCTACTACACCAGGCTCTTCTAGTACTCGATCTGTAAAAGTCTCATCTGCTAATCCTAGTATTTCTGCCTGAGCTGGTTTTGTTGCAGGTGATTGTTCTGCTGCTTCTCATGTGGTGATTATGCTTCTCAGCCAAATCTAAATGTTGTTTCCCAAATTGTTCCTAATGCAGTTGCTGCTGATCCTGCCGGTGCGCCTCACCTTCAGCCTGAGCTTTGCCATTTCTGGTGGACACTAAGGGGAAAAAGAAAATAAGTGTGAAGGAGAATAATGAAGTGGACTGCGAAACATAGGAGTCCTCGCAGATTTTGAAGTTTAACATTTTTGTTGGATGTTTTGTAATGTGGGATTTATGTTTTGTTATCCCTATTTTTTATTTGTTGGTCTATAACTATTTTAATCAACTACTTGGGCAGCTGAGACTGCAAAACAATGTTCGTGACTTGATGAAACTTCTAGCATCATTCCAGGGGGAGTTCCAGTAACTGTGCTTAACAGTTATGTTTATATATAATCTTTTGATATGTATTTTTAATCTGCGAGTTTATTCATACGTTGTACAAATTAGTGATTGTTGTCTTCTATAAATGCCAGGTGGGGATATTGTTAGTGCCATCATTTAGCACTAAGTTTGTTTTGGTGATTTATGTACGACAAAGTATTCGAGGATGTGTTCCTGATGTGATCATTGATTCCACTGTGCGAAAAAAGGAACATGTTGTGACTGTTCTCTCTGATGTTCCAGAAGCGTTCCTGAAATAATTTATTTATGGTAGTTTCCTTGTGGAAGAGATCATGCGCGGACAAGTTTGGGAAGCAAGGATCCATTCGTTTGACTGCCTTTTGGAGTAGATGCATTGCTGATTTAACCCTCAACTACATGGAAATCATCTATATCAACATAGAAAGAATCACAAACTCTCATTCACCTTCCAAGTAGATGAAGATTGAAGATCAAGTCAACGTGAAGTGTGAAAGCATAAGAAGGCCGATTTTTCACTTAATCGGTATGCATCTAATATTGATTCTTTGAGTTTAGTGTTTGAGAGTCGTTGGATTTGTGAGTTTTGTAATAGCTAGAAGTTGTTCCTTAAACTGTTCAACGTGGTAGTCTAGCATTAAGTGTTTTCTTGAGAGAAATACGTGAGGGGTTTTTAATCCGTTTTGTTCGTGATCTCGGGAGAGATTGCAAGTTGAAATCGTGCGTAGCTAGAGGGAGTCTAATGTCACGGTGAGAGGATCTCACAACTTTCGTACGCAAAAGAGTTTGTGTTGTAAGAAAGAGCGGCATAAGGAGGGATTCCTTGATGTATAAATTTCCTGAATAGTTTTCACGGAGGAGTAGTGAACGGATCTTCAAGTTTGAGCGAAGTCCCCCCAGATTAGGTTGATTAATCGAACTGGGTTATCAATCTTGTGCATACTTTACGGCTTTCTTTTATTCTGCTCTTGGTTCTGTTCCTGTAGTTTTTCAATAACATATATTTGCAGTAATCTAAAACACCTAATAAGTACACGGATTGTTAAATTACATGCCTCATTTAATGTATTCAAACATCCTCTTATCCCACTAATTATTGAGAGAAATACAACTATATAAATAAAAATGTGTGTATAATTTGATTGTTTTATTAATATGTATGCATTAATCTCTCCAAAATGACATTTATTGAGTCATAAAATGTTAAAAAAGAATCAGGCAAGCATGAATAATTAAAAGCAAAATAATAAAACGAACTAGATTGTGGGTTTACAAGTTTGCGGACCTTGTAACACAACTAAAAATAAGAGAGTAAATTTCGATTTTGATCCCACAGGACACACGTTAGTTCGCTTTTATTCTGATATTATTATTTTTGTATCCCAAATTGAATAAATTTTGATTTTGATCCGATTTTTTACTTTAAAATCTTGGAACCGAATTCAAAAATCATAAATCTATGAGACTAAAATTAGATAACTTTTTTGAAAAATGACCAAAAAAATTATATCGAGGTCAAAAACAGACTAACATATGTCCCGTATCAAAAGTCAAAACTAAAAATACAAATCCAACCATAATGTTACCAAAATAGGACATGTCAAGAGACATCCTCTGCAAACTGCTGATACTCTCTCTAGAGAGACGCTTGATACATATTCTTTACATTTTAAAGTTATCAGATAATTAATTTACATTGCATAGCGTGCTTAAAACTCTTGAATTATTTTCTCCATTCAAAACAAGAAGAAGAAAAAAATTTGAATTCCGTATAACTTTGTGAGTCACGTATACTAGAAGTTGCCCAAGCATTGTGGCTAGCCTTTTTCATATATTTCTTGTCACAAGTAATTATAACACGAATCAAAAAAATAATTAAGTGGGTTATCCTAGAAAGAAAATTATAACAAGATAAAATCGTTATCTCAATAATAACATTTTTTTTTCCTGAACACCCTAAGAAAGAATAAAAAAAATCTAATTTGGGGCATGAGGTCATAAAAAAAATTGCCAAATAAGTTTTAATTATTTCAGATGCGTAAACATCAATTCCAATTGCCTTAAAGCCCGAAACAGCAAGAGAGGCCACAGATTTGCCACGTTTGGGAACGAGGAAAGGTAGTTGTGAAAGGAGAATTATATATTTTCCATTTATTTATTTTGCAGTAATATATTTTTGGGAGTTGATAATCGAAACTAGTAGGCAGTTATTTTATTTTTACTTTTTTTGAATGGGAAATTAATAGACAGTTAAATGGTAGCTAGAATCATGTAGTTATATTTTGTTTCAACCATACTGAATATCTTGAAAGCGAAAGTCTTGAAATTCAGGTTTACCTTTGTAAAAATATATCGTCCCAGGACTTCTAGCATTAAAAGGCCAAAATAAGTCTTTTGTCTTATATAATGTTCAATTTTATATTTAATTTTACAAAAAATGTATTTTAGATTTTAATAGCAACAGTTCATACAACATTTTTTTTTTCATACGACCACATGACATGCACCAAATAATAAAAAAAAAAATCCAAACTACAAAAAGAAGGTATATTATTCGAAAAAAAAGAAGGTACATTATTCGTCCTAACAGTGACGTGGTAAGTCAAATCAGAATTTTCCCTGATACCATATCCCTTTGTTTATAAGCAAGTTGGAATATTTTATGTTATAAACAAAATCCGAAATAGAAAAAAAGAAAATAAAAGAAGAAAACTAATAGAGTTCCTTAATACCAAATGCAGAAGAAGAATTCAACTGGAATTTCTATGAAATATTTAAAAGAAAACTAATACACTACAGTGTACGTATTTCCTCCGATCCCTAATTAAATGTACCCCTAACATTAATTAAAGTGTCGGGGCCATATTCCATCCGGTAGTTTCAATCACTATATATATATATATATATCCGTACCTACAACTGTTTCACAAATCACATGTACCAGCAAGCAGTCCAGTACAAATATATATATACACACACACACCATCAGGCCATCAGCAACGATATATGATCCATACAAATATATCACTTTGAAATTTGACAAGATTTCAGGTGTAGAGTCATTAAGAGTTGAAATTAATAGATATATATTAGGTGGCAATTAATTAATTGGCATGGCAGAAGAGTTCCTGCAGCAAGGGGGAGTCTGTGGAGAAAGCTGGTGGAATTCGCCGCGAAATCTGTTGATGAGTTCGTCGCCATGTTCGTTAGGGTGGGCGAGTCATGATGAGCTGATAATGGAGATGAAAAGTGTACGGTCAAGCGGTGATGGAAACACCTCTCTACTTCCGGCCGCGCCCATCAACTCCGATCACTGGAGGAGGAATCAAGATTTGCTGTGAGTGGATGTAGATCGTATCATATACACATATATATGTTCGTTAATTGAACTTGTTTGCTTAATTTTCTACTTATTAATTAATTAATGTGTTGTTGCAGCTGGCGTGATAGCGGAGGATCAGGGGAGAATGATTCTAACTTCCTGCTGGATTCAAGCATGCTAATGAAGAATTTGAGTGAAGAGCAGCAGCAGCAGCAGCCAGCTGGATTTCCGATGAGTAGTAGCAGTTCAGCTTCATATGGATTGTTGCAAACTCTGTTCGACACAGATTCTCAATCTTTACTACATAATCAGTCGACGTCGATGAATACAAATGGATTCTTGCCTAAGCCCTCTTCCACTATTAATCGTTTGCCCCTCACTAATAACGCCCTCTTATGGAATTCCACGCCTTCCACCACAACATCTCCATCTCTCACCATTAATCACAACCTAATTCATCATATCCACAGCAGCGCTGCGAAGGTAATATATAATAATATTAATATATATATAGGCCTCATGATCTGATGCATGCTTTAATTAAAATTTAAAACTTATAAATTTTCTTTCATTTCATTTATAATAGTTATATTAATTTTAGTGACTTAATTAATTTGAGCAGAAGCAGCAGCAGCGTGAAGAAGGCAAGGACTTAGCCACAGTGGTGAAGAAAGCAAGTAATGAACCCGCATTCAAACGTCAAAGAATCGAAACTCCATCGCCATTGCCGACCTTTAAGGTGCGAGCGAAAAATGATTTCGGTCCTTTTATTCTTTTGCAAGTAATTAATTAAAAGAATAATCATCATATATCTGTGCAAAGGAGTGGATGATAGCTTTTAATAAGCCTTTTCTTCAACAGGTCCGAAAAGAAAAACTGGGGGACCGAGTAACTGCCCTACAGCAGTTGGTTTCACCTTTCGGAAAGGTAAAATTAAAGAAAGATATTACTATATATAATCTTCATCATTAATTATATATCACAAAATTTGCTACGTATATGAACTGATGAATATATACTGAGTCTGTGAATTACCCTTAATTATTCAGACTGATACCGCATCGGTTCTCCATGAAGCTATTGAGTACATCAAGTTTCTCCACGATCAAGTCAATGTATGTTGGCCTACTCTTGATCATAATATATAATTATATATGCATATCACTCTTTAAATATTTAATTAATTACGACACGGGTTAATTCTATATATTGTATATAAAGAGTTACGTTTTTATGTATGTTTCTGCGAATTTATTTCAGGCATTAAGCACGCCGTATTTGAAATATGGATCTCCTCCAGTGCAGCGTCAGAAGGTACGGCCCAAAAATAATTACTTCATTCCAATATATATAATTATCTTCGCTGAGCCTGTAAAATAATTGCAAAACATCATAGCTAGCTCTATTCAAATAAAGTTTTTTGTCATATTTTGGAAGGTTAGAACACGAATTTGGTATTAGTGCTAAAGAAAAAGGGAACACACACACACACACACACATATATATATAATAATAGTGGTGACTATATATCATTTGCTCAGGGAGACAAAGGCAAGGATGAAGAAGGGGTAACAAAGGACCTTAAAGGCCGAGGGCTGTGCCTTGTCCCTATATCCAGCACCTTCCCCGTTGCAGCAGAGACTACCACTGATTTCTGGACACCATCATTCGCCGGAAGCTTCAGTTAGAGATCGATGATGAATAACACACACACACACAACCCAAAAAAGAAAAAAAGAAAAGAAAAAAGAAAAAAAAAATATGTATAAGATCTGGATACGGCACAAATGAGAGCCGCGCTCCTATGTTATGCATGTATTTGGGAAAAGCAAGACGTACAAAGGCAAAACCAGAAAAGGAGAAAAAGGAAATGACTGTTCAGCCCATGCTGGGCCACGTCATGAAAAAAAAAAAGCCAGCATAGAACTAGTACTGTAGCATTCCCTAAAGTTGTAATAAAATACTTTGTATTGCAATTTATTAAGAGAAGGTTAAGGAACAGGAACAGATGCTAAATTTAGCTCTAGTCTACTTCATTAGTTTATTTAGGAGATAATTGATGTGCATTATCGGTTTGAGCTGAATTTAGCAGCTTCACTAACAGGTTTTGTTCCTGTTTCTTTATTTTATGTAGGGGCGGGCATCATCCACCAGCTAGCTCTTAGTTTATGCAAAAGTTGAAACAAGAGAATATATATAAAGACATTATCATTATATATATATTGACTTTGAGACAAGCAAGAGTTTATATTTAATTATATAAATTGCTTCTAATTATTAGTGGAGCCTGTAAAGGGATTTAAATGGCATCCCAACACACGCCTTTAGGATTTCCTACATCATTGAGATGATGGGGCTAGCTGTGTCTTATTAATTACTATACATATAACTCCACACACACACACATAAGATCAAATCTTCATATATATATATATATACACGTATTATACTCGTGTAAATATATAAATATATAAGTTGTTTTTTACATATTTTTTAAGACTGGTTAACCATGTGTATTATAGCTAATTAATAAGAACAAAAGGTTGACATGTGGCAAAAAAACTAGTTCTGCATTGACAGATACCATTAATTTCAAGATTAGAGAAGTCCTATACTGGAGCAACTCTATCTAGCTAGTCTAGTTGAAGGCTCCTATGGATAACATTTTATTTCATATTGATCATTTGATGCAATTTTACTGCATCTTATAAGCCAGCAAATCAATTTCTCTAGCTGTTGAAGAACTATATATTGACACACCGCGTGCTCTATATATCAGTACTGCTCTTCCATTTATAGTATATATGTAAATATCTGCAGAGCGTGTATATATGAATTTCAGTCTTTCAGCCAAATTAAAGAAGGCTTCAATGACAAAAAAAAAAAAAAAAAAAAAAGAATGATGAAATCATCTATATATCCAATGATAAAAACAAGAACGAAAATGTCCCAGTCATATTATATCCGTCTTTGGTTACTTTTTATCCGAATAGAACATTTCCCGATCTACGCCATCTGTTTCATTCTATTTTTGTTGTTTTTTGGTGGTATCTAGCTCTCAATAGCTTTCATGAGAAAGGACTTTTGCTTAATCTTTTTGACAAAATTAAACTGCAATATAATCATATATGCTGATTCTAATCTAGTGGAGGATCGATCTTCATTCTTAAAAGTACAGTTTTAGTACTTTGTCCAACAAAGAACATTGATATGTTTTGCATAACCTTTTAGACTGCATGTAATCAGAAATTAAATTATCATAGATTCGCCTAATCAAAATGTAGAAGAACATGATGCTGGATGCTTCTTGAAGTAGTATACATATGGTAAAATGTAAATTCTGAGAATCGCCTTCACATGAAAAAAGTTGATCTAGCTACCTTTAAAGCAACTTCAAGCAAGAAAAATAAAAATAAAAAAGAACAACGACAAAGAAACAAAATTCATGGTAAATCTGATCAGGTACTCTAGAATTTTACAAATACAACCATTTAAGATTACAAAATTAATTCTCAAATACGAAGAATCATTTCTCTATTCTTTTTTTTTTTGTGAATGAGACTTTGCTTAGAAACTATCCATCTAAAAGTTAAAAAAAAAAAAAAAACTTCTGACAGAGCCAAACTTTTCTTGATGGTATCTCTGGCATGTGCTTGTAGTCCTTTTTTATTATCGACTTAAATTTGATGGATTGACGGGCACCATACCATACCAAGAAGCATCACAGATAAGCTTACGTTTCTGCTAAAAAGAATTGAATTCTCAATCTAATTGGGAGATTTTGGCTCGAATCAGGGCATGTTTTACTTTAAGATGCAGGAGAATAGAAAAGCAAATTAAAGAATAATAAAAAGTAGAAGCATCGAGGAGTCATTGTGAAGCAGAAAAAGAAAAAAAAAAAAAAAAGGCATGCATGACTTTCTGTACCTGCTTTCTTACTTTGGTACTTGCATGCTTGATTAATTCTTCAGCTGTTTTGGCTAATCATGGCACACTCTTTATTCGACTTCTTTGTGAAGTTTGCAGAGTATCAACATGTATAGTTTTCAAACTTTATAGCAACTTTTTCTTGGACTAATCTACATCCATGTTAGTTGTAACCGTGTCCAAGCCTCAGAGCTCACAAAAATAAAATAAAAATTGATCCATGAACATTGAGTGTCCGAGAAGAGCCGGTCTAACATATACCATGCCCAAAGGCAGTGAGTTCTTTTAATCATATATAAAAACTACTGTTAGTAAATATAAATTTCAATATAGGCAGGCGGATGTAATTTCTTTGTAGTTTTATATAGGTATGCTACTTCATATGGGCAGGTTTTGGCTCCCTGAACTTGTTCAGAGCCAGTTTCTTCCATAATTACTTTGTTTAGGGTTTTGCATGATATCTACATAAATCCAAAACCAAATGTCTGATTAATGTGGTAGTATTACGACTGGGATACTCGATCAATGGTGAACAGTAGTTCTTCACATTTCAAAGAAACAAAAAGACACTGCTACTTGCTCTGTGTTTCAAACATAATTTATTAATTAATCCAAGAAGACGATAAGGGTAACGAAACAATTCATTGGTGCAACCAATGAAGTATACAGCAAAAACTCAAATGTGTTTCTGACTAAACATGATAGCCAATGAAGTATAGTGTAAGAATCAATGTATTTCCACGGCATTGATTTGATGAACATGTAGACATACCATAAACTGAAAGCAGGAACAGAATGAAAAACAAGTCTTGTGTAGGATGCATTTGATGAGATAAGGAAATCAAGCAGTTGCTTTGAGCTTCTTTGTGATGCTGGCAATGTACTTCCCTTGGTGGAAAGCTTGTCCTAGCTCAATCTCCGAGGGCTGTCTGGAGCCATCCCCAGCAAAGGTGCCAGAACCATAGGGGCTACCGCCCTTAATATTCTCCATCTCAAACATACCAGCTCCAAATGTGTAACCGATGGGGACATAAATCATACCATGATGAGTGAGCTGAGTAATGGCTGTCAAGCTGCATAATAATGCAAAATAAATAAGCCATTTGACAAACATTTTGAGTGTGAAAAGGATTTGATCTCTGGATTAGTCAAGAAATTACGCTGTAGTTTCTTGTCCACCTCCTTGACTTCCGGTGCTGTAAAAGAGGCCTGCAGGTTTCCCTGCTAATGCCTGAGTCCTCCACAAACCTCCAGTTGCATCGAAGAACGCCTTGAATTGAGCAGCCATCATCCCAAATCTAGTTGGGAAACCAAATACGATGCCATCAGCTTCAGGCAGTTCATCTGGGGTGATTACTGCTACATCACTCTTTGGTGGGGCGCCCATCTTTCCAAGAATATCGCCCGAAAGAGTTTCTGGGACCTGTTCAATAATGCATCAAATGTTTAACATCTTCATATAATTAATAATGCCAGTTAGATAAGTAGTAATGAATGAGGTGCAATAGGCCATCTAATTCGTTTCTGAACAATGGATTTCTTGATACACAAATCACAAATGCTTCTATTGAAGTAAACAGATTGAGCATTGAGGGCAACTGCTACCACAAACCTGCCACAGTTTAGCCTCGACTCCTTCAACAGATTCTGCTCCTTTCTTGATCTCTTCGGCAAGTTTCTCAACATGGCCGTATGTGGAATAGTAACTGTAAAATAAATTGAATTTTCTTGGTTAGTTATCACGCAGGATATGGAAATTTTTAGTTTTTAAACTCATCCAATTCAAATTGAGATTCTTTCCACCGGAAAAAGTCAACGAAATAACAAAATAGAAAGAACTTGTTGGGATATCATTATCTTATTAATAAGTGAGTGCAACCAGAATATGAGCACATGCAGTAGCTCAAACTAACATGGTGTGCTGAAAATAGCAGATCAACTCACCTAATTCCGTTTCTAACTTGACAGCAGAATGCATTGTAGAAAGATTTCAAATCTTGATTTAATTATACTATACTCATATATTTGAATCTAGGATAAAGTTAACAGGTTTACAAAACAGAGGACATCGAAAATTAAAAAACCTTTAGATATATAATTAACCAGAACTATATATGCACTGTGTAACATCAAAATCCACAGAAAATGCATCAAATAGTTAATTAGTATATGCAGAAGAAACAGACAATGAGAATTGGAGATGCAGAGATACATACACTATGTAGACCTTGACCGCCATTGAAATAAAGGGGAGATGTGTTTTTTGCTAATGAATAAGAGGGTGGAGTGATACGAGAGGAAAGGCCACTATATATAATTCTGTACATATATAATAACTGTAATGAAGGAGAAGCCGTTGACTAAACTAACCCTGTCGTGTTGTTCGCGCTTTAATTGCCTACACTCTGGAAACCTAATTTAATAATATGTCTTTTGTGGAATTTGATTTTCTCAATTGACAAATTCTCACGATACTCTGGATATTGATGTCACGCTTATCGTCATGATTACTGCAATTATTAGATAGTATGTAGTAGATTAATTTTAGTTAGTTGAAAATTGAAATGTTGAATAATCTGGAATTTTCTGTTCTACTTATGACAGCGGGAAGCTTTCTCCGTTGCAAGTTAGAAAAAGTGGTTGTTCAAAATTTATGAGCCGCCCTATATTGCGGTATAAGTATAAGCAATAGCATTCACCCGAAAATAGGAATATGAAAAGTAATAGAGTTTCATTATGATATTCTTAATTTTCAAGATTCCTTGCATCATTTGTAGATTTAATTAATTGCCTTATTTTAATATGATATAAATATATACTCCACCACCCTCTTATCATTTGAATTCTTGATTGTATGAACTCAGTTTTGCTGAAAATTGGACTTTGGACAATGTGTTTTTTAAGGTTCAATATTCGTGGGCTTCAAATAAGATTACTTCCAAGCTTTACTATATATAGTCTCTGTTCCTCACCCCTAAATAATTGTTTCTCAAACAACGTATTTACTTCATGAATCTATATATATATATATATATATATATATATATATATATATATATATATATATATATATAATAACACACTCATGGAACATCTTTTTTTCCCGCCCATTTAACATCACTTAATTACATCCAATCTAACATTGATAAATTAGTCAATAAATCAATTTATATTAATTGTGTTAATAGTCTATCAACATTAATGAATCATAATTAATACGCCAATTAGCCATCATTTTGGTAGAGTTAATTACATTTTATGGAGGTAATTTATATAGTATATTTTAAATCTATAATAATAATAATAATAATAATAATCAATATATCTACATATCTATATATATATGTGTGTGTGTGTATATATATATATATATATATTATAACACACAACTCTTTTCCCTCCCATTTATATGGGTATTTTTTGTCAATTTCTAATACTATAGTTTAAGATAATATTTAATAAAATTAATGCTATAACATCTATTTTCCATAGTTTTTTTTACGTGAGTTAATGATAATTTATTACTACAGTTTTAATGAATTAATCCATAAAACATGTCATTTTCAATGGATTGTTTATGCCTATAAATACTTGGGGTTCTATAATTAAATCTTAAATCCAAGTTTAGTATTGTTGATTGTTTATCCATTTTTCATCCATTAATATTTTTATCCATTTTTTATTATTGGGATGGTTGTGGGACTTAATTTTGCTGATATAATGGTGGGTTAATTACTTTTAAAGTTCATATTAAATTTGTAACTAAATTCAAAATTCATGATTTTTAAAGCAATTAACCATATAATGATATATACGTGTAAATTTGTCATATACCTATTTTTCTTTATGATGAACTACAGTTTAATGTTTTTTTTTTTAAATTGTCATTATTGAACAATTATTTTATAATTATTTAGAAATATTCATATTAAATTATTAATATTGATCCAATTATATTTTGATTTAACACTAAAATGCAAAATTATTAGCTGGACATCTATATATTATTTCTATTGATATCAATCCAATAAAATCCACAAACCTATTGATTGCTCAATTATGCATTGTTTTTTTTATATATGAATTAGTTTGTGTTATTGAAGTATTATCAAATAGATGATGAAATTAATATTGTAAAGTCAAGCTTAAATGAATACATATTTGTTAATAGTTTTTTTTTAAATAACTAATTTCTAATACAATTTCACATGAAGCTAGAGGTTTTAAATGTAATGAGAAATTTGGATAAATATGTTGTAGTTATTATTCTTGCACAATATGGATATGAATTCAATGAAATTACCCCTATTTATTTTAATATTTATTACTCTCTTCGTTTTTATATAAATGTCATTTTGGATGAATGCACACAAATTAATAAATTAATTAAATTATTTAATATACCCTTGTGTGAATACATTAAATGAGTCAAATATTTTTTTTTAAAATTCATTAAATGAGGGAAAAATGTGTGAAAAATGTGATTTTTTTGTCTCGAATTTGTAGAATAACACCTTTTTGAAATAAAATTAAAATGTTAGAATGACACTTATTCAGAAATGGAGGGAGTAGTTTTTAAAATTAAGAGCAATCGTCTTTTTTCGTTTGTTCTATTTATATTGTTATTTTGAGTTTAAAATTATATTAGTTTTTTTTTAATTAGATATGTTTATTTTTTGTATTTATTTATTTTTAATTTAAATATATATCAATTTATTATTATATACATTTAAATAATATTTCATTAATTAAATATACATAAATATACAAAAAAATCAATTAAATATATTGAAATTTTTAAAAATATAAATATATTTGAGTTTGCAATTTGAAATATATTTTAAATAATTAAATAAATCTTTTTTCAATAAATTATTCCACAATGAAGAAACGATAAATATTATTTTGAATGAACAAACTATAAATTTAAGAAAATAAAGAGATTAATGTTTTTTTTATTTTATTATTTCATTTTTTATCCCCTTTAATAGATAATGTTTATGCTCTTCAACTACATAGTATATTATAATTATTTTATAATTATAACTACAAGCAAAATAAAAAAATAACTATATAAATTTTATCCGTGCATCGCACGGGAGTCATTCTAGTTAAGCTTTAAACCCCACTTTCAGGCGCAATTTCATTAATCTCCATTTTCACAATATATAATAAATTAAAAGAAGCACGGTATAATTTTGAGATAATAGAGAAAACTGGTAATGAAAATATGACAAAATTGGTTGTTTTCGACTTAACGTCTTAATCCGACTATTAGTATAAACTGTTCAAGACCGTCAAAATTGGTTGTTACCAGTTGAAGGGAAGTTTCATGCTAAATCACTTTACATGCATGTCCTGACCTAGTAGTGAAGTGAGATTGCTTGGAGGTCAAAAGTCACAGGTTCGAATCTCCTTAATACCACAAGTCGGGTGTGTGAGTAAAAAAAAAATCACTTTAAATGCATGTACACGTATCATAACCAATGGACACGTGTTTTTTCACCTTTCAAATTTTTGAACTTGAGACTTTTGATCTGAAATTATTCTAATCCGTGATTAGATCATATCATTGTATCAATACACCTGTATAAAATATTTATTTATTTCATTTGCAAGGACTTAGAAATGGATTATCCTTTAACAATATGGAAGATAATGGTGAGGTGGGTGGTGAGATGTTCAATATCTTAATATATTGAGAAAACTCTCAATTAGGATCATGAAATGTATGACAAGGCTCGAATAGAATCATATTTTAATTTTTAATCCATTTTGGACCCTTGAATTTCTAAAAATAGTTCAATTAGGACCCTTTATTAATCCTCTAAATCATTATAATCCATTACCGCACTTTCACCATTTAATTACTCTGCCCATGATTGTCGAAAAATCAAATTTACTCATAAGTCCACTTTCCAAAATTCTATTTATCGGCCTTCAAATTCTATCAACCATTCATAAGATTCAACATTGAAATAATGTCGAAATCTCAACTCAAAGTTCATTAAAATTCACACCCATTGAGAGAACTTTTTAAAGATATTCATAATACTCAGTATCATAGTCGGAGATGGTTGAAAATTACTAGAAAGTCACAAGTTGAATTTTAACGAACTTTGAGTCGAGATTTCAATGTCAATTCAATATATCTTAAAATTAGTTAAATGAGTTTCGAAGCCCAAGAAATTAGCTTTCCGCGGAATAATTAAGTCGTGAAGTTGAATCACCGAACTAAAATAATTTGGAAAGGTAGCGGAATGATTTTTGAATTTTCAAAAATAATTTAATTTACCTTTGTAGTTGCTTCACGAAATTTAATTGAGCCTAAACCATTATAACACAATTTTTTACTTTTTTTTTAGTTTTGTATATAGGATTGGGACTATTAGTATATACTCCCTCCGTCCCATAATTGTAGTCCCTTTCCATTTTCACTCAGATTAAGAAATCACATTTAATATGTATTGGAAATGCACAATTTACAACAATTATCCTAAATTACCCCTATTTCTACTCTATTAATTTCATTCACACTATATTAAATAGGGTTATATTTGTAAAATAATGTTTTAATACAATCCCAATTTAGAATAGGACTATAATTCTGGGACATCCCAAAAAGGAATAATGGACTATAATTATGGGACGGAGGGAGTATATGCTAAAGTTCTGAACTAGGGGTATGCAAATGGTTGGTTCAGTGCAAAACCGAGCCCAACTAACAAAATCAAATAATTTTTTTTAAAAAAAAATTCAATCCAAACCAACCAAAATAATACATATAACTGAACCAAACCAAATCATAATTATTTGGTTAGTTTGGTTTGATTTTCGGTTTAACTGATTTTCTAAAGATTATTTTTGTTTTTCCAAAATAATTATATCTAAAAAAAATAACATGCACTCAATAGATAACAAACGATATATTAAATAAGTAAATGTTTTAAAAATTATAAAACTAGAAAATTGAAATTAAATATTAGAATTATAAATATAATATATTTATATTTTGATTGGTTCGATTATTATAACCAAAATATTTTTTACTTAAACCGAAACCGAACCAAATTATATTTTGGTTTTAATTTTCAAAACCAAACAAATTTTTTTTTAAAAAAAAGGTAACCAAACCAAATAGCCAAGTTTGATTTGATTTTTTTTATTTTGATTCGATTTTTTGAACACCCCTATTCTGAACTTACATAATACCTGAACTCCTCATCTCGAAATTTAAAATGGCCGGCATCCAAATTTCGTTAATTTCTTTTCTAAAAAAAGATTTGGTTTGTAAAAAAAAAACAGGATGATACATTATTTTATAAGTTTAATTGTAAATTTTGAAATCTACAACACCCACGAGTTTTCCAAATTTGTCGATCAATAACCAAATCAGAAATCTGTACAAAAACGAGATGACATTTATAATTATACATGGGTAGGGGTTAATGTGGATTAACTTAATGGGTTGGTTATAGATCGAATGAGTGTCAACTAAAAAAGATAAGATGGAATTACCAAAAATTAAACGATTGAGAATTTTATTCTATTTTTAGAAGAAAAATGTTTAAGTTAAATTGGTTCCACCTTTTGCAAATTAATAAAGGTTTAGATTAAATTGCAAAATGTGGACCCGATGTGCAATTTTGCTGTTAATTCTTCTTGATAAGCATTTTTTCTCCCTAAATTCATGCTTTCTAGGTCATGAGTTTGAATACTTTATACTCTCAATTTTTTGAAAAAATCTAATTTTCAAGCTTAAATCCACAAATACCAATTATAACAATTTATAAAAATATAAATTGTGTGTTTCTTTTTTTTTTTTTTTGAGTTGAGAAGGGGTCTTGAATTTGAGATTTCTCTTTTTACAAAGGGGGTCTCTCCATCACTTAGATATTTATGAGGGCACAAAAAAAATCATCAGTTGTGGAAACAATGAAATTCAGATACCCAATTCATTAAGTTAATGAAATCATCGAAAATACTTTCTCTGTTAATAAAGTTACTAATAATCCTTGAGCGCAAAATTTTATTTTTCCCAATAAATCTGACAAAAAAAAGTACCTATATATACAATTTATAAAAAGAGACTTAATTTGTTTGAATAAATGCTTCATCTTCCGAACTTCCCAAATAAAATTTTATTTAAGGATTAATGTCATGTATTTTACTTTCTCTCTTTTTTCATCTAAGTCAAATTTTGATTTATAAAATGCATGCAATTTTATTGGATAAATAAATGTTCAGCTTTCAAACTTATCCCAAAGAAAGAAATTTGAATTGAATGGTTTTGCATACATAATAATGATGTTTACTTATCGTCATCTCTTGTTTTCCCCCCTTTTTTCCCGTAATTTAAGTTGACTTGAACGTGAGGCCATAAACAACAATAAGAGAAAGGGAGCGGTAATATAGTAGAAAAAGAAGAAAGAAATGTGTACGTGAGCATTATTGTAATTTTTTTTTGGTAACTAGAAGAAATCATAAGACTACCAATATCACACCCATTTAACCCAATATTTAAATAAAATATTAATTTTTCTCTCCTCCATATTTATAACTTCTAGTCTTTCAAAATTTATTCTCCATCAGTGACACTTATCCAACCCGACCTTAAAATGAAATATTAATTTACATTTTTTCTAACCTACATAAAATATTTATCATTTTATTTTTTTAAGAACATATTATTAATAATAATTTTTTTACTGTATATATTTAAAAAATATAATAAAATATTAATTTCTCTTTCTTCCAATATATATAAAATATTTATCATTTTATTTTTTAATAACATATTATTAATAATAATTTTTTACTGTATTTAAACAATCTTAATTAATTTATTAGATATATTTTTGGAATTCATAATTACAAAAAAAAAGAAACTTATAAAATTATAAATTCATAATTTACTTGACAACAAAATGAAAATTACAAGAGTTTAAACAAAATAAAATAAATAGACTACAATGAGAACACGAAAAATTTTAAATTACGAGTACATAAAATATAAATTACATATTTAACTAATACCGAATTTGTAAAAACATATCAATATTAGGCTCTATTTATAGATAAAAAAAACTATGAATTTTGGTGTATTTTTTATAAAAAAAAAATTAGATAATTATATAAAATATTTATATTTTAAATTAATATATATATGTGTGTGTGTGTGTGTGTGTGATTCCCAATCAGAGGGTGCCACATGTGCAGCAATTGAGTCACACCATTGAGGCGGCTAGCCGACTCAAGTCACCAATTTTGGTGATTTTTCCTTTTCTTTTTTTTTTCCCCCAAATCTTGATGTCACTAATGGGAGTAGTCAAGGGCCTGTTTAGTTGGCTGAAAAGTAATGTTATTTGGGAATATAATTTCTAGGAACGTGATTCTTAGGAAAATGAATTTTATCAAATTCTTTATACTGTGTTTGAAACATAACAAATAGATTGTCAAAATTTTCATTTTAGTATTTGATTTAAATTAAATAAGTAAAAAAAAGAAATACCTAAAATATATGTTACTAATACTTGTTATATGAAATTCACAAAAATGAACACTTATAAATTATATATATGTATATGGAACATGAAATGTGATTCATGTGAACGGATGATTTTATCAATATATAGTTCATGAGGTGGACTTGCGTGCAACAATAGTTATTTTCACCTATTTCAGGCGGCCACGTGGCCCCACGCGGGCGTGCCACGTGGCACATGGTACTTTTTATTGTAGTTGGAATGATAATAGTATTAATATAAGGTTGATACCTGATTGGGTCCAAATTTACTATTTATATTTTCCGGTTTATGCTCACTAGACAACTACTTAGGACCACACCCGCAATTGGACGGGGTCAATTGTAGTCGCAATAAGCTTAACCCGAGTCGATCTCTCAAGGAAGACTTTATGTGAAAGAATTATCTAAAGACTACACATGCTTTTAACAAAACAACTAAAATAAAATCTAAACATTCTAACAGGGGGGTTTTGGTGGTGATTATGCTAGGAATTTGAAATAGACAATAATGCAAGACCGTTAAATGCAAAAATACAAATTAAATTGAGATTAGAGGAAATAAGCTTGATTAGGGTATTAGGGTGTAGATTCTCTCAATGGTTTTATCACTATGCTTAAGTCAAGTCGATAATGCTATTCTCACAAATATGATAGACCCTTCCAATTGGTTCAACATCAATTCCTGTCACCGTCTATCCGTTAAACCTCTCTTATCTATATCATACAAGCGAGATTAACATATTAGGCTTAGGAACCCCATGCACCTAACGTCGAAGGAACCAATTTCCGGATTTAGATTCACAATCAAGACTCCTCTAAATCCTATCAATGTTCAAGTAGTGATCAAGTACCTAAACATGAAAAAGCACGATTCCAACAACAACAATCAACAAGAACGAGCATAGATCAAAACCACATCGATCCTATACCCCCTAATAGAGAGATTAGCCACTAAACATGCTCAAAATAATACCAATACCATAGAAGGAAGTCATCTCATAAATCAAATGTAAATAACTCAAACTTCTACAATATTAAGTATTCTTAAAGAGTTTTGGGACAAATCCCCTCAAACATCCAAGAAATAGAAAGAAAATAAAAGGGAAACCTCATCCGAGCTTAGCTTCCGCGGATGGCTCGTCGTCGGGACCTTCTCGTCTTCTCTTTTCCTAGCTTGGCTTGGTTCCCTTCTTCTTCTTTTCCTCCTCTTCTCTCTTGTGAAGGTGATGGTGGTGAAAATGGTGAAGGAGAATGTGTAGAGATTTAGTGTGTGAAGTGTGTGTGAAAAGAGAGAGAGAATGGAGAGAATGGTGTGTGGTGAGAATAAAGTGAATGGAATCAATGGTATGAGAGTTGATTTATGTTGATCCCCCAAAATCTATTAGATATGAGAGAGAGAGAGAGAGAGAGAGAGAGAGAAACCAAAGAGAGAGAAAAGGTGATAGGAGAGGCATTAATTGTGAGAGATTTGGGAGGAGGATTTTGTGGAGAAAAAGTCCACAAAGTGGGCTTAGGGGAATTAATCCCTACCCCCTATGGTTTAGCTTAGGGTGGCTCAAGGATTTCTTGTTTCCAAAATGAGGAGGGAAGAAGAGTACTTGTTGCCAAGTGAAGGAGAGGCGAGACACAAGTGTAGATTGACGATGATCGGGTGAAACAGGGCAGAGCGCGCGCCCGTGGGGCACCACACGCCCGCGGAGGGCATGGCATGCGCGCGCCCGCGGGGTGTCTCCGCCGAGAGCACCCTCACGCGGGCGCGGACCTTGCGTGGTCGCGGGGGCTTCCTGCCTTCATGGTGCGCGGCCGCGGGGGCCTTTGGTTCGGTCCTCCGGGCTCATCCCTTCCGGTCCGGGTTCATCCCTTCCGGTCCGGGTCCATCTCTACCGGCCTATCTTCGCTCCATGCCACCTTATTACCTAACAATCAAAATATTGCGCACAAAAGCTCAAGTTTTCCAAAACTTGGCTTATTCCACCATAAGAGCAGTAGAGAATAAAATCACACAAAACCTATAGATAAACTTAGAACAAAATACTAGAAAATACAATTGAAACATGCAAAACTATGCAACAAAACACTACAAATAAACACCAAACAATACCTTTCTTTATCGTACTTGATACTTTTCTGCTTACCATATGATACTTTTTATTTTACCGAACTCGTGTTTTGCTTCCTTTGCAAATTCTTGGAATGATGATTGTTTTAGATTAATCTCAACACATACAATATAAAAACTGAAAAAAAAAAATCAGAATTTGAACTAAATAAACTTATATAAAATAACTAGCAGACCCCTTACTTTTTAATGCTACAGATGGTACTTTTCGAATGTTTTGTGATGCTTTTTAATAGGAAGGTTGGTACTCACTTTGGACAGTTTTTTTTATGGGTTGACCCGCGTTGACCGGGTCAAAAGCGGGTTTGACTGACCCGTCTCATATAGTATTATTTGTATCATAATGCATGCAAGTATTTGCCATAGTTCATAGTTTGATTGATCAGGTCGTTTTCTTTTTTAGTAATTTTTTTAAGCCTAGAGGAGGAAAAATTGATAATCGTCTCTTACTTTTGTGAGGATGAGGAATAAATTAAAAATGAAAATAAATTATATTTATTTAACATTTTGTAATTTTATATGTGATAACTTCACTATTATTATTATTATTATTATTATTATTATTATTATTATTATTATTATTATTATTATTATTATTATGAGTTGTAAATGTTTTTTTTCCTCTTTTCCATAATATTTTTATTATAATTAGACAAAAATCTGTATGAGATGGTCTAATGGGTCTCTTACGTTAGACGAGTCAAATATAACCCGACCCGCCCCACAAAACCCACCTACCCGCGTCTAAGCCCACTCTTTTTTTTTCTTTCATTTTTTTTGGCTCGGCAACCTGCTGAGCCCATTTCCCATTCCCTTTCTTTATCTTTATTTCTCTTTTTTTTTTCTTTCATCTTTTGTAACACCCTAAATTCTATAATTTAAAATGTTACTCTTTCTATTCTTTAAAGCGGAAAGTTACTAACAAAAATAGCAGTTCGAATAATTTTTTTTTAATATTAACCTTGCTAAAAATTCTAAGAAGAAAATAGAACCATATATTTCAGAAATATATGTACTTAGATCAAAATACCTGCATTTCATAACCACCAAGTTCATTTCAAAAAGGAACTCACAAGTTCTAAAATATAAAATTCACACTCCTAATATTAAAAAAAAAACCATATTAGCAAACCACTAGCTTAGGTTAGTTCAAAAACACTAACAACACGCATAATATCAAGTTCAAAATAGTAAATTCTAAACAAAAAGCCCAAGAATTTCAGGTCAAGTAATCAAAATGTCTTGGGCATGCCCACCCTATTTCATTCACGCGGATCCAAGCTCACTGACCTGAAAATATTTAAAAATGTGGGGTGAGCACTCTTAAAACGTACTCAGTGGTGGGGAATCATGAGCATTCCTTTCTATTTGTCCAACTGAATTTAAATCGCAGGAATAATGGATTTAGGGTACTCTTCTTCTGATTCTAGAATACATATTGAACTATGCATATGACATATTCTGGTGCGTATAAAACGTTATTCTGATCTGATGCATATAAAACGCTATTCTGATCTGATGTGTATAAAACGCTATCCACATTCCATCCACGACAATTCAAGTTGGATTAAAAACATTTCTGACTCAAAGAACATATAACATATACTTTTATTTTGAAGATAATAATTTCACCCACCTGAGAATAATGAGCACGTAATAATTGAGCAGAGAATCACAAAGTTGATGAGAGTCCTAATTGCGCCGCACCTAGAATCAAAATAATCTTAATAAATTATTTAAGCCAATTCTAATTTGAATAATTCCAAAACTCAGAAATTATAAGCCTAAATGATTAATTTATGAATTTTTAGATTTAAGAGAATATTCAGTAAAACTTTTCGGAATAAATCCACATTTAATTAAGTTATGAGCTATGTAACTACTTCCAAAATCAAAAGCATGCTAATATGTAATTTCTATAAATTAGAGGCCCTTTAATATATTTTAATTATTTTGTAAAAAGGCCCTTCCCTTATTTTCCTAAAGTCACGACACCAACCAAAATGGGAAATTAAGATCCCCAAATTCAATTTCTGAAATCAACTCTACTCTCAATTCTCTCACTACATCTTCTTCAATTTCTTTCTTCTCAAACTCACAAAGAACACAAAACCAAGTTCTCCCAGGTTGAAGAGACAAATACCTCCTCCTCCTCCTCCTCCTCCTCCTCTCTCTCTCCTACCCAACTCTGACGAACAAGCATCGTTGTCCAATCAACGACGATGATCTTATGCAGACCAAGTTCCGGCGACCACATAGACCCACAAATCTAGATCACCCTGACTCCAAGACATGGCAGTCCCGATACCCGACCCAGTCTTGACTTCTTCATCTCTTTCTCCTATTTTGTTTATCTATTGATTTATCTAACATTCCTATTTTGATTTAATTTCTGAACTTTCTGTTTCTATTTAGCTATTGAAACAATTTATATAAAAATTATGTAATTTATTGCTCAAAATGTGAGTTAGAAATTCTGAAAATAGATAATTAGATAAGTTTTGGTTTTATGATGTGCAGAGCCATGATTAAATGGTTTTAATTGTTAAAATTAGTGAAATATGTTGAGGTTTAGTGCAGAATACAAAAGTTCTCATGAAAATCTTACTGAGAAAGATGAATTCGAAGCACCACTAAGGGATGAAAATAAATTGGGCAGTTTTGAAATCAAATTGTATATGCAAAATTTGAACTTCTTTTACTTGGGCAAATAAGTTTGGAGTTGAAGTTTTCATGAAATATCCTAGGATAACAGTAATATGATTCTATATGAATAATAATAATTGAATTCTAAGAAAATGATGAGTCATCCCTTACAACTGCAATTTGTAGACACCTATCCCAATTTGATTTATTAGTCATCACCAAAAGTTGTATCCTAAAGACACGCATGAGAGAGAGAGTTAATGGTTAATAGATTTTTAACAAACACATATAATATTTATATATATGATATTTTAATATCCCTTAGTTTATATTTTAGATGTTGTAGCCTATAAGTGTGTGTATTTATTTTATATATATATATATATATATATATATATATTCACCTATACGGTCATATATATAAATTATTAACTAACTAAAATAATTTATGCACTCACTACTTTAAATTCCAATTAAACAAACAAACCACGCCTACCTATTATTTGTTGATATGGAACATTAATGTATACGCGTACAATTAATGGGAAAAGAAGGAGAAAATCATCATTGTCCTATCATTTTTTTTATATATAATTCCTAGTCTCTTTAATGATCCAAACTCATCAAAAATATAAATAAATCTTATCTAAATAGGCAAGACCAAAAGTATTTTTAAAGTTTGAAATTAAACTTCTAAAATTCAACTATTAATTTTAAATATTTCTAGTACTAGGGGCGTAATTTTGGATTTAATCAAGTCCGAGCAATTCTATCGAATATTACCAAGTAAATTAAAACTCGAATTTAAAGTAATTAAATAATTTAAATCACGTAGAAGTGGGTTGTTACATCTTTTTTGGCCCAACAACCTGCTGAGCCCATTTCTCATTCCCTTTCTTTTTCTTTATTTCCTTTTTTTCTTTCTCTTGTTTCTTTTTTGTTTTTCATTTTATTTTTATTATTATTATTTTTTGCGGCTGGGTAGCAATTTTTTTCCTTTTTCTTCTTCCTCTCTTCTTCTTTTCGTTAGTTTTAACTTTCCTTTTATTTCTTTTCTCTTTTAATAGTTATTGTATATCAAGCGCAATATACATGTTTAAATTAATTTTATTTAAAAAATAAATTAATTCAATTCAATTTTAGGGTTCACTAATTTCAATTTAAGGTATAGATTTATTTCAAAAAAAATATATATATTTTTCTGGTGGTTGACTAATTATTGAGCCATAAAAAAAAATATCATTAGTTATAAGGTAAAGTATCATTATCTATAATATAAAGTATCAGTAGCTCTGAGGTTAATTAAACATTAATCATCAAACCAATACAACAAGTATCAGTAACATTAGCTATGAAATGAAGTATCATTAAATGTGAAGTTAAGCATCATTAGATATAAATTTGATAAAATATCATTAACTATTAAGTGAAGTATCACTCGATATATATATCTGGTGAAGTATCATTAACTGTGTGTGAAGTATCATTAATTAGGGATGAAGTATCACTAATTGCAGAAGAAAGTATCACTAATTGCAGAAGAAAGTATCACTAATTGAAGAAAAATATCACTAATTGCAGAAGAAAGTATCACTAATTAGAAAGAAAAGTATCACTAATTGCAGAAGAAATTATCACTAATTAGAAATAAAAGTATCACTAATTGCAGAAGAAAATATCACTAATTAAAGAAAAGTATCACTAATTGCAGAAGAAATTATCACTAATTAGAAAGAAAAGTATCACTAATTGCAGAAGAAAATATCACTAATTAAAGAAAAGTATCACTAATTGCAGAAGAAAGTATTACTAATTAGAAAGAAAAGTATCAGTTCAAACATATTGCAATTCAAAAATTGAATTAATAGCTACATAAAATAAAATGTTGCAATTCAAAAATTGAACATGATAGTGAGTAGTAACTACTCATTATATTAGTGATGCTTCATTTTTTATTACGAGTGATACTTACTTCATAATTAATGATACTTCACTGTTGTTAATTTAATAATTAATGCTTAATCATCGGTAATTTTCATTTTAATGAAAATATAACTTTTATATGGTGAAGTATCATTAACTGTGACGTGAAGTATCATTAATTCTGGATGAAGTATCATTAACAAAATCATTATAAAAAAACACTAAAAAAAGAAGAAGGAAAACTGCCAAAGAAGAAGGGAAAAAAAACTGCCAAAGAAGAAGAAGGGAAAAAAAGAAGAAGAGAAAAACACGTTTCTGGAAAAGGAAAAAAAAAAAGAGAGAACACACGTCTGTAAAAGAAAAGAAAAAAAAAGAGAGAACACACGTCTGTAAAAGAAGAGAGAGAGAGAGAGAACACACTAGAAGAAAAAAAAGAAATTAAAAATTGAATATAAAAAAAAGGGAAGAAAAAGATCATTAAAAAAATCAAAAAGAAAAAAGAGAGAGACATCACTTTATTAGATCAAATAATATCCGTCTAAAGCAAGAGGATCCGTTAGATGGTCTAACAGGAGTGTGCCCCTTATAATTAACTATTAGAAAATGCGGAATCATGTGTAAACTGTAAAGTAGAGAAAATTTTGAATCATTAGAACTAAATAAAATAAAAATATTTTTTTAGTAAATTATTTTGATCTTACTGCTCCCACTAAATTTCAGGAGTTAAAACTCCAAAATGGCATTGTATAAGGCTATAATCCCGTGTCTTCTAGGTAATCCACGATCCCACCATACCATGTGTTATAACAAAATAGTGTTAAAAAAACAACAATTTTAGCGATCTTATGCACATTTCTATTTTCTAAAGTCAAGCCTACTAAATATTATTATATCGCACCTACTAATTAGTTTTATATTATCTTCGTTAATTACCATTATTTAATATTTTACAATTCTCCATGTAAATCTTGACTCGTGGTTTGGTAGTCTCCACTGTTTTTTTGCACCTTAAAATCATGGAAAAATGTCAACTAGCTAGGATCCTAAATTATATGTCAAGATTTAAATAAGACCCGTTTTAATTTTTGGTCCAAATAGACCATCAAACTCTTAAAATTAATTCAAGAAAGACCATCTATGTCCCTCAAACTAACATTTAGAAATTCCATCTAACTCACGTGAAATCCTATGAATATTTTTTTTCTTAAACTTTCATTCTCCCAAATTGTGACAACATAGCATTGTTCTCTCTCGATTGAAATGAAAATTTCATCTTTAAGGTGACAAACCTTGAGCAACCTTGATTCTCTCCCAAATTGCAACAAAATTCCAACAAAAGGTGAGCAATCTAACTCATTTTTTATTGTATACTCATTTGTATGTATCTATATCGGCATAGCAGTGGAAACTTATTTAACTTAAAATTTGTTTATGGTTTCATGAAGCTTTTATGGTATATTTTGGGTCATATCAGTGTGCCAAAGTTTTTAAGCATCTACGATGCTTTTCACTTAGAAAAAACTCATTATTTTTTCACTACAAAAAAAGCCGATTAGCGACGGAATTTTCCGTCGTTAATCCGTTATTTTCCGTCGTTATTCGTCACTACCGGCGGATTAACGACGGAACACGGCCGTCGTTATATCTTTAGTCGGCAAACCAAATTTACGACGGAAAATGTCAGTCGTTACCGTTAACGACGGACATAATCCGTCGTTAAGTCTTGTGTCGTCTACAGTCATTAAGATTTACGACAGACGTAACGACGGAAATATTCCGTCGTTAATAATTAAAAATAAATAAAATTAAAACTAAATTAAAATATAACGACGGAAATGTTCCGTCGTTAATAATTAAAAATAAATAAATAAAATTATTAGAAAAATAGTAACGACGGAAATATTCCGTCGTTAATAATTAAAAATAAATAAATTAAATTATTAAAATATATTAACGACGGAATATTTCCGTCGTTAATAATTAAAAAAAATAAAAAAATCGGTTTTAATTTTTTTTTTATATTTTTTGATTGTTTTGTTTTTTTTTTTAATTTTGATTATTGTTTGTAAATAAATTATTAAAGAACTTTAATAAACACGTAAAATAATATATATAAATCTCCAATAAAATACATAAAATGTCATAAAATGTAATAAAAGTGTATAAAATATAAATAATAATAGTAATGTGAACATCAAGATGGAGGAGGGCCCCTAAACTGCGCCCGCATCAGCTCGAACATCTCGGCCTGCTGGCGTATCATCTCCTGCTGCTGATCGATCTTCTCCTGCTGGGCTTGGAGAAGCGCTGCCTGTGCGTCCATCTGTTGGCGAAGAGCCGCCTGCTGGGCCTTCATCTGTTGCTGGAGAGCCCTGATGGCAGCCTGGGTGTCGGGCTGTGGAGGAGCTGCAGATGAGACGCTAGGAGTTGAATAACTCCGTGATCAGCTGCCGAGCCCAAACACTCGATTCTTCTTCGAGTGTCGGCGGGCAGCGTCGACATATACAACGCTCATGTCCACTGGTGGTGGCGCCTCATCTGTGCCAGGAGTCAGCTGGCTCAACTCCTCAACCCGAGCAAATACGATGCCTATTCACAAAATCAAATAAGAATGATTAAATATTTAATTTCTATGTTATTAATAAATTTATAAATATTGATAAATTAACTTACAGCTATACGAGCAGAGATGAGATCTGTGTGGGATCCATCAGGATTGTCGTGCAGCCTCCTGAATGTCTCCCACGCCACGTCATTGGGCTGCACACCCTTCTCCATAGCCTATTGAATAGACATGTTAGCACACACATATTAAAAAAAATAATAATAATAATTTAATTGCACACCAAAGAAAGCCGCAGCATGTGCAACTGCACTCCGAGAGCCTCCTCGATGCTTCACAATGCCTGTGCCAGGACCATCGGGCTCACTCAGATGATTCTTCAATGTGATGGCCGACTTCTTCTTGAAGGCATCACTGTCCCAATACGCCTTGAAGCCATCCCACATCTCAGGAGGCATGAATGGAGGGCAGCCCTTGGTCCTATCCTTCTTGAAGTAATGGACCATGTCCTTGTATCTCTGAGGAGCCCTGATCTCCCATGCTGCCCAAATGCCATCCTCCAAAGTGGGATCCCAAAACCACTCCTTCTGCAACATATTGAAAACATATGAAAATACTAAACTTATATAACATTTTAAAATAAAATATATAATAATAAGATACCCGAAACTCCTCCCTATATGTCTGCCTCCTCTCAAGGGGCACCATCTTCCAGGTGTAGCCTTCCGGATGCAAATACTTCTTGAAGCTGGATGTGATGATGGCTGAGGTGGGATAACTCGGCATCAGCTCGCTTCCAAATGTACAAAATAATAAAGATATTAGAATAATATAAATAATAATCTGTAAAAAAAATATTCCACTATCTAAAGAAATCATACCCATCTTGAAGCCAACAACGACGACGACCCCGCGCATCAACATCGGGCTGTGACGATCCGGCCAGTGAGATATGGCCAACTGGACCGCTCAGGTCCACAGAGGACGATGATGAACCTCTAGCTGAAGTACTACCGCCTCCCTGCATCTGCAAAATCATATCGACATTAGTTTATGAAGTTAGCAAATTTCAACGGTACTAAGTACTTGAATAAGAAAACATCTATATATCAAATAAGACCAACCACACTAATCATCTATTTCATCATCATCACTGATGCTGTCATCTGATAAATCGATCTCTGGTTCTGTATCTTCTTCATCATCTTCTTCTTCTTGAATATATATTACCCCACCATCTGGATGATTTGGTATAGGATCGTCATCTATTGTGAGGGTATTCAAACCATCAACTTCATCCTCTTGAAAGGCTGAGACTATGATTGTATTATCATCCTTTGATGGTACTTCAACATTAGTACGAGCCTTTATTTTGCAAATTGCCCACCAATCACTTCGAAAGCGATTTAAACTTGGGTATTCACAGTAACACACTTGGATTGCTTGTTTAGCAAGCACAAATGGATCAGATCCTGAATACTTACGCTTATGATTTATAGAAACCATTTTGTAGTCAGGATGCACATTTGTTCCTTGTGTTGATGTATCAAACCACTCACATTTAAACAACATTGTCTTCTTAATAGGCAGACCAGTGTATTCCAACTCAATCACCTCCATCAATCGCCCGTAATATTCAGTGTGTGTCCCTTTAATGCAGACTCCACTATTCATTGTAGCTCGCTGGGAGCCGTGGGCAATTGTGTGAAATTTGTATCCGTTAATAAAATACACATGGTAGACATTAACGGAACGAGAAGGCCCACTTGAAAGATCACGCATGATCTTGTTGAATAGCGCTAATTTTTTAAAAAAATTCGGCAGCACCTATGTGAATTTCCTAGTCCCAGGTTCTTGACTCTACGCTAATTGATCTATGTTCTTCTAATCGATTCAAAACAACAATACCAACAGAAACCAACAATTCAATAAAGAGGGATCCAGGGGCCCTCATCCCAAACAAAAACCAACAATTCAATAAAGAGGGATCCAGGGGCCCTCATCCCATTTAACATAATTAATTGACATATAAATGCATAAATAACATACTTAGCATGATAATTGCCTAGATAACAAGCTTAATTAGCCTAACATAATTAATTGACATATAAATGCATAAATAATATACTTAGCATGATAATTGCATATATAACATGCATAATTAGCCTAAATTGCCAAAAAAAAATTAACATAATTAATTGACATATAAATGCATAAATATCATACTTAGCATGATAATTGCATAAATAACATACTTAGCCTAAATAACATACTTAGCATAAATTGACAAAATAACTTTAACAAAATTGCATAAGATCTTAATTGGTTCAATTTATGAGTTCTTAATTGACATAAGATCTTAGATTAGTTATTGACATGACTTGAGCATCAAGTTTATTAAAACGATTGTGCTAAAAAAAGAATTTAATCACACCTAAATAATTACGTGGGTGTCATTAGTTCATTGCATAATTAAATATGGTTGGGTATATACACTCAATCTATACTTATGGAGAAATCACGATATTCATTTAACATTTGAAGTCATCTTTTATGTAGCAAAACCTCATATTGTCTATTCCCCATCAATCTAACTTCCAACACATGCCCTTCTCATTCAACCTTACTTAAGGTCATGTTAAAAGTTCAAATTCACAAATCATTTTCAAATCAATGTCATTGTAAACTAAAAAAGAACTATATACTAAGTCTCATTACTACACATCACTTATACATAAATATTTCGTATACTCTTTTTATTTCTATCTACCTTGTGATAATTTATTTCTAAGAATAACATGAAAAGATATATGTATATATACAATATATATACTGAAATTATATATAATATATATATACTGAAATTAAAAAAACTGAAATAAAAAAAAATTGTAGATCATCTTACCTTCTGGACGACGACGGCGACGGCGACGGCGGAGGGAAGGCGGCTGGGCGGCGATGTCTGGGACAGAGAGAGAGAGAAAGAGAAAGAGAAAGATAAAGAGAAAGAGAGAGAGGGGGCGGCGGCGGCGGCGGAGGAGGCCGGGCAAGGGGGCGGCGACGGCAGGGCGAGAGAGAGAGAGAGAGAGAGAGAGAGAGAGAGAGAGAGAGAGAGAGAGAGACTGAGAGAGAGAAACAGAAAGAGAGAGAGAGAGAGTTCGATTTGGGGGAAAAGGGAGGAGGCGGCCGAATTATCTGAAACTTTACTATGGCGTTAACGACGGCCGTGTCCGTCGTTAAATTTTCCCAATTTTAAATAATTTAAATTTCATAATATTAACGACGGACACGTCCGTCGTTAACCTTTTCCGAATTTAAATAATTTAAAATTCATAATATTAACGACGGACACGTCCGTCGTTACATTTTACCGAATTTAAATAATTTAAAATTCATAATATTAACGACGGACGTGTCCGTCGTTAAATTTCCCCGAATTTAAATAATTCTAAATTCATATTATTAACGACGGACACGTCCGTCGTTACATTTTCCCGAATTTAAATAATTTAAAATTCATAATATTAACGACGGACGTGTCCGTCGTTAAATTTTCCCGAATTTAAATAATTCTAAATTCATATTATTAACGACAGATACGTTCGTCGTTAAATTCTTCCGAATTTCAATAATTCAAAATTCATACTATTAACGACGGACGCATCCGTCGTTAATATTCCCAGAATTTAAATTATTCGAAAATTCTAATATTAACGACGGAAGTGAGACGTCTTTATGATTAACGACGTCTTATCCGTCTGTATTCCGTCGTTACGTTTACTGACGGACAGTTCTGTCGCAAGTCCGTCGGTAATTACGACCCGAATTTTTTCCGTCGGCAAGTCCGTCGGTATTCAGTGATTTTGGTGTATCACTCGGGGATGGAGAGGTGCATGTATCTTCTTTATCATACATTGAAGGGAATGAACAAGTTGATATAGATTTTATGTCATTGACTACTTTGATCGAATCCTTGTTGATAGAGTTCTGTGTATGGATTTATTCTACTGGACGGACAGACAGATTGTTGGGCTTGACGGAAGCCGTATCATTATCTACTACTGGTCTTCAGGATACAGCCGATGGGGCTTCAAGCAATTAAATAGTTTCCCTTGCTGATTTAGACATTGTGGACCTATTGTCCTGGGATGAGGGACCAGTAGCATATACAGATATACTGCATGAGGGAGTTATTTTCCATACAAAGGATGACTTGGTTCTGGCCGTGGGAATCAATCACATGAAAAATCAAGTTGAGTACGCCGTATATCGATCAAACAAGAAACGACTGGGCTACATATGTAAGCATAGAGGTGTCTGCCCATTCAAGTTGTGTGCCATTGTTGATGGATATATTTGGAGAATCTACAAGTTCAACGACACTCACACATGTCACCTTAATATGAGTCGAATTGCTCCACACTGGGTTCCTACATGTGACGTCTCAAAAATTTCATGGATTTATTTAAGTAATAAAATGGTAGAATATTAAATAATACTTCCAAAAGTTTGTTCAGGATAAAAGAAACATAAATTTAGAGTCTATTGCAGCGGAAAAATAAAATGTTTAAAATATTTAAAACTATAGTCTTTATTCCATCACTTCGTCTCCACCACATCGCTCGAACATCCTTAACCTGAGAATATAAATAGCTTTGGGGGTGAGTGCTATTAACTCAGTGGGGTAACTCAATTATCCAAATTATACAAAATATAACAGTAAGAACACAGGTCATAGCATAGCATATCATATCATAGAACCCGTAGGTCAACATAGCATATAACCCGCAGGTTAAACATAGTAATAGCCCGTAGGCCCATAGCAATAGCTCGTAGGCCCATATGACCCGAAGGTCTACCTGTACACCGCATATATAAGCAGAATAAGGATAATAGTTCGTATTTGTTCTCCGAGAGAATCCCCACCTTAACCGTTCTTTTGAAAAAAAATAATATAGTTATAGCTTATCCACGCGCGTCGCCTAACAATATAATAATAAATAATTAATATAATATTAAAATATTAAATTACTTTAAAAAAATAATTAACATCACATAACACGAATTATATATGTTGTACAGTATATATATATATATATATCCAATTAAGTGTATGTGTGCGTGTGTTTATACTTTATGGACATATATATGTGTATGCTATATATTTATATATGTGTGTGCATAGATGTGCGTGAAACATTTTAATAGTATTTGAAAGTGTGTGTGTGTGTCGTGAGTGTAAATATATATTGATATATATATATATTATATAATATGTATATGAGTGGGTTGTGCATGAAATATTATACATATATATATATATATGTGATGTGTGTGTGCGATTTATGCATAGAATATATATATATATGTATAGCAATAGGACAATAGGTAACAGAGATGTACAGACTAGGCTATATAGATATATATATATATATATACACACGTTTGGTGGTGTGCATGCAAAGCATATATAATATTCATACATTAATTGTAGGACAGAACCTTTTTAGCTAGGTTGTTTATATAGCCCACTCACTAAATCGAAGAACTCAAAAAGATGTGGGCCTCATGAAAAAAAAGTAGACTCTTACTATCATAATTTTTGGATGAGAAATAATATAAAAGACGCAACCCCCTTTAATTTACACTAAAACAAATGAAGCAAAACCCTTATCCTATTTCTTATGCAGTGAAGACCCAGAAAAGAAAACAAATGCTTCAAACACCAAAGTAATAGAAATTCGGAGAAAAAGAAAACTCACAGATGCAGAACCTCACGTCCCAGAGAATGATAGGAACTAAATGCTTAGAATGAAGAAGAACTTTGAGTTGGGTGTGTTCTTCTTAGTGAAAGGAAGTGACCTATTTATACTAGCACTCAAGGGGTTCCATATGGTAAGGGGGAAATTTTGATGATTTCTTTCCATAATCATGCAGTAACGGGAGAGGATTTGGGGAGTAAAGAAGGAATAGTAGGTTTAGGGTTTTAGTGAAGAGGGTGAAAGGGTGGCGGAAAGGAGACGTCTATCTCTTACCTCTCTTTCCCCCTTTTTTTTTATTTTTTTTAATGGGCTTGGTTAAAAAAATAAAAAAGGATATGGTAATGGGTTATAATTTGGGCCGCAAATAACAAGGGAAAAAATAACTAAATAGGACCCAAATAATTAAATAAAAATCATGGAGATATATAATAATAATAATAACAATAATAATAATAATAAGTAGAAAAAAATAAAAGCGCGACTTATAGGATCGAAATATTAATATATAAATATATATGTATGCTTGAGCAACGAATAAATTATCGGGGTGCTACATCCTTACCCACTTAAAGGAAAATTTCATCCTCGAAATTTACTTACCTCAATGCATAAACTGTGGATATTTAGATCTTATGTCATCTTCTTTTTCCCAAGTGGCCTCCTCTTTCCCATGCCTACTCCAGACCACTTTAATTAGAGAGATTTCTCTATTTCGCAACACATGAACTTTGCGATCTAGAATTTTAACTAGGTGTTCATCATACGATAAATCCTTACTTAACTCCAAATCTCTATGATTTACGACATTGAGAGGGTCGTGCATGTACTTCCTCAATGACGAAATATGAAAAACATTGTGTACGGCGGAAAGACTTGGGGGCAATGCAAGCCGATAAGCTAGTTCTCCGATCTTCTCGAGTATCTCAAACGGCCCAATATAGCGAGGTTTTAATTTCCCCTTCTTTCCAAAACGAACCACTCCTCTCATAGGAGATACTTTGAAGAACACTTTGTCATCAACGCTAAAATATAGATCTCTTCTCTTCAAATCCGCATACGACTTTTGTCTATCTTGAGAGATTTTGATATGCTCTCGTATTTTACTGATCACGGCAACTGTCCTTTCCACGATCTCCGGGCCCAAAATTCTCTTCTCACCAACCTCTCTCAATGCAACGGTGAGCGGCACTTTCTTCTATACAAAACCTCATATGGAGTCATTCCAATACTTGTTTGGTAACTGTTATTGTATGCAAACTCCATCAAAGGTAGGTGTCTTTCCCAATTTTCTCCAAAATCCATTACGCAAGCTCATAACATATCCTCAAGTGTTTGGATCGTTCTCTCCGACTGTCCATCAGTTTGCGGGTGATACGCCGTACTGAAACTCAACTTCGTTCCCATAGATTCTTGTAGACTTCTCCAAAACTTTGATGTGAACCTTGTGTCTCGATCCGACACAATAGTGACTGGCACTCCATGCAATCTCATGATCTGATCCACATAGATTTGAGCTAGTCGATCCAAATTATATGTCATCTTCACAGGTAGAAAATGAGCCGACTTTGTGAGTCTGTCCACAACAACCCAAATAACGTGATTCCCTTTTACCGTCCTTGGCAATCCTACCACAAAATCCATAGCAATATTCTCCCACTTCCATTCTGGAATCTCAAAGGGTTTTAGCAAACCCGTGGGCCGTTGATGCTCCACCTTCACCTGTTGACACTTCATGCACTTCTCAATAAAATCTCCAATAGACCTTTTCATATTCCTCCACCAGAAATACCCCTTCAAATCTTGATACATCTTTGTTCCTCCAGGATGGATAGAGTAACGGGTGTTGTGAGCTTCTTCCAAAATCTCTCTTCTCAAGCTTTCTTCCTTTGGTACACATAGACGTCCCTCGAATGTTAGTGCATCATCGTCAGCTACTACGAAACCCTTGATGTTGTCCTTTTTTACTTGTTCCTTTAGCTTGCTCAAAAAGTGGTCTCAACTTTGCGCATCATTTATTCTATCCCTTAATAATGGTCAAACGGTTAATGTTGCTAGTGTTGATGTAGTGTTTTCGGTTGGCGGCACCACTTCAATACTCATCTTTGCAAACTCTTCACTTAATTGTGATGAGTACAATGCTGCCAAATTGCCTTTTCTGCTAAGAGCGTTAACTACAACATTTGCTTTGCCAGGGTGGTAGTGAATGGTGCAGTCATAGTCCTTCACGAGTTCCAACCATCTTCTTTGCCTCATGTTCAACTCCTTTTGTGTGAAAAGATATTTGAGACTCTTATGATCTGAATAAATCTCGCACTTAGCTCCATACAAGTAATGACGCCAAATCTTCAAGGCATGCACAACAGCTGCTAACTCTAAGTCGTGAGTTGGGTAATTCTTCTCATGCACTTTAAGTTGCCTTGAAACATAGGCGACAAGCTTTCCATATTGCATCAACACGCATCCCAATCCTTGTTTAGAGGCATCACTGTAAATTACAAATCCTTCGGTGCCATTCGGAACGATCAAAACTGGTGCAGTTGTGAGTCGTTACTTTAGCTCTTGGAAACTCTTCTCACAATCTTCATTCCACTCAAACTTAGCTCCCTTCCTTGTCAGCTGGGTCAAAGGCCCAGCTATCTTCGAGAATCTCTCAATGAAACGTCGATAGTAGCCCGCCAAGCCCAAAAAAACTTCGGATCTCGCTTACAGACTTTGGTGTGCTCCAATTCTTCACAGTTTCTACCTTGGCTGTGTCTACCTCAATTCTTTGTGCCGTCACCACATGCCCGAGAAACCCAACTCGGTCTATCCAAAACTCACATTTCTTGAACTTTGCATAAAGCTTCTCTTTCCATAAGGTTTCTAGCACCAAACGCAGATGCTCTTCGTGCTGACTGTGATCCTTCGAGTATACCAAGATATCATCGATGAAGACAATCACAAACTTATCCAAATATTGGTGAAATACTCGGTTCATCAGGTTTATAAAAACAGCAGGTGCGTTTGATAAACCGAAAGGCATCACAGTGAACTCGTAATGCCCATACCTTGTTCGAAAAGCTGTCTTCTCGATGTCTCCTTCCTTGACTCTCAGTTGATGGTATCTTGATCTCAAATCTATCTTGGAGAAGACTCCGGCTCCCTTTAATTGATCAAACAGGTCTTCAATTCTTGGCAACGGGTACTTGTTCTTTATGGTGAGCTTATTAAGCTCTCAGTAATTAATGCACATCCTCATTGTTCCATCCTTCTTCTTAACAAACAGCACTGGCGCTCCCCACGGTAAGACACTTGGTCGGATGAGGCCTTTATCCAACAACTCTTGTATTTGGACCTTCAGCTCTTGTAACTCGATCGGGGCCATAAGATAAGGTGCTTTAGATAGTGACAGTGCTCCATGTGCCAACTCAATGGTGAATTCAACTTGTCTTGCTGGTGGAATACCACTTATATCCTCCGGAAACACATCCGGATAATTCCCAACCACTGGTATGTCCTCCATCTTTAATTCTGCTGGCTACGTGCTAACGATATTTACCAAAAATGCTTGACAATCCTTCTTCTTCAACAACTTGACCGCCTTCATTGCCGACATGATACATAGAGGAGGTTTCACTTTGCTTCCACGGAATGAAAATGGATCTCCTCCAGGATTCTGAAATATCACATCTCTTTCTTGACACTTGATGACTGTATGGTTACGGCTTAACCAATCCATGCCAAAAATCACATCAAATTCTTGCATCTCCAAAATGAATAAGTCTGCATCTAGGGTTCTATCCTTGACCTCCATCTTCACTCTTCGAGCAACATAATTTTCCTCCATAGTTTCTCCCGAAGGAATGCTTATCCTTAATGGGTTAGCCTTTTCATGACATAAAATACCAGTCTTCTTATAAAAGTTTTTGGATATAAAAGAATGCGAAGTGCCGGAATCAAAAAGTACTAGAGCAGGCACTTTAAGAACTGGTAAAATACCTGACATAGTGTTGGGCTCACTCGGGTTCTCTCCTTGATGTATAGAGAAGGCACGAGCATTACCTCATCTCTGAACTCTTCCTTGTTGATGTTGGGGACAGTTTGGTGCCATATGTCCTGGCTGGTGGCACCAATAGCAAACATTCTTCCCCAAGAAGCACTTTCCATTATGATGTTTCTGACACTGTGGGCAAAAAGGTTTGCCTCTTGAAGGATTTGGATTGTCTTTTGACCTCGGCCTGTTGTTGGAGCTTTCTACTGGTCGGTGCTTCTTTTCTGGTTGAACATTTCTCCCTCTTGTATTGTTGTCCCACTGTCTCTTCTTGTTTGGAGGATTGGGGTTGCCATTTTCTAGGATCAAGCAAGTAGCCACAACTTGAGCTTGTTCAACCACCTCTGAATACATCGCAGATGTACCTTGGGCTACCAAAATTCCGCCAATCTCTGGGCGCAGTTCGTACTCAAAGTTGCTTGCCTTCTTTGCTTCAGTGTCCACTATGTGTGGAGCATATCGAGAAAGTTGGTTAAACTTTCTCTCGTACTCGAGCACAGTCATGCTTCCTTGCTGCAAGTTCACCAGCTCCAGCTCCTTCTGTTTTCGATAAGATCTCAGGAAAATTTTCCCTAAAATCATATCCTTAAATGCATTCCACGTGAGATTTTGACGATGCTCGGGAGTCATCACTCGTGCCACACTCTGCTACCAATGCCCTGCATATCCAATCAGTTAGAAAATGGCACAAAATACCTTGTCCGCATCAGTGTAGTCCAGATGCTCGAAGATCCGTTCAAGCTCAAAGATCCATTCCTCAGTATCAAGTGGTCCTTCATTCCCCTTTAGCTTAGGTAGGGCCATCTTTCTGAATTGCTTGACCATGGCATTTCCCTCGTTCCTTGGTGGAGGGCCATTTTGGGGTATGACTTGCTTCAATGCTTCTGCTAGCTCTTGCACAAAGGTTGGCCAGTTGCGAGGAGCCCGTCTTGCATTGTCATTGTCCGATTGAGTTTCCTCACTATCAGCTCGAACGTTGCGGCGTCTGTTAGCTATATCTTTCCTATTTATCGATTTACAGATAGCAAAAGAGGTAAGGAACACCGATAAAAATAAAAATAAAAATAAAACTTATTATTTCCTTAATCAAATAAGAGTTTTTGCAAACAAATGAACAAAAACATTAAACTATTTAAATAAAATAGACATCTAAATTATCTAATTACTGATGTTAACGGGTGCATTATTGGCTTCACTAGGGCTTTCCACTTCGTTAGAGCTCATTTGCTCGCCAACATCCTCATGTGGTCCATGTCCATTCACTAAACCCTCCCAATACGAGAGGAGCTCGTCCATGAATTTTTCCATGTGGCATATCTCTCCTATTCTTGGCGTATAGTCCAGATGATCCTTGAAGAAATTTCTTCCGTACTCTTTAAGGAGGTTTGGCAACAAGTGCGCCACTTTATGGCCAGCTTCTAGTGACCTCCATGCTCCGCCCTCTTTCCTTAGCTCCTCCCATATCCTAAGCATCCTCAGAAGGTTCCTCTCCACTCCAATTGACTTAGCCCACTTGTATTCCTTAAAATCCAGCCACAACCTTTCCTCTCGGGTCACAAATCTGGTCATCTTTGCTCTAGAACGGTTATCAAACATATCCATCTATCCACAGATTCAAATTTTAAATTTGAGGACAAAATTATGCATGCATTTAGAGATAATATCATGAATCATAAATGTTTACCTTTACTCGGAGCGATGCAGCGGACGTGGTGATGGATTTTTTTTAAAATCTTTTTATTTTTAGCAAGTCTACAGAAATGTAGACCCTCTCTGATACCAACTGTAATGCCCCAATTTCACTTTTAATAGAAAAAGGCACGTTATTTGTGCTTTTCAATAATAAAAATATTTTACTTGAAATACAACGGAAGCTTCAAAGCATAACTCGATATTATTACATAAAATAAAGTCAAAAATAAATTTAATCTTTAATCATACTTGATCACTTGACCACCATCATCACATCTTGTCCGCTACGCATCACCTGAGACAACACCTGAAAAGATAAGTAGTTTTTGGGGTGAGTACTTTAACTCAGTGGGGAGTGTTCAATTATCCAAGCTATATAAAATTAAACGAGTAAGTGAGAATAATAAAAGTTGTTCGGTCCGTAGACCAAACCATATAGCCCGTCGGCCCAGTCTCATTTAGCCCGGAGGCCCATTTTCATTTTTAGCCCGAAGGCCCTGTACTATGTTGTGTCATCACATACTCGATAATAAAATATAGAGAGAATAATCAGGATAAAAATCACATAAAACCCCACCTTCACCTAGACTTGGATATTAATTAATTAAGTCCGGCGCGCCTCCTATAAATTATTTATTGTAAATTAATACAGTGCATAATGTAATAAAATCATGCATAATATTTATCTATGATGCATGCTTTTTTTAAAAAAAAAAAAAATCATACATGATGACCTAATTCTTTATTCCCATTTATTTAAACTATATAAAACAATACATGCATGCGAATCTTTACAATATATATATATATATACACATATTAATGTTACATATATATATATAAATATATATATATTCACACACGTAATTAACCTCATACATATATTATATATATTTATAACACATAATACATATTATATATATATACCACACGCATAGATTATATATATACATATCAAATCACAACACATATTATATATATATATATATACACACAACACGCACAACACCATTATTATATATATATATATATATATATATATATATATATATATATATATAACACATTTACGTACCACCCATATAATATATATATGTATATATGTCAACCAAGGTTTGGAAACAACAACAAAAAAGATATAAATAAAAACAGTGTATGCTTCTGGGCCCAATTCTTGGCCAAACTTCCCAAGCCCATTTCTTAAGAAAAATTCTTGCTATCAACCTTTAAATCAAACACAAAATTCGCTGATTCCCTTTCTCTCTCTACAGCAACTCTAAAAAAAACCCGAACACAGTCCTGCATACTAAATAAAACTACGACAACAGCCTTCCATCCTGATCCCAACATCTCACTGACTCTGGAACCATAACATCGACGCGTCGTCAATGACGACGCAAATATTAGAGCCTTACGCCGACGCTGCTGCCATCTCATCGCCGATCCCGACTACTCACCCTACACCCTATGACACCCTCTAAATGCTATGCTATGCAAACCCATGCATGAGAGAAAAGAGAAATAAGGGAAAGAATTATACCTGGATTGAACTATGAAGAGCACTCATTCACGGTCTCTCTCTCTCTAATTTTCTATATGTGGGGAAGAATAGGGAGTGAGGATCATCTATTTATACAAGCTGTTTAGGGCTAGAGATGGGGAAAGAGAGAAGACTTAATACTTATCCTATTGATAGATGGAGAAGGAGATGATAAGATTTGTAGAGTTGGTGCTATCATAAACTCTCTATTTGGGTTTTGGTGGGTGTGAAGGAAAGAGAGGAAGAAGAAAAGGGATTCATCAAATGGGTCTTCTATTTATTTTTATTTTTGGGCTTAAAGGTTTGGGCTCAAAGAATTCTATTTGGGCCTGAAAAGTAAATAAATAACTTTGGACAAAAATAAATAAAATGTAACACATTAGGCACTTTATTTATAAAAATTAAATGCATGCTCATGCTATAAAATTACTATATGCTAAAATGAATTTATGCTTATAAATTACTTAGGCACAACTTATTAGACTTAATCCATTAATATCACACATAAATAAATAAAATATTTAAAAAAAAATGTAGCAATTTAAATATTAAAAAAAATCGGGTCGCTACATCCTTCCCTACTAAAAAAAATTTCGTCCTCGAAATTTCTTACTTGTCTCAGGCCATAAAGGTCTCTAAGCTTGAAATCTATCATCGATCTTGCATAATCTTGCTAATGCCTAAAATTCTAAGTTATGATATCTAACTAACTCACACATAAAACATAAGCCTTGCTATGTTCCTCTATCCTAAAGATTTCTCTAGTTGACCATAGTCTTGCTAGGTTCTAGGTTAACTACCTTATTCAGACACTAAAATATTCTTCAAAAATGAAGCGGCATCAAAAACTGCATTGTGAGTCGACCATCCCGGTACATCAACTGCGCCACCTTTATCAAGGATCCCACGTGCTCTGTGTTTTCAATCTACTCATACTTTATTACGATCTTCAATAAATTGCTACCAATGTGCACTATGTAGATCCATCTTTACCAAAATAATGCAAAACTTTATTCCAACTTAAAAACTTCTTTGCGTTCTCATACGTTTTCTAAAAATAAAACTAAAACCAAAATAGCTACGAAAATAAACTAGAAATGGGTAATAAAATCTAACGCGTTGATCTCCTTTTTTCTTCACTCCTCGCCATTCATCGCAAAAGCTCTAGAATTTCCTCTTCTTTCGGCGTTTCCACCTCCTTTAGTGTTTCTATTTTGATGCAACGGAAAATCCCAGGCTCTATGTCCCTCTTTGTGGCATTTGAAGCAAGCTTGTGTCCCTAACTTACACTCCCCTGGATGGTATTTGTGACATTTCTGGCATTGTGGATATTGAGATATCACTCCAGACGTCTCTCCTCTAGCAACATTCAGCTTCTTCTCAGGTTGAGAACTTCGCTCTTTATCTTGGTTGTCGTGATCCTCCCATCGTCGTTTTCCACCATTATTGGGAAATTTTGGAGCAGGCTTGTCCAAATTCAGACGGGTGGAAACTGCCCGAGCTCGTTGCACAATTTCTGAGTAGGTATTGAGATTGAGTACAGATAAGTGTGCCCCGATCTCAGGTCGCAACCCATCTTCAAATCTCCAGGCCTTCTTCTCATCTGTGTCCACCAAGTGAGGAGCATAGCGAGCTAGCTGGTTGAATTTTTGCTCGTACTCCAGAATGGTCATGCTGCCCTGTTCTATATTCATCAGTTCTTTCTCTTTTTACTTCCGGAACGCCTTTGGGAAGTAGTTATCCATAACCATTTTCTTGAAAATGGTCCAGGTCAAGTTGGCTTGCTGTTCTGGGTTCATGCTGATCTTCACTGCCTCCCACCAGTGACTTGCATCCTCGGTCAGTTGGAACACTGCACAGGTAACTCTTTGGGCATCTGAGCATCCTAAGTAATCAAAGATTCGCTCCAGTTCTCGAATCCACTCTTCTGCTGCTAGAGGCCCTCCAATTCCTTTCAACTTTGGCGGTCCTAACTGGCGAAAATGCGTCAAGATACCGTCTCTTTCCTGTTGTTGATGTTGATTCTGATTCTGGTTCTGATTCTGATTCTGATTCGGTTGGGGTAGAACTCTTCTTAGTGCATCTGCGAGATTTTGGGCAAATGCATCCATGTCGTTGTTGGTATTCCCCCCCATTATCATTGTCAAAATTATTCATTGACTCCGTTTCCTCGCTTTCCTCTTGGATTGGTTGCGTATTCTTCTTCGGTGGCATGATTCCTATTGTCGACCATAGCGCAAAGATTAAGTATTTTAATGAAAATTAAAGGTAACTATTTTATTGATCCAACTCTCCTTGGGACATGTTCTGAATACTAGCTGAAGTTCTCTTGCGTGTCCTAGAAGTCAACTTCTTGTAAGCATCTAATAACATAATCCTTAGGGTAAATCTCGAGGACAGTAAAAACATTTCATCATAAATCATATTTTTCATATAATCATAAACTTGACATGAAATCATAACTGTAACTTTTACCTCTTCTCGGAGTGATGCGGCGGATGTGATGATGGTCAATACTTACTTGCTTGCATTTTTTTTGTATGCAGGAAAGTAGACCTTGCTCTGATACCACTCTGTAACGTCCCAATTTCACTTTTAATAGAAAAAGGCACGTTATCCATGCTTTTCATTAATAAAAATATTTTACTTGAAATACAGCGGAAGTTTCAAAGCATAACTCGATATTATTACATAAAATAAAGTCAAAAATAAATTTAATCTTTAATCATGCTTGATCACTTGACCACCATCATCACATCTTGTCCGCTACGCATCACCTGAGACAACACCTGAAAAGATAAGTAGTTTTTGGGGTGAGTACTTTAACTCAGTGGGGAGTGTCCAATTATGCAAGCTATATAAAATTAAACGAGTAAGTGAGAATAATAAAAGTTATTCGGTTCGTAGACCAAACCATATAGCCCGTCGGCCCAGTCTCATTTAGCCCGGAGGCCCATTTTCATTTTTAGCCCGAAAGCCCTGTACTGTGCTGTGTCATCACATACTCGATAATAAAATATAGAGAGAATAATCAGGACAGAAATCACATAAAACCCCACATTCACCTTGACTTGGATATTAATTAATTAAGTCCGGCGCGCCTCCTATAAATTATTTATTGTAAATTAATACAGTGCACAATGTAATAAAATCATGCGTAATATTTATCTATGATGCATGCTTTTTAAAAAAAAAATCATACATGATGACCTAATTCTTTATTCCCATTTATTTAAACTATATAAAACAGTACATGCATGCGAATCTTTACAATATATATATATACATATTAACGTTACATATATATATATATATATATATATTCACACACGTAATTAACCTCATACATATATTATATATATATATAACACATAATACATATTATATATATATATATACACACACAACACGCACAACACCATTATTATATATATATATATAACACATTTACGTACCACCCATATAATATATATATATGTATATATGCCAACCAAGGTTTGGAAACAACAACAAAAAAGATATAAATAAAAACAGTGTATGCTTCTGGGCCCAATTCTTGGCCGAACTTCCCAAGCCCATTTCTTAAGAAAAATTCTTGCTATCAACCTTTAAATCAAACACAACATTCGCTGATTCCCTTTCTCTCTCTACAGCAACTCTAAAAAAAACCCGAACACAGTCCTGCATACTAAATAAAACTACGACAACAGCCTTCTATCCCGATCCCAACATCTCACTGACTCTAGAACCATAACATCGACGCGTCGTCAATGACGACGCAAATATTAGAGCCTTACGCCGACGCTGTTGCCATCTGATCGCCGATCCCGACTACTCACCCTACACCCCATGACACCCTCTAAATGCTATGCTATGCAAACCCATGCATGAGAGAAAAGAGAAATAAAGGAAAGAATTATACCTGGATTGAACTATGAAGAGCACTCACTCACGGTCTCTCTCTCTCTCTAATTTTCTATGTGGGGAAGAATAGGGAGTGAGGATCATCTATTTATACAAGTTGTTTAGGGCTAGAGATGGGGAAAGAGAGAAGACTTAATACTTATCCTATTGATAGATGGAGAAGGAGATGATAAGATTTGTAGAGTTGGTGCTATCATAAACTCTCTATTTGGGTTTTGGTGGGTGTGAAGGAAAAAGAGGAAGAAGAAGAGGGATTCATCAAATGGGTCTTCTATTTATTTTTATTTTTGGGCTTAAAGGTTTGGGCTTAAAGAATTCTATTTGGGCCTGAAAAGTAAATAAATAACTTTGGACAAAAATAAATAAAATGTAACACATTAGGCACTTTATTTATAAAAATTAAATGCATGCTTATGCTATAAAATTACTATATGCTAAAATGAATTTATGCTTATAAATTACTTAGGCACGACTTATTAGACTTAATCCATTAATATCACACATAAATAAATAAAATATTTTAAAAAAAATGTAGCAATTTAAATATTAAAAAAAATCGGGTCGCTACACCAACTGTGACGTCTCAAAATTTTATATATTTATTTAAGTAATAAAATGGTAGAATATTAAATAATACTTTCAAAAGTTTGTTCAGGATAAAAGAAACATAAATTTAGAGTCTATTGCAGTGGAAAAATAAAATGTTTAAAATATTTAAAACTATAGTTTTTATTCCATCACTTCGTCTCCACCACATCGCCCGAACATCCTTAACTTGAGAATATAAATAGCTTTGGGGTGAGTGCTATTAACTCAGTGGAGTAACTCAATTATCCAAATTATACAAAATATAACAGTAAGAACACAGGCCATAGCATAGCATATCATATCATAGAACCCGTAGGTTAACATAGCACATAACCCGTAGGTTAAACATAGTAATAGCCCTTAGGCCCATAGCAATAGTCCATAGGCCCATATGACCCGAGGGTCTACCTGTACACCGCATATATAAGCATAATAAGGATAAGAGTTCGTATTTATTATCCGAGAAAATCCCCACCTTAACCGTTCTTTTGAAAAAATAATAATATAGTTATAGCTTATCCACGCGCGCCGCCTAACAATATAATAATAAATAATTAATATAATATTAAAATATTAAATTACTTTAAAAAACAATTAACATCACATAACACGAATTATAGATGTTGTACAGTATATATATATATATATGTGTGTGTATCCAATTAAGTGTATTTGTGCGTGTGTTTATACTTTATGTACATATATATGTGTATGCTATATATTTATATATGTGTGTGCATAGGTGTGCGTGAAACATTTTAATAGTATTTGAAAGTGTGTGTGTGTGTGTCGTGAGTGTAAATATATATTGATATATATATATATATATTATAATATGTATATGAGTGGGTTGTGCATAAAATATTATATACATGTGTGTGTGTGATGTGTGTGTGCGATTTATGCATAGAATATATATATATATAGCAATAGGACAATAGGTAACAGAGATGTATAGACTAGGCTATATATATACATATACGTTTGGTGGTGTGCATGCAAAACATATATAATATTCATACATTAATTGTAGGACTGAACCTTTTTAGCTAGGTTGTTTATATAGCCCACTCACTAAATCGACGAACTCAAAAAGATGCGGGCCCCATGAAAAAAAAGTAGACTCTTACTATCATAATTTCTGGATGAGAAAAAAAAAAAAGACGCAACCCCTTTCATTTACACTGAAACAAATGAAGCAAAACCCTTCTCCTATTTCTCATGCAGCGAAGACCCAGAAAAGAAAACAAATGCTTCAAACACCAAAGTAATAGAAATTCGGAGAAAAAGAAAACTCACAGATGCAGAACCTCATGACCCAGAGAAAGATAGGAACTAAATGCTTAGAATGAAGAAGAACTTTGAGTTGGGTGTGCTCTTTTTAGTGAAAGGAAGTGACCTATTTATACTAGCACTCAAGGGGTTCCATATGATAAGGGGAAAATTTTGATGATTTCTTTTCATAATCATGCAGTAATGGGAGAGGATTTGGTGTGTAAAGAAAGAATAGTAGGTTTAGGGTTTTAGTGAAGAGGGTGAAAGGGTGGCGGAAAGGAGGCGCCTATCTCCTACCTCTCTTTCCCCTTTCTTTTATTTTTATTTTTTTTAAAGGGCTTGGTTAAAAAAATTAAAAAGGATATGGTAATGGGTTATAAGGTGGGCCGACGGGTCATATGGGCCTTCGGGCATATGTTATGGGCCTACGGGTCAGATGTTTATGATGATCCTACGGGATATATGTTATGATGGCCTACGAGCTTTATTGATGAAATATGTTATGGCTTGCATTTACTGTTATATTTTTTATAATTTGGATAATTGAGTTACCCCACTGAGTTAATAGCACTCACCCAAAGCTATTTATATTCTCAGGTTAAGGATGTTCGGGCGATATGGTGAAGACGAAGTGATGGAATAAAGACTATAGTTTTAAATATTTTAAACATTTTATTTTTCCGCTGCAATAGACTCTAAATTTATGTTTCTTTTATCCTGAACAAACTTTTGGAAGTATTATTTAATATTTTACCATTTTATTACTTAAATAAATCTATGAAATTTTTGAGACTTCACACTGCACGAGTACTTGTGAAATATTTTGTGTGTAAATTGGTGAGCGATCGGGTTGTCCTGGAGTCGAAAGAGATAATGGCGGAATTGGATTGTTGCAGTTGGGCTCGGATCGATAGAGAACGATGAATCTTGGACATGGTTTTTGAGCCGTTTACAGATGACTTTGGGTGAGATAGATGACCTTTCATCGTGTTAGATCGGTATCAGAGCATTAAAAATGATGTAGAAGTTGTTTTCCCGAGGGCTACGCACGGATTGTGCTGTTATCATTTGAAGAATAAGATGACGAAGAGAGGAAACATGTGATTGCACTGTTTTAGGATGCTATCTACAACTATCGGACAGACACATATCAGGCGAGTATATCAGCGTTGGAGTTAGTCTATCCAAACGTATACCAGAAGTTGTGTAATATCAGCCCAGAGCACTGGTCCCGTTCATAATGTCCCGTACGACGCTACCGTTTCATGACGTCTAATGCGGCGGAGAGTTTCAATGCTCATCTATTGTAGGCTAGGAGGTTGTCTGTTTGTTCAATGCTTGAGAAATTGAGAAAGTGAAAAGAGAGTGACCTTTTTTGCAATAAGAGAGAGAGAAGAAGACGTGGTAGTTAGAGTTTTAATTCAAACATCTATCATATTTATCATTTTGCAGTAAGTCAATTACAAGTACAAAAATTATAAGTATTTTAGAATTAAATCTAATTTTGTGGGGCCTACACCATGTGTATAGTGCAAAGTAAGTACAGATTGCCCAAATAACTACTAGGTTTTAAATCTTGCTTGCCTATCCCAATTTTACTATATTTTTGCCCAAATAAATATTTCTCCCACATTATTTTGTATGTGATCATGTCACTCTTAACGTGTGAAATATGTAATTGGCATTAGATCAAATATCGAACATGTTATGGATTTTGTATATGAACATGTCACCTTTTGGCGGTTAACATTTTATGGATCATTTATATTGATTGTTTGTTGATATTATTTTTGCTCGTGTTAGTTGGATTTTTTTTTTTTATCTCTATTTGCGGTTTAGGTTTTAACAACTATTAAAATAATTGTTCCAAATTGTTTTTTTTTTCTGGTCAAAACTGAAAAAAGATGTACAGAGATACTATAGGCAAACAATGATGTTAAATCGTAAAACATATACTAAATAAATCTTGATCTCCTTATGATCGGGAATAGAAGAAATAAGAGAGATTTTTTCAAGAGAACCAACCATGACCCTTAAAGTAGATTGATTCATCTCAACTCTTTTTTATATTGAAGATTTTTATGTCTAAAAATAAATTAATTGTTTGCTTATTCAGGTGGTTCGCAAATGCAGTAGAGGAAAACGAAAAGGCATTAGTTGCAATAGAAATTGAATCCAAGAAGTAACACAAAGTCAACAAATGCATTCATCTTAATATAATAATATTCATAAAAATTTACATTTACAAAATAAGTTCACAAACCACTTCTTATACATACTAAAATTAACACCAAGCAAGATATGTTATCTTCAAACTCTCCTTCAGTATCTCCACTTTCATATAATTTTTCATTTTCAACTTCCTCACATCATATGATACCTCAACTTCGATGTGTGTTTCTATTTTTTTGAGCAATTGACTCTTTTCTTTCAACAAAATTCTTTTCTCCACATTCAAAGCATTTATCACACCTCCTTGGCTCGGTCACTCATTGCACTATCATACCAGTTAAAATGATTGCACCCATTTTGACGAATTTGGTCTTTTAGTGACTGCAAATTAATGAAATTTAATATGTAAACTCATAAAAATTTCAATACACATCGATTTTTCAATACAAGAATGAATTTTGATACTTACACTATAATTTTGACAACTGTAAAATCTTCTTTCAGGATTTGCATCAGTCCATGAAATCCATAGAACTTCTATGTCACCACATTTGCAAAATCAGTCGTCCACTTGCAAAATCAGCTGCCCTTGTCTTCTAGACGATTGATCATGATGAACTATAATCCACATGCAAGTCTTTCAATCTTTGGACTCAAGAACTGAATTTGGGAATTTGGGGATTTTGTATGTTAGGGCTTAGTTATTGAATTGGGTATTCTCTCTCATTTTGTGCAGCCTAAAATTTATTTGGAGATTTTTCATGTTATGTCCTTACGTGAGTACGGGAAATTTAAATTGTTAGTTTGAGAGAGTATAGAGGGTTCCTCTTGAGCCAATTTTAATAGTTTGAGAGTCCATTTGGATCAAAAATTAAAATGAAATCCTATTTAAACTTTGAGATATAGTTTATGTCCTAGTTGACCCTTCTCCCTAAAATTATCATACAACAGTACAAACTCAACGTATGACAAGACGTAATTTCAACAAATTCAAAGTTATTGCCGACTCAACTACAAAAACCAATCCACCACCAATCGGTTTCTATTTCATTTCCTTTTTTCTTTTGTTTTTTTTAGGATGAAGAAATAAAAGATCCCTAAAACTGAAAACGGTGGCGTTTAGAAGAAGTGAACTTATTAAATTTTTTAAATGATATTTATATTTTGTTTTTTTTCTATTTAATAATGGAAAAAGAAAATGCCCCTTTGCATATAATTTCAATAAAGTCCATAAAGCCTATAAAAAGGTTCATGGTAATCCAACGGCCCATTAAAACTAATTTGTAACTTTATAAATATAATACCTCTAAAAGACACGAATAAACCTAATAGATTGCACAACCTTTTATCCTCATAATTATATTGATAATTTTCTGAAGTAATATTCTCTACCAACATTCCCTTTTGTTTATTAATTTTATTTGAAGTGATTAAGAAGTTAGTACAACAATTATTGAAACTTACAAAATCATATCCCGGCCCTTTTGCAAGTTGGACCATTTTCGTACAACTCAAGTGACATAAATAAACACAGCCCATTTATAAACCATTTATTTAAATAAGCCTTTCCCCAAGTTCCTTGCGATTGTATTTCTTTTGGCAGCCAAAAAGTAGAATAAAGTAACATCTTACGCGAATTTATTGTTTTATTAAATTCTGGAAAATTCATTAATTTATTCAACGTTTAGCAATTAATTGCGATTTCGTTTATGCGTTTGGTTAAAATTAAGTAATTTTATTGAGTCTTAGTAACACAAAACCAATATCTAATCTACTTCATAGTTTATTAAGTTATAACTGAATTCTACCTTCACCCAACGAAAATACTCATATTGCGTAGCGTTAAATTGGTTATAAATGTTCAAATCAAAACTAAATTGATTACCTTTTTGGAATTAACTAAAGTATTCGTTTATAACTTATAATTTTTTTTTTCTTTTCTTATCTTTTATATCCTTTACTTTATTGCCTCCTAATCCGAGGATCATGTTTAGTTACAGCCGGCCCTCAGATTTAACCTAAATCAAAATATAGTAATTCAGATTGAGATATTAATATCTGGGCACGCTTCTTGAATAATTTATTGATGTGTATTTGGGGACACGTAATCATGTAAATGTGCACACGGAACAAACCTGCTCCTTCATCACTTGATCTGTTCAATCTACCTCATGCCATGTAATAATGATTTGTCCAATTTAGATTGCTGCTGTTTCATTTCTGCAAACAATATGGAAAGGTAGAGCTGATCGAATTAATTAATATATGAAACAAAACCAATTAAAAATGAGACATGGAGACACCCATTGGCCCCCATCAGCATGCATGCATAAAAATAAAATTAGTGCCAAAAGAAACATAATTAATGGAGTGCAATTATATATATATATATATATATATATATATATATATATATATATATAGGGATGAGATCTGGTGAGAACCGGTCACCAAGTGGGAATCGGGAACCGATCCCATCCGTCTATTCTGAAAAATGAACGCACTAGATGAAAGCAAATTTTCGGTGGCAATTTTGTAATTAAAACGAAAATCTTCAATTCACGCGTCTCATTAAGGGTAGAATTGGAACAATTGACTTTTAAAAAAAGTGACATCATCATGTTTTGAAAAAATTCTTAAAAACTTTAAATGATCATAATTTATTCATTTTTAATCGGATTTTCGCAAATCTTATATCAAATTAAAGCTCTTTTCATACTCTTTCATGTAAGATCCATATTGCATATGTTTATTTGAAAAAAATAGATGAAAAATACAAAAAATCATTTTTAGGCATAATTTTCGCATAGAGCAACCCCAGATTTATATTAGCATGTTGTATACAACATTTTAGCATGACCTACATAACATTTTAGCATATTGTGTAATACATTTTAGCGGATGATATTATGAATATATTTCTAACAGTTTTATATAAACACCTACACTTATATAGATACTACAAAATGAAACACACGAGTAGATAATAAAAAAGAAAAAAGAATGAGAAAATGAAGCAACGAAAGAGATGACTGACAACTAAGAAAGAAAATGCGTAAATATTTTCCAAAACGAGATAAAGTTTATGAGAGCAAAATATATGTTGCAATTCTAAGTGCAGAAAGTAACATACAAATTTAGCCTTCTACTTCGCTCATTTTAGCCTCATTAATTTCTCATTTTAGCATGTGTTGATAAACAAACTATGGAACGATGATTTCATTGGAATGAAACACAATACACCCAATTTGGGGACAGTGAACCCTAATGAAAATCTCATAATTACTAATTGAGATCAGATGAGCCATAATTGGAACGTACTAAACCCTAATTGGGAATGGTGAACCCTAGTGGAAAATGTCATATCAAATTTAGTCTCATACTTCGCTCATTTTAGCATGTTCTGATAAATAAAATATGGAACAATGATTTCATTGGAATGAAACACAATACACCTATTTGAGAACAGTAAACCCTAATGGGAATCTGATAATTACTAATTGGGATCAGATGAACCCTAATTGGAACGTAATAAACCTTAATTAGGAACGGTGAACCCTAGTGAAAAATGTCACATCAATTTTAGCCTCCAATTTCGCTCATTTTAGCCTCATGAATTTCTCATTTTAGCATGTGTTGATAAACAAAAATGGAACGATAATTTCATTAGAATGAAACGCAATACACCCTATTTGGGGATAATGAACCCTAATGTGAATCTCATAATTACTAGTTGGGATCAGATGAGCCCTAATCGGAACGTAATAAAACCTAATTGGGAACGGTGAACCCTAATAGAAAATGTCACATCAATTTTAACCTCATACTTCGATAATTTTAGCCTCATACGATTCTCATTTTAGCATGTGTTGATAAACAAAATATGAAACGGTGATTTCATTGCAATGAAACACAATACACCCTTTATGGGGACAATGAACCCCTACTGGGAATCTCATAATTACTAGTTGGGATCAGATGAGTCCTAATTGGAACGTAATGAACCCTAATTGGGAACGGTGAATCCCAGTGGAAAATGTCATATCAAATTTAGCCTCCTATTTCAATCATTTTAGCCTCATGCGTTTCTCATTTTAGCATCTTCTGATAAACAAAATATGCAGTGGGAATCTGACAAGGTATTTAACATCATGCTTCTGTTATTTTAGCATCATATTCTAAACAGTAACCGTGGTTAATAAAACTTAATAATAATATAATTACTGCAAAGAAAATGTCATAAACACTTTTATTAAAAATTATATATATTCTTAAAAATGAATGTGTTGAAAACAATTCACAAGCATGGTAAAACATGATATTAAACTATGCCCAATCGCTATAATAACATCAAACTAGACAGTTCCTAGCATCATGATCTAACAACTTGTAGCAATTGCTACACATTCTGAGTGGTTTGTTCTCCTTTCTCTTTGTTGCCTCCTTCATAGATATCAAACGACTGTCGCTACCTTTTGTTTTAACTGGAATAGGTGGATGAACAACAACTTCAAAAGGGACACGTAAACCGTAGAATTGCTCAAACATCATCGTCTTGCTATGTGAAGTAGAACCCTCCATATCACCATGTGAGTAATCTTACTATGGTCACTTCAAACAAAAGAAGCTGACACATTAAAATAAAAAAATTATAAACTGAACAAGGTAAAATAATAATACAATTACATCAAGAGATGTTCAGACACATAAATTGATTTTTAGCATTAGGTATGTACCATTCTAGCATCATGCAACATGCATTTTAGCACCAAAGTATTCTAATATTTACATGATGTCTATAACATTGTGTAGCCGAGTCACAAAAAAACACACACACACACACACAAAAGAAAAAAAAATAAATCATGGTTTGTATGACATGTTTCATAGAGTGCAGTAGAAATAACATTAAACAAGCATGTTATCATGCTAAAACATATGTGACGACAGGCTCAAACGACTACATTAACATGCTAAAACATATGTGACGATAGGCTAAAACGAATACATTAACATGCTAAAACAAATAAACAGATCAAATTAATGCATATTCTGTATATTCTCGTACATACTAAACCTTAGAATTCCTAACAATTAGAAAATAACTGATATTTTTCTCAAAGAAAAAAAAACTGATACAACTCAGATCTGAATGAAAAAGATCAAATCAATCAAAAATATCGAATCTTCGTAACAAAACGATGAAGCCATAAACTAAAATAAGATGAGAAATAAAAATCACGAGAAGAAATGAGAAATAAATCGACATACTAAACTGCTAAAATAAATTGAAAAAAAACACTTGCATGGAGTCACCATACAAAGACAGCGCTGCCGATGAACTCTACGAATCACAGGGTCGAATCTTCGCGATAAAAAGATTAAAGCAGATGGTGAAAAATAATAAAAATGGAAGAAGAAGAAGAAGAAGAAGAAGAAGAAGAAGAAGAATAAGAAGAACGTAATCAGCGAGAGATGGAGAGAAAAGGGGAAAAAAATCTGAAGAAGGAAAGTTGAAGAACTGAATTACTATATTGCTCTCCCCTTCATAAAACTTGTCAAATATTACAATTATGTCACCGCCCCCATTAACTTAATCTGAACCGTCCAGATTGAACCAATAAAAAAATAGGATTGGTTCCTAGTTCCCACCTAGGAGAAGGGTTCTCATTTGATCCCTTCCCAATATATATATACGGCGTCTGGTCTTTTCGTCTTTCCACATGAATAGATTGCACATGCACCCCACTTTCTGGTCAAACCACAAGATTATTTCACTCAGGGCCCCCACTAATATTCCAATTATCTCATTTCTTTCCTAATTACTCTACTTAATGATTATTATTACCATTTCCTTTTATGTATCACTGATATGGGCCTAAAAGCCCAATAATTCATTTAGGACACAAATCAGCGGATCAGGGGACTTAAGTACATACATAAAAACAACTCAATGTTATGGCTTTCACTATGTTCTAACGTAACATTGCCGGTAGAGATTTATGTGTAAAACGAAGATGTTATGGCTTTCAATATGTTCTAATGTAACATTGTCGGTAGAGATTTATGTGTAAAACGAAGAGTTCTCAAATTTGAGATCCATTTCTCTCTTTTCTACAACTCAAAAAATAAAATTAAAAAAAAAAAACCAGAATATGTTCTCTGAGCTTTTTTTTTTCCACTTTAGAATCAAAATTACAAATTCCCCGGCCAACCATAACTGACATTAATTGGGAAGATCCTTGTTATTTTGCAATTCTGGTTCCAAAATTCTTAACACCGAATTTTCTATTCTCTGACATGTAATCGCACACAATATATTTTATTATACATTATATATACAGGGATTGGTTATAATGAATACTACTCTTCATACGAGAACTGTGAATAAATCATAACATTTCTATTTGTATTGATTGATGGTTGAGATTAAAATTGAAAAATATATTATAATTATAAATTTAATAGATAAATTATAAATATAAAGATATTAATGTAATTAGTGATATGGAAACATTCAATTAAATCTCATAACTCATTTTCTCTCTCTTTCCATATCTCCCCCTCTCTCTTCCTCATGTCTCCCCCCTTCTCTATCTCTCTCAGTAGTCGACCATAGTCAAATACCAACAAATAACCGTCTAAACAACAAAACCAACATAGCATCAAATTCAAACATTATAAGAGATAAAATCTAACAAAATAAGCAACTCACTCCCCATTACTAGTTAGAACATTCAAAAATTCATGGTATAAATTGATCGAGATGTACCATTTCAATGATTCTAATATTAAAATTTCTTAAATTTTATCCGGAACTAATTCATTACTTCTATTGTAACATTTTATTGTTTCTCAAATACCACTTCATTGCATAATGTGTAACATTTCGATAATAATAATAATAATAATAATAATAATAATAATAATAATAATAATAATAATAATAATATATGATGACAATTGATGCATTGTTGAGTGTTGTTTGTTACTTAGTTATGAGAAAATTATCGCTTACCAATTAAATTTTAAAAAAATCATAATGACCGAATATCAAATCATCGCTTGCAAAACACTAAATCATTGCTAAACTCATGTCGATAACCTATGAATTGAGGTTTTTAAAAATAAAAAATAATTCATTGCTTCTATTGTTACATTGTATTACTTCTCAAATTCTATATATATATATATATATATATATATATATAATACTAAAACAAAACATGAAAGATAATATAGAATAGAGAAACTCAACGTTTACCTACTGCATCGTTATTTGTTTGTGATATTTGGAATACGCAAATTGAAGAAGTTCCTATTGCAATTCTGCATTCACTCGGTCTTTTATTTATTTATTTAAGTCCTTGCGCTTGTATTTTTTGGAATTGTAGCCCTAGGTTTTCATTTGTTAAACTTAACTCATTGTACCTTAATTTGGGGGGGGGGGGGGGGGGAATTGATCATTGTGTGACACCAAAAATAAAGACCTAAATTTAACATAAACAAAAGTATAATATATATATTTTTTTTACAATTGACAGTTTAGGAACTCATTCGGGAAAACATTGAAATTATATAACTCGATGTCTACAAATGAAACTATAGGGGCCCAATTAAATAAATAAAAAACTTTATAAAGTATTGGAACCGAAGTATACATTATTATTTTATTTACTATTGATTTACCCTTTATGCATATATAAATGGGAAATTTCCTTATTCTCATTCTTGCTCTACCTCAGACACCGCTCAATAGAAGATGGTCGAAAGAACGGAACAAGTGCTAAATTGCTACTGAGCTTTTGAATATGCCAAGCGAAATTTGCCATAACTGAGAAAAATACAACAGTCAAAAAAAGAATCCAAATTTGCCATAACTGGGAAAAATACAACAGTCAAAAAAAGAAAACAAATTTGCCATTACTGAGAAAAGTAGAGCAATTTTTTGACAAATCGCGATACCACAAATCCATTGAATAATTATACTGAAGCATCATATTCATAGATGATAAGGGTCAGGTCAATCACCAAACAAGCTAACTTGTGAAATGGAATTTGAAAGATTCCTCCTTATGTTACCAATTGCAGTACTAAAATCAACAAATCATTCAGCCACCATCAAACTACATCTTTACCAAGATAAGATAGCATTAATAATGTCTAATTAAGGATTTTTCCCAGAAGCTGCCTTCCATCAACCAAATCATATTGAAAATGACAATAATCCAATACATAATATAATCATTCCCCATCACCAAGAATTGATCCATTACATAAATTAATAAGGCCGTCGCTATTATAGGCCGGCAGCTACAACTTACGCATCAGCATTAAGCCATTGGCCATTTTAAAAAATGAAAATTGATAGTCAGAAACAATAGTAACACATGAAATATTCCTTGTTGCCAGAATATTCAACAAGCTTGGTTGCTTTGTTGAATGACACGGGATTGAGACCCACAATCATGTGCACGTTGCTGACAATATATTTTCCAAGGTTGCAATCAGTTTGGTATAGCATAGGGTCTCAATTACACATTCTCACAATAATTTTATCGATATAATCGAAAGTCTAGCCTAACAAAGAATCTGGGTCGGATGATCAAAATATATCTCCATCGTGGTGAAATAATATGATCCACGCCTAAAGATGGGATTTCAGAATCTCAATTCTTACAAACCTATGTGAGAACTAGAGAAAAAGTAATCAACATGGATCATAGGTGAAGACTGTCTACCTAAGATTTGCAGATTCTTCCTTGTGGAGATGGAATGGTGGAATCCTGAAATAAAACTGAGTCAAGGGAACAACTGCACAGGTCAAAGTTAGAAACTTTGGAATGTATCAAGAGCTAAAATGGTACCTGTCAAATTATGTTGCCAGGAAATGAGTAGAAGCAGTATGGCACATGAGTTCAAGATTTGCAGCAATACTAAAGAAAATAACCTAGAAATACACAAAAGCCCAAAAACAAATATACCAAACTAATCATGCACTAAGCCGGGCTAAGTAGTAAGTACATTAGGAAAATTGCTGATTCTGAGAGCCCTACAGACTAAATTCAGCATCTAGTAAGAAAAGCGAAAAATTGATACAAGGAGCAGAGCATAAGGTCATAGTTGTATGCAAGATAAAGTGTGATTTGAAGCTACACACATTGAGAAAACCCAAGTCCTCTTTCTACTTTGACAAATCATAAGCCATGCCATGCCAGCACGGATAATCATTGGTGCTACAATATATCAACTTCACACAGTTATAATTCGAGGGATAATATTATGAAGTCTAGAGAACTCAAGAATTGATCTCCAATTTTTACAACATCAATCAATATCGAAAACTAAAAGAGCTACACATCAGTTGCAATTCCAAACTATGCCACTATGGCACCAACAGTTCGATTGAACTGCTCCTAGAATAAATGCAAAACTGTCCCAGAAGTGATCAAGACCCAAAATTCAAACTCAAATCTGTACTAGCAATGGTCATGTGTGCAATGACGAATCAGATGGCAGTAAAACAATTTCGACAAACAACAAAGTCACTTCAGAGACAAATTTGATTGATCTTTCATCATCAACAACAGGAGAGGCCATATGTATCGTCTGATTATTGAAAATGTACAATAAAGAACCAGATTCCTCAGTACGTCATTCTTTATACAAAATGCTATTCAACAACGGTGAAAAAAATTACAAAAACTTCCTACTCACCTCCAGGATCAACACTTTTTCACTTGAATTAACTTCATCTTCCATCAACAACAAAATCAAAATCAGACATTTTTTATCTTCCCTTGCAATACCTGAATCAACGTCTTGGCATTCCGCCTGACCTTCTCACTGTCATCCTCCAACAACACAACGCAAGTATCAAACAGGCCTTCTCTCAAAGCTTCCAAACCCATCTTGTCACTATAACAACACAGAGAACTCAATGTAAGCAGTGCGTATTGCACACTCCTCGAACTCCGGTTCCTCACGATTCCTATCAAGATATCCAGAAACCCACTAAACCTCAACATTTCATCTCGCGCAAGTTTACATTTTGCCAGCAGGCCCAACACCTCCACTGCCCGCTCCAGGCCGGAATCAGCATTTTGGATTAAAATTGGCACCGCCCCACACTGAACTGCTCGAACCCGATTATCGGAGAAAGAACAAAGCGTGAACAACGCGGTGGCCGCTTCCTTTCTCTCTCTAGAACTCCCCATCTGTAGGAGGGACACCAAACCCGGAATCGCATCAGGGTACAACCCGATCGTGACCTTGTTGACTTCCAGAACGGCGAGGCTGGTCAACACGGTTGCCGCCACCGCGCGTGAGTCCCCAACGCCGCAATGAAGGGCGTAGACCACCTTCCCAACAATTCCCTCCGCCACCAGCCCTACCTTGCTGTCGTCATCCAGACTCAAATTGAGAACAAACTGAAGGGCCTTCTCCTGAAGCCCTGGCTCGCCCGAGTCAATACAGTTCAGAACCGCCGACACGGCCCCTGACTCGGCTAATCGCCGCGGAATCGCGAAGTCGCGCTTGCAGAGCCGGCTAAGTTGTTCGAGCGAATTGAGCTTATCTTCCAAGTGGGACGATTGAGAAATCAAAAGCTGGATTAGGGCTTGCGGGTTGGGTGGGTGGGGCTGTAGGCGCTTAGGCAAGGAGAGGAGGGTGTAACTAGAAATGAGGCTGCGGAGGGCGTGATTGGGAATGAGGGAAGGGGGTTCCGGTAGGGGCAGTTTGGTAATTGGGCAGGTGCGGTGGCCCGCGTCCAACCACTGCTGGATGGAGGCGCGATCGAAGGTGTGGCCGGAGGAAAGGATAACAGGGTCGGACATTATCTCTAAAGAAATCGGGCATTTGAAATCATCCGGTAACTCAGCGGCCATTCTTCTTTTTCTTCAATCTTCTGTTTGCGTCAGTAATGAGGGACTAGAGAGAGAGAGAGAGAGAGAGGTTTATGAGGTTTACGTGTGGGCTATTTTGCTCGGAGGAAAAAGAGCGTGAGTTGTGAATTTGTGAGGAGTCGAGATTAATATGTGTGAGGTGGTGGAGCTCCCCTTGTGACACTGCGCGCTCTCTTTCTCTCTCCAGTCACATCGTCAATTACGCTGCTGCCCTCAATTTTTATTCTCAATTTTCATTAATTCTCTCATCTTTTTCTTTTTATATCGACAGTCGTACTTGATTTGAGATTAGTTATAAAATGAACCGAACCTAACAAAATAATATGGACAATAAGTCCAAACTCGATCAGAACTTTGAGTTTAATTAATCGTTTAAAACTGATTCAGTTAAAATCGAAATAAAACGAAGATTGTCGAGTATTGAAATATTAGCTAGAAATGAGAATGATTAGATAGAAGAGATGGTAGTCGTGGATTTTAGTCAGTTTTGGCTTAGCCGGAGAAAAAGGGAGAATTTGGGAACATCCATATCAAAAGGGGTAGTTTGGGAAATAAATAATTATTCTCCCTCTCCTCTGCCTTTTGGGTAACGTTTGAAGGCGTGCTTCTTTGCTCAACGGAATTATAGTACCATGTCCAAATTTAATTTTATCCACGTATTTTTTTTTTTAATTGCTCAGCAGTACCAGTAACTGCCGGACTTCATTGTCAAATTTGACTTTTAAGCAAAAGGTTTTGACAATTAACATAAAACTATAAAGTACTGTTCACATTAAAATACAGAAAATACTCATTCAACATTTTAAACTATTGTCCTGCCTCCTAGACCTTTGTTTACTCTGAAAATTATAATTTAATGGGTTTTTTTTTAAGATTGAACGGTATATAATTATTGTAAAATTAATAAATACACCTTATATACATTGACGCACTAGAAGGAAAATACTCCATATCCCATGTTTTAAGTTGGATACCTATTTTCTCAAAAACAAAAGCTTGAATACATGTTACAAGAATCTCACGCCTACCCACCGGCCACCGTGGGCAAAATATTTATTATCTCCACCAATATAATTTAACTTCCACTTTTTTCAATTTTATTTGGAAATTCAACATAATTTTATTAACTTGTTTCATTTTTTTTAAATAAATACATCCAAATATAACTCACTTGTTGACATTTACATTTTATATTTTGCTCATAATATCAATCATATTTCTATCTCCTTCAATCGCACATTCAAATGTATTTTTAAGATAAATATCAAATGAGTAATTATATTTGCTTATTTGCATGTATTTTTTTAATATTGTGTGTCTGTGTGTGTGTGTGTGACATATTTTATTTGTTTATTTTTAAAGAATGGTAAATAATAGGATCGATAATTTTTTGTCCAAATAAATTGAATACAATTTAATAGAATTATGCTTAATTTCTAAAGAAAATTTAAGAGAAATTGAGCTTGAATTATATGGTGTAGACGAGTAGACGATGTAACTAAGCAATAATTTAATTACAAATTTTAAAATAATTTTTTAAAATAAAGGTAATAGAGATTAAAAATAATAATATTTGAATCAGTGGTGGACACTTTAACATTGTCACGGTGGGTGTACTAAATAGTTACTCAAATTCAAAATAATCACAGTAATTTCATTATTCATCAACTTAATTAATATTAAGAAAGTTGATGGATGACAATCTAAGTCCCATATTGAAAATATATCCAAGACAATGAGTTCACTTACTTCATTAGTATGAGACCTTTTGGGAGATGACCAAAATCAAAATTGGACAGATTTGGCCCAAAGCAGACAATAATATCATACTAATGTGGGGGAAAGCTGAATTCGCGACCCACTAGTCCGTGAACGGGCCCAACAAAAGTAACAAAATAAATTTAAGCAATTAACTGCTAAAAAAAAGAGCAACGACTAAAAAAGTATTTGCCCGAGTAAGTAAGTCTGCATTTATAAATAGAAAACCAATTATTTATGTAATATTCCAAACTTTTTTAGTATTTAAAATAATAGTATATGATTATCTTAAGGGTAAGCTAGGAAAGAAAAGGGACACTTGTAATTTTTTTTTAAGATAAAGTGTGTCGTTAAGAGGGTTAGAGATATTCCGAGATCTTCTTATAATTTTTATTCAGAACCTAGATACTTGATCGAATATAATTATATGAGGACCTAATGATAATCCTAATATATATTTTATTATTTTTGAACCCTATCTAAATAATTATAAAACTTGTTCGAAATCTCGCCCTCAATAAGAAAAATATTAGAGTTAATAGTTGAAGTTAGAAGTTTACTTTACAAGTCTTGTTAATTCGCACAAGGTTACTTTGGTAATTATTATTTTCTTTAGGGTTATTAAATCATTTATAAAAAAAAAGATTAAGATATTTATTAAAATTCTTCACTTTCCCATAATCGTACACATAGGTATATATCAACTCAGCAAATTTCGGAAGACACTTGTCCAGTTCTTAATCTCTTTGTTAGTCAATAAAATATCACAAAGCTTATTTCCTCCTCTTCAGATTAAAAAAAAAGAGAGAAAACAGAACCATAACTCCAACCTCTTCGTCTGGAAATCACGTTTCACAACAAACTCACTTCTCTTTGTAAGCTTAAGTTAAATTAAATTTTCTGTATTAGCTGTACAGATTATACGCCCTTTAACCCCTGCAAATATTTCCCCAATTTCAATTAACCAAAACAATCAAAACCAAAATCAAATGATCACCTATTCTTATTGCATATCCTGTTCAAAAATTCAGGCCCTTACATGCTTTCAATTCTCACATCCTAATTTAGCAACACCAAAACATGCTCCCCCATCAATTTCATCCCACACACACACGATTCCACATTTCAAGAGAAATTAGAAATTTAATTATAAGATTCAAATAGACAAATAATTATTAAGAAAATTAAAAATATATATATAGAATTAGAGAGAGAGAAGCTGCTGGATTGAGTCGAAGCAGGGGAGGGCGTCGTCGACTAGGCTTGGTCTCGGCGATGCTAGTCTGAGTAGTGTCGGAGGTTTGCGTTTCGCTGGATAGTCGCCGGTGTCGTATTGAGCTCCGAATGAAGTCGAGTCACCGAGAGCTTGCGTCGTGTTGTCGTTGTGGTTGAATTTGCGTCGAGGTCTAGGCTGCAGCAGGTGTGGCTGTAGGCCCAGGTCGGGGTCTTCGCGTCGTCGGCGGGCGGTGGTGAACTCGCCGGCGTCGAAAAAAAAAAAGGGAAGAAAAAGGTGGAAGAAGAAGAATTAGGGATTTTGGGGGATGAAATTTGGGGATTTTCGATTTGTATTCTATTCTTCCTATCATGATTTTGCAAGAAAGATGAAAATAAATTAGGATTTAGGGATTTAGGCAAGATTTTACATTGAGGATTTTTTATGATATTCCTTCATCTCCAGTCGGGCAAGAGAGAGAGAGTGATGAGATAGAGAAGAAAAGAAGTTGAATTAGGAATTGTTTTCTCAATTTGCTGAATGTCGTGACATTAGATGGAAGAAATTAGGGATTTAATTGCAATTAATTCATTTGCATAATGGCCCATCCTCATTAATTTATAAAAATTAGGAAAAGCCCCTAGAAAATATAAAAAAGTTTCATAATCACTTATAATTGTTTAAAAATATGTTTGGATACTATAAATTTTTCTGAAATTAATATCTAGCCCAAAACTTCATAAATTGATTAAATTAGCCCATAAAATTCCTAATTTTCAGATTTATTAAAATTAAAATTGACCCAAATTATTTAAAAATCAATTTAGCCATAAAATTTTATCTAAATTTTTTTTTATTTTACCCAGGTTTATAAATTAATTATTTTGGACATAAATCTTGAATTTTTTTTAGATATATTAGAATTGTAATTGGCCTAAATTATTTATTTGAAATTACTTTGATACTAGGTACGATCCAATTAGGACCCTCGTCCACTTTGTGATTCTTTGCTCAATTATACGCGCTCGTTATTATCAGGTGGGCTATATCTTTCTCAAATTATATTCAGCTAATAAGCTCAACTGTTTATAACTGTAAAGTGTGAATATCTGTATCAAAATGATTTCTCTCACTGTTCGCGTTCGCCAGTATCCTACGAAAATATTGAGTGCTTAACTAGACTCGAGTTCGGATCCTTAAAGCTTTGGGACCGTATACACTCTCCTTTATTAGACAGTTAGGCTGGAGGATGTGTATATAAGTTAAGACACTGTAGGAAGGGACAGTTGAGATAGAGAGTGCAAGTAACGTTTAAAGAAGCATTGTATACATGGAATGTTTTTTTTAGATTTGAAACATTTCCATTGTTATACTTGTGTGGATACAATATTCATATTTATAAAATGATTATGAACTGTTTATCAAAATTTGCCCACTGGGTACACTAGTACTCAGCCCAAATCTTTTCTAAATATTTTCAGGTTGAGAGGCAGGCTGGAAGATGACGAAGCTGAGGCAGGGGCTATCTTTTGTTGTTATATGCTTGCTTTTTTTGTGTTGTTTAGAAATCTTAGATATTCTAAATCAATTAAGTGCTTGCAAACAAATTTTACTTGAATTGTGCCCCACGCTTGTTCCGTTCACTCTGATACAGCTTGTCTTCAATTGTTTGAAGCATGTTATGATTTCAGCATTATGCTATGATGTTCCTTTACAGTTATTTGGTGGGATAAGTTCCCTTTGATGATTGGTAATTTATTCAGGTTCTTTTCTAAACGCCTTAAAGCGTGGTTTAATTCCAGTTACAGAGGTTATGCTGCCCAAATGTTTGGGGCACTAACCTTATTCCTTCTGAACACTCTCGTGGGTGGTTCTATTTCAGTTACAAAGGTTATATTGCCCAAATGTTTGGGGGCACTAACCCTATTTCTATAATTATCTTTATGCAACAACCCCTTACCCCAGTAGCGCACCGATCCCTTATAACTATTCTTCCGGGACTGGGGCGTTACAATTTATGTTATTATTATTTTTTTGAAAAATAATTTATATTAATTTTGGGGTGAAAGGTAAGAGTATGAGTCACCAAAGGTCACATTAATGCACTTGAGATTTCCTATTACATTTTCTACATTACATTCCATGTTAAACTTTTAAATTAGAGGAAAATTTTTAAATAGTCATTATTTGTAATATCCCGAAATGTTTTCATAACTATTATTTAGAAACCTAGATACCTATTCGGAAATAGTCATATTAAGACCTAATGATAATCCTATATTAAAAACCTATCTAAATAAATCAAAATTTATTTAAGACAAATATTATTATTTAGTAATTGTAATATTATAAATTGGTTGCAAATCAGTTAGATTTATACAAGTATATATTATTAGTGGTCGTAGGTGAATTTGTAATATCAAATTTTAATTTATTTGATTATACTCGATAGAATTAGTTGGATATGATGAAATCTAAAATTTTGCTCTTAGCAATAGAAATATTTGAGTAAAAAAAATTTTACTTTCATGTTTTAGGGATCTTATTTATTTAGGTAAAATTTAAATTTTATTTATTCATTTATCTTAATTTGGAAGAGTGTTTGTATTCGGAAAAAGAAAAAAAAAATAATAATAAATTAATTAAAAGATTATTATGATAAGAATGATATTTTCCTCCCTCCCCAATAATTAAACACGTAGCCTCAATTCTCCATTCCAACCAAGTCAGCAACACACACGTCCTTCTATCTGTTAATCAAATCTCATGAAAATTTCTGCAATTTAACATAAGAACAGATACCTTCTGCTCCAAACTTTTCTACCAAAAAAATCGGGTTTCAGATCAAATCTACAAACATAATTAAGATTCAACTGCTTAGCTCTTTATATTACAGGGAATACAACAAACTCACTCCTCTTGGTAAGATTATTTCAATTCAATTATATGTATTTTCTGTAGAAATTACACGCCCATAACCTCAGCATATTTCCCCAATTTCAATTAACCAAAACAATTAAAACCAAAATCAAATAATCACCTAATCTTACTGCATATCCTGTTCAAAAATTCAGGTCCTTACATGCTTTCAATTCTCACATCCTAATTTAGCAACACCAAAACATGCTCCACCATCAATTTCATCCCACACACACACGATTCCATATTTCAAGAGAAATCAGGAATTTAATTATAAGATTCAAATGGACAAATAATTATTAGGAAAATAAAAAAAATAGTATTAGAGAGAGAAGCTGCTGGATTGAGTCGAAGCAGGGGAGGGCGTCGTCGATCAGGCTTAGTCTCGGCGACGCTAGTCTGAGTCGTGTTGGAGGTCTGCATTTCACCGGTTGGTCACCGGCGTCGTACCGAGCTCCGAATGAAATCGAGTCGCTGAGAGCTTGCGTCGTGTTGTCGTTGTGGTTGAACTCGCGTCGAGCCGTCTCATGGCTGGAGTTGTCGGACCCGGTTGCAGAAGATGCGGCTGCAGGCTCGGGGTCGGTTCTTCGCGTCTTTGGTGGACGGCAGTTAGTCACCGGCGTCGGGAAAAGAAGAAGAAGGGTGGGAGAAGAATTAGGGATTTTGGGAAGAGAATTTGGGGATTTCTGTTTTGATCTCCATTTTTAATAGAGAGAGAGAGAGAGAGAGAGAGAGAGAGAGAGAGAGAGAGAGAGAGAGAGAGAGAAGGGATGGATTAATTAGCAATTGATTTTTTTCAATAAACTAGGCATCGCGTTTGCTTTAAAGAAGAGATGAATAATTTAATTGCAATAAAGTAAATTTGCATAATGGGCCATCCTTAGTAAATTGTAGAAATTAATTAAAAAAAAAACGTATGGATTCTATAAACTTTTCATTAATTAATGTCTGCTCCAAAATTCATAAATTAATTACATTAGACTAATTGTTTTTAATTTTCAGATTTATTAAACTACAATTAACCCAAATTAATTTAAATATTATTTTAGCTAAAAAATCTTTTATTTTAGATATATTAAAATTAGATTGTACTTTTACGTGATTAATTAGCTTTAATAACAAATTAGTAATGTATGTTTTATAAATCTTATTTGTTGCAGAGAATAGTTGTTTATAATGTAATCATTAGAAATTGATTTAATAATACATCATAGTATTAAGCTAATTACCATTTGATGATTTAACCCTTCTCGATAATTGATGATCAGTGTAAATTTTGAAATGCAAAATTTACCAGCTATTTAGAAAATAGTATCTCGAGTAATTATGTTACTTTAATTTTATGAAATAGTAATTGTATAAGCATGCTACATGTATTCTGTTTTCTATTCTCTAAGTTAGAAATGATGTCAAATTAATAGGAAATATAGAATTAATTAATAATGGAGTTTAGTATCAAGTTTTAAAAAAAAAAACTAAACTTAGGAATTGAGTTTTAATAAAAGCTCTTTGGTAGCTAAGCCAATGATGATTGTTGTAGGCCCAGAAGATATAATAGAACCTGAGCAGGATCAACCAAGAGTTAAAAGTTTATCTGTTATCCAGATGGGTTATATTTTTCTCAAATTATGTTCAGCTAAAAAGCTCAACTGTTTATCCACTGTATAGCATGAATATCTGTATCAAAATGATTTAGCTCACTGTTCGCGTTCGCCAATATCCTACGAAAACATTGAGTGCTTAACTAGACTCGAGTTCGGATCCTTAAAGCTTTGGGACCGTATACATTATCCTTTATTAGACAGCTGGGCTGGAGGATGTGTATATAAGTTAAGACACTGTAGGAAGGGACAGTTGAGTTAGAGAGTGCAAGTAAGGTTAAAAGAAGCTTTGTATTCATGGAATGCTTTTGAGATTTGAAACCTTTCCATTGTTATACTTGTGTGGATACAATATTCATATTTATAAAATGATTATGAACTGTTTATCAAAATTTGCCACTGGGTACACTAGTACTCAGCCCGAATCTTTTCTAAATATTTTCAGGTTGAGAGGCAGGCTGGAAGATGACAGAGCTGAGACAAGTGCTGTCTTTTTGTTGATATTTGCTTGCTCTTTTTGCGTTGTTTATGAGATCCTTGATACTCTGAATCAATTAAGTGCTTACAAATAATTTTACTTGAATTGTGATCCGCGCTTCTTCCGTTCACTCTGATACAGCTTCTCTTCAATTGTTTGAAGCATGTTATGATTTCAGCATTATGCTATGATGTTCCTTTACACTTATTTGGTGGGATAAGTTCCATTTTATGATTGTTTATTGATTCAAGTTCCTTCTAAGACGCCTTAGAGCGTGGTTTAATTCCAGTTACAGAGGTTATGCTGCCCAAATATTTGGGGCACTAACCTTATTCCTTTTGAACACTCTCATGGGTAGTTCTATTTCAGAATACAAAGGTTATGTTGCCCAAATATTTGGGGCACTAACCCTATTTCTTTGATTATTTTTGTGCCACAATTCCTTTTGCTTTTTCCTCAGTAACGCATCGATCCCTTGTCACTACTCTTCCGGGATCGGAGCGTTACAGATTGGTATCAAAGCAGGTTTACAACTCTGTAGACCTGCAGCATTATTCTTTGAGCCTAGAATTAAGTCTAGTCTCTTAAACTATTTATTCGGCAGCCCTCAGCATGTCATCTACGCCGCTCTCAACGAAAAGGTATGCAAACATTTATAAAATTAAGGTTTATGAGATTGTAGTTAGTCACGCTGTATATTTTTCCAGGTTTCATGATTATATGTCATGATTCATTTATCAAAGCTATTCCCATGTTTCACGATAAGAAATCGTGATTCTTTCTATTCAGGTTTCATGATAAGAGGTCATGATTCAGATATTTTCAGATTTCACGATCAGATATCGTGATTTGTTTATTGAAAAATATTTTTAGGTTTCATGATTAGTAATCATGATTCGTTTATTGAAAATCTTTTACAAGTTTCATGATTATATATATTGCGAATCAATTATTTAAAAATATTTTTCAGGTTTTGTGATAAGATATTATGAATCGATAATTTATAATATCTCAGGTTTCATGATTAAATTTTGTAATTCATTTGAATAAAAGTTATTAAGGTTTCACAATGAGAGTTCGTGATTCGTCTAAAGTTACTTGAAGATGTTAAGACATCTAGATTTTGGTTTTGACCAAAAGATAGTAATAATTAAAAGAGAACAGAATCACCTTAAGTGATGAGAATAAATTGTGAATGACTTTTAGATTGAATATAGCAAAGCATTTAGACTATAGTAAGTTGAACCTATCATTGACCATTAAGTTATCTTGTTGCTCTTGAAAACTTAGACTAACTTAGTGAAATTCTTCAGATGGCCAGGGTGATTGAGACAGCACGGAAGCGTACTCGAAATTTCTATACTTTTGAGGAGCACATTAAAAGATTTTGTACATATGTTAGAGATCGATCTGATACTGTCCCCGAGTACATTGGGCATTTTGTGTCACTTTGGAGACGCGCCAGTGGAGCCGAGGGAGGAGTCTTAGACTTTGAGGTTTCTTTCAGGCTGGCTTATGGTTTACCACCTTGCTGGAGGCGGAGAGCGCTACAGGTATTGAGTGATACGGTCGAGCGTGAGCCTGATACCATGGCTGAGATCGGAGATTTTCCTAGATATTGTAGTATGATTCTAAGGATCTGGGCACTTTATAGAGGATGTCCTCCAGTAGACGAGGCAGTACCCTCGCACAACCACGATCCACCAGATTCTATCATGCAGCAGGGTATGGAGGTAGATGCTAGTATACATGTCTCTAGTTTCATTCCTCATGTAGGTACTCACGATGCCGAGGCTGGACCATCAGACACGCAGGCTGATCAGACTGATGAGTCAGTAGCACCTAGAGCTCAAGATGATCGAGACGGGAGGTACGACATGATGGAGGATGATACAGATGATGAGGACACAGAGGAGGAGGATCCTGTTGAGGATGAGATAGTGGATTTGACTGGAGATTAGTAGATGGTTGGATGATGATAGCACTTGGCTAGGTTAGCTAGTCATCTCTTTTTGATTGTATCGTGGGTCTGGTAGCCTTTTTGTTTATACCGACCCGATATCTTTTTATATGGGTAGTAGTTTGTATTGTATAGTTTGGTATATATATATATATTGTATATATGATGTATGATGTACGATGTATGTACATAAACAGTGATCATTGTATATATGTAAAAGTCCTCTTTTGGAGGGACTTTTCCTTTATCGTTTATGTATGGCTATTACTGTTTATGGCCTTGATTTATATGTGTATAAAAGTCATTCTTATGAGGCAACCAATGTTTATTTTATTTTATTCTATATTATTTCTTATTATTACAATTTAAAAAAAAATATTATACATATTAACTTATGTTTTCAATTTATATTTAGGATGCCGCCACGTACGAGATTGCCAATCTCAGAAATCCAAGAAGAGATACCAAAGGTAGAAATACCTATTCGCTTGTCAGGAATTGAAAATGACTTTCGAAAACATAATCCACCTATGTTTAATGGAACGGGTGATCCAATGGATGCTGAAAAGTGGATTCGTGCTTTGGAACGAATCTTTAATTTCATGGCTTGCACCGATGAAGAAAGATTATCTTGTGCTCAATTTCAGCTGACAGATGATGCAGATTATTGGTGGGAGTCTGTACGTAGAACAATGACAGAAGAACAATGGCAACAATTTTCTTGGGAAGATTTTAAGGCTGAGATATATCAAAAATATATTCCAGACTGCTTTACAGAGAATAAGGAGTCAGAATTTTGGAATCTTCGGTAAGGAAAATCCACTGTCACAGAGTATGATAGAAATTTTAACCAATTGTCAAGGTATGCCCCACATCTTGTGGACACTGATAAGAAGAAAGCAAACAAGTTTCGAAAGGGCTTGAGACCAGAAATTGGGATGACCCTAGCAGGTCAGGATGAGATGACGTATGCACAGACTTTGAGTAGAGCTCTGAACATAGAATCCATAATGCCAATGGAACGAGTGCCACAACAGCCACTACAACAAATTCAAGACCCAAAAGGAAAAAGAAAATGAGAGGATAATAGTAGAGGAAATTTCCAAGGAAGAAGACAACCATGGTAGGGAAACAATCAAAATAACCAGTTCAATCAATAGAGAAACAATGGGCCTTGCCCAAGATGTCATAGGTACCACCCAGGCAGATATATGGCGGGAAATGATGGATGCTTTATCTGTGGAAAGCCGGGACATATGGCTAGGGATTGTCGCAATAATTTTAGAAACAATAGACCTCCTCAGCGACCAAATCAAGGAAACAACCCTAGGCCGAATCAAGAAAACAACTTTAGGCCACAATAAGGGGGAAATCCCAGGCCTAATCAAGGTAGCAACCCTAAGCCAAACCAAGGAAGAAATTTTGCACCAAACCAGGGACAGCGCGGCCAGCAACAAGCTAGAGTTTATGCACTGAACCAGCAGCAAGCTGCACAAAATCCAGAAAACCTAGCAGGTATGATTAACTTGCTTGATATACCTGTACTAGCATTGTTCGATACAGGGGCAACCCACTCTTTCATTTCGCAAGAAACATATGAACAATTGAACTTAAGCCAAGATGAAGTTGTTAATGCCTTAGAAGTTAGCATTCCCTCAGGAACAACTTTGATAGCAAAGAAGATGTGCTGGAACATAGAGTTTGATATAAGTGACAAGAAATTCAAAACAAACTTGCATGTTATCAAGATGAAGGATTTTGACCTAATTCTAGGAATGGATTGGTTAACCACGGAATACGCAACAATATGTTGTCATGAGAGAGAAGTTATTTTTAAGAAACCAGGAGAAAGAGAAGTTAAATTTTTCGGAGCAAGGATAGGTACAAAGGTACCAATCATTTCAGCACTCAAAACTGCAAAGCTGTTGAAAAAGGAAACTTGTCAGGTCTTCATAGTAAACCTAACAGGAAAGGAAAAGGACAACATAACGATAGATCAAGTCCCTATTGTTCGAGAATTTGAAGATGTATTTCCACAAGATCAACCAGGAGTACCACCGAATAGGCAAGTTGAATTCACAATTGATTTGGAGCCGGGAGCTGCACCAACTTCCAAAGCACCATATAGAATGGCTCCCAAAGAATTGCAAGAATTAAAGGTGCAATTATAATAACTACTGGACTTAGGTTTCATACAACCTAGTGTTTCACCTTGGGGAGCACCTATATTGTTTGTTAAGAAGAAGGATGGGACATTGCGAATGTGTATCAATTATAGAGAACTAAATAAGTTAACTATAAAGAATATATACCCTCTTCTAAGGATAGATGACTTATTTGACCAGCTCAAGGGAGCGCGTGTGTTCTCAAAAATTGATCTAAGATCTTGATACCATCAGCTTAAGGTTCGAAAGGAGGATATTCCAAAAACTGCATTTCGAACACGTTATGGCCACTATGAGTTCATAGTAATGCCATTTGGGTTAACAAATGCACCGGCAGTCTTTATGGATTTGATGAACCGAATATTCCATCCATATTTGGATAATTTTGTCCTTGTGTTTATAGATGATATTCTTATATATTCCAAGAATGAAGATGAACATAAAGAGCATCTGCGAATAGTATTGGAAACACTACGAAAAGAAAAGTTATATGCCAAATTCAGCAAGTGTGAATTTTGGCTTGAAGAAGTAATGTTTCTTGGTCATATTGTGTCAGCACAAGGGATTAAGGTAGATCCTGCCAAGATTGAAGCGGTAAGCAACTGGAAATCACCTACCAGTGCACATGAGATAAGGAGCTTCTTAGGATTGGCTGGCTACTATAGGAGATTTATTGAGAGATTCTCTAAAATAGCAAAACCAATGACCCAAATGTTGAAAAAGAAAATCAAATTCATTTGGTCTGAAGAATGTGAGAGGAGTTTTCAGACACTCAAAGAAAAGTTAACCACAGCACCGGTACTAGCCATACCAGAAGGAAATGAGGGATTTGTCATCTTCACTGATGCATCCTTACAAGGTTTGGGTTGTCTTCTCATGCAAAATGGGAAGGTCATTGCTTATGCATCTCGTCAACTAAGACCACACGAGTTGAATTACCCTACACATGACCTTGAGCTAGCAGCAGTAGTGCATGCTTTAAAAATTTGGAGGCACTATCTGTATGGTATAAAGAGTGAAATTTACACAGATCACAAGAGTCTTAAGTATTTCTTTGAGCAAAAGGACTTGAACATGAGACAAAGAAGGTGGTTAGAATTGGTAAAGGATTATGATTGTACGATTCAGTACCACTTCGGAAAGGCCAATGTAGTTGCAGATGCCCTCAGTCGAAAGTCCAAGGCAAATTTGGGATGTTTCTTAACCCAACAAGAGAAACTCGTGCAAGAATTTGAGAATCTAAGAATAGAGCTGGTGCGACCACCAAGCTCTACAAAAATTTATATAGCTGCTTTAACAGCTAAACCAGATTTAAGAGAAAGAATTGTAAAAGCACAGAAGAAAGATGGTTTCTTAGAGAAGATGCGCTTACAAGCAAGATCAGATGATCCTAAAGGTTTTGCTGAGGCAAGTGATCACGCTCTTATGTTTGAAAGAAGAATTTGTGTACCCTACGATCAAGAGATAAAGAATGAGATAATGAGTGAAGCTCATGATACTCCTTACACAGCACATCCTAGGAGTACAAAAATGTATCGAGATCTGAAAAGAAATTTTTGGTGGAGAAATATGAAAAGAGAAATAGCCTCCTTCGTGGAACGTTGTCTGTCCTGCCAGTAAGTGAAAGCAATACACCAAAGACCATCAGGACTTTTACAACCATTAGAGATTCCCGAATGGAAATGGGACCATATCAACATGGACTTTGTGGTTGGTTTACCCAAAATAACACGTGGAAACACAGCTATCTGGGTTGTTGTTGATCGATTAACCAAATCAGCGCATTTTCTTCCAATGCGAATGACCTTAGGACTGGACAAGTTAGCACAATTATATGTCAAGGAGATTGTCAGATTACATGGGATACCCGTATCTATCACATCTGATCGTGATACAAGATTCACATCCCGATTCTGGAAAAGTTTACAAGATGCTATGGGCACTAAATTGAATTTCAGCACAGCTTTCCATCCTCAAACTGATGGGCAGTCAGAAAGAACCATACAAACACTTGAAGATATGCTTCGAGGAGTGGTAATTGAAGAAGGAGGAAGCTGGGAGAATATTCTACCTTTAGTAGAATTTGCCTATAACAATAGTTACCAGGCTTCAATAGGGATGGCACCACATGAAGCCTTGTACGGCCGAAAGTGTAGATCACTACTTTACTGGGATGAAGTGGGTGAGAGAAAAATATTGGGCCCAGAGATTGTTCAGGCGACGGTGGCAATAATTGATAAAATAAGGAAAAGAATAGTTGAAGCCCAGGATAGACAAAAGGCTTATGAAAACAAACGTCGTACTGATTTGCATTTTGATGTTGGAGATAAAGTATTCTTGAAAATATCTCCGACAAAGGGAGTTGTAAGATTTGGCAAAAGAAGCAAATTAAGGCCAAGGTATATAGAACCCTTTGAAATTCTTGAGAGGATTGGAGAAGTTGCTTACAGATTGGCATTACCGCCAAGTCTAGAAGGGATACATGACGTGTTTCATGTATCTATATTAAGAAAATATGTGTTTGATCCTAAACATGTAATTAAACACCATGAGGTAGTCCTAAGCGAAGATTTGACCTATGAAGAAAAACCAATTGCTATACTTGACCAGAAGGTGCAGGTATTGAGAAATAAACAGATACAATTGGTGAAAGTTTTATGGAACAACCATGAAAGCGAGGAAGCTACATGGGAGCTAAAAGATAAGATCCAGGAGCAATACCCTGACTTGCCATTCAGAGGTATGTCAAATTTCAGGACGAAATTTATTCTAAGGAGGGTAGAATGTAATATCCCGAAATGTTTTCATAACTATTATTTAGAAACCTAGATACCTATTCGGAGATAGTCATATTAAGACCTAATGATAATCCTATATTAAAAACCTTATCTAAATAAATCAAAATTTATTTAAGACAAATATTATTATTTGGTAATTGTAATATTATAAATTGGTTGCAAATCAGTTAGATTTATACAAGTATATATTATTAGTGGTCGTAGGTGAATTTGTAATATCTAATTTTAATTTATTTGATTATACTCGATAGAATTAGTTGGATATGATGAAATCTAAAATTTTGCTCTTAGCATTAGAAATATTTGAGTAAAAAAAAAAATACTTTCATGTTTTAGGGATCTTATTTATTTAGGTAAAATTTAAATTTTATTTATTCATTTATCTTAATTTGGAAGAGTGTTTGTATTCGGAAAAAGAAAAAAAAATAATAATAAATTAATTAAAAGATTATTATGATAAGAATGATATTTTCCTCCCTCCCCAATAATTAAACACGTAGCCTCAATTCTCCATTCCAACCAAGTCAGCAACACACACGTCCTTCTATCTGTTAATCAAATCTCATGAAAATTTCTGCAATTTAACATAAGAACAGATACCTTCTGCTCCAAACTTTTCTACCAAAAAAATCGGGTTTCAGATCAAATCTACAAACATAATTAAGATTCAACTGCTTAGCTCTTTATATTACAGGGAATACAACAAACTCACTCCTCTTGGTAAGATTATTTCAATTCAATTATATGTATTTTCTGTAGAAATTACACGCCCATAACCTCAGCATATTTCCCCAATTTCAATTAACCAAAACAATTAAAACCAAAATCAAATAATCACCTAATCTTACTGCATATCCTGTTCAAAAATTCAGGTCCTTACATTCTTTCAATTCTCACATCCTAATTTAGCAACACCAAAACATGCTCCACCATCAATTTCATCCCACACACACACGATTCCATATTTCAAGAGAAATCAGGAATTTAATTATAAGATTCAAATAGACAAATAATTATTAGGAAAATTAAAAAAAATAGAATTAGAGAGAGAAGCTGCTGGATTGAGTCGAAGCAGGGGAGGGCGTCATCGATCAGGCTTAGTCTCGGCGACGCTAGTCTGAGTCGTGTTGGAGGTCTGCGTTTCGCCGGTTGGTCGCCGGCGTCATACCGAGCTCCGAATGAATTCGAGTCGCCGAGAGCTTGCGTCGTGTTGTCGTTGTGGTTGAACTCGCGTCGAGCTGTCTCATGGTTGGAGTTGTCGGACCCGGTTGCAGCAGGTGCGGCTGCAGGCTCGGGGTTGGGTCTTCGTGTCGTTGGTAGACGGCGGTTAGTCACCGGCGTCGGGAAAAGAAGAAGAAGGTGGGAGAAGAATTAGGGATTTTGGGAAGAGAATTTGGGGATTTCTGTTTTGATCTCCATTTTTAATCAAGAGAGAGAGAGAGAGAGAGAGAGAGAGAGAAGGGATGGATTAATTAGCAATTGATTTTTCTCAATAAACTAGGTATCGTGTTTGCTTTAAAGAAGAGATGAATAATTTAATTGCAACAATATAAATTTGTATAATGGGCCATCCTTAGTAAATTGTAAATAATTAATTAAAAAAAAAACGTATGGATCCTATAAACTTTTCATTAATTAATCTCTGCTCCAAAATTCATAAATTGATTACATTAAACCATAATTTTTTAATTTTCAGATTTATTAAAACTACAATTAACCCAAATTAATTTAAATATTATTTTAGCTCAAAAATCTTTTATTTTAGATATATTAAAATTAGATTGTACTTTTACGTGATTAATTAGCTTTAATAACAAATTAGTAATGTATGTTTTATAAATCTTATTTGTTGCAGAGAATAGTTGTTTATAATGTAATCATTAGAAATTGATTTAACAATACATCATAGTGTTAAGCTAATTACCATTTGATGATTTAACCCTTCTCGATAATTGATGATCAGTGTAAATTTTGAAATGCAATATTTACCAGCTATTTAGAAAATAGTATCTCGAGTAATTATGTTACTTCAATTTTATGAAATAGTAATTGTATAAGCATGCTACATGTATTTTGTTTTCTATTCTCTAAGTTAGAAATGATGTCAAATTAATAGGAAATATAGAATTAATTAATAATGGAGTTTAGTATCAAGTTTAAAAAAAACTAAACTTAGGAATTGAGTTTTAATAAAAGCTCTTTGGTAGCTAAGCCAATGATGATTGTTGTAGGCCCAGAAGATATAATAGAACTTGAGCAGGATCAACCAAGAGTTAAAAGTTTATCCGTTATCCAAGTGGGTTATATTTTTCTCAAATTATGTTCAGCTAATAAGCTCAACTGTTTATCCACTGTATAGCATGAATATCTGTATCAAAATGATTTAGCTCACTGTTCGCGTTCGCCAGTATCCTATGAAAATATTGAGTGCTTAACTAGACTCAAGTTCGGATCCTTAAAGCTTTGGGACCGTATACACTATCCTTTATTAGACAGCTGGGCTGGAGGACGTGTATATAAGTTAAGACACTGTAGGAAGGGACAGTTGAGTTAGAGAGTGCAAGTAAGGTTAAAAGAAGCTTTGTATTCATGGAATGCTTTTGAGATTTGAAACCTTTCCATTGTTATACTTGTGTGGATACAATATTCATATTTATAAAATGATTATGAACTGTTTATCAAGATTTGCCACTGGGTACACTAGTACTCAGCCCAAATCTTTTCTAAATATTTTCAGGTTGAGAGGCAGGCTGGAAGATGACAGAGCTGAGACAAGGGCTGTCTTTTTGTTGATATTTGCTTGCTCTTTTTGCGTTGTTTATGAGATCCTAGATACTCTAAATCAATTAAGTGCTTACAAATAATTTTACTTGAATTGTGTTCCGCGCTTCTTCCATTCACTCTGATACAGCTTGTCTTCAATTGTTTGAAGCATGTTATGATTTCAGCATTATGCTATGATGTTCCTTTACAATTATTTGGTGGGATAAGTTCCCTTTGATGATTGTTTATTGATTCAAGTTCCTTCTAAGACGCCTTAGAGCGTGGTTTAATTCCAGTTACAGAGGTTATGCTACCCAAATATTTGGGGCACTAACCTTATTCCTTTTGAACACTCTCGTGGGTGGTTCTATTTCAGAATACAAAGGTTATGTTGCCCAAATGTTTGGGGCACTAACCCTATTTCTTTGATTATTTTTGTGCCACAACTCTTTTTGCTTTTTCCTCAGTAGCGCATCGATCATTTGTCACTACTCTTCCGGGATCGGGGCGTTACATTATTACTTAGTAAATAATATAAGTAGACACTTTTTAAAAAAAATAACATTTCTAGACATTATCATAAAAAAGTACTACAATACCCTTAGTTCCATATTTATTATTAAGAATTATTATTTATGTATATCTATATATTCATATATCAATACTATTAGAAAAAAGATTTGATTTTTCCTCTCTTCTCTCTACAAACGTCGTTCTCTCGCCTCTTTCATTTTTCAATATTTGTTTTATCAATTGAAATAAAACTACCATTAGTGAAGATCATCAAGCTATGATTTTAAAGATTATCACGATCTTCCTCTCTCTAATTCCTGTTTCAGCCATAAATTATCTTGTTGAGTGTTGTATGACATTGAGGTTCAATGTTGCACTCGATGTCAGACAGACTCCCTGCGACATTGTCTGTGATATAGCCGTAACTAATCTTATCATTTCCTAGTTTTATTTATTATTTTAATAAATAAAATAATTTTATATATCTTAAAATATATGTGTATATCCATGAAATTGATATTTCAAATAAATGGATATATACATATTAGATATATTATTTAAAATAGAATTTGACAAAGTCAAAACTCTATCTCCTATCTTTTAGGTCTAGCGATTTTCTATTTATTTCTTCTTCTTTTTCAGAAAATTATATTTGCTGGATATTTAGAAAAAGAGCATGAACATGGGAAAGCTTTCAACCACGCGTTGGAGGCGGTTTCTTCCATATACGGTGAAGTCATAGAGTGGAGCGGTTATCGTCAACCCATGTTCAAGAAAGAGAAATCGTGGACCTTGTTGGATTCAAGTGAAGAGCATATTTAAGAAGCATGGTTGACACTTGAAGACTCATTCAAGCTCAATCCATTTTCCGCTGCGTGAAGATTGAAGAATGCTTGAGTCACAAACTTAGTATAGGTTTTGTTCTTCGTTCCTTCTTCTATCTTAACGTTTGTTGTTGTTCAATCCTTTCACGGAATAGATTATAGAAATTATGATAGATAGCAAGGTTGTGAAACCTTTACTACTTTGTATACAAATTGACGGGATGTCAATTTGTTTGTTTTAGTTTGTATACAAGTTGACGGGATGTCAATTTGTATATTGTAGTTTGTATATGAATTGATGGGATGTCAATTTATATGCTTTAGTTCTTTTTAGTGATAGTCTAGATTAGAATTTGTAAATGTTGCTGAAGTGTTGAGAGCCTTCGCGTTCAACATCGACAGCTTGAAAATTTTGTACTCATAGTAGTATAATTTCAACATGTGGCAATCATACACATGTCGTGTGTGATTTAAAAATTATATCGTGTATCATTGTGCATTTTATTTCCTGCATATTTGTGTTAAGATAGTTGTGTTAACTGTCTTTAACATTGAGTTTGACATTACGAATCTGTGTCTAATTTCAGTGTTTGTGGCAACAAATTCCAATATATCTGTTACAATATAAAAAAAATTAGAGATTCATTGTGAATTTGAGATTTTTTTGAAGTTTTATTGACATTGCGTGTTGTTTTTTGCGACAATAAGGTGTATGATATTTAGGAATCTGTACTCTTTGTAGTGATCTATATATTTAAGTTTTTTGAATTTTTTTTGGAATGAGTGGAAAAAATTAAATGTTATTTAATGCACGAATTAATTTTTTTCGATACACGAATATTGGAGTTGATTCGTGCAATAATTTATTTGTGAACTCGTGCAATATCTCATTTTTAATTGCTGCACGAGGGCACGAATTAACAAACTCATGCACTCGTATATCTATGCATTTTTTAACTAGTGCACGAGTGCACGAACATGCATACTCATGCAGCCGTGTATCAGTTTAATAATCAACTGTTGCACGTGTACACGAACGACCCTAATCGTATTTTCGTGTATAGATTATTTTTGAACTGCCACATTAAACTAATCATGTACTCACGTATTAAATTATTATTGAACTAATGCATAAGAACACGACTTGGACTACTCATGTCGTTACACTTGTGTATTCATTATGAGGATGAGGTTGTTCGAAATCATCATCCATGATTGTTCAGTGATAAGGGCGTTTGAACCTTGTTAGAGACGATGGTTGAATCTTGTAATTTTCGTCTCCGGCAACAGCAGTGACTGAAGACGGCAACAACAGCAACAGAAGACGACAACAAAACCTGGCAGCTGTGACTTATGAGACTTTGACGTAGAACAACGACGAAAGATAAATTTTTTTAGGGTGCGAAAGATAGATTCTGAAATCATCGTTCATAATTTTTTTTTGTTAATATATTAGAGTGTTTTTATTTTAGGAAATAATTAATGTTAAAAATATTTATATTATTACTAAAGGTATTGATGTATATTCCCATCCTAAAAGGCTAGAAACATTATATTTTTAAAAAGTGACTATTTACATTATTTACTCAGTAATAATGGCCATTTTCTCATATTAACACAAAAATTATGTGTTTTTTTTATAAATATTGTTCTTTAATTATATTTTATTGTGATTTAGTTTAATTTTAAGATTTTTTTTAGGGTTCACCCCATTTAATTAAGATTTATAATTATTTTTTTAATATTTAAATTTTTAATTTGTTGATTAATAATTCATTATTATGGTTGATTAATTCAAAATTACATTTTATAACTTTTTTAATTCATTTTTTTATTGATAAATGTTGACTATGATTATAATAATAATTATGAAAATCATAAATTTTAGGGTTAACCACATAGAAATGGAAGAGGAAATTTGAAGCCACATTAACGTATTTATCTAGGAATAGATGTTTATTACTGTATTATAAAATACACGTATTATATATGTCGAAAAGAAGGGGAAAATGGCATTGATGGAGGGGAAGCTAGCTAGCTACGAGAGTTTTTGCACCTCTCAGTAATTAAAGAGACATATTGATCATAAGTCGCAGTCAGCCTCAACGGGGAGAAATTGTACGTACAAGGGGCTGACCTGGATTAACCTCAAGAAAACAAGTGTTATACTAAATTATATAGTATATATTTTTTGAAAATGATGGGTGATCAACCTAATCCATAGGAATCACAAAATAGAGTGTTTCCGCCCTTTTATACAGTCCAATCAAATTAAAATGGCTGCCTTAATTTTTTATTTGATTTTCCTGTGGTCGTTATCCGTTGAATAATCAACGCAACACCTGTCAGAGTTTAACAAGAAACGGAAAAGGAAAATGAAATAGAAAAAAAGATGTATGTCTATCTTATTCTTATCTTCCATGTAGCAATGTGACTGTAATTTCATTGGAGGTTTGAGGTTTGAGGTTCCCTGTAGAGGAGGAATCTGTATCGAATATAGTTCGTTGGGTGTAGAAACCTGGGTGTTTAGGCTCATCCAACAAGGGATGCTCAGTGTCCAGCATTAAAAGGACGTTCGACATACTAGGCCTGTCTTGGGACCGTTGTTGGACGCACAGCAGCCCTACTTGGATACATCTCAACACTTGGGATTCCGATTCTTTCATTCCCACCACCAACCATGACTCCACAAAATCCCTTGAATTTCTTTCTCTCCATAATTTCCACGCCTTCATATATATATATATATATAATCACGTACACAAAATTAAATTAAGCGATATATATATATATATATATATGATTTATATTAATTCAGAGACGACCAAACAGAATACAGAACTCACATGTCCTAACAGATTGAGATCGTGATCAGGGTGAAAGAATCCTCGGTTCTTCTTCCCGCTTATTATCTCTAGCACCAACACTCCGAAGCTAAATACATCCGACTTCACTGAGAATATGCCGTCTACTGCATATTCCGGGGCCATGTATCCACTACATTAAGACACCAGAATTAATTAATTAAACTAGCTAGTAGAATCGAGGAATATGCAAAACAATACGCATCCTTAATTGCTTACTAGGTTCCCATTACTCTTTTTGTATTTTCTTGATATTGATCGGCGCCGAACGTTCTTGCCAGGCCAAAGTCTGATATTTTTGGGTTCATTTCACTATCCAGGAGAATATTGCTTGCTTTTAAATCCCTGTGAATTATTCTCAATCTTGAATCGCGATGGAGGTAGAGAAGTCCGCGGGCAATGCCTACTATAATATCAAAGCGCGTCTGCCACTCTAGTGATGTGTCCTTTGTTTGATCTGATTGATCATATATGGAATTTGAAGATTTAGTTAGTTTAAACTACTAGCTAGTCTACTACTGGTGACATAAATTAAGAGACTTACCGAAGATGAAGAGGTCCAGACTTTTGTTAGGCATGTACTCGTAAACCAGCATTCTCTCATCCCGATGAATGCAGCATCCCAGCACCCTAACTAGATTTCTGTGCTGCAATTTGGCAATCAAGATGACTTCGTTCTTGAATTCATGGATGCCTTGCCCAGAATCTTTGGAAAGTCTCTTAACTGCTATCTCTTTTCCACTTGATAGGACGCCCTACATTATAATTAATTAAATCTAACGAAATTAAACAAGAACATATTATATATGTATCAACGATAAACTACACTAGCTAGCTAGGATCTACCTTGTAAACAGAACCAAAACCACCTTCCCCAATCTTATTTGCAAACGAGAATTCATCAGTGGCAGCTGATATTGTAAGAAAATCAAATAGAGGTAAGGCCACATCCTCATCTCCTATGCTTTCATTGTGATCTTGGTTCGGAGTATCATGTTGCTGATCTGCCAAAGCTACATGCAATCAATCAACTTATAATCACAAAAAATGTGAGGATTCAAATTAAATACGTACAATTAGCTAGTCAGTGCTTGTAATTCAATTATGTGCATATATATATGAATTGAAGCGCCGGTCAGGTATTTAATCAGTGGCATGAGATTCAAATCAATAAAAGAAAAGCCAATCTGAAATCTGTATAAAATCTTGACTAAACTGAATCTGCATGATGGGTTTTACTTTTACCACCTAGCTAGAACTAAGTACTAGTCCATCATATCATCATGTAAAAAAAAAACTGATATTTGCACGATAATCTGTTTCTTAGAACTTTCCTGATTGGGAACAGGTCATTCACAGAGGTGCATTAAGAGTTATATAAGTTCATTATGTGATACCAAAGTTAATAAACCACAAGAATGTATATATAAAAAAAAAGTTTTACGTAATTGATCAGTCAACAGGCGGGAAGATTGAAAAAGTCATTATGTGGTAGGTAGTAGATAGATGGGGTTTATCTTGAAATAAGTAATTTGAAAAATAAAGAATAAATGCTAATTACCTGCTTTGTTGTTGTTGTTGGCAGTCCTCTTACGGATAAGCAAGCAGATGAAGAGGGCAAGCAACAGTAGGAATGAAGAGACCGTGAGTGATGCGATCACAGCTGCTCTCTTGGAGTTTGAACTGGAATCTTTTGAATGAAAATTAAGAGAGCATAATTATGAATTATGAATTATGAATTAAATAATTAATGATTAATGAGGGAGGGAGGGAGGGAGGGAGGGAGCTAAATACCTAGTTGAGAGAGCGGCATCCTGAGAAACAGGTCCTGGCCTCCAGAGTCATACAATCTCATATCTAACAAGTCCCCAAACCAAAGAACACATCCGGTGGCTGGTGTCTTAGCATAAGCCACGCACAAACAATTGGCCAAACAGGCGGCCTCGCATTGCTCCTTATTTGTTGCACTCGTATTCACAAGGCAATCAGATGTGTCCGGAACCTTGATCATCGAAACCTTCCTGAATCCTGCAGGTGTGTTACAGTTAAACACTGTGTTGCGAATGCATCCGCCCTCCCAAACAAAGCGTGCCCAGTCCTCCCTCACCCGTGGCATGAACCCACTCAAGCAACCGCATATGGGCGCTCTACCAAATTCGCAGACGCCAAAGTTACCACATTTCGCATACTCATCACAGGGGCCAGCTTGCATTGTGGTTATGTCGTTCCATCGCTTGCTCGTCTCCCACCACAGGAAGTGCGTCAGCTCCCCTGACTCCGTCACCACAAATCTTGATATGATTGAGGGGTCGGTGTTTTCGAATGCGTAATACACGTAGCTAGAATTGAATACGAAAATCGGGGTGAAAACAGCATTTTTCTGCAGGGCAGGAGAGCCACCGAAACGAACGCCATCCCAAGGCCCACTTCTGAATTTAATGGTTGAACCTTGACGGAGAACTATCGATGGCAGCCCTTTTGGATTCATCCTGTACGTATACTCACCGGGAGATGGATCATCCATACTTTTCCATGACGTCAAATAACGTTCTTCGTTTGTTCCAAGATCCCACCCGAGCTTCATGCCGGGAATCAGTGTATTCGAAGGATAGTCAAAACTCTGCCACGAATAACCACTTTCCGGCTGACTCTCCAGCACCAGGTTTCCATTGTCCAAAAGTCTCAACACCGGATTCCCTGAAGTCGAATTTGCATCCCAAATAGTTGATCGGTTACTGGAGATGATGATGGCTCCGGAGAACGTAACGGAGAGGATGCCGGATAAATCCGTGATGGGACGGTCCCTGTTGGCAACCCAAATTACGGTTTGAAGTGAGACTTTCTTGAACCAGATTCCCACATATCGATTGCTGGAGTTGGATGGACTGAAGAATCCAAACTCGAAGTTTCCGTTGGGAGAAACCAGAGTTGTCCCGTTATCTACGAGCGTCTTATTTGGAGCTATAGAATCGACAGCAGCAATGGAGGATTTAATCAAGAGATGAACGAGGATCAATAATAACGAGACTGCACGAAACAGGGTCTCATTTTTCATCGTCTCTCAAGTTACGGTTGACAGCCAGCTGCAAAAGTTGGATTTTCAACTCTGAAACTATCGATGTCCCGTTGAAGAAGAAATAGCACAAGTAGAACCAGAACCAGAACCAAAACTAGAACCGAATAAACATTAATTAGTAAGAAACGGTCTTGTAATCTTGTTTCATTTCAACGCTCTCCTTCTGTGACATAACACGACCGACTGTGTCTGTCTGTGGGGACTTTGTTAGGTCAACGTATTAAAGGATATATTTGGACATTCTTTACTGCTATTTTATTTTTTCCTTCTTTTTTTCAGTACCCATATAATGGTGCCTCCAAGTCAAAGATGTGAAAAGTATTTGTGTTCTCATGACAATTAATTAACGCATTGAAGTTCTTCAAAAATAATAATAATGAATAAGTAATCGAACCTTCTATGGCTCAAAATATGCATAATGCATGGTCACAAATCTTTTAAATATACAGTAAATAGACGTGCAAACTTGTGCGTAAGAAAGAGATGTATCCACCGCTACCATTTTTTCTCAACTAAAAAAATAAATAAATAAACAATCATAAAATTGATACTATTTGATTTAAATTTGTTTTTGTTTGGATTGAGGTCCTTGAATAAGAGTTAAAAGTGATTTGAATTCCTTAATTGTTTTTTGGGTCACTAGTCACTAAGTTGGGGTATTGAATTCCTAGTACAGTATGCATGAGTATCATCGAGCATCTATGATGGTAAGGGTAAGTTGGTTGACGGTGCATGTTTCGTCTAGTTTAGCAGATGATGAGTCGTTTTGAGGGTGGCGGTTTCCGAGGCAATATCCGGGATGCTTAGGTTGGGGGATGGAGGGAAAATCGGTGCTCAACATCAACACCACCGTAGACATGTCGGGCCTGTCTTGGGCATGCTCCTGTACGCATAACAGCCCCACTTGTATGCATCTCATTACTTCACTTTCTGAATATTCTTCACCCGCTGCTGAATCAACCACCTCTATTCCTCTTCCTTCCCGGTATAATTTCCACGCCTGCATGCACCAGCACCACTTCATTTTAATTCATTTTATACATGCATGCATACATGCATACATACATACATACATACATACATATACTTACGTATGCAAGAAGGTTGAGCTGGTTGTTTGTTTGATAGAAACCTCTGTTCTTGGTCCCGCTCACTATCTCCAATACCAGAACTCCGAAGCTGAATACATCAGATTTTATGGAGAAGAGGCCATCCATCGCGTATTCAGGGGACATGTACCCACTGCGCAGATCCAACTAGTTAATTAATTCATTACTAATCTAGCTACTGCTTGCGCTTTAATTTAATTTGCTTACTATGTTCCCACAACTCTTTTGGTGTTGGCTTCGGTTTGATCCCCACCGAATATTCTTGCCATTCCGAAATCTGATATCTTAGGATCCATGTCTTTATCGAGGAGAATGTTGCTCGCCTTTAGATCCCTGTGGATGATTCTGAATCTTGAATCTTGGTGAAGATACAGGAGGCCTCGTGCAATCCCACATATGATCTTGAAACGCCTTTGCCACTCCAGCATTGAACTTTTGCTTTTGTCTGCATGCCAAATTAATCACTACATGCAATTAATACAAGCCCTAATTAATTAATGCATGCAGTATTGCAATTTGCAATTGATCGAAGGAGATCGAGCCACCTAGCGAAGATATATATATATATATATATATCATGACTTACTGAACAACATAGAATCGAGGCTCTTATTTTCCATGTACTCATACACCAACATCTTCTCCTCCATTTCAATGCAGCATCCCAGCAAACGAACAAGATTTCTGTGTTGAAGCCTTGCGATGAGCTTCACTTCATTCTTGAATTCGTCTATTCCCTGAACAGAAGTCTTCGACAGCCGCTTCACAGCTATTTCCTCACCTTCTGCCAGCACACCCTGCAGATTAATTGCCAAATATGTGTGTGTGTGTGTATATATGTTCAATATTTACTCATTGATCATCCATAATTCACACACATAATATATAGTTGCTGTAAAATTAAATGCACCTTGTAAACAATACCAAAACCACCTTGGCCTAGCTTATTCTCATCAGAAAACTTGTTCGTGGCGATTACTAAAGTAGTGATGTCGAATAGAGGTAGTTCTAGCTCATCTGCTGCTGCTTCACCCGAGTGATCTCGTTTGCTTGGAATTGTTGGTGCATTCAACAAGTAGTCTTGGCTTCTTTCCCTTGGACCTGTTTGTCATTGGGAAAAAATTAAGATGAACCTCAAATTTACACAAACATGTTACTGAATTAGACACAACATTAAGCAGACATGCACATTTCCTTACTACCTCTGAGCTCTACTACATTCCCACCATTTGATTTCCTTCTCTTCCATACAAGAAAAATGGCCACTCCGACGACCAATGCACCGCTTCCAACAACAATCCCAGCAATCGTGATGATTTTTCTAGTCTTGTTAGAATGATCTTCAGATCCTACAGCTGCTGATGTTACTGAAACGAATAACAAATAATGAGCTAGCTAGTCAGATAATTATCACTGCTTGTAAATTGTAATGTCTGTTCTTGGTAGATCATATATATGTTATGTTTATCACTTGTGTGATCCTAAAATATATCAATTAAAAAAAGAAGGCATTCTTAAAGAAGAGAAGTAGCTGGACGAATTCACATGCCAACCAAAGTTGTAGGCATAATTACAGAACTTAATTAATTGGCATCACTACTTCACTACCATATTTTAATCAAGAACACCCACCGCACTCAAGAATCCAAAATATAGATAATCTCCAGCTAATGAAATTCACAAAAAAATGGGTGGGGGGGGGGGGGGGGTGGCAAGCGATCACCTAGATTTAATTCCTATCAACTATCATGAATCTAAATAATTAGTAAGAGTAAGAAAAATAAAAATATTTTGAAGGTCAAAAGAGAAGTAAAAAGTAGTTCAAAGATATTAAATGTAACAAAGGCGTTTTTAGTTGTGGATCCATTCATTAATTAATTTCATAAAAAAATAAAGTCGCTTTGAAGTTTCAACTACATTCTATATGCTTCTATATACATAGGAGTTGGTATTTTTCCACGGGACTATATCCGAATATTTTAAGGTGGAAGCATTTAATATAGTTCTAATTAGAAATAGGTAGGGCCTAGGAATTGCGTAAATGAAGCAGGCCAGCCCAGTCAATAAGGTCGGCGGGTTAGGCCTTTGGGGGTTTGAACCGAAACACATTTCCATGGTGGCCCTTTTACAATCTCTGGATCCATCTGCTTCACTCTTTATAATCCTTATAATTTTATAAAATATAAATATTAATTAAATTGACTTTTTTATACTTCAACCCTAACAAGATTTTGTCCTAAAAAAAATATCGCAATCTCTGTTCCTTAGAACTGGCCTAGTGGTGGAGTGGTGTTAACTTGACATCAAATGTCTCAAGTTCAAATTCCACCACCAACACCGCCAGATGTACTTGCCACATCTGATTTTTCATGTGTGGTTTGCCTCTTTTGTGTGTGTGATTTGCAACACTGTTTACCTCTAAGTGTGGTTTACCTCTTCTGTATGATTTGCTTACACAATATAACACATGTTTTACCCAGTGCACCGTTTACCTCTTTTGTGTGGTATATGGTTTGGGTTCTAGTCTTGAAAAAGGAAATTTTAATGCGCTGAAATTGAAAACCACTAATAATTTACCCAATGCACCGTTTACCTCCAAATGTGGTTTACCTTTTCTGTGTGGTTTGCTTGCAGCATATAACACATGTTTTACCCAGTGCACCGTTTACCTCTTCTGTGTGTTGTGTGGTTCAGGCTCTAGTCTAGAAAAAGAAAATTTTATGGGCTGAAATTCAAAACCACTAATAAATTTCTCAAGTAATATACAAACAATTAATTATCCTAGTATGTGAGCTGTGAAAACTGAGAGAAAAAAAAAAAAAGAACTTCCTTCAATGGAATTTGAAGCAAACAAGAAATTAATTATTTTCTATAAATTGGTTTTTAGAATTTTTATGAGTCATTGGCATATTTCAAGTGGAGTTCGGCCTGAACTGAAAAATTAAGAATGAACATGGTAACATAATAATATAATATACAGATATACTCGGACCAAAAATTTTAAGAATAATTGATTGATATGGTGTCAATTGTGTAACCTCGTGATTATACTCATACCAAAAATTTTCTTTCTTTTTTTTTTTTAATCATGATATATAATTTGTTAGGATTGTTTTTAGATGATATTTTTGTTATAATTTTGAGTGATACGTGAAAGGACAAAAAAAGTAATCTGATTAATATTTTATAAAATTATAGGGAAATAAAGAAAAAAAAGTGGGGCTCTGAATAAAATTACTTTTTTCTTTTTTTTTTTACTTTATTGTATTTGACCAAGAAAAGGCCAATGAAGAGGCAAGTCACTTTACTATTTTACTTTTTAAGGTGATTTATATAATATGTAGGTCATATCCTACTATGTAATGTGTGTACTACAATCATAATTTAAATTTGACTTTCGTGTCCAAATTTATTTATGAGTTGAAAAAAAAATGAGGCATCTTTCTCTGAGTGCTTATTAGCTACATGTGATGTAAATGGATAGTACATCTATTCTGTTGGAAGTAGGTGCTTTAGCATTAACAATGCCAATGACTAAGTTGTAGTATTATTGAAGGAAAAAGGATCTATAGAATATGTTAAGCTAGTAGAACTGTAGAAGTATATATTCACTTGATCTGATTCATAATTCACTGCACCTGTAACCACATACTTCACAAACTTAGAACTGATGACGGCACATATCTTTTAGTTTTTAAAAATACTGAAGTAATATATATATATATATATATATATATATATATATGAATGGGACGGTCTCACATTAGAGTCTAGAATTCTTTTAGTTTTTTCCCTCAAAATATGTCATAAAAATAAAATTACTCAACTCTAAAATTAAATTTAATTAATTTAATCTTTTTATTTGGCGGCTTGCGGAGTGAGCTCGTCCGACGCTAACGTATGGACTCGTACACCGCGCTTGTTAATTATTTTTTCAAAATAAATATATACACTAAAATTGAATTAGTAAACCTTAAAGTTAAAATGGATTAATTTAAATTTTTTATCTGACGACTCGTGTGCCACACTCGTTAATTATTTTTTTTCAAATAAATACATATCATATAATGGATTTAGTGAACTTTAAAATTAAAGTGAATTATTATTTTTTTTATCTGGCGACTTGCGCAGTGCACTCATTCGACACTATTGTATAGGTTCGTGCACTACACTGAATAATCATTATTTTTTAATTAAATATAAATCTTAATTAGGATGAAATAAAAAAAACTGAAAAAAATAAAGAAATTGAAAAATTGAAAATCATGGGAAAAAAAAGGGATGGTGCGTGTACCCACACGCCAACGGGTCTGTTTCGAGTCTGAGGCTTCTAGGGTGGATTATTGAGTCGATTTGACTTATCTAACAGATTATGATTCGTTAGACCGTCTTATATAGAGTTACCGTGCATAGTTAAAACACTTTCTCTAACATCTCACTATTGTAGTTTTTTACTAAATTCTCTCACATTTGCAAGATTAAGAGATGATAGTTCAATCTCTAATTTCGTCAATCCCAACCAAAAAAAAAAAAAAAACCTTCAAAAATGTGGGAAATAAAATATTTTTCTTAATGAAATAATGTTAAAGGAGGTGAATGCAAATAATTAACCATATTTACCACTCGTAAACATTACATAGCACTTCATACACACGGACGTAGGGATGTCAATGAGTAGGGTACTATAGTATCCATCTTTATATCCGCATTTTAAAAATTTATCCGTACCCGTCCTTATACCCACATGAGTAACAACTCTTATGTCCGTCCCCATACCCTTTGGATACTTAAGTAAGTACCCATACTCGTACTCATTACCTGTATTTTCAGTTGAAATCCCTGGCTTATTGCATTTTTTGTGTTACATTTCCTATTGCACATTCGATTTTTTTTTTAATTTTTCTTCAATTTAAAATTTTTATACTTTAGTTTAATTTTACACTTATCATTTATGATTCATCCCACCCAATTAGAATGCATTATATTTTTTAGTATTTAATTTTTAATTTGTAGTTAATAATTAATTATTTGAAAAATTAAATACTTAAAAATTATATTAAACTCTAATTTGGTAGGATGAATCCTAAATAACAAGTGTAAAAATTAAATTAAAGCATAATAAATTGAAATCAAAGAAAAAATTAAAAAAATCGAGTATGCAATAGGAAATGTAACACCAAATGTGCAATAGACAAGTTCGTATGTTGTATTTTAACTAAGTAGTAATTCTCATTTGCAATGCACGAGAAACGTTTTATGATATTTAATCAATTTTAAAATATATTTATAAGTTTAAATAAAAAATCCACGCACGCGCGCGCGCACACACACATATATTATGTGTTTATTTTAAATACATGAAAAATATATTGAATACAAAAATGTATTTTACAAAATGAGTAATATCTAACTTTTCTGACAAAGTTAATGATATTTTTTTTCTCTAATTATTCAAATATACTTATATTAGTCTTTTTTGTTGTATACTTTAAATATATATATATATATATATATATATATATATATATATATATATATTTTATGTGATACATAATTTTTTATAAGCATGGATTTATCAAGTTTGCAAAATAGGAATAAATAACATAAGTTACAATTTATTGTTTCATGTACTCCAAATTTTATTCATATTCAATAATCATTTTATTTGTAAATAATTTTTTTTCGGATAATAACCATGGTCATATTTTATTTAAAAATATAAAAAATATAAATTTATTTACCATAAACTATTTATTTAATATTTAATTTAGTAATCATTATTTGTAGTAAATCATTACAAAATAAGATTAAATAAATATTGATTAAAACTAAATCATTGTTCGATAAAAATATATTACAAAGACCATTCTTGAAAAGCGAAAAATATAGCAATGCTATGAAATTTTCCAAAAAATACCATATTACAATACAATTAAACACCAATAATAATAATAATAATATATGTATGGGTATGGGCGGGTTGGATACTAAGGTACCCATATCCGCACCCATCTCCATCAAAATTTACGTGTAATTAACTCATGTCCGTGCCCGTACTCGTACCCGTTATATGGGAAATTATCCTACTCATTGTGAATAATTATTACGATTACCTACAAGATCTATTATCCATTGTCATCCCAGATGACAATTGTGTTGGCTAGGTCTACTATTGACATTTTAGACTCTTCTATTATTTAAATTCAAATGTATCAAATGATTATGTACTTAAATTTCAATCCCGAAAACAAATGCTGTCACCCGTTCTTCCTATGATGTGCATAATTCGATATATACAATCAAAGAAATCACAATAATGTCAAACATGTCCAGTTGACTTGGTACGTATGTTACCATTTGTTTTATCTTAGGATTAGGATTAAAAATTCCTCGCTCTTCTAATTTTCTATAATTCGTATCTTTTTCATATACAATATTTTATCGTACTAGTATAATATAAAATATAGTGGAGAACCATTACGCAATTAAAAAAGTAATTAGTCATAGTGTCATGTCACGACCTAAGGCAAAATAATTTCTGACACACATAATTTAAATTATTATCCAATAAACGCAGAAGAATTCCCAATAGTACTTCGGCCACCAACCCATTCACCTACTAGTTCTGACGATTATGATGTTCATTCAAGTCTTTGAACAATGACTTCAAAAATTACCGGAACCAATTAATTTTAAATATGATATATTAAAATTTATATGAATTGAAAACCCACCTACCTAGCTATATACCATAGGCTGTAAAAAAAAAAAGTAAAAAATGAACATACCTAATTCAGCCGCTGGCACCCGGAAATAGAAATCCTGACCTCCGCCTTCAGACGCCGCGTACTGCCTCATATCGTAAAGATCCTCCGCCCAAATGACGCAGCCGCTGCCGTCGCTGATATTCGCGCTCGAGTAACCCCGACAAGAACAGTTTTTCCGGCACATTTCCCGGCACTGATTCAAGTTCATCTGATCGTTCACATAGGCCGTCCCGCTCTCCGGCAATTTGACGCTGTTCATCGGTAAAAACCCATCGGTGTTGCAGTCCAATTCGGAGACACGCACACAGCCATCGGATCCATCTCGCAGATTCCACGCTTGTTGATTCTTGGGCTGGAACGCTTTCATGCATTTGCAGACAGGCGAAGCATTGGCATCGCAAATTCCATAGACTCCACATTCTCTGTAGTCGTCGCATTGATCTTTGGGAGCGTACCAGAATAAGTTCCAGATTCTGCTCGACGGAATCCAGATGAACCGTTGCAGCGCGCCGGAGTGTTTCATCATCAATCTCGAATACATTGACTCATTCATCAAACTGAAAGAATATGAAACTTCTTCGTTCGGATTCCTGACGAAGAGAAACGACAGAAGTGGGCTGCTTGGTTTCATTTCTGGGACTCCGCTAAATCTCAGCCCGTTCCACGCCCCGCTCCGATAATCTATAGTCTGCTTGTTCGTCAAATAGATTTCCGGATATCCATAGATGTTCAGCTTGAAGCTGTAGTCGCCGGTAGATGGATCGTCGGCGCTTTTCCAAGACGTTATGTAACGATTCAGGCCTGTTTTCGAGTCCCACCCCAGTTTCATGCCGGGTAATAACGTGTCCGTTGGATAGTTGAAGCTTTCCCACAGATAATTCTCCGGGTTTCCGTCATTCTCTCGACGGAGAACCAAATTCCCGTTATCTAGCAGCTCCGCAACGATGTTTCCGGCGTTTCCGGAGTGGTTCGCCGACCATACCGATCTTCCTGCTTGATCTACTAAAATTAGTTTGCCCTCGTCAGCACTGATTTTCAAGATTCCTGATGAATTTCTGAGAGGTGAATCTCTGTTGGCAACCCAGACAATGGTCCTTTCTTCGACGTGCTTGTACCAAATTCCGACGTACCAGTTGTTTGATATGCCGGAGGGGAAGAAGCCGAGCTCGAATTCTTGTCTGGCGGAGACTAAGGTCTGACCTTTGGTGAGAGATTGTGTGGGAGTGATGCGATTAATTGACGTCGTGAGCAGAGGGAAGAGAGTGAATGCGGCGAGGTAACACCAAACGACCAAACAGAAGCGGTGGTGCTCCGCTGTGTTTATCATTTTTCAGGCACACTCTTCCGCTCTCGTGTGGTGGGTAACGCATCTGCCATCTGCTGCTCTGCTGCTGCTAAGTTTTTCTTGGTTTAATTAGGAGGAGGAGGAGGAGGAGGAGGAGGAGGAGGGGAGAAGGGGATTTTTTTTTTTCCTGGAAAATTGACAACTCGTCTATTATTGGGTGTGTATAATTCTGCTGTCCTCCCTTGACAAAGATTAATATATAATCCCTTAATTGTTCATAGTAAAACCACATTATATTACTATACATAAACATTTGAGTTCAATGTTTCTTTTAGGAAAGGGAGATAGATATTTGGGATTTTTTTTAAATATTTTGCAGTGAAAATAATTTCTCAATTAATTCAGAGAGGGAGGCAGAGCAACGCACCAAATCCTCTGCTACCTTTTGTGCTACATCTTCTAATACATCCGTTAGATGCATGACATGTGACATTATTTAACTACACAACTAACTCCACTAGTTAACATTAATTATAAACTATGTAAGGAAAATATTTTCATTAATTAATTATGCATCTCCTTCCATAAATAATTTCTACTATGTATATAGATATGATTAGAATAATTATGCATCCTACTCTTTTTCTTTTGTATAAGAATATATATAAGTGTTAAATAATTATTAACTGTGCAACGCAATTTAACAAAACTAAAAAAAGTAGTAGACACACATACGACACAATAAAAGAAGTAGACTAAAAAATTTGATATTGTATTTATGAGAGAAAAATAATTTTAATAAATAATTATGTATCTTCTTTTACGAAATGAAAATTCAGTTAATTTTTTAGCCTATAAACTAATTAGTCTTATAGGTTAAAATCATTAGTCAATAACTTAAATTATTTTTCTAATCATATCTATATACATAATAGAAATTATTTATGTAAGGTGATATGCATAATTAATTAATGAAAATTAATATATATATATATATATATATATATATATAGAAATCCTATGATTTCGTCCGCCATCCCACTTATTGAATTACTAATTAAAATCAGTAGGTATTCCATACAACCGTCTGATATCCGTCTGATGATATTTGTTGGTACTCTTTGTAAGAGTACCAACAATGATACTTAAAAGTATCAACAAATATCATCAGACGGATATCAGACAGTTGTATTGAAGTTTTTGTGAATTAAAATTAACTAAAATGAAAATGCAACATAAAACAATTTAATGGCAACATCTCAATCCCTAAATTTAATTTCAACAAAAACTTATTTTTCATCATTTGAATTTTTAATCGTGGGCTCAAAATTTTGAATTTGATATCATTTTCTGTTATATCATTTGGTATAATTAATTCATTAGAGTTAGTATTTAAATTTATATACTAAGTTTAATAATATTTATCTTAAAATTTAAAGTAGTTTAATTAAAAAGAATATTATAGACTATATTTATTAACATAAAATAATCAAATTAAAATTAATATTAGCTTTGCAATCGATGTCTTATAAAAAATTTAAACTATGTTACGCAATAACTAATTTATAGATCACAATCATCAAGAATAGTTTCCTTATTGTACTGTGGATTTTTGTTGGAATATACTATTTTTTACCTTATTTATTTTAACCTCAATTTTTAATAGTTAACTAGGAGGGTTAAAAGATTAGTTAAATAATGACACGTGTCAAACATCCAACGAAAGTATTAGAAGATGTATTACAAAAGGTAGCAGAGGATTTCATCCGGCAGAGCAAATGGAGAAATGGGCCCGTTTGTCAAAGTAGAAAGCGAAATGCATAAACCACCGATTTTAATTTTTGTGTTCATATCTTTTGAAAGGAAATCTACGTTCATATCTTGTTGGCTGATTTATTTCTAGCATTTTATTTTTTATTTTTTTTTGAAGTATGGGATTTTAAAGGGCGGCTTCTTTAATTTGACGAGATTTTCATTCACTGCTGTGAAGTACAAAAGTGATTTGGATTCCAATAAATAATTACCACTGCAAAAATACCATAGCATTGAATACAAATATTTACATCTAGGTTAAATACTCAACTACTTTAACGCCCATAATTTTTGAATGGAATCAAGCAGTAGGTTGTTTTGTTGGAGAACGCTATCTCTATTTTTTTAAGGGAAAGCCACCTCTAGTTTAAATCTTGAAAGTTTGTGTGTTAAAAATTTTTACTAAACGATAGGTTGACAATTTCAATTTTAAAATTTTATTTATTACATATGACATGGTTTAATTAGAAAATAATGTACTCTGGACTTTGATAGACATATTCAACCAACCTCCACGCAAACATATGCACAATTTTCTCGCTTGGTTTTGTACCTAATTAATTAGTCGGGTCATAACGATATATTAACACAAGTTGTGGGCTTTTTGGCAACGAGGAACATATATAAAGCTTTATTTCTACCATAAATATTTTTAAAAGTTCAGGTCTAGGTTTCCTCTTGTTCTGCTTCAAAAAGATTGAGTGAATAATCAATCCTATTGACTGTTTGTATATTATATACGAAATGGCAAGAACATCTAATTAAGTCATTAAAAAGAAATGACATGTAGTTTAGTGATCCAACCGATTATGTCTGTCCATTCATACCATGACTCGGTCCAAATATTCATATTTTACCATAAATCGGAATATAGTAATGCTTTCTGGAATTTGGTCGGAGTCTGTCAGGAAGATTATTCCATTTACAAAATCCATGAATTTGAAAATTGTTTGGCCTCATTATATATAGAAAGTTGATCTTTCTAACTTGATAGGTTATCCAACATCTACAGCTACAATAGTAATAATAGTAACATTCTAATGCATGAATGAGATTTACAAATAATGCACCTTTAAATAGTAGGCATGTTTTTCCTAAAAAAAAAACAAAAAACAAAGTGTAAATCTATAAATATAGACAAAAAAAAAAGTAAAAAAGGGAGAAAAAGGCAACATATAAGGCTATAGTAGTTTCATGGGCAATATGGAGTTATGACACACTTGTCCCCACACCCAATGATTGGGTAAGTGTACTTTTTACAAATTTTAAATAACTAAGCATTAAATGCACCTCACCTAACATTAAAAAATGTTCTGAAATTGTAATAACGAAAATGTTTCGTAAACATTATAACGAAATTGTAATAACGGAAATTTTGGTTATATCGATATAACGAAAATTGATGAAAATTGTTCATTAATAACGAAAATTGTTCATCAATTATAACGAAAATATACAATTTCTGAACTATATCGTTATATCATTATTATAACGAAAATTTTATTAACGAAATTTTCGTTATCATTATAACAAAATTATAATGAAAATTTTCTATAATGAACTATAACGTTATATCGTTATAACGAAATACTTCATTATTAGAAATAAATATCGTTATTAAAAAATGAACAATATCGTTATAATGAACTATATCGTTACTAATAATGAAACTGTAATAATAACAATAACGAAATTACTATTATTATTAATAACGAAATTGTAATTGAATAACGATTTTTTTCGTTATCAATATAACGAAATTTTTTGTTATTGAATAACGAAATTTTTCATTTTTCATAACGAAAATGTATAACGAAATTTCGTTTTTGAATAACGAAATTGTAATCATTATGGCCGATCAAGTTTTAACATAAATGCGTTATTGTTTCTTTATGTGTTGGTCAAAATGAGGTAGGTAAAATGCATAAATTTGTATTTGTATAGGTAGGTATTAGTTGAGGCAAATTAAATTCAATTTAATGCATTTAATTTTGTGTAAGAGAGGTTGGTGGTATAATGTAATTTTATTGAAGGTAGGGTTTGATCCTGAACATTCAACACCAAAACACAACAAATATATTGAGAGCTTGATATAGAAGAATACTGAAGAAAGCAACGACATCTTCATCAAGAAAATACTTTCCGGCCGGCCTCAAAAAATTTTTAATTTTGAAAGATACGTTTCGAATTTATTTGTAAAAGAAACGTAGGATTTTTGTTTTAAAGGTACCTATTGTTACGTTTCTATGTTTCTAGTTCTAAAATAACATGTAAATTTATAAACTAGTGTTGTGGATGCTTGATTTAATTTTGTAACCTTAGGCTAAAAAAGTAGAGGTGGAATGAACTTTCGTTATGCATAAAATGAATTATCGTTATGATTTCACTTTAGTTACGGCTAAATTTTCGTTATTCATAAAACTAATTTTCGTTATGCATAATATGAAAATTATCGTTATGGCTTTACTTAAGTTATAATTAAATTTTCGTTATTGCCTAAATGAGTTTTGGTTATGGCTAAATTAATTTTCGTTATACATAAAATAATTTTCGTTAATGTTAATTTTGTATTTTCGTTATGTTGAAATTAGATTCTCGTTAATGTTAATTTTTATTTTCGTTATGTTGAAAATTTAGTTTTCGTTATGCATAAATTTAAATTGTCGTTATCTTTAAAATTAACTTTCGTTATGTTAAAATTAAATTTTCGTTATAGTTCAATTTAAATGATCGTTATGTTAAAAACTAAAGTTTCGTTAGTGATAAATTAAATTTTCGTTATCTTTAAAATTAACTTTCGTTATGTTAAAATTAAATTTTCGTTATAGTTCAATTTAAATGATCGTTATGTTAAAAACCAAAGTTTCGTTAGTGATAAATTAAATTTTCGTTATCTTTAAAATTATCCATCGTTATGTTAAAATTAAATTTTCGTTATAGTTCAATTTAAATGATCTTTATGTTAAAAATCAAAGTTTCGTTAGTGATAAATTAAATTTTCGTTATCTTTAAAATTATCCATCGTTATGCTTTAAATTGTCACTAAAGTTTCGTTATAAATAAAAAATATTATTCATTTCGTTATGCTTAAATTATGCTTTCGTTATGCTTAAATTATGCTTTCATTACTGTCAAATTTTGCTTAAAATTTAAACTTTCGTTATGCTTAAAATTGAATTATCGTTATGTTTAGAATTGAATTATTTCGTTATGCTTGAAATTATCGTTATGCTTACGTGGAAATAAATTTTCATTATCTTTAAATTGGAATTTTTTGTTATCACAGATGGTTAGACGTCGTATAATTGTACGACATAGTAGCCGTTGGGAGAGAGCTCAATATGTAGATGGTGTGGAGGAGCTGATCATCATGTCATCTGATGATATCTGTTTTAGGACACTGATGAGAGAGTTACATGAGTTACTGGAGACCGATCCCATCTCTGTCGAGTACCAGTTATCATGGATGTCGAGCACCAATAGCGGGAGACAGATCAAGACTAGACTCAAAGATGATGCTGATTTGCTTGACTTGCTCCACGAGCAGAGTCAAGAGATGATTGTGTATGTTGTTCAGAGAGGACGCAGCAGCTCAAGGGTCATCCCTGACACCGTGCCCGAATATAGAGAACCAGTCAGAGAGGAGGTTCATGATGATACGCAGCAGTATGAGGCTACAGAGCATGATTTTGACGACGATGCATTCCCGCATGAAGGAGGAGAAGAAGAAGAAATTCCTACTACTGATGAAGAAGCGGAGGAGAATGTGAGAACGAACTTGCTCGAATCAGTGTTCACAGAGTTCACGGGATGGATTCGTTCTACAGGGGGTACGGGACGATTGATAGGCATGATCGGAGGAGCATCATCGTCGAACACTAGGGCTGAGGATGTATCTAAGAGGGGTGGGAGAAATTGGCTTGTTCCACTTGCGAATATTGACGTTGCAGGCCCACTGAGTTGGGACGAGCCGTCAGCAGCCAATACGGATGAACTTCAGAAGGGTGCGATTTTCCGCACCAAGGATGATTTGGCCCTAGCCGTGGGACTGTATCACATGCAGAATAGAGTGGAGTATGCCGTGTATCAATCGAACAAGACACGGCTGGTCTACATGTGCAAGTATGGCAGGGAGTGCCCGTTCAAGCTGTGTGCCGTTGTGGATGGAGTTATTTGGAGAATCTACAAGTTTGACGGCACTCATACTTGCCACATGGATATGAGTCGAGTTGCCCCACGACAGGTGCCTGCACGGGTGATTGCAAAGTATTTTGCACGTAAACTGGTCGATGAGGGGGTTGTTCTGAAGCCCAAAGAGATGGTCTCCTAGCTTCTACGTGAGTACGAGATCAGATTGATTACAGTTTCACTTTGCGCTCGAGGAACATTGCAATTGAGATGATCTATGGGGACTTTGATAAGTCCTATGCGCAATTGCCCGCATTTCTACACACGTTGCAGCTGCGCAATCCCGGGACATTGTACGAGTTTCAGACGAACACCGTACATGAGCTGAAGTATACATTTTTGGCACTCGGACCGTGTATCAGTGCCTTTCATGTGGGTGCAAGACCAGTGGTCGTGATTGATGGGACACACTTGAAAGGGAAGAACAAAGGGATTTTGTTTGTTGCTGTGACGAAGGATGGCAATGAACAGGTGTTACCTATTGCAGTTGGTATCGGTCCGATCGAGAATGATGACACTTGGATTTGGTTCTTGAATCGATTGCATATCACTTTGGGCGAGATAGAAGACCTCCTGATCGTGTCCGATCAGCACAAGAGCATTAAGAATGCTGTCGCAGCTGTTTTTCCAAGAGCGACACACGGATTGTGCTATTATCATCTACAGACCAAGATGGCAAAACACGGGTCTAATGTCATTGGGTTGTTAAAGGAGGCTGCCTATGCATATCGGACAGATGTATTCCAGAGGCACTTGTCAGCATTGGAAATGCTGAGCAGACCAGCATACGAGAAGCTTTGTAATATTGGTCCGCAGCATTGGTCCTGATCGCAGTGTCCCGTACGGCGTTTCGGATTCATGACATCTAATGCGGCTGAGTCACTTAATGCCCGTCTACTGTGGGCTAGGAGACTGTCTATTTGCTCAATGCTTGAGTCGTTCAGGAAAATTGTGGAAGAGTGGTTTGTTGAGCGTCGGGCTGCAGCGCAGATGTGGGATCACGTGTTGACACAGCGCATTGTGGACAAGTTATCCAAGAATGTCGAGCAAGGACGATGTTTTTCCGTTCGATGCACGACATTAGCACACTTGTGGAAAGTAGAGGTGGGCATGAAGTCTTTTATGGTCGATCTTCATCATCGGACCTGCGATTGTCGTGAGTTCGAGTTGGATTTGATCCCGTGTAGCCATGCTGCAGCAGTGATCAGGTACATGCTTGTTTAAATTTTTTAACACTATCATTGTTGTGAGTAATCATATTTTTTTAACTATAATTCGTGTTCACACGTAGATTCTCCGGTGGAAACATATACGAGTTTGTGGATAGATGCTACAAGACAGAGACAATTGCCAGTATGTACGACTCAGTCATCATGGGCTTACCCAGTCCAGAAGATTGGATTGTCTCGCCTGACGGTTGTCCACTTGTGCGCGCTCCTGTGATAACAAAACAGGCCGGTCGTCCTCAAATGTCTAGAGCTCGGGGGGGTGCTGAGGCGTCATCCAGTTAGCGGAGGCAGATCTGCACTAGATGTCATGTCCCGGGCCATAACAGACGCGTATACACAGCCTCGGTGCCGATTGTCGGTGTGGACTTAAATGCACCTCCAGAGAGCGCGCCACCGGAGTCTGCATGTAGAAGAGCACCTAAGAAGTGTGGTATTTGTGGTGAGACGACTCATACCCATCCCAGGTGTCCGAGTAGACAGACGGAGGACCTAGATTGATCATGTCTACATTATTGTTGTTGGCATTCAGTGATAATATGGTTTATCTCGACTTTGGTTGTATTTGTTTAAAATGATAATGATGTCGCTTTGGTTTTATTTGTTTAAAAATCATGTAGTCAACAAATATATTTGAATACAATGAACGAGCAATGTCAAATGCAATACATACATGAAAGACGTCAAGTACAATACATATATAACATCATAAGTCACTCTAGACGGCCATAGCTAAGTGAGAAGATCCTCTTTGCTACAGAAAGACGGTATCTCTGAATATCATATGGACCGACATCAAGACCAGGAGTGCCAAACAACAAACGATCCACATACATCATAGCATAAACACCACAACTGACGCTGTCGAACTTGGATAGTCTTGTCCAGTGTCATGGCTAAGAGATGTGTATCTGGCCTATTCCGACCTCTCCAATAACCAGCGCTCCACATGACGCGTGGCAGTAGACGTAGGAGCGGTAGCAGCTCTCGATCACGCCTCTGAGACAGCTCTTTGTTCTCCGGGAGGTGCATCTGGAACAATAACGAGTCATATAACTCGACCCTCCACGTCGTGAAACAGATACGTACAGTGACCCAGTGAGCATTTCCAACATTGCATATCATGATCGCCTACATAAATGATAATGATTAAGGGATGAATATAAAAAAATCATCATAGATAGTATGATAAGTGTACTTGAAAGATCACTTACATAAGCTGCTCTCGTCCACGGGACCTCCTGGACGCTACCCTTGCCTCTGATTACATCCAGTAAGACATCTGGAGGATCCCAGTGCAGATATCTGTCCTCACCATACTCCTCCTCACAGCGAAGATCTCTTGGATGAAGCTGCTGCCATGCTGACTGTAGCTGAATCTGAAAAACACATGAATAAATCACGTAAACACACAAAGAGATAATGAAATACAAAAAAAAAAAGAATGTATCCTGAACTTACAAAAAAATATGGAGAGCAAATCACAACATCGCTCCTGTGCCTTCTGAAAAGTCGTCGCTTCACCTCAAGCAAGAAATGTGCAACCATCTCATAATCAACGAGCTCATTAACATCCTCCATACGCTCAAAAAATGCCTGCCAGAGTATGCCACCGGTGGGAATAACCTGGATATTCACCTCATGACCCTTCCTCCTGAATTCCGTGTATCCAACCTCTACCCTATGCGCTTCATCCACCTCCAGTAAGTCAAATACCATCGAACGCGCGGCAGACGACGGGCCAACAGATGACGACTGGGTAGACGAGGGGCCTGGAGATGACTGCGCGTCTGACGAAGGGCGCGAAGAAGATCGACCCGCAGATGATCTGCCTCTGGCTTTCCCCCGTCTCATACAGGGGGACATATGAGGCGCTGTGGGGCCCCTGGGTGGTGTGGGGTCTCTAGGAGGCGGTGTGGGGTCTCTGGGAGGTGGTGTGGGCCCCCTACGAGGTGTGGGGTCCCTGGGAGGTGGTGTGGGGTCTCTGGGCACCGGTGTAGGCCCTCTGGGTGGTGTGGGCGACCTGCGTAGCCGACCCATAACAATGTCTTCCAACCGCCCCATCCGATCAGATAAGCCTTCAATCATCCCTCTGATACTGTTCTCCATCTGTCTGAAATTATTCTCCATCTGACCCATAATGCGGGCTTCTGAGGCAGCAACGACGTGGATAACACGATCGAACCAACCAGGACGTGGACCGGGCTCTCCACGGCTCCCATCATGGCTCCTTCTCAGGCGCTTACTGCCTGTCGGTCGAGGAGGGCTCTCACTGCGGTCCGGTCCCTGCTCCGAGGGTCCAAATCCCTCATCCGGCTCGTCTATCAAACGGTGCGTCGTCTGTGGAGCCTGCTGCTGTGCAGTATGGGCTCTCACTTCTCAGGTGTTGTAGTGTCGTTCCACTCACATGGAACCAACACTCTCTACCCTCGCGTGCAGGATCCTGGACACGCACTTCGCGACAAATCAATGCATGCAGCGCCTTCCGGGCTATGTTACCCCCCCTAAAGTCTACGAAGTGTCCTAAGCATCCAGATCTGAACATCTGGATCGTATCCTCACCGCCGAAATGCTGTAACACCTCCCTAATCTTGTCTACTAACTCCATCTTCACGTACATATTCACAGTCAGCTTGAACCTCTGGAGGGGGCGTCTAATCCACTCAATCTAAATTTCACAATAGAAAATTAGACTGTTATTAAATTATTAATTATATTAATTGTTTTTGCTATTTTTATTTTTTTACTAATATTATTAATTAGCAAATATTATTGTTATTATTAGATTAGTGATTGTTGTTGTTGTTGTTGTTATTATTATTATTATCATCATCATCATCATCATCATCATCATCATTATTATTATTATTATTATTATTATTTAAATTAAAAAAGTATAATTATTTATATTAATTGTTTTTTATATTTTTATTTTTTACTATTATGATTACTTACACGATTATTATTATTATTATTATTATTATAATTAAAAAAGTATAATTATTTATATTAATTGTTTTTTATATATTTATTTTTTACTATTATTATTACTTACACGAATATTATTATTATTATTATTTATTTTAAAAAAGTATTATTATTTATATTAATTGTTTTTTTTAATTTTTTATAGTAATATATAGTATTAATTAGACTAATATTATTATTAATATTTTATTTTTATACAATTTCGTTGTGCTTCGGTGCGTTTAAGGTTATCATTAATGATTACTTATAATTAATTTAAATTAAATTATAATTAATTATTCTTTAGAATAACGATAATGTTAATCACTTGTGATAACGATTTAATTATAACGATTTAATAAACTTTGTTGAACGATTAATTAAAAAAGGCCATAACGATTTAAGCATAATGATTTAATACAATTATCTTAACCGATTACTTGAAAAGCCATAACGATTAATTTAAAAAATGCTATAACGATTAAATAAAATTAGCATAACGATTTCAACTAAAAGTCATAATGATTGATTAAAAAAACCATAACGATTATTTAAAAAAGCCATAATGATTCAATAAAATTGGCATAACGATTTGAACTAAAATGCCATAACGATACTTTCATTTTAGCATAACGATTAATTAAACAACGCCATAATGATTCATTAAGTTGGCATAACAATTAATTAAAGAAAGCAATAACGATTCATTCATTTTAGCATACCGATTAATCAAATAAAGCCATCACGATTATTAAAATTCGCATAACGATTATATAAAAAAGCGATAATGATACCCAATACTACTAATTAAAAAAAAGGCCATAACGATTATGCAAGTATTCTTTCGTTTAATTCAAAAGGCTATAACAATTATGCACGTAATTCTTTCATTTAATTCAAAAGGCCATAACCAATTCCAATTAAAAAAGGCCATAACGAAAATCATTAAACAAACACATAAGGATAACAATTAAATCAAAAAAATGCCATAACGATAATGATTATTCTTTCGTTATGCATAACGAAAATCCATAATATGCATAACGAAAAGCCATAACGTTATGCACGTAATTTTTTCGTTTAATTCAAAAAGCCATAACGATTTCAAATTAAAACAAGGCTATAACGAAAACCATAAAAAAAACCCATAACAATAACAATTAAATCAAATAAATGTCATAATGATAACGATAATACTTTCGTTATGCATAACGAAATACTCATACAACTCTCGTTTCAGATCTAAACCTATCGTTACTCCATATATCAAATTAAAACATGAAAATTTCATAAATAAACATGCTTTTAAGCACCCCTAGCATTTTTATCTTACATTAAGCAAGACTTTGTTATAGTTAAGCATAACGAAAAAAGCTAACCTCGGCCGCCGAACTCGTCGGAATTTGGCCGGCATCCTCCATCTTCAACGTTAATGGCAGCCCACCTACTTCTCTTCAGAGAGACGACGAAAGCTTTGGCTATGGAGTTCTCGGCTATGGCGACGGCGTGAAGGGAGGGTTTTTTTTGTATATTTTCTATTGCCGTGGAACGATAATTTGGGGCTGTGGAACGAAAATTTGGAGAAGAGAGAGAGAGTGTAGATGAGGGTAGTTACCACAATTTAATACGATATTAAATCTGAATAGATTTAAAAGTGATTTTTTTTTTCAAATTTAAATTGAGTTTCGACATATATTGTTTCAAAGAAACGTAATATCCAAAGATTTTATTCCATGCAAGAAAATTTTATTCCAAACACTTTGTGCATGGAAAGTACAAATGTGTAAGACACACTTTTCAGAAAAATAAGAGAATATTCAGCTTTTTTGGGTCAATATAGTACAAATTGCCCATATAACTCCTATCCTTTTAAAACTTGTTCAACTATACAAATTTTAACATTTTATTGTCTAGATAAAAATTTATCCCAAAAACAAATTATAAGGTAACAATATACAATTCGTATTTACTTATTTTGACTTCTTGACTAGAGGCATGTTTTGGTTGTATCCCATTTCTTTTGTTTGTACGTTGCTCACGTAAATCAGGACACAAAACACTTTATGCACATTGAAGAAAAAAGTGAATGATAATTTATGTTTTCATGCCTCGTGGCCCAATTAATGAAGCCCAAATAGGGCCAGTTTGGGGTAGGCAGTAATTAACCAGAATTCATTGAAACATGAAAAAATAAATAATGTATCAAATATTATACAGTTGTGCCAATTTTTAGTGGCAAGGTACAAAAGTTTTGTCGCGACGGTCTGCAGTAGGAATTGCACGTTAAAAATAGACACAGGTAAGCTGAAAGAGACCTGAAGAGAAATTAATTATGGTGGCTGGGTTGAATGGGTTGAGAGAATTGAGGAGTGACGAGGTCCTGCATTATTATTATTAGCGATGGAAAACAGATATTTTTAAGTCCAACGAAGATACGATTCTGGATTTAATTATACATCCTAATAAAACTATACAGTATGTGCGTAAGCTCAAAACTCATATTAACATAAAAATAAGGATGGGAGGGCCATTAAGAATCAAATAATTATCTACCTAGAATCACACTGATTGTGACATTGTTTGAGGATACAGCATCTTGATTTACATTCCACAGATCCTCATCTAAATCATCATGCCTCCTTGATGTAAAAGTTGGTTGTTTTGGCATAGGCAATGCCACGTTCTCGCTCTCCAGCATCAATAAAACAGCCGGCATGTTTGGCCTGTGACCAGCCATGTCTTGCACACACAGCATGCCTACATGAATGCACCTTAGCACTTGTTCTTGTAAGCACGATTTCAAGATTGAAGAATCGAGTAGCTCGATTGCTCTCCCTTTATCCCAGAGATCCCATGCCTGCCACAACATTTAGAGAGAATACAATTAGGTCCATCACTTGCTTCTTCGTACGTGTTCTGTTCATGGTTGTGATGCACGATTACTTACATATGCAATCATATTTGAGAAGTCTGATGACCGAAAGCTTGCGTTTCTTTGGCCAGTTATGATCTCCAAGACCAATACTCCAAAGCTATAAACATCTGACTTGAGGGAAAATAGGCCTTCCATGGCATATTCAGGTGCCATGTAACCGCTGTGAAACAAAGTTGATGAGGAGATTAATCTTTTCTGCTACAACATAAAAATAAAAAAGTTCTTTATCATAATTAGAATGATGTACAAAATACTTACTATGTGCCTACCACCGTGTTTGTGTTTGCTTCGTTTTGGTTCCCACCAAATATTCTGGCCATGCCAAAATCTGAAATTTTTGGGTTCATCTCTTCATCCAACAAAATGTTGCTAGCTTTTAGGTCCCTGTGTATTATCCTAAGCCTTGAGTCACGGTGCAGATATAGAAGCCCTCTTGCAATACCTTTGATTATGCTAAATCGCTTACTCCAGTCTAGCTGGGGTTTTTTATCAGGATCTGTTACAAGTGTGACAACAAAAGCGAACAATTAGCACGATTTGTCTCCTCAGAAAAACTATGAAGGACTTGATAGTTAACATTGTAAACAAATGAGAGGACAAGCTGCATGACTTACCAAAAAGATATGAATCCAAACTTTTGTTGGGCATATACTCATAAAGCAGAATCTTTTCTTCTCCCTGAATGCAGCAGCCCAATAGTCTAACAAGATTCCTGTGCTGTAGTTTAGCAATTAGCATGATTTCATTCTTAAACTCCTGTAAGCCCTGACCAGATTTTCTTGAGAGCCTCTTCACTGCGATTTCCTGCCCGTCTTGTAGTATGCCCTGAAGATCGGAAAAAGAAAGACTGACACATTATCAAATGCATGTCCAAGAGAAACGTTGTGCTTCTTCCACTTTGATCACTTGAAAAACTTTACCTTGTAAACATGACCAAATCCTCCTTGTCCAAGTTTATTCACATTGGAGAAGTTGTCCGTAGCTGCTACCAAGGAGTTGAAGCTGAACATTGCTAGTTCAGTTCCATTTGCTTGCTGCCCTTCGACACCAAGTTCAGTTGCTCCTGAGGAATCGATGGAATATTCTCTGCTCAGACCAACTTTAGGCATTTCGTTTCTGTCTGAAACCACTGCAATAAAATTGAGGCTCCGATTTACCTAAGCAGTTAGTCACACAAATACCGCAGTAAAACTTACCATGGCCTTTTCTTCTGCGGTTAAAAAGAAGCCAAGCTGCGACGCATAAGAGGAATGTCCCGATGATAGCAGTTGTTATGATGATAGTTCTGGCTACATACTTCTTACCACCTTTGAGAAAAGATCACAACTGGAAATTAGAATAACATCAAGTTCACACCAGAACTAGGGCTGCATTCATATATATATATATATATATATATAGTGTTGAGAAGATCCATAGAGTAAAAGTCAAATTGATATAGAGGAGTGAGAGAGCCAACAAAATTCAATTCTGTGACTGCTAGAATGATGCCATATTTTGAAAACCCCAAAGTTGCACCATATGAAAATATTTGAAACTGATAAAATTTCAATGCTAACAAAATATATAAGGAAACTAAATACAGGACATTAGTGTGACCATTAAAATTAAAGTTTTAGGCAATAAGTAGGCGCATACCCAGTACCTACCATGATAAAGAATCTTGAAAGTATAGAAACAGTAGGCCATAAATTAATAAACCAATGTGTTTAAGTATGAATCTGTGTTAAGATAAGAGCAATGCATAGAATAAATGGATGAGTTGAGTTAGTTTGTAGTAAAGACGTTACTTAATTCAGAGGCTGCAAGGCGAAGGAACAAAGTGTTCCCGCCCTCGACGAATTGTTGAACATCAAGCAAGTCTCTTGCCCAAATCATGCAGTTGATTCCACTAACAAAAGCAAAAGCAGTGCAGGAACAGTTGGTGAGGCACAAGTGTTGACACTCTTTGGAGTCTTGTACTCCCACATAATCCACAAAGTCAGGCAGTTTAACATTCTGAACCTGCCAGAAACCATCTTTGACCCCATCCTCCAAAGGTAAACCACCATTACTGCACTGTAACTGTGTCCTCCTCGTGCAACCACCGGCACCGGACACAAACCCTTCCAAACAACGGCACCTAATCCTATCCATCCTATCACATTTCCCAAATGCTCCACAGCGGTTGTAGTAGTCGCATTCATTGACAGGGCGTGATTGTACGAGGCGCCACTCTTTCCGGTCATCGTTCCACGTCTCCTGCCTCTCAACCCCCTCCCAGTTTATCTGGAATTTAACGAATGATCCATCAGACGGCGTGTACGTGAAGTATAGCCTGCCATCTCCCTGATTCGACAGCCTAAATCCGAACAGATAAACAGTCTTCACATCTGGAACACCAATGAATGTAAGTCCATTCCAATGTCCACTTCTCCACCGTCGATGCCCTCCTTCCCATATCACTATCTGCGGTGATCCGCGGGGATCCACCCCCATCGAGTAATTCCCCGGTGAAGGATCCACAGCACTTCTCCACGAACTGAAAACGTGCCTCTCTCCACCCTTGGCATCCATGTGAACTTCCATGTCGGGCAAATACGTATCTGTTGGATAATCGAAACTCTGCCACCCCACTCTCTTCGAATTTTCACTTGCAAGAATCACCAGATTGCCTGTGTCCACGAGCACCGCCGTCGAATTACTCGATGCAACCGTTACATTGCTCGACCACACAATCTCACCGCCGCCCGTAATCTTCAAATTTCCATCGTCGCCGATGCTTAGAACTCCGTCATTCCCCGATATCGGCCTTTCTCTGTTGGCCACCCACACAACTGATTGAACTGTAAGTCCGTGGTACCATATCCCCACATATCGGAAACTTGAACCTTGAGGGCTGAAGAATCCCAACACGAATTTCTGTCCCTCGGAAATTATAGTTTCTCCGTCTCTTACTGACTGACCCTTTGTGATTCTACTCGTCGCAAAACTGAAAACAGAATTGTAATAGACAGTTATCAAGAGAAACCAGAGAATACATATGGGGCATCTGAAATCAGAACCCATTTCAAACTTATTTCTTTTATTCAACGGAGATCGGCTTTTCAGAGTTGAGAGATGTGTTTGTCGCAAGAAGGTGGTTTTTGAGGCCGTCCCTTTTAATGGATTTGTATGGTTTTAATGTAAAGAAGAAGGTTCTCTTTTTTTCTGAAGATTCTTCGTTAGCCCGAACCGAAAAACGGCCCCTCAGTAACTCTCAATCCCAGAGATAATACAAAAAAAGAAAAATTAAAAAAAAAAAAAAAAAAAAGTCTTGAAATTGGTACGTTCATGATGGTCGTGGGTCAGGGAGAACTGAGAAGAGTTTGTTTGATTTTTACATCTCGTCTACATTTTTGACAACGTGTTCAAAATGCAGCGTCACACCCTGAAAATCTAAGTATAAATTATTAAATTTAATGTTTTTTGTTTTAGGATTTCACAATTTCACCTAATCGTCGGTCTCAGACAGTGACGTCACTAGAAAGGAATATTAAAAGTTGGCTCCGCCCACACGTTGACCAACTTTTGGTTTGGTTTCCCACAATTGTAATGTGAATCTGATTAGTATTAGTATTAATTTATTATCCCGGTTTGTACCGCTTGGCGAATCTCCAGTGCAGATTTTTTAATTGAATATTGCAGATTTAGATGTTAAACTGCATCAATCTAGTATTAATAAAATCAAATACATAAAGTTTAATACGGTATGTATCTGCAACTAAAAAATGAAATGTATTACTGTAAGTTGTCATCTATAAAATTAAATATCTCAATAGTATTTGTGAACTTGAACAACTCTCAAACCTTCTGATTTTTCTAATTACCCTATATATGTATTACATGTGAAGTTGTAACTTTATTTTAATATTTTTTCTGGAAAAAAGTTCTATTTTTTATTTTATTTTTTTGGAAATGGTAGGTTTGGGTAAAAGTTACTCAACTTCGGACATGCAGTAAAGAGAAAAGTAATGACAATGAGGTCAAGGTGAATAATAAGGGCACGTGGTTTATTTTATCCTAAAATTAGTATGGTGGAAGATAGTTCTTGATGTTCTAGTTTCTTTCATTTAAAAAGTTTTCTGTTTGAATTCTACCCGCTCGATTAGAACACCATGCCCGATTGCCCTTGTGACAATTAATACAACATTGATTAAATTGAGGACGATGATTTAGGGGGAAAAAAACTATTTAAAGGAAACTGTATTTAAAATAGTTTACAAATAAAGAATATAAGTGCAGGCCAGAAGAGAAAGCACAAAGAACACATTTCATTAAAAAAAAATAAAAATACTAGCAACATTTTTGAAAGGGACAACATCATATGCTCTAAACCTATAAATAATTCGGCATCATCTCAGGATTTCCAATTTATTTAAATTAAAATATTGGTTAATATTTTTTGAAGGTTTGGTTTGGGCCTTTGGGGAGAAAATGCATATTATTCTAACAACTTCTCTAAGTAAGATATTTTTACAAGAAAATTAAGAGACCTAAACTTTGACTTAATTGGTTTGGGAGGGTGATTGGCTAAGTTTGTTTTCAAATAAGTTGTTGGAGTATTTGCATGATTTAATTTATAAGTTATTTTTATGTATTAAGAAGAAAATATAAAGAGCTACTGCTACAATAAAACTACTGATCAAATATGTACTAAAAACTTATGTACTAAAAAAGAGGTTAAATCTATACCTATATAAAAAGTGTGGATGTTTCTTACAAAATATGATTTGTCTATTATGTCCATAATTTACACTTAATTTAAGGGTAAAAAAGTAATATAATATATTACAATTTTTTTGTAAATATAATATATTATATTTATTTCAATAGTTTTGTTATAATTGAACTCTACTACATAAAATTATCCCTAATATAAAATATTATAAATAATAATTTTTTTTGTAATATAATATATTATATTTATTGCAATAGTTTTGTTATAATTGAACTCTACTATATAAAATTATCCCTAATATAAATAATAATTATCTGTAAATATAATATATTATATTTATTTAATTTCTTACAAAATATGATTTGTCTATTATATCCATAATATGCACTTAATTTAAGGTTAAATAGCAATATACTATATTATATAATTAATTATTTAATATAATATATTATATTTATTTCAATAGTATTGTACTCTTTCAATTCTTTATATATCCATATCATATTAATTTTCCACCAATTATTTCTCTATCATATCAAGCACAACAAACAAGAAAGAAAATACAAAGTATAATCCCACAACAATATAATATATTAGATAATTAATTCAATAAAATTGTAGTATTATAATTTTTCATTCACACACATGAATTAATTCTCCAACAATTATATCGTCTAGATAAATTACATCCGAATAAAGAGATTGAAAAATAAAAGCTTGAATTTATATTAGTCATATCAAACAATAAAAATAAATAAAAAAACATAATATATATAATTAATTCTCCACGTATAATATATTATATTTTATAATTTAAATATTATTTCAATAGAATTGTACTATTTCATAGTTTATACATATTACATGCCAATGAAGAGATTGAAAAATAAAACTTAAATTTATGGAAAGATTATAAAATAACCTCATTGTTCTTAAGAAGTTATCTGCCAATATTCAAGAATTACATCTCCATCAATTATTAATGTGGGGAAAAAAATAGAAGATCAATTGGAATGACATTCAATCAGTGATTTGATTCATTTAATATAAGCTATTTAAGTCATTTTTAATAGAAAACATCTAATTTTAGTTGTGGCAACTATAGTGTGTGTGTGTGTGTGTGTTTTTTTTTTGAATCATGTTGTATGGTATGAAAGAAAATTAAAAAAAAATAGTTCCATAATGTATACAACCAAAATGCTAATTAAGTTTTAATTTATTCCTTGAAATTTATGTGTTCATTTTCATTCATATGATTAAAAGTAGTTTCAATTTAATTTATTGAAACTAAATTTCAACTTCTTTATTTATTGTCGGTCTCAGATAATATTAACTGCACCAACAAGACATGTAGATGACATATGCTGAACTGTATATCTATTAATGTGAAGAATACCTAAAAAAATCAATGATGAAGATAAATGTAAGAATTGATTAATGTAGAAAAATTTGGGATCTTTATTTTGAAAGTTGCTAGACAAAGTTTTAAAAATATGGTTAATTGTAAAAAAAAAAATTACCACCAACTTTAAACGAATTTAAAATTTATGCACTGCTTTTAAAATATTACAATAATAAATGATTGATTGGAAAAATAAATTTTAAATTTTGGTTCAAATGTTATGTTTTTCTAGCTTATTAATTTATAATTTGAGAAATTTAGAATATTAGTTGGTTTGATAATTATATATAACATACTTTATATTAGATTATTCAATTAATTAAGAATAGTTAATTGGGATGAATAAATATTGAACAATTTTTTGAAATATGGATTATTTTGACTACCCATAATCATGTGACTGAGAATGAACATAGTCCAATTAGTGATAAAAGAGTTGAAATAGAAGAATTGAATATTTTCCACCTAGATTGAACTACTAATTATTTAACATAAATTCCCAAACTATTTAGCTAAACATAATATAGAACAATAATATAATATGTAGTTATATGTACAAGTGTTATACATTAGAATTTTTTATAGAATGATATATATTATGTGCTGTGGTTTAATGAGATGATTAAACTCCTCAAGTGGAAGAAATGATATATATTGTACTACTAATTAAATTATTTAGTCATTGAATAAAGAATTACAACTGCCAATCAGATTATATTTTTCTTAAAAAAATTATAAACAATGTATAACATTTTGAAAAATATATTGAACATGAAACCTTGAACACAAATATATTACAACAAACTATTAATCAAACTTTGAAATTTTATCATTTCTTTATCATTGAGCAACACTTGTTGCTATAATAATAAAGTTTATATATATATATATATATATATATATATATATCTTTAAACACATGATATTTATACATTCAAAACCATTTTATTTTAGTTAATTAAGTTATTTTTTATTTTATTTGTTCAATGTAGTCATTTATATTTCAATAAAAAATATAGTATTAAATGTATGTTTGGATAAAATACACACAAAAAAAGTTAATATTTTGCGACATGTGTAATCATTAAAATAGTTCAATTGATTCAGTGTATCGTGATATCAATCATACGTAAGGGATTAAAAATATAATTTACTTTTGAGATAAACTATATTAATTGATGTGCGATAAGGTGTTTTGTCATGATAGTAAAAAATCATATAATTAATAATATTTTGAACTCATTAAATATACAAATTATTTTAGTAAGTTTAATTAACTTTATATGGAAGCTTTCTGAAATGGATGATGCAAGATTTTGTGAATTTATGTTAATTAAAAATTTGTATTTTTATTAGATAGTAAAATCAAAATAAGAATTATTGAATAGAAGATTTGAATTATATTAATACATATATACGTCAACAATCAAATGTTGAGAATTGTTGCAAAAAAGGATGTTGAGAAAGGATACATGTATCCCTCTCTCCCTATGTGTGTGTGTGTATTAAAACAGCAAAAATATAAATAAATTAAAAGACTATAAATTCCAATCGTGTTTGAATAGTTATAATTTAATTATACTTTATGTCTCTTACGTTTATATCATTTTTCTGATTATTGCTTAATCTAGAATTTTCAGATATTATTATATTTATAAAATGATATACATACATATATATATTGAAATGTATTTTTTTTAATTGACTACTCAAATTTAGTATAGTAAAATTGCTCAAATTTTAATAATTAATTTAAGTAAATTAATTGAATTGCGTGCAATGCACGCTTTCTCTGCTAGTTACTTAAAACGTGAGAAAGAAAGAAATCTCAATCGTCAATCATTAATCTACTATTTCTTTTTCTTTTTATTAAGGGTAATCCGCAGCCACTACCGAGGTGCGCACTGATTAAACCCCTCACACCTAGTGGCTCACACTTAGTGGTGTTGATGGTAGGATTCGAACTTGAGACCTTTGATCAAGATAACACCACTCCAATACTAGGTCATTCCTAAAGCAACTGATCTACTACTTCTTGCCTCTTAATAAATTAGTAAGCCCTCCTAAAATAATAAAAAAATATCAAGGGGCTATGCTGAAAATATTATCAAAAGAATAAGAAGTTGAAAGGTCTAATCCCTAAAATCTTATTAAATTTCTACCACGAGAGTAAAATATAGCATTCTTAGTTTCGATGCGTTATATTGTGCATAGTTGGAGTAATTTTTATGCACCTATTCTTCTAAACTTCCATGATTAATAATTTTAATTTTAGTAATTAAATATTAAGATTAAATTAATTACACATTCCAATATATAGATGCATAAATCATAATGTCCCCAAATAAAAAGTTCTGAATACACACACCAATACAATACCATACCTGCCTTCTTTCTTTAGGCTAACAAAGGTCCAGGAGGCCCACCAATTTTATATAAAATAAAATTCAATAATGTAACCAATTGTTTCTGGTACTCCAAACAATATTATCTCATTACCTCTACCAAGTACTGAACATAAATAAGCTTTAGGAGTCCGTTCATCAATCTTGACTTTTAGAAACTTTTACCAAAAATAGAAAAAGTCAGAGGGAAAAAAAAGCCTAGCCACAGCGACAATTGGGGCATTAAAAAAAACAGATGTTATAGGATCAAACAATATTCCAATTGGGAGAAATACTTGACAAACAAAATCTCATCAAAGCCAGAAACTTTGGCCTCCTAAAACAACTAAACAAGGAAACATGATCTGAAAATAATTGGTGACGATACTCCAACTTAACATTACATCATCCCAGCTACCGCCTACATCTGTTGCTTAATGCAAAAACTCAAGTAATCGAACACGACTCAATGCAGGGGTGATGAATATAAAATACAATGATAATTTATATCTACCGGCCTTGAAGAATTGTGGTAGAGACGGAGTTTACAGAGAATCTTCTTGAAGACTTGAGGCGCACATGCACCACAAACCCTGGTTGCTTAGGAAGAGGAAGGTCTGCAATCTCATTGCTAAGCATCGACTGAACAGCAGACATATTTGGCCTATCTTCTGCTGTTTCTTGAACACATAATAGACCTACAAGGACATATCTCATTATCTCCACTTTGTATTGTTCATCGTATACTAATGGATCCACTAATTTTATGATGTTTTCTTCGCTCCACAACTTCCATGCCTGAAAACAACTTGTAAGCCTCTACATTAATAATCTGAATAAGAGCAGTGAGCAGCAATATCTGTAAAATATAACTTACATATGCTGTAAGGCTTTGGGCTTGCTCGTCATTATAAAAGCTAGTATTTCTTCTTCCACTCAAGATTTCTAGCAACAGCACGCCAAAGCTGTAGACATCTGATTTTTCCGAGAATCTTCCTTGTAGTGCATACTCAGGAGCCATATAGCCACTGTCATCGCGAATTCAGGAGCCATAAGCAATGCAGTAGAGTACAAAATAATAAGAGCCAAAAGAGTAAATTAAGCAATCTGTGCTCACAGTGTCCCAACAACCCTTGATGTATTAGCTTGTTCTTCTTTTTCTCCAAAAATCCTAGCCATGCCAAAGTCTGAGATTTTGGGGTTCACCTCTTTGTCCAACAAAATATTACTGGCCTTTAGATCTCTGTGGATTATTCTTAACCTTGAGTCTCGGTGGAGGTAAAGGAGGCCTCGACAGATCCCCTCAATGATAAACACGCGCTGCTTCCAGTCAAGACGCTCTTCTTTACATGAATCTGACAATTATATTCGCACATCATATCCCTCAGAAAATATGCAAGTGTTACGCATGGTGTAAAGTGAATAAGGCAGGTGAATGAATCCCTGAGTTACCAAAGAGATAAGCATCCAAGCTTCCACAGGGCATGTACTCATAAACCAGCATTTTTTCTTCACGCTCCACGCAGCAACCAAGAAGTCTAACAAGATTACGATGTTGGAGTTTGGAGATCACCTCGACCTCATTCATGAACTCCTCTAGCCCTTGATTGGAGGATCTTGCAAGCCTTTTCACTGCAATTTCTTGTCCGTTTGTCAATTTTCCCTTGAAAACCAGCAACTCAATGAATTTCAGCACATTAACAGAAAATTGTAAATGTGAAGCTTAATACAAGAGACATACTCTGTAGACGGGGCCAAAACCACCCTGTCCGAGCTTATGGATAGTGTCAAAGTTTCTTGTTGCATCTGAGAGCAACTCAAATTTAAACAATGGAAGTTCTTCAAGTTTGATACCATTCACATTATCTATGAGCAGGCTTTTGTCTGAATGTTGTAGATCTCTCCCATGGCTCTTAGTCGTTGTTAATAACACCGCACGTCTTTGCTTTCTTACTGATACATAGCAAGGACAAGAGAAAGGTACTGAGTGTAACATTTGAAAACAACTTAACTATTGATCCTAAGATTTCCAGTAAACCAAATTTCAATTAATATGTACCTCTATACCACTTCAATATGAAGTACATGCTGATGACAGTCATTACAAACGCAACAACTACTGTGACTGCAATAATTACTTTTCTTTTTTTCTTGTTATCTGTAAAAATAACAGAATTAGACAAAACATGATAATTTGAGGTCTATCTCAGACTCTAAGATTGACAATGGTTTGACAAAGTGGGAGCTAGAAAGGAAGTATTACCAAGTTCTGAAGGCGGCAAACGGATGTATAGATCCCCTCCTTCACTGGAGAACGTGTGAACATCAATTAAGGTTTCGTTCCAGAGCATGCACCCGATGGCAGGATAATATGTGTATGCAACACAGGAACAATCATTCAAGCACTGGTTCCCACAATCTGCTTCAATGGTAGGAAGCCATCTAAAATGATCAGGTAATTTCACAGTCTTGAGCCTTAAAAATTCATCTTGGTTTCCAATCCCAGCACACTGAAGAGGTATCTTTCTGATGCAGCCACTCGTCCAGTTCCCTGCATTCCACTCATCAGGATTTTTGGGCTCAAAGCCTTGCATACAGGCGCAGATCGGCCTGGCCTTAGAATCACAGATTCCAAAAGGGCCGCACCTACCATAGACATCACAGTCGTTTGCAATGGACGACCATGTCACCTCCCAATATCCCTTCTCATCACTCCACTCCTTCTGTTCTAAAACCCCTGAGGCAGTCAACGCAACATACATCAGCACAGAAGTATTGGAATAGGTGAAGGTGATATACATCCTCGTATCATCATCATCATTCACCATAGTGAATCCGTTTCGATAAGCCCTTTCCATCCCAAACACTCCGATGAAAACTTGACCATTCCACGGACCACTCCGCCAGTAAGGATGGCTACCATTCCTCACCACAATCTGCGGAATCTCCACAGGCTCAATGGAAGCTCTGAAACTGCCACGCACTGGATCAGAACCACTCTTCCAAGATGTCAATATATTTTTCTCACCTATACTTAATTCAGTTGTAAGTTTCATCGTCTGCAACAAAGAATCTGAGGCATGTTCAAAACTTTCCCAAACAGTACTCAAGCTACCTTGCAACACCAAATTTCCCGTATCCAACAATACAGCACTAGAATTTGGCTCCGCCCTTGAAAAATTTGATGACCACACCAACCCCTTTTTTCCATCCAGGATCACAAGATTGCCGTTTTCTGATATCTCCACCGTTCCATTTGAATCTTTCAAAGGATTGTCTCTATTAGCTACCCATACCACGGTCAAAACTGGCAGATTGTACATTACACCAACGTAGCGATAGCTACTGTTTCCTGGGCTAAAGAAACCTAGTTTGAAAATCTGCCCATTTGAAACCAGAAACTCCGAATCTCGGAGGGACTCATTGACCCTCAATGTGTCAGTCGCAAAAGCAAATTCTAGGCAGAAACAATAAGTCATTATTCGCAAAAAATCTTGAAGCATGAAGCTTGAGGTTGTTTTGTGTCTACAACCCATGAAATTGGAGATCTTTGTTAGTCTGAATTAATGAGCAGTTTCTGAATCTTGAGTCATTAATCGTTGTTTCATACTTTTCTTATTCAATAATGAAGAAAATTCTTGGGCCGTGTCATCTCTGCTAAAAGTCTAAAGAAAATTAATTAATTCATCAAATAGACACCTCCACACAAGAACACGTTAGTCAAAAACCGGTAGCGGGATTCTTATGCGCGTTTTTTTTCCAGTAAATTCAAACATCCATTTATGAATTGATATACTAGAGTTTCATTGGTTTGAGAAGACATGTCCCGTGTGTAATTTATGAACAAATCTATCCATTTATATTTTAAGACCAATGAATACTACTATCTCCGTCTCAATAGTAAGGTCCATTTTGTATTAAAATAAAGAGAGTAAATTATTAAATATTAATCAATGTTGAAAGATATAAAAATATTATTTTTCTAATTTTAGATGCACTGAAGGTTAAAATTGTATAATTAATTTTTATTATATTTGGTAGTAACGGTTTTAAAAGGATTTATTATTATAAATTAAATAACATCTATGATCACAAACAACCACTTTTTACTAAAAACTTTCTTTTCAGATTTTATCGTCATTTTCATCATGAGTTTAAGATCAATAGTCCATTATTTAACTGTCAATATATTTGCTCCCATTTATCTATCAATATATCAGCTTCATACAAATGACAAGTAATGGTCTATATACGGTTTTTACTACGAAAAATAAACGGCAGCACCTACACCAAAGGGAAAAAAGCAATAAAAAAAAATAAAAAATATCATTTAATACAACTATTTTATTTTTAGTAAACTATGAAGATTAATGATTATACATGTTCTTAAACCGTAAAAATAGTAGCAAAATTATACCAATAAGAGAAACAACAACGTAAAGGGCATTGGTAGTGCACACCGCAAAAAAATGTTTTGATTTTATTTAAATATTATGAATTTATTTAAATAATATTCATTATATATCGCATAATGTTGTTTTATTTGAAACATGTGTGTTTTATTTTATGTTTTATTTTTTGGGAGTGAATCGTGCTGACATGTAAATCTCTATGTAACTCATAGCAAAATAGTTCCTTGGCATGTTATTTATTTTTTTCCTAATGTTTTTTTTATGACTTCTGATTTTTAATTTTTGAGAGTGAATCGCGCTGATGCATATATTTTCATGTTACTCATAGCAAAATAGTTATCACCCGTTTCCTCTCCAACGCCTCTTCTTGCTATTAATTTCATCATTCACAGAGTTCAATTGAGAATCGCACAAAAGGAACACCCCAGCACCAAGAAACATAAAAAGAAATTCACAAAGATCGACAATTATGTAAGCATATTTTTTTTTATTGTTAAATCTCGAAAAACAATGCTAGAAAAAACGATCCTCATAATTAATCTCTAAGTATCAGTATTTCCAACTAGAAAATCCATTTTGATATGAAAGAGAGATGTAATTTTCCTTCCCAAAATTCTTAAGAACCGCTACAAAAAAAAAAAAAGTTAATTGTACAATTTTAGCCCCAGTGTATTTGAAATCTGTAAAAAGGTAGAATTATAACCTTCACAATTAATTAATAATATCCATTGATCTTAAGAGTTTAACGGCCAAGATTTGTCCACAAATTACACACACCCTTTATGTTCACATGCTAAAGCTCCCCACTATATCATGAATCTGTAGCTATCTATCTATCTATATATTATAACACACTTGTGCAACTAACTTTTTTCCGCCCATATATAAGGGTATTTTAGACAACTAATAATAGAATAATTTAATAAGTTATTTATTTTAATATTACATGTAAATTTCTATCAATAATATTTTTATAATTAATGCAAATTATGTGCTACTATAATTAACATGTGTTTATTCATTCATACGTTTGTCCGGATTATTTTAGAAAAGCGCTTACTATTTTTGATGCAAACCATTGTAAACAATTAAATATCCATTATAGTAATATATTTTCAAAAAATCAAAATAACTTTGTTTTTTATTTCCTTTTTTAATTATTTATCAATTTAAATATGTTTAATTCATAATATTGTAATGCATTTTCTTTTTTATTTACATGTATTCATAACATTATTTAGTAGTCTTCAGTGAATAAAATTGATGGGAAAAAAATTATTGTAGATTCATTAATTGCACAAAATATATTTATTTATCAATTTAAATATGTTTAATTCATAATATTGTAATGCATTTTATTTTTTATTTACATGTTTTCATAACATTATTTAGTAGTCTTCAGTAAATAAAATTGATGGGGAAAAATATTGTAGATTAATAAATTGCACACAATATATTTCTTCCTTACAAGTCCAATACAAGGAAAATTATTTAATTCATGTTGTCTTATATCCAAAAATCACTTATACAATTCGAATATTTTTTATACTTCACTTTTGTAAAAAATATTTATTTATATTTATAAATGATTTATATTATTCAAACCTAAAATACATAAAATGATCTCCTCACAACGCAGAGAGAAATACCAGTATCCTTTTAAATGAATGGATGGATCCAACCTAAATTTTTTTAATCTATATATACTAATTTAAAAAGTGTCTTATCTTACCATTTTGAGTTAACCTATTATGCCCCTATTAAATATTTTTATTTAAGGGCAATAATTTAATCTTAAATTTACCTATTATATACCTATTATAATATATTTTTAATATTATATATCTAATAAAATGTTATATTATTATTATTATCATTCTAACTATATCACTTAACAAGTAATCATGATTTTGATCCAACTCAATAATTTCAGAATGTTTAATTTGAAAACTTAAAGTTTCAAGCAAACTCACGTGAATTAAAAAAATTAAAAATAAATAAACTTTATTCCATATCCTTGAAATAAATTAAAATTCCTAAACATTGTAAACCACAAATCAATCAACATAAATTCCTAATTAAAATCATGTTTAACTTTAAAGGCAAGATTAATTGTATACCAAAAAGGAGAAATCGATAAATTTCTAATTTGACGACGCTTTTAATATAAAATATTTCATATTTTTAATTAATAAATTAAATTATTCATTAAATCAAATTCACAAAATGCTATAATATTCTTAAAAATATAATAACAAAAGACGTTAAAAACACATATTGATAGACAATATAATATAAGAAGCTTGTACTTTCTTTACATTATTTATTAATTTTGTTAATAATATCATAATATAATCCCCATTGATATTAGTTTATAATCTACTATATATACATGTATGTATATATATAATTTACTATACAGAAAGAGCTTTATAAATTTTGATTTGCCTATTACATTCATATATTACATTTTATTTAAAGAGAATAGTATCATATAATATATTTACATTGAAAAAAAAAAGTCCGTATATTTTTTAATTGACAATAACAAAAATCATTTATGAGATTTTGACAAAATTGGTTATTGCATTGAATATTATACACGGTAGCTTTTAAAACATTATTATTGTCTTTCTATTATATTAAAATACATATTTAATTTCGAATGATGTTATTTGTGTGTATATTAGAATTTCTTTCATTTACATATTCTAATTTAATATAAAATTATAGACAATTTATTAATACCATTCATTCCTTATATACCGATTAGATGTGAAATGAATTAACCATAAATATTTTGCCCATGTTTTCATATATATTAAAAAAAATCTTGGTTTTTTATGTGAGGAATATTTGTTACAAAAAAATAATCGTTGAGCACAATGCATGAGCCCCCACGTTAGCTTCAGGCGAATGCTTTGCGCATGTTGCCGGACTTCAAAAAATTAAATTAATTCACTTTAAGTTCATGGTTCAATAATTCCATTTTAGAGTATACTAGCAATTCCCCCGTACTATGTACGGGCGAGACAAATATAACTTATTTTATAATTAAAAATATCATATTTAAAATTATTCCTTTAATTATAAAAATAATTACTTTGTCAAGTCAAATATAAGAAAAATGTGAAGTGAAACATGATGATGACTCATGATATTTAATCTTAATCTTTATATATAATAATGCAAAGAAGTACATTAAAGTATAAAATGCAAAATTATTTTGTAATTACAATAATATCGCAAATTATATTAAAGTTCATGTATTTATTTGTAATTGACCTATTTTACCATTTAATATATATATATATATATAATATAACAATTGATTATAAATAGTATAAGGATTGATTATAAGTAGCATATAAATATATTAAACAAATATGAATAAGATATGTATGGATAAAATAATTTCTCATATGTAGTTAAAATAAGAAAATCTAAAAAGGAAGATTCAAAATAAAAATGTTGTGTATAATAAATACAAAATACAAACGGGATGTATGTTGGAAATTATCCATCATTTAATTAGATATTAAAAAAAATCCATTATACATTATATTGCAAAGTTTTTGTGATACAAAAGGAAATAAATAAATAAATAAATAAGAACATGTGCATTAAAATAAAAGTGAACTGAATTTTATTTGTATCAATTCACACTTCTGAAAACCTCATCAATACTAATTTAAAATTAACTAAAAGTAAACAGTTGAATCTTGCACATATGCTTAAATATATCAACAGTAAAAATGAGTCAATATTCAAAATTTGGATTATTGGTGACCGGTTGATCCTTAACAACAACAAATTAAATCAACTCACGAACTTATACTATGATTTTGATTTTTGAACCATTAATGTTTGTCCATACAAATACACTAATATAATTATAGATTGGGGAAGAGCAAAAAAAATATAAAAACACACTATAGATGTGGGGAAGATCGAAGAACAAAAACTTCATATTATATACCTATAGTTTTTAACATAATTTTCGTCAATCTAAAGCGCATAAAATATGTGAGTAACCAACTACAAAAAAATATAAATACAGAATATATAACATATTGGTCAATTTAAAATGATTATTTAGGGCCAAAATCATGATCGTTACTTAATTTATAACATGTTACCAAGAACAATTCCAATTTTTTTTTACAAAGAACAACTCCAATTGACAAAAAAAAAATGTATTGATACCATCTTCTAGAAGCACCATCCCACTATATCTCTTTCCTTCGATCTCGAATGATTTTTCCCGAAAAAAATATGCTTCTCTTCACCGTCTTCTCCTTGGCACATGTAGAATAGTTCTTGGTCATATTTATGCATCCAGCAAAGTAAGATTTATTTAATTTTCGTAGTCAGATAACAACATGCATGAGATGTTTACAAAAATGAATAAGATAAAATTAAATCACCTATAATCCATAAAAATTCAATTGCAGTTTTACTTGCACAAAATTCCGTCTTGCGGGGACCCGATGATAATTATTCAAGCCATGTTGATAACTTTTCTGGTAGGTTTATGGAAGAAAAAATCACGAGAAAATAATTATACAATAAATTTGGCAAGAGTATGATGTAGCCAATTTTCGGACACCTTACATTTATAATACCAAAAGAATATGAAATAATATGTAAAATGGTACACATTATTCATCAATGGTAGAATTTAGAGTATCATCATACCAACTATTTATGGAAATATGGAACAATATCTTTATTACATTAAATAATTGTAAAATCAATCATACGATTTAGCGTGTGAGGATTTATTTATAGAAAATTAATCACAATAAATATATGTAAATCAATTAATCATACATTCTCATTAAATTTTATTTCCATATATAATTTATTAGAGTAATCATATATCAATATCAATATGTTCCGGATTTTTAGTGTTGATTTGAGTAATCATGTAACAACATAATATATATGTCCCGTAAATCTATTTAATATGCGAATTGAATATTTGCTTGCTAGGGTAAATCAAAATATATATAGAAAATTAACTTTATGTTAGTATGTTACATTTTATTTGATTCATTTTACATTTTTTTTAGAATAATATCATATTTCCTTCTTTGGGAAGGTGGTTTGGGCGGGAAATTTCTTATTTCTATTTAATGTATACTATCTTACTTTTAGATATAGTAAGATATGTATATCTATTTAAAAAATAAATTAATTTACTTTGATTTTATGGTTCACTAATTTCATTTTAGGATATATAAATTTTGGACAAAACTAATAAAAAATGGAAAATTGAAAAAAATAATAAAAAATCCCAAAAAACAATAAAAAATGGAATAAAAAGGGAAGACGTGTGCTTGCCACATGCAGACCGCAGTGCGGGGCTCCATATTTAACCATTATTTTCCTATTTTTTTGGGCTTAACGGATCACACTGGTGCACCCAAAATCAACTCTTAATTAATCTATTTTCACGATAGTTATACTCTCAATTTTTCAGAATAAGTGTTCTTTTTCTTTTTCTTTTTTACTCACACACCCGACCTGTGGTATTGAGGATATTCGAATCCGTGACCTTTAGTCTCCAAGCAACCTCACTCCACCACTAGACCATCCCTACTGGGACCAGAATAAGTGTTTTTTAACACTTTAGTTTTAGTCATTCTAAATAAAGTCATAATTTTCCTCTTATTTTAGTCTCATTTAATGTACTCAAATATTCTCTTATTGATTTATTATTGAAAATAAAGTAAATTAAATTCGTATGTATTAAATAATTTGATTATTTTATCAATATGTGTGTATTTATTCAAAATGATATTTATTTGAAACGGGAGAGTATTATTACTGATCCGTCATGGTAAACTTCCAGTATCCGGATCAGATCCTCTGTTGCAATTCCTATTCCATTTGGTGTTGCATAACTAGATTTTTTTTTTTAAAAAAAAATATTAATATACGCTAATTGGGGATGGATGAACCCTAAAATGAAAATTTTAATTAAATAAAATCATAATAAATTAAAAATTAAAAAAATAATTTTTTTTTTTTAAAAATGAAGGCTTGGAACAGAAAATGTCGTTGAATTTGGCAGGTGAAATTAAAGGTCTTTAAAGGAATTTCTAATTTAGAAGGTGATTTGAATTTACAAACATAATGTTTGGTAGCCTCGTTAATTATAACTTGTAATGGGGGATTTCTTCCCCCGAAAATCATTGACTATTTTTAGCCAGATTTGGGAAACATCACTAATAATAGTTCAAAACAAAAGTGCAATTAGAACAATTAACTAGCAATTCTCCCGTGCGGTGCACGGATAAGACACGTATAATTTTTTTATTAAAATATCATATATAAAAATTATTAGTCTAATTATAAATACAATTAATTCTCAAGCTAAATAATATTAAATCAAATATAATATTTATGTACTCATAGTATTAAATCTCAATAATTTTAACTTTATTATAAGGTGGAGAATGTATAAAATTAAAATCATTAACGTAAATTACAAAATAATTCATGTTCATAATATGAATCATCAACAACACATCAATTAATGCGACCTTTTAGAAAATTTGCAATTACAACATTGAGTGTGAAATTTCTAATTTGATCATCAAAACGTGACAATATTATTTAGAGATTATTATACTAAAATTCTTAATTTTTTTTCAATATATAATAGTTATTTATATATACATAGACAAATTATTCAAACTTCAATAAAAAAATGAAACTAATAAAAATATCAATGATCCACATCAACGGGCTATATTTCAAATTTTGAAATTTAAATTTCATTTTAATAATCATTGAATTTTAAATTTCTAATGTTAATTTTCATTTGATGTAATTAATATAAATAGCTTATCATTTTAGCATGATAGAATAACCAATCTATATATAATAAAAGTAATAACTACGAAAATATATGTTTATTTCATATAATTTTTTTGGATATTAATATGGTAATCTTAGAATAATCAGGTCCAAATTAATTACTGAATTTAATAATTAGACACGTAATTAAATGTTAAATGGAGATTATAAAAACTAAATGTGCAATCTATATTTTACAAATTTCGAACTTGACTATTGTCGTTCTTGAAGTTAAATATAGTTAAGGCAACCTATTGTTTATTTTATCAACAAAGAACAAAGATAAGTATATATGTTTCCATCGTTAAGTTTCGTTAATTTGTAGCTCCAATTAATCGTCCACCAATTAGAAAACATTAGTAATAAATAGATAAAAAAAAACAATTCAGATACGGTTATTATTCCTATGCTTTTCTTTTTTCATTTTTGTCGGATTCAATTCCACATGTTTAAAGAGATGATCATCTCAAAATAAATCTAATGAGAAAGTTTCTCTACAATTCAAATACAAATTCACCTATTTACGAAATTTTTTTGGCATATTTTAAAAACAATTCAATAAATAAATTCATCAAGTACTAGTTTTTCCTTTGCCATTACATTCCCCTCTACTACTTACACTCTATACAAAAAGTTGATAACAGTTTTTTTTTTCATTTGAATAAACATGCATAAAGAAACAAATCTACTCCAAATTATAAGTTCCGAAAAAATTCTTATATTTTATTACTATAAAAAAAATACCCTACTCTTTGAGTTAACTACAATAACAATTCATTTTGTAGATTATTCTTCTTAAAATTCTACGGATAAAAAATAAATCACAACATATCATTATTAAAAATTGTAGTACTAATACAAAAAGAACTAAATATGAATTATAACTATTCTTACCAAAGCCTTAACATTAACTTTAAATAAATGGATAAAAATGTTATATTAAAAATGAAAAATTCCACATAATTGATTTGTAATTTGCTAAATACATTTTTTTCAAACAATTTTAAATATTGGTCGAATAATTCACATCCATCATCATCTTCTCGCATTCCATCGGCACATTGATATATTTGTGTCCTCCTACGTATTCCAAAAAAAGAAACCAAAATAGCATTGATCTTGAAGTTCTATAATATATTATATTTAATGTTGAAAAATTAAGATTGAAAAACATAAATTAATGTAACATCAAACCCAACATTATTGAATCCAAAAATGAGAATTGGCATAATTATATTATGAAACAAACAAATTGAAAATAAATAATAATTAAAAAATGAGGAAGGTAAACATCATAAAAGAGAGAGATAAGTGTAGGCAATCAAGACAAACTTCAAAATTTCACAACACTGAGTATGAGAATTCATAGAAACGGTATATCACTACCTCGTCCCTCTCTCTGTATGTATATATATATATATAAATAAAATTAAAATAACTATCATCTCTCTACGGATATTTGTAGAAACATAATTAATAGCTCATACAATTATAGAGACATATTCAATCGATTTGCAATATATAATAATATAGATTACACACGCAAACAAATCAATCCTATAAATAACACACGGTTTCTAATTATAAATTAATGCAATTATTTTTAATATATAGATATCCAATTTATTTAATTTTGGAAATTTGCATGGTTGATTATGTGTGTATATATTATATTCTATTATACTATATTTTCATTCTATATATTATGCATAAAATAAATATATTTCTATACATAAAAGTGTGTGTGTGTGTGATGAGTGTGGTTTTTGCATCATTTATTGAGCTTCACATGATGTATTTTGATGAGTTAAATGTGTGTTTTCATCCCCTTTTGCCTTTTAACCTCCCGGTTTGGAAATTTTGTTTCTTGTTTGAGTTTTATAGGAAATGGTGGATGAATAAATGAATTTTTGAGTAATTCAATGCCATAGGAAGATAGAGGATCTAATTGGGAGCACGCTGCAAGTTGAATCACCTCAATCGGACAAGAAACGAGAGAGAACGAAGCAAAACCGTGAGAGGTGTCGGAGCAGGGTCGGAGGCGCGACCCCAGTCGCGCCCAGAGGCACGATCTGCTCACTCGCGCCCGTAGGCGCGACCCAAGTCGCGTCCATTGGCGCGAGCTGCTCAGTCGCGCCCGAGGCGCGGCCCGATCAACCCGATGAGCGGCGCGACCCGTGCACAGGAGCGGCGCGACCGGACGTCCATGCAGAGGCCCTAAAAGTCAGTTACGGGGCGCGACCCGCGCCAAAAGAAGGAGGCGCAACCACGGAGGTCGCGCCCGTGCACGTTTTTTCTCGATTTTCTATCCTTTTTCACCCATTTTTGATTTTCTTTTATTTCATTTATCCCCCCACTCTATATAAACCCCCTATGGACGAAATTCAAGAAGAACCCTAGACCCAAGAGAACCCTCACAACTCAAGCCTCCATTTATCCCAAATTTTTCTAACACCAAAACCCTTCTTCCCTCTCCCATTTTCACATCTCACCCATTAAATCCCTCATCCTAGCTAGAATTTCCACCTAGCTAGGGTGAATAAGGAGCTAGAGCTTGAAGATGGAGCAAAGAGGAGAAGAGTCGAATCAAGGAGGAGTCGAGACCCAACTTCCGGGTTGTTTCAAGTTCTTTTCCTTGTTTTTATTTTGATTTTCTTTGAGATGATTTAGTCCTTGCATTTGTATGATGTTAGGCTAGATTATTTTGTATTTTGGGATTGAGAATATTTTGGTATTTATGCATTTATTTTTCTATTGATTGTTTATGGCCCTATTTCATTTCTTGTGCTTATGCTATGTATGGGTGTTAGTTAATTGATCACTAATTGACATGATTTTATCTATTGATTCATAAATCGAGAGATGAGTCTCAATAGACGAACCCTAGGCACAAGACACATTTGTCAATAAATTCGAGAGACTTGAGACATAGTGTGAGGGCTAGAAATCCTTGGAGCTTTTGGTAAGTACATGTGTAGGATTCGATTGGAGACGGTGAACCTAGCGTGTACCCTACAACTTGAGTGTCTCGTGAGAGAGCTTAGGATGCATTAGAGATTGCCCTAGTGAAATTTGACACCAAAATAGACATTCGATAGGATCGTTAGTGTTAAGTACCTGAAGAAATCAATCCCGAGAATACCTCTGCCTTCATGTTTTCTTCTCCATTTATTTTTTCTTGTTTATTTATTGCTTTCCCTAGTTTAGATTAATTAGTTTCCCTTTTTTATTCATCGTCTAGATAATGATTGAGATCTGATGTCATAGTACATACAATTAAATCTAATTTAGTCTCTGTGGATACGACACTTGCTCACCACTGTCTACACAGCCCCGTCCTCTTGCGGGTTGTGCTAAATTTTGGCCGATCAAGTTTTTGGCGCCGTTGCCGGGGACTAAATGATTTAGTTGTGTTATTATGATAAGGATTACATTGTTAATCTAGACATTTTTTTTTAGTTATTGTTTTTCATTTCTTGTTTGTTTGTGTTTTGTTTTTGAAGATTGAGTAAGCACGTGGAAATGGAGGATAAAACGTCGAAGGAATCCGGACGCGGACGTCTTTTGTCATCTAGCCTTCCCAAATCATTTGTGAGCTCGTCTAAGGTGAACCACTTCTTTCCTTCAAACTTATTCTCACTTAGTGTCGAATAAGTTTGGGGAAAGGAAGTGTGGTTATCTTGGATATCTCCTTCCTTTTTATTTTATTTGTTTTATGTGTCGCATTGCATGTAGGTTGCATTAGTTTGATTTTATTTTTATTTTCATCTTGTTTGTTTGTTTGCACGTTTAAATGCTTTAAATAACCAGAAGTTTTTGGGATCTTGAGTCTTGAGAAATCGTTGAGATTGTATGAGATTTGGATTGATGGCTTGCTTATGATGAATTAATTTTTATGAATTGTTTTGAAAATTTTGGGTATGATTGTGATTTGTTGAAATATGCCTTTGATGGATTTTTGAATTTTTTTTTGTGCCTTTGGAATTTGTTGAGCTTGTGAGATTTGGGCCTAAGACTTGGTCTTATTTTATTCTAGTGTGTTTATCATTCATGCATGTTTTCTCTAGAACTTGCTTTTATGTCTTTCTTGAGACTGTGTTGGTGTGCTTTGAAATTAGAAAATGATTAAAGGTCATCCTTGTTAGCCAATTGTTCACCCAAATTTCTCATGATCACCAACAAATTCTTTCCCTAGTAGCCACTTTGAGCTTTGAAGCCTTTTTCTTTGTTTGAGCCTTATTAAATCATTGGATGAAAACTTGTGGAGAAGGGAATAAATGGAGAATTGTTGAATGAGTGGGGAAATGTTTTGGTTTGAAGGAAAATCATTTTTCTCGAGAAAATTTGTGAAAAAAAAGAAAGAAAAACAAAAGAAAAATGAAGAGAGAAGTGAATGAAAAGATCAAAAGCTTAAATGAAGACAAAGAAGATGCAAAAATTTGTTGTTGTGGTTGTTAAGGTTGGAAGGAAACTCAAATGAGTTTTACTGAGGAACACAAAAGAAAATTGGGAAGTGAGGCATCAAATATAGTAACTTGGGATCCAATGTTCCAAACATATTAGCCACTTAGCCAAATTTTCACACCTTAACCAAAAAGCTTACATTACAACCTCTCAAAAGACCTTTATGATTCTCTTTACAAGCACACATGTTTGTGGTGGAGAGATTAGACTAATTGCAAGCATATGGTAGATTGCATGTCTTGAAATGATTGTGCGTGCATACACGTCCCATTCTAAACACTTGTGTGTTTGAGAGAACAAAATACCTAGAGAGATGACAACTTTCTAAGGCATTGTATTTTTGAGTCCATCTATGGTGTGTTGAAGCATTGAATTTCATACTCAATCAAAAAAAATAAAATTTGAATCTCTGAGGCATGAGCCATCTTTACAGATTTCATCATTTCAACATTTTCTCTTCTCTTCATTGTTTGGGGACAAACAATATTTTCAGTTTGGGGGAGTTGATGAGTGTGGTTTTTGCATCATTTATTGAGCTTCACATGATGTATTTTGATGAGTTAAATGTGTGTTTTCATCTCCTTTTGCCTTTTAACCTCCCGATTTGGAAATTTTGTTTCTTGTTTGAGTTTTATAGGAAATGGTGGATGAATAAATGAATTTTTGAGTAATTCAATGCCATGGAAAGATAGAGGATCGAATTGGGAGCACGCTGCAAGTTGAATCACCTCAATCGGACAAGAAACGAGAGAGAACGAAACAAAACCGTGAGAGGTGTCGGAGCAGGGTCGGAGGCGCGACCCAAGTCGCGTCCATTGGCGCGAGCTGCTCAGTCACGCCCGAGGCGCGGCCCGATCAACCCGATGAGCGGCGCGACCCGTGTACAGGGGCGGCGCGACCGAACGTCCATGCAGAGGCCCTAAAAGTCAGTTACGGGGCGCGACCCGCGCCAAAAGAAGGAGGCGCGACCTCCGTGGTCGCGCCCGTGCACGTTTTTTCCCGATTTTCTATCCTTTTTCACCCATTTTTGATTTTCTTTTATTTCATTTATCCCCCCCACTCTATATAAACCCCCTATGGACGAAATTCAAGAAGAACCCTAGACCCAAGAGAACCCTTACAACTCAAGCCTCCATTTTTCCCAAATTTTCCTAACACCAAAACCCTTTTTCCCTCTCCCATTTTCACATCTCACCCATTAAATCCCTCACCCTAGCTAGGATTTCCACCTAACTAGGGTGAATAAGGAGCTAGAGCTTGAAGATGGAGCAAAGAGGAGAAGAGTCGAATCAAGGAGGAGTCGAGACCCAACTTTCGGGTTGTTTCAAGTTCTTTTCTTTGTTTTTTATTTCGATTTTCTTTGAGATGATTTAGTCCTTGCATTTGTATGATGTTAGGCTAGATTATTTTGTATTTTGGGATTGAGAATATTTTGGTATTTATGCATTTATTTTTCTATTGATTGTTTATGGCCCTATTTCATTTCTTGTGCTTATGCTATGTATGGGTGTTAGTTAATTGATCACTAATTGACATGATTTTATCTATTGATTCATAAATCGAGAGATGAGTCTCAATAGACGAACCCTAGGCACAAGACACATTTGTCAATAAATTCGAGAGACTTGAGACAGTGTGAGGGCTAGAAATCCTTGGAGCTTTTGGTAAGTACATGTGTAGGATTCGATTGGAGACGGTGAACATAGCGTGTACCCTACAACTTGAGTGTCTCGTGAGAGAGCTTAGGATGCATTAGAGATTGCCCTAGTGAAATTTGACACCAAAATAGACATTCGATAGGATCGTTAGTGTTAAGTACCTGAAGAAATCAATCCCGAGAGTACCTCTGCCTTCATGTTTTCTTCTCCATTTATTTTTTCTCGTTTATTTATTGCTTTCCCTAGTTTAGATTAATTAGTTTCCCTTTTTTATTCATCGTCTAGATAATGATTGAGATCCGATGTCATAGTACATACAATTAAATCTAATTTAGTCTCTGTGGATACGACACTTGCTCACCACTGTCTACACAGCCCCGTCCTCTTGCGGGTTGTGCTAAATTTTGGCCGATCAAGTTTTTGAGCGCGCGTTTGTGTGTGTATACATCGCTACCATCACATCACATTTAATAAAATAATTACATATAGATAATAATTTAATTTTTATTCCATATATAGTAATTAACCGTGTAAATCAAGTCTTCTAATTATCTCCTTCATACATATTCGATAAATTATATATACTCCATATATAGTATTTCATTTTCGGCAAGTGCAAATTGGGAGGGATTTACTATAAATTTGTGTTAATTAAAGAAAAACATAAGAACCGTTCATTATATAAACATCACTTATAACTTGCATGATACCATTTATAAATTAAACTTATTAAATTAGTGTGTTATTAAAATATCCTTTTGTAATTGGCAGGAAAAATGTGTTGTTAGAAGTCTATTATTGTATATATATAGATGGGTTCATAATACATTAATAATAGTTCAAAACAAAAGTGCAATTAGAACAATTAAAGGGTTCATAATACATTAATATTTAGAGTAACTAGTTTTTTCCCACGTGCGATGCACGAAAATTATTTTATATTTATAATTTTTAAATAATATATTATTAAGATTTTTATATTTACTTTTAATTAATTGGAAATATTTTACTTTAATTTAATGACAAAAGATCATGTGAGATTCTCTTATGGATTAAAAATCATAAGATTTGGATCCAAACTCATGTTCATTGGTATATTTATACTTTTATTCATATTTGATTGTATGTAGATATGAATTTAAGCTCGTCTTACGAATTTTAATTTGTTCCATAAGACAATCTCACATAAAATTCTTTTTAATTTAGTTTGACATGTATGTTTCTTACACTTCTCAACCTATATCAATATTAGATTGAAATAAATAATTGATAACAATTATGTAAAATGTAGACAATGGATATGTAGTATAATTACAACTCCAACATATATATAAGAAAAAATCCTAAACTTTTTTAATACTTTTTTTCATAAGCAATCTCATCGTGTTCAAAAATTTGTTTATTCTTCTTCTACAAACTTTTCACCATATCATCTTCTCTCATAAACATCTATTTTTGTCAAAAATTTGCTAAAAGTTGTCATTGTTGAATTAACACTTGAAAATAACATATATATATTTTCACACTAATTTGTGGCAAGTATCGGATTGTATAATTCCAAAAATATCTTGAGCAATAACTTTATAATCTCATACTGTTTTATATTTACGTTGTATGTACATCTAACAAACCATGTAAATCTTGGAATATTGAATAACGTTTTCTTAAAAAGAATAAGACAATAATACTAAAAGACAATGAATAACTACATGAGTTGATGGGCATGTTTGAGATGTTTTAAATTATTTTATAAAATAATATAAAAATTTACTACATTATCATAGTAAAAAATATTGTCCAACAAAATTATCTTGCGATAATGTGAATAAAAACTGGTGCAACCAAAATACATCCCTATAACAAAGTACAAAAATAATATATTACTTCATCAGACATCACTATAGATTAAAGTTTCATTTACTATACATTAAAGTTCCATTTTTTTTTTTGCATAGCTTTCTATTTTCCGAATTTTCAAAGTTCTCCCACGTTGACCAAGCAAGTGAGCACTAATAGTAGATGACAACAAACATTCACAAGCCAAATCATCAAGATCGATGATGCAAGGGAGCAATAGGGAAAGAGACCATAACCTTGAACAATCACATTCATATACTTTTCCATACAATTTTTTATAAATCTATTTATATGTGATATATAATAAAAAAAATTAGGAAGTTAAATTAGAATCAGTGTCATACAGATTTTAGTTAAATTGGGAAGGTGAATTGAGTGCTATTAATTCGTGATTTTAATCACAATAATCAAAATGCCAACTAATTCACACCTTATTTGTGGATTCATTAATGATAATTGACAATTAACATATTCATATCAAATGGGCAAAAAAAGTTAATTTAAAATTTTGTTATTATATAAATATATATAGACTATATAATTAAATTGACGTGATTACTAATAAAGTTAAAAAAATGCATTAACAAATTGAAATAAATTAATTAATGTATAGTTACTTATAATTTTATGGTAACAATTTGATATATATATTCCAATCTATAATATTCACAGTATATCAATTTTTTAAGCAGTAGTAGTATTAGTAGTATTAGTAGTAGTAGTAGTAGTAGTAATAATAATAATAATAATAATAATAATAATAATAATAATAATAGTTTGCAATCTATTTTTATAGAGATTAATCACGTATAAACTATCAATTATTAACCTTTTCCAATATATTAATATCAATCTATATGTGTAATTTGGATTGAAAAGTCAACCATTTGAATTTAAGAGAAGGCTAGAATGATTCGTAATCTATGTATAAATTATTTTAGTAATTATAATGGAAATTAATTAATTATAGAAATGTTAAATATAGAATATAATTTAATTATATTAAATTGAATGATATCATTAAAAAGTTTATTAAATCAATATATTAGTAATTGACAAAATTACTCTTGGAAATGGGAGGGAAAATGTGAGATGCTGAAGTGTGTTATAATATATATATAGATGCTATTTGGCCACACATGTGTCAAGTCATAATACTTAATTAAAGTAAGGTTTCAATATTTTGTAAGGAACTAATTAAGATTTTAATCATTGATTAATTTTTGTATACTCTTATAACCTTGATTCATTTTAGAAAGAAATTGATTTATTATTTTAAAATTGGAAGATTTCTTATATTTTTTTTTATTTTCAAATTTTATTTTAAAATATTGAATCATATAATAAACAAGTTTATAAAAATAAAATATATTGTTGAATTTATTTTTTTTCTTATATTTTATTTTATTTTAAAATTTTAAATCACATAATAACTTTATTAATAAAACATATTATTGAATTTATTTTTTTACCTAATATTCTTATTTATTTTGAAATTTTGAACCACATAACAATCAAATTTATTGATGAAATATAGTATTTAATATAGTTTTCTTTACTAATACTTTTATTTTATTTTAATATCTTGAATTAGATAATAATCAAATTTATTAATTAAATATATTGTTCAATTTATTTTCATTTTGTTATATTTTTTATTTAAAAAAATTGAATCACATAATAATCAAATTTATTAATATAATATATTAACTAATTTATTATATAAAATAATTTTGAATTTAGTAAGATGAGTGTAACATATTGTAATATCCTAAAACATTATTAATTGGATCTTTATAGATTTGGACCAATTTTTTTAGAGGAATATGACTTTATAATTAGAGTCCAACTTAGTGTAGTGGACTAAGATTGAATTAATTAAAACAAGGCAATCCCAAAGAAATTTCATTGGGTATATTAGCCCAATTCCACATCAGCCCACCTAGCTCATTTTTGGAAGAGACACACGTATCATAAACATGTCATCTTAATGATACGTGCTGGGTTATAAGAAATGGAAGCAAAAGTATCAATCAATTTCTTTTCCTTTTCCTCTCGACATCTTCGTAGCTGCTCCATTTCGTCTGTCGTTCTCGACACCCAAATCACATCCAAAATTCATGAAAGTTATATCACTATGTTCCTCTCATCAAGTAGATTTCATATATACGAGAAATCGTGAGATTAGCTGCCAAGAAAGTTGAAAAATGAAGGCTAAAGCAGCCGAGAGTTACAATTCCACTGCCAGACGCCGCTGCCCTCTCGAGACACGATTTCTAGTCAAACTGACCGTGGGATTCACTCAAATTCTATACATCTTTAAACCCCACGCTGCATGCTACAACAATCCGGCCTCCGATCTCTTATCCGACTTTGTTTGATTGTCTAGATATATGCCGAAAAATGACGCGAAACCAGTTTTGAACGCCGAAGTTCGCTGCTGCTGATTCTTCAACTGCATGTTTTGGACCTTTTCATCAGCTGAGATTTTCACATATTACTTGGTTAGAAACCTCTTTTTTACAAGATATCTATATATAGTTTCAGATTTTAAAGATAAGGTTGGTGGGTCTATCGATTATCTATCGTAAATTTTCGAAAAAAAATCATGTTACAAGAACACTTGTACCAACTCGTTTCTTCCATTTTCTTGCTGTACTCGTACTACCAAAGTTGTTATGAGCCAATACATAAGTATAGAGGTTGCTTAATTTAATGTTTAATGGCGTAATAAACCTTAAATATTGAATTCAAAAACTACATACTTTTCTAAGAAAATTCAGAAAATGGAACAAAAGATTGAGAAATGGATTTGCATACTGATTGTGAAAATTGAATTAATAGTGTTGGGAAGTGCGAGTATCAGTCGAGAAAGAGAAAGTATTGGTTTTCAAAATGGGTTTAAATTAAATTAATTTGGGCATGAGAGAGAATTGGTTGTTTTAAAATTTGGTGTGTGCGCGCGTGATTATTTAATGTGTGTGTTAGTCTTATTTTATTTTGTTGTTCACTATATTTTACTTAATTAAAGTATTTAAATTATATTTTAATAATTATAGATTTAAATGAGAAGTGTTACACTCATCTCTTTTACGTAATTATTGGATAATTCAAATAGTTTATTCTCAAAGTGCTTAAAATGGACTCAAAATTTCAATTGGGCCTTTGGGCCAAGTTAAATCTCTTTCGAGAACTATCCGTTTAAGCCCAACTTACCTCATATTATAATGTTATGACTTAGCATGATACTAATAGGTAGTTTTTCTTTACAGGCTCGAACCCGAGACTTGAGACTTAGTATATGTAGGATACTTGTAAAGCTTCAGCTATTTTAGCTATAAGGTGGATTTTTGCTAACTAAAACTTATGTTTTAAAATGTTTTCGTCCATATATGATTTATAACTATTTTTGCTCTTCGTGGATATGATTTGACTAGTATAATGAATTCAAACATTGTCAATTATATTGATAGATAGTTATGTGATCACATATGGTCTATATCCATACATGGTTATTTGAGCGCATCGACTTTTGAATTAATATTTTTAAGCGCATTGATATGGGAATGAATATTGAATTGTTTGCTTTTGAATAACTATTCTTAAGCGCATGGACATTAGAATGAATATTGATTTATCAGCTTTTGAATAGATATTCTTAAGCGCATGGAGATGATTATAAATATTGAATTATTGGATTTTGATATGAAAAATACTTGCATGTATTTGGACGAACACGATAAAACCACTGAGTGTTTTCTGGCACTCATCCCACGTTTTCTAAAATGATTTTCAGGTACGAGTTGACGCAGCAGCTGACGTGGACATATGAGTTCTTTAAGTTTTTGACTAGATTGAAAATTATGTTTGGAATGTTGAAAGTTGACTTTGGTCAATATTTTGTCGTATTATGCTTCCGCTGAATGTTTTGGATATTTAAGAATATTAAAATATTACATGTTCCGCCTTCATTTTGGACTCGTTCAAAAATTAGACTTTCAACATTGACTGGTTGTTTATGAAATATGTTGGTGATTGGTTATTTGAAAAGTCTTTCCAAGTTATAATTAGGTGGTTTTAACTATAAGCGAACTCACGGTATAAATATTTTCTGAAAATATGTAATTTTTGGAAAATTAGGAAAAATATTTTAATCTTTTGTTAGCGCCTCATATTTCTGGAATTGGGGCGTTACACATATATTGTTAAAATGAAAAAAATAAAAATAAAAATAAAATTTTGAATTTGTTAAAAGGAGTATAAAATTTTTAATTTAGTAAGAGGAGTATACAAATTTTAATCATTTTTTAAGGAGAGCCGATTAGTTTTTTATATTCTTAACCATATGTATTTTTTTCTCTCCCTTTTTCATATTTAATTTAATATTTTTAAAAAAAATTATAATTAAATTAAGTTTAACTAATTGAGAATCAATGCAACCAATTTAAGGCAATTTTATATATGATACATTATATTTGTAATTATGGCTAATTAACAAAATATTTTTTGTTGATTATTTCAAATGAAATTCTTGTTTATTTTGGTATAGATTAGTTTAATTTTTATTTTTTTCATTTTTATTAGAGTTTTTTTTTTAATTTGAAGTTATTTTCCATTAACTTATTTGTAGAGTTTTTTATGGATATTTCAAAATTTTCAAACAGAGCAAGACAACCTCCTTTTTTTTTTTTGGATGTCGAGGGTAACCCGCAGCCGCTACCGTGGTGCGCACTGCGTAAACCCCGCCCCTGTGTAATAGCCTGCAAACCTACACAGAGGAGGTAAACCACACTTGGCAAGCCAGGTGTGACAGGCTCACACCTAGTGGTGTTGGTGGTGAGTCGAACTTGAGACCTTTGGGCTCAAGAAACACCACTCCACCACTGGGCCATGGGACAAGACTCCACCACTAGGCCTCCTTTTAGAACTTGAGACCTTTGGGCTCAAGAAACACCACTCCACCACTAGGCCTCCTTTTAGAATTAATATCAGGGTGCAAGAGTAAATATACATCACTCAATAATTAAAATCTTAGTTGATAACTCACCAAAAATTAAAATCCTACTATAATTAAATATTATCGCTGGACATTACCCTAATATTTAATACCTCTCTTTTCCTCCAAAAAAAAAAAAAGATAAATACCTCTCCGCCCTTTAGACTCATTACATTCCTTTGAAGTCTTTTCGTTATTAAATTATTAAATGATCTCTTTGCAAAGTACCAATGGGAAAAGACAGACAGGTGTTGAGAATTCTTATGATCGAAGTTTTAGTTTAATATAATTTATTATTGTACGCTTAGATTAATGATTTCATGTTTATAAAATAATTCGAAAAATGATAAAACAAAATAAAAGGATTTCATTTTGAAAAATGAAATTGAAGATTAGAGAATGCGAGGCATATATAAAATAGCGGAATTCATAGAAAATTGGTGTAACAATTGGTTTCTGGAAGAAAGAAGGAAATGCTGGGCACGATCCATGCCTAACAGAATCGGAACCAAGTTTCCATGCAACTTCCGCGAAGGAGAGAGAGAGAGAGAGAGAGAGAGAGAGAGAGAGAGAGAGAGAGAGGTGATCCTTCTGCCCACAAAATTCTTAACTGATGAAAATGATAATAATAATAATAATAATAATATAACATTAATAATGTTGGTGGCATCAATTAAACGGAATCCCATCTGAAGAGTATAGTAGTTTGGAACTCGTCCGCATGTTTCCATGGACTCTTTCCTTACGAGTTTCCTTTGCTTCTCCACACAATTTAAGATGTCTGTATTCGGCCAGCTCTACCTTTATCAATCATCTATATAAATCATACCCATCTCCCTCTCAATAATTCCCATATATATATAAATCATTAGTAATTATATTCCTAGCCAGCTAGCCAGGTTAATTTAATTATAATGGGTAAGAGAGAAGGTAGTGTGGTGTTTGAGGATCATTTTCCGGCGATGGTTGAGAAGTTGGGGGCGGAGGGGTTTGTGAATGAGCTGTGTAAAGGGTTTCGACTGCTCATGGATTCTGATAAAGAGCTCATCACTTTGGAGAGTTTGAAGAAGAATTCTGCAGTCTTGGGTTTGGATGTTGATGACGACCAACAGCTGCGTTCTATGTTGGATCAAGGAGATTTGGACGGCGACGGATGTCTCAATCAGATGGAATTTTGTGTTTTGATGTTCAGATTGAGCCCCAGTCTTATGAATCCAGCCACCAATTTGTTGTTTCGCGACTAACACTTTTTTTTTTTTCTTCTTTTTATATATTTTAAAGTTTGGAGATCCATATGTGCTTGTTTTGCTCTATTTGTTATATCTCTGGATACGTGTATCTACATTTTATCGCTATATCAGAAAATGATCCAGATCACTCATCTTAATTGCTAGCCTCTTTTGCTTCTTTCTTTCATTTCCGCCCCCTGCCAATATATATTCACATTTTTGTGATTGTGAGACACGCACTGCAGTAAATTTTGGACAGTTTCTAATTGAATAAAATCACTTTTCTTACGTAAATAAACCCCCCCCCCCCCCCCCCAAAATAAAATAAAATAAAAAAACACTTTTCAAGTCACAGAAGACAAAAGCAAAATTGTGCACAGGATAAGGTATGCATGCTTCTTTGCATCATCTATCACATAAAAAAAAACATTAAATTTAAGTAAATATGCTGGTGAATTTTTTTAATCCAATGAGACGAAACGATACCATGATGTGGTATGGCAAAATTACGTACACAATTCTCATTTTTGTCACTATAATATTTAATGTTCAATGAAATAAATATATTATTCAAATATTATAGTTTATCCTGTAATCATATTCCATTTTTATTCTCTCTCTAGATCTCAGAATGCGTGAATTATCGTTGTTGGGCCCGTCCATACTTTTTGGACTTCCAAAGTAAGTTAATTTTGTAAGCCCATTAAAATAAGAATGCAGCCCGACCGGGCACTAGCTTTCTTTTTTCAAATTTATCCAAAATACACATTTATGAAATATTTTCAAACTATACTTTATATGAAATACCTATTGTTATATTATGGTGATATTAATAAGGTGTACTGTGATTATTTTTTTTAGCTTCTATACGTTAATAAAACATATATCGTTAACATACCAAAAGATATAAAAAAAATATATCGTAGCACACCTAATTAATATCAACATAATATGGCAATAAAGATTACACAGAATATCACTTCAAAATATTACTCCCTCCGTCCCAATAGCAAGGTCCACAATACTTTATTTGGTTGTCCCAATGGTAAAGTCCACTTCCATATATGAAAATAATTAATGTCAACATCAAAGTGGACCCCACTTCCTTTATATTACTTTTTATTATAATACTCCTTAAAGAAATGGACTCCACCTACTTTACCCACTAATTTAACAACTAATCTACTTTTCCTTAATCTAATCTACTTTTCCTTAATCTCCGTGCCCAATAGCAAGTGGACTTTGCTATTGGGACGGAGAGAGTACATAAATGTGTATTTTGAAAAAGTCAGTTATTACTCAAACGGGCTGCACCGAATCTTCTGTTATACTAGCCAAACAAAGACAGATGAAAAGATTAGTCAAATATATTAGAAAAAGTATTCCCTACATGGCAAAACTTTATACCTAGTAAACTACACATGTAATTTCATGGTATACTCTCTATTTTACAGTTTGTATTATATTTTTAAATTACGAGTTTTTTTTGAAATTTTTCTTCAATTTTTTTTTTTATAATTTAGTTTAATTTTATGATTTTTTTTAGGGTTCACCCCACCCAATTAGAGTTTATAATTATTTTTTTAATAATTAATTTTTGATTTTTTCCATTAATAATTCATTATTATTGTTGATTTTTTTAAAATTATGTTTTATAATTTTTTTTAATTCATTTTTTGTGTTGATACATGTTGACTATGATTATTTATGTTATAATTAATTTTTATTTTATAATAAATATTATTAAAATTATAAATTTAATAATGAAATACAGAGTGAAATATGAAAAAATGTAATAGGAAATTTCAACACAATTAACTAAGTATTAGTATTAACGGGCCACCGTAGGCCCAAGAGAAGCCACAATTTTCTCAAGCCTTATTGTGCATCCTTTCTTAGTTTATAATTAAAAAATATATTTTTTTTAAAGAGAAATAGCGCATCTTTTTCGAGGGGCAAGAGGCAGAAGCTGGGAATCCGCCCGGAAAATCACAGACCCAAGTCCCAACGGCTTTGTGATTTTGAAAGCTATTTTTTAAAAGAATTAATTATTGGCAAGTTATTGACTTAGGTCAAGGCAGTCATAATTTGAGATTTAGTCATGGCTAATTGAATATTAATTCAAGTGTGCAGGTTGTAGTTAGAGAAACGAAATTGGAGAAGTTGTTTTGTTATTATATACTAGTATGTCTCCTGCGCGATGCTCGAAACATTTTATTTAAAAATAATCGAGATTTTTTTATGTAATTGTAGTATTTTAGGTGAGAAAAATAATTGTGCGAAATTATATATTTTAATATTTATAATTACATTATTTATTATTATTATTTTTAGGTAAACATGCAATACCATGAATTAGTAGGTAACAATATGGGACAAAAAATTGTTATGTCAAAAATTTAAAAAAATCTGTGTAAGGTTTAAAAAAAATGATTGTTTGCACAAAAAAAATAAAAAATTAATGTAACAAAAATTTGATTATGATTGTTAGGTTAAAAAATACAATATAGATATAAGACAATGTAACAATATCATATTGGACTTAATTATTTTTTACGACTCAAATTATATATTTTGTTCAATTATTTTATTTGTGTACTTTGAAAAATTAAAAAAAAATGATACCAATAATAATCACTGTTACTAATTTTCGATTTGCTAGGCTTATAACCATTATACAAAATAATTAAATATTAAAATAACTAATTAACATTGTTCGACTGTAAAATAATTCTAAATGCCAAGTGTTTCATCAACATCAAAAATATATATAATTCAATCTCATTCTCACAAAATAAAATGCTAGTACATCATCACAAGTTAAAACAAACGTAGTTAATTGCATGATTGGATGGACTAATCTATTTTACTGAATATGAACAAATTAAGTCATGATACAATCTGTGTTAATGTCATTATGTTAGACTACAAAAGAGACGAAAATAAATAAATTACTAATCAAACACACAAACTCATTTATAAAATTAATATAGAAAATTACACATAGTACTCTACATGCTAAAAAAAACTGAAAAGAAAAATAACACTTGTTAATGGTAAAAAAATTCAACATATTGTTTGAAGATAAACAAAAATCATGCTTGGCGATAAGTTCTATTAATTGGACTGGAAAAACAACAACAATATTCTCTAGAGCTCAATCAGAGAGCATAAGATCCAGTCATCACGTACTGATTTATAATGTCTATCTAACAAACACTACAATGAGCTAAACAAAATATTAAATAATTGATAACAACATGGAATATAAATATTTATAATATATATATTTTAAGGTTTAAGTATATAGAATTGAGTTTATGTATTTTATTCAATAATATATAAATTTGACCATATATATTGCAACTGAATCTGATTTTTTTGTTAAAATAGAAATAGAAAGTGTTGTTCAATAGTTTGTATCTGTTATATATGATCAAACAAATATGCTCCACTCGACAATCCAACTTGTACTACAAACACATCAACACTCTCAACTGTTAAAATAAAAAATAAAGGCATAATCATCAACGACAAAAACATTATTGTAATTTTTAAAACACGAATCCCAACTATTTAATCCAATATTAAGTCGCTATGATAAAATTTTAAAGGGCAATGTTGATTCCTAAACGTTGTATCGCCAATCGCCACAAGAAATGGAGTAAAAAATCTGAAAATTATGAAAATTTCAGCATTAATGTGATCAAGGAGATTTGTTTTTGTTGAAATAACCAAATAAAACACCAATGATAAATTAGGCAATTAGTCATATCCTCATTCTACTCATTTGAAAAAATACTTTTTGGGCTCGGCTATTTATAGAACCAATAATGAAATCGAATAGTTGCTAAAATCTTTACATAACTTGAGACTTTTCCTCAAGTTCATATGAGAAGTCATCGAAAAAGAACATTTATGAAGAGGAAGGTGAAGTAATGATATGATCAATTGTTCATTAAATGGAAATGAAGGTGAAGAAACCACCTAAATATTTAAAATGAAAAAAAATAAAAATAAAATAGAAAATGATAAGTTGATGAACTCATTGAATGTTTAAAAAATGAGATGGGACTATTTAAAAAAATACAAAAAATAATAAAAAATGAGATGTTAGGTCAATTAAGTTCGAACCCAAGACATTGATGTTAAATGAATTTTAGAGACAATTTGAAAAAAAAAAAAAAGAGAGAAAAGGGCAGAAGAAAAGGGAATAATAAAAAAGGATTTGAAAAAAAATTTAGAAAAGAAAAAAAAAACAAAAACGAAAAAAAAGGAAAAGGAAAAAAAGGGAAAAAGAAGAACAATAAAAATGGGATTGAGGGCTTTGGAAGAATCGATCCTAGGCCAAATAAAGAATTAGGTCTGCCATTAACCACTGTACCAGAACTCACATTTGTACTTTTTTCAACAGAAATAATATTTAAATGAAGTTTTACTGACTTTTTTTATGACAATTTTACCCCTACGATTTTGCCTTAATATATGTATAGATTTCTGTATATCCACTAATTACAATACAGAGGTAAATAAAGGGATTAAAAACATTATTTAAGGTAACTAATCTAAATTAGGCCCTAATCTTGACTTATTTAATTTTGCAGGATTCCCGGAGCTATTCTTGGTCATAGATACGGGTTGTAATTGCCAACACTCCCCCTCAAGTTGAGTAGTAGGATCTCTAATACTCAACTTGTCAAGAACTTTCGAAAAACTCCTTGAATTCACAGCTTTGGTAAGGATATCTGCTAGTTGGTCCTCTGATTGGATGAATGGTAACTCAACAATCCCGGCTTCTAATTTTTCCTTGATGAAGTGTCTGTTTACTTCAACATGCTTTGTTCGGTCATGTTCGACTGGATTTTCAGAAATACCAATGGCAGCTTTGTTATCACAAAATAACTGACATGATTGATCCGGAATAAAACCAATTTCTATTAACAACTTCCGTAGCCACAGAACTTCTGTCAACCCGTTCTTCACCCCTCTGAATTCTGCCTCGGCACTAGACAGGGCTACCACCTTCTGTTTCTTGCTTCTCCAAGTGACCAGATTTTCTCCTACAAAGGTGAAGTAACCAGCAGTGGATCTTCTATCCATAGGATTGCTGCCCAATCAGCATCAGTGTAACCGTATATCTTTGTGTGCCCATGCTTTCCGAAAAACAACCCATATCCATAAGTGCCTTTCAGATGTCTCACAATTCTGATTGCGGCCTCCATATGATCGGTCTAGGGTCTATGCATGAACTGACTCACTATCCCAACTGCATAAGCTATATCAGGTCTAGTGTGAGAGAGATAAATGAGTTTTCCCACCAGTCGTTGGTACCGTTCTCGGTCTGCTAATTCAGCACCCTCAACAATCTGTAGCTTATGGTTAACTGCAATTGGAGTATTAACAGGTTTACAGTCAAGCATTCCTGTTTCAGTAAGGAGATCAAGGGTATACTTCTGCTGGCGTACGAAGATCCCTTTAGCTGATCTAAGTACTTCAATGCCAAGGAAGTACTTAAGAACTCCCAGATCCTTCATTTCGAACTCCAAAAATAGATTCTTCTTCAGATTTTCAATTTCCTCTGCGTCACTACCTGTAATGATCATGTCATCCACATAAATGATCAGACAAGTGACAAGACTGCCTCGTTTCTTCAAGAACAACGTATGATTAGAGTTACTCTGCCGATAACCATAGGTCTTCATAGCACTGGTAAATCTTCCAAACCAGGCCCTTGGTGATTGTTTGAGCCCATAAAGTGTTTTCCTCAGTAGACACACTTCTTTGGTCAACTCTCCATGTAAAAAGGCATTGGTGATATCAAATTGGTGAAGAGTCCAATCATTGTTTGCTGCTATCGAGAGTAAAACCCTTACTGTATTCATTTTGGCCACTGGAGAGAATGTCTCTGAGTAATCCACTCCATACATTTGCGTGTACCCTTTTGCAACCAACCGAGCCTTGTATCTTTCAATTGATTCGTCGGGTTTCTGCTTGATAGTGAAGACCCATCTGCACCCGACTGGTTTATTTCCTTGTGGCAATTCACATTTTTCCCATGTATTATTCCAGACAAGGGCATCCATCTCCTTTTTCATTGCATCTGTCCACTGTTTCGACTGGAAGGCCTCTTTGGCTGTTCTGGGGAGACTTTCCTCCATATACAGCGCCATCTGAAACGCTGCTGCTAATTTTGTGAGATTTCCTTGTGCATTGTTCCTAACCGAATATTTAGATTTTCTGGAAATTATTTCTGGAGAATATCTTCTTGGAGAAACTCCCCTGTTGCTTCGTGGAGGCAACACATACCGCCTAGTATCCTATATCTGGGCATCTAAAATCTCATGGTTAGTTGTTTCAAAGTCCACTGAAACAGTAACATCAGTAGCATCAATGGGTTCAGCGGAAGAATCATCAGAATCAGCAGCGGAATCAACAGAATCATCATGATCAGAAGATCTATTTGAAATCATAGGAGGATTAACAGAACTTCTTACCTCCTCAGATATCGGATTGGGAAGAGCATTGTCCGGTGAACTGTAAAGATGGTTCAGACATTATCTCAGCGGCACGGTTAACTGTCTCTGTTGGAACTGCCTCTAAAGAACTGCTCGGAGTTAGCAACCAGCTTAGTGGGTCAACTCTAGGACTCTCTTCCTGACCACTAAGGTGGTGGTAGTGATAAAAGAACTCGGTTTTAAGGAAGTCGCAGTTCACGGTAGTGAACAGGTGACGGGATTTGGGATCATAACAACGATACCCTTTCTGTTGAATGCCATATCTGACGAAAACACATTTGACAGCACAAAGATTGATCTTTGTGTGTGTGTGTTTGGGAAGATGGACAAACACAGAACAACCTAAGACATGAGGTTTGAGAGTAAGGGAAACAGGAATCTGAACAATTTTAGACAGACACTGAACAGGGGTTTGAAGATCAAGATTTTTTGTAGGTAACCGATTTAAGAGATATACAGCTGTAGCAACAGCTTCAGACCCTAAGTGAGATGGCACCCAGGAGTCAATGAGCAACGCCCGTGTGATCTCGAGAATAATTCTATTTTTTCATTCGGTGACCCCATTTTGTTTCGGTGTGTGGGGACAGGTTGTTTGTTAGAGTAATCCGTTATCGTGAAAGAATTTGGTCATTAAAGAATTCACAAATTCTCCCCCGTTATCGGATCGTAAAGTTTGGATATTGGTTTTAAACTGAGTTTGAATCATAGTGTAAAAGTGGGAAAATTTAGAAACAACTTCAAATTTATGACGCAAGAAATAAACCCAAGTCATACGTGTGTGATCATCTATAAACAGTAAAAAATAAGTAAATCCCTGACCACTGATAACAGGTACAAGCAGTGGCATATCCAGGAATAAATCTTTGGGGGGGCGAAATTGTATTGTTAAAAAAAAATTCCACCCAATGAAAGTAAATATATATTAACACGTATATTATCAAATAAAAATCACAAATTTAAATAAAATGGAACTGTATAAATATTTAGTACATTAAAAATGTTCTAAAAATTAACACTTGGTGAGGTTGTAGTTGTGCTTATTTGAGGAAGTGGTGACAGCTGAAATCTACGTGTATCCATCGATTGAAAACGCTGCAAAATCGGCTCGTTTTCAATTGTTCAAAACATATCTCTCTCAATATATACAACTAAACTGTCATTCATCCATTCATCTGCCATTCGGTTTCGCAAATCAGTCTTAACAATCTTCATAGCAGAAAACACTCTCTCAACAGAAGCAGTAGCAATAGGTAACACCAAAGCCAACTCAATCATACGATAAACCAATGGAAAAACCGAACTCTTACCAGATTTAACCATTTCCTGGCAAGAATTCCCAAGTTGCTAATTGTAGAAAATTGAGGATCCCGCCTCACATTAACAATGTAATTACTAAGTTGTTGCGGAAGAAACAAACAATCAGTTGTCGAGAAGTCCCGAGGATAAAAATGAGCAAGACGCATGAGTTGATCAACATTAAATCGTGAATAAGAATCCCTCGAATCAAGACACGCTATGCAACGAAGCAATTCTGTATTAGCTTCTGAAAATTGATTATTTATTTCTTGAATGATCAAATCAACAACCTGACAACAAAGAAAAAAATGCAATTAATAACAAGTATATATTTTCAACAAATAAAATAAACAAAATATTTAGAAATAATACCTGATAAAAAAATCTCAACACGATAATAATGCAAATTAGAGATGGTTTGTGCTCCAAGATTTTTATGACCACGTCATGATATATTAGCATCCATATCAATCTGAGCAATACCATTCAATTCACAAAATTTACCCACTTGTTGCAAAATATCTTCCCATCCATCTTCTCTAAAGTTTTGCAATTGACATTTCACGGTGTCAATCAATGACATAGCTTGAATAATATTTTGGTCTTTCTGCTGTAAAGAAAGAGACAACTCATGTGTCACTCCTAATAAAAATTTCATCAAGTGTAGCACAAAAACAAACTCATAGCTATCCATTTTATTAATCAAACCCCTTGTGGTACTTCTACTTTCAGATAAAGTAGCTTCATCACGTACATTTTGCAACACTTGCTCAACTGAAGACCATAAAGAGCATAGACGGATCAATGTCAAATAATGTGAACCCCAACGAGTATCCCCAGGCCTTGCCAAATTGAACTCTTGATTCTGACCTCTTCCACTAACTCTTTCTCCAGTAATGAGTTCATTAATCAATCTATCATGCTCCAACATCCTAAGTTGATCTCTTCTTTTACAAGATGCTCCAATCGTATTCACTATCATGGAGACATAAGTGAAATTTTTTTGAACCATATCATTTCCTTTAGCAATAGCAACAATAGTTAACTGGAGTTGGTGAGCAAAACAGTGAACATACATGGCACATGGATTTTCTTCCAAGATTAAGGATTTTAATCCATTAAACTCGTCTCGCATATTTGAAGCTCCATCATATCCTTGGCCTCTCAATTTGGATATTGATAAACCATGACGTGCAAATAAAGCATCAATGGCATCTTTCAAGCAACGAGAACTAGTGTCAGCCACATGCACAATTGCAAGAAAATGCTCAATCACACACCCTTCTTTGTTCACATATCGTACAACAACTCCCATTTGCTCTTTCACTGAAATATCCCGAGCCTCGTCAACTAAAAGAGTAAAAAATCTATCTCCAATATCATTGATTATGGCAAGTGTAATTTCTGAAGCACAAGCATGAGCTAATTATTTTTGAATTGAAGGAGCAAGCATTTGATTATTTCCAGGAGCATTTTGACCCATAACATTGGCAATGTCGGGACACCGCTGAGAGTACCAGTGGATCATTTCAAGAAAATTTTCTCTATTTAAAGAACTAGACGACTCATCATGTCCACGAAAGGCCATCCCTTATTGTAAAAGAAAATGAGCTACATCCAATGATGCTGTTAAACGAGTGCGATAAGCAACATCCATTTCACGAGCATTTGATCGAAACAAATTTGATACACTATGCCTTTGATCTTGAAATGACTCAAATTCAATTCTAGCATAGTTGTGACAACTATTCGAACCCCCGACATGCAGTTCTCACCTTTCATTTGTCTTTTTCCAATTACAAAATCCATCTTCTGTAAAAACTTTCACTCCATATCGACCTCCTTTGTATGATTCTTTAAAAAGATAACACCAAAAACAAAAAATTGCATCTTTTGATACGCTATACTCTAGCCATGGGAAAGTTTTATACCAATCCTCTCGAAAACCTCTTTCATATTTTCCAATTACTCTTTTCGGATACACCATACCAGTTGGTCTGCAAGGACCCCTAGTTAAGTACTCTCTCCGTATTTGATCCCGAATAGAAATATCAAATTCTTCAATTGGTTTTCGTAATCCCGGATCACTAACAATATCAATTGTGTTTAATTCTACTTGTACTCGAAGTCATTTTTCCACTGTCTCATTAACACTAGGTACATCATGAGAGGTGGAGGAAGATGCGCCTTTACTAAGTTTTGAAAAAAACTTCTCCATATTCTACATTTAAAAAAATCAAAACAAATTGATACAAATAATAATATTAAATCATAATGCACAATAAATATAAATTCAATAATGATATTCAAGTAATTCAACCCTAGTCCCTAAATCCCTAATTCCCAATCCTAAATAAATAATAAATTCCATCCAATTGGACTATTTTTAATTAGTTTCAACTAACTGAACTAAGCATTTGTATAATTGTATTTTCGACCACTATCAGTAACTTCGTTGAATTCAGCGATTTCAATAAACATTCTCAAAAATATAATTAGCCGAACAAAGATAAATAAACAAACCCCAAATGAAAAATAAATTAATTGGTACCTTTTCGCCGACGCAACTGGAAGGACAGTCACAGTCTCACATAGCAGCAGTGCAGCAGCTGGAATGGTAGAAGCGTTCAGGGTTTAGGCATCCCGTGTCCGCATCTCGGCGTCTGGAGGCTAGAGCGAAGGCGCAGTCGCGGTGGAGCAACGTGCAGAGCAGTCGAGCAAATAGAATTGATTAATTGGATTTGGGTCATAAGGTATTTTTTTTTTTAATTCTAAATCCTAACTTACTATTTACTAAGCCCAGCCCACTAGCCCACAACCCAACATAATATAAGATCTGATATTTAGCCCATAAACATATATATATATATATATATATATATATATATATATATATGTACAGGAATGACATAGATCGAAAAAAAAAATTGTAAGACATATATATAAAAAAAATTAAAAATGTTGGGGGGAGGCAATTGCCCCCCCCCCCAAACCCCTCTCACATCCGTCCCTGGGTGGAGGACCCCAGACATCAGAGTGAACTAGAGAAAACATAGACGGCACACGAGTATTATTTGGTTTAAAGGTTTGGCAGTGGCTTTTAGCCAAAACACATGTCTCACAATACAGGTTGGAACTGGGAAATAACTTAGGAAAAAGAATTTTGAGATAACCCGCAGACGGATGCCCAAGCCAACGATGCCAAAGCCAAACTGCATGAGAGGTTGTTTCGGTAGACAGTATCACCGTGCCTTTTTGAGCAATCTCGTCCACGTAATACAGTCCCCAACAATCAGTGCCATGCCCATTGATCTCCCCCGTCCGGATATCCTGTAACAGACAGAAAGAAGGATGCATTAACACAGTGCAATTTAGCTCCCTGGTGATATGACTAATGGATAGTAATTTGTGAGACAAGGTAGGGACATGTAGGCAATTCGAGATTTTAAGAGTTGGAGAAATTTCTACAGTTCCAGCACCCGTCACCGGAGTTATTTCACCACTGCAGTTTGGACATATGTTTTACGGGATGGTGATGGAACACAAATATCAGAAGCATCAAATGTTATTGTATCAGTTGCCCCACAATCAAAAATCCAAGTGGCATTTTTAAATTGTTCTCGACATTTATTTTGAGCAACATTAGCTTGGGCTAGATATTTAATATCCAAATTCTTAAAATTGAGAAGAGGAGAGTCGGGTGGGTTGGATAAAGAAAGATCCGACCTGATACCTTCATAGTCCAGATTAGATCCTTCATTTCTTCCCCTTTCACTGCCATTCCCCGAAATCCTAGCCGCAGTAGCTAGTTTCTCCGATCTGCTACTGCTACTGCCCAGCCCATCGCCGCCACGTCTGGTGTTGGCGACCTTGATGTTGCCCGCCGCGACAACGGCTTTGCCTCGATTTTCTTTGGGCGGTTTGTGGTTGTCCTCCCACCACTCCGGGTAGCCCACCAGCCTGAAACACGCCTCCTTCGTGTGCTTGGTCATTCCATAGTGGGAACATTTAAGCTTGCTCTTATCTACCTTGTCCTGGAATAATGAGCCGTCTCCACCGCCATTCTTGAGATGCGGGCCTGACCGGTTAGGCGGCGGCCGATTCCTCTTCACCGCCATGCCGAGAGCTTCATTCTCGTGGTGGGTCACAAGCCCGCTTCCAATTTCCTTATCAATTACTCTATCTGAATCAAACCCCCAGATGCCTCGTCGGGCCGCTCCTCGCCGGATTAGGGCATATGCGGCTTCAATGTTTGGAAGAGGTTCCAGCTTCAGGATATCTCTTCTTTCAGGTTCGTATCTCTCGCTTACTTCGGCAAGGAGTTGGAAAAGCCGAGTTTCTAACTGTATTTTTCGATAAGTGTCGATGTCCTTTTCACACTCTATGGGGTTTGGATGGTGCTCATCTATCTCTGCCCAAATTCTCTGTAATGTGCTGTAGAAGTTTTCAATTATGCCCTGTCCTTATTTGATACTGTTGGCCTGAACAGTGAGTTCGAAAATCTGTGCCGAGTCTCGTTTAATGCTATATGTTGTGGCTAGTCCCTTCCATAAGTTTTATGCGGTCTTGTATTACACATAATTGCTTGCTAAGGCTGGTTCCATATTTTGAATGATCCACGATATAACTGTGAGATCATTTTGGTAACATTTGGTGTATGCTGGATCAGTTTGGTTGGGGGAAGGAGGATGGCCAGTGATATGATTGAGGCAACCCCTTCCCTCCAATGGCGAGATACATCATTCTCGACCACAATGAGTAGTTGAACTCATTTAACTTGATGCTCATTGTTACTGTCTGACTTTGAATGTGTTCTGAGGATTGATTGTTGGTTGTTGGTTGGCTAAACTGGCGGAGTAGAGTAGCCAGTTGTTGTGCTAGTGCCTTAGCCCCTGGCTGAGGTTGCTGGGCATTCTCTAGGCTGCCGCCATCTCCGTCGGCCATGGTTGAGTTTGGAAGGGTAAATGATGAAGCAGAACAGTAATGATCCGACTGGATCGCTATTGCTCTGATACCATGATAATTTGAGGTTTAGTCATGGCTAATTGAATATTAATTCAAGTGTGCATGTTGTAGTTAGAGAAACGAATCTGGAGAAGTTGTTTTGTTATTATGTATTTCTGTACATCCACTAATTAAAATACAAAGGTAAATAAAGGGATCAAAAACATTATTTAAGGTAACTAATCTAAATTAGGCCCTAATCTTAACTGGTTTGATTTTGCAGGATTCCCGAATCTATTCTTGGTCGTAGATACGGGTTGTAATTGCCAACAAGCAGTGTTCTAATTTATACTATTCCTTTAATAGTTTATATCGGGTAATAAATATATTTCATAGATAATTGTATAATATTTTAATGAAATTGAATTCAAATAATTTGTTGCAGACCCTAAAACACGATCCTACTCATCCTAGAGGGGTTGATTTTGAGAACTCGAAATGAATGAAATTTCATTAATGTGTGGGACAGTGGGAGTAGTACTCTTGATGTCCTTTTGCTACTTTTGTAGTGAAACTTTACTATAATAATTGATCCACATATTTTCTTGTCAAAATAAAAAATAAAAAATTGATCCACATATTTTCACGACCAGTACAATAATAAATCATGCCAACTACAAAACTGGACGGGTTCTTAAATAATAAATATTCCCAACTAATTTACACCTAATTCCTTAAATAGTGATAACAGACTTACAGTAAACGAAAAATCATACATGTACAAAAGTGGCCCAAGAAAACCCACAATTTTTGCACAGGACGTCGTGTATTTTAAAATCATATTTCATCTCTAATTTTAACTATTGAGCATTGAATACGAGATGAAATAAATTTTGGAAATAGATGATCTGGTGTGCAATTTTCTAAGCCTAAACCGGAGGAGGAAAACGGAAAGCCTTCATCTCCAAAACTCCATTGTTTTGCATGTATTAAGTGAAGTGAATGTAGTATCAGCGGCCATCAACCATGGTGAGGGTGACATTATTGAGAGTGGAACTACACTGTTGGCTCTGCTGGGAAGAACTCGTACCAGAATCTAGATGGATGGTCCTTACAGCTAATGCCGATTGCTTTGGCTCAGGAAGCTCTACTACTTCACTGCTTAGCATAGAGAGCACAGCTGAAACAGATGGCCTGTCTGTAGGAAGTGTTTGAACACACAGCAATCCGATGTGTATGCACCTCATCACCTCTGCCCGGTAGTTAGAGCTCGATATTCGTGTATCTATAACAGCTGCGACATTGTCCTCATTCCACAATTTCCACACCTGAAGTTTCAATATCATGTCAAGGGGCAGTTTATAGAGCACATCAATCTCATGTGAGCACATGATGCATAGCATCATGAATCATAATGTGATGATGCAACTTCAATAAACAAACATGAATGCAATTGGTTCCCTTCCAAAGTCGGACACTTGGTAGTATATATCAAGAGGGACTTCTGTAGAGCATTCAGAGAATGAGATGATCATAAAATCTTTTGTTTCTTTCAAATGAAGATATAATAAGACCAAGAACACTTGTTTTAGTTTTTCAGGATCAGATATATCATATATATGGGTAAAAGCTTCGATATACCAGTAACATTCAGCTGGAGCACAACGTACAATTTTCTCAAGAGTTTGTTGTGAGTCTTGTGACTGTAAAAATGATCTCTGACTCTAAGCAACTTGATGAAAATTGCAAATGATGAAACAAACATATACTGATATATATTTAAAATGACTACTTGGAGGTAATTTATTTAACTGACATGTCCGAGAAGGTTTGAGGAGCCATCTTGGAATGAGGTTTTGTTTCTTCTCCCAGTAGCAAGCTCTATCATCAGAACTCCAAAGCTATAAACATCTGATTTTTCTGAAAATCTTCCTTCTATTGCGTACTCAGGAGCCATGTATCCGCTGCAAGAAAAACAGATAGCTAGCATTAGAAATCTCTAATTTGATAAGTAATGGAACATCAAATTGCATAAAGTGGTCCTCATATACTTACTATGTTCCTACCACTCTTACAGTGCTCACGTGATCCTGCTTGGCTCCAAATATTCTGGCCATGCCAAAGTCTGAAATCTTTGGGTTCCAATCATCATCCAACAATATGTTGCTGGGCTTGAGGTCTCGATGGATTATCTTCAATCTAGAATCTCTGTGAAGATAAAGAAGGCCTCGACACACACCTTCAATGATGTTGAAACGCTTTCTCCAATCTAGGATATCTTGTGATGAATCTGGACACAATTCTCAGAGAAAAGCAAAACACATTCAATATGGAGAAAGTCTATCAAATGTTAACATTGAAATCAGAAGACCTTGAACTAACCGAATAGGTAATAATCCAAGCTTTTATTTGGCATATATTCATATATGAGCATGGTCTCTTTATTCTCCACACAACACCCAAGTAGTCTAACAAGATTCTTGTGTTGGAGTTTAGAAATGAGCACCACTTCATTGATAAATTCTTGCATCCCTTGTGTAGATGCCTGCGAAAGCCTCTTAATTGCAATTTCTCTTCCATCAACCAATTCTCCCTAGTGTTGCAGCAGTTTCAGAACTTTGTATTCGAACGGTAGAGATAGAATGAGATGAGGTGAAAAAAGCATGCGAAGCGCTACCTTGTAAACAGGGCCAAAACCACCCTTCCCAAGTTTGTTAGGTTCGGAGAAATTGTCGGTCGCATTTGCAAGTATCTTCAATGTAAACAATGGCAACTCCTCAAGATTAACTTGACTAAATCCATCTGCAAGAGAGTTATCAACTGGAGCGTGGGAGTCCACATTTGCGAGTTCAATGGCCTTCCTCTTGCCTAATTCGTGTGGAAACACAACTAAGTTGACGGTGCAAATATATATATATATATATATATATATATTAAAATCACACGAGGGATTAATTAATTAATTATAAAAATATTACCTCTGTGCTTAGCAATCAATTTCCAAGACATATATGTTCCGAAGCATACGATAAGGAAGCTAACAACAACTATAACAATTAGGATCTTGGAAGAGTCTTTCCTTACATCTGCAACGAAAAGTAAGCACCGAATCAGACTTGTTCGAGGAGACATTGAAGAAAACCATTAATTGTAAATTATAATTACAAAAATGGAGTTACCTAATTCAGAATTTGAGAGACGAACATAAATAATTGAGCCGGAGCCGCTGGGAAATTTCTGAATGTCGATTAGGGGTCCGGTCCAGAACCTACAACCATTAGCGCCGTCGGAGGCGTAGGCTAGGCAGGAACAGTTGGTCAAGCATCGGCTTTGACACTGATGTTGGGGGCCGGACCACCGGTCTGAGTAGCCAAACAACATGACTATCTGAAGCTTCAAAAAGCCATCTTCTTCTCTTTTGCTGCAATTCAAAGGGACTCTCCTCGCGCATCCACTGCTCCAGTTACCTGAATCCCATTCCTCATTACTCCGAGGGACAAATCCAGGTAAACAGCTACAGATTGGAGAATCTTGTGAGTTGCAGACCCCGAATTCCCCACACTTGCCCAGAATTTCGCAAGGATTGCTGCTGCAAAATCTCGGAAACGAACAACAGACCACCACGCCAGTAAACAGAACAAGAAAGCTTTGAGTTTTAGTTTTACCCCGTATCGGTATCATCATTTTTCTTGCCTCTCAGCTTTGCCTCTTCTTCTACTTCTAGATCACGCCCACGCCCACAATTCATTTTCTACTCAACGTTAAATGACAGACACCTTATTTATGTTACTCGTGCCATGTCACATCTTTTATTATGTACTTTTTTATAATAAATTTATTCAAATATATACATTTTCCCTATTCTCAATTTTATTTAAATAACAAATATATTACTTTTAGAGGATGAGTGCCGATTACGAAGAATTAATATATGCACATAAAAGCTTAAAAAACATGATCATTTCAGTGGTCACATTTTTTTATTTACCCAGTTACGTAATCAAATAAATTTATACCGAAAAATATCATAACTAAATTACAAACGAGAGGATTTTACCACCAAAAAGGAGTGTTACTTTTTTTTGGAATTGGGGAAGGCCAGTAAGCTTCCTGTCCAGATTCTGCACATCCAAAATTTGATTTTTTTTGTAATATTATATAAAGCACTTTAAGTAAATATCTGAAATATTCATTGTCCAAAAAACTAATAAATACACTTTGAATTTGAATGTATTTCTCTCTCTTCACATGACTTTTTCATAATATTAAAATAGTGTTCTATTACTTTTTTATTTAAACAAATACTCCCTCGGTTTCAAAATTATAATCCCTTGTTCCTTTTTTGGATGTCTCAAAATTATAGTCCCTTACTATATTTAAATTAAAATACAATGTTATTTGACACATATAACCTTATTCAATTTACCCTGTTAAATTAGAATTAATAATATGGTCAACATGAAATTGTGCTAAATGAGTAAAGTCTCCCTTTAATCTTAACATTCACCAATGTAAATTAAATGATGGAATGTATATATACAAAATTAAAAGTCAAACAATTCATTAACACATTAAATAACTAGTGGAAAGGGTTATTATCATAATTAGGGGTAGAATAGGAATTATATACAACATTAAATATGATTTCTTAATCTGTGTGAATTATCAAAAAGGCTATAATTCTGGGACGAGGGAAGTATTAAAGTTTTTACACACCCACCTCCATAAGTGTCATCAATATTCTTCTCTTTAAAATATCTCATATTCATAGTTTAGTATTCTACAAAATATTTTATAGTCCATTTAACATTGAGATGACTAATGAAAAATATAAAGTCCATGAAATATTATATAGGTCAAATTGTGAATTATAAAGTCCAAATACCAAGTCAAAGAAGATCGAGGACACAAATCGTCCCTGAAAACTTTCCAGATCAAACGCCAATTTTGGGTTGAATTTGATTGGGTTGAATTTGATGAAGAACGTCTTTGACTGCCTTGCTTATGGATCAAACGCCGTCTTCGAAATGAATTTGTGAAGAACACCTTGAATATTTAAGAGAATTTCACTTATGAAATTTCTTCTCAAATTCTTGAACTCTTCAAATGACTTCTGGTGTGATTTTCAACTGATATGGAGGCCCCTATTTATAGTTGTAGGGAGAGAGATCTAAGGCTGACGTGACACTATCTTATTGGCTGTTGAAAATTGATATATATCTTTTTGAAAGATATTTACTTGTTGTCAAAGACTCTTGATATTTATCATATAATAATATCTTTATTATTTAAATATTTTATCTAATTTTGGATTTTATAAGATTCCAAAGCTAAATAAATATATATAAAAATTAATAAAAATATTATATATAATATTTAATTTTTTGCTATCTACAAATATGTGTGTTCAATTTTCATGCTAAACTGTATTGTATAGGTCAAATTGTGAATTATAATTTGAGAATCAATTTCAATCAGTGGATTATAACTTGAGAATCGATTTCATATTATAATTATTGTACATGTCCAATTGTGAATACTTGAGAATTAATTCCAATGTGTAAATTATAAATTTAACATTTCAATTTGTATGTTATAACAAAATTACATTATATAAGTTCATTTGGTTTGAAAAATAAGAAACTAGATGATATAAGTCAATTTCATTGAAAATTATAAGAAATTATATTATATAAGTTAATTTGATTTGGAATTTTAAGAAATTGCATTATAATAGATCATTTCATTTTAAATTAATTACTAGAAATTAGATTATATAAGTAATTTCAATTTCCAACCTTTATTTGAAGCTTAACATAATCTGGCTACTGATTTCATTGTCAATATATTTGTGGCAATTCTAGCCTCGTAAACTTCCAAATACAATAGTTTTTTTTCAATATTTTGTCTTAAAAGGGCCTAAATTGTTGAATTTCAAATTTTAGAAGCCTAAAAATGACACATCCCCTATTATACGAGAGGAAAAGTACCACCTTAATTCATATTGAACTAAAAATGCTTTTAATCTACAACTTTATAATAGTATTAATTAATAGAATTGAATATTTCCGGAGTAACTTTAATTTAATGTAAAAAAAATTAAAATTCATCCTATTACTCAGTGGTTGTGGCAAAATATCTTGATATTTCATGTTTTGACAATTTTGGTCCTGCATGTACTAATATTTGCACAATATTAATGTTAGCCCGAATGGCACCAAAATTTACAAAATTAGTAGGAAATTTCACGATTTTAGATTTTAATTTCTTCCGTTCTAGTATTTATGCTAATGTTATGTAAATCTGAAAAAAGATTTAAATAAACCTACCGGACTCGCCATTTACTGTGAACTTGCCATAGTCGTCGACTAAGGTTGAAATTTCTCTCTCCCCTCTCTCTCTCTCTCTCAGCCGTTATATATAACTTTCTCACTACTCTATTCTCGTTGTTTAGTCGTCGACAATGGAACCTCGATCAGAATCTGTGCCGAAATCGTCTAGATCAACAGAGGTAAGTCGTAAGCTAAGTTTAACGTTGTTTGAATTGTTTTGAGCATACGATTAATTAATTGGAATTGTTCTAGGCATACCATTAGTTTAGTTGAATTGTTTTAAGCATTTGATTAATATGTAAGCTTAATCGTAGGCATTTACAATTAATCGTAGATCGTGAGAAATCAATCGTAGGCCATTTATAATTAATCGTATGACATTAAAACATAATTGTCGGTCATTTATAATTAATCGTAGGCAAGTGAAAATCAATCGTAGTCCATTCATAATTAATCATAGGATAATAAAATATAATCTTAGACTTTTACAGTAAAACCTCTGTATAGTAATATCGTTGGGACCAGAGAAAAATATTACTATAGGGAGGTTATTCTTATATAGAGTTTACATATAAAAATCATTATTTTTTAAAAAAAATTAATATATATTATACAACACTTGGAAATGTCCCTTCATGTTCAAAAACGTGAACTTGAAAGGTATATAAGATTCATTCATGTGCTCAAATCGAAAAATACATCATATAAAAATCACGCAAGATACACATGGTGATAATCCAAAGAATGTGTAGAAATAGAAAAAGTATTGTGTCAACAAGCTTCAAACATGTTGGACAAACTGGAAATGTTTTAGATTTAATAAGAAAGTAACCGTGTTGACTATTTACTTCGAACATGCAAGTTAAAGGATATGATATTAACCCCAAAAAATTAAAGCACTGCCACAAATAATTTTAGATAAGTATTTTATACAATCTTAAGTTTAATATAACATATGTAGTTAAAATAGTTCTAGACATTTTATATAGATATTTAAATATATATGAAATTTCATGTCACTTTATTGCTATATGGAGGTAAATTTCTTAAGGATAGTCCTAAAAAAAGAACGGAATATTATAATGTAGAGATTATTCTTATTTATAACTGATCCCGAGTTGGGACCACAACTTTTTATTACTATAAGGAGATTATTCTTATATAGAGTATTCTTATATAGAGGTTTTACTGTATTATTAATCGTAGGCCATTGAAAATAAATCGTAGACCATGTAAATGTAATCCCATGCCTTGTAAATGTATCATATGCCCTTTAATTATAATTATTCGCCCTCTAAATTTAATCGTATGCCATCTAAATTGAATATGAAAAATTAATCGTAGCACTACGACGAAATTTGGAAAAAATAATTATAAAACCTACGATTAATTTTAAATATTAGTTGTAGGTCTAAAAATAATATTTAAAATTAATCATACACATACGTTTAATTTTGAAAAGCTATCGTAGACTTACGATTAAAAGTAAAAAGTAATCGTAAGCATACTATATTAGACATTTTAAATATTAATCATATGCCTACGATTTATTTAGGAAAATAATCATAGGTGTACGATTAAATTTAAAAAATTTGTATGTATGCAATTAATTTTAAATGATAATCGTATGCCTATGAGTAATTTTAGAATTTAATGCTAGCTCTACGATTAATTTAGGAAATTAATTATAGCCCTTATAAATTAATCATAAGCTTAACACTTAATTGTAAGCCATTTAATTGATATAATTATTTTATCTTAAATTATAGCGTATTATTCTTATAATTATTTCTAAAATTTAATTTTAAAACCTATTTTTTTAAAAGTATGATTACGTGGGACTAATTATTTATTAATTTTTTTTTTGTAATTATTGTTATATTGATTGGATTAGATAGCCGTTGCAGAGACTTAAGCCGACTATGTTGGTTTATGTTAGGCCGACAGTATTTCAACTGATTAGATCTATATTATCTGAGATCGGTGATGATGATGCAGTCCAGATGTTTAGATCCGGGTGTTTCAGATATTTTTTAGACTTCAGGGTCGGCGATGTCTAGAAGGTCATTCGGGTCTTGGTGAGTCAGGAGATGCGTGTACCGGATCATGCATTGAAGGGACGAGAGTGTAGATTTCATATTGGTCTATCCGTGTTCCGCTTCAGTCCCTCTGAGTTTTACATCATGTCAGGTTTATGATTCGGCATTGCACACGATTCTGGATTGAGGCATATTTTATAGGATATTTCAAGAGAAGAGCACGTCCGTAAAAGAAATGCAGGAGAGGTTCGAGAAGCAGATAATTACGAATGACCCCCGGGATTATGTGAAGGGTGCGAACATTACAAAACTACGATTATGCATTGGGCCTACAATTATTACAAGGCCATGATTAGTTTCAATCATATGATTAATTTTGATTAAAGGATCCTACGATTAAATCAACCTTTAAGATCCTACAATTTAATAAACTTTAAACATCCTACGATTAAATCAACTCATGGATTAAAAAATCAAGTATACAAAACTTACATTTGGAAATTGAAAATTCTTTGCTCTACTTTCTTGATGAATCTCCTTCCCAAAGATACAAATCTTTCACTCTCGCTTATTTTTGAAACACAACTCAATAATAAATACGCAATATAACCGAAAAGATTATAGTAAATAATTTCATAAAAATAATTGTAGTACAACATTTACCTTTCGAAATTTCTGAGGAATAATCTCCAAGTCTCCTTTTGAAAAATGCAAAATTTTCACTCTCACCTTGTTCAATTCTCGAATTTTTTCTCTAGGTTGTTTCCTCTAATTTTTGTAGTGTGAAGTTTATCGGTGTTGATGTGTATTTATATACAAAATTTACCTATCTTTTTTACACAACAGTAAAAAATACATTCAATTTCATTTAATTTTGGTCAATGAATTTCTACCTCATGTACCTTCTGTTTCTTTTTATTAAATGAAGCTCAAAAACTACCTCTCTTACATAAAAAATAAATGCATTAATTCCTAGAATTAATCGTAACCTTACAATTAATGTTATAAATTAATCGTAAATTTTTGTTTAATTACAAAGATAGATATTCGATTACTTTTATACATTATTGCAAGCCTACGATTAATTTTGGACAATAATTGTGAGTATACGATTAATTTTGCCTATTAATCGTTGGCTACAATTATTTCTAGACATTAATCGTACGCATATGATACATTTAGACATTAATCATCAGCATACGATTAATTTCTATAATAATTGTAGCTTAAAATTTTTCAAGCCTTAACTTAATCGTATGGTGTAGTATATATGCAATCGTATGGTTAGGTGTTAATTTAATGAAAAACAAAACTTACGATTAATTTCTAGAATTGATCAATTTAATCGTAAGTTTTGTTTAATTACACAAATAAATATACACGTATTTTATAGCATATAATTTATTCCTAAAATTAATCGCATGCTCATGAATAATTTCTAAAATTAGTCGTGGCCTGATCGTAGCCTAAAATTAATCGTGGCCTGAAATTAACTGTAGTTTATATAATCGTATAATGTATTTTAATTAAATATGTCATATTATTTAAATCCTTTATATATGTGTGTATATAGTTGGGAAAATTCTATGATATCAATGCGGGTAGTATCCGCAGTGTCACAATAGATCTAATGTGACACTTTCGTGTGTCACAATAGATCTATTGAGACTTATTGTGACATATGAAAGTGTCACATTTGATTTACTGTGACAGATAGGCACTACCCACATGGCAGCATAGAAATTCCCGTATAGTTATTGTGTAGTTAGAATTAAATGTCAAAGGTATACTTACCCAATAATTGGGTGTGAGGACCAAGTATATCAACGGGGTATTTGAGACATTTACACTCTAAATAACCCACAAAACTCTCAATTTTTAAAAGTTTTTTTTTTCAATCCCTATTTACTTTTGCCTAAATTTATCCATTTACACATAAATTATTATTATCATGTCACGTATATAAATTAAGCTCGTTATAAAGTTAGCTTAAAAAATGAGAGGAAGAAACTCCATAAAGTAGCAGCATTAATTTTAGGTATTTGGGCACATAATAGCATTCAAGTAATTAGTTGCCAATATTGAAGAGAGAATTTAAGGTATTCACACACGTAGGATTACAACATTCATCTCTTACACGTGAATTTACATGAAGACAAATGGAAGTCTTTTCTTTACGTTTGTTTTGCTAATTTCTCTTTCTCGTTGCCCTTGGTAGCAGGTAGGAATAGGATTGGATTGGTACCTGTGGAGTGGACCGTTGTGACCAATTTGTTACATATATATATTTTGTCTTTGAATGTGGTAGGATTGAAAGCAAATCGAACTTGATATAGTAGTATTCATATGATGAGTGGATGAGAATGATGTTCCGTCTCCTATTCCAACCGTAGATTTGAAAAATTCAACAATTGACTCTACTAAAAATGACTGAAGATGCAAATGTTGATGAGTGCACATATCCAAGGGTATTAATTAAACAAAGGTTAAGCAAGTTGATACAGCAGATAGAATTGATGCCTAAAATGAATTAATCTATAACCGATCTCAACGTCCGTGGAGCACACTTAGAGTGAGATCATTAGTAGAATAGCCAGATTGGGTTGTAGGGTGAGTGGAATTGGAATTGGAATTGGCATTGGCATTGGCACTGCATTTCTGGGAAAATATTGGCTGCTTGGGCGATGGCACCTCACCAATTTCACGGCTCAGCATTGACAGAACAGTTTGAATGGTGGGTCTATCTTCAGGAAATTCTTGAACACACAGCAGACCTATTTGAATGCATCTAACAATCTCTCTCTCCAAACCCCAATCTGCTATACTTCCATCCGCAAAGCCTACACCATTGTCTTCACTCCACAATTTCCAGGCCTATATATATATATATACACACATAATATTACTTACTAATCCCAATTTATAATTAGATCTAGATGTATGTATTGTTGTCACATTCACATTAATAATTAATTATATATTTGAACTGATCAAGATACATACACAAATTAAAACTTACACTTCCTAATAGGCCCAAAGACCACTGATGGTTGTAGTAGTGCGTGTTCTTTTCTCCTTTTATTATCTCAAGCATTATCACGCCAAAGCTATAAACATCAGATTTTTCAGAAAATCTGCCTTCCAATGCGTATTCCGGTGCCATGTATCCACTGCATAAGTAATGGTATTAATTAGCAATTGATAGCAGCCAGGATATTACATAAGATTAATGACTTACTATGTTCCTACAACTCTTGCAGTGTCGTCGTGATCTTGGTTGCCACCAAATATTCTCGCCATCCCAAAATCAGAGATTTTCGGGTTCCATTCTTCGTCCAGCAGTACATTACTCGGCTTGAGATCTCGGTGAATTATTCTAAATCTTGAGTCCTTGTGAAGATATAGGAGGCCTCGGCCGATGCCCTCCAAAATACTGAAACGCCTCCTCCAATCTAAAACCTTTTTTGCTGGACTAGTAGCATCTACAGAAAATAAATTATGGCTTTGCTGGAATTAATAAAGAATATGTAATGCTGAACTTACAGCTCTAATTGTCTGCCGAGTAATAGAAATAGTTCTGATATAGAGCTAACCAAAGAGACAGACATCCAAGCTTTTATTTGGCATGTACTCATACATCAAAATCTTCTCTTGTTTCTCCACGCAGGCTCCAACTAATCTGACAAGATTCCTGTGTTGGAGTTTGGAAATCACAATCACTTCGTTCATGAATTCTTGCATTCCTTGTCCAGAATCCACTGATAGTCTCTTCACAGCAATTTCGCTCCCGTTTGCCAGAATTCCCTATTAAAACAACAAAAACAATGAAGCCAACCAACATTGCAAGATTGGATGCAAGAAACTGTGAAAGATTGTTGTTACCTTGTAAACACGACCAAAACCACCCCTCCCAAGAAGATTGTTTTCGTGGAATTGTTTGGTTGCATTTGCAATAGTCTCGAAAGTGAATAATGACAACTCTCCGATATTAACTTTGTCTAATTCATCTGTGCTTAGAGTTGCAGTAGAATCTGATGAAAAAGTTTGCCCTGTTTCAGCAACATTTTTGTCTTTCATTTTGTCCCCTGTTTTCCACAAATTTGTGTAATATGAGACTGAAGCTGCCTGTGTTCGTGATAAAGCCTAAAAAATAATTAATTGAGTAGTACCTTTTCTCTTTACCATCAGGTACCAAGCAATGAAGATGAAAACAGCCACTGCAACAAAAGCCACCACTGCAATTAGAATATACACCATTTTCTCTCTGTGGTCACCTGATAATAAGGATTAATGCGTTAACATCGACCCAATTAGATGTTATAAAATGAATTATTGAAGTTGCGGAGTAAAGTACCGACCCAATTCAGAAGCAGAGAGGCGAATGTAAAGATTGACCCCAACACCTTTGAACTTCTGAACATCAATCAAAGAATCACGCCAAAACATACAACCGATGTTAGAATCATGAGCGTAAGCAATGCAGGAACAATTCCCCGAACACTTGCTCCTGCATTCATCTATCTCCTCAGAATAGAGCCGTTCAGCAAAGTCCGGAACCTTCATAAACTGCAGCTTCAAGAATCCATCTCCATTTCCACACCGCAGTTCATTTTTCCTCCGGCATCCACTGCTCCAATTCCCTCTAGCCCATTCGTCTTCACTGGCGGGCTCAAATCCTCTCAGACAAGAACAAATCGGTGAATCCTCAACATTGCAGCTTCCGAAGGGCCCACACGTCCCGTAAATATCACATTCGTTTTCAGGAGCCAACCATAACGGAGTCCAGCTCTTCTTCTGCAAATCCCACATCGTCTCAACTAAGCTTCCGGAAGAATTCAGCGTTACTCTGTTGATGATTTTCCACTGAGGTATCGTGAAGTAGAAGGTGCCTGCACTATCGTTCTTCACCTCAACGAGTCCGTCGAGGAACGAGAAATACGACGACTGAATCCCGATAAAAATGAGGCCGTTCCAAGGGCCGCTCCTCCAGTGCGGGCGGCCATTTTTCCAGATGATATTTTGTGGGATGTTGGAGGCCTCCAGACCGGACGTGAAGATTCCTGGTTGAGGGTCTGTAGCATTCTTCCACGACGACAAGACCACCTTCTTGCCCGTGTAAATGTTGTCGGTTGTGTTCATAGTCGGCACAAAAACATCGGAAGGATGTAGGAAGGACTGCCATATTTTAGTTCCTGTGGTATTGTCTCGCAAAACAAGATTTCCGGTGTCCATAATTTGAAGAGTGGTATTCATGAGGGCGTCAGCAGCGTTGGTTGACCAGAGGGTTTGATTTGTGGCGTCGAGGAGCACAAGATTGCCGTCCTTGGATATGATTGCTTCGCCGGAAGAATCTTTGAGGGGTCGGTCTCTGTTGGCGACCCATATCACTGTTTCTTCGGAGAAGGCGTAGAAGATGCCCAAGTAGCGGTTGGTGGTGTTGGGAGGGCTGAAGAAACCCAATTTGAACTTGTTGCTGCGGGATACTATGCTGTCTGGATCTTTGATCACTGAACTCCGCCAAATGGTGTCTGTTTCTAACCCTAAACATAAAAGGGGAAGGAAAATGAAAAGGAAAACAACTTGATCAACAAAAACTATTTGAAAAAAATTCATGCTCATTGTTCAGATCTCAGTCTGGGGATAATGGCCTTTTTAGTTGGCAACTGCAACCGGCTAACTGTTTCGATTAAATGAAGTTTGGAGGCTTGGGGGTTATAATAAGCAAGGGGATAAAATTACGAAAAAAGCACAAAATATTTGGACATGAAATGAAATTAGCGGTAGAAAGTTTAGGTCCACGACTTTACTACATTTATTTCGATTTCCAGACTCCAGTATCAATAAATGAATCAGTTGGATTCAACGCGTTTCAGTCATTTTAAAGGAAAGCTTCGAGGCTTTGTTGATCAGGGATGACAATGGATAGGTTATCCATTTTCATATTTGTGTTTTAAAAAAACACCGTAATCATCCCCATACCCGTTGGGTATCAAGTATGCCCGTCTCCATGCCATTTGGGTACTTAATTATCCGTACTCGTACCCATTATCTTCATTTTAACTATTTTTTCTTATATGATCCATGATAAATGTTTTATAGTATTTAATAAATTTTAAAATATTTTTTATAAGTTGAAATAAAAAAATCGTAGTTAAATATATATGTATATATATTATGTGTATACTATAAATATATGAAAAATATATTGAATACGAAATATAATTATATAGATGATGGAGTAAAATAACTATTTATTTTTAAAAAGAGATAAAAAAAGATCAAATTACGTTTATAAATTCTCACTTTTTTATTATAGATCATTTCTATATAATATATTTGTACATATATAATAAATAAATATTTTTAATGTATATATATTGATGAACATCTTCTTAAACATAGCAAACATAAAATTAATAATATCTTTTCTGATAAATTTAATGATATTTTTCTGTAATATCATTCAAACATACTTATATTTATATTTTTTTTGTCATATATGTTTTTAAAAATATATATAGTTATATTTTATGTAAGATATAATCTTTATAAGCATTTATTTATCAAGTTTACAATATATATATATATATATATATAAGAATTAATAACATAAGTTACAAATTAATAATTCAAGTAGTCTAAATTTTATTCATGTTCAATTATCATTTTATTTCTAACAAAAGTCATATTTTAAAAATAAAATATGTAAACATACAAATTTCTTTATCACGAATTATTTATTGAATATTTATTTAGTAATTATTATTTGTATTAAAAATTCAAAATTATGACTAAATAATTTATAATTTTAAAAATATTCATTAAACTATATCATAATTCGATTAAAATATAATACAAAGACTCATCATGAAAATGCGACATTAAATAAAAAAAACTACAAACATAACAATGCTATGGAATCTTCAAAAAATAATATCATATCACAATACAATTCAACACATACAATGTAATAATAATAATAATAATAATAATAATAATAATAATAATAATAATAATAATAATAATAATAATAATAATAATAATAATAATAATAATATATATGGGTATGTGGCGGGTTGGGTACTAAGATACCCGTACCCACACCTGTACCCGTCAAAATTTGCGGGTAATTACCTATGCCCGTGCCCATACCCATTAAGTGGGTAATTACTCTACCAATCATGGATAATTTTTATGGGTACCCATGAACTCCGTTACCGATTCCATCCTTACTTGTGTTCAAGTCTCCGTCAGATGCAATGGATTTTTAGGTATTTATTTTTTGCTTACTTTGTTAACTTGATTTTTTATTTAATAATTGATTACATAAAAATTGGTCTATAATTTTATTTTAATTAAAATTCTCTCAATGAATATATATAAAATAAATTTGTATTATATCATAAATGAACTTGTATGCCTAATAAATGTTATTATTACATTAACTAGTGCACTACACCCGTGGAGTGCACGAGATAATATTTTATTTTTTATAGTATTATAAAATAGATGTTTTCAAATAAATATAATAATATAAGAACATATTTTATAAAAAAAAATGTATTTTTGGCATCATTTCAATCGATACAACTTGGATTTTTATTAAAATATTATTTTAGTCATATACTTTATTACAAGAGTATTTGTTAATGAATAAAATAATACAGTAATAAACACTATCTAAGAATATAGAAGTCATATGAGTAGTGATTTTCAGCCAGATTCTGGCTAGCCAGAATCTTTTATTATTTTTAATAATTAATTAATTTAATTAATAAAACACTAATTATTCAATAAATTTACATTGATGTCCTCCATAATAATTAGGGCAACTCTATATGCGCTTCAATTCAGAAGAAATCGAAGATGGAAAAAAAATAAATAAGTGAAAAAAAGAAAGAAAATGAAGCTGCGCCCCTTTCTTCCGATCCGCTTCTGGAGTGATTTTAAGAATTAATTACAGATCACTAATTTCATGACAGAAGGATAATATAGTAAAAACATAACATTTAATAATTAACATAATTAATTTATTAATAATATAGTTTTATTAATCATTAAAAAATTAGATTCTGACTAGCCAGAATCTGGCTGGCTAGCATTATTCGAAGTGATATTTATCAATGTGTACGGATAACATTAAACAATTTTTAGGAAATTTTTTTCAGAAGGGATATATAAAATCTTAGTTATTTTAAATTAATTTAAAATTACCGTAAGTTTTAAATTTTTTTATTTTCTACCATAAGTACACTGAGTATTCTGCAATTAGAGTCAAACGAACTGAATACTCAAGAGTTATTCGACATATTTAAAAAATCGGAGAATAAAAGAAAAAGAAAATTGCAGTCGAATTGATTATTCTTAATGAGTGTAAACTTGATAAACTAAATCGATTTAAACAACTCCTTTTTTAAAGGAGTTAACGATATTAATTCAAACTTTAATTTTTAGAGTACCATAATTAAAGTACCAAGTATGGACACATTTATATAAACTAGCAGGGATCACGCGCGTTGTACATATTTCGAATGATTTTATTAAAAGGTTATAAATTAGATTGAAAGTGAATTGGTGGCACCGGTTTTAAAAAAAGCACCGCTTGAATAAATCGAACTCAGCTCCGCTCATTTTTCTTCTGTACCGCTTCAACAATTATTTATTTTTAGAAAATATATTAAAATGTGAATTGTCAAGATTGTCCCAATAATTATCTTTTTATACAAATACATACGTGTGTATATATATATACATATTATGAAATTAGTAATAATATACTTAGTTATACATATGTACCATAGACATTAAATTTTTTTAATATTAATAGATCATTATTATTCAATAATGATCATTTTTTGTGCACATTGATAATTAAAACTATAAAACAAAATAAAATATATATCTTAGGAATGTTCTTTCTAATGTCACATTTGGTGTTGGAAATAATTTTTGTGCTAAAATTATACTATCTCCGTTTCTCAATAAGTGTCATTCTATCACTTTAATTTTGTTTCATAAAAAGTGTCATTCTACACAAAATCAAGGTAAAAATTTCATATTTTTCTCATATCTGCCCTCATTTAATGCATTCAAACAATCATATTTAATTCATTTAATGTATTCAGTGTATAAGGTAATTTGATTATCTAATTAATATCTTTATTAATATATGTGTATTCATTCAAAATGACACTTATTCACAAAAGAAGGGAGTATTATTTTAGTGTTAAAACCATGCTAAAATGGTGCATACTTATAAGGTTGGCCATAGGACGATAACGTAGGGCACTACAAAACAAATTGAAGTATGGAAGAAAAGAGTTGAATTGTAGGTGGGGACTAAAATAAATGTGTGATAGATAGCTTTACAATAAATCATTCAAATAATTGTACAACCACAAGAATAATAAGTAATAAATCATGTCTATGACTATATCGCTATACGTATGAAATGGGCTGTGGTAGGCCAAAGATGAAGAAGAATTTAGCAGCATAATAGAATCGATTCCTACTCTAGCTATTAACCAAGATCTGATGATGGCTGCTCCTCCATGTTGAACAGCATCAACGGCCATCAACCGTGGTGACAGTGACATAGTTGATGGACGAACTACTCATTTGGCTCTGCTGGGAAGAACTTGTACCTGCCTCAGCCTCAGTCTGGCTCGATTGTATAGCAAAAGCTGGTATCTTCGGGTTAGGAAGTTGTACTATTTCACTGCTCAGCATTGACAGCACCGCTGAAATAGATGGCCTGTCTCTAGGATGTAGTTGGACACACAACAAGCCAATGTGGATGCACCTCATCACTTCCCCGCGGCAGCTCATGCTCGATAATCTCCTATCTATCAAAGATGCAATATTGTCCTCATACCACAAATTCCAGACCTGAAGTTCCAATAAGATAACTAGTAAATTAGGTTACAATTGTAAGTGAGTGAGATATATAGCATTCTGATTCATAGGGTGCATGGTAATACCAACTGAACCAAGTAAAAATGAATGTAACATCCTACAGTCCACATTAAAAGGCTTCATATTCATAACTATATCAGTAGAATGTAGCTATAGTCAGATCAAGAAGACTAGTGGCCTTTCTCTAAATTCACAAATGATGAAACAAATGGACCAATGACTGCAGATAAAAGTTGGAGATGAATGAAATTGAAAAGGAGTACTTGGAGTTATCTCAAGCCAGAAATCATATTAATTTGACTGACATGTCCCAAGAGATTCGAAGAGCCATCTTGATTAGAGCCATGGTTCCTTCTCCCAGTAGCAATCTCTAGCATCAGAACTCCAAAGCTAAAAACATCTGATTTTTCTGAAAATTTTCCTTCTAATGCATATTCAGGAGCCATATATCCGCTGAAAGAAAATCAAATAGATGGCCACCTTTAATTTGAGAAGGTTTGAATGACCTATTTCAGATAAATTCATATGCCGTCAGCAAATATACTTACTATGTTCCTACCACTCTTAAGGTGCTGACATGATCCTTCTCGGTCCCAAATATTCTGGCCATGCCAAAGTCTGAAATTTTTGCATTCCAATCATTATCCAACAATATGTTGCTGGGCTTGAGGTCTCGATGGATTATCTTCAATCTAGAATCCCTGTGAAGATAAAGTAGGCCTCGACAGATACCTTCAATAATGTTGAAACGCTTTCTCCAATCAAGGATCTGTTGTGATTGATCTGGACAGAGTTCGCATGGGAATGCATTAATTATAATTAATTACAACATTCACTAAAATAATAATAATAATAAAAATCTGTAAAATCTTGAGCAGCTATGAGAATGATAAAATAGAATAGACCTTGAACTAACCAAATAGGAAAAAGTCCAAGCTTTTATTCGACATGTATTCATATACCAGCATCGTCTCTTTACTCTCAATACAGCACCCAATTAGTCTAACAAGATTCCTATGTTGGAGTTTAGAAATTAGCACCAGTTCATTCATAAATTCTTGCATCCCCTGTGTAGATGCCTGCGAAAGCCTCTTAACTGCAATCTCTCTTCCATTCGCTAGTTCTCCCTAGAGTTGCAATATTCTCAGCATAACATTTTTACATTAAGATAAAAAGACCAAATGAGATGAATAAGCCACCTTGTAAACAGTGCCAAAACCACCCTTCCCAAGCTTGTTAGTTTCAGAGAAACTGTGGGTAGCATTTGCAAGTATCTCAAATTTAAACAGTGGTAACTCTTCAAGATTAATCTGACTCAACACATCTTGAAGAGATGTATCCGAGGGATGATACGCACCCTGTTTTCCAAGCTCGATGGTTTTCGTTTTGCCTAATTCAGTAGGAAACGCATGGCTAAATCAAGGTGCACAATATTAGCAAATGACAAGACATTATATTACACAAATATTACCTCTGCGGGCAGCAATCCATTTCCAAGAAAAACAAGCGCAAACGGATGCGATAAACAGACCAACCACCACTAGAATGATTATGATCTTCTTAGAGTCTTTCTTTTTTTTGTCTGCCAAAGGAAAACAGAACCACCACCACATAGCATATAAGGATAAGGTAAATAACAGCAGAATATTAGGGACATACTAAAAAAAATCAAATTTACCCAGTTGGGAATCGGAGAGGCGAATATAAAGATTTGAGCCGGAGTCGCTGGGGAATTTCTGAATGTCTTCTAAGGTTCTTCCAGTCCATAATCTGCAGCCAGTACCGCCATCGAAGCCGTAGGCAAGGCAGGAACAGTTGCTGAGGCATCGGACTCTGCACTGGTTTTCGGGGCCAGGGCCCCAGTCCCAGAAGCCCTTCACTATCATCAACTGAACCTTCAAGAAACCGTCAGTGGTGGAGCCGTTATTACAGTTCAACTCCACACTCCTCATACAGCCACTGCTCCAGTTGCCGGAATCCCATTCGCCGTTATTCCGCGGCTCAAATCCCGGCAAACAACTGCAGATCGGGGAGTCTTTCTGGTAGCAGACCCCGAATGCCCCACACCTGCCGGAAGTCTGACAAGGATCGCCTGATGTATTGCTGTTGTTATTCAGTTGCGCCCTGCAAAATCCGGGCCAACACAAATAATACAGGGCAATCGCAGTAAACACAAGAGGAATCCTCATGACCTCATTATTTTTAATTGAATTCAGAATTCGGTATGCACTTTGCATCCGTTATAAGTCTCGTCGTCCATGGTCTCCCGTAACAAAAACTAAGCAATTTCCACGTCAGATTTGACTCCATGTATTTGTTTAGGTAAATAATGTCAAAATTTCGACAAAAATATAATAATAATAATATTCCCTGTTTATAAAAAAGTGTCATTTTAATTTTATTTCACAAAAAGTGTCATTCTACATATTCGAGATAGAAAATTCACATTTTTTTTACATTTGTTCTCATTTAATGCATTCAAACATATATATTTAACTCATTTAATATATTTATATAATTATATATTAGATAAATAATTAATTTATTAATTTATGTGCATTCATTCAAAATAACGCTTAAACTGAGGGACATCTAGAGATGCGGATCTCTTCTTTCCGTTTTTCTCTTAATTTACTCTTTCCTTTTCACGGTGTAATGATTTATGGCTTATGAGGCCGCAATATTTGACTACTTGGACCATTTCTCTATTTTCTCTTTATCTTATGTGTAGAATTGGGTATTGCAAATTGTAATGTTTTTATTAGCAATCACTTCACTATAATATAATATATCTCCTAAAGAAAGACTATAATATTTTTTCTATTAAATATATTGATTTGCTAGAATGGATACTAAATTGATTTTTATGGAATACAATATGTCTCGATTTGTGTACTTTGGAAATAATAATTTTATAAAAATATTAAGTCTTTCATTTTAAATTTATTTTGAATTTCGATCCATGCTCTTTCAATTATGTTTTTAATTGAATTTCACATTCATATGTTAAAAAATTTAACTTCTGTACTTTCAATTATGTTAAAATTAGGTAATTTAATTTATAAGAATTTAATTTTAATATAAAAAAATAGGGTGTTTCTTAATATACTACCAATTTTTCATTACACACCACTATTAAAATTAATTCAAAACTAACTAATTATTAAATTATTTAAATACCCTTTTACTTTTATTTTTTCATTTCTTCTATTTCCTATTCTTCGTCTACTTTCCGCAATGGCACCGGTTCTTCATCCATCATCCAGCCACCTCCATAGCTCCAAAAAGATTTATTCATCGGAGACCCACAAAAATTCAAGTTCAAGTGTTTATTTGACTTTGCACAACTCCATTCATCAGATTGGACCATTCTTTTTCTCCCTCAATTTTAAAAACACTCAAAAAACTCCATTTCTAAACACAAATTAAAGAAATTTTCATTGGGCCATCATCATCTTTTGCTGCCGCCCCTGATGAAAACGCATCGATGAGTGTAGTTTGAAAACTTTTCACGGGTGGCGGATTTTGAACATTTTATTTTGAACATAGGATCGTGGTAAGAAAAAAATCTGATTTGATTAAACAAATTCGAACATGGAATTATGGTTCGAAAATATTTTTTCGAAGCTCTTAATCATTTTTGAAAAAAAAATTCGAACAAGAGTCCTTCATAATTAAATTTCAGTACTCGATGGCGACAAATTGCGCGCAGTGGAGCGGAGGAAAGCGATGACAACGAATTTCTCATTTGGGAGAGAGGGAGATGGCGACGACGCACAAGGGGTTTCTCATTTGGGGAGAGAGGGGACGACTCGAGGTAGCATATTTCTTGTAACAGGAAAGAAAATGAAGCAGAAACGCCTTTGACGACCATTTTATGTTGTTTTTTTTTAATTGATTACAATTGTTTCTTTTAATTAAAGGATAAGAATGGAAAAAATGCAGTGTACAAAAAAATATATTGAATTTTATTTTTATATGGTGGTGTATATTGAAAAAAATAGTGGTGAGGATAGTAACACCCTAAAAAATATGGTAATCCAATTAACAAATTGGAAGTTCAAAACAGTACCCCGGCCCGCCCAACCTGTAATATACCAAACTTTTTAGTATTAAAATAATTGCCTATGATTATCTTAAGGATAAGTCAGGAAGGAAAATGGAACTTCATAGGACCCTTTGTCAGGTGAAATATGGCGTGGAGAGGGTTAGAGATATCCTGAGACCTTCTCATAATTTTTATTCAGAAACTTAGATACCTGCTCAAATATAATCATATCAGGACCTAATGATAATCCTACTATATATATATTATTATATTTGAATCCTATCTAAATAAATCAAAACCTGTCCAAAATTTCACTCTTAGTAATAGAAATATTTGGAGTTAATAGTTGAATTTAGAAGTTTGCTATCGAGTCTTAAAATACTTTACGAGTCTTGTTTATTCGCACAAGATTTATTTTTATATTCAATATTCATATTAATTTTCATTACTAATTATAATGCTAATACAATTACATGGAGTATTCGTCAGTAATGTAAAACCATGATAATCAACATAAATCAATTCTGAAAATATTTTATTAAATCTCTTCAATTCTCCATCAACTGTACACGTATGTCTACATAATATGTCAACTCAGCAAATTTTGAAATACACTTGTCTTTGTCCAGCTGTTCTTCTCTGTTAAATCAAATACCACACAAGGTTTATCTCCTACCTTGCAGATTAACATAAAAAAAAAGAACCATTACTTCAAACTCTTCGACTGGAGATCAAACTTCATAGCAAATCTATCAATTCTAGTTGGATTCCACTGCTTAATATCTTAAACTATAAGTGATACAACAAACTCACTCTTCTTGGTTGAGAGGCAGGCTGGAAGATGAGGGCTTACTTGTTGTTATATGCTTGCTCTTTTTGTGTTGTATAGAAATCTTAGATACTCTAAATTAATTAAGTGCTTGCAAATAATTTTACTTGAATTGTGCTCCGCGCTTGTTCCGTTCACTCTAATATAGCCTGTTTTCAATTGTTTGAAGCATATTATGATTTCAGCATTATGCTATGATGTTTCTTTACAGTTATTTGGTGGGATAAGTTCCCTTTGATAGTTGTTTATTGATTCAAGTTCCTTCTAAGACACCTTAGAGCGTGGTTTAATTCCAGTTACAGAGGTTATGCTGCCCAAATGTTTGGGGCACTAACCTTATTCCTTCTGAACACTCTCGTGGGTGGTTTTATTTCAGTTACAAAGGTTATGTTGCCCAAATGTTTGGGGCACTAATCCTATTTCTATAATTATATTTATGCAACAACCCCTTCCCCCTTTCCCCTAGTAACGCACCGGTCCCTTGTCACTATTATTCCGGGACTGGGGCGTTACAACCAAATTGGAACTTATACCTGTATTGAACTAGTATTTTTCTTGTGCGATGCACAAATAATTATTATTTTTCAGATTTGTAATATTATGATTATTTTTTAATTATATATATTGTTTATGATTATTTTTTAATTCTATATGTTGTGTTTAATTTTTAAATTAATAACATGATATGCACATACATTAATTAATTAGATAAAAAGATGATCAATTTTGTGTAGTTACGACAAACAAAAAAAAATTTAGAAACTACATGAAAATCCATGTTAATTAAAAAGATCAAATCATAATATTTTGAACGGTACAATTTTATAAATAGAAATTTATAATTGACCGCGATTAAAGAACATTTGATTTATTTGAATATTTTGAATATATGATATGTATAAAAATGTTTAATTATTTTAAATGAAAAAATTGAAATAGAAAAACGATAAATTATTGCAAAATGTGTTGTTGTTATTGTTGTTGTTGTTGTTATTATTATTATTATTATTATTATTATTATTATTATTATTATTATACAAATGAAAACTCTTTTGTTAGGTGATAAATGTAGAGTACTATAAATTTGAGCATAAAAATATGAAATAAAAAATGAAATAATAACTTCAAAATTTTATTAAAAGACAACGGTTGTAATATAAGCTAACGTGAAAAGCAAAAGAAGAAGAAGAGGAAGAAGAAAATTTACAATAGCAAATGTCACTACTGTTGTCTATTAACTCAAAATTGTTGTCTATTATACAAAATATATCGTCTAAGATAAAATTTACAATATCAAATGTTACTACTGTTGTCTATTAACTCAAAACTATTGTTTGTTGTACAAAATCTGTTGTCTAAGATATAATTATTAAATCGTGTGATAGAGTACTACAAATATGTGTATAAAAAATAAAATAAAAAAATGTTATAAATCTCAAATTTCCAAGTAAGAAAATAATAATTAAGATTACAAAAATTTGTTAAAAAAAACAGTTGTAATCTAAACTATCGTGAAAAAAGCAAAAAAAAAAAAGAGTAGAAAGTTTACAAGAGTAAATGTCACTACTGTTGTCTATTAACTCAAAACTATTGTCTATTATAAAAAATATGTTGTTTAAAATATAATTGTTAAATCGTGTGATAAACAACAGTTTATACCAGAACCGTTATTTATCACACGATTTTACCTTAATATATGTATAGATAGATAAATGTCCCGGCCAAAGAACGAGACAAGGAACAAAAGAATTATAAACTCAAATAAAATCACAAAGATTTAGTACCTCATAAATTATAACCTGCTAGAATCATTCTCCTTTCCCATTATTATGATATAATTACCAAGCACTCTTACATAATTTGACATAATACAATACCTCTACGAGAAAGAAAATCTAAAAAAATCAAAATATAATTATCATACATCTGATCATTGTACTTTGATAGATTTGTATGGCGAACATGAACATCATCGACCATCAAGCACAGTGAGAGTAAGGTCGTTATTGGAGTATCCGTTTTGGTTTCCGGGTTGTGTTGACCCGGTTGCAGAGCCATTGGACTTCTCGGCAAAGAGCGGCTCCTTGGGTGGGGGGAGGTCCACAATTTGACGGGTGAGCATGGCCAGAATTGTTTGAATGGTAGGCCTATCGTTAGGAAAGTCTTGGACGCACAGCAGCCCAATCTGAATGCACCGAACCATCTCTTCCTCCAATTCCCAACTTGCTATGCTTTCGTCCACAAAACCCAAACCATTACTTTCCCTCCACAGTTTCCACGCCTAATATTTAACAAATTAAGCCAATAACTAACACAAAGATCCATATTATGAAAAGATTAATTATTTTCTAGAGCTTACAAATCCTGAGAGGCTCAAGGACCATTCATCATTGAAATAATGTGCGTTCTTTACTCCCTTTATTATTTCTAGCATTAGCACTCCAAAACTGTATACATCCGATTTTTCTGAAAATCTGCCTTCCATTGCGTACTCTGGTGCCATATATCCACTGTACGTACATAAGGGTATCATGCATGTTAATGTTAATGTTAATGTTAATTAGCACAACTTACTTGAACTAAGTCAAGATCCGATCCACTTACTAAGTCCCCACGACTCTTGCTGTATTGCCGTGATCTTGGTTGCCTCCGAATATTCTTGCCATGCCAAAATCAGAGATTTTTGGATTCCAATCTTGATCTAGTAGTACGTTACTTGGCTTCAGGTCTCGGTGAATTATCCTTAGTATGGAGTCCCTGTGAAGATACATGATGCCTCGCCCAATGCCCTCGATGATACTGAAACGTTTTGTCCAATCTAAAAACTTCTTTGTTGGATTTGTAGGACCTGCATGCGGTGAAAAATAAAAATTGTAAGGGCAATTTTATATAATGGTGAAATTAATAACAAGTTTTCTTCTATCAGTGTACAGGACTGACCAAAGAGACAAGCGTCCAAGCTTTTATTTGGCATGTATTCATATATCAGAATCTTCTCTTCTTTCTCTACACAACCTCCCAGCAGTTTCACTAGATTCCTATGTTGGAGTTTGGAAATCACAGTCACTTCATTCATGAATTCTTGCATTCCTTGTCCAGAATCTGCCGATAGTCTCTTCACAGCAATTTCTTTCCCATTCGCCATAATTCCCTACCAAAAATTAAACACCGTTGAACGTCGGTCAGATCTCCAATGATTCAAAACTGATTAATGCATATTGGCATTTTAACTATGAAATTTTGTACCTTGTAAACAGGACCGAAACCACCTCTCCCAAGAAGATTATTTTCGTGGAACATATTTGTTGCATTAGCAAGCATCTCGAAAGTGAACTTTGGCAACTCTCCAATATTAACTTCCTTTCCTTCATCTCTGAGAACGATTGCAGTTGAATCTGTTGTGAACATTTGTCCGACTTGTAAAATATTTGTAGCTTTTGCTTTGTCCCCTGCAGATTTGACATAGAACGTAACATGCATGTACAATATTATTGTAAAATATATATAGCTAGGTCAATAGGCCAATTAATCACCTTTCTTCTTCTTCACCATCAGCCACCAAGCAATGAATATCAAAATGGATATGCAAACAAAAGCCACAGCTACTGGAATTATGATATACAACTTTCTCTGTTGGTTATTCTCTGGATAAACAAATTACAGAGATGGTTGCAATTTAGTTAAGTTGTAAATTAAATAAGATGGATGGCATGCAAAACCTGTGAAGGAATTGAAATTACGCACCGAATTCAGAAGCAGAGAGACGAACGTATAGATCAACACCAACACGATCGAACTTCTGAGAATCAATCAATGTATTGCTCCAAAACATACAACCGATGTTTGTTGGATCATAAGCATAAGCTATGCAAGAGCAATTCCCCAGACATCTAGTCCGGCATTCATCTTGCAGCCTGGAAGAGAAGGGCTCAGCAAAGTCAGGAACCTTCATATACTGCAACCTTGCAAATCCATCTCCGTTGTCGTTCCCACAGTGCAACTCCTTTTTCCTCCGGCAGCCATTAGTCCAATTCCCTCTCCCCCATTCATCTCCATTCGCGGGCTCAAACCCTCTCAAACAAGAACAGATAGGCGATTCCATAGCATTACAGCTACCAAAGCTCCCACACCTCCCATAAACATCACACTCGTTTTGAGGAGCCGTCCACACCACGTCCCAGCTCTTTCTCGCGCCATCCCACATCTTCCGGATCACGCTGCCGGATGAATTCACGCTGGCTGTTATGTACACATTCTCCTGAGGCTTTGAGTATAAGAAATTTCCCGCGCTGTCATTCTTCACGTGAGTGAACCCGTCCGTGTACGCGTAGAACATTTCCTTTATCCCGAGAAAAATCAGCCCGTTCCACGGCCCGCTCCGCCAGTGCGGCCGCCCATCGTTCCACACGAAAAGCTGCGGGATGCTCAGGGCCTGCAGGCCCGCCGTGAAGCTTCCTATTTCGGGGTCGGTGGCGTTTTTCCACGCCGACAGCGCCACCTGCTTCCCTGTAATCACGTTCTGGCTCAACGTCATGCCCGGCACGACTATGTCCGTAGGTTGTGAGAAAGACTGCCACATCGTGTCTCCCGTCGCAACGTCCCGCAAGACAAGATTTCCGGTGTCGAGGATTTGGAGAGTGGAATTTTTGGCGGGAGAAGAAGTGGTGACGTTGGTTGACCAGACGGTTTGATTCCTTCCGTCCATGAGCACGAGATTGCCATCTCGGGATAGAGTTACAGTGGCGGAAGAATCTCGGAGGGGTTTCTCTCTGTTGGCGACCCATATCACTGTTTCTTCAGAGAAGGCGAAGAAGACGCCCAAGTAGCGGTTGGTGGTATTTGGAGGGCTGAAAAATCCCATTCTGTACACCTGCTTTTCGGATACAATGGTTTCCGAATCTTTCATAACCATACCGCCTGAAATGGTGTCTTTTTCTAAACTCAGACATACTAAACTTTTGAAAATAACAAAAAATATTGATTTATGAACAAAAAGTTTAGCGATTATCGGTGTCATTGTTCCGAACCAAGGCTGTACATCAGTACATGTACGATTATGGGAAGCTATGGCCTTGTAATTTTATAGTTCGATGCTAACTAATTTAATTGTGTAATCTCCAGTGTTAATTCATGGATACACAATACACTCATGATTGTTTTGAAATAGAGAAAAAAAGAAAAGAAAGTGGACTTATTCAAGCGGTCCGGAAATGGGATGGAGACTTGGACTTGGAGTACAAAATTAATTTAAAAGTCATTGCAGGAGAATTGGACTTTTAGTCTTCCGCTGAGCTGAGGAAATGAAACGTTTGTTTACATTTGTAGCAACTTTCTCCATTTGCGGGTCCACTACTCCAACTAGTCTTTGCTTGGCAAAAGGGACAGCGACACAACTCGATTTTGTGGCTTGGCTTGCCGTGATATTTCCCCAAAAAAGCGACTCTAGTGGCACCAGAGAGCATACGGCATCTTCTTCATTCAAACGGTGGGTATAATTTTCAAAGAAGCCATACAAATCTTGTTCATTCATATTTAGGTTATCTCCAATATAATATAACATTATTATCACTAAAATACAATAAATTCTCAATTTTATTAACTACAGTCTGCACTATAATTCTATACTAAAAGAGAATATTTCATAATATTATCTTTATAATTATTATTTTATAATTGCTAAGATATACTAATATGTGCAATTTCATTTAATGGATATCTATCAATCTAAAATTAAATTCAACATTTTATAATAATTATTCAAACAAATTTATTGGAATTTTTTTAGGAACAAATTTATTTGAATTGATATAAAATAAAAACTACAGTTTATTAAAATATTACAAAATAAACATAAAGTTACAAAATACTATATTGGAAAATATTTGTATTTTGTGTTATTTTATGCGTATTATTATGTTTTTATTTCATGTAGTTTTATCTATTTTAGTATTTTTATCTAGTTTTTATTATTGGTGTAATTTTATCTATTTTAGTACTTTTTATTGTTGATGTAATTTTTATCTAATTTAATTTTATATTTTAACATTTGCATTTAATTAAATTATCATATATAATAAATTTTAATATAAAAAAACTACAATTCGTGCATTTATATGTTTAAGATTACTGCATACATGTGTTCTCAAGAATGACGGGAACAGAAATAAGAACAAATAAATAAAAGCAGTAAAAGTACGCACGAGATTATTAACCCAATTCGGTTGAACAACCTACTCTGGCAGAACTACACCCAAACTTGAAAATCCGTTCACTACTCCTTCGTGAAGTCTATTCAGGATACTTACACATACATGACTCCCTCCTTATGTCACCCTTTCTTACAACATGAACTCTTTGATGACCGAAAGTTATGAGATCCTATCACAACCGTGAGACTAGACTCCATCTAACTACCAACGACTTCAACTTGTAATACCTCCTGAGATCATGAACAAAACGGATTAAAACCCCTCACATGTTTCTCTCGAAAATGCTCAATGCTAGACTACTACGTTGAACAGTTTAAGGAACACCTTCTAGCTATTACAAAAATCACAAATCTAACGACTCTCAAACATTAAACTCAGAGAATCAATAATGAATGCACACCGATTAAGTGAAAAATCGGCCTTCTTATGCTTTCACAATTCGATTTGTGATTTTTTCCATGTTGGTGTAGATGATTTTCATGTAGTTGATGATCTAAACCAGCTCTGTATCTACTCCATAAGGCAGTCAAACTATTGGATCCTTGCCTCCAAAATAAAACCTCAAAGGACCTATTCAACTGTAACACCCCGATTCCGAAAAATCAAGATACTAACAAAAGGTTTAAAATAAATTTCCTAATTTTACAAAATTACCTATTTAGAGAAAATATTTATACAATAAATATTCCCTAATTTTAAAATCAACCAATCACAACTTGAGAAGACTATTCAAACAACCAATCACATGCAAATTCAATTCACGACTAGTCAACGTTGACAGTCTACTATTTTCAAAGTCCAAAATAGCGGTGAAATAAAATAAATTTTTAGGATATTTTAATATAATCTAAAATAGTAAGCGGAAGCATAACATGATCTAATATTGACCATAGTCAATATTCAACATTCAAAAATCAAAATACATATTATTGACACAGTCCAAAATAAACCAAAAACTCTGTGTCCACGTCAGCAACCTCCATCACTCCATACCTGAAAAATATTTTAGAAACGTGAACTGAGTGCCAGAAAATACTCAGTGGGCATGCTTATCATGTTCGTCCAAGCACATGCAAATATTTTTCATCTTATATGACCAACAATTCAATATTCATTTCGAGATCAATGCGCTCAATTAATCATGCGTGGAGACAGACCCTATGCGATCACATAACTATATTTCAATAGAATTGACAATGCTTGAATTCATCATGCAGGTCAAATCACATCCACGAAGACCGAAAAATATTGTATTCATATTGAGTAAAATCTCAATTCATTTAGCATGGACGAAAACATTTAAAACATGTTCATAAATGTTTTAATAGCAAAATCCACCTTGTAGCTAATATATAGCTGAAGCATTAACTGACTATCCTGTTGATCTTCCTATGTTTGAGGTCTCAGGTTTGGACCTACAAAATGATAAATCCTATTAACACCATGTTGGGCCTTAGCTTATAACATAAAATAAGTTTGGGCCTAAGGAACGAGCTCTCGAAACTTTTGAGCCGAAACGGGTATATTTGAAGTGTTAATGGATTTAAAATAATCCAATAAATCCGTTTGTAATTTTAATCGATCATAAAATATTTTAGAAATGGACCCTTAGGAAATTAGTTTAATTTACTCCATAGTTTAGTAGTTATTTTAGAATAAATTTAATAATTTTAATTCCATAACATTTTACTTACTGTTTTAGAAAATTAAAACAAAAAAAAGAGATAATTAAACAAAAGTACAAAGAAAAACAACATACACCCTAATCAGAATGCACACACCGCTTAGTTACCCTACTTAACAATTAAGAAAGAACAATTTTCTTCCTTCTTTACTTTAAAAATTCACATCACACACACCAACATTTTTAATTTTCAAGTCAACCCACCATTTCTCTTTCTACACATATACCAAAAGTGATAATTTTATATCAAGGTCTTTCTCTCTCATCGCACCAAATTTTCACGTACAAATACAATCAAAATCAAATATTTGCTTTATCTCACAATTGTACTCGCTCTCTCTCTCTCTCTCTACTTTTGTTTTGGAACTCACACCAAACACAGTACAATCTTTCAATTAAAACAAATTCATTAATAATTTTCTCTCACCTCATGAAGATATACGCAGATGTATATATACAAATATCACTATTTTAAAATCAAACATTGCTTTCTCTCTCTACTGCACAATACCCTTTATAAAAAGTGAGTAAAAGTTTATCCTTCTTAACACCCCATTTTCGTTTACTGCACACACATCACACATGCACATCCTTAGTTATCCATTTATTTATTTTTCTAAAAAGAGAACCAATCAAATTCTCTCATCCTCTCTTTATCTCTACCCATATTAAAACACACTCAACTAACATTTACAATCAATTTCTCTCTCCACTGTACACATGCAGTAACCTTAAAAAGGAAATAAAATGATAACCTAAAATCTCCCCTTTGCTCCTCCAAACCGTCGGTCAACACCTCAAAAGAACACATAAATTAAATAACAATGGAGAAGTAGAGATTTTTCAAATATTAAAATTTCTGGAGCTTAAATTCGAGTTTTAACCTTCAAAACATCTTAAAATTTTAAAATAAGGAAAGGGATAGAGGAAGAAGAGAGGAGTATATTGGTGTGATTGCATGTTGGATCCGGCCATAGGAAAAAGTCATCGAAAAAGCACCGACTTGCAGCCATGATGGCCTTTTTCCGGCCTTTACAACCTCCCTCTCTTCACCAAATTTGTCCCAAAGTGTTTATAAGGTAAAAAAAATGCTTAAATATTGAATTTTAGAAGATTTGACCGATTTTAGAATTTTCCGGCGGCGGTAGACGGTGGTCCGGCGGAGCTCCGCCTCAAGCCACCTTGCTAGAAATCGCTCCAGAATGGAAGAAGATGAAAGAGGACACAACTCACCTTTTGAAATGAAGGAGAAAGTGAATTTTAATTGATTTAAGGTGTATATATATTTTTCTAAATTGGACTAAAAGGCCCAAAGTCAGAATTATACTAGGACTGGGCTTGTTCTACCAATCCAAAATCAGCCCACTTAGGCTAGGTTGGCCCCTTACTATTAAAATTCTATAAATTAAGATAATTTGGCCTAAACTTAATAAAGTCCAATTAATTTTTTTTAGGATATTACATTTCTATCCCTTAAAAAAATTTCATCCCGAAATTCACATACATGTAATCTGTAAGTTAGGGTACCGTTCCATGATTTTATTTTCTATTTCCCAGGTAGCTTAATCTTTTCCATGACGGCTCCACTGAACCTTCACTAACATTAGTTCTTTATTTCGCAACTTATGGATTTTGCGATCAAGGATCACCTCTGGTACTTCTTGATAAGTAAGATCTAAGTTCACTTCTATGTTTTCATCATGATCGAATTTTATGACTTGGGCCAAACACATATTTTCAAAGCATCGATACGTGAAATACATCATGTATTCTGCCTAGTTTTGGTGGTAAGGCGAGCTTATAAGCAACCTCTCATATTCAATCAAGAATTTCATATGGTCCGATAAATTGTGGTCTTAATTTTCCCCTCTTGCCAAAACGAACTATTCCCCGAGACGGAGATAGTTTAAGAAAAACCTTATCACCAATTTCAAATTGTAAATCCCTTCGGCGTTTATCCGCATATGATTTTTGTCTGTCTCGAGCTTCTTTAATCCTCCCTTTTATTTTGTTGGCAGCTTCTTCTGTGGTTTGTACATGTAATACCCCAAAACCTTGAATTGGGTTTAAGTAAATTAATTAAGTCAAATAGGATATAGCCCAAATGAATCAAAATGGAAATGACTCAAATTAATGGGTTTTAATGCCCAACATCATGTTTTAAAATATCCTCGTTTTGAAACGAGCATGAAATCAACTCATTGACCTCACCAAACCATAGTTCGGGTCGATATGGATCCGTAGACGCCAAGGACATTAAAATCGGATGTCATTTGAGCACATGAGGAAATTTTATTCTATAACAAGCCCAACTCAAAGCCCAATTTCAGTCCAAATCCGACTGACCCGGCCCACTGATCCACCTATACATAATTTTTGGTTGAACTACGCGCCATGCCGTGTGTTGCTGTGGTGTACAAGTGTTGGAATTGAGAAAAATAGAAATACACTCAGGCTTTCTACCTACTTTCTCAAAAATAAAACTACCGCCGACAGCTTTCTTTCCTCCACCTTTCACGATCTGAGAATCACAATAAAAACTCACGAAATTTACATTGAATAATTCCTATCATCAAATATGTTAGAATTATGTGAGATTTCATTGGAATGGCTTTCCAGAAAAGTTGAAACCAAAGGCAAAAGGACAGCCGGGAGCTGCTGCCGCCACAAGTTACTGCAGTCCACTTTCGAGGCCATTTTCAGACGATCCGATTGTTGTACAAACTCAAATTCTATATCCCGATAAACTACACACTACAACCTGTATGTATCTCGTCTCCGATCGATGATTCGATTTCGTTTAGCCCATCGTTTTTACGCCGAAAGTTGACTGAAAACCATCGACGAATGTTGATGTCTGCTGCAGCTGTTACTTCGATGGCTCATTTTCAACCTTTTCACTTGATGAATTTAGTCATATTATACATGCTTAGGAACTTCTCTGCATGTGCTTCATGTTTATGTATTTTAATTCACAGTTTGGAGTTAATTCATCCCTCAATTTGTGAAATAAAGATACGAATTCAAGTTTTCAAAAAATCTGGAAAATTGGGCATTTTGAGCTTGAATCTCTTCACGTTTTCAGCTGTTTTGTATTAACTAGTGTTATACTAATAATACTTGATGACTTTGGGAAAACTTCAGTTTTGGATGGATTTAAAGTGTACCTTGTTTTTGCCGAAGCCTTGAGCGTGAATATAGTATTCTTTAAACTTGAGCTAAACTATGAATTAGATTTTGTTTCCTCTTCAAATAATTTGGAAAAAGCATACAGAGATATAATGAGAGGTTTTGATTGGATTTTAATTTGAGAAATAGTTTTAAGTGTGTTTGCAGACATGTCTTGAGGTTGAGGAGAGAGAAAGTGCTTTTGAAAGAATGTGCATAAGTTTTGAATGTGAGGAGAGAGAAAAATAACAAATGGGTTTGTGTATTATGTAGTGTGTGCGTGAATTGCGTGTTGTGTGTGTGAGTTTTAATCTTTGTATCTTTATTCTTTTAGGTTGTATTAAATTAAGATTTAGAAGGGTAATAAAATAATTATGGATTTATGTTGAGCAATGTTATAATCACGATACTTAGATATTGGATAATTCCGTTGATCTCGAGAGTTTATTCAAAAAATGTCTTAATTGACCTATCAAGATTTTAATTGGGCATGTTGGGACAATTTAAATTTATACATATTCGGAGAGTTGTCCGTTTGAGCCCAAATTTCAGGAGCATATTCCTTAAGCCCATACTTACATTATGTTACAGTTTTAGGACTTAATATAATGCTAATAGGTAGTTTCTTATTTGTAGGCCCGAAATTGGAACCCAGACTTAAATAGGATTTGCAAGACACGTGTAAAGCTCCAGCTATTTTAGCTATAAGGTGGGTTTTGCTAAATCAAAAACCTATGTTTTTAAATGCTTTCGTCCATATATGATTGATGACTATTTTCGCTCATCGTGGATATGATTTGGCCTGCATGATGAATTCTAGTATGGTCAATTATATTGACATATAGTTATGTGATCACATAGAGTCTGTATCCACGCATGGTTAATTGAGCGCATCGGCTTTTGAATAAATATACTCTTAAGCGCATTGATATATAAATGAATACTAAATTGTTCGCTTTTGAATAATTATTCTTAAGCGCATTGTTATGAGAATGATATTGAATTGTTCGCTTCTGAATAACTATTCTTAAGCGCATGGGCATCTGAATGAATATTGATTATCGGCTTTTGAATAAATATTCTTAAGCGCAGGAACATGATTTTTAAATATTGGATTGTTGTTTTTTTTTTATATATGAAAAATCTTTATATGTGTTTGGACGAACACGATAAGCCCACTGAGTGTTTTCAGGCACTCATCCCACGTTTTTAAAAATATTTTCAGGTACAAGATGATGCAGACAGCTGACGTGGACATATGGGTTCTTTAAACTTTTGACTAAAATTATATTTTGAATGTTGAATGTTGATTTTGGTCAATATTTTGACGTATTATGCTTCCGCTGAATATTTAAGAATATTAAAATCTTACGTGTTCCGCCGTTATTTCGGACTCATTCAAATTTTAGATTTTCAATATTGACTAGTCATTTGTGAAATTTGTTTGTAATTGGTTGTTTGAAAAGTCTTCCAAAACGTTGATTGGTGGATTTTATGTCTAAAGAAATTACCAAAAATATATTGTCTTTTTAAAGGTAAAATGTTTATGAAATTAGGAATTTTATTTAATCTTATGCAGCGCCTCAGATTTTAGAAATTGGGGCGTTACAGTACCATTTCGGGTCCTAAAATTTTTCTTTCCCCGACTTCATCCCAGTAGAGAGGTGATCTACACTTCCGACCATAGAAGGCCTCATAAGGTGTCATTCCAATGGTAGCTTGGTAGCTGTTATTGTATGCAAATTCTACCAATGGCAAGTAATCTTCCCAACTTCCACTTTGATCCATGACTACCGCTCTGAGCATATCTTCTAGGATTTGAATTGTTCTTTCTTACTGTTCGTGAGTTTGAGGGTGAAATATTGTGCTGAAGTTTAATATGGTTCTCATTGCCTCTTGTAAGCTTTCCCAAAACTTTGATGTAAACCGAGTATCACGATCAGAAGTTATTAACACGAGAACTCCATGTAAAAGAACAATTTCTTTGACATAGATTTGAGCTAATTTGTCTAGCCCTAGTGTCATCCTTACTGGCAAGAAATGTGCTGACTTAGTTAGTCGGTCTACAACAACCCATAATGCTTGATTATTGGTAGCGTCTTTGATAATCCTACCACAAAATCCATGGTGATGTGTTCCCATTTCCATTCAGGGATTTCGAGTGAATGTAAGGGTCCAGCAGGTCGCTGATGTTCTGTCTTCACTTGTTGGCAAGTCAAGCATCGTTCCACAAAAATTGCAATGTCCTTTTTCATGCCTCTCCACCAGAAGGTTTCTTTCAAGTCCTAATACATCTCTGTGCCTCCCGGGTGTGCTGTATAGAGTGCATAATGAGCTTCTTTCAAAATTTCATTCTTCAGATCCTCATTCTGGGATACGTATAGCCTACTCCCAAACGTAAGTGCATGATTATCCATCATTGTAAACCCCTGGTTATCATTGGTATTGGTTTTCTGTCGCATTTTTCTAAGAAATTTATCTTGTTGTTGTGCTTCAATGATACGAGCTCGCAGATTTGATTTTACTACTAAAGTCGCGATTCGAGCTTTCGTACTTTCTGGAGGCATAATTACTTCCAAATTCAACTTAGCAAAATCCTTGATCAGTTGATCCTGTTGTGTGAGGACACACTCTGGGGTAGATCTGATTTTCCTACTCAATGCATCTGCTACAACATTTGCCTTTCCAGGGTGATAAAGAATGGTACAATCATAATCCTTTACTACTTCTAACCATCTTCTTTGCCTCATGTTGAGGTCCTTTTGTTCGAAGAAGTATTTCAAACTCTTGTGATCTGTGTAGATTTCACACTTTCCTCCATAAAGGTGGTGTCTCCAAATTTTCAGCGCGTGAACCACGACGGCTAGTTCTAGGTCATGAGTAGGATAATTGATTTCATGAGGTCTCAAATGTCGTGATACATAAGTAATGACCTTACATTTGAAAAAGGTGTAACTAGTTTTCTAATCAGGTTAGTTTATAATTACATTTGAAAATAATTAAGATTCTATGCGTTACTCTAATTTATTTTCCTCTCCATTTCTCACTTGAGAAGAGAGGGCCTCCACAAACTTGCTAAATGCGTGTGTTCAATTTCCTGGAAAATAGGAATAGTATATATCTCATTCTCATCTCAAGTAAATAATACTAGCTCCTACAAAAGATGGCAGGGCAACATTAGTAGTCCCTGATGCAAATAATAGTGAATGGTGTTTGAGGTAGCTAGCGAGCATCAAGCATGGTGAGAGTAACATTATTGATAGACGAACCGCTCTTTTGGCTGGGATGGGAATAAGTGCTTGTTCCCACTTCAGAATGGGTGGATTTTATAGCAAATGCGGGTTTGTTGGGTTCGGGAAGCTCTATTATTTCACTGATCAGCATTGACAGCACAGCCGAAGTAGATGGCCTCTCTTTAGGAAGTTCTTGGACACACAACAGCCCAATATGTATGCATCTCATAACCTCTTCAACCCAATTGCAGCTGCTGCTCATGTTTCTTGGGTCTATCAAAGCTGCAGCACCCTCCACCTTCCACAAATTCCAGATCTGAATCACCATCCATCCATATATGTTTCAATAATTATATTCAGATTAAATGATTATATATATGCCAAAACAGATTCACTTACGTGTCCCAAAAGATTCAAAGAGCCTTCTTCATGATTGAAGCTCGTGTTCTTTTTCCCAGTTACAATCTCTAACATTACAACTCCAAAGCTAAAAACATCTGTTTTTTCTGAAAATCTTCCTTCTATTGCATACTCGGGTGCCATATATCCACTGCGTGCAAGAAAAATCAAATTAATTTGTTGTGCACTGCACTGAGTCACCTAATTAATTCAGATACATATATATATATATATATATATATATATATATATATATATATGGTAGTGTACCGTCAACAAGCAGGCTTACTATGTTCCTACCACTCGAACAGTGCTCACATGATCTTGCTTGCTTCCAAATATTCTGGCCATGCCAAAATCTGAAATCTTCGGGTTCCAATCACTGTCCAACAATACGTTGCTAGGCTTGAGGTCTCGATGGATAATCTTCAATCTAGAATCCCTGTGAAGATACAGGAGCCCTCGGCATATACCTTCAATAATGTTGAAACGCTTTTTCCAATCTAGAATCGCTTGTGATGGATCTGGATAGAACTCGAAGAGGAAAGTGAAATATACATTTAAAATGAAACACACACACACACACACACACATATATACAGTGTTAACTAAAAACAAAACCCATCAAATCTTTTGCCGATATGACATTGAACTAACCAAATAGGAAAAAGTCCAAGCTTTTATTAGGCATGTATTCATATACAAGCAACGTCTCCTTATTCTCTACACAGCAACCAAGTAATCTAACAAGATTCCTGTGTTGGAGTTTAGAAATTAGCACAACTTCATTCATGAATTCTTGCATCCCTTGTCCTGATGCCTTAGAAAGCCTCTTAACTGCAATTTCTCTTCCATTCGCTAATTCTCCCTAGAGTAGCAGCAGTTTTAGCACATCATAATTTAACAATTTCGGAAAATCCTAAAAGAAGACTAAATTAAACGAGATGAATAAGCATGCATGAGAGGGTACCTTGTAAACTGGGCCAAAACCACCCCTCCCAAGCTTGTTAGCTTCGGAGAAACCATTTGTTGCATTTTCAAGTATCTTGAATTTAAACAATGGTAAGTCTTCAAGATTAACTTGACCCAATGCATGTTGAAGAGAGGTATCAACAAGACCCGATGTTGCCACATCTGCCACTTCAGTGCTTCTCTCTTTGCCTAATTTGATCGAGGACATGCATGAGCAACATGTCTAAGAGAAAGGTGCAAATATATATTAATTAAAGTCAATCAAGGGAAGCTATTATACAATATATTTTACCTCTATGCTTAGCAATCCATTTCCAAGAAAAATATGCGCAAGTGGATATGATAACAGAGCCAACAACCACCAGAGTTATTATAATCTTCTTAGAGTCTTTCTTTCGGTCTGCAAATAAAATAAAATAGGAGGAGGAAGAAGAAGAACAACAAAAAAACGTTCAAGGATCGAGAAATCGAAAAAACCACCGTTTAATAAGGCATTATATTAAAGAATCTAAAAAGAAAAAAGGTACCTAATTCAGAGTTTGAGACACGAATATAAAGGTATGAGCCGGAGTCGCTGGAAAATTTTTGAACGTTGATTAAGGTTTCATTCCAGAATCTACAACCAGGACCGCCGTCGGCTAAGCCATAGGCGACGCATGCACAATTCCTCAAGCAGCGACCTTCACACTGATCCTCCGGGCCGGACCACCGCTCTGAGAAGTCTGACATCATCGTCACCTGAAGCTTCAGAAACCCATCATTAGTAGTGCCGTTATCACAGTTCAAATGGACTCTCCTCTCGCACCCACTGCTCCAGTTGCCGGAACTCCACTCCTCATTATTTCGCGGGCTAAATCCTTGTAAGCAACCGCAAATTGGGGATTCTTGTGAGTTGCAGACCCCAAATGGCCCACACGTGCCATATGTATTGCAGGGATTGGTTGATGGAGTATTAGTGTTGCCTTGTGCTTTGCATAATCTCAGCTGCATATAGCAGAGAACGATGGCACAACTAATCATACGAAGAGAGTTCTGGTTTTCAGCCCCATTCATGATCCTTGTGAATTAGTATTTTTTTTTTTAACTATGAAATATGAACCAGATTTTAAGAGTGGAAATAAATGGATGGTAGCTTTTCTTTCTTTTTTTTAATTGCCTTTCGCTTTCGGTATCTTCTTCTATTATTCATAGAACAAATAGAGCTTTGAAACTGAAAACTACCATTCTTGAACATCATAGGTGAGTCGTGTGGTGCCGTGCCGCGTGCGTATTGAGTAGACGATTTGAGTTTCAGCCACGAGCGCCATCACATTAGACTTGTTAACTTTTAGTGGGAAAAAAAAAAAAGAAAAAAAAAAGGTGAACTTTCCCGTCAAACTTTAAAAAAAAAAAAAAAAAAAAAAAAAAAAAAAAAAAAAAAAAAAAAACCATAACATAAGACCTTCAGACGGGTAAGCCATGGGTTAGATTGGTCTGCCACGCCTAGGCCCCAAAAAAAAAAAAAACAATAAAAAAAGTATCACTCAGTTCGTAACTTTAAAAGTTTCACCCACTACTTTATTTATATGAGTTTTATATATAACATTAACATCACAATTATGATTTCATACATCTACACTATAGAGTTATTAATCCTAACTAGCATTACATCCCGTGCGATGCACGGTGAGATATATTTATAATAAATAATTTTTATTAATATAATAAGTAAATCACAATTAAATATTTAATATCTAGAAATAATATATATATATATATATATAATATTATACTCAAGTATGTTTGCTATTTTATTGGCTGACAACTCATATCCATGAATAAATTTCCATTCATCATGCCCAATAAAATAAACAATATAATTGGTTCGTCTGAAAGACATTACAAACATAATTGTAATCTTTTATAATTTTAGGCATGATGAAAAAATTAGGAAAAAAGACACATTCATCAAACACATTTAAGAAAATTGGTGTAATATATAGATCTTCGTCATCGCTTCAAACTATTTGAAATGAATAGGACATCATCGAGGGAGGGTTCTCACGGCTTGAGCAACGTTTCCACAATTTGATTAATACTCCATCACCATCTCTTTTATTTGTAGAGAGAACACCTCAAACTCTATCTTCAAATTTATATTATTGTACGTCTCTTTACACACGTATATGATTATATTATATAGTATTATTGTATAACGTTAGTCTATACATTATGTGAAATCAAACATAGATGATTTTTTTAGGGAAAATGATCATTTTGATACCTTATGCTTGACTTCTTATCAATTTTGGTATCATTTCTTAAAGTTGAGGGACAAAATTTAAAAATTAAAAAAAAAATGTTTTTAAAAATTAAAAATATATATTTAAAATAAAATAAAATTATATATTTTTTAAAAAATTGAAATTACGTAAATTTTTAAAAATTAAATTAAATATATTTTTTTAAAATTTCAAAATAAAATTATAATTTTTAAAAAATTATAATTATATATTTTTTAAATTATAATTATAATTTTTTAAAAAAACAAAATTATAAATTTTTAGAAATTATAATTTTTTAAATTATATATAATTTAAAAAAAATTAAAATTACAACTTTATTAAAAATAAATTATATATATATTTAAAATAAATGAAATTATATAATTTTTTGAAAACAATAATATCATATAATATTTTTATTTTTTATTTTGGTTCTTCAACTTCAAACAATTATAAAACTGACCCAAATGACCCCATAAACCTACTATTCCAGGTAATTAGGATCAAAGTGGTTCAAAAAAGTATTGTTAGAGTATCATTTTAATTGAAACAATACGTAGGATGCCAAAAGTGATAAGATATATGTCACATATATAGGGTACAAAAATGACAGTTTTTCCATTTTTTTTATTTATAATATGTAAAATATACATGTGATATCTAACTATTAATTAAATAATAACATAATAAAGTAGCATATTTATTCAAATATGTTTTCATGCACATTTGAATCTCATTATAATATAAATATGCTAACTAAAAAAATTATTCATTTTTTATACGATTTAGCTTAATTTGATTGTCCAACATTAAACTTTAAATATTAGGATCAAAGCATTGCATATAAGTGGAACTCAATTAAGATTTGAGAGTCATAAACCACTTCACGAAACAATATAAATAACTAAATTTTTTTTATCTGAAATGCATAATTTTTATATAATAACATAAAAAAATAAAAAAAATAAATTATTTAATACTAAATAAAATAATTAAGAATATTTTATACAAACATAAAATTAATTACATTAAAAATTTTCCAATGAAATGAATGAGAATGTTTTATTTGTTCAATGGGCCATTTAACATAAAAATATATTTATTTTTACATCGAAATGTGTGGAAAATATTAAAATAAATTTCAATGTACCTAATAAAATTTTAAAAATATTAAAAAAATTAATACAATAATGAAAGTATATCCAAATATGAAAAATTCAACCCAAAAAATATCTTCTATTTTTTAGAGTTTATCATTCTTTGATTATTGTTCCTCTCCCCTTTTCACCACCCACCAATGCCTTCTTCTTCAAGATGTTTTTTAGTCATTTGCAACTAATACTACTATATTAATTTCGTCTTCACCTTCTGGTCTATCTTAAATCTTGTGAAGAACATAATTTAAGCATAAATTTTGTAATTTTTAACACCATTTGTGTTATAGTACCTATTATGTATTGCACAAAGTTTTCGTAAAATTGGGTGGACTATTATAAAATAGATCGACATACTCCATAAAGGTCGAACCAAGTAGATTTTTATGATATATCCGCGGCAATCGATATCTCCTTTGGTTGTAGTTGATCGTATTGTCTGCAATAAAATGGTAGAAAAATCAAATAAGTATTATTCAAGAATTGTCCAAACATGAGCGGCACTATGTACAACTTAAGACGAAATAATAAAAATGCAAATTAAAATAAATAAAAATAGTTTCAAAGAAAGAAATATTTGCAAAATGAACAAAGGTCAATTTATAAGATATGCATTGTGCACATATTTAATTCACAAATTAAAAGTTGATCAGATATAATTGATGCTATAAGTGGGTGAAATTGATAAGTAGGTAATAAAAATAGATAAATTATAAAACTCAAATTTGGGTAGAGAAATCTTTGCACACTCGTACACGCTCCAGTTATTTAATTTACAAATAAAAAAACTCAAATCATATATAATTATATGAGTAAATTTAATTTTCTTAATTAACAGATAATATAAATTGATTAGCTGATTATATAGGCAATTAACTATATAGGCTAATTATAAACGTAATTAAATTTATAGTTTGATTATATAATTTGTAGATATTATTAAAATTTTACTCCTATTTACTAATCAATGTATTAATATATATATATATATATGTATGTATGTATGTATGTATTTTATAAGTAAGCATATATTTTCTCTTTATACATATCAAGAGAGAGGGTGCATTATGTTTGAAATTAAGATATACAATATAATCTTAATTTGCAATTTAATCGAAATTTGAGAGAAATTTGTATTTAAGAAAATATAATAATAATCTATAAATATAACTGCACCATAGCACTTTTTGCAAAAAGAAAATAAAATATTGCAAAAAAAAAAATAACTGTTTTCCTAGAATAATAAACCAAAACACGCATACACATGATTCACAATAATCTTGTTACTTTTTATTTTTTGTAAAATAATATTGTTTACTTAATTAATCATAATTAATGTAAACTTAATACATATAAATGTATATAGATATCAACTAATATACTAAACACTACAATTTTAACAACTCAAAATGTAATAACCTTGAGGGCATATTTGTCTAGCCATGGAGTGTGATTAATTAGTTCATTTCTTGAACAACATAAAAAAAATGGAATATTATATATTATTTTTAGAAATTAATTGTATTCAAATTAAATCAAAACTTCTACTACAGCTACTATTTTTGTTTTGCTCTATTCCATTTTTTGTTTTCTTTTTTAGGAGACATTTACCAATAAAATGGAAACATATGTGATAAAAACATTAAACTCAATTTTATTGTTCAATTTATAATGAGTAGTACAATCAAATTAAAACCTCTACCACAATCAGCTAAAAATATATAGAATTAAGAACCAGAGTATAGAATATTTTGAAGAGTGTTTGTTTCTTCATCGATATACATCACTGCTTTGTGCAACAATCAAACCATTTGATTTTTCCTTGAGGAGGTCCTTGATGAGGATTGAGGCAAGATAAATCAATTAAGATTTTTCTTCGATCTATATCCTGCAATCAAAATTAAAGCATATCCATTACTCTTATCGTATTTTTTTTTTACATATATCTTATAATATATAAGAGCAATAAAAAGTAACAAAAAAATTAATTCTCAAATTAAAAAAAAAACAACGTACCAATAAGATAAAAGAAATTGTAACTTAGGTATTGCAAAAAATGAATTAGAAACCTTTGAATGCTAAGTAATGGTATAAGATACAGTCTGTTGCAGGATGTAATTATTTATAGATGATCATGAGTGTTAATTTTGAATATTTCTGGATTGTCCTATTTTAATTTATTGATTGATTGATTAAATATAGGATGTAATCAATTTCTTAACACATTATACATAAAATATAATAAAGGCTTCCACAATTATTTTAATTGAGTGATTGAATACTTTTGCTATGTGGAATATTAGTTGATTGGTTAATGATTAAAATATTAGTTGATTAGTTAATAATTGATTAATCGCCATTTTTTTTAGATTCATTATTATATCAAATGCTTATAGTATGAAATTATTAATATTATATACACACATAATGCAAACTATCTATTATAGAATCAAAACATTGAAATATAAGTAGACGAATATTTATGATATGTATATACAATATTACTGTAATGTATAATATATAAGCAAACCATTTATAAGTTTATAACCTATATATTTACCTACCTTAAATAATTGATTGAGAATAGATTACTACATTTTAATTAAATCCTAGTATCATTGCAATTAAATATGGTAAATTATAAACTAATTAAGATTTGAGGGATATGCAGATAATACGTAGGATTTGCTAGGTTTGGATTTAAATAATTGAATTGACCAATTAAATTAATTGAATATATTAATTAATTAATTTATAATGTAATATAAAATTAATTAATTTCATGAAGGAGTTTTGGCGGGAAAAATAAATTACATTATTACCCTAGACTATCCTACTTTTAGATATAGTAGGATTAAGGTTTATATTTATTTCAGAAAAATAATTGTCAAGCACAGTGCACGAATCGTTGGATAAAAAATATTAAATTAATTCACTTTAATTTTAAGTTTTCTAATTTATTTTTAGAGTGAGTATTTATTTTGAAAAAATTAATTGTCAAGTGTAGTGCACGAACTTACGTGTTAGATTCCGGTGAGTCACTGCGCAAGTCGCCGGATTAAAAAAAATAAATTCATTCATTTTAATTTTAGATGAGTGGTGTGATTCAATTTTGGGTTCAATAATTTCATTTTAGGTTATATATATTTGTTGGGAAAAAAGTATTTGAGAAAATAAAAAAAATAAAATTTCGGAATTTTTTATTTTTATTTTTCTGGCTTTAGGCCGATCTGACGGTTGCATAGAGACCAATCCAAAACAAAACTTCAAAAAATCTTTGGAACTTTGTTAATTTGACTGTATACTACAAATAGAATAGTTTTACCCTTCCATATGTAAATATTTATTAATTATGTTCGTTATTCGAGTGTTTTCATATGTATTAAAGGTAATAAGTATTTGGTGAATATTGTAGTTAATGCAACATTGACGCTCCGAGCGGGAGCTTCCAGCTTTCAATTATTTCTTATAATTTAAACATTATTAATTAATTATCAACAATCTAAAAATCTTGAAAGTACTCGTTGAGAACTTTAACAGATAGACGAAGACTTCGATTTTTAAACAGTTATCAATAAGGTCGTCCTCCTTTTCATTTATTTTCCTTTTATTTTTGTTAGGCTTAAAGGCCAAAAAAAAAAAGGGAAAGTCTTGCAATGTTTTGTTGTTTTCAATATTTTTTAAAATTTATCTATTTAATCAGGATTTTATCAAATAAAATACAATTTCAGATAATTGTTAAATCAATCAAAATTAGAGTTGTTTGGACTATCACGGGACAGAATTAAAGTGTAGTCAATAGTTGGACCATTTCTCGATAAAACAAAATTACATCATATCATAGTGTTTACTGTCTCCAGCAATTATCTTTAGGATACAAGGAATTTTTAACTATAGTTTGTAACATGACACTGTCAGCAAGGAAAGTCAAGATCTACATCCGAAAATAAAGGAAGACAAATCATAAGAGATTATGATCATATTTAAAATAGATTTATTTCCGTATTTTGTGATATCTCTATCTATATGTTCAACATCTTAATGTAATTTGCATACACAGGAAAATCAATACAGAAAAGACGATTAGCTTCATTCTCAATTATCTCTAGCAATTCAATCTTCCATCATGATCAAATATATTTTTATTATGGTATCAGAGCAGTGTTGATCCTATAGGATCTTCATTGTCTCTGTTTCATCATTTACCATGGCCGGAGACGAAGACAACTCACCGAGCGCCCAGCCATCTCTGCCGGGGGCAGAGTTGCTGGCACAACAGCTAGCCAACCTTCTCCGACAAATTAACCCTCCACTCACCGAATCCAGATACACAGAATCAAACCAAACCCAAGCAGTTACAGTGAGCATCAAGCTCAACGAGTTTAATTATTCCTTATGGTCTAGGATGATGCACCTAGCCATAGGAGGGATGGGGTGCCTCAATCACATCACCGGCCAACCCCCTCCCCAGAACCCACAGATTCAGCATACCCGAAGTGGTACCAGAACGATCTCACCGTTATTTCGTGGATCATACAAAATATGGAGCCCAATCTGGCCAGCAACTATGTTCAATTCAAATATGCAGAAACACTATGAAAGGGGTTAGCCACGACCTACAGCGTAAATAGAGACTCTGCCCAAATATTCGAATTGACTGTCCAAGCAAATAGCATTAAACAAGGGCAAGGAACAATCGAACACTTTTATAGCACATTACAGCGCATTTGGGCAGCGATCGATGAACATCACCCAAATCCCATGGATTGTGAAAAAGATATCGACACTTATCGCCGGATTCAATCTGAAACAAGGTTGTTCCAACTACTCGCTGGAGTTAGCGAGAAGTTTGAACCGGAGCGCCGAGATATTCTAAAGTTAGACCCATTACCGAATGTGGAAGCGGCGTATGCCTTACTTCGGAGAGGGGCGGCCCGAAGGGGAATTTTGGGCTCTGACATGGACAATACCGCCGACCAAGAAATTGGTAGTGGCTTAGTCACACACGGCTCCCATCACGACGGTGACACGGCAGGTCTTGCGGCGAAGGGTTTCCGACCGGCGAATCGGTCAGGCCCATTCAAAGGAAATAGCTCATCATCCCGAGACAAAGTTGACAAGAACAAATTGAAGTGTTCCCACTGTGGTATGACGCGCCGAGATATTCTAAAGTTAGACCCATTACCGAATGTGGAAGCGGCGTATGCCTTACTTCGGAGAGGGGCGGCCCGAAGGGGAATTTGGGGCTCTGACGTGGACAATACCGCCGACCAAGAAATTGGCAGTGGCTTAGTCACACACGGCTCCCATCATGACGGCGACACGGCAGGTCTTGCGGCGAAGGGTTTCCGACCGGCGAATCGGTCAGGCCCATTCAAAGGAAATAGCTCATCATCCCGAGACAAAGTTGACAAGAACAAATTGAAGTGTTCCCACTGTGGTATGACGAAACATACCAAAGAGACGTGTTTCAGGCTCGTCGGATACCCGGAATGGTGGGAAGACAACCATAAAACACCCAAGGAGAAGGAGAATCGTGGCCGAGCCGCCGCTGCCATCGGTGACTCTGAAGCTACCTGCCATCGAACGGATGGCAACGGTGGAGCTACCTGCCATCGAACGGATGGCAATGGTGGAGACCGCGATGATGGCAGAGGAGACGGTAGTGAAGGTGGAGGACAGATGGCCATGGCGGCTAGGGTTTCAAGTGGAGCAAGGGAATTAAACGAGCCAAGTTTAGATTATGAAGGTATCGGGTCGGGTCTCTCTAAAACCGACCCACCCAGCTCTTCATTTTTTAATATTGCAGAATCTGATTTTCTTAATAAAGTGGCTTGTGTTAATGCTGTTCATGACCGAGAAAAAAAGAATACAGCTTGGATTTTTGATTGTGGTGCTACAAACACAATGACCTTCGATGCTTCGGATTTGTGTACTCATTCCCGGCCTACCAAAACCCATGTCCTTACGGCGAGTGGGGAAATTACTCCAGTGAATGGAGCCGGCACTATCTCTATTTCTCCTACTTTGACGTTATCCAATTGCTTATATGTCCCAGATTTATCTCATAAACTGTTGTCTATTAGCCACGTCACCAAAGAGCTCAATTGCACTGTTCTGATGCATCCATATTTCTGCATCTTACAGGATATCCGGACGGGGGAGATAATTGGACGTAGCACTGAACGTCGAGGATTGTACTTTGTGGACGAGATTGCTCACAAAGGTACGACGATGCTAGCCACCGGACCTGCACCACAAGCTGCTTGGCTTTGGCACCGACGACTTGGACACCCGTCTGCTGGTTACCTTAAACTTTTATTTCCTCAGTTATCTTTTTCTTCCGATATGTGTTGTCAGACTTGTGTTTTGGCCAAAAGCCACAGACAATCTTTTAAACCCAACAATACTCGTGTGAATTCTATGTTTTCTTTGGTTCATTCTGATATTTGGGGTCCTGCACCTGTGGTTGGTGGACAGGGTTTTCGATATTTTTTGCTATTTGTTGATGATCACACTCGTATGACTTAGGTTTATTTTTTACGTCATAAATCTGATGTTTTCTCTAAATTTGTTCAATTCTACAACATGATTCACCACCAATTTCATACTAAAATTAAAGTTTTGAGATCCGATAATGGTGGAGAATTTGTGAATATTTCTATGACCAAATTCTTCACCGATAACGGATTAATTCATCAAACCACATGTCCGTATACACCTGAACAAAATGGGGTGGCAGAGCGGAAAAATCATATTCTTCTTGAGGTCACTCGAGCCTTACTCATTGAGTCTCGTGTGCCCCCTCATTTTTGGCCTGAAACCATCTCTACTGTTGTGTATCTCTTGAATCGGTTACCAACCAAAAGCCTTGATCTCCATACTCCTCTTCAGTGTCTATCCAAACTCGCTCAAATCCCTGTTCCTCTTACCCTAAAGCCCCGCATCTTTGGTTGTTCTGTATTCGTACATATACCCAAAAACGCGCGCACCAAATTGGACCCATGTGCTGTTAAATGTGTTTTTGTGGGATATGGCATTCACCAGAAAGGCTATCGATGTTATGATCCCAAATCTCGTCGTTTATACACCACCATGAATTGTAATTTCCTTGAGACAGAATACTTTTACCATCACCACCTTAGTGGTCAGGGGGAGCATTCTAAACTTGACCCACTAAGTTGGCTTGAGCCGGTGTCGGTATCAAATCCAAGCAGCCCAAAAGGAGCAGTTCCAACAGGGACAGTTAATCGTACCATCGAGCCGATCTTGGAAGCTCCGTTACAATCACCGATACACAGTGCACTGGACAATGGTACTTCCCTTGATTCGATATCTGAGGTAAGAGAGAATACTGAACCTCCTGTCTCAATTGATTTTGTTACTAACTATGAAGCTCCAGAAAGTACAGAACCACACCATGACGATACAATACCAGAGGTTCCAGAACAAATCAATACCGAAATAGAGGCAGCTGAACAGGTTACTGGCAGATATGTGTTACCTCCACGAAGTAACAGTGGTATTCCTCCGAAAAGGTATTCTCCAGAAAGAATCACCAAAAAATCCAAGTACGCAATTGGGAATATTGCTCAAGGAAATCTTGCAGATCACGCGGTTGCCTTCCAAGCTGCTTTATATGATGATGAGAATCTTCCCAGAATAGCTCAAGAGGCCTTCTTATCTAAGCACTGGACAGATGCAATGAAAAAAGAAATGGATGCCTTGGCACGAAACAGTACGTGGGAAATTTGCAGATTACCCCAAGGGAAGAGACCGGTTGGATGTAGATGGGTCTTTACCATCAAGAAGAAACCCGATGGATCTATTGAGCGGTATAAAGCTCGGTTAGTTGCAAAATGATATACTCAGACTTATGGAGTGGACTACTCGGAAGCTTTTTCACCAGTAGCTAAGATGAATACTGTACGAGTTTTATTATCGATTACAGCAGATCAGGACTGGACACTTCATCAGTTTGATGTTACCAACGCCTTCCTTCAAGGAGAGTTAAAAAAGGAAGTATATATGGAGGCACCACCTGGGTTTGATTTCGAGTTTAGAGACGGGGAAGTTTGCAAATTAAAGAAAACCCTATATAGGCTTAAACAATCTCCAAGAGCCTGGTTTGGGAGATTCACCAATGCTATGAAGAGTTATGGTTTCCAGCAGAGCAATTCTGATCACACGCTCTTCTTAAAGAAACGAGGAGGATTAGTTACATGCTTGATTATCTATGTTGATGACATGATTATCACGGGCAGTGACACGGAAGAAATTGAAAGGTTGAAAAGAAGTCTGTTTCAAGAGTTTGAAATGAAAGATTTAGGTCCCCTCAAGTACTTCATCGGCATTGAAGTGTTGAGGTCTACTAAAGGGATCTTCATATGCCAAAAGAAATACACTCTAGATCTTCTTGCTGAGGCCGGGATGTTAGACTGCAAACCTATTGATACCCCTATTGCGGTAAACCACAGATTGCAGATTATTGAAGGTAGTAAACCCACCGATCAAGGGCAATATCAACGTTTGGTAGGAAAACTTATTTATCTTTCTCACACCAGACCTGATATTGCTTATGCAGTTGGAGTAGTTAGCCAGTTCATGCACAGACCCCAAGTTGATCATATGGAAGCTGCACTTAGAATCGTGCGATACCTTAGAGGCACTTTTGGGTATAGGTTATTATTTGGCAAACATGGGCATTCAAAAATACATGGATATACAGATGCCGACTGGGCAGGTAATCCCATGGATAGGAGGTCTACTGCTGGGTACTTTACCTTTGTGGGAGGTAACCTTGTTACGTGGTGAAGTAAGAAACAGAAGGTGGTAGCTCTCTCTAGTGCTGAAGCCGAATTCAGAGGCATTAAGAGTGGATTGACCGAAGTTCTGTGGCTCCGAAAGTTACTTGCAGAGATTGGTTTTGATTCAGGTCAGCCGTGTCAGTTATTCTGTGATAATAAAGCAGCTATCAGCATATCCGAAAATCCAGTGCAACATGATCGAACAAAGCATGTGGAGGTTGATCGACATTTCATTAAGGAAAAAATAGAAGTTGGGATCATTGAGTTGCCATTTGTTCGATCCAAGGATCAACTTGCAGATATTCTGACTAAAGCCGTAAACTCAAAGGATTTCTCGAATAACTTGGCCAAGTTCAATATTGGAGATCCCACTACTCAACTTGAGGGGGAGTGTCAGCAAGGAAAGTCAAGTCAGCAAGGAAAGTCAAGATCTACATCCGGAAATAAAGGAAGACAAATCATAAGAGATTAGGACCATATTTAGAATAGATTTATTTCCGTATTTTGTGATATCTCTATCTATATGTTCAACATCTTAATGTAATTTGCATACACAGGAAAATCAATACAGAAAAGACGATTAGCTTCATTCTCAATTATCTCTAGCAATTCAATCTTCCATCATGATCAAATATATTTTTATCAGATACGATTAAAGTTTCACTGAATAAAATGATAGTGAGAATATATCTTTCAAATCATTGTAATTTTTTTTCTAACCATGAATTGTAATTTTTTTTAATCAAATCATTTTTATTTCACCATAATACCCTCACTCAAATGTGGAAACGATCAAAGTTTTTTAAAAAATTGGAAAACTACTGCTGTTGCGCCTTTTTTAGCCGAAAAATAAAACACTAAAAAGCATTTACACGCCAAACATATACACACGTGAAAATTGAAAATATAAAATTCGGAAAAAAAAATTGTTCCAAACATCCACACTCCTAAACACATATACATGACGCAACAGCTCAACTACACACCTACATCTACACGTTCGAAGAAAAAAAATCTGTTGGTGAAATACATTACACAGCCGTTCGCCTCCGGCGCCGCCGCCTGCCCCTCTACCTGCGCCTCCACCATTGAATCGAAAAAATGGAGGAGATTGTACAGGTTTTTCCGTTGAATTCATCATTTTTTTGTTAATTAGTATAATTTCTTTCAATGAATTAGTTAATTGATAGATGAGTATTTGTATATTGATTGTGAATTGAAGGGAATGTTAGTTGTGGATTGAATTAGATGGGTATTTCTTTCAATTTTCATTCGATTGTTGCTGAAAGAAAAAATTGGGGAAAAGGTGTTTGGAACGTGTACTGGCCTCAAACGGGTACTACACGTTCAAATCTTTTTTTTTGTATTATATCACGTCTATTAGTTAAAATACTGAATTTATTTTATATTGTTATGTATTTAGATTTATTTGGTATCTCGTTTATTTATTTTTGGATTTGTACCATAATTGAGATGATTTTATCTCAACATCTCATACGCTAATTCTAAATTGAAAACCGCACAAATATGAAAGAAATCCTTATTCAAAATTTGTTGAAAATTTAAATATGAAAGTTAATTCAAAAATCACAATAAAATCCTAACACCTTGAAATTCTAATTCTAAATTTAAAAACTAATTAAATCGTATTGAAGACTTATTAAATTCGAAAAGTTATCAAATTCATAATGAAAAAAAAAATAGTAACTTTCAAAAATTCATTTTTTCATTTTTAATATAAGATCATAAACAATTTTTTACAAATATCACAATATGAATTATTATGTTAGAAATTAAAAAATAGTTAAACAAATTTGTATAGCCATTTGTTAGTGTCATCGTCATGCACTAAGTATTTGTGTTGTTGAATTGGCCAGCTATGTTCGACAATATATGTCTGGGTATGTCCCACGAAGTTTTATTTTCCGATGTGCAAGAAAAGAAGAACAGTTGGTGAACTGTTCCAGAGTTTGTTCCAGACAGAACCAGGGACACTCTATTTATGGCAGTTTCCTTATTGGAAAGATCTTGCGCCGAATCAGTTTGGAAGGTCAAGATAAATTCGTTTTATTACCTTGCGGTGTAGATTCTGTGCTGAATTAACCCTACCACACATGGAGAGTATCTACACACGTTTGGAAGGCCACAAACCACAATCCACTTACCTTGTTGGCGGCGGATGAAGATCGACGCCAATGTCTATAAGAAGACCAAATTGAGGAGCAATCGGTACCACTTATATTTTGTTTAGATTCTAGTGTTAGAATCAGTTTGTGGTCGTTTGTAACTAGTAGTTGTTCATTAATACGTTCAATGTGATAAACTAGTTTTGAGTGTTTTCAAGTGAAACATGTGAGGGGATTTTTATTTCAGTTTTGTACGCAATCTCGGGAGAGATTGTAAGTTGAAGTCATAGGTAGCTAGAGGGAGTCTAGTGTCATGGTTGTGAGGGAATCTTACAACTTTCGGCTAGCGAAAGAGTTCGAGGAGAAGAACGGGCGACATAAGGCGGGAGGCTTGTATATGTAAGATCCTTAATACCCTCTTCGAATGAGTAACAGTCGGAACTTCAAGTTTGGGAGCAATTCCCCCATAGTAGGTTGTTTGAACCGAACTGGGTTACCATCTCATGCGTTTTTACTACTTTATTCTTTTATGTTCTTGCATCTATCTCACACATATCATAGAACAATTTTTAAGCAGTTAACTAAAACTAGTATAAGCACGGATTACTGTTTTTCACCATTAATATAAATTTATTTAATTTGTTTTGTTTAAATATGAATTTATTGATAAATGTTTAGTTATTAATTTATAGACTAACTAATTAACAATGTATTAGTTTTGTTTATTTATTAATTATTAATTTTTTATTTGCAATTATTATCGTCATTGGACGTGGAAGAGAGAGGCTCTGCAGAACGTATCATGTTCGATTAATTTATGCCTAAAGAATCACGGCTCTAGTATTATAGATTTACTGCAGACTGTAGTAGATGTTGATGTTGATCTAGTTCAAGAGATTAGGAATGAATCTTTTGGATTAATAATGAACTTTGTTGGAGGAACTAGTTGCAATACAGCGTTACACCCACTCATGGCACGGGAGATTGAATTAGATGGTGCTTTAGATCATGAAATTTGGTTCCGTGTTGGAGGAACCAACATTAGATTTCCCCTAGTTGAGTATGCACTGGTGATGGGATTGATGTTTAGTGGATCTAATTTTGATCCACATGTAGATCACCGTATTCTTCGGCACAACTTTTATAGTCGGGTGTTGAATTGCATACCTATAAGTATGGCTCACAGGGATCATCCAACAAGTGACAGGCAGACTCTCTACAGTGGGACCTTCTACATTAGGATCAACGGTTTGAGATGACATGTTATGAGGACCACTATGCTCTAGAATGGACACAAACTCATCAAGATGCCCTGACTCACGAATCCATTCATAGAACTCAGCAATTTGATTGCGCCGTAGTTCACTCTCATAGTTGTCATCATCATCTTCATCTTCTTCAGTGGACGACTCATCCAATTCGTGATCCGAATCATCTGTATCTAAAGATGAAGACACTTCACTTGTTGTTAGGATTTCTTGAATACCTTTTGTGTAACATGCACGGTATGATCATCTTGCACTTGAACTAAGCAAATTAAATCAACATCTATTTTTATAATAACCTTCAATTTTCTTCTATCACCCGCCCTCGTCAAATAATTCAATGTATACGAAACAATGGTCAAAGATGTCTCCATAAACTCATGAATCTCCTGTATCAAACCATCACGAGATAACCGATTGAATGGAAGGTGCACAAGTTGATCTTCACCATCTAAGTAATGTAATCTTTCTTATCTACCAGTGTGTTGTACAACTACACGTTGCCAAGCCATCTGCAGACCAAGAAACATTTTAATAAAAAAAATAAAAATTTTGAACATGTTACACGTTCATAGGATATGTTACACGTTGGTTCCAAACGTGTAACACGTCCTATGAACGAGTAACACATTCAAATTTGTAAGTGTAAAAAAAATTACCCGTGTTACACGTTTGGATTTGTAAGTGTAAAAAAAATTACCCGTGTTGTTCGAAATATGTAACACGTCCTATGAATGTCTAACATGTTCGGAATTTTTTTTCTTTTTTTTTGGAATAAGACGTACAAGATAGATGTTAATGTACATGCTAATCTATTTTTGAGATCTTACGAGTATAATGTATTCTATTAATCTAATTATTTAAATGATACAAATTTCCAAATATGAAATAATGTTTTGTATTTTCATATTTTTAATGGATTCCTTACAAAAAATAACATTTTCATAAATTATAAAATTTAAACAAATTAAACCAGAAAATGGAATAAATTGGGAACATACCTTGTAATGTTTTTGGCTTTCGGATTATCTCCTCCCAAACTTTTCTACCAAAAAAGCTTCCAAACCTTTCGACCAAAGACTAGAATAAATTTTTGGCAAATTTTCACACAGTCAACATCTATTAAACTAACTGTTGTGTGTTTGGTGTGTGACAATTGAGCAATCCCCAGTCATGTGTCTTGAACAACCACTGTCAAATACCAATTGCTCTTGTCTTCTACTCTCAGAGATGTGTGAGCAATCAGACTGATCTGTTTGACAACCCATTGCTTCTTCTGAGCAGACTTCTTTTTTTCTTATATAGCTGGCCTTCTGTTGCTGGAATGCTGAAGCATGAATCTTCTTCTCATCCTTTTGGGATCATTGAGATATTTCTCACAATGTGGTCGGATGTGGTCTTTCTCCTCACAATAATGGCAGATGATTTCTTTTCTTTAGCCATTATGAACAATTATCTTCTTGTTAATAATGTTCTTCTGGATGTGCTGAACATTCTTATGTACATGTACTGGTTGACTTGTACTGGAGTAGTAAGAATCTTGTCAAGATTCTTTGTCCCATTATTCAGCATAGTGACATTACTCTTGATGGATTTGAGCTCCGAATATAACTCAGTAATCTTTTTCTCTAGCTGCTGAATTGTATCATTCTGATCTGAATCAGCTTTAAATAGTTTCTCCTTCTATTCCAATAGATTCTTATTTTGTGACTGAAGGGTGTAACGACCCAAAATCATTTTAAATTGATCGTTACCATTATTTTTAAATATTGATTCAAGCGAGTTATTGATATTTTTACGTTCCTATAAGTCGCGCCTTAATTATTTAATATTTACGTGGAATATGTGAATTAAATTATTTACATATTTATTTAAGGTTATAAAAATTAATTGTTAAAGTAAATTTTTTATCTATTTATTTATTTTGGTCCCTATTATTTAGTAAGGTCGGAAGGTGTTAAATATTTTAGAAAAAAAAAACATTAACCATTTTGAAAAAAAAAAACATATTTAAAAATCAAAATTTCATCTCTTTTCATGTGGATAAATCAAGGGAAATTTAATGCTAATAATTCTTCCAATTTTTTTGACTAATTAAATTGCATGAAATCAATTTTTATCAAATCAATTAATCAATTACAATAATTTATGCCATTTGACTCAAATCAATCCCCACAAATGTGTTGCTTCCATTTTCATATACCAAAGTTCTAATATAAATAGGAGCATTTTCATTCTCCAAACCACACCAAAAACAATCAAAGCAAATCCTTTATGTTTCTCTAGTTTTCGAAAGTCATGAACTCATTTGATGATTTTTCTTTCACTAGCTTTTTAATGACCACACACACACACACACACACATATATATATATATTTTAGGTGCGCGTGGATTAAATTAATTCGATACATTCTTTCAAGTTCAAGTAAAGGTGGGGAATCCAACGTGGATTGTTATGCAATAATTCATTTATCCTTATTATGCATTTTATGCAGTTTATATGTGGAAATTATATGTTCGGCCTACGGGCTGCAGGAAAAGTTACTCAACCTACGGGTTGCATGTTCAGCCGACGGGCTGCAGGAAAAGTTACTCAACCTACGGGTTGCATGTTCGGCCTAAGGGCTGCAGGAAAATGATACTCTATACTATGTATTTATTGTTCATATTGTGTATAATCCGGATAAATGCAGTAACCCCACTGAGTTAATAGCACTCACCCCAAAGCTATTATATTTTCAGGTTTATGAAGCTCGGGCGATGACGTGGAGACGGAGTGATGGTCAAGATTAATTAAATATTATTTTAATTTAAATATTGCTTCCGCTGTATTAAACTCTTTTAGTGAATAAATGAGATATTTTTATTTATTAAATTTTGGGACGTCACAAAGAGTCTTGTTGATATCCACAACTTGCAGCCACTTTGCATACATCTCCTTGTATGTTTTCACAAATTCTTCTTGGCTGAAATCTTTATTGTCTGATTCATCTTCTTTTACATATTCAAAAAGATCCTAGAATTTAGTGAATTTTGTTGTGAATGCAATAGTTTCTTTATCTGAATCACTACTACTTTCTTCTGAATCATTGTCACTGAGAGATGCATTGTAATTTTTCTTATTCATCTTCAGTGTGTTACCATATTCAGCTTGAATTTTCCTAACTCCATCATTTTCTCTGCATTGTATTCCTCTTCTTGGATTGTACTACTGAAACTCCTTCTGATCATTGCTTGAGTTTCTTTCTTGCAGAGTGTTACCAGTTGGTTGTTTTCTGTTGTTGGACCTTCTTGAAGACTGCTTGTTAACTCTTTTCAACATTCGACTGAAGTTCTTGGTAATTAAGACCATAGTGTTCATCGTATCTGAATCAAGTACAGTTTTTTTTTTATTTCTGTACATGTTCAGGTACATCTTCTGAAACTTTAATTTTAAGAGCAATACTTCTCTTTCTTTAAGTTGTTTTCTTCATCTTCCAGATTCATCTCGAACGTTCTTAAGGACCCCATCAGCTCATCAAGCCTCATACTCTTGATATCCTTGGCTTCTTCAATTGCAGCAACTTTGTATGCAAACTTCTTTGGAAGAGATCTGAGAACTTTTCTTACAAGTTTCTCATTGTTGATAGGCTCACTAGGAGCAAAACTCTAATTAGATATGCTTCTCAGTCTGGCATTGAACTCACCTATGGACTCAGTTTCTTCCATTCTAAGCGTTTCAAACTTAGAAGTAAGATTTTGAAGCTTGGATAACCTTACTAAACTAGTACCTTCAAAGGTGGTTTCCAGAATGTCCCATGCAGCTTTAACAGTCTCACAAGTTGATATTAGACTGAATGTTTCAAGATCAACTGCAGAAAATATAGCATTGAAAGTTTTAGAATTGACATTGTACCAGCTCTTTTGCAGTACAGTCCATTCACCTTCTTCAATTTCCAACTGCTTTCCTTCCTTGGCAATAGTTGACTTTTTTCATCCTTCTATAACGCTTTTCTATGTAAGCTCATCTATTAATCTCAGAAACGCCCTCATCATTGCTTTCCAGTAAGGATAATTGTTGTCTTCAAGTAATGGTGGTCTGACTGTAGATCCTCCTTCCTTGATTGAACTTATAACTTGATCTCAACCAAAATCTTCACGCAGTTATGCACTTTTCCTGACTCTTTTCACTTTTAACCAAAGGCAACCCGCTCTGATACCAATTGAAGTTACATAAACCGTGCAGATATAAATATGTTCATGATCATGTGCATGTAAATTGTGATGAACATGTAAGGTCAGAAAGATAAATTAAAAGTAAGTAAATGGCACGAGGTTGATAATCATGTTCGATCAATTGATCTACGTTAGGGGGACTTCACAAGTCCGCGAGAAACAATCCACTACTCTGTTGCAAGGTTACAAATGCTATTACACGATGATCTCTCATCAGTCGACCCCTTTCCTATGCACTACAACATCTTTCGATGCACTGAATTATGAGATCCCCTCACAACCTAGACTTTCTCTAGTTCCCACAGGAAATCTCCACCGAGACACCTCTAAAAGTGTGTATGAAAGAATTTCAAACACAGACTAGATACACAATGATCATAAGAATCAAACCTAGTCTACCCGAATACTATATGCTTCAAACTTGAAGTCTTTTAGACTCTCTAACTCTTGTGTATTCGTAAACCTCAACTCGCATACTAACTAGTTTGATTCTCAGACTATTTATAAACACAAGACATAGCCTAAACAAGGTAATCAGATTGCCCTGATTTGAATCAAACTTAATAAGGAAACTTTCCTAGTTTAATTCGGACTCCAACTAGTTAGAAGCTTTCCTCGAATAGAACTCGCCTTCTTCCTTCTTGATCTTCCTCTTGAACAAGGCATCTTATATTCTGAAACGTCCATCTTGAAAAGGTAGTTTCAACTCCTTGAAATCAGCTTGACACGTATCTTGGAAGGGGCAGACTTGGGTGAGACCGTCTCATACATGAGACGGGTCAATACTCACATGCGGGGATCATTATTTATGGGTGAAGTATCATTAACTCACATGTGAGTATCATTATTTATACCCATATGTGAGTATCATTATTTATGAGTGAAATATCATTAACTCACATGTATCATTATTTATGGGTGAAGTATCATTATTTATGGGTGAAGTATCATTAACTCACATGTATTGATCCGTCTCATGTATGAGACCGTCTCATACAAGCTTTTGTCATCTTGGAAACTCTCTAGACAACCATGTACATGATCATGTTCACAAACATGCTCCGGTACAATCTTTGATCTTCAATCAGATTGGCATCGAAATGTTCATATCATAATGTCCAGAACATGGTCTTCAAACTTGAAAAATCAAAACCTTTGTATTCTTTGAATTGCCATAAAGATTATGACAATCTAAAAACACTTAGTACTGTCAAGATGGCACTAATAATTTTTAATCCCCAAATGATATGTTTCAACATTTTTGGTCCCAAAATTAACCGGACGCTTAACATCCATTAAATTTTGGGCCTAAAAATGTCAAAACATATCATATGGGACCAAAAATGTCGGGAATTTTTTTTCATTTTTTTTCTTCGATTTCAATTTCTTGTGTTTGTTTTAATTTATACATGTTATTTAGGATTCATCCTAGTCAATTAGGATTCATTATAATTTTTTATTATTTATTTTACAAATAATCAATTATTGTTTTCAAAATATACCAAATAAAATATTTAAAAATAAAAATTGAGGGTAATTTTAGTAGTGTGACTAAATTAAATTTTCAAATCATCAATTAATAATTAAAAACTAATATTAAATGCTAAAAAAAATTATAACAAACTCTAAGTTGGTAAGATGAACGCTGCTATAACAATTGAAAAACTAAACTAAAGCACAAGAAATTGAAATTGAAGAAAAAAATGAAGAAAAAACTTAGAAAAATTATAGTACAATAGAGATATGTATTAGGCAATTTCATTCAACTAGAAATGTTGCAATAGATGATCCTACTTTTTTATTATTCTGGCCGAAATTGGTCGACCGTCACATCAATTTCAATTGGGTAGAATTTGAAAATTATGTGAAAAATCAAATAAGGGCTAAGTTTTATGTTATTAAAACTGCATTTTTTCAAATGTGTAAAGATAAAAAAAACATCCTAGAGTTTATGTATTTTAATGCAACTAACCCTTATTATTATCAAACTCAAGTAATTTAACTCAAATTACACCCATTTATTATTATCAAAAAAATTATTTTATTAACTCTCACTAAAATACACCTCAAATTTTATTTTTAAATATTTCATTTGGTATATTTTGAAAAAAATAAAAATAAAGAAAACAAAAAAAAATTGATTATTTGAAAAATAAATGCTAAAAAATTATAATAAATTCTAATTGGGTAGGATGAACCCTAAATAACAGGTATTAAATTAAACTAAAGCACAATGAATTGAAATCGAAGAAAAAAATAAAAAATAAACTAAAAAAATTGATATGTACATTTTTTGTCCCGATCGTAACATTTTTTATCAAAGTTTAAATATTTCCTATGTTTTTGGTTCCAAATGATATGTTTTGACGCTTTTTTGGTCCCAAAATTTAACAGCCGTTAAGTATCTGTTAGTTTTGGAACCAAAAACGTCTCAACATATCATTTTCGATAAAAAATATCGCAAAAATTAAACTTGGGTCCAAAAAAATTATAATGGAAATTAAAAGTGTTCTCAATGTTCTAATGGGACTAAAAGTAAAATTAAATAAAAAAAAAATCATTGCATTCCATCTTATAATAATATCAATCAACATTTAATACTTTTTTCTAATACACGAGATGTACTTGTGACCAACACTTATAGTCAACATTTAATACTAGTCTCATTTAAATCATATTTTCCAATCTCAAGTTTAGTGTTTGAGTGAAATTAAAGCGCTTTATTTACCCATAGGATATGCGATACAATTAAACGAGCCGAGATGGAGTAGAAGGTACTCAGCCCCAAATGAAATTCTCTGTCCCATTTTTCTCTATCTTATTTGGTGTTTCATTTTGATTTTTATTCGATTTTCATCAATTTTTGTTCAATTTCAATTTGTTATGAATTAGTTTAATTTTATAATTATTATTTAGATTTTATTCCACCCAATTAGGGTTTATATTTATTTTTTAATATTTATTTCTTATTTTTTTAGTTAATATAATTGATTAATATGGTTGATTATTATAAAAGTAGGGTATGTAATTTTTAAAATTTTTAATTTTTATCAATAAATGTTGATTATGATTTGTAATACTATAATAAAATTTATTTTTGTAATAAATATTTTTAAAATATTAAATTTTATAGTGGGACATGAAAAGTGGACTAGATGATTTTATCCCACTCAGCTCGACTCAACTTGTTTACATCCGTAGTTACACTCCATGTTCCACTATTAAATTAAAGTTTTTTAATTATTTAATATTTTCAATTTTAATTTCTTGTATTTTAGTTTTATTTTACAGTTACTAATTATGATTAATTCTACCCAACTAGGGTATATATATAATTATTTTTTAGTATTTAATTTTTAATTTTAATTAATAATTAGTTATTATACTGAATCATTAGAATTTATAACTTGTTAATTTAATCTTTTTTTATAAATATTGACTAGGGTTGAATATGTTATAACTAATTTTTATTTTAATAATGAAATATGTGATATAACATGGTATCCGAAATTGGGAACCACTTCATTTAGTCCTTTTTGTGTGAAGTTTCGGATACGGCATTACGTACCATGTAAAAGAAGTCGATCTATTTATCAGCAACGAAAATTGGAATCTTCTTAAAAATTAGACTATGATGAGTCTCCAACATAATAAATAATACTACAAGTTTTTGTGTGTAAAGATGATCGGCAGTGTTAGGTTAATTTATATATAATATAATATAATGAAATCTATATTGATTGTATTTAGCGGAAAGGATGTAAGGTTCGTCGTCTAGGCACACACAACAGCAGATTACATAGCAATATTGATAAACAGAAATGGTTAACAAGTTGAACGCGCAGAACAAAATTATATTACATATACATGGATCTCTGTATCTGATCTCATCGGCCGTGAAGCTGAGTGAGAGTGAGTTCATTAATGGAGAATCCAAGTCGGGTTTCTGGGTGCGTTGAGCCGGTGGCCAAGCTATTCCACTTCTCGGCAAAGAGTGGCTGCTCCGGTGCGGGGAGGTCAATAATTTCACGGGCGAGCATTGAGAGAATTGTTTGAATAGTAGGTCTATCTTTAGGGAATTCCTGGACACACAAAAGCCCAATCTGAACGCATCTAACCATCTCTTCCTCCAACTCCGCATTTGCTATGCTATCATCCACAAAACCACAACCATGACCTTCGCTCCACATTTTCCAGGCCGGAAATTTAATGAAATTTAGACACACACACACATATATATTGATCTTAATAATTTCTAAAGGTCAATATATATGCATGCTTAGTTGCTTACACATCCTAAAAGGCTCAAAGACCATTCGCGATTGTAATAGCGTGTGTTCTTAATTCCTTTAACGATCTCTAGAATAAGCACGCCGAAACTGTAGACATCAGATTTTTCAGAAAATCTGCCTTCCATTGCGTATTCAGGTGCCATGTACCCACTGCAAAAAAAAAATATATATATATATATATATATATCTTATATTCTTAATTAATGCATGCATATATAGATATATATAATTAGTGATCCTGGCCTTACTAAGTTCCTACGACCCTTGCTGTATTGCCGTGATCTTGGTTGCCTCCAAATATTCTTGCCATGCCAAAATCAGATATTTTTGGATTCCAATCTTTATCCAACAACACATTACTTGGCTTGAGGTCTCGGTGAATTATCCTCAATCTAGAGTCCTTGTGGAGATATAGGAGGCCTCGCCCAATGCCCTCAATAATACTGAAGCGTTTCGTCCAATCTAAAACCTTTTGTGAAGGATTTTTATGATCTGGAGAATTAAAATAATTAAAGGCATCATATCATATATCTCTGTCAAAATAATATAATATGATTCGCAGTCGCGGAGCTCTTACAGTCTTACTATATTTACTTATGGATTGGGATTGTATTTATTTTCAAGTTAAACAAACTGACCAAAGAGACAGACATCCAAGCTTTTATTTGGCAGGTACTCGTATACAAGCATCTTCTCTTCTTTCTCTACACAGCCTCCCAGCAATCTGACAAGATTCCTATGTTGGAGTTTGGAAATCACTATCACTTCATTCATGAATTCTTCAACCCCTTGTCCAGAATCCGCCGATAATCTCTTCACAGCAATTTCTTTCCCGTTTTCCAGATTTCCCTACCAAATTAGTTAAGCACACATATCAGAATTATTACCACTTTAATTACCAGGCCAGCTCAGTCGAGGCAAATTAATTTAAGATATATATATATGTATATTCATTTATGGAAATATTATATGAAAATTGTTGTACCTTGTAAACAGGACCAAAGCCACCCCTGCCTAGAAGATTGTTTTCATGGAATTGATCTGTTGATTTTGCAAGCATCTCAAAACTGAATAAGGGCAACTCTCCTATATTAACTTTCTCTGATTCATCTTTGAGTACAATTGCAGTTGAATCTGATGAAAACGTTTGCCCTACTTGTTCAATATTTTTGTCTTTTGTTCTTTGTCCTGATTTCAAAGAATGTAACGTGTACAATAATATAATTAATATACGAGCCAGTGCTGAATATTTATACATATATATAATGCTTAATTAATAGTCATATATGTGCAAGCTAATTAAGTGTATATATATATATATAGAGAGAGAGAGAGAGAGAGAGAGATGAATCTCACCTTTTCTCTTTGCCTTCCAGCACCAAGCAATGGAGACGAGAATCGATACACATACAAGAGTCAGGACGAGTGGAATTATTATGTGCAGCCTTTGGTCTTTGGGGTTCTCTGATTCATAAAATCAAGGAGCTAGTTATATATATACATATGTATGTAGAATTATAAGTTATAAAATTAATGAAATGAAATGAATGCATGTCAAAGTTAATATACCCAATTCTGAAGCCGAGAGACGAAGAAAAAGATCGACACCGACACCAGTGAATTTCTGAATGTCAATGAGAGCATCATTCCAGAACATACAACCGATGGTAGGATCATGAGCATACGCTAGGCAGGAACAATTCCCCAAACATCTACTGTTACATTCAGCTTCCTGCCTGGAATAGAATGTTTCAGCGAAGTTTGGAACCTTAATGAACTGCAACCTAAAAAAATCATCTCTACTACCACACTGCAATTGCTTTCTCCTCCGGCACCCACTACTCCAATTCCCTCTCTCCCATTCATCTCTATTCATGGGCTCAAACCCTCTCAGGCAAGAACAAATAGGCGAGTCCTCAACACTACAGCTACCAAACGGCCCACACATCCCGTATACGTCACATCTGTTTTCAGGAACCACCCACACCGTATCCCAACTCTTGGTCTGATTATTCCAATGCATTCGCAATGAGTTTCCGGAAGAATTCAGACTGACTTTAACCAAGTACTTGGGCTCAGGTATCCTGTAATAGAAATTACCAGCGGTGTCGTTCCTGACATGATTGAATCCGTCGAGGTAGGAATAAAACATTTCTTTTATCCCGAGAAACAACATTCCGTTCCATGGACCGCTCCTCCAGTAGAGGCGGCCTTGATTCCTGATGACAAGTTGTAGGGTATTCAAAGCTTCGATCCCTGCAGTGAAGCTCCCCACTGCAGGGTCGCTGGAGTTTTTCCATGACGACAGAAAGCCTTGTTCTCCTGTGCGAGTGTTGTAGGTTAGAGTCATACCTGGCAGGAGAACATCGGTTATATGAGAAAAGGAATCCCATATTGTGTCTCTCGTTGCAAGGTTCTGCAGAACAAGATTTCCAGTGTCCAGGATCTGGACACTGCTCATGTTCATGTTCGTGGGAGAAGCTGCAGCTGCAATATTGGTTGACCAGACAGTTTCATTTCTTCCGTTGATGAGTACGAGATTGCCATCCCTCGATATTCTTACAGCGCCGGAAGAATCGGCCAGGGGCTTGTCTCTGTTGGCGACCCATATCACGGTGTTTTCAGAAAAGGCGAAGAAGATACCCAAGTAACGGTTGGTGGTGTTTTCAGGGCTAAAGAATCCCAGTTTGAACATGTTCCTGCTCGATACTATGCTATCTGGATCTTTCATAACTAAACCCCATGAAATGGTATCTGTTTCTAGGCTGAAACATAGTGAAGGAAGGATTAATATAACAAAAAAAATGTATTCATGGGGGAAGCTGAGATGTTCAAGGATTTTTGTATTCATTGTTTTGATTAATGATATGTATGGACTTATAATTTTGCATACATATAAATAAATATATATATATATATATGATATCTAGTGATACTTGAAACAAAGTGAATGTTGTGGAAAATATATTGAACATTTTATAAATATCTGTTGACTTTGGTACGACGGGTTGACTAAAAATAAAGTGCTCCCATGAGTATCCATCTCGACAACAAAACTCTACTACCCGAGTTAGCTAGTCCTCGATCCAACTATAGTTCGTATCTCAACCCGTCTAACAAAACTTCTATTTAATTACAAGTTTTATCATTTTAGTTATAACTTATATATCATTTTAGAAATTGGCAGATAAAATTATCACTTTAGAACCTAATGATTGAAACTATCGATCAGAACTCAAAAATATATGATTTTCTATTTTTAAAAAATTTAATTATTTCTTTATTAATTTTATATTTAATCCCCAAATAAATTTTCATTAAAAATTAACATATTGTTTTAAAAAATAAATTAATAACGTATGATTTTACTTGTTTTCTTTAAAAATAAATTAATAACATTTGATTTTACTTGATTTTTTATCTGATATAAGGCCTTATGTACTGTGTACATGAGACAACCTCTTACATAAACGGATTCTGTCTAATAATTACCTCAACGGGTATATTTTTTTTATTTCTGTAAAAAAAAAACCAAATCCTTTTTAAATAACGTGATCATTAGAATTTAAGCTTGCCCCCAAGCTTACAGTGGAAACGTCTAATATCCCCACATCATCAAAATATTATTTGTTTGAATTCAAGTCAACACTATTTTACGTACTTTTGGGCACCATGATATGGATTGTGGAAGTCAAGTTACCCAAATAATAATTCCCCTCAAAAAACAAACAAAAATGCAATTCCTCCTCAAAAAAAGTATTGATCACTTAGTTTCGAGAAATTGCTTGATCATACAATTAAGTTAAGGACATGACCCAGATATACCACTGTTAGGACTTCAACCCAAAGTTTGGATTCTCCACATCTTCATATATATCAATACGATTTTTGTTTTTAAGCTTTTCTAAAAGATCTCATACTAATAAAAATTTAATCCACACTTATAAATCTAATATAATTGATATGAAATTTAATTGCATGACCAATATTCAAACCAGTTGAATACCCGATACTAGCTAGCCTCAAAATTATCATCTCTAATGGAAATCGCAGACGAACGTGCGAGACTTGGATGACCTAAGAAAAGATCGAATTGAAGAAAAAAATTAGAAGAGATCATCAATATTCAATAGGTTTTATAATAAGTAATGTGGTAGTGAAGTGTCACATTAAATCTAGACAATTAAATTTCCTTGAATAGGTATTAGTATGAGTGGATGACTATCACGGAAGACCTGGACTTGACTTTGTTTGCCGCCCCTTCACTCTTCACTCTTCAGTGCAGGGCACGTCTGACGCTGATACTCATTTCCTTATTCGTAAATTCCATGTTAGACCATCTATGTATAATGCATTCACACTCTATTTACACCTTTGTGCTATTTTTTATTTTTATCCGCAATTGAAGGTAAATTCAGCATTCGAAATTTTATGAATTTACCAACTGCATTCATTATATATTTATATGGATAAAATTGTGACTAAAGCAAAAACTGTAAAATAGGTCAAGACAAAAGGTCTTGACATTTCCAAATTAAGGAATTAATTAAACCGAAAATTAAATAAAATATAACACATATTATTGAATATTTATTATCTACGATTTCTTTTGCAAGCGAAACGTCGAGTTAAACTCAGTCTTTTCTAAATATATCAAATATCTAGAATAATTTATGCGTTCCCTCCATTATTTTATCATTTTTAAGTTTTGATGGTTCTCTATACATAGTCTACACGCGTGGTTAGATAAACAATTGTCCATTATGATATATAGGAAAATATAACGGCACCCAGTTCGCTTAGTCAAAGTAGAAAATAGTATTTTGTCCAATGCTGAAGCATTTTCCATCGTCGATGAGACGTGTTGAATTAAAATTATAAAATTCCAAAGGCGTATTATTCGTATTCAGACTCGATTTATATATATATATATATATGTTTAGGTCCGGGTGAGAAATATATATTGATGTGTGAAATGAGAATAAATCTTGATTTTTGGATCTATTATAATTAAGAGGAACACTTTTGTGCACCAGCCTCCACCCCCTACATGTGCAGCGCTCCCCTTTTTTTTATTATTATTTTTTTTTATCAATTTTCTATATTTTTTTTGTTTTTTTCCAAAAATTTTATATCCTAAAATAAAATTAGTGAACCATAAAATCAAATTGAATTGATTTAATTTGTTTGAAATAAATATATATTTATACCCTAAAACAAAATTAATAAACCCTAAAACAACACAAAATAAACCCCCCAAAAAACACAAAAAAAAATCCCTCAAAAACCCAAAATAAACCCCTAAAAAACACAAAACAAACCCCTAAAAAAATCATGAACCCTAAAAAACTCTGAACTTATGAACTTTAAACATTAATTGGAATGGAAAAAATTACAATTTGAACTAAATAAACTAGTATAAAATAACTACCGGACGCCTTAGTTTTTAATGATACAGGTGATACTTTTCGAATTTTGAGTGATACTTTTTAGTATTACGGTTGATATTAATTTTGCCGGATTTTTTTTTGCAGGTTGACCCACGTTTTGACCCGTCCCGTTTAAAATAAGTCTTATTTACACCTAGTGCATGGAAGAATTTGTGAATAATTAATTATTGAGATTATTTCACTGTATATATATTTTTAATTTTATTTCTTAGATTTGTTAACTTATTTGGTCGGTCGGGTCATGTTGGTAATTTTAATAGTTAGAATAATTTAAATCATTACTTTTCCAAATATGGCTCCGGCCTTGATGTTTTTCTTCCAAATCTACTTGCCTCTTCATCCATCGATTTCATCTTTTTTTTTCTCCATTAATATCTTCTTTCTCACTATTCAAATTTATTATCATAATATAATAATTTTTATTAGAATTTTTGTTTTCACACTCGATGAAGTGATTAATTTGTCTCCCCTTAATTTTTCTAATTGTTTACATATAACATCTTCAAGAAATTAATTCACATGAAATCACTTTTTCATTCACAAGAATATCCATTGATTGTTTTCTCTATAGTAAAAAATTCAACATAATTTACAATAGAATGAACTATTCATGTCGACTCTTTATGTCAGGTGAGAAATAACATTTGTGTGAAAAATAAGAACATTATTTTATCTCATCATATTTCATTATTTAATTGCCATAATTTTATTGCTTAACATACTTTACTCCTGAATTGCTATAATTTCATTGCATATGTGATTCAAAGTAATTATGTAATAAAATCATAGCAATTAAGCAATAAATTACAATAAAATAAATATTTTCTCATTTATCGCACCACCAAATACATTAAGCAATAAATCCATATACATTAAGAAACAAATTACTATGCATAAAACAACAAATTCATATACATTAATAAATAATCAACAAATTACTATACATTAATTTAACTAGTATTATTTCTCATGTGCTATGCACAAAGTAAAAAAAAAAAAAAACAGATCCAATAAATGAGAACATTGCTTATCTTAATTTATTTTACTTCTTAATTACTATAATTTTATTACTTAAAATACTTTAGTGCCCAATTGCTATAATTTATTTGCATATGCGAGACAAAGTAATTAAGCAATAAATTACAATAAGATAAGCATTTTCTCAGTCCTCGCACCAACAAATACATTAAGCACTAAATCCATATATATTAAGAAACAAATTCCTAAATATCAAGCAAAAAAAATTTATACATTATTTAAGTGATTTTTTTAATACATATATTAAATACATGGTTCGGTTCAGGTGGGAAATAACATTTGTGTGACAAATGAGGACATAGCTTATCTTACTGCATTTTACTATTTAATTGAAATTATTTTATTGCTTAAAATACTTTATTACTTAATTGATATAATTTCATTGCACAACTGGTACGAACTATTTATGCAATAAAATATTAACAATCATGTAATAAATTAATATATAAGATATATAACCAACAAATACATTAAGTAATAAATTCATATACATTAATAAACAATGAACAAATTAATTAAATCAACTCGTCGCCTTCTTTCACAGTTTCATCAACTCCCACTATCGTCCATTAATTATTATTATTATTTTTTGTGATCATCCATTATTTAGTAATTTTTTAAATACAAATATTATAAACATGATTGAGTTTCTCAAATTCCTATGGCCGTTTTTTAATCTTTGGGGAATCTAATAATCCAAGATATAACATATCCATATTTCATTGAACTAATAATTTCTTTCCAGAATGATTTCATAATAGTTTTACAATGACTCTTTTATATGAATTGATCTACATTCATCACGTCTAATTGCACATAATTAAATACCAACCATTGATTAGGAAAAATAAATGGATCAGATTTATTTTCAATTATCACATGAGGGTTCTTTTTCACCAGAAACTAACTAATTAACTAACTAACTATATATATATATATATATATATGACTTTAAAAAACTCGAATTTTAGCGACAGACGATAACAATGGATAGTCGATCATCGCTTCTAGTGATGAACTAACGACGGTTTCTCCGTCGTTACCGTTTTCCGGATACACTTTGGCGGAAACGGTTCGCGCTTAAAAACTACGACGGATTGCCGATGGAATCTTTGTCGCTACAATTAACGATGGACTGAGACTGTCATTAAGAATTTTTATTTTAATTATTAATTATTTTTATTATCTAATGACGGATGATGTCCGTTGTTAATTATTTATTAATTATTTATTTATTTATTTTTAATATTAACGACGGAAAGTTTCCATCGTTATTTATTTTTTTAATTTTTCCAATTAAACTTTTAAAGTTACCGACATAATATGTTATGTCGCTAGATAACGGCGGATTTTCCGTTGGGAGTCCGTCATTAAAAGTGTAAAAATCGGGATATCAGTTTCTCCCTTTCTTTTTCTACTTCACAGGCCCTAATCACATCCGTCGCCTTCCCCGACGCTTCCCGCCGTGAAACACAAGCTCCTCGTCTCCCCACCGCGCCGCAGACCCCTTCTCTCTCTCTCCCTCTCCCTCGCTCTTCCTCTCCTCTCCCCTCCCCTCCTCTTCTCTCTGGCTCCGCCTGCGCCGCACAACCTTGCCTCAGCCTCCCTCTCTCGACCGCAAAAGCTCTCCCGTCGCCGCCGGCAGACGCTCCTCAGAGAGAGGAGGTTTTTTATTTTCATAATTTTTGATGTATTATACACTTAATTATTTTGAATCCATTGTTTATGCACTTAATTTCAATTGAAAATTATTTAGGATCTTAGAACTTGGAATTATTTAGGAAAATGGAAGTATTTTGAGCATCTAAAATATTTTCAGAAACTTCTCTTCTACTAGGGTTCCGAAAATGAGATGGAATTAATTTCATATTCCTTTGTAGTGGGTTCTTTGATGTATGTGATGGTTTCAACTTTCAACAAGGCGATATTGCTCATGCAGTTAGTTTGGTGAGCAGATTTGTTTCCAATCTTAGATAAGATCATTGGCAAGTTGTGAAGTAGATATTCAAATATTTGAGAGGAACTTCAAAGCTATGTTTGAGGTTTGGTGGTGCAAAGTTAATTCTTGAAGGGTTTGCAGATGCTGACATGGTGGGTAACCTTGATGGCATGAAATCCACTTCATGCTACTTGTTTACTTTTGTAGGGGGAGTTGTATCATGGCAGTCAAAATTGCAAAAATGTATTATTTTATCCACCACTGAGTCTGAATGCATTGTAGTTAATGAAACTGGCAAGGAGGTGATGTGGATAAAGAGATTGCTGCAAGAGCTAAAGCTTAAGCAAGAGAGGTATATTGTACTTTGCGATAGCCAAAGTACAATGGACTTGAGCAAAATTTCTTTGTATCATACTCGGACAAAGCACATTGATGTAAGATACCATTGAATTACAATGGTATTGGAAAAGGAATTGATAAGGGTGGAAAAAGTCAACATCGATGACAATGCCGCAGACATGTTAACTAAATCAATCACAAAAGAGAAACATGAGAAGTGTGTTGGATTGTCCGGCATGGATTCCAGGTGATTACATGAGGTATGTTACCTCTCTCCAATTATTTTGGAAGAGAGAGATTGTTGGGTTTGGGCCCAAAATAATTGGCCCTTAACTCATTTAACAAAGGCCCAAAGGAACAAATGAGTTAATATATGTTAATTTGTGTTTCCTCTCACTTTGACGAGAGAAGAATAGCCGCCGAGAGGTAGGAAAAGCCAAACCAAAGAAAAGAAAATAGAGAAGAAATGAAGAGAGAAGAGTTTGAGATTTGGAAGGTCAAATCATCTTGGATTCGTTTGAAATTTCAAAGAATGATTCATAGCAGCTAGAGCTTTAATTTAATGGGTTATAGATTTGTTTCAAATATTCTCCAATATTTGCTACAGGAAAGTTCTTCTCCTAATTTATTAGTTAATTCCAAGATTGTTGTTCGTTAATGGTATAGTGATTCTCCTATTATAGTAGGGATGAGACATTGTGTAATTTATGATTACATAGTGGAGTTTTCTCTGGACTAGATCCTGTGATTTTTACCTTTAATTTGAGAGATTTTCCACATAAAAATTTCTGTGTCATTTTAATTGCTTTGTGTGAGCATAATTGGTAATTGCTCGTAGTTTTCTGCTTGATTATTGCGTGGAAAGATTTCGGATACTTCAATATTTATTTGGAATTTCTGCTGTGCATATATTGGAGTAATTTTACATTATTAGGTATAGCTTCTTCTACAACAGCGTGCATAGGTTGGGTCTGCCCAAACCTGCCAATAAATCAATAAATCTTGCATGGGATTCAGACATTTTTGGGCGGCAAAATGCATGCAATAACCAGTAACAGACTATTATGTTATAATATATATAACAATATATAGATTTGGTTACAGTCTGTAGACCTAATTGCAAACTATGTTTGGAATTGCTATTGGGGCACAAAATAAAAATGCATGTATAACATTTCAATAGCTCATTCAATTAATTGTATTTTCATTACTTCCAAGAAAAATAATAAATCACAGTTTACATCAAATTTCCTTAAGTAACGACCTAATTCACTAACCAAATAGAAGCCCTATGAACCGTACTATATATGAAATGGACAGTGGTAGGCACAAATGTGATGGAACAAATGAATAATTATGAATCACTGCATCCCAATCACAGAGGAAACAACGAAATGAAAGCAAAAGATCGATCCACACTCCGCCTGGATATCCATTTTTTGTATTTACAGAATTCCAAATACTATCATCGACCATCAACCATGGTGAGAGTAATATTATTCATGGAGGCACTACTCTTGCTCTGCTGAGAAGAACTTGCACCTGTATCAGAACGACTCGACTTTATAGAAAATGCCGATTGCTTTGGCTCCGGAAGCTCTATAGTTTCACTACTTAACATTGATAGTACAGCTGAAACAGATGGCCTGTCTTTAGGAAGTTCTTGAACACACAATAATCCTATATGCATGCACCGCGTCACCTCTGCCTGGTTACTTGAACTCGAAACTCTTGGATCTATCAAAGTAGCAGCATTGTCCTCATTCCATGCTGTCCAAACCTGAAGTTTCAATATCATGTCACTGGACCATTTCGAAGTACCTTATGCATCATACAAAGAAGTCGATGATAGTTGAATTAAACGAGAGTATGTAGGGTAGTCGTCCTTGGGATTATATCAAGAGGGAAGAACAAGCTTGGATAATCTATTATATTGTAACAATAATTACAGGCCTATTAATTGTTTCAAGAACAGATATGTACATCATGTTGGGAGTAGCCCCTATTGAGTTGTAATAATAAAACTGATTCTAGTCAAGTAAAAAAGTGAATAATTTATCAAGACAGGTAGATAGCCACAACAGAACGCAGATACATAACGGAAATGTTGATATCAATATTAACTATATGATGTTATCTCAAACTAGAGGTCATTTATAGTTGACTTACGTGTCCCAGAAGGTTCAAAGAGCCTTCCTTAGGGTAGAAGCTTGTGTTCCTTCTCCCAGTAGCAATCTCTAGTATCAGAACTCCAATGCTAAAAATATCTGACTTTTCCGAAAATCTTCCTTCCATGGCATACTCAGGAGCCATGTATCCACTGCAAGGAAATGATATTTGTAAGCCATTTTTAAGTTGACTTGCACTGAGACTGATTGGCCTAATCTTGATATTTTCACATGTCCTCCAATGAATATACTTACTATGTTCCTACCACTCTCACTGTGCTGACATGATCTTGCTTGGTCCCAAATATTCTAGCCATGCCAAAGTCTGAAATCTTTGGGTTCCAATCATTGTCCAACAATATGTTGCTGGGCTTGAGATCTCGATGGATTATCCTCAATCTAGAATCCCTGTGAAGATAAAGAAGGCCTCGACAAATCCCTTCAATAATATGGAAACGCTTTCTCCAATCTAGGATCTTTTGAGATGGATCTAAGCAGAATTTGCAGAGGAAAGCATAATGTTCATCAATATCAAACCCAATTGGAAGTACAATGTTTCACCAAACTAGAAATTTAAATCAAATCTAAAAACAGAATAGATCTTGAACTGACCAAATAGGAAAAAATCCAAGCTCTTATTAGGCATGTATTCATACACCAACATCTTCTCTTTATTCTCTGCACAGCAACCCAGTAATCTAACAAGATTCCTGTGTTGGAGTTTAGAAATGAGTGTGACTTCATTCATAAATTCTTGCATCCCTTGTCCTGATGCAGTTGAAAGCCTCTTAACTGCAATTTCTCTTCCATTAACCAAAATCCCCTAGAGTTGCACGAGTTTCAGCATTTATATACATAAAGATAAGATCAAATGAGATGGATAAGCATGAAAGATTAGTACCATGTAGACAGGGCCAAAACCACCCTTCCCGAGCCAGTTAGCTTCAGAGAAATTGTTGGTCGCATTTGCAAGTACCTCAAATTTAAACAAGGGTAAGTCTTCAAGATTAACTTGACTCGGTGCATCTTCAGGAGAGTTATCCCTCGCATTGCCAAGTTCAATGGTTTTTCTTTTGCCTAATTCACGAGGAAACGCACAACTAAGTCCAAGCTGCACATATCTACTAAATCAAGGGATTACCTATACAAATACTATTACCTCTGCGTGCAATCCATTTCCAACAAAAATATGTGCAGATAGATATAACAACGAAGCCGACCACGACCAAAATTATTATGATTTTCTTAGAGTCCTTTTTATCTGCGACAATAGAACAAGACATGAGAACAATTCACAGATAATAGAAAACACAGGCCCACAATTAAATTTTCACATAAACAAAAGACAGACATTCAAAAATATCATCAAAATCTTCTGGGAAAAGAAAAATACCCAAGTCAGAAAGTGAGACCCGAACATAAAGATCGGAGCCCGAACCGGTGGAGAACTCCTGAACGTCGATCAAGGCGATGCTCCAGAACATACATCCAATTCCGGAGTCAAACGCATAGGCTAGGCACGAACAATTCCTCAAACAGCGAGCTTCACACTGATCTTTCGGGCCAGAAAATCGGGCCGAGTAGCCCGAAATCTTCATCGATTGAAGCTTCAAGAACCCATCATTCGTCGTCCCGTTGTGACAGTTCAAAGAGGCCCTCCTCTGACAGCCACTGCTCCAGTTCCCTGAATCCCATTCCTGACGATTCTGCGCAGTAAATCCAGGTAAACAACTGCAAATTGGTGAATCTTGTGCGTTGCAGCTCCCGAATGCCCCACACACGCCATTACCTCCGCAGGGACCGGTTGATGTATTACTGTTGCCTTGTGCTCTGCACAATCTCGCCCACCAAGAGTAGTACACGATGGCACTAATCACAAAATTAATTCGTATTAACATGAATTCCTTCTGCTGTGGAGAGGCCTATTTTTATTTTTTTTAGCAATTGATACTGTAATGTAATAATCTTCTTCTTCTTTTTTTTTTTTTTTTTCTTTTGAGAAATTACATATTTTACTATGAAATGTTGGCTGCATATTCTAATGGAATGGAAATATTATGGAAAATAGGAATTAGGAAAAAGAATAAAAAAACAAACACACACACACACACAAAGTTTGACAGCCTACTTGGTTACGGTAATGAGAAAAGAAACGGTTTGATCGTTGACTAATCAGTCACCACGTCCACCAGCCCCAGCATTTTTTATTATTTTTTTACATGTATTTTTCATTTGAAAAATAAAAATAAAAATAGTAGTTAGGGATATTGGTAAAAGACAGTTTGTTTCCCCCTAAAGAAATTTTTTAGGTTTCACCCATGATCTCCATATATTTCGGATGGATCATCCATTCCATCTCGTATTTTGCAGTCCTATTTATTAGTTTATCCTTTTTTTCGTTAATTTTAATTTTTAATTATTTATACATTAGTTTAATTTTATAATTATTAATTAGAATTTATATTTAATTTTCATTTTGTAGTTAATAATTGATTATTAGAATATTGTTTTAGAATTATGATTTATATTTTTTTTAATTTTAATTTTGTATTGATAAATATCAATTAGGTTGATTATTATATATTTCTATTTTTTTTTGTTTATAATATTTAATATTGAATTAATAAATATGATAGTGAGGTGGGTGATACAATATCAAAAGTGGAATAGATCCTCAAAGATTTGCACTCTTGCCTCTTAATTTTTGAAGTTTCAATTGCCTACTCAAGTTTTTTCCAAAACCATTTACTTACCAAAAAAAACAATTCCAAAACCATTAAACTTCTGCCTAAATTTATTTATTTAAGAGTAAAATGTTTTTAAAATCATGAATTTTACACTTTTTTTCTTGTTTCTAAAATGAACTTAAAATTGTGCCACATAAAACACAACTTTAATATTTTTGCAAATCTAATGTTGATTGCAATTCTGACAAAATTGACGATCGGCATGTATTTTTCACTAGTCGTCTAGCAAATAACCTAAAACGATGTAGGTTTTGTTACACAATTTTAAGTTCATATTAAAATAAAAATCGTAGAAAGTTCATGATTTTAAAAATATTTAACCAATTTTTTAATTATATAGGTTTCTAGGGAGTCATTTTATCCTTTCTTATTTAAAGATTTTTTTTTATAATCATCATATTTAAAGGTTTTTTCACGAAACCTATTTTTTGAGTTGGGGAAAGGGATGTGGTACATTTTAAAGATGAGATGTCTTTTCTTTTTTACACAAGGTCTTTATCCTTTGGGTGTTCCAAATGGAACATTTTTCAAAAAAATATATTTAAAATTTAAGGGAAAAGGTGCAATAACCGCTCGACTATTAGGCGGGGAGCTGATGGCTCATTTCTTGACTATTTGGTTCAAATAGTCCCTTCTACATTAAAAGTTGAACCATGCAGATCCTTTCTTGAATTGAAAAATTAATGGAATTAAAAAACATACTAATACACATTTTTCGACACACACACTTAGATTTTTCACATAGTAACACACTTTTTACTCGCACTAAATATTTTAAATTTAAAAAAAATATATTTTTAAAATAAATATTATAATAAGTTCATAAATTCTTTTTAGATAAACTAAATATTTTATTTTTTATTTCATTTTTTTCTTTTTTAATTATTTATCAATTCAAATGTATTTCTCATAATATTTCATTCATTTTATTTTTTTATTTACATGTGTTTTGTAACATTATTTAGTAGTGACATTTTATAAATTTATAAATCTAACTGAATTGTGTTATAAATTATCAAAAAGATATTGTATATCAATTAATTGCACGTACACAATATATTTACTCTAAAAATTCTAATACAAAAACCCATTATTTGATTCATGTTATCTTATATCCAAAAATTTGTTATATTACATGTCGAATATTTATATATACTTCGCTTTCATAAAGTTTTATATGTTTATATTTTTGTTATTATTAATAATTGAAACTATATATTTGTATTTATAAATAATTTATACTCATATATTGCATTGAAGAAATAGTGGTTTAATTTATGTCGAAATCTTAATGTTAATACAATAACATATAAGTGAGAAATAAAATTCTAACAATGCATTACGGAAAAAAAAAAAAAAAAAGTTTAACTACATTTATAAAAATCAAAAGAAGTTAAATTTGATAAACTGTATAATAAAATTAATGTTCATTAATGTATAGAATTATATAATATATTTTTGTGTGTTATATGCAATGACGGCCCTGAGACCGTGCGAGAGGTGCGCCGCACAAGGGCCTCAAAATTATAGGGGCGCCATTTTTATTTTATAGTAATAATAATCATATTAATATAGTTTAGTTTTAAAAAATTGAACTTTAGCCAATAAAAAATAATTTATGTATAGCAAAGACAATGAATATATATTTAATCTAATATTTTATAACATAATATTTTATCCAATTAATATTCATACATATATAAAACGTAAATTTTCACCCTTGAAAAATATTGAAAGGTGATATTATAAATCTTTAATTTATCATGTTGTTAGCGTACTGATAAATTTTAACACGCCGTTATTTAGCGTGCAAAATTACACATATGGGTAAAGTCCGGTAGATGCTTGAATGTGCCTTCAGCGGCTAGCATAGCGCAAAAGGGCGGATATCGTCCCGCGAGGAGTAACAACTCTTCTATCCAAATACGTATCCTTTTGAGAAAATTGTTGTCATTAATTCATTTCTGCAAACTCAATGTAAAACAAAACTAAAACGTAAACTGAATCAAACAATAATTAAAATATGTTCAAGTCAAATGTGAATTCGGACTGAGCTTGTGTATGCAATCTCGGGCACAAACACATAGATACCTCGATAAGATTGTTTGGATATAGAGAGCAGGTACAGTCGCCTTACACCTCCCAATTCCTTCTTACTGTGTAAGCTAAGAGCGATACGGTCGGCGACTCTTAGTCCCTAACTATCCAAGACCCAATGAAGAGAGTCATGCAGAGGGTTTGCAAGGATAGCAGCATTCAATCGGAGGAACCAAACACTGACATATGGGACCTCTTCGTCGGTGTACCCATATCCACCTATACTTCAATCTCCAGGCTTTGTCGCCCGCTTTATCACTTAGTGGCTCATCAGGGTCGCCCTTACTTCCACCTTGACTTACATAAATAATAGTTCAATTAAGAGTAGTGACTAACCTAATCTTGCTATTGTCATAGCATCGTTCTTCCCTAAATGAAGTTGGGAATCAATTCAAGATAAATTCATAACACTAAGCCTCATGCATAATTTCTACCTCGACATATTCATATCTGACTTGAACACTAGATACTTAACCAGATAACATACTAATAAATAAAGCAAAAATAGATAAACAACACATAATGAAAGGAAAATAAACTAGATTAAAATATGGAACTAACTCCAAATTTGGGCAAAAACATATACATGCATCAGCCGAGGGCAAATCGCCCCTGACTGTGCAGAATTTCTAGAACACTTAAATGCAGAAAATAAATTATATTTTGTTGTTCTAAAGGGTGTGTTTTTGGTTGTCCTATGAAAATGAAAGATAACTAGTATTTATAGATGTTCGAAAAGCCACAATTCGGCCCAGCCCAACCCAAAAAGAGGTTTGTTTTAGTTGGAGAGGTCCACTTCAACCATGTTCCCTAAATTATAGGGATGAGCTGCTCCATCTCTTCTCTCTCCTTTATCTCTTCTCTTCTCTCTCATCCACTTCTTCTCTCTCCTCTAGCTGAACTTCCCCAAGCTATGGAACTATTGTGCACGTGGGCCCACGTCAGTTAAAAAAGGATTCTGATATGATCCTGAAAAGCATAAAAGAATCAAATCCAAGAATGCCATTGAGAGCTTCAAAGATGATCATGTTGTTCAAGATTAAAGATTGGAGATCAAGATTTGAAGAACACAAGTGCATGAAAATATTCAGATATTTTGGGCAGCCAATGAAGATCAAATATTCAGCCCGAGATTGATCACCATGCTTATCATTTGATGATGAAGAAGGAAGCATGAAGTTGTGAGAAGAAGAATGAAGCCATTTGGACGTGTGCATGAAAAGATATACGCATTTGCATGTGAAATCGGGAGATGTTGTTTTTTCATGCAAAGGTGGCAAGATTAATTATGTCATGGGCCAGGAATTTAATCACTTAATTCAGCCCATTGTTGTGATTAATTAAGTCCAAATAGGCGAGAATATCCAGCCCAAATCCACTTTGGGATTTATCCTTATCTAGTTAGATTTAGATAGATTTTTGTTATCTTATTTTTGGTATCTTTTGATTTTATCCTAGTTTGATTAGGATTAGTATTTTTCAATGTTTATCTAGTTAATTAGGGTTTAATTTCGTCCCCTATGTGTCCTATAAATAGGGCCACCATGTGACATTCATAATTCAGACGTTGCATGAAATAAAGAGTTAATTTCTCAATTGTCTCACCGATCCTTTGGTTAATCACACTTATCGATCCTTTGGTTGATCAAACATAATTCTATTGATCTAGCAATTCAATAGTCTTATTCAAGTTCTTCAGGGTACATCGAGTACTTGGGAGAATTGCTATCCAGAGAAGTTAGACGTGCGCGTTCGGGTTTACAACACGGGTTCGCCGATCCTAGCCTATCCTTCTACCAACAACACCGCCGCCCAAGCCACCTTCACCGCCGACTTCCGCCGCCATCACCATCGTAATTCCAGCCACCCTCGAGTGTTCCAAGTGTTATCATCGAGTCCATCGTCCGTTGCCATATTCTAGTAAGTTTTACCATTTAATTCGTGTCGGGTTGAGTCCTTCTTTAGCTGACGTAGTTCGAGTCCTTATTAAGTCTTCCGTCTGCGTATTCTCGTGCCTTGGATTATTTGTCCGGGTCACATCATAAATTTGGCATCAGAGCCACGTCAGCTCTGCTGGTCGTGGTTCAATCCGACGTGTCATCTACGTGTCAAATACGTGTCATTTAATTTTCATTTTGTTTCGAGTCTTGTAATCTGATTTTTATTCATTGAAAAAAAAAAGGAGTAAAAGAGCAAAGGGATCGAAATCCCTACAGCAAAAAAAAAATCCGAAAAAAAAAATGAAAATCAGATTGTTTATTTGATTTCAATTTTTAATTCCTTGTTTTTAGATTTGTTCCATATATTTAGGGATTCTTAGATTGTGTTCACACATCCAAAATCCTTTTTCCTTTATCCATTAGATTTCTTACCTTGTTTAGATAGATTTCATCCTAATCTACATCCATTCAAGATCTTTCCATCCTCATCCATATCTAGTCATAATCTTCCATCCCCATCCACAATATTTTCGATCCTACACACTAAAGGGATTCGAAAATTTATCATATTTTCCATATACACCCGGTTCACCTTGTACACCACATAGTCCATACACCCATACACCCATACACCCGTGGTCCACATACACCATACACCAAAACAACCGGTTTACCTACACCATCTATACAACAACCCCACATCATCAAGTTAGATGGATCCAGTCCGAGTCCGCCCGAATCGATTCAGAGATGCCGATGGTCTACACCACAACAAGATAACCATCCCAGAGTTTGAGGGTCTATACGATCCAGAAGTCTACCTAGATTGGGAACGCAGAGTTGATAAGATTTTTAAGTACTACTACTTCCCCGAGCCAAAGAAGGTGCAATTAGCCACATTGGAGTTTAAAGACTACGCAGCAACATGGTGGGAATTCCAACAAGATCGATGCCACCGAGATCACCTTCCACCTATCGACACATGGCGTGAGTTGAAAGATTTGATGCGGAAACGCTTCATTCCAGACCATTACCAATGGGAGTTGGAGGAAAAGCTATACAAGCTTAGGCAAAGAGATCGAAGTGTAAATGACTACTACCACAAAATGATTGAAGCCATGAGATGAGCTGATATAGAGGAGTATCTAGAAGATACCATGGATAGATTCCTAGCTGGTCTACGAAGGGAAATTCGAGAAAAGGTAGCATTGTATCACTTCGACAAGTTGAAAGACATGGTGCAATATGCCATTGAGATAGAGAAGTTGTTGGAGAGTCTGCAAAATGAAGTGGTTCAAGTAGAGTCAAATGTAGAGTTGTCACCTAGAGTTCAACACCAAGCGGACCACTCGACCATAAGACATCCGTTCACTTGGAGCGAACCTGAGTCATTTGAGGAGTTTCTACGTACCTATGTACCACCTGCACGGCCTGCATCACCAGTTCAACTGGTCATAGATGTGCCAAGCCAAGCCAGCAACATTCAAGAGGAGATTCATATTGAGTTACCATCTGAGATCGTTGCCATCAAAGAAGATTCTACTTTTGAGGTAACAATTTCAGTTGATGCACCTATTGATGAATTGATAGATGTTGCTACTTGTGAAGATGTTGGAAAAGTCGAGGAAGAAGAAATAGAGATTATTGCCGCCATTGAGGAAGTTGAAGTAGTTGAGAAATTGATGGAGATGCAGCCTTGTTTTGAAGAGGAAACCGACATCCATGAGGAAATGATCGTAGATCATATAGAGCTCGATCAAGCTAGCATGGAGACGCAGTCGAATTCTAACATCATTTGTCAACCATTTTCTTGTGATATCTTTATTTTACAGGTTGTTAAAGATGTGCCCCATGTTATTGATCTTGTGCAAAAAGAGTTTGATGTTCATTTCGTGTTCATCTTTGATCTTGGAGATTTAAATTCGAGGACGAATTCTTTTCAAGAGGAGGGGAATGATATGATCCTGAAAAGCATAAAAGAATCAAATCTAAGAATGCCATTGAGAGCTTCAAAGATGATCATGTTGTTCAAGATTAAAGATTGGAGATCAAGATTTGAAGAACACAAGTGCATGAAAATATTCAGATATTTTGGGCAGCCAATGAAGATCAAATATTCAGCCCGAGATTGATCATCATGCTTATCATTTGATGATGAAGAAGGAAGCATGAAGTTGTGAGAAGAAGAATGAAGCCATTTGGACGTGTGCATGAAAAGATATACGCATTTGCATGTGAAATCGGGAGATGCTGTTTTTTCATGCAAAGGTGGCAAGATTAATTATGTCATGGGCCAGGAATTTAATCACTTAATTCAGCCCATTGTTGTGATTAATTAAGTCCAAATAGGCGAGAATATCCAGCCCAAATCCACTTTGGGATTTATCCTTATCTAGTTAGATTTAGATAGATTTTTGTTATCTTATTTTTGGTATCTTTTGATTTTATCCTAGTTTGATTAGGATTAGTATTTTTCAATGTTTATCTAGTTAATTAGGGTTTAATTTCGTCCCCTATGTGTCCTATAAATAGGGCCACCATGTGACATTCATAATTCAGACGTTGCATGAAATAAAGAGTTAATTTCTCAATTGTCTCACCGATCCTTTGGTTGATCACATTTATCGATCCTTTGGTTGATCAAACATAATTCTATTGATCTAGCAATTCAATAGTCTTATTCAAGTTCTTCAGGGTACATCGAGTACTTGGGAGAATTGCTATCCAGAGAAGTTAGACGTGCGCGTTCGGGTTTACAACACGGGTTCGCCGATCCTAGCCTATCCTTCTACCAACAACACCGCCGCCCAAGCCACCTTCACCGCCGACTTCCGCCGCCATCACCATCGTAATTCCAGCCACCCTCGAGTGTTCCAAGTGTTATCATCGAGTCCATCGTCCGTTGCCATATTCTAGTAAGTTTTACCGTTTAATTCGTGTCGGGTTGAGTCCTTCTTTAGCTGACGTAGTTCGAGTCCTTATTAAGTCTTCCGCCTGCGTATTCTCGTGCCTTGGATTATTTGTCCGGGTCACATCAGATTCGCTGCTGAACTTCCACGCAAAATCCGCAACAGACTGTCAAAGCTTCAGCGGTTGATCCTCTTTATGCCATTAATCAAGTTAGCATTTGATTATGCCCATAATGAGTCCAAATATGTTTCTTCTCTCCTCTGTTACACTTTGTCCGAAACTAGACTCTAGACACAACTAAAAGTACTAAAGATGAGTAAAAAGATAAAGTAAAAATATGTGAAATTGAGTCTGTATCACGTACTCTACTAGAAATTGTGACCATAAATTTGTGAAAACTATGATCAAAATATGTCAATTTAAAGTAGTTCCACAATTATTTATTTTTTGACAAAAACATGTTAAAAATATTAATTAAAATATTGCAGACAAAAAAATTACATTTAGGTCATTGGTACTCTAGGACAAGGCATATTCTATCTTGTTCAAAGATTTACAATTTTATTTGTAAAAATATAGTAACAATAACTAATACAATCAAATATCAACAAATTTATAAATATGTCACTGAATATGAGCATTAATCTAGACACGATATCATTTGTCGGATTTTGACCACTATACATTCTAACTTCCAACTGAAATGTTTGTATTATTAAAACAAAAGACCTCTTAATCCAACATAAATAAGAATTTTGCATTAGACGATCTATCAAATTATGAATGAATAATATACTATAGGTTATCTAGACTATGATATGATGAATCAAAATTTAAAATATTTGCTAGAAAATATTGATTTTGAAAAAAATATTAGTGAGTTTCTTCAAAAAACAATGTTGTAAAAAGTATCTTCTATTAATATTTTTTATTTTGAGCTTTGCATATGATATTATTTTAAGTAATTTTGTTTGTTTTAAAACCTTTTAGAATGTAAATTCTTTTTGTGAAATTCAACATATCAAATAAATGTTGCAATTTTGGAGAAGAATAAGCGTTTTTAGGCCCACTTTATATGTATTTTAATTTTTATTTATATTAAACTAAAAAAACCATTTTTAATGTCACACAAGGGCCAAGACTTTCAAAATCTCAAGGCCGGCCCTGATTATATGTGAAAAAAATCTAAATATGTGTAAAAAATGTGTGCTAGTGTATGTATTATAACACCATTAACTATTATATCTAAAAATGTCTATATGATCCAAATTTTAATGTAGACGGAATTTGAGTCAAAAGTCAAGAAAAAGGTAATAAGCTCCCCACGTAATAATTGAGGGGGCTATTTGCATATTTTTCCAAATTTTAAAGACATACTATTACTCTCGCATTTTTGTAAACATACTCTCACCTCATTTAGAAGTAAAAAAGTTTAATGAAAAATATTAAGCTGCCAAAAATAAATGATACTATCATTAATATGATTTGCGTCCCATACGGAGGGGTTGAAATTTATTATTGCACCTTTCTGTGTTTCACTCCGTGTTTCATTATTAAATTTATGATTTTGATAATATCTATTATAAAATAAATATTAATTATAACATAAATAACTATAGTCAACATTTATCAACAAAAAAAATAAATTATAAAATTATAAAATATAATTTTGAAAAAACTAACCATAATAATGAATTATTGATTGAAAATTAAAAATTAAATATTAAAAAATAATTATAAACCCTAATTAGGTTGGGTGAACCCTAAAAACAATCATAAAATTAAATTAAATCACAAAAAATAAAATTGAAGAAAAAAATACAAGAAAAACTCATAATTTGAAACTGTAACAGGAAATTTCATGTGCATACGGAGGAGAATGATTTCATTATGTTCTCGAAATTGAAACCACTTATATTTTTTTAATTTTTTTATATTATTTTACAAGTTCGAATCTTTAAAATATAAGATATTTTTTTAATTTTGTTATATTATTTTTTAATTACAAGTTTTTTCTCTATTAAATCTCTTTCAAGTTTATTTGACATCTCATCAAAATTTTATGTTTTTCCTAACACTAACAATCATACATTTTAGGGGAAAAAATTAAAGCGTATATCTATTTACTTTTGCCCATTTTTATCTATTTACACAAAAATAAACTACTATATTAGATCCACTAATAACTAAAAGCTTACACTAATAGTTAGAGTAAATTTCATTTTTGGTCTCATTAGAATAGGGTTAAAACACTTTTCGTACCATTTTTTTTTTTGTGGTCTCAAATGATATTTTTTCGATAATTTTGGTCTCGTAAGATATTTTTCCGATAATTTTAGTCCCATAAGATAGTTTTACGATAATTTTGTCCCAAACTAACAGAGAAAGTTAACGGTCATTAAAACCAAGGTCAAAAAGCATGAAATGGTGGTTTTATTGGGCATTTTTTTTGTATATATTGATATGGTTTAGTATTTATGTTGAAATTACTTTGCACTTTTTTTGTTGGTATTTATTTTGATATTATTGATGTGCTTGAGGATGCCATTTTTTTACCTTGATTTTAACTGTTGTTAACTTCCTCTGATAGTTTGGGACTAAAATTATCAAAAAAATATCTTATGGGACTAAAATTGTCGGAAAAATATCTTATGGGACTAAAATTGTCGGAAAAATATATTATGGGACCAAAATTGTCGAAAAAATATCTTATAGGATCAAAATTGTAGAAAATTGTCATTTAGGACCAAAAAAATAACTTTTGGGACTAAAAATGTTTTGACCATATTCTAACAGGATCAAAAATAAAATTTACTCATAATAGTTAACACGAATTATGAATATCTAATAGTTTTATTAGCAATTATATTCTATCTCAACTCTAGGGCAGAAGAATAATGAGAAATAACAAGAAATTTAAACATAATATACAAATTCTAGGTGAAATTGACAAATAAAGGGAAAAAAATATATATATTTGGATAATGGAAATTGGGAGAGACCATGAGCTGCACCTGTTTATTATTTCTACCATTTATGCATCGCGAAAGTGATAAATGTATATATAGAACAATCTATAACTTTTATTTTTTAAAAATATAATTTTAAAATGACAACTCTTGAATTTTATCAAAAATACTCTTGGGGCAGTGCCTCCCTCGGACCCTGTATAAGTCCGACCGTGTGTCCGCGTCACTGCGTATATAAGATACACCAACTCGTCAAGTAAGAGTTGACGATATTTAAACTATTTAGCAATTTGTTTATGATAATTTGTTTGATCACGTGTACAATATTGTTTTATAGATTTTTATATGTAATAATCTAACATTTACTTTATTATATAACAATAAATAGAATAAACCATGTAATTAACTAAACGTAGGGGTTGGGTTGATAAAGCTAGAAAACTCTAATAATTCTAGTCATTAGTTGTGTTATACCATTGAATAAAACACAATTTGGAAAATGAGTTGAAACATCCGAGCCATCTGGTTGGACGCTGATCTGTTGTGACCAAATGGGTTTGTTTTGAATTAGGTAGGAAATGAATCGTAATATTTTATTGAAGAATTATCAGTTCAGGACTTGAAAGATGGTAACCTATCGATTGAGGACCTGAAAAATGAAAACTCTCAATTCAGGACTCAAAAGATGAAAATTCTCAATTCAGGACCTCAAAAATCACTAATTTTTGTTTCTTTTTATTTTTTAATTAATTTTCAATGAAAAATTCCTTCATTAATTATATATTAAATCTAATAAAGAAAATTTTAAAATTAATTAAAAAATAAAAATAAATCAAAATTCGTGATTTTTGAGATCCTGAATTGAGAGTTTTCATCTTTCGGGTCATGAATTTGATAGATTACTCATTTTTCAGGTCCTAAATCGACAATTATCCTATTTTATTTAGATCGAAATTAATTAAGTATACCATCAAGAAGTAGATTAATTTATATGATATGACCAAAAGTCTTTGGCCATGCGCTTGGATACGACCATTTTTGTTTTGAGCTCTACCAGGAATTGAAGTAGCTTAGGTTGCATTTTTTAAAACAAATATATATATATATATATATATGATGTTTTATTGATCAAATTGTAAGTTAATTATAGATACAAAATTGTCTTCTTCAAAATAAAAAAGTATTGCACAAACAACAAGAAAATAATGTTAAAATAAAGCTCAAATTTCATGTGGGGCTTCGAATTATTGTATCGTATCTGAATCAAATTGGCTGCAAATAAGAGCTGAAAAGTGATTTCACTTTTCAACAAACTAAAACGAAACTTCAACGCGAATCGGAGAAGAACACCACCTCTAGCTCCCATAAAAGGAGATAATACAAAAGGAAAAAAAAACAAATTAAAGAAAAAGACAATAAAAGGAACTATATACGCAGGTGTAACACAAAATTTGTATTTAATTTGGTGAAATACAAACAAATGTATAATTCAGATTATTTTCGGATCAAAATATAATTTCACGGATCTGCTCTCTATTCTTCCTCTGATTATTCCCTTCAAAAATTGATCTTCAAATGATATTTGAAGCTTTTAGGGAAGATTTGTATCCTAATTCTTCTTTGATTTGGTATTTGAACTTGATAACGTAAATCGGGGGGCCAACGACTTTGATTCCGAATTGAACTTTGGATTTGAGATGATTCTGACGAAAAACGTCTTGAATCTTGCTAGAACACCTTTGATATTGGGACTTTATAACATCGTTTGGAGAATTTAAGAACCTTGATTCCGGATCGAAAGCTAGATTTGAGATGACTCCAACAAAGAACGACTTGCATGTTGGAGAGAACTTCGTAAAAAATATTTCTCCAACTTCTTGAGCTCTTCAATTCCGACTTCCAGTGTAATTTTCAATGGAGAACTTCTTGAGCTCTTCAATTTCGACTTCCAATGTGATTTTCAATTAATATATGGAGGCCCCTATTTATAGTTGTAAGTAGGAGTATCTAGGGCTGACGTGACGCGATGTCATTGACTCTTGAATATTGATATATATATATCTTCAAAGATATTTACTTGTTGCCAAAGAAACTTGATGTTTATCATATAATAATATATTTATTATTTAAATATTTCATATAATTTTGAATTTCATAAGATTCCAAAACTAAATAAATATATATAAAAATCAATAAAAATATTATATATAATATTTGATTTTTCGCCATTTATAAATGTCCCCTCGAAACTTGTTCATTGAAGACTTGTCGTTTGAAATGAATGAATCTCGAAAATTGATTAGATAGTTTAAACTCGTATCAAGGAGTCTTTTTTAATTTGGATTTGTTAGATAGTTTATACTCGTATCAATGAGCCTTCAATTTGAATTTATTAGATAGTTTATACTCACTGTCAATGAGTTCTTGAATTTCAACTTTTAAATAGTTTATACTCATATTCAAGAGTTCTTCAATTTCAATTTATTAGATAGTTTATACTCGTATCAAGGCCTCCAATTTAAATTTGAATTTATATAGTTTATGCTCATATCTGAGAGCTTTCTTGAACTTAGACAGCTTATGCTCAAATCGAGTAACCTTCAACTTGAATATAGACTTGTAGACAATTTATACTCATGTTTGTGAGTACTTGAATTTGAATTTAGATTTGTAGACATTTTATACTCATTCAAGGACTCCTGGATTTAAATTTGTAGATATTTTATACTCATGTCAAAGAGTCTTGGATTTGAATTTAAATATGTAGACATTTTATCGTGTCAAGGAGTACTTAACATTTCTTGAAGAGTTTGGATAGTTTTTGCTCATGTCTAGGAGCTTTACTGATAGTTTAGACTCTAATCAAAGAGCGTTTGCATTTTGAAAATTTTAGATAATTTTAGCTCTTATCAATGAGTTTTTGAAGATAATTTTGGCTCTTATCAAAGAGCATTTGTATTTTATTTTTCATTGATTGTGGCATGTATTGGAAGAATTGAATAGCCCATAGCGGGATTTATAATCGCTTCTTCTTCTTCTTCTTCACTTGGAAATTCTTCAAAAGGTTTGCCCCTATCATTTATTTCTTGCTCTTCTTCAAAGTTGTGATGCTTTTGCATTGACAGTTCTTCAACTTCATTTGCGGTCATGCTTAACTCCATGTCATGAGCTCTAGTAGCCAATTTCTCAAATGTCTTTGGTTGAATCCCTTTCAAAATATATCGAAGACCCCAACATATGCCTTGGATGCATATTTCAATTGTTGAGGTTTCTGATAATCGATCTTTTCAATTCAGGCTCAAGTTTCTCCAACGGTTAAAGTAATCGATGACGGGCTCTTCTTTTTACTAGTATGAGTTTATAAGTTCAATCAATCTAATCGTCCTTCGAATGTTGTAGAAGTGGTTGATAAATTCTTTTTCTAGTTGTCCCTAATTATCAATCGGATTTGGTTTCAAATCGGTATACCAATCAAACGTGTTGTCTTTTAAAGAGAAAATGAATTACTTCACCAAGTGATCTTCGTATATCCCAGCATCTTTGTAGGTCTCTACAAAGTGAGCCACGTGTTATCCTGGATTTTCTTTACCATCAAATTGTTGAAATTTTGGCAGTTGGTAGCCATCTGTCATCTTCAAGTTGTCAATTCTTGGGGTATATGGCTTGTTGTAAGTCCATAGTGATTTACGGCTCTCTCCAGACTTTGATTGCTTCCAGTATGAAATCTTTAAGTTGATTAATTTGTATTGAACCATCAAACGATACTTCAATTTATTTGGTTGTAGATTTTTCAGATTTGTTGACATATAGCTTTGTAGATATCTCAGCTTTTGTATCTTCATCCACTTGCTCACCACCAGTATCAACAATCTTTCCTTTTTCAGCTTCAAGAGTTGAGCATCCCATTCTTGTATCCGCTTGGCAAGTTCTTTGACAAGCTTCATCAAATTTGAAATTTACTATCCACAATTGTAGACATCTTGATGCTTGAGGAAATTGATGAAGATAAATGATGAGAGGTAAAGATGGTCCCACTGGGTGTGCCAAAATTTATAACATAAAATTTGTATTGAATTTGGTAAAACACAAACCGGTGTACAATTCGGATAATTTTTGGATCAAAATATATTTTCACGGATCCGATCTCTATTCTTTCTCTGATTATTTCTATCAAAACTTGATCTTCAAATGGTCTTCGAAGCTTTTGGGGAAGATTTGTATCCTCCATTTTCTTTGACTTGGTATTTGAATTTGGTTTTCGAAATTTTCTGTGAGGATTTGTATCATCAATCTTCTTTGACTTGGTATTTGGACTTGATAACGTAAACTAGGGTCCCCGACCTTGATGCCGAATTGAACGTTGGATTTGAGATGATTCTGACAAAGAGCGACTTCAATCTTTCTAGAACACCTTGGATAATGGGACTTTATAACGTCATCTGGAAAGTTTAAGAACCTTGATTTCGGATTGAACACTGGATTTGAGATGACATCGACGAAGAACAACTTGAATGTTGGAGAGACTTCGTAGAGAATTTATCTCTAATTTCTTGAGCTCTTTAATTCCGACTTCTAGTGTGATTTTCAACTAATATAAAGGTCCTATTTATAGTTGTAGGTAAGAGTATCTAGGGGAATGTGGCGTGATTTTATTGGCTCTTAAATATTGATATATATCTCTTTAATTTCAATCACGATGGATTATTCTATGACCAGGAACGGAGCCTCCATGGACAGATGTGGTATTTTGGTTATTGAGAATTGATGCTAGAAGATGATTGTTAGTGGAAATTTGTTGAAGTATCATTTGATCAATATCATAACTATGAACCAAATTTTCAAGGTCATCGTCAGATGAGCTTGGAATATTAGAGCTAAAGAAATTAAGATCCATTTTTTTTAGAGAAGACAATTGATGGATATGATGTAGAATGATTGATAATGCACATTTCTTAAATAAGGTGCATTCTACACTTAACCTTCTACACCTAACCATCCATTCTACACCTAACCTTCTACATCTATATCCATTTTACACCTAACTTTCTATACCTAAACATTCTACACATTAACCATTCTCTTTCAATTCTATAAATATATCTCAAGCGGATCGGATTATGATGAAGAGTATATAGCCTCCACAGCCAGGGAGAGAGAAGAATCATATTCTGGTCCCTTCGCCATCAAACAGGAATCAGACAATGAAGAAATCAGTGACATCGATCTTGAAAATACTTATCAAGAAATATTTAACGAGTGGCTGGAGGTCGTTGAAATCAACAAAGATCTTGTCCTGAAGAACCAGGAGATCAATCAAGAAAAGATTCAATTGATGGACAATGAAGCATCTCTGCAAAAGATCATATGTGATCAGAAGAAGGAGAATAAACAAGTCAATGAAGACTTAAAGATTTTATGAGAAACATCAGAATGCTCAACAATTGTACTAAGAATCTAGATGAGATTCTAAGTACCAGACAAACTGGTAAGGTTCATCATGATCTTGGATACACTGGACAAATCTCCAGAACAATAGAATTTATCAAAGCTAAGATGGAGCATAACCAGAACAATAATATTCCTAAAGAAGTTCAGAACGTTTCTATGAACGTTACTCCCCAGAATGTACCTCAAAATAAATCTCCTACAGGAACAATGAGAATGTTGCTTTTCACAGCACATCGAATAGAAGAAAGACCATTTGTCATTACTGTAAGGTTATAGGACACATCAGACCTCATTGTGAAGCATGTCTCATAGATCTAAAGAGAATGAGTAGGAGATTTGTTCCTAAACAAGTCAAAACTGCAGCCCCACAACAGAACCGGAAGGAGAAGACTATCACACCTAAGAAGTAATGGGTTGTGAAGAAGGAACATGTCAGCGTGATTGCTCATATGTCTCTTAGAGCTAAGAGTTCAAGCAGTTGGTACTTTGATAGTCGGTATATATGACTCATTCTCTGTCATCCATAGAATTAAAAATTATGGGTATTATCATTCTGGGATCGGAGTCCTATTTAATACTCCCTCCGTCCCAATAGCAAAGTCCACAATACCTTATTTGGCTGTCTCAATAGCAAAGTCCACTTCAATATATGGAAATAATTAATGTCAACATCAAAGTGGACCTCACTTACTTTATATTACTTTTTATTATAATATCTCTTAAAGAAATGGACTCCACCTACTTTACCCACTACTTTAACAACTAATCTACTTTTCCTTAATCTCCGTGCCCAATAGCAAGTGGACCTTGCTATTGGGACGGAGGGAGTATATGTTAGGAATGATACCACATCAGTAGTTATCAACATTGCCTTCAATGTTATAATCAATGTGCAATAGCATTCCGACAACATTGACCGAAACACTTTGCATAGTAATCTTATCATTTCCTAGTTTTTAGGATTAATTCTTTTTGAATTAATCTGAATAAATTGTCTATCTTATTTAAATATATCCACAAAATTTGAATTTAAAATATTAGATATAGGTGGTTAAGATAGTGGATTAACTTGGCTTTGAAATAGTCAACGTAATCCCTACTATTTAGGAATCATGTTATTTCTTTCTTCTCTTCTCTCACCAACTTAATTATCTCAGTGGTGGATTGCTAGAGTGGTTGAGTGTAGCGAAGGAGGACGTGGGTTCACACTTCAGCCACAATGAAGAACGGTTAAGCTCCGAGAGAAAGATCAAGATGTGGCGGTTACTTCAACCCACGACCAATGAGAAAATATGGGAAGAAGCCGAATCAATTGGAGAAGGCTATAAGGAGCGGACTTCACAATTGGAGAAGGTATTCAAGCAGAGAAAATATCACCGCTGAGTGTGAGAAAATCCAGAGCTTGAATCCTAATTTTAGCTTCGAAATTTACTACGATTGATTCTTCACCAAATCCATTGTTTAGACCAACCAATACATGTTATTTGGTTGTGTGTATAGATTAGATGAGAGAATTGAGAGTATAGGATTCGAAGTTGTTTATTTCTTTAACTATCTATTGTTAGATAGTTTGTTTTGAATTTGTTCATAGTTGTACCTAGAATATGATTCTTGTAATGTATGCTGTGTTGTCAAGGAAGTAAACCTGGACAACATCGACATTGAATTTTTAACACTAGTGAAAGTGAAATTTTGCCCTGAGATAATCGCATACCAAAAGTATGTGATTTAAAATTAATTATTGTACAAATTATCTTTAAAATTTTCGCTGCGAGTTGAAAGCGTAGTGAAAACATTAACTTCAACATTAAGTTTGGCATTTACATTTGTTTGATTTTTTAATATTTGGACAACGAATTATAACAATATATAAAAATTATGACATTAAAAATAGAGAAACAGATATCCATAAAAGCATATGGCAGGATAGTTATGAAATTTGACACTGTTTCTGGTCTGCAGCCGTCTTCTTTTCACACTGCCACTTGAAAATATTGCATGATTTGCGTCGATCTTTCTTTGGGAATTAACATATTAATGTTGTTCAAACTAGAAGGCTGTGTTACATGTGAAGCACTAAATTAACAAGTCGGCGAAAATCGAATAAAAAGAGGGGGAATAAAATAATAATTCAAGCACCAATTTGCGCATAGGTGCGAATTCTGTTGCATATTTTGCGAAATAAGAAACACATCAATTACAGACAAATAAATGAATAAAGTTGGGCCACAAAAATGACAGCCAAACTAATTGTCAAACAAACCCGCACCGCATGATAAAGCGAGTGGGGACCCACCATTATCCCCGCCCCAACCCCAACTACTAATAAGATACTAAATTCGGACATCATCACGTGGGCCCATGCATAATTTCATCATTCAGCCCCTCGCCTCCCTCCATTTCAGCCAATCACCATAGGCTTTTCCGCTTCTAGTTGTTTATACAGTTATTCTATTCATTTTATTTCTATTATCATTTTAATATAGATAGATATCCTCATTTCTGTTCTGTCCATTTTTTTCTTCACATGAAATAGATAAAACTTTGTAATAAAATGACATAATGACAAATAAATATTTTTCAAAAACTATACATGTACACCCACTGAATACATATATGAAAGTAATTGAGCAGCAAGAAGAAACATGAAAAATATCATCGGGCATCGACGGCAGTGATAGTGAGCTCATTAATGGAGTATCCAAATTGGGTTGCAGGCAGTGATGATCCGTTCCACTTCTCAGCAAAGACCGGCTGCTCCGGTGTTGGCAGCTCCACGATTTCACGGCTAAGCATCGACAGAACTGTTTGAATGTGAGGCCTATCTTTAGGAAATTCTTGGACGCACAACAAGGCGATGTGAATGCATCTCACTATCTCTGTTTTGTAATCTGAACTAGCTATGTTTTCGTCTGCGAAACCCAAACCCTGGTCTTCACTCCACAATTTCCATGCCTGATATTAATGCACAAAAGCAAGCAGTAACACATTAAATTATTCATATCCATGGAGAAATATCTTATTTCCTAGCTAATTAAGTAGAATGAAGGGCTTACGCATCCTATAAGGCTCAGGGACCATTCGTGATTGTAATAATGTGCGTTCTTTTTTCCTTTTAATATCTCTAACATAAGCACGCCAAAGCTATATACATCAGATTTTTCAGAGAATCTGCCTTCCATTGCGTATTCAGGTGCCATGTATCCACTGTCAAATTCAATTTATAATATTGTTAATATATATACTAAGTTGAAATGAAGAATAAATATTGACATGCAGCTAGCTTACTATGTTCCTACAACTCTTGCAGTATTGCCGTGATCTTGATTGCCTCCAAATATTCTTGCCATGCCAAAATCAGAGATTTTGGGGTTCCAATCCTCATCCAGCAGTACATTGCTGGGCTTAAGGTCTCGGTGAATTATCTTGAGCCTGGAGTCTCTGTGAAGATAGAGAAGGCCTCGACCAATGCCCTCGATAATATTGAAACGTTTCGTCCAATTCAGAACATTCTGCGTCGGATGCGTAGGATCTACAGAAAACAACACTTATCTGTAAGGCAAACTTATATAGAAAGAATCAAGAATGGGCTTATGATGATATTGAACCTACCAAAGAGACAAACGTCCAAGCTTTTGTTTGGCATGTACTCGTATATCAACATCTTCTCTTCTTTTTCCACACAGAATCCCAGCAATCGGACAAGATTCCTGTGCTGGAGTTTGGAAATCACCACCACTTCATTCTTGAATTCTTCAACTCCTTGTCCAGAGGCTGCTGAAAGCCTCTTCACAGCGATTTCTTTCCCATCCTCCAGCTTTCCCTTAAAAACACACGCACATATATATATCAAATCCCAACAACCAACTGCAGAATTAACTGGATATATATATGCAAGAAGTACAGAAGGGAAGCTAGCTTGTACCTTGTAAACAGGACCAAAACCCCCCCTTCCAAGAAGATTGTTTTGGCTAAACTGGTCTGTTGCATTTGCAAGAGCCTCGAACGAGAATAATGGAACCTCCTCAATATTCACTACCTCCGATTCTTCTTTGAGCACATTAATTGCAGCTGAGTCTGCTGAAAATGTTTGCTGATCTACTTGGAATATCTTTTTCTCATTTGTTTTACCTCCTAAATAATTTCACAACAAGGAATTAGGAATTCAATACGTTATACGTACAAATGTAAAATATACATAATTAATATTATTATTAGCACGCGCTTATTCATCCAGTACCTTTTCTCTTTACCATCCAACACCAACCGATGAAGATCAACACGGATATGCAGACAAAACCAACCACCACCACCATTGGAATTATGATATATAGCTTTTTGTCCTTCTTTTCATCTGGAATCAAATCCATATATTATTCACACAAATTAACTAGCAAAAAAAGCAAACTTGTTAGCATGTAAAAAACAAAAAAAAAATCATATTTAAGATTCTTCTGTCAAGGAAATTAAGTACCCAAATCTGAAGCAGAGAGACGAATGTAAAGATCAGAACCAACACCAGAGAATTGCTGAACGTCAATCAAAGTATTGCTCCAAAACATACAGCCGATACTTGTATCATGAGCATAAGCTATGCAAGAACAGTTCCCCAAACATCTGCTCCGGCATTTATCTTCCTCCCTCGAAGAGAACTGTTCAGCGAAATCGGGAACCTTCATAAAAGGCATCCTAAAAAATCCATCTCCATTTCCTCCACACTGCAACTGGTTTATTCTCTGGCACCCACTACTCCAATTCCTCCTATCCCATTCACCTTTATTCACTGGCTCGAACCCTCTCAAACAAGAACACATATTCGAATCCCGAGAATTGCAGCTTCCAAACGGCCCACACGTCCCATATATATCACATTCGTTTTGGGGGGCTAACCACGTAACATCCCAACTCTTCTTTTGATCATCCCACAGCCTCTGCAGTAAGCTCCCCGAAGAATTCAGGTCGATCTTCATCAAGAACTGAGCCTCAGGCGCCGTGAAGTAGGAGGTGCCGTTATGATCGTTCACCACACTGAATCCATCGAGGTATGGAGAATACATATCCTGCACACCGATCAGAATCAGGCCGTTCCACGGGCCGCTCCGCCAGTGGGGGCGACCATTGTTCCAGGTGAACATTTGCGGGATGTTCAAAGCTTCAAGCCCAGCCGCAAAGCTTCCGTCTTGAGGGTCGGACTCATTTTTCCACGACGACACCACCACCTTCTTGCCCGTGTTTATGTTGTCGGTTATCCTCATTGTCGGCAGGAAAACATTCGAAGGTTGTGAGAAGGACTCCCAAATAGTGTTTCCCGTTGCATTGTTTCGCAGAAGAAGATTTCCGGTATCCAGAATTTGAAGAGTGGTGTTCATCATGGGAGAAGATGTGGCATTGGTTGACCAAATGGTTTCGTTTCTTGCGTTGATGAGTAGGAGATTGCCGTCTTTGGATATGGTCACAGCGCCGGAGGAATCATTGAGGGGTCTGTCTCTGTTGGCGACCCATACCACCGTTTCTTCAGAAACGGCGTAGAAGACGCCTAAGTAGCGGTTGGTGGTGTTGTTGGGGCTGAAAAATCCCAGTTTGAACACCTGTTTTTGGGATACTATGCTATCTGGATCTTTCATGACTAAACTGGATGTAATGGTGTCTGTTTCTAAGCTCCAACACAGAAGAAAACGAAGAAAAATAACTAAGGCGGAGAACTGTCGAACAAAGCGTTTCATGATCTTCATATTCTTCAGTTAGCTTAATGAGTTGTTTGAGATCAGTGTTGTATACGATATTCCTGGTTGCATTACATTAATTAAATGGAGGGGATTTATAATTGGATGATGTTAATTAATTTGTCTGGTATGTACTATAATTTACAAGGCAAGTGGGGTTGGTGTGGAAATTGAGTCTGCTAAAGTCGTCGTAGATTAAATTTAAGCCATTTTCTGTTAAAAAAAAGAAGACGACATTGTTTGCCATCAAATTTCATAACTGACTTCTTGTTGGACTCTTTTTAATTAACTATCAGATAAAACGTGCACGCAATTCAATTAATTTATTTAAATTAATTATTAAAATTTGAACAATTTTACTATACTAAATTTGAGTAGTCAATTAAAAAAAAATACATTTCAATATATATATATGTATGTATATCATTTTATAAATATAATAATATCTGAAAATTTTAGATTAAGCAATAATCAGAAAAATGATATAAACGTAAGAGACATAAAGTATAATTAAATTATAACTATTCAAACACGATTGGAATTTATAGTCTTTTAATTTATTTATATTTTTGTTGTTTTAATACACACACACACACACATAGGAAGAGAGGGATACATGTATCCTTTCTCAACATCCTTTTTTGCAACAATTCTCAACATTTGATTGTTGACGTATATATGTATTAATATAATTCAAATCTTCTATTCAATAATTCTTATTTTGATTTTACTATCTAATAAAAATACAAATTTTTAATTAACATAAATTCACAAAATCTTGCATCATCCATTTCAGAAAGCTTCCATATAAAGTTAATTAAACTTACTAAAATAATTTGTATAGTTAATGAGTTCAAAATATTATTAATTATATGATTTTTTACTATCATGACAAAACACCTTATCGCACATCAATTAATATAGTTTATCTCAAAAGTAAATTATATTTTTAATCCCTTACGTATGATTGATATCACGATACACTGAATCAATTGAACTATTTTAATGATTACACATGTCGCAAAATATTAACTTTTTTTGTGTGTATTTTATCCAAACATACATTTAATACTATATTTTTTATTGAAATATAAATGACTACATTGAACAAATAAAATAAAAAATAACTTAATTAACTAAAATAAAATGGTTTTGAATGTATAAATATCATGTGTTTAAAGATATATATATATATATATATATATATATAAACTTTATTATTATAGCAACAAGTGTTGCTCAATGATAAAGAAATGATAAAATTTCAAAGTTTGATTAATAGTTTGTTGTAATATATTTGTGTTCAAGGTTTCATGTTCAATATATTTTTCAAAATGTTATACATTGTTTATAATTTTTTTAAGAAAAATATAATTTGATTGGCAGTTGTAATTCTTTATTCAATGACTAACTAATTTAATTAGTAGTACAATATATATCATTTCTTCCACTCGAGGAGTTTAATCATCTCATTAAACCACAACACATAATATATATCATTCTATAAAAAATTCTAATGTATAACACTTGTACATATAACTACATATTATATTATTGTTCTATATTATGTTTAGCTAAATAGTTTGGGAATTTATGTTAAATAATTAGTAGTTCAATCTAGGTGGAAAATATTCAATTCTTCTATTTCAACTCTTTTATCACTAATTGGACTATGTTCATTCTCAGTCACATGATTATGGGTAGTCAACATAATCCATATTTCAAAAAATTGTGCAATATTTATTCCTCCCAATTAACTATTATTAATTAATTGAATAATCTAATATAAAATATGTTATATATAATTATCAAACCAACCAATATTCTAAATTTCTCAAATTATAAATTAATAAGCTAGAAAAACATAACATTTGAACCAAAATTTAAAATTTATTTTTCCAATCAATCATTTATTATTGTAATATTTTAAAAACAATGCATAAATTTTAAATTCGTTTAAAGTTGGTGATTTTTTTTTTTTTTACAATTAACCATATTTTTAAAACTTTGTCTAGCAACTTTCAAAATAAAGATCCCAAATTTTTCTACATTAATCAATTCTTACATTTATCTTCATCATTGATTTTTTTTAGGTGTTCTTCACATTAATAGATATACAGTTCAGCATATATCATCTACATGTCTTGTTGGTGCAGTTAATATTATCTGAGACCGACAATAAATAAAGAAGTTGAAATTTAGTTTCAATAAATTAAATTGAAACTACTTTTAATCATATGAATGAAAATGAACACATAAATTTCAAGGAATAAATTAAAACTTAATTAGCATTTTGGTTGTATACATTATGGAACTATTTTTTTTTAATTTTCTTTCATACCATACAACATGATTCAAAAAAAAAAAACACACACACACACACACACACTATAGTTGCCACAACTAAAATTAGATGTTTTCTATTAAAAATGACTTAAATAGCTTATATTAAATGAATCAAATCACTGATTGAATGTCATTCCAATTGATCTTCTAATTTTTTTTTCCCCACATTAATAATTGATGGAGATGTAATTCTTGAATATTGGCAGATAACTTCTTAAGAACAATGAGGTTAGTTTATAATCTTTCCATAAATTTAAGTTTTATTTTTCAATCTCTTCATTGGCATGTAATATGTATAAACTATGAAATAGTACAATTCTATTGAAATAATATTTAAATTATAAAATATAATATATTATACGCGGATAATTAATTATATATATTATGTTTTTTATTTATTTTTATTGTTTGATATGACTAATATAAATTCAAGCTTTTATTTTTCAATCTCTTTATTCGGATGTAATTTATCTAGACGATATAATTGTTGGAGAATTAATTCATGTGTGTGAATGAAAAATTATAATACTACAATTTTATTGAATTAATTATCTAATATATTATATTGTTGTGGGATTATACTTTTTATTTTCTTTCTTGTTTGTTGTGCTTGATATGATAGAGAAATAATTGGTGGAAAATTAATATGATATGGATATATAAAGAATTGAAAGAGTACAATACTATTGAAATAAATATAATATATTATATTAAATAATTAATTATATAATATAGTATATTGCTATTTAACCTTAAATTAAGTGCATATTATGGATATAATAGACAAATCATATTTTGTAAGAAATTAAATAAATATAATATATTATATTTAAAGATAATTATTATTTATATTAGGGATAATTTTATATAGTAGAGTTCAATTATAACAAAACTATTGCAATAAATATAATATATTATATTACAAAAAAAAATATTATTTATAATATTTTATATTAGGGATAATTTTATGTAGTAGAGTTCAATTATAACAAAACTATTGAAATAAATATAATATATTATATTTACAATATTATATTACTTTTTTACCCTTAAATTAAGTGTAAATTATGGACATAATAGGCAAATCATATTTTATAAGAAACATCCATACTTTTTATATAGATATAGATAAGTCTACCGGTGAAGGTGATGGACGTTCGTGATAGTTGCCTTTTCTGTCCATTTTTGCTCTTTTTCTGGGATCATTCGTAAGAGCCACTAGGCATTGGCTAAAGCGGTGCGCGTCATGCGGAGTAGATTTCATCGGCTCACACATGTTACATTTCGTGTGTCAAAATTATTTATTTTTATTTTTTTAATATATTTTATATGTGGAAAAATGATCCTTAATAAAAAAATTAAATTAAATTAAAAATTAAAAAATTTGGAACAAGTGGTATAGAAAATATCACAGGAGATCTGGTGTCGACTTTATGCGTTTAAGTGTAAAATTTATTTTCCAATCGGCATTATTTTTTAATTATTACTTATTTTAGAAAAATACGAATGCAATTCAATTACAACCTTATTCAAAAATAATATAAATACGATTGAATTACAACCACAATAATTACATTGAAATTTTAATTAACATACTATATATAATTTCACAAATATTCCATTATTCATTAAGATGGAAACTACTCGCACACTGCGGTGAAATATGAAGGTAAATTATTTACTATTATTATTAATCAACGTGGCTAGCTAGTGGTTGGGTGGCTCCTGAGATAATGTTTTCAGATTATCTGCTCCTAGTATTCAAATTATAAGTATTATTTGATGTTTTTCTCCATTTTAATTACTTTTTATTTACAAAGTATAATACAACTGAAATGTTCAGAGCGGAGGCGAATTGAGATCAACAATAATAAGTAGAGTAGTGATTTTCAGCCAGATTCTGGCTAGCCAGAATCTTTAATTAATAAAACACTAATTATTCAATAAATTTACATTGATGTCCTGCATAATAATTAGGGCAATTCTATATGCGCTTCAATTCATAAGAAATCGAAGATGAAAAAAAAATAAAGAAGTGAAGAAAAGAAAGAAGATGAAGCTGCGCCCATTTCTTCCGATCCGCTTCTGGAGTGATTTTAATAATTAATTACAAATCACTAATTTCATGACAGAAGGATAATATAGTAAAAGCATAACATTTAATAATTAACATAATTAATTTATTAATAATACAATTTTATTAATCATCAAAAAATTAGATTCTGGCTAGCCAGAATCTGGCTGGCTAGCATTATTCTAATAAGTATTATATATGTACTTATAAGAATCAGATACAAATATCGCTTAAGAAGTTGGAACTATTTATAGTTTGTGATGAAAATCAAACGAATTAATCTATATTTTACAAAATAGAAAAATAGATCTAACATAAGTCTTTACACAACTTTAAGACAAAAAATCAAGTTATAAGAACCTCTCCAATACTGGACTAAAATACCAATTTGGTGCAGAAATCCACTCAAATGTTGTCCTAAATTGGTGCTGATGGGTCCCACCACATTTAATGAATTATTTTATTATTATAAATCATTATTAAATAGATTATTCGATAAATTTAATTTAATTTATAAATTATATATTCACTTAATTTAAATTATAACTTGTCTAAATAAATAATTTCAATAAAAACACAATTAATTAAAAGTACGAATGTATTTTCATAAGTGTTGTAGTCTTGTAATATTTTCACTAATTGTAACCATTTGATGATCATTTAAAAGTATTTTTATTATTTTAAGCACATTATATGTTATAATTTTTTAATAGTATATTTTTTTGGAAGTATAAAATTAAAAGTAATTGGTTTTGAATAATTATCATTTTTAGAAAAATACTAAATCATTAAGCATATTCATATTTATTTATAAAACAAAATGAAATTTTTACAAAAATAATCTTATTTGGTATAAAATTTAGTGCAGAGCATTTGAACTGTAAAAAAATTTGGTACTGAAATTACACATATTCAGTACAGAATCTGTACTAAATAGGTGCTTATATCGGTGATGCTCTAAAAAAACTAAGAATAATGAATTTCTGTTTATTTAATTTTTAGATAAAGATAACCATCGTTGAAGACGCGTTCTTACAACTTTTGATGAAATACACATGTGATGACTGAAGTAGAGAAAAAACGAAGGAAAAAAAAAACTTTTGATGAAGTAATGATTCTAGTGGAAGTTTCCATAAAGGATGGCATTTTTTGGTTAATAACACGTCGTTGAATTGACTAATTTGTCCTGATAGGACATTAATAAGACTTCGAGCTCGCATCCCCACTAGTTGTTCTTCACACCTCAAGATTTAAGGTCCTAGCTACTACCTAGTATCGTATCGTAGGAGGTGTTTTATGAGATGAAATTCCATGTTTCTTTCGTCTCATTGTTTTGACTTTTCACTTGATAATATGGTTGGTGAATTTTGTTAATCAATTTTTATTTACACACCATTTTATTTTATACACTACACATAATTTTTTATTTTTTTAAATTCTTTCTTTACACATCATAATAAAAAAATCCAACTCAAATCAACTCGTCAAGCTTTGACACATTTTACAATTTCAACTTTATTCATTAACTTTTTAGATTTTGAAAATTGGTACTGATATCATACGAGGACAAATTTAATTTCATTGACATTATATAGGAGTTCATATGCACACATACTATGTGGATGATTTAGATTATGGATATGAATTTGGATTTGATTTTACTTCTTAAAAATTGTGTATTACTTTACTACTACCCTTGTCACTTATTTTTTGGAGATTTCACAAAATAAAAGATAATAAATATTCACATTGATGTTAATTGTTAAACTTTGTTCTAAATATTTTATGTCAATTTTAGCTTTTTCATGATATTATCATCGAAAAAATTATTTAAAAAGACTAAAATAACATAATTACGAAAGTAAAAGCTAAAAAAGTGCCATCCCCCGTACATAACATGAGATTTTCAGGGGCATTCTCTCTAATTCACTGCGTGTTGCACTTTCTGTAGCGCCCCGGATCCGGAGGCCCGGTGCGCTGACGCGAACACACACGATAATAGAAAATCACAATAAAATTTTCGCAAACTATCATAAATAATTTTCTCAAATTATAAAAATTCGGACAACACCTCGTTTATAATATTAATAAATTACACGCTCATAGATGTTTACCATTTAACAACCAATCACATAAGATAAGACTTTTCAACCAACCTATCATTTTAAAATCATACCTTTCGAATAACCAATTAAAAATATGTTCAACCTTGACTAGTTAAACATCCATTATTCGAGATTCAAAATATGTTAACAAGGCCACGACGCTTACACGCGTTCATAAAACATTTAAATAATCTCTAAACATATAGCGGAAGCATATATAATCATATTTGTTGACCATAACTAAACAAAGTCAATATTTTAAAAAATAAAATATGACCAACTATACAAGATGTCCCTATTAGTCCACGTCCGCCACCTGCCATCATTAATTACCTGAAAATATTTTTAAATAGTGGGGCAGAATGCCAGAAAACACTCCGTGGGAATACTCATACATTCATCCAATAATTTGTAATAAGAATATCAATAAATTCATATTTGACATGTCATAAATCATACGCTCAATAGACATAGTGGAGACCACCCTAATGCGATCACATATAAACTATATCTTATTCATAAGTAATTGCACCAGAGTGCCATATTCGAAGATCCTCATATGAGTCGTATCAATCCACATTGAGCAACATAAGCATAAATCATTTTTCATAGTGGACGAAAGTTTAAATATAATTTCGAAAGCATTTTGGTAAGTAAATCCACCTTATAGCTAAATCAGTTGTAGCTTTATCCACGACTTCCCGTCCTAAGCTAGCTGTTGCGGATTAGGACCTTATGCTTAACTATATGAATAGCCTTAATCAACGTGCTAAGCAATTCGGATTAGGACCTATATATAAGAACTATGTCTTAATAACATAATAATATTTTAAACATATACTATAACTAGGGCTGGCAATTTTTGACACGACACGATAGCACGACACGAACACGCACGAAATTAACGGGTTAGTGTTTAGTCTTATCGTGTTCGTGTCCTTATCGTGTCGACCCGATAAGGACACGAAAATTTCGTGTTGTGTTCATGTCGGGTTCGTGTCGGATTCGTGTAACCCGTTAATATTATATAAATACATAAATAAATATATTAATTATATATAATAATTTAAAATATTTATTTAATCTAAAATTTTAGTTAAAACTCAATTATTTAATTTAAAATTTATTTATTTGAATTAAAATTTATATATTTAAATTATAATTTTAATTTAATATGTACTATTAGTTATTTTATATCGTGTCATTGTCGTGTTCGTATTCTTCTCGTGTCTCTATCGTGTCGTGTTGGCATGGTAAGAAATCGTGTTTTTCGTGTTCGTGTCGTGTTTATGTCGTGTCCGTATTTATACATAACGGATCGTGTTCGTGTTCGTGTCGAGCAGATTCTTAACGGATCGTGTTCGTGTTTGGCCTTATCGTGTCGTGTCGTTATCGTGTCGACCCGTTAACGACCCGACACGCACGAATTGCCACCCCTAACTATAACGTAATTTAAGGATCTAGGGAATAGGTCCCTAAAATAAGAGTGTAACGTGACGTCGCTTAAAGATTGAACGAGATCCTAACTTAATATATATCGGAGTCCTTGATCGTGCAAATAAATGCCTTAAATTCATAAAGGAAATTTATAATATTTAATATATTATTTTAAATCATAGAAGAATATGAAAATATTGATTTAATATATCATATACTTAATTTCGAAGTTAATCTATTTTAAGCAAAATAAATCAAATAAAAATAAGGTAAAAATGAAATAACATTATGTAGCCAAGAGGGCTTAAACACATGACCAATTATCATAAAATAAATTAATAAGAGCATGACCACTAGGCTAGAAAGATTTATACAACATTAATTAAACTGGTTTAATTAAATACACTCATAAATGCTAGAGTAAAAAGAGAATAAATAAAATCCATCAAAATGGCTTGCACCCTGGACCTCTAACATAAAATATAAACTCACACCATTAGACCAAACAACATTTTCAAAAATTAAGCAATGTCATAAATTATATAAGGTTCAGATTAATTTTTGAATAAAAACGCATAAATTGTGTTCCAAAAAGATTTAAACACTAGACCTAACATAATGAAATTTAGAACATAGCCACTGGGCAAAGCATGATTTTAGAAAATTAAGTTTTTCATTAATTATAAAATGTTCAAAATAATCTTATGTTAAAAAGAATAAAAAGGATAGAAATTGCTTCAAGCAGATTTGAACCATAAACCTTTAACATAAAATTTAAACTCCTACCATTAGGACAATCATCATTTTCAAAATTTATTTAATAATTTTAATTACATAAATTTCAGAATTAACTAAGAATAAAACTATATGAAATGTATTCCATAAGTTTTGAACCTTATAACTATCATAGCAAAATCCAGAATGTAACCACTAGGCCAGATGCCATTTCAAAAATTATAAAATATTTTTATTTTTTTATAGAGAAGAATTATATTAGAATAAAAATACATAAATTTTATGTTCAAAAGGGATTTTGAACCATTCCCCCAAGTTTATTAAAATTAGATTCCCACCATTACACCACATAACAAATTTCAAAATTAAGAGCTTGAATTTAATTAAATAAAGTCATAAATTGAACCTTAGACCTCATAACATAAAAACATGAATTTATCCATTTAGGCTATAATTGAATTTTAAAATATATCCAAGATTCATAATTAATGTGTCATAAACATGTGCCTCAATTAAAAATTAAATTGCTACTAACAAAGATTGATTCATAGATCTTACAATTTCATTGTAGAGACATATTCATTATAATAAGATCAATTTTTGATAGACATTTCCAAACTTTTTAATTATATTTATCTATATTATAAATAGAATTAACTAAATAATAATAAAATAAATAAAAAAAATTCACGCACGCACACACATCAACACACGCGCACACCCACACACACTAAACACACACACATGCACATCAACATCCATTTCCATTCATTCTTCATCAACCCAATCAACTCGTAAAGTGTTCAAGAACACCAAGAACACTAAAAATTAAGATTAAAATTATATTTAAAAATATGTAATCAAAACAGCCCGTAAATTCACTATGAAGTACATAAAATCGAAAATAAGATGCAATAACATAGAAAGAAATGAGATTTTTCAAGGCCAGGGTTTAACCTTTTCTTAGATCCGAAAATCGGATGCCTAAACCTCAAAAGCTTTTAAAAATAATCAAAGAAATGGAAAGAGGAGACTGAGGGAAATCAAAAGGTGTAATTGCATGTCAAAAATTCTACCGAATTTTTTTTCCGGCGGTGGTAGCCGGCGGCGAAGGCGGTGGTGGCAAGGGGATGGGTCAAGAGAGAGCGGGAAGGGGTTGTTCCCCTTTGAAAGAATTGTGAAATTGTAAAAATGAGGCTCAAAGTGGTATTGAGGGTAAATCCTAATTAGAATTTAAATTAGAGAAAAAATCATATATTGGTCAATTGAATTCCTATATTAGTGAAATCAAGTTCTATGGATTCGTATCGACGAGCACTATCGTCTAATATATTCGTTCATCTCGATCGAATAATAATTGGGCCGTAAATAATTAAAATCATAATTGGGCTAGAAAGCCCATCATTTGGGTCTTTTATTAAAAATGGGTACAACTTAAGCATTTGGGCTCTAGAAAATTAATTGGGCCTCTCTAATTGAATTTGGGGGGTTACACTTTCAAACTACGAGTTTTTCTTTGTATTGTTTTTATTCAATTTTTTATCCTACACAATTAGTGTTTATAATTAATTTTTAATATTTAATATTTAATTTTTCAATTAATAATTTATTATTATTGTTACTTAGCTCATAATTAAATTTTATATTTTTTTTAAATTTATTTTTTGTTGATAAATGTTGACTATGTTATTTATTTTATAAAAAAATTTATTAAAATTATAAATTTAATACTGAAACATGATAAAGTGCAACATAAAATTTGAACCGCTCGTACATAGAACATAAACCGCAACATGAAAAATAAATAAAAAATACAAAAATATTGAAAAATACACTGACAAGTAATTTGCAAAAGAATTATGATGATATTCAATATTTTTGTTAGTTTATTTATATATGTGATGAATTGTGACATCAATTTTATAGGATATGGATAACAGAATGTTATTCATTGATTAGTCAAAATACAAAAAATAATAAAATATTAAATAATACTATATGATTATATTATTACCCTTAGATAAAATATAAAATAAGGTTATAATAGATCAACTCAAAATTATAAGATAATTAGAATACAAATAATAATAAAATATAATATAATAATAGATGATTACATTATTGTCCTTAGATAAAATCATAAAATATAAAATAAGGTTATAATAGGTAAACCCAAAATTGTAAGATAACACATTTTTTATATTATTATAGATTTATTTTTATATATAGTTTTTTTAAATGAAGAGATTTCAAATCAAACTAAAATAATATAATTTTATTATTTAACCTTTCAATTTTTAATTATTAATTGATTATTTGAAAAAATTAAATACTATAAAATTATAATAAATCTTAATTTAATAAGATGAATATTAAATAATAAGTGGAAAATTTAATTAAAACATAAAAACTTAAACTAAATTATTTTTAAAAAAATCGAGGGTACAATTGAGAATACAACACAAAAGATGCGATGACCTTGGATGGGCCCAAACAGAGGAGTTCCTTGTTTTGTCTCCTTGACATATGAAAATGTCACATTAATTTTATTGTATTGTGACACATTAAAGTGTTACATTAAATCTATTATGACACATGTCACATTACATGTGTTGCGTCATAGAATTTTTCCCAAGAAGGTTACCCAATTTGTAATAAAATTAAGGCAAAACACATTCTTAGGTCCTTATACTTTTATATTTTGTTTTGATAGATCCTTATACATTTTTTATATCATGGTTGGTATAATGGAATGGAATGTGAATGGAATCACATTCCCACGTCCATTCCCATTCCCATGGCTGCTATGATTTTTTCAATTGGTAATGGTCATTCCCGAAGGAATCACATTACCATGAATACAAAATTAGCCGTTACTCCTAGTCTCATTGTATTATGTATTCCCGATTATCAAAATAAATTTTATTTTTTATTTTGTAAAACTATACTTTATTTTTCTTTGCATTGACAAATGAAATCTCATATTTTTATAAAATATTTTATTAAAAAATAAATTTATGAATTTTTTTAAAAAACTCATTAATAATTTATAAATGATTCATAAAATTTTGTAATATTTCACAAAAGTACTAATGATATTATAGGATTACATAAAATATACAAACCCGCTAATCATTAGTGAAATACTTATTAAAAGTATACTCAATTTTTTCACAAATGATAATAGAGTAAAAGAAATCGCATAATATTCAACAATATATTATTAAAATATAATAGTATATTTGAAAAAAGAGTAATTTATTATTTAGAACTAAATAAGCTAATTACTGTATTTTATTTATTAATTAGATATTATTATAATAAAATCAATTCAAAAATATAAGTTTCATTCCTATCTTATTACTTGTAATACCAGCCAAAGGAATGACAAAGTCATTCCATTCCATTCCCATCACCATTCCATTACTAAGTTCATTCCATTCCCACTTGATTCCATTCCGATCACCATTCCATTACTAATTTTCTCAAGTCCTTGGACTTTAATATTTTATTTTGATAAATCCTTGTACAATATTTTTATTTTATTAAATCCTTCTACTTTGCATATTTCATATGATCTAGTCCTTAATCATTTAATAAAAGTAATAATCTCGTTAATTTTTTTAATTATTTAAATAATTAACCTTTAAATTAATAACTATTTTTTATGTTATTTATTTATTTATAAATTTGTGTATGTAATAATATAATTAAAATATATAAAAAGGGGGAGCTCTAATCAAAAGAAGAATTGTCGTAGGAATAATGTCTTTACCTACCGTCAGATATGATCAATTCAGTTTTTTGAAACACTTTAATATGATTTTTTTATTTATATATTCAATTGAAAATGTAATAAATTTTAATAAAAAATTCAAGTTTAATTTCATATAATAGACAAAAAATATATATATAACTTTGAATTAATTTCAAGAAGAAACGGCCAGTTAAGTTTCTCTTGTAATCTTTTTTAGATTTTTATTTTTTAATTATTGATCAAAGTTTAATTGTAATTTTTAATAATTGAATTAGGTTAAATAATAATAAAAAATAAAAAAATCGAAAATCCTATTAAATATTTACTTTTTTAATGAAATAAGGACTTCATTAAATTAAATATAAAAGTAGACGGACTTATTAAAATATAAAAGTTGTAGAGGGACCTATCGAAATAAAATAAAAAAGTACAAGGATATGAGAAAATGTATTTTCAAATTAAAAGGACTCAATAAAATATAAAAATTGTATAGGGACCTAAGAAAATAAAAGATAAAAGTACAGGAACCTGAGAATGTGTTTTGCCTAAAATTAATATTAATCAAATTGGAAAGTGGAAACTTCATTTACTTCATTGGTCAACAATCAACACCTCCCAATTTCTACAATCATTCCATCTTTTATTCTTATAAAGTTGCAGCTCCCATAGAATTTCAATTTTTGCAAATAAGTTACTTCAATTAAACCATAAATTTTCTTTAATTAAAAATATTGTCAGATGTTAAGGGCTTTTTTTCCTGGGAAGATTCATGGGATCATAATCACTTACTTTAGGAACAGATAATGAAAATCGGAATGTCCAAATGGTGGAGTGATGTAAATTTGAGACTGAAGGTCTTAAGGTTCAATCTCATCATCAACATCAGTAGGTGTGAGTCGTCATAATTGATTTATTAAGTATGATTGTCTCGATAGCGGTTGCGGGTTATTCTTATCATAAAAAAATCCGGAATTTCCAAAACGGATGCAATGGCGCATGGTGAATTTTGGGCCATAATTTCACAAGAAAGCTGAATCCAGTCAAACATTTATTGGGCCGATCCAGCCCAATAAGCAACTTAACATTATAGTTGCGAGGGAAATGCGAGCTGATTGGTGTACTACTTTCTCAAAGTAGTTCAATAAGTTTCCTTAAAAAAAAAGCAAGAAGTTGGTTTAATCGGAAAGTTTTGAATCAAGAAATTTAATTGGTTGGGCATTAGTTTTGATTAACATTATTAATAAATAATTCTTCGAAATTAATTGGAATCTTATTAAAAAAATGAAGTTAACAAAAAAATGAATTGAAATATGCTATCCATGCTTTATCAAAAAAAAAAAAAAAAGCAATCCAAGTGCGTGTTTACTTATGGACATGGTAATGTTTACTTACCAAATGTAGGATAGTCTACCCTACTCGCATGAGTAGTACTGCAGATCATTAAAATAGTGTCATGTAAGTAATATTAAAAAAAAAATTATTCACGTGACACGATATAAACGATTTGCGAGTACAGCCCATGTTTGTGGTCAAGAATTTTCCCAAAATACTTCTTAAATAAAGATTTGCTTCTTGAAATTGTTGCAAGTTTCGAAAGAATTTAGACCGCTACAATTAGTTGCTAAAGATTTAAAGTTGGAGATTCTAAATGCCCATCAAACCTAGACCATTATTAGTGTTTTTTCACTTACATTTCGAATTTCGAAGCATAATTCGATGAGATGGATTGTTGCGTGGAATGGGACATGTCCACCACCACACATATCGCGAACAAAGTTGGATATTATATTTTTGTCAACAAATAATTATGTTTCTTCTAGATAAAGCATGGGCATCATGGCCTCAATTACAAATCGCAAAGCGTTCAAATGCACCATGCATATATTTTATACAATTTTCAACATATTGTATTAAGAGAGATAGGGAGAGAGTTATAAATCGCAAGGCGTTCAAATGTACCATACATCTATTTTATATGATTTTCAAGATATTGTATTAATAGAGAGAGAGAATGATCAAGGCTTCGGGTAACTTTGTTTCAATTTTTAATCTAATTGGACCCCCAAACTTTTAAAAATGGCCCAATTAGGACCATAAGTTATTCCTCCAAAGTCCAAATCATTTTAGTTTGTCGCCACACCATCATAACTAAATTACTCTATAACTAGCTATCAGAATTCAGAAAGCTAAATTGAGTCCACTTTTGGAAATTCCATTGCTTGGGCTTCAAAATCCTTCAATCAATTTTGAGATTTCACGTTGAAATCTAAACTCAAAATTCATTGAGGGGTTTTAAAGCCTAAGAAATGAACCTTTCTGAAATTGGCTCAATTTGATTTTTCAATAATCAATGGCGAAATAATTAAGTCGTGAAGGTTGGGTGGCGGCCTTGTTCTCAAAATTACCAAAACTGTCGAATACTTATTAAATAAGTAGGCCCAAAATTGAAGACGTGGTCGCATCAAAGGCCCACTAATCCCACTCCTTGTGAAACGACAGCGACTTGATTATACCCTTTCCTTTGTTTTATCTTGCTCTTATCTCTCTCTCTCTCTCTCTCTCTCTTCTTGATGAATATCTTGCACTTATTTCTGATATATCTTTAATCTCAAATTGTACTCAAATTCATTCTCATTTTGTAAAACAACAGTTTATTTTGTATACATTGTAAATTACATATTTATGTCGCGAAAAGAATTTATCATAACCATTGTATTTTCATGCGTGAAATATTACTTTATAACTAAAGAATGTCACGGGATACACGTATATTATTTTTTCATTTTGGATCAACACTACGATAATCATAGTCTCGAATAATATAGGAATGATACTGTCATATTGTTGAAAAAAAAAGTGTGCATTTTTTTACCATACATTCACATTACATAATATAATATATTTATAAATACAGTTATACACACCCAACATAATATCCCTTACTCTTTCATTCCATGTGGGAGGTAGTACAACTATATTTGAATTTTGGAAGGAAAAAAAAACAAAAAGAAGAAATAGCTTAAAAGTAAATGTTAATAGGGGTAAATAGCCATTATCACTTACTAAATAATGTAAATAGCCAGTTTTTAAAAAAATGATGTATTTAGCCTTTTAGGATGTAAATATACAACAATACCCTTACTTCCATATAAATAATATTTGAATATAATGTATTTTTAACATTATTATTTCCTAAAATAAAAATACCCTAATATATTTAAAAACAAATCAGATTCATAATAATCTAATATATTTAAAAACAAATCAGATTCATAGTAATCTTTTATCACATCCGGAAACAAAGAACGCTGATTCACATTAATATTTTCTCACGCTCAAACTAAAAATATATCTCGTCAGTCGCCGCCATTGAAGTCGAGTATCAACACTGAAAACTGAAAAAACTACAAGATTCAACAGTTGCTGAACAATCATGGACGATGATTTCGAACAACCACATCCTCATAACGAACAATTCCGTGAAGAGGTAACAATTCGACATTTATCATAAACATGATGCACGAGTATATAATTTGTTTTTCTCCCTGTGGAGTTGCATGTGATGCACGAAGACAATAGTTAGTTAATCTAGTGGTGAATGAATTTTACATGAGTAGGAAAATTATATACTAGTGTTTAAATCGAAATTATAATGCAACACGAGTGTTACGACATGAGTAATTCAAGTTGTGTTATCGTGCATTGGTTAAATATTCAACTACTACATGAGTACACGAATAGTTTTCAATATAACAGCTCAATACATGAGAACACGATTATGCTCATTCGTGTACTCGTGTAGCAGTTGAATATTAACTTGAAACACGGCTGCATTAGTATATTTATTCGTGTATTCGTGCACTACTTCAAAAATCCATAGATACACACGAGTTCATTATTTTGTTAATTTGTGTAATCATGCAACAGTAAAAAAATTGATATTCCACACGTTATAAATAAATTGGTGCACGATTCTACTCCAATACTCGTGTACCGAAAGAAATCGATTCGTGCACCAAAGAACATTCAATTTTTTCACCACTTCCAAACAAAGAAAAATAAAAACTTAATATCTAGATCAATAAAAAGAATACATACACATAAAAATCATACCTTATTGACGCAAAAAACAACACACGCGATGTCAACAGAACTTCTTAAAATCACTTAACTCGCATTGAATCCCTATTTTTTGACTTTGCATCAGATAATTTATCGCTGAAACGGTGATTACAAAGATGAAAAATCTTAATAATCTTCAAAAATCATAACTTTTGATCTTTGCTAATTGTAATTTTGTTCCAAATGATAAAATAACGATTGAAAAGGAGAGAGGCGAGTGGGGAGAGAACGACGTTATAGATTGAAGAGAGAGAAAATCAGATCTTTTTTCCCCAAATCTTATTGATATATGAATATATTATATATACATATAATGTTTATTAATATTAAATATAAAAGTAAGGGTATTATAGTACTTTTTTTTCATAATGGCTAGATACATTATTTTTATAAAAAGTGGCTATTTACATTATTTACTAAGTAAAAATGGCTATTTAAAAATTTTGCAATTAATTTAATTTAGCAACTTGCAAAGTAAGCACATGCCGCTAATCTTACAACTGAATTCCCAAATTCTTAGTTGTGCATTAATATATGGCAGTGCCCTTGTATGAAGCAACCAAAAAAGAAAGGAAAAAGACAAAAGCATTAGACCAATTTATGCCCCTCTTTCCATACAAACAATGTGGGGGCACTCTTTATGTCCAAAATATTTAAGCCCTCCCTTGAGTCCCTACACAAACAAACATTGAGCTGAAGTTGCTATAGTAGTAGTAGTAGACTAGCAGTGTAGTACCACACCACACAATATAAGAAGCCCAATAAACTGCCCCCCGTCACTTAGCAACTTGCACCCTTTTTTCTTCCCCCTGTTTTTCTAATACCAATTCCATTCCCCTGTTTTTTTTTTTAAAGTTTCATTCCTCTCTTTCAGCCGGAATAGCGGGGAAGCAGTACTATAAAAACAGAGCAGAAGGTACTGAAACATAGTACTGCATACATTATTTAAACACAGAGAGAGAGAGAAGAAATGAAGAAATGTGAGCTGTGCAACAAGGTTGCAAGAATGTATTGTGAATCAGATGAAGCAAGTTTGTGCTGGGATTGTGATTCCAGAGTTCACACAGCTAACTTTCTTGTGGCCAAACACACCAGAACTCTGCTCTGCCATGCCTGCCAGCGTCTCACTCCATGGACCGGCTCCGGGTCCAAACTCGGCCCCACTGTTTCTGTCTGTGAGGCATGTGTTCATGGAAGAGATCGCGATGAAGATGAAGATGAAGGTGAAGGTGGTGATGATGATGATGATGATGATAGTGAAAATCAAGTTGTGCCTTTGTCTTTACCACCATCTTTGGCTTCCACTTCTTATGATGCCAAACCTACAACTGCTGCAATACAAAATGCCAGGTTTTCTTATGATGTATGTATGATCTCATTCTCTGGCAGTCGCTTAATTTCGTTGAAGTTTCTCCAACTTTGATATAATTTGACCCTTCTCCATCGCTCAGGTATCCGATAAGGCGGCGGAAGAGAAGAACGGTAGCAGAAAGATGAGATCATGGAAATGGCGATAGCGAAAAGTTGAAGAGATCCAAAAGCTTCAAGGAATCATGTTCAAAACTTACATTCTATTAACTTGTAATAGTTTGGAATTGTACTTAATTAAACAGTTTATTAATCCCGTGCTTAATTTCTCTCTGTTCAAGAATCCCCGGCTACATGTTAAATAAATCTTCTTGCACTGTTGTTTAACGACAAGACAGGTACCTACAATCTGTGGTGTGGCAGTGGGGTAATCAACCATTTATTTAATTAAGGCAAGTTTTACTCCAATCACACTATAATTTTTAAGTGGTGAGTATATATTAAAATCGCCAAGATATTATTACATGTAATGGAATTTTTTGCGAAGAATTAAAACCGGTAAGGCACAGAAGTTTTTGCGTTGCAAGGGAATAATAATATGTATATAATTGAGTGCGTGGTGTGTGACACGAATTATTTATTTTGATTTGAATTAATGTAGTAGTGAAAGCATCAAAATAAGAATCTCCCCTCCAGTCGGACTCGGATTTCATACCAATCCAAATTCCATCCTCACATGTTGACCCTAACAATCGCTATCTGTGTTTTTTCTTAAGAGACGAAAAAGGGAAATAACTCCACATGGATTCAAAAATGTGGATGCCATATTTTTTGAACGGTCATAATTTGATGAGTGCTTAAACCTCAACATCAAGCATGTCATGCCAATTTTAGTTGGAAATGTGCATGAACCTGGATTTATAGTCGGACAATCAAGTCTTCGGGCTGCATTTCTCATCCTACACGTGTCTATACTATTTTGTAATTCCAAGATCCAAATATTTGATATATGACCCCCCCGACTTAAAAGATAAACATACATCTTAAGATAATGTGTCTCTTAAATATACCATAAACATGTTTTGCTTTATAAGGATGTGAGACCATGATACGAATCTCAATTACCCCATTTTCCCACTAAAAAAAGAAAGAAAGATTAGTGTGAATATCATGTAGATCACATGATGTTTGAAGAATATAGGGAAAGCTTGGTAATTTTGATGTTGGATTAAGGTCTCTTGGGATTGTTGCAGTAAAAATATATAGATTGCATTTCTGGTTGTGTGCCTTTGTTAGAGGTGGGGGGATGTTGCATTAAAAAAAAAATGATGAAGAAATTGCAGATATAACCGGCCCTAGTCACTTAGTTATGGGGGTTTATGCGAGTAAGACTAAACTATTGATAAACTAAATATGGATTGACCGTAACAGAATATATGAATACGACCGACACGTCCACGTGCTTAACACAACACCCCATTTGCACCCTTAATAATATTATACAATTAACAACTTGGTTCCACTTTATTCACATATAATTTCATGTAATCATAAATTGAAGATTCAGTGCTGGGAAAGGATCCCATAATCATACCCATAAATGTGTGCATGGAGAGAGAGAGAGAGAGAGAGAGAGAGAGAGAGAGTAAAAGATATAGATTTCGATTTTTCTACTTCTTTACTTTAAAGAACGCAAGTTGGGGTACAGCTAAACGAACCATACTTAGTACTTTAAGCTCTCAGGACATCTTCAATAATTTGTTTCATTTCACGTCAGCTTCAATTTTATTTTTAAGTAGAATTTGCATTTCATCTCCAACATTCTCCCATAAATTATGTACTAAAAAAATATTCTATAATATTCATTTTTATGTATTTATTTGAAATTAATTTTGCAAAAAAAATTAAAAATTATAAAACATAATAATATTGCAAAAAAAAAAAACAATTTGATGAGCTTTCTAATGTAATTTGATGTACAATTTTATTTTTCAACATTAAAAAAAAAAGAAAATAAATAAAAAAAATTATGTCAACTATTAAAAGAAATTCAAAAGGAGCAAAAAAAAAAGAAGGAAAAAAGAAAAAAGGAAAGGAAAAGATAAAATATAATTAAGCTCCAACAGATGCTCTATATGGTGCTCTATTATGAAGTCAGCCATTGTGGTGCTCTATATTTACAGCAGCACTGTAGGTGCTCTATATCTGTTTACGTGTTTTTTTTTAATCTTATACTTTAAGGGCTCGTTTACTTCGGTGGATGGGATTGGGTATGATATCCCATGAATTTAAAGTTAAATTTACAAAACATGAAATATATGGTGTGATAAAATATATAAACATATGAATAAAATGAAGGAGATGAAGGATAACTCATAACCCACTTGTTATGAAAGGATATGAATCCTTCAATTAGTCCTTATTCACAAGGAAAAATATATAAATGTTTGTGTTATACACATTCATTTCAACAAAACTTTGTATAATTTTAGCCTTGCATTAGTGGGATATCCCTATCATCCAAAGTAAACAAGGCCTGATTAGATTAATTTCTATTAACGATTTATTTATATATATATATATTAATCTTATACTTTAATTTGTGTAATTCTTAAAAATATTGAAATAAAAAATTGTATATCAAAATAAAATGACAAAGAAAATTAAAATGACATTTAATAAAATTACATAATAAAACTACTAAACATAAAAATAAAGAAAATACAAAGAATTAAAAATACAAATAAAGCATTAAAAATGTTAATTTAAAAATACTAATACAACATTGGAAATATAAATAAAGCAATACAATAATATTAGTATGTAATTTTTGTTCGTTGCAATATTATTATGAAATGTTTCCATGTTCTATTATTATTTAGTTTCTGAAATTTTAATAGTTATTTTTGTTGGAAAAATCTTGATTAAAATAAATACATAAAAAGAAATATTCCTTTTTAGAGTAGAATTTAGAATAAATTGTTGGAGATGAAATGAAAATTTTATTGTATAATAGAGATAGAGGTGCTGTAAAATGAAGTAAACTGTTGGAAGATGGCCCAAAGCAGTGAGCAAAGAATAGAGCAGCTGTTTGAGCCTGTTCTAGAATGTAAAAAAGCCTTAAATTTTGACCACCAACTCTAAGATGAAACCGACTGGGCATATATGATTGTGGTGCTACAAAATATCTAAGCCGTACGTTGAACCCACTGAAAAATATGAATGATTATACTCTCTCTCTCTCTCTCTCTCTCTTCTTGAATTACATTTATGCATGCTGATTGCTGAGTAATGAGGGCCAGTACAGATCCCTGTCCCAAATTCTACTGCCTAAACCATTGCCCGTTCAACTCCAACCACATTTTTTTGATATTTTCTAGTTTTTGGGTAAAAGGACAAACCTTCTTATTTCTCAAACCAAATTCTCCCATTCAGAAAGTGTCTCCCACACTAGACCAAATTTATGCACGTACATCTCAAACTGTTATAATTTCACAATTATTATGATATTATTCGGCAAATCATGACTGAAGGCTAGAGATGATGTTCATTAACCATAATCTCTCCATGCAGCAGAGCTCTCTCTCTCTCTCTCTCTCTCTCTCTCCACATAGATCATAGATGTCAACCATGCAACAATATTTATCAGCCATGATCATCTTCCTCTTCCTCAATTAATCTCCGCGTTTGCTCCATTTACCCCAAAACCATCCTCTTTTTCCGAAATAGCCTTCACATCTTGGAAAGATGAGAATTTCATGGCCTTAATTTCAAATGTTTCCTTCATGAGTAAAAGGTTTGTCTTGACTCTTTGTAATAGTAATACTCAAAGACAAACCTAGGACCACCACAAAGCCTTTGTACCCTATGCTCAAAGCCCAGGACAACCTAACACTTAAGCGCTCTAATGGCCCAACCAGAACACATGGAATGAAATTAAAGCAGAACAGACCAGAATGATGAGAAGAGAGCTAGCTTTGCTATAATCTCCATTAGAAGCATTGAAACTGGAAGAGTTGCTCGCAAAGCAGTCTGAAAAGATAACTTACATCACACTGAAGGGAGTATGACATTTTCAGGATCTAAAATAAACCAAGGACTCATCAACAATGATGATCATTTGAACTTCACAGAGAAAATACAGCAGCCAAAGCATACCCAGAATTCCAGAAAGAAAAACCTTGACCATAAGCACACAGTCTCTCTCTCGCACAAACAAGCATCCGTGATGATCAGGAAAAACCCACTCTCTCCAATCATCAGTTCAACTAGTCTTCTCCACATCTGCATTGTGCATAAGCTTAAGAAATTAGCTCCAACACTAAATCATACATACATAAAGGGAACAAGTATAGCATATATCTCATCTAATCTCCTCCGCCAAGTAGTCTCAGAGATCAAGAAAGCCACTGAAAAACACTAACTAAATTTATGTGTACCACTTTCCCTTCCTTGTCCCATTAAATTCTTAGCAAACAATAAGAGACCTCCTAAACTTCCTCTAGCCCTCCATTGACCAATTGACAAAACATAATATTGATGTTTTCAAGCATATGCAGAACAAGAAGCATAAGGGTAGCAATCAGCAACTAGTTAATTATGGTATAAATCATTGACAGCTACAAATTGCATAAGCTACTTCCAATCTTTATTCTTTTCGGAAATAATACCAGGATTGCGACCTCCAAAAAGATTTCTTATCTTCAAACGATGTAGTAAGTCATGCTTCAACACTAGAAATGATTTTTTATATTTTTAAAAAACATTGATTTTTCTCCAACAATTTCTACATAACATGGTGCATAATACGCATTTTAATGGTAGCTACCGCTAAGTGTGATTACTGCATGCTAATTTTAAAAGCAGAGCTACATTGATATGTCAAGCATCATTGCATTCACTCAGGTCACAAACAAATATAAGAGACTGAGCCCCATATTATATAGCTCCCTCATAAGAGACAAGCATTTATATCTTTCAACTCAACTTAATTCAAGAAGGCCTTACACAATCAAGGGTTTATACATATCTCATTTTGTGCTCAGACAGAATCATTTCTTAAGTTAATCAACAGATGATTCACATATGCTTCAGCGGACCATGTTTGTGCAACTTAGATCTTGTATATCTACATGTCTTTCTCTAGGAAGGAGAACTGCAATATCTGCAGTAGCTTTGAGAGTATTCCAAAGAAAATGTAATGGGACTTAGTCCCCAAAACAGTTACAAAGGAAACCTAAAACACACCCCTGCAAAAGTAGAACTCCCGACTTTCTACCCAGTGGGCCTATGCTTTAACAAAAGAAACAGGATCAAGCAGTAAGAAAACAGAAAATAGTTAGTCCATGAAGACATGCCATAAACTAAGCCAATCAAAAGCTTTTAATCACCCTTTTAGATCAGCTTCTATGCACAAACATAATTTGTGTAATTATGTCGCTGTAAGCCAACACATGCATTATATTGTTTTCAATAGTTGAAAATCAACTTAATGATGGAGTGAGAACATAGCAAAACATAAATGTTATTCACTACTTATGGTTGGTGCCATGGAGGACGTTAAGAGGTTAGACAGCTACACAGTGTCCAGGAGGATAAAATTGGGATTAACCTCCAGCAGCAATTTAGATACATTCTGTCATGACGGCTGCAATATATCCTGCAAGCTCATTCTTGTGTCCATTATTTTAATTAACAAAGGAACTTGAAAGTAATTCTACTAAGATTCACAAACCCTCATAACCTTCATTGCCTATGAGCTCGTTGTCTATCTACACTTCTAGTCAGCTAGTATAATACTAAGACTTAGCCCCACACCAGGAAATCAAGTTCTAACTTCAAATGCAACTAACAAAATTTTCCATCTTGCAAGACTCATCCTGACTAACTCACATATCAAAGTCAAACGAATTCGAGCTTGAAACCAAATTAGGTTCCTCTTATTACTTAATTTCCTAGTATACACAGTATATAAAATGAAAGGTGCAAACTTTGATGTCTTCCTAAGTCCTAACCCCAAAAAACCAAAGAATGACTCCTCGCATCCAAATCCACTGAGTAACAAATTCGCAAGAAATAAAAGGAAGTAAACATCTAAATAAATTCTGAAGCTTATACTTCACCTGCATTCTGATCAGAAGCGTCAAGATAAAGCGGTTCCTCGTCCTCAGGAACCGGATGTAAAACAGAGACATCCCTGTCGAGTGCCTTGGCCGAACCCCCAGTTACATCATCATAATCCACATCTTTCTCATCCGGAAACCTCACAACGACAACGGGGCACACACAGTGATGCACGCAATAATCACTCACACTACCCAACCTACCTTTACTACTCCTCCTCGACGCTCCGAATCCCCTACTCCCCATGATCACCGCACTTACCCCTAGCCTCTCCACCTCCAAGCACAGCCTCTCCTTCATATCATGATCCTTCACAATATGGATCTTGAACGGAATATTCGCTTCCAACAGCGGCAGCGCCAAGTCATTCGCTTTACTGGTAGTGAAGTTGTCAAAATCGTCCTCTAGTTTCTGCTGCGATTGCTCGTCCGTGGTGTCGACGGAGAGGTCGATGGCGCCCCAATCGGCACCGTACAGGACGGAGGTGGGGCGCACGTGCAAGAGAATGACGGCGTCGCCCGGCCGGAGATAATTCTGGACAGCCCACTTTACGGCGTAGGCGCTCTCGTCACTGAGATCTACGGCGATGGCGATCTTGCGCTGGGCGCCCGCGGTGGGAGTTCCGGAAGGAAAGCGAGGAGATGCGGGTTGATGAAGAGTGGCGGCCGGCGGGCGTTCGTTTTCCGTCCGAGGTTTGTGTGGTGATGCCATGCAGTGAAAGTTAACCGACTGTGGAGTGCGATTTTGGGGGAGATGGAATTAGGGTTTTGAGGGTTGTGATGAACAGTGTGATTAGCAACTGAACAGGGTTTATTTGATTGTGAATTTTTGATGACTTGTTTAGTTTCTTGCGTTTGCGGGTGACTCTGTGAAATCGGTCTGGAACGAGAAAGGTTCGGGGACAGAAATCAGATGTTACCGGTCTATATAATTTTGTAACTGCACTCGTTGACTTTGTTCTTCTAGGATAGCTAGTTTCGTGCTACTTTTTTAATTGAGTTAATTATAATTAAATATATAAATTTTGATACTATTTGTAATTTAAACATAGATTTTGAAATATTATAATTAAAATATAATTTTATAATTTTTTTATGCACTACACTTTTTAATTTTCACAACACAGATTATTTTTTTTAATTAATTATAAATTTACTTAAATATGCTTATTAAAAAATAAATAAATATTTTAAAAAAGATGCCTTCATCTTTTTCGCCACTTCTCCGTCTTCTCTCCTCTCCCTCAACTGCTGCCGTAGATGAGAAATTGCAGATGAATACCGGGGATGGCATAAAATATTGTGTTTTATTTTTATATTATTATAAACAGTATCTATTTTCAAAAGGGAAAAAAAAATCAAGATTGTATTTCAAAACTTATATATTTAATCATAATTAACTCTTTTGAATTTCCTGTATTACTTTTAAACCTTTTTTTAAGAAAAATTACTTCAATATTAAACTGTAAGTCAGATTCTCTTCATGATTTTTCTTTTTCCCCCTTCCATAAAAATATGTTTGTGCACATAAAAGATTTTTTTGAAAAATGGATAGCCATGATTAAACATAATTTACATTTATATTTTTAACAAATTTTATGTACGCTACATTGAAATACTAATTAACAAGGTATATTAGAGAAAAGAATGTGCAGAGAGCAATGATTTCGTTCAAGCATTTCAACAACAGACAATTCAAATTTTAATAATACCAAATCAAATTAATGCAACTTTTATTAAAGTACATAAGACTTTCCATAAATCATATTGACATATAGAAAGGGCATAGTTGGCATTTTTTGATGACCTTGGACGAAGCGCCTAACACAGGATGTGTATCAGCAGAAAATTCCCACCCCTCCTGCCCGCGTCCGGACAGGGACGAAATTATGTTCCACTCTAACATTGAAAGCCTATCCATTTCCAGAAGACACGTGCTCCGATATTCTTCAAATTTCTCGATCAAAATTAACGCAAATTCTATAAGACTGTATAAATCACGACACAAATAATATATCTATACATGTACTATTGTAAAATTGTGGGATAGTCTAATAGATAACGGCTTCTATCAGAATTATTGTTTATCACACGATTTAATAATTATATTTTAGATAATAATTTTTGTATAATATACAATAATTTAGAGTTAATAGACAATAGTAATGATATTTATATTTATTTATTTATTTTGCATTTTCAGGATGAATTAGATTAGAACTGTTGTCTTTGTGTTTTTTTTTTTTGCAATCTTTTTTTTACTTGAAAATTTGAGAATTTTTTATTTAATTTTTATGCATAAAAATAATTTCCATTTGTGTTGCACTATGATAATAATAATAATAAGAGCCAATTTTTTTAGCCGCTTAGAACTTTAAAATCCTTATTTTAGCCACCTATTTTTAAACATATTTATTTTAGTCATTTGGGATTAAATTGCCCCTCGATTAAAAAAATAAAATAAAATAAAACAAAAAATTAGAAAAGTAAAAAAAAATAAAAGTCCAAACTGCAGTCGTCCCTTCGTTAACCACCCCACCCCACCTCACCCCCATCTCCAACCAAAACCCCCCGCCCCCGTCTCTCCCCCTTCTTTTCTCAGTTATCCGCAGCTCGGCAAAAAGCCATCGAATGAACAACTCGTCTCCAACATTCTCTACTCGAGAATGAAGGAGTTCTTGTGGGACTCTAACGAAGGCGAGCAGGCTGCGTTGTGGACGACGGGATAGCTGTGGACGACTGCCGGAGGGGGAGAGAAGGTAGGAGATGAATCTGTGGACGACGGATGGCTGCGCGCAGGCGTCTGCGCGTCGGGGCAGCGCGCAGATGGCTGCGCCTTGGAAGCATGCGCGTAGGGGCTTTGCGTTGGGCTGCTTGCAAGAGCTGCTCATCAGGGTTGTGCGTCGGGAGCATGCACATCGGGATTGCGCGCAAGAGCTGCGCACCGAGGGCTTGCGCGTCACCATTTTTTCCGGTGACTTGAGGTTCGCTGCCTCTTCCGTCTGCAAGTCTGCCTTTTTCCGGCGACTTAAACTTAAAGTTTCTCACTCCTGTAGTTCATTTGAAAGCCATCGCGACGCTCCAATTCTCAAACAAGCCAAATTCAAGATGGCTGGGACTGATAAGTTTGCTAGAGTAATAGATTTTCTCCATCGTCAGCTTCACCGGGAGACTTTGTTTGTGTATGTAAACCGCGCCTTCTCTCCAAATCTTCATATGTTGGTCTCAGAACTGTGTAATAACTTTGGCATTGCCGGAAAATTGGTGGTCAACCATGCATGTTCCATGGCATGGGGTTGAGTAGTGCCGATATTTGGTTCTGTACATTCATTCAAGAGAATATAGGGTTCTCGTTTCGATTGAAAGGAGTGGTAGAAGATGCTCTTGATGAACTGTTAGAAAAGAAGGGGAAAGATGATAAGGAAGAGAGAGAGAGAGAGTTTCTTTTAACATTAAACAAATTCAAATAATATAAAAAATATTAAAGTAATGAGTATTTCAGTAAATGTGGACAAAATAAATATATTTTAAAATTGGTGGCTAAATAAAGTTTTTTAAACTTTTAACTGGCTAGTTGCCCATATTGCCTCATAATAATAATAATAATAATAATAATAATAATAATAATAATAATATAACATAATTTGCAATAATTTATTATTTTTCTATTTCAATTTCATCATTTAAAATAAATAATAATAATAATAATGATAATAATAATAATAATAATAATTATTATTATTATTATGGTTGTAAATGAATAGAACCGCTTGCGAGCTATTTGTAGTTTGGCTCGAAAAAAACTCGTTCGAAATTCGTTTATTTTCTAAACTAGTCGAGCTCGAGTCTCGAATCGAGCTCGATAAAATTATCGAGTCGAGCTCGAACATAGTGGTATTCGGCTAGGTCAACTCGTGAACATGTTCGAGCTCGAGCTTAATCGAACATGTTCATGAATATTATAAATATTTCAAACCGGTGAATAAAATAAGCTATTTTTTAAGCTCGAGCTCGAATATGTAAATTAAACGAGCATTTTTTCGAGCATTCAAGCTCAAGCTCATTTACTAAATTTTTGAACATTTCACGAGTCGAGCTCGAAGCAAGTTCGAACATGACAAATATATATTGAGCCGAGTTTGAACAAGAGGAAAAAAGCTCGATTCGAGCTCGAGCCGAGCCCGAGCTTAAATATTCCTTAACGAGCCGAACTCGAGCATCAGGGTGTTTGATTCGATTCGATTCATTTACAACCCTAATAATAATAATAATAATAATAATAATAATAATAATAATAATAATAATAATAACAACATAATTAGCAAAAAATTATTATTTTTCTATTTTAGTTTCATCATTTAAAGTAATTAAATAATTATTTATACATATCATATATTTTAAAAAAATAAATATTCTTTAACCGTGGACAATTATACATTGCTATTTATAAAATCGTGTCGTTTGAAATATTCCAATTCAATCTATCTAACATGGATTTCATTTAGTTCCTAAAATTTTATATTTTTTGTCGTAAAATCCAAAATTGATCTTTGTGTCTAATTAATTAATGCATGTTCATATCGTTTTATTAATTTAAAAAATTGAACTCAACATTTGAAATTCAAAATTAATCATAATATTACAAATCTGAAAAAATAATACTTATTTGTATATCGCACATGAGAAATACTAATTTTTTCCTAAAGAACAAATGTAGCGACTCGAAACTTTTTAATTAAAATGCTACTTTCCAATCCATATGTGTTATATTATTTCTGATTATGTTCCTGTAAATCGCGCTTATATTATTATTATTATTATTATTATTATTATTATTATTAGTTGGTAAATATTCTTTTATTCAAAAAGCTTAAACTCTATTTTTATTTTGTAGCTCAATATTTATTTTTAACTTGAACCCAAATGATTATTTATTTTTTTAAAGTCAAGTATATATACTTAAAGGAGCCCATTATCATTACTTTTAAACCGAAGTTTGAGCCCAAAATTAATTTTTTTTTTTCTAGCCCAAGATATTGCTAATCTACTATCTTTTTCCTCATACGAATTTACAGATTTCAAAACCTAAGATTTTCCAGAACATTCTCAATTTTGAAACGGCAAAGCTCTTGAATTCATGGAGCATTTCCATGGCCGCGTTTGCATTCACCTAAGATTCATATGAAGTATTTTTAAAAAAATAAAAAAGATTTGATTAATTAACAAATAGAAGATAATGTCTTGCGTTTGTGACAAAATTGGAAAAATGAACCAGCAAAGTAGCTAAATCACCAGACACCAGTAAGAGTGCCAACTCGTCGATTTTCTTAGATAATAAATAACAGCAACCACTCCACCCACTTTAATATTTAATTAATTTATCTCTCTTCCACATCATCAATATTAATCTAATCCAACCACATCTATTTTGCATGTTTTATCCATGATCATCCAACCACCCAATTACAACATTATATATAATTATTTTATTTTAAGATTAAAATATTATATGTAATAAAAATAATATAAAAATTATAATTATAACAAGAAAATAAATGGTGGATATCAAATTGACATGGATTGTGCTTTTTATGAATAGTTGAGATTTATTACTTTTGTGATGAACGAGATCAAATTGAGATAGATTGTGCTTTTTATAAATGATTGTGATTTATTGTTTGGATAAAATAGTCAATACAAAAAATAATACAAACTAATTAAACGACATTTTCTAAATTACAAAAAATCAAATCACACTCATTAAACAGCATTTCCTAAAATTACATAAAATAAAAATTTATTGTTTGGATATATAAAAACTAGAGAAAAAATATACAATTTTAAAGTGTATTAACATATAACAGAATTAATATCTATTTATAAAAAATGAAAAAAATATGAATTTTAGTATATTTTTATTATATTATATAAAAAAATATCAATTTTATACATAGTTCAAAATAAGATTAATTGACCAATAAAATGAAAATAATTATTTTCATCCCATTGGTTATAGAAGAGTTAAAATCAGACCAGCTTTGATTGAAAATGATGGCTGGTTGGCCTTCTTGCCTTTTAGTTTTAGCATTTTTTTTATTGTTTTTTTGATTTGATGATGTGGCTGGCGACTAGAGGTATTGTGGTCGCGGTTTTATATAAAACTTTGTGGTCGCCATCAATTTATTACTCATTCGGAGGACGTTACCAAGTTATTGTCTCGCCATCAATTTATTACTCATCGGTCCAAGAATGGCGTGCCAATCCATCTTGCATAGGTTTGAAAAATCAAATGCTTATATTAAACAACAATTTATCCATCCATCAATCTAGGTGTATATTAAAATAAAATCGTATGAGCAAAATTGTAAATAAAAAATATCAGTAAAAATTTACTTTAAAAACGAATATCATATCAAATATTACAAATATTTACATTTAGCGGAGTGGTCAGTTGGCTTCCCTAAACAGCCGTGCTGAGTTAAATTGTTCGTGTTCAATTTTCCACATTTTTTTGCGCACAATTTTTTTTTTCAATTGCAATAAATTGTTTTTATTTATTTGATATACTATAGGCTGATATTTCAAATATAATTTTACTCTGCAGAAAAATTGAGATCTCAAATACATCAAAAACAATTTACGTAATCACCTAATAATGAAATCATTCATTCTCAATCCTCATACATCCTAACTTTTGATAATTTCAGGAGATTAATTGGAGAGAGTTTGAAATGATACAAATTGACAATCCGGTGGCCGGCACTCGTTCTACCCCCTTGCCACCGCCACCATCACCGCCGCCAACAATCATTTCGCCGGCATCTTCTGCCAGCACTCTTCCGGCCGGCGACTGTTTCGCCTCTCCCCAACCACCGCACAACCATTCTAGCCAACCTGATCTTGATTCCTCTTTCAACGCCGATTCTCCCATTCTTGTTACAACACCAAAATCCAAAATCAATTTAGGGTCACATTCCAAAAAAAATTCCCCCTCTTCCTGTCTGACGTCGGCAAAGATTTCGAAAGGTTCCCGGCGTGCTTCATCTTCTGCGAGGAGCAGCCTCCGCCGCCAATCTGGGTCTGCGGCTGCTAGGGAAGAACTCCGCAATTTATCCCCCTTTTTTAAAGGGGGATCAAAGCTCGATCTTTCAAAGATTAACAAATCAAAGCTAAAATCTGTTCTGGAACTAGAAGCAATTCCCATCTATGATGTTGTTTTGCGGGAGAATTTATTCGAAGTTAATACAAATATCTCTGATTCAATCACTAACAATCTGAGGGATTCTCAGAATGTGGAGACTGGTTCGTTTAATTTGCGTGAGAACTTGCAGACAGATGGTGAAGTTGTGTGTTTGGATGAAGAATCCCTTCGTGATTTTCAAGAGGATCGAGATATGGCGGATCATGAATTTAACACATATTTGGGTGATGAGCGGGTGCATTCTGCAGATGAAAAGGAGATGTGTGATCGAAAGCTCATCGGAATTCGTCATTCAGGTGAATTCATAAAGGAGCCCAGGTTCAACCCCCCTTATTATGCTAAATCCCCTCACCATATCCCCTCTCTAGCAATGCCTCCCACCCCACCTTGCTTTAGTGGTGGTGGAATAGAAGCAGATGCCGAGTTAGATTTAATTGAAGCCCAAGTCTTCCCTTCCTTTTCGAACTGTTTGCCCAAGCTTCCTTTAAACCCGTCTGATTTCCCACCCCTTAGCCCAATTAATAAATCAACTCCCCACCTCAATCCAAAAAATAATCCGCAGATGACTACTCATTCACCCTTAAAGAATGAAGCCTGGTCCGAGAAAGTCCTTAATGCTGGGGTTATTGATGATGGCGATGCAGAGATGCACGAGTCACCTTTTGTCCCATCTCACAGCCCCGTTTGGGGTCATAAGAATGTTGCTCCTTCGAACTTCACTGCCAATTCTCCTGCTAATCATGTGCAGCAGCCATCCAGTTTCTTGGAACTGTTTAAAGCTCCTTCCTCCTCTCGTGGTCCGGTCCCTTTTGATCATTCAAAGATCAAGCCAATGGGCTCTGTAGAGCAGCGTGACGGTAAACCGGTGATTTCTTTCTCATGTTCTGATACTGAATTTCTTGCAGGTCAAATGGGACTCGCATTGGTTGGCAAATTCTCGCAAGCCATTCCCTCTCCTGCAAACATTGATAAGGCTTTGAATAACGTTCAATTGCAGGGATCTCTTTCTTGGAAATTCTTAAATGCTAGACATATTTTTATTAGATTGACGCATGATTGTGATTACTCTAAATTGCTAAAAGGTGCTTTTGAGATGCCTGTTTGGTTTGTGTCTGGTTGTCCTATGCGTATGTTTAAGTGGACGCCGGCCTTTAATCCGGCTTTTGAAACATCGATCTTTGCAGTGTGGATCACTCTTCCTGGTTTACCCGTGCATTTATTTGACCAAAGTGCTTTATTTTGTATTGGTTCTCTGATTGGTAAACCTATTCAAATGGAGCATGCTACTGCAGTAGGGGAGAGAGTGTCTTTTGCTAAATTATGTGTTGAAATTGATTTAATGAAATCTGCTCCGAAGGAAATTGATGTATGCTTTGGTGATTCTGTTGTGCATCAACGTGTTATTTATGATAAATTACCTGCATATTGTTCTGAATGCAAGCATGTTGGTCATGAAAAAGAAAATTGTTATGCTTTTGGCCAGAACCCAAGACCTCATCCCACACCTAATCTGCAGCGTTCCAGGAACCTCAAGGGATGGCATGTTAACAGAGAACTGGATAAAGGCAAAAATATTGAGCATGAACAGGGGCGCAAATTGCAGTCTTCTATAGCTACTACTGGCTCCTCCTCAAAGCATACTCAGGGAGAATGGCAAACTGTGAGCAAAAATAAAAAAATCAACACTAACACTAAAGGTGCGAATGCTACGGCTGGAGGAACTCACTGTGGGAGCCGGTTTGCTATCCTTGAGGGGACTGACAACTTGCCGATGGAGCAGAGAGAATTACTTGACAGTCAGCTAATGGCATCGCGAGATTTGGATGAGACACACAGAAAATTTTGGGCAGATAAGCTTGATTCAGAGGCTCAGTCTTGTAAAGAGCGTCCCCGTGAACAAGAGAAATGTTCATTGCAGACACCTAGAGAGAGATCCAGATCTCGTCATTCCCAACGACGTGGTCGATCTCCTTCCCCGATTGTTGTTAAGCTACCGGCAAGTCCAGTTGACCTTGAAAAGCGAGCTGCCCTCCAAGATAAGATGAAAACTCGTACTTTTGGTTGGGACAAAAGCAAGCAACCGCGGGTGAGTGTTAGAGAACATGTCGAAACTTTGGATCAGTGTGCCAGACAGTCTACAAATTGTCATATAGAAGCTACTAAACTAATAGCTACTGGAGTTTCTACCTTTGCTTCTGATATTTCCTTCCACAATAGTATGGGGGATGTTGCTCCTGTTCAAGGCTCTTCTTTGGACAGTCAATCGCAGGAGGCTTTAAAGCCTAATGGTTCTTGTTGACTCTGTTTCCCATGTCTGTACAACTTCTGATTTGGAATGCTAGGGGTCTTGGTATGCTTAGTAAGCAGAGACATCTGCATCATTTGATTCGTGTGCATCATGCTACCTTTGTCGCCATTTTGGAACCGAAAGTTGGGTTTGATGTTGATTTTTTTGGTCGGCGTTTTGGGTTACAGCTTGTGGCTAAAAATCTGACCAATCATATTTGGATTTTTTGTTCTTCTGATTTCCAGATTTATGTTGAGGAGGACCTGGAACAGGTTTTGTTAATTCGTTTAGAAGCTGCTTTTCTCCCGAGGCCTTTATTTATGTCCATTATCTATGCCAGACACACGAGGGAACTACGCAATCAGCTTTGGGATGCTCTCAGAGAGCAGTCAATTTTATTAGAGGGGCAACCGTGGCTTGTTGGAGGCGATTTCAATATTTTTATATCCGAAGATGAGAGAGTTGGCAGCTCTACTGATCGTGGACCAGAGATGGTTGATTTTGCTGATGCCATTTCAGATTGTCAGTTGATTGATCCGGGCTTTGATGGTCCTATGTTCACATGGGAAAGACCATCACAGGGATTGCGGGAACGGCTGGATAGGGTTCTGATCGGGGAATTTTGGACTTCAGTTTTTGCGATCACTCGTGTTTCTCACATGAATAAAGTTCTTTCTGATCACACGCCACTTCTTGTTCGGTGTCAGTTCCTTGCTCAGGTTCCGAAGTCCTCTTTTCGTTTTCAGAACATGTGGGTTCGGCATCATTCCTTTTTGGAGATCGTGGCTAATGAGTGGATACATCCCACGGGCTTTGGTGGCATGATTAACCTTCAGTTCAAGCTGCAACGTGTTAAGAAGAAACTGAGAGTGTGGAATTGAGAAGTGTTTGGAGATGTGTTTGGAAAAGTTAAGAGGGCAGATGAAGCAGTCACTGCTGCTCAATTAGCCTATGATTCAGATCTTTCACCTCTATTGCTGACACATTTGAACAGGTGTGTGGCTGAATATATGCTTTGCTCCAAGATGGAGGAGGATTTCTGGAGACAGAAGGCGGCGGTTAGATGGGTCTCTGAGGGGGAACGAAACACAAAATTCTTTCAAGGTTGGGTGAAACAAAAGAGATGCAAATCTCGAATACATTTGATTGAGGATTCTGGTCAGACTTTTACTCAGGAGGAGGACATTCGGAATTCAGCTGTGAATTTTTTCCAAGATCTTCTTTCTTCTAATATTAGTCAATTGGATGTCCCGGATTTTGATTGCATACAGCCTATTCCTGCGAGTGTAGATATTGTTGGCCTCTGCTCCTCTCCTTCGATTGAGGAGATTCAAGAGGCGGTTTTTGGCATCAGTGGGGATAGTGTCTCGGGTCCTGATGGTTTTACTTCTTTATTTTTTCAGCACTGCTGGGATATTGTTAAACAAGATGTGGAGATAGCTGTGGCTGATTTCTTTAGTGGTGTTTATATGCCGAGGAGTTTTACTGCTACTACTATCATTTTGCTCCCTAAAAAGAGCAATCCTCATACGTGGGCGGAGTTTAGGCCTATCAGCTTGTGCAATGTAACAAATAAAATAATCTCCAAGATCTTGACTACTAGATTGGCACCGATTTTGCCTCTTGTGTTGGCTCCGAATCAAAGTGGTTTTGTTCGGGGAAGATTGTTGAGTGATAATGTCCTGTTGGCTCAAGAGATGATTCAAGATTTGCATGTGAGCCGGAAAATCCCGAATGTGGCCTTGAAGCTTGATATGGCTAAGGCTTTTGATCGTGTTCAGTGGCCATTTCTATTGAGTGTTCTTCGCAAGATGAAATTTCCTGAGCAGTGGCTAGATCTTATTAGCCGTTGCATTAAGAATTGTTGGTTCTCGATTCTGATTAATGGTACTTCTGTAGGATTCTTCCTATCTTCTCGTGGACTGCGCCAGGGTGATCCTCTATCTCCATCCCTCTTTGTTTTGGCTGCTGATTACTTATCTCGAATTCTTGATAAGTTGATTTGTTCGCGACCTGATATGATCTACCATTCTGCTAAGGGAGGTTTTCCTGTCTCTCACCTCTCTTATGCGGATGATATTATCATTTTTACTCAGGCGAAGAGAACCTCTTTGCAGCGGCTTGTGCAGTGTTTTGAACATTACTCAGAGGTGTCTGGTCAACTTATTAATCGGGCAAAGAGTAATTTCTATATTTGGCCGTCTTTTGCAACGCAGTGGCAGCAGCAAATTCATGAGGAATGTGGCTTTCAGCGAGGCTACCTGCCATTCACTTACTTGGGTGTACCAATTTACAGGGGTGCCTGTAAGACTACTCTTTTCCTTCCTCTGCGGCAGAGAATGAGTGACCGCATTCACAGTTGGTCTCACAGACATCTTTCCTTTGGTGGTAGGCTTGCTCTCATCAAGAGCACGCTGGTTACCATTCCTCTTCATATTCTGCAGGTCATGGAACCTCCCCAATGCCTTTTAAATCAGTTGGAGCAGCTCATGGCTCGATTTTTTTGGGGCTCTGTGGGAGAAAAAAGGAAGATGCATTGGATTAGTTGGGCTCAGATTTGTTTGCCATTTGATGAGGGTGGTCTGGGCATTAGACGGTTCTCTGATCTTGTTCGGGCTTTCAGTCAGAAGTTATGGTGGAGGTTCAGAAGTCGTCAGTCTCTTTGGGCCAATTATATGTGGGCTAAGTATGGTGGTGGCTATTTCCCGGAACGAGTTCTTCCCACTGTGCATGACAGTCGGATATGGAAGAGGTTGGTTAAGGTGGGGTCTGAGGCGCAACAACACATTCGGTGGGCCTTGGGATCTGGTCAGGTTTGTTTTTGGGGTGATGTGTGGTTTGGTGATACTCTTCTTTCTGCTTTTTGTCCTGTTACTCGTTTTGAGCATTCTGATGTTGCTCGATATTTGCATGATAATGCTTGGAATACTACTTATCTTCATTCTTTACATTCCCATTATGTTTTACCTAATGGTTTGATTGAGGATTTAATTCAGACGCCGGTGTTGTGGGGAGAGAGGGATAACATGCGATGGACTTTGACTTCTTCTGGTGAGTTCTCTTTGTCCTCTGCTTGGGATAGTGTTAGGCACTGGTTGCCTAAACGGCCCCTCTTTGGAGACTTTTGGCATGACTGTCTGACCCCGACTATGTCTATTTTCTTGTGGCGTCTTTTATTTAACCGTCTTCCCGTTGATGTCAAGCTACAGGCTAGACGCATTTCTCTTGCTTCTAGGTGTCTTTGTTGTGCTTCTGCAAAGATTGAGTCTGTTGAGCATATTTTTTTAGGGAGTGAGTCTGCGAGATATGTGTGGACATACTTTGCAAACTGGTTTCACATTGATGTTCCACATACCACGGATATTACACACACCCTCAGTTTCTGGAGGCACTTGCACACACGGGCTTCGCCCAAGCATATCAGTTTTCTCATTCCTTGTTTGATCCTTTGGTTTTTATGGACGGAGCGTAACAACCGCAAGCATAGAGACTCCCCTTTTCGTGTTTCTCATGTTATTTGGCAGGTCTCTTATCATTTGCGTCTTTTGGTGACTGCTAAGAAGTTGCTTCCGATTCACTGGTCTGGTTGCTTTCCCCAAGTGCCGTTCATGCCGTTTTCTGAACCCATTAAAAAATCTCTTAGATCAAAAATGGTGTCGTGGCGGCCTCCGGAAATGCCCTGGGTTAAGCTTAACATGGATGGCTCATTTGCTCATGATTTACAGATGGTAGCTGGAGGTGGTGGTTTAGTTCGTGATTCTGCGGGTTCGTTGCTTGCAGCCTTTGCTACCCCTTTGACGGCTACTTCTAGTTATGATGCGGAGTTTCAGGCGCTTCTTCATGGCCTCAGACTTGCACTCCAGTTCTCAGATCTGGTCTGGATTGAATTGGATGCTGCCGCTGTTGTCACTGTTCTTTCTACAGGTGGTCATGGTTCTGCGCGTGTGCGCCATACTATCATGGCGATTCGTCTCCTTTGTCGGGATAAGCTTGTCCGGTTCTCTCATATTCATCGTGAAGGGAACTGTGCGGCTGATTACTTGGCTGGTAGAGGAGCACAGTCCACTGTCCTCACATTTTTTGATACTGCTACAGCTCCCCGATACCTGCTCTCCTTGGTTCGGATGGATCAGTTGGGTTTTCCCAACTTCAGATTTCTTTATAGTTAGATGATTTTGTTTCCCTTTATTTCGGTTTTGTTCTCTGTTGGTTTGAGAATAGCAGTTGGTTTGTGGCTGCACTCTCATATTTTGCTTGATTCTTGTGACAGATTACAGTGTTTGTTTTTGGGATATGTTCACTTTTGGGACATATCCTGCTTGAAACATTGTATGACTTATTTCATCTATTGACAGGCTGGGCATGGTGCCGAATGCCCCACCCTCAGGGGTGTTTAAAAAAAAAAATAAAAAATAAAAATAATCCTCATACATCCTAAAATCAATCAAGTACATAAAAAAATACCTTAATCATATATATTTACTTTTATTATATATAATAATCATAAACTTTGTAGTGCTTACATCATGCGAAAAAGATTAAGATATAAAATGAACTAAGGCGAATGATATACGGTCTCAAGTAAAATGTCCAAATATATACAATTTCAATTCATTAATAAATTTCCACTATCCAAATCAAGACTGACTAGCTTTAATAATCATTACTCAAAACAAATTGAGCACGAAAAAAATCCACAACATACGAAATAAAATTAGCTTTAATTTATATATTTCAAGACATCTCTGCAAAAACCACACGCTTCGATATATATATATATATATATAGAATATGAATCATATGAGAACACATTGTTGGTGTGAGAAATAAGAACCGATCTTACACCATCCAATTTAATGATCCAATGGTTGAGATTTAAGGTGGCAATTTCGTAAATAATATGGCAAAAAATAAAGGAATGAGGACTATTTTCGTCCAAACCCATTAAAAATGATGATGTCAGCAATTAAAAAAAAATCTTAAAAACTTTAACCGACTATAACTTGCTCGTTTTTAATGCAATGCGCACAAAAAAATATATCAAATTAAAGCTCTCTTCATGCTCTTTCATTTAAGATGTCGAAAGGCTATGTTTAAATGAAAAAATATGAACGAAAAATAAAAAAGAAATTTTACGCGTGCCCAGGTTGTAAATACTTTCGTTAGCATATAATAATTATTCGTCAGCATTATGATAACATATGATAACGTATGCTAACGAAACATTTGTCATATACTAACATAATGTATTCGATGTGCTAGCAAATAATTATCATAATGCTAGCGTTGTATAAATTTATTAGAGTTTATTAAATCTCAATCATGGTTTATTCCATCTAATTATCATTCTTTTTTTAAAATTTAACTTTTTGTTTATAGTTCTTAATTGATTATTATGGTTTATCCCATCCATGGTTTATAACGTATGTTGACAGAGTATTGTCATATGCTAACATAGTGTATTCGCAATGCTGATGAAGCAAAATCATAATGCTAACGTAGTACAAATATATTATTATTATGATTTGTTCCAACTCATTTAGGGTTTACCACATTCAATCAATGTTTATTTCATATAATTAGGTTTATTTCATCCAATTATGATTTTTTCCATTTAATTAAAGTTTATTAAATCAAATTAGGTTTGTAATTAATTTTTAGAATATTTTTTTCGCTAATAATATTTGAAAACTTTAATTAGCATAACTATAATGCTTCGTTAGCATTATGATAATACTTCGTTAGCATAACGATCTGTTATCAAATTCTCCGCGATTTTTATAAGAATTACCAAATTATGTTAATATCCCCGTGCGAAAAACTTTTCAGATATTACATAATTGCCACCGCCTTTTTCATCAAATCTGGATCTTTGATTTTTGATAGATTTGTGGTGTGAAATGTGTTCTCATTTCTCATACAAGGGGTTATTTTTATATAACCCGACCCCTATATATATATATATATACACATATATAAAATTCATTGACGATTCTCATCAAACCTTGATTTCAGAATCTTGATTAAAATTGTTACCTTGCAGGAAAGACACGATTCTTTCCTAGGACATACCACCAACTCAATCGGTTAGAGACTCATGCTGATAACGTATTATAAAATGGCTCATTTCGGTTCTTCGTTCGTTGCATCAATCATATTGATAATTACAACAATAATAATAAACAAAGATATATGGAAGACACAAAATGAGAAGAGAAAATATAATTCTTTCATTCATCCAAGATGAATCCAAACCTTACAATATATAATATAGGAATGGAATCTAAAAGGTCTAGAATATATAAAGCCATGAATTAATGTCCACAATTGATTATTTACAACAATTTTATGTTTATGGTTATTTTTTTACGTATTTCAATTGTAATTGATTTCGAATTTTTTTTCAATTGTAATAAACTGTATTTATTTATTTAAAGAGTTTTTATGCTTATGATTATTTTTATGTATTTCAATTGTAATCAACTGTATTTATTTATTTAGTTAATGAGTTTTTATATTTATGATTAATTTTTAATGCATTCCAATTGTAATTATTGTATTTATTTAATGAATTTTTATGTTTATGTTTTTTTTTCCTAATGTGTTTCAATTGTAATTATTTATTAATAATGTTTTATTACCTATTCAAATAATACATACTTTTTGTTGTTTTTTTTTTCAATTAGCCAACATCCTTAAATAGGTAAATAATGTTAAGATGCAAAACTTTAGTTTTTCTCCAAATTTAACTTCAACTTTTCAAATTTCTCGTAGAAACAGAAAAAATTAAAATTTTCAGATTTCTTTGTAAGTCTATAACTAAAAATTGAACTTTTCATATTCAATTAATGTTTAATTTTTATATTAAATTGTTGTTGTTGGTTTCCTATAAATCCATCATAAAACTCTCCATTGAATAAAATTAACTGAAAAAAGCCAAACTTTTCTTGAATCTTGACTGTAGGAAAAGATCGGCGGCTAGACTCTGGCCAATAGGTTTGCCAAATAAAGGCTTTCAATCGCCTTGAATTGGCGCTGAATTGCCAAAAAAGAACCAAATCTCTCTCAAAAAGATTTGAATGTTAAAATAATTAGTTTACTCGGTGAATCTGTCAATAATATCGAGTTTGCGTATTTTAAAACTCCGATTGAAATTATCTAAAAAAACAACGTCTGCACGGAAAAAAAAAAACTAATATTAATGTATGAAAAGGAAATTGTGTGAAGAAACAAGAAGCCCGATCCTGTGAAAATTTATGATTTTGCTTGCGTTTTTAAAGGTAATTCTATTCACGACACCCATTTTTCTTCTTATAGCCCTCAAATTAATTAAAATATAAATATGTATTTTAAGAATTTTTTTTACCCTCACAACCCCACTATTTAAAAAGAATAGTGATTTTCAGCCAGATTCTGGCTAGTCGGAATCTTTTATTATTTTTAATAATTAATTAATTTAATTAATAAAACACTAATTATTCAATAAATTTACATTGATGCCCTCCATAATAATTAGGGCAACTCTATATGCACTTCAATTTATAAGAAATCGAAGATGAAAAAAAAATAAAGAAGTGAAGAAAAGAAATTAAGAAGATGAAGTTGCGCCTCTTTCTTCCGATCCGCTTCTGGAGTGATTTTAATAATTAATTACAAACCACTAATTTCATGACAGAAGGATAATATAGTAAAAACATAACATTTAATAATTAACATAATTAATTTATTAATAGTACAGTTTTATTAATCATCAAAAAATTAAATTCTGGCTAGCCAGAATCTGGCTGGCTAGCATTATTCATTTAAAAAACCTACAAACTATAATACAACCTCACTATTTAAAATCTCTACCAAACTAAAATACAACCCCATTTACCTAAAAATATACAACCCCTACTATTTTAAAATTCTAACAAACTAAAATACAACCCCCAGTATATACCCTTCACCTTAAATAATACAAAAAAGAAGAAGAAGGTGATCAAAAAACAAACAACAAATCATACGATATATATATATATATATATATATATATCAAAATTTTGAGATTTTTTTTTGTTAAATGTAGTGCTGCTAGTTGAATTTTGGTTGCTGCAATTTTATCATTTTTGGCTTAAACAATTTGAGACCTAAAGAATGTTCCCAACTTGACAGAATTACATAAAATTAGACTTAAAATTAGATTAAAATAATGCTCCCGACTTGACTAGACTTAAAGAAAGAATGCTCCCGATTTGAATTCAATTCCGTGAATTGAGATTTGAAGAATTGACTCCAACTTCTATGTTGAGATTTATACGCTAAGTGTTGATCCCGGACGAGTTGATATCAGTTTTGGAGGAGGGGTGAATAAACTGATAAAAAAATTTTAACTTTAAATACGGAATAATAGGGTCCCTTGACTCGCTTAGCAACTTATCTATACACTTATCAGCTTGGACGATTTCAGCTGGCTTGAGTGCAGTTTGTGTGAGTTTGTGTACAGTTTATAGATATGCAAGATTAATCTAAACAGTACATTACACAAGAGATTTATAGAGGTTCGAAGTCTCAAACTTCTACGTCCTCTCTTCCTTCCGCAGAAGGGAAAATTCACTATATAACTTGAGTTTCTTTACAATTTATATAATGAACGACAGTTGACTGAACCTGGTAATGGTGAGTTTCTTTACACGATCACCTCAACTGGTCGATGGCTCACACTTGCAGTCCCAAACGTCTGTGGCTCGGAGAGTTAGGTGCTATTGTCATCTTTACAAGATTTTAGATATCTCTCGATCTTCAAGAGGTTAGTCTTGAACAGAGGTATCAACTGATGTGCTCTTTGAGTTGAGCTGAGTAGTTGATCGATATATAGCTTGAACTGAGAAGATGGCTCTGGCTAGACTTTCAACAGCTAGCTGAATGCTTGAATCTTTTAGTTCTTCTTCTCAGTTGGGACTTTCACAGCTTTGAGATAATGCTGTAAACTTAAGCTGAAAGAGGGGAGAAATAAAGCTTATTTGTGAGAATAAACGAAAGTTAATTTTGATCTTAAGAATCGAAAGTGAAAGTCATTTGAAAAACATATTCACTCGTCTTATATAGAGAAGTGATCGTGTGACCGTTGAGTTCCATTGATCGATGACTCTGTTAGTTCATCAATGGTAATTGATCTTTATAGCCGTTGAGACTTGTTGAAGTAGCAATTGTTTAGCCAATTGAACTGCATCGAGCATTAACTCCAAGATCTTTGTTGAGCATTAACTCCAAGATTCTCCAGTTGGCAGTTCTGAGCTTGGCTGCTCAGTTTGGCTATCACTTCAGTTGGCTATCTTTCTGAGTTTTTTTGCCAGTTCAACTGATCACAAACTGTTGATTAGTTTGTCAATTCGACTGATCTTAATCTGAGCTTTGTCAGCAGTTGGCTTATCTTGAGTTTAAAGCTGGCTGACTTCAATTCTAGCTATCAGCAGTTGATTTGTCTTTATGCTTCAGTTGGGCTGATTTTAGCTCTGGTCATCAGTTGGATGCTTCCAGTCTTCAGTTAAACGGACTTCTTGTCAGTTCCATCAGTCGGTTGATTCTGCTTCTCCAGTTCAACTGACGTGATTGTCAGTTTGATTCTTCGAACTGACCTGGTTGTCAGTTTGATCTTTGAATTGACCTGGTTGTCAGTTTGATTCTTGAACTGACCTGGTTGTCAGTTTGATCATTGAACTGGTTCGACCTTTTTGGGCTTAACCCTCAGTTAAGTTATCTCCTAACTGGTCGACGCATCCTTTCAGCTGGGTTGATCATACTCCAGTTTGGTTGACTCTTGCTTCAGCTGAATTCTCTTTGGAGCCTCAGTTGGTCAACTAGGATCTCCAGCTTGATCATTCCTTCAGTTTTTCAGAAAATGTTTTGACATCTCATCAAAACCATAAGTTCAGGGATTTTTCTTCGTAGTTTTTCCTAACACTAAGAATTTTATTCCAACTTATGTGTTGAGATTTAAATATTTGATTTTGAAAGTTATATTTTGTTTATAAAAGATGCATTTGTTCTGTTACTACAAAAATAAATTCAATTATTAAAATACTTGAGTTTTTTAAAATTTCATATTGTTTTCATAATGTTTCTATTCAATATAGAATATTATTGATTATTTCGATTATTGTAGCATTAGTAAAAAAAATCATAATTAAAATTATTTCAAATTTTATTCGCAATTCAACTAGGTCTCAAGAGAGATTAAACTAACTAGTTATTTTAAGCATTGAAAATGACATACATATTTGTATGAAATTTTCAAGAAGTAAGATGACTAAAACAATAATAGAAGAAAAAATCTCGTGAAAAATAAAATTAGGGCCATTTTTTTGCCATGGTCCCCAAAATGCCAGGGATGTCCCCGACATAAAAATGATTTGAGTTTTTCAAATAATGGGAGCTATACAATGGGGTTGTATTATTTTATCATAGGTTTTTAAAGTGGGGACTATACAATGGGGGTTGTATTTTATATTTTGCTATTATTTTAAATTAGTTGGGGTTATGAGGGCGAAAAAGTTTAAAACTTAAATATTTACATTTAAATTAATTTGGGGGTTGTAAATAGAATCACCTTTATATATATATATATATATATTGTAATTTTCTTTTTTATTTAGTTTAAATTTTTTTTTTGTTGAAATGTATAGATAAAGAAAAGAAACGTCACAAACCTAAAAATCCCGGAAATCACATGCTGATAACTCAGGGGACCGGAGCCTTGTCAAAACCCACATGGAAAACCCGAAGTGGGAAAAACCATATGGGAAAAAGAGTACCCCTCTAATGAAAATGGAAAAAACCAGGACTACATAAATCCTGTCGAATAGCATCCACAATACAAGGAACGTCATGAAACCAAAACCCAGCATCTACACTAACCGAAGCTAACAGGTCAGCAACTCTGTTACCCTCTCTATAAATGTGCGAAACAGTAAAATGAATAGTACTGATAAAATCGAGCACACTACGCCAACGTCCCTTCAAGCTCCAAGGAACCTGAAGACTCTTGGAAGCAAGGAGAGAAGTCACATAAGTAGAATCAGCCTCGAGCCAAATAAAATCAAGAGACAACGCACGAGCCCATTCTAATGCTACAATAACTGCCAAAAGCTCAGCAATAAAGGCAAATCCCACACCTTCAAAAGTATGAAAACACCCAAGAACTGAACCATTCAGGCAATGAAAGACCCCACCCGTACACATGATACCCGGTGCGCCCTGAGACGAGCCATCAGTATTCACCTTGACCCAACCAACTGGAGGCGGGTTCCATCGGACCCGTGTGATCGATCGTGGAGGAGCAGGCCTCAGATCAACATTAAGCCTCTTAAGAATAACCAAATCAGTAACCTCATTCCGCATAAACCCGCGACTTCCCCGCATAAAAGATAATTCACGCAAAGCAATACGAATAGAGGAAATAATAAGCAAAGGAGTGGGGTGATTTCCTTCATAAATCGCCTTATTTCTTGTTGTCCAAATGCTCCAAATACTATGCACCACCGCTGTCTTCCACATCAAAAGGATTTGGGAGCTAAAAGAACAAGACATAAATCGAACAAATGCTTCATGAATGGACGCTGCATGAATAGGAGCAACCTGAAAAGAATCAAAAACCCAACTCCACACTAGTTTCGCCACAGAACAATCCCAGAATAGATGATCTAATGACTCCTCAGCCCCACAACACATGACACATCGTTGTGGCCCAATAAATCCATGCAGCGTATCTGCCGTCGGAAGACGAGAAAGAAGAAGTCTCCAGCTGACCAAAGAACGCCGAAGAGGAATTCTCGAATTCCATATCCAGCTCCCCCATTTAACCGTTGGGAACCGCACACGAGAATGCATGCGAGCAAGCTTTGCCGTAACTGTGCCATGCAACGACTTAGACCACAATCTCTCATCCGATCCCGACACAATTGGAACACACAAAATGTCATGCATTACATTCGGGTAAGAGTTAGCAAAAGCCGCCGTGAATTTCCAAACTCCACTAGATAAATAATTGCCAACTTTATCCTCAAAATTTGCATGAATATGTGAAGGGATACCAAGTCTATCCACAATCACATAACCAAGCCAATTATCATGCCAAAAATCAACCTGTGAACCATCTCCTACAATGCAAAACGAGTCTGCCACCAACTCCTGAACATGACCACGAATACCCGACCAAATCGAAGAATGAGCAACTCGTTTAATGTTCCTGGGAGTCGGTAAAAACTGAGAACGCCCAAGACACATAGCAATAGAATTTGAGGAAATGAGCTCCCATGCTAGTTTCATAAGCAATCCTCCATTCATATCTTTAAAAGAAGACACTCCGAGCCCCCCTTCTTCAACCATCGCACAAGTACGAGTCCAACTCACTGCAGTGTATGAACGAATGTTGACATCCCCTTTTCACAAGAAATTCCGAGCCGCCGAGTCAAGCTTCTGCACCAAAGATTGAGGCTAACGATACACCTTCATTGAATGTATAGCTGAACTCGTGATCACCGATTTAATCAAACAAAGTCGTCCCGCCATGGAGAGAGCGCAACCATTCCATCTATCAAATTTTGAAAGAATGCGATCGACAATAGGCTGCATATGAGAGACCCTAGGAATCCCTTCAAAAATAGGAACTCCTAAATAAGTAGTGGGGAAAGAACCAACCGTAAAACCCAGTAACGCTTTGAGATCCGAACGGACAGACGGGCGCACGCCTTTACCATAAAACACACGGGATTTCACCTTGCTACAAACTTGTCCCGACAAACAGGCATATTTCTCCATTATTTCAGCCAACACCGAGACATTAGAATTAGTAGCTTGACAAAATATGAAAACATCATCTGCATATAAAATATGAGTTGGAAAAAGGACTCCTCTACCATATGACATAGGCCGAAGTCTATTGTTTTCCACCGCTTGAAGAAGAAAATAACTTAGCACCTCCTCAGAAATACCGAATAAAAGAGGAGAAAGTGGATCCCCTTGTCTGACTCCGCGAGAGCAAGCAAAATACCCAACAGGTGATCCATTAACTAACACCGACAACCTTGCTGAAATCAGAATATTTTGAATTAAGTCACAAAACTTTTGAGGAAACCCGAAAGCTCGGAGCACACTACGCATGAATCTCCAATTTAATGTGTCAAAAGCTTTTGTAATATCAACCTTCAAAGCCATGTTACGAGCAGCATGCGTTCTGTTTAATGTATTAACCCCTTCTGCCGCCAACATAATAGCATCATGAATATGTCTTCCTTGTATAAAACCATACTGTTGCTTTGAGACAATGCGAGCCGCCATTGTATTCAACCTTGTAGCCAAAACTTTTGTAAAAATTTTGAACAAGAAATTGCTCAAAGCAATAGGCCGATAATCCTCCACTTTAATGGCGCGAGCCTGTTTTGGAATAAGAACAATAAAGCTAGAATTTAAACCCGAAGGAATAACGCCATATTGAAAAAATTCAATCACTGCCCGATAAATGTCTGTAGCAATAATATCCCATGCCACTTGAAAAAACTTCCCCGTGAAACCATCCGGACCTGCTGCACTATTAGGATCAAGCGAGAAAACAGCTTCCTTAACTTCTTCTAACGAAGGTTGCATTACCAAAGTATCACCTTGCTGAGATGTGACAAGATTAGGAACAAGCCTTTGAATTAATGCCTCGTCAATCTCATGCACACAGTTTTCCGAGAAGAGCCGCTCATAATAGCCCGCAACATGATTAGAAATCCTCTCCTTATCATTAACCAGTTCTCCTTCAATTTCCATAACGGCAATATTAGATTTAGCCCGTCTTGCTTTAATACGATCATGAAAGAATTTGGTGTTTCTATCACCATCATTAAGCCAATCGATCCTACTCTGTTGCTGCATGTGAGAAGATTTCACTAATAAAAGACCATTTATCTCTGCTTGCAAAGAAATTTCCGCGTCTAAGGAATCATCGGTGTAACCATGTAATGATATATCCTTTTGAAGTGATTCAAGATGCCCTTCCATTACTGAAATCTTTGAATTAAAATTTCCAAACACCTTGATATTCCACTCCTTAAGAACCAATTTCATCCTCTTAATCTTCAGCATCACCAACCGAATTTTACTCTTACAAGCCATATCTTCGTTCCACGACTGACTAACCACCTCCATGAATGAGTTATGATTAACCCACATGTTCCAAAATCGAAAGGGACGTGGTCCAGAGATTGAGAAAGACTGACAATTAAGAACCAATGGAGAGTGGTCCGAACATATTCTGGGAAGCAAAGATGCCGAAATATCAATCCAAGCATTGCGGAATTCCTCAGACACAAGAGCACGATCCAATTTGCTTTCTGTAACCTGGGGAAAAAATCTCCTACTCGACCATGAATAAAACAAACCATTACACTCCACCTCAGAGAGCTCCAGATTTCCAATAAAACTATTAAAGTCAATGCATGCTTGAGGGGGAGGTTTAGATTTGCCCCGACGTTCATGCGCACCACGGACTGCATTAAAGTCTCCCAGAATCACAAAGAAACCTTGAAGAGCACTCAGCGCAATCCACAACTCTCTACGCTTCACGTAAGAATTTGATCCATGAACAATAACAACAATTCCTTTAAAATTATTGAAGAAAATCTGCACCATTACAAACTGATCTGAAGCAAAAAGAATGGAAGCATTGACAGTCTCTTTAACGAAAATCCAAATATTCGACATACGAGAACCCCTATCATTCTGAAAGATAGGAATTAGCCCCAACGTCCTCCAATAAGAGCTTGAAATATTACAGAAGCGAACTCTAGGCTCGATCAGACCAAGCACATCCGGCCTAAAGACTTGAACATGTTTTCTCAACATATTTTGGGATATCTCAGTAGCAATCCCAAATATGTTCCAAGACATTATATTCATTGAGAAGCTAGGAAATTCCGCGGAAAATCTCCATCTTCCACGTCTGTTCTACTTTGTAAACCTGCTATTGAATCCATGTTTTTCAACGCAACAGTATTTGGGGCAGCCAACTCATAAGGAGCAAGCTTTCCCGGCGTAGTGGTTAATCGACCAGATCTACGTAATTCTGCAGCACTTGACATAGTTCTCTTTTTGTAAACCCGCTTAGGAGGGATGTCTGCTGTAGAGTAACGATCAACATTCTTCCCAACATCAGAAGATATAGTATGCTCCCCAGTATTAGAATCATTCTTCTCTGCCGTCTCAGCTGTCTCAGCTCTGGTCACCTGCATCTCAACCCGACCCTTCTTCGAATGTATATCATCTTCATGCATAGAGCCATCCTCTGACGCCTCACTTGCAGATGCCCAGCTAACCGAAGACCGCATGCCATCCCTCTTATCGCCAGCACCAGGATGATGAGTCATATTTTGTTCATCCAAAACAGCATCATCTGCCTGAGATAACGACTCTGCAACATCATGAAGCTGAGTATTACCCGTCCCATGACTACAATCCACCACCATATCCACCTTTTTGGTGGTCTGATTCACATGCACTGATTCTATCCTAGCACCATCATTCTCAACAGGACTTGTCAAATCCATGAGAATGTCAAAAGCATTGGCTGTAGTAATTCTATTTTGAATATCTCTAGAGGGATTAGGATCCACAGTTCCCTCATTCGAACGTCCAAAATACTTTACAATCCATTCCTTCGTAGACTTAGGGATTTCATCTTTTTTGCTGTTCTCCCCAGACTGAAGAGTTCCAGCCCCTTCCACACCAGTATTTTTGTTCGACATAGTGTCATTATTCGGCGCATTGAGTTTGCGACATTTGCTTGTGGAATGCCCAACAATTTTACACTCATTACAAAATAATGGTAAACTTTCATAATGTATATCAACAAAGAACGATGCCCCTCCACGATCGATCATAACAGAAGATTGCAAAACTTGAAGCATGTCAATTTCAATCAGAACACGTGCATAGTGACCAACTGCCCCATGCAGCGTATTACCATCAATCTTCAACGGTGTTCCAACAGACCGAGCTATTCCAACTAAGATTTCAGCATGCCAATATTCAATTGGTAGATTATAAAGACGAACCCAAACCTGTGCAATTGTGGAATTGATTTTATATGGCGTAAAATCAGGCACCCAATCACGGATCTTCAAAATTCCAGGGCGGAGATTCCACGACTGATTTTGACGCGCCGTCGACTGATCAACGGCACAGGAAAATTGCAACGTGAAATACCCTTTGCCAAGAGAAATTAAATTCCAGCCCTTCGTCAAACTCCATATCTTATTTAGACGAAGTTTAAGATCAATTGCAGACCATGGTTTTTCCCCCTTAAACATAATCAAGCGCCCAATTAGAGAGAACTGAAATTTTCCTAATTGCGATTGATAGAGATCTTCCGGGATAGAGATGGAGTTGAACTCGTCGTGATTCACTGGCTGAATACGGGACATCATCGTAGTAAATACATCCGGATGTCGATCTTGGAAAGACGACGCAACTGCGGCAGCGTACGAAGGCCCATGGTTCAAACTTGGCGAAGAATTTTCAAGATTAGGGTTCTGGGAATTATGATTCGCCGAAATAGGGTTTGCGAGGTGTGAAGGCTGAACAGGTGATTTATCTAATTCTCATGAGGAAGAATTAGTGTTATTGTATGCCAATGAACGTGAGGAATCATTGGGAAGAGTATGGCTGCCGGAAACCGGTCGCATGAATAGTGAGGAAGATGACATCGTTAAAGAGATCTCAACATTTTTGGTGTAGCCCCGCTTTTATTTAGTTTAAATTAAACCAACACTATGTGTGAAAGTTTGGACTTTTGGTTGTTGTATTCTTTTAGTAGAGCCCAAATTCTAAAGTTAATTGGGTTGATTATTTGGTTATGTTTATTGAATTTTGTTGTTATTTTTTGTTGTTGTTGGGAAATTAGATAAAATATGTAGGTGCAAATTTTGACTATACAATTACAAACTATATGTGCTCAATTAAGTTCTTTTACGATATTTTTTTATAATATGCTCGAATTATTATTTACTCTAAGATGATATAAGTTATTTATTTATTTAAGTAATTATGATAATTATTATGTATGTCCATGTAAATAAAGTTTATTTTTTAATTTATTAAATATTTCTATACGTTAGTTTCACACACGTCTATATACGTGTGTGTATTTAATCTATATTTAACTATGATTGAATTTTACTTTTAAGTTTTCAATTATTATAAAATAAAATAGTACTGAGTATCGCGCGGGAGACATACTAGTTACAATTTATGTGTTTTCTTATTCTCATGTAGGGGTGCACAAAAACTTGCACAAACCGAACAAACCGGCCAACCCAAACCGGATTTAAGCTGTTTGACTCGTTATGATGACAGGCCGAATTTATTACGGTTCATAAGTATTGTAAACCGATCTTATTGGGTTGGCTCACGGGTTTAAGAGTCTCGACCCAAACCAACCCAATCCAACCCGTTACTCTTTATTTAATTTTTTATAAATGTAAAATCTTTATTGTATATATTCTTGGTTGTAGAACTTGTCATCAATTAGTTCACTGACTTGCAGTATTGTTGGAGCCTTGGAGGAATGCAAGTTTACTTATAAATTTAACACACTTCTCTAACTATTTACTTACATGCTATTGTGCTAATTAAAATAATTTTTTGTATTTGCTTCTGATATTTTCAAATAATTTATTGTATTTGCATCTAATATTTGCTTTTTCCTGAACAAGAGTTTAATTTTCTCTCTACCATTCCAATTCCAATTTTATGACATGCATATTTATTTTATTTGATAGATTTTTTAGCTAATATTGTTTATAATATATGATTAATGATTTAAAATATTAAAATAACTTAACTAAGTATTGGTAAAATTCATTTCAATTTTTTTTGTCATAACCCGATGAACCCAATCCAACCCAACCCTTATATCCTTGTGAGAAGTAGGGTTGGGTTGTGAGAAAAAAAAAAGATTAACGGGTTATAATTTCTTCAAACCGTTGTGTATGGGTTGGCCTATGTAAACACCCTCAACCCGGCCAACCCAACCCGTGTGCACCCCTATTCTCATGCAATTTCTTCAAATGAAAGCAATATGATGTTAGTATGAACATATATCTATTCTAAAATGAACGAAAAACACAAATATTATTAGGAATATATTTACATGTTATTCTCATTCAATTTCACAATGCTAAAATGAAAACAATATAATGCTAATATGAACATATCACAATGATAAAAATAACGAACAACATATACAATTAATATTATGAGTAAATTTACATGTTATTTTCATGTAATTTTGTCATGATAAAATTAAAGGAATATAATATATCAAATTAAAGCTTTTTTATGTTCTTTTATTTAAAATCTCAAATACATGCGTTTATTCAAAAAATATGGATGAAAAATACAAAACATTAATTTTTATACTTAATTTCATTTTAGTTAGGGTTTATTCTATTCAATTAGTGTTATTTCATCCAATTTGGGTTTATTCCACCTCAATTAGAATTCAATTACATCCCAATTAGGTACTATATATGATAATTCAATAATTATTGTGTTTTATTATTCTCATATAATTTCGTCATACTAAAATGAAAATAATGTAATGCTAATATGAACATATAATCATGCTAAAATGAATAAACAACACATGTTATTAAGAGTAAATTTACATGTTATTCTCATGCTAAAATGCCATATACACCATGTTAATAAGAGAGTAGTTTCAGGCTAAAACGTTATCAACCCAATGTTTTTCATATAATAGATCAAATTAATATTTTTCACGTTCTTTCATTTAAGATATCGCATGCCTCTGGTACTCCAAATAAAATATTGATGAAAAATATAAAATGTTCATTTTTAGGGTTTTTATTTCAACCCAATTAGGGTTAATTTTACCATAATTAGGATTTATTTCATTCCAGTTAGAGTTTTAGATCTTCCATGAAAAAACCACTTTTAATTCTAAAAAGTACCACTTCTAATATTATTCAAGTGCACATAAGACTTTCTGAAATGTCATATGCACTATATTAATATGAGAGTAGTTTAATATTAAATACTGATATGGGTTACAGATTATGCTAAACTATCATACATGTCATGCTAATATACGAGTAGTTTTGACAGGTGTGTATTTTACACAACTTTTAGATATGAATTGATAATGTTTAAGTTAATAAGTTGTGTGATTTTCATAGCTTTTATGCCTATTGTGTTATCATTTGGTATTTTTGATGTATTTGTGAGTTTTGCAGTAATAGTGGTGAATTTGATGATTATTTGATGCAAAAATGATCGAGTATGTGCTTGGAAAGCCAAAGGAGGGAACAATTAGACCGTTGGACCGACTTTGAAGAGCAAAACCCTTCAGAATTGATGAAGATAATTCATTATAATTCAAATGGGTGATTAAAGAGCCTAAAAAGATAGAGAATCGAGTTAGGAGCGTTGTGCAAGTTGAATCGGCTCAATCGGATGGAAAACGAGTGAGAATGAGCCGTTTTAGTGAAGCCTGCGCGCACAAGGTCGACCCGACCCACCGGTTGACCCAGATGGCTAATTTTATACATGGTCGGGTCGACCCGGAAGTCAACCCAGCCACTCAACCCGCCAGTCGACCTGGACGGACCCAGTTTAGGATTTTCAAGGCTTTTCTCCACTTTGAGCTTCATTTTAACCCTAGGATTTCCTTCAACAATATAAATACGCCCTCTACTCATTAGAAAAAACAGTCCAACATAGTCCAATTGAAGAACATAAGACATACCAAGGTGAATATAATTATGGAGGCACAACGGAGACTCCGGAGGCTACGACAAGACTGAAGACACCGGATTCTTTATAGTGTTGAACATTATTTTGTTTATCATGTTCTTATTTTATTTCTTTTATTTAATTATGTCTAGGTAATAGTTTTATTGGATTCTTTGGTTTGTAATTACATTGGATTTCATAGTTTGATTTATTGATATATGTTTTCGGGTTATCATTGGGTATTTGGTTTCCTAGTTTGGATTTCTCATGTATATGTTGAACTGCAGTAGCATATGTATGCAAGTTAATTAATTGGAAAATTATAGTCGTGACTGATTAATTAATGGGATAAAATAGGTTAATCATTTTATGTAATGTTTGGAAGGACCGACCAAGTGAACAAGTATTGCATATGAGTTTAAGTCCAAAATATTTAATTGTGAGTAATGACATGTATATATATATTATTGCCGTATATATGCTTCTCCTAATGCTACATTTTTTTTAAAACTCAACAAACCTTAAATTAATCATTCAAATAATCCAGAGAAACAAGATGCTCAAGCCAAGACGGGTAATTTGAGACCCACTTGACTGCATCTGACAAAGAAGCAACAAACTGAGCTAAACTATGAGCTACTCTATTGACCTTACGGTACATATGAGAAACTTTAAGAACCAAACCTCCACTAACCATCAATCTAAAATCCTGAAGCTTGTCCACGACAATGCAATCATCAACATTTGAATCTGACAGAACCTGAACTGTAAGAATTGAATTTGAAAATAGCAACACCGGCGTAATACCCTCATCCAAACACAGGTTGATACCACTAATAGCGGCTAAAATTTCAGCACCAAGGACAGAAGTAGGGTGCTTAATCAACTTTGCAAGAGCTGCAACAATAGAACCTGTAGAGTTCCGGATAACCACTCCTAAACCATACAATCTCAAAACAGGATTGAAAAGAGCATCAACATCAACCCGACAACACCCCTTAGGAGGATTAGGGTCACTGTTTATCACCAGCAAGAGCCTAAAGTGTAGAGATCACTTCAATTTGATGTCGCGCCTCACAATAAGCATAAAGAATATGATCGCATCTCTCAAAAGAGAAATCAGGAAGAGAACCACCATTAGAATGCTTAACACAACAAAGATGATTCCATAAACTCCACAGATTCATAGTCGCAGATTCAAAATTTATGATACATATACCGAACAATATTAGTCATCGCCATCATACGACATTTAGACAACTCGAGCCAAAACTTACTATTCTTCCAAAGAGAACGAATCTTATCACAAAAAAGAAGACAGTGACTCGTGGAAGCCCCAATCCTTTTTACATTCCTTACACATCCTAACTGTAGGAATATGGTGGCAATGAAGGTTCTATTCAGTTGGAATGAAATCCCAGAGCACACGCCACAAAATTTTTTTCACTTTTGGTGGAATATCCAGCCTCCAAATAAGCTTGACCCAATTCGACTTAGTAATAGAAGATTGAGCAGAAAGCGAGCAAAATGAGCCAATATCCGCCAAATAACTAGATTTGACTATGTACCTCCCCTTATCATCAAATTTCTAGAATCTTCTATCCCTCATTGCAGCCACGGGGATAGAAATGTTAAGAATAGCGTCTGATTCAAAAGGCAAAGTACACATCTTAATAAGACCAACACGCCACTTTGCCTCATCATCAATTAAATCAGCTACCTGCAGCTCATGATCAAATCCTAAGTTTCCATGCAAATGAAGTTTTTTGGACTCCAAGTCTGGCACCCAAGCATCCTGCCAACCCCGAATGCATTGACCATCACCAACCTTCCATCTCAATCCTGTTTATAACAAATCCTGACTCCAACTGAGAGATCTCCAAACAAAAGAAGCTGAACTTCTTATTGGGCCATCCATAATATCTGAATAACGGTAATATTTTGACTTGAAAACACGAGCCACTAGAGATGATGGTTTATCAATAAGACGCCAAACATTTGGTGACTAGCAATTGGTATCGGTCATCCAACTTTAATTTATATATGCACTCGTGCAAAATTAATTATATGATTGTGATATCTTTGACGTATTTATACTTATTTTGTTATCCTTAATGAGACCTAGGCAACTAGACATCTTTGATCAAATAATGGATATAAAAAAGGGGGGTAGAATTCAATTTTTGAGCCATTTTGTCCACCTTTGTCTTTCATTCCCCGAGCTCAAAATCAAATCCGATTTATACAATTGGGCTGAGCCTGATTTGGTAGGAGATAACATCAACCTTTATTACAATCATAAACATAATGGATCACGAGATTGCCTTTTAGCACGTGGGATTGCTGCCATATTCAGATAATGCAAGTATAATATATTTTTATAAATTATAAATAAAAAACACGAGTGGAAGTTATAGAGTCATTCATAGTTGAGCAGCAAGCCGAAAGCATACATAAATATTCGTTCAATTATTAATAAATAATAATGATTATGATTCACCAAATAATAATACATACACGGTTACAATTACAGTATGTACACATATGTATACATATCCAACTAGATAATATATATACAGATCATACTGGGTTGGCAGTTTTCTGATCATCACCTAAACCAAAGCCCTTCCATTATTTTCTCTATAATTTTATGAACATTTAATTGAAAAAGAATTATAAAAACCCTCTAATTACGTGGCGGCTGCGGCGCCCTTAATATATCTGTTGGCCCACCATCACATTAAACCGGCGCCAACCCTCTCTCTATTCAACCATTCTTTCTTACTTTCCTTTACACCCCAACAAAATCCCCTCCATTATTTCGTTTTTCTTCATTTAAAACTCGAAAATTAAAAATTCGCCTTTTCCCAAAATTCTCTGCATAATCTGTCGATTTCCGGCAGATATAATATTTTGATGAAAGGGGCCGTTACAGGATCAAGGAACGACCCCTTTTTCGATTATGGTGGACCGGGAGAAAAGAGGCGGCGAGCAGGTGACGGCAGCCTCGACGGACGAGGAGAGGTTGTTGGGTGAGGAAGTGGCGTTGTTGGACTTCGACATGCTGTGCTCGACGGTGGTGATTCAGGCGCAGAAGGCGAAATGGGGAGAGCTAAATGGAGATAATAAAGATGATGATATTGTGTCTAATTATCATCAATATGGAGGCGGATTGCATAGAATGTGGGAAGGTGAGCTTCTTCATGACTGCTTCGATGGTCGCCGCCTCGCTCTTCAATCATCCTGGTACTTAACAACTTCCAATGTTGATTGTTCCTGTTTTTTTTTTTGTTTTTGTTTTTGTTATATCTATATCTATATTTATTTTAGGGATTCTGGGTTTTGCGATTTATTTGTGATTTTTTTGGTGGGGTGCTAGTACGGTGAATTAGATTCTTCTTTCTGTTACTTTTAGCGTCGTTTTATTAATTTTTTACCCCTCCTTTTTTGGGGTGAGCTGTTGTTTGTAAAATTAAATGTGGTTCAATATTGGATATAAAAAGGTGATGCTGTAGTTTTGAGTTCAATTTCACACCTACTAGTAGTAAATGAGATGTAGCTGACGATTTTGGTAGGGCAGTGAAAAGGGTTTTGAACTTGTTTAGTTTTTTCATCTCTCTTGGTTATTTGACTAAACGTAATGTTCAATTCAAAGAGGAGTCATAAACTTCCAATTGGGGCGAACGAATTCAATGTTAATATATATGGATGTAGAGATGAAGGCAATTTAAACTTTTCAAGGGGGTAAACGCTAAAATTTAGTGAACTAATTGGTAAAATTGAAGGCATGAGCCTGCTCCCACATTTCTTGCTTCGTTCCTATTCATTAAATAGTTATGTGGATTATAAAGTAGCTTTTAGCATAATTTATTATGCATTTAAATTAATCTGGTGATTGTGTAATTAGATTGCCATTTTTTGCAGTTGCCCCTGGTATAGATTTGGCAAGAATATGAAACTAGCTGGATTTGGTTCTTGTTTTCTTCAGGTAACTATGCTGTTCTTTCTTATGGAGCCTTTGTATTCAACTTTCTGGTCAGAGTTGCATTATAACCCATAGATCATATGACTGTGTTCAAATGTACTTATAAAATACAGTTCTGAATTAGTTTAAGCAGAATTTGAATATTCTGAAGAGAATGTGAAGAAGGGTTTTCATTGTGTTCAAATTATTAAATAGTTGGTTTATTTTGTGCGCAACTGATGTGCATCTGGATCAGCCGATCAGCTTTCAACGGATGGGAAATTTTTTCTGTTAACCAGTTGAATGAGTTAAAACTTTGTAGGCGTCAATTCTTTATCATTGCTTCTTGGCTTGCTTAGTAACACTATAATGAGTTTCTTTCGTTGCCGAATTTGAGTTCTACATGAATCATGCAGGGGTCCATCCACTTGATTCTTGTCATCATTGTCATTTCCAACCTGGTGGCATTTGCAATAACCAGAAGATGCTACTTTCTGTATTTGGCCATATCTTTTGCTCTCTCAGTTGGAACATATATGGGATATTACCGCATACAGATAAAAAATAAATTCAATATAAAAGTAAGCATCACCTTGAACTGTTTTGTACTAGGAAATACTATCATTTGATTTTTAGAGTCTATATATCTATGACACTATACACAAAACCACATGCGTAAGTGATTGTGATGATTGATGTCTCCTACATTGTAGAACTTGTGAACTGATTTATACTGATATGGAACCCCTTTTCCCTGTAATTAGAGGGGGATACTTACTTAAGCATTAGCACGCGTCACTAGACCAAAAATGTTTGGGTGATTTGAGAATGTCTTCCAAGGACCGATTGGAGACGTGCAATGCCCCTTTGTATCTAATTGAAGCGAATTAGTAACCACGATAGGCCAGCTGGTAGGATAGAAAAAATCCACCATTTTCATCATAGTACGAATTGATGATTTATTGCTGCTGGTATCCTTGCATTTTAACCATGAAATTTATCTGATGTGTTTTGTTCTTCTTTTTGTTGCTCTCTCTTAACAAGTTAACATTACTTATTCTGTAGTATGATTTAACCCTTCTTGAGTATACTGGGATATCCTTGTATTATCTTACATGCTCTGTGATTTGTACAGTGTATATTTGTTCCTTGTGGTCATGTCCCACTTACTCGCATAGGTCGAAGTTTTGAACTCTATATTATGCTCTTGACACCAGATGTTTTCAATTTTGATAGTTGATGTGACTAGTTTGCTTGTGCAGGGTGGTGGCACTTCCTTAGACGATTGTGTTTACCATCTTATTTGCCCGTGCTGCACGTTATGTCAGGTCTGTCCTCATGTTATATTTCCACATTTTATAAACTTAAAATATGCAAACAGAAAACTGACAATCCCACCCCAACTCCCCAAACAAAATCAAAATGAAAAAATAAAATAAAATTGTGAAAAGACATAATAAATAGACAAATGAGCTCTTTCTAAAATATTGGACCATGAATGTTCACTCTGTATCCTGTACTAAAACTCTCCACTGTGATTGTGGTAAACTCGAGCAGGAGTCGAGGACGTTGGAGATGAACAATGTACAAGATGGCATCTGGCATGGCAGAGGGGATACAATATGTGTAGGAAGCTTCTCTGAGGATAGCAAAGCGTACTCAGAGTTAAGTCCACCTTTTGTTGTAGCAACCAAGTGTCCAGAACGCCTCAGCATGCCAAAAACTTTGAAGGACAACATTGTTTTGCCAACTTCTGCGGTAGGCCATGCTCCTCATTTTATCCCACCACCTGTGTCTGTGTGATATGCTGTCTCGTGTTCAAATATGAAGGCGTCTGCAGTAAGTTCCTTTAAACTGTGCTGGAATCTGGGAATATGCTGAGCAGCATTGGTTCTTCGAATTTTTAGTTGGGGGTGGAAATATTATTCATATACGCGAGGGTTAGAATTGGAATTCTTACATGCATGAAATATTCTTGACAAATTCGAGTTCATTGCTGCTTAGGAGGTCAGGAATTGGTGTGTATATGAAGGGTTGTCCGATTGCAATTGTATATGTAATGTATCCTACTATTCCTTTTTTTTTTTTAACATAAAGAAAATATCAGAGTAAGAATTTCCTGACTTATTTTATAAATTAAGGTTTATATCTTAGTAACTCCACATAAAATGCTTTGCACCCAAATGGATGAGATCCTCCCATACCCTCCCATGTTACACCCCTACGCCTTAACTTTTTTTTTTTTTTTTTTTTTTTTTCATTTTTTTAATATACCATAATGGAGGAACTATGAACTCCAAATAGATTTTTTAAATTAAACTAAATCCAAAAATTAAAATTAAAAAAATTGATTTTTTTTGGCACAAAGGATATGATGTTAATAAAGAATGACATGAAAATAGATCGGATCAGATCCCTGGTGTCCTCCCTCCCATGTTAATAAAGTTTGGCACAGAGGATGTTAGTTTTTTTTTTTTTTTTAATTTCTTTAATGTACCTTAATTGGTAACCAAAGGATTTGCGAAATAGAACGCATCAGATTCCCTATGCTGTCCCATGTTAACATTCCTAGTGCCATAATTAATTAATTTTTTAAAATGTCCTAATTGAAGAAGGATTAACCATAAATAATTTTTTTAAATCAAACTAAATTACAATAAATTAAAATTTTAAACATAAAATAATGAAAAAAATATTAATTTGACATAAGAGATGTTATAGAGAATGTCACAGGATTTGAGGTGGGAATTGAATTGAGATTTATTGAAGAATAGAGGGTGAACGGACGCGTGAAGTTCGTGGGCCGCCTAAATGGTAGGAAGTTACAATAGTCATGTGAGCCGAACCGATGACCCAACTTATCAACAACTGGGGTTGAGGTCGCGGATTTGTTCTCTCTTTTCATTTTTTCTGGAGAAGATTTGTTATCTAATTTATACTCCCCTGTTTCTGAATATGTGTCATTTAAATTTTGGTTATAAAAAATGTCATTTTATAAATTCGAGACAAAAATTTCATATTTTTCACACATTTATCCTCATTTAATGCATTCATACATCTAAATTTAATTCATTTAATGTATTCACAAAAGGGTGTATTAGGTAACTCAATTAATTTATTAATATGTGTGCATTCATCTAAAATGGCACTTAATTGAAAACAGAGGGAGTATTAATGAAATAATATTTTCAGATATACTTTTCCATACATGAAATTTTATGTCGCCCTCTCCTTGTTTCATTTCGTATAGCAGATTCATGAAAGTATGAAATTTTCTTGTATTTAGTTTAATTTTACAATTTTTTTAGGGTTCACTCAATTCAATTAGGGGTTTATAATTATTTTTTATTATTTAATTTTTAAACTTTAATTAATAATTAATAATTATGATTGAGTATTTCATAATTAAATTTTATAATTTATTTTTTTTGATAAATGTTGATTATTTATATTACAATTATTTTTTATTTTATAATAAATATTACTAAAATTATAAATCTATACCTATATAAAAAGTGTGGATGTTTCTTACAAAATATGATTTGCCTATTATGTCCATAATTTACACTTAATTTAAGGGTAAAAAAGTAATATAATATATTACAATTTTTTTGTAAATATAATATATTATATTTATTTCAATAGTTTTGTTATAATTGAACTCTACTACATAAAATTATCCCTAATATAAAATATTATAAATAATAATTTTTTTTGTAATATAATATATTATATTTATTGCAATAGTTTTGTTATAATTGAACTCTACTATATAAAATTATCCCTAATATAAATAATAATTATTTGTAAATATAATATATTATATTTATTTAATTTCTTACAAAATATGATTTGTCTATTATATCCATAATATGCACTTAATTTAAGGTTAAATAGCAATATACTATATTATATAATTAATTATTTAATATAATATATTATATTTATTTCAATAGTATTGTACTCTTTCAATTCTTTATATATCCATATCATATTAATTTTCCACCAATTATTTCTCTATCATATCAAGCACAACAAACAAGAAAGAAAATAAAAAGTATAATCCCACAACAATATAATATATTAGATAATTAATTCAATAAAATTGTAGTATTATAATTTTCATTCACACACATGAATTAATTCTCCAACAATTATATCGTCTAGATAAATTACATCCGAATAAAGAGATTGAAAAATAAAAGCTTGAATTTATATTAGTCATATCAAACAATAAAAATAAATAAAAAAACATAATATATATAATTAATTCTCCACGTATAATATATTATATTTTATAATTTAAATATTATTTCAATAGAATTGTACTATTTCATAGTTTATACATATTACATGCCAATGAAGAGATTGAAAAATAAAACTTAAATTTATGGAAAGATTATAAACTAACCTCATTGTTCTTAAGAAGTTATCTGCCAATATTCAAGAATTACATCTCCATCAATTATTAATGTGGGGAAAAAAAATTAGAAGATCAATTGGAATGACATTCAATCAGTGATTTGATTCATTTAATATAAACCATTTAAGTCATTTTTAATAGAAAACATCTAATTTTAGTTGTGGCAACTATAGTGTGTGTGTGTGTGTGTGTGTTTTTTTTTTTTTTTTTTTGAATCATGTTGTATGGTATGAAAGAAAATTAAAAAAAAATAGTTCCATAATGTATACAACCAAAATGCTAATTAAGTTTTAATTTATTCCTTGAAATTTATGTGTTCATTTTCATTCATATGATTAAAAGTAGTTTCAATTTAATTTATTGAAACTAAATTTCAACTTCTTTATTTATTGTCGGTCTCAGATAATATTAACTGCACCAATAAGACATGTAGATGACATATGCTGAACTGTATATCTGTTAATGTGAAGAACACCTAAAAAAAAATCAATGATGAAGATAAATGTAAGAATTGATTAATGTAGAAAAATTTGGGATCTTTATTTTGAAAGTTGCTAGACAAAGTTTTAAAAATATGGTTAATTGTAAAAAAAAATTTATCACCAACTTTAAACGAATTTAAAATTTATGCATTACTTTTAAAATATTACAATAATAAATGATTGATTGGAAAAATAAATTTTAAATTTTGGTTCAAATGTTATGTTTTTCTAGCTTATTAATTTATAATTTGAGAAATTTAGAATATTGGTTGGTTTGATAATTATATATAACATATTTTATATTAGATTATTCAATTAATTAAGAATAGTTAATTGGGAGGAATAAATATTGCACAATTTTTTGAAATATGGATTATGTTGACTACCCATAATCATGTGACTGAGAATGAACATAGTCCAATTAGTGATAAAAGAGTTGAAATAGAAGAATTGAATATTTTCCACCTAGATTGAACTACTAATTATTTAACATAAATTCCAAAACTATTTAGCTAAACATAATATAGAACAATAATATAATATGTAGTTATATGTACAAGTGTTATACATTAGAATTTTTTATAGAATGATATATATTATGTGTTGTGGTTTAATGAGATGATTAAACTCCTCGAGTGGAAGAAATGATATATATTGTACTACTAATTAAATTAGTTAGTCATTGAATAAAGAATTACAACTGCCAATCAGATTATATTTTTCTTAAAAAAATTATAAACAATGTATAACATTTTGAAAAATATATTGAACATGAAACCTTGAACACAAATATATTACAACAAACTATTAATCAAACTTTGAAATTTTATCATTTCTTTATCATTGAACAACACTTGTTGCGACATGTGTAATCATTAAAATAGTCATTTATATTTCAATAAAAAATATAAAATGATATTTATACATTCAAAACCATTTTATTTTAGTTAATTAAGTTATTTTTTATTTTATTTGTTCAATGTAGTCATTTATATTTCAATAAAAAATATAGTATTAAATGTATATTTGGATAAAATACACACAAAAAAAGTTAATATTTTGCGACATGTGTAATCATTAAAATAGTTCAATTGATTCAGTGTATCGTGATATCAATCATACGTAAGGGATTAAAAATATAATTTACTTTTGAGATAAACTATATTAATTGATGTGCGATAAGGTGTTTTGTCATGATAGTAAAAAATCATATAATTAATAATATTTTGAACTCATTAACTATACAAATTATTTTAGTAAGTTTAATTAACTTTATACGGAAGCTTTCTGAAATGGATGATGCAAGATTTTGTGAATTTATGTTAATTAAAAATTTGTATTTTTATTAGATAGTAAAATCAAAATAAGAATTATTGAATAGAAGATTTGAATTATATTAATACATATATACGTCAACAATCAAATGTTGAGAATTGTTGCAAAAAAGGATTTTGAGAAAGGATACATGTATCCCTCTCTCCCTATGTGTGTGTGTGTGTATTAAAACAGCAAAAATATAAATAAATTAAAAGACTATAAATTCCAATCGTGTTTGAATAGTTATAATTTAATTATACTTTATGTCTCTTACGTTTATATCATTTTTCTGATTATTGCTTAATCTAGGATTTTCAGATATTATTATATTTATAAAATGATATACATACATATATATATTGAAATGTATTTTTTTAATTGACTACTCAAATTTAGTATAGTAAAATTGCTCAAATTTTAATAATTAATTTAAGTAAATTAATTGAATTACGTGCAATGCACGCTTTCCCTGCTAGTTTAATAAAAAAATACGAAAAAGTGCAACCAACATGAAATGTGAGCCATTTGGCAAGAAATAAAATAAAAATCCTGCAACTCGTTTTGCTCACTCTCTCTGAAAAACACGTGGCATGAGAATACTATATATTTATCCAGTTAAAGGATAAAGGAGATGCTTTATTACTTACTCAGGTATCAAGTAAAGGTTTGGAAACATCATTAATATTCCAAGGCAACCTCGGCAGGTATGTACCAATCCTATAAGTAATTGAAACGTAAGGTATAATAATATATTTTGGATTTTGGAACTTGCCCATCATAAAATTCAAGGAATATATTATTATTTCTTTTATTTTCCTTGCTTCGCACTCCAGGAATCAGCATACATACATACATATAATATAATAGAATATAAGCTCTTGCACAATTAAGGTCTATATCACATCCGCCTTAATTTCCTCTGCTAGCTCATCATTTTTCTCCACAGAAAAAAAAAAGATATATATTTCTGATCTTCTTCATGTCGACTAGTGATCCAAAAGCAGTCGAGCAGATGGAAAAAAAAGAGGATATTTCTAAACCAAACAACAAAAACATGGAATCCTCGGCGAAGAAACCTTCATTGTGGAAGAAATGCTCGATTAATGTGATGAGGTTAAAATGTCAAATAAGAAAAGGCCGTAAATCAGATGGCGTAATCGAAAAGCAAGTTGATTATAAGAAGATGATAGATTCAGATATGGAACAGATCTCTGATGCGGCGGAAGAATTTGAGTCACACTCCAGCAACATGATCAAGCAACACCTTGAGACACTGAAGAGGGCTTACAAAGAAATTAACAAGATGAAGGATGATGATCAGGAGAAAAAGGAAAAGCTGAGTGAGTTGAGCAAGGATTTGATGAAGTTGAAACTGGCGTTTCCTCAGAAGTACAAAGCTGGAGCAGAGAAGAAAGACCCTCTTGAGAATGTGAAATTCAAAAGCGAAAACATTGAGGGGGGCGGGGGGGCCTCTGGGATGATGTCTCAGCTGCACCTGCACAACACACAAGTTTTCGGGGCAAGTATGGACTTGAAAGATTTCGTGGATCGTTACAATAAGGTGGAGGATGATCAGTTGAAGCTGTGCTTGTTGTGCTTCTCTATATTCCCGGCAGGTGCCATCATCAAGAAGAGGCTGATGGTGCAATGGTGGGTTGTGGAAGGCTATGCATTGAATGAGGATGCTGCTGGCGTCTACTTTCAACAGCTGATAGAAAAGGGGTTCATCGAGGCCGTGAACGACGACCGAAGCCCCTCCGTGGGGAGCTGCAGGATTCATCCCTTCAATCGATCAGCATTGGTGGCGCTGGCTGAGAGGGCCAAGTTGTTCAATTTTGGAGGCGGGGGGGAACAGACGCAGAATTTCTCCGGCTGTTTTCAAGCCTGCTTGATGGGGGCAGGCTTAATTTCGTATCAAGATTTTGAGAAGGTGAATCAATCACGGAGGAAACCAGGCGTGGACACGAAGAAAGTGATTGATGATCTTATTAAAGAACTGGAGAAACTCCATCTGGTGATGAATGTGGAGGAGCACATTCTGGAATTCATAGACGAATGGTTTTCGAAGATGAAGAATCTGAATTATCTCTACTTGGGGAGATGGAAGGCGTCGGCGTCTCACCACATCGAAGTGGAGGATGCCAAGTTCTTAGAGAAACTGGAAAACATGAAATATGTCAAGTTATTAAGCTTTCAAGGAGTATCGAATGTGATCTCACTGCCTGATTCAATCCTGAAGCTGACGAAGCTTTTGGTGTTGGATCTGAGAGCTTGCTATAATCTGGAGAGCATCCCGGAGAAGATAGGATCGATGCTGAAGATGCTGACTCACTTGGACATGTCCGAGTGCTATCTGCTGTCTCACATGCCCAGGACCATCTCACAACTCCTCCAACTCAAAGTACTCAAGGGCTTCTTCGTCGGCCCACCTCCCAACAAAAACAGGGATTGCACCCTCCAAGATTTGCAATATCTCAAATCTCTCCACAAACTCTGCATCTACACCAACTGGGATGAATTTCCTCAGGAGGATAATGTCAAAGCTTTGGGGGACCTGCACAATCTCACCAAGCTAACCATTACTTGGGGAGTTAGTAGTCGTGACCACGATATATCCAATCATACAAAGGAGGACAACAAACAGATAGCTAATAAACTTCCTCAAAAGCTCGAGAAGCTGGATCTCAAGTGTTTCCGGTTGTCAGAAACTCCGGATTGGCTCAAGCCTGAGAACTTGGAACACACGCAGTTGAAGAAACTGTACATCAGAGGTGGGAAGTTCTGTGATCTGGGTCAGTATGACTATAATGACAACAACAACAACAAATATGGGAAAGTGGAGGTGCTGCGCCTCAAGTATTTGGCTGAAATAGATATGGAATGGAGCCGCCTTCACCACTTATTTCCTAGTCTCAAATATCTTCAGAAGCTCAGCTGCCCAAACCTCACTTTGTTCCCTTGTGATGCAAACGGAGTCTGGATCAAACCTGCACCAGATGCAGATCATCACTAACATATATGCTTCCATTTTAATTTCATTTTATTCTCTCTCTCTCTCTCTCTCTCTCTCTCTCTCTCTCTCTCTCTCAATTACTATATTATATTAATTGTACGTTGCCGTCTCCCTCTGTGTTTGCATGCCTAATTAATTTCTTTAATTAATGTTTGTGTCCATCCTATATATATTGTCATATGTAATTAAAGTGTACGTATTATATTTCCATACATGTAAGCATGTATTATTAATATGTTTTACTCTGCCTCCAATAATTCTATACTTGCACCCTTTCTATGTTAATTACCTTTTCTTTTCATTTCCATGTTCTAAAAATACGCAGATCAAATTTTCTACAACACGGTTAAATTTATTAGTTTTTTTTTCATTTTTTTTCTTTGACCTTTTATGATTTAGTTTAATTCATTTTGCATCTGGTAGGATTCAATTATATTTATAATTTTTTTTAGTCTTTAATTTTTAAATAATAAATTATTATAACTCTAATTAATAAAATGAATCGAAAATTAAAATCAAACTAAAACACCATAATTAAATTGAAACCAAAAATAAAATGAAAGAAAAACAAATAAATTTGTCGTGTTCTAAAAGATATATTGCAAATTTACAATTGTGTTGCAGGGGATTTCGTCTCCAAAATAAAAAGCGCGTACGGTAGAGAGTTGCATCGATAGTGTCTGTACATGCTTCCTCTAACTTATCCTGCGAGACTTTATTTACTTTGAGGATATATATAATTTGATAGATATAAAAATAAATAAATCATAACTCATGTAACTGGTCAAAGCACATTTATCAGCATCATTAGATTTAGGACCATTTTAAAATCATGTAAAATAAATATAAGATATGGTTGAATAACTTTATACGTCAATGTATAAGGTCCAAATTTATTAGTTACTTAGTTAATTATGTGTGATAAAAAAAAGTACTCGTGGAGTCGAGTCGTGGGCTTGAAAATATTATCGATTGAGTATTGCTGGGTCTGACTTTTATCCGCCGGTTTAGACATGTCAGTGAATTCACGTGATCCGCGTGATCACGATTCGTGTGATCTCGATCTACGACTAGAAATGATCGAAGGTGGATTATTGACGTAGAGCTGGCGATTTGGAAGCACAAACCACCGATTTGTGCCCCAACCGGCGGTTCGTGCTTCCAAACCGCCGGTTCGGCCTATTTTTTTTTCAAAAATTTTCAAATTCAAATTTTAAAATGTTCCTCCACTTCCCAATTTTCATCTATAAATATCCCATCTCCTCCTCCAATGATGTTGAAGCACAAATGATGTTGAAGGACGAATCAGAAGCCGACCTAAGAGAGTAAGAGAACCGATGAGATGATTTGATGGATGACCTGCTAATTCTAGTTGGCTTGGAGAGTGAAGCCGAAGGAGGAGGGAACGAGAGGCAAACCGACGATGAATGGGACGACGACTTCGACTTATAGACTCGATAAAGAAAAAAGGTAAAATGAACTACGAGGGCTTTGTAATTTCATAATTTGATTTGTAATTTGTAATTTTATAATGTCATACTCTATTCGTTTCGTTTTATTTATTGTTTTAGGTTTTTTTTTATTTAGAATTAACAATTAATTTTGTGGACAAATATACAAATACCTCATATATGCCATAAAATCTTATTCAATTATATTTTCCTAAAATAGAGTTTGTGATAGGGTTAAATTAGAGAGAATGTGTGTGAAAATATATAAAACAACAAATATTTTGAAACAAAACAAAAAAGTTAAAACAACAAATAAAAAGAAATGGAGGGAGTATTATTTATCAATTAAATTTGTATTCTTGTAAGATATAAATTATAATGTCATCATATAATAATATCACATAAACTTGTGTTTGTCATCTTTTTTAGTTTTTAATTTATAAATTTATAAAATTTAGTTAATTTATGCAAATTATAATGTGATATTATTCAATAGTTCATAAGTCTGAATAAAAAAGAAAAGAAAAATGGCTGCTAACCGGCAAAAACCGTTGAGCACACAGACCGTCGATTACGATTTGAAATCGTAATCAGCGACCTCGGGGTGGCAGTGTGGTTTCGATTTATACTGTTCAGAACTACCTAACCGACGATTTGTAATCGGAATCGGCACAAATCGGAACTGTGGGCATCTCTAACTACCTCAGTTATGCACCATGGCATGTAAGGTAGTTAATATTCATCTTTTTTTCTATAAAGATGAGAGATCTTGGTTCAAATTCTAATCCCCCGTCACCTAACTCAAAAATAAATAAATATATATATATATATATATATATATATATATATATATATATATATAAAACTACCTCAATTATGCATATAATCGAAAATTAAATTTGGGTCCTCTACACTCTCGAGTTATTATATATGGGGCATCGACTCGGTTAATAATTTAATGCTTGTTTATTTTATTACATGACTTGAACTTTTAGCGATTTTTTTTTTTTAAGTCATGAATTTTAAAAATCACATTGTGACAAATTGTCACGTGATGTCATCCTCATCATATCCAACATCTAGGATATGCCGAGACAAGTTTATTCTCTTATCTCGATTATCAGGATAATCAATGATGAGTCAGTTGCTGTCGAGGCCAGTCGAGCTTCCGTAATTAGCGCCCATACCCTGGGCTATCCGCACACGTTTGGGCTGCCAGTACTAGCACACTCAAGACCATCGGGGCGGACATCCGCCAAATGCCTCGTCCGAAGCTCCGTTGCTGTTATAGTGCTAGATATTTCGTTGTATTGTATATAGTAGTAGACACGGCCTTGCACAATCGTTTTGTGTTGTTTTTAGGCTTTTTAGTGTCTACTTTCGTTGCTAGCCTTTTTTCTGTTAAACCTATTAGGGGGAAGATGCTAAAGAATTATCGGACTAGTAAGCGTTGCAAGGAGTATCTCTCTTTCCAACCAACATGTATTGTGAATGGTTGCCAAGCTATAGTGTACATGCCTTTTATATTAATGAATATTTCCTTTAGATCGTGTTTGCAAGTTACTTGCTCTACTGAGACTACTAAAAATATTAGATGGTGCAAATTGTGTCGTCATCGTGCATCAAGATTGTGAGTAAGCTTAACAACAGTGAAAAATTTATAAAGATGCTGATGTCAGTTTTGACCTGGGGGTAAATTTGATTTACCATTATACCGCCTTCCTTTTATTTAAATCTGAACCATTAAGATTAAAGTATTGTGTGGTTGGGATGAGTATTGGTTCTCATACCAACGCTTCCCTATATATATATATATTAAAAACAATCTGCTTAATATTATAATAATTATAACAAAATGAATACATGTCTATATCGTACAAAAAATGTATAATTGTGAGCCTGGCAATCACTTAATTTTTGAGTTACATGTAATCACTATCTAGTTGAAGCTAGTTATAAGTGTGGTCAATTTAGGCCATTTCCAACCATTTTTTCCCCTCTATTTCTATTCTAAAGAAAAATGTACAGTTGGAGCAAAAACATCTTCAACCATCAACTCTACAATGGAATATTCCAATTTTATGCTTTCTAATATTAATTTTTTTTATCAAATAATTGTGTAGCATATTTTTTTCAAATATATTTACATTTAATATTTAATATTATTTAATAATAATAAAAATAATATAATTTAAATTAATTTACAAAATTATATTGTATTTGAACATAAAACCAACATTTACTAATATAAAAGAACAATTACATTATAAACATGAACTAACATTAACAAAAACATAAACATAAACATAAACTAACATTTATTAATGTATTTTATGTTATTTTTATGTATTATTGTGGTAATTTTAATTTAATGTAATATATTTTATGTTATTTCTTATAATTTAAGTTTTTAATTTTTTTTATAATTACATAATATTTTTTATTATATTAAGTGAAATTAAACATAACATTAGACCTAAAAATAACATAGTTTACATTGTTAGATTAATATAAATTAAAGAATAAAGATACAAAAATTAAAAAAAAAGAATAAAAAAATATAAAAATAAAATAAAAAAGGTAGAGGTAAATGTTCACCCCAGGAAAAACAGCTAGAGGTGGCGTATGGTAGGAGACGATTTTTGAGCAAAACTAGCGGCAGGCAGCCGGAGAGGTAGCGTTGGCCTTGGAGATGGGCTTAATTTGTTGGTAATGAGATCTGCCCACTCAACTCATGATGGTGACGTTTACAAGTTTTTGATGCTCAACACTGCTGATGTATGTCTCTCTGAGAGATCTGGAATGCACGTTGTATTATTGTCGCGTAACCCATTTAGCCTCCGCCGCTTGACGTTGTTTGTTTCCCGAAAACCCTCCTCGCTCAAGGAGCTTGTACGTTGCCTTTCTACGGATGTACCACTCGTCATTGCACGTGGACTACTTGCCGCCGCCATTATACCAATGCATTCCAACAATGCGTCCTGCAATTAATAATACAGAGAAATTAACAAACGACTTTAAAGTTTAAGCAAATAGAATTAAGATTTTATTACAAGCAGTCCTTAATTACTTTGTTGACATATTCACAAGAAGAGATGGCGGCTTCGGAAGAAGGCAATGCGGGCGGATTCAAATCCTGAATGCCACAGAGAAGCGCCGAAGCTGCAATTATCGATGGTTTGTACTCTAAAAGCTTCAACTCTGCGCATAAAATTAAAGGTAATGAAATCACAAATTAAATTAAATCGAATATATAAAAATAAAATAAGAGATAGAATTACGTAGGTACCTTGTTGGACGTTGGAAATAATATCGGAAGCTCTGGTGTTGAGTGATTGAATGATACAAGAGTCTTGTATCTTGAGAAGAGAGATGAAATATTGGAGAAAGGAGAAAGGGGTTATTGAGCGCATTCGCCATTGCAGGCCTGCCAGCATAATCTTTTCCATTCGATTAACTGATTGTGCGTCCAACTCAAAACCACCATCACTCTGTTTTAAATATAATTTACTTACGAATTGAAGATATATATTTGGCACGGTGGAGTACTGGGGGAGGGAGGGAGTGTAATAAAATAAAATTAAAAACCTTTAAAACGTTGAGAAGAAGGGATGCATTATTAGAATTTGTCATCTTGGCGGCAAGTGAAAGGCTTGCAACAACCAGAATGTGCGGAATCCATGGCCTTTTATCCTGATTTACAATATTAAACTATCACAATAAACGCATTAATTAATTATTACTTATATTGCTAATGGCCAATCTCAACATCAAATTTACCACAACTTCCTGCAGCTTCGAGAGATATCGATCCACGTAATTCACAGAGAGGTAGACTAGAAACGGATCTAAACCGTAGGAAAACTTCGCCTGCAGACATATCCCCGAAACAATTAAAACACTAAATCAAGCTAAGTTCGCAAGAGAAAAGTTTTTAATTATTTATTTTGGAATGCAGAATTTTACTTGAGCAATGAGAGAGAGAGCAGTCCGGCGAATAGAGAAACGGAAATCTGAGGGGTGAAAGGAGAGTAGACGGGGCATGTGGTCAGACTCTTTGGCGAACAGAGAGAGAAAGCCATCGCACTCGAGGTCTTGGTAAACCGTCAATGGATTCTGAAGATCCATTTTCTTTTCTTAATTAGTTTTCTTTCACAAAAAGAAAGGGAATAAATAGCGTTTAGAGAGAGAGAGAGAGAGAGAGAGACTAAGCATTCAACGCCTCACTCTCCATATTTATTCTTTTTTTTTTCTCCCTAAATCCAGACCGATCGAGAGTCTATGTGTCGATCATATATCCAGAAAAGATGAAAAGCTCAAGGCCGAAAAAGTAAACTCGTCAAATTTAGGAGAAAAATGTAATAATCCTAGATTGGTTATAAACTTATAATGTGCACCGCTTTTGAGTTAGTTGATTAACGGTTTGAGATTCAATTTGTGGGACTAAGCAATAAATGTTACATATGAGCTTTAATACTTGATATTTTCTATTAATTCTCTGTGTTATATTTTTAAATTATGTGTTTTTTTATACATATTTTTTCTTCATTTTTTTTTTTTGTGATTTAGTTTAATTTTAAGATTGTTATTTAGGTTTACCCCACCCATTTAGGGTTTATAATTATTTTTTAATATTTAATTTTTAATTTTCAATCAATAATTCTTTATTATGGTTGATTAATTCAAAATTAAATTTTATAACTTTTTTAATTCAATTTTTTGTTGATAAATATTGACTATGATAATTTATATTAGAATTGATTTTTATTTTATAATAAATATTATTAAAATCATAAATTTAATAGTAAAACATGAAGTAAAATACCTAATTAAAGTGTAACAGAAAATTTGAACCCGCAGGCTTAATCATCGAAAGCTCACCAACATTACAAACAAGTATATATGACCTACACTTGTAAATTTTTTTTAAGTCAAGTCATACTAACTAGTTCGTAGTCTATAAATCTGTAACTAACAGCCTAGCTAACAGTTGAGCATGCTATATCCACTTCGTACCTTACCATCCCAAAAAATATAATCCATACCCCCACCGCTGTACAACCCCCAAGAACACAAATTATACTAGGTCAAGGTACGTAGACACACACACACACACTCGTATGACAAGGTAGATATTTTGGAAAATGAAAAAAAAAAAAAAAGTATTTTCATCATGAACCTGGAGGAGGGTCAGATAAGGGAAAATTTCATACTTGATTTCAAATAATTATTACAAAACATGGACAAAAAGTAATGTTCATTTCTGATCTCTTGGCTATTGATAAGTTTATCTCTTAAACATGTTAACATATTATATATATATATATATATATAAAATTTTTTTTGTTAAGGATGACCCAATGATAGAATGATGTAAGTTTAATACCGAAAATTTGGAGTTTGAATCCTATCAACATTGGCAGTGCGCCTTATCTCATTGTCTCTGACAAAAACCTCGGTTTCTAAAATCAATCGGCCAAATTTAATTTAATATGTTTTACATAAAAAAGAACGTGGGGGAGAGGCGTGGCCCGTGGGCGTCACTTGGATTTGGGATCCATTTCATATATATACAAGATAACATTATTCATAGAATGATAGAACCAAAATTCTTAAACGTAGCTGAAAGTAGGAGTAGGGACTCTCACGTGATTCATGTAGCAAGAGTTGGTACGTTTCCAAGCTGGCTAATCCTATATATGTGGAGTTTCTCTTCAGGCTGTACTTTTTTTTTTGCTTAAAATTTTTTATTAATAAAAACTACACTAGACAGCATCTTGTATACTAATGAGTGTGTCACTCACGTGACTGCATTAATTGAAATCCCAATATTTGATTGGTCCAAGGCTTTTAAGGTAAAGATTAAATAGTCACAGAGAGACGAGATTGGTGACCACAAGCATTTTTTGTGTGATTGTGTCATTGTGAGACATTTCAAATCATATATTTATATTTGTGTGTCCTCTCTCCCTTTTCGTTGTACATTGAGATGAAAAGTAGTTTTAGATACTGCTAGGGAAAAATATCGTCATATCGTACTTATTGTACCACAAAAAATATCGAAATGTCGAACTTTAAGGTATACTGATATTTTCGATAAGGTATGATACCGTACCGAGATTTTTCGATAAGGTAACGATATAAAATTTTAAAAACCGAGATATACCGGCGTATATCGATACCGACGGTATACCAAATTTTTTCCTGTATATACTGTTAATTGATCAACATATACCGTTAATTCGGCATATACCGTTGGTGCGGTATATACCGTGGTACCGGCATATTAACGGTATACCAATATATTTTTGATATTATATAAATATATGTATGTGTGTGAATTATAGATACTTGATATATAATACTTAGTAAATATGATATACATATATAAATATCTAGTAAATTTATAATATCTAACACCTATAGTTAATCTTATGTTATACTTAATGCATAGTAATGATAATTAAATGTGTTCTTAATTAATACTTAATAAAGAAATCGTAATAAATAATTCTTACGATTTCTAAGTAAACGATTTGAAATTTATAATATTTTATACAATTTATATTAATTATAAAAACACAATTGATATAATACATAGTAAATATGCTATACATTTAAAAATATCTAGTAAATTTACAATATCCTACACTTATAATTAATCTTATGTTATACTTAATGCATAGTAATGCTAAATGTATTCCTAATTAATACTTAGTAATTAAATAATTCTTACGATTTCTAAGTAAACGATTTAAAATTTGTAATATTTAGTAAGTTTATAATATTTTATACAACTTATATTAATTATAAAAACATGATTGATATATAATACTTAGTAAATATTCTATACATATATAAATATCTAGTAAGTTTACAATATTTAACACTTATAATTAATCTTATAATATTATACTTAATGCATAGTAATGACAATTAAATGTGTTCTTAATTAATACTTAGTAAATAATTTTTACGATTTCTAAGTAAACGATTTAAAATTTATAATATTTAGTATTTATTGGGATATCACGTGGTTTTTTTATTTTACTTGTTGCATTGGAGGGTTAGATTTGAATTATTATATCTATTTTATTTTATTGGAGTTTAATTATCATGACATGAAAAGATTTATTTTATTTTGTTGAATTTTTGTGGTTATTCGGAGTATTTCATATATTTAGTAAATATATGAAATATATCGTAAGATGGTATGATGATGTATACCGATGTCAGTAAGGTATACCGACATGTAAGGTATACCGATATTAGTAAGGTATACCGATATCTGTAGGGTATACCGAAATAAAGGTACGGTAAATGTATGTCATTTGTTTCATACCGAAATTAAGGTATACCGTAGGAAGGTATACCGGATGTTAAGATAAGATAACGGTATAGATTTTCTCCATACCGTACAAATAATGTAAAATAAAAATATGATGAAAAAAGTAAGGTATACTTACCGTCCCATCCCTAGTTTTAGACGATTTGCTATGCTCCGACTAGATTTCTGCATCCTCAATCACCTTATATAATTTCAATCTCGTATATATATTCTCATCCACATGTTCATATCAGTGTTATTTTTCTGGTAGACAAGGACTTACTCAAGATTTTTTTTAAAAGAAAAAAAAAGGTGTGTGCCATTTACTTTAATAATCGATAATGTGACCTAGCATCGTCAACATACGAAAAGCATGCTTTGGTTATGCGCACACACACACACACTTTAAATTGGATTTCTTAGTTTTAAATACGGTGCTAGTTTTTCTTCAGGCTCAGTGAGATATTGAATAATTTGGTTGTGAAACGTAAGGATGGTTAATTTATAGTTATTTTTTTAGAAGGTGGTTTTCAATTTTCAGTATTCATTTTGGCCAGTAAATTAATAAAATAATTTATTCACCCTTAGCTATTGATTCCCGGTATATATGACTGTTCAACTTTTTATAAATGAGGCATGGCCATAGTTTTGGTGGAGTCATGGGTGTGTGAGTTGAACTGTTACTTGCTGCTTCAATTCTTATACAAAAACAAAAGCAGAAAAGTAAGATTAATTTGGTAAGCTTCTATCAGGTTGACTGGTCGCATCGAGGACGAACGAGGCAAATATGCGTGAGATCTTCTAATCTAAAATGTAAATATTTGAATGCACAAGGTGCACTTAAGCCTTATTTTAGATGGGCGGGTCAAATTCGCGGATCAACCATTTTTGACCCGGGTCAACGCGGGTCAACCCGTAAAAAAATCGGCAAAATCAGTATCAACAGTAACATTAAAATGTATCACTCAAAATTAAAAAAAGTATCACTTGTATCATTAAAAAAGTAAGGTGTCTGCTACTTATATATCTTATACTAGTTGATTTAGTTCAAATTGTTATTTTTTCCATTCCAATTAATGTTTAGAGTTTAGGAATTCATGATTTTTAGGGTTCATGATTTTTTTAGGGGTTTATTTTGTATTTTGTAGGGTTTTATTTTGTGTTTTTTAGGGTTTTTTTTGAGGGGGGTTAGGGGGGTTTTTTTTAGGGGTTTTTTTTTGGGAGAGGGGGTTGAGGGTTTATTTTGTGTTTTTTTTAAAGATTTATTAATTTCATTTTAAGATATAAATTCATATTCATTTGAAATAAAATAAATCAATTCACTTTAATTTTAGGGTACACTAATCTTATTTTAAGATATAAAATTTTTGAAAACAAAACAAAAAAGAAAAACCAAAAATAAAAAAAATCGAAAAAAAAAACTGAAAATCGGGCTCACGTGGACCTGCGCGTGGGCGCCACACGCTTGCCGGATATAGGTGCACATAAGGGGGTGGTGCATGTAAGTGCTTCTCAATCTAAAATTGTGTGTGTCCGTGTACCAAATATCAAAATTATTAGTTTTTCTTTTATTTTTTCTTCAATTTTAATTTCTTTTTATTCAATATATTTTACATTATTATTTAGAGTTTATTCCACCAATTGGGATTTATAAATATTGTTTAGTATTTATTTTTTTATTTTTTAGTTAATATAATTGATTAATTTTAGAGTTGATTAAATATTAATTAGGATCACTTATAATATAATAGTTTTATTTTTATGAAAATAATATTAAAAATATGCAATTTTGATGTTGGTACATAAATGAGATACAATTTAGACTAGAGCTAAGATGTCATCTAAGCCAAGTAGGAGACAAGATAAGTGCTGTCAGGTCTAATTTCATGCTACATCATGTTTCATTATCATTAATAAACATCATGCGTATTAATTTCAATAATCATATATTTGATGGCATTATGATTGTATATATAAGGTGTATTGATAATATAAAACATAATATGTAATACATGTTAAATTAAAACAAAGATAGAGAAACAAGCCATTGTTGAAGAACAAGATAAAGATAGAATTGTATTGAACACAAAGGTTTTGCACAAAGCTTACAAAGGGATAAATTGTGAAAGTAAGTCACTAAGAAAATACAATCTAGGATAAAAGAGGGGAACTAGGGTTAGATGGAAAAGACCAAAATACCCTAACAACTAAAGTACATATTATTTCTAACACCCTCCCTCAAATTCAAGATGTCACTGCAAGAAGCATCGAGAGTTTGCCAACTAGAAAGCAGAAATGCGGAAGCGGAATAGTCTTGGTGAACAAATCAGCAATCTGTGACGCAGAGGTGATGAACGGCAAGGTAAGAATGCCAAGCTGCAGATGGTGGCGAGTGAGATGGCAATCAATCTCAGCTCAATGTATTTGGTGTGTTCACGAAAAATGGAATTGTTAGCAATTTGTATAGCATTCCTGTAGTCATAATACATGAGAGTGGGATCAAGAATGGAGACCCCCCATACCGGCTAGTAACCATCGCAGCCAGATGATTTCGGTAGTAGTAGATGCCATGGCTCAATACTCAACTTCAGTAGAAAAACGAGAAACAACACTTTGTTTCTTGCTTCTCCAAGAGATGAGAGAATCACCAAGAAAAATACATACACCAATGGTAGATTTACTGTAGCACCCCGATCCCAAAAGATCGTGGAAATAGATGTCACGGAGGTTGGAATTAAGAAGCGGAAGGAAATGGGATAATTTAATTAACGAAATCTCAACAGAAGAATCAGAACAACCAAACATGCTTTATAATTACATATTCTTGTCCATAATATCAAAATCAGAGTTCTTAGCGTTTAACGAAGATATATCATAAGTGCAAAAGTTCAATTATTAATAGAATACTAACAAAAAGAGACAATGGGGAAATACGTAAATTACAATAGCCCATTTCTCAGTATCGTTACCTCCACGCGCCAACCTACTGATCTGAAAATATTTAAAATATTTGGGTTGAGTACTAATGCACTCAGTGGGCAAATTTTCATAATTTAAGTTATGCAAATCATTTTTAAAAAGTGATCTATCTGTATCCATGCAGATAGTGAAGCTTATGAGGTTTTAAAGTTGGAAGCAACCTAAGTTCACCAAAACTTTTTATCGTGAAGCGCTACGAGTATAACCAGTCACTACCCGCAACCCTTACTACATCACCAACGCGTAAAGTTTATGAGTATAACCAATGAGTGTAATCGGTCATTTTAGTCTTTCGATAAGGAATAGGGCATGCCGGATAATGCATGCAATACTGTAGCTACTCACATTGAGACAACACTGGTTTATGAGACTCCGACAACATACATCAACATGTAAATACTTAACACAGATAGTCACATATTTAATTTTAACGAAGCAGAGTTTAATAACTCGAAAGATACAATTTTACAAAGATAGAATAACTCATCTGGATAGCTATTAATAGTTGAAGCTTTAGCAATTGGTCCCCTAAGTTCGATGTTCCCGATTTTGTCCTACACATAAAGACTAAGACTTAGAAACTTATTAAGGTCATTATCCTATTCTATAACATAAATAAGAGTATAAGGGTATAATGGTAAGTCTTTAGAATAAGGTCGTGAAAAGACGACGTTTGAAGGTCAAACAGGTAATTCTAGCTTTAGGCTATACCCAAGGCCTTGATCGAGTAAATTAAATTGTATTTTAATCACATAGATTAAAATCGTATAACTAAAATGAATGGTATAAAAGATAATAATATCCCAATAAAGTGTCACTTATAATATAATATACTTAATTTTGAATTAAATTCCAAAATTAAATAAAATAGAAAAGTAATAAATTAAATAAATACATAAATAAAATTGTAGTAAAAAGATTTGAACCCATGACTTAACTCAAGGGGTTTTGAATCCTGGATCCCAAATCACAATTAAAACACTATCCACTGGGCGAAGCCTTATTTTCAAAATTTATCTTCCATCATTAATATTATATATAGTCCAGAAAGGTTTTATGATAAAAAGATAAAAAAAAAAGCACAAATATGACTTCAATAAGATTCAAACCATAAACCTCTCAAATAATAATATGGACTCTAACCATTTAACTAAGTGCCATTTTCAAAAATGATTAGGTGATATTAATTATATAACTCCAAAATAATCTTAGATAAAAACATAACTAAGTGCCATTTTCAAAAATGATTAGGTGATATTAATTATATAACTCCAAAATAATCTTAGATAAAAAAAAATGATCAAAACTGTAGTGAAGGGGTTTCGAACGATTAACCTTTTATTAATAAATCAAAGAAATATCCATTAAACTAGATGACATTTTCGAAATTATTATTATGATTTTAATCAAATAAGGCATAAGCTTAAAATGCAATAAAATAGATCTTAAAATGCATATAATGGGATTTGAACCTTAAAGCTCTTTAATATAAACATTAATTCCCAACCATTAAACCAAATCTAATTTTCAAAAATAATTCCATGATTTTAATTAAATATAGTCATAACTATACCCATTAATTAAAAAATAAACTGCTCCCAAATAAATTCAAACCTTAGACCTTTGCGTATAAAAACTAATGATTAAACATTTGGCTAGAGATTTAATTTTAAACTATAAACTAATCTTAAAAAAAACTATAAGCTAAGCTTTTTAATTAAATAACTTAATTATAAATTTTATTAAAAAAAATAAACTAAAGAATACACACACATTCACGGCACCCCACACAGAACTTCCACTCCAAATCTAAAATTTTCAGCAGTCTTCTTCAACCAAAATCTTCAACAAAATTCACTTATTTTTAATTCATAATTAAATACACAAACTTAACTCATTTTCGAGGATCTCTACGCATCAACACGCATGCATGAATTTTCAACGAATACAAATTCTTAACATCAGCAAAACAACCTCTTAAATTTAAAATAAGTAGCTTAAAAGCTCCAAAAATTGAAGAGAAAAAAAGTTAAGAAACGTTTTCTCAAAGGCTGTGGATTTTTCCATTCTTAGATCTGAAAATTGGAGGCCCTGTCATTGATAAACCATAAAAATAGTTAAAGAATCAAGTAAAGGAGGAAGAGAACATTTGAAAAATATGAATTACTACGCTATGCAACATTATTTTTTGTTTTCAAAACATACATATGAAATTTTTGCTAAAGTGATTCATAATTAATAATAAAATATTATTTAGTGGATTGACATTAATAATAAAAGATAAGTTTTCAAAATTAGCAAGGAATTTGGGGGGGGGGGGGGATATTTTGAGCAATGATTTTATTATTAAATAGATAAAGATGAGATCAAAATAATATTGACCTCCACAATCATTTGAGATCATCCAGTCCCAACTTGTGTGTATTAATTGTTTGCCAAACCTTAAATTTATTACTTTTTTTTTCATTTTTTTCTTCAATTTAAATTTCTTTTGATTAGAGTAATTTTTTAATTATTATTTAGGGTTTATTCCACTCAATTATAGTTTATATTTTTTTTATATTTAATATTGATTTTTTAGTTAATATAATTAATTTGTGGGGTTGATTATTCCAAACTTATGGAATATAATTTTTAAAAATCTTATTTTTTTGCAATAAATATTAATTATGATTAGTTATAATATAATAAATTATATTTTTATAAAAAAGTTATTAACAATATGCATGCAATATATATCGGTGTAGAAATTGTAGGAAAATTTTACACTTAACTTTAAATTTATGAAACCACCTATACATTTATGCATGTACACACTACATGTAATATATAATCTCGATTTTCAAGAGAATTTATTGTCTTTTTCTTAATGAATTCAATATCGTTTATCTTCTAAAGTTCCGGAAAACGAACAAGACTGTACTTTATTTGGTTAGCCAATAAAGAGGAACAAATAAGCAGCTAATAATTACTTTTATAGTCCATGATATTGCTCCATGAACAAGTAATGTATAGATTCTTTTATTGGACTAATTGATTGAATAATATTTTATTTTGTCCATATTCTTTGATCTTCAGCTCATCTGCCAAGGATTCTCGGCTTTTTCATTGATGTGAGAGAAAGCCATGGGGGCTCATTTCATGCAACTCCACTATATATACAAGCAATGAGTGATCTCTCAGATCTCTCACTTTCACTTTTTCTTTCTTACTTGTGCTTTCTTCTTTTCATTTTATGCGTTTCCTCTTTCTAATCACGTGGAATAACAGCTGCATAATTTTCTACTACATTTTCTTAGGAAATTAATATAAAGAGAAGAAGCTCGAAATCTTTTCTTATGAAAGTGAGCATGCATGAGGGGGTGTTTGTCCCTTAATTTGAGGATAATATGGTGGTAGAGTGGTGTTATCTTGAAGTCAAAGGTCTCAAGTTCGAATCACACCACCAATATCACTAGGCGATCACATCTGATTTTCTAGGTGTGGTTGCAGACTATATTACATAGGGACGAAATTTATCTAGTGTGACATGATCTCTTGTGTGGTTTGCAGACTATTACACAGGGACGGATTACTCTCGACGTAAAAAAAGAAAAAAAAAAAGAAAGAAAAGAAAGTAAAGTATGAGGGGTGTTTGTTTGGCACGGGCACTTCATAACTTCATTAAAATACAACTTGATTAATTTTAACTTGTGCTTCCACACGATTTGTTGATTTTCAAATTTTGACAGTCACTTCTCCCTATTTATATCTCATTTTTTAGACATGACTTGATATATATAAATAGTACGTAAATTCTCTCCCAGTTTCTAAAACAATATATTACTTATTATTCACATAAATATTATTTCACCAACATATTTTTCGTAGATTGGCATATGTATCTACAACTACGCATATTCCCAATTAGGGTTACTACAATAAAAATAGTCTTTGGAGACGATATTATTAATTAGATGCGGCAAATGTAATCACATAAATTAAAATAGACATAAGTAACGACACGTCGTCTCTAATTATCACGTGTCATCTCTAATGATATTTTTGTGACGATATTATGATTAATAATATCATTAGAGATGACATGTGGTAATTGGAGCCGACATGTATTACTTAATTTTATTTATATGTGATGACAATTGCCGTCTCTGATAATATTAATTGTTTCAAAAAATCATTTTTGTTGTAGTGGGTGGCCTAGTTTGTAATTAAGTAGAACGTTTCATGACAAAGGTTATGAGTGAGTCAAACCACGTCAATACCTTCCGACTCGAATTACCTAATATATATATATATATATATATATATATATATATATATATATATAATTATAAAAAAATAATTGTGGGTAGCTAATTAAAAGAAAATGGTATAACACACTCTAAAATAAATCTTTTTCCCACTCATTAACAAGGGTATTATAGTCAAATTAGATTATAATAATTAATGAGGTTGTGTAATGATAGATATCATGCTAATGTAATTGAAATGATAGTAATTTAATTATTATACAACTCAATTACATATTTATACTAATAACACATTAATTAACATTTCATATATTGCATTAACGTTATGTATATGAAATAATATTATGATTATGTCAAGATTAATTTTAATTTAATATACTATCCAAAAATAGATTAATACTATAATTATTTATATATTGATACTATAATTATACAAAATTTATATTCAAAAATCATCTTACATATTGCATAAATTTTCCATGACTAATAATATATAAGAAACATTAACTAGATAATATTTTTTATTTTTTTTCCATTCTACTTGCATTACATAATAAATTATATTATCATAAACCAAGTAAAATGATATTATGTTATTAAAGCATTAACCATGTTTTGAAAATTCGAATTATTTATTATGTTTATTGGCTGTGCTATATACTATAAAGTCAATTCTAAATGGAAAACTCTCTTTATCATTTCATTTTAAATAATTAAAGATTACTTATAACATTTTGATTACCGTATAGATGCATGGTGACTTGATTACTATAATTAATAGATTGCAATCAGTTTAACATATTATGTTAATTACCCATATATAATTTTATCACTTTGTATTATAAGTTATGTAGATAGTATCATTTGGTTAGTCAGTGAAATATTGTGGTATGCACATATTTACATAATTGATACATTTATTAAAATGTAAAATCACACACACACACACACACACACACACACATATAGGATATGGATCAAATGAGACCATTTTCCTGGTGTGAGAACTAAGACCTCATCTTACACCATCCAATTTAATGATCTAATGGTTGAGATTTAATGTAGAGATGGTGGCAATTTCATAAATAATATGACAAAAAATAAAGGAATGAGGGATATTTTCGTCCAAACCCATTAAAAATTATGATGTCAACAATTAAAAAAAATCTTAAAAATTTTAAACGACCATAACTTGCTCATTTTTAATCAAATGCGCACAAAAAATATATCAAATTAAAGCTCTCTTCAGGCTCTTTCATTTAAGATGTCGAAAGGCTATGTTTAGATGAAAAAATATGAACGAAAAAAAAAGATAATTTTTTATGCGTGCCCAGATTGTAAATGCTTTCGTTAGTATATAATAATTCTTCATCAGCATTATAATAACATTTGTCATATGCTAACATAATGTATTCACTGTGCTAACAAAGAATTATCATAATGCTAGCGTAGTACAAATTTATTAAGATTTATTCAATCTCAATTATGGTTTATTCCATATAATTATGATTATTTTTTTTAATTTAATTTTTCGTTTATAGTTCCTAATTGATTATTAAAGTTTATCCCATCCAATTATGGTTTATAACGTATGTTGATAGAGTATTGACATACGCTAACATAGTGTATTCATAGTACTGACGAAGCAAAACTATAATGCTAACATAGTACAAATATATTATTATTATTATAATTTGTTCCAACTCATTTAGGGTTTACCACATCCAGTCAATGTTTATTTCATCTAATTAGGTTTATTTTTCATCTAATTATGATTTTTTTTCATTTAATTAGGGTTTATTAAATCAAATTAGGTTTATAGTTAATTTTCAGAATATATTTTTCACTAACAATATTTGAAAATTTTAATTAAAATAACTATAATGCTTCGTTAGCATAATGATAATACTTCGTTAGCATGACGATCTGTTATCAAATCCTCCGTGATTTTTATAAGAATTATCAAATTATCAAATTTGGGCCTTTGATTTTTTAGGATTGTGTGGTGTGAGATGTGGTCCTAGTTCTCACACTATGATTGGTTTTCACCTAACCCGCCTTTATATATATGTGTGTGTGCACGTGCGCGTGCACGCGCGTGTGTGAATACATTTTCTATTATTGCATAAGTAAAAATACATTGTTATTGCAATAAGAAACCAACTTTTGACAAATATCAATATATCATAATTTAATTAGATCTATATATATATATATATATATATATTACTTTTTAATATATTGCTATATTATTATGTTTGAAGATTTCACTATAGTAGGAGAATTAAACATTCCATTATTAGAAAACTATATGTGTGTAATATATGTATATTGTATATATACAATAATAAGCTCATGGTTATAAATAGTATCTCGACTTTTTTCCGATAAGGCGAGTCTTTTCAGAGTTGAAAATATAATAATATATATTTCTAGATGATTTTTGGCGCAAAATTATAAATATTAATACATAGCAAATTAATAAGTAATATTGGTTTTTGTAATAAATATAAAAAATATTATACCCGTCACTTAGCCGTGCATCGCACGGGAGAATTGCTAGTATATATATACTAACACACTTCTACAATCTTCATTTTCCCGCTCAATTGCAATGGTAGATTAGTTAATATATAATCATGATTATTTAATAAATTATTTAATTATTAGGTTGAAAATCACTATTAAACATGCTCGACAATTATGGCGTCTAATCTATTATAATCCTACAATTATAATGCAACAAAAATCCCGCCCATAATTTCAGCCTTAAATCAGTTATTGCAATTCAAAACTAATTAGAAATGTAAATATGCAATAATCCATGAATGGGAGATTTTCATAATTAGAATTCAAATTACTCTTAGAATCTCAAATATATATGAATCTTGACTTTGCAAAATACTAAGTTGCAGCCTTAATTTAATTTGCTTCAAATTAAAGCTCGGCCCTTGATGGGCCTCTACACTCCGCAAGGAAGAGAACCTCCAATAAATTCAAATTTGCAGTGGAGTCGATATGAACTTGTTTTTTTTTTTTATGAAATTGGAGTCAGGATATGAGTATAGATAGTTTTGAAATTGCGATAGACATATACATAACACGGCGACGGTGGACAGTTTTGCAACTGCGGCAGCCAACGTTGCCTTCTTTCCACTTATTGAAAGAAGAACGTTGAAGAAGATTTTGCGGTGTATTGAAAGGATAAAAGAAAAAACAACAGATGAAGTAAAAAATATCGACAATAACTTAGGGATGAATTGAATGCGTGTAAAAAAATTAGAATGAAGAAGAGACCAAGCGGATCTACTCATCAGTTTATTTAATCATTTTCTTTGTTTATTTTTTTTTATTTTTTGTTATTTAAAGGCTACATTATCGTTTGGTATCAGAAATTCTTTTTTGATTTGTCTTTTTAGTTTATTATGCATTCAAAGTATTATACTCTTATATTTTATTCTTATGTAATTGTTGTTCTGTAGATTTTAAAGAGTAGAGAAGAAAATGACATGCATGTCGACGTTGGGTTGAATGAATTCTTGAAACTAATGCTTGTATGGCTCACGAAGATGTTCGATAATTAGATAAATTTTGTTTGAATTGCATATTGTACAGGGTTTGGAAAGAATGTTCATCCTTTCAAAAAATTCAAATATGACTTTTAATTATAATTATTATTTTTTCGTTGATAGAACATAGAGCAAATGGTATATTATGGCTTCTTTAGGTGAGAAACCAAATTGATTTTTACTATAAACAATCACTCTGCTTAATCTTTTGAAATGTCAATCATCAATTGGGATAAACTACAGATAATTATGTTGGTGAGTTTTTATTTTAAATTATTTATCAATACTTAGCATTGATAAAAGTAATTAGTTGTTTATCTGTAAATCATTTTTAACCAGATATTTTTAGTTTTTAGAACAATAGGAATGAGGCTAAGAACATGATTCATGAAAATCTCTGGACGAATTTTCATTCATAAAGATGGAGATCGCAACTACTAATGCGTCCAATCAGAATTTGGGTCATAAATAGGTTTATTATATATATACATATATAGGAAAATTATCTTAATTAATTGTAAGTTACACAAGAGCATGGAGTAATAAATTATGGGTGCATTGTCAAGTTAATGCATATTTTTTGTGGTTTACAAAATATTTAATGTTAAAATGGTAAAAATGCTCTTTTATTTATTAATATTTGATCAAAATATTAATTTTTGGGATAATGACTAATAGAAGCTAATAAATAGTTTACTATATTACTCATATATAACAAATAAAAAATGAATTACAATTTTTTATTATATATGCCTTTTTTTAGAACATGTATATATATATATATGTTGTTAGTATAACATAGATTTAGATATAATAAAAAAGTTGGTATACTCTGTATTTCTTTTAGAATTATTCTGTATAGACAAAATTGCAGGGTTTTTACTTTTAATTTGATGGTATAAGTTCAAAATTTAATAACATTAATTAGTTAATTATTAAATGGTTGAACTGGTGAATCATCTAACGCGGCAAGAAAATGAATAATCCACACCAATAATACATTTGGAATAATTTGTATTAACAATTATCAATAAATAATGACTTCAAACTACACAATTAACATATACTAAAATTAAAGTAACACTAAAAATACAATAAAAACATTTCTTTTAAAATATGAGGTGCATTGTTGTTATATACTTGTATAAGTAGATTTTTATTTTTTTATTTTTAATAAAAACATCTTTCATAAATCACTCAAAATGATTGGTTAATTGTACATGTCTTATCCGTGCATTGCACGGTAGGCCATTCTAATTAATTGATATGCTAGGCATATATGCTTAATTATTCGGTTAATTTCATTTTTAATCACGTAAGAATATATATGGTTCAAACATGAGAATTTGATCAGATTTGACTACATGCATTCACGCTTTCACCCCATGCACACAACACCATCATTGTGTTTCGTCAGTACAATCTCATTCTGTGGGCCTCTCCACATTTTCACAAATTCATATATTTAGAAATTAAACCTGCATTCTAATAACTATTTGTTTTAGCATTTTGGACGGCCAGAATTTTATTCCTATAAATGAGTTTATGAATGTATCGTGTATTTATATAATCAGCATATCTTTATCTATTTCATAATAAAATTATTGTTAAAAATATTTTTTCTATCAAAAGTCATTATTAGTTTTGAAAATTAATTTTTTATTATTAATGTCAATTCACTAAATAATATTTTATTATTAATTGTGAATTACATTAGTAAAAACTTCACATGTATACTTTGAAAACATAGAAAATAATGTTGCATATATAGTTAACAATTCATATATATTTCTTAGTAATTCGAGCCTAATCTAAAATTCAAAATTAAACTTAAATAATGATTTTTTCCTTTTTTGGTTGGACTTAATCTCAATGACCATAATAACAAATGTAAAAATTTCTATAATTCACAATAGTTGTAAATTAATTTTACTTTGTTGTGATAATTTTGTTGTTGTTTTTTTATAATTATAATTTCTAACAAATAAAATTATACATATCTCTTACTCGTGCATTGCACTGGAGATACTCTATTGCAATAAATACAATAAATACGAGATTGGAATAGAAAGATTAGAGGATCTGTGTGAAAACCGATTACCTCTTCTTCAAGATTAGTTGAAGCAATAGTAGTGATAAACGGAAACCAGATTACTGATTCCAGAAATATATCTTTCAAATTATTTTAGACAAAAATTTATTATGGCAATCGTGCACATTAGTCTAGCTCTCGGAAAGTTTTTCCCACGAGTACAAATGTTTAATATATGAAGAAAATATTTACAATATATCATGTTATAATATATAATTAATCTGCGCAATTTGAAATCAATATTTTGGTCAATTAAGATATAATTCTTAATTAGTTAAAAGCATCGATCCCTACATAATTACTTTTTCTTGTAAGATACCAAAATTCGTATGATCGTATCCATATAATGATCAATAATTTGAACATATAATAATAATAATAATAATAATAATAATAATAATAATAATAATAATAATAAAGTGGGAATTTTGTTTAATATATGTTTGACTTAAAGATTGAAGGAATATTGCGTAAGTAACCTATAACATGAGATACTGATGGCATCCCCAAGGTGGTATATTAGTATATATATAACTCAAGTTATGTGCCAATTTTTGGTACACCATTATTGGGAACATTCTTAAAAAGAACTAAAATAAAAGGTCGGTACATCCGCATGTAGGGCTGTAAATTAATGAACCAAACTGTTCGTGAGTTATTTGAGTATGGGTTTGAAAAAAATTCGATCGAAACTCGATCATTTATTAAACGAGTCGAATTCGAGCTTTTTTTCGAGCTCGGCAATTTTCTCTAGCCGAACTTGAGCTACTTGCGAGCTTCTCACGAGTAGCTTGAGTTCGACTATAAACGAGCTTTTATTGAGTAGTTTGCGAGCTTGTAATCGAGCTTAATTTGACAAATAAGGTAAAAATAAATTAAATTTTCACTCCCAACAAGATTCAAACATTAGGCAAATGTATTTCAATTTGTTATTATAGTCACTCGACCAAATTATTAACAATTATGTTAATTGAATCAAATAATATTTTTATAACAATTCTTCAAAACTTTAATATATGCAAATATTTATATATTATATTCTGATATTATATTTATATAAACATATATAATATCCTATTATCAATTTATCATATAAATACATTCAACTAATAATAATAGACTATATGAACTGTACGAAAATTAAGAATTAATATTATCATAAAAAAGGGAATCAATTAATGATATTTACAAACATTAAGTTAAGCTTATTTTATTAAACAAAAAATAGGAATGTGTAAATAGATTTATATGTTAAAAAATTAATGTAATAAAAAATTGACTATCCAACTTTAAGATATACAGTTAGAATTTATATAGTTATAATATTAATATAAAATAGTATATTTGAATTTTGAAGTAGTCTATCAAAAAAACTATCTAATTATGAAGTAAATAAAATTACAGTTTATACTTATAATTATAATTAAGAATTGAGATTTGATAATGAAACAAACGCAAATGAATTTGATTAAACCTATGATATCAAACAAACATCATTACATTGAATTAAATCACAATTATTCATCAAAATCAATATCAAACAATTAATAGTGTATGATAATTACTTAGTTCATTTGATTCGATAATATATATATATATATATCATCAATTTACTCAATTATTATATAATATACAAATATTATGTATACTTTAGCGTGCCTCATTGAAATATTTAATTTATATACCAACAAGATAAAAGTAAATTGAGATATAACAATAAAAATAAATTATGATTTATAAATCATATTATAAAAAAAACTTTGAAATTTGTATTCGAATTAAGATTATTGTAAATATTTACTTATTAATTGGAACATATGTGAATGTGTAGTAAAAAATAATAAACTAACAATAATAATGAACTATATTATCAATAAACTAATATGATTACAATTTATATGAAAATGAAAACGAATAAAAGATAAAATAGTAAGAAAATGAGATATGTTTGAATTATGATTTATAAATTTCATAATAAAAAATACTTTGAAATTTGAATTTGAATTAAGATGATTGTAAGATATTTATATGTTAAAGTTTGAAAGAAAAATAATAAGCTATCATGGATAATGAGATAAATTATTAATTAACTACGAATACAATTTTTAAATAAAAAAGTGAAAATGAATAATCGATAAAATAAAAAGAAAATGAGATATGAATAAATTATGATTTATAAATTATATTAGAAAAAATATTTTGAAATTTTAATTGAAATTAAGGTAAATATATATTAAAATTTGAATATCCTATATTAATAATGAAAAATAATAAAATGAGTAATAAGCATGACTATAATTACATAATTAACTAATTAATATAAAGAAAATAAAATAAAAATAAACATAATTAAAGAAAATCTGGAAAAGAAAAGAACTCAATCATGAATTTTATTATTATCGAGCTTTAATCAAGCTTTTTGTCAAGTTTTTTTAATCGAACTTGAACATATCCTTATCGAGTCGAACTCGAGCTGAGCTCGAATCGAACTCGATCACGAATTTTCTTAGTCGAGTCGAACTCGAACTCAAACTCGAAGCTCGAGTCAAACTTGAGTTCGAGCTTCAGTCGAGTATATCTTAAACGAGCCGAACTCGAACTTGAAGGTATTCGGCTAGACTCGACTCGTTTATAGCTCTATATATCTACATGTACCTAAAATAACTTGGTCTCATTGTCCTTCTCCAATTTTTTAAATTTTTTTCTTTTCATTTTTTTTTATCTATCATGTCCTCTTTTATTTTTATTTTCTTTCATTTTTTTCTTTTTTCATTATTTTTTATTTTGTATATTAATAATGTATTGTATATTATTTATACCAACTGTTTTTAATATTATATTATAATTTTTAATTACATTTCATATTTTTTTTAATTTTTAAAAATTACTAAAAGTTAATAACACTAGAAAAAAAAACTAGTATAAATTTTCATTAAAAAATTGAATATTTGTCGATACAAAATTGAATATTTGCCGACATTTGTACAACATAATAAATTAATTTTGTAAAATTAGTATAATTTTTCATTAAAAAAATGAATATTTGACGATAAAAAATTGAATATTTGCTGACGTTTGTATAACATGATAAATTAATCTTGTAAAATTAATATAAATTTTCAATATTTGCCGATACAAAATTGAATATGTTTTATTTCACAATATTGTACTCATATTTTTCATATCAATAAAAATATCATTGTTTTGTTTTGATTATTTGGTTGTATCTTTATTTTTAAATAAATTAATATTGAAAATTTTAATAAATAAAAATATTAAAATAAAATTAAGTTAATTACATAATGGTAATGTATGTACCATTATGGATGATTAATGGAGGTTAAGCATTTAAAAAAATAGGCACGTAACTTTTGATATGGCGGTGAGATGGTGAAATTATATAGTAAAATTTTGGTACAAGACTGAGGATGATAACTGCAACTTTAGTTTATGGATTAAAGCAAATAAAATTCCCATAGTAATAATTTTTTGAGTTTCTGTCACCACTAGCGGCTATGCTTCAGCCGACAAGTCAGTAAAACCAACAATGGAAAGTGACTTTTTTTTTGGATAGTCTTACTTCGTTTGACCGGATTCTACAACAACATTTCATTTATTTATTTATTTTAATTTTATTAATTTAGTGCGTGAAAATAAATTATAAATTTTTCAGAAGAGAGATTGATGAAAAGTTGAAAACTATCGATGTTTTTTTCCTATTAATATCAACAATAACATATTTAATTGTTAATTTTTCATATGTTTCTTCTAAACCCTTATAGTTATTATTATAGTTAATATGTCATTTGCATAATATTGCAAAATGAAATGGTTGGGAGTGCTGGTTGGTTAGGCTCAATTAATCGAACCACGAACCAATTAGCTTATGCAAATTTACTGAGTGGTCTAATTCTATAAAATGGGATGGCTAGGCTAACTGACCCTGTCGAAGCACAAGAAATTTATTGTTGCACTATGTGGTCTATTTTTATTTTTTTTTTCTTCAATTTCATTTTTTTGTGATTTAATTTAATTTTACAATTGTTTATTAGGTTCAACCACCCAAGTATGGTTTATAATTATTTTTTAGTATTTAATTTTCAATTTCCAATTAATAATTCATTATTATGGTTCATTATTTCACAATTAAGTTTTATAATTTTTTAATTCATTTTTTTGTTCATGAATGTTGACTATGATTATTTATATTATAATTAAATTTTATTTTATAATATACATTATTAAAGTTATAAATTTAATAATGTAGCATAAAATAAAACACGAAAGAGTACAACATAAAATTTGAACTGCTACTGAAGAGTTATATTTAGGGATTTAGAAAATGTAAGAATCATTATCTTCTAGTCTTCTGCAAGCCCAGCTAGAACTGTAACGTTGGTTCGCTCTAAAAGGACCAAACTTCATATTTAATTCAAGCTGAACACTTTCTTGCTTGAGGAGGTATTAAAATTAATGTCTGTCAGCACATATTCATTTGACATTTACAAGTTTCCTACAAGTTTATTTTATTTCATGACCAAAATCAGAAAAAGAAAAAAGGTTTATGCAAATTAACTCTATTTATTTAACTACTTCATATACATATGATCAAAATATGTATGAGACTGCCTAACGAGTCTCTTGTGTTAGATGGTCAAATAGCTAGGACCTAAACCTATCCAAAAAACCATCCAAACCCGCGCAAACAATCAAGCGCGTGGTTCTGCGTACCCGCCCACGCGCGTATCATTAGATATAAAGTAAAGTATTACTATATATGAAGTAAAGTATCAATAATTATATGTTGAAATATCATTTAATATAAATTGAAGTATCATCAACTATGAAAATATTTTCGCATGCTAAAAATAAAATAAATGAATTACTTTCTGCATAAATCATGATGCGGGTTTTAATTTAATTGATTAATTTATCTTTTTTTTATATGTTTATTGATTTTCTAGATATCACATATCACGATGTATGAAGTAAATATTACTAATTATGTATCGAAATATCACTTAACATAGATTAAAGTATCATAAACTATGAAGTGTTTTCACATGTTAAGAAAAAAATGAATTATTTTCTACATAAATCATAATGTGGACTTTCAATAAGTAGGGCTGGGGAAAAATACCGTCATACCGTACCGTAAAAAATATCGGAATACCGAACTTTAAAGTATACCGGTATTTTCGGTAAGGTATGATACCGTACCGAGATTTTTCGGTAAGGTAACGGTATAGAATTTTAAAAATCGAGGTATACCGACGTATACCGATACCGACGGTATACCGAATTTTTAAGGTATATACCATTAATTCGGCATATACGGTTATACCAGTATATACCGTAGGTGCGGTATATACCGGTATATTTGTGATATTATATAAATATATGTATATGTGAATTATAGATACTTGATATATAATACTTAGTAAATATGATATATATGTAAATATCTAACACTTATAAATTAATCTTATGTTATACTTAATGCATAGTAATGATAATTAAATGTGTTCTTAATTAATACTTAGTAAATAATTCTTACAATTTCTAAGTAAAAGATTTCAAATTTGTAATATTTAGTAAGTTTATAATATTTTTATACAATTTATATTAATTATAAAAACATGATTGCTATATAATACTAGTAAATATGTTATATAATTTATAAAAATCTAGTAAATTTATAATATTAACACTTGTAATTAATCTTATGTTATACTTAATGCATTGTAATGCTAAGTGTGTTCTTTGTTAGTATATACTTAGTAAATAATTCTTATGATTTCTAAGTAAAAGATTTCAAATTTGTAATATTTAGTAAGTTTATAATATTTTATACAATTTATATTAATTATAAAAACATGATTGATATATAATACTAGTAAATATGTTATACATTTATAAATATCTAGTAAATTTACAATATTAACACTTATATTTAATCTTATGTTATACTTAATGCATTGTAATGCTAAGTGTGTTCTTTGTTAGTATATACTTAGTAAATAATTCTTACGATTTATAGGTAAAAGATTTCAAATTTGTAATATTTAGTAAGTTTATAATATTTAATACAATTTATATTAATTATAAAAATATGATTGATATATAATACTAGTAAATATGTTATACATTTATAAATATCTAGTAAATTTACAATATTAATACTTATAATTAATCTTATGTTATATTTAATGCATTGTAATGCTAAGTGTATTATTATATCTATTTTATTTTATTGGACTTTAATTATCGTGACATGTAGATATTTATTTTATTTTGTTGAATTTTGATCGTTATTAGGAATGTTTCATATATTTTGAGTAAATATATGAGATATATGATATATCCTAGGATGGTATAATAAGGTATACCGATATTGGTAAGGTATACTGATTTTAGTAAGGTATACCGATGTCGGTAAGATATACCGAACTAAAGGTACGGCAAAGGTATGTCATTTGTTTCATACCGAACTTAAGGTATACCGTTGGAATGTATACCGAACCTCAAGGTAAGGTAACGGTATGGATTTTCTCCATACCGTACAAGTAAGGTAAGGTAAAGGTATGGGGAAAAAAGTAAAGTATACCTTACCGTGCCACCCCTACCCACGTGTTAGCATCGGGTGAATGCATTGAGAGAGACGTTGAATACAAAATTAAATTAATTCAATTTGATTTTAGAGTTAACTAATTTCATTTTATGGTATATATTTATTTTTAAAAAAAGAGTAAATTAATTCAAAAAAAATTAAATATATATATATATATATATATATATATATTTATAAATAAATCCGGTCTCACACAAGTATGGCTGTGTGTGTGTATTATAAAATTACTTATATAATTTATCAGTGGTAAATAAAGGTCAGATGTGTTCCACAATTTATTACTCAACATAATGACAAAGTTCATAGCAAAAATTTGCTGAAGTAAAGAAGAGTTGGCAAACATCCACAAGTTATTTTTACTTACAAAAAAAAAATCTTGAATCATTTTTATTTGAAATTTAAAGAAAAAATGAATGGAGGGCGCATTTGACAATTTTTCCTATAAAGAATGTATAATGGATCGGGAACATTCGAGTTGAGAGGCATTGGCGGAACTAGAGGGTTGTGGGGGTGGCTAACCGGAATTTTTTTATTTTTTTTAAGGGGTTCTGATTTTTTCGGCTATAGCTCCGTTGCAAGTTGCATCTATAGTAGAAGAAGAAATTGCTATAAAATTATATTCCGACTCTCATAAATTAGCATAAGCATATTAATTTAAGTTCATTAAATTCATAAATTAATTATTTATAAGAATTGTTTTATAATTTTTATAAAGTCCATCATGATGTTAAGTACACAAATTACATTATGAAATTATTGAGAGAGTAGAATAATTAATTAATTGTCTAAACAAGGTTGCTCCCCACCTAAGTATATATATATATATATATTTCGATCATATAATAGACGTTATAATTTAATGAAATTCCAATCATGTTATTATTCTTTATGATATATTCAAGACTATTATTTATTTTAATAAAAAGATTATGTGTTGAAAAAACAGCATTGTTTATTTAATATGTTTAGAAAATTGAAATTAAATATAAAGATGATATACTCTATTACATGATATACTCTATTACACATTATCTCTCGGCAGCATAAATAAACATGATATACTCTATTACACATCACATTTGGTGTTGTGTTTCCTATTGCACACTCGATTTTTTTAGTTTTCGTTTTTCAATTTGTTTCTTCGATTTCAATTTTTTATACTTTAGTTTAATTTTACACTTATTATTTCAAGATTCATCCTACCCAATTAGAATTCATAGTAATTTTTTATTATTTAATTTTCAATTTTTAGTTATTCATTGATTATTTGAAAATTAAATACTAAAAAATTATATTAAACTCTAAGTAGATATGATGAACGATAAATAACAAGCATAAAATTAAACTAAAGTATAATAAATTGAAATCAAAGAGAAAATTGAAAAAAAGAAAGAAAAAGAAATTGAGTGTGTAATTGAGAATGTAACACCAAATGCGCATAGATGATTTCAAAGTCGTATTTGGTTGTAATCATTAGTTTTATTTATGGGCATTAATCAAAATACTAGGAAAATCTGGTAGACTAGCAAGATTTTTGAGAAAGGGGGTTCTAAATTTAGTTTATTGCTAAAAACTAGGTAGCAGCACCTAAGTTCTTGGCTTCTGATACCTCGGCAATATTCACGGTACGTTCAGTTTTAAGAGATGGGGCAGTTATTTGGAGGGCGGTTAATAAAACAGCGGTTAAAATTCTTCCAAACCTAATCCAAGAATTGATCATCATCATCGTCATATATTACAAGAGATCGAGATTCCATTCAGTTTGTTTGCCTTGTCTGAATGAAATTCTCAAAACTAGTACCTTTCTTATCACCCACTTCAACTTAATTATAAATAACCAGCAAAAGAATTAATATATATCCATGAATGCATACATTATAAAATTAAAATAAAATAATTAATCCTTCTTCTTGGATTCTTTAATTAAGTAATATCCATTTCCATCATCATATTCATAAATGGATCGATCATTAACGTGGTTTTCAAGAGTGATTTGGCATCATCATGGAGTTTCAGCGAGGAAGTGGCAGAAAGAAGCAATGAAGGTGATGTGGGAGAAGCCGGAGATAGGTTGGACCAAGTTAAACTACGACGGATCATGCAAGTGGAAAACAGGGAAATGCAGCATCGGAGGCGTATTCAGAGACGAGAAGGCGGCGTTTCTGCTAGGCTACGCTGAGTCCATTAGCAGCAGCAGCAGCAGCATAGCAGAGCTGGCTGCCCTCCTCAGAGGCTTGGAAATCGCCTTACAAAATGGTTGGACCCACCTTTGCCTGGAAGGCGATTCCAAGAGTCTCATCGACATTATCTCTCAGAAACGACACCCCAATTCCAAATGCCAGCTACTGCACACCCATCTTCAACGCATTAACTTCATCATACCACAATTCAGCAACTGCATTCTCACCCATACCTATCGACAGGGGAACAGAGCTGCCGATAAATTTGCTCAGATGGGGCATGCCCTCAATAAGCCGCACATTTGGAGGCACATTCCTCCCAATCAACTTCTGCGCATTCTCCAACAGGATGCGCAGGGGAAAACGTTTCTCAGAACAAGATAGACACACACACCTGCACAAATTATAAGTCTTGCCACCATATACATGCATACATACATACATACATACTGTAATTAATGACATTTTCTTTGCTCCATTGTAAATTTCTACCGGTATTTATGTTAATTATTAAATAACTGCAGTCGATCTGCATAGATATTATTAGTCAAGGATGTCCACTAGAGAACTGATGTATTTGTCTTATAAAGATTGCAATTTCAAGAATATAAACAAAAGTTATTGGAATATTTTCTATTCACAAATTTAATTTAGTTTTTCTTTTCCCCCTCTATAAAGTAAGTCAAGCCGGCCTCAAACGTAATTTCATTAGTTTGCCATATGCATTTCTCATTATAAACAAGTGTGTCCGCAGAGCCATTAGCAATATGCATGTGCATTGATTTCTTACAAGTAACCTAAGAAGAGACGTAGGGATCAAATTGACTTAAACCTTAATTAGAAGAAGGGATCATATAAACATTATTATCAAGGCAAGAACAACTCCCCCAGCTTAGTTACTGTCTGTCCTGTAAATGTAATTCTTCCATCTAAAATTTGAAAAGCTAAACGAGCAATGAACAGTTTTGGCAGTATAAGGATTAGTGCACATTGTTCCAATAAAATTATAATCTGAACAAAGTAACATTTTAAACGAACATTGTAAAATCACGAACAACGCAAGGCAGAATAAATTTCAAAAAATGATTCGGTTAATACAAAGTGATCCACTGATCCTAAACAAAATTCATCAACGTCGACAACTAAAACTGAAAAAAATAAATTAAAAATAAATAAATTCCCAAACAGGTCGCTAATTATGAACACAAGTGTTCATTTATTACCTCAAATGACAAATTCTGAGAGGAAAGTCTCCTAACAAAATCTGGGTCAGTTTAGAGAATAATACAAGTCATTAAAAATCTAACAAAATTGTGACTGGCACGCAAACATGGGATGGGAGCAACCAGAAGATGTCGTCAAATGAATTATTCGCAGAGTGATATACAATTGTTGTCGAAAATCGAAACTTGCTGAAGGAGCAACTATAGTTTTTCAAGAGATCGTTTCATGGGGCCATCAGTCCTTCGATTGTATAAGAAAGTGACTGTGCCCAATCAGATTTCAGGAGAAGTGTTTGCAGTGTATGCATCACATCATAACCTGGATCGAGCTTCCGTTGCCATCCCTGTCATATATAAAGCCAAAGGTAATTATAATTTATTCACATTTGACATGCTCTGCTGCATTTAGTAATAAGCTCTCAAGCATCACAACCATAACTTGACATAAAATTCCAAGTTATATATGACAGAACAAACACAACTTAACCAAGAGACTACCTCAAGGACTAAAATAGTCACCATCACTGTGCAAACATTGCCATCAATATTTACTCTATGACGCCGAACTTTCTCAAGTAGTTGGTGCATGCAATCGGCAGGATGGACCAGATCTCCTTCAGGGGTACCCCAAAAATCAAACGACTCTTTCACTTCCTGTACACAAAGAAATCAAAATGCTTTACAAGATGAATTATTCATTATCTCTCACCATATAAAACTAACATGTATAAAGGTATGGCAATCTAACTTAAAGGGAGATAAACTTGGAATATCCCTTGACAATGTATTTCACATATGGGAATAGGAGGATACCCCCCTATGGGAATGGAACTACGAGCATCATCAAATTCTCTATGAAAACCAACATACACTTGGGCTATTCAACTACAAGAATTCTGACGCAACAGAGAGTCAAGTCTCTCTCTGAAAGTAGCTTAGTGTGACAAAGCAGACAGTACAAAATCACTTTTAACTTCTTTATCCATTTTAGATAAGTGCAAGTCCATAAACTTATAGAGTGGTTAAATGCAATTTAACAAACATAATAGCAAAAACAGAAGCAGCTCATCACTTTTAAATTATATGCTGAATTCATAATAATGTTAGGGATAATGTCAGTAGTAATCCCAAATACAGTTAATAATGGACATAGGTAGGACAAACTATAAGACAATCTAAAAGTTTATCCTCTTAGCGTGTTCAAACTGATTTTGAAAATCTCAAAAATGTCAGAAGACTGAAGGGTAGCATCCAAGGTTCCGTTTATAATATAATATAGTATCTAAAGTACACCAGATTGAATGAAAATGCCAGTTGTTCACCTGGATGAAGGCATCTGGATTTGGGCATTTCTGTTTCCTTGATAGATTTAATGCGCACTCTGCAGCAGTTCGGCCATCTCTACAAGCAACAGCTTTAAAGAACTCAAGTAAATTAATTTGGTCACTCTTAGAGAGTTCAGCAGTCATGCCTACATCAAGGAAAATAACATGAGGCTTTGTTTTAAAGAGCTTTTTGCGAGATGACTTGCCCCGACCTCCACGAACGAGGATGTTTCCAGGATGCATGTCGGCATGAACAAAATTGTCAACCTGACAAAGGAAAGACAAAACTCAAGAAACAGAACTATCCCTTGCGAGTGGTTATATTTGATAACAATAAGAAATATATCAGATAAGTATATAATGCAACTTTCCTCAGATTGACGCATCATACAATATTGAGAGAAACACAAATAAACCCATTAACGATTACAAACTATTTTCATAACCCTCATAAAGACTATAAGTTTAAACAACTGAAAAATAAGCATATTGTCAGCTTCTAGATGACAGACATCAGATGCGAGAGTATAGGGCTAGCAAATACATGTTGCCTCTTCAATCAAGAGAAAATCCTATTCTTATGAATAAGTGAATTTCAAGTCCCATATGATTCTGTCACTGTCCAATAAAACATAATACAAGATGTGCTCTAGACTGCAATTTCTTCATATGGATCAACAAAATAATCAAAGTTGCCACATCAAATTTAAGATCCACACTTGGAATCAAAAGCTCATGGATGGAAGTCAATTATAAACATGTACCACCCAATATACAATGCAAAAACCAGCCATGACAAATGGTAACCTCATTGGAAGTAACAAAGCCAAAGTCCCTCTACAGGCATAATCACAGAAAAGATGGTAGTATCGACTTGAATGAACAAGGATGAGCAATGATGCAAGAGAAAAGAATATATGAAATAAGTTACCAGGAGCATTTTCAGCAGTGCATGGGTTCCAATGTGAGCAAGAGCACTTTTAATTCGTTCATTCCCATGGAGATCATCAACATAGTGTGCAACACTTTCTCCGTGTTCAAAAGTTTCCACTAAAACAGCTGGATGAACTAGAGGATATACAGGTTTGGGGAAGGAAACATCCTTCCATCTTCGAAAATTGTATATGAAGCGGCTCAAATGAGCAGCTTCCCGAGCAAGATCAACTTGAGACATCATGAAAACTGCAAATTGTTGGACACTTTCATCCAATCTCAACCAATTAAGTGCAGGAATAAAGCCTGAAATTTTCGCTGCAATATTAATTATCTCAAAATCCCTTTTTATGGATTCCCCAACTCCTGGATGCCTAACCTTAACAGCAACTAGAATCGGTTTCATCTGACGACCAGGGTATCGGGATCTCAATGAAGCTCGATGCACTTGTGCAATACTCCCAGATGCAACCGGTTCTTCCTCAAAATCATCAAAAATTTCAGTAAGCCTACGACCAAAAGCTGTCTCAATTGTCTTTTTTGTGTAGGCAAAACTATGTTCAGGTGCTTTCATGTGAAGCTTTGACAATTCAGCACACAAGTCTTTAGGAAATAGATCAGGCCGTGAGGCTGCCCATTGGCCCCATTTAATAAACGCTGGACCAGCTCTTTCTAGAGTTTGATGGACAACCTGTAGCCATAGTTTCCTGAAGCGGGGCCCAAAACTATCTGCAAATGGAGCCATGGTGATGCTTGGAGTAAACAGAACAGCCAAATAAAAAGCTCTAATCAACAAGTAAATGCCTTCAAATATGGAGAATATCAATCCAGTTACATATATATGGCTGTCTTGAGCACGCATGTATAGTGTATTCCTGGTATCAAAGATGATATGCGTGCTTGGAGCAGCTTCTGCCCACGCTAAATGTGTTCCACACATGAGAGCAAACATACTGGGAACAACCATGTAAGAAGAGCCGAATGCTAAGCTAACAGCCTGAGCAATCTTCTCTATGGAGAGATGAGTTCGGGCATTTTGCATGGACTTTTTTGCCAAGCTCTTCCAAGCAAACCAGGCATGATAAGCTACAGTATTACAAGCTGGAGTTGCTGAATATCTCCTTGAGTAACTATTACAGAAGCCTTTTCGGGTTTCACGTGTTGCATCCCAAGCACGTCTCCTGCTCGGAAACAAGTAATGCAAGTACAATCTGTATTGAGAACATATACTGACTCGGACAGGTGTTCCATGGGTTGACCCCTGTGAATAGATGCCAGATTGATAAGTCCGGAAAGAAGGTGACGCTTTCCCAATTGCTCCCACTGTCAAAAATCTGCGACATCTTAAGGAGATGGAATTGAAAATGCCCATAGTTAAGAAATATTTAATGAGGAGAATACAAACAGAATTCAACACTCCCAGAATTCTAAATTTTGACTGCGCCTAAGAGGAAAATCAATTAACTATCCATAAAGTTATTTTCCAACTATGAAAGTGCATGAATTCCATTTAAATACATGCACTCAATAAAAGAATGCATAGCTCAAACATTTCAAAATCTGTTTTTCAATAACTATCAATAAACTGACCCAACCAAATTCCATTACATAAAATGTTAATGTGTTCGATCCTCGATTACAATAAATGACAATGTAATTGAGCTAATAGGATTATTCCAAATACTGAAAGAAAAGAGGCAAACAATTTTATCGAGAATGTAATGCAAAGAACATACAGAAAGCTTTTACGGACCTTGACATAGCGAAAAATTTGCGGCGGAGAAACACTTATAGGATAACGTGCGCAGGAGGCGTACTGAGTTGCCCACGAGCATCTTCTACCGATTAATGAAGGATTCAACCGTAGGGATCACACCCTTCACAAATTCAAGATTTTCCGAGAAAAATAAAATAAAATTTATAAATCGAGCTCTTTACCATATAGCATTACCATTAAAAAATTGAAGAGAGAAAAATAATAGAAATTGGTAGAAATTTAGGGAAATTTTCGTTGCTGGGTTAACCTAAGCGCATGCGGCGAAAGATGAAACGGCGGTGAAGACGATGATGAAGCAGAAGTCGGATCAATATGCCCTATGGTTCGGTAATTTGGGTTCGATCTTACGCCGTCTCTGTTAAGGAAATATCTTCCCCGGAAGGATTCTAAGGGCGCGTTTGGCAACCCTTTCTGGAAAATAAATTGTTTTGACGGAATCCAAAATATAATAAAAGACTTCCATAAATAGACTGTCTGATTTGTTTACTCATCTCTTCATAATCTTATTTTCGGAAACTTCTTTATCCAGCGGAGATACACGATATTCAATTATTTTTTTATAGAATGAATAATCTATTAATCTCATTCTCATACGCTTATAATTGCGCACTCTTTAGTTCATATTCACGTTTGGATGTTGTTTTAAATTTTTTTAGAAAAATTAATAATTATAATATTTATTCAAAATGTAGATGAAAAATATCATTCCATAAGGGCTTGTTTACTTCAGGAATTTACAATTGAGTGGATAGATAGTTTAGAGGATGAGAGGATGAATAAACCATATCTCATCTCTTTAGGTGGGATACATATCCCACAAATAAGTACACAAAACTCATTTATCCCGGACCATGGGTTATCCTTTATTTTAATATCATGCAAAGTAAACATATAATAACTTACTAGTCCACCCTTATCCAAAAAAGTAAACAAGGCCTGATAGAATACTTAACAATTGGATGTTGGATGTGCTACTTCTACAATTCATTTATACCGAGACACATAATAGAGTATGATTTGCACAAGTGATTGTATATTTGTCAAAATCCATCAAATTTTCATATCACATTGTAAAATTTTACCACATTCATATTGTCACATAGTAAAATCTTACCCCATATAGATCGTACTGATTGAATAAGAATTTCCCTTCAAGCGGAAGTACTTTATGGCATTATGTATGAATATTCCCAATAATTGGAGAAAAAATTGACCGATTTAACTTCAAGTTAAACTTGAAACTTTTTCAAATTTTCTCAAATTGATTATAGAGATGTGAGTTGATTATTCATTTCAACTCGATCAAAATTGATGACCGAGTCGAAGAGAGTTTATCATTTTGAAACCGCATTTATATATTTTTTATTATTATTTTCTCCATTTTTTTTTTTACTCGATTAAAATTTGATGACCGAGTATTTTTGTTTTAAGAGAAACTGCATAGTTATTAATGAGACAAGCACCATTATGTTCCATTTCATTATTAAATTTGCCCACAATTTTCCTGAAATTACGTACATTGTCTCCTAAAGCAGGATCAAAATTCCCGATTGAAAGGGATGGCCTAGTGGTAGAGTGGTGTTTATTGAGGGCAAAGGTCTCAAGTTCGACCCACCACCAACACCATTAGGTGTGAGCCTGTCACACCTGGCTTGCCAAGTGTGGTTTGTCGACATCAAAAATTCCCGATTGAAAGTGTTACGTAAATATATATATATATATATATATATATATATATATATACATATATATATATATATATAGGGTTGGGTTCAGGTGAGAAAATATGTTGATGTGAGAAATGAGAAAAATGCTTATCATATTGTATTTTATTGCTTAACTGCTATAATTTCATTGCACACGTGGGATGAAATAATTATGCAATAAAATTATACCTATTAAGCAGTAAATTACAATAACATTTTCCCATTTCTCACACCAACAAATATTTCTCACTTGAACCAAAATATATATATATATATATATATATATATATATATATATATATATATATATATATATAGACGTAGAAATGGAACTAACCATACTTAAATAATTAGTACACCAATATTAATATAGAAAATTTGCCCCGATGACAACAGATTTTCCCCTTGATATAGAGATATCGAAAATTTGCCCTCAATGACAACATCAGTCCATGAGATTTCGTACTGCACACTATATGTTACACTACGTATTATATTTTTAAATTTTAAATTTTTTCTTGTATTTTTTCTTCAATTTTTTATTTGTGAATTAGTTTAATTTTAAGATTATTTCTTAAAGCATTGATAAAAAAAAGAGTATTTCTTAAAGCACACCCCATCCAATTAGCAGATGAAATCTTCTATTGACTATAGTGTTACATCTCATGTTGCACTACACGGATGAATGACACGTCAACAAGTACATAGTATAATAAGATTGCACAAATGTAAAGAATTAATATCCGCTTTCTAATAAGAAGGAAATTTAAATTAGAGTATATTATTATTTTTTATTATTAAATTTTCAATTTTCAATTAATAATTCATTATTATAATTAATTATTTCAAAATTTAATTTTAGATTTTTTTAATTCATTTTTTTTTTGTTGATAAATATTGACTAAGATTATTTATGTCATAATTAACTTTTATTTTATAATAAATATTATTAAAATCATAAATTTAATAGTGAAACACGAAGAAGAATTGTAACGGAAAATTTGAACCAGCATCCGTTAGGGAGACGGTTTTTAGGAGAGAGGAACAATAAAGTAAGGGGCAACTTTTATTTTACTCACTTAAAGTTTTAAAAAGCTTATTTTACCAACCTACTATTAAACATTTTTTTTTTACCCACTTTAAACTAAAATGTCCTTTTATCCTATTTAATAGAAAAAGATATAGAGAATAAAAAATTATATCATTCTCTCACTTAAAAATTCCAGCAGCATTCAAAGGGGAGAAAATATGAAGATGAGCTCTGCATTGAATGTAACCTGAAGATTTGGATCTTTAATTTGTAAATATAATGTTTTCATTTGATTCACATTTGCATATTAGACTTTACAAAAAAAGTGATGTTGTTAACTGCACGTCAGGTTATTTTTAACTGCATTCAAGATCCGGCGGCGCAGCAGAAGATGCGCACAAGTACATCGACGGAAGATATCGACGGAACATCGGTTGACAATTTGACATTGAATGCGCGTACAAGGCATGCAAGCACACAGATGGCTCTGTGCGCAACAACAGATATTGACAGAATATATCGTCAAAACATCGACACAAAGATCGATTGACAATTTGACATCGGATGGCGCACAAGGCATGAGCGCACATATGACTCTGTGCGCAACGACAAATATCGGCAAAATATTCACACAAACATCGACTGACAATTTGGCATCAGGTACGCACACAAGACATGCGTACATAGGGATTCATGCACAACAACAAACATCGACAAAATCACATCGGCGCATGCACACCAACCGCACAATACTGCGTGCACTGGTGATTGCGCGCTAGGCTCAGCACGCGAAGTTAAAAATTTCACTTTTTCAATTTTTTTGAAGGTCGGAGAAATACCTTATTTTTTTTTCAAATTTTCATAAACAAATTACATTACAGATTACTTTTAAATATCTCTAATGTCAAAACTTGTCTATTATGCTCAAACACTTCTTCCATATATACTTGCCTCAATTTTTCTCTCAAATCAAACTTCAAAGTCAAATAACATCCAACAATATAACAATGTTAATAATCTTCAATTTTTGCAAATGGTTGTGGGCGACTAGGTGGAAGAGGGAAAATATGGTTTTTTTTTAAAATATAAATATAAGAGTATTTTGGTAATTGAAGGTAAAAAAAATATGTTCAAAACTTTGTGGGTAAAAAAAAATTAAAATTAAAAGTTGAAGTTAGTAGTTTTCCCTATTTCCACATGAAACAAACAAACAAACAATCTCAATTTACTAAAAAAAGAGGATATGCAAAATTTTACAAACATAACACACTACAAGAAACGCGTTCATACACCACAGTTAAAGACCGTGGTGTGAAGATGCGTCGTGATTGAGCACGCTCAAAGACCAATGTTTTTAACCGTGGTGAATTTACCATGGTTTTAACAAAACCGTGGTGAATTTACCACGATTTTGGTAAAACCGTGGTCAAATAACCACGGTTCTAAGCGAAATCGTGGTTACAGCACCATGGTTTTTATTCAAATAGTGGTAAATTTACCACGATTTTACCAAAACCGTGGTAAATTAACCACGATTTTGTTAAAACCGTGGTAAATTCACCACGGTTTTAAGATTTAAGTGTGGTTAATTTACCACGGTTTAGACAAACTGTGATAATTTTTTATATATATATTTTTTATTTTTATGCCATTACTTAATAATCTAGTTGTATAATCACAACCATCCAAAAGACAGAAATTTATCCAAAAATATTTTATATTAAATCAATATCCAAGATACATAGTCAACCAAAATATGTAAAATTCACTATTACAAAGATTCGATTACTTGTTTAAAACTACTCCATAATAAGTCCAAAGTTCTATTAAATCTTACTAATTTCAATAAGTAGCACCGATGACGTTGGAGAGACAAAGGAGCCAGGTAGTGCTCATAACAACCTGCCACATGTTATAAGAAAATTAATTAATTCCAAATATTGAAAATAGTAACACATTAATTACAACATGTATTAACCTTAATTAATTGACCATTTGAGCTAATGTGTGAACTAACATTAGGTTGATATCTCTATAATTAAGACTATTATTAGTTAAATTAATCTATACTGGAGTTCGGTTAAAGTAATAGGACAATTTATAGAAATCTTTTGAAAGATATAATGACTATAAAATCAAAAACTACCTTGCATACCAATGTTATATATGTTGAAGAACGCAATTCGCCCACTCCGCTCGAATCAGATACCAGAAATTAATAATAGTAACAGAACTTTGCAATACCTGCATTGTATGAGCTCATATCAAGGTATCCATAGCATCCGATGATATCATGGGCTGAATATGTTTTCTTTTCAGGGAAAATCCCACAACTCAACAAACCAAAGTCACATAACTTTGGGTTATAGTCCTGCATAATTAGTAAACCAATTAACCAATTCTTGTTTCTTCAGACTAGTATAAGGAACTTGAGCATCAAAGGAACCTAAACACACCTCATCAAGCACTACGTAAGCTGCATCAAGATTGTGAACTATGAAAGGTTTGTATATTGTATTCTTGTGCAGAAATTTGAGAAGCGAAGCCAATCCAAGGACAACTTTTATTCTTTGCAGCCAAGTCAAATCATCTAAAGAGAGGGACGTAAAAGGGAGAAAAAAATAAATATTATTAATCATGACAGTTCAACTGCCAACATAAAAACTTTAACCACATCTCATACACAAGGTAGAACCTAAATCAGCCAAAAGCATAATGGAAATATCAAGTCAAGGAGCTATCACTTCCTGATTATTTTATGTAAAACAGATAATTATGCCCTCTCGTCTTTTTTCACATATAACCACATAAAACAGATTCCAGGGAAAGAGATCCAAATGCATAATAATAACCCTCCAAACTTTTAAGAAGCACGTACAATTAAGTTCTTATCATAGTAGAGATTTGTCCCTGTATAGCGGTAGATGATGTTGTCAGATGGGAAAATTTTAAATGGGACGAAGGATTCAATACCTTTTGGTATGAGGTTAAAGAGTGAGTCAAATGGCTTGAATTCGTAAGCAACAAAAGGATGCTCCACCTCCGAGGTACTGATATATCCATACAGCTTTACTGCAGATTATGAGATACAAACTGATTCATCCATATCAGCATTGATTATATCATAGAAGATTAGTACTGAAAACACAATCAGATACCAAAAATTGAATGGCATGAACTCAACTGATGCAATGCGATCATACATAACAATATAAACATGAAAACGAAACAAATTACTAATCCAGAAACAGATTGATGAAGAAAATGACCTCATATGCTTGAATCACACGGCGAATCATCGCATCCAAGTTTCGAGCACCTCCCATTACATCCGGATAAATTTTTCAAGATACAAATAGGACTAGAAATGGTTAAACACTTAAAGTAACTTCATCTCAGTATCCATAGTTTAGTATTTTAACCATTTCTAGCTAACCATGAATCCATTTGAATTCAGTCAGCTGAGATGAACAACACATACAACTGTTAAAATATAACAGAAATATAAAGAAAGAAGAAATAAACTTAAATATACCCAAATGTTGATTTAGCAAAGTAATTGGTCCAAAAGTCTAGGTTAATGTGCCTGTACATAGAACAATTCACATTAAAATCTGAAAAACTTCACTAAACTAAACATAGAACAATTCTGGAATCAATAGAAAATCTTAAAAATGGAATGAAACTACCAATAAACTGAACATCATATAGACGACATATTTCTGGAATCTGGAGCAAGCTCATCAATTACACAATTCTGCAAGACTTATTATTTATATACAAGCAATATTTTTTTTAAATGAGAGTCCAACTTTTTGTCCCTAATTCATATCAATTCAGATAATGATACTAGATCATTTTCCCCTAACTCAAGCAGATATGAAATCAAAATATTATCTAGAATCACTAGAAGAAGTCGAATAGGAATACCTTCATGTAGTGAATATTAAATAACACGAATCAAAGCAAGGTAGAACCAACTCTGAGCGAGAAAAATGTAAGTTGTTCCGACGCGACCGACGGCGGAAATGGAATTCGATGGCGGCCGAGCAAGAACACCACTTCATAGTTGCAAAATCAAAACTCAAGAAACTCCAATTGCAATTTGGACGACCATTTTCAAAGTGAGAGGAGAAGCTCTAGGTGGGCACCAAGAATCGAAAGGGGGAAGAAGAATTTTGAAGGGATGACGATGGAGATGCGGTAGAGAGAAAGGGAGATGCAGGAGAGAGTTGGGGCTTTTTGAATTTCATTCCCCAATTGTATTTCACTTTCAACTTCCCGCTTTGTTTTTGTTTTTCTTCATTTCTTTTTTGTATTTTTCAAATTATAATTAATTTGGAATAATTAATGAGAGCTTGAAAACGCACATACACCACGGCAACACAATGACCGTGGTGGATTCAGGCATGACAACCACATATTTTCTAAAACCGTGGTCCTTCTTTGGAAAAAAGGCGCTCATACACCACGAGTTTGATGAAAACCGTGGTGTTTCGCAAAGTCACCACAGGTTATTGTTATAACCATGGTGAATTGGTGGTGGTGTGTGTGCTTTTTTTCTTGTAGTGACATTACTCAACATAAATATATTACATATAAGCATAATATAAATACAAAGAGAAAACCGTCCTTTCGGAGACACCCAAACCATGGAGACTACAGTACAAAAATAAGACGTCTCGCATTCGGGATCTTCCGTGAAAGAAGTAAAAAAATACATAGGCAAATTAAACATGAAAGAGAGAAACATAAGACGACGTCTATGAGTATGATATAATAGTGAAGAGACAGAGACATTAATTAATTAACGCTTCTTGTTTCCGAGTGGTTGCTTCTGAGAATTGAAATAGAGAGCGGCGACGGGAAGCCCAAGTTGGTTCTCTGTTGCAAAGTGTCGCGTATTGAAAAGTCCCCGCTCCACCGGCCTCCCTTTCACCGTCTCCATAAGCCCCTGCTGCCGGAATGCTGCAAATACGTGACGATGAATCCCGATTGGCGGCTGTGGCCCCATGTACTCCATTAGTTCCTTCCCTATTTAATTAATTGAATGATTATTATCTATCGCTCCACACATTGCAGGACTACTCTATTTGTTTATGCCCTACAGCTACTTGTAAATCAGGGATTAATTATATATATTCAATATTACCTTCACTCGCATCACATCCCTCAGGAATATCTATAACTAACCTGCACAATGGAAGATTAATTAATTAAATTTGCATGCTTTAATGAAACCGATTGTCATTTCATTTCACACTCTTAATTTTACGTACATATATAATAATTGATCATGTGTGACTAATTTAATGGAGTCTTACCACTGGAGCCATTCCCTGAATGAAGGTTCACTCGGACTAGGAGCGTCAGGATCAACCATAACCTAATCATGCAATGTGTTCAAGGAAAAACAAGCTAATTAAGTCATCATCAAATTAATTAAGTTTATATATAAGCATTAATCTAAAATTAAACATTAATATTATGACATCAAATTAATTAAGGAATGATGGACATTATATTATATATTTGGCAAAGAGAAAGATTGAGTAATTAATTACATATATACATATAATTAATTAACGCTTACAAGAGTGTAGTAGTTATTTGGTGAACCGGTGATACAGAGTTTAGGCCTTTCAGCAGCCGAGGATGGCTTCACCTTACCGCCATTAATGCTTATTTTCTTACCGCCGTAGCGCACCACCATCTCCGCCGTCGGAATGAAGATGTCGAGCACATCTCCGACTACTCTCCCCACCACCAGCGGATCCAGCGACGCCCTACGCATCCGATCGATCGATCGATCTCCAACTAATTAATTGGATCAATAATTTCTTAGCGACACAGCAACGTCTATGCCTAATGCTGCATGCCTCAATGCTGTGGGAGAGAGAGAAAAGATATAAGGAGAGGACACGTTGTGAAATTGTAGCGATGATCAACTACGTGGTGGCAAGCTTTGGACAAGTGTACGTTTCAACTTAGAAGACCTTATTTCCACTGTTCATCAGTTATAATACAACTTCAGGTGGATCTATATATTATTTCAATACACATTAATTATAATGAGCGTGTATTACATTAACAATCTGCGATATATATATATATATAAATCATGTAGTTGATGTACCTTATTACAGTACTGGCTGATCCGAGGAAGGGAGGTGTGAATCCGCCACTGTCAGGACACATATATAGATCGATTCTTGAATTCTTGAATTCTTGAACATTGGGGATATGATGACGATGTGCGCAGAACAGAAACTTAATTATGCAGTGTTGCCGGCAACTAATTGTTGAGGAAAAACTTATAATTTTCTAAAAATAATAATAAGGTTGGACAAGCATTTCAACCACGCGATTTTATTATAACTAATTAATTAATTAATAGCTTAAATGCCATACCGGCCCACACGAGAATGGATTTCTCATTTCTTAAAGTTTGGCAATTCTTCTGCTGTAGTTACAGTATTTTACTTTTAATTTAACTGTATATGTTTTTTTAATAAATTATAAGTCTTTTTTGTAGCAATATTATATAATGTGATTTAATTTATTTTGATTTTTTTACTTATGTGGATTGTGGAGAATTTTTTCTGATGAATTAATTTGCAGTGATTTTTGAATTGTTATTTTTTAAAATTTTGTTAAAGCTAAGTTATTTTATTCTCATTTTTATAATTTTGTTAAAGTTATTTTAATATGATCTCGCTAATTCATTTCTTATTTTATTAGGCGTTTGAATGACCTGAAAAAATACAATGTTTCATTGTAGAAAATAAAAAAGAAAAATGAAAATGAATGTGTCAGTGAATCAAAACATGCTTAGGAAAAGAAAATTAAATACAAAAATCAACAAATTGCCCTACTCTCATTAGCCATATATTCTCTATGGCACAAAAATTATATGAAATACCTTATTATTCTTTTTATGTTGCACAAGAAAACATAAAATATGAAAGATAGTGTAGCCCCCCGCCAATGCCTTATTATTTAAAACTATAATTTCGGCCTCCACTGGTCCCTCCAGAAATGGGCTGACTTTTGAATAAGCTATTAGAATTAATTTTATTTTTGGTCCATTGAAATATGATGAAAATATTTTTAACTCCAATTGTTATTTCTTTGGTCACGAGAGAATTTTTCCTGTCATTTTTTTATCTCGGATGATATATTTCGACATTTTTGATCGCTAAACTAACCGGTTACTTAAATTTTGGGACCAAAAATATCAGAAAAGTTTAAATTTGGAACAAAAAATGTTAGGATCGAGATAAAAAATGAACATATCATTTTTTTAGTTTATTTTTCATTTTTTGCTTCAATTTCAATTTAGTATGTTTAGTTTAATTTTATACCCAATTAGAATTTATTATTATTATTTAGCATTTAATTTTCAAATAATTAATTAATTTTTTTTTGTTTTTTACTTTATTTTTAATTTTTCAAAATATACCAAATAAAATATTTAAAAATAAAGACTAATGGGTATTTTAGTAATGGTGACTAAAATAATTTGTTTGATAATAATAAAATGTGTGTAATTTGAATTAAATTACTTGAGTTTGATAAAATAAATGCTAATTGCCTTAAAATAAACAAATGTTGGGGTGTTTTTTGTTTTCCATAAATCCCATATCCTAATATTTTTAATGGGATGAAATCGCATAATGCATTTCTCTATTGCGCTATATATTTTTTTTAATATTTTCATCATTTTTTCTTCAATTTCAATTTCTAGTGCTTTAGTTTAGTTTTCGAGTTGTTATATTAGCCTTCATCCTACCAAATTATGATTTGTAATATTTTTTTAGCATTTAATATTAGTTTTAATTATTAATTCATGATTTGAAAATATAATTTAGCCTCTCTACTAAAATTCCCCTTAATTTTTATTTTTAAATATTATATTTGGTATATTTTGAAAAAAAATTAATTGATTATTTGAAAAATAAATAATAAAAATTTATAATGAATCATTAATTGGGTTGGATGAATCCTAAATAACATGTATAAAGTAAAATAATTATAGAAAATTAAAATTGAAGAATAAATTAAAAAATATACATTTTTGATTCCAACTGTAAGTTCTTATGTACCCAATTTAATTTCGCGACGTTTTTTGTCCCAAATGCTGTGTTAGTGTGTGTTTGTTAATGGTGTTAACTTTTCCATCCATAGAAGGGGCAATGTGGACCATTTTATAGAGTCGAGGGAGCTAAATGGACCAAATAATTAAAAATGGGTTTATGTGACATTTGTAGAATAGTCGACGGGTCTATGTGGCCCTTAACCCTTATATAGATATAGATAAAGATTTTTCCTTAATATCAGACTGAAAATGGGCCGACCGCTTTTTTCTTGGATAAAATGGGCCGCTTTCTTTTTTAACAATTTTGTAATGATCAAAGGGTTGTTACCAGTCTTCCCTCAAACAAAGAAAATGTTCTAACCAATCCAGTTAAAAGATGAAAATGAGCAAATCCATGAATCAATTTTCGACAGCTTGTTAGTATTTCTCATATTGTACGATATGTACACATTGTCTCCTTATGTATCTAATTACATTTATCTTAAATTATAATAATTTTCTCCAAGTTGAAATGATGGTGAATGAATATAAAAATGTCACAATGTTATATATATGTGTGTGTGTAAAGTTAATGAGTTGATAAGGTGGGAAAAGTTGTCTGGAGACATTGGTACACATATGACGCCATAGATGATAATAATCAATTTGCGTGGAAAAAATATATTGATTAATTTCTTAAGAGGGGAAAATGTCGGCAGTGTCACAATGACATAATGTTGACGATAAGAGTTAAGAAAGTTGAATATTTATCGTTGCATCTCATAATTGCTATTTTTTTTATTGTGTTGAGATTAAATTTATGTGGGGGCGCTTCTCCAAAATTAATTAATAATTACAGGTCATTTTCTTAAAGACATGAAGAAACCAGCAATGAATCTGAAAATTAATGCTTCCGACCTGTGATGAAAATCTAACTAGCTGGTTTATCTAAAGAATGGACAGGCCTTCATTTTACTGACTTTTACAAATTTTAAGCACATTTATATATCACTCATATATAACCTATAGGTATGTCATAGTCATATTGTCAAATGTGAAATTTCTTTTCAAAGACTTCTTATATTTGGGGTGTTGCATGCCAGAATCACCCTAGCTAGGATTTTCCTTGCACTATGAAATATACTGTATATATTTATGGGAATGGGATCTTATATATATGAATTTCGGAGTAAATAAACTAATATGGGAGGGGCGTTACTGTTAATTTCCTCATGAAATTAACATCGGCTCTACTTCATTATATGCATGTAATACCTTACAATATTAATCCGTATAAATTATAATGTTTGATAATTAATTTGCTACGTATATATTAATATTAACATAAAAGACTTGTAGTCTTCAACATGTCCAAATTGGTTTTGACATTTTTCTTAGTTGAGGTGTTAACGTGTAAATATTAAAAAAGATTAGATTCAAGCCCGACTTAAGACCACATGGAAGGAATTGTTAACCCTTTTGATTTCAGGTCTTGCCAAACTTAAAGCCCCACAGTCTCAAAAAGAGCAACAACCAGCTAACACCAAAATCAAAGCTATAGCTAAAAGTGATTAATTATTAAACTGCAATCATTCTCACCTCGATCGAAATCATTATCAAAAGTCAACCATAAAAAGTATAAAAATGACCAAAACGAGTAATTAATAGTAAGTAAAATACTAGCAAGGCCCCATTTCCAGCTTTCTTCAGTTGAAAAACCTCATGCTTTTTTTTTTTTTTGCATAATTTCTCGGTTTCATGGACTATAACGCTACAACAAAAAATATATAAAAATAAAAAATAAGTCCGAGGAGAACATGGAAAAGACACGAGCCCACTTTAAGAGTCGTGGAGTTAATTATTTCAAAAATTGAAAGTGCTTTTTCTTTGGGCGGTCGAGCCAGATAGTGAAAGGCTTCCTTAAGCATAATAAGATAATCAAGCTGCGACTTTTCGTTTTTGGATATGGTCGGCTGCTATATATCATGCTACAATTTACGACCTACTTTCATCTCGACACGTTAATCGTGTTTATTAATCACTTTCACGCCATTCAATTTTACCTATACTACTAATTAATTTAATCACATAATCAAAGTGCCAATGTGTTTATCTAATTTAAAATGAATATTTATTAGACGATGCATTCTACCACATGAGATTTCTTGCTGCATTCTCTATGTTCACTCCGTGTACGTTGCACTTTTAATTTATGAGTTTTTTTTTGTAATTTTTTTTCAATTTCATCTTTTTGTGATTTAATTTAATTATACAATTGTTTATTAGGGTTTACCACAAGCAATTGAGGTTTATTTGTATTTAATTTTTAATTTTAATTAATAATTCATTATTATGGTTGATCGATTATTTCATAATTAAATTGCATAATTTTTTTTGTCAATAAATGTTGACTATGATCATTAATGTTATAATTAATTTTTATTTTATAATAAATTTAACAGTGAAACACAAACATGTGGAAAATGAAATTTGAACTGAGAACCCGTATTATATCAATCGCACATATTTTTCAGCGCATTAATGATGTTTATATTAAGGTAAAGAATTCATTCTATATGAACGATTATAACAAGACTTTTTTTTTCCCAAATGACGAAGACTTAATTATTTGGCACGTAAGCTTAGAAAACTGCAAAATCTAATTTTATAATTTCAAAATATAGAAAATATATTATGTAAATCATTATATACTGTACAAAAATAAGAAAATACTATATATGCAAGTCTGGAAAATAATAGTAGATCTATAGACAAGATTTTCGCCGTACCCATTTACATTTTTTTTTTGGCAAAGGTGTTTTCAAAAATAAGAAAATACTATATATGCTAAATGGAATTAATAAACATTAACAAACACAAAATAAACCCTAAAAACTCTAAAAACACAAAATAAACCCCTAAAAAATCATGAACCCTAAAAAAACCATAAATTCATAAACTCTAAACATTGATTGGAATGGAAAAAATCACAATTTGAAATGAATAATTAAGCTAGTATAAGATATAACTAGCAAACGTCTTACTTTTTAATGATACATGTGATACTTTTCGAATTTTGAGTGATATTTTTTTGTATTATTGTTGATAGTGATTTTGACGGAATTTTTTTTCACGAGTTGACCGATAAATTTGACTCGTTCATCTAAAGTGAGATTTATACGAACCTTGCCTTCATAAAAATATAATGAATGGGAAATCAACCTCAAGAAGAAGGCATAATGATATGGAGGGACAAAATATTATACATCTATAGTCTCTCTCTCTCTCTCTCTATATATATATATATATACACACACACACTGCACAACGTATTTGTGACATGTAAATGACGATCTTATATACACACACACACACTGCACAACGTATTTGTGACATGTAAATGACGATCATGAGAAATTCATGGCCGCAAACAGGCTCTGACCTTCGGACATGACATCTTCGGATCGTACGGTGAATTAGTGGACGCTGAAAAAGCTAAAAAAACGGCGGTCATGCTCCACAAACCTTTGTAGTTTATATAAAGATTAATTTTTAATTAATTTACATTTTTTACCACAAAAAAAAAATATCTAAAAAAATGGCGCGCGCCTATGGCAATAACTTTATACAACATGTGGTAGCATAAGATATATTTTAGTCGTATCTCAATTCTCACATATCCTTGCTATATATATGTGTGTATTGCAAGGATATCATATTATTATAATATAGTCGTTTTCTCCATTAACAAATTAATTAATAAGATGGAATATTTTAATTTTATTACACACAAAAATCTAAAACATTCAAATTTTAACTTCTATTTGGCAAAACTCTTTTGATATATGTGCATTATATTTAATGTCATCTCCTTGGAAATATAGTTTGTAAAAGATAAAAATTGTCCGTGTCAAAGATATATTGCACGGGCTAGTTGTCTTAGTTCAATTCACAATGTACACTCATTGTGATTTGTGATCAATATAACAGAGATTAGAGATAATAGAGATCATTTAATTTGTATTTATTAAGTAAAAATTCTATGATCGCCATGTCCAAAATCCATTCGGTCTCAAACCCTCCACAACATAAATGTCCTATATTCTTTGTAACACATTTTTTTAGTTTTTTTTTATTTCAATTTCTTATAATTTAGTTTAATTTTATTTTTTTTAATTATGATCCAATTTACTAATCAGAATTTATAGTTATTTCTAGTATTTTATTTTTCAAATAATCAATTATTAATTAGAAATTAAATACTATAAAGGAATTATAAACTCTAATGGGATAGAATATAATGAACCATATATAAAATTAAACTAATGCATAAAAAAATTAAAATTAAAAAAACTAATAAATTTAATTGTAGTGCAGAAATATTGCACGATTGTGTTGCGGAGGATTTCAGCAGCCACCCGCCAAATCAAGTGAGCAGATACAAACCAAGTCTGAATTCGCAACCGGGGCAGCCGGTGACCCGTTCTGGAGTGGGGTCCAGCGGTCGCTGTCGTTGGCACCACGTGTCCCCTTGCTGTCGTCACCAAACAGCTAATTAATTGTGCGGGAAGACAAAAAGGACTAGAAATTGCACAAGAGCCATGCCATGGTTTTTAAGTAAAGCTGAAAATCCTTCTTCTTCTTCTTCTTCTTCTTCTTCTTCTTCTTTTTTAAGTTCCGAATGGTCCTCACTCCTCACCACCCTCAGCGTCTCGACACATGCCCCACTGCTTAAGTCAAACCCCTGCACATTGTTTACACAAATATTATCATTACTGTATTATTATATAGGTAAATAGTTATATATATAGATATATGATACAGGTGGCGCCACCACGCGTCAGCTACTCCGCCCACTGTCGGCGGTTGGGCTACCGCCGCCGCAACTCCTCTGTCGGGGTGGATGAAACCATCCATCTTCTTGTTGCTCAATCTCTTTATCTTTCTCTTTATGAACTCTAGGATTAATTTAAGGAGTGTGAGCAATAAATTATGGACCCAGTTTTCCCGTTTAAGCAAGTTATCTAGACAATGATGCGAATTAATAATAAATATATGAGATTGCTAAAAATAACAAGATAATAATTAATGTTATCACCAAGAAAGTTGCTTATCGATCTATTGAAAATGAAATTTATATGATGACCTGTGGTTTCCTTTGGGCATATATCCATACAAATATTGTTCGCTCTTCCCTTCCTAGACGAATAAAAATATATAAATTGAGGATGTTCGAGGCCTTTAATCTCTATCGTGCGTATTTGGAGCGAACGACTTAATTTTTAGTATATAAAATATTATCAATACAAATATGGTATATGTTATGCAGCTCGTACTGATGAAATTATCAACTGTACATTTTAGCTAGGTTAAATTACAAGAAAATAACAGTTCGTAATGAGTAGTGGCGCGGCTACACTATAGCTAAAAAAACAATATTATTGAATGCAAACCCCTGGTCATGTTCCAAGCGAATCTGCTAATTAACATGCTGCAAATTCAATTTATTAATGCAAACCCTCTTCGTGTTCATTGTGACGTGTATACGTACTGCAATTAATTACATTATTGACAGAAAGTCTTTGCGTGATAATATATATATATATATATATATATCCAGAGACAAGAAGTGATCGGACTAATTTTGAACATATATGAAACAAAATTAAAGTTGGTGCTGTCTTGAAGTAGAAATTAAAAATAAATGAAAGTAGTTAATTAGTGGAACAGATCGATATTAATTAATTTATACAAGAAACATGGAAGTCGATCGAGAAAGGTCATCGACGATCACGGGACAAACAAAGTAAAAATAATTAAAGAGAAAAAGCGTCCGCATCACTTAGCACGGATCATTAAAAATGATCAGATGAAATCGGAAACATCCAACATATCTGCCGGAATCTCAAACCTCAACATATCACTGCAGTAACTGATCTCCCTTTCATCTTCTGTGGTGCTGCCGTTTATATTATTATAATTGGAACTGGAATGCAACGGGGCGGGGCTGGACGACGGCGTTGACAAAACGGACTGGAAGCTGAAGTTGTTGCTGCTGTTAGATTGAAACGTTGAAGTCTCCGGATCCGACTGATCCGACCCGTAGTAGCCGTAGTTGGGCAGCACATGTGCAGCCGAAAAAGCTGAAGCGTGGTCATTTTGGTGCGAGGCGAACCCGGGAAGAGAATGGGCGACGGCGTCGTATTGCATGAGCTGATGAGGTTGATCTTGAAGAGGCAGAGATGGAGAGAATTGGGTGTTATTATTGGAAATGAGAAAATTAGGTGGTGCGGTAGCCTGGAGGTTTGGAGAGTCCGAGGAGGATAAGAACCTAATTAAGTCGGGATTGATGAAAGGTTGCGTTCCTATTAATCTGGAGAAATTGATAGAAGAGTTTAGGAGGGTGGAGAGGTCGAGAAGGTCGAGACGGGGGCTGTGAGTCACCGGGTCGATTCCCATTCGGAGAAGCCGTTTTCTGATATGGGTGTTCCAGTAGTTCTTTATTTCGTTGTCAGTTCTTCCCGGAAGTCGCCCAGCAATCGCAGACCACCTGCAGTACGTAAATTAATTAGCTACCTTCTTCGATCTATCAATTCAAAAAACATAATGATCGATCCAATTAATTCCTTCCTACTTGTTGCCCAGGATGCTGTGAAGTTCAATAATCGTCTCTTCTTCTTCCAACGAAAATCTTCCTCTCTTTATATCAGGCCGGAGGTAGTTAGTCCACCTCAGTCGGCAACTCTTTCCACACCTTTGCAGACCTAAAATTATATATATATATATATATATATATATATATATATATATATATATTATGACGAGTTTTCATGAGTTACGTTACGTTGGAGTTCAATATATATATATACACACACACAGTATATCGATCAGCTAATTAATTAATTAAAATTTTGCACTAACCAGCATTCTTTGGAAGAGTTCGCCAGTTGCCGTAGCCGTTTTTCTGTATGTAATCGGTGAGTTTCTGATCCTCTTCTGGGGTCCAAGGCCCCTTTTTCAGCCCATTTTTGTCACAGCAAGGAGCTCTTCCCATTTTGGCTACGTAGGGAAACTAGCTATATATATATATATATATTGGAATCAGTAGTAGTGTAGAGATGGAGAAAGAGATGGAGTGAGGTAGCTAGAGTGGAAGAGGAGAGAGAAGGAGAGATGTGTAATATTGTGGTATGTCCGTAACATAAAAACAGGGTTTGGACAATGCATGTATATATATAGAGAGAGTCGGAAAGGTTAAGAAGAGAACAAAGTGAAGTCAAAAGGATTCGGTGCCGTCCCTGTTACTCACGTAAAAGTCGTCGACGTGTCCCCCGACTTTGATAATATAATTTCATCAAATCAATTAATCTCGTGGTGAAAAATATTTCATCCACTCCTTCTCATATCATATCATATCTCACTTACGTAATAATACCATATACTACTTATCTCTTTCTCTACACACATGTCCATTCGCCCTTTCAATTCACATTTATATATACACACACAATTAATCATAATGTTATAGTATGATTATATATTATTAATTAGGTTTATAGGGTTATATATTCGCAATCGAGGAAGACTAATATATAAGAATATTTGCACATGCCAACAGAATATATTTCAACGTATATAATTTACCCAAATATATACTAAATTAGTCTGAGTATTAATCAATGGCTTAAAAATAAATAATACATATATTATAAACCGATGATTGTCACAGTGGGCCTACTCTTATAAAAATTCAAAAAGATTAATAGTAAATTAGAAGAAATAATTAGTAGATTATATGATCGATTCCGTACCTCTAAATTACTATTATGCCTACAATTTTGACCACAAAGTATAGTCGTGGACAGTATACTTCACATCAAATATCATTTTCCGGCTCCTCGCTTTCTGGATTCACATTAGCTGTCTTCAACACAAAAAATGCCACGTAACCCCACCAAAAATATAAATTAATTTGAGCTATATATATATATGTATGTATGTATGTATAGGTGTAGAGAAATTAACGCAGTTTTGAAGCTAAAGTAAATCGTAATAATGCATGGCTTGAAATTCAAGCCGGCTTCATCACGCCATGTAGCTAGCCTCTTCATTTTGAATTAAACTATTCTGCACAGCCTGGATCTCTCTATGCGGGGCCATTCTTGGCCTAAAAAGAGACTGACGAGACACTTTGTATAATACTGGGTACTATATAATTAAATTTATTAATTTCTCTTTAATTTTTTCATTTAATTTCAATTCGTTGTACTTTAATTTAATTTTACACTTACTAATTAGGGTTCATCCTACATGATTAGGGTGTATAATTATTTTTTTACGAAATAATCAATTATTAATTAGAAAATAAAATTTAATATTGAAAAATTAATTATATACCCTAATTGAGTAGGATGAACCCTAAATAATAAGTGTAAAATTAAAATAAAGCACAAGAAATTAAAATTGAATGAAAAATCGAAGAAAAATTAATAAATTTAATTGTGTAACATCAAATACTGCACAAATTAAAGTGTAGCAGATGGTTTCATCCGAAAAAGAAAAGCATATTTTTTTAATCATATATATAAATTTGGAGTAGAAATGCCAGGTGGTCCTTTCTTTTATGGTTGGACATTTGATCTCGAATAATAAATAAGTCGAGGACTTGAAAGTAGCATTAATTTAATGGCTACAATAATTGAGCTTGGCGTTTGCCGAAATATGGGCGCATTTATAGTATGCATGCATATGTCCCTACATATACATTTGCTTCCTCATATATACTGTACAGTATTAACAAAAAGAAACTCCCGTGATTTTATTTTATTTTATTTTTTGTTACGATTATTAGACACGTCCTCCCAACTTCTTTTGGGGCAAACGCATTAATCAAAATTAAGCAACCAATTTTTGTGGGGTTGTCTGTGTACATCTTTAATTTATATATAGCAAGAAATCGTGTGTATTATCATTTCTAATTGCTAGAAAAGTCTAGTATATCTCATGTGTTTTTAACAAGCTAGGTCTCTTTCTGCCTATTATTGATATATATAGAATTAGAGATGACGACTAGCCCACCACAAATCTTAAAGAGTATAGATCGATGCACAAATTAAATAATAGCTTAGTACGTGATTAACTACGATAATATTCTTTATATTATTATTTTGATAATCAAGTAATGATCTCAATTAATAATCGATTAAGAAGAGTTGTCAAGAAGGCCATCCACAAGCAGGGAAGACTTGATCCAATAATAAGAATTTGAAAACGCACTAGCAAACCTAGTTAAGCGATGTGCATTTTGTATTGTTAATGGAGGATTTAAAGTTCATTGACTTTCAAAAGTCCAATAAGTGTGCATGCTTCCAAAATAAGAGCTTGAAGTTTTCAAGAGGCCATATCAATGATTAACTATCACCATATCTATTGTCCCATCGCCTCACATCAAAACACTATATTAGAGTGGAATTTAAATTTTCCCTCTTACTTCCTCAACTTTGCTATCACTTAATTGAATCATCTCTCTATCCAACAAAACATAATTGATATTTTTTATGATCGATAATCAACCCATATGTATGATTACAAATTTAGAGAAGAGAAACAAACAGAATATATATGCAGAGTTCAATAAAATTAATTTCTAAAGCAGACTCTATAAAAACAAACAAATAAATAAATGGGTCCAGCAATGATTTGCTAGAATGACTTCTCTATATACTATACCTGTACATTAACTACTCTATATAAATGAATACTTCTTGCGATAAGTGTATCTAATTTCTATCCACACGTACTACACTAATTAATTTCCCGGAATTATAGATTGAATAAAATAAGACGCATGTGAAAATAAGGCCGTATACGTGGCTAGCTTGATATAGTAATAGTGGGGACCGAATATGATTATTAATTAATTGAGAGGCACTCCAAATCTAGTGGACAAATTAAAATTAAGTAATTTAATTTTTCCTAAGTGATTAGGGAGCTAGCTACTAGATTAGGACACGCGTTGGCATACTACTACTAGTGTGCTGCTACTGAGATCACAATGTATTCAGGCGCTAATTATTACAACTTTCTAATCCAATAAATTATTGTGTAAATCCCGCACATCCTCGTCACACAAAAATAGCAACATTTTAGATTTGGGTCAAACATTATTAAACTTGCCCCTAACTGTTCATTTTTTGACCAATCATGCCAGCTCACTTTCGTAGAGCTTGTCTCTACCCTTTATCTATTTCGTATTCTATTATTATATATATCATTATCATCATACATTATGTGTAAAATAATCAATTATATATTGTCATGATAAAAAAATACATTCAGTTTAGCTTTCATTGAGGTAGTCTGAACTAGAATTTCAACTTGTTCGACCATGAAAAAGCAACTAAGTAGCAAATTAGAATGCGGAAAAATATGGAATAGATTTTGTTTTCTTAGGTTTAGCTGCACAAAGCATTTGCATGAGTAACAAGAGCTTGCAAATATTTATATAAAAAATATATATATTTCTTCCTAATCATATATAGAATCATAATGCAAAACTAGTATTGCGGCTTAAAAAAGCATATCCATAATGACTTAAATAATTAAGATATCCAGAAATAGATTTAGAACCTTAATCTTAGCTTAATGTCCCCAAACGTGCTGTCAAGCAATGCTTAATTAAAATGCTTGAGTGTATCTCTACGTTAACACAATAACACTAATATTAATTTACACAAATCCTACATTATAATAATTAATTAGTCTCGCAATCTAATCAGTAGTGATGACTCGTTCAATTCTAAAGTGTAGTCTAGTTTCCAAAAATAAGGTGATTACGATCCAAAGTTGACCACAACAAACAGCATGTAATTAATTTCAGTTGATTAATCATGATATCTGTTAAAAACTAGTGTTGTCTTGGTAGCTGTTCGTTTCCTACAACAAACCCTTGAATATTATTAGAGAATCGAAGTGAAATCTTCGACAATATACATACATACATATATATGTATGTATATATATATATATATATATATATATTTGACATATTGAATCTGTTTTTGGATACTAGATCACAGGCTGGTGTGCCAGGTTTACTATTCTCAGTAATTTCATGCATATTTTAATTTTTGCCTACTCGTGGATGCATGGTTTGGTTCCCCAAAAATGCGAATTTATATTATTTTATACAAGTTAATTGTTATTATAAAAAGATGAGGATTGCGTACTTTGATGCAATGTAATGCCAGTGTAGTCATTGGCTGAATATTATAATTTGATGAATTGAAGTGGAACACCTGGCTTCAGAAATTCGAGATGCTTCTATGCAGAATTAAATATACTATAGTCTTCCAAAATAGTAATTTTAATATGGGGGTCTGGAAAAAAATGAAAAAAATATTTTGGGATCATTGGTGATTATATTATTATTATTATTATTATTATTATTATTATTATTATTATTATTATTATTATTATTATTAATAACGTGTTAACACATTATTGGCTCTACGCATCAACACGTCTGGGTCATTATTTTGGTGAAATGCATTAGAAAAGACGAGAGTCCCGAATAAAACTTCTGCACAATTTTCTTTTATTTATCCTCTCTCTCACTAATTTTTATGATCATATAACAGAGTATGCCAGCAGAATCTTTATTATTAGTAGTGATTTAAGGGTTCAAATCCTGCCCTTCCTCTTCCCCTGTGTGTGTGTGTGTGTGTGAGAGAGAGAGAGAGAGAGGGAGTGTGTGTGTGTCCTCACGCAAGCCTTCTGATTCCAATAATCATATCTATGTAAAGTGCTCTCATACCGACAATCATTGGGAGACATTTACACTTTAGTCTTTACGTACTCTGACAGAGATACGATTCTTACACTGTTGACCCCTCCAGGTAGAATAATCAGTTGTCACCTTCATGGTGAATCATATTGCATCAACGTTCACAAGGTTTACAAAAATCGAACTGTTGATGCCACCATATTTTATTACAACTAGCAACCGATTCTTTCAATATTACAAATTTTGAAAAAAAAATATTTTCGGGTTGCGACCTGCAGATCGGGTAAAGACAAAATTCTAAATATGCGACAAACATATATAAATGCAGATCAATGAGTGTGACTGTGTAACAGTGGTGGATTCAAAATTGAAATCAAGTAATCATCAGCTGGCGGATATAATCTTCAAAATCCGGTCGTGTAAGCCATCATTTGTCACCAAAACACCACCAGAAGGGAATAAAACTCTCCGTTCATTTTTATCAGCAGCGAAGTCAAGTTCACTACCCTTCCAGTCAGTTACCTGCTCATGGAAATTAAGATGTTCAACAAATTTCTAGCACAAGAAAGTAATGTAAATGTATATACCGCTGGCTAACATAAAATATTTGGATGATTTATCCGGCAATCTTATATGATGAAGCCAAAAAATATTGTGCAGAATTGGAAGGTTGCAAACCTTTCCCCCCGCTTCATGAATGCATATGACTCCCACAGCATGATCCCAGACCTGTTTATTACTGCTTTCAGAATGAACTAAAGTTGATTCGATCAGCTACTTGGAAACATACAGAAACTAAGAAATATACCTTGATAATTCTTTTGGTCCGTGCACGAAGAATGAAAATTGATGCCCTTCCAGATGCCACCATCAGATACTTACAGAGACTGTACAGAATGCACAAAATTGAATAAATAGAAAAATCAAGGTCAGGGCATATCATGAAAGGCTTTCCATGGCATGAAAATGTCTAAAATAGATGCACGATCAAAGCTATCCAAGAAGTGGAGAGCAACGATTTATAAGTGAATAATATTAATCTTTCTTACTGCGTCATACAAGATTTCTTCCTTTATTCCAGATCATGAAAGGCTTTCAATGGCATGAAAATACTAACTGGTAATTTGAGTCAGTTAAAAGCTATTTTAAAAGGTACAAATATGAAGTAATATTTGAAATACTTTCATATACATCTTAAAGATTGAGATGATACAAGAATTTCAAGGTTTATGCTACCATAAATCCATTTACAAACAGTAGAAATCTTAGTCCCATATACATTTCTCCATCAAGCCTAGTTAGATACATAAAACCTTCCATTCTATGAAAAAGAAAACGGTATGTTAAGTGAAACAAATACAAAATTATATTTACATGGTAAGGGAATGAAAGATATTTCACAACTTAAAACCAGACCTTCCGCAGCATGTAGGAAGAAGAAGAATCTGTTTCTCCCCAATATTGTTAGCAAGAGTTGTCGCACTAAAGTGAGCAGACAGGGGTAAAGACTCCCATGTTTGACTTTCTGGAATACAAAATCGTGCTTCATGGACCTGGCAAAACCTGTCAACTATGCACCTGGTCCACTCACAAGCCACTTTGATATTGCTATTTGACAGATCCCATAATCTTCTTCTCCAAGTCCCACAACCAACATGAGATATCATAATAATCCCTGATCTAGAAACAGCATTCTCAGCTCCATTTACATCAGTGCCAGTTATATCGGAATCTCCTTCATGCCAGTTCGGGCATCCCATAACACCTAAAACAATCTCCCCTTCAACTACTAAAGCCAAACCTACCTAAGAATTCACAATGCTTAGATTTAAAAAATAAAAAAAATAAAAAACAAAGAAAGAACTAATGAATAATATCTTCACTGTGGTTCAACACATAATCCCTAACAAAATTATTAGAAGACACATATAACAGGGCGAGAAAACTGATAATTTTTTTTTTGTCCTGAAAAATGAGCATTAAGAAAACAATTTTACAACTCAAATTGTGTCATCTTCTGAACCTGGTTGTTTGTGTTGCCTAATAAATTAATAGAGGAAAATCCCATCACGAACGCAAAGAAGAAAGGAAATTTCAAATAGCAACTGCATATGGAAACTAACAGAACACAGGGAAAATAAAGCATATTTGCACCACTAGAAGTCTAGAACATTGCATGGTGATTTTCTCAAGAAGGAGAGAACCAGCATTTAGACATTGTAACAGTAATATTATTATCTTTCCAGGCATTCAAAATTGAGTCCATGTTCCCAATCATCCACAAGCATAAGTAAAACAATATGTGGAGACAAAAATGCTGCCACAAAGTAAATAGCATTCCAAAAGGAAAAGCATTAACAAAAACAAGTCCCGCATCATGATAAAAAGAAACCATACCACATAGAGAGCCTCACTACCTTTGACAAATCCTCGTGTCCCATCAATAGGATCCAATATCTGTAGATATCCACGATGTCAGTACACATTTGAGGTTTATAAGCTTAAAACCAATAATATATTGTTCTCCAATATCAGATAAAGCGGCATCTTCAGAGGAGTGGCTTGATTTCAGTTGTATAAGATAAAAGTGTTCATTTCCCTACCACCACCGACATTGTAGACTACAAATTCTATCAAACCCCTTATTCAAATCATAATCGTAGTGGAGAAAAGTTAACTTGAAAACACTCCCTTATCTGAATTTTGATGAAGCTCTTACCCAGTAAGTAGCTGGCTCATATCCAAACAAATAGGCATCTTTTCCACCTCTATCAATTGCCTTCAAAACGTCTTCTTCACTCAATTCTTTATCACTGATGGATGACTTGTGCGTAACCGCAGCAAAAACAGCACCGGCAAGATTGTTTTCACGCACGAACCCGGAGTCCTCCTCGGCTACCAGTGGGATTGAAGGAAATAGTTTGCTCATCTCTGCCGCGTAAGTTTAAGAAACAACATTTAGAAAAGAAGCGTGCGATGCGTGAGTAACTAATTTTCCTTTTCTAGATCCCAGAAAATCAAACATTATACTTATACCTAAGCTAACAAGAGCTTGAACTCCAAAATCCGCAACAGTAACAGGTGTCTGGTCAATTTTCTCAACGATGTTGCCATCACTCAAAAACAGTGACTTTTGCACCTATCTTCAGAAAGAAAATAATTCAAATAACAACGAAAATGAAGAGAAACAAAAACACAGAGAAAAAGGAAATTACGTCAACGCAGAGACGGCAGGCGCGCTCGACGACATCAACAGCTGCTCGAAGATGTTCGTAGTACTTTGCTTTCCGCTCTGCAAAAGGAAGGCTCAACTCTGACCTGAAATCAATAATCATAAAAAAAAAATCAAAACCCTAGAACAGGTGGCAGAATGAGCGGCGGCGGAATAAAGGGCGGATGACCTTACGGAGAAGACACATTGGCGAAGAGATGCACGGAATGGACGGTGGGATAGAGGTACGGGAAATCGAGAGGCCGCTGAGTGGATGAGGACATCCATGGCGGGAGATATTGGATACTGAATCGATAAAGAACGACAGCGTTTGTGACCACGCCAAGTTAAAAGCATCTCCTATGCCAAGGGGTGGTTGCAATGCAAAGCCCAGAAATCCCAATTTCTTCATTGCAACATCAGCCCCACATGAAAAGTTAACCTCCATCAATTTCGGGTTAAAATTTCGTGTTATACTATTTCGTATTTTATTATTAAATTTGTGATTTTAATAATATTTATTATAAAATAAAAATTAATTACAACATAAATAATCATAGTCAACATCTATCAATAAAAAAAATGAATTAAAAATATTAAAAAATATAATTTTAAAAAAATCAACCATAATAATAAATTATTAATTGAAAATTAAATATTAAAAAATAATTATAAACCCTAATTAGATGGGGTGAACTTAAAAATAATCATAAAATTAAACTAAATCACATAAAAATAAAATTGAAAAAAAAGTACAAAAAAAACTTGTAATTTGAAAATGTAATACGGAGTGTAACAGGAAATTTCATGTGACTAACTTCCAACATAATTTTTCCACAATGCAACTTTTAAAATGGTCCCACTTATACACATCATATATATCTATATACACATATATATACACCATTTTTATTTACAATATTTATCTATAAATTTAATCTAATTTTCACAATATTTCATAATTTAAAGTTTAAAGTATATTTTGTGTATTAATTTAATTTCCTAATATGTTATAATTAAAATAATTATAAAAAGAGAACAAACCTATGGATATATATATATATATATATATATATATATAAGTTTGCACAGAGAAATTTGCTTTTCAAAAAGTTTGAAGAGAGAGGGAAAATATTATATATTAAAATATGTACATATATAAGAGAGAGAAGAAATAAAAGAGAGAAGAAAAAAGAGGAAAGAGATAAGAGGTGTCTGTAAAACAAATGTTAAAAAATTCAAGAACTTGGCTACCAAATTTGGCAGCGAGTTTCCAAGAAATGGCACACGCCAGTCGGCCACAGTGCATAGAACTCTCGTTCCAGGTTACAGGCACCCTAAGCAACCTATTTGGTATAAAATTTGTATTAACTCCAATGCTCTACATCAAATTTTGTATCAAATAATAATATTCTTTTAAGATTCTATTTTATTTTATAATTAAAATATGAATCTATTTAATGATTTAATATTTTTTAAAATGATAATTATACAAAACTAATGATTTTTAATTATATACTTTAAAAAAAATACTATTGAAAAATTATGTACTGTTAAAAAATTATAACATACAATGTGCTTGGAATAATAAAAGTATTTTAAATGATCGTCAAACGCTTAGAATTATACAAAAAAGAATCCAAGCTCGTGAATCTCAATCGTATCTTTGATCCAAAGAGAATTTTCACAATTCAATCAATCCGAAAGTGAAGAACCTGAGTTTGAAGATTTTTCTAATGATTTCGGTCAATATTATAATTATCTTAGATGATTTAGAAATGATTTGTAATTAATGTATTTTTTCAAGTGGTTTTAGTTATTTGTAGTGTGTTTTAAAGTTAATTTGTAATTTGTAATGTGTATGACTTCATTCTATCTCTTATGTTTAATTAATTGTGCTTTTATTGAAATTATTTATTTATTTAGATAATTTATAATTTAAATCGAGTGAATATATAATTTATAAATTAAATTAAATTAAATTTATTATATAGTCTATTTAATGATAATTTAATATAATAAAATAATTTATTAAATGTTGTGGAACCAATCAACATAATTTGGTGAAGCACCAACTTCTGCCTCAAATTTAGGGCAGGATTTGATGCTGCACCAATTTTGGACAGGATTTAGAATAATATTGTATTGATTTCAACACCAAATTAGTATTTTAGTTCAGCATTGGAAATGCACCAAGGCCCTTTTGTTTTTTAAGGCCCCTTTCTAAGTGCCAAAATATATTTCTCGGGCTTTCTGGCCCAACTATTGTTTTTTTTAATCACTACTACACTAGTATTTCTCGTTAGTCTGGAAAATACTATATTACCCCCAAGATAATGTCTTAAGTGGCAGAATAAATCTATTGTGACATCTCTAAGTGTGATAATAGATCTATTATAATACTTAAAGTGTCATAATTGGTCTATTGTGCCACTTAAGGCATTAGGTAGCATAATATTTCCCCTACTACACATGATATATATATATATATATATATGAAGAGAAGCACTTGCATGTAATGACTCTTATATGCGGCTATTTCAGACGGAGCGCGGCTGTAACGCCCCAAAAAAATTATACTCATAAATTAAAGAAACGTTACTAAACTTTATTCATTAATTACTTCCCTAAAATCGGGATCCCAATAATGTCATCAATAGATATAAATGAAACATCAGAGTTTTTAATATAAAAGCGGAAAACATAAAAATATCAATGTCTCAAAATTATTCTTGAATTTAATTATTCAACTAATCGACCATCGCCATCGCATCTTGCCCGTCACACATCGCCCGAGCCATTTCCTGAAAGGGGTAAAAGATTGGGGTGAGTTCTTCTAACTCAGTGGGGTAAATCAATTATCCGAGTTATACAAATATAACAGTAAGAAACAAACTATAACATAGCATAGCATATCATAGAGCCTGTATGCCAACATAACATATAACCCGTAGGTTAAACATAGTAATAGCCCGTAGGCCCATAACAATAGCCCGAAGGCCCACCTGCACACCGCATATATAAATATAACAAGGATAAGAGTTTTGTATATTCTCCGAGAGAATCACCACCTTTACTTGACTTTAAAACTTGATTGAAAATAAACTTAGTTAGATCCAACGTCACCGCCTTGAGAAATGTTTGAATGCTTTGAAAGCTTTGTGTGATGAAATAAATGAAATGACTCATGTATTTATACTAAGCTTTGGTGTACGAAAAATGAAAACATCACAATTATAGGGGATTGGTTTGAATCAAATCCCAAATTTTATGAAATGGATTGATGATTGATGATTGAAAATTGATATGATTTTATGAATATCAAAAACTTGCTTAAACAAATATATTCTTTTGGAAAAATGGTAACGACCAGTTAAAAATAATTTTTCGGGTCGTTACAGCGGCCCACTCCCAAAAAAAAAATTTATGCCCTATAATAAAATTAGTGAACCCTAAAATTAAAGCGAATTGATATAATTTGTTTGAAATAAATATAAATTTATACCAAAAAATGAAATTAATAAATCCTAAAAAAAACACAAAATAAACCCCTAATCCCCACCCTCTAAAAAAAAACTAAAAAACACAAAATAAACCCCTAAAAACACTCCCAAAAAACCCTAAAACACACAAAATAAACCCATAAAAAAACCCTCCAAAAATTCCAAAGAAATACAAAATAGACCCGCAACTTCCCCCCTCCCCAAAAAAAATCCTTAAAAACTACAAAATAAACGGGACGAGATCCGCTCCAACCCGTATTCCACGATCGATTTAACAAGTTTAATGATAGATATTATAAAAATAAAAATTAATTGTAACATAATCGACCTAGTCACATCTATCAACAAAAAATTGAAATTTTAAAAATTATAAATCATATTTTTAAAATAATCAACCATAATAATCATTTATTTGAAAATTAAATACTAAAAAATGATTATAAACCCTAATTGGGTGGGGTGAACCTTAAAAACAATCATAAAATTAAACTAAAACATAATAAATTAAAATTGATGAAAAAAATGGAAGAAAACCTCATAAATTTGATCATGGAATACGGATTGAAACACTAAATCTGAAATAGAGGATCTCATCCGGAAAAAAAACCCTAATAAACACAAAATAAACTCCTAAAAAACAACGGATTCCTAAACTCTAAACATTAATTAGAATAGAAAAAATCACAATTTGAACTAAATAAACTAATATAAAATAAGTAGTAGATGCCTTACTTTTAAATGGTACGGGTGATATTTTTGAATTTTGAGTGATATTTTTTAATGATATTAATTTTACTAATTTTTTTTTGCAGATTGACCTTTGAATAGAACACACCCATATAAAATAAGCATTATATGCACCTTGTGCGTGGAAATATTTGGAATATAGGAAATAGTAGGAATAATAAAATGTTTGGAGAAGCACGTGAGCGCCTCCGGATGGTTTTGTAAGATAAAGATCCAATTTGGTAGGATGGGATAAGTTCAATCTCATCATCCTACACAGCATACTATCTATAAGACTATAACAATGACTACTTTTCTTTGGTTGCAAGCATATCCAATCCGACTATTAATTAACCTGCATGGTTTGACTCTGATAATAATCCACAAAAGAATAGTATTTCCTATATAGCACAAAATCCAAGTCCCGAAAACCATTTACATCATATCCAGTAATTGTGCGTAGTTTGGTATATGAGTGCGGCGGCGTATCAGGTGGCAATTAGGGCGATGCAGACGATCAAAGAGCTGCAGGCTTCACCCATCAAATCTCTGAAGGCGAGGAAGTTATCCGGTGGGATCGAGTCCACCGGATTCAAGACCCATCAGTTGAAACAGGCTGAGGACTCGCTTCGGACAGTCATGTACTTGAGCTGTTGGGGACCCAACTGAAATATGAATATCTCTGTGTACGTATTTCTCAAAATGTATAAATTTTCTTCTTCTTTTTTCAAACCCAAGTTTTATTGGGTGTAACACTACTACTTTCACCTCTTTCTTTTGTACATATGGAAAACTGGATGTACATATAACCTGTGTATGTACTATGTATACAGAGACAGAGTAATACAAACTGAAATTCTGATTCTGATTACCTATTAATTATTTTCCTAAATACTTTACTATGTGCTGCTGAGACGGAAATTAACTTCATTTCTGCACCTTTTTTCTTCTTCTTTTTTTATATAGAATTTTACTTTCTTAACATTTTTTTTTTCAAATGTAAGAATGAAGTAAATAATCTTTGATTCAATATTCTATCACTTGGTCTTAGGACAAAATTAATCAAATTAAACGAAATTCAAGTTCATGATGAAACTTGGATGAGATCTATATATATTTGTTGATGTTCTTGAATATTGATCCCAAACTCCTAATTGCATTCTTGACCGACATATATTTTTCCGTACTATTACAAATACGAAAACGACCGTCAAAATTGGATTGGATGACTTTAAAAATAATTTGAAGTTCTATTGTTGACGTGGATATATTTATTTATATTATTTTCAGCGATGTACTATAGTATGCATAATAATATTAATTGCAAAATGTGTTCAGCATTAGCAGTATCAACTCTTAAGTACGTAAAATCACAAGCATTTGTGGTTTGGTGGTATTTCAATCTTCATAAGATTTGAGAGAAGTGTTCAATTTTGCTAATTCCTCTAGTCCAACTAAAAAAAAAAAATGAAAATAACTTAGTTAAAAGTTGAGCATATGTAATGGAGTAGGTTTCGGGCCTTTTGACTTTGTTGAGCAATTAAAGTCCAATGGACTTCACTGAACCTACAATAAAAGGTTGACGAAAAGTTTGGTTCCAAACCATCCACACCTCTTGAAAATAGAAATTCTATACACAAATCGGTTTTACACTTTTACTCTTCACAATCCACATTAATTTATAAAATATAAAAAAAATATGATAATACATTTTTACCCCTTGACCTCTAAAAATAAAAAATTCTATCATAAGAGTATCTTTAATTATAGATTAAAACACTAATTTACTGTAGATATCCACTCCAATGCTGTCGCCCCCCCCCCCCCCCCCCAAATACTGCCCCAAATTGGTGCAGGAAGATTTGATGCTGCACCAAATTGGGGCAAAATTTGGTGCAGTACCAAATTGGTGCTAATTGGTCCCATAACATTTAATAAATTATTTTATTATTTAAAATCATTATTAAATAGATTATCTAATAAATTTAATTGAATTTATAAATTATATATTCGCTTAATTTAAATTATAAATCATCTAAATAAAATAAACAATTTCAATAAAAATACAATTAATTAAACGTAATGGCTAGAATGAAATTGCACATATTACAAATTAACTTAAAAACGCACTAAAAAATAACTAAAACTGTTTGAAAAAACATATTGATTACAAATCATTTCTAGATCATCTGAGATAATTATAATATTGACCGAAATCGTTTGAAGATTCCTCAAACTCATGTTCCTCATCTCCGGATTGATTGAATTGTGAAAATTCTTATTGATGATGAGACGATTGAGATTCACGAGCTTGGTTTCGTTTTTGTACAATTCTAATTTGTTCATCACGAATGTATTCACGTGTAGTGGGATCAGAGATAAAATCCAAAATTTTGAATTATATTACGTGATATAATGTTAGCATGCTCATTGAAGATAGGCATGATATAAGTGCTCCATTTGAGAAATGGGCTGAAATATTGACTCCAATTGTTGAGGAGTCAGCAAATGATAGTGTTCGGTTCAATAATTTTTTTGCTTGATATAAATAAATCAAGAACAAAAATGCTCACATTGTGCTTCAAGATGCATTAATGGAACATATGTGGCAAAAATATACTAATTCTGAGTATTGAGGTCAAAATATATGTATTTTCATAAGTATTGTAGTCTTGTAATATTTTCACTAAATGTAAATGTTTGATGACCATATAAAGTACTTTTATTATTCCAAGCACATTATATGTTATAATTTTTTAATAGTACATAATTTTTTAATAGTTTTTTTTTAAGTATATAATTAAAAGTTATTAGTTTTGGATAATTATCACTTTAGAAAAATACTAAATCATTAAGCATATTCATATTTCAATTATAAAATAAAATGAAATCTTTAAGAGAATATTCTTATTAAATTTGGTGTAAAATTTGTTGCAGAACATTGGAGCTGCTTGGTGCTGAAATTGCATATATTTGGTGCAGAATCTGCACCAAATAGGTGTTTAGTATTAAAGATGCTCTAACTCCCATACAACTACACTATATAGCCCTAGTGGGGGAGCCACGTTTGAAGAAGGGGGTACACTTGTACCCCCAATTTTTTTTAGTATATATACAGAATATGTATATATATATATAATTATTTATTTTGTTATTGGAGAACATTAACAAAAGTCATAAAAATGAAAAAATAAAGTAGTGGTTGAGTACTTTAATTGACATACGGTGAATAATGTTATCGTAAAAAAAAAAGATGGTGAATCATACCCTTAATAATATTAACAATAGTCAATCAACCACTTATTCATGACTCTCCATCTTACTCCTTTTTAAATCTCATACATGTATAAAAATATAGGAACAAGACATGTACAATTATTCAGTCTTCAAAATACAACTCGTAACAATTTAAAAAATACATCAAAATTTTTAATTGAGAAGTACACAAACAACACTCTCAATTGGTTGATGTTATTTTTTCTTTCATTCTTGATTTTTATATGTATATTATTAATTATATTTCTTTTTTATGTTTAGTGTTGCTTACATATATTTTTTTTTTTGCCTAATTAAAATTTCAATTAAACTAGGGGTTTGTTTTTGAATTAAAATTTTGAGTTTATGTACATGTGGTTTGAATTTTATAAGCATGAAAGAGATTTGAATTGAGATTTGGACTTAGAAATTTAAAATTAAGAATAACAATTTGAATTAAAGATTTTAAACTTTGAAAAATATTTATTTATACATTTTTGTATATCGTACCTCCAATTTTAAAATTATGGATCCACCACTGTATAGCCCCATCTATTTTCAAATAACTAACACTCATGAATATGCACGCTGAGTTGGCATGAACTTGAGGAATGAAATCAATTAAATTTATATAAATTCATATTATCCAAGTCATAATTTGAATATGTAATCTTAAAATCAAATAATTCGGTAACAGATATTCTATTGAAGTAATTGTTGATATTTTGGCAATTGAAAATTTTTAGAACGAGAGCTATCATGTTACTACAAGAAAAACACGATTTAGCGACGGATAATATTCCGTCGTTAAAATAACGACAAATTAACGACGGATTAATATTTTTTTATTTAACGATGATTTTTTCCGTCGCTAAATTAATGATGAAAAAATTCGTCGTTATATGCCTTTTTTAATTTTTTATTTTTATTTTTTATTTTAACGACGAACAAACAGTGAATTTTTCCCTCATTAATTTAGAGGAAAAATGCGTCGTTAATAAATATTTTATTTTTTTTAATCTTAGCGACGGATTAGCTACGGAATCTTAATATTTTTTTATATTTTTTTTATCTTTAAATAACTAATTAATGACTTTTTTATAATTTTTATTTTAATATTTTTATCACTTTAATTTATTTTTATAATTATCAATTATAGATATATAGTATTTGAGAAAATTAATAAAAATAAATATTAAATAATGATATAATATAATTATATTTTATAATAAACATATAATATTAATAAATTTAATAGATATTTAAATAAATGAATAATATATAATTATTTAATATAGATATAAAAATTCAATAAAAATGGGTTTCATGTGTACATATATATATATATTATTCCTGTAATATAAAATAAATGTTCACTAGCCCATATGGTTAGAGGTGAAATGAATGAATCCCGAGCTCTTGGGTTTGAATCTCATTCACGCGCAAGGTTTTCATGATCAATTCCTGGCTCAGCGTGCGGTTTGGCTAAAGTTGCTAATTGTGCTCGGCCCGGCTCAGCTCGGGCCAATTTTTTTTTTAACGACGGTAAAATTCCATCGCTATGTTTATTTATTTTTATTTTTTTATTTTCTAACGACATAATTTAGGGGATAAGTTAGCAACATAATTTTTCGGTCGTTAACGTTAATTCATTGTTAATTCGGTCGTTAACATAATTAACGATGTGATTATTAACGACAGAAAAATCCGTCGTTAAAACGTGAATTTTTTATAGTGTGTGTTTAAGCAGTGTGAGTACCCGTAATTATTTTCATGAGTCACGACAACTAAGGACATACACGAGAGCTGCATTAGATATCAACATAACCTTTTGAGTCCCCCAAAGTATGTTGCTCGTTGATTTCGATACCTATCATGTTCCTGAATGTGAATCATTTTTTTTTTTTCTTTTGTGATTAATAAAGATTTCGAATTTGATCCACAATTGATGATGGATTAGTTTAAGTGTCAACAAAGGTTTAAACCTTGCGATTTTCTGATGCAAAACGAAGAAAACTAACATCATGGAAATCATTCTATATTTTTTTTTTTTGAATAGCAAGAGAACATTATATTACTCAATAAGCTCCCCCAATCAGTGAGGAAAGAACTTGTTCCAGGTTATCATCTCGGTACAATCGGCTCCAAATCGAGCAACAACATGAGCGGCCGTATTGGCCTCTCGATACATATGGCGAAAATCACAAATGAAACCTTTAGAGTAAGCCTCCGCGAGAGATGGCAGCTCGTCTTCCAAATAGGTATAACCACCTCGATCTCCTTTGAATATTCTACCAACCAGCAAAGAATCTGAAAAAACAACAAGCGGCACGAGCTCTTCGTGAAGACACAAACCAACCCCAAGGAAAATCGCATTAATTTCGGAAATCATTCTATTCTATTAAAGAATACGCATTGTTCGCATAATATTTGTGCTCAAGGACTGTGTATATGCATTTCTAAAAAAAATTATATTTTATGTAATCATTGTAGGTTTGGGGAAGGATAGTTGGCTATTTGCTTAATCATTTCTCTAGCATGTAAGGAACTTTCTACTTTCATATTTTAGTTTAGTTATATGAGAAATGATGAGGGCTATAGTGTAGTGTTACGATAGAATTTTAGATTTTTTAAGATTAAAGGGTAAAAATATCATATCATATTTATTTTTTTATATGTTATAATTAATTAATAGGTATATGAAGAGTAAAACAGATACTGTATTTAGAACCCCAATTCTAAATATAAAACTCCAAAATTCGAATTCTAGAATAAGGAAACATAGACAAATTAACTAATAATAATTTCTTCCTCTTCTAGATTTTTTTTTTTTTTTTTGTGTATGTATGGAGATGATTGAAGTAAGAGACAAAATTAAATTTTATATTATTAGAGATTAAAATCTTAAGGCTAGAAAAAAGAAGAAAATAATAATAATAATAAAATAATAAGGTAGACGAAACGTGTACCTAAATGCGTTAGCTTTGCATTATTGTAATTTACATATGGTAAGTAAGTAGCCAGTTTTTTTTTTTTTTTTTTTTTTCAAGTGTTTCAAATATCGCGTGCTCTGACTTTTTAAAATTTTGCAGTACTGACGAAATCGAAATGGAAGAAATGCAGGGAAAGTCCTAGGTTTGATGCACTTTTAGAACCTCCTAGCCCTAGGTCTGTTTGAACATAATTTTATTCTAAGCTACTTCTAAAATTTTAAGAAATTAAATAATGTAAAAATCGACTCCATAAGAAAAAAAATGGACACTGTATTAAATATTAAACGCGGAAAATCGGGTAAGAAAAATCAACACGAATTGGCCGTTTACCGGTTCCGCTCCCCTATCATTCCATTAATCATATACCTACTAGCTATACAACAACTGTATATGAATATACTGAAATAATTAATATATAACTATTAATAAAAATATTAAATGTATAAAAGTCTAAATACTACGTGTTTCCATCAATAATTATTAAAAATAAATATTATTTTGAGCTTCTTAAATATAATTTCAAACGTCATAAATCCAACACTGGAAGAAGAAAATCGTTAAACTTAATAATTTTTTTTTTAATAAGAATCATTAAATAGGGATCCACAGCCTAATCCTTAAAATTGTATGGTCTTGTCTTAGGCTAATAGGCATAGCTGCAGAATTGATATTGGGTTTGGCCAGCTACCATATTAGATCATCTTACTATATACCTACTTTAATTAAAGCGACAACTTCTCTTTCTCAATATTTATTCCACTTGTCAAATATTGTTATTTGGATTTTATTTAAATAAAACTTATTTTCTCAACTGATAGTATATCTATGATTGAAGTAGAAAGAAATATAATAGTAGTTGAATAAAATAAAATTCAATAAAAGTTGAAAATTGAAACCACCATATAGGTTCAAAATTCAAATGCGATGACAATTAAAACGACAGTAAATTGAAAAGAGAAAGGCCAAAAGAAAAAGAAAAGGAGAAACGGGCGTTAAAAATTTCCAAATCCTGCAAACAACACAGACAGCACCAACGAAAAACTTTTGAAAAGTCGCACACTCTCCAAAGCCAAAAGCAGGAAACCAAACCCAACCCCCGTCCCTTTGCGACGTCGTTTTGGTGACCGTCGACAGATGGCAATCGCGGACGACAAATCCGACGGAAAAGTGTGGGGGCTATTCAAAATGCCCTTCCGTAACTCGCAGCAGACGACGTCGTCTTCAGCCAATTTCGCTCATTACCAGCAGAATTATGGCCACGGGAACAACAGTACTCTTTCTCAGGTGGAGGGATCGGCCGCTTACGGTGGCGCTGGGAGCTCGGTTTCGTCGGTGGCCAGATCTCTGCTCCCCACGCGCCGCCGCTTGAAGCTCGATCCCTCTAATAAGCTCTATTTTCCATGTATGGACGCCTCTCTCTCCCTCTCTCTCTGTCTTCAGTTCCTGTTTGCTTTATTACTGTTTTAACAGTGTATTGTGGCTTATCACTCGGCGTCATCTGGATTTGACTGTTGATAATATTCGCCGTTGAAAGATAACTGCTTTTCTTTTTCCTGATCTAGTTAAACTTGATCTGATATCATCATTTGATGGATGGCTTGAAATTGTGATTTTCCTTTTGGTTTCATTAATTAGGTTATTGAGTATTAATGCAATTTCGTTGATGTGTTGCATTTTGGGTAATTTTAAAGGTTGTTTTGTTGTTGATAGTTACATATTAGATGCTCTGTAGAAAATCTAAGTAGACTACAGTGACTTTGACTTGAAACGCTTCTTGTCCTTTATTCTTTCCCAACATTTGATGGGGATAATGCTGAGCATACTTGGACGGAAGATGAAGTGTTTTTATTTTATTTTATTCGTCGACCTGTCGTAGTTGTGAGCTGGATATACGAGTTTCTACTGTTTAGTGATACGGAAAGGTTTTCTGCACTACTGCTTTCATCTTTTTATAGTCTATCATCTTTCTGAAGCATATTCGGATATGGAGAAAAGCAAATAATCATAATGTCAAAGATGTAGCAATTTTTATGTAGGAGACTTGTCTTTCTTATTCAGATCTTAGTAAACTAGGCTGTATGCTACTTTGCTGTCTTCATAAGCGTAAGCCTAGCGGGACTTCTTTGGGCGCTTTCTCTTTTATGGATCACATGTAAACTCTCCAAGTACTGTTCCTATAACAGATTGATTGGATGAACCTCCTTTCCTTCTATTTGTGTGCATGATATTTTTTTCACTCCATTCAGATGAGCCTGGTAAGCAAGCCCGAAGTGCAATCAAAATTAAAAATACGAGCAAATCTCATGTAGCATTCAAGGTATGCCAAGCATCTAATTCTTTTTCTTTTTCTTTTTTTAATTCATCATCTTTCTCATCACACCTACTTTTAGACTAATTTAGGGCTTGCAAATCATTTAAGTTTTGTGAATCTTAGATTTTTGTTTAGACTATTAAAGATCTTGAGCAAATACTTATATATACATTGTTTAATCTGAATGATGTTTATATTTGTTATTTTAGTTCCAAACAACAGAACCAAAGAGCTGTTTCATGCGTCCTCCTGGGGCCATTCTTGCTCCAGGCGAGAGTGTAATAGCAACTGGTAATTTTCTCCTACCCCCCAGCCATGTTAAAGAAAATCTCTTGGCTTTATTCTTTTTTATGACATTTTTAATCTTATAAATATTTTCTTTCTTGGTGTTGGATGTTTCATCAGTCTTCAAGTTTGTGGAGCATCCGGAGAATAATGAAAAACCAATGGATCAGAAAAGCAAGGTGAAGTTCAAAATAATGAGCCTAAAAGTGAAGGGGGAAATGGACTATGTGCCAGAAATGGTTTGTTGCTTTCCTCTTTCATTTATAAAATTGCTTGCAATAGGAAAAAATCATTTGATGTCTGGAAGCTTAGTACAAACATAGTAATATCAGATAGAAAGAGATTAGCATATTGCAAATTATCTCTGATGTGCCGTGTATACAAACACATATTGGCACTAGGACTGTTTGTTTTGTTGAATGAAGTTTTAACTCAACTCTATGTGTGCACCATTTCAACACAGTTTGATGACCACAAGGATCAAGTGGCTGTTGAGCAGATACTTCGGGTAGTTTTTCTAGATGTTGAACGACCTAGTCCTGTAAGTTACGCTTTTCTAGCTCTAAATCTTCTTTATGTGTTTCTTAGAAACATTTGATTTAATTAGAAATGATGATGAATTCCGTATTATACTTGAAGGCTCTAGAAAAACTAAAGCGACAATTAGCTGAAGCCGAGGCTGAAGTTGAGTCTCGAAAGAAGCCCTCAGCGGAGGACACTGGCCCAAAGTTTATTGGGGAAGGACTTGTCATTGATGAATGGGTGAGCTACGTTACCTTAAAATTGCTTCTAGGAAGTTGTCTGGTGTGATTTTGTATTGATCTTTATGTTCTTCCTCTTGAATTCCTGAATGCAGAAAGAAAGAAGAGAAAGATACCTGGCTCGACAACAGGTAGAAGGGGTAGTAGATTCGTTATGACTGGAGTTTCTTCCTTAAAAGTCTTGTACGTCAGGCTAAAATTTTCTGCAGTGTACTTTGATGAGTGTATTTTTAGGTATTCCATATTTGTGAAAGCTATTCCGCCAAAGTGTTCAATAGGAGTCAATGTGGCAGTTGCAAGTTGAATCTGTGTCTTGACTTACTAGTAGTTGGCTTGTTGGCATATACATATCTGTAGATATGTGATTTTGTTTCTTAAATGAAAGAAAATCATGCCTTCCCCTTTCGGATTTCTCTCTCTGTGATGAAATGTTGTCAAGATGAAGAATCCAGCCCTTATAGGCCATTTCCAAGCAAATTTACCCTATCGATCGGTGCATATATATGTACTAAATTTACTTCGGTTGCATACTAAAAAATATGTGCGCCACTGTATTGTGAAGCATTTAATATTCCTTATTTGTAGGTTAGAATTTACCTAATTTGGATGCAATTTTAGGACCATCTTCCCTGTAGCTGTTCGCCTGACATCATTGTCTTGGCCCGGACCAGATTAGCGTGTGGGGACATACATAATTCTTTAATCAAAATGAGTATTTTTAGGAATTTTGATCTCATCCAATTATAAAGAAATAAGATAATTTTTTTTTTAAAAAAGGGCCTTTAAAATTGCTTATGCAAATGCAAGAAGGTCTAAACATACTTCCATTAGAACTTAATTTTGGAAATAAATTATGGAGAGCACAGTAAGGAAGGGACAAAATTGGTGTGAATGGTAGACATCTCCTCTCTCTGTGGGCATATGCATATCCCACTAATCATTAATCCTCATAAAAGCAATGATCGTATCCGTAATTCCGTATATATCGATCGCCACTAGAATACTCCTAAAACCACTGTCCCCGCCAACTGATACCATCCAATCGCTCTGCCTATACATAGGTGCACCACATTCATAATTCAATTGAACCAAAAAAGCAATCATCATTTTTTATAATTGTAGCAAAGGCTTAGAGGTTGAACTTGAATAAAATTTGAAAGATGGATGAGTTGAGCAGAGTGTGCGGCGAGGTGTCGGAAGGCCGGAAGAGTGGGCAATACTTAAAGGATGATAGCTCCGGTTATCGAGCTCGGTTTGTTAGAAGTTGGCGAGCTTCTTCTAACGATGGAGGAACCTATTTGGGCGGCGGTGATGAAAAGATCAAGATAAAGGAGGCTGATGATACCCTACACAAAGTTATGTACCTCAATTGCTGGATACATAACTAACGCTTGTTAGTTGCATGTTAGGGCGGTTTTAGCAAAGAACCTCTCGTTTCTTGCATTAAATCTTGGCGATGGTGGATGAGTGTGACTCATGTATATCAACTTCGATTTAATCGTCCAACCATTTGTGTTCCTGTTAGCTATGATCTAACTTTACGCATACATACTTTATGCTTCCAATAATTATATTTATATTTATTACTGCAGATCACAGAAAATAAAGCGAAAGACTTAAAGAGAGCGGAAAACACAAAGAATTGCCCAATTCGCCATCCACAACTACCGAATTTGTGAACATATATTCAGTTTTTTTTTTTAAATAATAATAATAATGATGATGATGATGATGATGATGTAAGTGATTAAAATATACGAATATAGAAATATCCATCGTCTCTCGGACAACTTAGATGTGCATCATCATTCATCACTAGAGACCCGAGCCGAGATTTCAAGCAAGGGGAGTTAAAAAAAATGTAAACCAACGCAAAAAATAAAATAAAATAAAATGAAAAACATATTTTTTTAGATTGTAGAATTTAGAGATAAAATTTTAAATATCCAAAAAGAATATAATATAGTAAAACATAAACAATTGACTAATAATCATCCTACAACTTATATAATAGTAGTAGTATATTTATTTTCTAAAAGAAGATCACATAATAAAATTATTACAATAATTAAAAAAATTGTAAATTCCACGGTGCTCATATCCACATCCGCCGATATAGAATTAGAATTTATTTACAATTTCCTCAATATATATATAAAATAAACAAGGCCTAAATGGCATCTTGCAAAGAATTATCGGCGTTTTTTTGCAAACAATATAATACATAGTAGTGAGTTTCATTGTTGCAAGACGGCGATATTCGACGTGAATCTTAGTTATGCTGAATTAATCTTCTATGAATAGGTAAATGTACAGTTGAATCCACACAGAAAATTGAGAATACATGAAACATGGCAAAGGCAAGCAACAAAGTTTCAACTTTCTTCAACTTTACTTTCATGCTCTCACTTATTCTCATCGTCACTATTTCTGAAAGCAGATCAATTTTTGGTGGTGCGTTTTGAGTCACCATTAATATTATTCCCATTTGCATTTAATTAGTTTAGTTGAGAATTGCCAATTAATTAATTAGTCCTGATCATTTTGAATTTCCATTCTCATTACTATTGCAGGTAATAACAAGCTAAAATTAATTAAGATATATTATATCTTAATTTTTTTTTTCATTTTCTTGAATCATTGGCAAAAAGCTCGTTACTTTCTTGTTAGATTTCGAAATTAATGTACGTATTATATATATACTTTCCATTAATATATCCACATAATATAATTAATTAATGGGTTAATTGCTAAAAAAAAACACCTTTCAACAAATTTACTACTTAAACACGACTTTTAAAAATAGAGACCAATAATAACTCAACCTTTTAATTTGTAGCAAATTAGACGCCCCTATTCTTTTTTTGCCGGTCATTGAAATTATGATATTGCAATATTTTTTCCATGAGTACATATTAAATCAATTTTTGAGTGTTGAATCTGAGTGATTATTATTGTGCAACGTCAATTTTCTAATAATTGAATTTTGTTGAGATGTCTATTTTGCTACAAATTAAAATGATCACATTCAATTAAAAGCCCTAATGCAAAAATCGACAAAGTAAACACAAACACAATTATTAATGAATTATATGATCGCCAACGTCTATGGTGCATGTTTGTAGAATGACAATATATAATCATTAGGCAAAACACATTCTTAAGTTCTTGTACTTTTAGAGTGAGGTTGCTTGGAGACCGAAGGTCTTAGGTTCGAATCTCCTCAATACCACAGATCAAGTGTGTGAGTAAAAAAAAAATCATATGCAAAACACATTCTTAAGTCTTTGTACTTTTATATTTTGTTTCAATATGTCCCTCTATAATTTTTTTAATTTAGTAGGTCCTTCTATTTTTGCAATATATTTTCCTAGGTCCATGTACTTTTGAGTTTTGTTTCAAAAGATCCTTACATAATTGTCTATTTTAATAGGTCCTTTTACTTCTATATTTCATATCATTAGGCCTTTACTCATGAGAAATGCCGTTATATTAACAAAATTTACAAACGTAGTATTTTTCTAAAATTTATATAATGAAATTTCTCTAAAATATCATTTTATTTTTTATACACAGCACTCGGTGATCATAGTTTCATGTGGTTGATTTTAATTAATTACACTATTATTAATCAAATCATCAAATTTTGAATGTTTTAATTCACGACCAACTAATAAACGAAAAATATACAATTCAACATTAATTGAATTGGCCAGTTTGGTAAATCAATGAGATATTGGAACTTGAACAAAACACAAAATGTCGATAAATATAAACACGATTTCATAGCTAGTGACTTTAGCAACACTGAATATTATGAATTAGTATAAATATATCTGACTCAGTTAATTATTAGGAACATAACTAATTAACAATATAAAAATATTCATGTGTAGAAAATAGTAGTTTTTAAAATATTGTTTTAACATCTACAATTTTAAAGCATAATCTATACATTATTGATTGATTTGATTCGGCCGGTTGGTTTTATGTTTCCTCATTTTCGTAATCCAAAATCAAAGTAAGAAATCAGTTTTTAAAATATTTAAAACGACACCATATATATATGCATCTAACGATCTGAATCATGATTTGAATTGCAATAATCCTACCTTATTCCCCAAATATGACGGAAAAAATCCCCAAACTTTTATATTTTAAATATGTTACTACATCAATTTAAAATATACATAATCCTATGTGCATGTGTGATGTAATTGCATAAATAAGTGATATAAATAAATTATTTAAAAAAATCAACTGTTATTTAAAACAATGAAAAAAGTAAACAAATTTATTAGTTTCATTGAATAAGGACTTGATACTATCAAATATAAAAGTAGAATGACTTACTAAAGCAAAAAAAAAAATGTACAAGGACCTTTGGAAACAAATCAAAAAAATATAAGGACTTGAGAAAATGAATTATCAAAGTAAAAGGACCTACTAAAATAAAAAAGTAGTGCGGGGACCTATCGAAATAAAACACAAAAGTACAAAAATCTTAGGATGTGTTTTGCCTAATACATTGTATATATGCTATTACATATATAAAGCAAAAGAAATGTGTATTTTTAGCTAAAACTTATGTAATTAAAATACTTGTGAGAAAGAAAACAAGCTAGAAGAATATGGGTGCTTCATGTCCCAAAAGGAAAAAGGGTCATTCATATCACCCATCGAATTTGTGAAAAAGAGAAGCTACTAGCAAGGTCGCAATTTCCGCTTATCCAATTCTAACCAACTAAAATATTTCCTGCGTATATATATACATAAATAACATCCTTTTTAATTAGGTAACGATACGGTGTGTCATGTGATTCATGGCTCTTCAATTTCCCCGTGGCCTTAACTTTAAAAAAAATCTTTTTATTTCTTGATACAGAGTACGGCCCCTCTTTAAAAATCTTTTTAAGAAATAATTTGTACGCCCCTACATATCTATTACTCGGTGTAGTTTTACCAGTAAGAGTCTACAAGACCTTCTCAGCGCTGTGTTGTGTTTTTTTCTTTTCTTGATGGGAGAGGAGAGTATCATCATCAGGGTTGAGATTATAGAGCAGAAGATTCAAACTACTAACATAAGTTGCAATTTTAAAGTCATCATATCAACGCACCATAACATGAACAAAATTCCCTTTCTTGAATTTGTGGGTGAAATCTTTCTCGCACAATATATATCAATAATATGTACCGTACGCCTCTTAAACGTAAGGATAAAGAATTTAGGAAAATCTAGCACCCGAATCACACAGGAATTGAAGTCTGAAACATGACAAATATTTTTGCTTATTCATAACTAAATCATACTTTGGGGTTGTTCATTTCAAGCGATCCATTAGGACAATCCACACCAGTCATGAATCTGGACCAGAACCAGTGCTTCTTCCACACCACCGCCATCTCCTCGATCGGAATATTCTTGGTCTCCGGCAAAAAAAAGTATATGAAGAAAGTCATGACCACCACGAAGAAGGCGAAGAACAAGAACAAGCCAAACTTCATGTGGCAGAGCATAGTCAAGAACACTTGAGCCACAATAAAGGTGAAAATCATGTTCACAGCAACGTTCAAACTCTGCGCAGCCGATCGAATTTCAAGCGGGAAAATCTCACTAGGCACGAGCCACCCCAACGGCCCCCACGACCAAGCAAATCCAGCCACATATACACATATGAACGCCACCACCACGGTCGCGTACCACTTGGGCAGCTGCCCCGGATCCCCATCAACCCCGAACTTCAAACCAATGCAAATGGAAACCGCGATCTGCCATAAAAAAATCAAACACAAATTAGCCAATGCACGATACATATACATGTGATGATGTGATCGATGATCACATGACATTGATTTCATACTTGGCATATGAGCATTTGAATACCGCCTTCAAGGAAAAGAAACCTCCTCCCCCACTTATCAACACCATAGATGGAAACCATGGTAGCCACAACATTGACAGTGCCAGTGACCACAGCAGACATCAACGAGGCCGAGCTTCCAAAGCCGATGGTCTTAAACAAGACAGGAGCGTAGAACATGATGACATTGATGCCCGTGAACTGCTGGAACAATGGAATGAGAACAGCCATCGTGAGATGAGGCCTGTACTTCCTCTGAAGGAGGTTCCTCCACGGGTCATCAACTTTCCGGGATGCCTCGCTGGCGGCAACCAAGTCCTCGAACTCCTCATCTACATCAGTTATGCCACGAATGCGCCTCAATTTGTCTCGAGCTTCGTCCCGCTTCCCACGCTCGATCAAGGAGTTGGGCGTCTCCGGTAGGACTAATGAACCAACGGTGATGATCAGAGCAGGGACCATTGCACCGCCCAAGCTCAGCCTCCACCCCCATCCACCTTTGATTTTGGCAAACCCGTAATTCAGCACGTTGGCGGCTAAGATGCCGATTGTGATTGATAGCTGAAACCCAATGTTTAGCGCACCTCTGTATTTGTAAGGAGCCATCTCAGAGAGGTACAGTGGCACTGCCTGTATAAAGCATAAACTAAATCAATTCATTTTTGCTTTGATTTTGGAGTAAGCGCACAAAAATAATAAACTGGACGTATATAATTCAGATTCCACGTTAAGAAAATAATTTAACTATCATTCCAAGTTTCTCTTTCTACTACCTAATAAGTATTGATGTACGATAGATATTCAAAAATGGAATCCAGTAAATCATCTCAAATCTTGGGAAATTAGTGAAAAATATAACCATTATCTATTATTTCATAGAGTGAGATACGTTTAGGCAGAGAAATAAATTATAAAAGAATTAAACAAAATCGTAATAATATAATCACCGACAGAGGCCAGGGAAAAACGTGTATTTTTAAAATCCTCAAAGCAATAAAACAAAAGACATAAAATGCCGGGTTGGAATTTGTCGAAACACATTTTTGTTAGGTACTAACAAGTTGCATATATATATGAATAAGTCCAAAGAATGAGAATATCTAAAAAGAAGTTGGAATCTCTCGAAAAAAACCACAGTAAAAAAGAAAAAGAAGTTGAATTCATGCAATATGAATATACCTGATTGGCAAAGCCAATTCCAAATCCGAGAAAGATACGGCCGACAATGAGCATCCAAACAGCCTGAGCAAAGCCGTTTAACAAAGCCCCGGCGCAGAATAGCACGCCGCCAAGCAGCATTGAGAGTTTTCTCCCCAGTTTCCTCGTCACCGTCGCCGCCACAATCGACGACATCAGCGCCGCCAAGTACAACGACGACGTGAACATGGTCAGCCTTAGGCTGTCAAACTTGCAGTATTGATTCGTCGATTTATCGGCTTTCTCCTTCTTGTACACAGAAGGGAAGAATTTCTCCAAGAATGAATCCATTGACGTGACTCCACCTACAATAAACAAACAAAACCCATGATCCAAATCCAATAAAACAAAAACCAAAATTTTAAAAACATCCCATAAACAAATCAAAAGGCGAAAACAATTAAGTACCAGAAATCCCAATATCGTAACCAAAAATAAGACCGCCCATTGCTGCGATGACGCACGTGGCAATGACGTACGGCGTCAGATTGCCGGGATATTGTTTCCCGCTGCCGGGGCCGGGGCCAAAACCACCACCCGCCATTTTTTCCTCTGAAAAACTGAAGAGAGAAGGAGGGAAATCAACAGATTGTATACAGCTGCAGAGAAACTAATGAAGTTTCAAAAAGATAGAGCTTATCTCTCCTATATACTAAGAAATGTGTGTGTGAGTGAGAGAGAGAGAGAGAGAGAGAGAGGGAGAGATAATAGAGGCACGGAAAGAGAATGGGAGGACTATATATAGAGAAATCAGGACTTTATTTGGAGGAAATCTCTAGCTGTCGAAACAGTTGTAAAATGGAGTATAAATTTACTACACTACGGTAAAATGGATTATACATTCTCGGATAACGTTCGACTGAATGACGAAATATTATTAATTTAAAACTAATGACTGCAATAATCATTTATAAGAATTTCCCTGTTTTATTAAATTGGGGATGTAAAATTTAATACAATTAATTTAGCGTGTTTTTAAGGATAATTGGATAAGAACGCTCGTACAGACCAAACGATCCATTTTGCGCATACAAATTAATGAAATTTGGATATATGGACAGTTGGAACAGGAGTCAACGAGTCAAACTTGGGAACTTGGACTTCCCACCATGATGGTACGTGCGACTACACGTCATTCATTTTTTTTTAGTCTTTATCCGGATTTTATGTAATATAAATCGAATTGCTTACCAATAATGTTTCTTGGTATTAATTTGTTTATGTAAATGTAGATCTAATATGATGCTGATTAAGTGAATCAGAATTACAAGATATCGAAATGGTAAGCAAATTATGTATCCATTTATACTTTCACCAGGCTGTCATTACAATTTAGTAAAATATCAAGGTTTTCTGGAAATATTTATTTTTCCTTTTGCGGTTCGGATTGAATCAATACATAACAAAGTTTGTTGGGTGGGAAAAAATACTGAAATATTGAAATATCATATTTATCATATCGAAAAACTATCGAGAATTTTTGTTACGGTAATAGTATTAAATTTTAAAAAAATCAACATACCTAGATTTCAATATATCGCCGTATTTTGGTAGATGTATAACATGGGCATGGTACAGTATGTCGTATAACTCAAGTATTTAATCAAATATATCAAAATTAAAAAGAAAAAAAATACAATGCAATACTATAATATTTAATAAGTTTGTCATAAAAAATTAGCACAAATACGACATTTGAAAAATAATAAAAAATAATAGTCTATTTTTCTTTGATCTTGATTCTTTAAAATGAATGATTGAAAAAAAACACAAGATAAACGTAAATTATGAGATATAACAAAAATATTTTTGCTTTTTATATATTTAATTTTGAATATGGCTAGTGAAAAAGAATAAATTATTATGACCAATGAACTAATTAACTAATGTGATTATAATTATGAGTAAAATAATTAATAAAGGAAATAAAAGAAAGACAAATAAAAGATAAAACAAATAAAAGAAAAGGCAAATAAAAAGTAAATCGCAAAGAGGGTGATGTTTTTATTTTTAATTTTTTGAGGGAAAGAGGATGAAATTCATTATTATAAAATTCGTAAAATTGATTGACATATAATAGTATTTTCATTTTAGACTCGTCGGGATCTTTTACGTACTTTCTGATTTAAATTCATGTGGTTAATATGTGTAGTCTACTAGGATAATTCAATGCATTAAACACTCAATACGTAATAGTTTTATAACATAGATAGTTAATATGATAATTAGTTACGTACATACAATCAAATTGGATATTCTAATTTCAATTCTTAAATTATTATAGTGTATGAAATGGTAAAGAAATAACAGTTTTAGCTAAAATTACAAACTACAACAAAATTTCAACACTTACAATTCAAAGTAATTTGATTGTTGATATATATATATATATACTTTTAATTTTATTTCTTAAAAAAAAAAAAGAGTTTAGGTAATTTCCTGGTATAAACGTCAGGAAATGTGGGTTGATGCATTTAATATTTATGAATTGATTTCCTTTAATTAGCAGAAATTCGAGTTCACACACACGCAACAGAAAATGCGTTTCCACACAGAAGAAATGATGTGAATATTGCGGTCATTTTAACAATAAATACGGTAGACTTTATTTCTTTGGTGCACAACACCTTACACCGATCCATGCATCAGGGAAAATAGACATTTTTCGCTCGTATCATTTTGGAACAAAATTTGGACAGTCCATATTTTTACCAGTACTGGCTATGAATTTAATAATAATGATAATCAGTTGAAAAGGAGCAATTATATATATATATATATTTATGATGCGTTGTATTATTATTGACACTTATGATAAGTAAGTAATAATAATAATACTATTCCGGGTGGATGTTGACGCTCTTTTCCACCCAAAGTTAATTGCGGCGGTATGGCGTGGCGTGGGAGTGATCGTTAGGGACTCCGTTGTACGTAACTGCACTGGCCAAGCCAATCAAACATCCTAGATTCCTAGCTAATACTGTTCTTGAAGTCCAGCTTATGGCAACGCTAAATGATTTTATGTTGTGTATTCAATTGAAGCGGGATTTTGGCCTATGATGCATTTTTGTCTAATTCAATTATTCAAGACGGATTTTCACAAGTTAAATTAATAGTGGGGTGATTCTATTTACAACCCTCATTTTTCTCTTCACACCCCCTTAAATTAATTCAAATATAAATATTTAATTTTTATACATTTTTTCCCTTACAATCCCCTATCTTAAAATCCTAGCAAATTAAAATACAACCCCCAAATATATAGTTTCCACCTTAAATAATACAAAAGAAAATAAAAAGAACCTCAAAACAATCCATAAACGAGATTTCAATAATATTGTTGTCTTGAGCAATACAACAACAAACATCAAAAAAAAAAGAGAGAGAGAAATAAAGCTTAAAACAAACACACAATAAAAACAATATATATCTTATTTTCCATCAAATACGTATATTACTTCAAAAGAAAAAAAAAATCAAATTGTAGAGTCCCTTGGATGGTGAATGTGAAGGAGAGGAGGATAGTGCAAAGAGTTTAAAAGATTGTGGTAAACTACTAATGAACTCAACTCAGCACATGTAGCTACACCAACTAATTAATTTATTTATGCTTTATTATTTTCAATTCTTAATGAAAAAACAGACTAAAAAAACAACTTTTGAGCATGGAGATTAGCCTTTTTTTCTCGCCATTTATCACTTTATGTTACCCATTGTTTGTCATTTTCCTAAATTGTTGTTATTGTTATTTCTCCCTTTCAAGTTTCAATGCATTTATTACCATGATCTCTGTCAACTATCTCTTATCTCTTCTCATGTGATTTTCTCTTGTTACAAATAATTATACAACCATTGTGAATGCAATTCGACCACATGGAATACGTTAACGAGATAAATTTATCCACTCTATCAATTAAGTTATTATTTTGTGTCATATCATGTTGGCTTAAACTGTTTTAAACAAACTCTGAGATATCCCCTTTATTAAAATGAGAAAATACTCGACAATAAATGCTATTAACAAGTTTTATATATTTTATATAATCTGAACGAAAAAGTAAAAGTAATCGAGATGCAAGGGAAAAACTTTCGTTTAACATTTCCAGAAACACCACCTATTTGTTCGTTTACCAGTATCGAACAAAATCATAAATAAGCTCTATCAGGGATTGCCAAGCATTTGGTACTGACTTTCCTCATCCATTTTTAGTAACTAAATGAAAGAAAAATAGCACAAAACGGAGAGTGAGTATACTCAAATGTAGAAGAGGTTCGCCTTCGGGAAGATATTAGTGCATTCCATGTTTGAGCAGATGTTTTTTTTTCTCTTATGTTGGATTTTGGAGAGTATTTGTTTTGTACATGGCGCTGCAAGCCTGCAACACGTAATTACAATATGCCCATGAATTGATTAATGAAGAACATTCATGTTATTCTTTTGTTTTTTTTTTTCTTATTGTGAAGATGTTTGGGGGCTATAAATTGGAGGTTGTATTTTTGTTTGGTAGAAAATTTTAATTAAAGTAGTATGGGGGTTGTATTTTTTATTTTTTTATATATTTTAAGTAGTTGGAGTTATATATTGGGGGTTGTCTTTTATTTTAATTTTAAATTAGTTCGGGAATGTATTGTCTTTTGTTATATTTTTAAATTAGTTGGGAGTTGTAAAGACAAAAATGTCTAGAAAATAAAATATTTTTTACTTAAACTGAAACCGAATCAAACTATATTTTGATTTTAATATTCAAAACCAAAGCAAGATTAAAAAAAAAAGATCAAACCAACCGAATTAAATAGCTCGATTTGATTCGATTGTTTGGTTTTGATTCGATTTTGCACACCTCTAAATACCGGTCATGTACATATACATGTGAATATTTAATTTTGGGAGTATTATATTATGTGGTTATCGCTTCATGCCAACTTGTAGTTTTATATGACTTTCCATTTTGAAAAAAAGGAAAACAATGTCAAATGCCAAAGCAGAGCAGCTAAAAAGAAAAAAGGAAAAGAAAAGAAAAAAAAAACAGTGCATATGATGATATTCCCTGATCTGTCAATTACAATATTAACTATCAGTATTCAAAGATGGAGTTTCAAGAAAACAAAGAAAAAACTGAAAACCGGCGGAAATCCAATTGCAAGAATAAATTGAGTCCACCAAAATGTGGCACATCGTACGCCAACGACGACCTTTTAGGCTTTTTATTGCACATTTATTCTTCTCAACCACATAGCGGTGTTCCATTCATAACATCTGTTCTGTTCTCTCTCTTGATTGGTGGTAGTGAGAGAAAACAAGGAGAAGGGAAGGGATGAGCTCGTATCTGCGGCAGAAGTTTCAGTCTTTGACATCACTCTCCTCATCGGGGTCCGAAGATGCAAAAGAAGAGGAGTTCACCTCCGAAAACAGAGAAGAAATAGAGCGGAGTAGAATTGAAACTATGAAAGCCCTTGTCCAAAAACAAGATCCCTCTGCTAAGGTCACCTCAAAGATTTCATCTTTGTTTTTTTTTTTTCCAATTCAGTATTTGAATTTGATTTATACTTTCATCTTCCATCAGTTTAGAGGAAAATTTGAGTTTATTTGAGGAGTGGAACCCTATAATTTGGTAGTTTATTTTACATTGGTTGCCGGTGATCGTTAAAACTGCTTTACTTTATACATTATTTTATGTATCTGTATTTCCCGTTGGGTGATTTGCTTTTCTAACTTGCATTAGTATTTCACAATTGGCTAGTTTAGACTTCTATATTCTCTGTTAAAGAGATCCTTAAGAAGGAAGAAGATTGAAGTATGCATCTAAATGGTGATTAATATATAATTAATCCAAAGTATAGATTCTTAAAGAATTTGAATTTTGATGTTCTCAAATACCCAGAATGTGAGTAAAGCACCATGGTGTTGGTTCAAGTTTCAATTGTAGTCTCCCTGAATTGGAGTTCTTGAGATCAAATATCCCATTCTTGATCTTCTTCTCTGGTTTTCCGCCCGATCTCAATGTCCCTATTAACTATACTTGTTGCTCATCTGCAGAATATTGAAGTTATGTTTTTGGGGTTTTGCAGGATGTGGATGACTTGATGATCCGTAGATTTCTACGAGCTCGTGATCTAGATGTTGAAAAGGCATCGGCTATGTATTTGAAATATCTGAAATGGAGGAGAGAATTTGTTCCTAATGGCTTCATATCTCCATCCGAAATTCCTAATGATCTTGCCCAAAATAAGTTATTTATGCAAGGATATGATAAGGCTGGACGCCCAATAGTCCTTGTCTTTGCTGCCCGGCATAAGCCTGCATCCACTACTGTGGAAGAGTTTAAGCGTAAGCAATAACATGCAATAACCTCCTCATTAGTTCTCTTAGAACTTTAATGGTTTGAAATCTGCTCCTTCTGAATCTAGGTTTTATTTCTTTTTAGTAAAATTATATTTTAAGGAAAGAAAGCATGGAGAAAGAATGGGCATAACGCAAGTCTGTGCCAAAAGTGTTCTAGGAAGAATCAAATATTCAAATGTGACATTTTTGTATTTGATGATAAATTGTTGCCGCTCCTATTATTTACTGCATAATGACCCAATCTTTGAGCTAATTATTGTTTCCGCATTCCTGGCAGGTTTTGTTACTTTCACTCTTGACAAAATTTGTTCAAGGTAATTTTGTTGTTTTATATATTACTCGGATCTTTGTTTATCTTAGGAGCGGCCTATGTCTTTGGCCTTATGCAAAAGTATTGACAGAATGCAAAATTTTGAACTATTTTCGACTTTTCTTTTTCATATTTATGATTGTTTCCCCTCCTTACACCGTGGTGCCATCCAACAAACTTAACAAGATTTTAGTTCCCAAGTCAACTGCATCACTTTCAACCTTAAATTGTAGCCCCTGTTTTGTTTGGATTGACGGTCACTCTTACACACTGTTACTTCAGAATGCCTAGTGGACATGAGAAGTTCACTGCCATTGCTGACCTTGAAGGATGGGGTTACTCCAACAGCGACATTCGAGGATATCTTGCTGCTCTAAATATTCTGCAGGTATGCTCTCTCTCTCTCTCTCTCTCTCTCAAGACACACAAATGCATATGCTAGTAGAAAATGATGATTATCATATTTGTGACAGGATTGCTACCCGGAGAGGCTGGGCAGGTTGTTTATCATCAATGTACCCTACATATTCATGACTGCTTGGAAGATGGTTTACCCATTTATTGACAAAAACACAAAGAAAAAGGTATTGTCCTACGTTTGTTTGCATATTCCAATCACATTTCACTTTCAAATTCTTTTCTCTGTCGTCATGCAGATTACTTTTGTGGAGGACAATAAACTACGAGCTACCCTGCTCCAAGATATTGATGAGAGTCAGCTTCCCAATAGCGTTGGAGGGCCGCTGAAGTTGGTACCCATTCAGGAGTGCTGAGGCTGCTGCTGTTCCCTTTTCAAATATATTCATTTCTTAAACATCTTTATAATATAATCTTGTGATTTTATGTCCGTTATCGCACTTTGCTTATAGTATTACCTACAATCACCTTGTTTAGTAGGCAATATTACATATTCCTTCGTCGCAGAGATAAGCACAACCCTGGCATTTGAGTTGAATAACACGCCTCACCATCACTAAAAATAGCGGCACTTGGATAGATAGATTAAATAAATACATTGATGGCTGATAAAGAACATCATCAAGAATCAAGAAAGTGTTCCGAATGCATATTTCACCTCAACACTACTTATTTATGAAGATTATCATCTTAAAACCAACTTTTTAGGCGGAAGAAAGAAAAAGTTGCCAGCATTATTCGAGAAAGCTGATCCCCTGTTCAAGTCGAATGAAGCATGACGGAACAGCCTTGAAAGACAAAATTACAAATTACAAACGAGCATAGAAAGATAAAATCCCCCAGGGTTCACGCTCTTGGGCAGGAAATCCAAAAAGAAAGTTGCTTCTCACCCAACCAATAACTTGTTCTCTTCCAAGAAGGAATATGTGGGAACCTCCAGGTTGAACGGTGCAGGTCCCTTACGGATCCTACCAGATATGTCGTAATGAGAACCATGGCAGGGGCAGAACCAACCACCATAGTCACCAGCATTTGGCAAAGGAATGCACCCCAGATGGGTGCACACCCCAACAACAACTAGCCATTCAGGATTCTTGACCCTAACAGCATCCTCCTGAGGATCACGAAGGGTGCCAAGGTCAACACTGTTGGCTAACTTGATATCATCTTCAGTACGACGCCTAATGAAAACTGGCTTCCCTCTCCACTTCACAGTAACAGTTGTCCCAGGTTCAATGCTGGATAGATCAACTTCCAGGGAAGCGAGAGCAAGGACATCTTTACTGGCAGACATGCTCAAAACAAATTTGAGTACGAGGAGACGGGCCAATGATGCATACACAAACCTCCCTCCTGTTAAAACGAAGTATGCAAATGCCCGTTTGCTAGGATCACCTGGTGGATATCTCTCGTGGTTGTGCTCATCATAGACAATCTTTGAACTAGGGTTTTTAATTGCCGCCACCGTAGCTGGCATATTTGAAATTAGACCAATATCCTGTCCTGGCGCAAGGGTATCAGAGGTAAACCCTGCAAAAATTTTCAAAGAGGTCCATATATTGTGAGCATATGAAATAGATCACTAGCAATTTAAGACGGCCTGCTAAAAGAAACCGTGGGAAAACAGCTCAACACATATTTCTTATATCCACAGCGCAACAAGGAGGAGACAAGGGGACGAGCTAAATGTGTGCTGAATATAACTGTACAATTATATTTGCATTTGACTAGACAATGCAGCTAATGAATATTAATTGAGCACTCCCTATACCTAAGCTGCCCATAGAATTGCAATGGCATAACATACGCATAGCTGGAATATGCAGTAGGAATCTAATCAGAAGAAGATATATGGAAATAACATAAATCTTAGTGGTATTGGCAACAGCCCACACTGTAATATCTTTGGTATGTGGTGTGGATGTTATGTTGGGTTGTAGAGCTTTAGGCTGTTCTGACATGTTATTGTATTTAGAATTTTTCCTTCGATATAAATATTCTCTCAATGTTATTGTAATGTATAAAAAAAACCCCTCTAGTGAATAACCTGGCTCGACGCAATCACATCATGACGTGACGAATTTGGTAAACAATTATGAATTTTCTATAGCTTTTCAATACTGTATTGATATTTTGTCTAATTCATAACATGTTATCATCTAAGTAGCTACATTTATTTAGACCCTCAAAAAGATTGATAATCCAAGTGAAAAAAGGCACAAATTTGAGAAATAGACAGTGCATTCACCACAAGCACAACTAGTTCGTAAACTAAATATGAAATCAAAACTAATATGCTTCAAGAAATAAACTTGAATTGAATATCTTGCGGCGGATCGAAAAAACGAGGATCAATTCAATCAATAACACATCTTAAAAGAGCATCCAGTAAAGGTCATCCCAGATTCCTAATTGAAGAGCAGCTAATTTCATCAGAAGCACCTAAAGGCACCACATCTAATACCCTCTCGCCACTAATCGTTTCACAAGAACGAAAAAGTATGAAGTGCAATACGATTAAAGCTCCGAACCTCTGATGAAGCTGGGAAAGGAGTTGATGCAAGAGAATGAATCGGCGGGCGAGGAAGCGGAAGCGGTGCGGCCGCTGGAGGATGAATCAACGGGCGTGAACGGACTCCTGGACGCGAACGCGGCGGACGAAGGCTGAGCAGACCGCCATGAGAGAAAAGACAGTCTCCTCCCTGCTACCCTCAGCATCTTCTATCAATCGAGAAGTTTCTCTCTGTTTTTCTTTGAGGATATCGATTGGCAAATGATGGTTGATTTGGGAGGGTCACACCTAGGGTTGTTTCTGGCCGAGGAGTTGCCTAATTAAAAGAGAGGAAAAGTAAAAGGGAAATTCTGAACGTCGGTTCAACGAAGAAAAAAGGATAAATATTACTAAATGCAAAAAAAAATCAACCAGCCGTCTTAGCTCAGCTGGTAGAGCGCATGGCTTTTAACCATGTGGTCGTGGGTTCGATTCCCACAGACGGCGAATTTTTTCTAACTGGATTTATATATTTTTGACAAATTATCAAGTGGTTCTGAATCCCTACAAATATGATGGCAGATTGACTCATCAATCTTGGCTGTTAACCTGAACAAAGAAATGGGCAGAGTACCAGCTGGAACTAACATGCATAAGAACAACATTTTTTGGCTCTACAGAAAAGAATCCAAGTCTCCAACAATTGAAGCTTCCCTACTTTCCAGAATGTGCCCATGAAGAACCCAGGAGCTGTTATGCCTAACTAAAGAGGATGTGGTTCCCATGGAGATTGCCCGGGGGCTTCTAGACCTCGAGTTGCATGTCACAGTAATGGTCTAATTTTCTTTAGGTTTCGAGACAGGAAAAGCATGATGGAAACTCATGCAAAAGGACCATTTCGATCTACAAGAGGCCAATCACTTTGCACTTATTAACTCATGATGATTTCTCATTCAAAAAACAAATAAGGAAAGACATCCAGATTTGGATGAATGTGTCCAATGTCCCTGTGGAATTCTGGAACTCAAATGCACTGGGGAAAATTGCCTCAAGAGTGGGTACTCCAATCATGATTGATATTGCTACATGGACTTTGCCAAAATCTTAGTGGCAATTAACTGCACAAAGGCGCCTCCATCACAAATAGAAATCCTTAGTTCGAAAGGGTATATTACTAAACTTGAATTTCATTATGATTTTATACCTAAGTTGTGTCTTGAGTGCAACAGGTTTGGTCACTACAAAACCCATTGTCAAGTGGAGAATGAGGAAACCTTTGAGGACAGTAAATCAAACTACAATGAACCAAGGAAAAGAAATACTACCAGAAGAATGAATGAGGAACGAAATCCATTATTTAGCATGCGGCAAAAGCTCTCCAATGCATTAGGGTCTGCAAAATGCAAAGGCATTTACATGCCTTGCAAAGTCTTTGACCTGAACAAGCTCTCGATTGAAGAAGGAGAAAAATAGCTCAATGAACCATATATAAAGAGAATTCTGGAGCTTAATGTAACATCCAATACTATCCCTGATGATTTGAAAACTCTGCTCAAAGCTAAAGGAAATTGACGAAGGAAAACAGACTGCGTGGGTGGAAGTGTGCAAGTTCAAGGAAAAAGCTAGAACCAAGTGCAATTCAGGGGCTCACATAAAAGAGACCACAACCATCTTAAACCTTGCTAATGACCACCAATATCCCCCAGAAAATATCCCAGACCCACCTACGCCTGAGGAAAAATATTATAAAGCCTTGGGGGAAGCAAATGACCTACGCCGTTCGGGAATAGCAAACATGCCACATATTAAAATAGTAACTGCTAATGAAGTAGTGATGATACCAGAAGCGGATAGCTGCGGGAAGAGTAAAGAAGGATTACAGGACATCCACTTAATTGAGGAAGGTACAATCCATAAGAATAACGTGTATGGCTCCTCAAGTTTAGACCTTGAATCTGCCATAGGAGACCCGGAAGCAGCGAACTTAACAAGGAAAAAAAAAAGAAAAAATGGGGAAGAAAGGTGATTGTGCACCTAATTTGCAGGATACACAAGAGGATAGTGAAAAGAATGACAATACATTGGAAAAATCGACCTTCGATCTATCAAAAAAACCAAAAATATGCGAAGAGCCATCGTATATCTTTAGAAACAGAAACAAGATCCCTCCTAAGTAAGGGATGAAGATAGTGACCAAATGATCATACAATCATGGAATATCCAAGGGCTTAACGACCCTCTAAAACAGAAAGAAGTGAAAGCAATGACAAGAAAATAAGGAATAAATGTACTAGCCCTTTTAGAAACTAAATTCAAAGATCCAGCTTTCAAGATTTTTATGACTAACCATTTTGCAGATTGGAACATGACTAACAACTTCAATGAAGTGAAAGGAGGAAGGTGATAAACATGGCTTTTGTATGCATTTTGGTGTTTATTTGGATGATATTCAATGATTAATGCATGCAAAGGTTGGTGTTTAGTCATAGTTTCGCTTTTTCTTGTGCAATTTCATATTTTTGCTCTTTGTGTAGAAGTTTGAGCTATAAAAGAGACACTTTTGGGATCTAATTCAGTTGGAAGATAAACTAGAAAGATAGATGATCGAGTTGTGGTTATTCTGCAACTTGAATCAGGCCAATCAGATGAGAAACGAGCGAGAACAGAGCAAAACGATGATGAGTGTGGGCGTCAGAAGTTCGCGCACGGCCCGTGCGGTGGACAAAGCCGAGCGCACGGCCCGTGCGCCCCCTTGCCACCAAACTCGTCCCGTGCACTGAAACGCGTTTGGCAGATTTTCTCCATCTTTCCTTATACGAGTCATAGCCCTACTCAAACTCCTCCAAGATACACCTCCTTTTCATTATTTTTCAGTTTTAATTTAGATTCCATAGTGGCAAGATATGAAGATTCAAGATTGAAGTTTTATGCATTGAATTTCTCTACGATTTTTCTAACATTTGTTATTTAATTATGTTTCTCTATTCTTTCTTTCTTTTTAGTTTCAGTATTTGTAGTTAAGTTTGTAATTAATTCTAGGGTTTGAAAGCATTTAGAAATTATGTTCCAATTTGATTTTTCTTCCAATTATTATGTTCATAAATCTAGGTTTTGATTTCTCATGCATAATTATTGGCCATAGCTATTGCATGCAAGTTAATTAATTTGATTCCTGGCGGAGATAATTAATTAATGAGATTAACTAGATTATATGATACACTTGTTTACATTTGTAGGAGGTTTTAAATTTGAGTTTCTATTGGGAGTTAATATTTTATCTTGAGATCTGACAGAGATAGGTAGCTAGATTTGTGATCATTCACCTTTAATTGGATTAAACTGGAAATTGAATGAATTGGATTAAATACATAGTTGATACATGTGTACGCACTCCCTAGGATTAATTCATTTTATTATTTGATAATTTGATAGTTTTATTCTTGTTTAATTTTATTTTTAATTACATCTTTGATTTATTTAATTGATTTTAATTTATTTGCCTAGGATTAGTAATTTCTCATTTATTTAGCTTGAATAATAGAGACATGTTACCTTAGTACTCCGTGTTGATCTTTATTTTAGTCTATGTGGATATGATACTCGATTTACTTGCTGGCCTATGTAGTTGCAGTAATTGCATATAAAAAATAGTGCATCAACTTTTTAGTGTCGTTGTCGGGGACTGTAATAGATTATTCATTGGTATTATTACTAACATTTATTTATTATTTTAGGTAAAAAAACAAAAATAAAACATGGAAGATCTTGGTGGGAATATAGATAAGATGTTCAGATTGATGGAGACAATGATTCACCAAATGAATGAGCTAACAAGAGCATGAAGTGTTCCTTATAATTTGCTTCTGAATCAAATACATCAACTACCCATCGAGTATCAATGCTTTGAGCAATATTGTCATCAAGTGAACACGTTGGAAGCTTAGATGGAGCAAATGACTGATAGTGCATCAACTTTTTGGGACACTAATCAAAGATATGCGCCAGAATTAATCAATTTGGAGGATCTAATGTGTCACATGGACATAAATATGATAGCTTTCAATGATAAATTAGACAAGGTAATAGATTCTACAGAGGAGATTGAAAGTTCTTTGATTAGAAGTTCACATCATACCAGTTCAATTCTTCATATTTTGAGCCTCCAACACCAACCAGAGCAGTGCAACATTATGTATCATTTGAAGATGACTCATAAGTGTTTATGATTAAAGAAGAAGAAGTGTCTGGGATTGATGAAGACTCAAATTCGTGCTTTTTCCTTTATCTTTTTACACCCCTTTTTAAGTGTTTAGTATAGAGTCTAGTCTAGTTTTGGGGGTAAAGCTGATTGCAGGAAGATGAGGGCACAAAACCACCACAACAGGCACAGACATGTGCTATTTATGCTGAGGGCACAAAGGACTGATTTGTCTGCCGAGGACCCAGTCAAAGTTGTTGCGAGAATTACGCAACAGAATCGCGGGACAGTTCCTATATGCACGTGGAGGTGATGTGGTGGTCAGTTCCGAGTCTTGGGGAGGTCCAAACACATTGGGAAGGAAGTGGAGACATCAGAAAGCTACTGGAGGCGCTAGGGTTTGTTGCTATCACTCCTAAAATCAAGGAAAGAACATGAAGCATGAACATGAGGAAGTGGAGGAGTGCAAGAACCCCTGCGTGGGTGAAATCTGGGCTGCTTGAAGCCTTAATTCATTTTGCTATAAATACTTTTATCTGTTTTCATATCGGCGACGTTTTTTGACGACTCGTTTTGCACCTCGAAGATACAATTTCCCGTTTTCGTACTTAGTTTATTTTCTGGATATTCTGTCTGCCTGAAGCGGCGGTTTGCCCGCATAAAGGTAGTTCAGTTGTTTTGTTGGCAAAGCTGGGGTTGGGCCCAGAAGTTAATCCAATTATTTCCTTTCCAAGTAAGATGTCTTTTATCATTTATTTTACTTCCGTTTCTATGTTTAATGGCTAAGTATCCACTGTTCAAGTCAAAGTAATGGTCTAAGGGTAGAATATGTGCATGAGGTAATCGGACTTTAACGCCTTAAGGGTTCACAATCTTAACTCGTTTTTCACTTAGACATAGGTAAATGGTGGTTGGAGATGAAAGCGCGCATTTCTGATTAACTGGTGCTAGTGTTAGTTACGTGGGAGTGTATAGGTGACCCATGCCTCGATACCCGCATAGTAACAAGTCCGGGGGTGACAGCCTTGGTAGTTGAGATTGAGTAGTATATGCAGGCACAAGACCGTGTCAAACCTACTAGAATCGGGTCGTTTTTGCCCTCAAAGCTGCTATACTTGCAAAACCTTTGTGTGATTCTCTCCTTAGGTTCCTGTATAGTTAGGTCCCTAGGTGCCGATCGTATCATCTAGACGATATAATGTAAGAAGTGATTGGGGAGTGGCCGATTGTATCCATTTCCTATAACCGGTTAACCCTCAAAGTGACAATTACCCATATTTGGCCATAGGGATTCGATTTTTGATCTTTCTGCTAGTGTGGGCACAACGGATAGTAGCGGTAATTACATGTGTTTTACCCGGGATTGCGCATACCTACCGAATGACTTGATGCTTTGACTTGAACACTTTTATTACTGATATTTTCTTTTGTGATTTCATTTTCAGCATTTAGTTAGTTTAAGTTTATTAGCAAGGTTTTTAGAGTGACACTGAAGACCCAAACAAAAACTAAGAAAATACAGAAGGTTATAAACACTCCTCGTGGGATCGACATCCGTCTTCACCAGCTATACTAGCCGTTGAGGGTAGATTAAGCATTTGTGGACTATTTGTCCGCAAGTGTATTTTGCACACTAAAACGACGGTGTGTCAGGGATATTTGTTGAAATTGAAGAGCCTCCCAAAGAGATGATGAAACCCCAATGATTAGTTCAAATGTTGCCAAAGAAATCAAAGAAGCTGTAAGATAAAGTTGTGGAATTCAAACATCTACACAATAAAGAAAAAAATGTCTTAGCAGCCTGTTAAGAATGAACAAGCAATGGAATGGTGCACAAGGGTAGAAAAATGCATTGCTTTATTTTTTATAAATAAAAGTAAATTTTCTGTGGAAGATACTCATAGAGATGGAACCAAGCTGAAAGCTTCATAGATTTCTGAGTATGCAAAAGGAAGAAGAATCATCTGCTAGGTTCTACAATGCCTTTGACAATAGAGTATCACAATTGCTTTAGACCTCGTTGACTGTTAAGGTCTCGTCTAGCTCTAGACGTTAAATAAAGCACTGGATAAGAGGTAACCTATCATTTTTCTTGTCTTGTTTATTTTTGTTTTCTTTTATTTAGTGTTTTATTTTATCGTTCTAACATGTAGAAAGGAGTTTTGGAGCACAAAGACAAGTTGAGATGATCCAATGTCGTTTTCAAGATCCTTTCTTCCATATTAGTGCGTGGTGAGTTCATTCCAAACACTTTTTTATTTGGTTTCCTCCAAAATTATTCTCTTTTCAGTTGAATAAGTTTGAGGGAGGGGGATAGATATGATATGTTTGGCACGTATATTTTTCATTTTTTTAGCGTCATTTTTTTTTCGTGTTTAGTTGTTTATAGAGTCGTGTCTTGTGAACTCGTGAGATGCTGATGATGAAAACGAACTTACTTGTAAAAACTTGAATGAATTTGACTTATTATGAGTTGCATTAATCAATGTGCACTTTTGATTGAAGTAGATTGAAGTATGAACAATCCTGTGAGATTTTGAGCTTTAAACTGTTGTATCATTGCACAGTTCGTTCTTTGATGAGTGTTTGTGGATCCACCACTCAAAATTCCTACAACTAGTAGAGGGGAAATGGATTGGCCGAGGATATGACACAACTCAATTTAGACTTGCAAAGAAATTAAAAGCCCTCTAAAGCCATCTGAAGGAACTTAAACAAAGATAGATTCAATGCCATATCTTCCAAGGTCGAGAAGGCAAGAACTGAACTGGATATATTGCAACTACAAGCCGATGATGAACTTCTTAGTAGAGAACTACAGGAACAGATCATGAAAGTGAGGAAAAGAGCCATATTCTTAGCTGAAGCAGAGTGCCAATTTTTCAGCCAAAAAGTCAAATGCAAACACCTCATTGAAAGTGATAGAAATATAAAATTCTACCATGTCATTGTGAAAAAAAAAATCTAAACATAGTATCAACATGTTACTTCAAGATGATGGTACCATGGTGGAGGATTTGGATCAAATTACGTTTGAATTTGTGGAATATTATAAAGAGTTGTTTGGTATTGAGAGACAAATGAGCGACATTGATGAAGAAGTACTAGGCAAAGGTACGCAACTTGGAGAAGCATACAAACTAAAACTTGTTGAGAAAGTTATCCCACTGGAAATTAAGCAAGCCTTTTTTTGATATCGGAGATGAGAAGGCACCAGGCCCTGATGGAGTGATGGGTTCTCCTCGGCATTCTTCAAAATGAGTGGGCAACAACAGGTCCTGATCTATGTGTTGCAATAAAGGAGTTTATTTGCAATGGAAAGCTACTAAAACAACTAAACCATAATATTATATCATTGATCTCGAAAATGAATCACAACCAGTCAGTGGGACTGTAACATCTCGTATTTTTGGATTATAGTTAAAAGTTTTCTAAATTTATTTAGAAGGTTACAAAAAAATTATTGGAGCTAAAATAAAGTAAAATATATAAAAGTCGCGACTTTAGGTATTATTTAAGATTGAAAAAAAAATTATAGTTGAAATATTTTGACGCGTAGTCAATAATGATTTTCGTGGAAATAGAACAACCTGAGAATTTCAATGGTACTTTTAAAATTTTAATTCGAAATCAATCAAAGCCTCAACAGTCAAAAAGAACGTAAATAGTAATTTTTAATTTAATCGGGAATATTTGCGACGTCGTAAGTCATGACTCGTCAGAGTTTTCCAATATAAAACGATCCAAGGAATCCGCCGGTGTTCTCAAATTTTTAATCAGAGGTTAAACGAACTCCTGACAATATTTTTGGTAAAATAAATAGTAATTTTTTATTCAATTTAAAAATGAATCTTTTCTCGTTTTATTGTCAAATGATATTTTCGGCATACCATTTTGAATTGATTTAATAGGAAATAACCCAATGAACCTCTCGGTATTTTTAGATTGATAATGCGAGATCAATTGAACTTCCGGTGAAATAAAGTAATTTTTAATTGAATCCAAAAAAAGCATTTTATCAATATTTTATATCCGAATGTTTTATTCCAAAAGATCTAGATAACCATTCCCCCGTTGATCCTTATCACCAGCCCCCCCAATTCATTTCTCCACCACCACTCCCCAACTTATCCATAATAGACGAGAGAGAGATGGTTAAAGAAAGAAAAAGAAAAAAGAAAAAAGGAAAAAGAAAGAAAGAAAAGAGAGAGTTGAGCGAGAGAGATGAGAGCCGAGAGAGGGAGAGAGAGAGATAGTGAAGGAAGAGCCCCCACCACCTGCTGCTGCCATTCCCGCCGCCACAGTCGCCGGACCGCTGCCTCGTTGCCGTCGTCGGAGCGCTGGCGAACAGCCACAGCCGCTGCCAAGGCTGAGATACCACCCCCACAGCACCCGTTTTCATCGTCATCGTATAGGTCCATTTCTTGTCCTTTTTAGCCCAAATTTTAATATGTCGTGTATTTAAATGTGTACTACATTTCGTATGTTGAACTCGTTGCCATTCGACGGCCGAAAACCGACGAAATCGCCGGAAAACAGAAAATACAAACGTTGCCGAACTGCTGCTGTAATTCTTGAATTTCGGCCTTTTCGGGCCCTCAAATCGTAAACATTTATTCATAAAAGTTGCTCGAAATAATATTTCCTATATGCTCATCGAGTTTCGTAATTTTTGGACGAGTTTTGAAAAATCTCGGTTATTTAATTTAAACAGTTATTTTTGTACCGGGAGCATGTGTTATCGAAAAATTCTAAAATTCTCATTCTTTAGTCTTGGCATGTATAATATCATCCTTGAATATTTTCGTAATTTTTGAATAGTTAAAAAGTGTCGTGGCGCAGTCTGGTAAAATTTGGATAAATGACAAGTTTTGGAAAAAGACCTCTGTAAAATTGGTTGGTCCCAGTAAATCAAGAATAATATTTTGAAATTTATTTCCTTCTTTGTCGGAATTATTCAAGGTCTCTAGAGTCGCGCAATCTATTTCTGAAAAGAATATAATTAAATAATAGCTCGGATTATAGTAGATTAATTCCCGAAAATATAGCGATTATTCTGTAATACCCCAAAATTTTATTATTTAAATTTAACTAGAAATATAATTATATATATTATATTGACATTATATCAATATATATATATTATAATGAATAGGTTGTAGATTAGTATATTTGTTCCTTTACGGAAATGTTAGGTTAGTGGATTTAATAAAAAAAAATGAAATAATATATTAATTCCTAGACTAGCTCACATAGGTAAATAGGATGGATAGGTGGATGGCCTTAAGCTATATGTAATGAAAAATAAGTACACATGTCCTATCAATTAAAGTGAGAATTGTGGCATGATATTAAATTATATATATATATATATATGTGGATATACTCATAATAGAACCTTAAACATTATAGGTATATATATATATATACTATTTATATAATGCATGCAAAAAAGTTGATATATATATACACGTATATAATGGAAAAAAAAATAATGTACACATAAGTATATTTATAAGGATTAGATTTGTTGTAATCTATTAACTCCTACACGTGTCATTATATAAAATAGGCAATTTTGATGTGTCTTGTATATGATCTACCAAGTGATGAGTCATGTATTAATTAAATTATTAAGCATACAAACAAATTTCCAATTGTTTTACTTAGTTGTCAGCGTAGTTGCAAAGAAAAGGAAATCCAATCTATTTACATTAGAAATAAGTAATTCTCATCTCACTTGAAGGTAATTTTTTTTCGGCGATTTATTTTAATTAAAGCACTGCGATCGCTCAGATATCAATTACTCATATTCATAATTTAATTTTCGAACAAGAACTAATATATATAGGAAGTTATTTTATTTGTTTGCATATATTTTTGTATTATAATAACCGAATTATATATATACATAAATATGTATATATGTATCTTATCATCTATTCATCATTGTCGAATTGAATTAATCTATAGGGCATGTTAAATCTATTTCCTTTCATTGATTAAAACTATGCATCTAGTTGTTCTGTAAATTAATTAATGTTCAAAGTAGTTCAATATTTTAAAATTATCAGATTATGGTAATGTACATATGTTATATTTTCTATAGGTTAGGGCAATGGATTTAATCAGGTACCAATACTTATTATTTGTAACGCCCCGATCCCGGAAGAGTAGTGACAAGGGACCGGTGCGCTACTGGGGAAAGGGGGAAGGGGTTGTGGTATAAAAATAATCAAAGGAATAGGGTTAGTGCCCCAAACACTTAGGCAGCATAACCTCTATAAGTGTAATAGAACCACGCACTAAGGCGTTTAGAAAGAACTTGAATAAATTATCAATCATCAAAGGGAACTTATCCCGTCAATTAATTGTAAAGGCAGATCTCAATAACAACACAAATCATATTATGATTCAAACAACTGAAGACAAACAATATCAGAGTAAACGGAACAAGCGTAGAGCATCTTTATTAAACTTAAGCAAAATATTTCCAAGTACTTCTTTGTTTAGAGTATCTATGATCTCTAAACAACACAAAAAGAGCAAGCATATATCAACAAAAACACAGCCCTTACCCCAGCTCCATCATCTTTCAGCCTGTCTCTCAACCTGAAAATATTTAGAAAAGATTTGGGCTGAGTACTAGTGTACCCAGTGGCAAATTTGATAAACAGTTCATAATCATTTTATAAATATGAATATTGTATCCACACAAGTATAACAATGGAAAGGTTTCAAAACTAAAATGTATTCCATGTATACAAAGCTTCTTTTAACCTTATACACTCTGTCTCAGCTGTCCCTTCCTACAGTGTCTTAACTTATATACACGTCCTCCAGCCCAGCTGTCTAATAAATGATAGTGTATACGGTCCCAAAGCTTAAAGGATCCGAACTCGAGTCTAGTTAAGCACTCAATATTTTTGTAGGATACTGGCGAACGCGAACAGTGAGATAAAATATTTTGATACAAATATTCATGCTTCACAGTTGATAAACAGTTGAGCTTATTAGCTGAACATAGTTTGAGAAAAATATAACCCACCTGAATAATAGATAAACTTTCAAACTCTTGGTTGATCCTGCTCAGGTTCTATTATATCTTCTGGGCCTACAACAATCATCATTGGCTTAGTTTAACTAAAGAGCCTCTATTCAAACTCAATTCCTAAGTTTAGTTCCTAAATTTTGAAATTAAACTTCATTATTAATTAATTCTATATTTCCTATAAATTTTATATCATTTCTAAATTAGAGGATAGAAAATAGAATACATGTAGCATGCTTATACAATTATTGAGAAGTGTTAAATCATCAAATGATAATTAGCTTAACACTATGATGTATTGTTAAATTTACTCTTGATTACATAATAAACAACTATTTTCTGCAACAAATAAAATTTATAGAACATAAATGATTAATTTGTTATTAGAGCTAATTAATCACGTAAAAGTACAATCTACTTTTAATATATCCAACAATAAAAGATTTATGTTCCTAAATAATTAATTTATGAATTCTCGGTTAGATAGAAAATTTAAACAAACTTTTGGGTTAATTGATATTTAAATAATTTATTATTAAGTATTAAACATTTAAATATTAATCAAGTATCCTACCTTTAAAGAAATAAAAATAGGCACACATGTATATATATATATATATATATATATATATATAGATACGAATTTTTTTTTAAAAAAAAATTTGATCATTTATTAGGTTCTTCTTTTTTTCTTATTTTGCTATAAGATCCATTTTCCCTTTTTTTAAAGTTATAACACAATCAAAACTAAATTGGAAATAAAAGTCAACTTCCTCTTTCCTTTCTTAAAACTCACGTGTGAATCAATTTGTAAACAAGATCCCCAAATTCAATTCTCATCTCTCCTCTCTCTCTCTCTCTCTCGGTTAAAAATGGGGATCAAAACAAAAATTCCCAAATTCTCTACCAACAATCCCTAACTCTCACTCTCTGCTCTTCTTCCCCTCAATTCCGTCAAACCCATCGCCGCCCTCCATCAACCAGCCCGCTCAAGTTCAGTCACGATTCCGTCAATTGCAGCGGCGATTCACCGGTGTCTCCAAGAGTCGACTCCATTTCGAGTTCAATGCAAAACCAACGACTGTTCAACGTAGTTCCGACCACAACCGCAGCCTAGATCTATCCGATACTCAACCCGACGCAGCCCGAGCCCGACACCACTCTCCCCTGCTTCGACGACCTAGACCCCACGACTCGAAGCTACACACTAGCCGACTTCCGACGATGAGAGACGACTTGGACAAACATCGCAGAGACCCGAGCCCAGCCGCCCTCCTCTGCAACGCGCCAACTCCTCTCTCTCTAATTCTATTTAATTATTTATTTAATTTTTCTGAAATTCTACAATATCTCTAAATTCTGAAATGATTTTTAGTATGAAATTCACATATTTAAGTATGAGGATTTTGATTGGAATATGTTGTATTGGAATTGGTCTTGGGAAATCTAATTGAGGGTGGTTCTGATTTTGGTGTTGAATTGATGCATAAGAAGTGTGAGTTGAAGAATTACAGTGGTATAGATTCATGATTTTGTTTTGGTTAAGTGAAGTTGGGGAGATCTGCTGAAGTTAATTTGGTGTATAATATATAGAACAAAAACAGATAATTAAATTCAAACTGAGCTTACCTAGACGACTGAGTTTGTTGTGAGAATTGATTTCCAGATGAGGAGTTTGGGAGTTCTTACGTTAATCAGGGGAAAAAAAATGAGCTTTTGATGGTATTTGTTTGATTAACAATGGAATAAGAGCTGGACAAGTGTTTAGAATTTGATGAATTGGCATATGCCTACGTGTATAATAGAGAATCGAAGGAACTTTAATAGATATGTTAATCATTTTTGTTGTTTTTTTCTTTTTTTTTTACTAATCCTAAAGAAAATATAATTACCAAGATACCTTGTGCGAATTTGCAACACTTGTAAAATAAACTTCTAACTTCAACTATTAGCTATAATATTTCTACTACTCAAAATGTTTTTTTTTTTTTTCTAAAATTCAAATATTTCTAACATTGAGGGCAAAATTTTAGGATTTCATAACGACCAACTAATTCTATCGAGTGAAATCAAATAAATTGAAATTTGATATTACAAATTCACCTACGACCACTAATAATATCTACTTGTATAAATTTAATTAATTTGCAACTAATTTATAATAGTACAATTACTAAATAATAATATTTGCCTTAAATAAATTTTGATTTATTTAGATAGGATTCTAATATAGGATTATCATTAGGTCCTAATATGACTATTTCCGAATAGGTATCTAGGTTTCTAAATAATTATGAAAATATCTTGGGATTTTACATTCTACCCCCCTTAAAATAAATTTCGTCCCGAAATTTGACATACCTCTAAATGGCAAGTCAGGGTATTGCTCCTAAATCTTATCTTTTAGCTCCCATGTAGCTTCCTCACTTCCATGGTTGTTCCACAAAACTTTCACCAATTGTATCTGTTTATTTCTCAATACTTGCACCTTTCGGTCAAGTATAGCTATTGGTTTTTCTTCATAGGTTAAATCCTCGCTTAGGACCACTTCATGATGTTTAATTACATGTTTAGGATCAAACACATATTTTCTTAATATAGATACATGAAACACGTCATGTACCCCTTCTAGACTTGGCGGTAATGCCAATCTATAAGCAACTTCTCCAATCCTCTCAAGAATTTCAAAGGGTCCTATATACCTTGGCCTTAATTTGCTTCTTTTGCCGAATCTTACAACTCCCTTTGTCGGAGATATTTTCAAGAATACTTTATCTCCAACATCAAAATGCAAGTCAGTACGACGTTTGTTTGCATAAGCCTTTTGTCTGTCCTGGGCCTCAACTATTCTTTTCCTTATTTTATCGATTATTTCCACCGTCGCCTGAACAATCTCTGGGCCCAACATTTTTCTCTCTCCCACTTCATCCCAGTAAAGTGGTGATCTACACTTTCGGCCATACAGAGCTTCATATGGTGCCATCCCTATTGAAGCCTGATAACTATTGTTATAGGTAAATTCTACTAAAGGTAGAATATTCTCCCAGCTTCCTCCTCCATCAATTATTACTCCTCGAAGCATATCCTCAAGTGTTTGTATGGTTCTCTCTGACTGCCCATCAGTTTGAGGATGGAAAGCTGTGCTGAAATTCAATTTAGTGCCCATAGCATCTTGCAAGCTTTTCCAGAATCTAGATGTGAATCTTGTATCACGTTCAGATGTGATAGACACAAGTATCCCATGCAATCTAACAATCTCCTTAACATACAATTGTGCTAACTTGTCCAGTCCTAAGGTCATTCGCATAGGAAGAAAATGTGCTGATTTGGTTAGTCGATCGACAATAACCCAGATAGCGGTGTTCCCACGTGCTGTTTTTGGTAAACCAACAATAAAGTCCATGTTGATGTGGTCCCACTTCCATTCGGGAATCTCTAATGGTTGTAAAAGTCCTGATGGTCTTTGGTGTATTGCTTTCACTTGCTGGCATGACAGACAACGTTCCACGAATGAGGCTATTTCTCTTTTCATATTTCTCCACCAGAAATTTCTCTTCAGATCTCGATACATTTTTGTACTCCCAGGATGTGCTGTGTAAGGAGTATCATGAGCTTCACTCATTATCTCATTCTTTATCTCTTGATTGTGGGGCACACAAATTCTTCTTTCAAACATAAGAGCGTGATCACTTGCCTCAGCAAAACCTTTAGGATCATCTGATCTTGCTTGTAAGCGCATCTTTTCTAAGAAACCATCTTTCTTCTGTGCTTCTACAATTCTTTCTCTTAAATCTGGTTTAGCTGTTAAAACAGCTATGTAACTTTTTGTAGAGCTTGGTGGTCGCACCAGCTCTATTCTTAGATTCTCAAATTCTTGCACGAGTTTCTCTTGTTGGGTTAAGAAACATCCCAAATTTGCCTTGGACTTTCGACTGAGGGCATCTGCAACTACATTGGCCTTTCCGGGGTGGTACTGAATCGTACAATCATAATCCTTCACCAATTCTAACCACCTTCTTTGTCTCATGTTCAAGTCCTTTTGTTCAAAGAAATACTTAAGACTCTTGTGATCTGTGTAAATTTCACTCTTCACACCATACAGATAGTGCCTCCAAATTTTTAAAGCATGCACTACTGCTGCTAGCTCAAGGTCATGTGTAGGATAATTCAACTCGTGTGGTCTTAGTTGACGAGATGCATAAGCAATGACTTTCCCATTTTGCATGAGAACACAACCCAAATCTTGTAAGGATGCATCAGTGAAGATGACAAATCCCTCATTTCCTTCCGGTATGGCTAGTACCGGTGCTGTGGTTAACTTTTCTTTGAGTGTCTGAAAACTCTTTTCACATTCTTCAGACCAAGTGAATTTGATCTTCTTTTTCAACATTTGGGTCATTGGTCTTGCTATTTTAGAGAATCCTTCAATAAATCTCCTATAGTAGCCAGCCAATCCTAAGAAACTCCTTATCTCATGTGCACTGGTAGGTGACTTCCAGTTGCTTACTGCTTCAATCTTGGCAGGATCTACCTTAATCCCTTGTGCTGACACAATATGACCAAGAAACATTACTTCTTCAAGCCAGAATTCACACTTGCTGAATTTGGCATATAACTTTTCTTTTCGTAGTGTTTCCAACACTATTCGCAGATGCTCTTTATGTTCATCTTCATTCTTGGAATATATAAGAATATCATCTATAAACACAAGGACAAAATTATCCAAATATGGATGGAATATTCGGTTCATCAAATCCATAAGGACTGCCGGTGCGTTTGTTAACCCAAACGGCATTACTATGAATTCATAGTGTCCATAACGTGTCCGAAATGCAGTTTTTGGAATATCCTCCTTTCGAACCTTAAGTTGATGGTATCCAGATCGTAGATCAATTTTCGAGAACACACGTGCCCCCTTGAGCTGATCAAATAAGTCATCTATCCTTGGAAGAGGGTATTTATTCTTTATAGTTAACTTATTTAGTTCTCTGTAATCGATACACATTCGCAACGTTCCATCCTTCTTCTTAACAAACAGTATAGGTGCTCCCCAAGGCGAAACGCTAGGTTGTATGAAGCCTAAGTCCAGTAGTTCTTGTAATTGCACCTTTAATTCTTGCAATTCTTTGGGAGCCATTCTATATGGTGCTTTGGAAGTTGGTGCAGCTCCCGGCTCCAAATCAATTGTGAATTCAACTTGCCTATCCGGTGGTACTCCTGGTAGATCTTGTGGAAATACATCTTTAAATTCTTGAACAATAGGGACTTGATCTATCGTTATGTTGTCATTTTCCTTTCCTGTTAGGTTTACTATGAAGACCTGACAAGTTCTCTTTTTCAACAGCTTTGTTGTTTTGAGTGCTGAAATGATTGGTACCTTTGTACCTATCCTTGCTCCGAAAAATTTAACTTCTTTTTCTCCTGGTTTCTTAAAAATAACTTCCCTCTCATGGCAGCATATTGTTGCATATACCGTGGTTAACCAATCCATTCCCAGAATTAGGTCAAAATTCTTCATCTTGATAACATGCAAGTCTATTTTGAATTTCTTGTCACTTATATCAAGCTCTATGTTCAAGCACATCTTATCTGCTATCAAAGTATTTCCTAAGGGAATGCTAACTTCTAAGGCATTAACAACTTCATCTTGCCTTAAGTTCAATTGTTCACATGTTTCTTGCGAAATGAAGGAGTGTGTTGCCCCTGTATCGAACAATGCTAGTACAGGTATATCAAGCAAGTTAATCATACCTGCTAGGTTTTCTGGATTTTGTGCAACTTGCTGCTGGTTCAGTGCATAAACTCTAGCTTGTTGCTGGCCGCGCTGTCCCTGGTTTGGTGCAAAATTTCTTCCTTGGTTTGGCTTAGGGTTGCTACCTTGATTAGGCCTGGGATTTTCCCCTTGTTGTGGCCTAAAGTTGTTTCCTTGATTCGGCCTAGGGTTGTTTCCCTGATTTGGTCGCTGAGGAGGTCGATTATTTCTAACATTGTTGCGACAATCCCTAGCCATATGTCCTGGCTTTCCACAGATAAAGCATCCATCATTTCCCGCCATACATCTGCCTGGGTGGTACTTATGACATCTTGGGCATGGCCCGTTGTTTCTTTGTTGATTGAACTGGTTATTTTGATTGTTTCCCTGCCATGGTTGTCTTCTTCCTTGGAAATTTCCTCTACTGTTATCCTCCCATTTCCTTTTTCCTTTTGGGTCTTGAGTTTGTTGTAGTGACTGTTGTGGCACTCGATCCGCTGGCATTATGGATTCTATATTCAGGGCCCTACTCAAAGTTTGAGCATATGTCATCTCATCCTGACCTGCTAGGGTCATTCCAATTTCTGGTCTCAAGCCCTTTCGAAACTTGTTTGCTTTCTTCTTATCAGTGTCCACGAGATGTGGGGCATACCTTGACAGTTGGTTAAAATTTCTATCATACTCTGTGATAGTAGATCTTCCTTGGCGAAGATTCCAAAATTCTGACTCCTTCTTCTCTCTAAAACAGTCTGGAATATACTTTTGATATATCTCAGCCTTAAAGTCATCCCAAGAAAATTGTTGTCATTGTTCTTCCGTCATCGTTCTACGTACATACTCCCACCAATAGTCTGCATCATCTGTCAGTTGAAATTGAGCACAAGATAATTTTTCTTCATCGATGCAAACTATAAAATTAAAGATTCGTTCCAAAGCACGAATCCACTTCTCAGCATCCATTGGATCACCCGTTCCATTAAACATAGGTGGATTATGTTTTCGAAAGTCATTTTCAATTCGTGACAGGCGAATAGGTATTTCTACCTCTGGTATCTCTTCTCGGATTTCTGAGATTGACAATCTCGTACGAGCGGCATCCTAAATATAAATTGAAAACATAAGTTAATATGTATAATATTTATTTATTTATTTATTATTATTTTTTTTAAATCGTAATAATAAGAAATAATATAGAATAAAATAAAATAAACATTGGTTGCCTCATAAGAATGGCTTTTATACACATATAAATCAAGGCCATAAACAGTAATAGCCATACATGAACGATAAAGGAAAAGTGCCTCCAAAAGAGGACTTTTACATATATACAATGATCACTGTTTATGTACATACATCATACATCATACATCATATATACAATATATATATATACCAAACTATACAATACAAACTACTACCCATACAAAAAGATATCGGGTCGGTATGAACAAAAAGGCTACCAGACCCACGATACAATCAAAAAGAGATGCCTAGCTAACCTAGCCAAGTGCTATCATCATCCAACCATCTACTAATCTCCAGTCAAATCCACTATCTCATCCTCAACAGGATCCTCCTCCTTTGTGTCCTCATCATCTGTATCATCCTCCATCACGCCGCACCTCCCGTCTCGATCATCCCGAGCTCTAGGTGCTACTGACCCATCAGTCTGATCAGCCTGCGTGCCTGATGGTCCAGCCTCGGCATCGTGAGTACCTACATGAGGAATGAAACTAGAGACATGTATACTAGCATCTATCTCCATACCCTGCTGCATGACAGAATCTGGTGGACCGTGGCTGTGCGAGGGTACTGCCTCGTCTACTGGAGGACATCCTCTATAAAGTGCCCAGATCCTTAGAATCATACTACAATATCTAGGGAAATCTCCGATCTCGGCCATGGTATCAGGGTCACGCTCGACCGTATCACCCAATACCTGTAGCGCTCTCCGCCTCCAGCAAGGTGGTAAACCATAAGCCAGCCTGAAAGAGGCCTCAAAGTCTAAAACTCCTCCCTCGGCTCCACTGGCACGTCGCCAAAGCGATACAAAATGCCCAATGTACTCGGGGACAGTATCGGATCGATCTTTAACATATGTACAAAATCTCTTAATGTGTTCCTCAAAAGTATAGAAGTTTTGAGTACGCTTCCATGCTGTCTCAATCACCCTGGCCATCTGAAGAATTCCACTAAATTAGTCTAAGTTTTTAAGAGCAACAAGATAACTTAATGGTCAATGATAGGTTCAACTTACTATAGTCTAAATGCTTTGCTATGTTCAACCTAAAAGCCATTCACAATTTATTCTCATCACTTAAGGTGATTCTGTTCTCTTTTAATTATTACTATCTTTTGGTCAACACCAAAATCTAGATGTCTTAACATCTTCGAGTAACTTTAGACGAATCACGAACTCTCGTCGTGAAACCTTAATAACTTTTATTCAAATGAATCATAGAATTTAATCATGAAACCTGAAATATTATAAATAATCAATTCATGATATCTTATCACAAAACCTGAAAAATATTCTGAAATAGATGAATCATGATAGATAATCATGAAACCTGTAAAAGATTCTCAATAAACGAATCACGAAAACTAGTCGTGAAACCTAAAAGAATTTTTTTTTAAATAAATGAATCACGATATCTGATCGTGAAACCTGAAAATATCTGAATCATGACCTCTTATCATGAAACCTGAATAGAAAGAATCACGATTTCTTATCGTGAAACCTGGATATAGCTTTGATAAATGAATCATGACATATAATCATGAAACCTGGAAAAATATACAGCATGACTAACTACAATCTCATAAACCTTAATTTTATAAATGTTTGCATACCTTTTTCATTGAGAGCGGCGTAGATGACGTGCTGAGGGCTGCCGAATAAATAGTTTAAGAGACTAGACTTAATTCTAGGCTCAAAGAATAATGCTGCAGGTCTACAGAGTTGTAAACCTGCTCTGATACCAATCTAAAACGCCCCGATCCCGGAAGAGTAGTGACAAGGGACCGGTGCACTACTGGGGAAAGGGGGAAGGGGTTGTGGTATAAAAATAATCAAAGGAATAGGGTTAGTGCCCCAAACACTTAGGCAGCATAACCTCTATAAGTGTAATAGAACCACGCACTAAGGCGTTTAGAAAGAACTTGAATAAATTATCAATCATCAAAGGGAACTTATCCCGCCAATTAATTGTAAAGGCAGATCTCAATAACAACACAAATCATATTATGATTCAAACAACTGAAGACAAACAATATCAGAGTAAACGGAACAAGCGTAGAGCATCTTTATTAAACTTAAGCAAAATATTTCCAAGTACTTCTTTGTTTAGAGTATCTATGATCTCTAAACAACACAAAAAGAGCAAGCATATATCAACAAAAACACAGCCCTTGCCCCAGCTCTATCATCTTTCAGCCTGTCTCTCAACCTGAAAATATTTAGAAAAGATTTGGGCTGAGTACTAGTGTACCCAGTGGCAAATTTGATAAACAGTTCATAATCATTTTATAAATATGAATATTGTATCCACACAAGTATAACAATGGAAAGGTTTCAAAACTAAAATGTATTCCATGTATACAAAGCTTCTTTTAACCTTATACACTCTGTCTCAGCTGTCCCTTCCTACAGTGTCTTAACTTATATACACGTCCTCCAGCCCAGCTGTCTAATAAATGATAGTGTATACGGACCCAAAGCTTAAAGGATCCGAACTCGAGTCTAGTTAAGCACTCAATATTTTTGTAGGATACTGGCGAACGCGAACAGTGAGATAAAATATTTTGATACAAATATTCATGCTTCACAGTTGATAAACAGTTGAGCTTATTAGCTGAACATAGTTTGAGAAAAATATAACCCACCTGAATAATAGATAAACTTTCAAACTCTTGGTTGATCCTGCTCAGGTTCTATTATATCTTCTGGGCCTACAACAATCATCATTGGCTTAGTTTAACTAAAGAGCCTCTATTCAAACTCAATTCCTAAGTTTAGTTCCTAAATTTTGAAATTAAACTTCATTATTAATTAATTCTATATTTCCTATAAATTTTATATCATTTCTAAATTAGAGGATAGAAAATAGAATACATGTAGCATGCTTATACAATTATTGAGAAGTGTTAAATCATCAAATGATAATTAGCTTAACACTATGATGTATTGTTAAATTTACTCTTGATTACATAATAAACAACTATTTTCTGCAACAAATAAAATTTATAGAACATAAATGATTAATTTGTTATTAGAGCTAATTAATCACGTAAAAGTACAATCTACTTTTAATATATCCAACAATAAAAGATTTATGTTCCTAAATAATTAATTTATGAATTCTCGGTTAGATAGAAAATTTAAACAAACTTTTGGGTTAATTGATATTTAAATAATTTATTATTAAGTATTAAACATTTAAATATTAATCAAGTATCCTACCTTTAAAGAAATAAAAATAGGCACACATGTGTATATATATATATATATATATATATATATAGATACGAATTTTTTTTAAAAAAAAAATTTGATCATTTATTAGGTTCTTCTTTTTTTCTTATTTTGCTATAAGATCCATTTTCCCTTTTTTTAAAGTTATAACACAATCAAAACTAAATTGGAAATAAAAGTCAACTTCCTCTTTCCTTTCTTAAAACTCACGTGTGAATCAATTTGTAAACAAGATCCCCAAATTCAATTCTCATCTCTCCTCTCTCTCTCTCTCTCTCTCTCTCTCTCTCTCTCTCTCGGTTAAAAATGGGGATCAAAACAAAAATTCCCAAATTCTCTACCAACAATCCCTAACTCTCACTCTCTACTCTTCTTCCCCTCAATTCCGTCAAACCCATCGCCGCCCTCCATCAACCAGCCCGCTCAAGTTCAGTCACGATTCCGTCAATTGCAGCGGCGATTCACCGGTGTCTCCAAGAGTCGACTCCATTTCGAGTTCAATGCAAAACCGACGACTGTTCAACGTAGTTCCGACCACAACCGCAGCCTAGATCTATCCGATACTCAACCCGACGCAGCCCGAGCCCGACACCACTCTCCCCTGCTTCGACGACCTAGACCCCACGACTCGAAGCTACACACTAGCCGACTTCCGACGATGAGAGACGACTTGGACAAACATCGCAGAGACCCGAGCCCAGCCGCCCTCCTCTGCAACGCGCCAACTCCTCTCTCTCTAATTCTATTTAATTATTTATTTAATTTTTCTGAAATTCTACAATATCTCTAAATTCTGAAATGATTTTTAGTATGAAATTCACATATTTAAGTATAAGGATTTTGATTGGAATATGTTGTATTGAAATTGGTCTTGGGAAATCTAATTGAGGGTGGTTCTGATTTTGGTGTTGAATTGATGCATAAGAAGTGTGAGTTGAAGAATTACAGTGGTATAGATTCATGATTTTGTTTTGGTTAAGTGAAGTTGGGGAGATCTGCTGAAGTTAATTGGGTGTATAATATATAGAACAAAAACAGATAATTAAATTCAAACTGAGCTTACCTAGACGACTGAGTTTGTTGTGAGAATTGATTTCCAGATGAGGAGTTTGGGAGTTCTTACGTTAATCAGGGGAAAAAAAATGAGCTTTTGATGGTATTTGTTTGATTAACAATGGCATAAGAGCTGGACAAGTGTTTAGAATTTGATGAATTGGCATATGCCTACGTGTATAATAGAGAATCGAATGAACTTTAATAGATATGTTAATCATTTTTGTTGTTTTTTTTTTTTTTTTTTTACTAATCCTAAAGAAAATATAATTACCAAGATACCTTGTGCGAATTTGCAACACTTGTAAAATAAACTTCTAACTTCAACTATTAGCTATAATATTTCTACTACTCAAAATGTTTTTTTTTTTTCTAAAATTCAAATATTTCTAACATTGAGGGCAAAATTTTAGGATTTCATAACGACCAACTAATTCTATCGAGTGAAATCAAATAAATTAAAATTTGATATTACAAATTCACCTACGACCACTAATAATATCTACTTGTATAAATTTAATTAATTTGCAACTAATTTATAATAGTACAATTACTAAATAATAATATTTGCCTTAAATAAATTTTGATTTATTTAGATAGGATTCTAATATAGGATTATCATTAGGTCCTAATATGACTATTTCCGAATAGGTATCTAGGTTTCTAAATAATTATGAAAATATCTTGGGATTTTACATTATTGGATTAAAGTTTCTATTTGTGAAATAATTATTATTTTAAATGTCTAATTAAATAATAGAGTTGATCAAGTATATATTTTAAAAGGAAGCTTAGGGATTGAATTTGGATAGGGGCTTTTAACAAAACTAAGTCAAGGTTGGTTGTTGTAGGCTCAGAAGAAGTAGCAGGAATCAAGTAGAATCAATCCGGAAATTTGAAACCTTATCTATTATTCAGGTGGGCATATACTATCTTTTTCAAAATGCTATGTTTGAGTTATTAAGCTCGTTTTGAAACAAATATGCATATATGATTATCTGTTTAAAATGATTCGTTCTGTTTGCTGTGGTTGTCGGAGTCTCATATACCAGCGATGTGTCAATGTGAGTAGCTACAGTCTTGCTTGGTTTGAGTCGCACCCAATCCCTTGCTGTCCTCAGCTAAAAGAACTTTTAATTACCTTGAGGGTTTACTCGGTAATTGCGCATGATGATGTAGTGGTGGTTGCGGGTGTCGTACTTAGCTCACTTCAGGGTTTACTAGTGAGTGGGTCCATTTCATGGTTTATTGATGGATCAAGGTTCACTTCAGGGTTTACTGGTGAACACATTCATGTAAAACGTTTTGATGAACTTAGATGCATTTTCCCTTTACAAAACCTTCTAAGATTCATCTGCATTTTCACAGATAATTATTTTATCAAATGCTTTTGATAATTCGGTTTTTCTCAGAAAACCCACTGAGTACATTAGTACTCAGTCCAAATATTTTCCCAAATGTTTTCAGGACAATGAGCTGGAGTGTGGAGACGATGAGCTGTGATGGGGCTTATATGTGTACTTTTGTAGCTAACCCGTTGTCTTGGCTCGTCTTAACCTCTGATCATCGTATCATTTCTTTTGATATTTCTTAGCTTCCGCAAGAGCAGAAACTTATGTTGAATATATATATATATATATATAACTCTGAATTTTGTTACGATGATTGTATTCTATTATTGAACTAATTTGGAATCATTTATTGAGAATTATCCTCGAAATACCCTTTCTTTCCCCTCTTCTTAATCCCTACCCCCGTGGCGCTCATTTCCACGGTCTCTCGGGACCGGGGCGTTACATATTCTGAGTCGAAGATCAACCCTTGTATGACCTGCAGAGCCTGCTAGGATTAATGAAATCATTTTCAAAGTTATTGTGCCGCCATGTGCTCGTCATCCAGACGGGTTATATATATATATATCTTTCTCAAATTATATTCAGCTAATAAGCTCAACTGTTTATCAACTGTGAAACATGAATATCTGTATCAAAATGATTTAGCTCACTGTTCACGTTTGCCAGTATCCTACGAAAACATTGAGTGCTTAACTAGACTCGAGTTCGGATCCTTAAAGCTTTGGGACCGTATACACTATCATTTATTAGACAGTTGGGCTAGAGGACGTGTATATAAGTTAAGACACTGTAGAAAATGACAGTTGAGATAGAGCGTGCAAGTAAGGTTAAAAGAAGTTTTGTATACATGGAATGCTTTTGACATTTGAAACATTTCCATTGTTATACTTGTGTGGATACGATATTCATATTTATAAAATGTTTGTGAACTGTTTATCAAAATTTGCCCACTGGGTACGCTAGTACTCAGCCCAAATCTTTTCTAAAACATTTTCAGGTTGAGAGGCAGGCTGGAAGATGATGGAGCTGAGACAAGGGCTGACTTTTTGTTATATGCTTGCTCTTTTTGTGTTGTTCAGAAATCTCAAATACTCTAAATCAATTAAGTACTTGAAACAATTTACTTGAGTTGAATAAATTTTTTGAAGCATGTTACAATTTCAGCATTTTGCTATAATGTTCCTTTATAATTATTGGCGGGATAAGTTCCCTTTGATGATTGGTCATTGATTCAAATTCTTTCTGAGCACCTTAGTGCGTGGTTCTATTACTGTTACAGAGGTTATGCTGCCCAAATTTCTGGGAAATATAACCTATTCTTGTCCTAAAGCTATTTCATTTAATTATCTTTATGCAACAATCCCTTCCCCTTTTTCCCAGTAGCGCACCGGTCCCTTGTCACTATTCTTTTGGGACTGGGGCGTTACAGGGAGACTTTCGACCAATCGCATGCTGGAATGTGGTATATAAAATAATCACCAGGATAATATCAATAAAGTTAGCAACGGTTATGAACTCTCTAGTGTCTCAAGCCCAGTCAGCCTTTGTGGAAGGACGCAATATCATGAATAACATTTTCCTAGCTCAAGAACTAATAAGGAAATATTCATACAAAAAGAACATACCAAAGTGTACGCTGAAAATTGACCTATGAAAGGCCTATGATATTATATCTTGGAATTTCTTACAAGAGGTACTTCTCAGCCTTGGATTTCCAAGAAAAATGGTGGGTTGGATATTAGAATGTGTCTCTACTGCTACCTATTCACTCTCTATTAAAGGAAGGCTTCATGGCTTTGTAGTGGGCAAGCGAGGGCTACGACAGGGAGACCCTATGTCTCACAACTATTTTTGTTGTACATGGAATATTATGCATGCCTTATAAAGAGAAGGACAACAAACTCAGATTTCAACTACCATGCCAAATGTGGAAAACCCAAAATAACTCACCTAACTTTAGCGGATGATCTCATACTTTTCTCAAGAGGTGACTATAGATCGGTTGCAAATCTTGATGGAAACACTGAAAGAATTAGAGGAAACTTCAGGACTTCAAGTTAACAACAACAAATCGGCGCTATTCACCTGAGCGATTATGACTTGGCATCTATTCAACAGCTTGTGGGTTTCCCGATTGGTAGCTAGTACGCTACCTCAGCATTCCATTAACTGCTAAAAAACTAAGTGTTGTGGATTATACGACTCTGATCGAAAAAATCTCAGACAATATAAATGTATGGTCAGCTAGATTGCTATCTTATGCTGGAAGAACAGAACTTATCCACTCAGTGATACAAGAGTTCGAGTGCCATTGGCTGCAAACCTTTCCACTCCCGATCGTCTGCACAGATCGCATCATTTCTTTTTACCGGGGATCTAGAATTGTTGTTGTTGCATGGATGAACGTGAGTTTACCTAAAGAGGAAGGCAAATTAGAACTCCGCGATATTTGCTCATAGAACAAAGCTATCATGACTAAAACTATCTGGAACATTTATACAAAGAAAGATTCACTATAGGTTAAATGGGTGCACACTGATACTTGAGAGAGCGTGACTTACAGAGCTGGATACGACATAAAAATGACTCACCTTTCTTGAAAAATCTATGGGAAGTTCAGAAAGGGCTAGTGGAAAATAATGGGAATTGCTTGGAATCGTCGAAGACTTTGATCAACCGATGGTACGAGCAACCTGGAGGATCCTCAAATGCGTACAACTGGCTGAAGAGAAAATGAGAAAAACAGATTTGGAAATCCTTTATTTGGAAACCTTTTGTCCCACCTAAATACTCATTCTGCATGTGGATAGCATTAAGAGGTCAACTAGTGACAAGAGACCGCCTTGGTTATATGGGAATTGATCGGGTATGCCCTCTTTGTGATTTTGCTCTTGAATCTTCTAAGCATCTGTTTTTTGAATGTGCAGTAACTGGACCAATTTGGCAAGCTATAAATGATTGGGTGCATATACGAAGAGGGAACACAACCATTCTAAGCACGATCAAATGGTGCAAAAAGGAGAAATGAGGCTCCGTCATCCAACAAAAAGTAAAAAAAAAACCTTTGTAGCCACCATCTACTTCTTATGGAAAGCGAGATGCATCACAGTGTTTGAGCATAAAGTTTTCGACCCCAGAGAAGTGATTAGAAAGATTAAAGTTCACACATACCAAATGTTTTATGCCCTCTACCCATGCGAACATGTATTGTGTCAATTAAAGGGCTAGATAATTGTTTTGGGTAGTTTGACTTAGGTTAGCTTGTCATTGTAGCCAGGGGTTGACTCTGTTTAATGTATTGTACGCTCCACCTATCCTAGATAGTGAGAATTTTTTTATCTTTTGATTCACATATACCCTAAATAGTGGAAGTTTTTTTTTTTTTACCCCATGATTTAGTTATCTACCTTGCTTACTCGAAGTATTGTGGGCCACTACATTATATTAGTTGTAAGCTTTGATTGCCTAAATGACTCCTACCCCACTCCTGTTACTCGAACTCGTTCGGTGTAGTTGTTATCCCCTTGGGTCTGTCCAAGATTTTTGCATTTCATTCACATTGTATAGTTCAATGCTTTACTAATAAAAAATTTACCCATAAAAAAAATAGTAATGAAGAAATTATATAAAATCCTCAATTTATTTTTTCTTCTTTCATTATAATCTCAAAATTAACAAAATAAAATAAAAAAATATTTTATCTTTATAATTAATTCCCACGCTCTCCTTCAAAGTCTTAAAATCTTAATAACAATATCCACTAATATCTTTTTTTAAACTCAAAATGAAAGTTATAAATTAAAAAGAACTACCGAGAAGGGCATCCACATACAAAGGAGACTCGACCCAACAATGAGGACTCAGAAAATCACGAGAAGTCCTAGCAAAATAATGTGCCAAAATATTGATAGAATGGCGAACTAAATTCAAAGAACAAGAAGGCATTCCATCAAAGAAAGCCCAACAATAAGCAATCAAAGACCTAAATTTAGAAAGATCCCCACAAAGTGATCGGGACAGCATCATAAACCACTTTAGAGTCAATTTCAAAAATAACATACTGCAGGTTTAAACTCTTGATCCAAGAAAGAGCCTCAAGCAACCCTATAGCATATTAGCCTCATCTTTCTCAACCCGAATCTGACCATGGAAATGACAAGTTCTTGCAGTGATGAAAATGCATCTATCATACACTGACATATGTCAAATTAACATCTTCAAAGAAAGCCACATTGGTGTTAGCAGAGGCGGATCCAGGATTCGAGAGTGGGGTGGGCTGAAAAATAAATTTTATACATAGTAAAATATTAAGAGTATTATATGTTAATAGTGAGTTTTCTTTTTCTTTCTGGGCAAAACGTATTCTATTTTACCCTAAGGGAGTTTTCTTTTTAATTTTTTGAAGGTAAAAATATTGAATCATATGGTGGGAGAAATGGCGAAAAAACTTTTGATAAGTAATGAGAGGATTTTTTTTTTCTCTTATCAATAATGAGAGTATTATATATTAATAGTGAGGGAATCCGGAACTCCTCATTAAAAATTACATCTTTAGCTAGGTAAATTTTTTACTCTCATTAAAACTATAAGAATTATACTTTTAATGACCATTTTTTCATACCTTCATTAAATTTTTATCACTAAAAATCAATTTTCTTGTGGGCTATTTTTTTTTCCCCTAATTTTTTTAAGGTTGGGCTGGGCTAATATTGAATTGGGCTTAAATATAACATATAGGTAGTAAAAGAAATTTTGGGCTTGCACTGGGCTGGGCCAGTCCAGTGCAGCCCTTGGGTAGATCCGCCCATGGGTGTTAGCTTTTGCAAAATCCACAATAGGTTTGTTCCAAGCATTACTTCCACTCGAACCTCTTCTGTCAAATACATTATTCTTTCCAACCCCTATAGCATGTCTCCACTCCATTAAAAGCTCATGACCACAAGTAACAATCTGCAACGCAGTTCGCTTATGCCCCTCCCAAACACAAAGATTTCTCTCATTCCACTCTTGCCATAAAGTCATAACAATCATAACTAGCACATCACTCTTTAACAACTCTGACACATGCATCAAGAAATTTTGGAATAAAGGGGCTTGATCAGCTGCATTTTGGACTTTGGAGCACCTGAGACACACCTAGAATATTCCAACAATGAAGAGCAAATGGCCAGAAGATAAATAAGTGCCATGATTTTTCCAACCCCAAGTTACAGGCCGTACTAACCCAAAACTTAAACACCTCGCTTAATAAGATTATTCTTTGTAGGCAAACAATCATGAAAAAGACACCACAAAAAAAAATCGTTTTAGGATGAGCATTAAGATTCCAAAGAGTTCCCCAATGTCCATCAATAGCAAAATTCGGTGCAAGAGTAAGCATACAAGCTAATATATAAGCACCCTTAACCGAGTAGATCACATCTTTAGAGAAATGCCAAATTAAACAATCGGTACCAAATCCTGGAATCAACAGTGCAAAAAAAAAAGCCCTAATATCCATTGGATCAAATAAATCCTCAATAAGATCATAATTCCACATACGAGTTCCAGGAATAAAAAGTTCATCCACCCTCACGGAACAAGCATTGTGGAAATATGAAAATTGGAGTCAGAACGAAGCCACAAATCACTCCAAACTTGAACTGACCTACCATCCCTGATTCTTTACCTCAAACCTCGTCTAACGAAATCTTGAGAAGACCAGCCTCTCCAAATGAAACTTGAACTATGCCCAACCTTAACAGTTAGGAAATCTCCTTTCTAGGTACTTAGCCTTGAAAACTTTACAAACTAAAGCATCTGGGTCGACAATAAGCCACCAACCAATCTTCCCAAGCATAGCAAGATTAAAGACTTGGAAATTTCGGAAACCTAAGCCACTTTCACATTTTCTTACACACAACTTATCAGCAAATTATACACTACCCCCGGGTACTACCCGAAGTGTCACAATAGATCTATTGTGACACTTCAAAGTGTCACAATAGACCTATTGTGACACTACAAAACATCTATTGTGACATTTGGGTAATACCCTGGGGGTAGTATATAATTTTCCCAACTTATCATATCGAAACCGATTAATCCCTTTTGAACCATCAGTCTTATTACCCCACCAAAAGCTATTAATCAAGAAGAAGATACAATGGATGATCTCACCAACTATTCATCCAAAGCTTCTTATAATTTTTAACCTTTCAAGAAGATAAAACCTGTGGTAAGGTTTGTTTTCCTCATAACAAACTAGATTTTTCGTATTACTTAATTTCAATATTATAATGTGTACTCCCTAAACAAAAATATTATAACGTGTATGCAATTATAATACATATTCTCATCATCTATCACCAATTCATCATTGAAAGATGTTGGAGGCGGGTTTGACCAAACCAAAAACAGTGCTGAATAATTTGTCCGATTAAGTCGTGATCAACATATTCTGTAATTATCAAACGGAACTTGCGGAAGTATGTTGAGTAGTACTAGACCAATCTCCTTAACCTTACACTGCAATCCTTCAACGTTGAAGAATATGGGACCTACCTTTAGGTTGTTGGGATTTTTAGATTTCAAATAAAAATGTCATCATCTGTCTTTAAGTTGAAAAGGATTGAGTTTGCGTTACAAGCGTAAAATAAATGAGGATTAATTATTATTTTCATTTTAAAAAAAAAATTAACATTATAAGTTTTTGTGACTGCTGACAGCCGCACCCCATCTGATATCTTCCCAGCTATTTTGTGAATTTTAAAGCACATCCACTCTGTTACAAACCGCAGAAGATAAGCATTGAATCTTGAATCTTGAATCCTATTCGCCGGAAATCCCGAACATCAACTCCTCCAAATGAGCTTGCTTTAACTCTGCAAAAAATATGGGTGAAGAAAAGAGCAGAAGCGATGAATCATCCACACAAAAAACAACACTGCACGAAGCTATTGTGCTGGTTTCCTCACTGATTTCTCTCTCTCATTCGATCAGAGTCTTCTCCGCAAAATGGCAATCCATTAGATACAAGTTCAAAGAGCTTTTCTCCAATCTCACCGCCATTGAGAAGTGGGAATCTGCAGACAACAATTTCTCGCTCCCGACGGTCTTGGACTCGATCTTAGCCACTCTCAAGGAATGCGACGTGCTTGCTAAACAGTGTCTGCAGCTCTCCTACAGCGGAAAACTTCTTATGCAGAGCGATCTTGATATTGTTTCTGCAAAATTCGATGCTCATATTAAGAGCATTTTTGACATTTATGCAGTGGGATTGCTTACACGCAGCGACGCCATCGTGGTGTCGAGGCCTAGCGCCTCGGCTTCGACGGACGACGTTAGATTTTACTTTGTTGATTTGTTGTCGAGATTCAAGATTGGGAGCACTGACATGAAGAAACAAGCGCTCGTTGCTTTTAATGAGGTGATTCAAGAAGATGAGCGATGCATAACAGTCGCTCTGCAGCTTGATGATTGTATCGGGTTTCTTGTCAACTTCCTTGATTTTAAAGATGATGAAATTCAAGAGGAAGCAGCGAAATCCGTGTGTTTGATTGCAGGAATGAATTCTTACAAGAGTGAGTTGATCGGTGCAGGGGCGATTGCTCCTTTGATTAGAGTTGTTGAGTCTGGGAGTGAAGTGAGTAGAGAGCTCGCAGCTCGATGTTTGGTCAAGGTGACGGAGAACTCCGACAATGCGTGGTCGGTTTCAGCTCACGGAGGAGTGACTTCCATGTTGAAGATTTGCGGCAGCGGCGGTGGCGGCGAATTGGGTGCATTGGCTTGTGGGGTGTTGAAAAATCTTGTGGGAGTCCAAGAAATCAAGAGGTTTGTGGTGGAGGAAGGGGGGATTGGCGAGCTTGTTGATCTTGCAAAGTCTAAAGATGAAGTGATCAAAATCAGCTCAGTTGATCTGCTGCAAACAATGGCTTATGGTGATGAATCTATCAGAGAGATGATCATTCAAGAAGGAGGGGTTCGAGTATTAGTGCGCGTTTTTTGTCCAAAATCGACGTTCACAACCAAAACAAGAGAGATGGCCTTCAGAGGGATTGTGAACATATGTTGTTCATCTGATAATTCATTACATTTGTTAATAAACTATGGTTTTATGGATCACATTCTATACTTTCTTCGATATGGCGAGGTTTCTGTCCAAGAATTGGCCTTAAAAGCAGCATTTTGGTTATCTGGGACGTCAGAGGAAGGCAAGAAGGTGATGGGGGATGCAGGGTTTATGGCAGTTTTAGTTAGATTTCTTGATTCGAAATCGACTGAAATTCGAGACATGGCTGCAGAAACAATCTCTAGTATGATTATGGTACCAAAAAATCGAAAAAAGTTCGTTCAAAATGATCAGAATCTTGGATTACTGCTGCAAATGCTCGACCCCGGGGAGGCCAACTCAGGTAACAAAAAGCTCTTGCTTTCAATATTGATGTCATTGACAAGCAGCAATAGTGCAAGAAAGAAGATAGCCAATTCAGGCTACCTTAAAAACATCGAAAAACTTGCAGAAGCTCAGGTTTCAGATGCCAAAAAGATTGTCAGAAAGATATCATCCAGTAGATTTGGCAGCATCCTGCATGGAATCTGGCATTCTTGAATCATTTTAATGTTTTCTTTGAAGAATAATTTGTGTTGTGTAAATCTTGAAAAACAGTTCTTTTTTCTGTTGATTTCCTGACATTTAGAATTGGAAAGGGAGTTTAGCTTGTAAGAATACATTAGTTGTAATAAAACTGTGCAATTCCTTCAATTAAGACACTGTGATGAGAGAAGGGGAGAATTGCTGTATGTGTGCTTGTGGCCAATTGCACATGGGAATGGCATCAAGTGGAGAGAAGCATGTGAATTGTTGGCATCAGTGGTTTTTGGCAGCATCCCTTCATTTAATCAAAGATGAATGTGATAGATTATCTGCCTCTCATATTAATGCATTAATGTTGTCTTTGTTTTTCATATTAACCCCTTTGTTGTTTTTACTGTTTTTACAGTTGAAGAAAATTATACACTACATGTTAGGGATGCTACATATTTTTAAAAAAGATTATCGACGTGACACAACCCTAATGATGTTGAGGTATTACGTTAACATATAGGACAAAATTTCCCAATAAACATGAAATTGAGAAAAGAAGATAAATTGAGAAGCGCAAGCTCCTGCTTTATACACTCAAACTCTTGCTTTATTAAAAAAAAAAAAAAAAAAGAGGACAACAACAACTTCAAAATAACTAGTAGTAACCTAGTAATGAAATTCATGGCAAGTTTCCTCTAAAAAAAAAAAAAGAAAAAAAAAATCGCAAGAAATAAATGATGAGAGAGAAGCAAACATATTGTGAGGCCGACAATACGAGTAAATTTGGAAGTAGAAATAGTAGTAGTGTTAGTTTTTGGTTATCCACGAATTTGAGTGAGTTTAGTAGTAGTTGATTTATTATTTAATGCATAGGCCGGTTAAGGGTGGGGGACTGACTGGTGGCCCTTGGAGAAAATAAGTGATCCAATCCTTGGATCCATGAAAAGATATGCATTGAATGATTATGGACAATGGTTTTCCATCTTTTTAGACCAACAATTGATTGATGCCCCTTTTACAACCTTATTTCTAAGATACTATAAATATTTTAATTTCATTTCTTCTATACAATAATAATTCAGGTACTATACAGACACTGTGTCTTTATTTTTGGAATAAATTTATTTCGCAATAAATCAGCAATTTACAAGACGTGTACCACCGAAACTCATTGAAAATCAATTTTTCCTTATTTGGCGCATCAGTAAAAATAATCACATATTCTTTTTTCTCTTTTTCTTATTTCCGTTCCAAAACTATTTTTGCGAGATAATAGATAGAGTAGACACAAGTATGAATGCATCAGCTCAACATTGTGCCAGATTAATGTAGCATTAACTGATTATATTATGCAAAGCTGTATAGAACATGGCATTAAAAATTGACATAAGGAAAGCCTTTTGATACTCTAAGCTGGGAGATTGTGGATAAAGTTTTAACCTGCTTAAGTTTTCCCAAAAATTCAGAGACTGGATTATTTCTACTGTGTTTCAAATTTCAATGGGCTCTCCTCATGGGTATTTCTCTTGTTCGAGAGGTGTGAGGCAAGGGGATCCTTTATCTCCGTTGGTTTTTGCTTTAGCAGAAGATGTTTTGAGCAGATTTTTGATGAGAGAAGTGGCCAGGGGTGCTCTAAAGCCTATTGTTTTTCGGAGACATAAGGTTCTTCCTTCACATTTGTTATATGCGGATGATGTGTTGATATTTTGCCAAGGTTCATGCTCGAATGCAGCTTTCATTAATGCAATTCTGGATAAATATGGTCAGGAGATTGTCGTAAACGGTAAGGTTTTTCTGTGTTAAATGGCATATCGTCTATGCGCCAGCAAGGATGATGGAGGATTGGAGGTACGGTCTTTTGCTGATATCAACAGAAGTCTAATTATGAAGATGGCCGCCTGGCGGGTGATTGCAGGTGTTTCAAGCTTCTCGGGGTTATTTAGGGATAGATATGTTAACAAGTCTTCAAAATTTCAGACATGTTACTATTACTTTTATTTGGTCTGGAATCCGGCCTGCTATGTTGGAGCTCTTGCATAATACTTTTTGCATTGTCGGATTAGGGGACACTATTTGCTTCTGGACAGATAATTGGCTGGGATATAGGATAGTTGATAAATTGGCTATCCCTACTCATTTTGTCAAATAAGATTTCAGATTACTTGAGGGATGGAGTTTGGACTTTCACTCAGGATTTTGTGGACACTCATTGAGAGGTGGTTAAAGATATTTTGAAAGTGCCCATCACAGATAAGGATGATAGGCTATGGATGAACTCTTTGCACGGTCAGGTATCTTCTAAGTTAGCTTTTTGGTCCATTCGCCCTTCGTCCATTAGAGTTAATTGGGGCCAGTGGATATGCATGGGCTCGTTTTATTCCGCTCACACGCTCTTTTTTAGTTTGGAGGGTTTTGCATGCTAGATTACCTACTATGGATAAAGTTCTTATGCGGTTAAGGTTGGAGGGTCGTAATATTTGTATGCTTTGCATGCAACAAGCAGAATCCTTGGACCACTTGTTCATGTTATGTCCGATTGCTCAAAAGGTTTGGAGGAGTTTGTTCGATAAGTTCCACTGTAATTTTATTGATTTTTCGAGCATTCACCAACTGATTTTTGTTTGCTATGTCGCAGGATTTTAGCTCTGAGATTCAGAGTCTGTGGAAGTATGGGGTGATTTATTGTATTTGGGTTTATGGGAGCTTAGAAATGGTCGCACCTTCAGGGTAGTTTCTGCTAATGGCTTGCATATTATTGCTTCTCTAAAAGCGGCTTTTAAGGAGTTAGCAAGTTTTAAGCTTGGCTTTGCCTCTCGTTCGGGGGAGGATTTAGTTATTTTGACGGATATTGGCATTAAGAGTGTTTTTCCTCCTCTCATATCGGTCAAGTTTGTGCGGTGGTATCCCCCTTTGCCTAGTTGGATAAAGATCAACATGGATGACTCAACTTCGGGTTGTGCGGGAAGTTTGCCTTCTGGTGGTGTGTTCCGTGATTTTAGAGGACAAGTTTTGACTTGTTTTCATCAGAAAGTCAATTTTGGGCTGACTTTGGAAGCGGGGCTGACGGTGGCCATTATTAGGATGGAAGCTGCTTATGCGAATGGATGGAGATATATTTGGTTGGAGGTTGATTATTTATATGTTGTGTCTATGTTTAATAATCCAAGTTTATTGTCTCCATGGAAGCTGAGCACTCGATGGTTACGTTTGAGGATGTTCCTAAGGGCTATGAATTTTAGAATTTCGCACATTTACAGAGAGGGGAATTTGGTCGTGGATAGATTAGCTAGCCAATCTCAAGAGACAAATTGGTGGGATGGTCTGATTGCTAGTATTCTAGATAGGGGCACACTTTTGTGAGACCGTCTAACGGGTCTCTTACGTTTAGACAGATCTCAATCCGGATTCGAGTTGAATAAAATATATAATTAAAAATAAAATGACTCACGTATCACTAGGTATAAAGTAAAGTATCACTCATTGCGAAGTGAAGTATCATATTATACTCCACTTCTGAGTTAATGATACTTCACATGACTGCTAATGATACTTCACCAGATATATATCTAATGATACTTCACTTAATAGTTAATGATATTTTGTCAAATTTATATCTAATCATAATTCAGTTCATAGTTAATGATACTTCATTTCATAGTTATATCTAATGATGCTTCACTTAATATTGAATGATATTTCGCCAAATTTATATTTAATGATACTTCACTTCAGAATTAATGATATTTTACCTGATATGTATCTAATGATACTTCACTTAATAGTTAATGATATTTCATCAAATTTATATCTAATAATACTTCACTTCATAGTTAATGATACTTCACTTCATAGTTAGTGATACTTCACACATAGTGATACTTTACTTTACACCTAGTGATACCCGAGTGGTCGCTCGTGGGCGGGTACGTGGAGCCCACACACCTAACTGTTTTTACGGGTTTTGACGGATTTGGAAGAATTTTTCGGGCGGGTTGGGTCGGGTGGACATCCGTCTAACATAAGAGACTCATTAGACAGTCTCATACAAGTTTTTGTCTTCTAGACTTGGTTAGATTAGATGTGGCCGATCAATTTTATTCTAGAATTGTTTAATTCCTTGTCTTTTTGTCTTTTGTTTTACTTTTGGTAGTTTAATTTCTTTTTGTTTTTGTTGTTATAGAGCGGATATTCTTTTTCCTATGTAGAGGTTTCCCCTTTGGGGTTTCACTCTAGTAGATTTTAACGAGGTATGTCCCTTAATGTTCTCTTTAGACATTTGTGTGTGTGTGTGTGTGTGTGTTTTAAGCATGATTCTATGTCACACCCACATGTAATGATCCCCAATTACAATAGGTCTATTATAATATATGAGGTTGTCACATTAGGTCTATTATGATAGAGACACACTAGATGCACTGCAGCATAGAATTTCTCCATTTAAGCATTGAGATCACCACCCCATCAATGCAAATATATCACCGGATAACATTTTTCGGAATTAAATATCATGTAGTGCTTTAAAAATTTCTTGATGCGTTAAAGTGTTTGAGATTGATGAAAAATACTTAATTTCCCGTTATATGGTTGAACGAACGTACCATAATTTTTTTGTTCTGTAATTAAATGAGAGTATGATAAGAGTTAGGTGTGACGGAAAAGAGAGTACATAGTGATTTGTCGGTTGATGATTGTCCCATGTTAGGCACAGAAAAGTTGTAGTGATTTTAATTTTGATTCGCCCTAAATAATTGAACACATTCAGAGTGCTGAACAAGCTTAACCTAAAATGAGGAGCAGACTAATTATTGACCTAAATTAGGGAGTTGTTAATTGCCACTTCCTAAAAGTTGAGCTCTGGTAGATTTTTTCATATTTTAATTCCAAAATTGTATATCCATGCAAAATTGACCAAATTACATTTTGCAAAAAATACACATATCAAGTGCTAATTCAACGCCACATCGATTTTAAAAAATACTAGAATATTTCTCATCCAAACTACAACTAGCTAGGGCAACAATTCATCATGAAAAATATATGCATGTACAGAAGAAAATATATATATCTGGATGATGGGCGTGAAGAACAAATAGCATAGTAGTAACACTTACCTAAACAACATGTACCTCATTATCCATCCTTAATCCCAGATTAGTCAACATCTTACACAAATGATGTTAAAAGTAACACCATAAACAACTACTACATTCAAGTTCCAATCTGAATCCAAATTCTCCAGCTTCCGTGAAGGCGTGTAGCGCCACCTCATGACTGTTAATCGTTAACAGACTTAAGCCATTCACAATACAACAAGAACAAGAAAGGAAAAATCAACTGGGGGAGGAGATCTTCTCATAAATGTGCTTCATATCTTCTCCAGCCTAATTTTCAATAATTTATAAAGAAAATGTGCCAACATTTATAAATGGAGGCATGGAGCCTCTCTGGAACGATTTCATACCCCCTGTAATCATGGAGGCCTCCCTCATCGATGTAACAGATACTTAATTACCTCTTATTCATATTTTCTTTCGATGCTTCAATTTTCAAGAGAAGTATCTCTGCACAACCACTTTACATTTGATTAACCCCCGAGCATATAGAACTGTTCTGCAAGCGCATAACAGTGAATTATTAGAAAAGGATCTTGAAACTTCTTCAAGAAAAGGAATACCGAAATGGCAGAGAACACTAACCAAGAATTGTTTTTCCTTCACTGTCAAAGTGTGAGAACAAATGGTGGGGCATCCTGTCTTGGCCCTGCTACAGAACGATAGACATAAACTTTTTCAGCTTGATCTTCATCCCTTCCCTCGTCTCTAATAACTTCAACATTCAGCCTTGGCATCTCCGTTGCAAGTAGTCTGCAACCAGTCATTGTTACTTGACATGTTGACATCCATAATGACCGCATCATTTCATATTTCTCTCGTCCAGACAGCAGAGCAGCATTTCCGAAGGGGCAATCTCTTATCTCAAGCTTCCTGAGCTTAGGACAGCCTTCCAGAATACACTGCATCCCCCAATCACTACTGCCAGCAAATGCCACAGACAGTGTCTCAAGATTTTTCGAATATTTCCCAATATACTCAAATGTCCGATCAGTTAGATGGCCTGAAACTGAAAGCCTTTTAAGTTTAGTGCAAGTTTTAACCACAGCACCGAAGGCTTCATCCATAGGTTCATTTGTGAGGTAATCTGGTTGGGCTGGGGTCATAATGCAAAGACGAAAGTGGGTAAAATCTGGGCAATTTTGTACAATGCTCACGACAGCAGCATTAGTCATCCTCCGGCAAAAGTAGAGAACATAGTGGAGGTTGCGACATCCACGAGACACTGCCAAGAAACCTGATTCAGTCACCCCTTCACGATGATGCCAGTCATGAGGATCAAAAGGGAAGACTCGCAGTTCTTCAAGCAAGGGACAGCTTGATCCAACAGCCTCGAGCCCCTTGTCTTCAACTGTATCGATGACCTACAAATGGAAGTAACAACTTGAGACATAAACTAGAAGCAATTGGAAACATCAGCCAGAAGTCTTCTAGCTAATTTTTTAAGTTCCCCTCGTGTATTATTCTGCCATGTATCCTTCAAGAATTCTTAAATCTGAGTGTTTTCACTATGTTAACAGGCCATTAAAAGTACTTTGGACTAACGACATAAGCTTCGTCAAAGCAAAGAATAAACAACTTCAATTATTATTAACATACAGTACTGGACAGAAAATTAGAGACATTAGAAATTTAGAACTATACTAGACTCTTGAAGATGAAAGAAGCTGTCATAGTGTCCATTCAGGGAGCAAACACAAGATGCTTACCAGTATAAGGGCGATTATTGTCTTTTAGAAACAATGACAATGACAACAGAATATTTTCAAATTATTTAGGACTCATACGGTGTGTGGTAAGAAGAATTTGAACTTTCCTGAGAGTCATTGGGAGGGAGCTTTTATAGTGTTTCCTTATTTGATGATTAAGTTTCTCAATAATGGAACTTCATACAGTAGTACAAATAGATTCTTACCCAAAGGCATCGTAAATTAGGGCAGTGGGCAAGAAGCTTTGCAAATTCACCACTTTGAAGAGGCAAATCACTCAAGTTCAAGAAAGTCAGACTAGCACAAGCTCCATAAAGAAGAGGGAGATAGAGGGAAGTTGCTTCCCACAAACCTGAAAGAACTTGGAGATTTTTATAATTACTAAAAGCAGTTTCAATCTCTTCATATTGGCGAGGTGTAAGTTCTTGCAGGAAGGAGCCAGTGCCAAGCTCCGTTAATCTAGGAGCATGCACAAGCAGTCGGTGCAATTGATCCAAGGTAATATTCTCATTGACCTTCAGAACCCTTAATGATTTGCACCGACTAACAAGTCTCTCAAGATCATCAAAACTGACCTCACCATTGAGACTAGAAAAGTTTAGTATTTCTAGTGACGCAAAGTTTTCTGGGAAGCAACTCAACCAACCTCCACCAACATCCTCTGTTATACTGTCCTGTATGTTGAGCTCAGTCAAGTTCCTAGAAACAGATATACAGATTAAATGATCTCCTCGATAAAAGTCCAAGGCAAAAACCTTTAAATGCCGCACCAGCACACAACTAAATGGATAATAAAAAACAATAGAACACATGAAGCCCAGCAGGTTCTCCATTTTCATTTTGTTTTATATTAAGTTTAAATTTTCCATTGACTGGCCACCCCAAGATACATGAGTAAGGAGAAGCACGCATGGAATGCTTCAGCAAGCTACATTTTCTTGTAAAGAGAGATAGTAGTGAAACTAGGTAAATTTTGAAACATGAGATCACACTTATAAATCATATAAAATCAAAACATAAATGAAATGCAGGACCTACATATTTAATTGATTTAAAAAAAAAAAAGGAAGAAGAATAAAGAAAAAAAGAAGCCAGGGTTTCTGGAGAAGTTTTTATCAACTCAACAATACAAGAATATTAGTCCAATTTTTTCACTTGGATCTAAATGCTTCCAGCATTTGAATGTTTTTCTTTTTTAGTCATTTGAGTTTATAAAAATGTCTGCAAGACCATCAACTTCAATTCCTTCCACCAGGGACCACATCCATGTATAGTCACTTAAAGGTATATGTATATCACTAAACAAATAGTTCGTCTATCACTATCAATAAATTGCTCTTGGACATGAAGAGGTCTTTGCTGAAAATTTGTCACACCATGGGCACGGTAACCATTAAATACAAAGTAAAACCAATAAAACCACAACAAGAAAATGGTAGAAAAAAAGGACTTGAGAGAAGCTGGAGTAGAATCACTTAAATTCCCCACTCAAAGCTGCTTCATTTAGCACTCAGCTACATTAACCAAGGGCAACTTATCCATAAAATAAGTATACACAAACAGCAAGCTATCTTCTTCTTTCCTGAATGAGAATTTTACATACTTTATTAAATGCAAATTAGAAATGCTATTAAGTAGGATGCTACAAACACAATCAAATCCAAGTATGATTAGTAAACTATTAATCTCAAAGGAATATATTTGCTCACGAGCATTTTGTAGTTTATTTTTCTTCAGTAAAAATAACTCGTCTCAATCATAAACAGACAGTCAGACAGTAGAATCTAGTTTAGAATATGTTATAATAGAAGTCACAGTTGAGTTTTTTTTTTTTTTAAATAATAATAATAATAATAATAACAACAACAACAACTAAAATTTGAACACCCCTACAAGTCACTAATATAAAACCCCACTAGATAGTGTACTTTTAATCAGAGGTATTAAGCAACCAGAGCTGCAAATGTAAGATTCATACAAGGGACATGAAAATAGAATGCAATTACGGAGATAGTGGTGGGGGGTGGGGGGGTGGGGGGGGGGGGGGGGGGTGTTGGGAACTAACTCAACATAAGATAAAAGCAGTAGGCACCTGCAATGACTGGTAACTGCTTTGAGCCCATTTTCACTGAATCCATCACAACTGGACAAAGATAAAGCCTTGAAGTCAGGGAACGACTTTGCCAAGAGCTCCAAGCTCTCATCAGTGACGGTCATCCTCTTAAGCCTCAGCTCCTCCATGAACGGGTAAACTTTGGCAAACATAACCATCCAAGAATGCACATTAGCACCCCAATCCGATGGTAACATATTAAAATCCGAAAATCTTGGCCTCCCTTTAAGTGTGACACTCTTAATTCTTCGGAACCTTCTAGCTACTATTTCTGGTGACACTGCATAGCAGTTTCCTATAAAAAGCTTCGATCTTGTCCATCTCTCAGCATTATACCAATCTTTACGCACTAGGGAGATTGAGCTCCTGTCTTTATGCGAATCTATGAAGGAAAGAACTTTTTCCAACACTTCATCTGGGAATGGCGATTGAGGGTGAATTGGCCCATGGGAGTTGCCAGAGTTTGATGGCGAGTCCTCCGCTTTCTTCGGTTCTGAATCCATTTGACTCTCGGAGGATGGATTCATTCAGGCCTCACGAAGATCTCAAACCCTTCATAAGCTGCACGCCGGAATCAGAACCCATTATAATTTATAAGTAGGAAGAATCATATAGAAGGTAAAATTATCAAATTTATTTTGAATGCATTATATACATGAGTATTAGTAAAGGTGAGCAGCTACACCATGAATTTAGGACAAAATAAAAAATAGGGGAGAAATCTTGACTAAGAAGTGTTTTTCTTTTCAACCCAAAAAGAAAAGAGAGGAAAGGAAAGTAGTAAACTGAAAGCACTAAAACAGTTCAACATACCGGCTTAAAATTATAAACTGAATTAAGAACACAAAGTAGTTACTCATGAAAAACTCAATATAGTTGATTCACTTGTACCTTTCAACTGTAATCGCAACACCCTTTTGCTAGAAAATCGAAAATTATACCCTAAAAAAAACAGAGAAAAAACGCCGCGAAAATGCGAAATCAATCACAACATTCCAATACATAAATAAACAAGGACCCAATTCCAGAACCAAAAACAGAGATCCGTTAAGCAAGAGACACGATATTCAACAGAATTTTTAGATCCGGAGGCTTTTCAGATTATATATAGAATAAAAAATAGCAACATCAACATGTGTGCAACAGTGATTGGATCAGACAATGAAATGAAGCAGCTAAAAATAGAAAGAAGAGAAAAGCATGAGAAAGAACTGTAGAGATTTACCTCTCTGTGATTGAATGCTTGGACGAACCGAAGAGCCAAAGAAAAGCTCAGACAACCCACTTGCATATTTTATTATAGCATGAAAATAATAATAATAATAAAATCACAATAATGTAATATTATTACTGTTACGCTGCTACTGTGATACTTAAAAAGAATGGTTTTTTTTTTCTCATTTATAACAAACGAAGTATGCATATTTTATACAATACAATTACAATACGAATAATGTATGTATATTGTACGTAAAACTTTTAATAATTAGGCAGTCGAACTTTGGGGTTAGCTGAAGTTGACAGAAAATGGAGGCCTGGCCAAGCACGAGCACTAGCGCCTTCACCTCCTGCTGCCACGTTTCGTGCGCCTGTTGGCGCCCGGCGCATGTTAGGTTGATCAGCAGTTAAGCAGGTTTTTCTTTTTTCTTTTTTCTTTTTAGCTACGGAGTTCTTGTTTCTTAACGGGATTTGCTGCGCGGAACCGTGAACGGCCAACGGCTTTTGTTTTTCCCTGTTCTGTCCCTACATCTCGAAAATATTTAAAAAGATTACAATTTTGAGTTTATTTACACTCGCGCTCCCTGGAATTTTTTTCATTTCGCGTTTTGCCCTCAAGAGTTTCCGCCCTTTCTTGTCCATTTGACCGTTTGACTGCATTTGAACTCCTAATAAAAGAAGTATTTTCTTTTTATTTTTACTATTTTAAAATAGAAAATTTATGGAATGAATAGAAGAGAGTAGTACACTTATCTGAATCTGAACTGAAAACACCCATTTTGAAGGGGTGGGGGGGAAATAGTGGATTTCATAGTGGCCAGTGAGAATTGTATTGAGGGAAAATAGGGAAAGTATTTTACCAATTAAAAAAGAGATAATATTGAGAGGGGACCCTTGTGGTTATATGATTGGTTATTTTGGTAAATATGGTGACCTTTAGAAAAAAGTGTCCAAGTTAGTTCTGCAGTATCAAAAGCCATTCCTTTTTTTTTCCAACTTTAAATGGTGGTGCTGTCCTCAATACATTCTGGATTTGATTTTAGCGTTGAAAGTTTAAACACTGCTCACTCCACAGTTACACGTAGGACGTCATCCAGTTTGGTTTTACTTTTTAATTAGGACATAGTTGAATTATGACGACTCGGACTCAATAAATTATTTGACTGTTGAACATGATGTAAATATTTATTCATTTTTTTATGTTCAGTTAGGTCTAAATATTCCAATCACGGTCAATTAGACTAATATAAATACATACAAATCAAATTGTTACTTCGTCCACAATGATGATTTCGAAACTCATTCAATTGATATTAAAAAAAAAAAAAAAAACTTTAACTTAATTCTAAATAAAATATTATCTAGAAAGCTCTTGCAGCAAGAAGTTTATCCCATATTTAACAATAAAAATTCGATGCAATCATTGAGAGTCCATCATGGAAAACAAGTCCATGAGAACCGGTTTGCAGGCTTCATGTCAGTCCATTAGTGGGGCCTTGATCAAGATGGTTAGTGGCTCTTAATTTAATATATGTTCCTGGCCTAAAAATGGAAATAAATAAAAATATAAAGCATTTTTCACACTATTCTGCCAAAATGTATGAATAGCCAAGCGAAAATTATTTAAATAAATTTTGCAGAGTTGAAAAATAACACTTGCCGGATTATAAAAAAATTAGGGGAATTAGGGTTTATCCAAGTTGTTTAATTGCTAATTATTCCGTTGTGGGCGTATAGTTATTATTATTCCATACTGTCCTGATATGCTTTTCACTTTATAATTATGATGCATAATTCTACCTAAACTCTTGATAATCTATCTATATATATTAAGACTAAATTGTGTGATAGACAACGGTTTTATATTTAAACCGTTGTCTATCACATGATTTAACAATAATATTCTAAACAATAGTTTGTGTATAATAGACAACAGTTTTGAGTTAATAAACAATAGTAGTGACATTTATTGTTGTAAATTTTCTTCTTCTTTTTTGGCATTTTCCATTTAAATTACAACCGTTGTATTTTAACAAAAATTTTCAATCTTCTTTATTATTTTTTTACTTGAAAATTTGAGATTTGTAAAAAAATTTATTTTATTTTGTTATGCGTGAGTGGAGAAATTGTAGCACTCTACATTTATTGCCTAAAAAAATAGTTTTCATCTTTGTTGCACTATAATAATAATAATAACAACAACAATATAATTTGCAATAGTTTATTATTTTTCTATTTCAATTTCATCATTTAAAATAATTAAATAACTATATTTTTTATATCTGTCATATATTGAAAGAAATCAAAAGTTCTTTAATCATGGACAATTATACATTGATATTTATAAAATCACGTCGTTTGAAATTTTCCAATTCGACCTTTCTAACATTGATTTTCATTTAGTTCCTAATTTTTTTTGTCGTAATTTCACGAAATTGGTCTTCTTATCTAATTAATTAATGCATGTGTATATTATTTTATTAATTTTTAAAAATTGAGCACAACATATAGAATTAAAAAATAATCATAATATTACATACCTAAAAATAATAATTATTTGTGCATTGCACAGGAGAAATACTATTGTTATTTATACTAGGCTCATTTAGTATCTAAACAACTCTCGCATATTGGGTTCGAATCTTCTCAATATCATCAGTCCACCATCAGATCAGGTGTGTGAGTAAAAAAAAAACTCTGGTATATTGCTCTAAGTTTGGTAGAAAAAAAAATGTCACGTTGAAAAGAAAAGTTGATTAAAGGTCGCTAAACCAACACAGACCCATTTTCTGTAAGAATTATTCTACGTTGACCAAAGCCGTTATACAATTATTTTTATTCATAATATCTAACAATAAAATGCAACACCACGACGGATCAGAACTTGATTTGACATATGAAATAAAATTTTGATAGTAAAAATTGTGCTCGAATTATCAATTTAGGTACGATGAATATGTTCAACAACTGAAAACTAGTGGAATTTGCTTGGTAAAAATCAAGCTCGTCGATCAAATTAGTTGCCAGGTCCTAATCTAATTCTTGAGTTCTAGGAGGAGCGGAACTTTTCAACGTTTAAGGCAGCAATCAAAGCCTAATAATTTTGATCAATCTTCTTAACAAGAAATGATTTGCAATCCTAGAGTTGGGCAAGAGAAAACTTTGAGATAAAGATGGAGGAGATAAATGGTGTTGAAGGCCAAGAATTCAGAAATGAATAGACATCACCACCAAGAGAATGGCCCCTCACTTTCTCTCTCTCTCTCTCTCATTTGTATAATACAGAGAGAGAGAGAGAGAGTGAGTGTGGAATTAGTTGCCTACTTGCCTCATTTCCATCAGAAATGACAACCTAAATTCTTGTCTCCCCTGCCTTTGAGAAGCCCATGTTACCAACAGTTATCCTTTTTCTCCTCCCTGTCTCCATTCTTATCCAATCCCTGTACCCCCTTTTGTCCATTTTCATTTTTCCCAAAACCCTTCTGGGGGATTGCCACGTGGCATTCTCGGGCCCACTTCCTTTTTGGGCCTCTTTCCCACTAAGAAGTTGGGTCGGCCCATAAGCTCCAAATATGGACAAAAGAATGTCAATTACTGACAATGGTTTTGCCATGCAACAGATTTCATCGTGCACGTACTCCAGTTGGGCTGAAAGCCTGTGATAGGTGATAACAAAGCCCGTAATAGGTGAAAACATGCATTATACCTTCATAAAAACTAGTTAACTCGTTGGTTGGAAGAATTGAAATCTTAGATCAATGTCGCGTGGAGGTAGAAGGCCCACGGGTCGTGAACCAACCCCTTTACGGGCTCCATAGCAAGAAATTAAATTATATATTATGTTGTCTCACAGCTCCTTCTAGTATCCAATATGAATAATATCTCAATTAAATTCCGCCCGACTCTTTCGTCTTAAGAACGCTGGTTTTAAGAATTAAACCAGATAGTTATATGAGTGAAGTAAAACGGCTTACAAATTTGCTGTTTTTTTCTTTTCATTAGATCTTTCTGAGAGGATCGTAGTTTCTCAGGAAAATAAAATTATCTAAGAATATGATTTATAAGAATGTACTAGTATTATATTCCGTGCGATGCACGGTGAGAAATATATAAATAAATTTTATAATAAATAATTTTTATAAATTGATAAAATAATTAAATCATAATTAAATAATTAGTAGAAATAATCATAAACATTATACAAAATATATAACGTTATATTCAATTTTGTTCACTATTTTATTGGTAGACAACTCATATCCATTAATAAATTTTCATTCATCGTGCCCAATAAAACAAATGACATAATTGGTCCGCCCGAAATCCATTACAACATAATTAGAATCTTTTATAATTTTAGACACAATGAAAAAATTAAGAAAAAAAGGACACATCTATAAAACACATTTAAGAATATTATTGTATTATATACATCTCTGTCATGCCTCTGGACTGTGTGAAATGAATAGAACTAATCATGTGAGAGTTGTGACTACTTGAACAACACCTCCACGATTTAATCAATATTTCACCATATATCTTTTATTTATAGATAACACCTTTAAACTCCATCTTTAACATTATATCACTTTACGTCTCCTTACATACGGGTATAAATATATTATATTATATTATTGTACAACGTCAGTCTATATGTAGTGTGAAATTAAACATTCGTCATTTTTATTTATGATATGTAAAATATACATATGATATCTAAATATTAAAGAAAAACATTAAAGAATTAAAAATTTATTGTATAAATAATTTATCGAATAAAATAAGGTAGCATATATTTATTTCTCTCCCATTTGCAACTAATATTGTTATGTTTATTTCATCTTCACCTTCCAATCTATCTTCAATGTTGTGAATAACATAATTTACGCATTAACTTTTGGACTATTACAAAATAGATCATCACTTGATAATTGTGCTTGGAATTCAAAACATAAAATTATATATATTATGCACCTTTTGATGTCAATAACATCTTGTCATCTAATTTCTAATATATTAATGAAAACTCACCAATATTAAGTGTTTTGGGTAAATCCTACTCAATATGATCACTTGATGCTTTGGGGTGGACTTGTTCTTCAAATGAGTAATATTAATGGAAATCACTCCAAATTATGTATGAGATATTTGATTTCGGTTATGGTAATTAATATGATGAAGTTTATAAAATTCTTGATAGCGTAGATATGTTCTTTCTAATGGAGTGAAGATTGCAATAACTAACTATTGATGGTTGGATAGATACGATTATACTATTACTTAAGAGAAAAAAATAAATATAAAAAGAAATAATGTGAAACTAAAAAAATACTACAAAAATATAATCAAGATAAATGGTTAATTGGAGAATTTACACATGCATATGAGTATCTTCTGTATATGATATTGTGTAGTATAACTAAAAAGCCACCACCTATAACATTTGAATATGATTTTGTGCAGTATAACACACATGGAAGTCATTTGATTACCAAAAATATAAAAAAACCCGAAACACACACACACACACACACATATATATATATATACAACTCAAGAAAGGTCTACATATGTGTGTGTGTGTATTTGGCACAATTATTGGTCGGAAAAATCTATTTAAATCAACATTATAAAATTATTATTTTTTTATAAACTATTTATTACACAAAAAAAAAAAATTAAAATGAATATTAATCTTTGTCATGAAGTCATATTAATCATACATATATATAGTTGATTTTACAATAATTATAATAATTCTATATATTTGGTAATACTAAATTAACAATAAAAACAAACTAATCCCAACTAAATAAACGTACAATTAATTAGTGCATAATAAAACACAATCAATAATAGGTGTAGATTTTATAAGACTAATATTTAAGAATAATAGATAACTAATAATTTTACAATATAATATTAACAGAAATAATATTTATACATTACTATAAAATAATAATTTAATACTAATAATTAACATTAAATTGCATCATAAAGAAAAAATAAGTATTTTAGCAAAATAAAGTCCACAAAATTCTGGATATTTTTTTCCATTCCAACAACAAAATGAACATGTTGAATGAAAAAAAAAAGTATGATCGGCTCTTCTTCACAATTTTGTTTCTCCTCTCTTTTTTGACATTTCTCTTCTTTCTCTTTTACGGTGTTACCAGGGAGCACGCCATTTGTCGATGCATCTTTTTTTTAATTATAACGGAATGAAATCAATACTTTACAAATTTAATAGTAAGAAACATGACTATTAGAAACACAAATATGCAAGCAAAGATAGAATAAAATAATGATATTTAAAAACACAAAAACATATGATGGCATTTCTCGATAAAACAAAAACTGATGAGGGGATGTGATACAAAATGAATTCCACCAACCCTTATATATAATGAATTTTTTTAATTAATTCATTAATTAATACATATTTTAGGGTTTTGATTTGAGGGGATTAAGTATATTGATTATAACTAATTAAGGTAAATGTGGAAATCCATTAATAAATAGTTAGGGGAATTTATGGATTATTGAATTGATTTGAAAATATATTAAATCCTAGTATTAGTGCACCTAATTATGATAAATTATAGACTAATTTAGCTTTTATTTTCTTCTCATGTTAGGCGGATTAGGGAGGTATATATGCATGTAATTATTTGTCTTTACATTTATATATTAAGATTAAAATTAAAATTTAGATATTATCTAATTATTTAATTAATTAAGAATTGTAACGAAAATGTTAATTAATTTTTGTATCCTATCTCATATATCTTATTATATTATATTATATTAATGTACACACACAACAACACACGCACATATGTTATATATTAAGATATAGTATTATCTTAAATGGTTTATATATTATGCCATATATATCTTAGTACACATCTTATATGTCTTATTTTAATATATATATATATATATTAAGATAAAATTAATTTATTTATATTAAATTATATATCGTATCTTAATATCCTATATAAAAATATAATATTACATTTTTTTAATATATATATATATAGTATTTTAGATTTGATATTAATTAATTAATTTAATATATGCATATTTGTCTTAATTTATATTAAGATAATGTAATATAAACTATCATATTAAATTAAATTAAAGATATGATATATAGTATATATATATAATTAATTCAATATATATTTAGTTAATTTACTATTATGTATTATATTAAGATGATAATTAGGATTAATTAATTAAAACAATAGTACAATATAAAAATGAATTAATTACTAAATATAGTAATTGATTTAGGCGGGAAAACTATACTTACTAAATAAGGAATAACTTCTTACTTTTATATATATAAAGATTTTTGAGTAAAATGAATGATACATATATATTATCCTATGTTTGGAACATACTAAGAAAATTGTGAGGATTCTCATTTTAGAATTTTTTTATTAAAATTAATCAAATAAGTTTATTAATATATTTTAATAATATTGTAGACTTATAATCTAAGAATATTCTTCACTCATTTTATGATGACAGATCTGCGTTCGTTCATCATTCTCCTTCTCTAATTAAATAAAATAAAAAAGTAATAATTAAGAAAATATATATAAATAATTACAAACATACACAGACCTTCATCATAACAAAATGCATTAATTGTTACTTATGTCAAATTTTATTGTTGATTACCACCAATTGCCAATATATATATGTATGATAATTGAATTTTAGTAGATTTTTTTTTCCATTTTGTTCATTTTTTTGTTGAAAGTTAAAAAAATTAACAATAGTCCAAAAAAAAAATATTTTTGTTATTTGGGTCCAAAGCATACCACTAATGCACCTAGCTACTGCTACCTTGCTTATAGACTAACTGCAGAACTAACCCTTAAGCAGGTGTTTACCACGATGCTTTCTTTACGCCCATCAAAAGACCTTGATTTGCTAGGGTACGAAACTGGATACGAGAAATCCTGAATTTCTTATATACGGCATGGGCGCGACCACAGAAGATGCACCGGTTTGTTACTCGTGCAAAGGAACTATTTCTCGGCAGCTTGGACAACTTAGCTTCGTGCTAAAGCAAAGGCTTGTGAAAAGATTGTTTCTTAAAATTCAATCTTCAGAATTATTTCTTAGGAATGATTTTTCTATAACAAATGATATCAAAATATTAAAAATTGAATTACTGTCTAAAGCTCTGTAAAAAAACCTATTACACCCTCTTATAAGAAGGAAAAGACAGCTTACATGATACACCAAGAAAATGAGTATAGCAGGAAATGTATATCATACTACTACTGTAGTTCAAAATTGCCACCGCCTGAATATATTGTCAGAAGTCAAGTAGTTATAAAAGTATTTTAGAGGCCAATTTTTTTGGGTATGATGAATAAGAAGAAGAGCAGTGTTTTGGCACCAAAATGGAGGATGGGAGAAAAGATATGTAATTGTGAAACATTGGAGCGTCTAAAATCTAAAATAAAAGGTCTGCCCCAGTCTGTTATTACCAAGGCTCTTGTACGCCAGCTAACGAGATATATGCTTGTACCTTGGCAAACCAAAGCAAGTGCATGCAGACGCAGTATATTATATTGGTTAAAATTATATTAAAAAAGAAGTGACCACAGCCATTGAGATTTGCGAGCTGCGGCCTATGGAAACCAAATCTCCTGGAAGCTGGGCAGCTGTGTGCTCCCAAATTAAATTGTCCTAAATGCTTGTACCTTTAATTAATTAGTAGTATATATTATTCTGGAGGCGAAATTGGGCGTCCATAACCCCTGAAGAGCAGAGGACCTTCTGGATCATTCAAACAATCAGCAATCACATCTCATGATCTCATATATATAAATCAACCTCAAGATTCTTCATTTCACTTCCTTAACAGCATTCCCATTTGAATCTTAATTTCAACAGATCAACTTCTTTTTAATAGGTATAGGCCTTTCAACTCCAACATTGGACTGCCCTATAAGCCTATACATTACTAAATCCAAAATCCAATACCTGTAAGATGAAAAGGTTAAATTAAATTAATCAGTTTAATTATAATAATGTCATCAAAAGTTTTGAGATCATAATCTCTTCTATTCTCATTCATACAATGTGTTATTGAGCATTCCATTTTAAAAAATACATTTATAAATTTCTAGACTTAAAGTTATCCATTTATATACTGTATTATGAATATTTGCAATAGAAATTGCAAATCATAAAAAATGTTTTTTTTTAATTATCGATAGAGCTCAAGTTGATTAATTAGGATTTAGGAATATTATCATTATTATGAGTACGGATTTGGAATATTATTATAGAGGACCTTGCTTAATAATAAATCCACACATCATGCAATTCTTGATTCCATCTCTCTCTCTCTCTCTCTCTCTCCCCCCCCCCCCCATTTTTCCAAGGGTGGTTGTAGGTTTGTAAATTAGCTCGTGATTTATTTTATATTCAATCCCAAAAATATCTAAATTCAACTCAAAATTAATTGAGCTCAACAATACTCGACTCAAAAGATTATGATCCTGATTGAAATTAGTCAAGTTAAGCTCGAATTTAGAGCTACATGAGTAATTATTGAGCTTAAGCTTGTTAGTCGTGACTCTATTGACTCATTAAAAGATTTAACACTGTATTAGTTTTCTCACATGGTAGACAATGAATTTCGGACGTCAAAATTTAATCTAGTAAAGCCAAGCTCCAACACCAACTCCTTAAAATGAAGCTCGGGCTTGATTTTTTTTTTTTCAATCACAGGTGTGCAACACACTACTCAATTTGGTCGATTACATCCTTACATGATTGTCATCCAAGTTGCAATTAATCACATGTTTTACCCAACACGATCAAATTTACAAAATATCAGACATTTTAGCATATCTAATCACTATTTATATGATGAATATTAAGTGAAGATATTATATCATATAAATAATGTATACTAATAGAATAAAAATATAAAATAAAAACACAGCACAAAATTGGAGATCTAATAAATATTAATGATATGAAGTAATTGGAATTGTCAATGATATAGTAGAAAACCAACCATCTTAGCCAAATCATTATTGCAAAATGGTGAAGAATTGAGCAACAGTGATAGTGGATTTGGGTATTGTTTCATTGTCATATCCCTTTCGGTGAAGAAGTTCATGCACTGCACAAACCATGTTGATTTCCACATGCCCAAGTGCCCTTCACCAAATCCACGGGAACACACTTTTTTTAATCCTATAAATCCTAACCCACTATAATGTGGTGCCCAAACTGCAAAAAGAAAAGGGCAAAAAAAAGGAGAAAAGGAGAAAAGTGTACTTCCTCAAAAGTTTTTGGGTTTTTTTTTTTCAACCTCTAGACCTGAAATATAGAAAAGAAGTTTCAACTTTAAATTAAAGATTGATTTTATTGAACTATGATTTGTTGGTGGGGGTGGGGTTTGGATCTCACGTTCTTTGATAGATAGTCCATACATATACTGATATACATATTATACCATAAAATCAAAATACAATAAAATAATGATCGTTTTCTTCAAAACCAATGCAGTGTGAAAACGAAAAAGGAACGGACGAATAGCCATCCACGGATAGTAGCATTAATGAATTCGTAGACAAATCAAAGAAAGAGGAAAAAAAATAACTAAAAGTAATTTGTTTAATACAAGAAATTGAAGGAGAGGAAACAGAGGAACACTTGGGACTGTGAGGGCACACCGGTCATTACACACAACTGCTCATCCTTAGTAATCTTTGGGTTTAGCGAATAACCACGCTTTAATCCTTGATGTAATACAACGGTAAAACCTCTATATACTAAAACCCAGAACCCCAGAAAACGTCTCTCCTTTTATTTTAATTAATTGTAATTTACAAAAAATTATCGATTAACTGTACCTTCCACGTCATCTCGCCGGCGAAAGATCAATCTCGATCAAATTCTCTTCATCAACCTCGTTATTCCTCTTCTCATCCAACGCAATCTCTATCAAACCATCCCTATCATCCTCCTCCTCCCACCGGAAGCACGTACTATCCGGCGAGTCCCAGCCTCCGTCGGCCGGAATATCCCCCTCCGACGAAGCATCGCTGTCGGACTCCGGGTAAAACAACGACAGAGACGCGTATCGCCGGATAACATTCATCTGCGACTCTCGCTTCGCCTCCGAATCGTTTTCCCCGGCCTCTTCTCCTTCGTATTCCTCGTATATTACCTCCAGCGGCGCTCGGACGTCCCACTCCATGAACGAGTCCGGGTAAAACTGGTGCGGGTCGGGTTCGTAGGTTTGGCAGTGTTTGCTTTCGGTGACCGTACTCGATTCATGAGAATCGCCATCATGAAATTCTTCAGTTTGCTGCGGTAACGATTGTGTAGAATTTAATTCGACGGAATCGGAGTCGCTACGTTTGATTGCAGATCTTTGCGCGGAGCCCAGCTGGAGAAGGTAGAGTAACAGAAGCAATGTGGAGAGTACGACTGGAGAGAGAATGAAGCGGGAGAAGATAGAGGGGAAGTAGAAGAGTACGAGAGCGTAGAAAGTTGTAGCGACCGAAAAGAGAGGATTCATGATTTTGCAGAGATGGAAACGATGGATGATGTGATCATTTGAGGAGGGAGAGAAATAAGTTGTTACATATTATATTTATATAAATACGAGTAAGATGGATTGCTTTAGATTCAGATGTATGATTACAGTTTCAGTCTAGTGTATGTATACTCGTAAAACCCATGCACGAATATATGCGTGGAAGATGGGGAAAAGGAAGGAGAGTTTGTCTAGATTTGGTTACTACTTATGTAATGAAATGAGAGATTTAAATAGTGTGAAAAAATAAACGATTCTACAGTTAAGAAACTACTTACTGTATTTAAGAGGACGTTGATGGAAAATTATACAAGAAAATGGGATATTTATTTTTTATACCTTTCACGGAATGTGAAAATCTCGAGGGGAATAGGTTATTGATCATGCGGTTTACTGTTGAATTAGGATGCCCCGTGGCCGTGCTATATATATATTGAGAAATATATTTCACTGATAATTGGAATAAACAAACTCTACAATTAATTTGTCACCTAAAAATAGGGAATATTAGATATTAATAAGGTAACGTATACTGTCATCCAGATCCTGAGTATTGCATGCAACATATTTATATTTATTTACTCGCATCGGTTCTAGCCTCTTGGTTTTCTTTTTTCTTAATTTATTTTTTGTCATTAACATTGATAAAAACACACCACATGCATTAACAGGGGGGAAGAGGCAACAAAGTAGTAATAAGATGCAGGTTCTCTAACAAAAGAGGCAAGGTGTCCCAGAAGAGAAGCATTTTGTCAGACACCAAATTCAGTAATTGGAATTTCAATACACCAATAAACCATTTTAAAGTATGCTAAATTCATATCCTAGTAATGAATAAAGAAATAATATATACGGTGTGGCCCAGATCCATGGTCCAAGTCTTGAATCATACGTTCTCCAGTTTGACTGCTCATTAAATAAGAAAGCAGCAAATAATTCGAACCCGTCAAACTTGCCAGCCCAGTTGTCCAATCTACGCCACGCATCGTCTTCTCATCATTTTTCAAGTGTAGAAACCATGCAAAATAATCTGTCACAAGATAACAAATGTTGAGAGACATTAAAGCTGGCATTTGTATCTTGTCAAATCTAACGGAAGCAACGACTCCCAGTTGTTTCCAGGCATCCAGAGTTGCAAGTTCTACGCAAAGGCTAAAGAAAAAAAGGTGAGACTTAGGGGTAGGGGTGGGGGTGGGGGGTCTGCTAGCTCAAAAGCATGGAGTGGGTGAGGAGTATGGTCCCTTGATGGTTGTGGCAGACAACGAATCTCGGCCGTCAATTCGATGACTCGTGTATACACTCTCATACAATACATACCTGAATCACATTATGGTTGGACGGAATGGAGTCATGGGGACGACCAGGAAAAAAAAAGGCAGAAATTTGTGATCTAAGTAACATCCTTCTGCAAACCGAAATTCACGTGGCTTCGGCCCGATCCCACGTCAAAACTGTGATCCTTGGTTTCTCCAGGACCTTTTTGTCAAACTGAAATCTCACATTAAAGGAATTCTCGCTACCTGCGAAAGCAACAAGTAAGGAATGAGAAGCAAACACCAACCAACCCCCAATCAGTTATTGCTGCTCATCATCTCCTTACTTTTTCCTTATTTTCCAGCACAGATATGTTATTGTTTAATTTCTTCTTTCCCAAAATTAACCCGTTTTCACCGTTCACTGGTTGAAGCAAGAATAAGTATTACCTGATTTCTGTAATATCAGGGACCATATCGTATGTTCATCATAGATATGGATGTGGCAAATACGATCACGTGCCTGCATTCAGAAAAGAAGTTTAAATTGTCAACCGCCATATTCACCATAAAATGATGCTCAGAGTTAAAAAGGGCGTGTAAAAGTTAATTCTTCTACCAATATACTTTTGAATCATACAAAAGGAAACTCGGAGATATTTGGAAGCCTCTAGAGAAGGTGACGATATACTTTACATCTTTAGTGAAACCAACTAAAATTCCATATAAATTGGTGCAAATTGTTAGTTCATAGAAAGAAAAAAATCATTTGGCACCCCATATGGAAATGCCGAAGATAGACTATCACACCACTTGGCCGAGAGATCGCATGATGTGCCTCAAGACTCAATGAAGATGTTGTAGTATAGGCTCCAGCTAGGATCAACTGTAACTCAATGTTTCTTAAATCTGCCATCACCACCAGAACCTTAGTAACCAAAACCAACTCTGTTAGATAGACTTTTGCTAAGACGCCCTTAGATGAGCAGTAGTTTACTGTTGAGCATTCAATACCCTTTTGAGTAAAGTCAAGGTGATTCATTCTTCATATGACCATCACTTCGGGCAGGAAGAAAAGATAGTAAATTTCCTCAACCACTGACAATTGCACATTGAGGCACACTTGGGGTAACTGGGTGTTCAAGCCAAACAGTTGCAGTTCTTCCATTTGAAATACACAAAATATGCTTGAAGCATAATTCTTCTCAATGCATATTTTTCCAGAAACTTAGTAGAAGATTTGATTTTAGCCGAACTCACCCTGTCAGGTTTGATTGATACCAAACGAAGGGTGGCAGCCCTCATTCCCTATATACAAAGGACTTCCTACTTTTGCTCCACAGCTTGAGAAAGTGATTGGTTCTTCAGCTTTTGCTGAGAAGGAATGGCAGCATGAGTAAGCCGATCTCCCTACTGCATCTTAGCTACCTTGAATGCAGCAGAGAGCAAAAAAAAAAGCATAAAAAATATTATAGAAAACTACAACAAAGAATTTATATACTGACTAGTCCAACAAAGCACAAAGTAAATTCATAATATTTGAGCTAGTCACCGCAGAACAGAACTTGCACTGTTCCAAACATTTAATCACCCTAGTACTTGAGCTAAATGCATGATTCCTTAAGAATACAAGGACACAGCAGAGCTTGGAGTTAGCCATCCAGATACCCACTTATCTATATCAGATGCCCAGACACGATCTAATAGTTGCTTCCAAGTTACAAATTAAAATCTTAGCATGATCCTTTACCTTGCTTCACTCAGGACTTGGTGATTGCAAAAGCTTTCAGCCAGAAGGCTTAATTAGCATAGGGTCCCCGTTAAGACCACATCACAGGCCAAATATTGGCTTGGTCATTTCATTCACATTTGGAAGTAAGTGGCATATAAATATATGATATGATCGACAATAATTATATGATGCCAGATTAGTTTAATGAAAAGCGTGGAGGAAATGGATTCACCAACAACTTTCATCTTTCAGTCTTGAAAACCCAAGGACCAGATAGATTGAATATATCAAGACAGTTTCCCTCTTCCTCAAAAGAATATCTACCAACTAGTGATAAAGCAAATCATAAATTCAGAAACTTGATCAGTAATTAAAACTTATCTTGCTGCACTTTCTTTCTAACAAACAGGAGCTAAATAAGAAAAAAAAAATTGCCAACCCAAATGAACAGTGTGTTACAGTAAAGCAGAACTAAAAGAATTAAATATCACGAAGCAAACATCAAGTTGATTATCGGAAAATAATATTCTCAAAGAGTGAAAGCACATTGAGAATCAACTTCCTGGCATAAACAATTTCACAATGTTGAAGAAATAGTTAATGAATCAGATACCCTTGAGTGATATCTCTAACTGCTCTATTCGTTTGGCTAAATCATGCTTTCCACAGTTCTTTAAGCCGTCACAAACCATATCAAAGCTTTGTGACATAGGTAGCAAATTTAACTCAGTCATCTCCACCAAATAATTGGCAGCCTCAACAAATCTACCTGCACGTCCACACATCTTTATCAGCATAGTATACACAGGTCGGTTTGGAGGATGCCCTTTCACCTTCATATCAGCAAAAAAACTGAATGCATCATCAAACTGTCCCATCCGGCAAAGAGCTTTAAGAATTGGGGCATACAAACTGGGAAATGGGCGGTGACCATCCTCAATGGACCTATGAAGTATCTTAAAAGCCTCATCAACTCGTCCAATTTTTGATGTCACTGTTATCATAATCTTATACGTGTCTGAATCAGGACAAAACCCTAATCTACAAACATCAAGAAAAAGATTGATGCAGAAGTCAACCTGGCCAGAATTACATAGAGCTTCTGCCAGACAATTGAACGTGCCCACATCTGGCACAAACCCTTCCTTGGTCATTTTCTTGACCAACCCCAGAGCTGATTCAAGATACCCTGCATTCAATAAGCCGCCGACCAGTAAATCACGGCCACGCACAGGAGGATTAAATCCCTTTTTACTCATCTCCTCCAAGAACTCTTGGGCCTCTCTCATTTTCCCTGCAGAGCACCAAGCATTAACAAGAACCGAATAGGTCTTCTTATCAGGAACTGTCCCTTTTCTAATCATTCTCCTTATCAAAGCATATGCCCCCTGGAAGTTCTTAACCTCGCATAGAGCAAAAAGCAAGGAATTGTATACTTCAGTTGTCTGCGGACAATTAAAGTTTTTGATCCCGTTAAATAGGTCAACAGCTTGATCAATGAGACCACGCTTACCATACTGTTCAATAATGAAAGAGACAACAGATGGAGATATAGCCAAATTCTGGGATTTCATAGTTTCTGCTACCTTCCACATGGTTTCCCAGTTGCGGTTTTGAGCTAAGATTTTCAGGAGCTCTTCAAACTCAACTGTTGTAGGCTCATAATTTGGGTGATTTGTCCTTACCCAATTGAAGAAGCGGAAAGATTCTACCCCGGAATTGCAGCAACTGCGGAGGACCCGATAAACTAGCTCTGAGTTGACAATTTTTGATATGTGCATCTTGTTGAGGGTGCGCTCCAAGTATATATCACGTCGCACAATGTTGGAAATGTGGTGGATTGTGGCAAAGTAGTCATCGTTGGGCAAGCCTCTAGTCTTACTACCACCACCATTATTATGAGATAGATTGTTTCCTGTGGTCAGGGTTCGGGCAAAAGTCAAGGCACTCGTGCCAGTGATGGAGGCAGAGATTTTGCGAACCACAAGCATTCGAACCTCTGTAACAGCTGATAACTATAACGCCTTCAGCGCTTCCCCTCTCTCTCTCTCTCTAGGGCTTCAACAGCAAGTCAGCAACGCTACAATTTATGAACAGTACTACCTACAGAGATGACGGATGTCAGAAAGAAACTTCCACACGCTTAACAAAATAATCAATAGGAAATCAGTCATTTTAATTTAATCGAACGAGCGTAATTGAAAGAATACAGCTGTTGCTTCTGAAGAAATATATTTCCAACGCATAAATCATGAGTGTATTCTTTACCATATATGAAATTCGATTAATCATGGTCAATATGATGGAGCAAAACAAGTTTATACATGAAATATTCAGATTCAACAAAAGCTATCAGATACAATTACTTCATTCAATAAAATATCTGAAACCCCTGCATACCCTGAAATGAAGATTACCATTCCCACCACCCCCTTTCTAGAGGTCAAGAGAAGAAAGAAAGTTTTGTTAGCACTCTCGCATCACAACAATCGACCAAAATATGTACTCAAATATTCGAGGAACATCTAAAATTTAATTCAAGAATTCCAAGAATTATATACGCCGACAAGTAAATAATTAAAAAAACTATGCTGATATAAGCAGAATTTAGTACAAACAAGAAGCCAGAAATAAGAGTGCTCTGATTCTGGTGTGCAAGCAGTGCGTTCAATCACAGAAGACATTATTAAAGAGAGAATGTTGTCGAATCAACGGAGGAGCGATTGAATGGAGGTCTAGAAACATTCACTAATTTAGCATTAGAATTACGGTTCACCATTTGATTGCTAATTAGTAATTACATCACACCGAAGATTAAAAATAAGCAAAGAAATATGGCTTTAGAAACATTAGAGTTTTGGCCCAAAGCCTCAACCATCTGTTTGCCTAATGCCTACTTAGGGTGAGCATTCGATCTATTTCGGTCCAAAAATCCTAAAACTGAATAGACCAAATTGGGAATATTTTCGGTCCAGTTCGGATTTCCTATTTATTTATTTTCTTTCAATTTTGAACTGCTTGACAAGTTGTGGAAATAATAGCCTAAATAATAAACAAATTTTCACAAATCTATAACTAACATCATACATAAACCTCTATAACTAACATCAGAAACTAAACCAGCAAAAGAATTAGATACAATGATAGATTATTCATTAGGCTGAACAGGTTGGAATAGATGATGAATTGGACTATTTGGAGCCACTTCCACCAGTCCAGTCAGCTCTAACCACAACCAGATTCAGGAAGGGAACCTTTGATTTTGTGTAGGTTTCGGGGGAAAACAACAGAAAGTAGATATTGAGAATGGTGGAATTTTTGCAACTTTCTTCACTGTTTAAATGTTGCAAATTTCTAAAACTATATTGCAACTGTCAACTACATTTCTACAACTATATTTCGGTGAGAAAACAGCACAACCACAGTCAATTTCACAACTATATTTGAAAATTAACAAAAATATCAACAAATTAAGAAATTAATTAACAACATTCACAACTAACAATCATTCAAAATCGATTACTTACATTGCAACTGTCTGAATATATTTTGCAATTTGAAGTGAAAGGAGGTGTGAAGTCGTGGGACTCGTCTTCAGCTCGAAGAAGTCAACGACTCAACAATCAAAGAGATGGCAATGGTGAACTACTCCAGCGGCGGAAAGGATGGTGGTGGCGGGCGAGATCAAGAGATGAAAAGAGAGAGCGACTGAGCGAGAGCCGAGAAAGAGAGAGAGGGGCGGGCGAACTAATCCAACAGAGGGAGCGGTCAGCGGCGGGACGAACGGTGGTGGCCGGCGTCGGCGAGCTCGAGAGACGGAGAGGGATAAGAGACTGAACAGGGCTGAGATAGAGTTGAACAGCTACGGGCTTTTGTTTCGGCTTTTATGTTTTTCGAATCAGGGATCTTTTCTTTTAGAATTAGGATTCAGCTATTGCTAAAAGAGGACACATATTGTTGTCTCTTGTTATGCACTGATAATCAACAAAAGTCAAGTTAGCTATTAGCTAAATATGGATTTTTTGGGAACGTGACCCCCGATTTTAAATTATACAAATAATCGAAATAAGAATAAATATAGGAAAAGATATTTTATTCCATTCAATTACATCATACCAATCACATCCTTAAAATATTTAACCTCAAATTACCCCAGCCCACGAATAGGTAATTTTTTGAAGTCTGGTTGGTTTTAGCAATTTGAATATTGAAAGAGAGGTCTGAAGCATATGTTTGGGATTATTAAATCTTTTGGGCGAGCTCACATATTTGTAGTTCCTATTCTTCTTTTTTAGGTGGGCTGTTCTTGGCCCCGCCACAAAATGATGGTTCATGACTCATCGACTTCCCCGCTAGCCCTTTATGAGAATTACCATTAAGGATTACATTTTAATTTAGCATAAATTTTATGATTGTTAGATAAAGTTGATATTTAGGGAATTTTTTATATAAAAATTGATATTTAGGGCACTGAGCCCCATATTGGGCCAAAAAATGTTGAGAGTTCAGATTGAATAGCCCACCATTGGGCCCAAAAGTGTCCGAATTAAGAATCCAAGGAGACAAGATTCTAGAAAAACGATATATGCTTTCTGCTCGGCACAGAGCGGGAAAACTTATTTTAAACAATAAATTATCCCCTGTAATTCAGGGCTCATCACAGCCCAAGTACCATGACAGAAATTAGGTTTGATTAAAAAGAAAACGCGTCCTTAATTAAAATAACATATTTTTCTAAGAACTAAACAATGATGATTCATTCACCAATTTACACAAATTATATCCACCATCCAGATGAAAAACACTTGATATATATATCAAAATATAAATAAAAATCAATTTATTAAGTTTCTTGAAATAAATTACAACATATACACGCCTATATGTCGTATCTACATCATCACCAGACGAACATCGACATGTACAAACAAACTACAGACAAGCCAACCTAATTCTTCAATGGAAAGAGTTGAAGAGAAAAACTGGCTTGGAAATGTTGCTGTTCAGACATGTTCACAAAAACTACAATCTGATAATTAAAGGCATATCAGATCATTCATCCAAACAACAGCAGCAGCCAACGAATGCTGTACAAATCTGCCTTCAATTCTCCCTAAAACAAATCTCCTGCAAACAGAGCCACTGAAATGTCGGCCAACTTCTTTACACTCAATCTCTGCCGTGGAACCCTTGATTGTTTCGGAGCATTTGGAGCTTCAATCTCACCCAATTCACCACCACACTCCATATCCTCAAATCCCACCGTCTTCCTCGGTGTGTTGTAAGCAAAATGGGATTGCTTTGCGATTAAAGTCTGTTTCAGTCGAAAACACGCAAATTAGCAAACTCCAACAACATAACAAGAAAAAGAAAATTGAAAAAATGAATTGATTAAATCTATCCTGTAGCTACAACATTGCAAGAATCTAAAGCTTACCGCTTCTCTAATCGCCTTCGACACAAAAAACAGCCTTTTCAAATCATCATGCTCCACACCACAGAGTATCCTAATCTGCACAAGAAAACATGACCATTTTGTTTTAGCAAAATAGCTTAATCAAATTAGACCAACATCCTACAGTTACAAGCATAAAAACAATATTCGACGAAATTGAATACTAACCAGAATTTCCTGGGGCAAGTCCTCGAGTGTAGACTTTTCTCCCCAAAAAATAGAATCTTGAGAGCACTGTCTCTTCAAACTCGTACAATCATAATCATCCCCAAAATCCATACTGTGACTTGACAGAAAAACCCTCTTTCTCCCAAATGATGCATTCCTCACCAGGCCCATTCCGTATCCTTCATTTGCCCTAGTCACATTCGAACCAAATTTCTTCACAAACGCCATTTCCCCCAAATTCACACTCCAAGATCTGATTCCAGACACCGAAAACTGTCGCACAACACTTGAAACGAACTAGCCCAGCAACTCAAACCGATGGAAAAACCTCAACTTGAGCCACAAATCTACTCAACTATGGAGATGAATATATGCGTGTACAAGTAGAACCCTACTTAATAGACAGTAAATGGAGATTGATGTAACGGCTTACTGAGGAAGGAAACAAAAACCGTCTTCCAACTATCTTCTATGTATAATTTTCACACGCACTCACACAATCTGCGAGTATGACTCCCACCCTATAAAAAAGTCTGATATTTTTCCCCAAAATTACAAAATTGTTTCTTTAAAGCGGTTATTAAGCGATATATATATATATATATCACGAGATTATGATTTTACTAGAAAGGACTCGAGGTTCCGACGGGAAAACTCTCGAGGTGTGAGACTGCGCGTATATAGCAAGCAGGGAAACTAGCCGTTGGGAAGGGACACGTGTCGGGGTATGAGAGGCTGGATGAAATAACGTGGGTGGTTCTGATGATGTGGCAGGGAATGGTCGGTCTTAAGTCGGCTGCCGATAGGTTTGAAGAAGACGTGTTGTGTACATAGATGCGTGCTACGGTCACTCATGGTGTGCGTTTTCAGTGATACAGTGCTTTCAGATGTTGACACGTGGATGGATGACGGCCAGGATTTGATGACCGATGGTTCTAAATTGGTGGCTGCCTACAATATCACAATATTCACACGCTGTTTCTTGGAAACTGAAATTACAATTTGCAGCGGTTATTGTTTGCCTATGCCCTAATTATTCCACACCAGGTGTAATGAGCTAATTGTATCATAATTCTTCCGAGTTAGCAAAAGATTATAAGAATATAATTTTCCCATCCAAAACTAACTGCCTAATATATAAAAAAATTATCAATCTATTAAAATTACCAATTTAAGACTCATAAAATCTTGTATTATGAATATTTTCATATTTTTAATAAACTATTCATTATATTTAATATAAATATAATTTAAAATTACATTATTCTGGGAGTTCTATAATGGTAATTTTCATATTTAGTTTCAGATACTGAATCCATAAAATTCATATTATTTATTATAACGTGATGTGAAATAAAGTGGTAATTGTGTTTTTCAAATTAAGTGAATTAGTTTATTAATACACGATCTTTGAAAGCAGCTCTCAAAAAATTAAAATTAGTCTAGGAGTAATGGTTTACTTGTCTTTACGACTTATTTATGGAGAGAAAAATATATAATTAAAGAGACAATTATATAAAAAAGTATTATAGTTTGAAGGACTATCAAACTTGGATTTTTATTTTTATTTTTTGTTGAAAAAACTTTAGAGTGGTTGGTTTAGTTTTCCATTGCAAATTGATGTTTCGTTTTTCTATTCGTTATTACGGATATTATTCATCAACTATTTATTTTTACATCATAAATACGAGTCAAAATGACTTTTGTGCAATTATTAAGAATTCAACAGACACAAAATAAATGGTTAAAGTTAACCCAAATTAAAAAAAAAACGAGTTACATTAACTTTTTGTAAAACAATTAGGTATTAAAATGACTCGTGTGTGGCTTTTAATTCTTTTATAATATTGGGAACAAAGAGTCATATCTCATAAACATTTCCGAATGAAATATTGAGTCAATTAAGTTTACAGTTTTGATGTAAAATCTATTGGAAGTTGTTGGTCGTTAGTAAATGTAAATTGACTAAATAATGGTCATAATCCGGGTTAGGTGAGTCCAAATAAAGCATGTCAACGGCGCCAATTAGACTACATGATTAGTGGGTCTAAATCATTTTCATTTGCCCCAATTAAAGAATGGTGAATAATTTTATTTTATTTTTTAATTAGTGGCCATCTAGATGAATGATTTACTGCTACTTCGTGCAGCTTCGTATATATATAAACCTTAATTTTTCCCTTCATTTTTTTTTTAATCTTAATTTCAGAATAGCCACAGAAATATCTCCAACACCGAGTATGATAAATTCAAACATTTAAAACAAAGTTTTTTAAAATAAAAGATAGGGTTAAAATATGCCAAGTGGCCACCCATGATATGAGAGGCCCATCACTTTCTATTTCACGGCGCCAAGTAATTCAAATTAAATAAGTCGTTCAATGTTTCTTTGTTGGAGTGGATTAATTAATTAATTAATTAATTAAGTAATTAATTAGCTCAATTGACGGTCGGTATTTTCCTTTTTATTGCAAACCAAGTTCACCTCATGCACGAAGTATTAACGTATTCAATTGGATAAATAATAATAATAATAATAATAATGATAATAATAATAATAATTATTATTATTATTATTATTATTATTTCTTTGACAATGAATTAATGTTTAATATAAACATATATTAAATAGAGATTTATATATATTAATTAAGAAATAAGATAAATATATATAGAAACGGGTCTATATATATCGGGATATCCAAAAAAGGAAAACAAGCCTAAATGAATGGGGCATGGGGGATTATTATTATTATTATTATTATTATTATTATTATTATTATTATTATTATTATTATTATTATTATCTGTGATGAATTAAGATCAGACGCAGTTGTATCATTTGTGTTGGGAGGCAGTTTCATTAAAATTATACTAAAATCCATGGGCGGAGCAATTTCATTAATGACATCATTCAAATATAGTAGATTTGCAATGAATATTAAACTCGGTAGTCAATAGTTATTACTTATTACACCTGTGCAATCCATCAAAGTATTAGTCTTCACAATATTGCGCAAAAGCATATATAGTATCCTTACTACTATAATATTTAGTACAATGAAATTTATTACAACTTTCCTATATCTTTTTATTGAGTTATTACCATTAGCTACATTAATTTGTAATATGACGATTATGTTAGCTCCCTCGAATTTTGAATTTTCAATATAGGGAGCCTGTTACACCTGGCTTGCCAAGTGTGGTTTACCTCCCCTGTGTGGTTTGCAGGCTATTACACAGGGGCGGGGTTTACCCAGTGTGCACCTCGGTAGCGGCTGCAGGTTACCTTCAACAAAAAAAAAAAAACTAGGATGTTCCCATCACATCAAACTTGCCGAATTAAGTCATAATTAATTTTATTTTTTTTTGTATGGTTTGCGGGTTGAATTAACACAAATATATTATCATATGATTCTATTTTATGACGCGTTAACGTTCTTTTCAAGGGATTTGATAGCATTTTATTAGAAATCGTGGTACTTAATTCAAGTCCACATAGGTTATTATGATTGAAGGACATTTGATAAAATTTTATAAACTCAGTTCTGTAGAGTTTAATTATATGTGTAACTAATATTATCTTCATATTATTATTATTATTATTATTATTATTATTATTATTATTATTATTATTATTATTATTATTATTTTACAATTTCACTAGTATTCTTATTGTACCATATATAACTTCAACGTGCATCTTCTGAAAACTGAATATACAACAATCCCAATATATATATATATAACCGATAAAATTAGTACTGAAAAAATAAATAAATAATAAATATTAAAACTATAGAGTGAGAACCAACAATCGAAGATAAAATAAAATTCATATAACAGTAAAAATTACATAAAATATGACTCAAAAGTCCATATTAAATTTAAAGTTTGGGTAATCAGACACCTCTTAAATATTTGGGCATTACTGTATCCTTATCTCCACGATAGTTACGGATCTCGATTGTGGCATTTGATATTATCCCCCAACGAATGTTTTCTGAACTATATTTGATAGGAAAATTATGAATTCTCGCTTTCACAAGAATTAAACTATGTAAGTTTATTGAATTTTTAAGGAAGAATCTGGCCATGCACATCGGCAGCTCGTTCATTGTAAACCCCTTTATTTTCACATACTTCATGTATGGGAATGTCGCCTCGCATGCACTCAAATGATTCATTCCATAATTCTTCCAGTAAAGGCTGCTACCAAATGCATCTCGTCCAAGCTGCAAAATTAGGAACAACAAATTTCATGCATGCATCACTTAATTAATAATATCTAAAATTTTCAAATTTTTAAAATATATACATCAATGAAAAGTTTCTGGAGTGTTGGGCATCTTTTGATGAAAATAGCGACATCGGAGGGATTCACGAAACTCTCCGGTGCTACAATCAAGTGAAATTCCTTCAACCTGTGTAGATAGAATTTCATTTTCCTGTATGCATGATTCTCAAATCTGGCACATAGCCCCTGGAAAAGTTGAACAACCAACTAACGTTAAACTTTTGTAGGAAATTATAGTTACCTGAATCGATATTGTAAAATTGGAAAAAAAAAAAAAATTAATTAACTTAACACAATGAAAAAGGGTAGGATTGTCAATACGACTTTTTTTTTTGCCCTAATTCAAAGATTTTGGTTTTTGGACTAGCCCGACGGGCCAATAAATTAATTAATGAAAAAAATTATGACATGTTAAATAATTATTTGTTGATAATCACCCCAAACTTATAATTTAAACAAAATAACACTCAAATATATCATTTCTTACCACCAATTAATTGAATAATGTTCGAATCCCAATAATTATACATATTTCACATCCTTAAATCAAACCGCATCAAATATGAAATGTTTAATATTTACCAAAAACAGAAAGATAAACAATATAAAATAAAATAAAATAATTATTGTTGGGATGTCAATTGGACAAATCCTTTTAAAGTAGTCGATTTAATTTGGGGATAGAATTTTGCAAGCATAATCCCAAATTAAACCTGTTATTTTTATTTTTATTTTCACGATCTAGCTAGCTATTGGGTACAGTGGATATATAGATTGACACATGCACATCTTAATAATATAATAATAAAGCAATGAAGTTGAATGATATTACCTCAAGAAAAATGGTGGTAACGGTAAGAATCTCGAGAAAAGCAAGACGATCGAGCAGTTCATTTCGATTGGAGAATTGTTTAAAGAACCTGGGGTGAGCGATGTGAAGAATGACATCATCCAAATAGGGCATCTCGCAACAAAATCTCAAGTCGGTGATCTTTCCATGGTAATGGAATGTTTGAAGAGATGGAGAATTAACGAGAGTGACATGCAAATCAGGGCAATCCTTGACCACCAAAGTCTCGAACCCTCTTAAATCTTGAGCATATGCTCTCAGAGTGTTACCCAAATTGCACTTTATCAAACGCAACACTCTCAGCGACATACAGTTGAGAAAAATGGACTCCACCAACGGTGGCATATCATCCATGATCACATTTTGCAAGGTGATTTCTTGCAAATGGGGAAGCCCCTTTGAGCTCAACGGCAACTCAAGCTTGCAGTTCACCAGCTTCATTATCTTCAGGCTTTCCACATCTATGAGGTCGTAAACCAACCTAGTGTCCCTGGTCTTTTGAGTCAGATCTAGCTCCAGCTCCTTTATTCCCAGGCGAATCGCCTTGCCTACCCACCAACTCACCAGATTGCTCTCGTCACTTGCATCGTACCGCAGCTGGAATCTATCAGCACAAGTGGTTTCGTGATTGTTGAAAAATTTGTTCACGATGTTTCTACACTCGCCTCGTGATAGATTCCTTGCGAAGTCAATGTCGAAAGAGAGGTTCCGACATAATTTCCAAGAATTTATGTATCTTTTTGATAGAATAGAAAGGCTGCAAAGCTTTTTGTAGGGAAGAAATGAGAGAATAACCTCGACCACATCTTCGGGAAGTTTATTGGATGTTTCGATTTTCTTACGCTGGGTGTATGGAACGACATTGCCTTGGCCAGCCATTGATATTAATTAATTGGAGAAAAAAAGGAATGAATTGAATATATAGCTAGCTAGCTATTTTTGAGGGACAATGCAAATTAGTGATACACCGAGGGTGTTTATATAGGAGTTTTTTTTTTTTTTTTTTGTTTATGGAGGGGACTCGACAAAAATAAAATAAAAGGGCGTCAATTGTCTGGATCTTCATTATCTAGAGATAAAATTTCCAGCTAGATTTCAAGCAAAGTGGATGGGAAACGGATGTTACTACAGATAATTAGTATAAAAGTATTTATTGTAATTTCCCTATTTTGCATTGTAATCATTTATCAGCATTACCTGCCACCATTTGTGATCTGACCATGTATCGTGCACCCTGAATTTCAAAATTCCAGGCCAAGATAATAGAATTAACATAATTTAGCCTAAAACGGAATTATGGTGCGTGGTTAAATATTTTTATTTTTATTATATCATCTAAATCTATAGCATTTTCGGTACAAACGAAACGAATGGAAGGAAATCCGCATTAAAAAAAAATTGCAGTGTTTATGTGAGGAATTCCTGAGTTAATATAAATATTATATGTGATTTTCTCATCTTTTTAATCCTATCTTATTTCTGATTTTTTTTCCTTTGGAAAAAAAATCAGAAACAATTAATTCATTTTTTTGTAGGTAGCACTTTATTTTCTTGAGAATGGGTATAATCCAATCTGCATTTCATTATTCAAAATTATATTTGACTCCTATTCGGCTAAACATGTTATTATGATTTTGCACACGAAAAATCGTCAAGGAAAAGGTGAAAAAAAAAGGGGGAAAGGAAAAAAAGGAGGAAATCTGCCCTAAATTAAATGACGCAAAAAATTATTAGACAATCATTTATTCATTATTAAAATATTTAATGAATTTTGTAATACCTCGTGATTCTTTTTTGCAATGTCTAAATTGTAATAAGACCATAATCCCAATCTACAATAAGACCACAATCACAATCGAACGACATTTTCACATTTACACTAAAATATGCATTGTAAGGAATTCCACAGGGAATATAACAATTTCAGTGTGATTTATATTATCTTTTTTAATCTCAGTGTATTTCTGATTGCTTATTATAACAACGCAATTCAACATTATTTTGTCGAGGAATAGCTATAATCGGGTCTAGAAATATTCACTATTCAAAGTTAATTTCTACTCCTGACTGAAATGAATTTGTGATTAAATTGTGGAAATTGCAGGATAAATTTCGGAGAAGAGATTAATTTGCATTAAGAAAGAGGAAAATGGTCTATTTAGATTTATTGTATAGGATGAAGAAAAAAAAAAAAGAGGAAAAAAGTGATTTGCACTTACTCACAATTCCCACCCTGATCGGGAAAATTTGGCATTACTATTATAAACTTCACTTACTAATTAAAATCAGATTAAGACCAAGTTCAACACGTAGTCGAGAATTTTTAAAATAAATTTTTATCGTGCTCGAGAGTCGAGAATTATCCCCAAGGTGGTTTGAATTTTCTAGGAACATGGTGTCTTACTACGAGTAAATACAAGTCATGGTAATATTTGTCGTTTCTATAACTATGAATCTCACTTATTGGGATTACATTAAGTTGATCAAGTTGAACACGTGGAAAGTGGAGTTTTTTATAATTATTTATGAGGTGCGGCCGTGCCGGAATTAGAGAACTACTTTGAGATAGCGTGAAGTTTTCCAGTAATAGGGTGAGGGACTTCCAGTAAATGCAAGACATGGTAAAGTATGCACTTCACTTATTGTGATATGATTATATCGTTCAAGTTAAACACGTGGCCCAATTAACTTTTTTTACATTTTTTATGGTGCACCGGTATTCAAGGACCACCCAAGGTAGCATGATTTTTTTGGATATTGACATTAGGACCTATTATGGTATTCACTTATTGCTATCAAATTAAGTGTTCGAGTTCAACACGTGGTCAGTTGACTTTTTCACCATTTTTTATTTTTCACGGAAGTCAGGAACTACCTCTAGATAGCATCAAATTTTCCGAATCAGGGTGGAGAGGACTGTGAGTAAATGCAAGTCAGGATAATATTTTGTCTTTCCTATTATGAACATCACTTATTAATATTGGGATCGGATTAAGTTGATTAAGTTCAACACACGCATGGCTAGTGAAGTTTTTCAAAATTATCGGTGGTTTTCGGGGAACCACTCTAGAGATACCGTGAAATTTTCCCCTAACAGGGTGGAAGACTTCCAGTAAATGCAAGATATGTTAAGTATGCACTTCACTTATTGCGATATGATATAATTGTTCCACTTAAACATATGAACAATTAAATTTTTTTATGGTGTACGGGTAGTCGGGGACTACCCGAGGTAGCATTAATTTTTTTAATCATGATGACGGACTGCGAGTAAATGCAAGTAAGGGTAATATTTGACATTAGTTCTTATTATGGAATTCACTTATCGTGATCAAATTCATTTGTTCAGGTTTTACACGTGGCCAGTTGACTTCAAAAAAAAAATGGTTCGCGGGAAGTAAGGAACTACCCCTAGATAGCATGAAACTTTCCGAGTCAGGGTGGGGACTACGAGTAAATGCAAGTCACGATAATATTTGTCTTTCGTCTTTCCTATTATGAACTTCACTTATTGGAACTGGATTAAGTTGATCAAGTTCATCACGTGGCTAGTGGAGTTTTTTATACTCCCTCCGTCCCACTTTGATGGACTTATTTTTCCATGTTTCCCATGGACTTAATTCCCGTGAAAATCCACAATCAGCCTATCAAAATGGGACGGAGGGAGTAATTATTTATGGGGTGTGGGAATCAAGGAACTACTTTGGAGATAACATGAAATTTTTCCGTAATGGGGTGAAAGATTTCCAGTAAATGCAAGACATGGTAAAATATGCACTTCACTTATTGCGAGATTTATTGTTCGAGTTAAACACATGGCCGATTAATTTTTTTTTACATTTCTATGGTGCATGGGTAGTCCCCGACTACCCAATGTAGTGTGATTTTTTTTTTTTTTTATCATGGTGGGACTGCGAGCAAATGCAAGTAAGGATTAATATTTGACATTTCTATTATGGAATTCGCTTATTGCAATCAAATTAAGTTGTCCAAGTTCAACATGTGGCAAGTTAACTTTTTCACATTTTTTTATTGTAAGCAGGGTATCGGGAACTATGCTAGATATCGTGAAATTTTCCAAATCAGGGTGGGGGATCGAGAGTAAATGCAAGTATGAGTAATATTTTCATTCCTATTATGGACTTCACTTATTGTGATTGGATTAAGTTGTTCAAGTTCAACATGTAGTAAAAGGACTTTTTCTTTCAATTCTTTATGGTCCGTAAAGAGTCAGGAATTAAGTGTTGAATTTTCCCGGATAGAGGTAGATGATTGTGAGCAAATGCAAGCTAAGGTCACATTTGTTATTTCTAATATGAATTTCACTTATTGTGATTGGATTAAGTTGTTCAAGTTCAACATGTGGTCAGTTGTCTTTTTTGTAATTATTATGGTGCACGTGGAGTCAGAAACTACCTGATATAGAGTGAATTTTTCCAAATCAAGATTCGGGATTGGAGTAAATGCAAGTTATGAGGATAATATTTGGCATTCATCTTATGAACTTCACTTATTGCGATCGGATTAAATTGTTCAAGTTCAACACGTGGCCAATAGACTTTTTTTTTACAATTCTACACATAGAATTTTTCCGGATTAAGTTTCAATTAGAGTAATATTTGTCATTCCTATTATGGACTTAACCTATTGGGATCGTATTAAGTTGTCCGTGTTCAACACGTGGCAAGTGAATTTTTTATAGTTTTTATGATTTGCTCTTACCCATGAGTGTGGAATTTCTCAAATAAGGGTGGTTGATTAAGAGTCATGCTAATATTATGGACTTCGCTTATTCAGATCAAATTAAGATGATCACTTCAACACCTGATCAGCAGATAATTTATTGCATTTTTGATATGGTGCACGAAGACTACCGCAAGTAGCATAGAATTTCTGCGGATCTACGTTGAGGACTGCAAGTAAATGCAAGTTATAGTAAAATTTGGCATTCATATCACAGTCTTAATTCATTGAGATCCAATTAAATAGTTAAGCATTTGTTGTAATCAGACAGTCTTTACCAATTTCGTTATACCCAACTCTACATAACACATATCACTTCAGTACACAATGTTTGCCCCTTTCTCACCTTTGTCTTGAAGTTTAAAAAATTACACTAATACCCAACATTTAACAAATTAACACTAATAGTACTAGTTCAATTTTTCAGTGTCTCAATTGTTGACGTGAAACGTCGGTCAAACATGTATTAAAAATCTCACGCCATCTTATTAAATAAAAAAACAAGCATGATTTTCAACATTTGGGACCTCAAAAAATTGAACTGGTGTAATAAGTGTTAATTTATCAAACATTGAGTGTTGAAATTTAACTCTTAAAACCTAATTAACCATTACACAAATTATACTTACATATTACATTTGTACAATAGTACAGGCTATGAATTACGGGTTTGCAAATTTGAAAAATACAGATAAAATTGAAATAATGTGTATTTGGTCATTAATTACTGTAGGCAGTACTTTTGCTATTTACTAAATATATTAATAATTGTTATTTGCTCAGATTTTTATAAATTTGATGTGCTAAGATTTTATCATTATTATATATATACAATAAGCCCAGTAAATGCGAAGATTACAACGGTAAAGACATGAAAGTTTTATCTTGAATATCCTGTCATAAATATTCGAATTTTTTATATAAAAAAGTAGTATTTTCACCTAAAAAACTAGGGTCAGAATGTGCTGGGCAGAATAGTGGTCATTGCATGTTATTTTCTTTAGAAAAGTATGCATCTTACCTACATACTTGTTTAAATTTATTTAAATAAATTATATCTGATTGAAATCTTAGCTTCACCACAACTAAAATCAAACAATATTATGTGATATATTGTTGGAGATTTGTGCTTTTTTTGGTGATTTTAGTGTAGTATTTTTTGTAACTTGGTGAAACTTGGAAGATAAGAAAATAGAGGAAAATTTGAGACAGAAAGTTGAGGATCGGGGGGAGAGAGAGAAATCAGAAATGCATAATTAAAAGTAAAAGACTTCAGCGAATCTCCATGTGACAAGCGGGTAGGAAACGGGTCATGGGTTATACCCGTGAACCCAGACCATCAGTAACTTCGAGACCGAACCGGAGCCCCTATTCTCCATTCCCCTCTTTCCCAGTTTCAGAAATGAGGAGCCCTAAAAATTCAACTTTCCCAATTCCAAATCGTTTACAACTGGCTCCCCAATTTCCACGCCGATTCTCCTTTCTTTTTCTTCTTCTTCTTCAGAAATTGTTGTGTTCACAACATCTGAAGAATAAAAGCTCCATACGGACACACAATTTTCATCACCTGAACATAACAAACCACAACCATATTGTCAACCATGAGAAAATGGTGACAAAATCACTCATATGTTAAACCTGTTAAAGACACTAAATTGGTGAAAAGAAGCGACTGGATTGAAATAGGACGGTCTAAAACTGAAGATCATAAAAAGAATACGACACGGTCTACATTGCAAACAAAACACAAGTATTTAGGAGAGCTAGGATCAATCTATTACCACTTAAACTGTTATCCTCTTCATCATCATCAAGATCTATATATCTTCGGTGTCCTGATGAAGTTACAGCCATTGGTTGAAAGGGGTGGAAAGAAAATCCATTCACAGTGTCTGAACAATAGAGAGCGATATAATTTGTTAACACGAGATTAAATATAAGCTTGTGATCATGCGGATAGGAAAAGAGGGGGATGAGTAAACCTAGTGCGGCTTGAAAGCTTGATAGCCACTCCCCAGTCTGAAGATCATAAATATGTACCAGACCATCCTTGACAGAGTTTTGACAAAATTAAGGACATAAATGTTGTTGAATTGACTGCCTGAAAAGAATACATGAGAGCTAAACAGGTACCTGACCACCAGTTCCAAGATATCGACCGTGAGGCTCAATATCAAATTGTATTCTTTGATTGGTGCCTTCAGATGATCGATATAGCCTAACCAAATGTGGAAGAGAAGTAACAATTGGATCATATTCCTTTTAAGACAGGCCACCTTCTGATATATTCATGGCACAGGAGAAATTTGACTAGCAACAGTAAAACAGCAATTCAATTCTAGTCCAATAACTGGACTATGATAACATAACTGTTTCTGGATAAAATCTATATCTTCTGTTATCCTGCATTCAATACTCTTTGCAATTATAATATCAGATCGGAGAGAGGAATAATGGACCTACTTGTAGACAATATCAACACTTTTGCGAATATCCCAGCAGAGAATATAAGGATCCTGCAAGATATTTGAGAATATATCCATCAAAGAATCGTATAATGTTGCATTAACATGATGTCAAAACAGGAGCAGTTGTACTTTACCTTCCGTCCTCCAGAGTACAAATAATTTCCATCCTTAGAAAACTGAACCTGGTAGATACATGCATTGAATGATTAACCATTTCTAGAAACTCAAGAAAACCTCAACCTACAGAAGGTAACTCTACCAACTTACTTGTGTAACCCCACCTTCTTGGCCATGCAACACATACAGTAGTTCCATATTGTCTTCTCTGTATATAGCAGTAGTTTGGTTGTAGGAACCCGCAGCCAGCATTCCAGAGCAAGTAGGCGAAAAAGCAATAGAAGATATAATACCTAGACATAAGAAGAAACAAGCTTAGGTAGAGTCTACTAGCACTCAATATGTTCAATACATAAAGCTAGATAGTTAACCACTTCATTAAACACAAATAGATCACATCAAATAAAATTACCTGACTGCCCTTCTTTGTTTCCTAAAACAGTTGAGTGTTGTTGAAAATCTCTCCCTGGGCGATGAACCTCAAAAATTCTGATAGCTTTATTGTATCCAGCGAATATCCTGAATCAGTAGAAGACAATCATGAGGCAAAGACTCAAAACCAACAAAGATAGGATTCCGGATTTAGGGGAAAAGCAATAAAGCACATACGCATATAACCTTGAGCCAGAAGAAAGTGATTTATATATATTTTTCTTGCAGACATGTAGTAGAGAAGTCAATTGAAAAGAAGAGTGACAAATTGCTCGTCAACAATTATACGAGATTAGATGCTGATTGCTCTTGAAAACAAAGTACTTTGAATTACGATCATACAACTACAAGAAATGCAACGCTATGATTTATGCCTAATAATTAGACCTATTCAATAATCAGACATGATCAGAAATTATCATGAGCGCATCAATAAGTCTGGATCTAGTCTACTTAATCACAACATATTCTTGAGAAAAAGACCCAAACAATTGTGAACAATCATTCAAAGTAAAAGAAAATATCAAAGAAGATCCTGGAAATCAAGCTTATACCATGTAGCCTATTTTCTAGTTGCAAAATAATGTCAAAAAAATGAATTTACAAAACAGAGAAATGAAAGTTTCAACATCTTTTAAAACATAGTACTTAGCTAGAGTCTAGGTACCAAAAATCTGCATCTAAATCCTATTGAAGAAGACAGTAAATATAAACAAAAACAACTGAAACATGAAAACAAAACTCAGGGAAGGACCGATCATAACGCAAATGCCGTAGCAAGTGATTGAATTGGCATCACACATCATCCCTTCAAGTTGATACTTACTTGTCTCCACTTGGATTGAAGCCAATTGAAAAGGCCGCAGTAATCTCATCCATGGAGTCATAGGCACGATATGTGCAGCGTAGCTGAAATTTCCATTTCAAGATAATTTAATTGCAGTAAAAATACACAAAGAAGCATACGGACAGACCATGCTCACAAACTCTGACTAAGAATCCAAACAAACAAGCAACAATGTATAACCACAAGATGACGGCACCTGTCCAGAATTAGCATCCCAAAGATGAATAGGATGGTCCCGAGTAGATGTTGCGAATACACATAGATCAGGATCTGGAATACCAAACTGGCAATATAGTGAATCATACTTTAAAACGATAATATAATGGAACAGAAACAATCATGTCATGAAGATGTACTTGAAGCAGACATGTGTGGGTACCAGCAATAGTCATATGCAGATTCTCCTTCACTCACAACAACGTTTGGCCCATATGAATCTGCAAGCGAGCTGAATGCATTAGGGGGGCATGACCAGGAAACAAAATCCATACATTGCAAGATGGCTGAATGGCAGGCGAGAGAAAGTGAGCTAAATCATCAGATATTCTAAGCACGGCAATTTTTAAAATCTAAACTTCGACAATAAACACTCAATAAATAAATAGCCTCTACAATATCAACAATTTAAGTTCTAGCAATATCAATCTTTCCCATAGAAGAACCAGCTACTCCAGATTTCTATATGGCTCGGGGTGAAGAGAACAAAAAATTACACAAATTCTTCAAACATAGCACAAACATAATGTCAGAAATTTCTAGAGTTTAAGAGAAGCAAACTACCAGAATCGGCCATGGAAGTAGGAGCATCAGTACCGCCAATGTCATTATAAGGCCTAACAAAAAAAAAAAAAGCACAGATGAAGAGAGAAGAAAAGGAAAATATAATAACAACTCAGAGCGCTCCAGTAGCTTTCAAACACAAAACAGAAGAGATGATAGCCAATAATCCACAACATTAATCAATAGACTTACAAACTGAAAACTCGGAGGGTATTGTCGTCATTACAGGTCAGGAAGCAAGAACCGTCCGGCGACCTACCAATACAAGAACAAAATGTGTCCAACGGGGTTACTGAATCAATAAACAAAGCTTTTCCAAAATTCTGGAAGGAAATTCACCATTTGACGCCCTTGAGAAAATTATTAGGGTTCGATTTGTTACTTCTGAACTGCTGGAAGAAATTGTAGGTTCTGTACGGAGAGACATCGTATCGAACTAGCGGCCAATTGCTGACACCATCGGCGGTGGGCTCCGAACTAGGAGGCGTCTGCTCCGCCGCTTCATCAGCCATTAATCCTCCGCCGCTCGTCGAAATACGTCGCCGCCAAAAAGCTAAAACAATAGGCACTCGAAGTTTTTGGAGACTGGGCCTACTGGAGATTCCGCATTCAGCCCAAAATCTTCAGGTTTTTTTAATCAGTTAACCAAACGGCCCAACGATGGTATATGTTGAAACCATTTGGTTTATTATTATTTTGGATATAGTTTTTATTTTTATCTTTCTTTTATTTTGCAAGAAATTTAATATATGGATGGACATGTGATTTGACCAAGTCTTGAAGATAAAGTTCAAGATATGTTTGTTCCTATTTTCAAGGGAAGTTTGTTGCTTGCAGCTAAAGTCAAGGAGAGATGGAGGGAGTGGTTTTCGTGCAAGATATATGAGTAGAGATCAAGTAATTAGTTTGTATAAATAGGAATCAATTGTATAGAGTTAAGAGATGAATTCTTAGAAATATTTTCAGATCTGTATTGAGAGATATTAGTTTTCTACAAGTGTTAGTTAAGACAACTTTAGTCACAACCTTCTGCGAAGGAAGAGATAAAGTGTCTTAAGTTTAGTAAGAGTTTGCTTATAATGTTTTTGTAATTCACAAATTCATATAGTGAATATTTCTCCCTGAGGCACTTTGCGAGATTATAGAAATATAATCTCGTGAAATTTTTAGTTCGGTTTTTTCATTTGGCATCAAGAGCATACACTTGATACACTAAGTGGTGATCCTGCTTTTGTGAGTACAATAGATTGTACAAACCCGTTGTTCAACAAACCTCCTGTTCTCGATGGGATGAACTATTCCTTTTGGAAAGTTCGTATGCGAGCATGCATCAAATCCATTGATGCAAGAGCATGGAATGCTGTTCAAAAGATATGGACGTATCCTAAGACCATAGATGCCGAAAGTGATACTATTCGTACCCCTCGAGAAGAATGGACCAGGTCACAAAATGAAGATGCTACCTTCAATGACAAGGCACTCAACGCAATTCAGTCTTCTTTGGATATTCAGATGTTCAAACTCATAAGAAATTGTGAGTCGGCCAAAGAAGCGTGAGATATTCTTCAGCAACATTGCGAAGGAGATGTTGGAATTAAAGAATCAAGACATCGTATTCTCACCATAAAATTTGAGAACATGAAGATAGGGGAAGATGAAACTGTTGGAGAATATTGTAACAAATTGCTTGGAATTGCAAACGAGTGCACTGATCTTGGTGATCCGATCGCTAACAAGAGGTTAGTTTCTAAAGCTTTGAGAACTCTAACCCCACGCTTTGATATGAAGGTTGTTGCTATTGACACGGCATCAACTACTGGAAGTATGGACTTCACAAAGCTGATGAATGATCTGAAGACCTATGAAATGGAAATGAATAATAAAGGTGGATCAAAGAAAAAGGGAATTGCCTTGACAGTCGGGTCAACTTCAAGGTCAACTTCAGCCTATGATGAAGAAGATGATGAGGATCTTGAAGAGATTTGTGAAAAGAATCCGGATTATGCTCTTCTCACCAGAAGCCTAAACACTCTCATCTAAGCTAACAGAGGAAAACAACAGAAGGGAGATGCTGAACAACGCAAGCCTCGTTATGACTCATCAGGACCTTTGGTTATTTATGAAAAAATGAACTCACCTGGAAAGAACCTAAGATCATGAAGCGTGCTGCATCAGATCACTTTAGACCAAATGAAGTGAAAGATTTCTCCACTGTCCAATGCTATGAGTGCAAAGGCTATGGGCACTTTGCTAATGAATGTGCCAACACTTTTAGAAAACTTGGAAAGCCTGTCACATTCCTATCTCTTAGCGACAGTAAGCTGGACACCTCAGGAATATTTATGGAAGAAATCTCAGATGAAGCAACCAACGAGCACGCAGCCTTAACTGCAGTATGTTCTGAAATGGTTAACTCAAAGCTCACAGAAGTTGAGATAACTTCTGACAGGTATGAGGAAGAAGAAGTTACTAAGGAAGAAACTCTGGAGTTGCTAATAAAGTTGTAGGAACTCTACAATGAGCTGTATGCTAAGTGGATCAAACAATATAAGGAGATTGAGTCACTCAATGAGGAATCCACTAGTCAAAAGGCATCACTCGCAGAGTTGGAAGTAATGTTGATAAAGAAAGATGCAGAGATTGATAACATGAGGATTCAACTCAATCTTGCAAAAGAAACTTTCAAAAAGTTCAACACAGGTACTTCCAAACTTGATGAAGTTCTTGCACACACTCAGGTAACTTCTCATGGCATAGGTTATGACAAAACTGTAAAAACTGCCTTTACTCAAATTCTGTCCACAAGTGGAAAACCCTTTGTAAAAGCTCAAAAAGGTCACTTCACTTCATCAGTGAGTAAGAAGCGTAGGAGATTTGTTTGTCATTATTGTTTTCTCCCCGGGCACATAAAACCCTTTTGTCATAGATTCCTGCAAGAACATAAAAAGGAGATTCATTTGAGGACACAAGCCTCAAAATTAGGTCTTTCAGTCAAAGGTGACAAAACAAAGAACTTGGTCTAGAAACCCAAAGCTGCCTCAAAAGACACCTGTAAAGTTGTCTTCACTGCATCAGTATCTGATGATTCGATAACTTAGTACTTTGACAGCGGGTGTTCTCACCACATGACTGGATCTCAATGTTATCTGACCAACTACTAAAAGATCAATGGTAGTGAAGTCACATTTGGGGGAGGAACGAACGGTAAGATTGTAGGACATGGTATCTTGAACAGTCCCGATCTTCCAAAGCTGGCCAATGTATCACATGTTCAAGGTCTTACAGCAAACCTCATCAGTATCAGCCAGCTCTGTGATGACAACTTCACTGTCATCTTTGATAAGCAAAGTTGCACTGTGATTGACACCGACGACAAACATGTAATCTCTGGGGTAAGATCTTCTAATAATATTTATGAAACAAAAAGAAAAACCTGTTTGAGTGCACAGGTAAATGATGTACAACTTTGGCATCAAAAATTGGGTCATACAAATTTCCACAACATGGAGAACCTTCAGAGACTCAATGATGTTCTTGGAGTGCCAAAGTTGAACTTATCAAACACAAGCCTGTGTGGAGAATGTCAAAAAGGAAAGCAAGTCAAAGCTTCGCACCCTGTAGTGACAACTTCTGAGAGACCTTTTGCCACTCAAAGCTGCTTTGAATTGCTTCACATGGATCTTATGGGGCCAGCAGAAGTAGAAAGCCTTGGAGGTAAACGGTATTCATTTGTGACTGTCGATGACCTCTCCAGGTATACTTGAGTAAAATTTCTAAGTAACAAAGGTGAAACCTATGATGCGTTCTTAGAATTATATGCTAAGGTTATAAATTTCTACCATTCTTGTGTTAAAAGAATTAGATCTGATCATGGAAGGGGGTTTGAAAATCTTCAGCTCCTAGACTTTTGCATAAAAGAAGGCATACATCATGAATATTCTGCTCCTAAAACACCCCAGCAAAACGGTGTGGCTGAAAGAAAGAATAGAACCCTGCAAGAGATGGCCACTGTCATGTTACATTCTAAGAAGTTGTCTAAACGTTTTTGGGCTGAAGCTTTAAACACTGCATGCTATGTAAGTAATCGTGTAAATTTAATAACCGGAACCACTATGACGTCATATGAAATTCTAAATAATAGAAAACCGAACCTAAAATACCTTCATGTTTTCGGTTGTGTTTGCTACATTTTGAATGATAGGGATTATTTGTTTAAATTTGATCCCAAAAGTGATAAAGATGTGTTCATTGTTTATTCGCTTAATAGTCATGCTTACCGTGTCTATAACCTCAGAATAAAAACTGTAATGGAAAGTGTGAATGTAAGATTTGATGATTTTGCCAGTCTATACACTCCTGAAGAAGATACTAATGATTTGATTGAGATACAGGGAAGGACAAGTAAAACCATTGAGATAGAAGGAAGAGTCAACCCTGAAGTTGAGCCCATTTCAGAGACAGATGAGGATTCACTTACAGAAGGATCTGGATCAAACTCCCACTTAAATGTTTCAGAGACTCCAGAAATAGTTCAGGGAAACACTAGAAGAGACCCACCAAGGAAGATTCGAAAAGATCATCCAATTGATCAAGTCATTGGAGATGTACACGAAGGGGTCAGAACTAAAGGTAAAACTCATGCTAACTACAAGGAAATGGTAAGGATGGTATGCATGTCTTGTGTAATCAATGAAGTTGGTGTTGTTTTTTTCTTATCCGTGATTGAACCAAAGAGCGTAAATTAAGCATTAAAAGATGAATTCTGGATAAGTGCCATGCAAGCCAAGCTACTTGAGTTTGTTAGAAACAAAGTCTGGACACTTGTGCCTAGACCTTCTGGGATAAACGTGATAGGAACTAAGTGGATATTTAAAAATAAAACTGATGAATTTGAAAATGTCATTATAAATAAAGCCCGCTTAGTTGCCCAAGATATACTCAAGTATAGGGGATTGACTATGATGAGACTTTTGCTCCCGTTGCACGAATATAATCCATCAGGTTACTTTTTGCTATTGCATGTTATCTTAACATTATTCTTCATCAAATGGATGTTAAGGCATCATTTCTTAATGGAGTACTAGAAGAAGAAGCTTACGTGGAACAACCCAAAGGTTTTGAAGACCCAATTAATCTAAGTCATGTGTATAAATTACATAAAGCGTTATATGGACTTAAACAAGCTCCAAGAGCTTGGTATAGTCGGTTAACCGAATTCTTGCTTGAGTTTGGATTTTCCAGGGATCATGCTGATAGAACTTTATTCCTCAAGAAAGAAAAAGACTTGCTTACGATCGCTCAAATCTATGTCGACGATATAGTGTTTGGATCAACAAGTGAGAAAGCTTTGAAGGAATTTATTGAAGCAATGTCCACGACTTTTGAAATGAGTATGGTCGGTGAACTTAGCAACTTTCTTGGACTTCAAGTAAAATAAAAGAAAAATGGTGTTTTCGTCTCACAGACAAAATATGCCAAAAATCTTGTAAAAAAGTTCGGTTTGGAGAATGCAAAGCACATGAGAACTCCCATGAGTACGACTGAAAAGTTGTCGAAGGATGCAGTTGGACCTGAAGTTGATCCAACTTTATACAGATCAATGATCGGAAGTCTCCTTTACCTGACTGCTAGTCAACCAGATATCATGTCCAGTGTTTGTGCATGTGCTCAATTTCAGTCTTGTCCCAAGGAAGAACACCTTAAGGCGGTAAAGAGGATCATTCGGTATGTAGCCGGCACATGTGAAATGGGTTTATGGTTCACAAAGGACACAACTACAGATCTTGTTGGATACAGTGATGCTGACTGGGCTGGAGAAATAGATGATAGACGGAATACTAGTGGAGGATGTTGTTATCTTGGAAACAACCTCATTTCTTGGCACAGCAAAAAATAAAACTGTATCTCATTATCCACAGCCGAGTCTGAATATGTGGCCGCCGGGAGCTGTTCAAGGCAGTTGATATAGCTGAAGTCGATGTTGGATGATTATGGCCTGGAAAGCAATCCCTTGGTGATGCTCTGTGATAATACAAGTGCCATCAACCTTGCAAAGAACCCAGTTCATCATTCCAAATCCAAGGACATTCGCTTAAGGTATCATTTTATTAGGGATTTAGTTAAAAAAAAGCTATTAAAGTTAGAGTATATTAGTACAGATAATCAACTGGCTGATTTATTTACAAAAGCTTTAAGCTATGAGAGATTCTCAATTTTGAGGAAATCCCTTGGCTTGTGTTCTATATGAAAAGTACAGTTGACCCAACTGTTGTCACACTTTTGGTATATCATCGTTAACTGTGAAGTTGAACAGATTCGAGGATGAAAAAGTCTGTATTAAGGTGAAACCATGATCGTTCTTATAAAATCATATAACTAGATCAAAGATCTTAGATAAATGGTATTTATAAGATTCATCTATTCATCATCTGTTTCTCTTCTTAAAAGGTTTTTTATGATGTATCAAAAGTATTCTGATTGTTCTTAACAATAGTTGGTTAATTGTATATATATATATTATTAAAAAAATGAATAAAAATTTTGAAAGTCAGTTGAATGTATCTGAAAGTGTATCTTAATCTATCTTTAATATCTGTTTTGACTATATCTTTAATATGATTGATTCCTATTTATATGGAAGCGGGTATCTACCAGATATAGTTATATTCTTCTATATTAACTTTATAAGATCACTCTCTCTTAGATTCTCTCGTCATATTCATCTCTTTCCAAAAACCTTTCGTCTCCCTTCAAACCCTCATCCTTTCCGCCATGGATTCTGAGAAAATGAAGAAGATTCAAGAATTGCTTAGCGATCCCAAAGCCTCAGCATATCTTCGTCATCTCTCAACCTTTCCCCCACAGCCTTCATTTTTCTCTCCGCCGCAACCTATTATTTCTAACCCTTTTCGTCTTCTGTCACCGGAGTCTACTCCAATAATTCGACCAAAAGTCCTCTTATATCCTTCTAGAGGTAATGCTCCTATGGAGATTTCTCCCGAATTAGAAAGCTTTTCTAGCTGAGTCCAGGACTCATGATCTTCCATGGAGTGATGCTGCTGAGACTGCTCCTTCATCGTCCGATCATCTTTGCTCTATCCCTGTATTTGTTTTGCAGGAACAAATTGAGCTCTACACTTCCCAAATAGAGATCTTTGCCAAGCAACGGAAAGTATTTCAACGTTTACTTTCTTCTCAAAAAGGGGGAGATGGTGGAGAAGGTTGTAGTCGAGGAGGAAGAGCTGCTGATGAAGATGATACCGAGGACGAGCAAGAAGAAGTTTGAAGGAGGTGTGGAAGGAAAGATGAAGAAGGCTGCAGTCTGTTGCAGTTTTGGGTTGATGTTTCTCAAACAATTTCAATTATGTTTGTTTTAAACAACTTTATATTTGCTGAAGATCTGATAAGATCTTTCTTTTGTTGATGTTTTTTTGTCGTTAATATTTAGTTGTTTTGATGGTATCATATGATTATCTAAGTATGTTTTGAACATGTTTATGATATTTTTTTATGTATGCATGATAAGGGGAGTGAAGTGTGCATGACAGGGGGAGTAATTGTGTCTGTTTTAATTGTGCTTGTTCTTTTGTTCCAAGTACATGTTTAGGGGGAGTTCAGATTGTGTTTGACTCTGCTGTATACTTGAAGCTATTTTGGGAAGAAAGACAAAAAGGGGGAGATTGTTGAAACCGTTTGGTTTATTATTATTTTGGATATAGTTTTTATTTTTGTCTTTCTTTTATTTTGCAGGAAATTTAATATATGGATGGACATGTGATTTGACCAAGTCTTGAAGATAAAGTCCAAGATATGTTTGTTCCTATTTTCATGGGAAATTTGTTGCTTGCAGCTAAAGTCAAGGAGAGATGGAGGGAGTGGTTTTCGTGCAAGATATATGAGTAGAGATCAAGTAATTAGTTTGTATAAATAGGAATCAGTTGTATAGAGTTAAGAGATGAATTCTTAGAAATATTTTCAGATCTGTATTGAGAGATATTAGTTTTCTACAAGTGTTAGTTAAGACAACTTTAGTCACAACCTTCTGCGAAGGAAGAGATAAAGTGTCTTAAGTTTAGTAAGAGTTTGCTTGTAGTGTTTTTGTAATTCACAAATTCATATAGTTAATATTTCGCCGTGAGGCACTTTGCGAGATTATAGAAATATAATATCGTGAAATTTTTCAATCCATTGTGTGTTTCTAAATTCCGCTGCAAATACAAAGTTGTCTCAACTTTAGATACAACTTTGATTACAACTCTGTCAAAACCGAGAGTTCGGTTTTTTCAGTATATTCTAGTGTAGGGTGCACGTAGTGCATCCCGACTCTGTAGGTGCCGTGTGTCCCGAATCCCTTTTGTCTGTTTAGAAACGGTCAAAATTTCGACCGGCCGAAAAAATCTATCATGATATTTTAATTAATAAATTATGATATTTTAACTATTTATCATGACATTTAATTATGATAGTTTGAAACTAAAATTATTTTATTGATCAGTTGATAAAGATTGAAAATAGAAAAAAAAATGGTTGTAAATAAAAAGGGGGTGCCCCTTCCAATAGAATTTACCGCCCAATGATAGGGGCTTGAGCTTTTGTTTATTTTTTTTCTTTTCGTTTTAGACACGGGGTGAATTATTATTTGTGCATATTTATGTGTTCATTGGCCAAGTCCTCTATACCTTATCAAAGGTCCAATAAGACCCATATGTCTATAAGACAGGTTGGGATTAACGCGGGTAAATTTGAATTGACCACTGACCAGCATTGGCTTGTAAAATTTTTTTTATAAAAAAATCAGTATCAATTCTAACACTAAAAAGTATCACTTGAAATTCAAAATGTATCACTTGTATCATTAAAAAATAATCGATCTGCTACTTATCTTATAAGAGTTTATATAGTTCAAATTGTGATTTTTTATATTTCAATTAATGTTTTGAGTTTAGCAGTTTAGGCTTTTCTAGGGTTCATGGTTCTTTTATGATCTTTTTAGGGTGTTATTTTAGTATTTATTATATTTTTTAGAGGTTTATGTTGTTTTGTAGGGTTCATACCTTTTTAGGTTTATAAATCTCAATTAGGGGTTATATTTATTTCAAAAAAAATTAAATTCATTCACTTTTATTTTAGGTTCACTAATTCCATTTAGGGTATATATTTATTTCAAAATTAGTTTTTTTTTTAATTTTCAATTACCATTTGTATATGTTTTGAAAAAATTAAATAAATTGTCGAGCGCCATGTACGAGCCCGTACGTTAGCATCGGACGAGTGCATTTCACAAATCGCCAAATTAAAAAAAAATCATTCACTTTAATTTGAGGGTTTATTAAATCAATTTTAGTGTTATATTTATATTTATTTCAAAAAAAATAAATTTAAATTAATATAAATAATTAAATATGCAAATATTTCGTATTACAGTGCACGCCGATGGGATACCTTGTAAAAGTAAAACATGCAAATATTTCCCCAGAAACATTTAAAATTATTCGAAGTCTCGAACCTATCTCATTAGAGTTGGCATGGATGGTAATCCCTGCAAAACTAACTCCTATCCTTTCAGACAAAGGCTTGGAAGAATAAACTCAAAAACGGTAACGATTCATTTTATATGCAGATATCTATTTTTATTCACAATCCCAAATAAATTGACTTTATTTCCGCCATTCGCACACTTTCATTACAATTTTCGGCATATGATAAATTGATAGTTCGAGTCATAACGTGACTCGGATTTTAGCTAGAACTAGAATAGCATGAAACAAGTTATTCTGTTAAGAACTTTTTAAATATGGATCATCCCTGTACTTGGAATACTGCGGAAGTTCAAGTGCTGTCTCCGCAATTTTCCCGTCCTCATGGATCTTCGCCACCAGGCTATCAAGCGTCGGAAAGTTGGCCTGTACAGATTACACCACCGCTGCTGGTTATAAAAGAAATCCCATGCAAAACAATGATCATATAGTAGTCCTGTAACATATATATACCTCAGGCCGTAGGTAGCCGACAATAGCAAGATGCAAGTTTTCGCCATAAAAATCTTCTTTAAAATCATGAAGCAACCATGGTTCCTATAATGATCTTCCGGGATAAGCATAAGCATCTACTGACAAGAAGGGACGAGGCAATGCAAAAGTGAATTGCAGAAAGGATAGTAGAGCTAAATGAGCATGACTCACAATTGTCTTCTCAGTATTGTTGAAGAAAGGGTTCCAGCCTATGCTCATTACCATCTTGTAAACACCTCGAGTCCCTAATCCCGCCCACCCAAAATAAACACCTGAAGGATGTTCCAAGAGGAGATCTGAGTAGCCTTCAGTCGACAAATTAGCTGGAAGAGCAGCAGAAGATGAAACATTTAGACCGATCTACTCTCCCATCAAAGAAAATGCTCGAGATTCAGACATTCGAACTACCCCAGCATTATATGAAAATGTAGAGAATACTCATTCTGCCATTTATGGAAATTCAGAAATCAAAAAACCTGTAGGAATCCCAAGCACCTTGGAACCACGGCCATAACCCTTGATGACAGGACCACCAATGTACCATGGATCTACTGGTAAAGTACCTTCTATCCCTACAGCAATAGCTTAATCAATGTGCAGGAAATAGAGAATGTAACAAAAAAATCGAAGTAGGGGAAAGCAGCTCACAGTCTTCAAATGCAGGTAGGCCCCACTTTTCAGGTTGTAAATCTAGTAGAGAGTTAATCACCTCATCTGCTAAGGTGAAAAGGTGAGATTGTTTAGGAAATGATGGAACGGCAACCACTTCCATTTCAGCTGCCTTCCCAGCAGCAACACCTGGCCTAGAATAATACAAGAAATTATGGTATAAAACACATTGTGATTTTACTAATTGTTCGTCAACTTGCGATGCTCATACATATATCTTTAGGAAATAGATGCACACTCTATGTTACGTGAATAAAAATAAAATAAACTCATCAGCTAAGTGTTAAAATACCATTGGAACTTAGTTTTGATCTTTTAAACCTTTGTGAAATGACATATTTGGCTAGTGAGCAAATGTCTTCACCAGGAAAAATAGCATTTTTAACATATTTAAATCAAAATATCAAAGTGCTGCAATTGCAAAAATATCAACTTGCTAGAAGCATTGTCAACTCGTTCCATGGCAATATGCTTCATTAATACTTACGGTGAATCTTCAATGACAAGACAGCTGGAACAATCCATCTTTAGCATCTTTGCAGCTTCAAGATATCTTCAACAAATAACCACAAAATTGGTATAAGCAGATTAGATTCTTTTTATGGCAGAAGCATCTGAAGTGGCAAGATAAAGTTAGTCTTATTCATTCTTACATTTCAGGAGATGGCTTCGCACATGTGACTTCATCACCACCAAGAATGACAGAGAATGATTCTTTCCAACCTACAAGTTTTAAATGTCACTGGAAATGCAAATGAAAACCATACATGTCTGTGATGTAGGAGCAGCAAAATAGCTTTACAGAGGAAGAGCTTCTTAAACTGAGGTTTCACATCTAAGTACCCTGATGATAAGATATCTTGGTCTCAATATTTTCCTTTGAAGAATTTGAAGCCAAGCCCATCAACACACCATGACTCCGTAAATGGTTAATTAACCTGTTGGCACCAGGTTGAGCTTTGATGTTGCTCCATCTAATATAAAAGTTCGAGATACAATCAGTGAAATGATAAGAAATGTGATCTTCAGAAATATAATCTGAAGCCTGCTCTTCAAGAAGTCCTCACGAAGAAGGAAGGCACATCTTCCCAAAAACAAAATGAAGATACTTTAATTTTTTACTTGCCACGTGAGTTCTAAACTAAGCATTTAAAAATGACACAGTTAATGTTAACAAGATGAAACAAGGAAAAGAAGAAAACATCCCATTCCCCAAATACAGTAAAATTGATATGCCATTAAAAAAGTTCCAAAATTCAAAAGAATGATGCAGAATTGTTACCCAAGTACGAAGATATTATCCCAAGAGCATGCATGATATTAATGAATGACCAAATTCATTAATAAGAGAGAAACTAGCAGACACGTAATATTACTTCTGCGCAAATATTGGAGAGAGCTCTGATAAAAGCTCATCTGTAGTTATGGGAAGTTCGTAATCTTCAACAATAACAGCTGCAGCTTCATAGGGTGTCTTTCCTGCAGTCTTATGAGTTCCTCTTCCATCCCATTGTTTTCCATACTTAACCAAGAAAGCCTTCAAGACATCGTGCACAATACCATCTGATATGAATAAACTTTACATCAGATTGGAGGACAAAGCACATGCCTGCTTATGTCTGAAAAGAAAAGTATAGACTGTATAAAGTTCATCACACATTGAATAAATTTTTTTCATAACTAGAACTTAACGTAAACCAAGGATAGTCTACCAAATGCTATCTATGAAGAAGCAAGCTATAAAGAAGGGACGGATGTCTAGATGATTAACAGCATTCAGAGAAAAGTGGATTAGGCACCATGAACAAACATAACACAGTAATTCTACACTCATACATTAAGTATGAGTTAGCCTTATTGCAAATAGCCTTCTAATTGAGCAAAAATACTTCATCTTTCATCTTGATCAATTCATACCAAATAATCGTTGCATAAATTTATCGCTACAATAACATTAATATAAAAGATTATCAACAAAAGAAACATAACCCACCTGTATTAAGAAGTGTTCCATCCAAATCAAGGATAACGCAAGACACAAGCTTTCTCAAAGAACTTGCCATCGACATAGCATGTATGACTCGAGCTGCTGCAGAGGCCGCTGGGACGGATCACCTGACAGGAGGAAGTGAGCGCCGGCGCGGCTAGGACTGGGTGGCGGACTGACAAACGGCGTTAGGGCTGGCCGAGGAGGAGGTGTGTGCAATGTGTTGTGTAACCTGTGTTGATATGTTTACGGGATTTCAATTGGACAATTTGGGGGAGGAATTTCAGTTCACTGAATCAATATTATGTTATTAATAATTGGTTAAAAAAAATAACCTTTATTCGGTTGTCGGTCCCAAATTCTTCATTTTTCATACACCCACTTAACCAAATGAACCAATACACATGTCTATTTCTATATCTATACATATATTAAGGTAAAATCGTGTTATAGATTCTGATGTAAATCGTTGTCTATTACACATTTTGTCTTAGACAACAGTTTTTGAATAATAGACTACAATTTTGTATTAATAGATAACAGTATTGACATTTATTGTTGTAAATTTTCTTTATTATTATTTATTTTATTTTATTTACATTTTCCACGACGGTTTAGATTACAACCGTAGTATATTAAGAAATGTTTGCAATCTTATTTATTATTCTTTTTACTTGAAAATTTGAGATTTGTAGGATTTTTAATTTTATTTTTTATGCATAGATGGATGATTTGTAGTACTCTACATTTATGGCCTAAAAAAATAGCTTTCATTTGTATTGCACTATGATAATAATTATAATAATTTGCAATAATTTGTTATTTTTTCTATTTCAATTTCATCATTTAAAATAATTAAATAATTATATTTTTTAACATGCATATATTCAAAGAAATTAAATGTTTTATAATCATGGACAATTATACATTGTTATTTATAAAATCGTGACGTTGGAAATATTTCAATTCAATCTTTCTAATATTGATTTTCATTTAGTTCCAAAAATTTAATTTTCTTTTTGTTTGTCGTAACTATACAAAATTGATTTTTTATCTATTTGATTAACGCATGTACATATCATTTTATTAATCTTTAAAAATTGAACACAGTATATAAAATTAAAAAATAATCATAATATTACAGATAAAAAAAAAATTATTTGTGCATCGCACAGAAAAAATACTAGTACTATACTAAAGCAACAAAGTTTAGCAATAAAATCCAGCCCATTTTGCCCGCCTAAATGACAACATTTTCATGCACTTGCTATCTTGGCATTAAAAAAAACTAGTATATCACCCGTGCGATGCACGGAAAAAAATACATATAATTGACATTTGTATTATATCTAAAAATAAGATAGTCTATATAAATAGAAATGATCAAATTTTCCCGCCTAAACTATATCTCCAAAAAAGAAAATATACATTGTTTAATTAAAAAATAATTTACATTAATTAATATATTGGAATGACATTATCATTAAATTCACTACTATAAATTATATCCGGAAAATATTATAGTATCAATCCTATATGATATATATTATATTCTATAACATTATACATATCTACATAAATATAATATCATGTCATTTCGTTAATCATTCTACAAGATATGTTCAATTTCCATATTTATGTTATATATATACTACCTCCGTTTCATAATGTTTTTTTTTTTTTTATCTGGAATTAAGAATTAATTTTGTGGACAAATATACTCATCCCTTATATATGCCATAAAATCTAATTCATCTATATTTTCCTAAAAAATAACAATATTTTCTCTCTCCATATATTTTTCTCTCTTCATATATTATAGGTAAGTTAGAATCAAAAAAACTTGTAGGATTTGAAAGGGTTAAAATTGGGAGAGAGGATGTCAAATTATATAAAACAATAAACATTTTGAAACTAAAAAAAAAACCTTAAACAACAAACATTATGAAACGGAGGTAGTATATATATATAAAATCTATAATTATACCATATTAATAAGATATATAATATATAATTATCTTATATAGAGAAACGTAATTATAGATTGATGATTACGTTAATAAATCCTTTAATTACATATGCACATTAATCAATCTATATCTATATAATATATAATAACAACACCGCATTCTCAAATAGAAATTTTAGTTTTTCCCGCCCATTTACACATTATGAAAATGAAAATATAATCTCATATATTATTTAATTATACATGAATATATATATATATATATATATATATATAGCCATCAAAGCCGCTAAAAGATTATCCCAGCTAAATTTATTTATATTTTACCTTAATTAGGGGCACTAATACTAGAATATAATATATTGTATATATGGTAATAGATATATATCATATTAATTAGGCTAAAAATTCTTAAGCAGCATGCACGAAAATCTCTTCTCAACCAATCAAACAATTATTTAACTTTAAAAGTAAATAAGGTAAGTAATTACTTTTAACCTTGACATAATTGATATATTTTCCTACATTCATGTTATAAATACAAGGGCTACTCATAATTCTTTTCAATTGTTTTCCTTAAGTTTGTTTAGCGTACGAATTTTTTTCCGATTTGTTGTATTAATTTATTGTGAATTTGAAGTATTGTGCTCTATGTTGCATTCTAATGTAATTGTTGTTTTGCAGATTCCACGAGTCAGAGAATAAAATGGCATGCCGACGTTGTTGAAGGCTCTGGGTCGGATTGAATGAATTCTTGAAATTTTTGTGCCTCAAACCTATAGCTCACGAATAATTAGGTGGACTTTTGTTTAAATTCACTCGATATAATTCATACTTTTACATACTAAATTTATTATTTTACATATATTTTTTAATAATACTCTTCTGCATCGCACAGGTGCTATACTAGTTTTATTAAATGTTCAAATAAAATTATAACTCTAATTATCAAAAGAATATTACTCGTGACAAATATAAGGAAAATTATGAAATTAAATGCGATGCTCATAAAATAAAATCTCAATAATAATCTAAAAAAATCACTAATAACTGCACAATGATTTTGCATCACGAGTTTTATAACTTAGTAGTATTGAATGTGAGACACGAGGTTCAATCCCAAAATCCCTTATCTCCCTAAAAACCTAAAATAAATAATGATTTCCATTAAAAATAAATTTCATAATTTTAGAACAATTGTTTTTATGAATATGAGAGTATTTCCACTTATTGACACAATTTTGAAGTGCCAATCATAAATATAAGTTTATTGCTAATTTTTGTCATTCATTGTTTCATGTTATGGTGATATGTTTTTCTGTGTTTAACACAAACATCTGATATATCATTCAAACTTTACAATCTATATGTTAAGCATAAATTACTTTTTTCTTGTATTTAAACGAGTGATTTAAAGTTCAAGTTATTCATGTGGTAGTGGACTGGTGGTGGTGGAAAACTATTAAATATTTTTTTAAATACATAGCCATAGATCTACTATACAATTATCAATTCCAACTAAATTAGAGACAAATAAAAATCATAGCCATATTTTTAATTTTTAAGATATATGTAAAAATAATGCATGAACTTTTAAAATAAATGCACTTATTTTTCGTTGGCGTCATCTTCGTCAAAAGTTATTCAATATGTAAATGTTTGAAAAAGAATAGTTCTGTTTTTATAAGGATAATGTCGTTATAGATTATTAATTAATTAATAGTACAAATAAGCTTGTAATTAATTTGACCAATATTTGTAATTAATTCAATCTACTTCAAAAAATTGGGAGAGTGCTTTGGCCTCGCAAAAAATTAAAGATGAGATTATTTGTTGAGGAAATCAAGTCTCCTCAATATTTGTCTTTTCTGTTTGTTCCAACTTTTCATTATTAAATAACAGATTGTTAATTTAGTTTAATTCTCTAAAATCCATCAACAACATAAGCAAAAAGTAAAAAATAAAATCACAAAAAATTGAAGATGAGATTATTTGGAGAGGAAATAAAGTTCTTCAAATATTTACCTTTTCTGATTGTGTCCAACTTTTAATTATTAAATAACAGATCCTTAATTTAATTTTTAGTTTAATTCTCTAAAATCAATCAATAAAATAAGTAAAAAATAAAAAATAAAAGAATCAAGCTTAAAAGCATTACAAATATATACAGGGCTACAATAGATAAGCACCAACTTTCTTTATTTAATATAATACAATTTTATTGCATCGGAGTCTATGAGATGACAAACTTTTTAGAAGCATACAATAAGGGGAGACAATCTCAAAATGAAACAAATTCATACAGAAAGAATTACATTGCACGAAGTTTTATAAAAAAAAAAGTCAGATATGAAACAAATATTAATCTTACTACATTATTATTATTCAATTTATAGTGAGATGAAAATGAAATTAATAAAATACAAATTAGTACAACCAAATAATCAAAATCTTACCACAATTAACAAAGTAAATAAAAAAACTGTCCATTCACTTGGACGAATTCTACTATTTCCATTTAAGTTGTGTGGAAGCAACCAGTAGACAATTCTGAGTCATCAAGTTTCTCTGCGTGTTGTTCTTCAAACTGTGGATTCAGCGGTACGAACCAATTCTAGAAGCTAATGAGGCGTGTTAGATGAAAGAGTTGATAACATGCAATTATATATAGATGAGCATGAATGGTAAATTTGTAATGATATAATTAATTATTAATTTTTGCTAGAATAATAAAGTTTGATTTATAGGATAAAAGAAAATTTTGATTAATACGCATAATTATAGTCTTACAGAATATATATAGATTATTTCAATTGTTATCACTCATTCCATAATACACCTAATTGTAAATTGATTGATTATTGGTTGATTATATTACCATTTTTTTTAGGAAAGTTATATTACCATTTTTTTTAAGAAAAATTATATTTCCATTGTTATATCTATCACGCATATATTCTATTCCATATTTTGAATATATAAGATATGATATGTTATGTAATTTATTTTACTACTTTATATAATTAGATAGATATTAGATTAGATTGAGATGCGATATTGATTTATTGTAATTTGGTTGTAAGCAAATTTCATTTAAACTAATTAAGGTATATTTGACTAATCAAACATAACTTAATTCTTGATGATTCAATATAGATTGGAACCAATATAGGGTATCAATCTAGATGAACGACCAAATTATGTTAATTGAGAAAATGTATAATTGGGTATATAATTACATTATATATAAAGATTGGTTGATTATTAAAGTATTCGATATTGATGTTATTTTAAGCAAAATAAATATTACATTTCCTAATTTTGGGAGCTAGGGTTGTTTTGGCGGGAAAGTTTAAATTACTATTTTACCCTACACTATATCACTTTTAGATATATTAAGATTAAGATCAAGATGTGGTCTATAATTAGTCATATTTTTTTAATGTTGCGACTTTTTAGGAGACAAAAAATACATTAATTGTTGTGTCTATTATAATTAGCCCAACTAAACTCTGACCGTCAAATTGTAATTTCAAATTTCGAATCCTATTTTAAAATATTTTTCAGTCACAAGCACTAAATAGATGTTGCAGTCAGCTTTTCCAAACTCTTCGCAATTACTTCTTGAAATTGTCAGACAACCTCTCTGTCTCTCCTTTTATTCCATTCAAATTAGACTAATAAATACTTTTCGTGTTCTCTGTTCTACTTCATATTTCATTTTATTTTTGAAAAATTCTTCTTCTGATTTAAAGTGCTCTCTGTTTTGTATTTTATTTGTATGCACAAGTTTGAAGAAGTCCTAATTAGACAATCAAAGAAGACAAAAACATGGCGAAAGGCAAGACAGATTTTGCATCTGCTATTTTCTAATTGTTTTAGTAGCAAAAAAAGTTGGAACTTGGAGCAGGTCTCATTTATACTGACAAAAATACCAATAACAAGCATTAGGCTCTGAAAAAATAAAATAAAAAAGTAGTGTTATTAAGATTTGTGACTCCAGGCTCTGAAAAACTAAAAATTGAAAGCCGTGCTATCAAGATTAGATTTGTGACACCATCAAGATAAACATATCAAATATTGGAACACACAATAATGAAACAAGTATAACTTAAGAGAATGTGCCAACCTTTTTTGGGGACTTAAGTTTTATAGAATATAATCTGCAATTAAAAACAATTAGGTTAGGGTTCATCGAATTAATGCAATACATAAATATAACACAAAATAATTAAAATACTGTAAAAATTATGAACATAATAAGAAAACTATATGTAGGAATGAGCATTGAGTCTATTTGGTTGATTTCGTTCCAAAACTCCTAAAATCTACATTTTCAATCTAAAAATTGGCTAGCCCAATTTGAGATTTATAATAGAACAACACCACAAATTGTTCAAGACTTTCTTCAATTCTCAAGACTTCAACCAACATCAGTACTTAAGAAAGGGTAAGGAAAAAAAAAAAGAGCATTACTAATATGCCTAAGAACCATTTCGCATCCAGCCATTCACAATCGATTACAACAAATTGGGAAATTATAAAAAATCTGATCAGTTTCGTTAACCCTTTACGCTGGCCCAATTGTAGTGGTCAATTTTTTTTAGTATTTTTTAGATTTTTTTAGGGGTTTTTGTTGTGTTTTTTAGGGTTCATATTTTTTTAGGTTTATTAATAACAATTAGAGGTTATATTTATTTCAAAAAAATTAAATTAATTCTCTTTTATTTAAGGGTTTACTAATTTCATTTAGGGTATATATTTATTTCAAAATTAGTTTTTCTATTTTATTTTTAATTAACATTTATATTTATTTAAAAATAAATAAATTAACTATCAAGCGCAATGCATGAGCCCACGCGTTAGCGTCGGGCGAGTGCATTGCACGAGTCGCCGAATTTCAAAAAAAAAACATTCAATTTAATTTTAGGGTTCATTAAATCAATTTTAGGGTATATATTTATATTCATTTAAAAAAAAATTAAATTAATCCATTTTAATTTTAGAGTTCACTAATTGCATTTTAGGGTATATAATTTTTGGGGAAAAAATAGAAAAAACGCAAAAAAAAAAAAAACAAAAAAAACTTTCGGGCATGTGTACCCCACGCTCCTCGCGCGTGTGACATGTGCCCGCATGGGCCAGGTTTATTTTTTGTACTGTTGGGCCTTAATGAGTCTAAACCAGTCTGATGTGTCCATATTCATATATCTATGCACAAGATACCACCTCTTATAAAAATTATTAGTGTGTTGTCATTTGTCAATAATTGCATAGGTTAAATGGTTAAATGTGTGTTGGGGTGTGCAAAACCGAACCAAACCGAGCTATTTAGTTCAGTTGGTTTGGTCATATTTTATTTAATTTTGATTTGGTTTTAAATATTAAAATCAAAATATAATTTGGTTCGGTTTCGGTTTAAGTAAAAAATATTTTGGTTAAAACTGAACCAACCAAAATAAATATATAATATATTTATAATTCTAATATTAGTTATACCTAAATTAAAAAAATTAAAAGATATTATATATCTAAATAATATTAGTACTTCTAATATTTAATTTCAATTTTCTAGTTTTATAATTTTTAAAATATTTACTTATTTAATATACCGTTTGTTATCTATTGAGTGCGTGTTATTTTCTTTAGATATAATTGTTTCGGAAAAATAAAAATAATCATTGAAAATTCGGTTAAAACGAAAACAAAACCAAACTAACCAAATAATTATGATTTGGTTTGGTTCGGTTATATAGATTATTTTGGTTGGTTTGGTTTGAATTTTTTTAAAAAAAAAATTATTTGATTTCATTAGTTTGGTTGGTTTGGTTTGGTTTTGCACCGAAGCAACCATTTGCACACCCCTACACGTGTGTTAGTGTGGGGAATTTTGGGTGAATTCGGTTGTCAAATTTTTTACCGATGACCACCTGATTCTTCTTGGCCAGCGAAGATCGAACTGAAATGGGTCGCCGATCGGTTCGGTTATTTTATTTGAAATAGTGTTTGATTGTATATTTCCATAAAATGATATCATTACGTACAGTTTGTAATACAGGATTAAACAGAAAAGAATAGAAAAATGAAATGTCTTAGTGCGATAATCTTCCCCACCAATTCTTCTGGTTCGTGTTCGTTGCAGTTTCTGTATTTCCGATCTTTTTGAAGGTTGACTGTGCATGCCTTATCTTATTCTTGTACTCTTTTTTCCATGCTTTAAATCTGAGCTTCAGTTTCCGAAGCTCCTCGTTAGGGCGGAGTTTGAGGCAAACTCGCTCCTCTCCAACTTCACCTTCTTCACATTCATTATAATCAGAATGGATCGTAATATCCACAGTTGTTCCGTTTGGAAATCTGATTTGATTTGCTGGATTCTTCTTGCCTGCAGCTAGGCATTCCTGCATACAAATCGTGATTGTATATTTATATCCGATCGAGAAGGATTTAGGGGAAGATATTTGAAATATATAAATCTTACTTGTATATATCTTAATTGATCTTGCCATTCCTTCTCCATGGATTTCATCCTTCCCTCATATTGCTGCCATTTCTTCTCCATTTCAAAGAGTTTTCTCTTCAACGCGATGTTTTCCTCTTTCTTTCCCCTGAGCCTGGCGTCTGTTCTAACAACTCGCTTTTGAAGATCAACGAGGGATCCATATGGAATCCGAGTTTGATCCTGAAAAATATATATATAGTTCATATGTTAAGAAACAGATCGAGAGACTATCATTCTATCTGTCGACATTAATGTTAATTATAGATAGACCTTGGAATCTTCCATCAGTCCAAACTCGTGTTTGAACTGATTGGAGCGCCTTCGATCCAGACTGCCTCGTACACCTGCAGGTGACGGAGGTAATTTAATTAACCGGAAAATTAGTTTTTCACTGTGTAAAGTGGCTAAAAAAAAGGAAAGTTAACTCTTCTGATTTACCAGACTGCGAGTGTGTGAGTGAGGCTTGATGCTGGAGGTATTTTCTGGTTTGTTTCTGTATAATGATAATAGCCCTAAGACTCGTGCTTGTGTGTTGATACCCCCTTCTTGCATTTTGGCCTCGAATAACTGCAAAATGCTCCGAGTTAATTATATGAATAATCAATCATCATTCATCAACTATAAATACAACATATATGGTTTAATGAAGTTGCTTACACGATTGCAGGGCTATCACTCCCCTTCTCAACTCCTTGTAGCACCCACGAACTTGGTGGCCGCGGTACCATTTCTGGATCTTGCATATTCCCTTTTCTGCTATTTCTTTCCAATTTCCAGATTCTTGTATCTATAAAACCACCATATGCGTATATGTATATATAAGTGGTGGTCTCAGGTTCAATCATCACCGTACATTCAACCCTCCCAGCTCAAAATTAAAGGAATTACAATGTTCAGCTAAACTTGAGTTCTAAAATGTATCCCAACTCGAGACAGAAAGATCAAATTCCTGTCCTATTTACCATCTTCAACTAAATTTAATTCACTCTGAAATCATATTGCATCTGATGGAAAGGAACTCGTAAAAGAAAGTAAAACAATCATAAATCATAATAGTTGTATTCGCAAACAGTTCCATCCTACCTCTGCAGAAGCAGCAATCTCTTCTTTCTTCGTTCTTCTTCTCTGAAAACCAAAACTTGGACCATTTTCCTGCGAATTATTCCGCCCATCCAAGTCCAGCTGCAGCAGCGGCCTCGGCCGCGGCAGCCGGGCCCTGGCCCTGGAAACGGGCCTGGCGGGCAGCGCTGGCGGATTGCCCTTGGGCTGTTCCTCCAGCTGCTGTAATTTGTCCAGCATCAGCTCCAGTGAGCTGCGAGTCGCCATCGAGCTCGTTGTCACCATCGATAAAAAATATATATGTGAGTTTGATCAGCACTTGGACAACTCCCACGCTTTTACATTGTAACGGCCGAATCCAATGGTGGATCGGAAAGAAATTAATCTGCAGTTCATTCTTAATTGTGTGAAACTGAGAAAGAATATATATATATATATATATATATATATATATATATATATATATGTGGGTTTTATTTTTGGCTTACTTGAGTTTCGGGAAATCTAGTGTTGGGAGGGACGAAACTGCATGTTTTGTAACTGTTGAGACAGCTTTTAAGCCATGCCTTTCGCTTTTTTCTCAGATTTTTCAGGTTTGTAGGTCCTGTTTCGACAGCAACTGGAAGAAGATGAAAAGGATTACCAATGTCATGTTGTGCTCGATAGATATTTATTTCAAGTTTTTGGTTTACAAATAATAAAAATATTGCATTCGATTTCAGATATATATATATATATATATATATATATAATTTCATGTTTTGAAAAAAATAAGTCCACCTCAAAAAGTAAAAGATAATTAAACGAGTTCCACCACAGTTCAAAGTTCAAACAAATTTGATTGACGATGTGTTAAGCATAAGCTCGATTCCCCCATTTACTGCGTTAATTAAGAGATTGGAATAATCTTAGTTGATATAGATATTGGGATCATATCTGTTGTCTATATATATAATATTGGTGATTACACTCATAAATCATAATTTTGATGATTGCTCATTGAATGACCAAGTGGGAGTAATCATGAGGAGCCTACTTCTCGTAAACAAGCTAATGATTATTCTTTTAAATTAAAGAGCAATTTATTTGTATCGTATTTATGAAAATCATGGAATGTAATGAAAATAATTGAAGGCAATAGTATAGGTGGGAATTTGTTCTCCAAAGCTGAGAAAGAAATGATTTTTCATAAGAGGGGGTAATAATAAGGCCTGGCACGTGGGTATCATATTCATTGGGCTTAACAAATATTAACTTTATTCCCATGTGCAGGGGCCTCCCCCTCCTCCTATATTCACGTTGTTTTTTGTTTTCAGTAGTTATTAATATGAAATATTCAATTTTGTTTTATCAAAATTTGATACGGCATTGCTACGTACTACTGTATTTAGAAATTTGAATAATAATTAATTATGAGTTATATATATATATATATATATATATATATATATATATATATATATAGGGAAGGGATCAAATGAGAACCCTTCCCCTAGGTGGGAACTAGGAACCAATCATATTCTTTCATTGGTTCAATCTGGACGGCCCAGATTAAGTTAATGGGGCGGTGACATAATTGTAATATTTGGCAAGTTTTATGAAGGGGAGAGCAATATAGTAATTCAGTTATTCAACTTTCTTTCTGCAGAATTTTTTTCCCTTTTTTCTCTCTCTCGCTGATTACGTTCTTCTTCTTCTTCTTCTTCCCTTTTGATTTCTCATTATTTTTCAGCATCTGCTTTCATCTTTTTATCGCGAAGATTCGACCCTGTGATTCGTAGAGTTCATCGGCGGTGTTGTCTTTGTATGGTGACTCCATGTATGTATTTTTTTTCAATTTATTTTAGCAGTTTAGTATGTCGATTTATTTCTCGTTTCTTCTCGTGATTTTTATTTCTCATCTTATTTTAGTTTATGGCTTCATCGTTTTGTTACGAAGATTCGATATTTTTGATTGATTTAATCTTTTTCATTCAGATCTGGGTTGTATCAGTTTTTTTTCTTTGAGAAAAATATCAGTTATTTTCTAATTGTTTGGAATTCTAGGGTTTAGTATGTACGAGAATATACAGAATATGCATTAATTTGATCTGTTTATTTGTTTTAGCATGGTAATGTATTCGTTTTAGCCTATCGTCACATATGTTTTAGTATGTTAATGTAGTCGTTTTAGTCTGTCGTCACATATGTTTTAGCATGATAACATGTTGGTTTAATGTTATTTCTACTGCACTCTGTGAAACATGTCATACAAACCATGCTTTGCTTTTTTTTTCTTTTGTGTGTGTGTGTGTGTGTTTTTGTGACTCGGCTACACAATGTTATAGACACCATGTAAATATTAGAATATTTTGGTGCTAAAATGTATGTTGCATGATGCTAGGATAGTACATACCTAATGTTAAAAATCAATTTATGTGTCTGAACATCTCTTGATGTGATTGTATTATTATTTTACCTTGTTCAGTTTATAATTTTTTGATTTTAATGTGTCAGCTTCTTTTGTTTGAAGTGACCATAATAAGATTACTCACATGGTGATATGGAGGGTTCTACTTCACATAGCAAGACGATGATGTTTGAGCAATTCTACGGTTTACGTGCCCCTTCTGAAGTTGTTGTTCATCCACCTATTCCAGTTAAAATAAAAGGTAGCGGCAGTCGTTTGATATCTATGAAGGAGACAACAGAGCGAAAAGAGAACAAACCACTCAGAATGTGCAGCAATTGCTACAAGTTGTTAGATCATGATGCTAGGAATTGTCCAGCTTGATGTTATTATAGCGATTGGGCATAGTTTAATATCATGTTTTACCATACTTGTGAATTGTTTTTAACACATTCATTTTTAAGAATATATATGATTTTTAATAAAAGCGTTTATGACATTTTCTTTGCAGTAATTATACTATTATTAAGTTTTATTAACCACAGTTACTGTTTAAAATATGATGCTAAAATAACGGAAGCATGATGTTAAATACCTTGTCAAATTCCCACTGCATATTTTGTTTATCAGAAGATGCTAAAATGAGAAACGCATGAGGCTAAAATGATTGAAATAGGATGCTAAATTTGATATGACATTTTTCACTAAGATTCACCGTTCCCGATTAGGGTTAATTACGTTCCAATTAGGGCTCATCTGATCCCAACTAGTAATTATGAGATTCCCAGTAGGGGTTCACTGTCCCCATAAAAGGTTGTATTGTGTTTCATTGCAATAAAATCACCATTCCATATTTTGTTTATCAATACATACTAAAATGAGAATCGTATGAGGCTAAAATTATCGAAATAAGAGGCTAAAATTGATGTGACATTTTCTATTAGGGTTCACCGTTCCCAATTAGGATTTATTACGTTCCGATTAGGGCTCATCTGATCCCAACTGGTAATTATGAGATTCACATTAGGGTTCACTGTCCTCAAATAGGGTGTATTGCGTTTCATTCCAATGAAATTATCATTCCATTTTTATTTATCAACACATGCTAAAATGAGAAATGCATGAAGCTAAAATGAGCGAAATTGGAGGCTAAAATTGATGTGACATTTTCCATTAGGGTTCACGTACCGTTCCTAATTAAGGTTTATTACGTTCCAATTAGGGTTCATCTGATCCCAATTAGTAATTATCAGATTCCCATTAGGGTTTACTGTCCTCAAATAGGTGTATTATGTTTCATTCCAGTGAAATCATTGTTCCATATTTTATTTATCAGAACATGCTAAAATGATAAATGAATGGGGCTAAAATGAGCGAAGTATGAGGCTAAATTTGATATGACATTTTCCACTAGGGTTCACCATTCCCAATTAGGGTTTAGTACGTTCCAATTATAGCTCATCTCTGATCTCACTTAGTAATTATGAGATTTTCATTAGGGTTCATTGTCCCCAAATTGGGTGTATTATGTTTCATTCCAACGAAATCATCGTTCCATAGTTTGGTTATCAACACATGCTAAAATGAGAAATTAATGAGGCTAAAATGAGCGAAGTAGGAGGCTAAATTTGTATGTTACTTTCTGCACTTAGAATTGCAACATATATTTTGCTCTCGTAAACTTTATCTCGTTTTGGAAAATATTTACGCATTTTCTTTCTTAGTTTTCAGTCATCTCTTTCGTTGCTTCATTTTCTCATTCTTTTTTCTTTTTTATTATCAACTCATGTATTTCATTTTGTAGTATCTATATAGGTGTAGGTGTTTATATAAAACTGTTAGAAATATATTCATAATATCACCCGCTAAAATGTATTACACAATATGCTAAAATGTTATATAGGGCATGCTAAAATGTTGTGTACAACATGCTAATATAAATCTGGGGTTGCTCTATGCGAAAATTATGCCTAAAAATGATTTTTTTGTATTTTTCATCTATTTTTTTCAAATAAACATATGCAATATGGATCTTAAATGAAAGAGTATGAAAAGAGCTTTAACTTGATATAAGATTTGCGTAAATCCGATTAAAAATGAATAAATTATGATCATTTAAAGTTTTTAAATTTTTTTTCAAAACATGATGATGTCACTTTTTTTAAAAGTCAATTGTTCCAATTCTACCCTTAATGAGACGCGTGAATTGAAGATTTTCATTTTAATTACAAAATTGCCACCGAAAATTTGCTTTCATCTGGTGCGTTCATTTTACGGAATAGATAGATGGGATCGGTTCCCGGTTCCCACCTGGTGACCGGTTCTCACCAGATCCCATCCCTATATATATATATATATATATATATATATGTATAGGGAATTGATCATTTGTAAATATATTTCTAATGTGTAAATTATGGATTGATCCTATCCATTAGAATGGTTAGATGGATGGTTTGGATCTATTTTCATTTAATTATTTTTTATATTTATTTTATGTATAAAAGGTTATAATTGTCCATTACATGTTTAATTAAGATCTTTTAATAGCTTTGAAACCCTAATTGCAGTTTTTTTTTCATAATGTACGTCTTCAATTTTGTAACGGTTTTTCAGTTTTATAATTTTTGATCAAATATTTGATATTTGTGTAGTAAAAAGAAAAATTCAATTAACCATTTTCAATACCCATGAATTTAATATAGTATGCATACCACTCTCTAAATGATGGAGAAATCCATTAAATCAATATCAATATTATTACATAGTTATCTTTTAATTATTTTATTTTTATTTCAACATTAATTATTTTATTTTATTACTTAAGTTTATGTAGTAGATATTAAATTTTAGTTTTGATTCTCAGTTAGTAAAATATTTTAATAGTTATGAATTAATATATTTTACCAATATCAAAACAACAAATTTGCATGTCTCATACTTGGTTAATACAAAATATTAAACTACTACATTACAAGCATCTTAGATAATAAAAGGAGCATCATCGTGTAACATAGTAAGACACTTGTTAATCACATGTTCATTAAAACATTATAAAATAAGAAAAAAAAACATTATGAAGTTTAAAAATAACTTAACAATTCACCTAAACATACGCTAATCAAATAAAAAAAACATTACAAAATAGTATAAAAAGCATCTAGTGCATAAAAATAGCATAACAATATATTATGACAGTATATATTTTTTTACAATGTTTATATAGCACAATCAATACATTATTATTTATATTTTTCCACACATTATTAATAATAAGCTTTAATATTTTCTATATACAAATAAATTAAATACAACATTTTTGAATTTCTAATAAAATATTTTTAATACTAAGTAACTAATATATATATATATATATTTTAACAATATCAAAACAATAAATTTACATGTTCCATACTTGGTGAATACAAAATATTAGACTACTAAATTACAAGCAACTTGGATAACAAAAGAAGCATCATCATATAACATAGTAACACATTAATTGTACATTAAAGCATTATAAAAATAGAAAAAAAAGCATTATGAAGTTTAAAAATAACTTAACAATTTATATTGGCATCAAACAACCTAAACATACACTAATCAAATAAAAAAGCATTAAAAATAGTATAAAAAACATCTAGTGCATGAAAATAACATAGCAATATATTATGACATCAAATATTTTTGAGTGAGTATACTTAATTTAATGGCTTTGATGTTTTAATAACTTATTATGTTAGGTTACTGTATATTTATTTTTTTAATATAAATGTTTTTTTTTCATTTTATTAATATTTTTTGTCGCTGGTAATGCATAATTGAATTTAGTTTGAATTTTTAGCTCAAAATATTCCAGTTATTTATTCGAGTATATTATTAATTCTTTTTTATGTGTGTTTGAAAGAATAGTTTATCATCATATTTTAATTTAGTTATTTAGTTTCTTAATTTTTTCAGTTTTATGGATTACATGGACTAAAAAAAATAGTTAGAGTTTTTTGGGAATAAATTAAATTTAGTATTAAATTTGATCATCATATTGATGATTTTTTTTGTTCGCGCAAGGCTTAATTTTGTTTGTTTTGATGCTTATAAACTAATTACATTAGGTTATTGTAAATTCGTATATTGAATATTAATTTTTTTTAGTGAATGCATGCTTATTTTGTGGTTGCTAATGTTTTTACTAACTTGTTTGGTATATTTGTGAATTTTTAGCAAATTCAAAATTAAATTAAACTAGCATTATTAAATATCAATTAAAGGATCACATAATTTCAAATTAGCACAGACAAATAGATTATAACATTGTCGAATGTTAACTGCATCACTATAAACTCTGATAAATATTAAAACTATCAAATTATCAAATTCACAATTACAATAAACTAGCATTATGAAACACAATTAAAGCATCATGTAATGTAAAAAAAATTGACATTGTTTCATACTTTAAAAATTCAAAATAAAACCTAATCAATTTTAATGGATCCACCTAAAATACAATGTTTATTGATGCACTTTAAAATGAATGTGATGCTTGTTGCATTTTTGCAGTTTAATTTAGAAGAACCGTAAAAAAAAAAGTCTCTCACAATACCTAAATTAACTGACATTAAATTCCCTTCAATTACGTTCTTTCTATATAACACATACACAAGTTTACAGAATTATCCTAAAGTGCACTCACACATTAAAAATGAGCATGATGATTACTAACTCATAGAATTAATACGATCCGTTGATCTCATAGATTAATGGTTTAGATTAATCCATAATTTATACACTAAGCACCTATATGCATGCTAACCCCCCCCTACACACACATATACACACACACACACACACACAGTAGTTATAGTGCATACCAATCATAATGTAAGAACTAGTGACTCATCTCACACCATACAATCAACAAAAATTTATGGACTAAATTTACTTAAAAGGGTGGTGACAATTCTGTAATATTTGATAGGTCTTCGAGGCAGCGGTATTAATGTAATTCGGTAATGTTTATAAAAATACAGCAGGGAGTTGATAACAGTATCGTGATGCGAACAAAACATTATTGTCATGCTAACAAAGCATTATCGTAATACTAATGAAAAATTCCTCATATTGTTAATGAAAAATTAAATTGTAAAAAGTAATTATAAATTTTAATTGGATGAAATAAATCATAATTCAGATGTAATAAACTTCAATGATCTAAAAAATAAAATAAAATTTTAAAAAATAATTACAAACTCTAATTGAATGAATTAAATCATAATGGCAATATAAATATACAACGTTAGCATTATGATATTGTTTATATACTTGTATTTTAGTAGTCAAAATGATTGGAATTTGTTTTTAATGAGACGTTCAATTTATTATTTTGGCTCAATGAAAAAATTGGTTAGTTAGTATTGGGTTAGATGTAGCAGGCCCGTAATAGATATATACAGCTCGTTTCCTTGTCCTTCCAGCACCAAAGGTCTGTTTCCAAGCATATATATAATAATATATGTATTTTTGTAATGTTCAAATCTTGGAAGCATGTAAAATTTACTCCCTCATTTCATAATAATTAATATTTTAAATTTTGCGGCAAGAATTAAGAAGTAAAATAAAGAGATAAATATACCCTTTTCTCTCTCCATCTCTATCAAATTTTCACCTTTCAAGCATTCGCAAGAGAACTAAATCAAAATTATTTAACCTAATATAATTATACATATAGTCAATTATATCATAATATTCAATACTTGATTAATTTTTTAAAATTTCCAGATGACATTGATGATTAAAACCTACACATCGCGATACATTGTTAGATATAATGCATACATAAAATATAGAAATAATTGGATTGAATAAGATCATACAACTCTTGAAAATGTACAATTGAGATTACTATATGAAAAATAGTTTATAGATTAAGCGACACACACTTTTAAAACCTCGCAATTTTTTTTTTTTTTTTTTTCTGAAGTACAAAAACCTCGCTAGTCTACTTATAAACCTCCCTAAAACCACTATTTTTATCTTTGCATCCGTTTTTGTTCAAAAATCAGAAAAAGGAAAGAAAAATAAACAACCCTAATAAGTCGAGCAGAGCGTGTCTACCTCTCTCTCTCTCTCTCTCTCTCTGCCTCGCCAGCATAGATTGATTAAGGTTTTAGAGCATTCTGTTGGAGTGCTTTCTCTCACAATTTTTTTGGGCTATGTTTTTTCGTGCCTCCGCTGTCCAGGTTATAAATTTATATTTCTATGTGATTCTGAACTTTCTTTCGACTTGATTGGGTTAACTTAATAGTTTATTTTTATAATATTGAATGCGATAGGGGTTCGATGGTGTGTCTGTGAAGTAATTGGTCCACTGTTAATTCTAATTTGTTTTGTTATCAAGAAACTCATAATTCAATTATTTTTACTCTCCCCAATTCAGGGTGTTATCGAACCTTGAAGTCTTTGTGAGTTCAGAAGAGGCGAAACTACATGGAGGATTGGGGTACTTTTTCATCTCCATCTTTTCTTTTTCAATACCCGATTTTGTTTTTCAGATTGTTGTCGTTGAATTGATTTTCCTTCATCGTTGTTCATGATTTACGCAGCTCGTTTCTTTTACTGAATTCCATCGCATTAATCGGCGGATTCGGCTTTTATATAAATGGTTGTTTTTTTAGGAACAGTTTAATTGAATTTAAGGTTGATCCAGGACACTAGATTTTGCTCTAACTGAACCACTATCAGATTGTTTTACACTCTTGCCTTTTGAGCTATTTTATTGACGACGTTGAATGTATTGGTCTCTGGTCTTTTCTTTACCAAATGGGACGAGTAAGACTCTTTTTAGATTAATTATTGTATTTGTTGCATCATTAGCAAAATTTCTTTATTTCTTGAATCCTTGGGAAGGTGGTTCATCTTTCGGTCAAGGATCTAATCCTCTTGGATTTCGTTAGATCTTCAATGCTTGTTAATAAGCGTGGATTGTATCAATTTGGCATTGAATAACAAGTGTTCTTGGTGGCCTCGGTTATTGCAAGTTTAAAAGTTGTAGCTTTTGAGCTTTTATGAATTATGCTGACTGCACAAAAAATGATGTTTGTTGGGTTTTACAACTAGATTACTCCTTAGCGTCCCGTCTCACTTTTTTTTTTCTTTTTTTTTTTTTGTGGAGTAATGTATGGCAAGATGGCTTGCTTCATTACTTTTCCAATATCTTATTGTTACAAATTTTTGGTGTTTCAGAAGATGAGGCTATTCCGGATCTCCTAAAAAAAAAGGAGCCGCTGAAGAGCAATTGGGATGATGAGGATTTGGAGGATGATGATGTGAAAGAATCTTGGGAAGATGAGGATGAACCTGCTAAGGTACACTCAAGCATTATTTGGTTACTTCCTCACACTTAATATTCTTGTTAGTTAGGGTGCTAGGAGTAGTAAAGCTTTAAGCTTATGGAAGTTTAAGTTGTCTGGTTCTGTTGGTATCTTATCATACTCCAAATTATTGCGGCCAGGAACCTAAAACCGAGCCTCCCCCTCATCCTGAAAAGGCCCTTAAGAAGACTACAGCAAAACTGGATGAGAAGAAAGGGAAAGCTGTTGAAGCCACGAAAGAGGCACCCTTAGATCCCATAGAAGAAAAACTTCGCCAGCAGAGGTGGGCTGATGTTCTGCATTTTGTATTTTCTTACCTTTTTTCTGATATTTTAGCTTGCTTATTTTCTGGCATATTCACTGTTGGGCTATAGAAAATCAAAGTTGAAGTGATACATTTGTCATTCAATTTATGCACACAATTCAAACTAGAGTTTCTATTTCTAATTTCTGCAGTTGTGGGGTTCTTAAATTTATGGAATTTCATTGAACCTGAGAAAGAATTCAGTCATTAGGCATCACAATTTTGTTAAATTAAAAATTCAATCCAATGAAGTCAGTGTGTTTTGCCTTTTCGTACTTTGACCTTCAGTGGGACTGAAGCATACATCAGGCATTAGCTTCATTAGCTAACATCTATTGATAAACATGCTGCATTTCTACAGGCTTGTTGAAGAAGCTGATTTCAAGTCTACTGCAGAATTGTTTGCCAAGAAGGGTGGTGAAAACACGCTGGATAATTTTATTCCGAAAACTGAAAGTGACTTTTTAGAATACGCAGAACTTATTTCGCATAAACTTCTTCCTTATGAGGTTTGTGATTTACTGATATTCACTTTGCTATAGCAGTTTAGCCTGCATTTGTTTTTATAGAACTGCATGACCTATCTATTTTTCTCTTACAGAAAAGCTATCACTACATTGGATTGCTGAAGGCTATAATGAGATTGTCATTGACTTCTTTGAAAGGTGCAGATGCCAAAGAAGTAGCCTCATCCATTACTGCAATCGCAAATGAAAAGATAAAAGCAGAAAAAGAAGCTAATGCTAGCAAAAAGAAGACAGGTTCGGCATTTTCTTAGTTGTTTGCTACAATGTGGTGAGTTTGGTTGATGGAGTTGCAAGTTTTGTGACGAGGTTTTTTTCATTGGTTACAGTTGGAAAGAAGAAACAGCTGCATGTTGGCAAGCCAGATGATGATGTGGCGGTTGATGGTTTTGATGATTACGATGACTATGATTTTATGTGAGCTGGCTGGCTGGCATTGTTTCCATCGCAGCATGTGTAAATGTGTGTAATACCAATCGGAATTCTGGAAGTGACAAATATTGAGAAAAGCCTGCGGCCTGTTTCATATCCTAAATTGGGAGATGAACTTTGTAATATTTGATTTTTTTTTGAAGGAATAAGGAGATCTACATTGTTTAGCTTTTATTGTATAAACGTCGATTGGAAATCTATTTTGATTCTCCTTTTGGACCTTTTTTTCTCATTGATACTGGAGATTGTACTACGTGTAAAATTTGAGCACACAAGGAGTTGTATTTTATTTTTATCGCTTTATATCACCAACTAGAGCAAAAATTGCGATTTGGTTCAACATCTTTCCTTGTTTTGATTAGAGACGGGGTGTAGTCCAATTTCATTCTTCGTCACCAGAGCCTATCTTTTAAATCAAATTGGTTTCATTAAGATTCAGGAGTAATTTAAATTAAAGTATATAATTGCATAAGTCATCACCAATCTCCACAATCCTAGGACTGGAAAGGAGATTCTGCTAAAGAAAAATGGTGACAATTTATAGGCACGGGATACCCAAGTAAAACGTGAAAATCAAAATCGAACACAACAGATAAACAACATAAAATCGTACTGTTCAGAGCTATATGTCTGTTCCATCTAAACTTTATACTTCTAGTTACTGGGGCTATTATTCGGGAACACAACAGAGCTCTTACAAACGTTAATTCAGATGCCAAAAAATCTACAACAAATAGTGAACAAACAAAACATGCCACCTGCCTTAAAAGAGGAAAGCAAGGCTGCCTGGCAATTTGCCAATGCTATAGCTTTCACGGTAGTTTCTATGATTCTGTCAGCCACTGAGAAATCCCATTTAGTCATGATGCTATAATTTCTGTACTTGGTTGATCCATCAACAATTATTTCCTCTCTGCTGAAAGAGTGCAGACAAGTTGAACAACCAGAGAGCTTTGCACATCTACCAAGTCCACGCGATATGGTTGCACATGAACTTGAGATTGCACAACACAAGAACCTTTGCCCAGTACTTCTACTCAAATAGGGCACATATGCGGAACCAGCATAAAAGGTGGATGAACTCTAGACCTGGCAAGAAAATGAAGTACTAATATCTAGAAGTCATCCAACTCTTCAATTTGTGCCCTTCTCTCAGCAGCTTTCTTTCTGATGAAAATGCCCCATCTTAGAGCCGCTTTAAGTTTGAGCCAACCAACAACTGCTTTTCCAGATGAACGTGTACGGTCCTCATCAAAACTGAAGTTTGGAGGTGAGAATGGGTTGTACGCTGAGCACGAGTAGTTATGCTCATTGGCATTAAAAGAAGCATGACCATTCCCACCCATACTAAACATGCGCAGTAGATGCTGCATATCATCAGTTTCAAGCATTTCATGACTCCTTACACGAATTTCATCCTCAGGGATGTCCTCCAAAGTCCTATAAGAAGTAAGATTTGATGTGACACTGGTAGGGAAACTAGGTGAGGTTGAGAGGGGTGGACCAAGAGCCAGCATGTTCTCATTTCCAGATGGCTGAGATTGTTGCACCGTACTGATGAGCTGATTTGGAGGAAATGAAGGGCTCTCCAACTGTATAGAAACATTGAGATTCATATTTTGAGGTTGTGCAGGATACCGACCTACATTATTGTCGTGATGACCTGGTGTAAAAATAAAAGAAAACCACTGTGAGCAGAATTTATATAAAAGCAGAAGCTGAAGAGGCATATCTAGAATAGATAGAAAATAATCAGCTCCAAAAGCATTTTTTTACAGTTTCTGTAGCAAATAAACAATTTAGGTCAGGCATGCAAAGATAAGGAACAAATAACATTCAGAAAGAAAATGACGAAATAGAGAGAAAACCCTCAAAGTCCATCATTTACAAGAAATAAATTCATAATAAGCTATGATACTCAATCATCAAATTTCTCTTTTAGCCGTGTTTTCTGTTACCTCTAATGGTCAGTCCTGGGCTCACAGGAGTAGTATGTTCAGCAGGAACTGAGGCTAGGAGAGTAGGTAGAGTAAGCTGATCAAAAGAGTTAGGCTGATATTGTGAGTGTATCCTGAGATCATTTTGAGGAGCATCTGAACTTTTATTTTGATCAAAACCCAGAAAAGATTTTCCATCATATTCTATGACATGCGCCCAGTTGTCATATGCCTTCTTCACCAATGTATCAACAAACACCTGCCATAAAAAATGAACAAAAGCTGTCTGTTCAACTACTCACTTTATTTAGCAAAGTCAATCAAGCTTCCACAAATTCTAGATGGGACCACTCAAACAAACACTTTCTCATTTCAATTTCAATTTGAGTAAAGGAAGCCATGAATAGAGATGAGGGGAAAGTCAAATATATAGTAAACGATGGGGGTTCCATTACTCAAAATCAGAATTACAGTCTGCTATTTACTGTGCGATAACTGCTAAAAAAAACTCGTAACTGTTATTACGAATTAACCCACAAAATTGTTGGATTGGCCCCAGCAAAAAATATACATTTTCTAGCAAACTAACTAAATTAAGCCACTAGAATGGTGAGGCAACCAAAAATATGATACCAGCTATTTTTGGTATGGAGAGATTTAAGTCCTTTCCTGAGAAGAGTATGTAACAATTTCTAAAACTGACTCTTGCAAGTAGTGAAGATTTAATCAGACACCCACTGTTACTACTTTGAAATCACTAACCTTCTGACTGTCTGAAAGGGAATCAATTGAATGATACTGTCCACCAGCAATCAAACCACTCAACTCATAGATATCATTGAATATGATTCCCATATTTCTTGGCTCGTCAGGATAGTAGACATAGAGTTTTCCACCAAGAACGCAAGTCTTCGAGTGTTCTACGAGGACGTCCCACATCTTATTTGACATTCCACTTCCTAGTATCTGAATAGTCATAGAGAATCAATTATGAACATGCAGAAAGGAGTGTATGGAGGAAATGGAAAGGGCAGAATCTCACATGTCGAAGTTTCTGTGGATCTCTCACCACAAGTCGCAAGAAGTCTTCCACTGTGCCTATTCCAGCTTTATTGAGCCTCTTATGAAACGATCCATCTTTACCAATCTTCTCCAACCTCCAAACTTCATCACTAAGTGCAGGCGGATAATGTTTCTTGTATACTAGCCAAAAAAAAAAAACAGTTAACATCTTATGGATGAGCATGATATGAGAGAAAATATTGCTTTCTGCCTTGACAAAAAGTAAGCTTACATTCCCCTCTGTGATCCTTGACTGTGAAGGCATCTGTTTTGGCTTCTCGGATTCGAATGCCTTCACAAATACCAGAGGCAACTTTCAGACCAAGTCTAAATTTTCTGCTCCTAATCCAACTTGAGTTGTCGGTAAATGTCAGCTCCCCCAGGGTAGCAACACCTTGCTTTAAGGTCACTTGCAAGTCCCCATTAAGTAGAGGCCGCTTCCCCTCTCGCTCTTTTACTATATGAGACTCAAATGTTTCCTGACTCCAATCATCATCATCCTCATTGTTGAAATCACCTTCAAGCACAACAACATCTAATTTGACTGAAGATTCTGGACCTGATGTTACTAAATGGCCCGTATTTGCATCAAACAACACAATATGGATTGCAGTACCCTGCTCTCCCTCCACTTTTCCACCCGTATATAGAGGCAGTGACAGCTTGGACCTGAACTGAAGCTGCAAATTTCTTCCATCTGGGCCCTCAATTCTTTTTGGAGAAACCCTGCATGTTTAAGGTGAAATCTATTTAATGTATGGACTCAGCCAGCATAAAACAAAATGTTCTATATCCAATTAAACAAGCAAAAGAAGCATTCCTGCAGACTAGATGATTTCAGATGCTGGCAGATGTTTCTGTCCCACTAGTAAATAGATACGGTGGCAATAAAGAGGCAAAGTAGTATTGCAGTAAAATATCTACAACCCCCCAATCAACAGAGAGAACTAGTGAAATCTTGAAAATACTGTCAACATGAATATTTGTCAAATAAGCAGACACGACAGCAAATCACAAATGCAGCCGTTATAGCATCTTTTGGCATAACTGGTTATTCCTTAACTCAAAGACCAAGTTGGTTATCAGGGGTAAAAAAGTTAACTGGTGTAAGTGATACTATTCCTATAGAATCACCTTTAGTAGAATTATTGTGCAGAAGTGCTAGTGTGGGACAATTACGAATGGCAGAATGAATTGACATGGAACTACTTGAAACAATACTAGGAATCCATCAATCATGTAAAAAACAGAACTTTGGACATCAGTTAAGAATGGGCTAAGTCATACCTTCCATTTAGTTTGGCAGGACCCAATTTTGCCAAGGCACGCTCTACTTCTTCACTAACCTGGTAGTCATAATATCATTTTGGTTATAAATTACAAACCATAAATTATCATTTGCAAAAACAAGATCGTAAAAAAGTATTTAAAGCAAGTTAAGCACCACTATATGATAGATTATGCAAATGTCCAGGCCCAAACAAATGTAATGACAAGAAACTTTAGTCAAACAACTTGAAAAGCAACCTCAAAGAATATGTAAATTGCAAAGTTTATTTAGTACAGCCAGGCAGCCAGCATCAATAATACCAATGATAATGGGCCTCGAGTAAGATGTTCTATTATCCAAATAATCTAGAAATATGTGAACAAAGAGTAAGGATAACAATTTTGTCTGAATCAGACATGAATGCACCTGAGGAACACTTAAAAATGACATTAACCTAAAAGGTAGAATGCTCCGGTGCTAAACATCTGTATGCATAGAATAGTTAAATATCAAAGAGTGCATGGTGGACGTGGATCATGCAATTATCCTATAAATACAATAAAGATTGACAATGAAAGTCAAATAGAATAACAGAACATATTTATAAAAATGTTCGTATAATTGGGTACATAGGGCTGAAGGCAGTGAATGAGTTTCCATAAAAACCAAATTACCAAAAGGGGCTATAATCTTACTACTCTCCGAAGAATTGGTTCCAATGATGAACACAGCTTCTGTAGACTGTCCACTTTAAGAGCCTCCACAATAACACTGCATTGACCGTTAATCATACATTACAAAATGCCTAGTCAAGCCTTGAAAGTGTAGTAACATAACTAGATTGCTTCAAAGGTGAGAAAATATTTACGTAAACACAATATGTGACCACTGTAGTTCAATATGAGTGATGAGTAATTGAGTAGTTGTCTTCATAACAAAATCAATGTGGGGATTAAGCTTTCATAAAGAGCACACTGAACTGAATTTACTACAGGCAATGCAAATGGACTAAGGATTCAATCTGTTTACTTTCGACATTACAACGTAGTTTACTTATGGATACAATTAACAGAGTACAATGATGCGCATCAAGAATACCTGGTGTGTGTGTGTGAGTGTGAGTGTGTGTGTGTGTGTTGTTGTTGTAGTGCTTGTTGTTTTCTTTACTATCTTTTAACTAATTTCACAAACTATTTGGTAGCACTATAGCAACTTAGTCTAAATAAGATGCCAAAAATGGAGCATAATGGTGCACATTGAGCTAACTTCTATGATAGATTATTGCATTGCGCAACCACTTAACTCAATCACGCATAAAGGTTCAAATATTTTTCACAAAGCATATACATGGACTAACCTTCCTCTATTTAACTGATAAGCTTTTTTGTTACTAAATAAATATTCGCTTTGCAGCAACATCATCAATCATACATAAATTTAACAATTCACATCACAAAAGTCGACAATAGAAAAAACCAATAATAATAATAAGCATGCCTCATCATCACCATTTAACGCTGGTCAAAAGAATCCAATACAAACGGCAAACGCAACAGGTGTAAAACAACTAATTTAACCCCACCCCCACCCCCCAAACCACTCAAAAAAGTCAACCCGTCTGAATCTTCCCCACTCCAGCTAAATCTTACCACAGTTTCAACAATTCAAGCGCAGTTTACGTCTGCATGAGCTACGACTACAATCAACTAGCAATAATGCACACAAGAATACAAAGAATATAGAAAATCTGATATCTGCGACTGTAATCATGGGTGCAAACTCGAGCTCGAAGCGAATTAAATTACCTAGCGAGAGCGGGTCGCTTCCTATCAGGTTGACCTTCCTGGCTGGTGCTCGGATCCAAACTCCGCTTCTCTCTCGCCGCCATACTGCCGGACTCTTCCATATACGGTCTCTGCATCTTTCAACCGCTTCCTTATTTTAATTTTTTTTTAAAAAGGAATCCACAGAGCTCCAAAAAATAGTAATTAATTCAGCATAAATTATGCAGTTTTCTAGTTCAGATCTGATCTGATCCGATTCCGAAAAATTATCGTCAACTGTCCGTTTAACTGTATTTTGGAGTGAAATTGATGCGAACGTGGGAAGATTCCGACAGTGAAAAAGGGGAATAAAAGGAGCGGAAAGCGGGAAAAAAAATTGAAAGTGCCGGGAATTGAGAGAGAGGTTTCTGCGGGGTTTCAGCGAAACCTCTGAGAAATTTCCTAGAGCTGAAATATATATTTTTTCAACTTTTCTATTATGATGGCTCGGAATAATTTTTGTTGCCCGTTTGTGCTATTGACACTCCTCTTCAATTTTTAATATCCTTTTTTTTTCACCCCGGAAATTATGAACATATATTTTCAGTTTGTTTTATATTTATTTCGTTAACCAATGATAAAACATACAAAAAAAGTTAATAAAGTAACGATTAGACATATAAACTCATGAATACACTGTTAAATTGGGTTCAAGTGACATGGAATAAATGCATTACTGCCTTTCAAATGCGTTATTAATATTAAGTAGCATGGTCAATCCATAGTAATGTTTATTTTACAATATTATTTTAGAATAAATTTTAATTGACAATTGTTGTATTTAATGTAAGCTTATATTCAAACATTGATAATGTGTTTGTAAAATATAATAAATGTTATTAAAGTTACCAAATATAACTGCACCTCAACTTCATCGGTAATTAATATGTTTTATATAATTTAATTTTTCCATTATTGCAATGAGTACATTTAGTTCAATTAATACATTTATTGAAAATGGACCGAATATATATGGCTTTATTACATTTCCCCACTTGAATAAAATAGTTAACACTTAACAATTGAAAACTTATTCGGCAGAGTGGCAATAGCATTAAATGACGGGGTCCCATAAACCAAAATCGGACGGCAGCTCGGGTAAATCGTAGCCGTTCGTTCACATATATACGGTCGATTCTAGCCGCTGCTGACTGCGTTTCAGATCTCTCTCTCTCTCTCTCTCTCTCTCTCTCTCTCTCTCTCTCTCTCTCTCTCTCTCTCTGTGGGATTTGGCCCACGTGATTTTATTAGAATTTTGCTAGGTCAGTAGGTGTAAAAGATGACGTGGTACGGTCCCATGCATGCCGTATTTGTTTACTGCTGCTAGAAATTGTTGTTTAATTTTTGGCACACATGTATTGGTCAACTAGCCCACTACATGTTGCCTATTTTTAATTTTTGCTGCTTTTTAATTGCTTTTATATTAAACAAGTTGACATATTTTCGTTTTTTCTTTTCATTTTTCAATTGATAAAATCATTATTAGGCCGTATTATAATGTATTTATTTGAAACTTCTTTTACACTATATATTGGTTGAGCTTTTGGAATCAACCAATATATAGTGGTGCTACCCCATAGTGGTGTCACATGTGTGCAACATCATCAACCACTTCTTTTTTTAATTACTTAATATTTTCTCCACTATGGTGCTACCTCACTTTTAACTATTCATGGACCCCACTATTTAATTCAAGAACTAAAAATACAAAAGGGGGAGAGAGAGAGCACCAAAAATGCAAAAAGGGAGGAGAGATAAAATTTTTGGGCCCTCTATTTAATTCAAGAACTAGGTACTTGCACAAGGGACTCATTCCTTATTTTGCTACCTTGACTTGTGTTCCACTATAGTGGAACCTGGTACTTATTTTATTACATAGATATAAGCATCCCCCATAGTGGATGCTCTAAGAAACCGGTTATTCAAATATTTGAACAGTATGATATTTATGCTATGTGGTATCTTATGATCTGCCATAATTTTCGCAAATCTCAATATATTTTGTCCAATTACTCATAAGCCATAGCATGTTACGAAACACGCACTTCGACAATTTAATTGATTTCAAATACAAATTTAAAAGACAACAATTGAATAGTAAAATAACTACCAAAGGAATATGTACGCTTATAGTCATATAATGAAGGACTACAACATTTTCGATCGATTAAATATAGCATCCGAGCAGGGACATAATCAGAATTTTTTCACTGAGAGTGTTGAATTGCTGTGTACTAATAATCCTGTATACTATTTCTTTATTGTTTCTTCTTTTCTTTTTTTGAAAAATTTACACGTATTTTTTGTTTAGCTCGGGAGGCCAGGGCTCCCATTGGCTCCCCCGTTCAGCCCCTGCATGCAAGCTTGTCCTACAATTGTTCATTTGCAATTAGGATATTTTTAGATATAATTGACAAAGTAATATTGTACATAGAATAGTAAATCGTTTTAATATAATTAAATTTCCACAATATAATCAAGATAACTCGACATATATATTTTTTTTTCCAAATTGGAGAAGGGTGGTGGTTTGGAACATAAGAGTCATCTTCGTTTTATATATGGAACTCCACTGCTTGATTATTTATGAGGAACATGATCACCCGACTTTAAATTAAAATATGATGATAATTTATAAATTCTTTGTTAAAAATATATAATTTTAAAATAGAAATACACAGCTTATATTCAATAAGCCAAATTCAAAAGACCATCCACTTTAGGTTATTATCATTTTCTAAGAAAATAAGAATCTTAAAAATGCTCAAATTAATTTTATGAGCGCACCTACTTACTCTATTACTTTATGGGCAAACCTCGATCGATAATCTAATTAAAATATTAAATGCATTTAGTAAATTCCACGATACAGTACTTAAAAAAAATATTTTTTTGTAACAACATGATAACTGTAGATTTAAAAAAAAAAACATGGTAACTGTATAAACAAATAAATAAATAAACACAATAACATGGTAACTGTATTTCCGAAAAATCTCCCGTCATGCAGCGCTTTTGGGCCTAGCTCCCCGTACTGACCTGGGGCCCACAACAATTACGTCTCTCTCTCTCTCTCTCTCTCTTCTTCTTTTTCTTTTTTTGTCTTTGTTTTGCTAAATGAAATTTTATATTTGCATCTGATACTATTGGTGATATTGTAATCAATATATATGCATGCAGTTATTGGATATATATATATATATATATATAAACGAATGTTGCTGATTTATTGATTTGTCCCTTTTTTTTTCGTAATGGAAAGCAGGAAAAATTCTATAACGCGTGAGGACATAGTGTGTCATATGTCACAATAAATCTATTGTGACACATGAGTGATTTAAATTGGTGTACTTTTATTTTCGAACTTATAAGAAAAATTATAGATTATTTTGATTTGATGAAATTGTATATAAATTATCGTCTGATAATAAAAGATTCATATTAATGAATATGAAACTAACAATAGGACGCATATCAATCTGGAAATGCAATACGAATAAATGTATGATGGAATCATTTTTTTTTAACGTAGAATCAATTTTTATTTTTATAAAGACAAGGCATCTTTTAGATTAAAGATAGAACATGGCCCACAATCTGAAAATTTCCCACACAATTAGTCCTTTCGTCGCATTTTCTTCACTTGGGAGTCAACTAAATTTGGAATAAAACGCGTTCACTTCAACAATAAATCCCAGTTTCGACATTCGTGTTTGCTTTAAGTTGTTGCAAAGGACAATTTGAAAGTAGTTGAATTTATTTAGTTGCAAGTAATTGAACTATGAATATTTATTGAATTCAGACTTACATATTATTCATATGCCAACACCTCGCGAGCACTAAAATATTTTATATTATTACTAGCATATCACCCGTGCGATGCACGGTTATTAAAATATTACATAAAAATAAAATATTTCTACGCATTCATTAAAATATTGTACAAAAATTTTATTATCTATTACACATATTTTATTTTCAAAAACGTGTTATTTTTATTTTATTTTTTTTGAGTATGTTTAAAGCATTCATTAAAATATTGTGCAAAATAATTATTATATATTACACGTATTGAGGAAGTTGTGTATTTTGTTCAATTAATAAGTTGAGTGCTTTAAACATTAAAAAAATATTATTACCAAATTTAAAAATGTAAAACTCGTGCATCGCACGGCAGGTTATTCGAGTATGCTTTAAAACTTTCATAATGGCTTCTCATTTGATAAGGTTTGACTATGCATGGATTTAGATGTAACATTTTTGAGAAAATTGCATTTTTGGTCCCGTAGGACATGGTCCCATTGGGAAATAGTCCCAATACTTTCACTTTTGGTCCCAAAAGAAAAAAATCAAGCACAGATGGTCCTGTAAAATTATATTGAAGCACTTTTAGTCCCATGTTTTGCAAATTCCGTCAAATATTAACGGGAATACTTAAATCACGTCAGATATATATGACTGTTTAATGTAAATAATAATAAAAAAGTTAAAAAATGATTGTTTAATGAAAATAATAAAAAAAAGTTAAAAAATAAAAAATACAAAAGATAAAAAGACAAAAGACGGCAAATTTAAAATTGTTTGACTTCATAAAGAAACAAACACAAATTAGTTAAGAGCTTCATCCCCAATTATGCCCTAATTTCTTCCCAAAAAAATCGCAGACTTCAATTTTTATTTCTCCCAGAATTCATCTATCTTTGCCCTGGACTCTACGTCGTGATGTTGCGGAGGAAGCACTTGGTGCAGTCACCACATCCAGATTATTGTAAGTTTTCCCACCTCTGTATCTGGTTTTGATATATATGAGTTGGATTTGAAGAAATTATTTGCAATCTTTGTTTGCGACTTGTTTGTTTGAGTAGTCGCTAGTGACAATTTGTAATGGAGAAACCATGGGTGTTACTTTTGTCAATGCCTCAATACTGCAGCATGTATATATCCTTCTCCAATCAGACAGACGTAATCTTTTTTTGTTGCCTCTATTTCTACAATTCCCAAATTAAACCCACACCAACTCCCACCTCAACCGGCCCCTCGATCTTTTTATTTATTATAGCTTCACTCTTACCCTTTTTTATTTCTTAATTGCTTCTCCCAATTTAGTCTTTGAAGTGGCAGTATCATTTCCTTGAAATGCCTTTTTAAGTAAATTTCAAAATGATTACACTTTATTTGTATTTCGAGTACATATGGAGCTGTGTACATCCATCACCAGAGCCATTCAACATCAAATTGTTTAGTAATTAGATTCAGATTCGAGGGAAATATTTTTTACAATTTATAGTGAATTTTATTGTGTGCGTATGCACACAATTAGTGTTTGACATGAATTAGAATAGCTTAATTTATTGCTACTTTTGTTTTACGGATTTGTGTTAATTATTGTATTTTATCTTAAAATAAAAAAAATAAAAATATTGTGGGCATCTTTAACTGTTAAATTTTCTTATATCTCTTTCTATTGTGAGGGGATATATTTCTGTAAAACTCTTTTTAGTCAGTGATCTAGTTCAACTGAATTCATTTATTTTTTGTTGTTAGGTGGCAATGATTTTTTGTATACAATGAAGATTAAGCATGGTGGAATGGCGATTGATGATTTGGGTAATATTGAGTATATAGAAGGGACAATGAGTGCATTTGATTTTGTTGATAAACGTAAGTGGTCATGGAAGTACCTAAATGTTTTATGTGAACAATTAGGGTACTTGGGGTCAAAGAAATTCTATAGAATAGATGAAAATGATAATAAGACGAAGAAGGTTGATTGTGAGTATGATACGTGGATGATGATAAGAGGTGCGGCGGAATCTAGAGAGTTTACATTATATTGGAGGCTAAATATTCAATGATTCATAATAATGAAGAAGAGATTGAGGGGGAGGCAGTGTATCTTAATGAGCATGATGTAGTTGGAAGTGAGCATGATGTACCTGTTGGAAGCTCTGAAGCTGTAGATCATAATATCCAACCTTTTGGAGGCTCTGAAAGTGAAGATGATGATTACATATTCAAGGAAGATAGTTGTGATGAACTTCTTGATGACATTATTTTTAATGAGAATATTGATAAAGATGTTGAATGGGTAGGCATAAAAGAGGGGGTGAACGATGAAGAGAGCTCAGACTCAAGTGATGTGGCAGACGATCATAGTAATGAGAGTGATTTTGATAGTGTAGGTTCTGAGAATGATGAGAGAGATGACAATGTGCTCAATGAGAGAGCAGCAACATCTCAAAATCCTACATTTCTATTAGGGCAGAGTTTCAGCACCAAGCTTCTGTTCAAGAATGCTGTCGACAACTACTCCGTTAAGATAGGAAGACCTAGCAAGTTTGTTAAAAATGATGCTAGAAGGATATATGCAAGGTGTAAAAAGAAAGATGAAGGGTGTGGTTGGCATATAAATGCTCTTAAGGTGAAAAATGAAGAATCCTTTCAGATAAGAGAAATGGATCTAACACACACATGTGTAAGGGTGTATCATGTGGATAATGCAAATTCAAGATGGCTAGCACAAAGATTTGAAAAATCTTTTCGGTGTGATCCGAAGAAGAGTGTGAAGGGTTTTAGGAACTCTGCAATTGCTGAGCTTGGTGTTTATATATCACCTTATCAAGCTTATAGAGCGAGACAGAAGGCACTAACACTCATAGAAGGTAGCACCACCGAGCAATATTCTAAGTTATGGGATTATGCAGAGACTTTGAGAGAGAAGAATCCAGGCTCTACTATCATTCTTCAAGTAGATGATACACCTTCTGGAAAAAATTTCAAAAGATTATATGTATGCCTTGCAGCTGTCAAGAATGGTTTCATGTCAGGATGCAGGCCATTAATCGATGTTGATGGCTGCCATTTGAGAGGGCAGTGTGCAGGTGTTCTCTTGACCGCCGTGTGTATGGATCCTAATAATGATCCATACCCTTTGGCCTATGCAGTAGTTGGTGTTGAAAATAAAGAATCTTGGGAGTGGTTCTTACAACTATTGAAGGAAGATTTATTGCAGGAAATAGAGGATGTATACACTTTTATGTCAGACAAGCAGAAGGGGTTGATTGGGGCATTTGAAAAGGTATTGCCGGGGGTGGAAAATAGATTTTGTGTCAGACACTTACATGGAAACATGAAGATGGCTGGATTCAGAGGTGATGCGTTCAAGAAATTATTGTGGAAAGCTGCAAATGCCACTACTGTTGCTGTTTTTAATAGAAGCATGGTTGAAATTGAAAAGATTGATAAAAAATGTTTGGAGTGGCTACAAACGGGTAAATCAGCCACAGAATGGTCAAAATCACACTTCTCCACTTTTGGAAAGTGTGATACATTGGTGAATAATGTGTGCGAACAGTTCAATGCATGCTTATTGGATGCTAGGGAAAAACCCATACTGACTATGTTAGAGTGGATAAGGGAATATATGATGTCAAGACTCCAAAAAAATAGAGATAGGGCTGAAAGAAAGTGGGAAGGGAGGAAAATTTGTGGACGGATAAGAATGATAGTTGGGAAGAATATGGAATCATCCTCAGATTGTGTTCCTATAAAGTCTAACGAATACAACTATGAGATATCAAGCTTTGATGGAACAAGATATGCAGTTAACTTGGAGGCCCACACTTGTGATTGTAGAAGATGGGAATTATCTGGAATACCATGTAAACATGCCATTAGTGCAATTTGTGCCCAAGGATATGATCCTGAAGACTACGTGCATAAATGTTATTCGGTGGAAACATATGCTGCAGTTTATGCCCATGCTATTAGTCCAATGAATGGAGATGAATTATGGCAAAAAAGGGCTATATCCCACCACTTCCACCTGTGTTTGGCAAAAAGAAAAAAGGTAGGCCTCAAAATGAGAGAAGATTTGATGCCAATGAAGATCCAAAGAAAAAGAAGAATAATAGTAATCTTCAGAAAATGACCAAACAAAAATTCAAAGTTACTTGCCAGCTTTGTGGAGAAGAGGGTCATAATCGGGCTGGATGTCAATGGAGAAAAGTGAGTACATATTACACCTGAACTTAGCAATATATTTATTCAAGCAATATATTTATTTAATTTTTGATCCTGTATTGAAATGTTCATCAGGGAAGTGATGTTTCTGAACTTGAAGAAATAACCCAACCCGACTATCCTAATTTGACCCAAGAAAATGAGAGCACGGAATATATCAATGAGTTTATATATGACAGGGTAGGTTATTTTGATCCAAATTATATCCTATATTTTACACCGTGACATTATATATATATATATTACTATTTATTCATGTGTGATTGGTTAATTTATAGGAGAGTGAGAAGACTGAAGATTCATGTACCACAAAAAGACCAACAACTATGCAAGGAAGACAAATGCTTGTAAGTAATTGTTAGACAAATATTTTTTATGTTGAATTAATTATGATTAACTTTCTACTCTTTAGGCTAGGAAAAGAGCCAAGGCTACTAAGTTTGCTACCAAAGATTCAAGAGATGATGTGAGTCAAGAGATGTCGGCACCATATTCTATTTCCAACTCAATCAATGCTACACAATCAAGGCAAATAGGTGTTCAAATTAGGGCTCCTCCTTCTATGAGCTTCCATCCACATCATTTTATTGGGGGTCCTTCATCCGTTGTTGGTGCAAGAAAGGGTAAAGAACAAGAATATATGAAAGTGTTTACTCAAGGAGGCAAAAAATTTGTGACCTTGTCAAGCTTGAGAGCTACTTCACATAAGGGAAGATGTGCAAATGAAGGTCCTGGAAATATATAATTGTTATGATTAGGAATTTATTTGTCTAGCTTGGGGCTGTTTTTTGCTTATTTTGGACAATTAAACTATGAATTGTCACTCATTAGAAACATACATTTTTTTGATGTTTTGTCTGTTGAACTTTGACGATGAAGCAAGCATATTTTTTTGCAAATGAAGCGTGCAATTTTTTTTTATGTTTTCTCAGCTTGAACTTTGAAGATAATGCAACCATATTTTATTTTTTATGTTTTTGAAGATATGTAATCGTACTTTTTTTATGTTAACAGTGCAAATTAATGTGATTGGAAGTAAATATTTATTTGGGGTCAAAAATGCATTTTTTATGGCACTAAAAGTGAATATCATTTTAACGGAAAAAGTTACAGTAGGACCATCTGTGCTTGATTTTTTTCTTTTGGGACCAAAAGTGAAAGTATTGGGACTATTTCCCAATGGGACCATGTCCTACGGGACCAAAAATGCAATTTTCTCTAACATTTTTCAATCAACTAAAATAACGATGATGTGTTCATAAATAATCAATACCATGAATTGTGAATTTGAATCTTAAATAATAAAAAGCATAAACAAAAAACTACAAAATCACCAAAAGAAGGAATAGTATCGAAACAAATAAACAATAAAATTCTGGACTTGCAATGAAATCTACCTCAATTGAAAGTTGACTTAATTCAACGTCGAAACAAAATAAACAATATTTATAAACTACTAATAATTAATATTGCAAAAAACATAAATTCAAGGTGAGAAACAAATAGAATCATAATTATGAAATCAATTATTCCAAACCTTGAATTCTAAGAGATCATGGCGATCAACTCATAAAAAAAATTGAAAAAAAAAATGTAATAAATAACTAAGGAGATCCTCTAATATTAGGCAAACCTTATGAAAGGGACTTCACAATGTGTCAACAATATCATGCATTTACAATGTATCAATAGCCAAGATCGTGAATTCAAAAAGTCATGTAATCTAAAATAGAAAAATTACACGCTTCCGTCGTCATCAACAACCGCTTCAAATGATCTTCTAATTCTGATCTACTCAGTTGCAACTCCAGCCATATGCATTATTCAAAGTAATAAAAAAATAAATATGAACATCTTATAAAATTACATGATAATAAATATTCATAATAGGAACATGAAAGCTATTGACAATAACATTTAAAATCCATTCAATATTGCAAATACCAAGAACGAATAAATATTAAACTTAAAGCAAAATTACAATGGAGAAATGAACAAATTCCAATCATGAATGTAAACTCACAAAAAGAAATCGGCTGAGGCAAGCTCCAATAAATCCCTACTTCTTATAATGGGTGATTTTCTACACAAATTGGATAGTTTCCTTTTGGAAGTTCAAAAATTGTTGTTCTAAAAATTTGAAAATGCATTATTTGAGAGTTAATTGAGATTCTTAAATAGACGTAAATTTCAATCAATATATATTTATTAATGCAAATCGTTGTATTTTCGGATATTATTCTATTATATTCATTAATAATGGATATATCAGAGTAATATTATTAAATACTTAGTCCAATCAGTATCATGAAATAATTTGTTTCTATATACATATAATTTCTTCGAAAATATAATTAGTCAATGATACACGCATTATTAATAATGTACATACTGATCTTTTATACAAGGTAAATATATATAATCTATGCGTGCATTATAAGCTCAAATATATAGTTAATTTATATACAATGTATATATATATATATATATTATAATAATATAAAATAATATATGCAATCTATATCTATATTTAATCACGCGATTTACTTAATTGAGCTAATTGATGATATATCTATAATTGAGGTAAATTTCGCATTATTAGAAACTAATGACCATATGATTTAGCTTAAATATATTTAAGGTAAATATTCCTATGATTTTCTTAAATAAATTAATTGAATTTTAGGCCAAGTAATAAATATATTCAATTTAAATATAATTCCTTACAGATATATAGGTGGATTGTAACTAAGGAATAATTTAAATTGTGATTTTTAGTGTAGCTATATATTTTGAGAAACCGTTTTTCTTAAATAACCTACACTAATAATATCCGTTTAATTGATGTAAATTATAAATTTTTAATTAAATAATATGTTTTTTATTTATGGGATATAGTTTAGGCGGAAAATATTTATAATTTCCACTTATATGGACTATCTTACTTTTAGAGATAATATAGATATAGATAATATAGATATAGATCTGTGTTTTGGTAATATTATTTTCAAAATTTTCAGAATCTTAAATGATATAGAAAAATATATAGTATAACTTAATTATAAATTCAATATGTTTTATCCGTACTTAATGTGAATTCTAATTAAATTATAAAATATATATTAATTGATATAATGATTTACAATATACGTTACTAATATATTAACTAAGGTAAGGTTAATATAACATAATTAATGCTTATACAGAAACTATATATATTATACAAAAATACGAAATACTATACAATATTATAATGATATTAATAATTTAAATACAATTTGCCTAACTATTTCTAAGTAATCCTAATATATCCACATGGTAAATTAACACCATCCAACCAAATCATTCGTTTAATATATTATTGTATTGATTTTAGGTAAATACAACTACAAAATCGAATGAATAATTTATTATTCAATTAAATAGTAAAAGAAAACAATTATTTATTGATATGGTAATATATTTACAAAAAATATCATCATGAGAATATATTGGTCATATATATTCCATTATAATAGAATCTAAATCCTAAACTAATCCGTCCATAGTAATATACATATTATACACAAAGCAAAATTAATAATTAATAAATTAAGCAAATATATTTAAGCAAATATATTATTAGATTTCTTGATTTATGGGTGGTTTGGGCGGAAAAATCTAGAATTACTATTTACGATGACTATCTTACTTTTAGATATAAATATAATATAGATATAGATTTTAATTTTGAATTATTAACATTTATATTGTGATAAATACACTCAATAAGCATATATCTCCGTTTCTGAAAAAATTTCATTATGACACTAGTTTTATTTTACATAGAGTGTCATTCATTCTACAAAATCGATATAGAAATTTCGCAATTTTTTTACATTTGATCTCATTTAATGCATTCAAACATTTTTATTTGACTCATTTAATACATTCACATAAGAGTGTATTATATAATTCGATTACTATATTAATGTGTATATTTATCCAAAATAACATTTATTAAAAAGGGGGTATATTATACTATTATATTTTAGTGCATTGACATTTGAGTTTAGCGTGTTATGAATACGGTACTTTATAATTCTGTCTGTCCAGCACGATTTCTTCAGCCGACAATTCAGAATGGTCGAATAGATATATTTTGCAAGCTAATCATTTTTTATTCAGAAGTCATCACTCTAAAAGTTGGGTGATTATTTGTATCCCACACTCAATTAAACTCAAAATTATTTAATTACCATCGTCTAAATAATTTCCAAGACATTTCTACCCCCAATTTTAGAAATATTTCCACTAGTGCATTTTATGTATATAAACTATTTTTTCTTCTCAAAATTTCTTTTAAATAAAATACTAAAAACACTGGAAATAAGAATATCAATCCACTATAAGTTTACTATAAATTTATAATTGCAACTTTAAATTATTAATAAAAATCTTATGAAATTGAATATTTTTCATTCATCGTTTCATAATTTATACTACAAATTCATAATTGAAATTTAAATAATCGTCCACAATTTCACTATAAGTTTACTATAAATTCATAATTGCAACTTTAAATTATTAATGAAAATCTTATGAAATTGCATATTTTTCATTCATCGTTTCATAAATTATACTATAAATCCATAATTGAAATTTAAATAGACGTCCACAATTTCACAATTTCAAATTTTTGAGTAAAAATAATTGTAATTTTAAATTGATAATGAAAATCTTATGTAAAATACAATTTAAGTGCTCTCCTACATCCAATCATTGTAGAGGCTATTTTTTTGGATAAGGCCATGACTGAATTGGCCAAAGACAGTAGAAAGGATTCGAGCATCTCGACCTCTAAATATCAATCAGAACTTTAACGAGAGCGAGCAATTTTTAGAATAGATCTAGTCAAAATCCCAATAGAGATAAGGGGAAAATTGGGTCAAAACCCTACTAGGGATAGGATATTGAAAAAAAGGGATCATGTTGTTAGAGAGTTGGGAATTTGGGATACATAAGAGAAGATGAAAGGGAAAGACACGGGACTTCGACAAAGAACTTCATAATTAATCCTCGCCAAAGACACTGCGCTATTATTCTCGATTTATCTTGCTTTATTGTTCGTTTTACTTCCAGAATAGCTTGTTTTATTTGATTCTGACTTGAGCTTTGGGGTCTGTTGCATCGTCAATTCTCCGACGGTCTTTCGGCTTCACATTTTTTGTCTTTGTTTTGTAGAACGTCGGAATCCGGATCTGAATACTAATTGCAGAATTTCGGTTCTACAATCATAATCTTTTAATTCAAATAAAATATTGACAAATGATTATAAACCTTCAAAATTTTAATCAAATAATCCAAACACAATATTATTTTTATATGAATAATGCAATCTTGTTTTATGTTATCAATATTATCTATCCCATCAACCGAATCAAATTGATCATATATATTACGAGATTTCATTATTTACTATATGATGCACATTTATGTATGACCGTCTAACGGATATCTTATGTTAGACAGATCCATTAGGTGGCCTCCCACTTTGTTTTCTTTTTAAGTGATCATCTTCTCCTTTCCATTTCATTTTTCCTTTTTTTAGTTTTTTTTTCACTTTTGAATTATTTCATTTTTTTATAAACATATATTTAATTCCTTTTGAATTAATTTATTTTTTTAAAATAAATATATGATCTAAAATGAAATTAGTGAATTCTAAAATTGAACTGAATTAATTTAATTTTTGTAACCAGCGTCTCCCTCAATGCATTCGTTTGATGCTAACACGTAAACTCATGCAGTAGGTTCGATATAAAATGAAGATTTAAAAAAATTGAAAAAAGAAAAAATGGGGGTTGTCAGATGTTTTATAGGTAATGATACTTTGCTTCATTACTAGTGATACTTTATTTCATACATAGTAGTACTTGTTATGTGGAGCATGAAAAATATATTCTAAAAAAAGATAAATTAATCAACTAAATTAAAAATCCACATTATGATTTATGTAGAAAATAATTCTTTTTTTTCTTAACATGTGAAAACATTTTATATTTGATGATACTTTAATTCATATTAAGTGATGCTTTGACAGATGACTAGTGATTCTTTACTTCATACCCAATAATACATGGTGTCTGGAAATCAACAAACATATCTAAAAAAAAGAAGACAAATAAATCAATTAAATTAAAATCACATATTATGATTTATGCAGAAAATAATTCATTTACTTTTTTTAGTATTTGAAAATACTTCATAGTTGATAATACTTCAATTTATATTAAGTTATATTTCGACATATAACTAGTAATACCTTACTTCATACATAGTAATATTTTACTTTATACCTAAAGATACGCGTGTGGCGGACACGTGGAGCCCATACCCCGACTGTTTTTATGAGTTTAAATGAATTTTTTAAATGAGTTTAGATCTTATTTGCCCTGTTTAACGAAAGAGACTCATCAGACGGTACCATTCAAATTTTTGTCATACTACATTGATAAAAATAATAATCTTTGAAATGATATGTAATTTTATTTTTGAATAAACCTCAATTAATTTTTCCGCCGGAGCCCCCGAAAAAAAGGTAAGGTCAAACGTGCCCATACAACATTTCCAATCCAAGTAGGAAGAGTTTTATTGATATAATCTACAGATTTAACGAGAATTAACAATCAACAATTAACAAATCAGTCATCGGAGAATCCAAATCCAATTCCCGTGAAACAGAACAATTGTACGAACTGGAAGAGCTGAGCCAACTTTTCTCATACTGATTGAATTGGAATTGAATGGAGAAGGAAGAATGTCTATTGTCGGACCAAGTACACAGCAACAGCCATACTACGGAGGCGACTCTTTTCGCCGGTGGTCAACTGCGGTGGGGCGACCGCCGGCTGGACATCGAGAAACAGGTGTTAGGTTTCTCTGTCGAGGGATTCAAGATTAAAATTAGAGCGGTTGTGGAAGCTGGAGCTGGAATCTGCTGCTGCGGTGGCCAATCCACCCTGATTAGGAAGACCTTCGTACTCGAGTTATTATCCAACGATTCTCTTCGAATTTGGACTCAGAAGCTTCAGGAATATCTAGATTCTCTAGGTGAGAATTTTTTTAGTTTTTCTTCTGTTGTGGTTGGTTGAAGTTCATAATCATAATTCATCTCACCTACGACGTAATTCGAACGGTTGGAAGTCCAATTTCTGAATTTCATCAGCCTTCAAGGATATATGTTTGCTATTTACGTTCCAGTTTTATGATTCAGGCAGGCCGAAGAGACTGTTTATATTTGTGAATCCTTACGGAGGGAAGAAATCGGCGTCGATTATTTTTCAAAATGATGTGAAGCCCTTACTCGATGATGCCAAGGTGGAGTATACTGTACAAGGTTGGTACTCGGTTTCTTTATTTCCTTCCGTAGTCCACGAACTCGAAGAAGTATTTAAATATGTGTGATCGATTCTTGTTGTGTTTGGATTTATGATGATAGAAACCAAATACCAGTTGCATGCGAAGGAAGTGGTTCAGTCGCTGGATCTGGCAAAATATGATGGAATTATTTGCGTTAGCGGAGATGGAGTTCTAGTTGAGGTAGGCTGGTCATTTATGTTTACATATTTATTGATGGTGGCCTTTTCGTTTAAGAAGTTGTGCCTTGCAATTACATACTGGATTTTGGTGAATTTATAATGTCTCCAACTGGCCAGACAAAGAAAGTCAGCTTTCCATGTTATGAGCTGCTGTCTTTGGCAGATGTATTAGCTAAAATTATCAAACTGCAAATTTAGAAGTGGTGGGGGATAATCTAAGATTCTGCATACCAATTTAATTTTGTATACCAGTTCAAACTGTGATGTAGTGCTGCTGTAGCTTCCTTGAAATGAGGTTCTGGATATTCGTAGTCAGTGCCAGATGTTTTAATATTTTGGACACTCAAAACAATACCTAAACATCAATGCATTAATTACTCGTGTTTATCAGTCTCCCATTAGCAGAAGTAACTGAAAATTCTAAGTAATGTCTGAAAGCTCAGTATATTGTTGACCTACTCATTGTTTCTTAACACATTTGGGCTCTTAGTAGGTGCTAAATGGACTGCTCATTAGGGAGGATTGGGAGAATGCAATAAGGATACCTCTTGGAGCCGTACCTGCAGGTTCGATTCATTTTCTATTTGTTTCTCTAGCACGACAAGTAAAGACAATAATTCAGAGTTTGATGGTTCAAAATTTAAACTGGATATGTTTCTAAATCTAGGAACTGGAAATGGCATGGCAAAGTCACTTCTAGATTCAAATGGTGAACCTTGTGCAGTATCTAATGCTACTCTTTCTATTATTCGAGGTAAGTTGAGTTCTTTATTGCCAGCTTTGTAGAAAATTTCTTAAATCTAATTTAAGTTTGTTCTTGCTTGCTTGCAAATTGCAGGCCATAAGCGCTCACTGGATGTAGCTACTATGTCGCAAGGGGAAACTAGATTTTTTAGCATGTTGATGCTGGCATGGGGTATATGATCATCAATCAATTGGACCACTGTTCTCAACAGCTCAAATTATGTTCCTATTACTAAGTCAAATGGATAAATACTCAACTTAGTCAACCAAGTTTTTGCTCATGATAATACATGTTGTCAGATATGGTGATGTATGCTTATTTTTGGGGTATCAATACAGGTCTTGTGGCTGATATTGATATCGAGTCTGAGAAATACAGATGGATGGGAAGTGCGCGTTTGGATTTCTATGTAAGTTTGCATTGTAATCCATTGGATAACCATAGCTATACACCTATATTAATATTGCAAATCTCATGCTACACAATTTTATACACTGTAGGTGTTGCATATTCTGTACAAGAAAGTGGCATCAATTTGTTTCTTTGAGAAGAATTCTTATTATGAAATGAACTGATAGACTGCAAACAATCTTTTGTATTATTGTTTATCTTGATCTATTTGTTTATTTGAAATTGTTTAGTATTATTATTTTAACGTGTGTGTCAGTTTGGAAATTTTAGTCAAGGTATTCCTAAAAAGTTATTACTTGTTCTGTTGCTATTGTTTTCTATGTGGCTGCTGTTGTGTTGATTCTCAGGAATTATTGTTACTTTGATTGGCTACTACAGTATCAAGAAATACCTTTATTCACCTAAACAATGGGGGATCTCTTATGACTATTTCAGGGTCTTCAGCGAATATTTGGTCTGAGGAGGTATAACGGCAGTGTAATTTTTGTGCCAGCATTGGGATATGAATCTTATGGAGAGCCACTAGATCTAGAAAATAAAATAATGATTGATGATGAAAGTGAAATGAAATCTGAGGATGGAGTTGTTAGGGATCGAGAGTATGGTTATCAGGGTCCTGAAGTAGATATAAAGAGTTTAAACTGGCGGAAGATTGACGGACCTTTTGTTTCGATCTGGCTCCATAATGTACCTTGGGGAGGTGAAGATACCAGAGCAGCCCCTGATGCTGAGGTCTATACCCTCCATTTAATCTCACTTCTGTTTTTTGGTATCCCACTGTATTTTTTTTATTTTTTATTTTCGTTTTTCCGAGTTCACTTTATTATTTTGATATTTTGAAACAATTTCTTTAATTATCTGCAGTTTTCGGATGGTTGTTTGGACCTGATCATGATAAGGGATTGCCCCAAGCTGGCACTACTAAAGTTGATGACTGAATTGAACAATGGAGGCCATGTTAAATCCCCATATGTAGCTTATCTGAAGGTGAGTTCATAGTTTTAGTAGCAACATCTGATTCAATTTTGTGCCAGGGGGAATTCTTCACGCCTTATCTCGTTTCAAGCTGTTTTCATCCATAAGTAGCTTTAGTATGGACCGATGTCAGTGTATAGTATTTGATTCTCCTCTCACTTTGTTATCAACACATTTTTGTAATGTACTGCTATGGTTGTGCTTGACGTCTCTTGTATAGGTGAAGGCATTCATTCTGCAGCCCGGTCCACGAGCTGATGACCCAACCAAGGCTGGGATCATAGATGTGGATGGAGAGGTTCTGGCCAGAGGGAAAGGAGCATACAAATGTGAAGAGAAGACGTTAATGAGTTACGACAAACTATTGATTAAAGTTGATCAAGGATTGGCTACACTATTTTCTCCGATTTAGCATAATCTGAATGTGATTGATATATAAATGATATAAGCATATATACGAAAAGAACAATTTGGTTTCCCCGATTGTGACGGTTTTTCTTGACTTAAAGCCGCGAAAAATAAGAAAGTTGTTTTCAACTCTTGGGAGTTTGTTGTGCGCTCTGCTTAGCATTGCGAATTTGCGATGGCTGGTTCATTTTCACAAATTTTGGTAATGTGTAGATTTCCAGCGTGTTCGTATATTTTCAGAAAAAATTGCTTCCTGTAATCAACTTTTAAAATGCTGGCTCATTACTATGTAGAATAAATGAAGTTTCGTGATTTTGCCTTTTGTGACTTCCGAGAGAGACAGAGAGAGAAATAAAATGAAAAGAAAAAGAAAAAGTGCGGTTGCATTTATGTTTAATGAAATAAAGGGTTCCCTCAGAAAGATTGAAAGAAATAAAAAACCCCGAAAGAAATAGAGGGTCGTGCAATTTATTCAACATTTAATTTTCACCGAAGTTTCAAACTCGTACTATTGGGAGAAGATACTTCATTTCAGACAGAAACATATCGTGTTTTTATATATTGAGTTTGATTCTGAATTATTTATTTGTTCATTACGCATATATAGAAGTCATGACATATATGATGATCGCATTACCAACATTGAGTCCATAAATATTCCAAAAGTCTTGCCATCAACAGTTTTCCTTGTTTAGTAGCATTGTTTTGAGTAAAAAAATTAATTTTTACGCTGATTGCTTTTTTATTCCCCTTACATTATCGGATTTATTGCCGTTTGAAGTGTTTAGAAATATTAGAAAAAAGTATTAAGAAAAAAGAAAGAAAGAAATATTAGAAAAAGTGAATACCAGACATACAAAGTTGTCATATATTCATCACGAATGACCATACGCTCGATGAGGAACAAAGAATGTTAAGAGAATAAATTACAATGAAATAAAAAATTAAGGACGAAAACACCGAGGAACTTTTTAATAAAACTAGTAGCTATATGCTTGTATGCATAGTAAAAGAGTGGACTCACCAAAATCAAAATAAAGACAACTAGGGTACTAATTTAAAGTACCATTAAAGGGGATGTTTCTTTTCATGTTTTGTTTCGTTAGTTCAAACATATAAAATGATCGCATAATTTGTAAACTATTGTAGTACCCTATCCGAGATCTAGTAAAATTTAGGGATGAAGCGGAAAATTGGATTTTGAATATGGCTTGCAAAATATTAGTTTAATATAGAAAACTATTAATTTTTCAAATACAAAATATTAGTATTTTTTGGTAAAAAAAACACCATATTTTTTCAATTAGTAAAAAATAAAATGTGGGCTTCGCATAAAAAATGCAATGGTATTTTCGTAATTACTTGAATTTGGAGCCATGATTGAGATTCGTCTCACATGACACTATAGAATATACCACTAAATTTTAGTTTTTAAAGTTCCAAAAAAACTTTTAAAAAGCTTTATATAAAACTGGTATGGGAAAATGTGCAAATACACCCCTAACGTTTACCATGAAAAGCGAATCTTTTCTTAATATTTTCTTTAAAACAAATAACACCCTAACGTTTATTAGTAGGTGTAAACCCCCCTTCCTTCTCCCAAAATTATTTTTTTGGTGGAAAAATACCATTTTATTACTATTTTTTATTTTTTTCATTTTTAATCTCTAACAAATTAAATTATTTATTTTTTGTACAATTTTCCTTTTAAGAAAATATAATTTCCCTTTAATTATAGACATACAATCACACACGTGTATAAAATTAATATTATTTTATCATAATTAAGTTTGTACTTTTGTAAAGGAAATTTATTGAAAAAATGTATGAAAAATACATGTAATCAAGAGTTTCAATAAATTTTATTATTTTAATAAAAGAGAAATAAAATTGAAGGTAATTTATGCTGCAATTCAACCGTGTCAGGTATGGGGAGGGGGGCAAAGATTCATTATTTTTTTAATTAGCATTTTATTATTGAAGTTGCATGAGTGCGTAATATATTGTAAATAAAAAACTTTGCATATATTTTTTTCAATAAATTTCCTTCACAAAAATATAAACTCAATAATGATAAAATAATACTAATTTTATACACTCATATATTATTATAGGTTTATAATTAAAAGAGTAATAATAATTTTAAAAAATAAAATAATGGGAAATAAATAAAAATAAAAAGAATTAAGGGAATAAAAAAAAAGGGAAAAATGTTAATAGAATGATATTTTTGCACCAAAAAAATAAGTTTTGGGGAGGGAAGGGGGAATTTGCACCTATGAGTAAATGTTAGTGTGTTATTTGCACTAAAAAAATGTTAGGGGGAGATTCGCTGTTCGTGGTAAACGTTAGGGGTGTATTTGCACATTTTTCCAACTGGTATTACTAAAAATATATATCTAGACATAATTAAAAATTGATAACAAATCGGGTGAAATTTAGACCAAATTTTAATAGACAAATCCCAAACTTTCCAAAACAGACTATTTCTATTTCTACCCATAACACGCAATTAGTAGGGATTGCGTATTTTTACAGCGTAACCATGAATTTTATGGTAACACTGAGCTCCCAAAGAAGCAATTAGTGGTGGTATGTTTCCACTCAATTATGATTATAATATTCGTTCGGAGCCAATGGTTCACCAAATTAACCGGAAAAAAAGCATCAAACAATAGTTGATAGCATGGAATTTAGGATTGGACCCTATTCCGGAGATCAGAGGCGGCGACAACTCATCGTCCAACAAAATTAAAGAGAGACGACGACGCCAAAATATCATAAAACGGCACTACCCATTTCATTCAAACCCGTTGTCCCGCAATTAGAGAGAGAGAGTATTTACATTTTACACAGTGACGCACGCATGCGCAGGACACATCAGCACACACTTACTTATACGAGTGAGTAGTAGTAGTAGTATCTTAATTCTTACACTCACTTTCTCACACACACACTTTTCTCTCGACTCCCGCGTCACTCTCTCAAAACCCCCCTTCCAAGTTCCCCCCCGGGCCTCCTCCTTCCCTTAATGATTTTCAAATTACTTACTTATGTCTTCTTGTTATCTCTTGCGCTTTCTCTCTCTAGCTTCTTCACCTAGGGTTTTACGCTTTTATTGTTGATACCACACCTGACCATGGAAATTAAGTGCTGAATTTATTCGCTGAGCTAACTAAACATAACATTTTATTTTGCCTACTATATAGATACACGAATTTGTATCCTGGTTAGGGTTTGTGTATGTGATGTCGTCGACGACAGAAGTTTGTTTTAATTCCAACTGCAAAGAGACGTCGGAGAAGTGGAGGAGAGGCTGGCGCCGCCGCACCGGCGAGTACGCTCACCTCTGTGATCGCTGCGCGTAAGAGATTCTGCTTTCTGTTTTCTTTCTTATTTACTAGTTGTTTAAAGTTTGACCTTTCGAATTTATTCCCTTTTTGCGTGGAAAAGGAGGAAATTTGGTGGACGACTATGCTTTCCATTGTCTTGAGGTTTAAAGTGAGCTCGGAGTTAGTAGTGCGTTATAAGTTATATTTTTTAATTAAACTTCCTTTTACTTGATCGTGTTTCGAATATCCGGGTGATGGTTGTTTGGCTGAATCGTTTAATATTGCCGTATTGTCAATAATGAAGTTCATAAATTTGGTAATTCTGCTCTCATTTATATTTGATAATAGCATGTGATAGGCTTACAGAGTAAGATTATAGGCTTCACACTCGAAAAAGGGATGTAAAAAGGAAGGTATTGAACTTAGAATGAACATTTCTGTTAATTCAAGTGCTTGCATTTTATAATGAGGTTCAAAATGCTTTTTTTTTAGATACCCGCAGGCCACAATCGCTAGCCGTGGGTGCGAACTGGTATCTTGTCCTTCAAAGTGTTGCAGCAATTATAATACACGACCTTTTAATTGTGAAATTGCCACTTCACCATAGGCCACCCTGTAGGGGCTGGTTCGAAATACAACTTGAGTTATGAAATCTTTAAAAAATTATATTTTCAGCACTTGCAATTATTAGTTTTATTCAGCCGAGTTTCAACTCCACTTGGTGCAAAAGTGATATCTTGAAATGTCATGGAAAATGTTTTCAGAGCTTTCCTGGATGAAGTGTGTTTTGGTTTGTGGAAGGAGCTGATAAGATTGTTCCAAACTGGATTGTGTATTAAAGTTAAAACCTAAGTAAGGTGCCTTATCATGTTGAGCTCTATGACTGTACATTTGGAGATATCTTCTAATTGTTTGTATTATTTTAAGCCACTTTGTGACTTTCTTTCAAATTGATGTAATTTAATGCGAATCTAGTTCCGCTTACGAGGATGGGAAGTTTTGTGAGACATTTCACATGAATGCTTCTGGGTGGAGATGCTGTGAATCTTGTGGAAAGGTAATTTTGCTCTTAAGATGTCTACATCTTCATCAAGATAAGTAATTCTCTTGAAATAATTAGGCTTGATAGTTTAATGTCCTGCTGGTGAATTATGAATAATGGAATTCCTTGTGCAGCAAATACATTGTGGATGCATAGTTTCATTCCATATGTTCGTACTATTGGATGCAGGAGGAATAGAATGCCTAACATGTGCAAAAAAGAGTTACATTTTGGTAAGATAACCTTTTATCCCTAATCCATTTTGGTAAGATAACCTTTTATCCCTAATCCCTAAGTTTACAGAATATCCTCAAAACATCAGATAAGTTTAACCTGAGTAAGTCATGTCTGTGAACGTATCCTGCCTGCACGGTAGGGTTTTGTCTACATAGCTTGCATGATATTGCAGTTTCATACCGATTCCTTGCCTGATCAGTTGAAGCTGTATATGTTTCAGAAAGAGAGCGCACTTGCATTTTCACCAAACCAAATTGGAGCAGTCATGTTGTTTTGTTAGCACATTTTGACATGTTAATCACTTGTGTATTTTACCTTTACATTCAGACACCAAATCCAGCATGGCCACCACCTTTGCATTTCCTTCCTTCACAACCTGAAAGAATGAAGGATCTTTCTGTGAAAACTTGGAGTGCAATAGCTGGCTCAGGTCCAGTTCCATGGCGTCAGGCTCCTTCTTTGTTCAATGGTTCCAGTGTCCAAGCTAATGTGCAACTGAGGATGCCCTTTGAAATAGATGTATCGGGCGGCATTGATAGGTATGGTGTTTGTGAGAGATTATCTATGGCTTCACCTGAGATAAAACACGAGCGCTCCTATGAAAGATTAGCTAATGGAAAGTTGAGACTTGGCCCATCTGAAACACTTCAGAATGGAAATATGGGTAAGTTTTTGTACTTACTAAAAAAAAGATTTTAGCCTCTACAAGTTTAGCACTGTATTAAATTGTTGCCTTGCTAAAAAGGTTTGCAATTTTTGTTGAAGGACTCAATGGGAAGGAGCATTGCCCTTTGACAAACGATTTCAAGCCTATCTTCCCCAGAAAGGATGCTTCTTCAAATCTAAATTTGGGCATATCTTCGTCATCCAAAAATGAAATAGATGATGTCCCAGTTTCTGCTATTCTTTCACAATCACCACCTGTTTCAGTTTCTGTGGGTAAAAAGGTGTGCAGTCAGAGTGGAATGGATTCATCTGGTGATGCTCAGATACGTAATGGGAAGTCTCGGGTAGATGGGCGAAGCCGAAATCAGTTGCTTCCTCGCTACCGCCCCCAGATAACTGATGAAGAGCTTCAGCAAATCTCTGGCGAGTATCCTATGATTGTAGAAGGTTTCATTATTTTCATTTTGTTTCTCAATGATCATGATAAAACATTTCATTAGAAATAATGTTTTCCTCATGCTTTTAACTTGTCAGTGATGCTTGTAAGATTTGCACAAATTATCTTTTATCATTATATGTTGAGCCTGGCATGAACCAGACCTTAAATCCAGTTCATATATGCAATCTTATTCATACACTTTACCTTAGCTTCTTTATAGCTCAAAATCAGCTATAACCCCGCTGTTTGAGAAAATGTTAAGTGCAAGTGACGCAGGACGGATTGGGCGCTTAGTCCTGCCAAAAAAATGTGCAGAGGTGAGCACTCATGCATTATTTTTTGTCACTCACTTTAACTGTTCAAACTTTTATGCTCATAAGTTTCTCTTCAGGCTGAAATATGAGTCTGTAGTGGTTTATGCACATGCCATAAGCATTAGTTACTGTTGTGTAATGGGTAGTTTTGAACATTACATACACATTTACTTCTATACTGTAGCTTATAAATTGACGTCTTCTATTTGCTGGCATGTTGCAAAGCTTTTCTGGAATCTTCTGAATTAACATCTATCTGTCTGCCCAAATGTCTCAGTCGATGGGAAATAAGAAATATTTTGATACTGAGTAGACTCAATTCTGGAATGCATTAATGGTTTCTGTTTGTTGAGTGAAAGTGTATAATCTCAGTAATTTAAATTGAGGAAATCATATGAGAATCAGCAATGTATTTTTCAATTAGGCCTTTGTCCCTAAGAAAATTGGACACTCTGAGTCGTTGCATTGTGTTGAGGTGCTGCTTATACTGCTTTGCAAAACTATAGCTGCCTATGGTTCAGTTCCCTTCCCCAGACAGGTTTTTATCTTTTCAATCTCTTTGAAGAAATCAGAAAGATGCAAAGAAGTAGGAAGCACACTTTTTCTGCTATTACTTTGATCAACTGAGAATTGGACTAATGGAAACGTTTATATGTTGTTGGGAAGTTGAGTTAGTTGAAGCGTCAAGGAGAACAAGGGTGTAGAAAACCAAGAAGATTCCTCATGGATTCTGCCCACCATTTAGTGTTATTAGTTAAGTCTCAGCGAAGATATTTTCTTGAGTTTCCATTGGCATGCTTTTTTAATTTCTTTTTGAAGAAACAAAAAGGAAAGCTTTTCATTTTTTCATGAATGTGTGGTTGGCTGGTTGCATACTTGCATTTGGCTGGTTACAAAAAGGTTCTTGTATCCTGGCCCTTCACATATGGTTGAATTTTTCCTTCTCCAGACACTTAGTGGCTCTTATTTGATGTAGCCCATGCTTGTACAGGCTCCTTGTAACAAAATCTTTTTCATTGATGATTGCACAGGCTTATTTTCCACCAATCAGTCATCCAGAAGGGTTGCCTCTAAAGGTACAAGATGTTAAAGGGAAGGAATGGGTGTTCCAGTTTCGATTTTGGCCAAATAACAACAGCAGAATGTATGTCCTGGAAGGAATAACTCCTTGTATACAGTCAATGCACCTACAAGCTGGTGATGTTGGTAATCTATCAGTACCTCCAAATGCCTTTCTTATTGTCTTTTCCTCTGTGCAATTTGACTTGCTTAACTTCTTTTATGGTCGAGAAGTTTTCCTTCTTGCATCATTGCATATTTTTTTATGGGAACATCACTGCATCAGTCTGTCCATCATTGCCACAATTGATGTGTGATATTATTTATCTTTTTATGCCATCACCTCAGCTGCTTGGTTTGACAAATTGATTTTCTTGGTTGCTTTCAGGGTATTTTTCTGTTTTACTAGATTGACTTGAGTTCATTGCTCCATTTTCTGTCTTTGAATTACAAAATGATTAGAGGATATTTTCTTAGTTACATTTAGTAGGTTGGAGCCAGAAGGGAAGCTGATCATGGGTGGCAGAAAGGCTTCTGCAGTTCCATCATTAGATCAGGTTTGTCCTTCTCCAAGCTGAACATTGTAGATTTGTTTCATTAAATATCCTTATGACCAACTTATTGTATCCCTTGAGGTCTATCTATATGTGGATGTGTATTCTCTTCTCAAATAAATGATTACACTTACTATTTCCCGGTTGATTGTATGCATAGTTTATGTACGCAAGTGGGCTCTATCATTCGAACGTCAGTCTTGTTACGAGTTTGAAATCAGGTTCTCTCTGATCACAGGGAGAAGAAGTTATCGTGATAGGGAGTGAAGCTTCAAGTCCAGCAGATGGAAGTGCTAGAAATAAATCTGCCGATGTTATTTCTGTAAATGGTCACATGAAAGGTAAATCTTTAAGTGGCATGTGGCCGACCAGCCAGGAGGCCAAAGTAGATACTGGAATTACTTGTCTGAAGTTTATAAACCTGGGTTGATTGCAGAGAAAATACTTGATGACAAACCTGTTACTCATGTTAAGCGGAAGAATAGCAACTTAAATGCAAAAAGTAAACGCCTTAGGATTGAAAATGAGGACACGATGGAACTGAAGCTCACGTACAAGGAAGCTCAAGGCCTGATGCGTGCACCTGCAAAAATTGTTCCATCTTCTTTTGTTGTTGATGGGTGTGAATTTGAAGAATTTGAGGTACCTGGGATCTTTATCTTAAAATATCAAAAAATTCATAGCTGTTCAGCTTATATCAGGTGTTTTTGTCTTTTATTATGTCTGCTTGCCTCCTTTGTTTATAATTTTGCACCTGTAATCTGGATCTGGAAGTCTTGTATGATAGGTTCCATACAGTTAGCTGCAATTCCCAGGATACCAAAAAAGTTGTATGAGTTTTGACTGAGCTACACGACAGATATGTAACATGCCAATAGAAACTTTCTATTCTCCTGCTTGCTGATCTTGATTGGATTCTCTTTCAGGAAGCTGAGCCAATTATTGGGAGGCCTGTTATTTTGGGAATAGATCACGCTGGGTATGCGTCTTAGCTTTTGAGTTTTGCGAGTAGTAACATTTCTCGGACCCCTGCTCTCAGAGTTAAGCATATTAGTTGCATGAGGAAATGTTAACACTAAGTTCTTTCTTGTCTAAGTGAAAAGATCCAGTGGGTTCAATGTGAGGACTGTTTCAAGTGGCGTAAAGTGCCGGCAGACGCTCTTGTTCCTTCAAAGTGGACCTGTTCAGATAATGTATGGGACCTTCACAGGTATGGCAGAACTTTGTTCTATTCATGATGACGAATTTGTTGCTGTTGGTGTTGTCATTGCTAAAACTTGTTACTGTCTTATCTCTGGACCCATCTTTGATTCTTTGTCTATCCGACACTTGATATTTGTATTATAGGTTCTTGACAATTCCTTTGATGAATACGAGGTCCAAGTGGACTTATTAATTCTGGGTTCCAGTTACTTGATATGCTTTAATTAGTTCCACCAGGATCCTTAAGTCCTTCCATTTCTTTGCGTGTCAGATCTCTTTGTTCATCTGCTGAGGAATTAACTATCGAACAGCTTGAGCAAATGCTACACGCCATGAACAAAGGTCCGCACCTTTCTTTCTTGTCCTACTGCGTTACTTATTTCATTCCTAAGTTTCCTAAATATTGAGCAGGCCCTTGTAACAAAGAGGAGAGCTCTGGACGGGATGCAGATATGTTTGTGGCTCTGGAAGGACTTGATGCACTTGCTAATTTAGCCATTCAAGGGGAGGGAGAGGGTCTTCTAGCTTCTTCAGAGAACAGAACAAAACACCCACGTCACAAGCCTGGCTGTACATGCATTGTCTGCCTTCAACCTCCCAGTGGGAAAGGGATCAAGCATGAGGAGTCTTGTTACTGTGTTGTATGTAACTCATTGAAGCGTCGTTTTAGAACTTTGTTGGAGAGGAAGGGAAGGAAACAATTGGAAAAAGAAACTGAATCCTCATCTTCGTCTCAGAACTTACAGTCACGTGAGAAGGAGCAGGATATTGATGCATGTCCTGGCAGCGGTGCTGGAAATCAGGAAGAGGCGAGAAAGTTGTCAACTTCAGCAGTGAAAGGTCAAATAGACCTTAATATCCAGCCCGAACGAGAGGAAGATTTCTCGCCTAGGTCTGATTGTGGGGCCATGAAATGCTTGATCCCGGGTTCTGCAGAGAGATTTTTCAGGCAGCAGAGACCGTTGGAGCCTGATGTAATTGGAAATTTGTTAGGGAAGCAAGATGGAGTTGGATGTGTGAATATTAGAAGTTGCGTGGCGTTAGAGGGCGGGGGCGGGGGTCATAAAAAAACTGGTTAGACAAAAAGTGACTAAGGTTAGACGAAATTTTGGTTGTCCCATGTGGTTTGCGGTGAAGGTGTATATATTTCAGGTTGCATAACCATTCCATTAGTTAGTATAGAGAGCAGAATCGGAGCAGTTGTTTTTTTTTTTTTTTTTTTTTTGTATACTCATGACTCGGTATCTAGATTATTATTATGTAATTATTTTGTCTAACTCATTAGATGCTATCAGATTCAGGAATACAATGCAGCTACACCATTCTTTCCGCATTATTCATTATTATTACCCAATTAAACTAATTATTCTGTTTACTTTTCATTCATTAAAAAAAGTATTTTTGTGGAATGCACAATTCAATAATTCAGTTTGATTTAACTATTTTAGAAAAGATAATAATGTTAACGCATAATTTTATTTTGTAAGTAGAACAAGAAATAAATTCCTAATAATGCACACAAGTTAACGGTTTTAACAATATTTAAGTATAATGAATGAAGTGTAGGTAAGTTGATTCTAGTCCACCAATTCGGAAAAAAAAAAGGTTTCCAAGGTTGGTGGAGATGAAAGTGGAAAAACAATTGAGTTAACTAGTAGCTAGGTACGTAAGTCATTCCATTTCCTGATTTCCTCTTCCTGGCGTTCTCCAAATTAAAATTAATCTCCTGGAAATATATTTGGGGTGTTGAATATAATTTGCATCAGCCCGTTTCTAGAAGATTAATTTAAGTCGGAGATGGGGGAGGAGTCGTTGGACGGTTCGTTCAAGATCTACGTGGAGGCGGAGAGGCTGCAGGTGCGGCATGATAGTGATAATGATAATAATAATCCAGAATTAATATCAATGGCGGATAAGATGAAGAAGAAATCATCATCATCATCGTCGTCGTCGGATTCGTCTTCATATTGCCTGGAGATGTTCTCGGTGGAGGTGGAAAACGTGAAGGAGGATCTGATGAATCTGGAGAAGCTGTACGGAAGGGTGCAGGATTCGAACGAAGACATTAAAAACGCAGAGGACGCTAAGACGATGAGAGAGGTCCGTTCCCGATTGAATGGCGACCTGGATCACCTTTTCAAGGTGGCGAAGCAGATCAACAAGAAGTTCGACGCCCTCATTCGTGCCAACGCCGCCCAGCGTAAGGGATCCTCCGACGACGATCATCGGGCCTCCATGATTTCCGACCTCGTTGACGCTCTCCAATACATGATGCGCAGATTCCAGACCCTCAGAACCCAAATGGAGGCCGACCACAGGCAACAAATCGAGGCCAAGTACGTACTAATTCATTTTATTTCATTCATTCCAAATTCATTTATGTTCATTACATGCAATAATAAAAACATTAATTAATTAATTAATTAAGGTTCTACGCAATCACGCGGGAGAAGGCAACTGCGGAATCCATCGACAATCTGATCGCCAGCGAAGCTACGGGGAGTCCGCTCCACCACGCGATTCAGGAACTGGGGAGAGACCCTGTGGCGGAGGCGGTGGCCGAGATTCAGGAGAGGCGTGACGCCATGAGGGAGGTTCGGAGGAACCTCATGGCACTGCACCAAGTTCTGTTGGGCATAGCCACTCCGCTAGCGGCCGTGCAGCAGCAACCCCCCGCTGGAGGAGACCTACCCAGCCCTGTCGAAACTTCCCAGGCGCCGCCACCCGCCGCTGCATTTGCTGGAGGAAAGGGCGGCGGGGCAGGAGGCTTGAATGATTACGAGAGGGAGACGCGAAATCAAGCTTACATTGCTATAGTCATAGCTTTGATAATTGTCATCGGACTCATCATCTCCATCCTCAAAGTTGATATTAAACTGGAAACTGATCCAGAAGCAATTGGTTAATACAGCTGCCGCCGCCACCACATTTTATGCATGTATATATATATATAAATTACTTCTTTATCATAAATAAGAAGATTATCAATTAATGTACCAACTTCTTATTCAGTGATATTTGTAATTACGTACCACTCTTTTTGAAGACTATATATATACACATATTGGATTTTGGTGACTGTGAATTCGCATCGCTACAACAGAGATTATATATATATATATATATATAGGTTAGGGTTCACATGAGAACCATTTCCATGTGGGAACTAGGAACTAATCTCAACCACACAATGTTTTAATCTCAATGGTCCAGATTTAAATAAAAAGGTGGTGGCGTAATGGTAAATATGAGGAAGTCAAACTTACCCCTGGTCAAAGCTGACATCAGCATCCTTACACAAAATTTATTTAAACTTTAAACATTCATAACTTGCTCATTTTTCATTAGATTAAAACAAATTATATATCAAATTAAAGCTCTTTTCGTGCTCTTTCATTTAAGATCCATTGTTCATATGTTTATTCAAAAATATATTTTTCGTCCATAATAGCGTGATGTTAAACTCAGAATAGCATGACAAAATATTCACGATAACATGAAAGTATACACATAATAGCATGAAAAAATATTCATAAAACACATAAATTTTACTAATAATAGTAGTAGCAGTGTTCGTTAATAGAAGGACATTAACTGTTCATACTAGCATGTATATATATTCATACTAGCATGTATGTATGTTTATAATAGCATGATAGTACTCTCATTTTAGCATAACGAAATTTATAAGAATAGACAACGAGTTTAAAGTGTTGTCTATATAATTTCCGAAAATTATGCTCAAATATTACAAGTTTGCCACTCCGCCTTTGACCAAAAATTGACCGAATCTTAGCCATCTAAATCAAAGAAATGGATGGATGAGATGAGTTCCTAGTTCTCACATGGGGGTTGGGTTCTCATTTGATCCGTTCCATATATATATATATATATATATATATATATATATATAGGAAAAGGATCAAATGAGAACCCTTCCCCCAGGTGGGAACTAGGAACCAATCCTAACCCTTGTTTGACTCAGTCTAGACGGTCTGTTTTAAATCAGATTTAAGTGGATGGACGGTGACATTCTTGTAATTTTCTCAACTTTAATTTGTAGACGGAGGGGTAATATATTAATTTAATAATTCTTCCCTTTTGTTCTGAGGCTAAAATGAGAATCGCATGATGCTAAAATGATCGAAGTAGGAGGCTAAAATTGATGTGACATTTTCCACTAGGGTTCACCGTTCCCAATTATGGTTTATTACGATCCGATTAGGGCTCTGATCCCAACTAGTAATTATGAGATTTTCATTAGGGTTCACTGTCCCCAAATAGGGTGTATTGCATTTCATTCCAATAAAATCATCATTCCATTTTTGTTTATCAACACATGCTAAAATGAGAAATGCATGAGGCTAAAATGAGCGAAGTCGGAGGCTAAAATTGAATCTGGGCAATTTCTGAGTTCAGTTCCGATTTTGCTCTTAATGAGACGCGCGAATTGAAGACTTTCGTTTTAATTACACAATTGCCACCGAAAAATCTGGATTGATCTGGACCGTCCAGATTGTGAAATGGGGGGATAGGATTGGTTCCTAGTTCCCACCTGGTGACTGGTTCTCACTAGATCCCATCCATATATATATATATATATATATAGGTTGGATCAAAAATACACCTTTTTCTGGTGTAGGAACTAGGAACCCATCTTATACCATCTACCTAGATGATCTAATGGCTGAGATTAAATGTCAAGTCAAGGCAAAAAAGAAGGAGGCGGGGGTATAATTGTCCAATCTCAATAAAAAAGCTGATGTCATCACTTTTAAAAAAAACTTAAAAACTTTGAACGACCATAACTCACTCGTTTCAAATCGGATCAACCCAAATAATATACCAAATTAAAGATCTTTTCATGCTCTTTAATTCAAGATCAGTCATGGATATGTTTGTTCAAATAAATATAGACGAAAAATATAAAATATAAATTTTTACTCGTGTCCAGCGCAAAAATGCTTTCGTTAGCTTTTAAATAATGGTTCGTCAGCATTATGATAAGTTGATTACGTATACTGACGAAGCATTTGTTATATGCTAACATATTGCATTTATTGTGCTAATGAATGATCATCATAATGTTAACGTACTACGCATACTTATATTATTATTATGATTTATTACATTTCAATTATGACTTATAATTATTTTTTATGATTTAATTTTTATGTTTTAGTTACTAATTGAATATTATATATTATTCATTTCATCAAATTAGAATATATTAGTTAGAGTTCTTCATCTATTTATGGTTTATAACTTATGCTAACGATGAATTGTCATATGCTAACATAGTTTATTCGCAATGCTGATAAAATAATATCATTATGCTAATGTTTTATAATTATATTGTTATTATGATTTATTCCATCCAATTGGGGTTTATAATTAATTTTTAGAATTTAATTCTATTTTTAGATCATTGAAGTTTATTATATCTGAATTATGGTTTATTTCATCCTATTAGAATTTATAATTACACTTTAGAATTTAATTTTTCGTTAACAATATGAGAAAAATTTTCATTAGCATAAATATAACGCTTCATTAGCATGATGATAATACTTCGTTAGCATAACGATATGTTATCAAATATCCTCCGCGATTTTTATAAGAATTACCAAATTACGTTAATCAAATATTACAGGATTGCCACCACTCCTTTTAATCAAATCTGGACCATAGATCTTTATTGATTGTATGGTGTGAGATGGGTTCCTAGTTCCTACACTAGGTAGGGTTTGCATTGTAACCCTCCCCTATATATATATATATATATATATAGGGTTGGGTTCCAGAAGGAACCATACCCCATGTGAGAACCGAGAACCAATTTCAACCATAGATCTCGCCTATTTGGATGGCCAAGATCTGTTTAAAAATTAAAAAAATGCGGTGGCATAATTGTAATAACTTCGAACTTCACTGCCCCTGAAACTCGGCGAGGGTAAAATCGGAAATTTCAATGTATATGTGATTCACGCGTATATTTTTCAATTTAGGGTTTTAGCATTGTCATTTCCTATTTTAGCACTGTCATGACTTATTTTAGCACTGTCATAACTTATTTTAGCACTAACATGACCCTTGTTTAGCATGACAAGAAACTCTCAAACCAGCGTTCTTTTTGCGAAGAACAAGTTCAAATTCCACAATCTAAATCAAAATTATACACCTAATCAAGAAAATAGTTTCGTGTTCTTACCCAAATATTACAATTGTATGCATTATTTTCTCTCCTTTATTTTCAGTATTAATGCATTTATGTGTTTATAATTTTCTATATGTATTGTGTATCTATATACACATATATGTTAATGCAAATATGAATGCATGAATATGCTATTTAAATGAAATAAAAAAAAATAATGAAATGCACTTATACAAAAATATGCATATACACACACACATATATAGCAGACTAAGATGCAAAATTTTAATATTTATATATATATACATTCAATATTTTATACCTTATATATATAGACAAAGTATATACATTAACCGTAGACAATGTATAAACTAAGTGCTAAAATAGTTCACAGTAGTGCTAAAATAGATTACAACAATGCTAAAATAGATCACAGTAGTGCTAAAGTACATGGCAGTGCCAAAACAGTTCACAGTAGTGCTAAAATAGGATACAACAGTGCTAAAATAGATCACAGTAGTGCTAAAGTACATGTTAACAAAATGTTTTTTTATAATACTCATTTGTTATTGCAAATGTTGCATTCATCATGCAAAATAATTCACGAATTTAATTATTATCTCCCTCTCTCTCTAGCTTCTTGCATAACATCTTTATGATTTTCAATTAGCTTGCAATATTCCAATTGTATGCATTGTTTTCTCTCCTTTGTTTTCAATATTAATGCATTTCTGTGTTTATAATTTTCTATATGTATTGTGTATCTACATGCACATATATGTTAATGCAAATATGAATGCATGTATATGCTATTTAAATGAAATAAAAAAATGCACTTATACATAAATATGCATATATACACACATACATAGCAGACTAAGATGTACAATTTTATAGCTTATATATATAGATAAAGTATATACATTAACCGTAGACAATGTATAAACTAAGTGCTAAAATAGTTCACAGTAGTAGTGCTAAAATAGATTACAACAGTGCTAAAATAGATCACAGTAGTGCTAAAGTACATGGCAGTGCTAAAACAGTTCACAGTAGTGCTAAAATAGATTACAACAGTGCTAAAATAGATCACAGTAGTGCTAAAGTACATGGCAGTGCTAAAACAGTTAACAATACACATTCAATATTTGATAGCTTATATATATAGACAAAGTATATACATTAACCGTAGACAATGTATAAACTAAGTGCTAAAATAGTTCACAGTAGTGATAAAATAGATTACAACGGTGCTAAAATAGATCACAGTAGTGCTAAAGTACATGGCAGTGCTAAAACAGTTCACAATACACACATTCAATATTTGATAGCTTATATATATAGACAAAGTATATACATTAACAGTAGACAATGTATAAACTAAGTGCTAAAATAGTTCACAGTAGTGCTAAAATAGATTACAACGGTGCTAAAATAGATCACAGTAGTGCTAAAGTACATGGCAGTGCTAAAACAGTTCACAGTAATGCTAAAATATGTTACAACAGTGCTAAAATAGATCACAGTAGTGCTAAAGTACATGTTAACAAAATGTTTTTTCTAATACTCATTTGTTATTGCAAATGCTGCATTCATCATGCAAAATAATTCACGAATTTAATTATTATCTCCCTCTCTTTATAGCCGTCCATTCCCACCACTGAAATGACATCAACTCCACTATCCATCGACGAAATCCACTCAAGGAGAAGTTTCTTTGGCTTCTTAATCCCTACAACATCCTCCTGCTCCAAGAACAAAGCATCATCTCGACCATCATATACATACTCTTTAGAGCTCGAGCCATGATTTATAATAGAATACAAATCTTTGTATATCTGTTGGCTTTTGACAACTTTTTCCAATCTAGAATTTAAAGTTTTGATTTCAGAGGCAATCTGACGTCGAGCTTTCAGATTCTTGATTGAATCACCAACTTTGTTGAGGAAACGACCGAATCCATTAGTACCACGACGTCGTCTGAATCGAAGCGAGTATTTATCAAGAACATCTTGAAGATCGAAGTAAATCCAACCAAACAGAGTAGAAGTATAAATATATTGGCTTAATCACTTAATGGTAAAGAAGAGATGGTTGAGATATGCAAACCAGGGGGAAAAATGGTAGATGGAGAATTACATCTCATGAGGCCGACAGAGTCAAGTAAATCCAAAATGTATTTATGTTGATTATCATTTGAGGATTGAGTGAAACCAAGAGAAAATAGAAGCTTACTGAATTCTATGTTTCACTCCCAGGATGCTTGTTTCAAACCATATAGAATCTCGAGAAATTTACAGACTTGCGGCGGCTGAGCCTTGGAATAACCCTGTAGGGGAAGCATGTATATATTATCAGTCAAATGACCATGCAAGAATGCATTATTGACATCTATCTAATGTAAAGGCCAAGAGTAGGAAGTAGCTAAGGCTATCAGCAATCTGACAATAACAAGTTTGGCTACTGATGAAAACACCTCATGATAATCTATGCCACACTTTTGTTTGTACCTTTTTGCAACTAACCGAGCCTTAAAGCTCTCCACAGTACCATCAGATTTCAATTTAACTTTGTAAACCCACTTGGAGCCTATAGCATGTTTCCCAGGAGGTAGGGTAATAAGCTCCCAAGTCTTGTTGGATTCAAGAGCAAGAAGCTCTTGTTGCATGACAATATCCCATTCAATATACTTACTTGCTTATGTGTAGGAGAAAGATAATGAGATACATGGAAAAGTAAGAGTAGAAGAGCAAGTAGGAAGAATACTATGATTAACGGAACAAATATAATCCTTTAAATAGGTTGGATGATGTACAGAGCTAGTGCTGCGTCGCAGAATATGAGAAGTGGGAGAAGAAAGATTGTCAGCATGAGCAGAAAAAGATGATGAAGTTGGAGCAGCATCAGAAGAATGAGTAGACAAAGAAGTGGAAGGTAATGAATATGGTGAGAATCATTATTATGTAGAGGAAAATTATACATAATATAGCCCATGAAATGTAAGGTAATGAGCAGCAATGCTTATCCCATGAAATGATGATTTTGCTGGAATCAAAATTATACATAATATAGCCATTTTGATTCGTTGCATTTCCAAGCATAACACACTTATGACTTCTAAAGTCAAATTTGGACAGAGCAGGTGATACATTAGCAGCATAGCTCAAACAACCAAAAGGCTGTAGAATATCAAGGTTAGGAGCCTTGTGAAAGAGCACCTCATATGGAGAAATCCAATCAAGGAAAACAGTAGGAAGTTTGTTAATAATCCAGGTAGCATGCAAGATAGAATAAGCCCAGAACTTATTTGAAACATAAGTGCTCTAGCAACCTACAGTAAATTTTTATGCTTCATTTCCACAATCCCATTATACTGAGGTGTATAAGAGCAAGATCTTTGATGTTGTATGCCATTGTCCTGTAATAAAAGTTGAACATCAGAATTGACAAATTCAGTGCCATTGTCTGATCTCAATATCTTCACTCTTGTTTGGAACTGAGTGTTAACCATAGCAAGAAAGCTCCGAAGAACTGACAATACATGTCCTTTAGACTGTAATAAGTAAGTCCAGGTTAATCTAGAATGATTCTCAACTAAAGTGAGAATATAAGAAGTCTGAGTTATACAATCTTCTTTATAAGGCCCCTACACATTTGCATGGAGTATTTCAAATAAACAATCACTCATTCTTTGAAGCACATGAAAATGTTGTCTTTACTATTTTGCTCTATGACAAATTTCACAATCTTTGAAATCCTCAAACCCTGCTTCTGAGTAAGTTCTCTTAAGATGAGGAATATGCTTCATGGCTCCAATAGAAGGATGTCCTAAAAACTCATATATCACTGATTTAAAGACAAATCTCTTTTAAATTGAATAGAACAAGTTATTTCAAAGGTTAAATGTTTAAAGATATATAGTCTACTTCCCAATCCTAGAACATGCTCATTACTTATTTTGTATCAAGCAATGAGAAGGCAGAAATAACACCTTTCCCAATAAATCTTTTATCATTTGCCCTACAAAGATCAAATTATGTGTGAAAGTAGGGGCAAATAATACATTTTTCAACATGATATCATCATTGAGCTTAACATCACCAGAATAATGTGCCAATATACTGGATCTATCAGGTAAGAATATCTTCTGTAGTTCGGTGAGCTTCCTCATGGTCTGCATTAGAGATGAATTGCAGCACATATGGTTGCTTGTACCTGAGTCCACAATCCATTCATTTTGTTGTACATTCTGCATTGACCCAAATGCATAATGTCCTATAAAGTTTTCATTATCATGTTTTATCTTTGGACCAACCTATATCATGTTTGCTGCATTGGGAGATTCATCACATCTCATGCATGTCTTCTTGAAATAGTTCCCTAGATATTTAGTAACCTTCTCATGTATCACCTTGTTCATATCCACTATAGGATCACATACTTGGCTATGGACATCATCTTGCATGCTCACTGTTTCAACATAATGAGCACTATTCTTTCTCTTTTTTCTTTTGAACTTTTTATACCAGTCTGGTATCATTACCAGATCAAAACAATCGTATTTTTTATGTTCATTCCCCTCACAATGATTGCACTTCAGCTTTTGCTTCTCCTCTTTGCTTAGTCTCCTCTTATATCCCTCATATCTCTCTCCTATATTCTTCTGATTAGAATAAAGAGCAGTTTTTTCATTCACATCCGTATAGCAAGAATAAACATCTTCTTGGTCTTCTACATGTAACACCATTGCATAAACATTGCTGACAGATGGTAATGGATCCAATATCAAAATTTGATTCCTTATAGCTTCAAATGAATCGTTCAATCCCATAAGAAATTTCATCAAGCGTTCACTCTCTTCACTGTGTTTATTTAACTCCGAAGCTCCTATGTACATATATGGCAAGGCACCAATAAATGTATTTCATCTCACATACTTTGTAAATTATGGTAATACATCAGTATTGATTGATTCCATTGCGCATATGTAGCTAACTCTCACCGTAACTTGTACATCCTATGACCATTGGATCTACCAAAATGCCTATTAAGTTCATCCCAGAGATCCTTTGAGGTATCAATGTGCTGAAATCCTCTACATAATTCTTTCGAGATAGAATTAACTATCCATGAGAAGATTAAGTAATCGACCCTCAACCATTGTTTGTAATCCACTGAGCTTTCATTTGGCTCAGATAAAGTACCATTAATGAAGTCCAGCTTATTCTTAGCAATCAACCCTCACTTAATCGCTCTTGACCAACTATAAAAATTCTTTCCAATAAGTAGATCTGTGGTAAGAACCATACCTGAATGGTCGTTCAGATGCAAGTGCAGCACATCATTATTCTGGATCTTGTAGTTAACAATCTCTCTATGATGATTTTCTCTTTGAAGATTCATTTCATTATGTGATTCAAGCGGTACATTTACAGATCTATTGATATTCTCTTCTCAATCATCCATTCCATAATTTTCAACATGGAATCCTCTTTCCTCAAGTAGAACTTGATTCTATGGTACTCTTCTAGTCTACTTCGGTATTTATTCGAATAGCTAGGATGCAAAATGTTAATATCTCAAATCAAATTAGGATTCAATGACTCACAATCCATGAATCATAAAATCTTAATCATGAAATCACATCAAACCAGAAACCATGGCTCTGGTACCATGTTGAAATCGTAATAACCGATAAAAATCATGAATAAAGATAAAATTGAATTGATAGAAAAGCAAATGAAACTCTATGTAAGTCGAGAGAATTCTGTAGTTCTTTATAGTTAGTTACAAAAAATGTGTTTTCTCTTATTTATACTAACAAAGAATAACTAGAAAAATATCTAATCTAATCAACGGTGGAGTAGCTCAATCCGTGCATGCTTAAACGAACGATCATGATCACTGATTCCTTGCTGAGTTAGATTGTGCATGGTCCTGCAAATAACAAATTAATGAGTTGCATGAAAGGCTGGCGTGGACACATGCAACTAAGATGCATGTTATAGAACCAACACTGCATTGTGTAGAAGCTATGCATGGCAAAGTAGGAGAGAATCCATTAGTTCTTCAGATACATTCTCTTATTTTTTTAAATCATAAAAAAAAAAGTGGGATGGAAGGAGACTATGATTTTATGTTTCTCTCTCTAACTATAGAAAATTGGTGGGTGCTATGATAGGATTTATGGTATTAATAGCCAAAATTTATCACTCTCACAAGAGAACTGGGATGTGTAGACAGCGGTGGGCAAGTGTCGTATCCACAGAGACTAACTAGAATTAATTGTGCATACTATGACATCGAATCTCGATTATTATCTAGATGACGAATAAAAAGAGAAACTAACTAATCTAAACTAATTAAGGAAATCAATAAATAAATGGGAAAATAAATAGAGAATGAAACATGAAGGTAGAGGTACTCTTGGGATTGATTTCTTCGGGTACTTAACACTAATGATCATATTGAATGTCTATTTGTAGTGTTAAATTTCATTAAGACAATCTCTAATGCATCATAAGCCCTCTCTCGAGGCACTCAAGTTGTAGGGTACATGCAAGGTTCACCGTCTCTGATTGAATCATACGCACGTACTAAAAGCTCCAAATATTTCAAGCCCTCACACCAAACCTCAATTCTCTCAAATTTATTGACAAATGTGTCTCGTGCCTAGGGTTTATCTATTGAGACTCATCTCTCGATTTCTAAATCAATAAATAAAATCATGTTAATTAATGATCAATTAACCAACACCCATACATAGTATAAGCACAAGAAATGAAATAGAGTCATAAACAATTAATTAGAAAAATAAATGTATAAGTACCCAAATAATATGAATCCCAAAATGCAAAATAATATAACCTAACATAATATAATGCAACGACTAAATCATCTCAAAGAAAATAAAGATAAAAACAAGAAAAGAAACTTGATACAACCTAGAAGTTGGGTCTCGACTCCTCTCTTGCTTCATCTCATCTCCTATTTGTTCCATCTTCAAGCTCTAGCTCCTGATTTACCCTAATTAGGTGAAAATCCTAACTAGGGTGTGGGTTTTATGGGTGGCTAGGGTTTTGAGGTATAGGAGAAGAGGGATTTGTGTTGTGAGGAGTTTTTGGGGTGTGTGGAGTGGTGGAATGGATGTGTATGTGAAAAATGGAGAGAAATCCCCAAACAAGAAGGAGAAAACTCATAGGTCTGAAAATCTGGGCTGGGGGCGCGATACAGGCTTAGACGCGTCCCCAGTCGTGCCTCTGGTAGCTTTCGGGACAAAGAAAAATATACTCCAATGTCAGAACAGGCCACTCGCACCTCTGGTCACACTGCAGGTCGCGCGAGTCTGCCGGTCGCGCCTCCGGTTCTGCATAGACACCTTTCACGGTTTTGCTTCGTTCTCTCTCGTTTCTTGTCCGATTGAATTGATTCAACTTACAGAACGTTCCTTATTTGATTTTTTTTATCTTTCCATGGTCTTGAATCCCTCAAATTTGCAATAATGCATCCTCCATTTCCTGTACAAATTAAACAAGAAATAAAACTTCCAAACCGGAAGGTTAAAATCGCAATTTGGGTTAAAGCACATGCACAACTCTTCAATTCACTTGATTTAAACCTCAAAATATTGTGCAATAACACCACTCATCACGGATCCATAAATATAATATACTGTATTGCCGCAAAAAAATAACACGCGCAATGTCAACAAAACTTCAAAAAAATCCCAAATTCGTAAAGAATCTCTAATTTTCGATATTGCAATAGATAATTTATTACTGAAACGGGAATTAGAGAGAGAGAGAGAGAGAGAGAGAGAGAGAGAGAGAGAATCGTGAGAATATTTAAAAATTATAGTTTGATGATCTGCACCAATGGTAGTTTGTTTCAATTGATAAAACATAGATTGAAAAATGAGAGTGATAATCTTCAAAAATCATAGCTAGATGATCTTCACCAAAGGTAGTTTTGTTTCAATTGATAAAACATAGATTAAAAATGAGAGAGGTGAGAGAACGGCGTTTATAGAGGAAAGAGAAAGAAAATCAGATCTTTTTTCTAATAGTATTGATATATGAATATATATATATATACATAAATAATAATTCTTAATAATAAATACGGAATTAAGGGTATTGTATTAATTTTTTGTAATAATGGTTATAAATATTATTTTTATAAAAAATGATTATTTACCTTAATTATTAAGTAATAACGGCTATTTGAAAATTCCACTCATTTTATTTTATAAAATAGTGAGAGTGTAAAGAAAAAAAGTAGGAGGATGTGTTTAAAATTCCCTTTAATTATTAATTAAGTAGCCAACCAAACATTGTAATGTAATGGACTGCACACGTTTGTTTTTTCAATTATTTGGGTGCAATTTTCTCAGCTCGCACACACAGAAACATTTAACTACCTGTCGGGGGACTACTCTAGTTCGAAGATTTTAAGCAATGTATAATGAATATTAATACATCCAACTGTCCCTGGCCCTCCAAATTAGTTATACTAATTGCTATGGGAGTCGATATCTACGTTGCTACTTATATATGTGTGTGTGTGAGTGTGTGTGTGGGGAGGGGATATGTAAAAATCAATCATAGTGTGAGAACTAGGACTACATCTCACACCACACAATTCTCAAAAATCAAAGGTCCAGATTTGATTAAAATGATGGTGATAATTCTGTAATATTTGTAAAGTTTTTTGCACAAGGGTATTAACGTCATTTGGTAATTCTTATAAAATTCGCGGAGAATTTAATAACAGATCGTGATGCTAACAAATTATTATTATCATGCTAATGAAGCGTTATGCTAATTAAAATTTTCAAATATTGGTAGCGAAAAATATATTCTAACAATTAATTATAAACCTAATTTGATTTAATAAACTTTAATTAAATGGAAGAAATTCTAATTGGATGAAATAAAAATAATTAGATGAAATAAACATTGATTGGATGTGATAAACTATAAATGAGTCGGAACAAATCATAACAATAATATATATGTACTACGTGAGCATTATGGTTTTGCTTCGTCAACACTGTGAATACATTACGTTAGTATATGACAATACTCTGTCAACATACGTTATAAATCATAATTGGATGAAATAAATCCTAATAATCAATTAAGAACTAAAAAAGAAAAATTAAATTCAAACAAAGTAATCATAATTAGATGGAATAAACCATAATTGTGATGAAATAAACCATAATTTTGATCCATTCCCTATAAAAAAAGTTAAAACGAAATGGAGGGAGTATTTGTTAAGAAAGATTATATTAGTTTTACGTTTCAGAATGCTTAAATTATTATTTTGTAATTTTTTTTTCAACATCTAAGATGTTTGTAATTTAAAAGTGTACGATTTTGAAATTGGGGAAAATGATGACATAACATATTGTTATGCTATTTTTATATTTCAGAATGCTTAATTTGTTATTTCTTAATATTTTTTTTCACATTAAAATGCTCTTAAAAAATAAAATAATGATTTAATTCATATTTATCTATAAGTGCATTCACAAGATTAATGTTCACATGCTAAAACTCCACTACATATATATATATATATATATATAATGAAATTTTATTTTAGTGTTGATGAATTTGACCCTATTGCTCGTAATGATTAAATACTGTAATGGTGCATTTGGAAAAGTATACATACATCACGATCGAAAAATTGAGGCACGCACACTTCATGTCCGGTGATTGGGTCACTCAGTGTCGGCTAATCGCTATTTAACAAGTCGGCCCACACTCTTCTTTCTCAAATAAGTTATCGTAATGACATGACTCATACTAAGCCTGCTCATGAGATATTTGCTAAGTTGGCCTATCAAAATTATATTAAAAATAAAAAGAGTTCAAATACAACAATGATGACCTTTTTGAAAAAAAAAAAATTATACATAACTGCAAACTAAGTGATAAGTTTTGTTTTCAAAATTACAAAATAATTTTTCTTGCTAAGCAGTCACAAAAATCAATGGTCCACCGTCCACGACAACTCTATTAGCCTAAGCCTAACTTATTAGATAAGAACCATAGACCAATAGCCAAACTTATAATACCAAATTTAGATCACCAGCCTACAGTTAGCTGTTTAAGCATCTCCAATACTGAATTAAAATGTCAATTTGGTGTAAAAATTCATTCTACAACTAAATTTTGCACTAAATTTGGGACATAATTTGATGCTGCATCAAATTGATGCTGATGAATCCCGCAACATTTAATGAATTATTTTATTTGTTAAAATTATTATTAAATAGATTATCTAATAAATTTAATTTAATTTATAATTATATATTTACTTAATTTAAATTATAAATCATCTAAATAAATAAATAATTTCTATAAAAGCACAATTAATTAAATATAATGGATAGAATGAAGTCGCACATATTACAAATTACTATAAATTAACTTAAAAACACACTACAAATAACTAAACTACTTGAAAAAATGCATTGATTACAAATCATTTCTAGACACTCTAAGATAATTATAATATTGATCGAAATCGTTTGAAGAATCCTCAAACACATGTCATTCACCTCCGGATTTGATTAAATTATGAAAACTCTCCTTGATGAGGAGACGATTGAAATTCGCGAGCTTGATTTTTTTTTTTTTTTGTATAATTCTAATTTGTTCACCACAAATGTATTCACGTATAGTGGGATTGGAGATAGAATCCAAATTTTTGAATAAAATCATATTTTCTTCCCTCAAGTTCGCAACAACATTTCCTTCCCTCAATGTTGCGATCAATTCATCATTCAGCCAAATAAGTTTCGACATTTGCTCACATTGCGCTTATAAATGCATTAGTGGAACATGTATGGAAAAATATACTAATTATGAGGGTTGAGGCCAAAATATATGTATTTTCATAAGTGTTATAGTTTTGTAATATTTTCACTGTTTGTAAGCGTTTGATGATCATTTAAAGTACTTTTATTATTCCAAGCACATTACATGTTATAATTTTTTAACAGTATATTTTTTTTAAAGTATATAATAAAAGTTATCAGTTCTGGATAATTATCATATTTTATTAAAAATCCTAAATCAATAAGTATATTTATATTTCAATTATAAAACAAAATGGAATCTTTAAGATAATATTATTATTTGGTCTAAAATTTAGTGCAGAGTATTGGAGTTGCAAAAAAATTTAGTGCAGAAATTGCACCTATGGTGCACGCATAATCTGCACAAAATAGGTGTTTAGCATTGGAGATGCTCTTTGCCCCGAGTCCCTCAGATCACATTCTTTGTTGTATAACTTGTATTCCCTTTTACATCCCTTGTTGCATAATTAATTATTTTTTTAATTTTAATATATCCTAATTGGAAAGAGTGAACTCTAAATAAAAATTTAAAAATAAATTAAATCATAACAAATTAAAAAAAAAATTAAAAAAAAAAATTGTGCAGTAAAGAGTAGGGAATGTAACATGAAATGCAACCCATGATTCCAAGTGCCAGAATCCTTAATTAGCTCAATTTAATTTGGAACACTTATTCATCTCTCCTTGTAAAATTATGCTTTATCGTATATTTTGTTATAAATAGATATATTACATAATAATGCCAGATGCAATTATAAAATAAGAGTTTGTTTAAAAAAAAACATGTGAAAGTAGTGAGTCTACATAGTTTGGTGTGAGTATGGTGGAGAGATGGCGTGACACTAGCTAGATTCTAGAGTCGACTTAAATTAAATATTGACTTTACATTTACATTGATCATAAGAGTCGGCCGCCAACACCGTGATCCTTTTCTTTAATCTTTCTTTCTTTTTTCTCTTCAGTTCCGTAAAAACGTCGTCGCATAATATTGACCATGGCGCAGATTAGTTACAACTTATTATAATGCTAACAAATTCTTAGCTATTACTTATTAGATTTCTGCGTATAACCAAAAAGGTGCATCGCCAATCTGGATTTTGATGTAATGTGCTGCCTGCCTTAATCATCATCCCGAATATATATTACCTTTCAGGATATATGACAGCTAATCCATGCAACACTCAAATGCTTCTACTTCCCTTTTTTTTTTTTTTGAGGGAAGGGACAGCTCTATTTCTTAATCTAAGACAATGACATGAATTTGTGCTTGAAAATGAAATATAAATATTTAATTAATTAATAATATAATAGAGAATTTACGTGCAAACTAAACTTGAAAACGGGCATGGCATCTATATATAAGTACAAAAAACAATACGTACCACAACTGTATTCATTAATATACACACTGAAATTAATTGTTGTCCATTTACAGACATTACCTACACATAACCTTTTTTCTTTTTTCTATCAGTCTGTATCTCTCCAAACTAACCAAAGAATTTCACAGCGTCTCCAATTTCAATCACCAACAAAATTGAAAGCAATTTTTTAAATCATGATTTTTTTAACAGTAACTATCTTGAGTTTTCTGCATTAACAACAAATTAAAAGAAAAAAGAAAAAAAAATATTAATGGAGGCAAGACTAAACTCCACGATTGATCATCTCGGCGTATTGGTTGAGTGATTCTTGCCGCTGCATCCTCATATCGTCGTTGAACTTCTTGATGAACGCCTCCACCTTCCGATTCAACTCGTCCTGACCCAGCGACGGTTCTTTCCGAATCCTCGCCGGCGGTGCCTCGTAGTTGCTGCGTTCCTTGAACGTCTCCGACTTGGGAACGACGTGATTCACGGCGGGGGGAGCGTGGTGCTCCCACGTCTCGGACTTCTTCAGGTGCCTCGTGAGAGGCACGTGCCGCCCCTCCGTTATCATCTTCCACGTGCTCTCCAACGTCTCCTGCTTCTTCGGCCTCGCCACCCGCCGCAGTGCCCTCGCACCAGCTCCAACTGTAAAATTCAAACAACTAATATTTATTATCATTATTATTATATCAGAATGTGCTGATTAAGAAAATGCTTATGCAACAGTGGAACAGAAGAAAAAGTTTTTCAGATGACGTAAATATGATTTGCATGCTTAATCAGAACTCAAGCGGAATTGCAAAAGATTCGAATACGATGCCGTTAAGTTTTGTGTAATCCAAAGCTTAGACCGAAAAAAGAAACGTAGAGAGAAGTTCCGAATCTCCCGGAATCTCTCCCCCTCACTTTAAAAGAAATTAAACTAAAAGCAGTAATAAAATTACTTCTCGGCCTTTGAAGTTCCAGAAATAGAATTTACGGTAAAATTCCCCAGTGAATTTACCTTCTGGGGTGATTCTGCTTGGCTTCCGGTGTACGAACCTGGAAGAAACCAGCGGTTTCTCCCTCACCGGAAAGAGCGATTCCAATTGAACTTCGGGAGAAATTGTCTCGTACGCCGGCGGATTGAACGGCAACGCCGATTCATCAAACACATCTTCAGCTTCAGCTCGAAGTAGACCCTCTACTTCTGTTGCGAAATCGACTTTCGAACCGTTCACTATCACAGGTTTCAAATCCACAACCCTGTCTTCAACCTCCGACACCACAACCTCCGCCGCCGGTTCCGGCACAGAAGTGGTGACATCCTCCGGAGATGAAATCGATTCAAAAGTCGCTGGCGGAGGCGTTTTGACCGAAATCAAGTGCTCAGATTGAACGGCCGCCGGTTCCGTCTGGCTCTGGTGGAAGCGCGACGACGCGGCGATGGTGATGATGATGCCGTTGATAATTATATACAAATACGGAGGCTTCATCCAGGACAGAATGATGGACCATAACGCTGGAGCTCCATTCACCGCGATCGGAATCGAATACTTCAGCCCCATAGCTACGGACAAAACTCCAGCTGATATCAGAATCACCTTCATCGACAAAATCCAACTGTTCATCGTCCCCATCTTTCGAGAGAGAGAGAGAGTGTGTGTGTATGGGTGTTGGAGAGAGAGAATATGGCACGGGTGAATAGAGAAATTGCTGGGGGAGAAGGTGGTGAATTTGCCAAGATATAGGTGAGCGGGGTTGAGGGGACGCGGTTTGTTAAATGGAGTGAAATCTGGGCCGTTGGATAAGGGGACAAAAACAGTGATTTCTGTAGATGGGGAGTTGCAACTTGTGGTGTGTGTGGATTGGGCCAGGTGTGGGTCAAACTAGATTAAATTAATTTGAGTTTTAATTTTTAACTATAATTACTTGCTGGAGTTGGAAGTAATTAGCACAGTGGTTTTGAGGTGAAAACTGAAATTTACAGTAATCATATATAGTCCTAGATTTATTCCCTTTTCAGTCGTCCAACAATTGATAATTACAAATTCAAAAAAAAGTAAATAAAAAAATTGATAATTACGTTATCTTCAACCTCACTGCTAATCCCAAACTACGGAATATGGCTTGTACGATTTCTCTAGAAAATTACACTATCTTCTCTTTCTCTATTTGCTTTTATTTTTTCTTTCTTCAAATATTAAACTTGTTTATTCATTGCATAACGTTACTTATTATACATTCATAGATTGATTCAATTTATTATTATTATTATTAGACTTCGATAGCATTGATCAATCTAACATCATTGGAAGTAATTAAGGTGATGCTTCATAAATTTCAATAACTTTTATATAGATTCTGAAAAAAGTGAGTTTATGTATTTTTTGATTGACTACCCTTACTTTAATATTTTGAGTAAGGCTAATTCTATTATAAATAAACCAAACTTTCGGATTTATTGAAAAGACCGTTAATTTGTATATTCTCATATTTCAACCAAACCAAAATCAGGAGAAATTCACAATGATTTAGTTATCAATTAAGAATCAAGAATCTAGCCGAAGGAAATATATATTCTTTCTTTAAAAAAATATAGTGGAAGGTAATATTATTTTTAATATTAAGCTAATATAGATATATATATATATATTGGTTATAACATATAAGTCCGCATGCATGCTTTATATTCAAAAGCTATCCAAATTCAGCGCCTAATACATGTTCAAAATAGACTGCATTTAAAATACAAGAATATCAACATTATCTTTAACTAGTTCCCTCTCGAATTTGAGTTCCACAAATACATTTTAAATCATATATAGCAACTGTGAATACTTATTTATTTTTTTAAAAAAAAGGACAAAGAGAACAAAATAATTACCATTTGATTTTATCATCTTATGTATCCCCCAAAACAATATATAACTTGTAAAATAGAGTTATTTTTAGCATTTTGGGGAAAAAAAAAAAAAAAAGAGTAAAGGAAGAAAACGTTGAAGCGTTAGGTAACGGTGGGGGAGCAAAAAAAGGTTGTAGGAAGATCCCGGTGCACCGGGCCTAAGGTTGCGGGTGGGCATGAAGGCCCTCACGTGGGTCCCAGCCTGGTGTATGTAAATGTAATGCTCCCCTACACCGACCTTTTCCCCCCCTTTTCTTCTTTTTTTCGTTCCCTTTTCTTCTGGAAATCGATATCAACTTCCAAAAGAAAATAAAGTTAATTGCTTTTTATTTATTTATTGTACTGATTTTAAATACTTTGTCCCCACCAGACAAAAGCACAGTGGCCATTCTAATATTTTTTTAGATATTGGGCACTGGGCAGGCATGCAGCAGCATTACTGCTATTTTTTTCTTTTCATTTTCCTACTATTTTTGAGGACGGGAAACTGGAAAATGCAGTTACTTTTAATTGCTTTGGACCACATATTTTGGTGACCTATGATGCATTTAGTTAATTTTGTTTTGTTTTTTAGGTATATTGTCTAATATTAGGTGTCCCATTTTCAGTTTATTGTGGATATATTTTGAGGTACTTGCATGTTGAATGTGGCTTCTTCATCAATTATTTTGTGTTAGGTATTAATGTTGGGCTATAATTGAGTCGTTGAAAAATATTTTTCGTGTACATATACACTTAATGTCATATTTTATGATTTGAATTTTGAAGTATGAGATTTTATGGAATCACCGAGTTAACATTTGGAATGCTCGCAAGAATTTTAAAATATTTGGCTCATTTGTGAGCAAAGTGTTAGGATCGAATATATATTGAGAGCGACTATTTGCACTTAATTTGCTCCCTTTATATTAGACATGTATATTATTATTGGTTTAGATTAGTTGTCATACATCTGTTTTTCTACTTATGTTAAATTTTGTATTTATCTACATAAGGTGATTCATATTTATTAATAAAATAAACAAATTTATTCCAACATATATAGATAAACTCTTAAGAACTTAATTATATATGACTTTACTAGAGTGAGTCCACGCACAATTTTTCCATGTTCAATAAGACAAATTAAATTAAGCAACGTATAAGCAAAATAGTTCTATTAGTATATGGGGGATTAGTAACACAAATAGATCTAGAGCTATGTGTCAGTTGGCATAATCAGACGAAAAAAAAATGTTATACAACATTATTTCTGTATTTTGTTTGCTATTTTCTCTAAATTTGTAAAGAATTATATTCAACTACGTACGTGGTTCAATGTAAAGAACAGTAGTACTATATCTATTATTTAATTGTTTTTAAATTAAATAACGCCACTAAATTATATATATCAGTGCTGCCTAACTATTAATCAGCACAACCACAAGTCTACAACTAATACGTACAAGCAAATTCACTATCATAATGCTATATTATTCTACATTTCAATCCTATGTTAGTTGAGGAAAATATTAATATTGCGTGTACGTGGCTGAAAAATAGCAACAATTTAGTTCCAACTAATTATGTAACTAGATCTTTTATTTGGAGATCTTGTTATCGTGGTATTAAGAATTCCCTTGGTCAAATTAACTAAAGAATCCAATTATAAAATTGCATGTGAGGATCATCACAGAGGTCACGTAATTAGTTAGATTTAGTAATATTCTAGCTAAATTTGCGTGCACTAGCAAGTATTGACCTAAATATGAAGGTCGTCCAATTTTACTTTAATTTTTTTTTTTCCCATTATTAATAATTCAAGTCAAACTACTCTACCCATCGGAGTTTTGCGCCCCTTGTCTCTTTGTTGATATTTTAATGTTGTTCACACCTAAATAAATGTGATTGGGCCACATATGACTTATTGTACACTACTGGGATATATATATTATCAGGAAAGATCTGATGTTGAGTTACTCACTATATAATAAAAGATTCAATATTCTTATTAATTTATGCTACGGACTTTAAATACTATATATATATATATATATAATATTCAAGCTCCTTATATTGACTTAAAAATAATGTGACGTCTGAATTGATACTGCACTTTATTAACATACATATATGATTTTGAGCAAGGCGAGAGGTGACATTTGAAATAATATATATGTATACCGTATACGTACATTTATATGCAATGAAGAAACAAATTAAACTGATAAAATGTTTTATATATATATATATATATATATGTTTGTGTGTGTGAGTGTGTGTGTGTGTGTAAGGCAATCGTTGAATTAAGAACAGCCCATACCTAGTGATCATATTCATATCGCACATTAAATGGAAAGATAATTAGAGGCCCATAACGTGATGCGGATCGAACTAACCCCAACTTCATAAATCTAACTGCACTTTTACAGATCTCATCTCATTCTCATTCATGTAGTTAATAGGTTAATCATTGTAGCGTGGGTGCAAGCTACAGATTTGGATAACAAATTTAATATGCATGCTTCAATAATCAATATTATGGATGTTGTGTACCGGTGAGATCGCATATATTGTTCAACGACGTCGATCACTTAAAAAATCTATTTTTTAAATGGAAAAATAAAATATAGCATATTAATAGTGTAAAACATATATATTTATAAGTATCATGACAATAATTACAGTAATGTTAAAATTAATTTATTTTTCCTAAGAAGAACATATATATTTATAATAGTGTAATTAAAAATATATTTATAAAAATTGTTAATACATATGTGGACATGGTAGTATTAAATATTTAAAAAATCTCATTGTCAACACACACACACACACACTATATAGATACACTCATACAATAATTGTAAGAAAATATATAAAGTGCGCGCATATGCCTACTAGCAGTTAATCTGCAGAGAACAGCCAGTTTGAGTAAGGGTCTGTTTAAAAGAACCTTCCTTTTAATGATATTCATGCACTTTTCTTTCCCATTATATACTGCCATACTTTATTTATTTTAATTTCCTCTTGTTTTTAATTTATTCGGTGTTTTTTCTTCTCCTTACATTTATTTATGCTAGTCGAAGGACTGCTTATTACGATTTGAATATTCATGAACTGAGTCTGATTAGAGTATTTTGTTTCAAAATAATATTATATTGTACATGACATAATAAACTTAAAATATACGGTATGGTGTGATAATTAAATTAAAGTACATGTTTCAGACTAAAGGTGCCCAAAAATAACTGGATCGGTGGTTACAAACCGCCGGTTCCGATTTGGTCAACGATTTTCTAACAGTTGACCAAGGTTACAGTACTGCCGAGCCCAAGGTTCGGTTACGGTTTGTGAAAAGGTTAACCTTATAATCAGTGGTTTGCATGATTTTTTTTATTTTCAACGGCTGAGATCGTGATCCGGGTGATCTTAATCGACGGTGGAGGACAAAAGATGGTGGATTGAGGAGTATAAACCGACGGTTTGTGCTTCCTACAGAAGTTAAACAAGATATGCTTGATTCATTTAATTTGCAGTTGCCGACATCTGAAGAAGTTAAATAAGATATGCCTATTCTTTGCATTCACTTTTTAAAAATATGAAAATAAATATGAAAATAATGTGACTAATCAAACCGGCGCCCTCCGGTAGTAATTTTTCTAAGTTACATTTTTTTCTTTTTTCCTCTATTTTTTTCTAAGTTGTAAATTGTAACAATTACAATTATTTAATTATAAGGTGTAAGTGTAACTTTGTTTGTATATTGTAGAATGTAGTTTCAACTTTCAATATATTAAAGTTTTAAATATTTTTAATTATTTCATTCTATTTTATAAAAATGAAAAAACGTAAAGAAAGGGCAAATCGGCAAACCGTAACCGGAACCGGATACAAACCGGCGGTTTTCATAACTGGTTTCCGGACGGTCCGGTTACGGTTTACGCCGGACGAAACCGTCTAACCGACGGTTTGCAACCGTAACCGGCACAAACGGTAACCGTGGGCACCTCTAATTCAAACTTACTCTACTAGAAAGCAATCTGATGATGAATAAAATAATGTGCTGGAATAATATTATTAATTATATATATGCAATATTAATTTTTCGGTACGACATAAAAAATATATAGTCTCAGTCTCATATCAATATAAATGCATATATTCGTAGAATTGAAATACATAAGCAAATAAATAATCTTAATTTGGTTAAGATTATATCGAAAAATCTGACCAAATGGGTGTTGCTACTTTCCCAACCTAGTTCTTCATTAATCTCATTAGTGTCCAAAAATTATCAGTGGAATTTCATTTTCAAATAAAAAATCAAAATTCAACAATTTGCGGTTGAAAACGACGTATATAGTGCGGTAGATTCCAAGTGGGTAAAGAAAAAAGGAGTGGAGCCACCGACCAAAAGCTTTAATACGAATGCTTCTCTTTATCTCTTTCTGCAGAGAGTGGCAACTCATAAATAGCCGTACCCCAAATATAAATGAAAAAAAAAAAGATGGATCACAAAAATATACAGCATAAAAAAATATTTATCCCGAAAAATTATTCAAATTGGAAAAAAGACTGCATGGACCTTTGCAAATTAATTATTAGTTTTTTACAATTGATTTTAAAAATTGACTATATTTTTTTATAAAAAAACGTTGTTTTACTTTGAAATAAATTTTAGGGACGGTTCGTTAATTTGGACCCTTCGTATATTTCATGTTCTAATATGAACTCCGAGGTTAAATCGAGGTGGAAAATAAACATATCGACTATATGTGTGGAGGAGAATTAGCACATTTTAGTACATATTTCTTATTTCATTTTATCTTTGTATATTTCATATTGTATTTCATTCTATCAGTAGTGCACATTGAAAGTGGCATACATAAGCAGTACATATACCATACGTGACATATATATATATATATATATAAGAAATAAAAATGAAGAAAACTATTGTATATTATTATAAAATAAAAGGAGAAATAATTTTTAAAGTGGGGACGCATGCAATTAATGGAGGTGGTGTTTAGTGTATTCGGACGACGAAAGTGGAAAAATATATAAGATATTGATGTACATGGATTAAAATTGAAATAAATTTGTAGCTACGTACCTTGAATTCCAAGGAGGAAAAGAAGAATCGAGCGTAATGCTATCCAAAGGAGCCACATCCACTTCATACATAAATGAGGACAAAATGGATGATGCTTGATTGGATAGGATTAGAAGGATTCTTGATCTCTCATAACAAAATTAAAAATATAATATGATGTAGCTTTTCATTCCACCTCAAATTATTATTTTTGTAAATTCCTTAGACTTTAATGATGAGGGCTTCAATTTATTACAATATTTATAGCCACATACGTACGTAGGTTAGGATCCCATGACTTTGTTGCCTCAAACGTTTCAGTTTTAGTTTAAGCTTTGGAAGATCATGCAATGGAGATGAGGTGGTTCAGTTCGATCGTGTTTGTATATATTTAATTAATTTAATGTTGATTTTGTAACACAATTTTTTTTGTATTTAATTTGGTAGAACACAAAATAGTGTGCAATTCAGATGATTTTCATATCAAAAATATAAATTTATGAATCCAATCTCTATTTTTCATCTGATTCTTCTCTTCAAAACTTGATTTTCAAACGGTCTTTGAAATCTTCAGAGTAAATTTGTCTCTTTGATTTTCTCGGACTTGTTGTTTGAACTTGGCCTTTGAAGTTTTCGGGGAAGATTTGTATCCTCGATCTTCTTTGACTTGATCTTTAGTCTTGATAATGTTAACCCAGAGTGCCGACGCCTTATTTCCGGATCAAACGCTAATTTCAGAATGAATTTGATGAAGAACGCCTTTGACTGTCTTGCTTATGGATCAAACGTCGTCTTCGGGGTGAATTTGGTGAATAACGCCTTGGAATGTCACAAGAACGCCTTGAATATCTGAGAGAATTTCACTTATGGAAGTTCTCAAATTCTTGAACTCTTCAAATGGTCTTGCTTGTGGATCAAACGCCGTCTTCGGGATGATTTTGGTGAAGAACGCATTTGAATGTCACAAGAACGCCTTAAATATCTGAGAGAATTTCACTTATAGAAGTTCTCAAATTCTTGAACTCTTCAAATGACTTCTGGTGTGTTTTTCAACTGATATGGAGGCCCCTATTTATAGTTGTAGGGAGAGAGATCTAAGGCGGCACTATCTCATTGGCTGTTGGAAATTGATATATATCTTTTTAAAAGATATTTACTTGTTGTTAAAGACTCTTGATATTTATCATATAATAATATCTTTATTATTTAAATATTTTATCTAATTTTGGATTTCATAAGATTCCAAAACTAAACAAATATATAAAAATCAAGAAAAATATTATATATAATATTATTAATTTTCGCCATCTACAGATTTCATGCATGATGAACGCATGCTAGCTAGACTAGCTATATGTACAAATATAAATCTTGGCAGACGATCCGGTATATGCAAACACAAATGTTATTCTATATATATATATATATATATATATATATATATATATATATATATATATATATCTCTGTTCACACACCTTCACGAACCGAATGGGATCCTCTATTCCAGATTTGGTGTTTCAACTAGGGTTGTAAATGAGTCGAGCCGAACTCGAACATACATATTGTAACGCCCCAAAATTTAATTCGAGCCCAATTTAATTTATTTAGGCCCAATTGTTATACAAGTTGTTTTATTTTAAAAATAGACAAGTATGGGCTTTCGAGCAACTTTGAACTCATCTATAAGAATATTTATTTATTTTTAGCCCAATTATTATTTGAACAAAGATACACGAATACATTAGACGATAGTTGTCGTCGAAACCCGATTTTGACCCAATTACTCGATCCATTCCAAAATTTATGTTTAACCCATGTTATTCTTTCTAATTAAAGCCCATTCTTTTAAGCCCAATTTATTTATTTTTAAAAGAGGCCCAAAAATATAGGCCCAATAGGAAAATTTATATATGTGTGTGTGAGTATATGTATATGTATACATATATATTATTACCCCATCCCCAAAAATGGAAGAAAAAGTCAAAGAAAAGAAAAGAAAAAGGGGAAAAAGAAGAGGGAGAGATCGAACGAGAGAGAAAGAAAAGGAGAGAAGAAAGAAAAGAAGGGGAGGAGGGCAGATCGAAAAAGAGAGAAAGTGAGGAGAAAAGAAAGAGAAGAAAGAAGAGAGAAAGAAGGGAGAAAGAGAGAGAGTTATAGCCGAGAGTTGAGAGAGAGGAGGGGAACGAGAGAGATCGACGAAGGGGAAGGAAAGGAAGGGGAGGCAGCCGGCCAGGAGGTCGCCGGACCTCCACCAGAGCCGGAGCAGCAGCAGCACGACGCCGGAGCACCGACGAGCAGCCATAGTTGCAGCCTTGAAGCTCGTCGCGGTCTGCTACTTTCGTCGACATCGTATGGGTCTATCTCTTACCCTTTTTGCTTGATTCTCGGATATGTTATACATTGATATGTACTCTTCGTTTGATCTTTTGATGTCGTTGCCATCCGATGGCCGGAAACCGGTCAAAAACGCCGGAAAACAGATCTGTCACAAATTCCGGACAGTTTTGTTGCTCTCTATTAATTCGATTTTTTTAGCCCTGTTATGGTCAAAATATGGGAATGTTTATTTGAGGAACATTTTTAGGTAGGGGTCTTAGGGTTATGTAGAACTTGGAATTTTGTAATTTGGAGTTTTCGTTTGTGAGATACGATAAATTTACTAAAACTGTTACAGAGGGACCCGAATCTGCTTTGGGGCAGCTTACATATGCAAATTTCAAATGAAAAACTGATTTTATCTAGCTACTTTTGATCGTCCAAACTTTGTTAAACTTGTAGGTTATCATCTTAGCTTCAATTTGAGACTTGAATTATATCATTTGGATTTTTGAGGACAAAGTTATGCTAATTTTACCAAAGCCCTCTCAATTTCGGAACAGATTTTGTATATTTAAATAATTCAATGTTTTCGACCCTTAAACGATGGAATTAGAGATGCTTATTTCACGAACAATTTTATAAATTTGTGTTGGGGTTTTGTTTAACTTGGAATTTCTTAATTTTCAGTTTTAGTTTGAAAGAAATGATTTATTTACTAAAACTGCTACGTAGGGAGTGTAATTGGCAAAAAAAAAAAAAGAAGTTATGGATTTATGTTTTGGTTCTTGAAAAATTCAAGCTTGTTTGATATGCTTATCAAATCAAGTTCAAACGAGCTTTTAACGAACGAACACGAGTCGAGTATCGAATTATTTGGTTTGATTTTCAGCCCTAGTTTCAACCCATATTCCATGATCAAATTTATGAAGTTTTTTTCTATTTTTTCATCAATTTTAATTTATTATGTTTTAGTTTAATTTTATGATTGTTTTTAGGGTTTACCCCACCCAACTAGGGTTTATAATCATTTTTTATTATTTAATTTTCAAAGAAATGATTATTATGGTTGATTATTTTAAAAATATGATTTATAATTTTTAAAATTTCAATCTTTTGTCGATAGATGTGACTAGGTCGATTATGTTATAATTAATTTTTATTTTTATAATATCTATTATTAAATTTGTGAAATCGATCGTGGAATGCGGGTTGGAGCACCAAATCTGAAATAGAGGATTCCATCCCTTCACGGACACCTAATACTATTGAATAACAAATTCCAGTACTCATTTTTTTATGTTTTTAATACTACTATATTCTATATATTACACGTGTTGAACCAACTTTTTAAATTCTCATTTATTGTTAACTAACACATATTACAGACATTAAAATTGAGTTTAAAGCTTAAACACCTGAAAAAGGCTCAACTTAAATATGCTTACAATTTACAAACAAGTTAATTTTAAGCACTTAGCTATTTCTTTTCGTTTTTTTTTAAAATTAGTTTTTATGTTTGATTTTACGAAATAATGTTTAATATACTGATTAAATTACTAATTATGTGTGTTGAAAAGTAGAGTATTACAAAAATAATTTTGTTTATGTTAGATTTTTAGAAACTTAATAAAATATTATATTGCTAGTTATATCAAATATATGTCTATGCTGGATAATTTGAATTATTGGTGGAGTGGCAATCTCTAAGAGGTCATAGTCACAAATCACAAATCACAACATCTTTTAGATCGGAATACTTTGTGCACACTATAAGTATCCAATAAAAAATATTAATAATTATGAGTATTTGAAATAACTTGTGTTTAAACACTTGGAAAAAGGATTGTGAGATAAATTATTTTAAAGCATGAAACAATATATTTTTCATTTTAAAATAACTAAATTTAATGTTCTATTGTGATATACTATTCGTAGATTAAAATAGAGTGAGAAGGAAAACAAAATCCAAAGCCCAAAAAAAAGAAAAAAGTTAGATGTAGTGATGTAGAGCATTCTGTTGAGTGTGGGCTACCTAAAAAATCGTAGATATATATAAAAACTCAAAAAGTCTATATAAGTAAGGGTAGATATTGGAATGAGCAGCAAAGGTAAGGGCAGAACGGGAAAAAAATGGAAAAGTCGCCTCGACCGTCTCGCTTTTTATACGACGAAAATTTGCAATTCACTTCTCCGGCCTTACCTCTAGCACCGCCGCGGGTTGCGCTCAGTCTCTCTCTCTCTCTCTCCTCCGTCTCTTCTGCCCCGAGTATTTCTTAAATCTTTGTTAACTATTTACTGTTGTGTTGTTATCCATGGAAATTCTAATCTTTACTAGTCCGACTTTCACGGGACCGTGAATTATTTTTCGCTATGTTGATTGAACTTAGATCTCAGTTAGAAGCAGAGAGATTCATAAAACTTTTTTTTTATTGTTCTAGTCATATACACGATTGACCTTCAGGTTTAAAAGGATAGTTACTATTGTTAACAGTTAAGAGTAAATTGGCTATTGAGGTTACGTCTAATTGGTCTTGTTTTGCTATGGAAGTATGATATGCTGGTTTTTGAAATTTGTGCATGAAGTTGATGGTGTTTGCTTTATAATCATACATTCATATCATACTTTTGGAAGTTTGAGAGCAAAATTTTCCCGCAACAATTTGAGTTGCAAATTTTGTGTTTTAAGGTTTCGTTTTGTTTAGTAACCTATGCATAATCTCCCTACCAGCCTTCTTTACTTGATGCTGCTCTGTTAGTTCTCCTCGTTGCTGTTTTGTGCAAATTGCTTATAGTGGCTGTTTCTCTCCATCTGGCTTGCAGCTGTTGCGTTTCGAGATTTATTTGTGACCGATGATTAGACTCTTCGATTCTCATTGTCACTTACAAGATTCTAGAATCTTGAATGTGGTCCCTAAACTTATAAAAGAGGCCCTTGATACTGGTGTCGTTCACTTTGCCGTGAATGGAGTGTCTGAGAAGGACTGGCATTTGGTCAGGGAGATGAGTGACACCTACCCTTCTGTTGTTCCAAACTTTGGCCTTCATCCCTGGTTCATATCTGAAAGAACTGTCGATTGGCTGAAAACTTTAAAAGATTTCCTTGCAGCTACTCCCTCTGCTGCAGTTGGAGAGATTGGTTTGGACAAAGGGTCTTTTGGGAAGAACATAGATTTTACTGATCAAGTTGAAGTCTTCCGCCAGCAGCTCCAACTTGCAAAAGAGCTGAATAAACCTGCATCTATCCATTGTGTTCGTGCTTTTGGCGATCTTCTTGAAATATTAAAATCTGTGGGGCCTTTTCCTGCTGGTCTGTTATTGCATTCATTTCTTGGTTCTGCTGAGATGGTTCCTGAATTATCTAAGCTTGGTGCTTTCTTTTCGTTTTCTGGCTTTCTCATGTCAATGAAAGCAAGCAAGGCAAAGAAAATGTTGAAGTCCATTCCTCCTGAAAGGATTCTGTTGGAGACAGATGCACCGGATGCTCGACCAAACTCAGTCAATCCAGATTCTCTATTCATAGTTAAGGCAGAGGTGGAAATCTCCAATCCGAAATCGCTACCTGGTGATGAAAACAAGCCATCCCCAGATGAAGGGAAAGCAACTCCTGTGTCCGATGAGAGCATTAATCATCCTGCTAACATTCATCACATACTTGCTTACGTCGCGCATCTTCTTGAAATGGAAGAAAAAGAACTGGCTGAACTAAGCTATGAAAATGCAGTGCGTCTCTTCTCCTACAAGGGTTCAAAGTTGGCGCAGAGCTAACAAGTTCCAGAAAAATATCGCTCTGTATAGTTTCAATGTGATCATGAGAACTTCATGTAAAGCTGAATAAAATAATTCGTATTTTCTTGCTCGACCGTACTGGTTTCATCATTAGAATTGCATTATAATTGTTCAGAAATATGAGTGAACTGTTTTTTTTTTTGTGTGATATAAATGCATGATGTGTTGGTGCATAAAGAAAGCTTAATTATAGTTAGGTAAATGCGTTTAAGCCCTCCAAGTTGAAAACTACAGCAGGAATTGGGGTCATATATATAAGACCAGAAGCATATATGATTCTTCAAAACTAGGTAAAAATTGTGCTGTACAAAAGAGAGAAGTTTCAGAACAGCAAGAATAATCTTCATGCTGTAAAGCTAAGAATCATTTCATTAAAATAATATAAAATAAAAAACGGTACATTTCTTGTGCTTCATTGCACTGCTCGCAACAACTGGTGCAACTGCTGCATCAATCATGCCTTTTCTGCAATTTCAGTTTTGCTTCTATGTCTCCACTGTAAGGTGCAACATGGTATGCATATTGCTGGAGCACCGCAAAGATGACCATCTCCACACAGACTAAAACATTCTGAATTGCTTCTTCGACATGCTCTGTGTCTAACCAGAAATGATAAGATCGGATAATGCCCGTTGCAACTAGGATGTCAAGTAACACTCCCTGCATTTCATCACGACATTTACCAAACTTAAAATAGTTTTCATATATCCCAATCAGCAAAGAAGTATTTAGCTTTTTACCAAAAAGGCAAGGTCCACATTCATCATATTTTGAATATAAAGAGCCAACTATAGAGATTCAAAATGCAAGAATTAAAGCTAGTCTCATTTGATTTCCAATTATCAGTTGAGCATATTTTGAATATACAGAACCAAATAAAGAGGTGGTTCTCAAGTTTTATTTAGGCAATAACATGTGATAATATAATCAAATTTCTTCAGATTTTAATTTCGAAGTATGTATAACATACTTCATATTGTTAATACAACAGAAGATTTGTATTTTGAATCATTTTTATAATTTACCTGAAACGATTAGTTCTCTTACAAATATCAGAAGCAACAAACAATAGCATGAGAAAGATTGTGATAATAACAAGGTTCACATCATTATTCACAAACATCAAACAGGATTATGATACGAACAAGATTAGTATATAATATATTAAAATTTTCATATAAGTAGGGAAAGTGAAAATATAAGCCCTAACTGTACAAAGAGAACTAGTTAATAACTTTAATACATATAGAATGAAGTCTAATAGCATTTATGCCTCTCAGAAATGTTGCATTTAAATGTAAAGAGAGATATCATAAACAAATACATTTGACCAAAATCTAGTTTTCATTTGATCGATCTGTGCAATCAACATCCAATTTGTCAAGATTTGCAGTCTAAGCATGAATGAACTCCCACACATTTATCATTCTAGTTGTATATCTCATGAATTTAATGCAGAATACATGTTAAGCATGCCATGTGAAATGCAATCACCATCCAATTTTTCAAGCTTTCAAGTCTAAGCATGAATGGACTAGTGGACTCCCACATATTTATCATTCTAGTTGTCTGGTTAAGCATGCCACATGAAATTTGTACGACAAACTTACTCACGAGAAGTCAAAGAATTCACATAAATAAGTAAAGCTGAGGTGTGCGTAGAGGAAGTGGGGTGAGCAAGGAAGGCAGTATTTACCTGCCAAAAACTGAAGAAAACAATTCCTTTGATGCAGATAAACTTTGAGAGTGGCTTATGTGGTTCCAATTCTTTTGCGAAGACATGGTAGAAGACAACCAAGGAATACATGGCCAAGGAAAATGATAAATTGAGAATAATGGTGAATGCCCAACTGAGCCAACTTGGATACATCCCAATGATTTGCAATGTTATCATCAGAATAGAACATGTGGGACGGATGATGACAAATTGCCACGTCCAGTTCTCCAGATGTCTCAATGTCTGGTGATTCAAATGTGTCTTTCTAGGCTGCATATAACAAGAAAATAACTTTTCTTAGACACGGATTCAGAAACAACAATCCAATGGAACATATGCAACACCCAATCAAATACAATTAAACAGTCAGTTGGTAACCACAAGCATTATAGCTTAGTGGCATTCCTCACTTTTATAAAGGTGAATATTTGGGAGTTTGATCCCCAATTCCCCCCCCCCCCCCCCAGCTAAAAAAAAGCCAGTCAGTAACTAATGCACTCAGCTCAAATTTAGCAGCAGATATGTTCTTGCTCTGTATAACCAGCACCAATCAGCTGAAAATCGACCATAAATCTCACAAAGAAGCATAAAATGCACTCTAAAAGTCTTCTTCTCAATTATCATAAAAAAATTCATGAAACCCATCACCAGAAAACACAAACTACTGCATAGAACAGAAGAAAAACCTCACCAGGAAAAGAGTCATCGGAAACGAAAGGTGAATCTCCCTCCCCTTTATCTCATCAGGCACAACATTTCTGCTCATCGAAATATTCAAATAGCTATACATCAAAGCCAAAAACGTCGCAATTGCCTGCTCCACCAACATAAAGAAAAATACAATTCCTCATCAATACGCACAGCTAACCACCAAACAAACAAAACGAGAAAAAAAAACACGCACCAAAGCCTCGTAGCATTCTTTAACAGAGTCCAAGAGCATAAAAAACGGTTTGCCGCCGCGCGCATCGACCAATCCAAAAAAGGAGTTAACGGCGTAAACCGGCGCCATGAGTATGATAATCAGTATCGCTCTCTGCTCCTTGGGATTCTTCCAGTAAAACATGTGCTGCGATAGCAGCTGAAAACTGTAGTGCAGAGTTAGCATCACCGAGAATCCGGCGCCGGCCAACGTCAGCTGCCGCCGATCCATATTTGCGAAATCCATGTTTTCTGCAACTCCAATTTGATTCTTCTCTATAAATTACAGTAATTGATAAGATCGTTTAACGGAGGAAGAAAGGGAAAATGAATGAAAGTTCGAAGAACTGAGTCAAAGATAAACTATAATTTTTATTTTTCCGCATAAAATCGTTGATGATTCAACTCAGTGGTGGGAGAGTCAAAGGAGTGTTTGGACGTAATTTGTGTGTGTGTGTATATATATATATTTTAGTGGGAGAAAGGGGATTGGTCTCAACTCTCAAATCAGATATACTTTTGTAACAAAAATTCATTTTTAAATATTAAAATATACATTTCTATCTATGAACATTTGCACAATTTTTTCATTCTATAAAAATTATCATCGAACGCGTAAAAAATTCACTCACAACACATGATATCCAAAAGAAAATTTGGCATCAAGGATAAACAATGCATTTAAAAATGCAAATATATTAGCCAAGTAGGATATTTGTAGAAAAGTAAAATAATACAAAATTTAGGCTTTAATTAGATGGTCCAAAACAGATTTAACAAACAAACTTAACAAAATTGACAAAAACACCCTTCGCTAAAAAAAAAAAAACACCCCCCAACTTTAGGTGTGTGTCGCATGAGACCATCTGACGCTTACATAACGATGCGTCGGCCTCCTCCCGTCCTCCGCCTCTTTGATAAAAGCGCGAAGGAAACATTTTTTCTACAATCTTCCAAAATTGAATTAGAGGTAGATATATTATACGTCGCAAATCGCAATCATAATTCATAATTACAAGACTGAAGAATCATCCTTGAAAGCAACGGCCCACAAACAAAGTTTCATGAACCGACAATTTATTCATTCTCGCGATTATCAATCCAGTAATTCCAAGACCATTTTTGTTCCGTTGTTCTACGTCGTTATCGCTCCCAATAAATACAGCAAAACAGAGTCCCCGCCTGAGTATTTGCACGTACAATACTCAAGTATTCGGCGTGTTCAGACAATATATATGAGGTTCGCGTATGGTTCTTTTACTTTGGTAGTAATGTTTCTGGTTCAATCTTGGAAAAATATGTTGTCTCTACTTCTCTTTGCGATTTTACTCTTTGATTGTCATTTCTTCCAAACAGCAGTTTCGACGGCTGTGGCGTACGATAGTAAGGCATTGATCATTGATGGGAAAAGGAGAATCTTGCAGTCAGGGTCTGTTCATTACCCGCGCACTACACCTGAAGTAATTAAGCAGCTGGAATCTTTTCTCTCTCTTTTTTTGTTAATCTATTATTATCATTGTTTTGCGGTTCTAACAGATGCAATTCTCCCCCATGTTGAAGGTATGGCCAGAAATCGCTAGGAAGGCCAAGGAAGGAGGACTTGACGTGATAGAGACTTATGTCTTCTGGAATTATCACGAACCTGTGAGAGGAGAGGTATATAAGTTACAGTTTACTTGTGGTTCAAGTGTACGTTCCATTGCCAGAGTTTGAATTTAGGGAATTCGAGTAAATTTTTTTTTGGCTACCATTCATTCATCATTGACACTCGGTTTTCAAGGTATAGGTGAAGGTTGATTTTTGTCAATCCTTATGCAGAAGAACTAAATTCGATTAGCAACTGGCATCATACTTCTTAATTCTTAGTGCTGATATTCAGTTGCTTTTGCTTGTTTGTCTCTGTTTTTGCATAAACATTGCCATGATTGCCATTGCCAAACAGTATGTAAGTTACTAAGTTCACTAGGGATCTGACTTAATTTTTTCATGAGGAACCTGCAACTATTTGTAGCATGCAAAAAGTTTGGATCTTTCAGGAGTTAGTATTTTATGAAATGCTTCTATTTGCTTGAGATGTTGTTGTAGTTGTTGATAAATACTGAGGTGCCCCATGGACCTATGTGATGGTTGACAGAAGTTGTTGATTTCCATAGAAATATAGTTTTCATTGGCACAAACAAAATGACATAGCCGTAATAAACTACTCTTCTTTCATTCTCATTCTAAATGTTTATCTCATATACTGACTCTTTCAATATTTAGTACTATTTTGAAGAAAGGTTTGACCTAGTGCGGTTCATGAAGGAAGTGCATAAAGCCGGTCTCTTTGTGCATCTGAGAATCGGACCCTATGTTTGTGCCGAGTGGAACTATGGGTTAGTCTTACATTCAGTCTTCTTGATCTGTACCGTGGGTATCATTGATGAGTCTTAAAGCCATAATTTTTCCCTTATATCTTTCAAGAATATTATGGAGTTCATTTACAATTAAATGTGAAGAAGCTTTTTTTTGTTCCAATCTGGGGAGCTCTATCTTGGATCAAAGATGAAATTATTCAGTTTCGATTGTTATATATGTTTTTTCACCTGTGTCTTTTACCTTGTGTGAACAGGGGATTCCCAATCTGGTTGCATTTCATTCCTGGAATACAACTCCGTACAAAAAATGATCTTTTTCAGGTGCTTTCCTGACCTTTTCATTAGTTTCTTAATGGATCAACTTACAAACTCAAGATCTTGTATGAATGCAGAGAGAAATGGAGCGTTTTCTTGCCAAAATAGTTAACATGATGAAGGATGAGAATCTATTTGCATCACAAGGAGGGCCAATTATTCTTGCACAGGTTGGCTTCTCCTTATTTACTTGGCATTACATCAGTTAGTTTTCCTTTCTGTCTATATCTGTTGAACTACTATTTTAGGGAGGGTGCACATTGTTATAGGTGGAAAACGAATATGGGAATGTTGAAGGTGCTTATGGAGTAGATGGAGCATTGTATATCAAATGGGCTGCAGAAACAGCTGTTGGTCTTAATACCTCTGTTCCTTGGGTGATGTGTGCACAGGGGGATGCACCCGATCCAATTGTAAGTATATGTGTGTATCCTGTATGCATTACAAGTTTGTTACTGTAATTTTATGGAGCAATGGTGGTTGATTAATGGAACTGCATTACTTCTGGCGTGCACAATGCTTAACGAATGTAACACTTGATGATGCAGATAAACACTTGCAATGGCTTTTATTGTGATGGGTTTGCTCCAAATTCACCATTTAAGCCAGCAATGTGGACTGAGAACTATGTTGGATGGTAAAACTACATAATTTTGCTCGTAAAAAATATAATGGAGAAATGCTTTATTGTTTATACTCTTTTTTCATCTTTAGATAGTTAAACAGTAATATATTATTTCATAGGTTCCTAGCATTTGGATATGCTGTTCCTTTCCGACCTGTTGAAGACTTGGCTTTCGCTGTTGCACGCTTTTTTGAAAGAGGTGGCACTTTCCAGAATTACTACATGGTGAGCTACAGTAGGTGATATTTTTTATTTCAACTTATGTCTTGATTAATGCAATGTCTCAGATTAGGACTTTGCCAAATACTTTTTGCAGTATTTTGGTGGCACCAACTTTGGTAGGACAGCAGGAGGGCCTTTGGTTGCAACTAGTTACGACTATGATGCTCCACTAAATGAGTATGGTAAACATTCTGATCTAAATTAGTGTTTTCATGTCATAATTTGCTGACATTCTTCATATACTAGACCAATGTTTTCATTCTTGCTTGGAGTTTCCCTCCAGAGAAAGGGTAAATGATAACCCAACATATTGAAGATATAGATAACAATTAGATATATTGAGGTTTAAAAAATTGATGAAGTTGTAGTCCCCATGTTTAATTTTCTTTGCAACATCAAAAAGGGTTCCTAAAATTGAAAATATGTTGTGAGCTTGACATTTCACAATCCACCCTGAAATTGCAAGCTGTGGCTTTATCCTGTAATAGAATGATGGGATATAATGCAATTATGTTCACTGTAAGATGGGCAGTAGCATGTGACATGGGAGGTTTTGGTTCAGTTACGCAGGTTTTGAAGTGTACTATAGCTTGCTAACAACTTGATTAAGAACACTGGTCTAGTAACTTTCATCTAATGAAAGCATTTATGCAGGTTTCATCAATCAACCAAAGTGGGGTCACCTGCGTGACCTTCATATTGCAATTAAACACTGTGAGGAACATTTGGTCAATGCCAATGCAACCCAAATTTCTCTTGGTGAGAATCTTGAGGTATGTTTAATATCTAAAGTCTGTCTTACTACATTTCAGCTCAGTAGTAGATTGCTAATTTAGTAGGTAAGAATGTCATATTTTGTTTAGGTAGCAATCTTAAGAATTCATAGTGAAAACATTAAATCAATAGGCAGCAATATTCTGTCCATCTTTTGTCTGTTCTACTCCAATTCTGAGTTCATCTTGAACAAAAGAAGTTTGTTTGTGCTTGCACTTGCACTTCTGGAATTGAGGCATCTAACAACTGAATGTGATTTTTTTCTCTTTATTCATTAATTGGATTGAAAAGTTTATAGAACTGGAATATTCATGTTGAACTGAAAAACTTAACCATCATATTTGCCATCAGGCGCATGTGTACTACAGATCCTCCAATGACTGTGCAGCCTTTCTTGCCAATTATGGTAGCTCTTCAGATGCAACAGTGAATTTCAGTGGCAAATCTTACTTCCTTCCTGCATGGTCCGTGAGCATTCTTCCCGACTGTGTGAATGTTATTTTCAACACGGCTAAGGTTTCCCCTCCTCCTCTGTCTATTTCTTCTTCCAATCTAAAGTTTGAAAACTTGACATTTAATTTCTTTTTATATTTTCAATAGGGAATCTATGAAAAATATCTCTAAAATATAATACTTTTGTGTGCCCAAATACCAAGAAATTCCGCATTGAAGAGCACAATTGAAAATAAATTAGTGATATGAAGCAGTACATGTCATGAACCAACTTATGGCATTTGTTTTTGCTGTAGTAAGCATCTCTGAATTAAACCCATTTTTTATATAAGAAATTCAAATTTTATGTCCATCTTCTGAAATATCTGCATATATGCTTATGTGGAATTTATGATGCAAATTAAACCATATACAAAAGCTGTTGAAAGACAGGAGTTCTGAAATCTTATGGAGATTATTCCTTTCAAGGTTATTTCACAAATAACTGTTGATGATGAATCTTTCACTTGGGACATCACCATGCATGAGTCTTCACTATCATCAGCATCTTGGAGTTGGTACAAGGAAAAGGTGGGCGTTTGGGGTAACAGCTCATTTAAGGCATCAGGTTTACTAGAGCAGATAAATACAACAAAGGATACAAGTGATTTTCTCTGGTATACGACAAGGTAAATTGCTTCATTTTCTCATTATTATTTTTTTACACGTTTCATTCTACTGTATGTTGAAATTGAGCTTCGCATCTATAATAAAAGGATAAATGATTATGAGTGGGCTCATAATATAATGCACTCCCCTCTTACTCAATTTCATGTTATTGTTTTATGAGAAGTGGCTACCATATAGTTTGCGATGTAGTTCGATCAATCTGAAACATCTTAGTAGTTTTGAGCAAATTATATGTTGAAGTATCTTCATATATATTGCACTTGCTTCTTTTCTAAAGAATTGGATCAAGATATGAAATTTTATTGAACTTGCCATTATTCTCTGTATGCTCTACACGGCAGCATAGATGTTGATGATATCAAGCAAAACCAAACAAAAGAAGTAGGTTTGCTTATTGGGAGCCTGGGACATGCAGCTCTTCTGTTTGTTAACAACCAACTCGTAGGTGAGCCATATATGGTAATGGGCTGTTCAACTCAGTAACTATACCTTATCAAATTAAGCTGTGAGTCTTTGATATTTCAGCATTTGATTATGGAAATCATGATTTGGCCAGCTTCATATTGGATGCTAAGGTTGACTTTCACAGTGGAAGCAACACAATAGATATACTGAGTATGATGATTGGTTTGCAGGTATGAAAAAATTGCTGAAAATAGAAACATATACAATAGCATCATTGCCTGTTTAAATTCAAGATTATATGCATCTGCTGGTTTCAATATAAATTGAAGTCCTATTGTTGGAGTGATTCAGAATTACGGACCATGGTTTGATGTCCAAGGGGCAGGAATAAATTCTGTTGTTGTTGCTGGCTTGAAGGATTCAGAAGAGGATCTTTCTTCTGCAGAATGGACATATCAGGTAAGGAAGTTACAGCTTGGTCCAAATCGTGCATTCCACCTTCCTACCAAAATTCGCAAATATTTATATCTCAGGTTGGAGTTGAAGGTGAATATCTGGGACTTGAGAAAGTCTCTGTTGCGAATAGTTCAATATGGAGAGATGAGGGTGGTGTGCCAATAAATCACAGTTTGATATGGTACAAGGTAATTAATTGTATGCACTATGCAAGATGATACTGATATACATTTACTTAACATGGCTGTATCTATCTATCTATCAGACTGTGTTTCTGGCTCCTGAAGGGAAGGGTCCCGTTTCATTAAATATTTCCGGCATGGGGAAAGGTCAAGCATGGGTGAACGGCCACGGTATCGGCCGCTATTGGTCTCAATATCTGTCACCATCAACTGGATGCTCTCACCATTGTGACTACAGAGGAACTTACGATGCATCCAAGTGTTTGAAAAACTGTGGCCAACCTGCTCAAACATTGTAACTACACTAGCCACTAGACACTAGACACACACACCTCTCCAATCAATCAATTAATATATATTCATTAAATCTTGTCCAGGTATCATATTCCACGGTCTTGGTTACAGCCAGGTCAGAACTTACTTGTCATCCACGAAGAGTTTGGTGGCGACCCTACCACGATCTCTGTGGTGGCTCAAAATGGCCAACTAATATGCGGCCATGTATCCGAGGATGATCTTCCACCGGCTGATACTTGGGAAGCTGGAGTAGGTTTTGCTTCCACAACACCACGACTTGCGCTGACCTGTGAAGCAGGACACCGAATTGATTCTGTTCTTTTTGCTAGCTTTGGGAATCCTCAAGGAAATTGTGGAGCACTCTATCCAGGGACTTGTCATGCCGATGTCTCATCATTTGTTCACCGGGTAATTTCCATGCGATTACCCTGTTTTACCTACAAAAAATTGACTCTGCTAAAAACATGTGTTGTGGATGGTACAGGCGTGTGTTGGAAACGAAGGATGTTCAATTCCTGTCTCAACAGCTACACTCGGAGTCGCGGACCCCTGTCCAAATGCTCTCAAAAGCTTGGCCATCGAAGCTCTTTGTCGAGGTTGAGACTGCTTTTGAAACATGCAAGTCCTTCTGTTCAATAATTCAATTGGCGCTGTATTTTGTCACGATACGATACTATGGGTGATATTGTATCAGAATCTAATGTTGACAATTACAAATGCAAGAATGTCGGAATATATGTCCGGAGGTGGCGGAATCTATCTTATTTTACATTCTTACTGCACTATCTGAACTAGCAACAGATATCATGTCAACTAGGAAATAACTCAAAACAAACATATCATAATCTTTATGGAGCAAGGAGAATAATCTTTCCTATATGCTTGCTGCTTTCCATGATCCGGTGACCTTCTGCAGCTTCTTCTAATGGAAGACGCTTGTACACCACTGGTTTTATCTTCCCTGCAGCAATTGCTGGCCACACATTTTTCTCCACCTCACTTACAATCACAGCCTTGTTTTCTTGGCTCCTATTTCGCAGACCGGCAGCTGTAGCCAAATCTATATTTACTCAGTATACGAATAATCAAATTTAACATGGCAGGGTCATCAACTTAATTCAAATGGTAGGTAACTGTGGATAGAATGAATAAAAATAATGGTCCAGATTAGATTTCTGTACGGCCACTTATATCACTAAGCTGAAGCGTTTGCAACAATTTTCAAGCGTTTGCTAGTGTATGTGCTTCTTCCTTGTGCTTAATAAAAATAAACCTTTGAAAAGACATGTAAGGGTCGAGCATGTTACCCTGCACTGTAAGGCGCCTTGCTAGCAAACTACCGAGGTTGATTTCAGTTACAGATCCACCCATGAAACCTATTATAAAAAGCCTCCCATTGAAATTTAGGCTTTCAAGGTTCCGTTGCAAGTATGAAGCACCAATGTTATCTAAGATGACATCAACACCTGTTATTGAACAATTACAAGTTAGATATTCGAACCAATGTGGAGTGAATAAGAAATGAAACTTGAGGTCACAGTTGAAGACAGTTTTGCTAATTCGACTAAGACAATCAACCATTCAACCTTTCCCTCCCGTTTCTTCCTTAATGCGTGAAACAAAATCCTCTGTCTTATAATTGATGCAGACATCAGCTCCAAGCTCCTTGCAAGCAGCTAGTTTTTCTTCACTTCCTAAAAGACAGGATGATCACATCATCAATAAAATATGCCGGAATTGCTAGTATACACAATCAGCGAATGTAATTTTTGCAGTAACCTGCCGTGATGAAAACCTTGATTCCAAGGTACTTAGCCAGTTGAATAGCAAATGTACCAATGCCACTGGAACCCCCATGTATCTGAGGTCACATGTGAGTTCACAATTAAAAGTTGTAGATTATAGAAACAACAATGCTAAGACGAAAGCTATACGCCTTGTGTAAAATCTAATACAATCAATCAATGGATATCTCATTAGACATAAGAAGCATGTAAGCTTTTGGAATACAATTTCAGGCAAGGAAAACGTACGAGAAATGTTTCCCCTTGAGATAGGTGGCTCATCATAAAGACGGTGGACCAGACGGTGCATGCTACCTCGGGAAAACTAGCTGCATCCTGTAATGAAAGATTGGGCGGAACAGGAAGAACTTGGCCAGCAGGAACAGTAATCTTCTCCGCATATCCCCCTCCACCAACAAGAGCACATACCTTTATAACACACAGCCACTCATCAGAACTTCATAATAACTAATAAAGATAAAGGCCTACTAGAAATCCCCCATCAAGAACTATATGCACTCTACGAGCTACAAACAATGATGTTCTCTCACTAAATCAATTACTCGAAGCATCACCCCACACCAATCCATGTTTACCAGCACATAAAACAAATTCAAGAAACTCCTCACTTGGACATTTCATCATACACTTGTAGCAAAGAAGAGAGAAAACTGAAAACCTTATCGCCGATCTTCCAGCGGCTGACATTTTTGCCGACGGCTTCGACGACACCGGAACATTCAAGACCGGGAATCTCGCTTTCGCCCTTAGGGGGAGGGTGCCTACCCATCCGTTGAAGGGTGTCGGCTCTGTTGAGAGCGGTGGCGGCAACTCTGATCAAAATTTCGTCGTCTTTCAATTTTGGGTCCTCCACTTCTTGTAATTGCAGGACTTCAGGCCCGCCTGCTTCTGTGATCACTATCGCCTTCATTTCGAAAGGTTTTTTGCTTTGATTTTGGATGATCGGTTTTATCGACTTTCTCTCTTGCTTACGGCGACGGGTAAAGTGTAAGAAACTGAAGCGCACTGATTCAACACGCATTCACTTCCTTCTTACATTCACTTTTTATATGAAGGAACAAGTGATAATATGTGTTTGTAGCACAAAAATAAAAATAGTAAAATTCTTTTTTAGCAAAAAAAAAAAATTATAACATCACCTTTTAATTAGTGTAAATGAAATATAATTTTTAATAATTTTTATAACGGTTGATTGTCTTAAAAATAATGAATTTTTGGTATAATTATAAATTCGATTACTTTGGTATTCTTTTTCAAAAATTGATGGTCTAACCACGTCGGGCTTAAACAGACGAGCAAGTTGGTGGTTGAATCATAAATCAATTTATTTTACAAAAAATTGAGGATATTTAAGTTCAAAATTGTTGTTTTAATTGCCTAATTTTAAAATTTATATTAAATTTACAACTATACAAAAGTTAATGATTTTTAAATAATTAACTCATTTTACAATTATAACACGCTTAATTTTTTCCAATTAATTCAGTAAAACTAAATATACATTTACACACCTCACGTCCGCATCCATGTTACAAAAAAACTCGAACACACCCTATGTGATTTGGATTTAAGTGTTGAATAGATTAGAAAATTTTGGGGTGTTATAGTTGCAAAGACATTAAAATTTGTGTTTTATTTGCAATAATTACGGAGTGTGTTATAATTGCAAAATTATTTAAAAGTTGCAATTTTTATTGCAGATAACCCAAAAGAAAACATAATTTTGTTGTCGAAATGAGATCTCATGTCTATGTACATTCTACAAACGTCGTCCGTGTATGTAGACACAAGATTCCACGAAAAAACATATATTTTTATTGCTAGAAAATAATTATGGCGTCGCTTTTGGGTACTTAAAAATCGGACTAGCATTCCAAATTTATAGAGTTAGGATGAATTTTAATTAAACGAAGACTACATACTTCTTCCCCCTTGGGAAGGCTACACAATTGAAGCTGATTATCTAAAACCAATGTGGACGCAATAGAGGGTTCATGATGCTGACTTATCACTTGACATTGTGAATTTGTGATGCGTCAGGTCAAACAAGTTCATGAGTGTGTGTCTCCAATATCAACAACAGCGCGAGTTTCCAAGCTCGTGAATTTGTTGGATATTTTGTATTGGATGTATTGGATATTTTGGTTCAAAAAATGCATCTTTGAACGGCTTTCGGAAAACAGTTTTTCGACCCATACCATTTCAGTTTGGAAAATATGTTTTCCGAACAAACATAATTCCTATTATGTACTTAAAAAAAATAAATTCCGAACAAACACAAATCGATAATTACAAGTCAATACATGTGAAAAATAAGTTCTTAGATTCACAATCCACCAACAATATAAGTTTCTTTGGTCCATCGGCTCTTTCAACATGGTGAGTGCCCATGTGTAATTATTCTATTTCTCAAACTCTAAATAAGCACATGTAATGGAGAATGCTATGTTTGTCGAGGTAACACCGACTATTTCAAACAATAGTAGTTTGTACCGATTTGTCTTATACATGCAATCAATGCAATAAAACCTTAGGAAAAGTCCGAAGCAAGTGCACACTCTTTGGGTGTGCATAGAACATATCATTTACGGTGTCAGTTTATTGACATCTCATTGTATATTAATAGTAATCATGCTCCTCAAATTTCCCCAAAAGTAATCGACCAGCATGCTTTGCATATTTTTGCCTATGACGGATATTGTAGATTGTTTTAATCGTTGATTTGTTCTGTAAAAAGTTTTTCTGCAGCACCGCTAATATTTGGTTTGGTCGTGAATGAGAGCTCGACATACTAGCCACCAAGCGCTCCTCCGCATATGATAACCGACCAGCATATGCATGACCCTCCAAATACTGTCCTAATACATGGTTATGATAACCCGTGTAACGGCCATTGAGAAATCTTTGGAAAATAGTGACCTACTAAGCGAAAAGGACATCCACATTTTTTCGTCCCAATTTCCCTCTTCTCTGCACCATTTTTAACATTTTTTCATCTGTTTTTTCTAAATTTTATTCTATAGCATCACAAATCTGCGATATAATTTTTTCTTTTCCATATCACGGTAATGTCATTTTGTTCACAAGCTAATACCAAATGAGAAAGTCCTTTTTCACTATCAATTTATGAACAACGAACGAGTACAATAATTTCAAGTGGAATAACTCTCTCACGCACCCAATAGATCAATTCGTCTCAAGAATCAAATGAGTCAATTGTGGTTAATACATTTTGATAATCAGGAAATAATTCACAATTCAACAGGCCAGCTACATTCATCTTCGTAAATTCCCACAAAATTGTTGAAAATAGCAAAATCATCATTGTTCGAAAAATTAATTTCCAAACACATAAGTAGAGCTGTCAAAATGGGTTAGACCCGCTGGGCCGGCCCATACCCGCCAAAAAAATAGGTGGGTTGGATTGTTATTTTGGATGGCGGGCCTAGACGGGGCGGGCTTGTCCTGCGGGCCTATGTTCTTTTTAAAAAAAATCATAATTTTAAATCTATATTTATTTTGAAAAACAAATGAAATCATAAATTAATTTAATGGTAATTAACTTTGATTGAAATTAAAAATATCAAATAATAGTGATCATTTGTGTTTATGAAACAATATATGTTTTAATATAATTTGATGATGAAGAAAAAATATACGAAAGCTATAAAATTTAAAAATATTGAAATTGGTACAATGTTAATAATAGTTTAAACTTTGGAATGTTCACATTCATATCTATATATCATTATATAAAAATAAAAATTTGTGATTCAAAAATAAATATAAATTTTAATTTTTTTATTATTTTTTTGAATAGGCCCATGGGCCGGCCCGCCAACCCGCAAGCCGCGGTAGGGACAAGTTGGGTTGGAGGTTTTTAGGCCCATGCCCGTCTAGGCCGGCCTCGCCTAGACCCGCCAAATGGCGGGCTTTTGAGGCCCGCGGGTTGGCCCACCCTGCTAGCCCGTTTTGACAGCTCTACACATAAGTGCATGTTCAAAATAAAGATTTTCAAAACAATATTGATCAGTTCAAAAATTCAAATTTGTGAACCACTCCATATTTATTCGAAAAACTCATTATCGAACCCTATGAATGTCATTTGATAATATAGTTTCAGATAGGGCTGAGCATTCGGTCGGTTCGAGTAGAAACCGACCGAAAATCTTGTAACCGACGTGCACCGAAGTCCTCAGCCGCACTGGCCGATCACCGACCGACGATATGCCATCACCGAACCAAGCACCGACCGATAGTGTTCGGTTATCCGAATTGAAATCAGCAGCATAACAAAGAGAGAGACGAGAGATGGTTACTGCCGTGTTTCTGCGTTCATGGTGGCGGATGGCATGTCAGAGATGAGTTACTCGAAAACATGGCTTGAGGCAGTGTGTAGAGCTCGCCGGAATCTATGGTGTCGGGAAGCAAAGAGGGATTCTCAACTTTGTTTCTGACAGAAAACTCAATCCATTACCCACGCATTAACATCCCAAGTAAGGGGGAAAGAGAGGGTTCATATGTTACCTTGGTGAGGGATCTGCGAATGTTCTGATTTTTAGGAAGGAAAAACAGAGAAGAGATGGATGAAGGAAAGTGAATAGAGAGAGAAATGATATGAGAGAGCAGGTGTTGGTGGGTGTGAAGTCACGTCAAGAATCAGAATAGAGAGAGAAGTGATGGGTGGTGGGGACCACGTGAGTAAAGATGAAAGAGAGAAATAACTGGGTGGGGCTCAAGGAGTGAGTGTGAAATTCGGACGGGTCGGTGTATCCGAATATTTTTTTATTGAGACCGACCACCGACCGAAATACTATCGGTTTGCCCAGCTAACCACCGATCACCGCCCGCTCACAAATAGCCACCGCACCGAACCGACCGAAACCGATCGGTTCGGTCGGTCGGTTCGGGGTGCGGTTAGTTGATGCTCACCCCTAGTTTCAGAAGGAAAAGAAAAGCATATTAGATCGAAAAATGAATTTTTCAACATCCGGGTTATTATGCAAACCGTGTTTTTTCGAACCAACGCCACGATTTGTAATTCTTAGATCAATAGACCTCATGGAAATTGAAAAAATTACGCTGCAAACAATAAGAAATCACTTGCATTGCTCATGACTTCTTCAATTTTGAACTCCACGGTGATTTAGACACATAACATGTTATCCAAAGTTTGAGAAATAAGGTTTTTGGTTTTCTTGCTTTAAGCTTCTATTATTCTGAAATTTTTCACGCTTCAAGCTTTGATATTCATTGAATTATATTTTCTATTTTTTTAAATATTTATCATGTTATTTTAATTAGTGGTGTATAGGGAAATAATAGTTGTGTAAGAAAGTAAAAAAAAAAATATTTCAATAATATAAAAAAAATCATTTTTCAATGAGTTGCACTTGTGTGCACTAGATGCACCATCAGACGAATTGATCGGGTCAAGGAGTTGACCGATCAATGCCGAAAAATATACGTTGAGCGGTCAACATCAAAATCAGTATTAATTATAACACCAAAAAATATCAGTAAAAAACTCAAAAGTATCACATGTATCTTTAAAAAGTATATAAAAAAACAAAAGAAAAACCATTAAAATCAGTATCAACTGTAACACTAATAAGTATCACTAAAAATTCAAAAAATATCACATATGTCACTATTATTATTTTTTAGCGGGTTGACCGAATTAACACGTGTTGACCCGATTAAAATGTTGACTCACGTTAATATCTGATATAACACTATACAATTAGTGTAAGGAAGTTTTTGCCTTTTCAATTATTTTGATTTTGTAGTACGTTGAGAAAAAATAGTGGTATTAAACAATAATGTTTTATTACGAACATTAAAGATGGAACGGCACCGTATGGTGCGCAACAAAATATGATGTACAACCGCCACTGCAGGGGATCCAATTCCATCGTCGAAGGGGACATGGAATGCTGTTAATTAGCAACCCTAAATCCTAATTTGGGATTTTTGTATAAAGTATTTAAGTTTACAAATTTAGTATAAAATTCCACGAGCTCCATTTACACGGTTAAACAGCGGCGCACGCGCGCGAGAGATAAACATGAAGATCGTTCGGAGAGACCTGACGCGCGATGGCCCTGGCAGTGTGAAGGTTAAATTTTTTATTTATTAGTTTTTTGCTTATTGTTTCAAGACAAAGTTAACCATTCTATCGCAATTGATTTATTTTTTTTTATGTATATAAATTATTAATTTAATGATGCAAGGGGATAGGTAAATGGGACTCGATTTTCGTTTTTTTTTTTTACTGTTTCTTAGCGTTTGTTGATCTGATTACTGGGTTTTGTTGCAGATGATTCCAGAAGAAGCAGATGACCTATGGCTTGCTTATAATTTGATAGCAGCGGGCGATAATGTAATGGCCGTCACAGTCAGGTTAGAATTTGTGTTGTATTAACATGTGATTTTCTGCAATAAGAACTGTCGAGTTGATATGCTAAATGGTTTAATTGTCTAGCCTTGTTAAATTTTTAAATAAATCTCACAATGTTGTTCATTTCAGGAAGATTATGAGAGAAGCTGCTTCGGGAGGAAGAGACGCTGAAAGAGTGAAACTGAAACTAGAAATCAAAGTTGAGGTAACTGAAGAACTTCATTCATGCTCTAAATGGTTGTTGAATTGAATTTGATGAACTAGTTTCATTTGCTTAAATTTTTCCATTATAAAAGTTCGAGTGGGAATTTTTTTTTTAAATATCAGACTGTGGAGTATGATAAAGAAGGAGCTGTCTTACGCATACGTGGGAAGAATGTTTTGGAGAACGAGCATGTCAAGGTAGGTGGCGTGGCCCTTTTACTCCTGATTACTCATATCCTTGGTGGCCCAATAAAACTCTGTTTCCATCCTATTGTAGATAGGAGCATTTCACACTCTAGAGATTGAGCTCAACCGGCCTTTTGTATTGAGGAAGGTACTTTAAAAAAAATCTGTTGCCATTCTTGAACACTCTCAGGCTGTAATGCTTAATTAATACCTTTATGTTTGCTGCAGCTCACTGAAAATTTAGACTGCATAATTACATACTATGCTTATTAAATACTCTCTCCTATTTTAGGATTTCTGGGACTCGTTGGCATTGGATGTTCTTCACCAAGCATCTGGTATAGACCCACTAACATTTACTTTGTTTCTTTTTTCTTTTAGATCTATATGGCCTGGATTAGCATTTAAGTATACTCAATAGAGTATCAACAGAAGTCAATGCACATACGTCTATCTGCCCCCTTGTGGGATTATAGTTATTGTATGATAACTTGAGTTACAATGTGCTACTTGTGACGTCATATTTTAATAGATCCTAAAGCAAGTGCGGACCTGGCTATTGTTCTGATGCAAGAAGGTCTATGTCATATCCTACTTGTTGGTAAAAGGTAATTTTAGGGATTGTGGTTATGATATATTGTCAAGGATATTAATAACAGTGTATGACTTTGTAAGACATGGATTTCGGTTTCTATGAGATGTAACTTGTCGAGGATTGGTCATTTTGGCATTTTTACAATTTTGTTTACCTAGTCTTATGGGCAACTGATGTGTGTAACAGCATGACACTTACCCGTGCTCGTATAGAGACTTCAATACCGCGAAAGCATGGACCTGCTGTTGCTGGCTATGATAAAGTACAGTCACCACCTTGCCATCTGTAACACTTTGTCTGTTATTTATGTGAAAGTTGTTTAAGATGATGTGATTCTAATTCTTCCGATATGCTTTTTTTTTGCAGGCCTTGACTAAGTTTTTCGAAAATGTCTTACAGGTGAACTTAGCTCCTTTTTTTTTGTTGTTATGCTCGATCTTGTATTATTTTTCATAATTGATTCTGAAACTCAGTAAGTATGGTAATACAAGTTCACGCTGTTTTAGGCATTTCTTAAGCATGTGGATTTCAATGTTGTTCGCTGTGCTGTGATTGCAAGTCCAGGGTTTACTAAGGTCCTATTTGATCTCATGTAGCTTATCTCTCTGACTTCTGATGTGTGTGATAATCATAATAACCATCTATTCTTATTCATGTTCAGGATCAATTTCATAAGCACTTACTGTTGGAAGCAGAGAGAAGGCAGCTGAGGTCTGTCATTGAGAATAAGTCCCGTATTATTCTTGTGCACACTACCTCTGGGTACAAGTATGACCTTTTAGCCCTTTACACTTTCTGTACTCTCGTTATTTCTATCTCTAGTCTCGATATCTGTGACATTGCCTTTGAGAAATCACTAGTGATTTATTTTTGGGTGGAAAAAATTGAATTATAGAATTACTATGATTCCACTGTAAAAAAGTATTGACAATCATGAGCGCCCAAATGTACCCACACTATCTCTGCAAATCTTTTTAACTATTTCATGTTATCTTATTTGCTCAAAGATGATAAGACTGGGCCTCGTATGCACTTTTAAATCCTTACAACTCTCTATGCTGTCTATTCTGATAACCATTTAAATGAAGTGGATGGTTCATCATGCTTACCTGTGAAACTAAAATCTAAAAATTAGTACATCTTCTGTGGTACCAAAAAATTTCAATTTGAGAGGTTGCTAATGAGTTGGCGTGTTATTGTAAATGAGTACTAGGTATTACAGTTCTCCAATATAACTCAAATCTTTAAAAATTGTTGTAGGCATAACCTGAGAGAGGTTTTGGAGGCTCCAAATGTCATAAATATGATAAAAGATACAAAAGCTGCACAAGAGGTAACGTTTACACCTAGTACACGTTCTGTTAGCTGGAGCTGCCTATTCCAGTATTCCATCTTGGATCTAATACGTTATCCTAGTATAGCAGCGCTCTTAGTCATATAAGTTTCTCTAAAGCTTATGTTTCATTTCTTAATGCAGGTTCGAGGACTCAAGGATTTCTTTGCCATGCTTTCCAATGTCAGATTCTATCCTTCATATGGTGTCCATATCATTATATTTGTTCTGAAGTATAAATTTGTTTTATAAATCCCTGAAGTAAGGGAGAGAGTAAAAGATTTAGTTTTTTGCTTATTTGACTTAAGGATTTGCATTTTGTTTAAGGATCCTGAACGTGCCTGCTATGGACCAAAGCATGTTGAAGTTGCCCATGAGCGAATGGCTATCCAGACACTTCTAATAACCGATGAGCTCTTTAGGTTAGTAGTCTCATAAACTCTTATGGACCTCACAATCACTGATTGCCCGTGAGCTAATTCTATCCAGTCTACTTTCATGCATGCATTTGTGAACATAGATTAGGGTTACTCTTTCTGTATTGGACTTGGATCATCCCTTCTATCATCTATTTGCTGTTTTGGAATCGATTAACTTGATAACCAACCCACCAACACTGCTGCTGACTCTGTATAATAGATAACTTTAACTCAGTCTTGTTCTTCATTTGAGTACATCTGTTTGGGATTGATATGTAATATTGGTTCAATAACAAGCAAAAATACCTCTTGTGCATACTCCTTCAGACATCACTTGAGAGGAAGATTGTTGGCAAAATGAGGGGAAAAACCTTTCATCTGCATGATTTGATTTTGTGTAGAGACTCTTTAAAATTTTACCCAGCAAATAGTGAGAGAATACTGAAAATTACAACTATTTGTAATTGAGCAACTGAACACATTTAAACAGGAACCGTTTGTGGAAAAGTTGAACCATGGTTTTGTTTTGGTGAACTACAGCCATTCCTATTTTTAATTTCGTGAAAATCTATACATCATATCCTTATAAATGTACAAGGCCTATCAATATTATTCTGATATGCTCCATTTCCACTAAAGATGACTTTCCTTTCTGCAATCCTCAGGAGTTCTGACGTTGCAACGAGGAAAAAGTATGTCAATTTGGTTGACTCTGTCAAGGCTTCAGGCGGTACTGTTCACATCTTCTCATCAATGCATGTTTCAGGAGAACGTAAGTACTCAGATTTCTGTTTTACCTTATGTTCATAAGCCTTATGTTTGAAATTTATTAGATCATTGTTGCTTATCACATGGTCTCCACTAGCATCTTATAAACCTGATATTGTTGGCAAAAAACAAATTGGTCACAAGAAAGACACTTTTCTAACACATTCACATTTTTTGTCTGTCATTTTCTCAAATAAGTCATTTCATCTGTTTCCTAAATTCTCAGTTGGGGAAGGGGAAACATGTGTGTGCATGCATTTTATGAACATGTTTTTAATTAGATTTGTAGTGTTTGGTGGAGTAATTTTTGTGTGATTGAGCAGAACTGGCGCAGCTGACTGGTATTGCTGCAATTCTCCGTTTCCCCCTGCCGGACTTGGATGACATAGAAATGTAATATAGGTGGAATCAGAGACGATCAACAAGTTTGTGACTCTGTTTTGTTGTATTGTATTGTATATCATAGTTTCCTTTATCATTTTATACTTTTTGGTTGGAAAGGCATCAGCAGATGTTTCATTGCAACACAGTCGTTCTTGTACAGCATTCTGATGAGAGGGGAAATACGTATTACTGTTATATATTTATATACTTATATAGGGCCTGAAAATGGCATTTCTGTCTTCCTAATTTAAGGAAAAAGTTACATATATTTTGATTTTCCCGGTTTGGATTTGTGGAACCAATGACGCCTAGTATTCCTGAAATATAATGCTTCATTGCTTTGCACTTCTATTATATATAAAATAAGTCAAATAACTTAGATTTAATTTATATATTTCACAGTTTAATTTATACAATTTTTTAATTACATTTTATGATTTATACAAAAATTGATTTTATTTTATTTTTAACTATTCAACTGTTAGTTTTTGCATAAATACATCAAATAATACACAAGCAATTAGGTATAATATCGACTAAAATCAAATATATTTATTTTAAATATAAAATATTAATAGACTCAAGCTCAAGCCGTGACTCACTCCGTCGTAGTGTGGGGATAATTTATGAAGTCAAAAAAATGTTTCACACTTATTTATTTGCTATAGTATTTTTATGATAGAAATTTTAATTAATCGACAGCGTTGCTTCTTGTGATATGTGATATATGAACGAAGCCAGAAGACCCGCACCACCCGCTCCCTTGATACTCATAAAAGTTGTAATTGATGGCATATTTATGAATCATGGTCATGGATGTAACAAATACAAGATATAGACCAACTCTTGAAAAATTGGATTGAGTTTCACTGCCAACTCTTTTCGTCTTCACTTTTTCTTGGCGAGTTGCTACCATTATTCATAGAAGTTACTTTCAAAAAAAAAAAAATTATATATATATTTTGAGGAAAAGTATTCCTAAACTTTGATAAGCCAAAAAGACAAAACGCACACAACCAATCAGCAGTAATTATGTATTGTGTATATCATTAGAAAAGATGGTTAAACAATGTATCCGCTTATCTATCTATACTGTTTTATTTTTTTTTTTAACATAAAACGTGTTATCTTACAATTTTGGGTTTATCTATTATACTCTTATTTTATATTTGTGTTTAATCCATATATATGTGTAAAAGTAAGTGTTAGTATGTAATGATCCAAGTGTATGAGAAAAATGCGTGTTTTAACGGATGTTATTAACTTCTGTTTTCTTTATCTATGTCACGCCCCAATTTCGCTTTTAATAGAAAAAGGGTACGTTACTCGTGCTTTTCATAGCATCCGTCCTCGCATTGCCAAAATGGTTAACCCAAGTTGCTAGAGGGTCTGTTGTGCCGTCGTTTCGTTATTGGGCCCCACCCCCGTGGGCCTGGGGCGTTACAATCTGTTAATTAATTAATTAATGGAGCAAAATGGACATTTTCCAAATATATATATATATATATTTATATCATTGAAATACATCTACAATATCCAGCGAGTTAAAACTCTGCTATAATTTCAAGTGAACATAATTCATGTTCTTTAATTTAAAAAAAATGAATATGTTAATAAATTTTGTTATTTTCAAAAGTTATTAAATACACATCAAGTGTATTTTCAAGTTGAAAAATATTTCAACCATGTCTATGATAAACATCTATGCAATAATTTATATTAAAAAAAATACTAAATTCTCATAAACAAAGTTTAGAAATTTATGTTGAATTTATTAATTTTATGATAGTCAAATATGACTCTTATAGTGATATAAATATTACTTCATTTAAAACACATACATTTATTGTACTTTTTGAAAGATAATTACAAAATAAACAAAGAGTATCTTCTATGTTTAAATACTTTATTTATTATTTATATTTTAGTAATTTCTCAAATCAAATGTAGAGGAATTTTAGAAGAAAAACATAGGTTTGATTATTTATAAATTTAGAAAATAATACACATTATGATAAAAATGAAACGAAATGTAAAATACACTTATGGAAAAATATATGTTAAAAGCTAAACCTTTATACTCGTGATTATCTTATTTCAATTGCTATAATTTTAAAAATAAGTTACGCAATTAAAAATAATTAAATCAAGATAACAGTCTAATCTTTTTTAGTTTAATCAAGACTAAATTATAGACAATCAATTTAAGTTTTATCTTTTTATTTTATGCAAATTTAAATTATATTTCATATATTAAGAATTTGTACTTTGTAAGATACATAATTCAACATAAAAGTTGACACAAAGATGATTACTTATCATTCATTTTTATATAAAATATTTTATTTTAATATGTTTAGTACAATCTAATTATAAATTTGATATTTTATAATTATAATATACCTTATAACTGTTAATTATACACATTATATTATTATATAGTGAAATCATACAAATTACGTACAACACACACATTATTTATGCTAGCACTCTAAGGCTCGTTTGTTAATATGATATAAGATTGAATATGTTTGACATGTTATGAGTTTTATTATCAATATCGTACTTGTTTTTATGTATTTATAATATAGTGTTTACTCAGATGTATATCTCTATAAAATTTCAATTCATAAAATACCATTTAATTAGTTATCATATATTGTGTAAATATTTCATAATAATATTTTTTTATCAATATCTACAAGGTTATTTTAGTTTGTAATTTTTAATAATTTTAATATTACACATTCCACTGCAGGTGTAATATGTTATACCGTATAAATGATTAACATGGGTCTTATATAATCATTAAATTTAATATTGCTAACAAACATAAAAAAAATGTGAGAATGTAATAAGTATATATTAGGGTCTTATAACGTAAAATCTCTATACAGTAATATCTTTGGGACCAGAGAAAAATATTACTATACGGAGGTTATTCTTATATAGAGTTTACATAAAAAAAATATTTAAAAAAATATATATATTATACAACATTTGGAAATGTCCCATCATATTTTAAAACACATGAATATAAAAAGTATATAAGATTCATTCATTTGTTTTAACGAAAAAGACATCATTATAGGAATTAGACAAGAAGCGCAAAGTGATAATTCAGAAAATGATAGTGTAAAAATAAAAAAAGTCTAATGCAAGAAGTTTAAAACATGTTGGACAAGCTGTAAATGTTTTGGATTCAATAAGAAGGTGATTATGATGATGAGTTACTTCGAACGCTCAATTAAAAATGTGGTATTAACCCCAAAAATTAAAACATTGTCGCAATCAACTTTAGATAAGTATTTATACAATCTTAAGTTTAATGTAACATATGTAGTTAAAGAGTTCTATATATTTTATATAGATATTTAAATATATCTTAAATTTAATGTCATTTTATTACTATATGGAGGTAAATTTTTTAAGGATAGTCTTAAAATACACTGGAATATTATAATGTAGAGGTTATTCTTATTTATAAGTGGTTTAAGTTGGAACCATCATTTTTTTATTACTATAAAAAAATTATTTTTATATAGAGTATTCTTATACGGAGATTTTAATGTAAAAGAAGCAAGCAAGCTCTAAAAGAGCGTCATTGATTTTAATAGGTTTGAAATTGCAGTGTTGAAATCATTGCATATTACAGTACTACCAAAACTATTCATTCATTTTAGGGGTTTTTTCATCGGTTCCCATCCCAAAATACTATATCACACTGCAGGTATAGAGGTTGATTTGCCTTGTGTTCACTCTGTAAAATAGTTATTTATGGATGATTGTAATGATTTGCATGATATACAGAGATGGGTGTGTTGGAGCGGCACTGGATAATGGGCTGGATAATTTTCTTGTTTCTACTGCCAATAATTCACGGCTGGGGAAAAGATGGCCACTATGCTACTTGCAAGATTGCTGAGGTCTCTCTCTCTGTCTCTCTCTCTCTCAAGTTTTTGAAACTTACTTTCTCGGATTGAATATTTTGAAAATCTCGAGGGTTGACATTTGAATTGTTGGTTACCTCCTCATGATTACGGGGTCTGACAGTCTTCTCGTTGAAGATTCTAGACGTTGTAATGAAATGCTGGCTAGATTATTAAGTAGTAGAGCTATTTGAAGAGTTTTTAGATTAATCATTTCCCAGAAGGATCTGATAAAAATATCTGTTTGTGATAGAATTTTCTTACGGGCGAAGCTCTGGCTGCAGTCAAAGCCTTGCTTCCAGCTGAAGCTGAAGGCGATCTTGCCGCTGTTTGCTCGTGGGCGGATGAGATTCGCTACAAAGCCCACTATCGCTGGAGCAGCACTTTGCATTATGCAGATACACCTGATTTCAGGTGCAACTATAACTACTGCAGTAAGCTTATCTCTTCAATTTATGTTTTCAATCCTCACCCATCTAATGTCTTGTCTCTGATTCTTTTAATTTTTTTTTTTTAAAAAGCTTATCTCTTTTATTTATGTTTGATCTTTGCCACTGCAGTCAGAAACAGCTCTGCCTGGGTAAGGTGCTGTACCATCAATTTTATGGTATCAGCTATACATTCATGTCATGTATGATTTGTGATTTTATGCACTTCCAAGTTATTATAGTTCTCGTTAATCATTCAACTTCTCGCGAATTGCTACTGAAGCTTTGATTTTTGTGATTTTGTATCTAGCTATTAGACACTTTTGTTAATGTTGCTTATTGCCTGAAATTACTTGGCTGAGGGCCGATTCTAAGCCTGAATGTCACTTTTCATTCAAATGCTGCTGCTTTTCATCAATTTTTGTCCTTTATAGCTTAGATGGATATGTAACCCAACTTGAGGTTGAGAAACTCTTTAATGACCTTCATTTCGGCAATGATCACTTTCCTAATATATGTTAGGAGACTGCCATGATACTGTTGGACGCAAGGATAGGTGTGTCACTGGAGCAATTAATAACTACACAATGCAGCTTATGTCAGAGCATGATGATTCTGGTTTATATGCAGTAAGCTGTAAGCATCTATCAAGTCTTGAATGGTTGCTCACTTGCTGGAATCTGACTAACTGATATCTTCCAATTTCAGACAACCTGACAGAGGCACTTATGTTCCTATCACATTTTATTGGCGATGTCCACCAGGTTAAGTCATTTCTATTTTTCTTTACAAACCCTCTCTAGTCTACTCTGGAATGTTCTGGCCTGTCCAGTGTGCAATGTAACAATGCTCAATATTGTTGGTTTAGTGATTGGATGTTTCTGACATTGGCTGTTTTAGTGTAATAGTTGTCACCGTTAACATTCTTCAGAGCATAAAACTATTATTGGGCATTTATCTTCTAAAAACAATAATAATGATTAATGATTTGTTGAATCCACTACCAATGAAGACTATTAGTAATTTAAAGGGAGAGATGTTGGGACAAAGTAATTTGGTGGACAAATATGATTATGCAACAATCTTGTCTTAACACTCCAGTTTCTCAAGTGGCATCACTGCCGACTTCATAATGGTTGTATCCTGATCTTCTAAATTTTAGTCCTTTATTTTAAGTTCCCATTCTCAACTTACCTCAGAGAACTACAATTCACCAAAGACTTAATGGGATCTTAGAGTTTCTGAAATTTGATATTTGTTGGCAGCCATTGCATGTGGGCTTTCTTGGAGATGAAGGTGGTAACTCAATTACTGTTCGTTGGTACCGGAGGAAAACTAATTTGCACCATGTGAGCTGCTAGTAACTCTAGCATCAAAACTTTAGATACATAAATTTTATGCTGTGGGTTTTACTTGTTAAGAAGGTAATCAGAAGTATTATGGGGTTCAGGTGTGGGACAACATGATCATTGAATCTGCTCTGAAGACATTCTACGACAAAGATCTCACTGCAATGATCCAAGCTATTCAGAGCAATATCACGGTGTGTGAAGTTCTAATTTTATTGGTGAACATGATTTTAAACATCGGAGAGTCTCAATATGGCTGCGAGTTAGATGAAAATCCTTTATGAAGATCTTCACAGTTTGAATTCAATGCACACAAGTATTTTATTTCCCTTCAGTACTTTCTCCCTTCTATCTATTGAATATTGACTAGTGAAAAATGACATTTTCCTTTTTTCCTCGTTGAAAGATAATGCAATTCTTTACACACTCCTCGTGTTTTGTTATCTCTGATGCACTCTCAAATTTATTCCTCCAGAAATTAAGTATTTGGGAGACTTTCTCTGGTCATGTACTAAACACACCTCATCTCTTTTTTCTCATTTAACTGCATGTAGGATGCATTTGTTGATGAAGCATCTCAGGAGAATTGCAAAAGTACAGTATGTCCAGATCCGTACGTATATACTCTTTTATCTTATTTCACACTCCCATCCCAACCCCTGCTTTCAACAAGATTAAATAAAAACGTATATTTATATGTTTTTCTTTCTTGTTTCTTCACCTTATGTTTATTTATTTATTTTGGTTTGGGTTGGGTTGACTTGGTTGGATATGGGACATGAGTGTACTTATTGTGTTTATCTTTTTCCAGGTATGCTTCTGAAAGCATCAAATTAGCTTGTAAATTTGCTTACAGAAATGCCACTCCTGGAATCACCTTAGGAGGTAAGGTGATTAATGTCGCACTCCTGTTCTTCAACCTAGAGTTTCCCAAATTTTATTTTTATGAAGCTCGAGCAATTCAAACCTAACTATTCGGTTGATCTTGTATATATATAAAAAGGAAATAGTTGTTCTGTTTCCAACTAATGGCTTTATGATCTTTGATGCTTGGAAACTATTTCTGCATGGTGAAATGCAAACTCATGCATTCTCATGAGGAATAAATGCTATCAAGATTTTTTTTTATGATTTCTTAGGTATCTAGCCTGATCTCTTGAATTATCAGCGTCTATTTGGTTTATGACAATCATAATCATCCAATTATCGATGTGATGTGTTGTATGATTATATCTTGTGGTTTTGTACCCTTTTTAGTAGTTTCCTCTTAGGATACCTAAACTGGTACTATTGGTGGAATGCTTGCTTAGGTCTCAAGATAATCGGCTCTTCTTGCTATGCATGTATATACAATCCCAAGCTTGAATTATCAGATATCGACTGTATTTACGTTTTCATGCACGTGTTAATTTTCACTCTTTTTGTGTAGACGATTACTTCTACTCTCGGTGGCCTGTTGTTGAATCGAGACTGGCCAAAGGTGGCGTCCGTTTGGCAACTCTTCTCAACAGGATCTTCTCTGAACATAAGTCGATTGCAGAAGAGTGACCTATAAGTTGAGGGGACAGAGATGACTATACGTTAAATCTGGAGACGGGACCGCAATGTGCTCCATCCCTCTTGTCCTGTACAATTCCCTCACGTCAAGACCTTAGTTTCATAATTAAGTAGTTGATTATCTTCAAAGCCAACATTGCTGCGGTTCTAAGAAATTGTACCTTAAATTATGTCTACAAACTCACATAACGCATTCATTTCAAATGCTCCGATGCCTCTGTTATTCTGGAACACGCCTACCTATTTTGCTTTTGTGTAAAAGCAACTTAGACGGCACTTGAAATATGAGTGCAATCTTTAACTTGTACGCATTGTAAAATGTAAACTATGAATAGCTTGTGTATATATAGTTATATACTATGTAGAACTACCTCACAATCTTGGTGGGCCACGTAATCCATTTTCCCAGCCAGAAATGTTGTTTTTAAGAGGAATTTCTGCGTATTTCGTTGCTTTTCTTGTCTGTGGTGTTGTTTACGAACCTTGTGTTCTTGCATGGAGCAAAGAGGGCCATGCCATGACCTGCAAAATTGCACAGGTATACATAGTTCTCTTCTCAGAAAATTGGGACTACTGAACGGTATTTCGTCACTCAAAAACATTTAAACTTCTGTGATTATATTTCATTCAATGGAGTAGAAATAATAGCCAGGGGAAGAGAATGTTTTTTTCTTCTCAAAAACCAAAAAAATAAAACCCTGACTAGCTTAAGTTTTCAGCAATAGTTTACATGGTCTTACATCACACCTCTGTAATTTCACTGAGAATTCTGGTGCATGAAAAAACATAGGACTTGCTGGAGCCAGAGGCGCAGCACTCTGTACAAATGCTGCTACCTGACTATGTGAAGGGCGATTTGTCGGCGTTGTGCGTATGGCCTGACCAAGTAAGACACTGGTATAGGTACCGATGGACAAGCCCTCTTCACTTCATCGACACTCCCGATCGAGCCTGTAACTTTAAGTATCAGAGTAAGTTTAACAGTTTTTTTTTTTTTTGTTTTTTTTTTTTTTTTTTCTGGTTATAAAGAAGCTAGTGATTGTTCCTCTGATTGATTGTGTGGTATTGGATACTGATGGATGAATTAAGGGGACTGCCATGATCCAAAGGGCGTGAAGGATATGTGCGTCGCAGGAGCCATTCGGAACTTCACCGATCAACTCTCACATTACCACCATGGAACCTCTGATCGACGCTGTAAGCGATCATCCTTTCCTTGTTCCCAGTATTTCTCAAATTGCCTGATCTTTGAAATCTTCACCTTAAAGCAATTAGGTTAGCATACTTGAAGGTTCTTTGTTTTTTTTTTTTTTTGTATTCATGATTCGCAGATAACATGACAGAAGCCTTGTTGTTTCTATCACATTTCATGGGAGACATCCATCAGGTAACCAGAACAAACATTTATGTCTTTGTGTAGATTCTTGGTTTTACTATGATCACTTAGTTTATTTATCTTGTGGGCTTCATGCCGCGGTTGTGGTTTCGCCTCATTAGCCAATGCATGTTGGGTTCACAAGTGATGAAGGAGGGAACACGGTGGACTTGCGCTGGTTCAGACACAAGTCGAATCTGCACCATGTGAGTATTGCATGCTAGTTTTTAGCTCTTTTCATGCTAAGAAAGATACTTTTTGCCTAAAATCGTTATGGCACTCACATTTTTCATCACAAGCACGAAACGACATATAATTTCTACAACGTCAACGGTTTGGCATGTTGGATGATTTCACATAAGCATATATATCATAGTAACTATAGGTCTAGAAAGGAGTAACCACCAGAAAAAGGATACGTAATCTAGATAAGAAAGATCCCATTATTGCTTTAATTACTACTTCAATCTTTTCTTGTGTAGTTAGTTGTATTTAAATAGCAAACTGAGTAAGGCAAACGGCATTGATTTCTTCCCCAACTACGCTTCTAGGTGTGGGATAGAGAGATAATTCTGACAGCTGCGGCGGATTATTATGGCAAGGACATTAACCTCCTGCAACAAGACATTCAAGGAAACCTTACTGATGTAAGCTAACAAAACTTATTTAGCTTATGCAAATGCAAGAAATGGTTGAAACATATTCGCAAAATGCTCGTTACAGTAGTATCTAATTCGACGTGTACAAACAGGGAATCTGGTCCAGTGATCTTGCCTCCTGGAGGGAATGTAGCGGCATGTCTTCTTGTGTCAACAAGTGAGCATCAACAAATTCTAATCAAACGCGCTGTGCATTTTCTTACTATGTAATGTAATGTAATATTGGAGTTGGAGTCGGTGTTCTTGCAGGTATGCCGCTGAGAGTATAGATTTAGCTTGCAAATGGGGATACAAAGATGTTGAATCAGGAGACACTCTTTCAGGTATAGAAACGCAACATACATGTGTGTATATATATATATGTGTGTGTGTGTGTGTGTGTGTGTGTGTGTGTGTGTGTATCTTCATCTGCTCACTCCATTTTTGTGTGTTGAACAGACGATTACTTCAACTCGCGATTGCCCATTGTTATGAAGCGGATAGCTCAGGGTGGAGTCCGATTAGCCATGGTTTTGAATCGGGTGTTTGGCGGTCATAGCCTTCACGAGGATTCTGTTGTTCCTATTTAATTCTAACAAACTTTGGTCTAGACTTTCTTTATTCGATTGCATTACAATATCGTATTTATTATTATTATTATTATTATTATTATTATTATTATTATACTCACACTGTCACACACCAGACCTGCGGTATTGTGGAGATTCGAACTCATGACCTTTGTCTCCAAACAACCTCATATATAATTTCCACATATTTCTCATTCTTAATCACTTATTAAGGTTTTGTGGTATTATAATTATTATATCAGTGGAATGAAATAAGGAAAAAAAAGGAAAAATGTGAGAATCCTGAAAGACGGCTCCGAAGACCCGGGATTGGTAGAAACGTGGAAAAGAATGATTCAATAAATTAGCTGTCTATGAATTATTATGACATTTGGACAACAAACTCACCAATTTCCGATTTCTTTCCTGCCTCATGATGCAGTCATGCTTTCCTCCTTTTTCTTTTCTTCTTCCTTTCCAAGAAAAAAAAAGAGAGAATAAAACTGAAGGTGCTGAAAATTGAAAACAAGCTTATAAAATTTGAACCTTACTTTTCAATTATAAATGTACTTAGGCTACCCATGTATGGCTCATGCTTCACAAACTCATGCCATTAAAGTAAAAAAATCATCTTACCAAATAATTATATTGTAACTTTGTTTCACCAATATATATATACATTCTGTACTGTCAATTGTCGTGTGCATCACATTATTTGATGCGTAATCGAAATTAATTACTAATTAATAAGACATTAGACTAAGTTAGTAAACAATAAAAGATCTCGTCTCATCAAAATTAATTTGACTTCTTTCTTTCAAATTTGATTACTCTAAAACACAAATACTACACAGAATGTAGAGTAAATCAAATTAGATAAATAGTATATATTTTATAAAGAAAATACGATGTATTGTATGGGATATGTCAATATGTAATTGGATTCTAATTACTCAACTAGTCTCACTATGCATATAAATTATAATTCAATGCATTGTCATATTTTTTAAACTTTTTTTTTTTTTGAGAAAATATATTTTGAATTTTTTTAATCCCAGGGAGTAGTAGCCTACAGGCTGCAAGTCTGCAACATCCTCGCCCCGCCTTAATAATTCAATTTTCGGGGCAACGCCTGCATCATAAAATAAAATAAATAAATAAAAAGAAAAATAATTAACTATAAACCGAGATATTTTTTTTAGCACCAAATAGGCAAGTTAAAAAAATCCGGCCACATTATTTTCCTTTTTTGAAATTGCGCTAAAACATTATTGATTTTTGTTTTTTCACAATTTCCACTGCCCACGTTGAAAAATAGGGTTTATAGCCATCATATCTATATATACATACAATTCTTGTACAAATACATCTCCATTATCATTTCTGCATATTTAGAATTTTTAATGGTTAGAAAATCTGTCTGGCTGCGGATCCAGCAGGTAACTTACCAAACTTTCTTGTTCAGCAAGGTTTTTCGTTCAACATTTTTTAGTTTGCTTTTGCATTATTTTTTATTTACTTTATTTATTTATTTACAGACATAAGATTGCTTTTCGTGTTTTTTTTTCCCCAATTATATTTTTGTTTTTTAATTTTCGTGTGGAAAAAGTATGCATTCCGCCATCCTGGTGATCATGTGCATTTGTGTAATTAATTGTCTCTCAGCAAAAACCCTCCGCTAAAACCCTTCAAAGACTCACAGTCACACACATATTATATATTATATTATAAATACATACATTTTGTGTTGAGAGCTTTGAAGAGCATGTAGGAGTTCACATAAGCAGAGGTACGGATTTGTAGTCGCTCGTTGTAGATCTACGATCTGTGTTTGAGTGTTTGTGCGCGTTTACGTTGTTGTTACGCTTCTGGCGTAGCGGGCGTTTGTTTTATCTTTGAATTGAAGGCCTTTTTTTTAGTTGATTCATTTCCAACAATCAGTTGTAACGTCTGGATGGGTTATTGAACAAAATAATTTGGACTTTCACTTGCGCCATGCTCTTTCAGTTATTGTTTTTTTAATATTATTTTTGGTGCCAGTTTTCGTTCTGTTAGAACAGAAAAAAAGATTGTTTCTGTCTTTTGAAGACAGCTAAACATGGCGTCTCATTCTCATGATTGGCTCTGTAATTTCGCCGAGTACAAATAAGGTTCTTCATATATCATATATGCTCTGTTTTTTAACAGGGGACTGAAATTTGTGTTAACATTTACATGGTACAATTTCGTAAATATATGCATATGTGTGTGTGTGTGTGTGTGTGTGTGTGTGTGTTTATTGCAGATCAGAACTAGATTCATCTAGGAGGTAAAACAGATAACCCAAAGGTATATTTTGCTTGGTCGATGAATTACACAAGTTGTATATGATAGAACTGCCTAGATGAAAACTATGATCTTTTATTGGTGATTGAATTTATCCATTTTCCGCTAAAAACAAAAAGATAGAAATTGAAAAGGCATTGCCAGCTGACTTCTTTCAAGAGTATATGCTGTTTTCTTGATAATAGATCCTTCAAGAGTTTTATAAGATTTTTGCTTTGAAGCTGCCATCAATTTTGGTGGTTATATGGTCCTTGCCTTCTAAGCTGAAGCTATCTCACTATGTATTTTCTTCTCCATGTTCTTTGGACTTTAAAGTTCTTTCATAATAAGATCATTTGTTTTTCCCCCTTGTATAACTCTTGCGTTAACATTTAATGCAGTGAAACTTGTAGAGAAATCTATTCCAGTTCAACTTGATATTATCAGAGTAGTAATCTTTGCATTTTGGAAATGGCATTGGTGAGAATAGCTAGAAATGGTTGCCAGCAATCTGGAGGTTCCACGAGCAGATATGCTAGAGTAAGAGACGTGCTATGTGAGGAATCATCTGTGAGCAGATCTCATTCACCTTTCAGTGGGAACTTCACAGCTTTCCAGCAAAATGTTACACCACGTCGTAACCTGCCATTTCTCTCAGGCATCGGTATGCCGGCTGGTGCAACTTGTGGAAGTAGGGGAGTGAGGACGACCCCTCAATATGAATTTGTTCAAGCACAAAGGGCAATTGAAGAATCTGATTCAGAATATGAAAACCTCAAGTATCCTACCCTTGAAGCAACAAAGCCTGGTGAAAAGCCTCGAGTAGTTGTTCTTGGCAGTGGATGGGCGGCATGCAGATTTCTTAAAGGGCTAAACACCAAGTTATATGATGTTGTTTGTATATCACCAAGGAATCACATGGTCTTTACTCCTTTGCTTGCCTCAACTTGTGTTGGAACCTTGGAATTCCGTTCAGTAGCAGAGCCCGTTAGTCAGATACAGACAGCCTTAGCGAAGGATCCGAATTCTTATTTTTTCCTTGCTTCATGCACTGGTGTGGACACAGACAAGCATGAAGTAACTCACTCCATATATTTATGCTATTTCACTTGCGCTATTCTGTTGCAACATACACTAGCTCTAATTTCCACAATTTCGGATAATCACCAACAATAATCTGCCTTCAGCTTGTAATTAGAAAGGCCTGCCTTTGCATGGCTGTTACCCTATACATCTAGAAAGACTCAGTGTTGACACTTCAGCATTCTTCTCATTGTTATTTCAGTTGATTCAGAAGTACCATGCAATGACATTCAACTTACCTTACTATTATCAGGTGTCCTGTGAGACAGCAGTTGATGGTGGCGAACCATACCACTTCAAAGTTGCATACGACAAACTGGTAATTGCCTCTGGAGCTGAACCATTGACATTCGGCATCAAGGGAGTCAAAGAACATGCCTTTTTTCTGCGAGAGGTGGCTCATGCCCAAGATATAAGGAAGAGGCTTCTTCTAAACCTGATGCTCTCAGAAAATCCAGGTGATCTTTTATGTGTAATGAAATGCATATCCAACTGTAGATGTTTCCTACACACTAGAGAACCTCAAGAGAACCTACTTTTAGAAAATGTCTTATGCTATTAAACCTAAAGTAGTGAATGATGGTTTTGGTGTTCAAATTGGTCGTGCACTGGAGTAAAACGAATTATGTAATGACATGACTACATTATTTGCAATATGATCAAAATTTCCTTGTATAAAAAGAGGAAAAATGATATAGATTTCCATATACTCAATGGCACTAATGCATCAGTATCCTTCTGTCTCTTCTTGGTGGACGTTACTGCAGGAGTGTCAGAGGAAGAAAAGGAGCGACTACTGCACTGTGTTGTTGTTGGTGGTGGACCTACTGGGGTGGAATTCAGCGGAGAATTGAGTGATTTTATTACGAGAGATGTCCGGCAGAGGTATGCTCATGTCAAAAACTACATAAAAGTGACACTCATTGAGGTATGGCCACTGTACTGGTTCATTAAATTAGTCTTTTTGAGAGGAAACAAAATCGGGTATAGCTATTTATTCTTGTCTTAACACAGGCGAATGAGATTTTATCATCATTCGACTTTGGATTAAGGCAGTATGCATCAAAACATTTGACGAAGGTAATTTAAAGAACTTCCTCCTTTTGGACGGTAAAGGCGTTGGTTACTTAATCGATGGTTGTGCTTGTCTGAATCAGTACGGAGTGAGGCTCGTGCGTGGTGTTGTTAAAGAGGTCCACCCAAATAAGTTAGTTCTGAGTGATGGAAGTGATGTTCCTTATGGCCTCCTTGTTTGGTCTACCGGAGTTGGTCCCTCAGAATTTGTAAAATCACTGCCTCTCCCCAAGTCTCAGGGTGGAAGGTAAATTACTGAGCTTGGTTCCCTCCTTTGGGAAAAAAATTAATGAAATATATATTACAGGATTGGTGTCGATGAATGGCTACGAGTGCCATCAGTGGACGATGTGTTTGCCCTTGGAGATTGTGCTGGATTTGTGGAGAGGCCTGTGCTTCCAGCTCTCGCTCAGGTATCTCTACTATTTCCAACTCAGAGAAAAACTTGTTTACAATAGATGAAAGATGAATGATGAATGATGAATGATCAGGTTGCGGAGAGGCAAGGGAAGTATCTAGTTGAGTTGTTGAACAGAATTGGGAAGCAGGAGGGTGGAAAGGCCTCATCGGCAAAAGACGTTCCTCTAGGTGACCCCTTTGTCTACAAGCATCTTGGAAGCATGGCGTCTGTCGGCCGCTACAAGGCTTTGGTCGATCTCAGCCACTCCAAGGTTATATACCCATTCTCATCCTGCACATTCGCTTTATAGCTTCAAAATTACTAACTTGTAATGCTAAATCTTTGCCAGGATGCAAAAGGTATAACACTAGCCGGCTTCATAAGCTGGTTCATCTGGCGCTCAGCCTACCTCACGCGAGTAATCAGCTGGAGAAACAGATTTTACGTTGCTACCAACTGGGCGACCACACTTGTTTTTGGCAGAGACAATTCCCGGATTTAGCTGAAAATAACTACACTACTGCATCACTAGATTTATCAGGAATAATTTATTCACCTGGATACCATGTAATGTAAGTTGGAACACTCAAGCAACTTGAATTCATTTAATGTTTCCATTTCTCAATTCCACTGTTTCCTCTTTTCATCGCCATAATACCCTACATATGAAGGCTGACAGTGTCAAACCACATCACAACACAAATTAGATAGAACCTGTAACCAAGTTCAATCTATGGATTCCCCAAATAGAAATGTCAAGGTATTTACCACGAAAACACATTCATCAGCAAAACCATATTAACAAAATATTCACAAGTAACATAACAAAGTGGTAGATTTCTTTCTTTATGCCGTCACAATCTCAAGTTACTGAGGCGGCCTCAGACTATACAAGAATTTACAAATTTCCAAACACATAACGTAGGTACCTTTCCCCAATTTCTTCTCTAAACTTAAACCTCTGCCCACAATAAATCAAGGCTGGGTTTCCCCCCTAATTATAAGTGGAATGTAGATTTCCTAAGCCTAATTAAAAAGAGCATCTCATATACTCATGTTCCTCTTGTGAACGCTGAGAAATAAACGACCCATTATCCGGCATAGCATGACAACTTCAAAAATTCAAGAGCCATTTACCTGATATGGGTATCATAGGGATCAAATAGGTTATCAGGGACAATCAGTGGCAATTTATCTATATACATGAACAGCCTCTTCAAATTCTCCCGTGTTATAGCTGTCATGTCTATCACATCCCTGTTATCCAGAAGCACCCATAGATCACCAGAGTTTACTCTCTTTAAGCTGTCACGGCAGAAAGGGCACGATTGTGATCTTGAACGCCTGCAATGAGAACGCCATGTTATCTTGGGGAGAGACAGAAGATATCAATGTTAAACAGGCACATATCTGTAACAGTCCAACATCATTGCAAGTAACCCCAAGGAGATGGGAGTGTAGTTAACCCAACAGAAGACCGATAGGAACATAGAAAACCATCTAAATTTCAACACATCGACTAAATATTTTACTAGTAGTATATTTAAAGTTTTTTGCTAAGCCAGAACGCCATCTGATATGCAGTTTTCTTTTAGGATTGTATGATACAACCACAATATGATGTCCTAATTTTTCCCAAGGAACTCCACTCTTTATATGCAGCTGCTGGTCCTAGTAAAAAGTTAGTAGAGTGGTCCATGAAGCAATACCACCACAGCTGAAACATACAACATTCCCATCTTCTGAATGTTGTCAGAAAATTGTAACAAACATGTCCAAATAGAGGTCCTAATATATCCTTATTCAATTTGGTCAATTCAGCTTTCACAAGAAAGGAAGTGTTCGTATGAAGTTAGCAGAGCATAGCTATGGAAACTTTGAAGTCATTTCAGCAATGGTTCAATTTAGACATCCTTCTCTTTCCACTCAGTAAATGCAAACACAATTTTTCCCCCAACTCAAATAATATGCATACAGTGGTACACATTACATTAGAAACTTGAGGTCTTCCAGATATAAGTCTCTTGGCCTAGCAAAGTTGGCCTGGTTAAAGTCAAGTCCTCTCAACAAAGAACATAAATGATGTCAAATAGTGAAATACTTGAAGAAAAACCTAAATTTAAGAGAATCCTACACTAAAATGTAAATATAAGCAAATTTGGGCAACAGAGTTCTCATATGATACGATAGGACTTAAGTAATCTACCAAAAACTTAGCTAGAAAATATTATATGAAAAAATGCAGTTGCACAGCAATGATGGACTACACAAGGAACAGTTCAGAACCAGCAATATATATGTATGTCTGTTTCTATTAGGAACTGAAGAACATGTTTAAATTACGAGCAGTAGAGTACCATTCTCTGTAGCATTTCAAGCAAATGGCATGGTTACAGTTTGGCAAGACAATTTTACTATTTGTCTCCATGCAAATACCACATTCTTCTTCCCTTTCAACATCTAATTCCGAGCAAAGTCTGTTTTCATCTTCATCCCTCCTCCTGTATCTCTCCAAACATACAGCTTTCTGTTTTTTATCTTCTGAATCCGTAACACCTCTTTCAAGTTGCAGTAAAGAGGGATATATAACAGCTGGCCACAAGATATGTTTCTTTTTTTAGAACATATGCTTATTTTTTATTGCCTAAGAAGAACTGCAATCTACAAGAAAGTAGAAACCAGGAAGTTTACCATAGAACTCTCTAATGCTTGCTTTTCTCTCATGAGTCGACATAGTTGTTGTGCCATCAACGTATACCTGTACAATGACAAAAGTTCGCTCTCTTTCATTCATCAGCTGGACAAAAGACAAGTGAGTGCATCAAGCTGAACAAGTACTAAAGCGTCATCATTGGCATTGTGCATTGCATGGGGAGTGATTGGGTAATCACATTAAAAAGAACAGAGGAACTAACCTTATAAATTAAGATACGCAACAGCCCGAGAGCTCCAGCGAGGTTGCAGTCAGTCCATTGAACTAGAAAAAGTAGAAAGTGAGCAGCTGGACTATACGACATTCTCATTTGTAGACACGCGCCATCATACTCCCTTGGAAAATCAGATGCACTGAAAGCATAGTAGAAGAATACTATTTTTCAAAGATGAAATTGAATATCTTCAACTAAATATCCCAAATAAAGCAAGCTTACACGACAAATCTCCAGTAACAGTTAACATAATTGAGGGGGGAATTCTAGCTGAGAGTGCTCAAAATACAAACGCTCGATAAATTTTGTGAATCACTTCCAAAATTAATTTCGGCACGAACAGATTATTTCCTCAAAATCCAAATAATTTCAAAATCTCTCCGAAATTCAACCAAAAAGAATGGGAGGACAAAAGAAAAAAAAAAAACTTTTTAGCACTTCAAGAAACTATTTTAGTTGTTCATAAAAAAAATAGTCACTTGAACCTGAAAACGATACCTTTACGACAGACTGAAGCAACAGATAAAGTGAAAACCAAACTATCTTCAATTACAAAATTTCCAAATCAATACACAGAATCTGGACTCACAGACGTACCAGCAAAAGGAGCGACTTGGATATAAAAATCATAAAAGAAAAATTAAAATACATGAGTTCAACATAGCTCCAAAATCCAAACACAAAAACCACAACCAAAAAATTTCAGAAGAAAACCGAAAAAATTATAAACAAAAAATTATAAAATCGAGCAAGACAAAAAAAAGGAAAAAAAAAAGGTACAAAACAAAGAAACCAAGCGATAAACTCGAACGATCATCGATAACAAATTACCAAAAAGAATAACATGTTTTTAAAAAATTCGAACTTAAAAAACAAAAATTGCAGATTTACTCACAGAGTATTAGCATGCTGAATATCGGCTTCAAGAACTTTGAGCGAGTCTTTGAAAGACTTCCGTATTGGACTTCCGCCGCTTACATACATCTCTCCTTCGAGAAAATTCCTCTTTTTTTTTCCAAATTTTTCGAGGATCAAATAATCATGAGTGCTGATGATAAGTGGAAAGTCTCAAGTTGCTTGAAAATCGAAAATTGAAAAGGATTAGATGAAAAAATATATTTTTGTAGAGTTGATTTACTTGTTATCTGTAAGTAAATAATTTCAAAAAGAAAACTCTCCGACTGAAACTGACACTCTCTCCTTCCCCTCAAATTTAGAGTTGTCTTCTTTGTATGAAGAAAGAGAAGAGATAAAGGGGACACGTGGACAAGAGCTGGTGAGTAAAAGAGATAATTACCCTTTTCCTAATATTGTTTTTTAATGCGTCAAATCATAGGGTTAACGCTAAACTGTTGGGATTATTACTTTCTTCATTCCTATTTAAACTTGATTACTCTCACCAATTAAGGATATTATAGTTTTTTAAGTATGTTTTCGTGCTCTTGCCAAGTCAAATGCTCAAATATATATATAAATATAGTATGCACTATAGATGTTACCTATTTTGGGATATTGTTCCTCTATTTAAATAAATTTCATGGAATCTTTTTTTTTTTTTTTGAGTTATCATTTCAGTTTATAGCGTGTGTATATGAATTATTGAGATTTATTTTAATAATATGTTTTGAGATACCATCATTAGAATTTTAGAATAATACGACAATAATGTATAAATAAATTATAATACTATCTAGAGGAATTATCTGATTAGTGGAATCTGGATCTAATTAAGATTTAGCAAACTTTCCTCCTAATTCAAGACTGGACGAATTAAAACTTTATTGTGCCCAAAATAAATTGTAACTCGTAAAATGGATCGCGCTCATTACTGAAAGTGTTAGCACAATGTTTGAGGCTGTAGAAGAATAATTGTTTTCATAAATTCTAATTTATAATAATTGTTTAATTTTCCCAAAAGTTATCCTAAATTTTGATTTCCAACCACTCAAAACTAAAAACTAACATAAAAAAAATTATGTCAGTCCGGTCCCCGTGGCCTGGCCTGGTGGAGTGAGATTGCTTGGAGACCAAAAGTCACGGGTTCGAATCTCCTCAATACCACAGGTCGGGTGTGTGAGTAAAAAAAAAATTATGTCAATCCGTCTAACATGTCAAAATTTATCAAGTAAGATTTATATTTTTTTTTCCTAGAGTATAACTTGCAACCGTTTTTCAAGATTGCGCACATTAATTTCTTTTTAGTTTTTTATTTTATTTTAAAATTCATCAGACACTACTGATATATATAGATCAATTCTTTTTATTTTACATTTTTCATTGATGAGGATAACCTGATGCTGCTATTTCAAGGCGCACAATTTTTATTTTTTTATTAGTATAATCCATGTGACAACTCACATCTAACCGTATTGTTTAAATTTGAAAGTAATACTTATGATCTTATGATGGTCATCTCAAATAATAAATTGGATCAAAATCTCACGTGAGACTACCACAATGTAATTTTGTAGCTTTAACCGTTCGATGATCCGTACGAGTTGGAACTAATTTGTTTAAGGAGGAATAATTTAAGGATCCTAAACCATTACCCCATTAAAAATTAACATTACACGAGTATGACGTAATACTTAGTAGTGAAATGAAATATTTTATAGAGAGTGAAATTTTTTGGGCAAGTGGGCCAAAATTTTGGTGCCGCTCTTATCCATAATCCACAGCCCCACTCTCTCTCTCTCTCTCTCTCTCTCTTTTAATAGCGCAATTATCCTCTGTTTCTCTCTCTTAAATAATAGATAAATTAAAATATTTCCATATAAATATGTACCATGTATATGTGTGTGAATCTGCTTTTCGGTGTCTGCCACTTTCTTTATGCTTTGGCATTGTAATTGTAAATTTGTAATCCGTGGGCGAGTAGCTTTCGGTCCTCGCACAGCTCTCATTGATTGCAACGTTTTCACCTCGACCCCTATACTTCCATTTATTTACGGTTAGCCTCTTTAGAGAATTAGAAGAGACTAGTGAAGATATTTGATTATCTATGTTTTTAGAAAACCTCAGGACACTCACTAAATCTATTTATATTGTCGGTTGAAAATTTAGATTTAATAAAGTGAGTCGTGATTCATTTTATTCGATTTTTAAGTTTTTCAAAATATTTAAATTTTAAATGAATTAAATAACGTAAGATTAATATATATTCATAATAGATATTCATAGTATTTTATTTTCTCAAAATTAATTTTTAATGCATGAGAAATTAATTATTAAAATTTTCACTCAAAAAAATATTTAGAATCTTAGTGCCCTCACCTTTTAAATAGAAATATTTTGTCACAATAGCAATTGCATATATCTAAAAGAATGTCACGGTAGCGGCTGCGGGTTACCCTCGACATCCAAAAAATAAAAAGAATGTGCTTGAAGTGTCCCCTTGGGGATGGCCTAGTGATGGAGTGGTGTTTCTTGAGGCCAAATGTCTCAAGTTCGACCCACCACCAACACCACTAGGTGTAAGCCTGTCACACCTGGCTTGTCAAGTGTGGTTTACCTCCCCTGTGTAGGTTTGCAGACTATCACACATGGACGGGGTTTACCCAGTGCGCATCACGGTAGCGGCTGCGAGTTACCCTCCACATCCAAAAAAAAAAAGAATGTGCTTGAAGTTACATATTTTGAAAGTTGTCGTAATTGTTATCACCGTGGTAATAATAGTGGTAACAGATAAACTTATAATTAACCTGGAAGGTCCATACAGAAAAAAGTGGATTATACTATCATGTAGGTCCCACTCCCACAGCATAGTTGACAACACTTAAATTATTAGCCCGGCCACTAAATATTTATCTAGATGCTTATCCTGTCACGGGCTGCACACACAATTAAATCACATAAACCTATACTATCGTAGAGATGGTTTAATTTGTTTACAAGAATACCTACCAATTTATTATTTGTTATGTTTGGTTAATTCGATAAGGTGCAATGAGCTGTCATCCTTTGTCACTACAAATAGGTTTTTAGATAGATTATATCTCAAAATATTTAGTATTGATAAAATTTCATTTCATTTTTAATTTTGTCACACACACACACCCACCCACCATGATATGGACGTTCATACATTAAGGGAAAACATTATGGGGTACATTTTCTTAAAGGCTTAATATACGTACGTTTAATAAATGTTAGTCTTTGTTACCACCTAAGTGGATATTGAGATCCAAAGATAACCAAACAATAAAAATACAAATATATCATTTGATATGAATTTAAACATAAATATGAGTACTACTTGATGGGTCTTGACCCGTCTAGCATACATCATGTGATATTGTAATTGAAAATGTATGCCAGGTGTATTTTTTCTCTAAATGAGAATAAATGTATATTAAAAATCAAATAAAAAATTATACATTATCTAATATGATTAAACCAACACCCCCATAATTAATTATACTGCCGCACAGGCCATTTGACTGTTTTGTTAAATACATTATTACTAAAACGAAAGCATATGTTTTATTATTAGTTAGATAATTAATATATCAATTATTAAAAGTACCACCCAACCAATGAACCAACCAACTCCAAGTCTCCAACCACTAATTCGAGCATCATAAATTAAGGCTGAAAAAAAAAACAAATTCTTAGTTTGCTAATTTTGATTCGATCGGCCATAAGGAAAATGTTATTTTCGAACCACATTAATCTTTTTTGTTCTCTTTCTTAAAAAAAAAAAAAAAAAGAATTTTACCAATGGACATGAATTGTGGCTATGTAAAATCATATCTCGAATAATTTTCGTTTGAGTCCTAATTGATTTTTTTTAAAAAAATTTGAACAAAAGACATTCATAGAAATAATCTAACGAGCAAGGGAGACTAAATAATTATATTAATAAAAAGAAAATAGGCACCTTTTTTTAGTTGGTAAATATGCACCTTTTAAGACAGTTGAACCGATTGAAAAGTTGAACATGATCGAAAAGCTAAAACCAAATAGTTAGGATATCCGTATTGATGTGCGTGATTTTTGGCAATGGATTAAACTTAAATTAAGATTCGAACAATACATTTTGGTGCTATTCAGCTCAGTCCTCAATGTCGCAAATCATAAAAATGTTAAAATAATTAAACATCTAATTCCCATTTCGACTTCACTCTTTTGAAAATAGGGGACAAAAAAAAAGAGACTACCTCAATGGAGTAGTAAATAATGAACCACGATCACGTATTAAATAAATTAAATATTAAATTTTCTTTGTCTTCTTAATCTATTCCTAATCAATTATCCTTAAAATGTAACAATTATTTAGTTTTAATAGGTAAACACAGAGATAATAGTAAATTTAATTATGTGTGGATTTATTTTTTCAAGTGCGTCACATGTGTTAATCTATACATATATTAAGGCAAAATCGTAAGGGCAAAATTATCATTTAAAAAAATAGAAAAAAAATTGATTTAAAATAATATTTTGGCAGAAAAAAATTCAGAGTCTTAATGTAGTTTAGCGGTTCTGGTTTATTTCAACGTAGTGCACGTCAACGGTTCGAATCTTGGCTATATCCCATCTCACAAATAGTTTTTTGATTTTAAACAATTAACCCTTCAAATTCATATTTATTTTTTCGGTTTTAAACATTTAACTCTTCAGATTAATATTTTTTCTTTTCGATTTTAAACATGTAACTCTTCAATTTTCTTTCGGATCTGCACTATAAGCCTTGACTCTTCAAATTTCTGCTTTTTCGATCTTCACTGTAAAACTCCCCATCTCTTACTTAATTGTTTTGGTTTTAAACAATTGTTGGACTTTTCAATTCTATGGTGTTTAATTTATTTATTTATTGCTAATAAATACTGTGGTTGTTGCTATAAAATGACCTCCATTAAAACACAGTTCACTAAAACATCAATCTTCTCTATTTCTGGAGACTAGCCAACTCTCTGAAGGCAGACCGATGTCCTATGGTGGAGACGGAGACCTAAACGCTGGCAGCAGGAGTCATTATTAAAACATTATTTTATATATTTGAAATAGCAGAAAACTTGGTCATTGAAATTCATTATTTACTAATTTTGGTTGTCATCTTTGGCTTATATGTTACGAGCTCAAATTGATTTTTTCTTCTATCGTATATATTTTCTGTTCATTCTTTGACTTACCAGCTGTTTGTAAAAAGTCCTAAGCGAACAGGAAAATGTTTCAGGTGAAGAGGGACGGAACACGGGAGGAGGCAGTACAATTGGGGCTGGAAAAGTTGAGTGTTTCAGTCCCATATAAATAGTTGTATACATCATACAAGAAACGTATGATGTTATGACTTACTAAGATGAATTTCATTTTTTATTTTTTATTTCTGTAACTAAATTTGTGTGCTCGGTGTTTTGTTCGATACTAATTTAGTTCAATTTTTTTTTCTTACCCCAAGTATTATAAAATGATCTTTAGAGAATTATTATTTTACTTTTCAGCATAGTTCCCCCGAGTTACGATCACAAATGTGGTACTGAAAGTCCCTTGGGCACCTCTCTGATCTTCTAGAAATGAAAGAAATGGCTTCCACTATAGTGAAATCCAAATTACAATAGTGAGAGAGACGATATAACATAAAATCGTGGATTAATTTTTCATTATGTTATAGAAGTAATTTATGTAATTTTAATTATGGATCAATAAATAATTTTAAAATATTCAAGATACAAATTCTTACTTTTATTGGGTTTGACGTCAATTTTATTAACCATGTTTCTCAATTTAATTTTTTTGGCATTATATTTATTTTACAAATTGTTCCTTATTTTTGTGTTTTGATTTTGATGATTTCTTTGAAATCTAGATTCATAAAAAGAAATATCTACATAACATGTTTTGTTATATAATATAATTAAAAATGATTTATTTATTAATTGATTTTGATGATTTCTTTGAAATCTAGATTCATAAAAAGAAATATCTACATAACATGTTTTGTTATATAATATAATTAAAAATTATTTATTTATTAATTGAAATGGACCGTTTGCATGGTAGGATTTTATGTGAATTAAGCGTTTTTGTTAATTTGATTTATTTATCAATTGAAACTCGCAAAAAAATGAAGGATCCAAATTGAAATTCGCAAAAAATATTATTTCATTGTCCATGTTCTTATTTATTATTTAGTGTAATATACTAATATTGTAGATCATATGGTACCACAATGTACACACATCTGTTAATTGTATTCATTCTTTTGATATCGATAAAACATAATGTGAATTTAACATTATAAAATTTAAATATGTGCAACGCACATGGGGAATACTAGTATGTATGAAAAGAAGAACGGGTCGATTTACAATTAACCGCGATTTCATATAAACCATTTTTTTGGGCGCAAACTCTCCTCCAAATCCAATCCATATTTTATTATTGTTGACAATAATAATTTATATATTTTATTACTAAAAAAAACTAAATGTTGCTCCTTCCATTTCTATATAAATGTCATTTTGGATGAATGTATACAAATTAATAAATTAATCAAATTACATAATACACTCTTGTGTGAATACATTAAATGAGTTAAATATAGATATTTAAATGCATTAAACGAGGATAAATCTGTAAAAATGTGAATTTTCTGTTTCGAATTTATAGAATGATATTTTTTTTAAAATAAAACTAAAATAATAAAATAACATTCATTAACGGAAAAGTTACTAAATTACGATAACCGGTCAAAGTAGAAAAGAACCATTTCTGTTCCAGAGAAAAGAACCATTTCAAATTTTAAAAATAATTTATGAAATTAATGTGAAATTTCAAATTTATAGCTGCAAGGCGGCGCTCTCATAGTACGGACATAACTTTTATTGCATAATAAATATTTTCTTTTATTTTGATGCGTCTGTTTCTATACTTAATCCTTGTCAACCGCTGCCCAGCTGTCCTACACTCCTATGGCTTCATAGTTGCCAAATTTATTTCTTTTTCTTGTTTTTTTAGAACAAATTTATTTCATCTTTAATTTCTTTGCATGAAGTCATTATTGAATGAAACCTTTTTTAAAAAAGGGAACATTACTTATTGAATCCAAATGAATAAACATATTAAACTTGGTTGAATTTATCAAAAAATTATTTCATCCTCAATTGAATGTACATCACGATTCACATGATATCTACTTAGACATCGCTCATGCTAGATGTGTAGCAATTGTGAATCCAGACAAAAATATTATATTTGAGATGTCATTGTTCTGCCTATAAATTAAAAAATTTCACATATCTATATTTAATATTTGTAATATTGTATAAAAAAAAATTCATATTATGTTGTCATCAAAGTTATTTGAATGTGTTCATAAGCATATATGCTAATTTTACCAACATTGTCAGTCTGTCATACCTGATTTATATTCTATGTGGACTGCATGTTATTGTACAAGAGTGAGATTCATCTAGTGCGTACTCTCTCTCTCAAGGTAACAACTGCGGATTACTCTCGTCATAAAAAAAAAGATATAAATTATGTATGTACTCGAAAGTTAGTTCTTACATGGGTGATTGGTCACTCCATATCTTTGAACTCTTAAGAAAATTGGATAGACCAACTTCCTGTATAATAGTGCTAGGTTCAATTATTATAGTCAATACATTGTGCGATAATAATTAATATTGTACGAAACTGGTAACGTTCGATGGATTATTTGGATGGAAGAACATTGAAATTGGGTCCTCTATTTTAAGAAATGTTTATTACGCTGATAAGGAAAAAATCAGCATCATTTTGAACTGCATCCTAATTAAAACCTCATTTCACCATCAAATGTGAATAAAATGATTATTTGGCCCTGTGAAGAGATAATGGGACAAACAAAACATCTAACCAGTTTTGAAGCCCAAAGAATATTACACATTTTGGCATTCTCACATCAAAATAACTTAAGATTGGAGCCGGGCTAACGGGGAGGGCAAGTTGCGGGCTTGAAAAGCCCGTATTTTGGCAGTGCGTATAAGCCCGTCACCAAGGTAGCGGGTTTGAAATACGAAGCCCTACTCGCGCCTGCCAAAGACCCCAGGTTGATGGGTTTGCCGGCGGGCTTTCTTTTTTTTATTTTTTATTTTGCTTTAATTTGATTTTTTTTTTTTTGGGAATTTTAAGCTTGACGCATAAATTGTAACACCCTAATTTTATAAACATAAAATGCTATTTATTTTATAAAATCTAACATGTAAAATAATGCCTGAAAGAGAATTTAAAATATTTTTTCAAATATGTAATAAAACTAATACTAGAAAATCATAATAATTCATATAACATATTGCGGAAGCGATTTTATATGTTTCAAACATCTAAACATTTTTAAAATAAGAAACACACAGTCCAACAGAAATATCAACTAAAGTTTAGTAGTCAAACGAGTTTAATAACTTAGAATAAATAAAAACTTATAACACATCCATCTCCCCCTTTCCATCGCCGAACTCCTCAACCTGAAATGTTGTAATATAGGGATGAGTATAACGAATACACTCAGTGGAGAATACGCATTATCCAAAACATATTAAACAAGTAACTCATATTCAGACATTCATGTCATGTCAACATAATAATAATTGTTTGAACAGTGGGGAGTCAACCCAAAGGCAACTTATCACGGCTTCAGACTTATTAACGGTCTCTGAACAAATATATGCATATACACATGCACGGTGGGCGACCCAAGGACAACTTTTATTGTCTCGGACCTATGAACGGTCCCTGACATACTTTAACTTTCACTTTCATATAAACACTCAGTCGAACAATAAATCACAAGCATAATATATAATAGATAATAAATAACCACGTGCGCATAAAATTTCCCACCTTATTTTGAAGACCTTTGACTCGACTTTTAATTGCAAAATGCTAAAGACTTGCAGGAACTAAGTCGCCTTCACCTAGCAGAGGAAATAATTAATTATTTTAATAAACTAAATCTTTTAAATAGAAATTATATATTTTACGGCTGAAATGTTAATCATTTATCAAATTATATACAATCTGTAAAATGAGTTTCTTCCTTTTATTATAAAATCAGCTTATTTAATATGATTATTAACTTTTCAATATCATCAACAGAACGTATATAGAACTATTAATATAATATAACCTTTTTTTTCTATTATAATAATAAGGATAATTAAAGGAAAACATTTTCCAAAATTAAACTTATATTTTCGGTTATATCACAAATTGGGAGAGAGAAATACTTAAACAGTGAAAGAGAGAAATAATATATAGAAAATGATAAGTGAAAGATCAAACACAAAATTAAATATTTTAGTAAGTTAAACTTTTAATATATATAAACTTGCCAAATATAGGTTATCAGACATAATAACTTTTAATTAATTTAAGTGTTAGAGTTGATTTAAAGAATACGAATATTAAACTATTAGTAATACTAAATAATATTTTTCTATTATAATAATAAGGTTAGTAATTGAGAGTACAAAAATAACAAAGTTAAAATCTGATCAAGGTTTTGCATGTCACAAACTTGGAGAAAGAAGAATTTATAAATAAATAGAATGGGTAGAGAAAAATGTATGAATCTGTTCAGAACTAGTTTGCAGTTAAAAAATCAGATTCAAATCGAATTAGGTGTGAAATGAAGGTTACTGGTTTTGGTTCAGGATTAAGCCAACAACTTAATTAGAGATTAAGTTCGAATTTTCCTGAAAATATACCTTGTTTCGGATTTTTGGATTATAAACTTTAGGATTTGTTCGTCGATTTTGCCATCGATATTTTACTGTAAACAAGATGAGAATTGAGGGTTAATATTAGAATTATAGAAATAAAATTAACTTTTGGATTAATTTGATATATAAATTATTTACCTTCACCGAATTAACCCATATACTTCTTGCTTCAAGGACGAAATGATGAATGGCTTATTTTTTCAAAAGGAAAAATACTGCTCTGTAGAAAGTTTCTTCTATCCGTAAAAATGAATGAAAAGTAGTTTTGAATAGGGAAAAATGGTGAGAATAGAAAGACAACATTGTTTGGTTGAAACGGCAATTCCTTGAACGAAAAATAATCTGATTACAATGAATTCAATTTGGGTGAGTTTTGACATGAATAAAGGAACTGCTCTTGCAGTTTAATTTGGACGTGATATTTGGGAAAAACTCACGTAATTCTAAATGTTCTTTGGATAAAATATTTCCTATCATTCCTAATTTTGTATTATTATTATCATTATTAATATTATTGAATTTAGAATATAAATTATGGGATTTTCATATATTTATCACTATTATAAATTCTTGATATAAATCTTTAATTTTCTCTGCAGACATGACGACTAAAATATAAATTATTTAATTTGAGTTCATCGTAACGACGAGACTAAAAATAATATATTTATAAATGATAATTTTGAAAAAATGGGTCGTTACATAAATTCAAAAATCCCCCACAATCTACCAACAGGAAAGATGTGAGAAATATGGAAATCTCAATAATTATATTGGAAAAAAAAATCTTATTATCTAATTACAAGAACTCACACGTTTTCTTGTTTTTTTTTAAATTAAAATATCCAATCTGAATTATATAATTCGTACTACATAGATTTTAAGCTTTGTTTTAGCAAAGTTATACTGAAAAGTTGTCACCTTTTAGAATTTTAAAAATATTTTGAGTTCTTAAATATGTAATTGGATATATAGATGATAGGTTCAAACTGAAAAGATCGAGAAAGAAAAATCCACGAAATCAATTTCCATCAATTTCCTTCTTTTTTAACTTTGGTAAAAAATGATTTCTTGAAAAATGTTAATGAGCGTCAACAACAAAAAAAAAAAAAAAAAAAAAAAAAGAGATGTTGTGTAACCTGTATTGCTGCTAGTCTGGAATGGATCGGCGCTTAGTTCACTCTTTAGATAGGCTAGGATTTTTAATATCCATATTAAATTATTAAAAAAAAAAAAAAACCCGCCCCGGAGCGTGCTTACCCGTCTAGACCTGCCATATCTACTTAAGATAGCTCTACTTAAGATGGATGTTTTTAATTTATTGCCCTATTCAATAAAGGTCTCAATCACTACTTATTTAACATATTCATGATTCATGATATGTACATTGTTTGGTGGACACATTCGAGATACTATTAATTCGATTATAGGAGGATTTTTATAAAGTTTGATTATATAATAATAGGACGTGTTATATATTTTCGAGGATAAACTATACTATTGTGCAGCTTGTGAAGAATGTTGTCACGGTGTGCTATGATATGAGACTGAAAAATATTTCAACTAAAAAATGAATAAAAAATATTTATCATTCAATCCCCATTGGTTAATGAAATACTAATTATAAAAAATAATGTAAGTTGATCGATAAATGCGTAATGCTTGAAACATGTTTTAGGAACTAATCAGACAATGCAAAAATGTGTCATATTCATTGTGGGTTGTGTTTTAGCTATAATTTTTTAAGTAGTAGAATTATATATTGGGATGTACTTTATTTTAGTAGAGTTTTCATTTAAGAGAAATAAGACTAAGATAACTTAAGAACGAGAATAAGGATAGTTGGTAATACTAGAGTTTTAGGTAGTGAAAGTTATACATTAATGAGAGTTGTATTTTATTTTATTTATAAGTTTTAGTAGGGCTATACATTGGGGTTGTACTTTATTTTGTTATTTTTTAAATAGTTAGGGGGGTATAAGGACAACATGTCTAAAAAATTATACTCTCTCCGTCTCAATTATATTGTCCTTATTACTATTTTGAAATGTCTCAATTATATAGTCTTATTACTATAGTTAATATTATTTTTCATAGTAATGTACAAATTCACCTGTGTTAGATTTTGGAAATTAAAAACTAACCACTTATTTTTATGAAAGTTTTAAATCTTAAATAAGGGGTAATCTTGAAAGTTTAGCTTTTATATCTTATTTTCATAAATATTTTTAATCTATACGTGAGTAGAAAATGAGCTATATAATTGGGACGGGGGAGTATTTATATTTTAAATAATTTTGAGAGTTCTATTGAGAAAAATAGAAGGTTTGTGAATAGAATCGCCATTAAAGAGTTCTTAGAATCTCAGTCAATCAGACATCATTAAAAGTTATTGGTTAGATCACGATGGCATACACACATATTGCATTAATAATAAGCAATTATGGCATTAGTTCTTAGGCGATAATGAAACAAACAAATTATGATATTGTACATTAATTATACACTTTGTAACGTGTTGATATCATAATATGACCTTATTACATACATTTACTTGACTACATGCAAAGAATAATAAAATAAAGGATAATGCAATCCGCCCACACTATGGTCGGCCATAGTTCATAATTATGGTATTCTTTAAACATATAGTAAGTAATCAATTCAAATTTTGATTATGAATTATTATGATTTTCCAATTATGTCCTTATATTCCATTTTAGAAAGTGATTTACTTGTATCTTTTAAATATTCACATATTTCATAAAAATGTCTAAAAAAATAAACAAATTATTATAAAAAAATTGCAACATCATACAAGGTGCATGCATAGAAGAAAACTTGAGGAAATTTGTCATAGGATTTCACTTTTTTTTCAAATTTGAAACTAAAAACACACAAACAACAATAATGCAAAATATACTTTTTTTAGGCAATTTTTTTATTTTTATATTAATTTCAATGAAAAAAATTCATTACTAATTGATTACCTAGCTATTAAATTTGATTAAAAAATATTAAAATAAAAGGTATCAAAATGAGACTGATAGTAATTTATTTTTCGGTCTCTAACTATAATAAAACTATTGTATAATTTGTACAATGTATTTAATTATATATATACATATATATATTAATCTAAACTATATCAAAATTGAAAATTGATAGTTTCAATAATTCAAATTTAAAATTGTTGATTTTCATTTCTCATGTTTCGGATCGATAATAACATATCTTTCAGGATCGTCTAAGTTAATAAAGTTCCTATAAAACTCAAATAAATATTTTAAAACTTGACCAATAACTCTGATTAAAAAGACCGTTCAATCTAAAATAATATACATACATACAATTATAAATATATAATTTTATTAAATAAATCATATCTTTAATATATTATCAAATAATGTATTTTTTATATTTTATTTATATATACTAAGCTATCTATAATTACAATTGATATACATAGAAATAGTGTATATCATATAAAATGCTAACTATATATGATAGAACTTGTAGTTGAGTATGCATTATTTAATTTTAATATACTAATGGTAATGCTAACAAGATATCTTTATATTTTTAAAAATTAAAATTTATATTATATACAAGTTAATGTTAATCTTTAACTATTTAAATATAATGATCGAATTTGCAATTGCATGCCTTAATTCCAATTTGGATTTCAGTTTGGAGATAACTTAGAATTTTCGAATTGGTTATTATTTTGGAGATAATATTATGTGGAACTGTTCATAGATAATTATGAACGCGCTAATGAAGAGAGAGAGATCAACATGAATTTCATGTAGAGAACTTGTTAAATTTTTAGTCCAAATTAATATAATTTTGTTTGTTTATATTATAAATTTGCCACTATTGAGCTGGATCAAATTGTGTCAAATAACATTACAGAAATATTAATAATTATAATTTATTATTTATGTCGAAATTTCATTTGTTTTCTTTTCAAATATTTATCAAAATAAACAATTACTCAATCAAAAATTGAATAAACTAACCAAGTAAACATAATATCAACTAATTAAATGATTTTAAACATTACCCAATTTACGACTATTTGAAAAAGTAGAACAATGATAGAAACCAATAATATATGCAAACTTCCATGACTACCAACAAAAATTAATTCAATTAATATATTTAATTTATTAATTAATTTGATTATCATGTGATTCAAAATTTTAAAATAAAATAAAAATAAAAATCCTTAAATGAGGAAGGAATTACGTCTCCCTTAAGAATAAATTGCTGAAATTTACATTAAATCATATATTATATATGCATATTGTTTATTTTAAATAATATAACTGAAATAGAAAATTAATAAATTATATTGAAGGAAGTCAATTTTGAAATATTTGTAGAGATTTTTTTGTAATATTTGAATTTTAAAAAGATACAAGTCAACAACTTTCTAAAATGGACTAAAGTATATAATTGTAAAATCATAATAATTAATAATTAAATCTTTAATTAATTATTTACCATATATTTAAAATATACCATAATTATAAATTATGACCGATCACTCATGTGGCCAAAGAGTAATTGCCAAATAGCATTACTCTGAAATAAAATATTGACTAAAGGAAAACTAACCGCAACACTAGTCAGTAGTCACTACCAAATACCAATTACCATCCAAGATCAGTACAACATACTTCAGCTTCGATCAAATGTCGGAATAATTCTCCCCCCAATTTCCATTATGCAAACCCTAATTTACCAGAAGCCCCTCTCTCGATTTCCTCCCCGCCTCCCGCCTTCCAATTTCTACTTCTCACAAATTCGTGAGAATCATAACTTTCTCAGGATTCCCACCAAAATTGGTTTCAACACGCTGAGTCTATGCTCTGCCGCATCTCTCGGACCTCCGAGTTATGGCGGTTGGGACGATTTTCAACTCGCCGGTAACTCAGTCGACTCAGGTGAGGTGAATCAGTTCCGTAATCTTCTTAGTTCCTCTGGAATTGGTGATAAGAAGTACGTATTTGTGTATCTGTTTGGATTTGTTTGTGCGCTGGCAATTTCTAGAGTTAAGGTTTCATGGATTATGGTGTTTCCAGCTTCTGCTATTGTATTCGCTGTTGGATTTTCAGTTGGATTGGTTAAAGGGGGTCACTTGAATGGATTGAAATTAAATGGAAATAGAAAAAAACTAACAGATGAATCTTTAAGAGGTTGCGTTGAGGAGTTAAATCGGTATTACGTGAGGGTTTTTGAGCTGAAGAGTGGTATTAGAAGAAGCATTGAACAGAATCGAGTTACACTGAGTGACTTAGAAGGCTATATTGAAGTTATAGACTCTGTACCTCTACGAAACACTATAGATTTTGTAGAGAGTATATTAGGTAGTAAACAAGAAAAGGAGGGAGGCTTTGATAACGAGTCTGGTAGGAAAAGAAAGAAATCAGGTGAAAACTGGTTGAATTTCTCTCGGTATTTTAATGCTTTGTTTGGAGATGATCCAAAGTCTGGTAAACTTGGAGGCTCTGGTAAGATGGACTTTGTGTCTGCGGAGGTAAACAATAAAAAACTAGAAAACATCTTAGCTTCTTCTGCAAATGAAAGAAATCCAAGTTCTGCACTAAGTGGAAGTTTGGAAAGTATGAGTCCTACTATGATTGATAACCCTTTTGATATCTCTAGTAGAGCTCGAGATAGAGTTGGAAATTATGTTGATGGTACTGGAATGGAATATATGGCTTTTGAAGATGAGAAGAAGAATTTTGTTGAGACAAATAATACTGCTAAAGCAGTTTTTGACCAGACAATTTATACCTACCAGAATAACACATCAAGAGTCTTCAGCAATCAGCAAATTCATTCGAAAGATTATCAAGATGAGATTGAAACAATGTCATCTCACAATAGTTTGTATGATTCTGTGGATGTTAGCATCAATATGAACCGTATAAAAACTTCAGCTGCTTCTGGTTCCCAGCAGAAAAGTAGAACCACGGCCAGAAATTATTCGCATCTTGGAAACACAGAAGAAGACCTACTAGATTCTCATAAATATGCTTTCGCGAATGGGGCTTTCAAGCCCAAAAAGGAACAGAACTTTGCCAATCAAGAAACTTCATATGAGAATACCTCTGATTCTCCTTCAACTTCATTACTTGGTGATGATTTAAAATTCAATAGATATCTTTCGGAAGCTAATGATCTTTTGAAAGAAGCGAAGGGGCACTTGACACAACGAGTTGATGATGGTAGAGCCGAGCATGCACTAGATAAGTCTGCAATACTACTCTCAAAAGCAATAGAAATGAGGCCGATGAGTTTATTGGCCGTGGGCCAGTTGGGGAACACATATCTCCTTCATGGAGAACTAAAACTGAGAATGAGCCGGTACTTGAGATCCCTACTTGTGAGGCCTGATCCCTTTTCAGTTGAGGAGTGGCGAAAAGCAGGCCACAAACTTGATGATCAACTTGCTAATAAAGATGCGATTAGATCAGCTCTTGTGGTTGCTTGTGAAGAATGTGAAGAGCTACTGATTAAGGCAGGAAGAAAGTACAGAGTGGCCATTTCAATTGATGGGAATGATATGAGAGCCTTGTATAATTGGGGCCTTGCACTTTCTTTTCGTGCTCAGTTGATTGCAGATATCGGACCGGTAAGCATTAATCTCAATATATATTCCTTTTCATATTAAGATTTCTTAGTTACAGCTTAGTAGCTTGTCTTTCCTGCTTAGCACTGAAAATGAACGTGCAAAACGTTCAGCTTGGTATGTAATTTAAAATAATAATATTTACTTCTACCCTACCACTAGACTGAAGATATTGTTTTTGAATTATTTTTTTCTTGAATGAGGCCTGTTGATCTCATCGATCATTTGACCTTTTGTTTCATCCTACAGAGTGCTGCTGGTGATGCCGACAAGGTTTTCTTGGCTGCCATTGACAAGTTTGATGCCATGATGTCCAAAAGCAATGTTTATGCCCCTGATGGTACTATAAACCTGCCTTAACAATGATTGCTTGCTAATTTGAAGGGTCTGTGGTGTTCTGAAACGTCAGTTGAGTTGAATTGGCTTTATATTAAAACGACGTGACACTATGGCACTAACTAATTATTATGGAAATATATTAACTGATACCTAGGTTCTAACAAGAAATATACAAATACCCAACACCCCGCCCCATCTCCTAGAATGCCGAAGTTGTAGGTTTTGTGTAAAATTATGTTGCTGTTTTATTCAGCAACAGAAAACCTACTTCATCAACCGAGGCAATTATCACATTTGCCTTTAACATTGGTCTGCACATCATCATAACAGTCTAGTTCAATAGTTCTAACGAATTTCGTAAGAGATTGAAATAGATGCTGATTTTAGCGAAAATTCGTTCATTGCAGCTCTTTTCAGATGGGGTGCAGCATTGCAGCACAGGGCTCAGCTAAGGCCAAATCGTAGTAGAGAAAAGGTGAAGTTACTGCAGCAAGCGAGACGACTATATGAGGATGCTCTTCAGATGGATTCAGGTAATCCTCGACTACAAGAGGCCTTGTCGTCCTGCACGATTGAGTTAGACTATTGGTATACTTAAGCATGAGATGTGAAATATCAGGGCAATGGATATGGTCCTTCAATTACAATTTTGCGCCAACACATGGCTCTCTCTTTCGATTGTGGTTGTGTTGTTTTCTACCTATTCTTGCAGCCATTTTTCATCAAAGAATAATGAATACCCCCACAAATAGAATTTTAGTGGACCAGAATAAGTATTTCAATTCAGATCTTTTTTGTATCATAATTCACCTAAACCACATATAGAATAGAGGCCTCCATTCAGAATTTCCGGGAGCTATTATTTTCTTTAAAGCTTTTTGGCGAATTCTGAATATTTGATGTACCCATTTTCTCCCGGGTTCTATTCTGAGATGTATCAGAAGCCTTCCTTGTTTGTTTATGGAGTATATCCTAAGGAATCATTCCTCTTTTCTATGCAGAATATTGAAGTTATGCTCCCTTGAAAACAAAGATGTTAAAATCGTGTTTGTTTTTATTCCGTTTTCACTGTAAATTGTTACAAAAGGTTTTCATTTCTAACCATAAATTACTCATCCAAGCATTTGAAACTGAAAGCATAACAAGACAAGACCAGTGTCTATTCCGATTAAATACACTCACTTCCCTCGACAAACACAATGGAGGTTGGCAAAATATACACCGACTGATCATCCATCAACCGGATAAAACATAAAATTTAGAATAAGCTGAAAAGTTAAATAGTTCTATGTCATTAAAATCAGAGTTTCTAATTCTATGACTGCTTGAATAGATCATCAATCTATGATTTACCACTGGCAACATTGCAGAAAACACTCAGAATCCCTTCTAATGTGACGCTCCCTACCACAGTATGATCTTCTTCGACAACCCAAACACAACTAACACGATATGCAAGTGCCTGGATCATCACAGCCATCAAAGAACTCCCGGGGCTGCAGACAATCGGCTCACATCTACTAGCTGCATAGTGTCGACTTGACCCCCTACTCCTACTAGACATGAACTCTTCCTCTGAAGAACAGCTAGATGAAGAAGACAGCATTGAGGAGTGAAAACACTCATCCATCAAATCCACCATTTTACCTAAATTCCTCTCCTCCAGCCTCCCCTTCACCAACTGCACCAGGCTCTCTGGTGGGCTACCACAGTCGATGTAAGTCATGAGATCCATGGCTGAGAGGGTCATGATTGCAGATGCAGCTGTTTCATGGCAGTGGGCTAGATTCAAGGGAGAGATTTCCCCTATCAGCCTGTTCTCTTCATCAACGACTGCAACAGATTTCTGCTCACTGATAGCCCGATGAAAATAGCCCAATGCTGAGGATGCAGGCTTGTTGTAAGTTATGGTCATAATGTCTCGATCAATGGCATTGAGTAACTCGATGCTGAAAGTGGGGACTGGGGAGAAGGTTCCAACGGAATTGAGAAGAAAGCGTACCACATCTTCTTGTGTTAGCCAACAACATTCATGTCCATTGTAGAGACTGCAACCGGGCTGCCTGTTGACGAACCTCTTTCTTGCATTGTTGATCCGGTGTTTTTGAATCGGGATCACCAGATTCTGGGTGCCCTCAAGTATGTAGTCTATGGCTTCCAGCACACTGGAAAGTACATAAACAAGGACAGCAAAGCTCAGAAACGAGATTCAGGCAAAACAGACTAGAATCAACGAGTGCCTCTAGTCTCTCATGTAGTAACAGCAAATTTAGTAGCGTGCAGAATCTTGATATTGTTAGCCAAATAGTGAGATTAAGACCATCAACGTCAACCAGAATAGATCTATCTACATTCTAACTATTACCAGAAATTAAAAAATAAAATAAAAAAAATTCAATGAATAAGACATCACCCAAATGCATACAGTACAGGGTCAAAAATCCATAAAAACATTCAAACACGCAACTCAATTTATACATCGCTCTAAAATCACTTCCCTAAAAACCAACAACGCAATAAAAAATGTATAATAATTAAAAAAAAAAAAAAAAGACAACAGATTTGGCGAAAAAAACTCGTACAAAAACAAGGCACGAATATTGCGAATTAAAAGCACAGCGTCGGCAAAGAAGGAAAAATTAGTGAAACAAACCTCGAATTAGGGTGGACGTGCCTGACAATCGGGTTTCCTTTGGGTAAGATGTGATGAACAGGAGTTTGAAGAGCTTTGAAAGGATCCGCCAAATTTTCCTCTCTGCAGAGAAAGAGAATCACATCCGCCGTGCAGAATTTTCCGACGCAGACGCACGAACCGTTGGCGGTGTCGGCACTACATACCCAGACGCTTATGTATGTCTCTCCAGACTCCTTGAGCTCCGTTAACGCGTCGGAAATAGGCGTGGTCGCCGCGATCCAGTTGAGCTCCGGCTTCCCTATGCACAGCTCCGACACCTCTCCGCTCAGAGATCTCAATGCCATACAATAATTGAAGTTGGTGGAGAGAGACAAGCTTTCGCCCGTTCCGTGGGGAGAGATCGTACGAAATATTTGGTAGTTAAAGAGAGAGAGAGAGAGAGAGAGAGAGAGAGAGAGAGAGAGAGAGAGAGGCGGAAGGAAGAATGAAGACTGACTATTGGATTCGAATGCAATATCTTCTCATTCAACTAATCCGAGGCTGGCTATATATATTGTCGTTAAGGCCTAAGATTTTATTTTTATTTTTATTTCCAACTTGCTTGTGGGACCACGCTCTTCTTTAGACATCCCCGTCTAATTGTATTTTATACGCTAAAACATAAATGTTTTATACGGTATTGATGCTACTTAGGCACAGTTTATTGCAAATACTTTACGGAATTTAACTCACGTGTCCACGTATTTTCAAAAATTGTTAAAATTAACTTATTAAAATAAAATAAACCCAAATAAATCAGTTGTCACAATATTATAAGTTTTCGGCGGAACGGGTTTGGGCTGCTCCTCATGTCAAGTGCGAAATTTCACTACTTTATTCATATAATACTTTAATTACAAATATTCCTACTGGTCAGCAAAGTGCAAACCAAACCTTGCATGTTTTATTAAAAAATGATTTAAGAGGGTTCTTAAATGTTCTATTAGAAATTTAGATTTGAGGTGTAATTTTTTTTTTCTTTTGTTTTTAAAAAGTTCACATTTGAAGAAAATTTTGAATGAAGTTTTATAGGAGGTGTTACATATATTGCAAAATTTTCTACTTCTTGACAAGTGCCTAATATTATGAGAAAGTTAGTTGTTGAGATATAAAAGTTAAACTCGCGGTTCAAAAAAAAAGTATACTTATATTGAAAGAAGTTAAGATCAGAATGTTTAGAAGAAGCCAAATTTGATAAAATAATTATTGTAAATTATTATTGATTACCTTAGTTCAAAATCGTTGCATCTAAACTTGAGAATATTGGATTCACGTTTCTTGAAAAAAAAAAAAAGCTCTCGTCTCAAGAACCACACGAAAGAGAACATCAATCTAAAACAATTAAAATTAAATTACTTCAAAATTATAAACTTATTATAAACTTTTAGAGATGTAAAATAAAAATCAGGGATTTCAAACATGAGACCCATCTCCAATGGTTTGCATCAAATGTTACACCAAAAAGTATATATTTTCATAAAGAATATATATTTTTGAAATATTTTGTTTTATTTTATGAATTTAATTATAAATATGCATAATTATTGAAATAATATAATAAATAATATCCGTATAACATTAAATGATTAATAATTTTATAATTAATATATATATACATACCAAAAAATATATAAAATATAATTAATGTAATAATTAATATATACATTGTTTATATATGTTACCTTATATAATTAAGGTAAATAATTAAATATATGTACTTAATTATTTGAATTAATAGGATGAATCTTATGCAAGCATATATACAATGCCATTGTATATACATGCATATGGTTAATATTTAATAAATATTTATATATTTGGGAGATTGATGGGATGGGACCGTTTGGAGGAGGAGGAGGAGGAAATAACTAATAAGGCTACCATGTCAACTCAGAAGCTGCCTAACTGGTTAGGTAGGTGATTCACTTCGCGGGAGGTTGGTAATTGGTATTGGTAAAGCTAGCTTCTTGTTCTGATTTTACACTAAAATATGTGTCATGTAGTTTCATCGTTGCCTTTCTCTCACAAAATTAATCCCCGTGTACAATAAGGAGTTCTTTTAAATCTCCTAGTTCTCATGTGTTTTTGTAATTTCGAATGAATTGGGTAGATAAGTGACTAAAAAGATACTGAAAAACTGGATCTAAGTTGTGGTGTTTTTGTTAAAATGACTATATTTTAATTATATGAGTCTCCTTTTATATATATAGCGGTATTCATTGTTTGAGTGTTCTTGATGAGACTAATAGACGTGAAATTGTCATTGATTTTAATAAATTGTAGAGTACTAATTAATTAAGTCAAAGCCATGTTAGATAAGTACATTAATTAATGCCATTAAAGTAGGAGGTGCATCATTGATAAATAAATAAAGCAAATGATATCTTCCGTCAGATTCTCTATTACAAGCGGTGATATCATAGGAAAATCCAACTGCATGTGTGGGGGTGGGAGGAATCAGGAATAGTATGAATGAAGAGAAAAAATTAATAAACACTCAATATTCGTATTCCTACTCGAGATAAAGAAGAATGGCGTTTAACCAATTTTATTAAGTCTTGAATGAGATTTAAAACTAATTAATGGGTTAATTTGAATGCAATTACCTAACTTTTACTTTGAATGAGCAATTTAATGCTTCTATTACGTTCAACTCTTGTTCTTAGCTTGAAATACTTAACATCAATTAATGCCATACGTTTTTTCTATAAATGTACTTGTCCAGCTTCGAAGATGTAGTAAAACAAGATTCATTGCACAGCTTTTCTATAACCTCTTTATTAAAATTGCAAAATTGACTCAAAATTTTATTTATTTATTTTAATTTTTAAGCAAATCCAAAATAATATTTTCACAGCAATGATAATCAGCTACTGGTCGTTCTAATATTTTTAAAAGGGATTTTTTTTTATTAATCTTGTTAGTTGAAAATGTTGTGTTTTAAACCCAGCGAATAAAAAAAACCTTTTTAAAAAGTAATTCAATTTAAAAAAAAAACAACAAGAAGAAGAAGATAATTAATTATCACAATCAATTAATTAATGCATGCATTAGTCGATCTCAACAATTCTTATAAAAGATAAGAAGATCGGATTTCTCTGGAATATGCTAAATCTTGCTACGATCCATCCATACAAACTTCTGAAGTGAAACATTTGGGAATGGAAAAGTTGAGCACGAAATTTGAATATGACCTTCTACCTGCTAAGTCGGTGCAATCCACCCCCACCATAATTATAAATCCCTTAACAATAATTTTAATTTAGAGAATTTATTTTAGACGACTAAACATAAAAGGTACGTCAAATTGTTTTGAACGGGAATCATAATTTAATTGATTTAAAGCTTAAAAAGTCAAATACTGTATATATATATGATATTTAAAAGTTTAATTATAGTCTCCAGACAAATTAATATAAGCTGTGTAAGTTCAATTTATGTTACCATTCCACTATAGTGGCTCCACTTCAAGTTACATGAACACCTAAAACGGTATTCTGAAAAAAGAAAAAAAAGAAACACCTTTCTCTTCTATATTTTTATTTAAAAACTCGAAAACATACACCAAATTATAAAAATTCGAGCTAGTTAATATTAGCTCCAGATCTCACAAACACAAGGCATGTGGAATGAATTACTTAATAGAACATTAATTTTATAGAATAGAACAAGTATTTGTAAATTGAAATACAATAGGATTAATAACATATATAGTCGAATTGAAGTGGCAATATATTCTTTTATAAGGCTGGCGAATATGCCTTAAAATAGAGACGTCAAAATATTAGTGCTACTCAATAATTGAGTGAGCTAGCGATGTTTCATTTAATCATAAAGCGAGCAACAACTTTAGCTATGGATACGATTTGTATCAAGAAATAGGGAATGATTCCAAATATGGTACAGACATAAACGGAAAATCAGTCCACCTCATATATGTAAGATTGCCAAATAGCATTATTGTATGTATGTATATTCATGAATTTATTTGTTTAAATCAAAATTATATATATATATATATATAGGCATTATTTTCTTTATACTACACTATGGCTCGTTTGCTAGACAATATGGTATAATATTGGATATTTTTTGACATGAGATGTGTTTTACCGTATAAGATATATAGATGTATTAAATATATATATATATATATATACATATACATATATATATTAATAATATGGTGTTTGCTTAGATGTATTATATTCTCTATAAAATTTCAATTCCTAAAATATATTTTAATTAGTTACCATATATTGTGCGAATATTCTATAATAATATTTTTAATTAATATCTACAAAGTTATTTTAGTCTGCACTTTTTAATAATTCTATATGGTATTACATATCACACATGCAGGTTGTGATATGTTGTACCATATAAGTTGTTAACATTGTTGGGTATCAGCACACGTCGGGAGGTTCCACCGCTCGTTCCGTCACCGACAGTCGAATCCAATCGTCCCTCAAGGGACAGACAATAGAGGTCGATGGAGGCAAAGCTCAGGTTCCCTGAGATCGATTAACTCCTTCGCAATAGTGACGAAGCACACAGAAGACCACAAAAGGTAAAGACAGCAGCCCACTCACCCTCACCGGCAACACCACACAAGCACAAAGCTCAATTGACAATTGCCCACGAAGAGTGCTCACAAAGAGCAAATGAATAGCCCACGAAGAGCAGGGGACACGAAAGATCAATTACAGAGAGAGAGAGAGAGAGAGAGAGAGAGATATGAAAAATGGTGATGAACAGTGAAGTCTCTCCGCTTCTTTTAACAAAGCAGAAAAGAGAACGAAGGGTCGCAAGGGAAACATCAATGGGCGGTGGTCATGGGCTGCCAATTAATGAGAGCAATGGGCCAGGTAAATGGGCATAATCAGATGGGCCACATTACACTACAATCTCCACCTTTTGGCCCAACAGTGTGCATTGATCTTCGACAGGAGTATCGCAGGACTCATCATTGCCTTTTCTTCTTGCTTCTCCAGCAAGATCAGAAAGACAAGAGGAGAATACACCACAAATTTTAGAACAGATCACTAAGATCAACCAAATAAAGCACATAAAGTGCAGCAAGATCACAAGGAGCAATGCTCCACCTCAAACCGAACGATGTTCACAAAGAACCAACATATATAGCTCACAAGGAGCAATCTCAATTCACACAGAAAACACAACAACAACTCACCAAGAGCAGAATACAGATTCACTAAGAATCACCTACAACTTACTAAGAGCACTACTACTCACAAAGCATCAATACAGCTCACATAGAGACAACAACAACATATTGCTCCACCTTACTTGGAGCAAATACCAGAGAGCACAAAGTATCACAATACATCACTGTGATTATACTCATTATCACAATTGGAGGCAACATTAGCATGCACACCATTTTGCTTATTCTTATCCTTAGGTTTTCTACAATATTTAGCACAGTGACCCGGTTCACCACAATTATAACATTTCCTGTTATTATGTCTAGAACCAGAATTATTCTTCTCCCTCACATGCAAAACATTATCAACAGGAGTTTTAGCATCTCTATCATGCTTTAACTCCATTTCTTTACTCTTTAAACCATTAACAACTGTATCAAACGTAATACCATTTCTCTCAAATTTGATAGTAGACTTAACATCATTATAAGTCTCTGGGATAGCATTTAAAAGTCCAGTAGCAGTGTAATCATCAAGATGCTTATCACCAGACATTTTAATATCTTGAACAAGCTTATTGAAATCATCCAAATTAGCATCCATATCATTATTCAAATCCAGTTTATAATTGAATAAAATTTCAAGTAAAAACATGCGACTTGGAAGAGAAGTCAGATTATATAACTCATCCAATTTATCCCACAATTCTTTGACAGATTCAATGGTACATACTTTCCTTAACACAACATCAGATAGGTTCAACATGATGGAAGACAGAGCATACTCATTCATCTCAGATTTCTTAAGATCTGTTTCATTATCATTATATTTGGGTTCAACAGCTTTGAACACTTTTTCCTTAATCAACACGAATTTCATTTTCTGTTTCCATAAATTATAATCTGTTTTGCCATCAAAATGAACAAGGATGTACGGGGACGAGAGAGCCATGGCAGCAAGTTTCAACATACAACAGATGAAGCTAGAGGATTTCTCAGTTCACAACACAGATTAATCTATGGCGCAGTGGGTCACTCAAGCCCTCAAGATCACAGTAAGAGAGTGAATAATAGAGTAGCGGAAGCACAGAGGGTATACACAGATCCAGGAACAAAAAAATACCCAAGAACCACGAAGATTCACAGAATTCCTAGAAATCACACAGATTTACCAAATTCACAGAGATTTCACAAGGAGACACAGAAACCCTAGAACTAAGGGTTTAGAACAATACCAGAGCAGAAACCCCCACGGCTGGGGTTTTCGACTTACCACAGCGTTCTCAATGTCAAGACGGTCGGATGGAGTCGATGGGTGACGGAGGGTACCTCAGCGAACAAATCTCATGGCTCTGATACCACTGTCAGGTATCAGCACACGTCGGGAGGTTCCACCACTCGTTCCGTTATCGGCATTCGACTCCAATCGTCCCTCAAGGGACAGACAATAGAGGTCGATGGAGGCAAGGCTCAAGTTCCCTAAGATCGATTAACTCCTTCGCAACAGTGACCAAGTACACAGAAGACCACAAAAGGTAAAGATAGTAGCCCACTCACCCTCACCGGCAATACCACACAAGCACAAAGCTCAATTGGAAATTGCCCACGAAGAGTGCTCACAAAGAGCAAATGAATAGCCCACGAAGAGCAGGGGACACGAAAGATCAATTACAGAGAGAGACAGATATGAAAAATGGTGATGAACAGTGAATCCCCCCGCTTCTTTTTTAACGAAGCAGAAAAGAGAACGAAGGGTCGCAAGGGAAACAGCAATAGGCGGTGGTCATGGGCTGCCAATTAATGAGAGCAAATGGGCCAGGTAAATGAGCCTAATTAGATGGGTCAAATTACACTACAAACATATGTCGGCCATTTGCATAATCATAAGTTTTAATATTGCTACCAAACATAGTATTAGAATGACATAGATATATATCATCATCTTATACTGTCTAGCAAACAAGTCCTAGCTAGGAACATAAGATTTGGGAAATACAAACAAGCAAATTGAATTAGAAAAGCAAAGAAAGCATAAACAAAAAAAGATCCGTAACCAAATTTGATCCACTCAGAAACTATATATATATAGGGGTTGATTCAATAGGAACTAATCCTCCCGTAAGAATTTAGGAACTAATCCTCCCGTAAGAATTTAGGAACTAATCAAATTCATCGATCTTGATTACATGGAGGATAGAAAGAAGGTGACATAATTGTGAATATGATAAATTTTAAAAATAAGGATATTTCTAGATTTTTTTTTAAAATAGTCATGTCATTATATTTATAAAAATTCTTAAAACCTTTAAACAATCATAACTCATTCGTTTCAAATCCAATTGACGGGAATAATATATCAAATTAAAGTCTTTTTCATGATCTTTCATTTAAAATACAAAAACCCGTTTTCATGCACATACAAGTCGTAAGTGTCAAACATTGTTAACATGGTACCACATAATTGTTAATTTCATATATTTATGTTTCTAATATGAAACATGTTAATTTATACATGATACCTTACTTTGAATATACAATTACTATCATGTGGAAATAATTAAAGCATGAACTGTATATAGTTGAAAAGTTAGTCTAGTCTATTTTTCAACAAAAAAAAGAACTTCAAAAAAATATTAACCATTGAGAAAGTTATGACTATTTGACTGAAGGATATTAATTTATTGTGGAAACTATGAAAAACTAACAACACTTATAAATCATATTAGCAATATGACATATGTATAATGTTACAACATATTACGTAATGTTATTTTAATTGTGGTTCTAATATCACATGAACATTGTTTAACACGTATCAATTTATCAATATGATCTTGTCATGTTAGCAACATAATTCATTAATGTTAGCAATATATATATGTCATGTTAGTTTATTAATACATATGTCTGGAAAGACAACAATTTTAAAGCGTTGTCTATTTAACTCCGAAAATTAAACCCAAAATCCAAAAAAATAACATAATTTCTAAATTACGAAAATAACAGCCTTGATTAAGATTCTATAATATTAAAAGTTTGTCATCTTACTTGATTAAAACATTAACTAAATTAGGACGCTTAATTCTAATCAAATATAGAACTTGAATTGATACTTAATTCTCATTTGAACCATTCCCTATATATATACAAATCTTATAAAATCATGAAGCCGCTGAAGAAAAGTACGTATTCCTGTAAATTGTTTTTTTTTTAAGGATTCTTCAAGCTGAACGTAATTTTTTAATAAATGTTTTTTTTTTTTTTTTTGGAATTTTGAAAAGTGGTCCACTTGAAAGAAGAAATTTGTCTTTCTATGTTTGTGATATCATGTTGTAAGTAAAATGCTTAAAAACAAAAGGTTGTAACAACCTCTCTCTAGAATCATCGAAAGAATTCGGCCGGTGATAATGGTGCAAGTCATTTATTATGAAACCAAATATTGGGAAGATATTTTGACAAATGGCAGTCCTAACTCCTAAAATTGAGAAGCTCCACAGGTAAAATAATAGTAATAGTAATTAATTAAATGTTTGCAGTCATTATATAAAAAATAAAGTGTGTATATATACCTTATTAATTTTATAGCTATCACCTTTTTCCTTCTTAATTTACGCGTTTTTAAATATTTTACTAATGTTCATCGACGACGAAGAAAATAATTAGAATACAAGCCGCTGATTTTGATTACAGTTGTTAACTTTTTTGCGTTGAAACTACTATGTTTTCTCATCTTCTTCCTTTTTTTTCCCCCTTTTTCTTGTGGTCAAATTAAAGCAAGTGGTTTTACAAAATTATTACGAAAAAGTTTGATGGTTGAAGTTTTGGAGTTTTGGTGTTGATCATATTTGAAAATTTGTGGTTAGTGGCATGCTTTTTTTTTTTTTTTTTTGGAGAAAAAAGTGGCATGCTTGTTTATAACAATATTAAGTGTGCACTTTTATCAAACATCCTTTTAGTTTTAGGAAGAATATTTTTTTTTAGGGAATTTTTTAAGAAGAATATTGTACTTGAATCTCTTTAGAAACAATAAAGTGTCTAGGTTTGGTCGTGAAGAGTCGACTAGGTTGGGACTGGACTTTGAATCTTCTAGATGTCCCACCCCCATCCTTAGGGCAACTCCAATGCGGACGGCACCTTAGCGGCAGACGTACTGGAAATTTGCTTAAAATCACTCTCTAACCGTCCGCCACAACGCTACATTTTTTCAGAGTGGTGAACAGTATCCCTTTACATGTAAAGGGGTACTATTCATTCCCTTTATCTTTTTTTATTTTATTTTTTCCTTTTTTTAATTTTTACATTAATTTTATTCTTTATTTTTTATTAATCCAACAATGTAAATTATGTTATTTTTAGGTCTAATGTTATGTTTAATTTCACTTAATAAAATAAAAAATATTATGTAATTATAAAAAATTAAAACTTAAATTACAAGAAATAACATAAAATATATTACATTAAATTAAAATTACCACAATAATATATAAAAATAACATAAAATACATTACATTAAAATAAAACTACAATAATAATAATAATAATAATAGTAAAGAGACATACAATTCAACACATGCAATACAATATTTTTCTAGTACAGTCCAAAACCGCTTTCAGATCCTTCAATATTTGGACCGCTTCCAGATCCTCCTCCAATATCTGGAAAAAAACCACCAAACATATCGAAAGTATTATCTGTCATTGGTGGTTGATGGAATTGTTCTTGCCTTTTTGCGATAATTCGCGCTTGCTCTTTTTTAAAGTACTCACATTGAGCGGGTTCAGAAATTGTGTCTGTATCTATCATCAATATTCGATTATCTGCTTCCCATTTTTTTGTCGTGCAATTGTGGAAATATTTTCACATCAATATATAAGATCTTCTAATGCTAATGATGTTGCAAGATTACTTTATATTGGTAAAGAACGTGATTTTTCAGGAATGTTAGTTAATCTAGATTGCATGCATTGGAGGTGGAAAAATTGTCCAACTAGGTGGGCAGGACAATATTCGGGTCGTAGTGGAGATCCGACTATTATTCTTGAAATTGTGGCTGATTATGATCTTTGGATATGAAAAGCGTATTTTGGTATGCCGGGATCTAATAATGATATTAATGTGTTAGAAAGATCTCATCTTTTTTGTGACCTCGCTAGGGGTATTGCTCCGCCAGCACATTATGTCATTCAAGGAAAAAAGTATAATACGGGCTATTATTTAGCTGATGGAATATATCCAAAATGGTCCACACTTGTGTAGACTATTCATGATCCACGTACTACAAAAAAAGAAGTATTTTGCAATGAAACAAGAATCGTGTAGGAAAGACGTGGAGCGTGCGTTTGGGGTTCTTCAAAGTCGATTTGCGATTGTGGCAAATCCAGCACGATTTTGGGGGAAGAATGATCTGGAAGATATAATGTCTGCGTGCATAATTATGCACAATATAATAATTGATGAACGAGATCTTAATGCACCAATTGAAGCTGTAAGAGAAGTGTCAGCTCCAAATGTTGAAATGGTGAATGATGAAACTGTTGAGTTCCAATCATTTCTTGCACGATATAGAAAAATTAAATATAAAGAAGCTCATGTGGCACTTCGTAATGCCATTTATTGGATGAATTTTCGAATTCTGAGGGTGCCGAGGCCAACGGGTGCCGGGGCCAGCAGAAGCTTGTATCTTAAAAACCCACATTTTCATCTTAACTCTCATCAACAGAGGTCCCGACGTGTGCCCCCCACGACGGGGCCGGGGTTAATTGTTATTAAAATGTAATTTATGCTTTTGTTAGTATTTGTTCATGTTTATAATGTAATTGTTCTTTTATATTAGTAAATGTTGGTTTTATGTTCAAATAAAATATAGTTTTGTAAATTAATTTAAATTATATTATTTTTTGTTATTATTAAATATTAAACGTAAATATATTTGAAAAAATATATACTACACAGTAATTTGATAAAAAAAAAATTAATATTAGAAAACATAAAAGTGAAATATTCCATTGTAGAATTGATGGTTGGAGATGTTTTTGCTCCAACTGTACATTTTTCTTTAGAATAGAGGTAGAGGGAAAAAAATGATTGGAGATGAACTTACCAATATAAAATTGAATTCATCAATACAATAAAAGAAAACATAAAATGCTATAAATGTATATCCTTGCAAATATCGGCTAACAAATGGGCCTTAAAGCCCAACAATGCATTGGGAATCAGAGCTAACGTTCGAATTTCTGGATGAATCCGTACCTAGGGTTATAATGATAAGAATATTTGGCTTTTGATTAAAATTGAAAATATATAATATAGGTAGTTGGTAAGCTAGCTTACTAATTTGTTTCGGATTTAATAATTAAAAACGGCAAAAGTTGATGGTTTTTAATTAATAAATTTGGACGGTCTTCCTAAGGCCTATAAAAAGTGAAGTCCAACAGAAATTGCTCGTATCCATTGATAGATTTGCGATTTGTATTGATTCATCGTAGTGTTATTTATAGGCAGTTGAGATAATGTGATGATGATATGCGAAAGAAAGAAAATGTTAGGTATATTCAAGAATGGCGTGATAGATCCGCCAAGAGAACTGCATAGCCCGGCAGCAGGTCCAACGTCAGCAACGTGGAGTTGTGTAAGATCCAAGACTCCGGATGATACTCTCAAGGATTTCTTGGGTTCAAATCCCAGGAATGGCTTCTCTGTAAAATTCGTAGACAAGGCTGTGTTGGCACATGCCTCCTCATGTCAACCTGCAACATCAACATCAACATCAACATCACCATGTTGTAGAAGGTAAGACACTAACTAAGACCTAGTTAATATAATATAATATAATTAAGGAGGTTGAATTGGAATTGGAATTGGAATTAGTAAAAAAATGAATTAAGTGCATGCAGTTTGTTCGCGGGGTTGGATGACGTGTACTGCACATTCATGGGGGAGTTGAACAACCTGTGTCAGCTTAACAAGCAGTATGGGCTGACAAAGTGCGGGAATGAGGCCCTCTTTGTGATAGAGGCATACCGGACTCTCCGCGACCGCAGCCCCATGCCAGCTCATCAAGTCCTCAAAGACCTCCAAGGCACTTTTGCATTTGTCATCTACGATCACAAATATGCTACTGTCTTTGCTGCCCTAGTACGTACCTGCAGATCATTCATACTAGTATACTACTAACTACTAACTCATTCATCATTTGCCTGTGTCGTCTAGGGTGCTGATAAAGCATTGAATCTCTTCTGGGGCATTTCCGCTGATGGCTCCGTTATGATCTCGGACAATGTTGCCCTTGTAAAAGCAAGCTGTAGAAAGTCCTTCGCCCCATTCCCACCGGGTACCTACTATATATTAATATTACTAGCTAGCTGCTTCATATTCATATATATATATATGATGGTACATATGGTGGCATATTTGAAAAATATATACGTACTGCAGGATGCATGTACCATAGCGACAGAGGATTGATAAGCTTCGAGCACCCGATGCATAAGATGAAGGCGATGCCTAGGATCGACAGTGAAGGAGCAATGTGTGGATCCTATTTCGCAGTTGATGCATATTCCAAGGTTAATAGCATGCCCCGAGTTGGGAGTTCTGCTAACTGGGCAACCTGGGGCTGATCCTCTCTCTCTCTCTTTCTTTTTCTTTTTTCCTTTTAAATAATTCGGTTTTACATCCGATCTATCTTATGTTTTTTCTTAATTAATTAATTCCTTGTCCTCGGAATGTAAATTTGTTAACCGAGGGATTCACTATTTTGCTTTGTATTATTCACTTCATGACTTGTACGATAAATAAATAAATAAGAATAGATTATATATTCCATCGCACGCAGTATTTATGTTTAAGAAATGAGAACTAGCATTATAAAGTTTCCAATAGGCAATGCATGATTTTCATAATTCCCACGAAAAGACTTCAAATTAATGCTCAATTGAAACCTAGTTGACAAAATTGATTGCAGCTTTTACAACTGTCGATAAGAATTTTTTGACTTAATGTTCACAACTCTCCAATTCCCTGACCTGAAAAAGAGATTTTCTAGCCTTTTCCTATTTCGAATCCTTCAAACTCCATCGTCACCTCATGTAGATTTACATATCACAGAGTGGCACAGGCGCTATCATCCACAAATACTCAGAACTGGAGTCCATGGTTTCGAATGCTCTCAGATATTCTGTTGACAGCGGTAATATTTCCTATTATACACTTGTACATCAGATGTGTTACCATAACACAAAGCAGCAGCAGCAGCAGCTCAATCGGCAGGCAGCGACACAATTATATACAGATAAATCTTAAACGTCGGATGCAGGAGCTATACCAATTCAATTCAAGCAACCACATCTTCCCACCAACATCGAGCATCCAACAAAAGATAAGTTGCTGCTGCTTGTAAGCATTTCTGATGCCAGAGTAGAGAGGATAAGCTATGTATCTACACAACCCTAACCCATGTTCCACCGCACATTGGGCACCCATATGACCAGCGGCTGATCCACCATGTTTCTTTCTCATTCTGATTAGAGGAACTACCAGAACCAGGTGAAGCAAAAGCAGATGTCTGCCGCAAGCATCTTATGCACTGCATCCAAAAATAGGCACCCGTATGATGAAGCAGAAGAATATTTACCAGTATGATAACAAATAGAAAATTAAACCAATCAAATGAAACAATTCATTGCTCAAATTATGGCCCACTGAATTCACTGCATTTATTCTCAGCAAAGGAATATGAACCTTGCTGACAATATTAAACAGTTCAATATAAGAGCATATATTTTACAATAGGCAACTTTCATCTAGAGAGATTCTGGCATTTTTGAAAGGCACAACAAATGAAAAACAAAGTTGCAGCTTGTTTATACTAACTGTAAATGAAGATACTGTAAAACAGGTCAAGTTCAGTGCTAAGCAAAAACCTACCTTGTACCACGTTCCTTCAAGCCCTGTTTTCCAGACAGCGGTTACAACATCTCTTCGGGATCCCATGATACCGTAGTATGCTCCAAGGCCCACTGAGGTATTCAATCCAAAAGCAGCATCACGTTCTGACATCCTACGCTTTCTCGGCCACAGGGTGTGAGTTCCACTATAAGCATCATCATTTTCTGATGAACTTGGGTCAACCAAATTCATTGAGCTGCTAAATTTAGGACCCTCATCAGAATGACTCACATCATCTCGATCTGACCAGGGTCCACCAAACATATTCCTCTTGTGCCATTCTTCGGCCGGAGGATGGAGTTCCAACTCACGAAGAAGCAGACCTGCGGCATCTGCGCCTCTAGGTCGGGGCATGTTCTGCGGAAGAACATGAGTGGGAGGAATGAGAATGTTAGTATCTGTGATCAATATACAGGCAAGGCCAATGATTATTTTAGAGTGATTACACTCCGAAAAAAACATGCAGTCAAGTCCTATGAGAAGTAATCAATCAAGTATAACTTCATCTACCATAAGTACCTGCATATGAGGGCCAAGTGAAGCTTCGACGACCTCTGGTAATACAGTATAGTTTCCATCAATGTAATGAAGCCGGACCTGGATGTTGCTGCTCCCCACCTGTGAAAGGGGCAGTGGATGTGCCAATCCTGAGGTCCTCCGACAGAGATCCATGAGTATAAGGAAAAGGACCTTCACCTGCATGGAATTCAAATGATCCTAAGATTATAAATGGAACAATTCATGGTATCCAAAATGAAGATAATGTCCCAAAGAAAAGACCCTGACTGTAACCGTACACAGAAATTTCAAGTTCCAACTGAAATAGCAAGAGTTCCTTCACTTGTCATTCAATGAGTAAATCAGTATCTAATAAAAACATTACTTGCTTAGTTCCGATAGTATATGTTTGAAACACTTTCCACCTAGTTTATTCTGAAAATAATAGAAAAAATAAATGCATGCAAAGTAAGGTTTTGAATAATGATGCCATGCTAGATTGATATTATCTAGTGAACAATAAGTCTAGATTCAAAAGATAATTGTTGGTGTTAGACGAGTCCAACAGTAAAGAACCTACTATACTTGCATTTTGGTAAGCAGAATCGGGTAAACGAAAACGATGAAACATAAGAAACTGTAAAAGTGCTATGTGAGGTTTCAATTTTGACTACCAGTGAACCATTTAGCTTTCATTTTTATCCCTTCTCCTAAAAAATACGATATAAAAAAAAAGCTTAAACAAAAATAAACTAAAGCAAGTTACATTTTCATTTTCCCTGTCTTGAAAAACTAAATTGTTGTGACCACTTTACCTCCTCAAATGTATATCCTTGGCCAGCATTACCGGAGCCTAATCTTGACCGGCTAGTTGGACCTTCTTCGGGTGCCTTCACACCATTTCCTACCTGTCCAACCCTTGAAACGTGTGTTTCTTCCGATCTGATGGCAATGGATGCAGGTTTTGCAGCTATTGAGTTGGTTTCTTCTGACTTTCCCAGCATACCAATCTGAGGCCTTTGGACTGACGAATCAGTATTTCTTTGAGCAGCTCCAATAAAGCGGGGAAGCTGTGTTCGCCGGAAGAAAAAACAGAACAGCAGAAGCTGGCACAACCGATGAAGGAAATGACAGTCTCCAATAAGCCTGACCGCTGGAGTTCCGGGAAATGTTCCTGTATTGATACTTATTGGCATAAAGGTCGTAGAAGGGCCACTTATGGTGTTTGGAGCTGAACTTGGAACAGTATCATTCGTACTACTAATCTTTGCAATAGCCCCTTGTACCCAGGCTTGCATCTGAGTACTACCTGTGGAGCTTGAAGTTCCTCCTTGTGAACCTGAAGATGAAGTCCACAAGGTTGTCCAAAGGTCAGGAAGAACAGAAAGAGAAAACCCACTAGGGTGATAAAATTCCTATATCCAGGCTAGAATCTTATATTTCACCATATCAAGAATTGACATGGTATACTCACCCTGAGCTGTTGCAGGAGCAGAAGTACTTTGGGTAGGGCTTGTCACCAAATTACGACTTCCACCTGTACCTGCCGTAGCAGCGTGACTTGCCAGTGTACGACAGAAACTTGCATAACGTCGCAAACGTGTAATGAAGTGTGATGCTAGATCGAGGACTGCATCAACATAAGCCTGCATGATCATACAGAGATTAAGAGCTGGAGCTATAAACAGAACACCCAGACATAAACATACGGACACACACACACGCATGTTCTCTAAGAAAAAAAGGTTTTATGAATCCAAACAAGAATAAAATATGAAGGAAGAAAGGCAAAACGAGCCAAAAGAGATGAACCTGGATACTAAGAACAAGCGCTGGATCAACAGCCATTGCTTCAGGATCAATATTAGATAGTGTCTCACCAGATGCTTGCCAAGGTTCTTGGAACAATGCTGAAGGATTTATCAAAGCTGATTCAATTCCTTTACCGAGCATGTCCAGCAACAACCTTGCTTGCATGTCAAGGACCATAGCTCTAACCTCTTGAGCAGTCGTGCCTTCAAGCAGCCTACATTTTATTCTGTCCAAACTCTGTATTTTTCAAATAAATACATAGAAATCATGTCTCCAGATATGTGCTAACAACAGGGCTTTCTATCATACAATGCAAACTAGAAACGTAAGCAATGAACACGAGCAATAACTAACTTACAGGTCCATATTGCTGCCGGTGTTGAGTTGATGGAAGGGAGTGGAAATCAGCATCCAGTACAGCAATGACACTGTTCAGTGATACTGTACATTAAGTTTACACTATCAGCAAGAAGAAAAACCAGAATAGAATTAAAAATGTCCTACAAATATGCATTTCTCATAGCATCAAATTTATTAGTAGCATGACCAAACTCAACAAGAAAGTAAGGAATATCGTATTATTCCAGACCCGAAATACCAGCCAGTTTTAATATATACATCTGTTTTCTCAACATGCCAACATTTGGGATATCTTGCCACTGGGACAAGAGAACAAGAGAATGGTTTAGAACCTCAAGAAAAGAATTAAGCCCTCTTACCAATGCCATCCTCTGCAGCACTCTGTGTACAGCCAACAGCATCCCACCAATCAACTCCGACCAAAAGACTCCACCAAAATCTGCGAAGCCATAGAACTACAGAGACTCAGATGCATTACATGCAGAATTTCAAAACCAATTTACACTCAATATAATCTACATAGACTCAAAATAGACCAGTATATGCAAGATATAGTCAAATCACTGAACAACCTTGCAACCATTGATTCAACGTACCTCTCAGCAATAGCCCGCTCCCATATTGCAGAGTTAGCTTTTGCTTGGCTACTAGAAACAGGAGGAAGGACCCGTATAATTTTTAATATAGTACAATCCTTGCTATTATCGTGCCAAACAGATGCTGAACAGCAACTAGTTGAAGAGAAAGCAGGAGCAGCAATAGCAGAGCCAACATTAATCTGGTAGCTATCAACAGGTGTGAAGTTTGCACCAGAGAAAACGTGAACCCCACCTTGAAGAAAAGAAACAGCAATCTCACCGCCATGAGCAGAATACACAATTCGAGCAAGTGTTCTTATATCACTGGGCAGATCAAAAGGATCAAAACTGACTCTTTTCTCAACACCAGTTTCAGGAGTAATTTTCCCATCACGGATTGGTGGAATGGCTACACCTCCAGGACATTTAAACTCACTAGGTGCTGCAATGCATTTATTCACTTTACTTACCCAAACTGTTTGCTTAGGTGTCTGGCCACCAAAATTAGAGCTAGGGTTCCCAAATATCTGATGGATTACAACATTCTCGACAGATGATTCCCAACGTTGAACTCTCCAGCCGTTGACTGAAGGGCCTTCATCAGGATCATAAGGGGACATGTACTGTCCTGCATAGAGAATCGCAAGCCATTAATTTTTTTAAAAACACAATGGTCTGAAGAAAAATTTCCCCCACTGCAGGTAAAATGTCAGAAGTCATTTTCCAATTTGGATGTGCATAGAAACAACATCAATAAGGCACTAGTACACAAATAAGTCGTCTAAGTCTCTCAATGTGTTGTTTCATTTCTTATGTTGTGTTGAAAGTGTTGACGTGAGCCAGGTCAGAAACCCTCCCATCCCCTAAGAAAGTCTTTATAGAAAGAACGCGTGCATATGAATAGGGATAACGAGCAGAAATTATTGATCCGAATAGAAAGCAAGGATCCGCTAACATGCATAAAGCAATCTACATGTGGCAAGCAGATTGGCCCACCAAATGGTGAGAATTTAAGCAGACGCGTAAAGGGGAAGAAAGACTAATGTGAATCAGTACAAAAGTGAATACCTTCAACTATCACAACAGATATCACAGAACCACCACGTGTTGGATCAAAGGCAATAGCAGTGACACCAGAACCCCAAGTTGTGGTAGCTGCCGATTGAGCAGCAGCCTCAGGACTCACATATGCAGAAAAGTTGGAAACTGGAGAACAATGAAGTATTATCATGTCACTGTAATCCTGTTCTGTCTTTTTCCCGCCTTGTTTTGCTTCTAATAACAAATACTCCTGCCAGCTAAATAGATATGCAGCCAGTGGGGCAAACCCGTCCCAGGAAGGAGGATTAAGTGAAGGGGGTACTTCATTGTTCACACTTGCTTTTGGGATGGCTTGAAAACCATTTCCAGGTCCAGGTGTAACTTCCCAAACAACGACAGTTGATGGGTTCACAATGGGGACACCAGCCACATGCAAAGCACCAGAATCTGTAACAATAGCATCAGCAGCCATTATTCCACTAGGTCCAGCTCCCAAAAGCCCTTTACTTGTGCAAAACCACTTGGAAGGAGCACTACTCTGATTGGGTGGCCATTGGGACCAATGAAGCTGAATCGAGCCCGAAGAGAAAACAGAGCAAACACAAAGAAAATTTGGCCAACCAGCTGTCATCAGATGCAATGAAACTGCTCAGATGTAATTTTAGAAACAAGACCACGAAAGATATCTCATGGCTAATTACACTTGGTTAATAAATTACACTAAACAGTACAAATCAAGATGAGTATCCCCCAATTGCTGATTTTTTTTAGTAAGAGTTGATTTTTCTGAAGCACTGGCAGAAATTGTAAAAAGAACAGCCGGCACTGAATACCATTCACTCACTTGAGATTTTAATGTATGTCTAAAGGAGGAAACATAAATCTGCTTCAGGTTCTGAAGTAAACTAAGGAATGCTTCTTCCTCACCATTTTTCTCACTCTTTGCGGCAAAACCAAAGATAAATTATGCAGAATTACTCATTAAGAAGCCATTTTAGAATAGAATGTACACATCTAAAACAATTTAGGGACATACAGCATTAACAGCCACTTTCAGTTAAATATAGACTAATTATGAATTTATGATCGACAAAAACTAAGTATGAATATATACACTTAATTATCTATAGATGTCAAGCCCAAAGTAAAATTTTAAGTCCAAATAATCAACAGATAAATAGTATCCAAAGAAGAAAGCTAGCTGTATAGAATTAGGCATACAAAAAAATATGAACCTGGAGCATGTGGTTGCTGCGAAAGGAATTTCTCCTCGAATGTAGATTTTGCGGAACCACTGGATCTAGCTGAGAGCCTCCTATACTAATTTTTTATGACAAAAGAATGTTAACATAAAAGCTAATAATATATTTCAAACATGTTCTCTCTCCAAATGCAAGACGATCAAAGATCTACATACAGGAGAAGCTCCCGACAGCCACTTTGTAACAACTGCAATATCCTGGCGCCACTCATATTCCAGCTGCCAGCAACTAGCCTCTTTCACAAGATTTGCAGGTCCCTGAATGGCCAAACCAAAAAAAATTCAATATTACTGAGAAGAGGCAGAAAATTTCTTCGTCTTCAGGATCTATGGGAGATAATGACTGCTTCAAGCAAAATGCAGTGCTATGTTACAATCAAGTTCTGCAACTGAGACAAAGGCCACAAATTTTCCCGACAGTTTTAATATTGATGAGACTAGTGTACCTGGGAAGGCTGAGTCCAAATGGTTATCCGCCCATGGAAATTAGCTATGAGCAGTGCACGGGGGCATGAAGTAGGTGACCACTCGATGAACTGAACAGAGTCGCGAGGTGAGTCTGTCGACCAAAAAAGATATCAATAATCTAATTGGAATACAATGTAACTATCATAAACAGTAGGATACCATTATATATCAGTAGTAGCAATATTTAAGTCATCTTGAAGCTCCCACTAATATAAAGATGACTAACACCCAGAAACCTTAAAAAATCGGAAATTCAATAGTGAAGCACAATGAAAACGAGTTTTACAACTACAAAGCAAAATTGTAATAGAAATACCACAACGCAGACAGTACCTGCAATAACGTTGAAAACTGTACATTCGGTAGGTCGCTCAGGTATGACTATATGTATAGGGATCCAAAATGGAGGATTGGCAGTTGAACTAAAAAGACAAATAAAATGAATAAGTTAATCATGTGCTTAATAAATTTTACAGATAGGGCAAAAACAAGGCACACAGTTCTTACCATCTATAGTTACAAACTCATTTGCAAGTGAACAATGTGCGTCAAATTATCTGGCCTAAAAGTATATAGAACATAGAACAGCCATGTACACAAAAATGTGAGAGAGAACATAGTACGTAATATATGTTCCTACTATAGCGAGCAACATCTCCTGGAGTGACAAAATTGTTCCGTACATACTTCAAATCCATCACCAAAAAATAGTAAAGTTTGCAAGATCAATAAAAGTATAATATGGAGTGCTTACAGAAAGATTGCAACTAACTACAAGAATAATGAAGGAAATGCAGATTACAAAGAGATAATCATTTATCAACTAACACGTCTATATTGTTCTTTGATTCCATGTGAATAGGTGTTGGTTTTTCTTGTGACGTGCCCCCAGTTAACAAACTAAGAACCAAGCGTCATAGCTCAAGTATATGTATATCAATCGACAATATTGAAAATAGAAAAAAAATTCGTCATTTCACTAAACCAGTGCATGAAGAAATTACTGAATTGAATGCTTGTATGATGCAAGTATGCAACTAAGATGCAAAGAAAGACAGTGCAAAACTACAATTTGATGGTATAACCTCGGAATTCTTGCACAGGTTTCTGATGCACAAGCTATGGAATTCAACTTCCCACACCAAGCAACAGCACTGCAAGATGACCAGCACAAATGTCAAATAAGACAATGACTGCCGTACATATCATAACTAGATGATGAAGGTCCAGGGACAAAGTTCTTCCCATCATACGATTTCCACAATCAAAAAGCTGAGTACAAAGTTTTTCTTAGTCGTTATTATCCCTTAAATTCAATTTCTACACATTACCGCCCTCTTTCCAAATCATCAATCTCAATTTCAACCTTCCGTGCAATAAAAGTAACCCCAATTGCTCAACCGTACCGGTCCATCAAGACGAAAAATGCCACTCAAAAGCCCAACACACTGACTAACAAAATAACAACCTCAATTTTCAATTTTCCTAGCTCGAAAAATTCTGAAAATTAATCTCGGAAACACAAACCTAAAGGTTCGGCAGAGCTCGGGAACGCTCATCTTATGCAGCAAATTCGACTTAGGCTGCTTAAGCTTGATGTAGAAAACGGTGGCCGGATTGCCAGAATCCTCATCCATAGAATCGTCAGCCGCAGCTGATGCAGAGTCCTTCTCCATCATGACCACGTCCTCCTCCCCCACGTCGGCGGCGGCGTCGTCTGCTTTATCGGGCGAAGACGATTCGTGCTCCGATTCCTTAGCGGCAGTGGGTGCTGATGGCGGGGGTGGGTCTTGTGGGGGTTGATTGGAATTGGTGGTGTTGGCAACGTTATTCATCTAGAAAGAACACTAAATGACCAAAAACCCTAATATATATATAGATATATATAATTGATATATGTGTAGAGAGAGAGAGAGAGAGAGTGGAGAGGTGAGAAAGTCGCAATTGAAGGCGACAGGAATGACTGTAGTGAGTGAGAGGGAAAGGGGGGAAGAGATGATTGGATTTGGGGGTTAGGGTTGTTTTTGAAGACAAGAGATGAGATTCCAGGTGTTGGTGTTTTCGGTGTTTCTTTTTTTCGCTTTTTTGGTAATAAAGCTTTTGCTGCTTCTCCCATTAATATTAAAGTCTTCTGTCCACTTCTGCTTCACTTCGCTTCCCCTATTGTTTCCTCTTCTTCGGGCCCTCAACTAAGATAACGATTTTTATAATTTGTCACGCATTAATTCAAAATTGAAATACTCCATTTTGATGAGGTTTGTGCCTGCGTAAAAGTAAATAAAATATGGATGGGAAAAAAAAAAATAAAAAGAGTAATTTTTAAGAATAGGGAGTTTTTTAAATAATTTGGAGTGTTAAATATTCTTATTATCTGGCTCCCACACTCAATCATGGGATAAGTGTATTTTGATACACAGCAACTATATATAGGGATATATATATATATATATATATATATATATATATATTACATTGTATGTGACTCCAAATCAATTATATTTATAATAGGTACGATTCTTTATAAATTTGAAATACGAATTAAAGGTGATGGCTACGAATAATTATAAATTTGAACTACGATTATTTATACAGCTAATGTATACGATTAAGTGTAATGCCTATGATTGTATGTAAGTTAATGCCTACGAGTGTTTTTTCAAAATTCTACGATTAACTTTTATAAGCTATGACTAATTTTTAAAAAGTTACGATTACATTTAAAAAACTACGATTAATTTTAAAAACCAATCGTACATATACAATTAATTTTTAACATGCTACGGTTAAATTTTAAAAGCTATTATTTTTATTTCTATAAAATTCTATGATTATTGTTTAAAAACAATCATATGCAACGATTATTTTTGTAGAATACTACGATTATAATTTAAAAGTTACGATTATAATTTATAAGTTACGATTTTTTTTAAAGATAATCATATGCTACGATTATTTTTATAAAATATTACAACTATGATTATTTTTATAAAATGCTACGATTATTTTTTAAAGATAATCGTGTGCTACGATTATTTTTGTAAAATATTACGATAATTTTGTAACATTACTTGAATACATACGATTGAATGCATTTATTTATTTTGTAAGTGAAATAGTTAGTGGGCTTCATTAAATGAAAAGAAACAAAAGGTACATGAGTTATAAATTGATTGACTGAATTTAATGCATGTTTTTATTGTTGTTTAAGAAGAGTGAGTAAATTTTTTGAATAAATAGACATGAACGTCCGACATTATACACACCACACTGCAATAATCTGAGCAAAAAACTTAGAAAAAAAGTTCGAGAATAAAAATTTGAGCAATGTGTGTGCAAGAAGTGTGCAAAATTATTCATCAAGAAGGAATTAGTGCAAATAAATTTATATTCTTGAAAAGTACGTTATGTAATGTCCATTTTTTATAAAATTACTTGCGTAGATATTTCATGTTTAGATTATATTGCATATTTATTGTTGAGTTATTATTTGAAAATAAGCGAGAATGAGAGATTTGCATGCCGTAGTCTTTTCTATATTAATCGTAGCCTTATTTATAATAAATTGTATCTTTGATTAAATTAAGATTAGGTTAAGAATTAATCGTAGCCATAGTTAATTAATCGTAGCATTGGTGATATCAATCACGAGTTAAAAAGTTATAACCGTAGCATACTAATTAATCGTAGTCTTGTTTTTAATAATTGTAGCTTTTATTAATTAATCATGGATTTAGTTAATTAATTGTATCATTGTTCATAATTCAATGTAGCATTATTTATATTAATCGTAACCTTATTTTAATTAATCATAGTCTTGATTATATTAATCATAGCTAGTGATTTCTCAACAGTCTGGTCAACAACCTCCTAAATACGGGGCATCATATCATCCCTCACAACCACCATAGCCCTCTGAAGCCACCGCTCTATAAAGCTCTCTGATAGCTCTTCGCACTTCGTCTGGTCCGCTCGTGCTCCCCACTACTCTAAGATTGATTCATCCTCAACTCGAACGCTTAGTCCTCCATGCTCGATGAGGGCTTACTGTACGATATAGGATCTCCTTTGTGCTCTGCTACCTCATATGTGGAGGTCGAAGACCCGATATCTCATCATCTGACTCATCTCTTAATGTCCGGCTCAATTGCGGACCCTTATATAGTCTTCGAGCAGCCCTCATCCCTCGGGGTAATGGGCCCACAACATCCACGGCTTTAATAGAACGACATGATGCTACATTTGTAGGCATATTCTTTTGTTCCCCTTTCGAGGGGCAACAAATCTTACGCTCTGAGCATCGCCATCCAGCTGAATGCTCTGGTAATACGGAGTCATTGTCTCTTTCGCCGATGCAAACCAATGAAACCACCCCGTAACTGTATGAAATTAATAATATCCTTAAGATTAATTAACAAATATATGTTTGATATTCTAAACAGAGAAAGAAACTTAAAAATGTACCGATCCCTGAAATAAGGTGGATATGTCAGCGGTGGGATATATGAATGTCTATCTCAAACATCGAGGCATAGTAAGATGTCCACTAAGCACACCAATCTCACGAGCCAACACAGGTATCACATCATAAGCATGTATCTGTAAAATAAATTAATAGATCAGTTACGTTTTGACTTGATTTAACTATGCATAACTAATTTATAACAATAAAATTAAAACTAATTAATTACATAGAGTGCCCAGATCAGCCCATAGAAATGCATCGTCCCGTGGCCTCTCCCGTCCATAACATGTCAAGTCATGATGAGGATGCTGATGAAGTGTATCAGTACATGGTAAGAATATGCCTCCCATGGAAATGAATTCCACCTGTTGACATCCTCCACAAAAGGCCATACCCATGAATCTATCAATTGGTTCGGATCCAGGCAGAAAATCATCCGGTATACGAACAATATGTTCGCAACATTCACATAATCCGGAATATCTCTGGTCATCATCATCTGTGTGAACCTATCATCCATCTCAAGGAGGGGCGTGCGCTTATCTTGAAATAATCGATAGTAGACCGCTCTCGACGGAACAATGTATGCGCCATTCGGACATAATATAGAAACACTGAATCGTAAGCCTGACACCAGGTCATACTTACTCGAACTGAAGCGCATCATGGATCGATAAATCTGAAATCATGCCTCCCGTCACTCTAGTGCACGATCAGACACACGCACCTCACGACTCATCATCGCATGAATAATCTTATTCTGGACGTCACCGCCCTTGTAGTCCAGAAAATATCCGAAGCACCCGGGATCTGAACAACTGCACGTCATCATCACCACCTATCGCATGTAATGTGGCTCTGATCCGCTCAACTACCTCCAGCCTAACATAGACTATAATTGTCGGCCTCAGGCGCTGCAATGGCTGTCTACACCAATCAATCTAACAATATTTGCAAAATTGCAATTAAAATAAATACTTTTAATAATTTCAATAAGTACAATTAATTTTCTATGATTAATATTTCAATAGCTACGGTTAATTTCTAAGTGATGTGATTAATTTAAAAAGTGCTACGATGAATCATTAAATTGCTATGATTAATTCATCAAGTGTTATGTTTAATACTTTTAATAATTTCAATAGCTATGATTAAATTTCTACGATTAATATTTCAATAACTACGCTTAATTTTCTAAGTACTGCAATCAATTTAAAAAGTGCTACGATTAATTATCTGAGTGCTACGATTAATTTGAAAGTGTCACGATAAATTATTAAGTTAATACGATTAATATAAAAAGTGATACGATTAATTCATGAAGTTCTACGATTAATTTAAATAGTGTTACGATTAATTTAAATAGTGTTATGATTAATATAAAAAGTACTACGATTAATTTAAATAGTGCTACAATTACAATCAAAAGTGCCACGATTAATTCATGAAGTTCTACGATTAATTTAAATAGTTATACGATTAATATAAAAAGTGTTACGATTAATTTAAATAGTGTTACAATTAATATAAAAAGTGCTACGATTAATTTACATATTGCTACGATTATGAATTAAGTGCTACGATTATTATATAAGTGCTACGATTAAGATTTAATTGATCTACGATTAATTTCTAAAACTAATCATAGGGCTACGATTATAATTTTGGAGCTACGATTATTATTAAATAAAACCAACCATTGTAAAATTTAACAAAACAAAACATTGCAAAATTAACAATATGTCCATAAATCGTACACACTATATACGAATTTAAAATAAAAATCCGAAACATACTCAAAAAGATGAAGATGTCTCCGGCGATGCTCTCCTTCATTGCTCCATTGTCGACGATGATTAATTGGGATGAGAAATACTGTGAGTTGGAGAGAGAGAGATAGATTTCAACCTCTTTGCTTTCAGATGAAGACACTGTTTTTTTTTTTCAAGCTTATGCAAACACCAGGAGTAGAGAGAGGAGAAGTGGGCGTCTTTTTTATAAAAACCCTAAATCTGCTTGAGAAATTGGGACAAAGAGAGAAAATAGTGACCTTTTTTTGCACCAAGATGGAGAAGACGTGGGTAGTTGGGGTTTTAATTCAAATATTTTTATCATATTTTTTATCTTCCTTTTTGCAGTACATATAGTTACAAAAATTGTAAGTTTTTCATAATAAAATCTGATTATGTGGGCCTACACCATGCATATAGTGTAAAGTAAGTACATATTACCCAAATAATTATCAAATTTAAAATTTTGATTCTCTACCTCAATTTTAATATATTTTTGTCTAGATAAATATTTCTCCCATAAATTAATGGGATAACTTAATTTATTATGTGGGTCGTTTTGTACTTGTATGTCAAGTAATATGACCAATCCGATTCGCTATGTATATAATTATATTATCAAGGATGTGATTGGTATGATATAATGGAATTAGGTATGAATGGCATGAACTTATGAATGGAATGAGTGTCTGAATGGAATGACTATTCTTATGATTGGTATGTCTACAGAATGAAAAACGGAATGAAATATCATTTTTTTTAATCTCATATAATGATTTTTTTTGTGTTTTAAAATTTTATTATAAGGCAATGTTTGGTATACTGGTACGGATATACCCACATTAATAAAATCTGGATTGCTTTGAAAGATAATTGCGTATTAGCTATTTTAATTGTGTGTTTGGTTATTAAGATAAATATTCTAAGATTGTTTCACACATCTGTTTGGTACATTGTTTTATTTGGTAGATTAAGTTCTGGAATGAGTAAATTAGTTTAGGCAATGTTTGGTAGCCTAGATAAAGGCATATATACTAAGATTGCTACGCCAGAAACTGTATCCGAGAGGGCGTCGAATACATTATCCAGCCGAATCAGTAAATTACACCCCGGGCCTCGCGTGAACGAATAATGGCTACCAAACACACGGTTTTTGCTGGATACCCATACTAATATGCATTTATCCAGGCTACCAAACATTGTCTAAATGAATAAAGTGTGTGTAATAGCTAATAAATATCAACACATGACTTAATTTATCTTTTATATTTCTAAATGTTATTTTATTTTTTAATATATTATTTTTTCTAATTTTGTAGCAAATTATAATTTATTTATTTTATTAAAAAAATTTATTCTAAAATATTTAATTAATATATAATAATTTGTATAAGTTAATCAAAATATTTTTTACTTCATAGAAAAATACTTTAACATTTCAGTTTTTCATTTGAATATATTAAATTATATCAAATATATATAAATATTTCATATTGTATTATAACATATTTTTATGGTATATTTATTTTGGCATCACTTTCATTTTTCTTCAACAAAGTTATAAAAGCTATCAAAATTTGATTTTAACATATATTTTTAAATTATATTTTGAAAATAAATAAATAATATAAAAATAATTAAATAATAATAATAAATTATGTAATTTGATTTTTGATTTATTTTTCTAAATATAATAAAATAATATTATAAAATATGATTATGTATAAATATATCATATATTAATTTTTTTGGTCATTGGGAATAGCTAAACCCATAGGGGTGGGTGGAATGGCTATTCCCCTTTCTTTGGGAATAGCGATTCCATCGGGAATGGTGATTCCCCATTTTAAATCATACCAATCGATGGAATGGGAATGGACATAGGAATGATGATTCTATTCCATTCAATTCCACCATACCAATCACGTCCTAAGTATAGAATGTTGGCTAAAAAAGTTTAGAATGTATATGACAATAAAATAAATACATATCCTTATATGTCTAAATCATATTGTTAAATTGTACACACCTTTCACGTTATCTTTGCGATGTTCCCTCTTTTTTTAATATAATATAATATCTTGTACCATAATTATTATAGGGAAATTTACATTGTGATACCTACAGTTTAGATATTTTTTAAAAAATGACCCACTTTATTATTACCCACTTTTTCAAAAATTTTGCAAATCTGATCTCGATCAAATTTCTAGCCTAGAATATCTATGTGACACACCGAAATTCTTGTGTGAATTTTTTTTGCTCCAGTAAAAAATATTACCTGGATATTCCATATCAATTATGAACTAAAAATAAAATAAATTTATTGTACATGCCACATGGATATTGTAGGCTAGTAATATTTACGAATTGATAGTAATTTGTAAATTTAGAATTATAAATGTAAATAGTTAAAAAAAATAAGACTTTGATTAAGTCAAACTTACGAGTACGTGAGTATTTACAAAAAATATGTTCACCTGTAAACTTTATGAGTTTGATTATACCATTTATGGATCTTTGGACATCTGGTCTTCTTCTTCTTGCAGCGACTAGTTTTTAGCTGTAGTTTGGGCCGCTGAAGCCCATGTACATTGTTAAGGAAGAGTTTGGAGCTCGTAACATTCATTTAGCTGGGCCTGAAAATAAATCTCCCTAAAAATGACTTTTATGGCGATTCATCTCCCTAAAAAATTATTAATTAGAAACAACATTTTATAAAAATAACGTTTGATTAAAAAAAAAAGGATATGGGAATTGTAGATTTGCAAGAGTCCAAACATGTTTCCACCAAAAAAGGTCAACAAAAAACTTGGAAAAATGGACACCACATAATACTTGTTAGTACAATAGTACGCATAGTTCTTGATTCACATGTTGACTAGTATCAATTATTATTACTCCCTCCATCCCAATAGTAAGGTACACTTGTTATTGGGCACGGAGATTAAGAAAAAGTAGATTAGTTTAAGAAAAAGTAGATTAGTTGTTAAAGTAGTGGGTAAAGTAGGTGGAGTCCATTTTTTTAAGAAGTATTATAATAAAAAAGTAATATAAAGTAAGTGAGATCCACTTTAATATTGACATTAATTATTTCCATATATGAAAATGGACTTTGCTATTGGGACAACCAAATAAGACATTGTGGATTTTGCTATTGGGATGAAGGGAGTATTATTTTTCGATCTTGATGGATGGGTCATCTTACAATTCAACATAAAACCCAACAATTTAGTTGTGCCATTATATGATCAGTAACATATTTATTCTGAAAGTGTCACCCATCACTATTTATTTGCACCATTTGTAAGTGAATTTGGATATAATTAAATATAATTGTACCTAAATAAAATTTCGGAGATTATTTACTCCCAAATGTAAATTTAAGGGGAGTTCACACTTTTTCCATTCATAATATATATATATGTGTGTGTGTGTCGTGTGTGTATCTATAATACCATGTGGAATTAATTTCCATTATTTAATTAACGCAACATATAATCAGCTTTTTTGACGTAAAATCGAAAAAGTCAGTGCTAAAAAAAAAGTATCCAATAAAAAACAAGAAATAAATAAAGAAGCACACCTGTGTGTGAGACCGGATTGTTACGTTAGACCCCCCTCACCCCATGAGATAGTCCTCTTTTTTCTGTCCTTTTCTTTTTAATTGGTCCCCCCTCCTCTCTCCCTCTCATTTTCATTTTCTTTTTAGTTTTTTTCATTATTTTTATTTTTTTATAAATATATATTTATTTTTTAAAATTAATTTTTTTATTTGGCATATCGCGCAGTGCACTCGTTCGACGCTAACAAAAGGCTCATGCACTGTGCTGGATAATTATTATTTTTTAAATAAATACATACTTTGAAATGAAATTAGTGATTTCTAAAATTAAATTAAATTAATTTAATTTTTTTATCTGGTATCTCTCACAGCGCATTCGCCCGACGCTAACACATGAACTCGTGTACTGCCCTCGATAATTACATTTGTGGAAATAAATATATATACTCTAAAATGGAATTAGTGAATTCTAAAATTGAGTTTAATTAATTAATTTTTTTTTTATCTGACTTCTCGTTCAGTGCATTCACCCGACACTAACGCGTGGGCTCATGCAACGAGCTCGATATCAAATAAAAATTAAAAACAGAAAAAAATAAAATAAAAATCAGAAAATCGAAATTAAAAAAGGGAGCTGTTAGGCGCATGCGGGGCATGTGGAGCCCACCTGACAATTGGGTTGTGCCTTGGTTTCTGGGCTGAAGTTTTGCGATTTTGGGCCAAATTTTCCCAGATTTTGGGTTTTTTTTGGGGTGGGGGTATTTGGGTTCTATTGGACCATCTAACATAAGAGAAGAGAAGAAGCCGTAGTTTTTGTCACAAATAAAATTCAACCACAATTCTTATAAGTGGGGGCGGCGGCGGAATTAAATTTGAAAAGTTTGGTGGTCAACCGATGACATCTAACATCTATTACAGCATAATTATGTGTTCGCTTGTCAACACACGCTACATCAATGAGCTAATATCCATGTGAGGTTCGAATTTTAAATAGGATTCTATTAGACCATTTCTCACAGTTTACTTGATTTTACAGTAGTTCTATTTTTATTATACAATAAAATTTTCACTTTATCTCCAACAGTTTATTTTAAATTCTACTCTAAAAATGAATATTTCATAATATTCAATTTTTATGTATTTGTTTTAATCAAAATTTTCCCAAAAAAAAATAACTATTAAAATTTCTGAAATTAAATAATAATACAACATAGAAACATTCCATAATAATATTACAAAGAACAAAAATCACATACTAATATTGCAAAGAACAAAAATTACATACTACTATTGCAATATAGAAAAAAATATTTTTAATTTCATATACAATTTTTTATTTTAATATTTTTATGAAATAAATAAATTAAATTAGAGGAAAAAAAATCGATGAATAGTGATAAAGCACCGCTACAGTGCTGCTCTATAAATAGAGTTGCACTGTAGCATGCCTTAAAATATAACATGGTTTAGAGTAGCTATTAGAGTAGAATTTTAGGGAAATATACCTTATATTTAGAGTTTAGAGCAACTCTTGGAATTGCTCTTAATAAATTCAATTTAAAGATTGGCGCAATTATTTGAATTCGATCTATTTTGGTATATGCCTTGCTAAGTTGGAGCCTCAGTTACACGGACTTTATTCTATACAGGCTATAATTCAATTTTGTGTATGTGATTAGTCATTAGTATTCCGTTCTCGATTAATTCTTTTTTTTTTTTTTTATAATTTTATAGAGATTTTATATTTTACTTTGAATGTAAATAATTAAAGTATTTTGATAGAATAACACACTGTGAATAATTTTAAGGGCAAATTACACATTAATGTCCGATCTTTCAAATTTTTAACAAAAATATCCTGACATTCGAATATTAACAATTTAGTATCTAGTCTTGTAAATTTTTATCAAATCTATCCTAAAGTTGACTTTCTGGTGACCATAAAATAGTGTGTTCACAGATAGAAATAAAAATAGGAACATTTCAAATTTTAACTCTACCTAGTCATCTCATCATTAAAGATTAAAATATTCTCCTAAACATTATGACCCATTATCTGGAGTTATTGATTGAAAATTAAATAAAAATTATTTCATACTTAATTTTTTAAAAATAATAATACTGACAAGAATATGAAAATATACAATAAATAAATACGTTGAAATATTCGACATCACCATACTGCATACACCGAAATAATTTTTGTTCAACTAAAATAAAAACGTGAATGTCATATTTCTCAAACACAAAAAATGGCTACTAATACCATATACTCCAGTCTCCAAGTAAACTATATATTGTAGATATTTTTTCATTATTTTTTGTGGCGTTAGTGGCTACTTTTTTGTTAGAGAAATATGATATTCTAGTTTACTTGGAGATGAAGTATATGGTATTACTGTACATTTTTTGTGTTTGAAAATATGTCATTCAAGTTTTTATTTTAGTTGAACAAAAAATATTTTGGTGCATTATGATGTCGAATGTTTCAACATATTTATTTATTTTATTTTTATATTAAAAAAATTAAGTAGGAAATATTTTTTATTTAATTTTCAATCAATAATGATTATGATCACAACTAGGGGGTGTATTCGTTTGAGATTTGGATGGATTTTAATGGACTTTTAAAATCCAGAGGTATTCAATCCAGACTTTTAAAAGTCCTTTAAAATCCGGAGGTATTTAATCCAGATTTTTAAAAGTCCTTTAAAATTCTGAGGTATTCAAAAATCCATGGACTTTAAAAAGTCATTGACTTCATTGGATTTCAGCTGGATTTGATGTGAAAATTACAAAGGATGAAATCCGACCTCTGGACACGAGATTTCGATGGATTTGGAAAATCCGGCAAGCGCTGTGTTGTGTCCCAACGGTCGGTGAGGAGTTGAAATTGGATACCCCAGCCGTCACTCGACCCCAGCGGCTGCTGGCTTTGCCAATGATGGCACTCCAGCGACCGCTGGGTGCTAGCGGTCGCTAGGAGCAAGGCCGCAGTTCCAGCGGCCGCTCCGACCAGCGGTCACTGGATTAGCTCCGCCTCTCCTCCCAGCGGCTGCTGGCTTCCAGCGGTCGCTGGGTTCCATTTTTTTCCGAGCCCACCGATCGCTGTGTTCCATCAAGCGATGGAAAAAATGATTTCAAATCCGTTGAAATCGTCCAAAATTCATTCGAAATCCATACACAAATCCGCCAGACTCTGCGTGGAGTTGGGAGACTCCATGTGGAGTCTTGGAGACTCCATGTGGAGTCTATGGATTTATAAAATCCATAAAAATCTATGGACATTTTAAAAGTCCAATAAAATCCATCAAAATCCTAACTGAATACACCCCCATAAATTTTATTTAGAAATTCTAGATAATGGGTCATAATGTCTAGGAGAAGATTTTAATCGTTAAAGCTGGGATGACTAGGTAGAGTTAAAATTTGAAATGCTTCTATTTTTATTTCTATTTGTGAACATATTATTTTACGGTTTAAATTTATATTTTTAATTTTTTTGTTTGATGTGACATTAAAAAAATGCACCTTATATTTTCAACGATTCACGTAAAAAATATGAAGAATGAGAAAGAGAATATTCCAAGTCCAGTGACGTGGAATGAACGTAATAATAGATCATATTAATTAAAAGTTATTACAATGTACTCTTTTTTTTTTAATGACTTACAGGATTCGAATGCATGAGTTAATTTTCGTTTTTTTTTGTCTTGCTAATTATTCTTAAACAATCGAAATAGCTCATGAAAAAAACACACTGCATGGTAGTAAATATACACTTTTATTGAAAAGTTGAAATATGCATTTAAATATAAATATACGAGGAGTGAAGTTATATCTTCACATTCCAATTAAAAAATATATAAAACTCGAACTTTCAACGGCAACAGCTCACTAACAAATCAAATGAGTTTGGTAGATAAAAAACATGAAAACATAAATTTTAACATTAGACGATATTTAAAGAACGGTAAAGCTAGGCTATTCAATTATAAATTGAATAAACCAACATAAAACTGGATGAAATCCACACAATTTATTCAAAACAAACTTGAATTCAATATCTCAAGAATTTAGTTCTTAAAAAAAAAAAGAAGAAGCTGAAGTTTGAACATTACATTGCGATAGAAACTAAAAAGGTCAGAGATAATAATTTACCAAAAGAAAAGAAACGGGAAATTAGAAACAGAAAAAGAAATCGAGAGTGCGGCAAGTGCGGGATGCGGAGCCCACACTGGATACGTAAAATAATGAAATATATATAATTAAAAAAGGTAAATAAGAGTCGCTTTCAACAATAAAAAATTCGACACACACGCAACACAGTATTAATCGACGGTGAGAACGCGAAACAAATCTCTAGCGCGAGCTATGACTTCTGACTCTTCCTCGCTCGCCTTCTCAACCACCACGAATCCCCACTGCAAGAAAAAGTCTCCAATTCCTCTGCAGTTGATAGACGATAGACTCCACCGCTCTCTGCGTGGCTGTGCTGATTAATTTGTGAGTTGCGATTGTGTTTCATTGTGTGAATTCGGTTTCTAATTTTTTTTTACGGATCATTCTGTATATATTTTTTACTTGATGGATCGAAGTTTACATGATGCTCGCTGAATTTCGGGTTGAATTTTGTTAGTATTAGTATTTGGTAAACTGAGTGAATGAGCTGAATTGGAAGTTGGAATCGACCTAGCTTTGTGTTCCAGCTGGTCATATTTGATAGGACTAGTTATTTACTTTGGTTGAAATAATTAATCAGAAATACCTATCTGTGATTTTCGTTCGTGGCAGTAAAAGTTATCTTGTGCTGAACGAGGATTGTATATATTTTCTATTCATATTTCATATAAACTACTGCGTGACAGCGTGTGTGTGTGTGTGATTTTTCTAGTGTCTTTCAAATGTGTGCAGGGTTAAGAAAAAGCTTATTTAGGAAGAAATGTGGGTGCGCACTCGATGGCTAATGGAAATGTCTTTATCGTTTCTTGTCCAGATTGAAAGTCGCTGAGTTGGAATAGGAGATTATTCCTGCAGGCTGTACTAGGACATGAGTTGTAGCTGCTTTGGCTCTTCATCCTTGCGGCAGAAGAGACATGGCAAGCATGCTAATGAACTCAACCAAGATGAAGAAGGTGAACAGTTTATTAACCTGTTGTATGGGTTTAACATTATGCATTTGCTGCATATTTTCATTTGCAATATTTTTGTCAATGCATACACACAACCCCAGTCGAGTAGCATTTTATGTCTAATTAGGAAACATAAGTTTCGAGGCATTAAGTGCTTAAGATAGAACGTTGGAACCTTAGGAGGATAACTATGGTTGGTAGGGAGCCTTATTAATTTCTTTTTAGTCATTTTCCCTATGTATTCCATATATATGTCGTGGTGCTTTTGTTTCTCTGTCAATTTGTTTATATGCCTTCTCTGTGCAGGGGTTTCAATTGTGAAGACAAAAAATTTCTCCTACAGTGTACTGGTAGGAGCAACAAACAACTTTCATCGAAGTAACAAAATAGGAAGAGGAGGTTTTGGTACAGTTTACAAGGTACCACTCAATGCAGAGTTTATCCCCTCAACATCCACATGTAACCTGTTATTTCTGTTAAGTTCCTGCCCAAAGTGATAGTAGGCTGAACCATGCTTCATCGTTTTATTAGAATGTACTATTCTTGGTATTATGATCTAGAAGGAGTTAAGCTTTCAAGTTACAAAAGGCTCAACCCGAGATATAAAGTCGAATTCAATTTATCTTTTAACAATTTGGGGCCTACTTATTGAAGGAGCATGTTGACTGTTTTCACCTGATTTTCTGCTATGCATATGACTTTAGTACTTCTCCTGAACACTTTATAATTTTCTTATCTCTTGATTTGAGAAAGCTTATTGTTTCTTATGTTATACTTGTTCTATTAACTCCACTGCTATTGCATAGGGGGTTCTAAAAAATAAAAGAGAAGTTGCTGTGAAGGTGCTTTCAGCTGAATCAAAACAGGGAGAACGGGAGTTTATGACCGAGATAGACACCATATCTAATGTCAAACATCCAAACCTTGTTGAGTTACTTGGTTGTTGTGTTTATCAACATAACCGAATTTTGGTTTATGAATATTTAGAAAACAGTAGCATCGATCGTGCACTAATGGGTAAGCTAATAATTAGGGGCTTGAAGCAAGTTAAATATTTTATGCTGCTCAGTGGACACTCAGCATATTCATTTTGTATCTACAGGTTCTCAGAGGTCCATAAAATTGGACTGGGGAAAAAGGTCTGCCATTTGCATGGGGACTGCCAGAGGGCTTGCATATCTTCACGAAGAAGTTGTGCCTCACATTGTTCATAGAGACATTAAAGCTAGTAACATACTTCTGGATGAGAACTTCCATCCAAAAATTGGAGATTTTGGATTAGCTAAGCTATTTCCTGATGATATTACTCATATCAGCACAAAAATAGCAGGGACAACGTATGTCTAATTTTCTTTCTTCTGATTCTACTCACATCTGCCAAAAATAGATGGTTCCATACTTCAACCTATGGTAGATTAGATTCTTTTCGAACAATTCTTTTGGAAATAGTCAGGGTGACCTCATCAATTTTGAAGTTGGCTCTATTTTTAGCAATATTTTTCTAAATGTGCATCGGGTTTGTTCCGAACAGCGGTTACCTGGCGCCAGAGTATGTCTTAGGCGGTCAGTTAACTATGAAGGCTGATGTTTACAGCTTTGGAGTTCTAACACTTGAAGTTGTAAGCGGAAGAAGCAGTGGAAATACTAATTATGGAGGAGGCCAGAAATTGCTAGTGGAATGGGTGGGTAGCATTTTCTCATTTCTTTGATATCCTTGGATATTCTTTGATTTTTCTAGATTACATAAGCTGAGTTTTTGAGTGGTTTACCGGTCTCACTACCATTTCTGAACTTGACTTTTGGATATTGATATTCACAAATTTATGTGGTTTTATTTATTCTTGTTGATTGATCTATTATGTCTTTGCTTGGTAAGCCTAGTCCTCCTGCTGATGTTTAATGGTTGCTTCCTAGGCCTGGGAACTTTATGAAGAAGGGAAATTGCTGGATCTTGTCGACACAGAACTAGAGGAGTTTCCAAAGGACGAGGTTGTGAGGCATATGAAAGTCGCCCTATTCTGCACTCAAGCAACTGCAAGCAGGAGGCCTTTGATGAGCCAGGTCATCAAGATGCTCTCTAGAAATGTAAAGCTAAATGAAACGCAACTTACGCCTCCTGGGTTCTTTGAAGATTCAGGCCGACAAAGTGGTAAATCATCAAAGAACAAGTTGAGTGAAACCTCAGCTAGCCACCAGATGAGTTCTTTCCCCATCACAATCACTGAGGTAGCCCCGAGGTGAAGCTGAATAGCTGAAGTCAACGTGGTGATTGTGCATAAAAATTCAAAAAAGAAAAACACAACTTAGGTGAGTTTGCATTCAAGTATAGAGTATAGTGAATGATTTTTATTGGCCTTTTCGCGTAAATGATTTTTCTCCTGTTGCTATTCAGTAGTTAAACATGTTTCTTGGCTCTAGGCGGTTTTTGGTAGCGCACATATTGAGAGAGGGACATGAATCTCACGGACTCGAGATTTTTATATTATGCGTATTGCATGTTTTTTTCCACGTCGTACACAAATTGTTCCAGGGTGACAAAACCAGATTTACTGTCACTTTGTTTATAATTACTAGTTGTTCTGTCTCATCATATATATTGGACAAAACAAAAGTCCTATTGTCATAAATAATTTTTGCCTTTTCTCAGGAGTCACGACCCAATCTTGAGTTTAACAAATACAATATTTGGAATGTGCAAATACAGCTGGAACCTAAACTGGTCAGATATCATATGCAATCATGTATTTTTCTGCTGAGTAATGCTATTCGGCTGGCTGGCCATAATTTTTAAATTATGATATATTTCAATGATATGGTAAGTCTTAATTAAATCTCTAATTAGTGATTATTATTATTTTACAATTATATCCTTGTGGTCTATTTTAGGAAGATTTCATTTGTATTTAAAATTAATCATAGCATACAAATATCTCTAAAATATGAATGAATTAAGAAATAAATAAACCATCTGTGAATTAATTTAGGCTGCCATTAGATTCATTTCATTTCTCTATCTTCTTTTGATAACCTTGGGAGTGAAGTTAATAAAATATTTTGGTATATTTTTATAAAAAATACATATAAGTGTGACACTAAACTATATTATATTCATAATTTAACATTATCTACTATGTGATATAATTAATTATTCAATTTTATCTTACGTATGTAACCCAAGTTCTTTTAACCAAGCAAAAAGGATTATACTCGGCACATTAATAATACATTGATAATTAATTTAAATTTATTCATTACAAGAAAGTAATGAATTTTAGTATCGTTGTTGTGAATAAAATAATTTATTCTTAAAAAGAAATTATGAATATTTAAATTCAAAACTAAATTTACAGAGTTCTTTTAGTTCGTTTAAGCTCAAATAAAATCTTGAGCGTAGCACTACTCGGCTCGTTAACAATCTTATTAAGTAAATAAATTTGAAAATATAAAATTATTAGCATGATAAAATTTATATTTTTATGCTATAAATATTATTAATAAGTATCTTGAATTATAATTTAATTTATTTATTACGACAAAAGAATAAATTTTAATGAATATGTTGTTGGTTGTGAATAAGATAATCTATTCTTAAAAAGAAATAATGAATATTTAAATTTAAATATAAATTTAGAGAGTCGGTTTAAGCTCGAATAAAATTGTGAGTCTCGATGCATTCGATAAATAAAGCTCAAAGCTCATTCTATAATAAATGAGTCAAGCTTGAGCTTAGCTCTACTCGGCTCGTCGCTCGATTTTTTTGTTTAGAAACAAATCGAATTCAATTTTGGATCAACCCCCTGAGTACACATAGAAGTGTAATGGAACTTGACTCATTTATTATCGAATGAGCTTTGAACTTTATTTAGGAAATACTTCAAGACTAATGAATTTATTCTTGCTTAATAGTAAACTTTCTAAATTTAGATTTAAATTTAAATATTAATTATTTCTTTTCAAGAATAGATTATTTTATCAGAACAACAATATATGTATTCATTATAATTCATTCCTTTTTTTTGTAATGAACAAATTTAATTAAAACTCGTTATTATCAAGTGACCTTCGAGATTTATTTATATAATACTTTGAGGCTCACAATTTTATTCAATGTTAATCGACCCTAAACGAACTCTCTCAATTTAGATTTAAATTTAAATATTCATTATTTCTTTTTAAGAATAGATTATTTTATTCACAACAACAATGTATTTATTAAATTCCATTCTTTTCTTGTAATGAACAGATTTAGTTAGAACTCAATATAACTATTAATAATTAAGTATAAAAAGTATAAGTTTTATCATGTCAATAATTTTATATTTCAAGTAAATTTAATTACTTAATAAGCTTGTTGACGAACCGAGTAGTGCAAAGCTCAAGCTTGACTCATTTATTATCGAGCGGGCTTCAAACTTTATTTATCGAATACTTCGAGGCTCATGATTTTATTTAAGGTTAATTGAGCCTAAACGAATTCCCTAAATTTAGATTTAAATTTAAATATTCAATATTTTTTTCAGAATATATTGTTTTATTCACAACAACAATATATTTATAAAAATTCATTCTTTTAATTTCTTGTAATGAATAAATTTTATTAGAACTCAATATACTTATTAATGTCAATTACTTCCCTTTGTGCATGGCTAGGGAACATGGTTTGCATTAATAAGATAATATTGAATAGTTAATTATATAATTGTGGTAGATTGTATTGAATTATGAAATATAGTTTAGTGTCACATTTTTATTTTTATTTTTATAATTTTTGATAAAGACATACCAAAATAATTTTATTAATTTCAAATTCGTAAGCGAGAATAAGATAGATAAGTTAAATGAATCTTAAGCTAGATAGTCAACTTCAATTTTTGGATGATTAATTTGTTTCATAATTCATTCTTATTTTAGAGATATTTTATATATGTTTAGAAATTTTAAAAATATACAAGTCAAATCTTCCTAAAATGGATTATAAGGGTATAATTGTAAAATGATATTAATTGCTAACTAAAACTTTAATTGATAACTTACCATATAATTAAAATATACCATAATTTAAAAATTATGGCCGGCCACGGTGTGGCCGAATAGAATTATCCTTTTATGCTGATGTTCCTCTTAAATCTTAATTGTTTTTTCTGTCTCATTGATTTATGAGCACATCAGAAAAATTTGCATAGTCAAATTATCCTGTTGGGCATGCCTATACCACACGTGAAAGGCACGTGCGCTGTTCGTGCTAACGAACAAGGGTAACATGGAATCAACGGCAAAAAAATTGGTTGTTAAAGTTGGCAACTAACCCTTTATATAGTCCTAACATCGATAAGCAGAGCGGAAAAGAAGATGACCAACCATATATATATTCGGATAATAATGGGAAATATATCATAAAAAATATGATTTAAATACCGAGACTTGTTCACCAGGCTTACAGCAACAACTAGCAACATCATGAATCTTTACTCGTGTATTAAACTCAATAAAAGGAATTATGGATACAGAAGGAAGATTCCACGTCTGCATCATTAAAAATGCAAAACGGCACTCATATATATGAATAAAATTGGAACATGGTGAACAGTAAACTGAAAACAGTGTGCAATCAAAACTTTGTCCAATTAGTTAGCCGGCTGATCATTGGCTGGAGCAGCATGTTCCTCCCCCGTTTGTGGAACACCATCTGATACAGACCCTTTGGCAGGAGCGGCTGTCGACTCTTTCGCAGAATTAGGAGCTGCATTTTTGGCATTTTTCTCATCCTTGTTTTCCTTCCCGTCCTTGGCAGGAGCAGGCGGGAGCGGTATCATGTGAGCTGGGGGATTGTGCTTCAGCTTCACCAATATCCCACGCATCCTCGAAAGATCAGTTGGTTTACCAGGTTTGGGCCCTTGAATGACTGCGATTGATGGCTTCTTATCTTGATCCTTCTTCTTTCCTTTCTTCTCAATATTGGCCACCTCATTTGGAACCAGCTCTGCGATGGCTTTCCAGTACTGTTTGTCAGCCTCTTTATGGAATTTTTCTTGACTGGCCAGGAATAACTGTTAAAAGTAAGAAATGCATTTAAAAACTTGCTTCTATGATCCAGGTAGTAGTAAGAATTGGACTCCATAAGTCCAAAACAAACCTTTTCTCTCTCTCTGTTGCTAGTTTTGTCAGTCTCTATACTAGTCTTTCTTTTCTCATAGAAAGCTTGTTTATATTCTTCAGCTTCTTCTATGATTTGGATCCGCATTTCTTTTTCCCTCTTCTCCTTCTCCTCCAGCCTAATTGCATTTTGCCTGCATCCAAACCCAGGTAAGATTGGATAACTTTTTAGTATCAACATATCGCAGGCTCATACAACCATATAACAAAACATATGGAGGATGGTGGGTCGTAACACCCATTCACCAAAGATTCCAAACACTGTCAATATCCTAATTTGGTCAAGATTTATACATCATTATTCAATGAATCCTCAAATTCAATTCAGTTCGGATTAGGATAATCCCAAATGTGGAAATTGGTGAGGGTGCCAACAGTCTTGCATGTGGCCAAGAGGATACAGATGGCAGGCTTGATTAGAATTGCGATAGTCAAAGAAAAAAAGAATTTAATTTCAGATAAAACTAATTATCCTAACAGATTGTAACCAAAACAGTGCATTTCAGCTCCTCTCAATATTAATTAGAAGACGCAGATATGTTAGACACACTGTTCAAGTGTGCACCAAAAAAAAAAAATGACACCACATGGTATAATTTATCACTAAATGATTTTCTGATGGATAATATAATATCATCCAAACGCTTTACATCAATTTTCTTTAAAAAATGTATCATTGAAATGTTGCAGCAAGTCCTAATATGAGCTCACTCTTGATCTCCACATTAAAGGTTGTGTAATTCCACCGAATTCAAAATAAAGTCTCGTCTCATATCCAGTTTGGAATAAAAAAAATTAACCACATGAATTCTAATTTCCTACTTTACTAGTTCAATGTTCTTTGAAGTTTTACTAGAAACAAGTTGGCATTTTTTTCGCCTTGGCCCTAAGAACGTTCACCCACTTTATTTCCATCAACATTTGTGCCTGCCTTTGAAAACATAAAACTATCTCAAATAGTTGACAAGCAATTTTATCTTTTATGATTACTTTCAGCAACTTCATAAAAATGCTCCTTTCCAACTATTTTTCATTTTACTAGTTACATCTTCTTGAAATTATAAGCAATTATACCATGGCGGTCTTAGCAGGGAAATAACAACCAATTTAATTAGAAAACAGTCGTCTTTCTAGGTACACATATTTATGGCGAGATTCAATCCAGATCCTTAACATCAAAGCATATATTTTTGAACTATCGAAGTCAGAAGTAGTCCTGCCAACTGATCAATGAGTAATCACTTCGATCACGAAGGATCCTTCTCTATATAAGATCCACTACCAATAATGAGGCTAGCCTAAGAGTTCAAACCAGAGTTCAGTTCTCACTAATAATTTTGAAATCTAGCGGCAGTGTAAGGCAGATCATACACATGAACAATAATCGTAAGAAAAAAAAATAACTAAAAAAGAATATCTAACCTCCGCCATTCCCGAAGAGCAAATCCTTCTTCGTGCATCTCACTAGGAGGTGGAAGGATCGGTCCATCCGAGCTGAAAACCCCCTTCAAATCTTCCCTAATGTCATAGGGCGAGCTTCCGTTGCCATTGGCGATAGGAACCGTACGGGACGATCCGAATGGCTGGTTATTCGACTCGAAACCGAACGGATCGCCGCCGTTGGCGTGATCGACAGTCACTTCCTCAGTCTCGCCGTACTCCGGAGTGTAGGCGGGAGCGGAGTAAGGCGGCGTGTCGGCGAAGGAGTCATCAAAGGCGGCGTACCCGCCATCGCCGTCCACGCTGTACGCGTCGAATGATGCCATTCTCTCTCTATAATCGCTGCTCTCTCTCTCTAGTCTCTATAGCATATAGGATGCGTACGGACTTCGTGCTTGAATTGATGTGTATATATTACCATCCAAAGAAAACAGTGATCTTTTTTATAAAAATATCAAAATTTCTTTCCATCTTTTATTGGTTCGATTTGTTTAGGAAGGACGGAGACTGACAGACTGTTACTTCGCAATTAATTATTGGAACTACAGTTTATTTAAAGAGATAATTACTTTTTTCAAATTCACTCTTTTTTTGTCATTTACTTTATTATCTCTTTTATTGCAGTTTAAGAGAGAGGTGATTTTTAACTTGTTTATTTGATGGTTTTTCTGAAGTATTTTTATTTATTAATTTATATCAATTTCAATGTTAGGTGCTTGTTTGTTTATTACCGAAGCAATCAAGGAAACGTAAAAAAGAAGAAAGTTGAAGAAAATATCTATATATATATATATATATATATATATAGGGGGTGCATTAGTATTTCACAAATTATATGGACTGTATATTATTTGATTTAAATATATAATTTAGGTATTTCAATTCCAGCTTCAACTATAATTTTTATTTTTGTGTTTCTTTTTAAAGCCAAGGACTTCTGCCGAATATATTAGTCAGACAAATCTAAGCATGAAAACAGAAGTTATAAAATAAAAAAGAAAAAGATTCAATTCGTGTGTAGACTAAGGATTCTGCGTTATTTTCTTCCGTCTCATAATAATAAGATAAAAATCAAATACCACTGCCTCAAATTAATGCATCTGGATCATATTCCATGTATACCATTTTATGTGATGGTTTTCTAAATTTGTGAAAAAAGTCGCAACTTTACGGAACTCAGAAAAATATCATTTATGAAGGTTAAAGTTTACATTTATAAGGGTAAAAGCAGCTAATTAAGTAATTATGGTGGGGTAACAATAAATTATAAAAGAGCAATGAGAAATAAACTCTACACCTAAAATCAGGCAGATACAATCATATCATACTAGGTATATACCAATGCTGCTGCTGCTTCGGCCGCGGCCTCCTAAATTATAATCAGAGATCATATTTACCGAAAAAATAGTTATCCCAGTTCCCAGTTCAGCTTATGAAACAACATTTGAGGCTGGTGCATCTCCCCTGTTGGAAGCGACGTGGCATCCGCCTTCAACCACCTGCTTCTTCGGTGCCTTGAGTTTTGCATTGAACCGATTAAAATATCATAACATTGCTTGTTCCGGCCAATGTCAGTAAGAAAAGGTCACGCAGCACCACCTTCTTCTTCATCTTCTTAACTTTCTGGGCGAGAGTTCAGATTAGATACAACAATAGCTGAAGATCCCAACAACGTGTGTTCATCTTTGAACTTTGGAATGAGGGAAGCATCTCCTCAGGCTTCCAACAGTTAGTGGCGAGACAAACCCCCGCCACCCCCACTTTACTGGTTTCATCATGTGAGTCACACAAGTGTGGGTTAATGCTATACAAACAACCAGGAAAATCAACGTAAGGGTTTCATGGTACAGGTGATCCATTCCTCGGGTATCTGCCAGATGATGCCATTCGCTGAGGAACTCGAGAGAACTCTTGTTTTATCCTCTTGTTTGACAAGCCCTGCATAGATCTGAAGCCAAAAAAATTTAATAACATACTCTATTGTAAAGCCATGAATGTAAGGCAGCAGAGATACGATTCATCACTTTCACCGGCAAGATGTAAGAACAGCGTATCGTACAAACAGAACAAAATATGTTCCATGCTGTCCAGTGTGTGCAACTATTTTAATTTAAACAAAAGAATGAGCATAAAAAGCTCTGATAGCTTGCAAATACAGTACAATAGCTACTGCAGCATCGTGTATAACCCAATGACATTTGTTGCCTGGTTATTCCACATGCATTAGTTTCTCTCTAAGAGTTTTCATTAAGTTCACCCAGCTGTTCCACGACGAACAAACATCACCAAGAACAAAAACCACTCACCTCGGAGAACCATGATGCCTGTAAGGAAACTGACCGGGCATGGATTTCAAAGCTCCAAGAGCTTTTTCAGCAGCCTAAGGAGAATTTTTTAGAGTTAAACTTTAGAAACTAATGAACATATAAAATTTAATTATTACTACAAGACGTCCATGTATGTGTGGGCATTAATCAAAACGGGAAGAAGCAAGAAATATAGAAGTCCGTAGGAGAATGTAGTACCTCTGATTTAGCTGCATCCGAAGTTAGCCCAATTCCTTTACCCAGTACTTGCCCATTTATTTCAACCTAAAACCCAGAAAAGACGAGTAACTAGTCAAAAATAAATAAAAATCATGAGTATTCTTTCGTTAGATGCTTCTACTTTTTAACTTTTCTAGGCAAAGAAAACCCCACGGACACGGACCTGATTTTATTACTATTATTAAATAATATTTCAAAAATAGATAGCATTATTTATTACATAAGCAAGTCATAGAGATAAGTTTATCTTCCAAACCCAAATAAAAACACAACTACCTACTTCATCCATAATTAGAAGTAATGGAATTAATTTTTAAAAATAAGACAGTCAAGTACATGTATGTAACAAAGGAGATACAGTTATAAGAAGACAGAACTTAGCTCGTCACCAAGGAAACACGAAGCCTCAGATTTAAAAACCATTCAACTTCAACACAATAAGTCAATAACTAATAATATTAGAAAGCACCTTTCGAACTAAACTTATTTAAATATTATAACTTTTCAAGTAATACTTTATTTCAGAAAGGCAGAGAAATTGGACGTTTGCAATCACTAGACTACTGAATATCGAAAAACTGGAAGTTCATGTAATTGACAAGCAATAACAAAGTATTGCTTTGCACATCTATTCGTATGAAAAGGGACAGTAATTCTCAACCTGGGCATACACTTCATTTTTCTGGCCCGGATTAGCTGAAAACTGAGGTTGAGTTTGGAATGCTACACCAAGACCCTCCATCATGCACTGAGTTGACAATTAGCGAATGTATGTGAAGGGTTCAAAATGGTGCAAATAATCGTGAAAACCATGGAAAAAATATTAAGGTACGATACTTACTAACTCTTTAAGGGCAGCAATGGAACCTATTGGCTTCTTGGAGGTATCAATTCTTGGATCTAGAATTCTTGGAGGTGCTGCTACTGTAGAAAAGGGTGCGCCCTCCTCCTTAGGCAGTGACTGATATACCAAAGTGTTTGGATCATTGACGAAACCATTTTCTTTCTGATGAGCAATGAACCTGCTCCCATCCCCAGGCACATAGCTGTCAGGTCTACATTGTGACAAGTACTTATCTGCAGATTAAAAGATCGTTACGGTCAGAATTAGCTTAAGAAAGAAGTCTTCTAGATCCAGGATATTACAGTCTAGGCCAGGAAAACAATACCTTTCTCATCAATATAACAGGAAAATCAGAAGAAAAAACACTACCTCAAGGGGAAGCGTAGTCATTCATGAAGTAGATTAAACTTTTAGAGTAAAACACATCATTAAATGGACGTGTTTGTCAAAGTTGAATTGTAAAACAATCTATTCATTTGAACACTAAGAAGCCAACATTTGTAAGTTACCAGCCAGATATACAAGAGATTCTTCAGCAGCCTGACGCTGTGCTTCCCTTCTAGTTCTACCAATCCCTTGGCCAATTCTCTCCCCTGCAAACAAGACCTACAAAAAAACAATGTAATACAGACAAATTGGTCAGACAAAGATTTTACTTTAGAAGCACAAAATATTAGGAAAATCAAAAGGATGCCAGGAATTTGTGAGGAAGAAATAGGCAAAAACAAGGGGAATAAGTAGAGAGGGATAAAGATAGCAAGAAAGGGAGAATCTTATCGCAATTTTCAATTTATTTCTTCCTTAGTAAAGTAAGAGAAATGTAATTGGCCTAGGGAACCACCTCTATTATGAACTGCAGTTCTGTGGTGGATACCAGGGCTTGCTTGAACTCCACCTGCGGGGGTAACCATATCAGGAAGTAAGAGACGAGAGCCCAAAAAGAATAAAAGGAAAGAAAAATGCATAAACTGCTTGTTTATACCTTCGTTCCACACTTAAATGCAATTTCCTGCAATGCTCCAGTGCATGTCTCAGTATACGGATCTATTTGTCCGGCTTCGAGATCAAGATCCTTATTTGCTAAAGATTGCTGAGCCACTGGACCATCTTGACCTTCAAAGATAATAATACATAAAAGTAAAATCTACTGACCACCAAACTGAAGGGAAGCATATATCATATAGAAGAAGAAGAAACAAATCATAGGCTTCAAGCAAGAACTATCTTCTGTTGGAACAGAACCAATCAGTATCAAAATTATTCCTTGTTTTATATTCACATAATTCATAAGGAATCACATTATTCCTTGTTTTAGTTCCTAACTTTTTTCTTGTACAAGTCTTCTTTGGCCCCATTAAGTAAGCAAGAAAAAAAGAAGTTGCTCGACACAAATTGGCCAACTATAAAAAAGATGTCATGCTATACATTCAATCTAGAACCAAAAGTAAATGATGTTCAGACATAACTTATTAATGAAGGCAATTGGCTGAAATTGATAAGGATCACGGCTTACCAGAAAAAGAATGAAAATCAGGCACTGATTGATTTAATCTCAATTGATCTTCTCTTGAAAATGCCTGCAAATACCCCATAGTATCAGGAAACATGTCAACCATCAAAACTAACTTCGTTCTGTACTGACCAAAGTGTAAAATGAAGGACTATAGAGTAATCAACTACCTCCTTTGGTAACCTCTGACTTTCAAGGAGCACTCTACCAGGTGGGACGGGAGGTTCCACTTTGTGGAGAAAAGGTGGATGATGAGCCCGATTCTTGTCAGTAGGAATAGACTCTAAATTCAAAGCGAAATCCTTGGGTGGTGCCACTCGGTTCAGTTGTCCTGGGCTCATCTCTTCTTCAATGGGAAACCAACCACGGGTCTGAGGTCTTGGAAGAGATACTTGCATTGTTGTCCGAGCAGGAAACTGAGATTCACTTGGGGGGAGTTCTCTCATGTCTTGACCGTGTTGCAAAATTAACAGTCTCCTTCTTGTATCAGGATCTAGTTCTGATTCCGGCACCTCGCCCTCTTCCCTTGCAGGAGAACTTTGCACGCTTGTTTCTGCATGGCTAACTTGAGCTAAAGGCTGTTTAAGAACAGTTACTTGAGGTAATTGCTGAGTAGTGAAAGACATGGTTGGTCCCGGTATTGCCGGAGGAGGAACTGCAAAAGAAGAGGATGATGCTGCATACTGGAGTGCTGGGGCGAGTCTTGGATCTAAATTTGCAACTGGGAGGGGAACAGCTGAAGAAGCAGGCATTGCCTCCTGAAAGTTGACATACACAGAAGTTATGATATTACTACCTTCTGCATACAATATATTCAATGTATTTGGAAGCATAAAGGACCAGGAGCAAAGAAGGAAGAACATTTCAGCAGAAAAAAAGTGCATATGCCCCAAAGACATCAGCAAAGAATCTCTATACGTAAAGCAACAAAACATAGATAGATTTCAGCACTACCTTTAATCTCCTTTCCACCTCTGAATCTGCCATTCCATCAAAACCAAGGGAATCTTTATTCCCATTAGAAGATGAAGGATCATCCTGCAATATAGAAAGACCTCGTTTAGTGTATAATTTTAATGAGACTGGTAATGTTGTTCCTACAAAATGATAATGGAAAAATGGAAGATGCCATCTAGCCACAGTTTTGATGATCAATGCATAGTCTTCCAACAATATGATTTTAAACTCAGAAAGACTATTCGAAATAGAATTACCTTCACCAAATATGACTGAATATTGGGGGGGTGGGGGCATGGAATAGACTTACCTCTGAAATTAAGTAATGGCTCACATCAGGTGAAGAAGGCACATCCCTAACAGCATCTTCATATGCAACTTCAGATATTCGTTGCAACAGACCATCATCAAAATCTCTGTGTTGAATATATCAGGTCAAATCCAATAAAAGTTACACAAGACAGAGATAGTTGGATAGAAAATAGCCAACAGATTTACATATACGTACTTGAAAAAACCGCCTCTGACATTGCAGGCTACATTTCTTGCAACGCAGAGCACAGGGACTGTATTGTTTGCCTAAGGAAGATAAAGTTCATATTTCAGGAAAATACTGAGTTGCCTTGCAGACAGAGAGGTTGGAAATGAATTACAATTACCTCAGCTTGAGGTGCATAATATGGAGCAAAAGCAGGAACAACATGAACTCGTGGTTGATCTCTCTCATCCCATACTTTTAAGCGGTCATCAATCACCAATGCCATCTTAGGATGGCAGTTTCCTTCTTGGAAAACATTGAACAGTGATTTCCTAGAGCCTGTTTAAAAAATCATGGTTATCCACCAGCATCACAGATGGATGCTATTGAAAATTGAAACCTAAGGCTTCCAAGAAACTTACCAGACTTGACGCACACAATGCGAGTCAAAAGCTCCCTCAAGTTTATCAAATTTGATCCTGGATCGAGAAGTCTCCACATTTCTAGAGCATAATCTCTTTCAGCCATCGTGCAAACAAAAACTTCAAAGCGCTTTCGACCTTTAGCAGTCAAGTAAGTTCTAAGATCCTCCCAAGCAGGTCTCAGTCTCACAAGAACACTTGTATCACGTATCTGCATTAGTAAAAATAATGTTCCTTAAGTGCTATGAATTAGCACCTACAGTAAAAAGTTACTAAGTCTTCATGACTTGTTTCTCATTCACTAAGTTGCCACAACGAGCTACATGCTTTTACACCACACAAAAACTAGTAGTATGAGCTGATTTTATGAATTTCCACTAATGGACAAAAGATGTCTAAGTTAATCTATCTCATCTTACAATGTATGCTGAAAACAAAATATACTGTAGATCAGCCAAATTACCAGGACACTTACAATTGAACAAGATAAGAAGAGAACAGAAAAGCAAGGCAGACTTACCAGTGGATTAATGCGAGTAAGGATAATGTTTCTATCTTGAAGCCGTATAAGAGGGCGAACAATAGGTTGATGAGTTTCTGACAAAGCTGGGACCACCTCAGACTGTGATTTGATAACTTTCCCATTGTCAATCACCTGATCACTTTCTGCATATTGCTTCAAAATATTTTTATCATCATGATAACGTTTAATCTCTGCAAGCATCCCTGACACACGCTGTGGATCAGACTCAGAATTTATTTTGCGCTGCAATGCCTCTATTCTATCCTCAAATGAGCGCATTGTGTTCGCTACTATGAGTGTTTCATCAAGATCAAACACAATGCCAAGACACCTGAGATTCAGCATGACAAGGCAAGAATTGTAAAGGCTTGACGCGACATTGAACCCCCAAAAGCAGGGACCTTGTCCTTCATCCTTTCTGGAATGCATAGCAACTAAATGAATGTCCCCTCCTCCAACGGATGCTACAGCAGTCTGAAAATATGATAACATGAAAACAAGTGCTGAAACCAAAATAAACCCATAATATGTAGGAAGGATACAGGTGTATTAAAGGATTGCAATTTGCAAACAACACAAGATCAAATGTCACTGTATGTCATGAGCTAAATGTATCGGAACCTAAATTGCCCCAAGCTAAGGTTAGTACACATATTGAATAACTTCCAGGATACATACAGCACTAGCCCTTCCATATAAATGCCAGCAGATAGTAAACTAATTTATCGGCCAAAATACATCAAAGAGGCAAAAAAACATCACTCCAACAACAATGCCCCAAGTATAAGATTCCATCATGAACTCTCAGACTCGGGGTGTTGACTTGCTTATTTCTCCCAGGTATAATTACAACTAAACATACCATTTCCAGATTCTTAATATCCCAATTAACGACTTAAAACAATCACATGACATGTATCAAAGCCATGCTCTTAGCATGCCAATATTCCTGTATAGAGTGTTATTATCATCATGAACTTATAAAATCAACAAAATCCCCATGAAAATGCATCTTTGTCCTCATTCCTTGTCCAGAAGAATATTAGAACTTGTCGCTCGAATTTAAAACTACGTTTGTTTCTGCACTTAACTCAATTAGGGTTTCATAGAAAAATATTGAATTACGATGCCATAGATTCATGGTAACTTGAGTTGCTGAATCAACTGATACTTTTTTCAGTTAGTTCTGTGGTTTCCTTTTTTATTTGTGGGCAATGCAGGGCAATTACCTTATTATCTCTGAGACAGCTGGCGTGCAAAGCAGAAAGAGGCGATTCTTGATTCTTCACATTGATAGTTGATTTCAATTTGAAGCATATTCCGGCGGAATTTATTGTGTGAAGCACGGCGAGTGGCGGGCACCTCTCACTCGAAGCCGAGTAGTGAGAAATTCGAATTTCCTTAAGCTCCTGCGCCCATACAATGCCCTCCTGCGGCTGCAACTCAGCCTCTCCTAACATCCTCACCCCTTCATACATCAGCACCATTTTCTGATACATTTTCTCCGGTTTAACGAAAATTCAAGTTTCTATCCCAATTTCACTACTTCAATGTGGTTTTGTAAATTTGCGCCGCATCAATAATTCAGTAAATCAATGACCAGCGGTCGAATAAATTGGGCAATACCCTTCTCTAGAGTAGTTCTTTGAAATTCATCCGTCCGAATTTTCCAGATTTATAAATCTATTGCTGATGAGATTCGGGGGAACACAAAAAAAGTTGGATTTAAATCAAGATTGGCGGCGAATTCGTTGTCGTCGACGATGGTTGAATTCTCGAAGTTTTTTTGTTGAAGTATCCAAAATTAAATTCAGAGCTAGGGTTAATCTGATGAGATTTTGTAATAACAGTATTTGGTGAAGGTGCAAGTACACGTGACGATTGAAGAGAAAACCCTAGATCCAGAAAATTAAAAATTAAAAATAGGTCAAGCTATAATTGATAATTCTCTCCCTACTTTCCAAGTTTCCAAGTCTACCTGGACCAACAATTTTAGTACATAATTCAATATCCTGTTTGATATTTGGAGATATTGTACTCACTATTCATATTTTTGCACACTTGGAAGACATTAAATCATTAGTTTTTTTTTCTTTTAGATTTGTAACTGATAGATAACAAGGCTTTTTAGAGCAGTAACCCATAGATTATTGTATATTACTATCAAGGACGATTTATAATTTTTTTTTTATAAATTATACTTTTATACTTATATTTTGGATTTTTTTTAATAAATAACTTATTTTTTTTCAAAAAATTAATATTACTCACTTAAAAAATAAATACAAATTTAACATTGATCCAATTTTCTATCTAACATTGATCCAATTTTCATGTATATTTTTCGATCCACAAATTTGACCAACTCATGGATCATCATTTACTAAATTACTTTTATAACCTTAAAATATTATGATTTTAGCTACTCATAATTAAGCAAGTAAACAAAAATAAATAAAAAATAGCATAATTTAAATAACAAAAATCAATAATAAAAATTGGATATTTTGGTCTTGATCTGGGTCTTCAAAATGTGGTTCATTTGTTCTTGGTGTGTTAAACTATATATTGAGATTATATATGCAATAGGGAATGATTTAGGCTGAAAAAACTAAAAGGAAACAAAAAAAGAGATGAAAATAGGTCAAGTCACATTCGGGTTGCGACCGAGCCAGGCCTTCTGGACCCCTACCCGAAGCCGGCTTTGGCTCTCGCGCCAACGCCCGTCTTCTAGCACCTTTCACTATTTTATTCAATCCCCATTTGTTTCTTGTCCAATTAACCATATTATCTTTGTAAGATGTCGATATCTCAATTTATTATCTTCATATGCTCTTTTCATATTCGATTGAGCATCAATAGTACTCAATTGTAAATAAAAAAGTACTTCATAAAGAGCATTTTTACACAGCGTGACTGCGTGATTAAATTAAGACAATAAAATAATATTTAACATTTCATCCTCTCATTTTTCCTTGTCCTCTGAACTTTCTAATTGCATGCAGCCTCTAACCTTCAAAAACTCGTAAAGTTTTGTGTTGTTCTGTATTTTCAGTATCGAATTTAAAATTTGAAGTTAGTTTACCTTGTTACTAGTTGAGTTACATACTATTAAACTTGGATACAATGTGAGTTATTAATGTTTTCCACATTATTGGAAGGTCTTCTAATTGTATCTATTTTACTATTAAATAATTTTTTTTAAAATGCAAATTTTGAAAATTGTAATAAGTAGAAGAAAAATTAAACATTATTTCATATTCCGGAAAACTCCTTTATGTTATATTTTTCTAAATTGTCCTTAAAACTAAACAAACATATTATTTTGAATTTCTAAAAATATTTGAGTTGGAAATGATGGGGGGAGGGGATGATGTTGTGCCTTTTAGGGGATGAAACGAGTTTTATAACACTGAGAGGGAGTATATGTATTTATATCACCCTAGAATGGCGAATGGTTTATACCCAATTGAAAGAACGAATATATCACAATTAACTAAATATAGGGATATTAATTAATTAAAAAATAATATTTTACGAATCAATTAATTTGAATTTTAATTTGGTCAGAAGTCATTGTCTCTAATGAATTTATGTATCACATCCATTAAACTAATATAAAATCCAAATTAAGTGCTCTTAAATTTGTGAAAAATAGTAAGTAATGTTCCTTGTTTCTTAATAATCCAATTATATTTATTGCTTTTTTTATAACTAAAAATACTTATCATTGTATGATGATGAGAGAGTAGACTGTATAAACATTCATTTAAGTTTTAATGAAAATAAACAATATGAGAATTATACTTCACTACATTATTTTAATTATGTTTGTAATTTAAAAGATTATTAATTTATGACAATGAAAAGAACATATATTTATTAAGGGTCACCTGAAAATAAATTATTTTATCGAAATCGATAATTTTTTCAACTAATCTATCTAAGAACGGGAGATAAATATTATTTTAGAAAATTTGTTAATTTGAGGATGTTGTATTGTTTAGTGCAAATCAAACAAACAAGAAACACAATTTTGATGCACACAATTTCCATAATAAAATCGTAGGAATTCGTTACATAATTAGAAACACAGAGAAGAAAGGGAAGCTAGTTAATCAACGGGTAGAAGCCCAAAGGACGGACTCGAAGACAATTATGACGGTTGCGATCTCATCATTCTTTCAAGATTTACTAGGTTACTAAAATACCACTAGCTTCAAATTTTAAATTTTTATATTTCCAATTTAGCAAGTTTTTGCCCTTTTAAGTTAGTCGGAAAAATCTGTTACTCATCCTTCATATTTCTAAATTTCGCGTTGTTTAGAACCATCGTTTCCGGTTTTGCCCCTCCCGTCGGGAATTATTTCCGTCTGAAATTCCTTTTTCTGATTCGTATGTGGAAAGGGCTGAGTTCTGTTTGGAGGGATAAATTGAAAAAATATGATAGTTAGGACATACGGCCGGCGGAGTAGAGGGCTGACAAGGAGCTATTCCGACGTCGTTTCGGAGTCGCCTTCCCAAGAATGCTCCCAAGATGTTTACGATTTTACATTCTCGTCCCAGGACTCCGCTCACTGTCACTGGTCCGATCCCTATGGTTTTGAGTCTTCGCAGGAGCCGAGGCAATTGACGATTTTGCCCTCAAGAACGGCTGCTGATTGCGGGAAGAAGGGTGGGGGTTTGTGGAAACGTAAGAAAGTAAAGGTGGGAGGCGTTGATTCGGAGCATTACGGTCTGAGTTCGTCTCAAGAATCGAAGGATTACGGGGTGGTGGAGATTTCCGATGGAGAACGAAAGTCTCTGAAGAAAATTGATTATGATCCTTTTGAGTACGATTCTTCACAGGAGTTGAAGGAATTTTCGGTTTTACCACGTAGGCGGGGTGTAGAGAACGGCGTTTCCGGGTTTTATGAAAATGGGAGTTCTTGGAAATCAAAGTCGAAGGATGTCGATTCTAATATGTGCGGCTTGAATACGCCGCTGGGGTTGCATGAATTGGAGATTTCGGAGCGCAGAGAGTGCCGGGTTAGCAGGGATTCTTGGGACTTTGATGGGGTTTCCCGGAAATCCAAGAAGAACCGTAAGGAAGAGAACGGGGTGTTGCTGAAGAAGAAAAATAAAAAAAATAAGAAGGTGAAAACGGAGGAGATAGGACTAGGCGATTTACTTGTTACATCTACATTGATGGAAACTCAGGAGTTCGGGGAGATGATGGAGCATGTGGATGAGGTGAATTTTTCGTTGGATGGGTTGAAGAAGGGGCAGCAGGTGAATATTCGACGAGGGAGTCTTTTATCTTTGTTGTCTATTTGTGGAACAACACAGCAGCGGCGCCTTTTAAGGGTTCATGGGTATGAATCAATTATAGTTTTTGGACAAACGTACTTCAATTACCTTTATCAAGAATTTGTATGATGTCATATCCTTTTCTGTCTTGAATGCTATTATGAGGAGATAATTCTATTAAATTATGTAGTAATATAGTAACTGAGCCAAAATGTAAATGGAATATGTAGATCTGGAGTGTGCTGTTTGTAGAGAGTTGGCAGAGACAATCACATCATGACATCCAGAAGCATTTGATGATTGTATATATGACTTAAAAGATATCTAGATTTTCTTTGATCTGTCTGAGACTTGTAATGCTTTGACCCATCATATATGTTCGTTTCATTTATTAAGTTTTGTGAAGTTGACCTACTCTGCATCTGTAATCTCTCAGCTGAGTCCAGCTTAGCCTGTATTTCGTATTGCACCTTGGTTCATGACAGATGATCTTCACATCTATTAGGCTTGTAGGCATTTGTCATGACTCATGATCATCTATGTGGTGACCAGTTGTCTGTTTGCCATTGACATGCTGTTATACTACTATGTTCAATGGATGAATATTGGAAATGGGTAATCTGGCTCGTACGGGAAATGTGGTGGATATCGATTAAGTAGATCCACGAGACTGAACACGTTCTGGAGATTAATTAGTGTCTTGCTGCTTCTGGATATTGATTAAAATAGTCAGTGAGACTGAACGCTCAGTTGTCCACTGGAGATTAATCAGTATAGTCTTGCTGCTAGTGCAATAGATCTTAAGTTAACTACTTACATTTAGTTTTGCTTATTGTGTTCTGTTATTTCCATTTCTCTTTTTTGCCACTGCTTGCAGTGGGAGTCCTTTACCTTTCCCAGAAAGTGTGCAAGGATAAAGGTGCACACCTTTTAACTTCTGTTGCATTGAAGAGACTGAAATTTCTTGAAAAACAATGGTGCCTGAAAACATGTGCTATATAAGTAGCTTTTTGCCAGATTGATTTAGATGTATTACTCTATGAGATTTCTGATGAACTTACTGAAGTTGGACTTGGCTTGAACTTAACTTATAATCAGTTACTGCTGATATCTTCCGTAGGTTGACCAAAACTATTATTGATGCTGTTTTGGGACTCAATTTTGATGATTCACCAAGCAACCTTGCTGCTGCTGCTTTAGTATTTCTTCTTGCAAGTGATGTGAGTGATTTTGACTAATATGAAGTGCTGAATGTTTTAGTGACTTTTTCATTTTCATTTGAACATATAAAGTGCTTAATGTGTCTGTGCCTTTTCAATTTCTTTTGTTTCAGGGTCAAGATGACCGCCTTCTGGATTCTCCAAGTTGCATTTGCTTTCTGATAAAGTTATTAAAACCACATGCATCTAGTGGTGCCAAAGAGAAAGGGACAACCATTGGCAGCAAGCTCCTAGGAGTTTGCAGGAATGCTGGTTTCTTACAAGACTCAGCCAAGGGGACAGATTCCAGCTTTACTGCAATTCTGCTAAAGGTTCAGGATATCCTTGTCAATTGCAAGGAAATGAAACCAAGAGAGAATGCTGGTAATAGGATGGAAGAACCCAAGTTGAGCCCTAAATGGATTAGTCTGCTTACAATGGAGAAAGCTTCCTTATCTACCATCTCTATTGAAGGTTAGAACTCATTATGATGTAATCTGTTCTAGTATACTCTTGCTGCTTCATAACTTTTATCATTTTTCTTCTTTCCCTTTTTGTTTTAAATAGCTCTGATTAGGAAAATAGTGATTGGTGTCACTATTTTTGAGAAGCTCTTCATTATCTATTTGTATCTGATTGGTGTCACTTGATGGCATTTATTTTTACCTTGAAGAACCTGCTGCTGCTGGTTATGATAAGAAAACTGAGAATGCTTGTGTTTCATGGAGATGTAATAGAATTGTGTGAATTTGCTATTTCACATTCATTTATTAAATCATAGGGACATAATTTATTTGTGTTGGTTCTATTTTTATATTCTGATGTATTCTCATTTTCCTCCACGTTCTTTTTCCTCTCTTCTGGATCATCAGACACCTCTGGCACTGTAAGGAAAATGGGGGGTAACTTCAAGGAGAAATTGAGAGAATTTGGAGGACTCAATGCGGTGTTCGAAGTGGCTAGGAATTGCCATTCCACAATGGAGGTGTGGACCCTGCATGCTGTTCTAATTAGTATTTGCATGAAATATCTTTGCTGATATGTCATTCATACTGTAGATAAAAGATAGGGATCTCCTATATGCAATGCTCAATATTCTGATTAAGAATGACTTATGATAAATTACTTGGCTGAAAGCTCCAAGATTCAACATGTCAGTAACACAAAGTGAAAGCAGAGTGATACTAACTTATAGAGAGAGTTGTTTAGTAACTAATTCTTGTCTTTGCAAATTGCAATGAAGGCTGGGGTAATACTTGTACTTCCAGATCCTTTTCATTGGAAAAAGGAGAGATAAACTGGTCTTACTGCTCCGCTCCATTGTTTTTTGTTAAACTGATGATTCAAGATCTTTTTTTTGCTTCTTGTAATAACAACTTATTCTGCAAGAAGAAGGTTGTAGTATCTTGTCTCATATAATGGACATGGCTTTTGGAATTTCTCTTAATTGGAAGGAGATGATTAAATGGGCTTCCCTCATATTTCTGGTTGATGATTCCAATAAGATCGGATCCACAACCAAAGGAATTTAAAGCAAAAGATGTATATGTTTATGGGATTTTCAATTTATAAAATAAGCCAGCTCTGTAAAACCTTTTTGCTGATATAGGGCTTAGAGTTTTATTAGCTTGTCAACATTTCCTTGCCCTCTAATGACAACTCTCTATGTTTTCCTTATAATGTGTTGTCAGAGATGTTATGTTAGAATGTTCTCATAATCCTTTAGACGAGTACATACTAATCATGCTTACACTTGTCATTTTTCTTTTTAGGTTTCATAAAGGTTACACATTCTAAAACTCATTCATTTATGCAGGAATGGTTGGAGAAGAGTCCGGTTTTTGCTCTGAATCTGAAAGATAATTCGGGGCTAGATAGTTTAGTAGTGCTTTTGAAATGTCTAAAAATAATGGAAAACACTACTTTCCTTAGCAAGGATAACCAGGTATAAGATGTTTCTGGGTCCTGAAGAATGCCTACTTAATTCTTATGCTCTTGTGTCCAAAAAATGTGTGTTTGTCTGAGTTCCCCATGAATGTAATACTGAATTGCAGTGCCATTTGCTTGGAATGAAAGGAAAATTTGACAGTCAACGAGCTCCACGTTCCTTCACAGAACTCATTCTGAGTGTCATTAAGATTCTCTCAGGTATCATTGTTGTTTACATGTGGAGTTTGTACTTAAAATTGTTATCCTTCCTTCATTTAAATGTTCTTTTACTGACCACACTAAAAAATGACCTTGCTTGGAACTGATATATAAAATCCTTCAGAATGATTTGTTTCTGTTGTCTGATAGTATGTGCTGTTGATGTCTAGATGTTACCTTACTTCGAAGTTCTTCGAGCACTTTCCGGGATGACAAGGTGGGTGGTACCTCTGAAGAGGACAGTCACCCTGGAGGGTGTTGCAACATGGCTGTTTCTCAGAAAAGCTTGAGTGCATCTCTGTGCAATCAATGCTTAATAACTTGGCAGCCAGGAACACGTTCTAGTCAAGAATCTAGTCAGGTGCCTGTAGATCCTCTTCTGCTAAAGATGAGAGTTGAGTCTTCTTCAGCAGTATCATGCAGTGGAACATCTGGGAATTCAGATAGTGTTGTACTCATAAGCAGTAACAGCTCAGAATCGGATGTTGGTTTTAGTAAGAAACTACTAACAAATACCAATCTTGGAGTGGAGGACAGCCAAGATCCTTTTGCATTTGATGAGGATGATTTTGAGCTGTCAAAGTGGGACTTACTATCTGGGACTGGAAGGATGCAGAGATCTCTGGCTCAAGATAATTGGGGGATTGCAAGGGAAAATGAAAATTTCCATCACTCTGCCTTGATGTTCAGCCAACAAGAGTCTAGCAATATGGAGATTCCTCATTCTGAGGATGCTTCATGTTCTTCTGCTGGAGATGAAGAGATGTCCAACCTTCTAGGAGATTGTCTTCTCACGGCAGTTAAGGTACTTGTGAAAAAGTGAAATCTCATTCCTATATTACATTGAAGATATATATTTCACTGAAAAAGTGAATTCTCAGTTCCTTCTCCCCTCATCTTTCAAATAGTTCATTCTTTTTGCAGCTTGTGCTGATTTGTACTTGTGTTGCTTCATCAACCTTCAAAATATAGTGAATATAAATTACTTTTCATTGCTTTACAGGTTCTTATGAACTTGGCCAATGACAACCCAGAAGGCTGTCAGCAAATCACAAAACATGGGGGCTTGGAAATCTTATCTTCTTTGATTGCCGGTCATTTTCCATCATTTAGCTTATCTATGCCTCAATCTGTTAATGTAAGAGGGAGTAGTTTGTCACCTAAATTAAGTTCCAGGATTGACCAACAGAGCAATACAGATCTCACTGATCAGGAGCTCGACTTTCTTGTTGCTATTCTGGGCTTGCTTGTGAATATGGTAGAGAAGGACGGACGTAACAGGTAAATTATATACCTTTTTACCCCTTACGTCTCAGTAGGAGCACTGTCAATTCTTTGCCTTTGGACAGTTTTACCAGGCATGGTCTGGAAATTGATTAGTTGCTCCAAAGTTGATCATACTTCGTTTCTGTTGTGTACCACAACACTTCATTTTCTATTTTAAAGGTGTGTATGCCTGTCTTCGCAATAGTTTGGAAGGTGAGAATAGGCTAACTGATGCTAACATCGTATTCTGTCTGTAAACTTGGATCTGAGAGTATTCCCTTATTTTATGAATCAGTGTGCCTGTTTTTGAGTCACTTTTTTTTTTAATTCCTTTACATGCAACAATGTTTTTTTTAATGGCAACAAAGCTTTTTTAATGATGAACTTCTGGGGGACATTTTGTAGATTATTAAACATTACAGTCGATCCTATGATTGCAGATCTCGGCTTGCGGCAGTTACTGTTGCATTACCTAGAATCAATGCTTTAGACAAGGAGGATGAAAGGGATGTGATTTCTCTTCTGTGCTCAATCTTTTTGGCTAATCATGGAGCTGGTGAGACTGCTGGAGAGGATAAATGTTTATCCTGGGTGAGGAACTGACTTGTGTTGTTTCTGGGAATTGTGGTTCTCACCTAATTTACTGTCTCAAAGCATTTGCTAGGTTTTGTGGTTTTATCTGTGGAAATGTTGATGCGTAATAGCTTTTATTTTTGGATGCTGATTGCTCCATTTCCTGATTAAAAGAATAATTTAACTAATAAAAACAATTCTTTTTATTATCTATTTTTCTTCCCTTCAAGTTGCCTATCTATTTCTAAAGATGATTCTAGTAAGACTTGGCTCTTTACACATAAACATTAAGAGAGAATTTCAGGATCTCACAGTAGTCCCAAAAGCTGTTATTACCATCGAATATTGAATAATTCTAGAAGATGCTACCAAACTATTTTATTTATATCTTAGAGGAGATGCATAAGTATATTATGTAGTATGACATTAATGTGAGATCTGGTTCTACAGGAGGATGAAGATTCCATGTTACAGGGAGCAAAAGAAGCTGAGAAAATGATTGTAGAGGCTTACGCAGCCCTTCTTCTAGCATTCCTTTCGACAGAAAGGTCATTATGCTGCCATAAACCTCAATACTTTGTCCTTTCATTTATAATTTTTTATGTTCTCTCATAAATTACCTTTTCTACTTGGGTCTCCAGTAGGAAAATACGACGTGCCATCGCTGAATGTCTTCCCAACCAGAACTTGGCTGTAGTTGTACCTGTGCTGGAGAGATTTGTGGTATGTATTTTACATCTGGTACCAAAATTGATGTTTGATATAGAAATTAGATTCTAATCTACGTATATTCTTGGGTTGAGTGACCAAAACGATTATACATATTGGAGTTATATATGCCGTTTCCTTTCTTTTTTTTGTGTAGGAATTTCATCTGACGATGAACATGATCTCAGCGGAGACTCACTCTACTGTTCTTGAAGTAATCGAATCGTGTAGGATTCCATGAGAATGCATATTTTTGTACATACATAACTTTTCTCTCACTACTTGGGTGATTTCAAGTGGTATCGTGACCCGCTTGCTCTCCTCTTTTGCCTAGTTTGTAGTTCTTTTTGGTTTATTTGATTCATTATATCATCCATATATTCAGTTTCCTTGCGAACTTGGGAGGATCATATTATTATATACAAACAATTACAGAATACTATCCATTTTTCTTACTACTTGTAGCTTTTTTCTTTTTTTCTCTACGCTGTTTTTTGTGTTTGCATCTAGATTTTTCATTTTATCTTCTCAATACTGGTTCTCTCTGATTTCTGCCTCTTTTCTTAACAAGTTATTTTTCAGTACATTTTTTTCTTGTCGATTTCTTCTCTCTGAAGTTCTTTGAAATAATTCTCTCGAAATATATGATCATTTGTCCCAAAATCTTTTCCCTACTTGTAAAGCCTGTACCTTGAGATAGTCGAGCTGAGTTGAGTATTTGAAAGTTTGATTTTAGTTAAAATTTATTTCGAATTTAGTTTGTCGAAAATATGTTAGGCTCTTGAACGAACTTGAGTTCAAACTGATTTCATGAAAATATATTATAAAGTCGGATATTTTAGTATATTCATATGGATATAGGAAATTGTGAGGTTTATTAATAGGGAAAAGGTGCAAATAGCCCCTTCGACTATTATGTGGAGTGTTTATTGCCCCTTTCTTGATTATTTAGATCAAATAGTCCTCTCCACATTAAAAGTTGGACTATGTAGACCCTTTCTTGGATGAAAAGTCAATGGTGTTAGAAAATACACACTAACACACATTTATTTCACACACTTAGATATTTCCACATAGTAATACACTTTTTACTCATTAAATATTTATATTTTTAAAAAATAATTTTTTATAATTTCATAAGTTCTTTATTTTAAAAAATATTTTTATTTTTTATTCTATTTTAATTGTTTATCAATTCAAATGTGTTTAACTCAAAATATTTCATGCATTTTATTATAGATTAATTATTTTCTCACATCATATTTACTCATTACAAGTCTAATGTCGAGACCCATTATTTGATCCATGTTGTCGTGTATCCAAAAATTATGGAAACACACACACTTAGATATTTTCACATAGTAATACACTTTTTACTCATTAAATATTTATATTTTAAAAAAATATTTTTTATAATTTCATAAGTTCTTTTTTTAAAAAATATTTTTATTTTTTATTCTATTTTAATTGTTTATCAATTCAAATGTTTAACTCATAATATTTCATGCATTTTATTATAGATCAATTATTTGCTCACATCATATTTACTCCTTACAAGTCTAATGTTGAGACTCATTATTTGATCCATGTTATCGTGTATCCAAAAATTATGGACACACACTTAGATATTTTCACATAGTAATATACTTTTTTACTCATTAAATATTTATATTTTAAAAAAAATATTTTTTTATAATTTCATAAGTTCTTTTTTTAAAAATATTTTTATTTTTTATTATATTTTAATTGTTTATCAATTCAAATGTGTTTAACTCATAATATTTCATGCATTTTATTATAGATCAATTATTTGCTCACATCATATTTACCCATTACGAGTCTAATGCTGAGACCCATTATTTGATTCATGTTGCCGTGTATCCAAAAATTATTGTAAATATTTATTTATACTTCACTTTCGTGTAATTTTTTTCAGGTATATATTTTTTGTTGTTATTTACTCAAGATCATAAGTTTTGAAATTATGTATTTGTATTTATGAATAATTTATACTCGTGCATCACACAAAAGAAATACTAGTTTAATTTACTTCGAATTCTTGGTAATACAATAAGATATACATGAGAAATACAATTATATCAATACATTACGGAAAAAAAAAGAAAAAAAGTTTGCTTACATTTATAAAAATTGAATAAAGTTAAATTTGAAAAACTATATGACAAAATTAATGTCCATCAATATGTATAATTGTATAATATTTTTTGTGTGTTAGTGTGGATAAAGTGTTACTATGTGAAAAGATTTAAGTTTATGTGGAAAAATGTGTGTTAGTGTGTGTTATTTAACACCATTAACTTTCCATCCAATAAAGGGTCTACACTGTCTAACTTTAATATGGAGGGGGTTATTTAAGCCAAATAGTCTTTGAAGGGGCAATAAGCTCCTTGAGTAATAGTCGAGGGGGCTATTTGCACTTTTTCCCTTATTAATACTAGATCAAGTAATATAACATACTCGTCGACTTTTTTTTTTTTTTTTTGGAGGGTGACTTTTAATTCTTTGTCGGTCACATGTTGGATACTATAGTCAACAAAGCAATTAAAGTAGGAAAAATTACATATTTAGCTTCTTATACTATTAACATTTGTTTCAAGAAGTCATTTTTTTAACAAATTTCTCTAGACCATTAGCATTGCGTTTAAAAAATGGACCCATCAAAACAAAGATTATCTGGTTTCTTCTAATGAAAATAAATACTACTTTTCTACGTGAACTTCTGTTTAGAAAACTGTTGAATGTTCTTTCAACAAAAAAAGAAAAAAAGAAAAAGAAAAATGAATTCCCAATTTACTACTAGATACTTTACTAGAGTTATATTAGAACGATCACGCACGTAGATTATTACCGACTTTTTAACCCAAAATACGAGAATATAATCATATATACGTATAAGGATTAAAATATCATTTCAAACTCTTCTCAAACGGTTAAACCCTAAACCATCCGCCAGATTTGTGCTCAGCTCAGCCGCTGTTTTCTCTCCCGACCTTTCGTCGCCGCCGAGCTACGTCGTCGTAGCTTCCGTGCGAATTTCCACTTTTTATTCTTCTAAAATCTCATCGAGAAATTATCGTGAAATTACGAATTATATTTTTGCCTGCATTTATCTCTGAATGGCGTTTGTGGCTAGAGTCTCGTTAAATACAAGCTACACAAGTTGGAGGGAACACATTAATCTGCTAAATCCGTGCGCTGAATCGCGAATCAGAAGAACGTTAGGTACTAGGTTAAGTAGAACTCCCATTCCGCGAAAATTTCAGGTCGCGATGGCGAGCAACTCAGTGCAATCTGTCGAGCTGGCGCATCCTGTAGAGCCAAGGAATGATGGAATTTCGATAATGGTAGATTTTTTCAGTTGTGTGTGATTTTGTACCGAATTTTGGTTATGAATGTTTGCTTATTGTATACGTTATTGGTAATTGAAGCATTTGCTGAATATGGAAAACGAGTACTTGATTTCTGCTTTTAATTTCGATTGTTGTTGAGATAATTATATTTGCTCTAGGTGAATGGTTGTACAGGGAAAATGGGGAGGGCTGTGCTTGAAGCCGCCATGTCCGCTGGGCTTAACCCGGTTCCTGTAGCGTTAGGCGGTCCAGATGATGCTGGGAAAATCTTGGATTTCAATGGTAAACAGATTGAAGTGCACGGTCCCTCTGACAGAGAATCTATCCTATCTTCGACGTTTAAGGATTACCCAGACTTGATTGTAGTGGACTACACAGTGCCAGCTGCTGTGAATGGTAAGCATATGCTCATTTTGTTGTAGGATCCTGATATCAATTGAGGTATTAGTGAGTGGTTGCTGATTTAACAAGTCCTAAAACACCTTTGAAGTTTAAACCAGTTTAAATTTCAGAGATGGTATTGCAAGGCGCTATACAACTAAGATTATACTACATAGAATTATGTCATGGTCATGATAACTTACACTTGATGCTGGGACATAACTGGTTCATCATTTGTGCTGCTGCTGTTAAACTGTTAGATTATTACAGGTGTTTCATCATGCCTAACTGTTATTTTGATGTAAAATATGTAGCACATAGCATGGTGTTGAAGCAAAAATTAAAATGAGAATGAGTTTTTCTAATCCTCTTCTTCTATTAGTTTTCAATTTATTTTGACACATAATTCAATCCTCACTTATTATTCATCATCTCATTGGAAAGGTGTGCTTCAGTAAAAACATTTCATCTCATCGAACCTTTTACATCATTTTCCTCTGTAGCTCTTGACAGATTTGGTGGCTCAGAATACTTTTAGAATCAGGAATTTGTTCTTGTTTTGTATTATTTTAGAAGATAAAAACAATAAGCTGGAATTTTTTTCATAACGATTTAGACTTGCAGTTGATGTGGATGAGCTTGATGTTTAAGTTGTTGGTTACCTAACTACTCAATAACTATGCATGCTGACTCGCACTTGCCTCGAGTAGGGATATGTGTCACATTTCTTGTCCTATTCTTTTTTCTTTTAATATCTTAAACTAAATATAAGATTCACTTCTGCAAACCTTTTCTTTTGGTATACAGAAAACGCCGCACTTTATTGCAAAGTTGGAGTACCCTTTGTAATTGGAACTACTGGAGGAGACAGGGATCTTCTGTATAAGACTGTAGCTGACTCGAAGGTTTATGCTGTGATATCTCCCCAAATGGGTAAACAGGTGCTCAATCTGAAGCAACTTGTTTTTTATACACCATGCATTCATAAACGTACTTGTACTTCACATGAATAACATTTTTGAACCGGTCCTTTTAGGTGGTAGCATTTCTTGCCGCCATGGAAATTATGGCGGAACAATTTCCTGGTGCATTTTCTGGGTATAATCTACAGGTAAATTATCCGCACTCGTCTGTGCAATGTGATGTAGCAGCCTTGATTGATTCTTATGCAATAGTGTGATACAAGATTATCATCAGGTTCTCGATGGCTCTTTTGGCATAGAAAATTTATTGTGTTCTAGCAACTCTTACTGAGCCTTTATTGAATTATTGGTTAAATTGTGGTCAACCTCTTAACATGCATTTTCCTTATGTCCTTTATTGTATCATTGGTTAAATTGTAGTCAGCAACTAACATGCCTTCTCCTTTCCCTCTTTCTTTTAACATTTGGCTAGGTAATGGAGTCACATCAAGCTGGCAAGTTGGACATTTCTGGAACTGCTAAGGCTGTCATCTCATGTTTCCAGAAACTGGGTGCTTCATTTGAGCTGGAGCAGGTACACTTGCTGAACACAAACAATTATGTTCTTCTTGCACCTTTAGGAAGCTTGTATCTGAGTTACGTAACCATTTACTGTTATATCCAAAAGGAGTTTTAGATATATTTTGGTTGCAATTATTTTATACTGGCTTAAACTGATCTCTCTCAGTGATTACAATACAATGACTTGCTAATATTAAGTATTGATATCCACAATTATTGGAATTTAGAATATCTCATGTGGGAATTATGTGGATTTCTTAAGAGCCATGAGGTTATAATGCAATAAAATGTTAACTTTCATTAAGTGAGGGCCTGATCTATTTTGTGATTGTGTGCGCGCCCTATCACATTGTGTTTGAAGCATTTTATTGAGATAACTGTAAAAAAAATTAAACGATTTCGATTTTTATTGTTCTTTTTTCTCGATCAGGTGCAACTAATACGGGACCCTAACTTACAAGTTGAGATGGTGGGTGTTCCAGAAGAATATTTGTCCGGTCATGCATTCCACATGTATAACCTAACATCACCTGACGAAACGTAAGATATTGGCCAACTTTCTAACTATGGATTCTTTTGATAAGTTAATTGCAAGTTTTAGAATTTCTTATGCTTGAGTCTGTATTTGCCCACTGGAGCAGTGTCTCCTTTGAGTTTCAGCACAATGTTTGCGGTAGATCAATCTATGCAGAGGGTACTGTGGATGCCATACTGTTCCTCGCAAAGAAGGTAATTTATTTTCAGTCTTCTGATGCCTTTGCCATCTACTAGTAGTTAATATCTGATAGACGAACCGTCAGAGACTTCCCTGCCAAATGCCAATTGATTTTGAGAAATTAAACCTCTTTTGCTAATGCAGGTTAAGTTGAATGCTGAGAAGCGGATTTTTGATATGATTGATGTTCTCCGTGAGGGTAATATGAGATAGTGTGCCAGATTTTTGTTTTGTAGTTTCTCTTGTAGCGTAGTCGTATTTGATCAATCTGTATGACTGACACTTGAATTAATTTTCCCTCAATAAGATTTGGTGATGTTAAATTACAAAGCAATCAGTTCCTGAAGTAATAATAATAAAGCTTGTCTGATGGGCTTTTTGTTGGTTACAATTCTCAAACTAGTTGGAGGCGTTTGAGGAAGTTAAGGATGAGGGTGTTCACCTCATGAGGCGATTGCTCTTGAACAAAATGGCTTCCTTGAGGCATGAAAGTGACCTCCAAATTAGGCACATATGATTTAACTGTTCCACTCCTAATGTAGTCTTCTATTCCTGGGAATTTAAGCACATAATCTTTCTCCCCCATTATCAGCAGCGCTGGAACGTCGACTTTAGGATCCGGTATATCCAACTGTGTCCCCATCGACCTAGAATAGAATGCAGCAGAATCATTCAACAAAGCAATTCGAGGTTATATTTTATACAGAGATTATGATACCTGTAAGGAACCTGCAGGGCAGTTCTGAAACCTGATTTCTCATACAAGGCCCCGTAGGCAGCAAGGTCTTGGTCGGAGAACCAATATGGGAGAGGAGTCGTTGGTTCCACCAAGTCCATGATCTCCTGGTTCTCTGGTGCTATCGGTATTTCACTTCTGGAGAACAAGATGTAGACATTCCTGACCACCGTCTTGGCATCAAGGCGGCTGAAATCAGCTTCAGCCCGGCCAGGCTCCTGCAAGGAGAAATGTCATGGTCAGTTTATAGACTTTGGAAAGAATGGAAGGGAAAAAATGTCAACAGTGAACCTAACCTACCTTCCATCTTCGAATGTAGAAGCCCTCAGGGAGTTGGTTATGGTGCGATGGAGGGCGAGGGGGCATGAAAGGCACGCCGATCGTCACAAAGCCCACAACCCTTTCCTGGTGGAGGAGGGTGAATAAGGATACCACAGCCGCCCCAAAATCTTTACCCATCAGAATAACCTGCATATCATAAATATTTAAATTAATATTGCTACTTTTCCTAGTACAATTTATATTTCTAGATGAATCTCAAATTCGCAATCCTCAACCAAAATAACATTTAACAAAAAAATAACGATCCAGAAGAACAACAGTAGCAGTTGAGATCACAGTAACTTCTTCCAACTCTTTTGGATATCAATTTGTTTTGAACTTAAAAGATTAGCAAAATGGCAGTTGAATTCGAAAATTGAAGCGAGACCTTGGAGAGAGAGAGAGCATCAAGAAGCGCGAGGAGGTCATCGACGAGATCTAAGAAGTTGGCCTTCTCGGGTTGGGGCGGCGGGTCGGATAGTCCGTACCCTCTGTAATCGGGCGCGATGGCTCTGAACCCAGCCTCTGCTGCGGCGATCATCTGGTGGCGCCACGAGTACCAGATTTCCGGGAATCCGTGCAGAAACACCACCGCAGGCGATGACTCACCGCCAATCTCCGCCACGTGGAGCTTCACACCGTTGATTCCGACGTACTTATGCTCTATCTTTTCCATTTTCTACGCAACTTCTTTTCCTCCCAGTCCCAGATATTATTTGGTGGTTAGCTAGATGGTCTCAACTCAGTCAACTCTTTATCTCCAATTCCTATTGCTATTCAATGCCAAATCAGTCATCTTGGTGTGTGGTTCCAGTTTCATAATTTTAATTTAATAACTGCCATTTTACTATTTTATTTTTGTTTCACAAAAAATATCATTTTAGACAATCAAAGTGGAAAATTTACATTTTTCTCACGTATGACCTCAATTAATGCATTCAAATATCTCTATTTGGCTTCATTTAATTTATTCACGTGAGGGTGCATTATGTAATTTAATTATTTTATTAATATGCGTGCATTTATTCAAAATGACACCATTCAGAAATACGAGAAGTAATATTTATTATAAAATAAAAATTAATTATAATATAAATAATCATAGTCAACATTTATAAAAAAAAGAATTTAAAAATTATAAAACATAATTTTGAAAAAAATCAAGCACAATAATGAATTATTAATTGAAAATTAAAACTTAAATATTAAAATAATTATAACCCTGATAAGAAACAATCATAAAATTAAATTAAATCACAAACAAATAAAAATAAAAATAAAAATAAGAAAAACTCGTAATTTGAAAGTACAACACGGAACGTAACATAAAGAGAGTGCAACATAAAATTTCATGGGCTTTCCGTTACCCTGTTTCTAGTGAGATGATTTACTTCAGATTTAGAACATTTTGAAGCATTTGAAATTTCCTATTACACTCTATTTGTTACACTTCGTGTTACACTTTCAAATTATGAGGTTTTTTTTTATATATATTTTCTTCAATTATATTTTTTTTGTGATTTAGTTTAAGATTAGTTTTTAGGTTCATTCCACCCAATTAGGATTTATAATTAATTTTCAGTATATAATTTTTAATTTTCAATTATTAATTCACTATTATGGTTGATTAATTCAAAATGAAACATTTTAACATTTTAAATTCATTTTTTGTTGATAAATGTTGACTATGATTAGTTATGTTATAATTAATTTTTATTTTATTATAAATATTATTAAAATTATAAATTTAATAATGAAATGCGGAGAAGTGTAACAAGAAATTTGAGTCCATTTTGACGGGGTGAGATATTTCAGACATTCAGATCCATGAAAAATAGGCCAGACTCCATAAGTAAAGCTAAAAACCAATTTATTTGAATTTTTCATGAAACAGATTGAAGAGATTCGCTATAAATTTTACATCCACGTCTCAAATCCATTGTTGTTATAGCTCTTAATTTGGAGTTCAACACACTTCAACGCTCAAAGATACATAAAATTTGGACATAAAATCCAAAGAGTGAGATAAAAGTGTTCATTTATATTTCTTAATATAATAATAGAAACAAGAACAGAAAGATTCTAGGAAAGCAGAGTTTTTCACACATTGTTGTTGAGAAAGTTGAGAATCAGGTGGTTCACTAGTTGAGGGAACTGCTCCTGCACAAAATGACTGCCTTCCGGCACATACACCGTCTCCAGTTTCGGAACGAATGCTTTCGTCTGCTCATTCTTTATGTAGTCCTCCATGCCAGGGAACTTGAAGAAATAATCCTTCTCACCCATGATCAGTAGTGCTGGAACTTCAACTTTATCATTTGTTACATTGAAAACTTCAGACATAGACCTATATATATACATATGTTCATCAACTTAATAATAGCCAAGAAGCTAAAGAGCAATATATTTGTACAAGTAACTGATCAGCAACAAGAGTACGTACGTACGTACGTACTGCTCATATATAAACAATATATTAATTATTACCTGTATGGGACTTTGAGAGCAGTTTGGAAGCCAGAATTCTGGTAGAGAGAGCCATAGTTTTCAAGATCTTCTTCGGTGAACCAAGGTGGTAAAGGAGTAGAGGAATCAACCATATCCATTATCTCCTGCTTTTCATTTGCGATTGGAATCTCACTGCGCGAGAAGAGTATGTAGATGTTGCGCACCACTGTTTTGTTATCAAAGCGCCCAAAATCAGCCTCAGCTCTCCCAGGTTTCTGAGATACATATATATATGTACATACTGTCATTACATATATGCATACATATATATATATAGTGAACAAAGAATTGAAAGATATATATAGCAGTCGCATACCTGCCATCTTGCTATGTAGAAACCTTCAGGAAGATGGTCGAGAAAATTAACGGGAGTTGGAGGCAGATAAGGAATACCCATGGTAACCACTCCACAGACTCTCTCAGGGTGGAAAAGTGCAAACAAGTAAGCAACTCGCGCTCCAAAATCCTTACTCACAAGAAAAGCCTGTGCATGTATTTTTGAAGAAAAATGTGGCATCAAAGCTCAACAACAAACTAATCTAATCTCTATTCTCCAAAATCTACCAAACAAAATTCTAATTAACCATTCTTTTCTCTCCAACATTCTACATACAAATTACGATATGATCCTCCAAGTTTGCATACCCATCGTTTATGTTGTAAGATTTGTTAATGGTCACGTATCATTAATAATTAAGTGATTAAGATATTTAAATTAATTTAAGTGTTTTAATTATACAGTTTAAATAATTTGATGTTTATTTGATAAATTGGTTACACTCATCTAAAGATGGTTTCACGATATTCATCACGTTGATAGAATGTGTGTGTATATATATATATCTGTATCTGAAATTGGTCCTATCAATAAAAGAATACATAAAATTATATTTTCTCTATCATCTAAGCGTTTTGTGCTTAAAGAAAAACTGGTCCTATCAATAAAAGAATACACCGAATTATATTTTCTCTATCATCTAAATTAAAGCGTTTTGTGATTAAAGAAAACGGTGGAGGGAGAGAAACTAATTTCTTCATCATCGAATAATTTATTATGACTTATCAAGATTAGTATTCTGATTTATTTATTGAATGTGAAAATCATGAAGTTCTACAATCCGTGCAATTTATGTTTACATGTGGTATCAGAGCATGATTTTGGAACTCATAATTTTTTATTCCTAAATGATTTTATGAACCTAGAATTTATTTATTAAATTATTTATGGAATCGTATTTGAATTAAATTATTATTCGATTCTATATGTCATTATTATATTACGATTAATTTCCCTGAACACAAGATGGATTAAAATTTATTTTTACTATTGACGTAATGGACTATATATCTTGTGATAAACTTTATGCATTATTCGCAATACTTTTATGTTTTCGACAACTGGACAAACATTTATGATTTATGTGGCTAATGGTGTTGGGATTTATTTAAATATTATGCTATGTTAGCCTTTTAACAAATCTTAATTTGTTAGTACGTAATTCATAGATTAAGATGGGATATTATGATGAGAATTCCAATTTGCTACCGCCAACATTAATCTTTACCGTTCAATTATATTTGCTAGCTGATTAAGATTAGCGAATCAATTTATGATTTAAGTTAGATTAATATTTATCGTTTTATTCCGCTGCTAAAGTTTGTTGATCTAATTAATATTTATCGTTTTATTCCAGGCCGTTGAAAATTTATCGTGATAATTTCGTTGTCGTATTCTTTTCTAAAAACGACAAATATTCCAAAGGTGCTAAACATATGGAATTGAAGTATCTTGCCGTTAAAGAAGAAGTTAAGAAACAAAAGATGTCAATTGAACATATTAGCACCGACCTCATGATAGCTGAACCATTAACGAAAGTATTATCTCCAAAGACATTTATTGAACATGTCGAAAGAATGTGTATTGCTGGAAAGTTGTAATAGACTTATGTTTATTTGACACTTTGAGCTCATTATATATTATTTTTGATATTTATTGATATCTTGTTATGTCAGTATGATATACATAATGTTTGACATTAATTGGAAATGTTTTAGTCTTGAAAAGAGACACTAATTTAGACCATTATTATGCTTTATTATGATTCGTATTAAGTAGATTACTAATATTGTAGTACCTGGAAGTAATTATATCGATAGACTGATGTAAAACCGTCATGACTCGTATTTGTATATATTTAATATTGACATAATGATTTGACCAATGAATTTATCTAATTACGTGCACATTATGATGTTATTTAAATCATCATGATTATTTCTGTCACTCCGGCCAAGTGTAATTAATAATTAAGTGATTAAAATATTTATATTAATTTAAATATCTTAATTATATGGTTTAAATAATTTGATGTTTATCTGATAAATTGGTTACACTTAAGTACACTGAATTATATTTTCTCTATCATCTAAAGGCGTTCTATGCTTAAGGAAAACGGTGAAGGGATAGAAACTAATTTCTTCATCATCATCGAATAATTTATTATGACTTATCAAGGTTAATATTCTGATTTATTTATTGAGTGTGAAAATTATAAAGTTCTAAGATCCGTGCAATTTATGTTTAGTTATGTTACATTCTTTTGTTTTTATTAATTTCATTTTCTCATGCGCGCATTTAAAAGACTTACAAATATCTTTAGAACAATAAATTGAAAAGAAAAATCATTCAAAGTAATAAATAACGTATAGAATTCAAACTAAGTATATATTATCTCCGTTTCATAATGTTTGTTGTTTAAGGTTTTTTTTTTAGTTTCAAAATGTTTGTTGTTTTATATAATCTGACATCCTCTCTCCCAATTTTAACCCTCTCAAATCCTACAAGATTTTTTGAGTCTAACTTACCTATAATATATGAAGAGAGAAAAATATATGGAGAGAGAAAATATTGTTATTTTTTAGGAAAATATAGATGAATTAGATTTTATGGCATATATAAGGGATGAGTATATTTGTCCACAAAATTAATTCTTAATTTCAGATAAAAAAAACAAAACAACAAACATTATGAAACGGAAATAGTATAAGATTACAATTAAAAACTAAGATTTATAAATATGATACATAAAAGGAGGGCTATCATTATTATCTAAGAAAATAAGAACGTAGAGAAATGAAAGCGAACCTTTTGGATAGAAAGAGCGTGAAGAAGCGAAAGGAGATCCCCCATGAGATCCGAGTAGGTGGCTTTGTCGGGTTCGGGCGGCGGGTCGGATAGTCCGTACCCTCTGTAATCGGGAGCAATGGCTCTAAACCCAGCTTCCGCCACGCCGATCATTTGGTGCCGCCAAGAGTACCATATTTCCGGGAACCCGTGCAGGAACACCACTGCCGGCGACGACTCGCCGCCTATCTCCGCCGTGTGGATCTTAAGCCCATTTACTTGTAAGAACTTGTGCTGAATTTTATCCATTTCCAATTTTTTTTAGGGAAATGGAGTTTAGCACTCACTAATATTAATATATAATAACGGACTTATCGAGTGAGGGCATCTCTCTTTTTCAGGAGCGGCAGAATCTCGTTGTCGAATTTTGTCGTTTTTCGGGGGGAAACGAAAAACAATTGGGTCAATTGTCTCGAAATTATTTTTAGTTTTTTACACGTTTTAAAAAATACTATAATTTTAATTAAAATAAATTTAGTATTTATTTAATTTTTGACATGATTTTTAAATTTAAACACTCTGATTCGATCAAAATTAATTAAAAATTCATGTATTTTAAAATAATTTGGTGTACACGTGAAAATCTCTTACAACCAAGTTAATTTAGTTGACTGAAATTTGTAAATCATGTGAAAAATGTTAAGCTTCTGTTATTAAAATTATATTTTTAAAACATATGAAAAATAAAAATCACCTCAAAATTTATATATTTTAAGGTAATTAATCCAAAATTATTAAAAAAAGAATAGAAAAAAAATGCCAAACCTATAAAATATGTTTATATCTTAAACGTGAAAGTAATTGAGAACTAAAAAAAAAAATTATGGAGTTCTTGTAGTGTGATGTTTGAAATTACAGCTATTATTGTGCTCACGACTTTGCGACGTACGGAGCGACGGTTGTTAATATTTGATGGCGCCCCTACTACGCCTAGTCTCTCTATTAACGAAAACAAGAGGCTAACACGCCAGGCCAGGGGCAGGGCCTCTCTTAAATTTCTTCGCAGAGTTATTAGTAATCAATTTCAGAAATTCATTTAAAATGGAATACCAGGACCAGTTATAATTAGAGATCTAAAAATAATGGGAAGGAAGGTGATTTTTTTTTTAAAACAAAGACGTATGATTTTTTCAAGGAATATTATAAAAACAATTTAGATGTGTTCTCTCTAAAAAAAATTAAAGAAAAAAAGATGTTCTGGAAATTGATGTCACTAAATATCTAAAAATGCGGATTAATTTTATTAATTTTTAAATAGTGTGTTATTGGGGTAGAATTTCCTCTAAAAACGAGGTTGGCATGAAAATAAGGGAGTAGTTCGAAAAATTAAGTAGCCTGCTAATGTAGTATATGTTAAAAATTTACTAAATGAAGGAAAACCTTACCTAGCAAAAGCCTTAAAACGTCCAAGGACATATATAGATACTCCAAGAATAGACTTTTTCATTATTAGGTCGGCTTAAATCTATTTTATTAGTTCAATTCACAATCCTCAATTTTCTCTCTACAACCTCCAAAAGTAATTAAATTTTAAATATTATTTTTTAGATATTTTTGTCCTTATAACCTTCACTTACTTAAAATTAATAGCAAAATAAAACATACCCCTAGTGTACAGCCCCTAATACTTTAAATTTATAGCAAAAATAAAATACAAACCCCACCACTTAAAACTATACTACAATATAATACAACCCCAATATACAACTCACTACATAAAATTCTAATAAATTAAAATACAACCACTAATATATATTGAACCAACCTTTTGTATTCATGTCTTAATTTTTATATATTTATGACAAGTTGATAGCTTCATGATTTTCTCTTAATTTATGTATCTATTTAAAAGGGTCTATATTTAACCAATGCACGCATTCTTATTGAAGTTCCTTTGTAAAGAGTAATTAACATTTGATGCATTTACGATAAATTTAATTATATCTTACTCATGCATGGTCGACCTTCTTCGTATGGTTGACTTTCTGGAAATTAAGCATGCCCATTCTTTAAAATGTATGCCCCTTCTTTCTAATAGAAAAAAAAAGAAAAGAAAAAATATTGAACTTGAATTTTGTCTGTCTGCTTCATCGTTAGAAGTTCTCTCGTCGATAATCCACTATATATTAAGGTTTTGACAACAAAAATATTATAAACCAATCCACACTGTTGTAGTACCGGGCCCGGCTGGGGTTCACCGCTTGCTTCCCTGATCTCGGCGGTCTGCCTTACTAGCTGCTCAAGCAGCTGTGACCTTAGATCTTAGGGTTTTTATTTTGGTGCAGCCTCAGACGCTAGATCAAAAGATCTAGGGCAATTTCTTCACAGGCCGGACTAAGCCAAGTGGAGATCTGTAGAGATAGGGGTAAAAGCAGTAGTTAGATCGAGCCAAAAATTTAGAGATAAACACACACAGAGACAAGAAGTATATATATATATATATATAGGTAAAATAGAGAGAGATTCGTAGAGAAAAGGGTGCCCAAAGGCACTGGTGGGCTCAGATTCTCCCAGGGACGGCGGCAAAGGCAACTCCGGCGACAGATACGACCCAGGCCAAGAGGGGATGGTGAAATGATAGGCTTGAAGCTCTCACGGGTTATCTCAACTCACAAACTACCCTGCCGTCTCAACTCACAGGCCAAACAGGAACCCGCAGACAGGATTCCGGCCAGAGACACCGATGAACGGGCAGAGATAGATCGGAGAAGAAGATTAGGGTAAGGGTTTCTATTGTGAGGCTTGTTCGAGAAGAGGGATCGGCGTAGCTTTTGTAGAGAGGTTATGAAGTAATTAAGGTAGATTAGGGTTAGGAGAGTATATGAGGGAGATACCGTGGGTCGGGTTAGGGTTTTAGGGTTCTGGGCTTTTGGTTTAAAAAGAAAAGAAATAGGAAAGCAGTTTGGGCCAGAAATAAAAGAGCAAATTGGGCCAACACTTCACATATCCACCTTTGGCCCTATTTGGTATGTTATGTCACCATGAAAGCACCTGCCATGAAATTGAGATTATCATCATTGTCCTTATTTTTACTCATTACTTATCTTTGACAAGATAAGATCAGAGAGGGAGAGATATAATGCTATGCACATTATTCTCAGTCTCACACAACTTGAGACCAACCCCAAGTACACTGACTCCAGTCGGATTTTGATCCTTCCAGTCCAGAGTACTTTATCTAGTCAGATACCAAGAAGAAAGGGAAGGAGAGAAGAGAGAGAGAGAGAGCGCCCTTTTAGGCTGATCAGGATCCCACAGAAGTGGTCAGGGGGATCCACTCTTTTCAGGTCTTCAAGTCTCTATGTTTAGAGCCCTTTTACAGGCTTCTAATTTTGCCACATGTAGAACTTTGGTCCCCATGTCTGCGGGATTGTACTCAGATGGGATTTTGTCCAAGAGAATTTCTCCTTTTTCTACAACATCACGGATAAAATGGAACCGCACATCAATATGTTTTGTCCTGTCATGAAAAACAGGTTTTTTGCACAACTGAATAGCAGACTGGCTGTCAGAATACAAGCAGGGTATATCATTAATATATTTAATCTCAGATAGGACACCCTTCAGCCAAATGGCTTCTTTCACAGCCTCAGTTGCAGCAATATGTTCAGATTCAGTAGAAGACAGGGCAACAATGCTCTGCAATTGAGATTTCCAGCTAATGCATGCATCACATAAAGTAAAAACATAGGAGGTTGTAGATTTCCTTTGATCCCTATCATTGGCATAATTAGAGTCAACATATCCCACACATTTAACACCATCAGAAGATTTAGAGAACAATAAGCCATGGGATACAGTGGATTTCAAATATCTTAGAAGCCATTTTAAGGCTTCCCAATGGGGCATTCCAGGATTAGCCATGAATCTACTCAAACAAGACACAACATAAGCAATATCAGGTCTTGTGCTAATCATCAAATACATCACAGATCCAATAGCATTGGCACAAGGAACAAATTGCATTTCTTTCATTTCAGAATCAGACTTAGGGCATTGGTCTTTACTTAAAATAAAATGAGAGGCAAGAGGCACAGAGACAGCTTTACTGCTTTCCATATTAAATTTTTTCAAAACTTGCTCAGTGTAAGCAGTTTGATGCAATTTGAGTGTGTGATTAGCTCTATCTCTGTTTATGTTCATGCCAAGGATTTTCTTTGCATCACCAAGATCCTTCATATCAAAATTAGCACACAAGCAAGATTGAATATGCTTCACATTATTCAGGCAAGGGCTAATCAACAGCATGTCATCAACATAAAGGAGAAGAAACACAGGCACTCCAGATTTCATATAGTATAAACAATGATCAAATTTACTTCTAGTGAAGTTCAAACTTTGCATGCACTTGTCAAATTTGATGTTCCATTGTCTTGGGGATTGTTTTAAACCATACAAAGATTTTTTCAATAAGCATACATGGTTTGGATGTTCTTTATCAATGTAGCATTCAGGTTGATGCATATATATGTTGTTTTCCAGTTCACCATGCAAAAAAGTTGTTGTAACATCCATTTGTTTCAATTCCTAATTAAAATAAGCAGTTAATGCAAGCATTATTCTCACAGTTGTAAATTTAACCACAGGAGCAAAGATCTCATTGTAATCAATCCCTTCCTTTTGTGTGAATCCTTTAGCAACAAGCCTGGCTTTAGGGCTGTAAATGAGCCGAATCGAGCCGAATACCTTTAAGCTCGAGTTCGGCTCGTTTAAGTTATACTCGGTTCGAGCTCGAGTTCGAGTTCGACTCGAGCTTCGAGTTTGAGTTCGAGTTCGGCTCGAATTAGAAAATTCGTGATCGAGTTCGATTCGAGCTCGGCTCGAGTTCGGCTCGATAAGGATATGTTCAAGTTCGATTAAAAAAACTCGATAAAAAGCTCGATTAAAACTCGATAATAAAAAATTTGTGATCGAGTCCTTTTCTTTTCTTTTCTAGACTTTCTTTAATTATGTTTATTTTTATTTTATTTTCTTTAAACTAATTACTTAATTATATAATTGTAGTCATGTTTATTACTCATTTAATTATTTTTCATGTATAGGTGTATTCAAATTTTAATATATATTTACCTTAATTTGAATTAAAATTTCAAAAAAAATTCTAATATAATTTATAAATCATAATTTACTCATGTCTCATTTTATTTTTATTTTATCGATCATTCATTTTCACTTTTTATTTAAAATTTGTATTCATTAGTTAATTAGTAATTTATCTCACTATCCATGATAGCTTATTATTTTTCTTTCAAACTTCAATATACAAATATTTTACAATCATCTTAATTCAAATTCAAATTTCAAAGTGTTTTGTATTATGCAATTTATAAATTATAATTCAAACATATCTCATTTTCTTACTATTTTATTGATTATTTAGTTTCATTTTTATATAAATTGTAATTTGATTGGGTATCGTATACCTATTTTAAATAGGGTGTTTTTGATGTATATTTTTGCATAATTATCTGCCTTGCATCTATTTTGGAAGAGTTTGTTGTGTTTTGAAGATTGCAGGTGGATAATTGGAATTGGGCAGTGCGGCCACTAGTTTTGGGAATTGCAGCAAGGTTCGTTTGAGAGAAAGTTCTGAAGCAGGCCGTTTGGGCAAGCCGCCTGAAGGATGGACCGATAAGTTAGGATCTGGGTCTGTGCGCGTAAATTCAGCCTTTTTGCACAAGTCTTGGGCCAGCCAAAGTCCTGGACGCGTATTCCAGCTGTTTTACAGCTTAGGAGTGTGGATTATTTTGCTATTTCCTAGTAAAGATAGACTAGGATGTTAATTTCCTTATTTAAAACTCTTTTCGTTTAGGAATATATCTTGAGAGATATGGTTGTATCTGGGATGATTAGTTTTTGAGGGGAGACGCTAGACAAGAGGAGAACGCCGTTCAGATCTTTAATATCATTCTTCCAGTTAATTTTTACGAAACAATTCATATTTTTTTTCTTGAGTTTTTAACATGCGATCAGGCTAAGCATCGTTTCATCCGGAAATCAATCCACGAATCCTTGGCTCGATTCAACTGTGAGATCTAATCGCTTTCTTCCAATTAATTATTTTTGTGTATATTTGCTATTCTCCGCTTTGCAAGTTGTGATTTATTCGAATTTACGAGGTAGTTGCAAATACTTGGTGGTTTGAATTTATTACTAGCTAATTAAATCCATCATCCGAAATTGTGATAGGAGTTAATTTGGAGCAAGACGATTTTTCATAATCAAGGGAATAATAAACTTAATTAAATTGTCCTGTGTCAGAGTCAATTGATTTTGTATCGGGTTCCTTAGGAATTTAATGCAATCAACCCATTAAATCGGTAGAGTGTCTCTCAAGATTGTCGGTTGATTAGGGAAGCAATTAATGAAGTGTCTTCTTGATTGTCGATAGATATAGGAATTAGGTTATGCCGGAAAGTGTCTTCGATAACCATAACCGATTTGCATGGAATAATTAATTTAATTCTTGAATCTAGGATCAGTTGAATAGCCAAGGTGGTGTGATTGACTTCCGGATAATTTTAATCACTTATATAAATAACTCTTTTGTGTGAATGTTTGGATATTTTATTTAATCACTACTTTAGTTTCGCATCTTTTATTTTATTTCTATAAATTCTCTATTGAAGGGTTCGGTTTTACAGGTTGAAAAGTGAGGGTAATTCTCGCCAGTCTCTAGGGAAACGATCTTGGTTGCCACTGTACTGTGCAGTGTGGGCAAACCGACTGTTGTCGGATCTTTTATTTTTGGTGGAAACGACACACCATAATTATATTAGTTGATTGATGATATAGTTCATTATTCTTGTTAGTTTATTATTTTTTACTACACTTTCACACATGTTCCAACTGATAAGTAAATATTTATAATAATATTAATTCGAACACAAATTTTAAAGTTTTTTATAATATGATTTATAAACCATAATTTATTTTTATTGTTATATCTCAATTTTCTTTTATTTATTGGTATATAAATTAAATATTTCAATGAGGCACACAAAAGTATACATAATATTTGTATATTATATAATAATTGAGTAAATTGATATAATATATATTGTCGAATCAAATGAACTAAGTAATTATCAGACACTATTAATTGTTTGTTGATGAATAATTGTGATTTAATTCAATATAATGATGTTTGTTTGATATCATAGGTTTAATCAAATTCATTTGTGTTTATTTCATTATCAAATCTCAATTCTTAATTATAACTATAAACTATAATTTTAATTACCTCATAATTAGATAGTTTTTTTGTTAGACTTCTTCAAAATTCAAATATACTATTTTATATTAATATTTTAACTAAATAAATTGTAAATGGATATCTTAAAGTTGGATAATTAATATTTTATTACATTATTTTTTATCATATAAATCTATTTACATATTCCTATTTTTTGTTTAATAAAATAAGCTTAACTTAATGTTTGTAAATCTCATTAATTGATTCCCTTTTTTTTATGATAGTACTAATTCTTAGATTTCGTAGAGTTCATATAGTCTATTATTATTAGTTTAATATATTTATCTGATAAATTGATAATATGATATTATATATGTTTATATAAATATAATATATATATATATATATATATATATTTGCATATATTTAAGTTTTGGAGAATTGTTATAAAAACGTTATTTGATTCAATTAACATAATTGTTAATAATTTGGTCGAGTGACTATAATAACAAATTGAAATACATTTGGTTAATGTTTGAATCTTGTTGGGGGTGAAAATTTAAATTTTTTAACTTATTTGTCAAAGCTCGATTAAGCTCGATTACAAGCTCGATTAAAAGTTCGATTAGAAGCTCGATTAAAAGCTCGCGAACTACTCGATAAAAGCTCGTTTATAGTCAAACTCGAGCTACTCGTGAGAAGCTCGCGAGTAGCTCGAGTTCGGCTCGAGAAAATTATCGAGCTCGAAAAAAAGCTCGAATTCGGCTCGTTTAATAAACGAACGAGTTTCGATCGAATTTTTTTCGAGCCGATACCTGAGTAGCTCACGAACAGTTTGGTTCATTTACAGCCCTACCTGGCTTTGTATCTAACATTATTGATTTCTTGTTTGATTTTAAAAAGCCACTTGTATTCAACAACAGAACATGATTCAGGTCTTTCAACTAATATCCAAGTGTTGTTATCATGCAAAGATTTCATTTCAGAATTCATAGCAGTGATCCATTTATCAGAATCTTCAGAATTAACATCTTCCTTATAAGTTTTGGGCTCAGATTGATCCACATTACTAAACATATTAAAGGCATACATAGACAAGTTATAATCATCATACTTGGCAGGCACTTTAACATTTCTTCTAGGTCTATCCCTAGCAAGTTGATAATTACTCAAGTTATCCACATTAGGCACAAGTTCATTTGCACTCATCTGAGGACACATTGGACTGGACGAAAGCCCAGTCTTGGACATTTTCGGATTTGGGGTAGTCCAGCACATGTGCTGGATAAGGAAGCTGATAAGCTGGCACCACGTACGGATGTTAGACTGTTTGTTAGATATCCCAAAGGAACGAAAGGTGGTTTATTTTATAGTCCTAAGGATCAGAAGATCATTGTGAGTACCAATGCTCGATTCTTAGAGGAAGACTATGTAATAAATCACAAGCCAAGAAGTGAGATAGTACTCGAGAAACTATGAGGGGAAAATTCGAATCTGACACCAACAGTACAAGAAGAGGAACCACAAATTACTGCACAACGTGTCACAGAAGTACAGGAACAGCCTCGTCGCAGTGGGAGGGTTGTACGCCAACCTGACAGATTCATTGGTTTGGGTGAATCTTCGGATTTCCCTGAAGGACTAAATGAATTGGATCCCAGAACCTACGAGGAAGCGATCCAAGACAAAGATGCAGACTCTTGGAAAATTGCAATGGAGTCTGAGATTGGATCTATGGATCACAATCAAGTCAGGCTTGGTGGCGAAAGTTGAAACCCATTGGGTGTAAGTGGGTTTACAAACGCAAGAGAGGAGCTGACGGGAAAGTTGAAACCTTCAAGGCAAGATTGGTGGCGAAAGGGTATACTCAGAAAGAAGGGATCGATTATGAGGAAACCTTTTTGCCGGTAGCCATGCTTAAGTCAATCCGGATTCTCTTGTCTATTTCCGCTCATTTGGATTATGAGATTTGGCAAATGGATGTCAAGACAGCTTTCCTGAATGGAAGTCTTGAGGAAAACATCCACATGAAACAACCAGAGGGTTTCATTGCTAAAGGCCAAGAGCACTTAGTGTGCAAGCTTAAGAGATCCATTTATGGACTTAAGCAGGCGTGAAGGTCTTGGAACATCCAGTTTGACGAGGTTATCCAGTCATATGGATTCGTGCAATGTCCGGATGAGAGCTGTGTGTACAAGAAGAGTGACGGAAACGTGGTGGCTTTCCTCGTGCTGTATGTTGATGATATCTTACTTATTGGAAACAGTAAGAAAGTATTATCTAACATAAGGGTGTGGTTGTCCAAGCAGTTCGATATGAAAGATCTGGGAGAAGCCGGACACGTCCTTGGCATCAAGAAAATTCGAGATCTCTAGAAAAGGATGTTGTGCTTATCCCAGGCGACATATATCGACACAGTGCTAGCTAGGTTTAACATGCAGGATTCCAAGAAAGGTTTTATACCTTTCAGGCATGGAATTCATCTATCCAAGGATATGTGTCCCCACACACAAGTTGAGATAGATGAGATGAAGGGCATTCCATATGCTTCGGCTGTGGGAAGCCTTATGTATGCTATGCTATGCACTAGACCTGATATATGCTATGTAGTCGGCATGGTAAGCAGATATCAGTCTAACCCTGGACAAGGTCACTGGACTGCAGTTAAGAATATACTCAAGTACCTGAAAAGAACTCGAGATTATATGCTGGTATACCGCTCTGATAGTCTAGTGCCTTTGGGTTACACGGACTCAGATTTTCAATCCGATAAAGATCAGAGTAAATCTACCTCAGGCTATGTGTTTACCTTGGGAGGCGGAGCCATTGCATGGAGGAGCATAAAGCAGAAATGCATTGCGGATTCCACTATGGAGGCTGAATATGTAGCTGCCTCTGAGGTTGCAAAAGAGACCGTCTGCCTCAAGAGCTTCTTGTTGGACTTGAGCGTGGTTCCTGATTTGCCTAAGAGTATCACAGTATATTGTGATAACTCGGGTGCAGTGGCAAATTCGAAGGAACCCAGAGCCCATAAGGCAAGTAAACACATAGAGAGAAAGTACCATCTTATACGAGAAATCGTTAAGAGAGGAGATGTGGCAGTGGTCAAGATTGCATCGGTGGAAAATTTAGCTGATTCATTCACGAAGAGCCTTCCGGCTAAGACCTTCTACGGTCACGTGGGGAAAATGGGAGTGAGATGCAGACCCGGGGTTGCCGTTTGAGATTTTAGTTAGAGTTGGAGAGTTAGCCAGTTTGTTTTATATTTGAAAGACATGCTTCAAGTATAAGTGGGAGATTGTTGGTTTTGTATACTAGAAGACTTGTCTTTTGTATACTTTATTGATAATGGTTTTATGATGATATAGAATGAATTCTATTGCAGTCACTGTTTGCATTTAAATTGTTATATTTACATGCATGTTCATTATACTTACATTGTAGATGATATGGTGTGGGTAAACACACGGTTAGATCATATCATCGATTCCTTGTAATGTATTAAAAGGCTCACGGTTTAGATGGCACTGAACCTGCTATCGGTACGCCGTAGAATAATCTGATAGTTAGTTTGTCTTGACTAACTGATTATTCTAATACATGGTCAAGTGTATTGAGGAGGATCTACTTAGGATTCTATTCTCTATTCTGACCTTAAATGAGAGAATAAGAATCCATAGAGTTCGGGTTCTTAACCCCTATGTGTTGGCGGACATATACGTGTAGTGTTTTCAGCTTTGATTTATCAAAGGGTGAGATTCTTTCATAAGGATCAATAATCTCGATATCTTGGGTTGTGACATTTACACTTATGATGGGTCGTGCAATATGTAGGGGCACCGTGTCCTGGTGCGCCAGTTTGATGGTGTCCCCTTGAGGAAATGCAAGTTCATGCTAAAACCCTGCAGGTGGAATTTATTCCGTGCATGAGTAAAGCTTGTGTGGTACTACTCAAGGATAAGATATTAATTAATTATAGCTGTCAGAAGCTTACATAATTAATTAATGGGCATTATATCTTAAACACGATGAATGGCTGGACTAAAGGAGAAAGCATATTCAGAAATATGTATTAAATTGGTAGGTCAGTATTATTTCTTTAGTGGAATTTAATATTCTTCTAGATCCTTGTTGTAGCCCAATATGACTTTAATGGACTGGAGATAGAAAAAGAGATAGAGGCCAAAACCCAGTAGGGTTGGGACATTGAAATTTCGCCCACCCCCTTATATATAAGAGGGTGGGGGACGAAATTTTAAGCATATAGATCAGCTCCTCTTGTGTTCTCTTTATCTCCACAGATTCCATACCGATCTAGTAGATTTCAGCCCACCCTGAAACTAGATTCAGTCCGGGAATACAACAGAAGATCAAGGAGTGGAATATCACAGTGGGCGTCGATCATCATCATACACAACAACAAGATTAGACCTTTAATCTTGTCCTCCACCCGTCATTTGATTTGTAAGTCATTTTTCGATTCTATGTTTCTGTTTTAGTAGAATCGTTTAAACCGGATTTGCATGTTAATTAAACTCGGTTAATTAAAACATATGAGATGCATGAATTTATGATCTACATGACATTAGGATTAATGAACATCCAATTAGATCCTGCGGTGGTTCAATTCAAAAAAACCCCAACAAGGGGATGGGATTATCCACCTTATTATCATCATCAGGAGAAAACAAGTTGTCATAGGAGTTTTGATTCAAATCATGCAATTTCTCCACCTGCTTTGGTGCAGCAGAGGATGGCATTTCAGGTAGACAGGGAAAATCAAGTTCATTAAACAGCACATCTCTGCTTATACAAGTTTTAAAACCAAGGACACTCTTATCCCATAATCTATAACCTTTAACACCTTCAGGATAACCAAGGAAGACACATTTTCTTGCTCTAGGTTCAAGTTTGCTAAGTTTTTGATGCACATAAGCAGCACACCCAAATATTCTCAAATTATTCAAGCAAACAGGCTTATTATAAAATACAGATTCTGGGAGTTTACCATGCAGAGGAACAGAGGGGGATCTATTAATCAAATAACATGCGGTTATTAAAGCTTCACCCCAAAAAGGTTTTTCAAGACCAGAGGCAATTAACAAGCTTCTCACTTTATCAAGCAAGGTTCTATTCATTCTTTCAGCCACTCCATTTTGCTGTGGAGTATAAGGAACAGTCTTATGCCTTTTTATTCCTCTAATAGAACACCAATGGTCCATGGCTTGATTACAAAATTCCAGTCCATTATCAGTTCTAAGACATTTTATTTTCTTATTGGTTTGAGTTTGAATTTCAATGGCCTATTTAGAAAACTTGGTAAACACATCAGATTTGTTTTTCATTAAGAACACCCAAGTTTTCCTGGAAAAGTCATCAATTATTGACAAGAAAAACACATTTTCACCATGGGTTGGATCCCTAGCAGGACCCCATACATCAGCATGTAGATATTCAAGTATTTCAGAACTAACATGCTTTCTTGGATAAGGAATAGTAGCAGACAGAGACACTTTATGATGTTTTCCAAGCACATATGGTTCACAGAAAGGCACATTAGTTATTCTATCATTTCCAAAAGCACCAGTTTTACTCAAGATCTCCAAACCTTTATTACTCATGTGACCTAACCTAGCATGCCAAATAGCAGTTTTATCATGTTGAACAATATTAGCAACAGACAAAGGGACAGATTCAGCAGTTACAGCATATAAATCACCCTTTCTTGGAGCATTGAAGTATAGCATAGAATCCTTTTCAAATTTGAACCTCAGATTGTTCACAGAACCATCAATCATGTGATCAGCAATCTTAGACATAGAGAGCAGGTTGAATTTTAGTTTTGGGACATATCTGACTTCAGTTAAAGTTAACATAGATCCATTTTCAAATTTCAGACATACATCTCCTTTTCCAAGAATTTCACAGTTTTGTCCATCAGCTAATGCAACATGCCCAGAGTTCATGAAGTTCAAATTATAAAACATGTCCTTAAAAGGAGTAACATGAAATGTACATCCAGAGTCAATCAACCACTCATTATTATGCACATTTTTGGAGATAGCATTGGTATAATTGATAAACTGAAAGTCATAGACATCATGAACCATATAGATACCACTATTGTCATAGTTTTCATGCATATTATGGGTTTCAGAATCATGAGAAATCAGGCCAGAGTTATGGGGATTCAAATCAGACATATGAGAATCATAGTGCATCACATTATTGGCATGATTATGCATATAACCTTTATTCTTTTTAGGCTGCTTGCATCTATTTGAAAAATGACCAGGTTTACCACAATTCCAGCATGTTTTTCTTGGTTTTTGATCAGAATTGGGGTTGTATGCATGATTTGGAGCAGTATTAGGAACATGACCATGATTATGAGCATAGTTATGAAAATGAGCATGATCAGGAGCATGATTGGATGCACGAGCAGGATAATTATACATAGAATCAGAAGAATGAGAAGGATGAGCATAATTTTGATTCATATACTGGTTTTGTCTCATATTCATTTCTCTCCTATGCCTTTCAGCAACAAGCACACTTGGGTTCTCAGGATTAGCAACAGACTTTTTAAATTCATGATTTCTGTTATTCACATACATAATATCATTCTGCAGAGACTTAGATTTAAGTTTTTTAATCTCACTTTCCTTGGTTTTCAGGCAGCTAACAATCATATCACATGTAACTTTAGAGCCACCATATTTCAAAGCAGTTTTCACATCAGAAAAAGTTTCAGGAATTGATCCAAGCAAAATTTGAGCAGAATACTTTTCCAATGTGTCATCACCAGCTAATTTCAGATCCTTTAAGAGTTTTAAAAATTCCTCAACATTAGTGTCAACATCTTTTGAAGGATCCATTTGAAAATTCATAATTTGTTTTTGCAATGAATAAGCAGCTTCTTCAGAGGTAGCAGCATATAAGGAAGTCAAATTTTCCCATAAATCTTTAGCACATTTGTGATGGGACACTTTTCTCACAACAGAACTGTTCAAATTTAACAGGATAGTGGCTCTGGCACTAGCATTCATCTTAATGAGAGTTTTATCAGTTTCTTTTTCACCATTCTTTCATAAATTGCATCTTGCAAATTTTCTTTTGTTAAAATGCATTCAACTCGAGTCTGCCAGTCACCAAAATCATCTTTGCCATTAAAAGGCACAGCATTCAAGTTATTCATCATGCCAGAAATCACAGAAACACCAAGAATGCAAGAATCCACCTTAAAACACACAGTGAACACATAAATATCCCCCAAAAACAGTCAAAGCAGCAACAGGCAGGCATAAGCTCAGAAATACTCAAAAAACGGCTCAAAAGACCATCACAAGTACTGAATCAAGTGCACCCGGAGGATAGAGCGCTGAGGAGAGCCCAGTTCTCAGCACAGATTGATCTGTGGAGCAAGGTTTCACTCAGGGCAACCTCAAAACTTGAATTCAGATACTGATCAACTGACTGAGATGCAGTCAGTCCACTGAAACTCACAAACACAGAGTTTCAGCCCCAGGAAGCCTCAGAACTCACAAAACCGAAGACAACAATAGCAAAAAACACCACAAGCCACAGATAAGCAGCAGGAAACACACAAGAACAACTCAGAGAGTCCTTCCCCAAGCCTCAACTCTCAGACAACTGGCACGAGAAGACCTTAAAGGGAATCCAGACCAACTAGGAGAAGAAAACTAGGGTTTTTAGCTTTGAATACCAAGGACAACCGAAAGTTAGGCGAAAGCAAAGAAGGATCGCAAGGTACCACAGAAGAGCTTAAGGTTAGAGGGTTATACCAGAGCCGGTCTTCTCAGGCAGGAAAAGACCGGACTTACCAGAACACTGCAAGCCCAGAGGGGCGACTTGGCGCGGCCCTTACCGGCGGCGGGGTGAGGCAGATGTAGGCAGGAGGGTGCCCCGGCCAGGCGGACCAGGCTCTGATACCACTGTTGTGGTACCGGGCCCGGCTGGGGTTCACCGCTTGCTTCCCTGACCTCGGCGGTCTGCCTTACTAGCTGCTCAAGCAGCTGTGACCTTAGATCTTAGGGTTTTTGTTTTGGTGCAGCCTCAGACGCTAGATGAAAAGATCTAGGGCAATTTCTTCACAGGCCGGACTAAGCCAAGTGGAGATCTGTAGAGATAGGGGTAAAAGCAGTAGTTAGATCGAGCCAAAAATTTAGAGATAAACACACACAGAGACAAGAAGTATATATATATATAGGTAAAATAGAGAGAGATTTGTAGAGAAAAGGGTGCCCAAAGGCACTGGTGGGCTCAGATTCTCCCAGGGACGGCGGCAAAGGTAACTCCGACGACAGATACGACCCAGACCAAGAGGGGATGGTGAAATGATAGGCTTGAAGCTCTCACGGGTTATCTCAACTCACAAACTACTCTACCGTCTCAACTCACAGGCCAAACAGGAAACCGCAGACAGGATTCTGGCCAGAGACACCGATGAACGGGCAGAGATAGATCGGAGAAGAAGATTAGGGTAAGGGTTTCTACTGTGAGGCTTATTCAAGAAGAGGGATCGGCGCAGCTTTTGTAGAGGGGTTAGGAAGTAATTAAGGTAGATTAGGTTTAGGAGAGTATATAAGGGAGATACCATGGGTCGGGTTAGGGTTTTAGGGTTCTGGGCTTTTGGGCTAAAAAGAAAAGAAATAGGAAAGCAGTTTGGGCCAGAAATAAAAGAGCAAATTGGGCCAACACTTCACACACACCTTTCAATTTTAAGATTGGATGGTTTACATTTGGTCAAAAAAAGACGGTGGTATAACTATAAATAAAAGGATGAAACATAAGAAAAATACGGTGACATCTTCGTAATTTTGTCAATATCAAGGTAAAAAAAAAAAGATTTCCTAGGTGCGTGCTAACAGAGATAGAATCATATGCTAACAAAGATAATGACGATGCTAATATTAACATTGATTATGCTAACGTTATGAGACTTCTTTAGCATTCTTTCACGATGAATTAGTAGTTTCGTTTTGTTTTATTAGCATCGGGAAACTTTTAGAACATGTAAAACATAGCCCATAAACATTAATGATATTGACACTGTCTGATTTAACTGTACATTTTGTATTATTAGCATTATTGTTCACCAATTTTAGCATTATCATAATTAATGTTAGCATTAACAGAAAAAAAAATATCTGGAACATTATAAATCAACCATGAACAATGTTGTTAGAATTTTGTTGTATTAACATTATCGTTCAATAGTGTTAGCTTTATCATTGTTCTTTTTACCATTATTATAACTAATATTAGCATTAGCAGAAAAACTTCCTGAAAACATCATAAATCAACCATGAACAACGTTGTTAGAATTTTATTGCATTAGCATTATCATTCGATAGTGCTAGCTAGTATTATCATTGCCCATGTTAGTATTAAAAAAATATGATACATATAAGGTGAAAGTACTAACAAATGTGAAATTATGATTAACATTGACATATGCAAACTTTAGCAGACGAATTTTTAAATTGTAGTATTATCATATCGTATCATTTATATACTGCTAAAGTAGAGCATAAAAAACATTCACCTTTAACAAAAAATATGGATTTGGCATATGTTAATGTTTTAATAGCACACTATTGAAATAATAATGTTAATTGAGAAACATTACACTAATTCTAAAAAAAGTGACAATTATTCAAAAAGTTAAAAATTTGATACATATAATAAATGTTTCATTCGGCATCATCTTTCATGTAAATGTCTTCAACACTGATTGAGGTGTCTTTAGACATGATTGAAAGTAAATGTTTGCTTCTGAAATGTTCCTCTCCCTGTGAATGTTGCTTCAAAGATGCTTCATAATCAGGTATATAAAATTTAGAAAACCCGAGAGAAATCTCTATATATTGTGGTGCTAACACGATCTGCATATTAAATAAGATAAAAAAATTAAAATATAAATATAGTGATAATGCTTAGACTAATCATAGTAATGCTAATATATTATTTGATAATGCTAAAACTAATCATAGTAATGGTAATAAATCATTAATGATGCCAAAACTCTGATAACAAACTATTTTTATAATGTTGACACGTGATGTTTTCATAATATTAACAGTTTATTTTGTAATGATATAAATAACAACTTTTGTAATGCTAATGAGACATACCGTAATGCTAACAAATTATGACAAATTACTAATCATAATAATGTTGAAACTAATCACAATAATGATGTATCTTCTTTGATAGTGCTAAAACTATTGATAGTAATGCTAATAAATCATTCATCATGTCAATACTCTGATAACAAACTATTTTATAATGCTAACAGACTATTTTTATAATGATAATAATTTATCTTGTAATGTTGATGAGACGTATTGTAATGCTAATAAATTCTGACAAATAACACGTGTATAGTAATGCAAAAACACAATCCGCAGAAAATCAATAGACAAAAAACAAAAATTATGAATTTCTAATAATATGTTTTAGACACTCACATACACCAGTAAAAATACAAAGAATTAAAAACATTTGGTAATCATAAAAGTTGAAAAGACCAACTTAATCAACTGCATATAACACAAATTATGCACAAAGGGACAAAAGATCGAGAAAAACAGAGCATACTCACAAGAGAGAGAGAGAGAGAGAACAATATTACTTTGAATTCGATCTAGGTGGTCTTCAATTTGAATTTGATTTGAGTGATATTTTTCTCTTTTTCTTCGTGAACTGTCTATTATACGTTGAAATCAAAGAAGCGGTGAAGATGAAATGATGGAGGATAGAGATAGAGAATGAGAGAGAGAAAAAAATCACAGCATTTTAATTAGATTTACCAACTTATAAAATTAGCCCAGTCTCATTAAAATAACTCTTAAATTACAAAAATGCTACATTGTATTGCTTTTGATTTGGATCTCACATTTGTTGTAGATGGATGCAGTTCCTTATTCTTATACCAGGACTTGGTTTTGGTTTTCATTTGATCAATTCTTTATATATATATATATATATATATTATTTTTATCTTCATATTATTTACTAATTAGGCAGGGTTATACATTTGGAGGTTGTATTTTATTTTTAAAATATTTTTAAGTAGCAGGGGCAAAATAGTCAAATAATTTTATTTTTTTATTTAGTATGGGGTTGTGAATAGAATTAACTTTTTTTAACTTAAAAAAAAGTCCTTTGGAACATGGGCACATGGCCCGTGCCAACTATAAAAAAGAAAGATGGATACTTGATTACTTGTAGCCAGTCCTCAGGACTGCAGCTCAAAATCAACAGTGATTGCAGAGAAAATTGAGCATTATCTGATTAACTTGGTCAGGGAATTGCTCCTGCATAAAATGGGAAGCCTCTGGCAAGAATGCTGTTTCATAGTTGGGCACATAAATCTTCGCCCTTCCACTTCTTATGTATTCCTCAATCCCCGGAAATTTCAGGGAGTAGTCCTTTCCGCCCGTGATAACCAGTGCAGGAACTTCGACTTTCAGATTTGCAATCTCGAACTCTTCATCTAGCGATCTACAAAACAAATACCAACCAATATAGAGAACTAATAACTAGTTTCTAGGAATTCATGGACTAGTTAGTTTTAAACTTTAACGAAGCTACCATATATGCATATACAGTTTAATTGATTTACCTATATGGTAGTTGCAATGCAGTTTGGAATCCGGATTTCTGATATAGAGAAGCATACACATCAAGATCTTGGTCAGTGAACCAAGGGGGTAAAGGAGTGGATGGATCCACGATATCCATAATCTCCTGGCTCCGATCAAGAGCTGTTGGCACTTCACTTCTTGAGAAGAGAATGTAGATATTTCGTACCACTGTTCGAGAGTCAAATCGGCTGAAATCAGCCTCAGCTCTTCCACGTTCCTGAAAAACGAAAGAGCTGATTGAGAGAAAATTCCATTCCAGTCATGCAATTCTTGAAAGAGGAACGAGAAGGAACCGTACCTGCCATCTAGAGATATAGGAACCTTCAGAATGGTGCTTAACAACTGAGGGGGGACTTGGAGGAAAAAAAGGTACACCTAATGTGATAACCCCACATACTCTCTCCGGGTGAAGCAGTGAAAATAAGTAAACAATCCGTGATCCAAAATCTTTACCTATTAGAAAACCCTGCGACATTAATATATATTTAGCTTAAGAGATGAGTGAAAGTCAGTCAGAGTAATCTGTTTTGTAATGGATAAGTTTTTATTCACAACAAACAGAAGCAGAAACTAATTAGCATGCTTTCTACATTCAAATTTGGTATTGAACAAACGAATATGAGTCGTTCTAACAAGTGCATTTTAATTTGTTACTATCCCGAACCACATAAATGATAAATCATGATACGTTGTGGAAGAATTGAATATCTTCAACCACCTACGTGGTACATAGAATTTCCCCTCCTTTTTCCGCATATGTAATTTATCTTTTCAAAGTACCGAGCTACATCCCTATCCAGACACCCAAGCGAGACCATTGGTTAGGTCGGGTAAACTGTAAGTGGCAACGACCGGTGAAGCTCTCATGTGCAACTGGGAGACCTCTCGGGTTCAAAAAACTATCGAGCTACCCTATGATGCAAACGGCAGCAAAATTTTGGCGTCTGAGCTTTCCATTTTTACATACAGAAAAAACTTAAAACAAAATACATATCGTGTCATGAATCATCTACTAGAAAAAATGCGTTGACATTTGAGAAAAAAAAAGGAGGGGTTACAAAACTTACCTTGGAGAGGTTAAGAGAATCAATTAGTGCAAGGAGATCAGCTATGAGATCCGAGAATGTCGCTTCGTCGGGTCGGGCCGGCGGGTCGGATAGTCCGTATCCTCTGTAATCGGGTGCAATGGCTCTGAATCCTGCCTTGGCAACGGCGATCATCTGGTGCCGCCACGAGTACCATATTTCCGGGAATCCGTGTAAGAAAACCACCGCCGGCGATGAGCCGCCACTTCCGATTTCCGCCGTGTGGAGCTTCAACCCGTTTACTTGGGTGTACTTGTGCTTTATTTCTTCCATTTTCAACGCTTTACACAATTTTACCTTTTTAAATTATGACAAGCAAGCATGCCACAACATAAAACTTTGGGTAATCTGAATTGAATGATTTCATTCGAGGGAATTTCGAATTAATTGATTCTATCTGAGGGATTTTTTCCAAAGAAAAAAAAAACCGGTGCATTTTAAAGTCTAGCAAAATTGCTTTAAATATCCCTTTAAAAAAATTGTTTCAAAATGATTTAACTGCCTGTAAATTTATATGAGAAAGATACTTGAAAAAAGATAGTTACACGAGCAATAGTTAATAATTATGATTTTTTTTTTATAATAAAAACACATGTATAGTTTATAACTAACATCAAATTTAAACATATAATTAATAAAATTATTTTCAAAATCTTTGATGAACTTGAATTTTTTTTTAGATGAACAAATAATTTTATTGATCACATAAATCTCTCAACCATTGAGGAAAATTATTATTTCAAATACATATCTCTACACAACTCGCACCAAAATGTGCAAGTGAGTGAACAACAAAATTAGCTTCTCGAAGCATATATTTAAACTCAAGAATCGCTCCAGAATTAACATCATCAAGGACCCAAGCTCGTTCATAATATATTCTTCTCCTTTATCACCATTCATATTTAAACAAATAGCCAACAAGGAGTTAGAATATATTATTCTCCATTATCACTGTTCGCAATTAAACGAATAACCAATAAGGAGTCAGAATATACTTGAAAGTTATAATGCACATCTTACGAGATTAAACAAACGAGCACTGAAATGAGATATTTTAAAAACTCGAGGACCAAATTTGCAAGACTTTATAAATCAAGGGGCTGAAAGCACAATTCATGCCACTGTCCCTAATTCTCTCCCAACTCATTCCAATTCTTTGGGGGCCTTCAGATATACATGAATCGTGTAAAGATTTTGAAAAATTCTGCTTCACGTGAGTTCAGCTATACCCCGATTCAGGTTTCCCGCTTCAATTATTACTGTAATATGCCCGTCACAACCGCTTCATTGCCGAAGGGAACCCTAGCCTCAAAAGAAGAGTTGCTGCGGTTGAAAATTGTGTGACTGCATTCAAATTTCGGCCTTTTCGATCAGGCATACAATTTATTTGAGGTGTGTGTTAGGGTTTTCTTTAAATGTTCTAGAGCTTGTGCATGCCAATCTCTGCTTTAGTTAAAATTCTTAGATTGTTTCAATGTCGGCATGTGCTTGTTTTAGGAATGTAGCTTGTTTATGTTCCTCGTTATAGTGCGAGATTTATTTTTTTCTTCCTTTTATACCATATGTTGAGCTGTGGGTGCATCTAGGAAAAGATAAATCTGGATGATGGAACTCTGCATATCGATTTTGTGGCACTATTTTAAAACTGATTGTCCTCGGCCGATGTAGGGCTGGTTTTGTTTGTGCGGTACCAATCGCGTCAAGAGTTTTTAATTACCGGAAGGCATTCAATTATTGAAGGAATGATGTAGCAGGAAATTTTTAGCAAATAACCTTTCCATGGAAACAAATATGGGGTATTGCATTAGAATCTGTTGTTTGTGGTTGCTGGAGATGGAAAAAGCACTCACATACAAGATTGTAACTCTTAACAGTTGTGCTTGGGTTTGAGTTTATGTTGATAAGTTCTGGCAATTAATACCCAGCAAATAGGTCGAGGAAATGCTCTCTGTGCAGTAACATTATAGTTTGTATGCTTCAATGCAGACAGTTCTATGGTTTACTTTTGCTGTTGGGTGATTGGTTCGTAATTAATTTTGCTTGCATCCATAATAGGTGATAAGGTTTCAATGGCGGACTTAGAGAAATTGCTCCTTGAGGCAGCAGGAAGGACAAGTACGCCTGGGAGGAACCGACATTCATCTCCACCATCGAGGCGGAGGCGAAAAGGTTCATATTCTGATGATGGAAGTGACTCAAAAAATGATGATTCAGATGGTGATCGTGGTTATTCTAGTAGAAAGCCATCAGGATCGCAGGTGCCTCTCAAGAAGAGGTTGGACGCTGCAGATAGAGATGATGACCGCAGTAGTCAAGAAGGTGATGAGGAAGATGATTACAATCGTGATCGTGACAGTGACAATGATTCTGTTGGGAGTGATTTGTACAAGGATGAGGATGATAGGGAAAAACTATCAAAGCTTACAGAGCTTGAACGAGAAATGATACTAGAAGCCCGTGCAACCAAGAGAAGTGACCGAGATTTGACTGAAAAGTTGAAAAAGAGGAAAGGCCAAGATAGAAAAGGAAGCCCCCCTAAAGTGCCTACTCGCAGCATGCGTTCGAAAGCTGAAAGGGCAGGTGCATTGGATGAATTGGTAAAACGAAGAAGGGAATCAGCTAAAGGGGGATCTGGCGGCCGATACTCACCTGTGAAGCGTAGATCTTTCGCTGCTGCCACCTTGAGTAGCCCTAGCAGGAGTGAGAGTGGATCTCACAGTGATGAGGGAGACTCAACAGGTGATGGTGGATTGGCTGATAGTGATGATGACAAGATTTCATCGGAGTCCAAGGTGCCAACATTTGAAGACATCAAGGAAATTACTATTCGTAGGTCAAAACTTGCAAAGTGGTTCATGGAGCCCTTCTTTGATGAGCTGATTGTTGGCTGTTTTGTGCGAGTCGGAATTGGAAAGTCAAGGTCTGGGCCTATTTACAGGCTGTGTGTGGTTCGGAATGTTGATGCTACAGACCCTGATCGACAGTATAAGCTTGACAATAAGACCACCTACAAGTACCTGAATGTGGTTTGGGGAAATGAGAGCTCTGCTGCTAGGTGGCAGATGGCAATGGTTTCCGATTCTCCTCCTTTGAAGGAGGAGTTTGATCAGTGGGTTAGGGAGGTTGAGCGCAGTGGTGGTCACATGCCTACAAAACAGGAGGTTTTGGATAAGAAGGATGCCATACAGAAAACAAATTCATTTGTCTACTCTGCAGCCACTGTAAAACAGATGTTGCAAGAAAAAAAATCAGCCACATGGAGGCCACTAAATGTTGCGGCAGAGAAAGATCGCCTCAGGAGGGCTTTGGAAGTAGCCAAGGAGAATGATGATGATGCAGAGGTAGACAGGATAAAGGCGAGGCTGCAAGAATTGGAGGCAACTCGGCAGGTCCATGAAAAAGATTCCAAGGCAATTAAGCTGGCAGAAATGAACAGAAAGAACCGGGTTGAGAATTTCAAAAATGCATCAGAACTCAAGCCAGTGAATGCTGGCTTGAGAGATGGAGAGGCTGGATATGATCCCTTTTCTAGAAGATGGACCAGATCTAGGAATTATTATGTGGCAAACAGCAATGGTGGAGAAGAAGCTGCAGGTGAGGCTATTGCTGCTTCACTTAGTAGTGATAATGCCGGAGGTACAGTGTCTACTGAGGCTGGAATGGCAGCTACAGCCGCAGCCCTCGAAGCAGCAGCTGGTGCTGGCAAGTTAGTGGATACAAGGGCTCCAGTTGATCAAGGGACTGAATCATACATGCTACATAATTTTGAATTGCCCATATCACTAACTGTGCTTCAGAAGTTTGGCGGGTCTCAAGGAGCCCAAGCTGGATATATGGCTAGAAAACAGATGATTGAAGCTACTCTTGGGGTTAAAGTGCCTGATAATGATGGGAGGAGACATGCGCTGACCTTGACTGTCAGCGATTACAAGAGACGGAGGGGGCTGCTGTGACTGTGAGCGTGCTATCGCATTTGCAAATGTTCATTGTGGATAATGGATAACGTGCGTAAACCCTTTAGTTTGTTGTTGGCTGCTTCTCCCCTCTTTCGTATTCGCCTTAGAAGTGTGTTACATCTCACTGAACTAGTATGATGCATTGTTCTCTTGGATAGAAATGGAATCTACAAACTTTGTTTCACTAATATAAGACACGCACGAAAGTTATGAAACTTGATGCATGTACTCGTAATTCTAGGCTTTCGTTGCTCTGCTGTAGGTGAAGTTCTGCTTTGGTCCTTTTGTCTTTGCTTAATTGGCGTTTTGAAATTTAGAGAGATTTCGCTACAGTGATATGATATCACTGTATTAGGGTTTTGTTGTTGTTGGGAATTAATAATAATAATATTATTATTATTATTATTATTATTATTATTATTATTATTATTATTATTATTATTATTATTATTATTATTATTATTTAAACTCTTACTATTTAAAGCAAATTTATTAACCCAGATCTACATATCCGGTTAGGCAACTTTGACTACTAACGTATTGATGCAAGAATTATGGAATATTTTTTGTAAGATAAAAAGGAAAATACTGATGCAGGAATTGCGAAATACTATCTCATTTGTATTGTAAGAAATATAGGAGTGATCGTTGACTCAACGTATCATTGCGTAAACTTTGCCTTGTGTCTGCCAGCTTGTTATTAATTATTTATTCATGTGGTTAACCAATCAGATTCCTAGAGTGGATATTAAAAGGAAAAATTAACATGTTTTTTCTATTGAGTTGGTGAGTACAAAATAAAATAAAATCGCTCTTCCGAGTCTTCCATCCAAAAATTAATGCATGGAGGTCGTGGTACGTTGTTGCATTAAAAAAGCAGAAATTTGGCACCGCTTCTACTCAGAAAAAAGAATCTCTTGTATATCAAATTCAAATAGAGACAGCCATAGTTCGTCTGGATAACATTGGCTGCGTTTATCAGCATTATTACAATATAATTCCTTTGTCCGACATATCAATATTAATAACGACGCATTTAAGAAACCGTATGATTTCCACATGTTCATCCCATTAAATTATCTGCATTAGTCAGTAACTTGTACATATATGCATTAGAATATATATACTTGCAAGAAAACACTCATTTCGGAAGACAACGTTTAACTTAATTAGTTTCTTTTATCATTCCATCAAACTACCGATTTCTTCGCAAGGGCCAAATCCCAATTCCCAACTACCGCAATGCGAATCATACTAATAATTTTGTTATTTTGATAATTACTAATAATAAAGTATATAACAATACGAATCTTATGAATATTTGAAATAAACTATGAGTCGAAGTGGGTAAAGATAAAATAGGTAGAAGAAGAAGAAGAAGATATTCTTCCATTAGAACTGCATGAATGACACCATCACCAAAATAGGCACAATAAACACCTACAGTTTCTTTTCTGTATTCAAAATGTCCAGAACTACTACAGAATTCTCCCATATTTGACGCATGAAATTTACTGAAATCATTCTTCATTTGAGATGGAGAGTATTGCTACTTTCATGTCTCAGCTTCTTTTGATTTGGCAAAGATGCAAGATATCTTTCTATGCCTTTGTTTCTCTTGTTTTCCTCTGTCTACTAGCTTATAATGGTGCCACTATATTCTGCGTCGACGTCCCTTTCCCGGCTAAAACTCCGCCGAGTTTTTTGCCTGAACAGGTCGCCGGGAAATCAACAACACTTTCTACTCTGCCTTCTTTAACGAAACTGTCATCAACTGCTCGACATTCAGTGCAAAAAGAAAGATCAAATTCAAACTTGAGCACCCTTTTGCCTCTCCTGCATAAAAATCAAAATATGGTGGTTTCGACAAACAGAACCACATTGTATCGTCCGAAAAGTAGGAGAATCTACAAGAATGTGATAAAGATTCTGCAGTCTGAAGCTGTAAAGAAACAGTTTGGGGTCAGAGTGATGAAGTTTTTCAAAGGGGATTCATCAGATTCTTCGTGTAAGTTTCGATTTTTTATGACTTGGATTTCGTCAGCGGAGTCTTTTGGAGATAGAGAGTTGCTCTGTGTCGAAAGCTTATTTAAAACACATCCAAATGGCTGCTTGATCATCGTATCGAGCTCATTGGACTCGCCAATTGGGATGCAGATCTTGAGACCTTTTTCAGACAAGGGATTCAAGGTTACTGCTACATCTCCAGACTTCAATTACCTGCTCAAGAACACTGCAGCCGAAGCGTGGTACAACCAGTTGAAGCGAGGAAATGTGAACCCTGGGGAGATTTCTTTAGGTCAGAACCTCTCAAATTTACTCAGAATAGGCCTATTGTATAGGTTTGGTGGGATCTATCTCGACACGGACGTGGTAGTCTTGAAGAGTTTCAGTGAGCTGAGGAATGCTATCGGTGCTCAGACAAAGGATCTTACTACAGGAAACTGGAGCAGGCTGAACAATGCTGTGATGATCTTCGACAAGGGCCATCCGCTGCTGCGCGAGTTCATAGAAGAATTCGCACTGACCTTTGATGGAAACAGATGGGGTCACAATGGACCTTATTTGGTTTCAAGAGTGGTGGCGAGAATGAGTGGGAGGCCTGGATTCAATCTCACTGTGCTGCCGCCATTGGCGTTTTATCCGGTGGATTGGAATAGAATAGGCAGCCTCTTCGAGGGGCCGAGGAGTTTGAGTCATTCCAAATGGATGATTGCCAAGCTCAGGCAAATTCGAAGCCAGAGCTTTGCTGTTCATCTCTGGAATAAGCAGAGCAGAGAGTTTAAGGTTGAGAAAGGAAGCATCATTCAACACATAATGTTCAGTAGTTCTAGTGTCATCAGAAATTCGTCGTCTTTGATGGTGTTCCAAGCATAGAAAGGTATGCGTATTCTCATCTTTTCAGTCTGTTTATTCATTAATTATTCTCATTTACAGGATTTAGATGATCAAGTATGGTTAGTGACTCTTATTTGCAATGTAATTGAATGGTGGGACAACTGGCTTCGTAGTGGTAGGTTAGTCATGCAAATCAAATGTTACCCATTTTCTACCTCAATTCTCAGGTAGTGAAGTAGTAGTGAGTTCAGTATTTACAATCACCCTCTACATATGTCAAATGAAAGTTTTAGCACTTCAATCACAGTTTTTTTTACTATTTGCCCCAAGCAGCAATTCGATAGGTTTGGATATTTTTTATTAGTTTTCAATTCATATATACAAAGAATTAATCACACTAAATGAGAGGCCGCTCACGTTATCTCTGCTAGTCTGGAGAAAAGAATGTCAGCACTCGGATTGATCAGTCAGAAAAAGCAAATAACATTTACGTATATTGTTGTGTTTACATAAATAAAGCAAAGTGAAACAGTGTTGGTTTGTTTACTACTTGTTTTGTATGAGATGCTTCACATCTTCAAGCTCCACTTCACCTCCTTCCCAATAAGTATCGTTCTGGAAGAGCATTTCGATCTGCTCTAACGATTTGCCTTTTGTTTCCGGCACATATTTGTGAACAAAAGCAACAGAAAGTGCTGAAACTGCTGCAAACACCATAAATGTTCCTCCAACTGTTATAGCATGGCTGACTGAGAGGAAAGACATTGCAATCACGCCGCTGCTCACCCTGCTCCCCACAGCACCAATGGCAGACGCTTGAGCTCGGAGTTTCAAAGGGAAGATCTCCGAGGAAACCACCCAACATATCGGCCCAATCCCCACTGAGAAGAAAGCAACATTCCCACACACACACACAACTGCCAGTGCAATGCCAAACGCACTATTCCCCATTGTGGAGAGAGTTAGGCCTAATGTGAGCAAACAGACTGTCATTCCAATGGTGCTAACATAAAGCAGTGGTTTCCTCCCAGCTTTGTCGATGAGGATTATGGCGATCAAAATGAACATTGTTTTTGTAAATCCAACAGCAACAGTTGCAGCCAGAAGCTGTGTGTTGCCTTGAATCCCAGCATTCTTAAAGATGGTGGGGCTGTAGTATACAGTTGCATCAATGCCTGTTATCTGCTGGAAGATCTGGATCCCACACCCGGTTATCAGCATTCGTCTGACTCCCGGTGTGGGATTCAGCATCTCACGCCACACGGCTCTCTCCTCAGACTTCCCTTGGTTCATAAACTTGGCAGCCTCTTGTATATCTGCTAGCTTCTCCTCGACTTCACTAGAGTTCTCGTTGGTTTTAAGTAGCACTGTCCGGGCTTCATCTATGCGATTCTGCATGACTAGCCACCTCGGGGATTCAGGAATGACAAATAGGGCACCACCAATTAAAACAGAAGGAAGGATCCCCACAGCAAGCATGATCCTCCAGTTTACGTGTGCAGGCAATCCAGATAAGGCATAATTTGAGATGTAACCAAGAAGGATGCCAAAGTTTGTGAAGATTTCGGGGAAGGAAGTGAGCGATCCTCTTGTAACACTAGGCGCGATTTCTGCAATATATACAGGCGCAATCATGACACCAAAGCCGATCCCTATTCCGGCTAAAAGCCTCCCCATCATTAACACCGTGAAGGAAGTAGCCATTGCCATTATACCAGCACCCGATTGAAATATAATAGATGCCAATGCCATTGTCCATTTTCGGCCAATGGCATCCGAGGTTTTGCCTCCTGCTAAACTCCCGAACAGAGATATGATGCTCAAGATTCCGACAAAAACTTCTTCTTGAACTTCAGTGATCTTCAAGTCCTCTTGAATAAACAAAATGGCTCCACTCATTACCCCCACATCTGCAAATTAGCAACTAGTATCATTCTTAAAGAGTATGTTATGTCCCAAAAGAAACTGCCATATCTATATTTTGCTTAATTAGAAAGCATGTATGGTGTATCAATCCTGCAAGAGTCAAAGACAACTAAATTTTCAATGTTAGAATCTAGCTACATTGTATTATCAACAAAATCTTGCCCTTGTTGGTCAGCCATAGGCTAATTCTACTTTGTTTATATTCACAATTTGGCAACATGAAAGCAGGTTATCATAGAGAAGAGAAATGATCGAAAACCATAAAAAAGAATGTGGGATGATCGGACATGAAAACCAACTTAAAGCACAACAACAATAGAATCAATGAGAAAATATGAAATTTGGAATCCGACCAAAACTCACGTCATTAACATTGATCAATGCAAAAATGAAGAAGAGATGCACCAACCGTAGCCAAGAAGCACGGAATTGAGAGAGGCAAAGATCGCACACGCAATAACATAGCTGCTGCTGCTCTTGTTTATGTTCCCATTTTCTTGAAATGAATCATGAAAAACAGAAACATCCGAATCCATTCTCCTGTACTTTTCCTTCACATTTTCTTGGAGACGCATCGCTCTAACTTTGAAGAGAGAGGAAAAAATATTGACTCCTTTTGTCTCTATCGATTTCTATATTTTTGGGTTTATTGCTACACAAACATCATCGGACGAAAATGGAGGAATAAAAAATATAGGGAAGGGGGCCAAAAATGAATCTTTGTGTCTGAAATCTGAAAAATAACCTTATGAGTAGTTGCGGATGAATAGCCATGGCTTTTTTTTTTTTTTTTTTTTTTTTCCCAACGCATTTTGTTGGTTGATCTATTGACGGATTGACGCTGAAAGGATTAGTAAAGAAGTTTTAATTTTTTTTATTTTTTATTTTTATTTTTTTAAGGAAGAAGTTAGGCACGAGATGAATGCCCTTCATTTCGTTCTGCCCATGCGAGTAATAAAAACGTCGCAAGGAAAAAGTTAGTTGAAGGGGAGTTTCCTTGCTTGGATATAGTCATATAGTACACGTTAGGAATTGGATCCCATATTACACTTTCTATATTCAATTATATACTTCATTATTATATTGTAAATTTTATAAAAGTTTATTGTATAAAAAATAATAATTATGACATATTTATCACAAAAAATGAATTCCCAAAAGGTGTTGCTATATGCATCACTATTTTTTCTGTATACACCATATTTACTACGAGCACTATCACTATAATTATTCTCTCATTATTTTTTCACTATAATTATTTTCTCATTATTTTTTCTTTATACATAACGCACTTTTTTTTTTTTATAATTTACTTTTAAGAATAATTTAAAGGGAGTTTCTGTTTGCACCCCATATTTACTCTTTGCACCCCAAAAGAAAAAAAGAAAAAATAAAATAGTTTTGAAGTTACTTAAATGCCCTTTGTTCAAAAAGAAAAAATTAAGTGTGGTTCGAAAATGAAATTTCGAACTCATCGTGTTTATTCGAAATTTTATTTTCGAACATACATAATTTTTAAAATAAGTCACGTTTGGAAATTAATTTTCGAACACACCATGTTTGTTCGAAAATTGATTTTCGAACAAACATGGCATGTTCGAAAAATAATTTCCGAACGGACTCCATGAATTTTTTTTAAGTACCGTTCGAACACAAGACTTTGAACATATTCAGAATGTTCGAATACACAACTTCGAACGGAACGTGATTTTTTTTTATGCTTTTAATTTTCAAATTTTATGTTTTTTTTAAGTAAGAGCATTATAGTCAATTTTAGGGGTGCAAAGAGTAAACAAGGGGGTGCATGGAGAAGCTATGACGCAAAGAGTAAATTTGGGGGTGTCCCTAATTTAAATCAATAAAAGAACTTGATCAAGGCTTGTCACCGCCATCATCTCTCTCTCTCAACTCAAACTCCCCTCATCCCTCTATCTTTTTTCGTAAATCGTAATTAGACCCAAACTAAAAAAGAATTAAAAAATATATTAGAAAGAGGTCGATGTATACTATTGAATTTCTCCTCGTTCTCTCTTTGAACTCTTTCCATCTCCTTCTAGAGTTGAACAAAACTTATGGGTGTTTGTCGTTGATTTTTGGTTCTGGAATTAGTGTGTGTAAACTGAATTATTCGAACATATTTTACAACTTCAAAATTAATTTTCCAACTAACTCCATATGGTCAAATTTTTTTTTTTCAAATCAGCCGGAGCAGTCAAACTAGGACATCTTTGATTAAAAAATTAAACGCTCGACATCACGTTTGACACCATCACAAATTTCGCCGGCCACAACAGTCCACGAAGGTGAGTACGAAGTTGCAGCAGCACTAAGAACAATCACCGTCGTCGTCATCCTCTATGATAGAGAAAGAGATTGATGGAGCGTGTAGCAAGTTTGTGCGTATGTGTGTTGGAGAACATTTTTTTTTTCATTTTTAAAGAGCATTAAAGTATTTTAATAATTAATTACTTTTAAATTAATTTTAGTAGTAGTATATAATATAAAATTAGTGGTATATATAGAAACACTCATTCCCAAATTATAAATTTTTTAATATAATAATCAATTATTAATCAACTTTTTAAAAATTAAATAATAAACATAATTATAATTCTTAATTTGGTAGAATCAACTATAATTAATAATTATACAATCATACTAAAGCAAAGAAAATTGAAATTGAATATTTTTTTGACAAAAAAATCATAATTTGATAGTGAAACCGGGAGTACAACATATGTAGCGTCCCGAACCTGGAGGCCCAGTGCGCTAACGGGACACACACGATGAAAGAAAATCACAATAAAATTTTCGCAAACTAACATAAATCATTTTCTCGAATTATAAAAATTCGGACATCACGTCGTTTAAAATATTAAGAAATTCCACGCTCATAGGCGTTTACTATTCAACAACCAATCACATAATATAAAACTTTTCAACCAACCGATCATTTTAAAATCATACATTTCGAATAACCAATTAAAAATATGTTCACTCTTGACTAGTCAAAAATTCATTATTCGACATTCAAAATATGCCAACAAGGCCACGATGCTCACACGCGTCCATAAAATATTTAAATAATCTATAAACATACAGCGGAAGCATAAATAATCATATTTGTTGACCACAAGTCCACAACTAACATAAAGTCAAAATATCAAAACTAAAATTTTATCAACCATACAAGATGTTCCCATTAGTCCACGTCCGCCACCTACCATCATCAATTACCTGAAAATATTTTTAAATAGTGGGGCTGAGTGCCAGAAAATACTCCGTGGGAATACTCATACATTCGTCCAATAATTTGCAATAAAAATATCCATAAATCCATATTTGACATGTCATAAATCATACGCTCAATAGACATAATGGAGACCGACCCTAATGCGATCACATATAAACTATAACATATTCATAAGTAATTGCACCGGAGTGCCATATTCGGAATTCCTCATATGAGTCATGTCAGTCCACATTGAGCAATATAAGCATAAATCATTTTTCATAGCGGACGAAAGTTTAAATATATTTTCGAAAGCATTTTAGTAAGTAAACCCATCTTATAGCTAAATTAGCTGAAGTTTTATTCACGGCTTCTCGTCCTAAGCCTGTTGTCGGATTATGATCTTATGCTTAAATATAGGAATAACCTTGATCATCGTTCTAAACGAGTCTCGGATTAGGACTTATACATAAGGATTATGTCTTAATAACATATTAATCTTCTAAACATATACTATAACGTAAATAGGGATCTAGGGAACGAGTCCTTAAAGTAAGAGCGTACCCTGATGTCGGCTAAAGGTTGAACGAATCCTAACTTAAAATATACCGGAGTCCTCAATCATACAAATAGATGCCTTAAATTCATATGGGAAAATTATAAAACTTACTTTAAGATTTAAAGGATCATAATATATTAATATGAAGATATTGATTTATTATATCATACGCTTAATTTCGAATTTAATCTAAATTAAACACAATGGACCAAATAAAAATAAGATAAAAATATAATATGATTTTGCAGTCAAGAGGGCTTGAACCCTTGACCAAAAAATATAAGTGACATAATAATCACTTAACCACCAAGCTAGAAGAATTTATACAACATTAATTAAATACACTCATAAATGTTTGAGTAAAAAGAGAATTCTAAAATACATTAAAGTGGATTGAGACTTAACATAAAATCTAAACTCTCACCATTGAACTAAACATTTCAAAAATTGATTAATAGTTTTAATTATATGAAGTTCAGAATTAACTAGGAATAAAAATAAATAAAATGCATTGCAAAGGAACTAAACATTTCAAAAATTGATTAATAGTTTTAATTATATGAAGTTCAGAATTAACTAGGAATAAAAATAAATAAAATGCATTGCAAAGGATTTGAACCTTAGACGAATCATAATAAAATTCAGAATATAACCATTGGGCTAAAGGCCATTTTTGAAAATTATAACAATTTTTTATTTGTATATAGTGCAGAATCATATTGAAATAAAATCCAATATGATTATATTATCAATATTATAAATAGTATTAAATAACTAGAATTGACTAAAAAAAAACATAAAAAAAACAAAACAAAACTCACGCACGCACACCCATACACACTAAACACACACACACCCCAACATCTATTTCCATTTATTCTTCATCAATCCAATCAACTTGCAAAGTGTTCAAGAACACTAAAAATTAAGATTAAAATTATATTTAAAAATATGTAATCAAAACAGCCCGTAAATCCACTATGAAATACATAAAATCGAAAATAAGATGCAATAACATAGAAAGAAATGAGATTTTTCAAAGCTAGGGTTTAACCTTTTCTTAGATCCAAAAATAGAAAGCCTAAATCTCTAAATCTCTTAAAAATAATCATAGAAAATGAAAGAGGAGAGGAAGGGGAATATAAAAATGGTATTGCATGTGAAAAATTTTCCGGCGGTGGTGGCCGGCGGTGGAGGTGGTGGTGGCGAGGAGAGGAGTAGAGAGAGAGGGGAGAGGGGCTGTTCCCATTTGAGGGAAATGTGAAAAAGGTAAAAATGAGGCTCAAAGTGGTATTGGGGGTATTTATACTCCATCTTAAATAAACCATAATTAAAATTTAAATTAGAGAAAAAATCATATCTTGGTCAATTGAATTCCAATATTAGTGAAACCAAGTTGTATGGATTCGTATCGACGAGCACTATCGTCTAACATATTCGTTCATCTCGATCAAATAATAATTGAGCCGTAAATAATTAAAATAATAATTGGGCTACAAAGCCCATCATTTGGGCATTTTATTAAAAATGGATACAACTTAAGCATTTGGACTCTAGATTATTCACTGGTCTCTATTATTGAATTTGGGGTGTTACAACATATAAATTGCAACAGATAAATGTGTACTATTTTGATTACGCATGGTATTAGAGTATTCTCATTTTTTTATTTTGATTACGCATGGTATTAGAGTATTCTCATTTTTTTTTGTCGAAGGTAACCCGCAGTCGCTACCGAGGTGCGCACTGGGCAAACCCCGTCCCTGTCTAATAGCCTGCAAACCACACATGGGAGGTAAACCACACTTGGTTTGGGCAAACCCCGCCCCTGTCTAATAGCCTGCAAACCAGCACTGGGTAAACCCCGCCGCCCCTGTCTAATAGCTTGCAAACCACACAGGGGAGGTAAACCACACTTGGCAAGCCAGATGTGATAGGCTCACACCTAGCGGTGTTGGTGGGATTTGAACTTGAGACCTTTGACCTCAAGATATCACCACTCTACCACTAGGCCATCCCCAAGGGACATAGTATTCTCATTTTTGTTATTCCTTTCGATGGTTTTTTCCCGAGGCTCTTTTCATTGTAATATTTTAACGAGGCTCAATTCATTGAGTTTTGATATCGGTGCTATCTGAGGGAAAATCCTATCACATGTGTCCACATACTACCTTAAAAAAAAAGAAAAAAAGGGTGGGGTCCATTGTTCGAAGTGCAAGAAGACTTACACAAATTGTTAGTATTCAATAACATGATTCAGGAATTGATGTTTACATAGATTGAGGTAGTGTGTGTAGTCTTATAGAATTTTTCGTATCACAATTTCATGGTAAGATATGTTATTATTGAATAAAAAACACGTAAAATTATAAATTATTATATTTGAAAAATAAACAACTAATTGATCACAAAAATCATACACAATGCTACGATTTGAGTCGCTGTGATCATTTATCTTGTCCAAATATTACGCACCATACAAAGTATTTTAGTTTCTTTTCCCTCTCTCTGTTGTTTTTTTTTTTTTTTTTTGTTTTGCAAGTTTGGGATTATAAACAGGATCACCAATTGTAATTGTACCTATAGAAAACGGGCTTAATCGTTAGCCCATTAAAAAGTCCAAATGTTTCGGCAGACATTGGGTACAACAAATCATTATTAATATGAGCCCGGCTGTTTTATCCACAACCCAAACTTCACATTAATTTGAGGCCGCTTCCTTCTCCGACAAATCTAATTTAGATACGAAAGGGGAGGAAATTAGGGTTGATTCGGCTTGCGAAGAAAATCAAGATGCCGGTGGAAGTTGCGAACGGCGTCGCAGAAGCTGTCTCCGTCCCCAACGGCGATCTCAAATCGCAAAAACCTAGCGCCGCCGCGAAGAAGTTGCGGGATACCGAGAGGCGCAGGAGGCGGCGAAAACAGAAGAAGAACAAGCAGAGCGCCGCCAACGGAGATGACAGCGACACTGCTGCGGAGGACGCCAACGGCGTAGCGCATGACAGTTCCAAAGAAAACTCCGATCCTCAAAAGGTAGTGAAGTGTTATTACTTATTGTACATTTTGGTTTCTTAGGGTTCCAAGTTAGGGGAAATGATTGCGGGCGGGTGTTAATTTGGAGTTTATTTGTTGGTTTTGTGTTACATCTGCATATGTAGGGTTTGATATGTTGGGATTATATGAGTGGATATACTGTTTAATAGTTGCCCGCATTAGAAAATTATGTTACGAGAAACATCGTTTAAATGCTTAGCGTAGGATACGTGGGAGTAATGAATGATTTATACCTTGCAAAATAAGATAATTGAAGGTCATCAGGTAGTTTTCTTAGGATCTCAGAGTGAAGACATGGTTTCTAGATAAGGTTTGTCTTAAACTGACCAATATGCGTGGTTTTGTAATTTGTTTATTAGCTTCCGACCACTGAATTTCTGGCTGGTAAGAGATTTTGCATGCACCAGTTTGTTTTCTGATTGTTATTGCTACGTGCTTCTTAAACTCAATGAACTTTAGAATTTTCTTATTACCCTTTCTCTCACGTGCGTAGTAGCATCGCCATAGAGCAATTTGATTCTCAATATGCTGAACACAATGGAATGGTTATCGGATCCCTGAGTGGAAAGTAGGGCAGGGTTTGTTAAGATATTACTTTGTGGTCTTGCTTCCTGGATGATAGATCACTATATTCTATTGTAGATGATTCTCTTGAAAATACATGTCGATCATTGAATTCTGTATCCACAGCAAGAGGAAATAATTCTATGATGTTATCCTTCATTTCTCTGCCCTTGCTGACCTAAGCCTGAAATGTATTGTTGGATTTTACTTGTGCTCGGTATGATCAGCTGGTGGTCTGGATGCATTGGTTTGTCTGATTTTTATGAATGTGTAGGCCAGTCTTGAGTGGTATCTGATTAAGTCTGATCTTATTGGTTGCAACTTGCAACTGAATTTTGTTGAATGCTCAATCAGGTTGTAACTCATAACACAGAACTCACCACCATTTTCTCTTCATTTTGTATAATCGTCAGGCTTTGGAACCAGTAGAGGTTGAATATATACCAGAAAAGGCAGAATTAGACGGTGTGGATGATGAATTCAGGAAGGTCTTCGAGAAATTCAATTTCTTGGATAATGCTGTTACTGAGGTAAGAATATGGAAACCATTACTTTTACTTTTATTATTATTTTTTTTATTTTGACCTGCTGCCAGTCTTGTTAGTTTTTGCCCTTTTTTATAATCTTTCATCTGATCCTTGCCGTCATTCTTGTTTCTTCAGGAGAATGATAAAAAGGATGATAGTGCTCCTGATACAGCATCAAAGAAGAAGGCTGACTCTGATTCAGAAGAGGAGGAACAGGATACACAGCAGAAAGAAAAAGGAATCTCTAATAAAAAGAAAAAGGTTTTCCTCTAAACACATGGTTTTTGATGTTATATCTTTTCTATCACAGCGGTACTCCTAATGCTGATTAATACTGCTCTCTTGCAGCTTCAACGTCGAATGAAGATTGCTGAATTGAAGCAGATTTGTACAAGACCTGATGTTGTTGAGGTGCAAATCAACATTCTTCATTGCATTTTATGTTGGTCTTGCGTCAACCTTCCTTCTTGCTAGTTTGTTGGCATTGTTGGTTCATGCTCGTAGATTTATACCTTAGCTGCCACCAGACTTTTTATCTTAAAATATTTGACAATGTTCTTATGTAAGCTTTAAATATGCTCAAGTTATGAGAGTTGTAATGTGATTTCCAAAAATTCTGAGAAGTGATGGATCATTTGCAAGTTGCCATGAAATCTTGAGTAGTGCAAGGCCGATCTTAACTGTTTTCACTTGTTTGGAAATATTAGCACTTCTGATATATCATGTTAATGATCATATAAGTATGTTATTGAAGTAGAACTGTTAATGATCATATCAGTGTTTTTCTGGCTAAATTGTGGCCCTGTTATTCTTATTTCTTTTGCATACCTTACTGTACTGAGTGTCTGTTAGTGCTTCCTGAATAAAATTCTTGTAAAAATGGTTTATTTCAATTGTTATTTAAAGATTTCCTCAATACTACTGATAGTTGTGAATAAAGAATGAAGGTTTTTTAGTATTGATGCATGACTAGGATAAGATTATGTGTCAGGTGCAACAACAATTTTAGCCTAGTGTGGAATATAACTCGACACTTTTCCAGTAAAATTTAACACTTTCTTTTATGGCTTTCTAGGTGTGGGATGCAACTTCAGCAGATCCGAAGCTGTTGGTTTATCTGAAATCCTATCGAAATACTGTTGCAGTGCCACGACACTGGTGTCAGAAAAGGAAGTTCTTACAGGTGAATCTTTAATTCTGAGTTGCATGGTGGGTTAAGTATATCTTGCATTACTAATGAATACTGTTATACTGCATTCATTGTTCTTTAAGATATTTCTAATGGCCATGATCAGTTTAATTAACTAATGGGGGTTAGGGGAGACTGTGATGGACGATAAGTCAATGAGGTTTGTCTTATATGTATATATGGTTCTTGCAGGGGAGCTGCGGTGGAACTTGTGGAGCCTTGACATGTAGGTGTTTGCAAGGGGAACCTTGTATGAGTTATGTTCATTGTGCTGGCTAGTTTAGGTTGGGTGTTGACCATACCATAATTCTTCTTAATATGCCTTTTAAAAATACCTTATCTGAGAAGTAATCTATAATTATGGATATCACAATGCAAGGAATTCTACGGGGATTGGTGTGTTTGGTTTTACTGAAATCAACTAGTTGACATTCTCTACTCCATCTCATTTTGAATTGACAAATCTTTAGTGGTAATAGGGTGTGATGATTTCAAATTAGTTGTCTCATATGATAACTTGAAATGTCTTGATGCCTTTGAATTGAAGAGATATGTGCTTTATAAATTAGAAGTTGATGTCCTAAATGCAGAAATTTGAACAGGGCAACATTTTATTTTCATTTATTTTATGACTTAGATTATATTTAGACATTACATGGTTTGCCACACATGTCTCAACTGCTTCTGTGACTGATTTGCAGGGAAAGAGAGGTATTGAAAAGCAGCCTTTTCAACTCCCGGATTTCATTGCTGCCACTGGAATTGAGAAAATTAGACAAGTGAGACTGATTTTCCTATACGTTCTTATGTATATTAATGTCTTCTATTGTAGTGGAACTCTGATGGCACATTAAAGGGGTTTAAAGATAATTCCATTATCGAGACTTGTTTTAAGATTTCTGCTTTCTTGGTTATATTTGGCAGGCTTACATTGAAAAGGAGGACAGCAAAAAGTTGAAACAAAAGCAACGTGAGAGGATGCAACCTAAAATGGGAAAAATGGACATCGACTATCAGGTATTATAAGTTTTTATTCCAACATATTTTTGTGTTAACTGCTCATAATGTTTGTAGATAGTGTGTAGGTTGTTTAACTGCACAATTTTTTTTCTTCCCTTTTTGGCTTTGCAACTCATTTCTTGACAGGCATGTTTCTATTTAACTTTTGTAGGTACTCCATGATGCCTTCTTCAAACACCAGACTAAGCCGAAATTGACAACTCATGGTGATTTGTATTATGAGGGGAAGGAATTTGAGGTATGAATCCATCCGAGATATTTTCTTAGATTGCCTTTGCCATTTGATGTGCAATTTTTTGGTACATTTATGTGTTTAGTGTTTGATAGTGTTAAATTAAGTTTATGCCTGATTTCCTTTTTCACTTTTTTTAAAAGATCTGTCCAATAGCTTACAAGGAGATAGTCGTCTGATTTTTGTTGTTTTCAACAATTTTGCGCCATCAGTAGCTCGTTTTGATGGTAACCTGCTTGGTTTTGTTTGTGGTGTTATCTGTAGTGTCATTTGTTTTGATGGTAACCTGCTTGGTTTTGTTTGTGGTGTTATCTGTAGTGTCATTTATTTGTTTCCTGCTTGGATTTAATGTTGTGGTTCTCATATTTTGTGCATATATGTAATGCTTAAATATGGTATTATACTATTATATATGGAGGGTATGACTTTAATGGTCCTGAAAAGTGAACATTGTAAACAGTCACAATTGATAAAATAGTTATATAGTGGATGTGTTGCTCTGACTGATTATCAGGCTATATCCAGTATTTAATATTATAGAGTTATATACTGGATGTGTGTATGAGATTTGATAAAACTGAACTAATAATTGCTTTGGCTGCTATCAGGTGAAACTGCGAGAAATGAAGCCAGGGACACTGTCTCAGGAATTAAAAGATGCTCTAGGCATGCCTGAAGGTGCCCCTCCTCCTTGGCTCATCAATATGCAGGTTAACAAGAGTACTTTGCCTAGTTATTCCGTTTGTTTTATTCATGGACCTTTTTTAAAATTATTCTGCCAATTGTCTCTTGAAAGAGATGCGTTACAATTAGTACTTTTTTTTTGTCATGGCAGAGATACGGCCCTCCACCTTCTTATCCTCATCTAAAAATTCCGGGGCTTAATGCACCTATTCCCATTGGAGCTAAATTTGGCTATGGGCATGGAGACTGGGGCAAACCACCAGTTGATGAAGTGAGTTTTCTTTCATATCCTTTGTATTTTTACCTTGATTTTCATCAGTACTTACCTTACATATGGTATTTTTACTTGTGAACTAGTATGGACGCCCTCTCTATGGAGATGTTTTTGGAGTTCAGCAGCAAGAACAGCCCAATTATGAGGTAAATAAACACATTACACGATCAGTTTTGAGGTCCCTTCTTTCCTGATCAATTTTGAGATTGAGCATTTCTTATAATTTTTTCCATGTAATTCATACCAAACTATTCTTCAGGAAGAACCTGTTGATAAGTCTAAGCACTGGGGTGATTTGGAGGAAGAGGAGGAGGAGGAAGAAGAAGAAGAGGAGGAGGAGGAAGAAGAGCAGATGGCGGACGAGGAGCTTGAAGATGGCATTCAGTCTGTTGACAGCCTTTCAAGGTAAAATGCATAATCTGCTATTTTATATTGAGAAGATTCTGATAGTAGTTATGGGTGGTGTGCTATACATTAGGGGACTGGTGTACATATCTTTTTTACTTGCGACTGATTATCTTGTTCGATGGTTGCAGCACTCCTACTGGTGTTGAAACCCCTGATGTTATTGATCTTCGGAAGCAGCAGAGGAAGGAGCCTGATAGGCCTCTCTACCAAGTAACATTTTTTTTATAATTTATTTGACACTGTTACCATTATTGCTTCATTGTTTCTAGACTAAATAACTTTTCTTTCCTTGTGGGTAAAGGTGCTTGAAGAAAAAGAAGAGAAGATAGCACCGGGGACTCTGCTTGCACCAGGCCATACGTATGTCAACAACACAAACTTAGCTTACTTTTTAGATATAATCTTTGCAATCTAAATTCTGATTTTTTCTAATCCGGAATTATGTTCTGATACAGGTATGTGATTAACACTGGAACACAGGACAAGACTGGTGCAAAAAGGGTAAATAATTTATTTCTCTGGTTCTATGTACATATATTAATGTGCGTGTATTTTTTAAAATGAATGTTAACTTAGAATGAAACCGTTATGTTAATTATTTTAAATTTGTTGGCTTTCGAGATATTCTGATATTTCTCTTTTTAGGTCTGTGTATAGTGTTATTAATAGGTGGCAAATAGTGGAGCGACCTCAGATGTTATTTGGATTCAATAATAAATTGACTATGGAGTATCAATGCGACTTTCTTGCTAATGTCTATTTTTCAACTCTTGATTTTGGCAGGTTGATTTGCTAAGAGGTCAGAAATCTGATAAAGTTGATGTCACATTAGCACCAGAGGAGTTGGATGTCATGGAGAATGTTTTACCTGCCAAGTAAATTATGGGCATTTTACCTTTTTCCTATTTTTTATTTAAATTAATGAAGTCTAAGCTGACTATCTTTACTACTGTTTCCTTTAGGTATGAGGAAGCCAGAGAAGAAGAGAAAATGCGCACTCAGAAGGAGGATTTCAGTGACATGGTTGCTGAGGTTTGTGTACATGTACTACTACTATTTTATGGTTTTGCTTACTCGTTGTGCTAACTTCTGACATGTTGAAAATGTCACAGAATGCCAACAAAAGGAAGCGAAAGATGCAGGAGAAGGAGAAACAATCAAAGAAGAAGGATTTCAAGTTCTAATTGTTGGATGAATATTGTATGTTACGGTGAAAGTGATTTTCGTATGCTATGGGTTTTGGTATTCTGTAACCATTGTCCTTACCTGACGTTGGTCATCTTTTGGTTCTCTTCTTACCAGTAGGATTTTTGCTTGTAAGATGCAACAAGATGAAATGCCTGATTTCTCTCTTAAGAAACTTCGTCTCTCGCTCTCTCTCCTCTTTAATTTACAAGTTTGCTCTGTTTCTCATTCCATGTTCCGCTTTATCAACACACTAGTTCGATGGGTGAATAGATAATGCTATTCATCCCATCTTGTGGGTCTAATACTAAATTATTACCTTTATGGAAGAAAATAAAAGCTCATAGCAAATGATTTTCTGAAATACAATAAAAGGATACCAAATTGTTATGTTAAAAATTTTGAGATTTCAAGTTTTTTAGCTTTTTTATTCATAATTTGACTATTCACGAATTAGACCTCTCAGTGGCAAGAGGAATGCAGTTTTATGTTAATAACGCTGTCTAATTTTTTTTTTCATTTGAGTAAAAAAAAAATCATCACATCCTGTGAGACAGATCAAATCTCATGTGTCTAATTGTGTTACATTCCCTGTGTCCATAACTAGTTTTTTTTTTTTAAATATATCATATTTGGAAAAAGAGTGAATTCTAAATAAAAAAATTAAATTTAATTAAATCATAATAAAATAAAAATAAAAATAAAAAATGTAGGTCTGACACATGAGATGTGATTGAAAATGTGACAGGTGATTTGATATGGGTGTGAGGGGAGAATAGCAATTATACTGATTCTAGGTTTCGTAGATCGATCCTCTATCGTGTAGGTGTTATTCTATTTCATGTTGGCTAATTTGATTTATTTATTTGTCTTGTAATTTGTGTAACCGAAAAAGGAATCTATAATTTTCACAATGATGATCTCTTAAATTTAGCATGACTATCACATAATTCTGTGTCATCCCGTCTGCAGGAGAAATATGATTGTGGGTGGAAAAGTAAGTAAAATTTGTTTGTGGAGTAAGTTATAAAAAGGGAAAAGGCCGAAAGCAGTGTGATCTGCGCTTGATCTTAGGCGGCTGTCGCCTTGTTCCTTCAACCCCATTTTCATTACACATTCGCATCGTCAATCCCTTTCTTCTCTCTCCCAATTCAGCTTATTGTCTTTTCATAGTGCTCACTCCCAATTAACTTACTCTCATATTTGGAATTCATATCTACAAATCACTAATATTCAACATTTCATATTTCGTCCACTTCTCTTTTATTGTTTTATTTCGTACCTATATAATCCATGTATGTGGTCCAATATGTTGGATCCCAACTAATTGCTTCCCTTTATGCTTCATCACATGCTTCTGCTCTTCCTTTTATTTTTAGGGTTGCATTTAATGGACACCTCCTCTTTAAAGGTAGGTTAAACTGATTGTAATGGATGTAATTATATCGTCGCATAATTAATTATCCATAATAAAATAAACTCATGTTTGTTTCTTGTGTCTGTCCCCAAATTGCAAATTGCAGTATAACTTCTTTGTTCAAATTTTAACTCTTTTTTTTTTTGGGTAAATAAATTTTCTATTTTCTTAATGCGTCTCCACTTTACAATCTTCGAAATTAATTGTCTTTCATTATGGGTGGGTAGCTGAGGTTGTAATACGAAATTTGTATATCCATTTAACTTCTTCAGGTTGCGACCTCAAATTTCTCTCATCTCCAATAAGATACTATAATGATGTAATTCGATATTTAATTATTTAGGTTTCTCTCGATATTCCTCTCTTATGTAAAATTAATGGTGGATACTGATACTACCTCCAAGAATAGAATAGAGTATGTTGGTATAGTATTTAACTATTTATACACACACAATTACAATCACGATTACAAAGCATTAATATTATATTAAATTGCAAGCTGTAGAGCGGAGATGATGGTGATATATACAAATTAGTTTGGTAGGAGCGGCCCCATGATACAATTACACGTGCAGTCGTAAAATTTAATTTGATCGTTCCACAAAATTATAATGAATCCTAACAAGTAACATCTTGATTTTATTTTATTTTTATGTCATGTTGTACATAAATATAATGTTGATGAATCGGCGTGCGTCTACATAAAATGAAGGGCTGCTGATTAATACGCCGGCAACGCAAAAGGAGCCACCGAATTATGAAAACACGTGGTTGAGTCAAATTAATTACGACATTGATTTCAATCATGATTTAGTTAATTAAACATAGATTTAAGGAGGAATGATACGAAGAATTGAATGATGAATGATGCTTAATAAAATACTAGTTATTTCTCTCATGATTCTTAATAATTAATTAAGGGTGAAGTATAGGAGAAGTCCCCATCCTATCCGACAAATATTCGGTTTCAGGGCTACTTGTGATTAAACAATTCCTCAAAGTGGCTTTACCTAACCGACCGACCACCTTCATTTAATTAACTCCTACCCCCTATTTATGTCAATTATTTTATGTTAAATTAAACCTAAACTTGAATTTAAATTTAGTTACTTTGAAATACATCAAGTCCAACTAAATATAATTACACAAAAATTAACAATTTATATACATCGCATTTATACTTGGGTGGTAAAATTTACATGACTCACAACTGTATTTAAGATTCCAAGACCCAAAATTTCCTTATTCTTACTTGAGTAAATTAAAGTCTCGTCTCGTCAGCATTTCTCATGATTAGCTGGTGTTCAAATTTCTTGTTAACCTAAACTTCTACCCATTTCATTGTGAAATTTATGATTTTAATAATATTTTTGATAAAATAAAAATTAATTTTAACATAAATAATTCTAATCAATATTTTTTAACAAAAAAATGAATTTAAAAAGTTATAAAATTTAATTTTGAATTAATCAACCATAATAATGGGTTATTAATTAAAAATTAAAAATTAAAAATTAAATACTAAAAAATAAATATAAACCCTAATTTGATGGGTAAACCCTAAAAAACAATCTTAAACTTAAACTAAATAACAAAAAATATAATTAAAGAAAAAAATATATAAAAAATACATAATTTGAATGTGTCACACAGTCACACACAAAACAAAGAATGTACGTAATAAGAAATTTCGAGTGGATTATTTGGGGAAGTTGGTCATGATTGAAATTTCTTGGAATTTACAGATAGAAACTCAGCATGCTATCTCTATAATTTAATTTGCGGGAAAATGCGCGCGCGCACATTTATATAGTCACTTCAAAATTCCTTAATTAACTTTCGAAATGGAAATTAACAAATAACCGAGGGGTTATAAGCGGCGCTCGACGCCACCCCGGAGGCGAAAAACATGTAATTGACCATCTTATACGGAATAGCCACCTAGACAGAATTGTTCGACGATTACGCGGTCGAATTTCGTCTAAGGGGCTGAATTTCATTTTTAACTTTTTTTAATATAATAAATTTATTTTTAAAAAAATATTTTTTAATTAATGAAATTGGAGATGTCATGGAATATTTGAATGTTTGAACTTTGAATGTTGATTTATTTCGAATTTTGTTTCATTTCAACTTTGAATGTTATTTTGTCATGAACTTTGAATAATTTGAACTTTCAATGTTTGTTTTCTTTTGAATTTTTAATGATTTAAACTTTAATTGATATTATTTGGAATGTTAAGATATATGAATTTTACATGATTTTTATTTATATATTTATTAGGATAAATTTCACTTTTTGTCCCATTAGAATAAGGTTAAAATACTTTTAGTTCCAAAAGTTACTTTTTTTGTTCCAAATGATGTTTTTTTTTTGACAATTTTGGTTATTTAAGATATTTTTCCGGCATTGTTAGTCCTATAAAATATTTTTCCGATAATTTTAGTCTCAAACTAATAATTTTGATAAATTTGAGATGTGTCTCATGCATATGAACACAAAAACATGCATTCCAAAATCCAATGCATACTGTCATTCTATCTGAAATCAATTTATGTTGTCTAGCATACCAAAGATCTCAGTTAGTTTGAGACTAAAATTATCGCAAAATATCTTATGGGACTAAAATTGTCGGAAAAATATCTTATGAAACCAAAATTGTCAAAAAAAATATTATTTGGGACCGAAAAAATAATTTTTGGGACTAAAAGTGTTAATTTTGACCTTATTCTAATGGGACCAAAAGTGAAATTTACTCTATTTATTAAGAAAAATATAAAATAATAAAATAAAAAATTGCCTTACTAGAATTCACCTGGACCCCGTCTAGGCGTTCGAGGCACTAGACCCCCCTCGGCCGTCCGACGAGCACCCAGCGCCTTCTGCAAGCTTGGTTATAAACTTATAATCCATAACCCCCCCCCCCCCCCACAACAAAACACGTACAATCTTCAATACAACTCACTAAGGGTTAATAGTTTTTCACATATATATAAAACGCTTATTTTAATTCAGTGTTGTTGATGACGAGTGATTTAGCTACAGATATTGATGGAGTGTACGTAGTGATTTTTGGACTCATTCCGAGTTTTGTCCGAAAACTATTGTAAGTTTCCGAAGCGCCAAAATATAATATATATCATCATCATCATCATTCTTGTGGCGACTACAATGCCGACTCCTCTCACTTCAATTCTACATTTCTACTATATATATATGTTCATCCTACCTACCTAGCTACTATACTCATTTCCATGCATTTCCATGACGTCACCTTCCACACAATTTGCATTTTATATCACGTACGTTTAAATTATATATTCTCTATATATTTTTATGATGCTCTCGTTGCGTACCTAAATTGAACTGTGCGTACATGCGCCTGTAATCCATTGAAAGAATGAACCACATAGAGATTAAAAACGATATCAAATAGATGACAGTAGAGTATATATATTTTGGCACTAATCCCTCATCGATGAGTACTATTAATGTATTTTGACAATCCAATATCAACTTCGCCTAATTTTAGAGTACTATTCATAAATTAATAATTCAAGATTTTTGCATTTAATTAGACGTCAAGTCGTTAGACCCGATGCATATTGTAGACCCAACCTAGAGAGAGAGAGAGAGAGAGAGAGAGAGAGCGCAATTGTATCGATCTCCATCACAAAAATGGGATGACATATAGCATCATAATTCACACTTAAAAGTAAGGGAAACTCACTAACACACACACACGCACCAAGTTGTGCATGTGATAACATGCATAAATCTAAGGCAAGAGTGGCCCATTGAATGATCTCAATCCCTCCAATCAACCTAAAAAATAGGGGTTTATAATTTATCTCTCCCCACGAGCAACCACGTGTTGACAACTGGTTTTTAATTAATTAATTTACCCCGTCGTATTTAATTAATTAATTTTACTTATATATATGTTACATCAAAGTTTCTTTTCATCCTTTGTTTTTTTACTAATTTTCTATCAATAGCTTGACAACCTTTATAGGACCAAGCTACATTAGGATTTCCACCAACGTGCAAATTGGCAGCAGACATGAGATCACATTTCAGACCGACCAAACATATGAACCCAGAGATAACGCCAAGGAATTTAACTGCAATTTAATTATGCACTATTTCCGAATATTATTATTATTATTATTATTATACATACATATATTATATCATGTTACCAATAAAAAATGTTGCAGTCGAATGTTGATCATGATGACTATGATACATATATACACGTTGGGGTCATAACTTAGGAATGAAGTAACTCGCCTCTAACTTTATTAAACATCGATATATATATATATATGTATGTGTGTAACTCACATGTTCTGCATATACAGCTGCATATATCGCTCATGACATGATCATATGTGCATGCCGTACATGATGGCGATATATATACATAGATGTGTGTGTGTGTGTTTGATAATGTTGACAACAAAGGGGTGCACCCCACATATAAGAATTAAGAGCCCAGCTCTGATCTCTGGACCACAGAACCTTGTGTGATTATGATCTTCGAATTATTGTTGTTTTTACAGATAGATATATTGATATGTATATATTGATATAGATATAGATAGATGGACAGAGATACATAGCTAGCTAAAACAATATTGCATGAATTTTTATATATTTTTATTTTTGGACAAAAAACATTGCATATATGTATAATAATACATATATACTGCTAGTAGGCGTAGAATCTCAGACATCACTCTTCATTTCCTACCAGCTTCCTAAAAATTCGATTCTACACAGACGACATGCGCACACACACACACACTTACATTAATTCCTCTCTCTTACAAATTCCTGACACCATTAATTCTGTCTATTGTTGTTTATATTACTGTCCTCGTACCCCCCGGTCTCTTCTCTCTCTTTCAATTCCTCCATAAATTTTAATTTATCTATAAGCTGCGCGCTAACACATCATTAATAATATCTTGATTGAAATTAGCTACGCATGGGTTTGAGTAGTAAGCAGGTCTCCGGCGATCAAGGCCTTGATTGGGGGCAAACTTTCCGGCAGTCGGGGACGCCGGAGATATCTAAACCGCCGTCTATAAGGCGGCAGCAGCCCCTGCAATCTGAGCCGTTAAACTGTCCGAGGTGCAGTTCGACGAATACCAAGTTTTGTTACTACAACAACTACAATAAGTCTCAGCCTCGCCATTTCTGCAAATCTTGCAAGAGGCACTGGACTAAAGGCGGCACTCTTCGCAACGTCCCCGTCGGCGGTGGCCGCAAAAACAAGCGTCCCAAGATTTCGAAAGCCGCCGCCACAACCACCGCAGTTCCGGAGGCGGCAGCTAATACTGCTGCCCTCCGCCAGCAAGATTTCTCGAGTACTTTCCCGAGTGATGGACAGAAAAATATGTCTAGCATTCTTTACCAGGCATTGATCGGCCGCTCTTCGTCTCCATTGCTGCATGAAACGACGTCGGAATTAGGTGTCGATAATATTAGCAGTATCTCTTCAGCAGGTGTGAATGCGACAGCGCCTCAGATTATTCCAAATACGGAATTTCAGTTCTCGAGTTTAAGCACCTTCGACATTAATCCAGCTTTATATCAGCCATTAAATGCATTTGATCACTTCGGCAGCGGGAAGCTTGATTCAGTGGAGGAATCAACGATCACCACCGTCAATATTCCGGGCAGCAGCGGCGCCGCGTGGGGCGGCAGCACTGTGGACTTGCCCAACTATTGGAACTGGAATGAGATCGATGTGTTAACTTCAGGTGATCTTAGTATATCATGGGATGAACAAGATAATGCAGTGATCAAACCCTAAAATGAATTTCGATATTAATTTGTATGGTCATTAGATGATCGATCGATCGGATTGCCCTAATTTTTAAAAATGGTATAAATTCCGTTTGTAACTATCATAGTTTGTCGAAGCTGTCCTTTTTTAGTATCAGCTTCAGGGTACGTAGAAGACATATTCAATGTGTCCAATTTGTGTTTGTCTGTGTCTTTCACTCTCGGAGAAGGAATTAATTCATGTGAAAGTTGGATTGTTGGGGGAGAGAGAGAGAGAGAGAGAGAGAGAGGCAATTGGGACCTTCTACAGCTAGGTGGGGTGACTAGATATGTGATGGAAGATTCTTGTGGATATGTATGTTTGCAAAGATATATGTTCGCCAGTTTAGGCTGGATTTTGTACTGGCTTGTTGCCAGAATAATTTCCTCATGTTCCTGGGGCCGACTCAGTCCTAAATTATTGACATATAGGCTTTCATTTCGTGAGGCCAGTATTTCACCATCTATTTTTGTAACTTTTTATTTATTTTCGTATTCATTAATTTCGAGAGCTTTTGCTCAATTTATGCAAGTGAGGAGTTACCTCCAGAACAAGAGAGAAGTAACTTGATAAAAAAGAGGTTACCAGGAAACTTCATCACGCCAAATTCCCAGATACCTGAAAATCTGTTTCATTTTCTCGACTTATTTCCACTTTCTAGTCCATCAATATCAATAGATACGAAGTATCTAAGTGAATATTCATGAAATGCACATAACATGAAAGTGATACATGGCTGGAATAAAAGATCTCACTAGATTGATGGCTAGTTCACTATCCAATAGTTATGTGCTCTAATAGTTAATTTTCAATAAAAACTTGGATGAAACCACCATCCGAGTATTCAACATCTAAAAAATTATATATACAATAGGATATTCAATTGGCAGGAGTTGGTAGAACTGAGAAAACACAAATCCAGGTATTGATATTACTATACATATACATACACACACTAAACGTAAGGAGATCTTTCGTCAATCAATCATGTTGTATTAGAGCCTCTTCAAACAAAATTACATGACGTTGCTCTGCTCCTGCAACCTCAAATTACTTGGAATGTGCATAATAGAACTACGAGTGTCGAATAGTTACTTACACACTCACCATTTACAAGATAAGTATCCCACGGGATACTTCACCGCAATAACAAAAGAATTAGAGTTCCGGCGTCTACACCTACAGAGAATCAAATGACCCACTCTTTAACCTTTCCATACGCGCCTGTAGCCCAGATAGTGCCTTCTCGTCCATAGGAAGTATACCGCCCTGCATATGATTACCCGTACCATGCCCTTCAGCGACATTGCCATTAACTTGTATCAGCGGCCGGCTTCTCGAATCAGGATTGACTCCGGCAGCAGCTAGTTGGATGCTCTTCATCCTTTCCCTAATGGCATCTAATGTTCCATTTGTGACTGCAGTTATTACGTAAATAATAAGGTTAAGATGCTCTCAAAATAAGAAACAATGTAATAAATTCAATGGATATAACAACTAACCACCAGATGGCAATCTGTCATTTCTAGACTCTTCGAAGTTCTGCTGTAACCCAGATGGATCGTAAAACGCTTTCTGGGAGACAACATTAACTTGCCGATCATCCTCAGCATATGATGGTGGTAAAGAAAAATTTGTCGGCTCAATGCCTGCATTCATGTTTCTCGAGTCATTTAATGGGCTTGCATTTACAGGGGACAGAGGGCCATATCTTGGAGAAAGGTTGAGCGCTGCTGGTGGAGGAGTGGACAGAGGCACACTTGTAGGAGTCTTTCCTGCGGCTGCATTCTTCTCCATCTGCCAGAAAAATAAGATTTAACACACGTAAAGCTAACAACAAATTTTAGCTAGTACCCCCATACATAGAAATTAGAGGCAGACCTGGGCCAAACCATCTCTAATGTAAGTTCGAAAGGCCTCACTGGCATTTTGCAACTGAGAGAAAATATCAACCTGAGAAAATAATTGAACAAATGAATAAACTTAATTAAATAGACTAAAAACAATCAAGATATGGCAAATAGAAATGTACTGAACACTGCTTACCTGAGGATATAATTGTGTTATGCGATAGAGTTCATACAGACCAATTGAGCAAGTCTGCTTATCACCAATTTTCTTAAATATTGCAGCCAATTCTTGCTGTTACGAATATCAAGTGTAAGTTAGAAATTGGAGGGCGGGTAGGCATTGGGGTAGATGCAAAGACTAACAAGATATTATGTAGACCAACAATAGACACTGAAATACCTTCAACTGAGCATCAGCAGAGTGTGCTGCAGGAGGAGGGTTGTTGGCAGTTGAGTCACTCCAATGAGTTTGTCCAACAGGCCCAGATGGAGTCAGCATTCTCGCAGCTGCCAATGTCTGCTCAATTTGTGTCAGGAGCACAACCATCAATGGGTGATTTAATAAGCACTGTAAGCAACTAAATTATCAAACATACGCCATAAATACCTGTAGATTAAGATCAATGTAGGCAAGAATGATAGGTTGTGGTTGCATGTCTATTGGGACCAAAGAAAGATGACCCTTTATAGCTGTTCCACGTAGTTTAACAAGTTCATGGAGAACAGTTTTAACCATTCGAAGTGGTTTGTCATCAGCTCCAGCTCTTCAATAATTCCATATAGAAAAAGTGAAAACAAATTCTGTTTTCTAACCACACCTAACAAGATATAAAATGTTAAATTTAAACACATTTTGTAACTTTTTATGTACCTCTTGCGGATTTCATCCATCCCTAATTCTTGCAGATATATATGGATACCCTGAAGGATACGATCGAGCTCTACATCGTAAATGGTATTTTGCAAAACCTATTTCGCATGCATATTGGAGAGATCAATTAATTAAGTGAAAAAGGTACATTTTTAAAAAACTGACGCAAAAGTTCACCTAAGAAATATCAAACACCACTAAAACAAATCAAGAATCAAGATACACTACCTTTGTGAGCTTGATCAAACATTTAACAACCAAATCAGAAAACTTCTGATTTCTAATGGTCAGAGACTCATTTGCTGCAGGAGATGGCCATCTTGATGGATCCAGAGGTCGTAAGAGATTTATAAGCACAGTGAACGAGGAAGTACGATCAGCATTATCCTGAAGTCAGAAAGAGGCAAGCATAAGCCATCTCAAGAATAGAAAACAAAACAATTCATGCCTTCCAGATACATCTACAGCAAAAGTACCAGAATCTTTAACATCAGAACATTCAAAGCTCTTAAAAGTTGACTGCCATCATCCATCTGTGGAACCCTTTCATCCAAAAGCCAAAGCAACAGTTCCGTTATGAGACTATCAAGAGTACTCTCCTTGACTGCATAAGCAAGTCTCTTGTTCTGAAAAGTCTGCACCAAAATCAATGACAATTTCCAAACTCAATTGACACCAAATGATAAAGCCATTATATGATTCTTCAATGTAGGCTTTATAAATGAAAAGGTCAAAGAGTACAGCCCCTACCTGCATCAGAGTGTTCAGGACATATTTACAAGACCTTGAAGACGCGCCTGACAGACTAAAGTCAAAAGTTTTTGCAACCTGCTAGAACCAAAACATTTGTGAGGAGTTCCAGAAATAATAATGAGAAGGTAAACCAAAACAAGGAAAATAATAGAATAATTGCCTTGTTTGCCAAGCATGAAACAAGTCTATCAGCATCTTTCACTATACCATCCATTGTGCTTCCCTCAGGATCAGAAGTTGCCTGTGCCAATTCATGGCACACAACTTTCATCCCTTCAACAGACTGCAGACAACAGTTTCCATTGAGTAACTAAATGCTGGAATGACATCTGACAGAAAAGCCTTTAAAAGACATCATCAGCAGGGCAAGGTTAAAAGAAAGGGGACATTAGTTGGTTGAACAACGGATGTGTCAAGTCTTAACAGTTGAGCATTTCTCCAAGAAAATTTAGACCAGACTAGACAATATCAACCACTCATCCCACTATTCAACATATGCAACAAAAAAATATAGTATGAGAAATAATCCTCATCTTTACCCAAAGTGTTCATAAGTCCCATTAGACTTATATATGCCCGACCTGCTGCTTCTAGTTAAATATGCAAAACAAAAATCAAATGACTAATATTAAGATAAGTAAAGCAGTAGCCATTGTGTTTTCAAACTGTAACAAAGATGACAAACAAATTTGAGATACTTATAAGCCATCCTGATCTTTACCCATCCCTAACCAGTCATAACTCCATTTAGACCAATTATCAGAAAGCTCTTCTTAAATAGGTATTTAAAGCAAACCTGTTCAGGAGAACCATATTCTATGATATCCAAAGCTTCATTCCAGTCTGTGAGGCCAACACCAGAATAAGTCCGTGCCATCGGCAGTCTATCTGTGTGAACTTCAGAAAGGCCATAATTCTCCCTAAGATAGAACAATAACAATGGAAAATAGTAGAAAGCAAACTCATCAGTACAATATTGTGAAAAAATGAGCTTAAGAAAAATAATAGTTTGAATATACATGATTAAGAGAAAAATCCAGTACCGACTGAAAGTTGGAATGTTCATAGATCTTGAAACTTCCCCACTTTGCTCAGCTGGATCAGACCTGTGGATATTAGAAAAACTAAGTCCAAAACTAAAAAGAAATAGAATGATAGGGCATATATGCTCATTCCCTTCATGATTAAGCAATACAAAAGATAATAAAAATTAAATAACTAAATGAAAGACCATTGAGACAAGTGATCAACTTGCAATGCATGCCAAGCCATGACTCAATAGCAAAAACCTGGAATACTTTCATGATTTCATGGTTAAAGGAAGCTCATTTTCATCATATTCCCAAACCTTTTATATTTATGTTGTAGAGTATCCACATACAACAGCACTCTCCATATATAAGCTGCTCACTCATATCACAAGCCAGAAACCTTAACCTGGAACTAGTAATCTCTTGACCAAAAATTTAAGCAAACCTCAAAACAGCCAAAAACTGAACTAAGAATAACTGAACTCAGCAAAACACATCAGGCAAATCTCCTTTGACAATCAAATAATGTTTGCAATAAGAATAACATTCAATCATTAACTATTAAAGAAAAAAAAACAAATAATGTTTGCAAGTAGACATACACATTATCCCTCACTGAGCGCCTTAGGGCAGCTCTAGCTTCTCCTGGCCTTCCTTCCTTCCTCTTCTCCATCTCTCGAGCCTGAGAATAGAAGTATAAGAACTGTTGCAGTGGAAGAACTGAATATAAAACATACACTAACCAAAATTTACTAACCTTCCACTTAAATCTATCATCTAACATACTTCTTTGTGCCTCAGTAAGCTTCCCAACATATCTCCAAATGTCATCACCTAAATTATTTGTAGAATGACTGATCAGGAATGAACATGTTTAAAGAAGCAGTAACTAAGATGATTGAGTCACTTAGTTTGTAGATTATAGAATGCAATCCTTTCCTCAGTAAGTGTCACTAAATGAAAGCCTTTCCTCATGCAGTAGTAATTATAAACTCACCAAGAATCTTATATCCAGTTGCCAAAGTATTTAAAGCAGCTTTGCGAGTGTCACCATCTCGTTCAGCAGTTAAACTTGCGACAATTTGCAAGGATTTTAACTGGCCACTTATCTGCCAAAAGGAACACAAGGAAAGATATAGCACCACAGAAACTACAAGACATTAGAGAATTAAAGCAATTATTCATAAACAAGGTGGTTCACTGACAAGTTACCTCAGCTCCATAATTGTCTAATAAGAATCCAACAAGATCAGCACACTCGATCCGTGTTCTGTTGTTTCTAGAACGCAAACCCTCCAAAATATAAGGAAAAGTTTTTGCGGAAGAATATGTTTGGATTATTTGCTTCATCAGTTCCCGCATTTTTTCTCTAACTTTTTCAATATTATGTCCAGACTGCAGCGCAAAATGATAAACATTGGAACACCAGTTGCTCAAAAAATCCAATATGGACATAAATAAAATCACGTGAAAAAAGCAAATCATTTTTTCTTAAAGACAGAAAACTCTTAAATAAAAGCATATCCCATAGAGAGCACAACAATTACCTTCTCAACCAAGCAGGGAAGAAAGATGGTTGCCTCTGCTTCAGTCATTGCGTAGCCCTCATTTCTCAATACTTCCAGAAGCTCAGGGAGAAATTCCAGCACCTTATCAATGTTAAAGAAGAACATCAAAGGAGACAATTTGGTTTCAATGTGATAGATAAGAAATATATAATATTGAGAGGATAATATTCACAGTAGCATCATTACGGAGCCAGGCTAGATATTAGAGTAGCAATATCTGATTGCAATTTTAGCATTTCCAAAAACTAGTCCAAATACATAAAAAAAATGTCTTGTAACTAAGCATCCACAGGAATGATCCTTCAAATATGCTATCATTGATTTCTGTTCTCAAAAATATCATTTAATAAATTCAGACTTTCAACCACACAGCATGCTGACACAAATTAATAAAAACTAAATACCTTTAATAAGCATGATGTATTGGATTCACAGACCCTCAACCCAAACCACTTCAAGAGTATATCTAAGACTTCAATAACCTCCCTTCTCATGGATGGAAGAGCCTGAAATATCATAAATCAAGAGACGTCAAAAACGATAATTTGGGTATCAAATTAAAAGGCTTGAATTTGCATTAAAAGAACCTTCTGCAGCATCTCAATGCCATCAACTTGCTTTTTGAAGTCGGAACTTAGGAGCCTCCGATGCAGATCCTCTCGAAAGTATTTCATTACATCATTCTGCAGAAATGTATGCAGAATCAATTACTAACATCCAAAGAGAATGTACATTTCATCACATGAAAAAATTTAATGCACCACCTCTATTACATCAAGATGCCAGGAACAAATCAATATCATCCATTACTGTTTACTCAAATCCCAGAAGTAGACAAAAGTTTTGAAAAGTTGTATAATGCCTTTCGTTTTTATAAGACCCACTAATCACATCAATAATAAGAACCACGATACAGCAGCAAATTTATAGTACACTTGAAAAAAGGTTTAAGATCAGAGTTAAAAATCAAGAAATAAATGCTCAAAGAAAACAGAAACCTCAAGATCTTGAATTTGCTCTATACGTAATTCTTCAAACTTGAATCTGCGAACAACCAATCTTTCTCTGTCATCCTGCCATGAATAATTGAGTGTTACTAACAATCTAACATTATAATCTACTGTATTTGCAGAGTAATACATTAACTGCAGCACTGCTGCTTCTAATTATCAAAAATGATCATTCCATGCTACTTCCAAAAACACAAAAATAAAATGAGTACCTTGTTTGAATCCTTCACATTGATCAGAGCCTGTGACTGAATGTTGATGTCTTGAACAGACATGATTGATTCTTGCCTGGATCCCTTGGCAGGAACAGTTCTCTATGAAAGCAAGATGCAAATCAACAAATATCCTATGCCTCAAAAGCAAGAATTTAACCACAGAAAACATACTGAAGGAGCATTTTTGTTTCCATGTCGTGATGCACGATCACCATGACCATTGGGTTTTGCCATCTTTAAGCTGCTTTTGGATGTCATGCTTGATGAAACTGATCTACCAGATTCAAAATTGTCTGCAATGGATAAGCAGCACAAATACATTCAATATAACGATAAATTTTTTTTGGAAAAACCGTCATATCAGGAAATGGATGAGTTTGTGGCAAGTAACAGAACACCTTGAAAGGCCCCGTACGGCTTCAGTCGTTCAACAACAATAGCTAAAGCAGAACCTTGTATATCTTTCAGGTTTTTGGCAACCTATAGGAGGAGAAAGATAAGATAGATTTAACAATCTCTAAAGGAGTTAGAAAGCCTTATTCAAGAAATAGGATTTTTGGTCATGCTTACCGTCTCTTGTCCACAAATCCTCAATAATTCATTAAAGCATGCTTCAGCAGCTTTACGAACATCTGCTGATTTATCCTGGAAAGTTAACCAAGTAATATCATGAGAAAATGAAATAGCCACAAACAGCAGCCTACAAAATTTTCAAAAAGAAATTGCTTTGCTGAAAAAAAAAAATACCGTCATAGCAGAAGCAGTGGGTTTGAGCAGCTGTATAGCATCAGGGAACTCGGCCAATCCAGCAAGTTGTCTTGACAACCAGTCAAAAAGATCTTTACGCCCTTCTGCGCCTAGCTTAGCGTCCGTGAGAACAGCTGTAACATATGGTACCTAAAGGAAAGTGACGAGCAACGAGGTCAATGATACTTAAAACAGGATGCCAGAAACACTATTTTCAAAAGCAACTACCACAGACCATCTTATCAAGATGAGCAGCACCAAGCCAAGAGTCTAAGGTACTCAGTGTACACTCCCGCATATGCTTCTTGTTGTCGCCAAGACATTTCAAGACATCCGAAAGAAGGCCCTGCATGAGGTAAAATATCTAACCTTTAGCCAGTAAACAAGCTTGGCCGATCAGTTCTTCACTAATCAAAAGTCACATTATATGAATAAAAAATGTACTTCATAATTGCTAAATCATCCGGAGTATGTAGATAAAGGGGGATGCCTCATTCAGTTCTTAGATGGGATTATAAGGCACATTTGGTTAGGCGAGACAATCTTCATAAACCAAAAACTAATAATGTAAAAGAGCACCTTGCTTGACTTCTCAACTGGCGGTCCCATTGCAGATGCAAGAGCACCAATTGTAGACAAGGTTGCGATAATCAAATTTTTGTTGCTGTCGTGTAAACGGCCTTTTAGAGCTCCAAATAAATCTCCTAAAGCAAGAAAGATAAGTGTGCACATTATATACGTATATATATAGTACTTTTTTTTTTAATTTGCCATTGAACATACCAGTTCCAACAGGCAGAATACGCTTGTTCGCCTCTTCCAGAATTTTGTTCACACTTTCAATAGACTCCAAACGGACCTAGAACAAAAGATATAGTCAGATTGACTACATGCATATTAAATCATTCACAGATTTTATGCTAGCAAACATCCATGTAACAAAACCTTCCAATCAGAACTCTCCAAGCCTTTTAACAAAGTGGGAGAGATTTTTTCACTGATATCTTCACGTGGAAGACCATCCCCACCACCAGTCGCCGAGGATGATATAAAATCAGTTGCTTTAACAGACTTGTTTGGAACTGCAGATGCCTGCACAGAGTAATATTTGAAGTGAAGCGCAAACCAAATAGTATCTCAAGGGAAAAAAATTATAGTTACAACGCCAATAAAAATTACCTCATATGGATTTTTTTCATACTCCGCATCAAGGGCGCTTAGTAGGGCAGGTTTAACATCAGAGAGAAACCCCTTTATATCTTCAAGGAGAGAAGCAGCAGTTAATCCCTCTTAATATCTGAATATCATGGTTTAAAAGATCCCCCCACTATACCCACATCACCACCACCACCCCAGGCTCCCCACCTCCAAAGAAACAAAAGATGAGGGAAAAAAATGTATCACCTGGACCAACAAACTTATGAAGGACACCAACTAGTTTAACAGTAGCATTTCTAGTGGCAGCAGCACTAGATTGTAGACCAATGTCCTTGCAGAAGTCAATTATATCCTGCAATAACAAATATGCTAGATGTAAAAGCCACTACATTTTAAAATAATCTTCGTGATATTATTTCTTAGTGAAATCAAATCAGATAGAAATGACAGAATTTGTAAAAAGTAGTTTCGAGCACCTTCAGCTTTATATGTGAAGTACCAAAGTCCTCCACCGCAGAAACCATCCATGTGAGGCCTTCACTGAGAACCTTTGGATTCTTGTGCTCCTTCATAATTTTATACATCTGAAAGAGCCAGATGAGAAATAATTAAGCAAACATGTGTTAATAAAAAGGAAGAACATAAAAAAAAGTGTGACCCTCCCCCGCCCAAGAAAAAACACTAGGAAATGAACATATATGACAGCTTATCTTCACTAAAATCAACCAAGTTTCATTAGTTCAGCACTCGTGTTGTCAGTTTGTCTTCATTATATGGGGGAAAGAAGTAAACATTAGCAAGAAAGTAAATGTAGCATAGCACCCATTTTTCCTTTTTGCCAGGCAAGCATGTATCACAAGTATTTCAAAAATCTTTAGCAAAGTTGCAACAGAATACATCATGTGACGCGTGGATAATGAAAAGAAAATGAACCAAATATTGAATGTCACAGTAAGTTATCTTCAGTTTTCTCAGGGCGAGTTAACACTTTTATCATAATATAATAATTCACTCAAAAGAAGAATAAGGCTAAACATGACTCACGAGTAAAAGCCCCCTTGCATCCAGTAGCACCAGTGGATACATAAATAAATATAGGGAAAAAAGGAATTACCCTCTCAAAAATAAAACCAGGACCCACAGCTTCACAAAAAGTAGAAAGACACTTCATGGCCTGAGCACGAGTCTTTATATCAGCTACTCTTTCAGTAATACCTATCAAGTAAAAAATTGCATATTTGAGAAAGTGCTGAAAGCTAATCAATTTCAACTTGAATAACATGACTCCATGAGACAACTTCATATGACAATTTGCATCTCAGATATCACTACATGTAAAAGCTACAGGCTGCAACTACAAGCTAATCAATTTCAACTCAAAGAACATGAGACAACTATATATGGGCATTTGTATCTCAGACAGCACTACATGTAAAAGCTACAATCTGCAAGTAAGAAAAAACTAACTAGATAACCAATCTGAAAAGAAACCATCAACCAAAAGTCCAAAACAAATGCTAAAACATACTAAATAACACGGTATTAATAGCATGAAAACTAGAGAAGCTTCTGACCTGAAAGGCAAAGCACAACACACTTTTTGGGAAATTTTGATGCTGTTGAAGCAATGTGGGTAACAATATCAATAACTTGTTGCTGGACCTGCTCAAAAAACAACTCTTGGAGGTTGATTTCAGGTAGTCCAAGTAGCGACTAACAACGAAGCAGTTACAATTATAAGCTTGTAAATGCGGCACCTGAACATTTTTTTCATTCCAGCCAGGAATGATGCAAAGTAAACGGATCAACACCTCCACAGATGGATTCAGGTCTGTTAGTGCTTCAACCTGCTCTTTAAAAGACACAATAGCTGCAGAACAATTTATAAATTAAAAATCATAGCCCTAATTTCACTCAGCAAAATAATAAATTTAAAATGGAATTCTCCTTTAAAGACTACTACAAAGCTAGGCTTAAGTAATCAGTGCAATTCATTCAAAAGCTTTTCAGCAAGTGTACTACACTTGACACCAAATAACCAAATACTGAATGTGAATAATCATTATTAGCATTAGCCAGCCATAATCAGGGAAGCGCAATAAAGAACCGAGTGTTGAAAAACTTCACCAGAAGAAACATCAGAATCATTGAGAAAAATTAAAGGGAAAGGCAAGATATGAGACTATTTATCTAAAACCTGAGATGCTATAGACGCTTAAAATATTAATGCTTCATGACATTTTAATCCCATTTTAAGCAAGTACAAAAGGGAGGAGGAACAGAAAAATAATGCATAAAAGAGGACTAACCAACCAGGTTTTTGACCTAAATAAGCCACTGTCACAAATAAAGCCAAGCAGTAATTTAAAATGTAACCTTCAAGCCGCTCTTTCCACACAGCACTCTTTAATTGAGTAATTGTATCTGCTTGAATAAGGGATCCTAATCTGCTCTCAATCTCTTCCAAACTCATTTCCGCCGGCTGTAAAGAAAGATGGGTCAGTTAATCAAAGCAATGCCATCTTGGAGTCTCTAATAATAAATCAACCACCACACGAATGGTAGATGGATAGAGTAACATATCAGCATCTTTTGACCTCAACATCTTCCTGCTCCACGGGCTTAGAAACTTTTGTTTGTCCTCCTGTATCACCTTTCTTGTTGGTACCAGATTTCCCAGATGTAGCTTTCTTTGTGGCAGCTGGCTAAAAAACCAAAAGCATAGAGCAGTCAAAAGGGAGAGTCAACCGTGATTAACCATATCTATGTTAGCTAGATGTCTTGAATCAGTGCTCGTTGTATAATACTTGTACTTTCGTTATTATTTTTAAAATTTCCTTACAGCTGTATTAATAGGCTTCTTTCCACTAAGCATGCTAGCTGCTGATCTTCTAACAAATGATGCATCAGAGGCCTGCATCAAGGGATAGACAGAAGAACGTATTCAACATAAAAGCAATCACATACCTCATAGACAATGCAGAAAGGCATGGACAGAATATGATCAATAAAATATAGTGCGTAAAGGTGCCGATGCTTGGGAAATCCAAACAATATACATACTAAATTCATACATGAAATGAAAAAAGGTTAAAACCTAGACTCCATGAAAGTTAATATATCTGCAGTTTAGAGATTACGTCAATCTTCTTTTAACACACCAGTTGTGTAACGGCAAGAAAAGAAATAGAAAAGCTCCCTTCCTACTATGGTGAGATATATGCCCGAAAAATTATGGTGGCAAACTATATCTAGCAAAAAATATTTCCAGCTATTCGCAGAGTTTTTATACTGAAGAATTGTCCTATGAATTAAGGAAAGGTAGTTTCTTTCAACTTCTATTTCTATTTCCTTTTGTCACTTGGTGGAAGGAGGCACAATTTCCTTTCAGCAATTAGTACTTCAATGAGTTTGCATATCAGTATCCATTTGTCACTTTATGAACTTATATGACTATACAAGTCCATAAATTCTTATATAGAATGCTACTAAGCAGGCATTTAGGACAACTAAACGTAGTTTCAATGATATATGTCCAGCCCAGCTGAATAAGAAATCAATCCATCTCATTTCAATTGTATGTCAACAGTGTAATATTTGAAATAGCTATCAAATTTCATGAGCTCTTCCCTGCTTAGTGATTGACCTAATTACACTAGGTCTCAGAAAAGCTCATACCATAACAATAAGAAGAAAAGGGAGCCAATTGAAATAGAAAATGTGCTAACCTCTGTGGTCATAACTCCTGCTGAAGATTGAACCACAGCTGAAAGTATTGTAATGACAGATAGGTTAAAACATATTCCAACAGAAAACACCAACAATACTTATTCAATCACCCAGTAGATAACATAAATCAGATTCTAAACCTGAGCTCGGAAGAGCAGATGGATCCCCTGTCGAACCCCCAATCATTTCAGATAACTTCTTTTTTCTGACATCATCCAGCTTCTCCAGAGACTTCTCCAAAGGTCTCATACCAACCATCTGAAGTATAAAAAAATGTTAAAATGACTAAATCATCAAAAGGATAATGTGATGAGCTCAGCTGGCAGATAAAGATGGAATATCTTGGAATGACTACCTTAGCTATAGCTGCCAAAGCAGAGAAAGCTGCATCCCTCACATCAGGCGTTCCATCATTAAGGCACTGTACAATTCATAGAGTTCAATGTAAAGTTTGACCCCCCCCCCCAAAAAAAAATTGCTAATGGCCCGACATCATCATCATAATAATAACAACAACAAATCATGAACTGAAAGATATTTAAATCGGAAACATAAATTATGGAGCAACAAAATACATACAACTACATCAGAAAGGAAATAAAAAGAATTTAAATTAACATTAACTGAACAGACATGTTTGTTTTAGTGAAATATGAAGATTTGTCTGCCAAAACTACTGAGATTCTCAGCCGTATCGTGGATTCAATATCAAGTGTGCAAGAAGAAGCAATTGATTAAGAGAATTAAATCCAAAATAAAGCTGCATGTTTGAGAGAAACATGTCATGCCAGGAACTTACCTCCATGCATATGGGAACATATTCCTTGTGCACCTTAAGTATAGAAGCCTTGTTACTTGTTTCCATACAGAATGTAACCCAGCTCAATGTCAACGACCTTACAAGAGGAACTTTATTTTTCACTGCCACCTTAACATCTGCAAGAAAACCAGATATCAGTAGGATTCAAGCCCTGTACAGCAATTCACTGAAACCCAGAGATAATACATTAATATCAATGTGATTCCAAAAACACTGCATAGAGTTTGTATGTGTGCCATGGGCAGACATAGATGTCCTATAAATAGAAGCCCACACACTAATGTAAGAGCTGTGCTAGAACAACCAAAAGCCAAGAAACAGGACAAAAGGAAAAAAACAATGAGGAATAGAAAAACTCAAAAAACAAGCTAGATTCATAACGAGTGTTCTAAGCATAAGGAAAGGGGTAATTCGGAATCTAAGCATAAGGAAAGGTGTATAATTTGGAATCAATCACGTAAATAATTTAGATAGAATAATATCCACAATTCAGAATAACAATAAATATAAATCATACCTTCAACAATGTCAGTTAGATTTAAGCATCCTGACTTGTGCATTGCCTGAAGAGTTTGGGTGAGTGCCTCTGTTAAAGTAGGCTTCTTCTCCTTCAATTTCTCCTATACATCATTAAAAATCAGGCTCATGTTAAACAAAGATCAAAACCCACAGATGTAGTTTAAAGGCAAATAGCTGTAGATGTAGATAGGTTCTAAGTTAAACTTGATTCTAATTGGAAAAGAGCAGAATCACAAAACAGAAGGATGGCATGATCAAAACCCCTAGAAAGAAAAGGTTGAATAGCTCTTCATTGCACATCTATTAACATGTTTCTGGGGCATTGGGCCAGCATTATTGCAACTGTACATTCAGAAGGGAAAAAAAATAAAGCATAATACTGGACTAACCAATAGAACAGGCAATAAGAAGCGACAACTGGCTGAACAATGGGTTCTCAAACCCCTTGCGAGGTTTCCCAGTGCTTGGATAGCTTCAACTGCAACAGCAATGTTTACATCTGTGATGAGCTGCAAAATTCAAAACATTAGACAGCCAACACCAATTGCTCAAGCAAGATAGAAACACCAACAATATAATCAGCATAAAGTCTAGAAAATTTTGAATAAAAATAGTGCTCGAGGAAGACCATAGCACACCTTCTTTAATGTTCGACAAACTTCTGAAAAATCTCCAGGAGCTATCCTTTTGGTAGATGCGAGTTTGGTTAATTCAGCAACAGCCTCTTTCCTCTCAGACCATTTCGCAGCTTTCTGAAATACATATTAATATGAAAAACAAGTGACAACAAAAGGTTGCGATAAATAATTATGAGATTTCATATGTTGTAAACGACAAAACAAGGTCACTTACCACTCCTTCCCAAAATCCAGACTTCTCCAAAGGCGTCAATATATCTACTGGATCAACAAGCTCATACTCATCTATCTCCTGAGGGGCTGACGGGGAAAACATGTTAGACCAGGAAATGACAGCCATAAAACTAAGGTAAAACAAAAGAAAGACATAATAGCAATCATCATTTCCAATGTCAGCCTCAATTTATATTAGCTTAAGATAAACTAATGTTGTGAAAGGCACTAGGCCACACACCAATGTCCTAAGTGTCTATCACCTAATCAGGGTTCTGGCGGGAGATATGTGTCTAGAGCCTAGCATCTAATCAAGGCTTGGGAACGACCAAGGCAAGCAGAATGGGGAAAATCAGAGGCGACCAAGAAGTGCCTAGATCTGGTGCTAGGCGGGGATTTTACAATAGTAGCCAGAAACGTTTTGCAAGTAAAAATAACTAATGTTAGTATGAACATACCTTCAGCTGCACTTTCTTCAGCATGGTCAGAACACACGGCCTCAGAAACAGCTTCTGGTTCAGGTTCCTTGTCTTGCTCAGACCTGATGAATAGCAAATGCAAGATATAAGGATCCCAATCATAAGAAATATCCTTTTTACATTAGCTTAAGGAGCTTCTACTGTCAAATCACAAAAATACAGAACCAGATAGGATCAGCAGCCACCGGTTAAACATACTTGTTGCAAAATAAGAATAAAAAAATTGAGACATCGAATTTAGACCAGAAATACATTATGCCATATATCAGATACAGGCGACAAATCTAAAACTGAGGCGCCTGTGCATAGGCCTCCAACAGCTCAAACAAATTACTAGCAAATATCTCTTCTCAAATATTGCTATCAGAATGATCATCAATATGCAAACATTCTTAAAAAATACCAATACAAGATTCTGTACATCAATACACTGCATGACTAAAAGAAAAGAGCAAAACAATACAGGAGAAAAATAAAAGGTACCAATAAATCTGTAAAAATAACAGACACACAACACACACAGAGAATCACCTGATTTTGCGGGTAGGTTTAGCAGTTCCAGTGACATTTCCAAGCTCAGCCTCCAACTCTTTTTTCTTTTAATATAACAGAACAAGAGAAAGGTCACTTAAAAAGCAGAAATGTGGGGAAGAAGAATCTAATACAGATCTGAATTGGCATACCATTGTATCTCGCATCTTTTCAAACAATATTGACTTAACAGGATCCTTTCCTATCCAACGACAAAGCTCCAGCGTCAGCCCTTTTGAAGAAGCACGAACATTCTGATCTTGATGATCAAAAAGTTCAGGAAGCATCTTCAATATTCTTTTTGGTGGTATTATCTTTGATCCAAATTCACTGAATCAGAATCCACACAAATGTCAATGTAATGCAGGACGAATGAAGGCAAATGGTTGAGAAATGAAAAGCAAAATCAACTAACACCACACCTTAATGCCTGAAACATGACATCTATTGCAGGGACAACAGCTTTGGCAACTTTATTTTTTATTGCTTTCTCCATAGCATCCTACAAAGTACACATTGCTCGGACCGATTAGGATTATCCAATGAGAAATGCCCCACTAAATACAATGTATATGAGCTAAATAATAGTAGAGATGGTTTGAAGACAAAGACAGCAAATCAAGTCTCAACAATTAGCTAAAGTTATCCAAACCTGTGAAAAATAGACATAATATACTATCCAGAAAAAAAGAGGTCAAATATTCTAATTTTCCAACTACTTCACAAAATATTTAGCTCACAAAACAAGCTCCGCATCTTCAAGAAATAAATAGCAGAAAGAAAAATCGCAGATGTCTTATAAGACTAGCAAATAAAGAGCTTCCTGGTTCTTGATGCGGTTCCTTGCATCAAAGTCTATAACATTTGTCAACCCAGCTGCTTAAAGATGAAGAGTATCCAAATTTTCGAGCTAATAACATATCTTAGTCAATCTTCCTACTGCCTCCTGCTGCATATTAGTAATATAATCAGTTTGTCATCTACCCCTTCCAAAACAGACTAAGGGGACATGCAGTTCACCAGCTAATCATCTAAGTGCCAAGCATATTATTTGGCATTATTACATTAGCAGAATAAATTAAGTCGCTCAAGATGCATGGCGTATTGAACTTGACAAGTACCAGGAACGCTTCAACAGCCTCCAACTCAACCCAAAGCATAAATGACATCTGCGCTTTCTCCACCGTTTTAGGCCTTCCGGTTAGACATTTAGCAACAATTGCATCGCATACCTCTTTCGCATATCTACAATGGAAAAAAATAAAATCAATGAACATCCAGCAGTAGCAACCTAAGGAAATAAATTCAGAGAATTAGACAACCAAAAATTCAAAGAAACAACTCTCCACAAATTCACCTTCCAGCATCAGCATCTGCAGCTTTCAGAAACGCAATGAGCGCATCCAGAGCCTTCTCCTGCACCGGCGCATTGGAATCTGCTACCGACTTCCTGAAAAAAGGACCTACCCAAAACGCGGAGATTAGATAAAAAAAGGAAAACACTACAAAAATTCAATCCCACGCGCATTAACACTTCCGCCTTCGCCGTTTTCTTCCACAGATCAACTAGAACGGATCAAACGACCACAAACTAGATCTATTTCGAGAAACAAGCAAAATCCTCACCGAATTCACGCAGGCGCGGGTCCTTGGGATCCGTGATGCCGTCGCAAACGGCCGCCAAATCGATATTTGCATCATTCCGCACTTTCCAATTCTTGTGCGTCAATCGATCCTCCCATGGCAATTTCTTTGCCTCCTTCAACAACTTCTCATCCTCCGACATTTCCTATATTTTCCCGACGATTAATAACTCTCCCCAAATCTGGCGGTGCGAATGTACTGATAAATAAAGTCGTCGGCGCGCTTCCTTCGAACCTCCGGCGCTTAAAATGTTCACTCAGCCGAGTGCCGGCGAGTCTCGAATTTGAGGGTTGAGTGTGAGGGAGGGAGGGTGGGTGGGTGCGTACGATAAATCTACTATATCTTCTCTCTCTCTCTTCATTCAAAAAATAAAAGAAAAGAAGGAACAAAAAACATAGGTGAGAGACAGAGAGGGGTTAATTTTATGTTTTACGTTTCGGAACAGGGGAGGCCCGTATTGAAACACGACCGCGTGAAAACAACGAGCGAATCGAGACCCTACATGTGGCGGATCTAGCCAGTTGTATGGCGGTGGCTACTAGGGTTCCGAAAAGCGCGTGCGAGTGAGTGAGTTCATCTGTTGTGGTTGAGCGGTGTAATTTGAAGGGGACTGCAGCGGGGCCCACTGTGAGGGGGGAGCGGAGAGAAGACAAAGTGCTTGTATAATATTTGGAATTCAAATTATTTCGAGTGGGTTATTATTTTAAGTAAGGGTGGAGTTATTGCATGCGGCAACGATCACCTTCAGGATTCCGCCGTAGTCGGACTGCGCTTAGCAAATTTGTACCTAGTTAAAATCGAACGGCAACTTGTCGCTCAAAAAAAAAGTAGTTGCGATACTAGGTGGTAGGATCGGCGCACCAGATCCTTACAATACTTTCCTTTTTATTTAATAACGTGATTTTTATTTTATTTCCTTTGCCGGCAGTTTAAATTCTCAATAATTACACGGCTACATAAATACTTTAGATATACGATCGGATTGAGTGTAAAATTTTTATTTATTTATTTTTGAGAGAAGGATTTGAGTGTAAAATTAACAGTTCGCCCATTCTTCTTTTACTAAAGAATTTTACCTATTTACAACTACAATAATAATAATTTTACCTATTTGCGAGTTTTCCACGTCACAAATAATACTAAATTTATACAATTAAAAAATGATGTTTCTAAATATACCACTAATTTTTCATTATACACCCCTAAATAAAAAATTTGAAAAATAATTACTTATACAATTATTTAAATATCCTTATCAAACAAAAAATAAAAATAATTAAAAAATCAATTTAAAAAAATCTGCACAATCTTCTTCTTTCGAGCAAACAATCGCCAACTTCTCTCCCAGCAATTCGTGGCCATCTTCGTCTTCCTTTCTACCATCTTCTTCCCCACCAATGCAAAAGACTTCTACACACACATACATTTATATGTGGAGTATATATTAAACACACTCCAACACACAGATACGTACTCAATCCGTCGGGCTCATTCGAACTCCTTTGGTTTCAGATTTATTTTTTTTTCGAAACTAAAACACATGATATGAAAAAAGGAAGTGAATCAAGAATTGTAACCGTTCAGTGAAAGATTTAAAGAATTCCCCAAATTTTCATCTCGAATTATGTACATTCATTGTTAATTCGTTTTTCCCCACTTCAAAAACCATTGTAATATCTATTATTACATCCTACAAGTTTAAAGTGTTAATTATTTTTGTTCTAAATCTGCTTTTGGGTTGTAAATCTGGTTTCTCTCATCATTTGTGTAACTTGCAAGTTTAAACTTTTCTTAATTTTGGTTGTAAATCTGGTTCTGGGCCGTCTTTAGCCATGGTGGATTTGCAGCCCCATTCTTTCTGTATTTTTTTTAAGAATTAATAACTAAAACCTTATTTTTAAATGAAAGGGTAAAGATGAAACATTTATTTTGGTGTATACAGAAAAAATATAAAAAAATAAAAGTTTTTTTTGGTTTATAAAGTAAAGGTGGTGTATAAAGAAAAAAGTGTGGTGTATTTAAAAATACTATTAAAATAATGGTGGGAATTCTAAGATATTTGTTTTATTTTTTATAAAATAATCCTTACAATTTTATAAAACGCGTGTCCTTAACCAAAAATACTAAAAATGCCATCTATCTATCTTTAGGGTTGTAAATGAATAGAGTCGTTCGCGAGCTATTCGGAGTTCGGCTCGAAAAAGCTCATTTGAAATTCGTTCATTTTCTAAACAAGCCAAGCTTGAACAGAGTAGTATACGGCTCGGCCAGCTCGCGAACATGTTCGAGTTCGAGCTTAATCGAACATGTTCATGAATATTATAAATATTTCAAACGGATAAATAAAATTAGTTGTTTTTTTTACAAGTTCGAGCTCGAATATGTAAATTAAACGAGCTTTTTTTCGAGCATTCAAGCTCATGCTCGTTTAATAAATTTTCGAGCATTTCACGAACCGAGTTCGAACCGAATTCGAACATGATAAATATTTATCGAGCCGAACTTGAACAGGAAGAAAAAAACAGCCGAGCTCGACCATCAGGGTATTCGACTCGATTCAGTTCGTTTACAGCCCTATATTTTTACATATATCAAGGCAAAATTGTAGGGGCAAAACCATAATTAAAAAAATAACAGAAAACAATGGTACAAAACAAAACTAATGCCACAACCCACAAGTACACCAATTCATCAGCTTAGTGCAGTTGGCAGCTTAATATTTCTCAGGAAGAAGGATCCGTGTTCGGTCCACAAAAATTTCGCAGCAAGTTGTTTTTTTTTTTAAGTTTTTCTCTTTATTCATCTTTTTTTTTAGTTTTTCTCTTCATTCATCTTCATTTGTTTTTTTTTTAAGTTTTTATCTTCATTCGTCATATTTATTTTCATTTAAAGTTGGTAATGCTATTTTTTTTAAAATCATTTATACTCTAATTTTTATTTGCATTTAAATAAAACCCTAGCTATAATATAATTTGGATTGAGTATGAAATCATTCAAGGTCAAGTCTGAGATAAACATAATTTTTGTATGAATTGAGATGATCATACTTAAGTTCAATAATAGTAAGCAAAACAGAAAATGAAAAGCTTTGAAATGTCAGATAGATTGACATTAGTTTATCTGTTTTTTTAAAACATATAATTGGATTTTATGAATTATAAAAAATAGAACATAATTACTATTTTTAAATTAAAACTATACTTCTTCTCATAAATAAAACACATTCCCCAAAATTAGTTGCTTCGATCGTATTGGATAAAAGTGATTTGGATGTTTGTAAAGGAGTTAGTGGGAATTTTTTTAGCAGAGTAAGTGGGAGATTTATTTATCATATTCAACCCTCTTCAAATTCACTACAAATTAAACATTTTTTATAATATCCAATGAGCAAACTTATAATATTTCAACATATATTTATATTATATTCCCATCTGACAAATTTACAGAATTAAATAACTAAAATTTCATTTCATATGCATTTTTTGTAATTTAGTTGTTTTGAAATAGATAGAACTAGATTTCAACATCACACGGGATCATTTATTCATGGTCTCAAATTTAATTATTAAAATTTTAAAATAAGTATTACATATTTGCGTTTTATAAATAATATTTTAAGTAATAAGTTAGCACTATTTTTTATTTATTCGATTATCTTTTTTTATTATTTTCGATCCTAGACAATTATTATTACATATATAAAATGAGTTAAGTTGACAGTAGAATCAATAAAAAATAATTACTTAAATACACACACATACATATGTATATACGTACATGTTATATTATAGGGATAAGGGCCAAATTGGCCACTAAACTTATTTGGGGCTCAATAGACCCACTACAACTTTTTTGGGCTCAATTGGGCCATCGCGTTGTTAAAATCGGCTCAATTGGGCCACGACGTCGTTTTGCTTATTTTTTTACCCGACCTATAACCCGACCCACCCCTAACCCCTAACCCTACCCACTCATCCAAACTCAAGCTAGGGAGATCGAAAATCCAGTTAGGGACTTGACGAAACAGTCTCGGGGAACTTTTGGGCCACCGCTAAATTTAAAGGGAGAAGATCCTCCTCCGATTCATCCCCTGACGAAGCCGAAGCAAACGAGAGTAGATCCCCATGAGCAATCGAAGGTAAGCTTTCATCATCAGGGCTCTCTTCATCTGATATTTTAATTAAATCCTCCTCTCCCAACTCTTTTTCTTCTGGAGCTTCTACTTCTTGCTCAGAATCTGAAATTTCTTGGGATTTGTTGGATTTTTTATTTTTGGTTTTGGTTGGAGGCTGTATGTGTGATTCTGGGGATGGAAGTTTGTGGGGAAAAATTTTAGGGGTGTAGAGGCAAAAGAGAAGAGTCGAGTCAGATGGTGATGATTGCTCTGAGTCCGGCGATTGCCCCGGCGAGGTGACGGGATCGAGAGGAGTGGGGAAAGTGTATGTGGGTGTTAAGGTTTGTTTGATTTGAATTTTTGAGACCTGGTAGTGATCCCAAAAGTCTTGAGAGCTTGATTGGAAAGGTCAGGGATATGGAAGTGGAGATTTGAGGAATCTGGAGCAAAGGGGAGATGACTGTGAAGAGATGGATTTTTTGGGTTGTGATCTGTTGTATTATAGCTGAGAAAAAAAATTGAGTTTGGGAGGAGATTTTTGTCAGAATTGGAGCTTGATAACAGCTCTGTTTTGGTGCTGGGATTTTGTGTTTGATTTTCTGCAATGTCAGGCTGAGATTTAGCAAGAGATGCTGATTTTTTTGGATGCTTTTTTTTTTGCAGATTTGGACGCAGATGATTGTGCCATTTTTGCCAATTTTAGCATATATTTTGGAAGGGGAGGCCGGAATCTGGGCAGCTAGCCCGGCAGACTGTGTAGTTTGGATGAATGGGTAGGGTTAGGGATTACGGGTGGGTCGGGTTATGGGTCGGGTAAAAAAATAAGCAAAACGACATCGTTTTAGGTGCACTTAACGGAATCCGTTAGGGCTCCGTCACGCGGTGGCCCAATTGGGCCGATTTTAAGAACGCAGTGGCCCAATTGAGCCCAAAAAAGTTGCAGTGGGTCAATTGAGCCCCCAAATAAGTTCAATGACCAATTTGGCCCTTATCCCTATATTATAATATAATATATTTTAAATTACAATATATATATGTATATATAATATATTTCAAATAATTGAATAAATAATTAATAACTATGACGATCAAAATATTGCACTATAAATTAGACAACACTTGTTTGTATACAACATTTGTAGTAGCATTTATTGAATTTATAAATACTAATATCTGTGTGATTTAGTTACACATTTAATTAGAATATTAAATTATTGATCATTTCATATTCATTATAATTAAAAAAATATTATAAATGTTATATCTACGTATAAAGTATACATAGTTGTTATCGATTATGATGTGTTACGAAATAATTTACTTGATTATTTCATTTGATTATTTAATATATGTTGGTTATTAGTTCACATAATAAAATATACCAAACGTTATCCACTACTTCTTAATTTGCAAAAATTCACATATATATTCATTCATATGAATAATTTTGAATGTCATATATGCATAATGAAATATGCTAGTGAATTTTATAATTAGAAATGTGTGACGTGTGTGTGTGAGAGAGAGAGGGGAGATGAAGAGACAATAAAAAAAGAAAATAAATTATTTATAATAACTATTGATGATGTGATGTTTTTTAGAGGAAAAATATTTTGGAAGAAACTCCATTTTATTATATTAAATAGATAGGCAGAATAAATTATAAAATAAGGAAAAATGTGAAAGAGAACCATTAACTATACGGTGGGACTCAAGTAGGATCTTGTTTTAATTTTTGTTCCAATTGGACAATTGAATCTTAAAATGTAGCTCAATTAGGAGTTAGTACCATCTCTTAACCCTCAAATTTACCACACATTCATGACTTAATTACCAGCCACCGATTGACAAAAAGCCAAATTGAGCTCATTTCCGAAAATCCTTTTTTGGGGCTTCAAAACCCCTCAATCAATTTTGAATTGAATGTTGAATTGATGTCAAAATCTCGGCTCAAAGTCGTGAAATTCGTGTGCATCACTTAGCAACTGAAACTTATCTGATCAATTTATCCATCGTCTGGTGTCCAATCGACAAATTAAATATATTATCGGAAAGCTCATTTAGATAATTAGTTAAGGTACCAATATTGCTCGATATTGTAGTCAGAAATGATCAAAAATTGACTGTAATATTTTGCACGAGTTGAATTTTAATGAACTTTGGGTCAAGATTTTGATGTCGATTTGACGTAAAACCTCAAAATTGGTTGAGGGTTTTTAAAGCCCATGAAATGGACTTTTTGTATGAATTAAGTTGTGATGGTATGATAACGAAGTGGAATGGTTTAAAGAAATAACCAAGAATCATAATTTAGCTATTTTGAAAATTCAATGATTTAATTGGACCAAAAGTTAAAAATATGGTCTTAGTTGAGCCTCACCATAGAGTTCTAGTCCTAATTGTCCATTTGTCCTTAAAAATATTTAGTGGACTTGTTATTTTAGCTAATTATACAAAAAATGCCAATTTAATAAGTTCTAATTGATAGAATTTGTCCAACAATCAGATTTAAGCTAGAAAAACTCAAATTTGATGATATTTCATGCACCGTTATACCTGCTATAGAAGAAAAGTTTGAAGTTTGTTTGCGAGATAATTGATCTGTGGTGTACATTCCAAACATGATATACGGTATGAGATTTGAGTGGAATCACATGCATTCATGCATATCGTGCGCTTTATTTTCTTAAGGTCAATGTTGCAGATTTTGTTGATGATTGTTATCCAATACAGCAATACCTAATGCATATAGGTATGGAAGTGAGCCTTTGAATAGACCTGAAATGTGGCTAACAACACAAGCTGATACAATAAAGCCACCTATAGTGAGAAAACTACCAGACCGACCACTGAAGAAGAAAAAAGGGGGTTTGGAAGAGAAAAAACAATTAATTTTTCAAAGATTAGTTCTTTTAGCCTTTAAATGACATGTCGACGATGTCGACAAAGTGAGCACAATAAATGAACATGCAAGAATCCACCAGTTGAACTACCACAACATGAAAATGTAAGAAAACTTAATCTTAACCAGTAGTGAATGGCTTTATTTGATATTTTACTTTTTTTTATTATGCTGCAAGCTACGAAAGGTAAAAATAGTAACCAAACTCTATGATGGGCATAAAAATTCACACATAGGAGAAAGAGTAGCTGTCAAGCTACAAATGCACAACCATCTATCTCATCAAGGGAGAGAAAGAGTAATCACTAAGCTAATAATGCAAATATCAGAAAAAAAAGAGCATTCGTGAAAATTTTTTGTTCCATTTTTATTATTTTGCCCAATTTGTATAAGAGTTTTGAATTGATTGTTGTGTTGTTTAGGTTAATACATGATTGGGGGAAACAACCTCCAAAGGAACTGGGTATAATTATATGGAGGTTAGATGCTATTTGTTAAATATGTCTCTATATTTATGTTAATATGCAGACATTAATATATATATTATTTAATTCCAGATGTCTTGTGACACGCAAGTTCACCATGTGAATTCTACCAAAGATAGCATACGAGTCACGGGAAGAAGACGTGGTAAAGTTACTACAACTGCTTTAGTGGTGGAGAATGAATAGAGATGTTAGAGACACATCTACTTCAGGAAGAGGAGAGTGCACCCAATAGAGTCAGGTCTAGAATTAGGAGAAGTTTATATTTTGGTTAATGATTGATTTATGAATGCCTATGTAGCGACATTTTGTGTGTATTTTGATGCATTATGACTGTGCATTTGTTTGAACTCATTGTTGAAGTATGACTAAATTAAATATTGGTTAGTAGTTAATTTGCTCTCTCTAGCCAAAGGGTTGCAATGATGATATGTGTTTAATTCAGATATGGAGACGAAACTGATGGAGAATCTTGTTGCACATAGTAAATATCGTAGAGCTGAAATGGAGAGCTTTATGAAATAACTTGTGAAGTCGGTGAGAGTTGAGAATGCGGAAGTATTATTTGAGTGGTTATGAAAGTTTGGAACACAGTACATAAAGAGCACATGCATTCGTCCATCAGTATTTGTAAAGATTTGGAGGAAATTAATGTTGAATGTTCGAACAATTAAACATGACTACAATACATCACATACTCCAATAAATTGTTACCAAAACTATAACAGAAACTTTAACATCAAAATGCTACAAAACTACTGCACAAAATTAGATTAACTTGCTACTTCGTCATTATGCACATAATCTGATCAACATTAACTCCATTGAATTGTCATAAAATTACAACACAAACTTCAACAACAAATTGGAACAAAACTACGATACAAAATAAGATTAACTAGCTACTTCATAATATATGTCGGTGGACACCATCGACGAAATCTCCACTACTGTAGAAAATATTTACAATGATAATTTTCTTTTCCAGAACTTTATTTTGTGTGGACAAATAATCAATTCTTAACTTCATTTCAACATTTTTGGTTGAAAGCTCATTCAAAAGTTCCTCTACATTTTTGTTATACTTTTTTAGTCACTTTCTGAATTTGCCATGCTAAATCTTTCCAGCATGAGTTTTTTCATCATATTATTGCACTTTAATTGTTTCTCTAAGTTATCTCTTTGAGTTTTCAATCTTTGAATACATCACTTTTGGAACGAGGAAAGTTCTAGATCAACCCATTCAAATTATATATGGTCATTAACTTGTCAAATAAAAAAGGGTTAATTGTCTTAAAGTACATAAACTTTGGGTTATTTTTGGTTTTTCACACTGAAGTTATAGAAACTGTGCGGAGATAAACATGTTCACAATCATGTATGTGTACATCTTTGTTAACATGCAAGGTCAGATTTATAAAACTGAAATAGTAAATAACACAAGGATGGCAATCATGTTTGACCAATTGATCTACGGCAGAGAGACTTCACAAGTCCGTAAGAAACAATCCACTACTCCGTTGTAAGGTTACAAAGGCAAAGGCTATTACACGAAGACCTCCCATCACTCGGCCCATTTCCTGTCATCTATAATATCTTTTGATGGACTGAATTGTGAGATCCCCTCACAATCTAGACTCCCCCTAGTTCCCACAAGAAATCTCTCCCGAAACTCCTTTAAATATGTATGAAAGAACTTTAAACATAGTGTGACACCCGGGGCCGAAGTATGGAGTGATCCCCGGTGCAAGACACGGACAAAGAGCAGCTTCTATAAGACTTCCAAGCGAATGGGCACATGAATGAACCAAATCCACCCGAAAGAGAGGGATTCTGAGGCTATACATGAATGAGACTGTATAGTTGAGAAGAGCTTAAAGGATTTGATTGGTGCTACTCATATTAACAAGGTGCATCTTCTTTTCTGGCGCTCGTTCCACCAGAACTCCAAAGTTAAGCGTGCTTGACCTGGAGCGATGGTGGGCTGGGTGACCCCCTGGGAAGTTTCTCAGGGAGCGTGTGAGTGAGGACAAAGCACACTGGAAAGACTTGTGTTGGTTTGTGGGGACAGCCGTCAGTCCGGTAGCCAGGTCGTTACAGGTAGTATCTGAGCCGAACCTCTCGCAGTAAGGTATGGTTCAGGGACGAACCAAGCGGAAGCTGGTGGACATGTGACACCCGGGCCTGAAGTATGGAGTGATCGCCAGTGCAAGACACGGAGAAAGAGCGGCTCCTATAAGACTTCCAAGCGAAGGGACACATGAATGAACCGAATCCACCCGAAAGAGAGGGATTATGAGGCTATACATGAATGGGACTGTATAGTTGAGGAGAGCTTAAAGGATTTGATTGGTGCTACTCATACTAACAAGGTGCATCTTCTTTTCTGGCACTCGTTCCACCAGAACTCCAAAGTTAAGCGTGCTTGACCTGGAGCAATGGTGGGATGGATGACCCCCTGGGAAGTTTCTTAAGGAGCGTGTAAGTGAGTACAAAGTACACTGGAAAGACTTGTGTTGGTTTGTGGGGATAGCCGTCAATCCGGTAGCCGGGTCATTACACATAGACTGGACACACAATGATCAAAAGGTCAAACCCAGTATAATCGTATGCTAATGCTTCAAACTTGAAGTCTTTTAAGACTCTCTAAATTTTATGTATACAACAACCACCCTCAATATCTAACTAGTCTGATTCTCAGGCTATTTATAAGAACAAAGTACAGCCTAAACAAGGTAATCAAATCGTCATAATTTGAATCAAACTCTGATAAGGAAACGTTCTTAGTTTTATTCGGATTATCTCAGTTATAAGTCTTCCTTGAATAGAACTCGTGTTCTTCCATCTTGATCTTCATCTTGAACATGGCATCATCTATTCTGAGACGTTCATCTTCAATAGGAAACTTCATCTCCTCGAAATCAGCCCGGCATGTCTATTTAAAACCTTCTGGACAATCATGTACATAATCATTTGCATAACACTTGATCAAGTACATTTTTCAATCTTCAATGAAATTAGCAGCGAAATGTTCTTGTGATCATGTTCAAAACATGGTCTTTAAAATGTACATGATCATTTACATAACACTTGATCCAGTACATTCTTCGATCTTCAATGAAATTGGCAGCGGAATGTTCTTATTATCATGTTTAAAACATGGAGCATATAAACCAATCAATCTTGAATGAACATTTCAAGATATGCCCTCTTAGGAAACATAGAGATATAAACCAATCAATCTTGAATCTTATTGAGAAAAAATACGGGAGTACTTTACTTGGAGCATATGCATTTGATTAAGAGAATTCAAGGCATCACCTTACTAAGATGATTATTCTTCATGAATATCATCTTAATATGGTTGATCATGAAGGATTTAGATATTTTGTGAACTCAATTCAACCATTGTTCAATCATGTGTCTAGAAATTCTATCAAGAAAGATATCTTCAAGATATATGAGGTTGAAAAGGAAAAAATAATGAATGGTTTAAGTGTCAATAGTGGTAGAGTTGCAATTAATATAGATATGTGGACATAACGAATCCCGATTATCTAAATGCTTTCTTCATTTTTTATGATGAAAACGCTCAATTGGTTCGGGTAAAGGTCCGAAACTGTGAAGTTACCTAAACTGTGTGCCGTACATAATGTTCATTAATATGTACATGTACATTATGATGAACATGTAAGGTCAGAATGATAAATTGAAAACAAGTAAATGACACGAGGTTGGTAACCTTGTTCGATCAAATGATTTATGTTAGAGGGACTTCTCAAGTCCGTGAGAAACAATCCACTACTCTGTTGTAAGGTTACAAAGGCTTTTACATGATGATCTCTCGTCACTCGACCCCTTTCCTACCCACTACAACCTCTTTCGATGGACTGAATTGTGAGATCCCCTCACAATCTAGACTCCCTCTAGTTCCCACAGGAAATCTCTCCCGGGACTCCTTTAAGTGTGTATGAATTTAAGTTTCAAACACAGACTAGAAACACAATGATCACAAGGATCAAACCTAGTCTACCCGAATACTATATGCTTTAAAGATCAAGTCTTTTAGACTCTCCACCCTTTATGTATTCATAAAACTCTCGTGTAGTAAACTAGTCTAATTCTCAATCTATTTATAAACAAAAGATATAGCCTTAAAAAGGTAATCAGAAGTCTTAATCTGACTTGGAATCAACAAGGAAACTTTCCTTAATTAATTCGGACTTTCCTAGTTTAGATGTCTTCCTTGAATAGAACTCCTTCTTTTCTTCTTTGTTCTTCATCACGAACAAGACAACTTCTATTATGAAACGTCCATAATTAAATACATGTCTTGATCTTCAATCACGAACAAGGCAACTTCAACTCCTTGAATCTAGTATGACACATCTCTTGGAAACTCTCTGGACAAGTAGGACAACCATGTACATGATCATGTTCATGAACATGATTAAATACATGTCTTGATCTTCAATCAGATTGGCAGCGGAATGTTCACAGTAATGTCTAGAACATGGTCTTCAATCCTTAGAAAACCAAAACCTTTGTGTTCTTTGATATTGCCATACAAATCATGACAATCTCGAACACTTTAGAGCAGATGACACTAACAATCTCCCCATTTATCTTTATCTGTTGGCAAATCAGCTCCATATTTTTAAAGAACACAATCATTAAACTAAAGGATCATGTGCCTTAAAACATTCTTGAATGTCTTCATGAACATCATCTGATCCTGTTAAGTTGATATTTTGAAAGATGGTGAACAAGTGCGGCAGCAACCTAAAACAATCTTGCAAAACATGGCAAGACACAAAATCTCCCCTATTTGCCAGCATGTAAAGGCAAAGAAGTGCAGACTCCCCATTTTTGCCAAAAAGATTTTAAGGCAAGGTCTGAAAAGGGGGGTTGTGTAGCCAAACACTTCACGCCACGTTTGCAGGATCTCCTGCAAACTGATCGTTGGTCTTCTTTGATCTCATGTTGGATATAGATACAACAGTAACCCAATATGAAATGACCGGTTTCCATTCTTTTTCTTCCTTGAGAACACTGTAAGAAGCACCATCAATCTTTTTGACCTGCATTAACTATTTTTACACGACTGCAGAACCATGAGTATCACTATTCCGATTTTGAGAAAAATTATTTTTCTCTGCATGAACTTCAGGGTGATGTTCATCCGGTTGTTCATGAACATTAGTAGGAACATCGTGTTGATGATCTTCATTTTTCTTGCACGGCTCTTCTTTGAACTCTTACCTTTTTAATGAAGATCTTTCCTTGTGCAACTGTTTCTGAATAGCTTGATTTATCTTCTTTAGAATATACCTTCTCTTCATCCTTTTGAGATCACTTAAATAATTCTTGCAGTTTGGTCGAATATGACCTTTTTCTTCACAATAGTGGCAGATCACAACTCTCGGATTGGTAGACAATCTTTTAGTGTTTGGAACATATTCGGTGTTCTGAACAGCGTGCATGTCCTTGACAAGAATGTCTTTATATTTTTCTTCCTTGGTAAACTTTCATGCTCCAGTAAGTGGACCATCTATGTGAACCTCCTTTGAAGTTGTTTGGCGAGCAACTAATGCAAAGTTACCATCTTCTTGATCAATCTCGCTTTCTTTTGAATCTTCATCACTTGAAGAAGCTTCGTAACTTGTTTTGTTCTTCTTGAGAGTATTAGCACATTCACTTTGAACATGGCCAAATCCATTGTATTCTTTGCAGCGTATCTTCATCCTCTTATTTCTTGATCGAGATGTATTTTCAGCAGATTGATCATTCTGATTATCATGTTGGAATTATCGTCTGTTGGCATTTTACATCATCTTGTTGAATCTTTTCATAAGCAGACTTATGGTGTTCAGCAACTCTGCAGCAGTCGGGGAATCACCAGATTGAACACCTGTCTTCAGAGCAATGTTCCTCCACTTTCTAGCACCAAAATCTTCTCCCAAACTCATCTCAAATGTTCTCAAAGATCCCATCAGCTCATCTAAACGCATAGATTTGATATCATTTGCTTTTTCGATTGCAACAACTTTAATTTGTATGCGAACCTTTTTGGCAAGGATCTAAGAACTTTTCTCACCAACCTCTCTTCTGACATTATCTCTCCTAGAACAAAGCTTTCATTGGTGATTTTCTTAGCCTTACATTGAACTCATCAATGTTCTCATCTTCGGACATGCAAAGCTTTTCAAAATTGGTGGTTAGATTTTGTAACTTTGATAGACGAACATCACCGGTACCTTCATATGTAGTCTCTAAGATATCTCATGCATCTTTAGCTACTTTACAAGTTGATATAAGGTTGAATGTATTCAGATATACTACAGTAAATATGGAATTAATGACTCTTGAGTTGAGGCTCGCATTTATTCTCTTCTTTGGTCTATCTTGCGTCATGTTTTGGAATAACTTCACCTGATTCATCCAGCTTAGTAGGAGGACGCCAACCATTTAACACGATTTCCATGATTTGACATCAGATGCTTTGATAAATGCCTTCATCCTTGCTTTCCAGTAAGTATAGTTATGTCCATCCAAAATTGGAGGACGCTCTATGAAACTTCCTTCAAGCATAGAACTCATTTACAGATACTATCATGCACACACATTAGTAACTCCAGAATCTTTTCACTTTGAAAAACAACCTACTCTGATACCAATTGAAGTTACCTAAACTATGCGCCGTACATAATGTTCATTAACATGTACATGTACATTATGATGAACATGTAAGGTCAGAATGATAAATTGAAAACAAGTAAATGACACGAGGTTGGTAACCATGTTCGATCAAATGATCTACGTCAGGGGGACTTCTCAAGTTCATGAGAAACAATCCATTATTCAGTTGTAAGGTTACAAAGGCTTTTACACGATGATCTCTTATCACTCGACCCCTTTCCTACCCACTACAACCTCTTTCGATGGACTGAATTATGAGATCCCCTCAAAACCTAGACTCCCTCTAGTTTCTATAGGAAATCTTTCCCAAGACTCCTTTAAGTGTGTATGAATTTAAGTTTCAAACACAGACTAGAAACACAATGATCACAAGGATCAAACCTAGTCTACCCGAATACTATATACTTCAAAGATGAAGTCCTTTAGACTCTCAACCCTTTGTGTATTCATAAAACTCACGTGTGCTAAACTAGTCTGATTTCCAGGCTATTTATAAATAAAAGATATAGCCTTAATAAGGTAATCATAAGTCCTAATCTGACTTAGAATCAACAAGGAAACTTTCCTTAATTAATTCAGACTTTTCTAGTTTAGATGTCTTCCTTGAATAGAACTTCTTCTTTTCTTCTTTGATCTTCATCACAAACAAGGCAACTTCTATTCTGAAACGTCCATCTTGATTCTGCAGCTTCAACTCCTTGAATCTAGCATGTCATGTCTCTTGAAAACTCTCTGGACAACCATGTACATGATCATGTTTATGAACATGATTAAGTACATGTCTTGATCTTCAATCAGATTGGCAGCAGAATGTTTACAGTAATGTCCAGAACATGGTCTTCAATCATTGGAAAACCAAAACCTTTGTGTTCTTTGATATTGCCATACAGATCATGACAATCTCGAACACTTTAGAGCAAATGGCACTAACAGACTGCTTAGATCATACTAAACTCGGGTATACCTATGAAGATGTGGAAATTCCATGGCTCAACAGTCGTCCGACACTGAGAGTTTCTCCAGTTTTGAGAAAGAAACCTAATGTGGGGGACGCGTCGATCCCCAAAGACGTGTTCCTAGCCAAACTTGATGCGGTTTTGAATGTTTTGATGAAGCGGACCAAGGTGAATAGAAGTGAGGAAGAGAAAGTTGAGTTGGAAGAAATCTTGGTCATTGAAGAGATTGAAGTCAATAGCGATGTTTGTGGCAAGTTCGACATCTACATTAACGACAAAGATGAGGTGGTCACCACGGCGGCCAACACTGAGTTTGCCGGATGTTTTGTGAATGTGCAATATAATCAAACACATGATGAGAAGCAGATTAAGATGCAATCAAGGGTGTCGATTATAGACATTTTGAAAGACCTTGGAACTGAAAGGAATGAATAAGTGCTGGTCAATTTGGTTCCCACTAGCGCCAGTGACGCCCTCGTTGTTAATGATATCAAGATCGTGCTTGATAACTAATCATCATCCTTTATCTTAATTTATTTTAATTTCTATGTTTTTAATCGTATCCATGTTGCATGCACTTACTATTAAATATTAATTCGTGATAAATAATAACAAAAATGTTATATATGTTTCTAAATAAATTGATCAGCATAACGCAAATTCTCCTATCCACCTTATGCATGTGCATGACCCATCAGACACTGACCCGTTTCAACCCGACCCGGCCTATAAATATTTTTGTTTACCCATCTCATCCATTTTCTCTCTTTTCATTACGGAACCAAACCTAGCAGCCCCTACTCTCTTGATCTCTCTTCTCCGATTCAATCTACATCGTCCTTACCAATTTAGCACTTCTTCACCGACGATTTAAACTTCCTTTATGCTCCATTAAGACCGTTGGGATTTTTGTAAACCCTAGCCTCCATACGTCTGTCTTTCTCACTCTCTCTCAATCTATTTTTGATTTTTCTGATTTCATCATCTGTTACGACTGATTCATCACTTCATCTTTCGATTCGTCAATTTTCAGTGTATTCAGTTAGGTAATATGTGATTTTCTTATTTCTTTTGTTGAAATCGTGTTTGGATTCTATAATAAATAAATTGATAGGTTTTTGTCATTTTTTCATTGTATTTGTGGTTTTTGGTTTTTTTCGTGGATTTTGTGATTTGACTTCGACACCTGTGGCTAAGGGTCGACTCTCTAATTTGTTGCAGTCTCTTATGTGAAAGATCTCAATCTGAGTCTATCAATCGGGTGTGCAAAGGTTAGTAGTCATGCTTATCATTATAGATTGTTGATCTGTTACTCATTATAGATTGTTGAATATGAATATGTTTATAAGTGTACCACTTGAATTGAAAATAAGTATCAGATTACAACTCATTTTGTATCTGATGTAGTCTTTATGTGATTTTTTGTGTTTTCTATCTTCTTTCACTGTTCATACATGTTAAATATATGTTAAATATGAGTAATATGAATTATTATTTGTTTTGATTTCAGTTTATATGAGTAATATGAATTATTATTTGTTTTGATTTCAGTTTATATGAGTAATATGAATTATTATGTTAAGTATCGGTTAACATGCTTATGAGTACCACTTGAAATAGAAACAAGTATCACATTTTTTAAGTGGTATGTTTATGACTTTAGGGTTCAGTTATTTTTCATATTCTATTTGTTTTTTTTTGTATTCATTGAATGTCCAGATATGTTCATTCAAGTGTTTGATTGAAAATTATATGAGTAATGTTAAGTATTTTGTTCAAAATGATTTTTTATTTTTATTTTTGAAATCATAAATGATGTTTCTATATGTGTTTTAGTCAGATATATGCTATGAAATATATTGAATATGAATATCTCTTTATGTGTGTCAGTGGAATTGAAAATAAGTATCAAATTGTAGTTTATTTTGCATCTATTTTTTTATGTCATTTATTGTGTTTTCTATGATTAATAACAGTTCATAGATGTTTATTTGAGTAACTGATTTAAAAGTTTATACAAGTAACATGAATTATTATATTAAGTATCATTTAGTATGCTTAAGAGTACCACTTGAAGTAGAAACATGTATCACATTATTCATAATTTTTGCCCCTTATATATATATTCTTTTTAACGTAGTATGCATATGTCTTTAGGATTCTGTCATTTTTCATATTTTAGTTGGGTTCTTTTTTTGATTTTTTTTTTGTTTTATATGTGATGAGTTACATGCAAAGATTTGATGGCATGTATTATTCGTGCCCTGACTTATGAAATATTTGAATTATTTTTATATTTTTTTTCCTTTCAATTTTTTTTCCTTGTTTTCAATTCCTAACTGATTTGTAACTTTATTTCTCGATTTGTAGTCTTATGGTTGAAAGAAGTTACGAGCACTATATTGTGTTCGTATTACTCTTGCAGACACAAATAACTTGAGATTTGAAGTGCATAAGTGCATCCCTGGATTCATGAATAGAAGGAAGAAATGACTGAGATTGTGAATTTATATTTGGATATTTGGAATATTGTTGTTGGATATTGGATGAAGTTGAAGAACTGTTGATGTGTTTTGTTTTGATGTATGGTGAATCATATGTTGGGTTTTGGATATGTCATTATTCTACCTAAACATGAACTTTTTGTCTTGGAGATGATTGTGTGGGCCAAATACTCTGGTTTATATGTGATTTTGTAATAATGAATCAATTGGGTTATTCATTGGAATGTATGAAATGGTGGTTTCTATCATTGAATTTTAAATTTTGTATACTTTCAGATGTGATTTTGTGGAATAAATTTCTTATTAAATAATCATTGTCTTTATTACTAAACAACACTCATTGCTTCAGAATTAGCTCCAACTATGTTCATTCAAGAACATCCATAACCGGCATTTAAAGAAAAACAGATTTATTTTCAAAAATAATGTTAGTATCATTTATTAAGCTATAAAGTATCACATGTTAAAAAAAAGTAATTGTGTCTGGAAAAAAAATCATTTATTTGGCCTAAAAGTATCAAATGACATGCAAAAACTTATCATATAAGAAGCAAATGTATTTTCAGTCCAAAAATCATAAGAACATATCATATTCTCCCCAATGAGTAGAGGTTTATTTCCATATTGAAAAAACAAAAAAAAATCATAAATGAATGTCTAAAAAATAAAATTACATAATAATAGTATTCCAAAATCATAAAATTCCAACATAATAAATTCCCATCAATATTTTGTTCCAATACAATTCTTAAAATATCCCAACATATATTAAAAAATGAAGAATCTTCAATCCAAGAATCTGCAAAAGGAATATAATTGAAGATGTAGTCAGATAAATAGAAAAGGGTATCATATATTAAGCATAAAAGTATCACTTGTATTAAAGACAAGTATTAACCTGATATTCATCCAAAACAAACGAGGGTTGAGAGTTTTGGAGCCGAACTCATTCAATTGAGTTGAGTTTGTTGCACTATTGTCTTTCTTCTTTATGGCTTTCTCAAGTTGTCCCTTAATTGCAGACAATACATTTTAGTATTTTACCTATTTGACAACAACTTTTTTGTGAGCTTTATAGAACTACATTCCATATTGAGGCAATGAAGTTTGCTGCAAAAAACTAAAAAAACGAGAAGCAACAAAGAGGGAAACGAGAAAACAGTCAACATGCACTTCTATGAATTGAAAGCACTCGAATATTTTCTCCTCAGTGAAAGTACAACCACCAAGTCAAGATTAATTCCGATCTCAATGAACTACACCTGGAATGATGCGCTAAAGACCACATGACTTCGACTATAAACTATTTCATAAACATGGGAACATTACGAATGATGCGCTTGTATAACTCCATTTTCTCATTACAACACAACTATATATTCTGAAAATGTAATTTTACTATGATTGACAATGCAAAAACAAGACCAAGAACATTGTTTCAAGCTTTAGAAAACTCATCCACCTAAACACAAAACATCAATTTCTTCAAGAAGACAGTCTAGTTGTGATAGCAACATTACCCGTAGAATTATACCAACATTACTCGTAGACAATCTAATTGTGATAGTAACATTACCTATAGATCTCGGTGATGACAATAACTCAAAAGAAACATAATAGAGATGTTGATAATCTCGCTCTTCTCAGTAGGCTTATAACTACAAACTATTGTCGATTATCAATATTGATAATCTTAAGTAGCTTCATCTCCCACTCTATCATCTTCTACAAATGGATTAAATTAATTGAGCGTCATATCTTAATGTATTTTCTCCACCCCCGCAACAAAATTGCAAAAAATCATCTTCTACAAGTGTATGAATACATAAAATAAATTGAAGAACACAAAATTCAACAAAAAAAATTATAGATAAAAAACAACTAACCCGCATTCAATTTTTGTATTTGGAATTTGTTTCAATCGAAATTCAATAAGAGAGATTTCAACAAAGATTCATTTGTTTCATTCCTGCTAAAAAATCTTCAATTTGGAAACCTTCCATTTCAACTCCCCATTTGAAAAATAAAATTATAGCAACAATCACAAACTACAAACCCCTCTATATCACCTCAATTTCAATGGGAAAGGAAACAAAGCGGCAAAAACCAACATTTATACATATCAATTTATTAATTATTCGAAACCTACCTTCAAAAATTCGAGAGTTGTAGCAAAAATAATTCGATTTGTTGATTTTGAGCTCGTGTTCTTCTTCGCTTCAATGTCGACGGTATTGCTGATATTTTGATCGTATTTCGACAACGATGGTGACGGTAATTTCACCTTGGACGGAAATGAATGTGGATGAAATCGCGAGCTTGCGGGAATCGGGAGCTGAGCAGAGGTTCTTCCTTTTTCTTTATTTTCCCTTTTTCTGGTTTTTTATTAGGGGATTGTTGGATTTGGGCTGGCTCCTGATGGGTCTAATGAGCCGGCCCGTCTAATGGGCCTGACTCATAAGTCTTGTGTACAGGAGATCAACTCTTAATATAATTACTTGTGTCACGTAAAAAAGTACGGTAGTTACGATACTAGATCTTTACAATACTTTTCTTTTTAATAACGTGATTTTATTTTATTTCCTTTGCCGGCAGTTTAAATTCCCAATAATTACATGACTATATAATCATTTTTTAACAACACACACACGAATGGATTGACTGTAAAATTTTTAATTATTTATTTTTGAGTGAAGACTTGAGTGTAAAATTAATAGTTCGCCCATTCTTTTTTTTTTTAAAGGAAATTCACCGCTTCTCCTTTTACTATTTTTTTTTTCTATTTATCACTAAGACGTAGCTTAGTTAGTATTCATAGGTCCTCCTCTTATAAGGTGAGGGACCTGGGTACAAATTTAAATCCCCCATTCTCAATTGAAAAAATAAAATAAAGAATTTTGCCTATTTACAACTCTAATAATAATAATAATAATAATAATAATAATAATAATAATAATAAGTTTACCTGTTTATGAGTTTTCCACGTTACAAAAAATAGTAGAATTTGTACAATTAAAAAAAATGGTGGAAATTCTAAGATATTTGCCATTTAAATTGTTTTATTTTTAATAAAATAATCCATATAATTTTATAAAACACGTTTGTCCTTAACTAAATATACTAAAAATGCCCTTATTATTTCAAAACGCAACCCTAATTTATTTAATCTCCCTCTAGGAGTGAGTATTTGATTTATTCGATATGATCGGTTTGATTTTAACAAAAAAATCAATATAGTCGAAAAAAATCAACGAACACTTTCAATGACATGACCTAATTGAATTAATTTTAGTTGGTTATTTCGAATTTTATAATTATTTGGGTTGAGCTTCAATTTTAAATTGAATATGTGATTTATCTAGATTGAAATTAAATAAAACTCTACCATATAATTTGACTTGGGTATAAAATCATGTTGGGCTTAAAGTCTGAGATAAACATACTTTTCTTGATGAATTGAGACAAACATACTTAATTAAGTTCAATAATAGTAAGCAAAATGGAAACTGAAAAAGTTTGAAATGTCAGAATAAAATTAGTTTATTTGATTTTTTTTTGTTTGAAGTCGACCTATTACTGGAATTTATGAATTATTAAAAAAATGTAACATAATTACTATATTAACATATATAATCGAATTGACCAAATAGTTTCGGATCGAATTAAAAAAAATAGAACATAATCTCATCCCTGATATATTACTCCACTGGAAGGCACTAATTAACATTTTTATTTTCTTAAAAATTGATTTTTTTAAAAATTATATACCATAATTAAGAAACAATCAATCAAAATATTCAATTAAATTGTATTTTAAATGAGAAATAAATTCTAACAAATAATTATAAACCATAACATATTGTGTGGAATAAACTATATATAACTAACCATTGTAAAATTAAATTACACCACAAAAATTGAATTGAAGGAAAAGAGTGGAAGAAAAATTAATAAATAGGATGCCAAGTGGGTTGTACGTTTTTTTAGTGGACTAAATAATTTGATTTGTAAATTTCCATGAGAAATTAAAGCAGTTTGTATTAATTGTGTGTGTGTGTTTTTGTTACTACACAATAAATAAAAGTTAGGTCTAGTCTCCTTGGCGTGTTTACTTGAATCTGCTTATATTAGTTCAATCGTCTTCAACGTTTAATGCTTTTATTTCTAAAGTAGAAATGAGAATTTTTTTATTAAGGAGTATTGTTGCATCAACGAAGGCAATCGTGTGCAATACTTACCAGTAACGTGGCTTACAAGGAAAGTTTTCTAAAGTTTGAAATTAACAAATCTAATGAATTTTCGTTATCATATAGTATAATCTTACATTTCAATTGGATTTTCTCCCTACTGCATTGCGATTTTTTTTTCTTTACGGTCTCAATTATCAATCTATAAGTATTAATCCATTAAAGTGAAAACTTTAAATTCACGCGTTTCATTAAGGGTAAAATTGGAAGAAAAAAAGTGACATCATCATGTTTTGAAAAAATTCTTAAAAACTTTAAATGATCATAATTTATTCGTTTTTAATCGGATTTACGTAAATCTTATATCAAATTAAAGCTCTTTTCATACTCTTTCATTTAAGATCCATATTGCATATGTTTATTTGAAAAAAATAGGTGAAAAATATAAAAATTCATTTTTAGGCATAATTTTTGCATAGAGCAACCCCAAATTTATATTAGCATGTTGTATACAACATTTTAGCATGAACTATATAACATTTTAGCATATTGTGTAATACATTTTAGCGGGTGATATTATGAATATATTTTTAACAGTTTTATATAAACACCTACACCTATATAGATACTACAAAATGAAAAATACGAGTTGATGATAAAAAAGAAAAAAGAATGAGAAAATGAAGCAACGAAGGAGATGACTGACAACTAAGAAAGAAAATGCGTAAATATTTCCCGAAACGAGATAAAGTTTATGAGAGCAAAATATGTGCTGCAATTCTAAGTGCAGACAGTAACATACAAATTTAGCCTCCTACTTCGCTCATTTTAGCCTCATTCATTTCTCATTTTAGCATGTGTTGATAAACAAAATATGGAATAATGATTTCGTTGGAATGAAACACAATACACCCAATTTGGGGACAGTGAACCCTAATGAGAATCTCATAATTACTAATTGGGATCAGATGAGCCCTAATTGGAACGTAATAAACCTTAATTGGGAACGGTGAACCCTAGTGGAAAATGTCACATCAAATTTAGCCTCCCACTTCGCTCATTTTAGCCTTATTCATTTCTCATTTTAGCATGTTCTGATAAACAAAATATGGAACGGTGATTTCATTGGAATGAAACGCAATACACCCTATTTGGGGACAGTGAACCCTAATGGGAATCTGATAATTACTAATTGGGATCAGATGAGTCCTAATTGAAACGTAATAAACTCTAATTAGGAACGGTGAACCATAGTGGAAAATGTCACATCAAATTTAGCCTTCTACTTCGCTCATTTTAGCCTCATTCATTTCTCATTTTAGCATGTTCTGATAAACAAATATTGAACGGTGATTTCATTGGAATGAAACGCAATAAACCCTATTTGAGGACAGTGAACCCTAATGGGAATATGATAATTACTAATTGGAACGTAATAAACCCTAATTGGGAATGGTGAACCCTAGTGGAAAATGTCACACCAAATTTAGCCTCCTACTTCGCTCATTTTAGCCTCATTCATTTATCATTTTAGCATGTTCTGATAAACAAAATATGTAATGAGAATCTGACAATATATATAACCTCATGCTTCCGTTATTTTAGCATTATATTTTAAACGGTATTATGATTAATAAAACTTAATAGTAATATAATTACCGCAAAGGAAATGTCATAAACACTTTTATTAAAAATCATATATATTCTTAAAAATGAATGTGTTGAAAATAATTCACAAGCATGGTAAAACATGATATTAAACTATGTCCAATCGCTATAATAACATCAAGCTGGACAATTCCTAGCATCATGATCTGACAACTTGTAGCAATTGCTGCACATTCTGAGTGGTTTGTTCTTCTTTCTCTTCCTTACCTCCTTCTTAGATACCAAACGACTGTCGCTACCTTTTATTTTAACTGGAATAGGTGGATGAACAACAACTTCAGAAGGGGCACGTAAACCGTAGAATTGCTCAAACATCATTATCTTGTTATGTGAAGTAGAACCCTCCATATCACCATGTGACTAATCTTACTACGGTCACTTGAAACAGAAGAAGCTGACACATTAACATCAAACAATTATAAACTGAACAAGGTAAAATATAATAATACAATCACATCAAGAGATGTTCAGACACATAAATTGATTTTTAGCATTAGGTATGTACCATTCTAGCATCATGCAACATACATTTAAGCACCAAAGTATTCTAATGTTTACATGGTGTCTGTAACATTCTAATCTTTCCTCAGCGTACGAGGAGCCTTTTCAGGAACCTTCATCATGATATGCCACATACAGAGCCTATGCCTAGAATCAGGAAAAGATTATTCTACTGCAATCTTCAATGCAGGGTCTTGACCAGTGATTATCATACCAGGAAAATTCTCCATACATTTGAGAAACTTCTCAAATACCCAAGAATACGACTCATTATCTTCACCTGACAGCAAACTAGCACCAAAACATATACATTTACCATGGTTGTCCTTCCCAGTAAAAGGAGCAAATATCATGTTATACCTATCATTAAAACAAAAGAGAAAACACTAAGTACTACTGGAAGAAATAAAATACATCATGTGTTCAATGGTAACATATATGAAACAGAATGCTAAAATGCTATATACACAATGCTAAAACTTTATACCCGAGATGCTAAAACTATGTTATACCTCAATTTATATATATAATGTTAAAATTAGAACATAATGCTAAAATGGTATATCGATAATGCTAAAACTCTATACCCAAAGATGCTAAAATTAGAAAACATGACATACCTGTTCAAACTATATGTTGAATCGAACGAAACAACATCACCAAAAGCAGCATAATTTCTCCTTGACAGAGCATCAGCCCAAAAAATGCGTGTCAGTCTGTCCTCTTTGCCAACACAATACTCAAAAAAGAACCCAACATGTGATTGTTGCCTTAAATGAAACTTATCCAATACCATTTGAGCATCAGCCCCATGAATGTATGCTCTCGAGTCACGAGCATAATTCTAGAAATCAACTCCAGTGCAACCTACATCAGAATAGCTCCCAACACCTTCCTTAAAAAGCCTATAAGATCTCATTGCACCTATGTTTGCTCTAGCACAATTCAAAACAAAATTCTTGTGCACATCATCTAAATTTCTATTCACCTTCATAAATCTTTTGAAATCATCCGAAACTAACGGGTGAGAATGACGTTCTTCAAACAATTTAACAATGTATCCTTTCTCACAACAAAACCTGAACACAATACGAGCCCTACAATTAGATCTTTTAGAGACTCTACGCTTCTTTGTTTTAACTGCAACACTTGAATCACCAACCTTAACTACTGCATTCTTCTCACCCTCTCGACTACAGTAAACATATTTCCATATAGTTGTACCATCTTTAGATTTCTTCTCTGATCCAAGACGAATGTCAAAACCAGATGATTGTGCATAGATCCTATAAAATTTCACACCCTCATCCAAAGTTTTAAAACTTTGTTCAACAGTTGGCTTCAATTTACAATGTGGTATAAAATATTCTGTCATGCCAGGAGATATCTCTACAGTCATATTACTATGCTCACTTGAAATAGAAGACTCTGAAACATTAAAATAAAAAAAATTATAAACTGAACAAGGTAAAATAATAATACAATCACATCAAGAGATATTCAGAGACACGAATTTTAGCATTAGCTATGTAACATTCTAGCATCGTTCAACATACATTTTAGCAACAAAATAATCTAATGTTTGCATGGTGTGTGTATATAGTCAAGTCACAACATTTTTTGTAAATGTTTGAGAGAGTGCGATATAAAACCAGCATCTTATAATGCTAAAACACATGTTACGAAATGCTAAAACAAACACATTAACATGCTAAAATGTCTTATATTACGTATTCAATAAACAGATCAAGTTGATGCATCTGTATATTCTCAAACTAAACCCTAGCATTCTTAACCATTAGAAAACGAATGATACAACACAAAACTGAACAAAAACAGATCAAATCAATAAAAAATAAAAACGTAAATAAACTCCAATAGAACGAATTGTAGAATCAATAGGATACAACGAATTCGAAATTAATCACCATTAAAACTGAATCAAACAATGCAAAATTAAAAACATACCTGGAGTCGCCATAGAATCAGAGATGTAGAAATTTCACGACAAATTGATTTTCAACAATTACAGAAAAAAAAAACGATCTTCACAAATAAAAAACCGTGATACAGTTTTTTATCTTCGCTGCAAATTACGAACGAACAAGATCGAACTGAGATTTAAGGATTTAAGGAAAAAAATTCGACTGAGATTAAGAATTGAAGGAAACAATTTCGACTCCAAAAAAAACGGAAGGATTAAAATGGAAACAAAAACAGAACAAAAGGTAAGAATTATTAAATTACTATATTACCCCTCCGTCCAGAAAGTTGCCTAAAATTACAACAATGCCACCGCCCCATCACTTAAATATGTTTTAATCTGGACCGTTCAGATTTACTTAAACAAGGGCTAGGATTGGTTCCTACCTAGGGGGAGGGTTCTCATTTGATCCTCTCCCTATATATATATATATATATATCGGCATACATGAATCGAGCATGCATGGCTTCGTGGATTCTCTCACATCCTCTCACGTTCTTGCTCAAACCAACAATTAAAAACCCTAGCCTCTGCTATTATAACAACATATCATGCAAATCCAGAAACCAGAACGATCAAGAATCTACCAAGTTTGACAGAAGGAACATGCTAATCGGACTGTACGGCGCCATCAGTCTCGCCACCTCCCCATTTTGTTTCGCCAGCCCCGTCTCTGCCCCCGACATCACAGAATGTTTCCCAGCAGAGGTACCCACAAACTGCTGTCCCCCAACAACGGAGAAGATCATCAACTTCCAGTTCCCTTCACAGTCCGCGGCCAAGATGCATTTAGTCGACGGCGACTACCTCGCAAAATTCAACAAAGCAGTTGAACTGATGCGTGCTCTCCCCTACGACGATCCTCGCAGCTTCAGGCAAGCGCTTACTGCAGCCACGGGTATGATCAAGTCGGGTTCCCCGGACTCGAGCATCAAATCCACTACTCCTGGCTCTTCTTCCCCTTCCACAGATATTATCTCTACTTCTTCGAGAGAATTCTGGGATTCTCCCGCTGGAATGCAGATGCCCTCGATTTACACGGATCCAAATTCGTCCCTCTACGACCCGCTCCGCAACAAGGCGCATCTGCCACCTGCAATCATTGACTTCAACTTCAACGGCACCGATTCCAACACCCCCGACGATCAGCAAATTCAGACAAACTTAAAAATTATGCACAGACAGATGGTGTCCAATGCTAAAACTCCCCCGCTTTTCTTCGGCACCAACCCTGGAGCGGGGTCGATCGAGACCGTCCCTCACAACCTGATTCATTTCTGGACCGGTGACCCGACCCAACCCAATAAAGAGGACATGGGACCTTTCTACTCGGCGGGTCGGGACCCCATTTTCTACGCTCACCATTCCAACATTGATAGGATGTGGAGTGTGTGGAAAACGCTCGGAGGGAGGCGCCATGACATAACGGATCCCGATTATCTCAACGCTTCCTTCGTATTTTACGACGAAAACGCTCGATTGGTTCGGGTCAAGGTCCGGGACTGTGTGGATCATACTAAACTCGGGTATACCTATGAAGATGTGGAAATTCCATGGCTCAACAGTTGTCCGACACCGAGAGTTTCTTCAGCTTTGAGGAAGCTTAATGTGGCGGACGCGCAGATCCCAGGAGACGTGTTCCCGGCCAAACTCGACCGGGTTTTGAAGGTTGTGGTGAAGCGGCCCAAGTTGAAGAGAAGCAAGGAAGAGAAAGCTGAGTTGGAGGAAATATTGGTGATAAAAGGGATTGAAGTTGATCGCGATGTTTATGCAAAGTTCGACATCTACATTAACGACGACGACGTGGTCACCACGGCGGCGAACACTGAGTTTGCCGGAAGTTTTGTGAATGTGCCACATAGTCAGACACATGAGAAGAAGATTAAGACGCAATTGAGGGTGTCGATTACAGACATTTTGGAAGAGCTCGGAGCTGAAGAGGATGAACACGTGCTGGTCACTTTGGTTCCCACCAGCGCCGGTGACGCCTTGCTTGTTAATGATATCAAGATCGAGCTTGATGACTGAACATCGTCCTTCATCTCAATTTAATTACTTTCTATGCTTTTTGTTCGAATCCTAACTTGTTGCACTTACTATTGAATATTAATTTGCGAAAAATAATAATAATAAAAAAGGTTATGCATGTTTCTAAATATATAGACTATTAATATATAATAATTACGCAGAAAACTCCTATCTGGCAATTTTTTCTTACAGAACACATATTTGACATGATTTAGTAATGGGCCAAGACCCAACCCGCTACTTGTAGTCCTACGTCGACCCGACTAGCTCATGGAACTAAATTAGATTTATATATATGACACTAATGACAGCAGTATATCTATATATAGCATAAATTAAATATTATGCATACTTAATAATGTTACCATATATCTCTCGGTTTCATATTTTTAAGTATAATTCATTGTTTTATTTCGATATTATTAAGAATACTCAAAATTAATTTTGGACTGTGAATTTCGAGACTCTAAATCTTCTTATTGGATTTGATATACATACAGCAAACTACAAACGGAATCCTTTGTACAATTGACAATTAATAGAGTTGAAATTTCCTGTTACACTTTCTTGTGTTTCACTCCATGTTTTATTATCAAATTTATGATTTTAATAATATTATTATAAAATAAAAATTAATTATAACATAAATAATCATAGTCAACATTTATCAACAAAAAAATGAATTAAAAAATTATAAACATATTTTTTAAAAAACAAACCATAATAATGAATTATTAATTAGAAATTTAAAATTAAATATTAAAAATAATTATAAACCTTAATTGGGTGGGGTGAACCCTAAAAACAACCATAAAATTAAACTAAATCACAAAAAAATAAAATTGAAGAAAAAAATATAAGAAAAACTTATAATTTGAAAGTGTAACACAAAGAGTGTAACATGAATTTTCAATCCCAATTAATATATTTAATCTCTTATTTTAACTATTGGCTATGTAAATTTAAAGAAATTTATAACGACATTCTAAAAATTATTTACAGAACTATGATATTTTGAAATCTATAAGTGACGTAGTAATAATAATAATAATAATAATAATAATAATAATAATAATAATAATAATAATAATAATAATAATAAATCATGCAAAAAAAAAAAGAAGTAAAAAATTTGAAAAAATAAATTGTGATCTCACTCTACCTTCAGATCATCCTAAGCATATAAAATCATCTAGTCCAAAATTATGTATGCTTTAGATCATCCTAAGCATATAAAATCATCTAGTCCAAAATTATCTATGTCAACTGTATACTAAACATCAAAATTATTAATTAGTTTTTTTTTTCAATTTTAATTTATTTTGGTTTAATATTTTTTTTTCAATTTTAATTTCTTTTGGTTTAATATTGTTTTCAATTTTAATTTCTTTTGGTTTAATATAATTTTTTACATTATTATTTATGGTCTATTCCACCTAATTAGGAATTATAATTAAATTTTAATATTTTAATTTTCTTTTTTAGTTAAAATAATTGATTTTTAGAATTTATTATTGAAGACCTAGGGTATATAATTTTTTAAAATTTTAATTTTTTGCAATAAATACTAATTAAGATTAGTTATAATATAATAATTTTATTTTTATGAAAACAATATTAAAATTACATAATTTTGATATTAGTGAACATATGAAACAAACAATTTGGACTAGAAGATCTCAACCAACCCAGAACACAAAACAAGAAAAGGTACATGTCCCGGTGGGAATGGCCTAGTGGTGGAGTGAGGTTGTTTGGAGACAAAATGTCACGGGTTCGAATCTCCTCAATACTACAGGTCGGGTGTGTGAGTATAAAAAAAACAAGAAAAGGTACATTACCTAGATGTTGAGATTTAGATTGCGTGCCAAATTATTTCTTCCTATTTTTGGGCAGGCAAAATATGACTACATGCACCTTGCTTTAATTCCACACGATCTTCTAATTTCATGACTGTAAACTTTAGTTTCATTGTCAGATTTTGAATTTTAGTCAAAGTTTATTATTTCAAATCTTAAATTACGATCTCAAAATGACGAATCCCGGTCCATCTGCTTAAAGTAATTGTATAAATATATAATTAAACTTGCAATTTGCTAAAATTAATTACAAAGAGAAGGAAGATTGAGCACATCAGATCCTCTGTACACATTCTCTACGATATGTCGTATGTTAAATCTTTCTTTTTTATTTTCAATTTATTAGTATGATTTAATTTAATTAAAAAAATTTATAAAAAAAGCTATGTTGCACAGACTGCAAGAGGGGAGGGCATGGGTGATTTGATCTGAAGATTGAGAGAGGCTTATCCAAAATACAAAAAGTTCTTCGCCGCCTCTCTTCGAAATTGGAGTTCGACGTCGCCGAAAATGACCCGCAATCTATATTATATTGTTAAGTAATTGACTTTTAGTTTTGTAGGATTAGGTTTTCCAACTCATATTAATCAATTAATTAATAACAAGTGTATCGAGTTGATGTCAGAAAATATTCATCTTTCCATTTATTCGTCATTACTTTAATTAACCTGCTCCATTTTTTCGTCAAGTCCACGATATAAAGATTGTTTTTTTTTTTTTAAAAAAAAAAATTAATATGATTGAGTTATTTAAGATAACTCTCTTCATGCCAATTTATTTTTTGAAAGATCTTAATTATATGCATCAGAAATAAAACTTCGAGATACCTGTAAGTGTTTTATGATTTAATTCGTTCTATAATTTGAAGAAGATAATTTTAAATGTAAATGTCAAATAATCATGTTTGGAAATGTATGTAGTTGACGAAAATATCATGTGTATCGATCGGGTAAAAATTAATATTTATATAGGAGACGTGTATGAAAATTGAAAAGTATTGAGAGATTAATTGATTTTCAATTTTTTTTTATGAGGGGAAACTGGTTTTCAAAATTTACTAACTAATAAATTTAAGATGTGCAACTTTTTATTTATAAAGTTCCCATATAACCTGTGAACTTAGCTTTTTTTTTTTCCTTCTGGAAAAAAACCCCTATAATGCGGATTTAATACATATACAGGGCGGAACTGCCGGGAGCCACCATCCCTCAAAAATAAAAACTTTACATGTAATTTTTTTAAAATTAAAAAAATAAAAACAAATTAGTATATAAAATTACTAGTGAAAAATAATTTGATCTCCCAATAAAAAATTTCTGATTCCGCCTAGTGCTAATAATTTTTACTTACGAGGTAGTTAGACCACGTGGTAGATAAACCATCTCAATCCAGACAATGTATATATATTGTTGAAGAATTCCTCAAAATGTTGGTCAATACAAAGTATATATAATATTATTATTATTTTTCTCACGTAAAACACCTTTATGTTATATTTTTGTGGAAAACTCACAATTTACGTAGTATTTGAGATTTTGATCAAGAATATATTGGCATCAACAAAAACAAGACAATATATCACATTACGATCACGGGTTCAATTGTATTAATCTTTAAAAAAAAAATGTAATTTTTATTTTTTTGGATTGGGGGCCAAAAGCTCCCACCACCCGACCCCTGTTAATAAAGATTATAAAGCATTGTAATGAAAATTCAATCCTAATTACATACCCGTGGTATTTTCATAATATTGCCATGTCATCCGATTATAAAGCTGCATTGTAATGTAATATATTGAAGTCGCGTGTAGAATAATATAATTAATAGTATAACATTATGGTACAGGTATAGATTAATTATTAGGTGTTAAAAAACAATACAGCAATATAAGAAAGATGAAGAAAGTTCTGAGAAGAATATTATATATATAAGAGTAGGTCCAGGGTGTGAATACGTAATCCAAAGATTTTCCTATAAATTATATGTATCCGTTGCATGAGATATAGTATAATTAAGGAAGATCGAACATGGCTTCGTCCATTCTCTCACAGCCTGTCGCCACTCCTTTCTTCCTCAAACCAAAACATATTCCGACGACCAAAAACCCCAGCCGCTGCTATATGATATCATGCAAATCCACACACCACGATCAAGAATCTCCCAACTTCCACCGAAGAGATATACTAATCGGGCTGGGGTACGGCGCCACCAGTCTCGCCGCTTCCCCGTTTTCCTTCGCCGCCCCTATAGCCGCCCCCGACGTCACAAAATGCGGCCCCGCAGACCTACCAGAGGGCGCAGCACCCACAAACTGCTGCCCCCCATCATCGGGAGAAATCATCGATTTCAAGTTCCCTTCGCAGTCCGCCGCCAAGCTGCGAGTCCGCCCCGCCGCTCATTTAGTCAACGACGCCTACATCGCCAAATTCAACAAAGCCGTTGAGCTCATGCGCGCTCTCCCCGACGACGACCCCCGCAGCTTCAACCAACAAGCCAAAGTCCACTGCGCTTACTGTGACGGCGCCTACGATCAAGTCGGCTTCCCCGACCTCGAGCTTCAAGTTCACAATTCCTGGTTATTCCTCCCCTTCCACAGATACTACCTCTACTTCTACGAAAGAATTCTCGGAAGCTTGATCGACGATCCCACTTTCGCCATGCCCTACTGGAATTGGGATGCTCCCTCCGGAATGCAGATCCCATCCATTTACACCGACCCAAACTCCTCGCTCTATGACCAGCTCCGCGACAAGGTGCATCAGCCGCCGTCGCTCATCGATCTGAACTACAGCGGCACCGATTCCAACACCACCAACGAGCAGCAGACGCAGACCAACTTGAACGTCATGTACAGGCAGATGGTGTCCAACGCTAAAACTCCCCGGCTTTTCTTCGGCAGCCCTTATCGCCGCGGCGACGACCCTAACCCTGGAGGCGGGTCAATCGAGAGCAGCCCCCACGGACCGGTTCATGTCTGGACCGGTGATCGGAGGCAACCGAACGGAGAGGACATGGGCAATTTCTACTCGGCGGCTCGTGACCCGATTTTCTACGCTCACCATTCTAACATTGATAGAATGTGGAGTGTGTGGAAAACACTCGGAGGGAGGCGCGAGGACATAACTGATTCTGATTATCTGAATGCATCTTTCGTTTTTTACGACGAAAAAGCTCGAATGGTTCGGGTCAAGGTCCGGGACTGCTTGGATCATACTAAATTAGGGTATAGTTTTCAAGATGTGGATATTCCATGGCAGAAGAGCCGTCCTACGCCGAGAGTTTCTTCGGTTTTGAGGAAGCTGAAGAAGCTGGGCCGAGCCAATGCGGCGGACGCGCAGAGCCCCAGAGACGTGTTTCCGGCCAAACTGGACCGGGTTTTGAAGGTTATGGTGAAGCGGCCGAAGAAGAAGAGGAGCAAGAAAGAGAAAGATGAGTTGGAAGAGATCTTGGTGATTAAAGGGATCGAAGTTGATCGTGATGTCTACGCCAAGTTCGATGTCTACATTAACGACGAAGACGACGTGATCACGACGGCGGCGAACACGGAGTTCGCCGGGAGTTTTGTGAATGTGCCGCACAAGCATAAACACGGGAAGAAGATTAAGACGCAGTTGAGGTTGTCGATTACAGACATTCTGGAAGACCTCGACGCCGAAGATGATGAGCATGTGTTGGTCACTTTGGTACCTACCAGCGCCGGCGACGCCCTCACCGTTCACGATATCAAGATCGAGCTTGATGACTGATCATCATCGTCCTTCATCTCATGTTACGTACGGATCATCATTCTTAACTTCGATCTTCAATTCACATTATTTTCCTCGCGCCTCTTTAATTCATGAATATTTGAATATTATATTGTACGTACTATTTCTAAATAATTAATGAAGATAAGGTCAATTAATTTATTTCCAACCCGCGGCTCGATCATATCTAGCTAGTTTTGACATTAATTAGTAGTCGCGCTGAAAATTAAATAAAATTAAGGCGTTTCTATGTACACCACAGTTCTTTTTTCAATATACGTACGTCACTAGTAAATTTCATTCAAAAATAAATAAATATTAATTTACTTAAATACATTTTTACTTAAAAAAATAAAATTAAATTAATGGCCCCTAACCTAGGTACCCGACTAGCCTATGAAACTTAATTAGGTGCGGATGAGATCTAGCTAGCTAGCATAAATGTTATTAAAGTAATCAATTTTAGATCGATGGTATAAGTACTATCGATCCATCTTATATTTGAATTCGAATTAAAAATAGTTAAATAAATTTGGATGAATGAATTTGGAGACTGGAAATGTCCTTGAATTGAGATCCGGCCGGCGAAGTGGTGGTCCTAGCTGGTGGATATTCTTCTGGTTTAGATGAGACGGCATAAGTTAAAGGAACTTGCATATATAAAAAGAAATGCCCGATTCCAAAGCTACAAAGCTAAAAGGGATGGATCAACTATAGCTATTTAATTTTGACTAATTGATCAATTAATTAAATTATCGATATTTTCAAACATGAATAATGGTAATGCACCATTTGACTATTTGTATAACTACTTCATCATAGGTGTATATATATCGTGGGCTGCTTACTTAATTTAATACATTATCCATGGAAAAGTTAATCAACTTGCTCATAATTTGGACTAGTATATCTAAATAATATGATTAAATAACAATTTTCTTAACTGATCATAAAGTTAGGCCACACATGATTTATTCGTTGGCATGGGGGCCAGCCACAAAGAAGAATTTAAAAATTGGTCGGCCGACGGTACCTATTATTTTTATTAGTGCAAGTATAAAAATAAAATCACATGCATAAACTAGAATATATAGCAAAAGCACATTTGTCGTAGTTATTTTACAACTTTTACTTTATTTCAATAATTTGCACCGTAACTTACGTAATTTTTGCTATATTTTTAATTATAGTAGGTTTTATAAATTAATACAATCACTAAGATAGATTAGCTCGGATGAAATCCTCTGCAACACTCTGTGCAACACTTGGTGCTACACAATTAGATTTATTAATTTTTCTTCAAATTTTTAATTCAATTTCAATTTATTATGCTTTATTTTATTTTTACACATATTATTTAGGGTTCATCCTACCCAATTAGGGCATGTAATTATTTTTTTACGAAATAATCAATGATTAATTAGAAAATAAAATTTATTATTGAAAAAATAATTATATACCCTAATTGGGTAGGATGAACCCTAAATAATAAGTGTAAAATTAAAATAAAGCATAATAAATTGAAATTGAATTAAAAACTTAAATAAAAATTAATAAATCTAATTGTGTAGCACCAAATGTTGCACAAAGTGTTGCAGAGGATTTCATCCGAGATTAGCTTCATAATACTAGCATCGTAATGCATTAATTAGTTAATTCCATTTAATTTTGTTCAGGCTATATATCTTGATTAAAAGAAAAGGGGTCGAAGTTCGATAAGGCTTTTTATTTGCAATTTTTTTAATCTTAAAATCCTGCACTTTCAATAAAGATAGGACTTAAAATGCAATTTAGCATGTACCTTATATTAGTGAAAAGACTAAAATCAAGTTTATTAGGATTTATTTTTTCGGATGACCCATGCAAAAGGACCCCTACTCATTGTTTTAAGGGAAGAGGACCCCTACTCTAAAATCAAGTTTAGGATGTAATTATTTAATTATATAGTACTAACAGGGATCATTAGCAAGGTAGCGTGTTTTTTTTTAATATATATATATCTAGACATGTATTACAGAGGAATTATACATGAACATGCATGGTTTTAACTAATCACCTGCTAAAATATTAATATTACCTCCTCGTTGAAGAATTTGAGTAGACCCTTAATTTACTTGTTAATTTGCGCGCTAGTCTTCGGCCACGTTTAATTTTTTTTCCCGAGAAAAATATTAATAAATTATAGTATTCTAATATTCATAGTGCTAAAAATGAAATAAAATATTAGATTTAAAATTAAGAAAATAATCCGATGGTAAGACTATAATTACTCAAGCAACACTCAAAAAAGTTGAACAAATTAAAAAGTCCAACAAATGATCATTAGTTTGAGTAACCTAACGGAAAGTGGTAGAAAATTAGTAGAGTTTAAAGGGTTTAAACAGAACCCCGTACGTATTAAAGATATATGTTGTTACCACACATTAACATGTAACTATATATATGTGCAGCAATATTTAATTACTGATGGAAAATAGAAATAGAAATGTGGTCTAAATTGGGGCCGGCCGGGGTGATGCAAAGGGAAATCAAGTGTACGTAGTATACAAATAAATACACGCAATATATAATACAGTACTACGGATGGAACCATATACTTAGTTGGAAATTAATTAATGGCGATTAAGAAGTCCGTTTTGAGTTGAATATACATATTTTTTTGGGTTACATTTTCATGTGAGAAAAAGAGACATATATTATTATATTATTATATAGGATTTGTCTAGTTGTGGGTCTGGATTTCATGTGCGACTTCTCTTGTGAGTTGGTCGGCGCGATCGTCGTGGCCACCGGCAAAAGTGTACACACGGAATGCAAACTGGAAGGCTCTCCAAAGGATTTTGGCTGATCCTTTGTTCCCATTAATCCCTTGAGCCATGGCCGCTTCCCTCTTCTCCTGCAGATATATATATATATATATATATATATATATATATATATATATTAATTAATGAGGCTGTCTTCAATTCTCTTGGAAAATTAAAGTAATTAACCAACCAACCTTAAGAGCCAGCTCCATGCAGTTTGAAGAAACATCCACCATTACTTCTTTGATGCGCACTAGAATCCCAAAATCAAAATTGATCTTCTGACCCTGGAATCGCTTCATCTCTTCATCTTTAGTCCGCTCCAGTGAATCCATTTCCACCTTTATCTGAAACAATATATATTAATTGATAAATATAATTCATTCATCTCATGAACTAATTATACATTCATACCTTGTTGAAGAAAGCTTCAGCTTTGTCGAGGAGTTTGGCAATGGGCCCCACTATTTGCCAGCTCTGTAGAGTTGTGACGATTGAATCCAACTTCAAGTGCAGAGCGGATGCCATCCTTATAGCTTCCAACTTCTTGGCGGGAAAGTCTTCAAATCTGGCTAGCACCTGCGTTTCATCTGTTAGTTTCTCCAGGTGAGATTCCACGTGTTTGTGGAATTTAAGGAGCTCGGCCATGTCGGATGTCTCAAAGGCAGATATAGCAAGTTTCAACTCCTTTATTACTCCCTCATGAGTCCTCACATCTTCTTCAATCTGTTGAAAGTATGCCGACCTTTTTGTCATCTCTGCCAATGCATCAGCCATTCCCTGTTTCCCTCCTCCAGGGACGCCTCCTCCTCCTCCCACTCCTCCTCCTGCTGCTCCACCTTTACCCGCCTTTCGTCCTGATGATTTTCCTTGTGAACTAGATCCTTCTACTTTACCCTTGAGAGTTCGATACAGATTACCCATTTGTGATGACCTCTTCAATTTGGTGGCTGATTTCTTTGGACGGAGGCATGCTGCCCCTGGAGGTGGTGGTGGTGGTCCTGATCCGTTTCCCTTTGATGCGCCCATGGATGGAGGAGGAGGAGGTCGTGCCAAACTTTGTCCATTTCCCATTGGTGGAGGAGGAGGTGGCGGAGCTGCTAATGCTACTGAGCCATTTGATAGAGGAGGTGGAGGAGGAGGTGGCGGAGCTGCTAATGCTACTGAGCCATTTGATAGAGGAGGAGGAGGAGGAGGAGGACAATTAACCAATGCCATTGCAGAAGAAGATGGTGGTGGTGGTGGTGGTGCGACACCCAAATTTATTGGCATAGTAAATGGTGGTGGTGGTGGTGGAGGGGGTGCGATACTCAAATTTATTGGCATAGTAAATGGCGGCGGTGGTGGTGGAGGAGGAATTGGCACTGATAGCAATCTTTCAAGGGTTGGCAGCACTGATTGTTTCAATACATGATCATTTATTAATGGCAAGTTAGGGTGCAGTACATCTGCTTCCTGCTTCACTGAAACCTCTGCACCAAATCCAATGCAGTTTGTTTCAGCCAAACAACTTGTTCCAGCTGCAGCAATCTGTGTGTAATCATCTTGAGAGTGCTTCACCAGGATCATGTACTTAGGATCTGCATGAGGAAGTATATGGAAGGAAAGGCGCTTCATGTCAATGGGGCTCAGTTTTCCAACTCTAGGAGACGAGGATATCCAGGATCCTGCAGGAAGGACTGAAGTGGGAGTCACCGGAGACGAGGATCTCCATGATCCTGCAACGCCTGAATTAGGAGTCATCGGAGATCCAGGAAAGGTGGGTGACATTCTGTTATCAAAATAACATTCAGACAACGCCTTTGAAAATGCATTATTTGCTTGAGGGCTGTAGTCTCTCATATCATCATCATCGTCCATCTCATCAAACAATCTATCTCGAGCAACCTTGATGGTATCTTCCAGCAGCAACAGGGCTACAAAGTGAAACGCACATTTTTATTCAGCTGATTCATGTACTAATGAACATACAAGTACATGTACAACATACCAATGCGCTCCAACTCAAAGTGTTCTAAATTCATGGACGGATCATATCTGCATCGGACCATCCACTTCTCCGTTGTCCACTGATCTCCAAGTGATTTCAGAGCATCGCACAACACTTTCAGAACCTGCCCAAACCAAATCAATTCACAACATAAATGTATAGCTAATTTAAGATGGAATTTGAATTTACCTTATGAAATGATTCATCCTTGAATTCTGACACCGGTTTGATCTTAGGATACAGTTGGAAAATATCATTCAGGGTCAATATGAGCAGCTGTGGAAACGAACACAAGATCGATCTTCAACTTCAAAGAAGACCAAATTAATTACCAACAAAACTGCAATTAATATAATATAATATAATGACCTCAAATATAGTGGCGGAACCCACACAAGGCGCGAGATCAAGCAGGTCTCTTAAACAGGAAACCTTGTTCCTAATCTCTGTCATGGCAACAAAATGGCCAGCCACTCCACGTGAACTCGAATCCTTCGTCTCCACATTTTTAGAGGATTTATCGCTCTCACCCCGTGATTTCTGCCACAAAAATCAAACATTCTCAACAATCATTTCTGTCAATACAAAAAATATACATCATATAAAAGCACAATCTTTGATTACAAAAATGAAGATATCATACATACCTTACGGAAAATGTAAGGTGCGACGCCACAAAATGCCCCGGCTGACATGGCAAGAACAACGATGAAAACTTTTATAGAGGTCTCAACAAAAGCCCTAATTTCGTGCTGCCTTTTGATGAGCAGGCCAATCAAAATATTACTCCCATGTTGGTTTGACAGAGAGTCGGAGAATTGTTCGAAAGAATATTTATTTGAATAAACTATGAATAGTGACAGAATAAATATTCTCATGAAGAACATTAAGCCTAAATTTGAATTTATTCCCAAAAAATAATAGTTATTGATAACGTGCAGCCCAATGTGGTTTGCCTCTTCATCAAGATTGAATCCCCGATGGCAATGGACAACTTTCTTCTTCGCTCTTTGATTTCTAAAGAGGAAGAATATAATTTGACCCAAACAAACTGTATAAATTCGGATTGCGTCTTTTTTATGATCAAAGCCGCGTATTACCGTAATTTCCGGATTTCCTGCCAAAACCGTATATATTTATTTCTCTGTTGAATGCAAAATTTAAACAAATATTTCAATTCCGGTCAATCAAAAATTAAATAACGACCAGATTAACAGTTGAGCTGCTTCTCACTTTCTGGTTTGGATTTCCAAGGACAAAAATAGGGCATGCTGCGATTAACCCTTTTTTTTTTAATGTCAAGTACAATGGCAGCTGCTACCGTGGTGCGCACTGGTCAACCCCACCCCTGTCTAATGCGATTTACATTTATTGAAACCGCGCTTGCGTGTGTAGGACCAAAGTAATTACCATAAATTTATAACATATACTATGTAACATTTTTAAAACTTTGTGGGTATTTTTGGAGATCAAAGATTAATCATATTTCTTGATTTAAAAAGATTTTACTTCACTCGATTAGCTTTTTTTCTTTTGAGGGATTATTACTTACCTCAACTTCCTGGATCCGATCAGCTGTTTCTTTTTCCATTATAACTAGGAAGCATAATTTAAAATCCCAAGAGAAACAAATTTCAGCCGTCCAAGTAACAAAGTCGAGAATGTTTCAAATTGCAAAAGATGCTGAGCCTTGAAATGTTCAGAGTTTGACATTCAAACCAAAAAAAAAAAATTGTGAAAATTTCTTGAAACATTCATCAAGGTGTGGAGTGTTCCAATAAATACAATACCTCTAAAAAGCAGTACTTGAACAGTTAAATGAGTCTGAAAAGAAACCATCAAAATAAATATATATGAAACCTCCAGGTTTCAGTTTATCCTGACACACGTCTATAATCCAATTTTTTTTTTTTTTTGCAGATACACACTATTAGGAAATAAATAAATGAATATACAAACTCAAAAAATGGCAAATGCAAAGAACCAAGACTATACAACAACTAAGCTCAACCAGAGTGGAAGGCCACCGTGAAGCACGGCCGACGAGCTCGCCTATCCGGGAAAACTCTACTCCAATTTGTTCATACAGATTGAACTTTCAAATGTAAAAGTTTCAACATGATCATACAATCAGATTGCAGTGAGTTTAGGCTGACTTAACCTTTTGGTATCCGAGATTGTTGCAGATGATGATCTGCTCTTGTCAAGTTTCGGAGAAGCGGATTTGCTTCCTCCTGGCAGTTTCTTGGATGCTGCAGACAAACCAGTAGCAGCTGTCCTTTCAGCAATTCTCTTCTGGCGTTGAAGAGCTGCTTCTTCCAATCTCTTGCGCTCCTCTTCTTCCTGTACACGTAATGCATCGTCATAAGAATCGAGCAAGAAAGAAGGATAAAAGTCGATTAATTGTGCAACTATATAGTTATACTACCTTCAGCAACTTGCTCTTTGGTGTCATTAGCCTACTTGCTGAAGATATCCTCTTGGTCTTAGAATAAGGATCCAGTTTGCCAGCAGGAGACCCCCCCAAAACTCGAGACCTATCACCTCTCCCGGGAAGTTTAGCTGTCGGACTTGCGTTTTTCTTGCCATTGGTTTTCTTACCATTTGCCGCAGGTTCTTCTACAGCTTCACCATTCAGCTGTGCGGTGGAAGATTTTTTATCAGCTTCACTGAAAGAAATTTCAACTTCATAATCCATATCTGGTGTCCAGGAAGCACCGGATTCCTGAGATTCCCTTGCAAGCATCATACAAAGGTCATCAGGTTCGGCAGAGCCAGAAATAGCTAAACTTCCATTTTCAGGCTGAGGCGCTATATCAAAGTCAGCATCCATGCTGATATCTGTTCTCCATTGAGAAACATAGTGCTCGTCGGCTGTTGATCTAGACTCAATAATGAAGGAGTCGTCAACCACAGCAGCTCCTTTAGTTGCTTCTTTCTTAACCAAGTCGCTTGTATAGGAGAAGGAGTCATGATCTACAAACTTCGATTGCTTAGCCTCTTGTGTTTGTGAGTTAACAATAAACCAGTCTTCCTCTTTCCTGTTTCTAATAGTGGTTGATTCTGAGGAAAAATCTTGGAAAGTTCCCAGAGCACCAGTCCCTGATCCTCTGGGCTGCTGTGCAAACAACACATTCTCATTTTCGGAAACAGTTTTCTTCATAGTTAGCTGCATATCTTCACCATTTGCAAAATCCACAACGTGATTCTCGCCCCCATTCTCCCCCTCTCTGTGAATTACATGAACTGAATCATCAGCAGTCAAAGGCTGTCTCTTCATTTTCTCAGATTCCAAGTCCAAAGCGTCACTAGTTTTGTACAAAAACCCACCATTAGATTTTTTCATCATAAATTGTTCATCCATGGGATCTCCAGCGTGATGCTTAGGCAACTCACTGGATTTTGACTCTTCATTACTAAGGAGAAGATTCTGGAAAGCACCCCAAGGATCATTTGCTTTCCCGCCTTCAGAAACATCAGCATCAATGTTATTTCCAAAATCCTGTTCAGTGTGTTTTCCTCTGTTTTTATGTCCTTTTGGGTGGGCACGTTTCTCTAATGATGCAATCGCATTATCAACCCCCTCTCGGATGGAAACTTCATCAAGAGATAGTGCTTCTCCAGAAGACTCTTCAGAGTATTCATTATCTTCTCCATTGCGCCTTTGGGAAGTTATGTAGTTTATGTTGCGGATAACAACTGTTTTTGAAGATTTCTTCTTGTTCTTTTTCGCTTGTTTCTGCCCCCTTGAAGAAGACTTCTTATCATGTTCTTTTTCCTCGCCTGAATCATCCCCAGTATCCGAATCACTAGATGCAGTACTTTCATCTTCCTCAGAGTTATCTGCTTCATTTGGATTAAAAGATTTTTCCTTCCTCCGAGAAGATTTATGATTCTTAGTTGGATTGGAGCCTCCAGGAGGCTGCCACGCCATATTTCCTGGATAATATGGCTGCATACCCGGGAAAGGATATCCTTGGTATCCTGGCATTTGCTGCATTGGGCCTTGAAAGTTGTACATATATGGAGGCATCTGATTCATCCATGGCACCTGCTGCTGAATATTTGGTCTCTGTTCACCTGAAGAAATATTTTCTGTGACAGAACAAACTCACAGATTAGACATGCTGAATTCTACACAAGACGAGTTGTATCCAGATGCAATAGATGAGAGGTCGATTTAAGTCACACCTGCATAGATATTCTCCTGTCCGTAATTTTTTTTTAAAAAAAACCATACCTTTGCTTTTATCTGAAGTTGTTGCAGTGTCAGATAAAGGGTCGGACGAGCCACTTCTCACGAGTGGGGTGGAGATCCCGTTGCCATGAAAATTTTCACCTGCAAGCATGATTCCAGATGTTGCCAAATATGGGAAGTCAGCCACAGAGGCTGCTTGTACTGCTGCTAATTCATCCATCCATTGGTCGTCTGATTGTTTTTTATTGTAAAGCTCCTTGAAATCAGTGCATGCCTCCCTACAAGAAAAGAAATCGATTGTCAAGTTAGAGAAAATTCTTTATAAATTAAGTCGTTTAAAATAGTAGAAAAAGATCGTGCACAATACTAAATTCTTCAGGCAGGAACGAGTACGAGCCATTGTTAAGTCTCTTACTGGTTGAAATAATAGACAATATCACAATATGAGAAATTCCATTGAACTGGTCTCTTAATAAGATAAGGTACTTCTAGGAATGTGTAGTTTTCTTACATCAAATATATCATTTACTTTTATACCATAAAATTTAAAATTCACAAAATTGTTTACATTAAAACATTGGATACAAATTTATAATAATATGAAATAAAGAAATAAAAAAGAACCTTGACACATTCAGCATTGTTTCAGTTATTACTTACGGCCACTTCACTGAATGGTGTGGAGAATTCTTGGGTATATCAAATCAACTAATCAAGCTAAGATTGAGCCGTGCTCATTCATCTGTCTAAAAGTGTCACTCACTAACACAGAATATGGGAAGGAATAACAGTTGTACCTCAGACGTGAGGCTCCGAATGCATCAGCAAAGCATATAAGATCATCAATGTCCTCCATTTCATATCCAGCCACAACTGCACGTGCGTAAGCCATTGCTTGCTCTTTTAAAAGTAATGCTTTTCGTGTATCCATAAGTCGTTGAAGACGAGCCCTTCTCAGAAGGACAGGTAAATGATTCAGTTCTTGGAGCCAAAAGAGTAATCCAATGAATGTTATAACTTATAAGTGAGAATCAACTACCTGGAATTTTCTCTCAGTTCAGCCCCATGATCTTCTTCTTCAGAGGTTAACTAGAAGAATCATGATAGGAACTTGAATTAGATGTGAAACTTAAGATGGCAATCAGCTTCTTACTGTTGTTAGTTAGAATACCTTAGATGCATTAGCTGATTTCTTCTGGTTTCCATCAGCAACTGACATGTTGTTTCCTGATAACACAATTAGTAAGTAAGTAAAGCCAGAATTAATAACATTCTCAATACTGATCAATATATGCATAAAGACAACAATCGAAACTTGATCTGGACTTAATTGAAGAGAAAAATAAAAGAATAGTAAGGGCATGAACTGTCAAATTGCAACATAACATATACGATTTTTCCATTGTTTTAGGAAGACGAGGTCAAAAAACACTTTCAATCTATAATGTATTTTCAACTGGAAAGACAAATAATTTACTAAATATAGCCTCAAAGAATATAATTCCACATGTGTCCCTATTATATATATATAGCCATACTATTTTCTTAAAAAGGGTATGCCCGCATACCTTCCACTGGATTCCCTGCCTCCTCCACAGTAGGAATTTCACTAGATTGCGTTGAACTCTCAATCTGCAAAATTTCTCGTTCTATACGTATTATCCTCTCAAGAATTTCGGGTGTGCTCACGAAACGCACAAATCTGCAGCCACAGATAGAAAAGGAAAAGGAATGAGAAAACAAAATCCTCTTTAAGCCATAATTAGAACTTAGAAACCTCAAACCAAGACATGAAGTTCATAGAAATTTACTCTCAATTATTTCAACTTCCCACGTATTCATTCTAATTCATGAGCACACTTGTCAATAAGTGTATATCTAATCATCCGAGAACGAATTCAAAAATATTCCAAGGCGAAGTAAACTAAGATCAACATTTGGAACAAACAATAGATGAATCACTAATGCTTCAATCTTCATGGAGATCATAGCAGAATAAACATTCAACTAAATTTTTAACCTCAATAATTAAGAGATCACAGAAAGTTACCTCTGAAATGTAGCCTTGGTGAACCATGAGGCATCATCACCGGGTGGGCGAAGGGTTATTGAATAACCCCCTTTTGGAATCTGATCTTTAGCATATTGCAAGTGAGCAACGAAGGGCTCCACAAGCCCAGATGCCAATTTCTCATTCTTCTTCCCAGAAAACACAACAAGATCGCATCTTTTTTCCAATCCAACGAAACCCCACAAAAAAAAAAGGTTTGAGAATTTATTAGTTACTGGTTAGAAACAGCTAATTATTCAAGAAATTTACAGAGATACACATAGTATGAGTGTGAGTTGGATGAAGCAGAGCGAAAAATTACCTTGTTCTTGTTGGGGTGAGTTGGAACAGAGCATAATCGAGAAGGGTTTTGGAATCCATGCTCTCACAGTGTGAGGAGAGACGGAGAGAGATGAAGCTCTAAAGGTGTGGCGTGTAGAACTGCTAGTTCATGTTCTTGAACGTGACATTGACAAACCTTTTTTTCAAGTCTTAACTGGTGATGAGAAAGAGCCAGCAAGAACTGATGGAGCAGTGCACGTGGAGAGTGTGAGAGTTCTGTGTGTATGTGAGTGAGAGAGAGAGAGAGAGAGAGAGAGAGAGAGATGGTTGAGTGAATGGAAATTTTTCTCTGATTTAGATCAGAATATAGAAGTCGGGCCCACAGACATATGCCCCCACCTTCCCTCCATTATTTTGCAATTACTGCTCTAATAATTATTCCCAAATATATTTATTTCTAATCATAGTGTATTTCCTTAACCCAAAAATATAAAAATAAAAAATCAGAATGCATTCATGGTGAGGAACTGTAACCCTAATATATTACAATTGATTTCGATTAGGACGAGTTTTTATTTATTTAAGTAAAAAATAAATAAAAAATAGGTAATTGCTATGAAAATTTTCCTCATCAATAACCAATTAAAATATTTACGGTGTTATTATATGACATACTCACTACAAAAAATGAATATTCTTTTAATTACTCATCCAAAATAGCCAGTTGTACAGATATATTCATTTGCTATTAATACACCTTTTGAAAAAAAAAATGATTTCATTATTTCTGATATCCCTGAAAAATAAAGCACATGTATACAAATGCACTTGCTTGATATTTTCTTTTGAGGTAGTGAATGGGGACGGATTAGTTGGGTTGTCATTATCGGTTTAACATCAAATATATTTTTCGAAATCATGGATTTTATGTTTATTTTGACTTTTTGGCTCCTTTTTAATTCAATTCTTTTGAGGATATGATTGGGTTTTCAATTCATTTTAGTAATTTTTTTCAATTTAATTTGGAGTAATTCTAAACACAGTATTCGTCACTCTTTAAAGCCTACATTTAAATATATTAAAATTATTAATGAAAATATCTATTTTATCCTTATTTTTAAAAGAAAATCTCGCACGCCCCTTGCTTACAAGTCTCACCCTCGGGAACCCAGAAGAAGGACGTAAACCATTTTCATAAAATTAGAGGAGAACAATTTTCATAAGTTTGTGTTATTTGGAGATTATAGGAGAATAAATCCTTATCGCGGAGAAGATTTTCTTATTGAATCCTAACGATTTATAATATTCTCTTACGGTATTTCTAGTTTGTGAGAATTAGAATTGATGAAACTTGGACTGCAATCCCTGCAGCTTATTAGTTGAGTTGTATGAAATCATTTATTTAGAAAATAAAAATTTGCATTTGGTATAGCCTCTTATGCCAATTTAAATTAACCATTTCTTTTGAACTAAAAGAAAACGAATTAAGAGAAACAGAATTAAACCGAAAAACAGCGATTGCATCTCACAATTGGAAACGTCTCTCCAGATCCTTTTATTGGTATGACTTATGAGAGAGAGAGAGAGTGAGAGTGGCCATTTTATTGCACGAAAGCAACAAAAAGATTAGGTTGTCTTCTTGCACCGTCATGGCCTACACATAATGTCGATTCCAGCTTGCACATCATCTTTCAATATTCTTAATTTGTTATTTACAAAATAAAACAACTTGTACTGTATCATTTTTTTATATACAAATTAAATTAAAGAGAGGGGGAAACGGTCAACTTATGAATTAAATAATTCAGAAAATCAGTGAAACTACCATTTTGTTGATCGAGGTATTTGAGTGGCGTAATTTCATAATCAGATCACATCCTCTATTCAAAATTCATATTCTATTATCAAGTTTACAATATTAATAATGATTTTATAGAAATTAAAAAAAATATAATAGATCCTACTTCACATTTTTAAAAAAAATTAAAAATTTAAATATAATTACGAAATAAATCAACCATAATAATCAAGTATTGACTAAAAATAAATACTAGAAAATAGATGTGAACCATGCTTGAGTACAAACAACTCTAATTAATAATTATAAAATAAACTAAACCACAAGAAATTGATGGCAGTGATCATATTGACTAGAAGAAAATTGCCTCATCGTTTTCACCAATATTTCACGAGAAAAATGCAATTTTTTTTTTTGTGCTTTTTAATTAATTTATCTGAATATAATAAGTTAATTAATCAATCACATGAAGAATTAATTTGTTTGTTGCGTGGAGGCGAAGGGAGGAACCCAATAAAGGGTAGATAAGGGCATTGCTTATTGCTCCATGAAGACGATCACTTCTTTTCGGGTCTTATGCAAGTTTGGTTTAATACCTGATCAAGAAGTTCTGGAATTCCCTATGTTATTTAAAAATTTATATGTATTTTTTATTTTATACAAGCATATGTCTAGTATAGGTATTTATAATACATGGAATCTAATACAATCACACAAATAAAAAACGTATATTTTACTTTACATAGTTATTTTGAGCATTAAGTTTTTATTTTTTAGCAGTAAATGAATTTATTTTATTTAGCTATATCATATTGATATTTAAATATAACATTTCACCTTCTAAGAACCCTCGTTGTTCTTTAATATTGAACTAGTATCTTTCTCTCGTGCGATGCACGGAATTTAATTCTATAAACCGCAATGGTATATATAAAAAAAAAAGGAAAATTATTTTTGAAAAATAAAAACCAAAAGTCAGGTAGTTGCCCAAGCGGGAGCATCGAATTTTCCAAATTTGATCTAACATGGAATTTTATTTGTTGGAAGTAAAGTATGGGCTTATTATTAAAGGTCTAGTGGGTCATGATTATATTGAGATTCAATGTTTGGCCCATTGAGAAATTCTATGCTGACAGATAGACTCACAATAGATTTAATGTGACATCCTCATCTGTCACAATAAATCTATTGTAATCGATGGAGATGCCGCGTTAGGTCTATTATGACAGTATACCCACTACATGTGGGTGTAGTACCGAATTTCTTATGCATCTAGATGAATAGTAGTGTTTAATTTTATTTTTCAATTACTGCTCTTATAATAATTATTCCCAAACTAGTTCGAAAATACTATTCCCAAATATATTTATCTCAAATCATACTAGTGTACTTCCCTAACCCCAAAAAATAAAAATAAAAAATCAAAATGCATTCATGGTGAGGAACTGTAACCTTATTGTTATAATTGATTTCGATTAGTACGAGTTTTTGTTTATTTAAGTAAAAAATGATTAAACAAACAAATTGTAATTGTTATGAAAATTTTCCTCAAGAAAGGAACAAAATGACCATCTTACCCTCCATACATGAGAAATGATTTATTCCGTGTTCCGACCCACCCGAGTGGTGTCCGGTATAAATATAAATAGATAAATGGTAGTTAAAGTTGAAATGTGATGTTGGCAAAATAATGAAAATCCATCTTGTTTGAGGGAAACATATAATTCTTTCAAAGAATGTTTCTCGATTTGGAAGACTACAAGAAGGCCACATTGGTTTGAATATAATTAACTTTTTTGTAAGACAAATGATGTTTGGTTTTTTCTTTTTAATTAATAGGAAAAATCAGTGAAACTACGATTTTGTCGAGGTATTTGAGTCGCGTAATTTGTATGACCCGTCCAACATGACGTTGCTCATAGCCTCATATTATAATTAGAAGAAAATTGCCTCATTGTTTCCACCAAATTTCATGAGAAAAATTCAAATTTTTTTTTTTTGTGGAGGATTTTTTTTTTTATCCGAGAATAATAAGTTTCACATGAATTAATTAATTAATTTGTAATTTATTGTGTAGAGGCAAAGAGAGGAATTCAATATACTTGAAAAAAAATATTTTGTATTTTATTTAATCAGTATATGTCTAATATAGGTATTTACAACAATAAAGTCATAATATGTAGTGTATAATTTAATAATATAAAGGGAGTTATTATATGTGTTACACTTGTTACTCTTACACCGCAACTTTATTTTAATTAATTATAAATTTATTTAAATATCCTTACTAACAAAATAATAAAATAAAAAAATAAAAAGAAAAAAACCGCAAGCCGCTCCGCCTCTTCTTCTACCTTCTTCCCTAATGAGATGTCTATTGCTCGCCGGCTGTTGTTCCCTATGAGCCAACCACACTGCCCTAGGTACATTGCCAACCCCATCGTCTCCGGCAACAACAACCATGGAAGAAACTATTCCATCAGCAACATAATCTCGAAAAATATGTCAAAGTGTGGTTTGAAAATAGATTTCCGAAAACAATCTATACGGTCAAAAATATATTTTCAAACATGTCTTGTACATTCGACAAATAATTTTTCAGACTGAGTTTTTCGAGCAAAATTTTGAATTTTGAATCTTCATCTTCTCTGTAACGGGTGGACTCATCGTACAAGTAGAGGGCTTTTCACATCGTACAAATAGAGAGAGGGTGATTTGAGGGGATAGGGGAAAAGAAATGGGTGGGATGGGGGGGGGGGGGGTTATGGTTTTTTTTCTATTATTTGGACTTTATTTAGTTAATGGTATTTAAGTAATCTAAAAATAATTAATTTTTAATTTATTTAATTTGTGGTTTAAAAAGTAATTTTTGTTTGTAAATATCAACTCCTTAATATAAATCATGAGATTTAACATAATGAAACAAATGAAAACATAATAATATGTTATTGTAAGTTATTTTATTAAGAGATCGATTAAGCCCTTTTATCTTTTTTCTTCTTCTTTTCCAATTAAAGCACTTTTCAATTCGGTGTGTTACCAACTTATTCCCATTCAACTCAACTTTTTTTAATTGATATCACCGTATGAGAACTTTTGAAAATTGGATGTTTTAGCCCAAAATCGCAAGCAAATATAAAATTAAACATTTTGAATAATTGATTGTATGAGAGTTGTGTAATTAAATTGCTATTTGTTTGGACAATTTCTCACCTCACTATTCCCTCAATCTACTAAAGAAATTGGGCCGAATGGCCTGAATCAGAGGAAAAAAATTTCCAGCTAAATTAGGATTAAATATTCAACAAACTGAAATACAAAGGACCGAATTTGAAATTAAAGGATCAAAAGCGGATAAGAATAACAAACTACGACATCGTATAGTATCAGTTATTCAATAGTGTTTCTTTAATACAGATAAATTGCAATAAGTTATTCAATAGCTTTTCATTATTGAGTTTTTAGAAGTAAATAAATTGGCATTATTTTACTATGTACATAGTTATGATTAATATTTAAATATAAGTTTCACCTTCTGAGAAACCCCCCGTTGCTCCTTAATATTGAATTTGCTGGGCGGCTAAGAACAGGGCTGAATTGGTCCAAATTTCCTTTTATACAAACCACTACCACAAAACACTTTCTCGGAATCATGGTCCCAAAAATATGTAAATTAACGAGAGAGCGATCATTTCTTAATTTCTTATCAATTATCAATATTTAATATCTCCAGTTTATTTATTGCTTTATATATGACACTTATATCACATGAAATCAAATATAAGATTAATAATTGAGATATAATATATAGTGCAGGCTGAAAGTGATATTATTGAGTTTTATGATATACCTTTAGTTAATTTCTTGATGACCAAACTTCTTAATGAAAATTCAATTAATCCTCAGTCACCAGACCGCCAGACGACATATTATACCAAGAAAATTAGCCCAAGAACGTAACACATTTTTTTGGCCCATCCACTGCCCCCCATAGGGCCAGCATTAGGGTGCTTCCCATAAATTTATCACAAGATCAAGACTAGATCATTGGTTAGAGAGAGAAAGCGAGAGAGAGGGAGAGATGATGATGCATACCTCATAAAATCCAGTCATCGGCCACGTTTTCTTTTTCAGAGCAAGAATTTCATTCTTCTCAATATTAATTGATGAAGTCTACTCAGCGTGATGAAAATTCAAAACGGGGACTATTTTCTTTTTAGAACAAGGGGGACTTTCTTTTTTTAGCAAGAAAAAATGGGAACTTTTTAGTTTTTACAAACCTAATTAACGGTGTATTACTTGGAATAATATAAAAAAATACTAATAAAAAACAAAAAAATATATAGCTAGAGAGAGGGGGAAAGAAATACTCAGTCCAATAAACAAGATGTGAAACACAGCGTTCTACGTTGCAGTCAACTAATTGGTTGAAATCGATCGTTGATAAACGTCACTTCATTCTGCGTTTAAATAACGCATTTGTACGGAATAATATTTTAAGTTTCGAAACCGAAACTATCAGCATTATTCAGCAGGATTGGGACATTCAAGCGTTTGAAGACTGCCTATATATAAATTCATCTCATACTCAATGATTACTCTCTAAAGTCTCTTACTATATATATACAAACACTTTATTTTCAATACTTGCAATACATCGAAATTTTTTGTCATTTTATTTTGTTATTACTATAATCTAATACTATCGAGTATCGTCATACAATTATAATATTAGATGAACAACACCCTAGCTATCTTATCTAATTAAGCTAGTGCATATATATGATTAACTAAATTTTATATACGCTATTACAAATTTATATATATAGTTGAGAATTTTGGAGACTTTAAACGTCGTTTTCACATGTGCATTTAGCCCATTAAATATTGTCATTTTAGTTGCATATGTGGAATGGAATATACACGTGAAAATGTGCAATGTTTAATATTAAATTAGTTTTAAATTTATTGGAATAGTCACCGGTGTACGTTATAATTGCAAAAATATATAAAACTTTGGCGTTATTACTAAAATTTAAAAATCATGTTTACAAATAAAAATTGACGAAATATTGTGATTTTAAGTGCAACTAATTAAGTCTAAATTGTTATGAGTTGAGATAGGACTTAGGAGGAGTGAACATGTGATTTCTTCCTTTAATTTATGAGAGGGATGTTCTTGTGAGTAACAATTAATGTATGTGGGTAATTAAAAAGACAAATAGGTGTGGTGGGGTTTAAGAAAAGGACTATTTGGATAAACCGCAACTGTTAATGAAAGTAACGGTTGCCCGTGCGAGAACGATGCTAATAAATTCAAGATCCCAAGATGTAGATAATAAATATTACTAACGCCGATATCGCTATATAGTCTTCCTACTTAATTATTGTCACAAAATTAATACACGTAATTTAATTTGTCTTGCTCAAATTAAACTAGCTATATATATAGTGAATTTCAAAGTTCAAACTATAAATTTCAAGATTGAATTATGACAAATAGGACCTCAAAAAATTATGCTGAATAATTTTCTGACTTTCCTAATTAGCAAATCCTATTCCAATAAATCTCTGAATCAATAAGAAGTCAATAAGGATTAGGAGGTTGGAAATAGTCAACTGTGAAAATTTATTTGAAATTTGTATGTCCATAAAGCCAATTAAGTAAATGACTTCTTTAATTTTGTGTGGTTTGTGGGCTATAGGAGAGAAATTGAGTTACTCACCGCACACTCTTGGGTAGCGATTGAGGGTTATCCCCCTTCAAAAGAAAAGAAATAATTGTAAATTAATTAGCAAAATCCGATATATATATATATATATATTATTCTATTTTATATTCGTATATAGTGTGAATATTATTATCTCTTATTTAAGAGGAAATTTTATACTTCACAAAGTGTCAAATTGATGTTGTTAGTGATTATATATTTAAGATACATAACTTTCGTGTTAGCTCATTTAAAATAATTTAAGTATAAATTGGGGAAATCGTATTTCTAGCACCTTATGTTTAGTCTCTTGCTAATTTTGAATACTTAAAGAGTATTATTTGAAAAAAAATATATCGAACTCTTTCCAAAAGCTCTTAATTAATTGAAACTATATAAAAATAAATTTTAATTAATACATAGAGTATCATCCAATCGTATTATTGAAACTAATTAGGCATAAATGAATTGTTCTCCTATATAAAAACTCTTTTTAGAATATATATATGAACAAATTTAAATACATAGTATCATCCAATTTCTGAGAGATTCCTAATATAATTAGGAATATATATAGATAGTACGTACTGTAGCAAAGGGAAAAAACCAAAAAAACAAAAACAAAACTCTATAATAAAGCGTGTTTGAAGGATTAAACAGTTGGTTGTAACTGAATTTACATAGACCATCTTAATTAAAAGAGTCAATTCTCATTCAAACAGTTTTACTCTATTTTTCCTCTCTGTGAAAACATGAAACCCACTAAATAATTTTCAAATTAACAGTCCAACATTCTCATTCTGATTAGTAGACAACTCCATTTTCTCCCATTCAAAATCAACCTAATACAAATCTTTTCCCCACACCTATAAATCCCCCTAATTTTATCGTAATCAAGAAGACCCTACAATTTCAATATCATTTAAAGCTAGCTAAAATACAAATCACTCACACAAACAAATACATTATATAGCTAGATATTCAAACTCCACCATACCTTTTTTTTTTCTCATTAATTAGAACGTGCCATGCAACGTCCATCCTCCGCCGTGGTCAGCACCTTGGGACGCCACCGCCACCTCCTCCGCCGCCAACGCCAGCCGTGCGATGTGTTCGTGAACCACCGTGGCGTGGACACAAAAAGGAACGTGGCGGGGCTGCTCTACCACCACCTCCGCGGCCTCGGCCTACGCCCTTTCTTGGATAGCAAGAGCATGAAGCCCGGCGACAGGCTGTTCGACAAGATCGACGCGGCCATCCGAGAATGCAAGGTCGGGATCGCTGTCTTCTCCCCGATGTATTGCGACTCCTACTTCTGTCTGCACGAGCTCAGCCTCATGACGGAGCTCCGGAAGAAGGTGGTGCCGGTTTTCTGCGACGTCAAACCCTCCGACCTCCGAGTCAAGGACGACGGCTCTTGCTCGCCGGAGGATCTCCGCAAGTTCCGCGCAGCCCTGGAGGAGGCCAAATACACCGTCGGATTGACCTTCGACACCGTCACAGGGTAATTCACTGTACTATATAGTAGTACATTAATTAATTATATTATGTTTTATTTTGCTCAAATGCATAATATATATATATATACTAATTGAATTAATTAATGTCACGCTATATATGTAAATGTGCATTAATGATTTATAATTTGATCAATAGTATTAATTGTTGCGTTTGTGATCGAATGCAGGGATTGGTCGGAATTTCTTGCTAATGCAACGGATGTGGTGATCAAGAACTTGATCGAAGTGGAAGAGGAGGAGGAAGAACAAATGAGAAAACATCGACGATACGCGCATTAAATTCACTCCTACATAAATTTGGTGGCGTGCAATAGCTAAATAACCTCAATTAATTCTTTAATTCGTTGTCCTAAGTTAATAGCTCTTCGTTTCCTTTTTTTAATGAAGTTGATCTGGAGGACTGCTGCTTATAATGCAGATGGGATCATCTATTTAAAAAATGATCTATTCCAACAATTGGATTGGTATCATGTGAATTTTAAAAATTTCATAAATGTTGAAAAATACACATGACAATCTAATGGTTGGAACTAGGAATATTAGATCGAAGACGGAGAAAAGCCGTTTGATATTAAGCATCTCATCTGTATATACTGCGCCTAGCTAACACATTCGTTCATGATTCTTTTCCAATAATGCATGGTTGATCAAACCCTTTGTAATCAGTACTGCAAAGTTGTGAAGTTGTACACATTTAGAAATTGTTGATTATTTTTTCCAATCAGATCGATTTTGCATTTATTTTCGAAATTTTCATCCTCTAAGTGTGAGCAAAATTCTCACGTGAACAGAAAAATAAAATGTTCAATATAAAAAAATGTTAAACAAAATAATACATTGATCAGCCAAAATTTAGCATTACTTGCAAGAGGTCGGGACCGTGCAGACAGTGGTGAGCAAGTGTCATATCCACAAATATTAAATTACAAATAATTGTGCAAACTATAATATCGGATCTCAATTGTTATCTAGACCACGGAAGAAAAAAGAGACAAACTAATCTAAACTAAGAAAAACAATAAATAAACGAGAAAAATAAATGGAGAAGAAGACAAGTAGGTAGAGGTACTTTCGAGTTAAGATCTTTGGGTACTATCACTAACCATCCTATCAAAAGTCTATCTGTGGTGCCAAATCTCACTGGATCTATCTCTAATGCATCATAAGCCCTCTCTCTTGAGGCACTCAAGTTGTGGGGTACACACTAGGATTATCGTCTCCGATCGAATCTATATATGCACTTACCAAAAGTTCCTAAGATTTCTAGCACTTGCACTAAGGCTGAATTCTCTCGAATTTATTAACAAAGATGTCTTGTGGCTAGGTTCGTCTATTGGGACTCATCTCTCGAATTATGAATTAATAGATAAAATTATGTTGATTAGTAATCAATTAATTAACATCCATACATAGCATAAACACAATAAATAAAATATGGCCATATAAACAATCAATAGAAAAAGTAATGCGTAGATACCCAAATAATCTTAATCCAAAAATACAAAAATAATATAGCTTAACATAATACAATGCTAGGACAAAATTACTTTTAAAAAAATAAAGATAAAAACAAGAAAAGAAACTTGGTACAACCCAGAAGTTAGGCCTCAAATCTATCCTTGCTTCCACTCTTCTCTTCTTTGTTCCATTTTTAAGCTCTAATTCCTTATCCACCCTCGCTAGGTGTAAATCCTAGCTAGGGTGTGGGTTTGATGTGTGGCTAGGGATTGAAAGGTGTGGGAGAAGAGGATTTTGTGATATGAGGAATTTTGGGTATGGAGGCTTTTCCCTAGATTTCAAAATGGAGTTTTGTATATATAGTGGGGGAATTTTGGCCATAAAAAATGATAGAAAAATGGAAGGAAAACTAAAAAAATTCAAAACTGATGTGGCATGATACGGGTTCAGTCGCGCCTCTGATCGCGCTGCAGGTCACGCCGGGTGGTGCGAGTGTGGTGGTCGTGCCTCTAATTTATATTTTGCCCAGCTCTAACATCTTTGACGGTTTTGCTTCGTTCTACCTCATTTCTTGTCCGATTGAAATGATTCAACTTGCAGTGCTTTCCTAATTTAATTCTCTATCATCTCATGGAATTTATTCCCTCAAAATTTAATTGATTCATCCTTTATTTCCTATAAAACTCAAATAAGAAACAAAATTTCCAAATCAAAAGATTAAAAACTCAATTTGAATTAATGCATAACTCACAAAAAATTATCATTTCAACCACAATAAATGGTGCAAAAACTCTACTCATCAAACATATGTGAATGACTAATTATAAACGTGCGCATTGAGGGTATTCACAAATCACGATGACTAGTATATTTCATTTGTTGCATTTGGTTTGGTATTTACAAGACTCAAAACTTTGTTGGACTACTAAGACCAAAAAAGTGAATAAAGAAAGGAGAACTGTCAATTTCTAATAGATGAGTAATTAATTCAGGATTTAAAAAATGATAAATTTCAATCCATACTTTAACGATGAAATTGTCAATTTAGAACCTCAAAAAAGTAAATTTCATATAATCTATACAAAAGGCCCCTTTTGGAGAGAGAGTGTGTGATTCATTTTTTTATATAATTTTGTATTATTTTTAAAATATAATCAATATTTTAAAATAGTAGTTTGACCAAATACTATAATTTTTAAATAATACAAAACTTAGGAAATTATCAAATTATAAAAAAAGTATTAGTATAACCAAATATTATAATTTTCAAATGATATAAAATATATTTATCAATGACAAAAATTGTAAAAAAATAAAATAAATCCTACTCTCTTTCTTAGCAAGTGTAATTCATTCTCAACAAAAGATATCTTTTTGATGGATTATACATAACAAAATGAATTTTTAGATTATTTATTAAACACAGGGTATTTTTTTTATTTTCCGGAGAAATACGTGGGAGTAATATATAAAATTTAAAACCCTAAAAAGTCATGTATTTCGATTTCTTTTTATTTTTTAATTCTCCTTGTATTAATGTTTAACGAAAATTCTTTTATTAATTATCCATTAAATCTAATAAATTAAAATATGAGAAGCATTTTTATTTTTTTTGTCATATTGATCTCAAATATATGTATGAGTCGTGAGATTTTAGCTCATCTTTTTAAATCTTGGCCCATGGCCCATATGGTTCAGATAATTGGACTTATAGAGAAGAAGAGCATGTACAACATCAACGGCCGGCCCAATCTCTATCTCACTGGTCAACCCAATGTCTGTAACTTATTATTATTATTTGAGTAAGCATATTATTATTATGAAAAAGTTAAGCCATTTTACACGCACGCGCGCACATGTGTGTGTGTGTGTATATATATATATATATCATGGGGTTGGTTATAATAGGAACTAAGTTTGGTGTGAGAACGTGAGAACGGCCTTGTTTAGTGTAATTTTAGTGCTTTTCTTATTTTATTTTGGTGCTAAATCATCTAGCACTAAAATACAATAAGAAAAGCATTAAAAAAAAATTAAAAAATTGCATCAAAATACAGTAAGAAAAGCACTAAAATTACACTAAACAAGTCCGTTCTCACGTTCCTACATGAAGCACTGTTCTCATTTGAACCAAATCCTATATATCATTTTCTATAACCATTTTCAACGTCTTATAACCATATGTTGTGTGATAGTGAAGCATAGTCCCGAGGAAGGAGGATCATATCACCAAGAAAACTTGGCCCTTTAACATAATAACCATGCAAGAATTGATAATGGAGCCACATGTTAGTCGAGCTACTCAAAACGCACCTGTATAATTATATAAATAGCCAAGGCCGGTCCGAAAGAATGTTTGGGTGGGCCGTCGCCCATGGACCTCCAAATTTTAAGGGTCCCAAAAAAATCGCAATATACCATAGTCCAAAAAAAAAAAGATTTTCCAAGCAGAGCTACGGCAACAACGACTCCTCTCCCTCACTCTCCATTGCATCGACACGCGGTCCTCGTCCCCTCGCAATGCTCACACCAAGTAACACGAGTACACCATCTCCTCTCTCGGAATTCGCAGAAAAGTCGAAGAAAATTAGGTTAGGTTTTGATGATGCTGCTGTTTCCGTGTTGAAGTGTGTTTCCTGTTAAATCTAGCATTTGAGATCAATCAATTGGTTGCAAGGTTAGTTTAATGGAAAAATTTAATTGACTATCAAATTTATTTATTTGCTACTTCACTAATTCAATCAAACTTCTATACTTTTAATTGCAATAAAAATCAAATTTTTAATTGCTATTGAAATTTTTAATCAAACTTCACTGATTCATATTTTCAAGATTTAGGATGATTTAGATAATATTGGATGAAATTTTAAAATACCCGTGAAAAAAATTAGAACCCCTATTTTTTGGTTTCGCCATGGGCCTCGAAATGTCAAGGACGATCCTGTAAATAGTTGTAATGCATATTTTCTAAAAATATATAATGGAGTCGAACTTTAAAACACTGGCTTGCATTCATAGATTGGACCCCAAACAGCCTTAGAATTTAATACAAACATAATTCTCTTGCATGTGGCCTCAAGAAAACATTTAACATCCCCATTGCTTTCCTGTCATTCACAATAGTAACTAGTAACTAGTTTAACCTAATATGACTCGGTCTAATAAATTTTAGCCTAATATTTGGTGGTAATCAAGTCTTGGCCTTCGTAAGGTCATGAATCTACACCTTATTATATTTATGCAACATTCGCCGGTCGGTTTCATTGTTTTAATTTGTAATATATTCATTGTCAATTTTACTTAACATTATATACTAAGCAAGTGATGATAAATTCCAAAGCGTTTGCGAATTGCGTGTGATGTGGCATTGGAGCATTTATTAGAGTAATTTTGAAATCTGATGAAATTTGGACATAAAAGAGCAATTTGTTGGAGAGAAAAATAAGGAAAATGTTGGACTTCATCCTTTTTCCGGCGTAGATTCCTTCACCACAATTCTAAATCAGGACAGACCCACCCATATGCCAAAGCTACACTGCCTCAATTTCTTTGGCTAATGCATCCCAAACTACCTCAACATTCACCCACTCCATTTTTCTATCTACATATATATAAACAGACATATACATAAATATATTATTGCAACAATTTTTTTATTTTGACCAAATTTGTGACGGATGGTTTTAAGTGTCAAAATCTCTAAAATTAATCAAAATTCGAAATCAAACGATGCATTAATTATAATTTTATTGGTGTATGCATTTGGATCTTAACTTAACTCGCATGATTTTTATTTTTACACATAAGACAATCTTATACAAGACTCTCATTTCAATATTTTTTTGAGAAATCAATTTAGCTCCTCTTGTTAATTTGTAAACGAAAAGGCACGCACAAGTTTTGACTTGGCAATACGGACAACATCCCCAGCTCGGATGTAGAAATCACGTTTTCACATAATTAAGATGTAATATCTTTGACAAATATATATACTCCCCTCCCATCTCATGTCGAATCTCACCACCAACACCACTAGTGGCTTACCTCTTCTGTGTGTTTTGATTTACCCTCACACATGATTTTTCAAGTGTGGTTTACCTCCAATCCAAACATCTCTTCTATGTGGTTTGATTTACCACCTGATTTTCTTTGTGGTTCGGTTTACCCTCACACCTGATTTTTCAAGTGTAATTTATCTCAAGTCTTGCTCAACATTAAAAATTGAGGGAGAACGTATGAAATAGTAAAAGATAAATATTTTGAAAAAAACTATAAATTTTGAAAAGACAATTAATTAGAAACATAAAGACTATTCGGTAACAACCAAGTTCTCTCTCTCAAAAAACAAAAAGGTAAGTTCCCATAAACTCGATTCATGGCTAATTGGTGGAAAGATTTGCATGAATTTAAATCATAATCTTGTCTCGGGTAGCTCAAAAACAAATCCCAAAAATTATTTCTGTAATTTCATTGATAATTCGAGGGAAAAAGAATTCAAAATCTTTACAAAATACATTATTAAAATCAAATTCGAACAAAAAGTTTACCAAATAAAATAGAAAAAACAATATGTAAATTCAACCAAAGTTGAAGATATGATTTGTATGTCTACCCTTGAATAGTTGAATTGGTATTCACTATTCAGTATACATACTTATTATTTATTCATTCATTCTTTCTTTCTTTCTTTTTTAATTTCTTGCGAAGCAAACATTATATCATATCATCATACGCTTGAAATTGTATAAACAATAAAATTTGAGGAATAATGAGTGGGCAAAAGCATTTGATTATTATTGGTTAATGACATATATTATCGTCATTGATGTAGACATCAAACCGCCAACAACATTCCTACCGCCGCAGTATTGCGGCGCAACCAAGGCCTCCACCTCCGCCACCGCACCACTCTCTCTCTCCTCTCTTTCTCTCTCTGTAACGGACAAAAGAGGAAACAGATGTCCACAGAATTTCCTTGTTAGAATTTTTAGGGGTCCCAAACCGTCAATCGCCGAACCGAACTAAAGAAGATATGGAGGGGGGGCGCTTGTCTGTTACACTGAAAACGCGTTTTTATCAAAAAAGGCAGTTGTGGTCCCACCAACAATATCCCCACGTGTCGACTTCTCAGTGGTAGAGGTTCTGTAAGTATCTGCACCTGAGCTCCACCCAATCTTGTTGTCAGATTCTTTTTCTCACACATAAATTATAATACTCGAAACCGATTTTCTTTAAGATTTTTTTTTTCCGGGAAGTCTGATCGATGGAGGGCACCACCAGTTCCAGCGGTGGAAACCACCAGCCACGGCTTCCGCCGGGATTCCGGTTCCATCCGACCGACGAGGAGCTGGTGGTTCACTATCTCAAGAAGAAGGCCGCTGCCGCCCCTCTGCCGGTGGAGATCATCGCCGAGGTTGATCTCTACAAATATGATCCGTGGGAACTCCCAAGTAATAATTATTACCACTTTCAATTTCTTATTCAATTCATACCATACCAATTATCTGTTCAATATAGGGTTTATGTAAATCAAATTTAAAAAAAAAAAAAAAAAAAAAAAACTCCTAAAACGTGGAACGTACGACTTTGTTTCATGATATGATGAGATTTTACCTTTTAGGTAAGGCATGTTTTGGTGAGCAGGAATGGTACTTCTTCAGCCCTAGAGAGAGAAAATACCCTAACGGCGAGCGGCCGAATCGGGCGGCGACATCGGGATACTGGAAAGCCACAGGCACGGACAAGCCGATTCTGACGGCTAACGGCACTCAAAAAGTCGGCGTAAAGAAAGCCCTTGTTTTTTACGGCGGGAAGCCGCCGAAGGGCGTGAAAAGTAATTGGATCATGCATGAATACAGACTGGTTGGCGAGAATTCTAGCCCCAATAAACCCCTGGGAATAAATCTCCCAAAGAAATCTTCTCTGCGAGTACGTTTTCTAAACTAAATAATTATATTGGATGAATATTCAGGATTCTGTGTACTAATTTATTGATTAGGTTAGGTGTAACATCTACAAATTAATGCAATATATATATATATATGTGTACGTATGTAGCTGGATGATTGGGTGTTATGCCGGATTTTCAAGAAAAATAGCCCGTCGTCGAGCTCGTCGGAAGACGGGCAGTTTTGGAGGGTCCAGAGTAGGATTATTGAGAAACCCTATGATTACTCGAATTTATTTCCTGGGAATTCATCAATGGCTACTATATCTCCAATGGGGGATGCGTTTCCGGGGAAGGAATGGGGAGTGGAGTGCAATCATAATTTAAATACGAACCCTAGCAGCAGCAGCTCAAGTCATCATACAAATATTTCATATATTTCATTGCTGAACCAGCAATACCCCCACCCAATATTCCATCAAAATTCTGCAGGGGACGGGGATGGGACATTGCAGCAATCATACCAACTCCCTACATCACAATTTCAGTAAATCAAGGCCTCCAAAATAGCTACACCAAATTCTTCATTTCCGGTAACATATATATGTACTACTGCTTTATTTATGTATATACATATCTGACTCCTTGGTTTTTTTGCCATGTAAAATATTTGTTATAAATATTATAAATCCCTAAACTCGATCGTGTGTGCATGTGTATATATTATAAGCAATCTTAATCGTGTTATATTTTTAAAAGAATATATATATGATAATTTTTCTATAAATTAACAAAATGAATACATGAGAATTCTTTAATAGTAATCAAGTGTAAATATGTGAGGTTTGTAGATGGAAAAGAAGGTAAAAACAAGTCCGCCAATTCCTTCCAACACATGCAATACATGCATGTATAATTACTTGTGTGATTGAACGTTTAGTGGAATTCATATTTGTCCGTGATGAAATTGTTCTCTGAAAATTAAAGATCCGTGAAATTTTCAATGTCACTTTATTTACAACTTAAATGCATCGTATTTGCGTGAGCAACCATTTTATTTGCCTAATTAAAACCATATATCCAGCTGAGTACAAACACCTAATTATACGTTGACCGCACATGTGTGAGAAGAAACATGGGTTGGATTAGTGTTACATTCGGGGAAAAAAACAGACATATTTGTTTCCCTTTTTTTTTCATAAAATTGTTGCATTAATATAATGTTAATTGTTATGGGGCTAAATTGTGATTCAGCCGACTTTTTGGCGTTGTGGGTATATAAAGGGTAGCGTTGCCCATTCCCTTACTAAACCATTTGTTGCGTATACGCAAATCGTAATGGAGCGATAGTTGACCCATTCTAATTGGGCCGCCTCTTAAACCTTCATTACTTAACTAGCCGAATTAGGAAATTACGAATTTAATTAGGATAAAAAACAAATCTAAAATACCTACTTTTATAAAACACAAAATCAATTTTACTCAATATAAGAAAATCATTAAAATAAAATTCATTTTTCAGTGATTTCTCAATAATTCGTGTAATTTTGACTACTTTTAAATACGTGATGGATCTTTTTAGTGTGTGTTAGGAGCTTGTGCAATTTTTCACATGATTAATATGATAGTTCATTGTGACGAGCGTCTTTAATTGATTCCAAGTATAAAAAATGTGAATATAAAATTCATAGTGTTTAAAATACAAAAGTTGATTAGATTTTTGTTTCAAAATTAGATCAACTAAGTACATGTGTAATGAAATCCATTAATTCACACATCAAGTGACTTTCAAAATGTTTTTTTTTTTGGTAAACAAATACAATCAAAATGAGTATCTTTTGAATACTTTTCTTAAATTTGGTAAAATAGGTTTTTGTTTTAGAAAAGTTGATAGTGTTATACATTTAGTCTTTAATTAATAGTTTTTATACAATCGTTTACTTTCAGTTAATATTTTAAAAATCCCTCAGTTATATAATTTCCCTCCTTTCCAAAAATTATAATTTTTTTATGTAATTTACTTCTCCAGTAACAACAAATACACTTTCGTAATATGTATAAAGTATAAAGGGGGTATTACTACATTTGTGGGAGGGAGAGTATATAAGTACTTAAATGCAATGTGGCGGCCGAGATATATCGTATATTGGAATTTTAAGTTCATGTTTAAGATTTTCTTCCTTTCAAATGATGTAAATTGTGCTTTATCTCCAATGTAAACATAACTAATTAATAATAGGGTAAATTATAGTTTGATATTTCATCTTTTAATCTTTTAATAAAAATGTCTGGATCTTTATATATATATTTACAGCTTGATATCCGATTCAACTTTATCATTTTTATTAAATTTATCTCATGCTCAACTATCTAGTATCCTATAGCATAGGTGGATAACTAGAAATCTTATGTGAATTTTTATAATGTCATACCTATATATATTAGAAATTTTATTGATTTCCATGTAAGTTTAATAGATTAGAAAATAGAAAATTACTTGGGGTTTGTGTAATTTGAAATATAATATATTCATTATATATATATATCAATATTATTTTTTATATAATTATTTTTAATGAATATTCGTACATTATTTAATAATTAATTATTCACATAAAATATATAAGATTTGAACAAAAAAAATTTCCCCGAAGCTTACGAGTTACAACCTTTTGACAAATTGATAGTTATATGTATTATCAAATTTTAGGTATGACTCTTTCAACAAGTGTTGGTAATAATACACATAAATAGTTTAATTGACATTAGATCCATATAAAAATGATATGATTTAAGGCATTTTTTATATAAATTATATACAAGCATAAGATATAAAATGACATAATTAACTATGGTTTCAAGTTCCATAAATTACAATTTAAAATGAAAATGTAATTTATTTAACTTACATGGAAATTAAAGTTTTTAATATTTTTTTTAGGTATTGATGTGACATTATAAAAATCTATATAAGATTTCAGTAGTCTATATATACTATAAGGTACAAAATAATTGACTATGAGATAAGTTTGATAAAAATTTACAAAATTCGATATCTGACTGGAAACGTATAAAGATCGAAGCATATTTATTAAAAAATTGTAAGATCAAGTATCAAATTTCATTTACCCTTAATAATATCTATATCTAATATCATAATGAATATTTCATCGAGACTGCTGCAAATAATATTAAATATTAATATACGAGGAAAAACTATTGTACATATTTGTACTTGAATGTGTATATTTGAAACGCGCGGGCAGCCGGACAGTGACTGAACTTTCTTCTCTTACAAAAAGAAAATAAGAAAATACTAAATATTAGTGAATGCCGCTACTAAACAAGCAAACAATAATTAATACTAATTTTTCCTTTTGCTACTTAATCTTTATAAAACCTCATTTTGACGTTAGCACAGCCTAGAGATGAGTTTTTATATTTGAACTCATAAAAATTTGTCTGTGATAGGCGAGCTCAAGATCAGCTCATTTAGGCATTCGTGGGCTCGATTTGAGTTTCGAACTTGGGCTTGAATTTCACTCGGTAGAAAAAAAAAGGAAAATTCTAAACACAGCCCCCGTTTTACTCTTTATAGCCCCACTATTTTATAAAATATAAATATATTTATGATAAGACTTTTATATCCTTTAGCCCCAACACTTCAAAACCTATCATAATTCTTATAATTAAAACCCTAACATAGCCCCCAATATTTTATTGTCTCCAAATTCCAACATCATAAAGATAAAAGTTATTCATATTAATTTAACATTTTAACTCATACTTCAAATGATAAACAAAAATATTGGTTGCACAATTCAATTGTTCAAATATTTCGCTCAAATATCAAATCATTAGTCATACAAATATTTTAAACAATTTAGAACAAATTCATATATTTTTTAAAGCTTCGTAATAAAAAAAAATCTTGAAAACACAAATTGCTTTAAATTCGAGAAACAGAGACGTAAACACACACTCTTGCATTGCAGGATTGAATAATCCGTTTTGTTTGAAAAAAGTGATCAAAATATATCTACGCTAATTTCAACTTATTTGTGTATGAATTTAATTATTTTTTTTAATGAATTTAATTGTTTGTACGTACTTTGGGAGTGAAGCAGCTATCTTCACCTCTTGAATCTGAAGCAATGTTTTCTTTTTTTTAAAAAATTAATTTTGAATTTTTTGGTGTATCCATTGAGTTAGAAGTCAAAATACCTTGAACGACTTTCGTCTTGATGCCGCTAGAATTCGGACATAATTGAATATTGAAGGGGCTATGATAGGTTTTTAAGTGAAGGGGCTATGATAGGTTTTTAAGTGTTGGTAGCTAAGGGGTATAAATGACTTATCATATTGATACTTATATTTTATAAAATAGTGGGGGCTATAAAGAGTAAAACGGGGGCTGTGTTTAGAATTTCCCGAAAAAAAATTGAGCTCGAGTTTGGCTCGATTATTTAAAATTTAAATCTGAACTCGAATTTGTGTGTGTGTGTGTGTGTGTGTTTTAGTTACATATACGTATATAATAGTGTGTGTGTGTGTGTTTTAGTTATCGAGTGTGTATAGTAAGATTCATAAATCATAAATCATAAATCATAAATCATAAATCATAAGTCATATATTATTCCAAGATATTAAGATAATTTATAAATAGGATAAGGTCCAATTCGGCCCCTAAACTATTTTCCAAGGAGCAATTTGACTCTTAAACTAAATTTGGTCTCGATTAGCCCGTTGAACTTTCAAACTCAGCTCAATTAGCCCCTCGAACTTTTGAACTTGACTCCGTTAACCACTTGAAGATAAAATGTTTTGTTTTGGTTGTTTCTAAATAAAATAAAATAAAAAATTAAAGAAAAATTCGTAACTATTATTTCCCAAAAAAATTATGAATATACGGGCATTTCTCATTCAACATGTCCAATTAGATATAAGCTAGCATAATTTGAAGAAAAATATAAATTAATGAATTAATTGAAATCGCATTATCATAAATTAATTCACTATAAATAAAATTCGGAAAATACACCATTTCTTATGTATGTATGTATGTATGTATGAAATTATACTATATGAATTCCGAAAATGAAAGTCTATATATTCTAATAAATATACTATATTAAATAAATTATATATAATATGCGTATAATGTTGATTATATTATAATAGATTATTAACCTCGATAGTTAATCAATTTAATATAGACTATATATAATCATAATTATGGTTAATATGTTGCTATTTTTAATTGTAGTGGTTTGATGTTTTAATGTGTGATAAATATAGTGGCAAGTTATGTACTCATAGAATTATTTATAAGAAAATATTTCATTTTTTTATTATTGTTATATAAATATATATATTTCATATTTTTTATTTATTTAGAAATAAGTGAAATAAAATTATTTACCTTCGAAGGGGCTAACTAGGTCAAATTCAAAAGTTCAAGTGACAAACTGAGTTGAGTTCAATAGTTCACGGAACTAACTAGGACCGAATTTAGTTCAAGGGTCATGATGTTCCTTAGTCCTTGGGAAATAGTTTAGGAGTCAAATTTCACCTTATCTATTTAGAAATTAATGATTCTAAATTATTTAAGAGACTATTAATTCTTTTTTTTTTGTTTGTTACTATGTACATATTAACTAATATAAACTGTAGTTATAAAGACTATATACTATGATACAAATAGTATATATAACTAAAAGTTTAAGATTAACTAAATAGCATTAGTGGTAATTGCTAAGAAATAAGAATATCGTTACTCTTGAACATTTAATTTTTTAATTTTGATAATAAAATTTTCAGAAATTATATATTATGTTTTCAATATAATTAATTTCATTTCATATTTCTTATTTAATGAATTGAGATTGATTAGTTGTCAATATTAGTCTTAATTTTGTTAATTTTTTTTTTTTTCTTTTATTGTCATGTACATTGTAACTAATATCAACTATATACTGGAATACTAATGTATAGATGATAGTAAATATAACTAACATTTTTAAATTAATTGTATAACATTGGTGCTAAGAATATTGTTATTCTTGAACATTTGATTAGTTTTAATTTTTATTAATTTTTGTTTTCCTTTATTACACTGTTACTTTCGATAATATTAGTTCAATATCATTGATTTTATTTAATGTATTGATATTTAGTCATGAATATTATTTTGTAAAATTGGTAATATTATTTTTATTTTTATTTTTATTTTTTCCCTTTATTATTTTACACGTATTATAAATTTATAGTTTATAAGTTATAACTTTTAATTTATTATTATAAGTTAAAACTAATAATCTAAGATGAACTATATATATTCTTAATTTCCTTTTTTTCTTTAATTTCTTTTATTACTCATCTACTCTTGTGTTAAGCATCCAATTTCTTAATTTCGATAATATTGGATTAATATTATTAATTTTATTTCATATTTATTATTTAATGAACTGAGAAGTATAATTTTGTTTATTACTCAGTATTCATTATTGACCATCCAATTTCTTAATTTTGATAATATTAATTTAATATCATTTCATATTTCATATTATTATTTATTATACTAATATACTATGTAAAATTTTAAATAAGATAATTATATTATATATAATATGTGTATATATAGTTCATTAGTTTGTCTTTAATTAATTTTGTGTATATAATTGTATTGTTACTCTTGAATCTTGATCATTGATTTCTTAACTTTAATAATATTAGTTTAATAGTTAATACAATTAATTTTATTTTATTTTTAATGAGAGTATTAATTTGACAAAAGTTACAATATAAAGAAATAATATTTTAAAAATTACAAAAATAGTATTTGTTTTGAGCTCTAAATCGAATGGCTTGCGAGCCCGGTTTGAACTCGGCTCGTTTAAGTACTCACGAGCCTGACATGAGCTCGTATTATTTAAGTACTCGCAAGCTAGACTCGTGAGACAACACGCTAGCACGCCTCATTTAAGTACTTGTGAGCCGGCTCACGAGATAATTTGTGAGACAGCTCGTTAAAAAGATCGAGAACTTCACGAGCCAAGTTCGAGCTCGGCTAGAGAAAATGACGAGCTCGTTTAGCAAGCTCGAGCGTGGCTCGTTTAACAAAGGAGCCAGTCTCAAATGGAATTTCTTCGAACCAATACCCGAACATATTGTTAGCAATTTGACTCATTTACTACCCTAGTCAGTGATAAAACATACGGAGGGAGAGATGAGTTGTCACTATCATGATTGTTCACAATCGATACATTAGTTCTCTTTTTATTTTCCTTCATAATCACTTAATTAGCTTTGTCTAACGTATTCGATATATCTTAGCTTGTTACCGGTCGATATTAATAATTTTTAAAAATAAATAAATATTGAAAAAAATGTATACAAAGTGGTTGGTATAAGTAACTGCAACAATATATACATATACATATATATATATATATCGACGTAATATAATATAGGTAGAGTGAGGAAAAAGCAATACCCTCTCCGTTTATGAATAAGTGTCATTCTAGGATTTTAATTTTGTTTCAAAAAAAATGTCATTCTACAAATTCGATACAAAAAAAGTTCACATTTTTCACATATTTACCCTCATTTAATGCATCCAAACCTCTATATTTAACTCATTTAATATATTAGGTAATTTAATTAGTTTATTAATTTGTGTGCATTCATCCAAAATGATATTTATATAAAAACGGAGGGAGTATTAACTAAACTACCCTCATCAAATTGGTTTGGTCAATGGTTTAGCCTATAAAAGTCATAAGAAATTATTTTAGAGTGGAAACTAGATTTATACTCGTGCGATGCGCAAAATGTTTTATATTTTTAAATTATTTCATTTAAAGGGTAAGTGGTACATTTTCACATTTTATAGATAATATTTTAGTAAGTTAATGCTGTATTTGATTGGCAAAATACTGTTTTGAATCCACGTGCTTGTAAATTTTTTATATTGGCAAAATGAGGAACTATACTATTAATTTTGTTAAAATCAAATCATTCAGTTACCATAGAGACTCAATTTAAACAAAATTGATAGTAAAGTGACACAATTCGAAAATAAAAATAAAAAAATTGATTTTATATAATAACAAAATAAAAGCTTAAAATTTATTTAAAATAATCAGCTTTTTTCTAAAAAAATTATCCTTCAACTTTTTAAAATGTAGATATTTTACTTCTATTTTTCCAATAGATGATTGACACTACAAATTTATAAAGTAAACTATGTAAATATTTTATTTATTTTAAAATAAGACATTAATTAAGGATTTGAAAATGAACAACAATTTCAAATAATTTGACAGCTATAATTTTATCCACGCAGACTGCATGCATGATTCTTTGAAAAGACAATTTTTGGACAGACAAAATGATCGCGAATACTGTTCGGAAGACTACTCCGTTTTATTGTAGTTAATAGATTGTGAAGAAAATAGTAAGTGGGTGGTGTACAATGCAAATAGTTTTAAAGTAATTTGATGGTGCAAGTTTTCAATTACTCATATCTTAATCTATATTATATCTAAAAGCAAGATAGTCACTATAAATAGTAATAATTAATTTTCCCGCCTAAATGCACTTTCTATAAATAAAAATAAAATATTAATTAATTAATTAATATCTATATTATATAGTCATTCAATACTAGAATTTCAATATTATAAATTATTTTCTTTATTTTGCAAAAATACTATATTTTATCACAATTTATTTTGTTCATAAGATGAAATAAATTATGTGGCCTTTAAATTGTTGATTTATATGTGAATTTTCTAAACACCTATTTTTTTCTTTACGATGAACAATAATTTTATGTTAATTATCATTCTTTTAACTATTATGAGTGAATGTTCTAATATAATAATTTAAAAATATTTTAAATTTTTAAGTTGATTAAATATATTAAAATAATTCCAGATCCACATCAAAATTTAAATTGAATATATTTAAATTTTCAAATTAAATTAATTATGAGTCCCAACAATGATATTTCAACATTTGTTGATCTCTAAATTGAGATCAAGTGTAATATTTAGATATTTGATATTATCATTTTAATATTAAATATTAAATATATTTTAAATTTACATATTTGAATTAAATTATATATATTAAATAGTTCAAATGAAATATTTTTAAAATATTGAATTAAATTTAATAATGATTTATAAAGAAAATTTAGTGGTGTATTTAGAAAATACCCATTAATTAAATTAATTTTAAAAAATCAAGATCCGCATACAAATTTTTAAAATAAATATATTTAAATTTTGAATGGTCGAAACTCGAAATGTATTAATTGATCTTATCATTTTAATGTTAGATACTTTTAAGATTTTCAAGTTATCATATTTAAGTTTTCAACTTTAAAGATGTTTTAAATAGTTAAAACTTATATATTTTAATTTTAAACCAAAATTTATCCCACATTGAAGAACAAAGAAATAATATTGTATATGAACAAACTATGAATTGTGAGACCTAACAATGATCTCTGCAAATTGAGATCAAGTATAGTATTTGATATTTGATTTTATCTATTTAATATGATACATTTTAAATTTTTAGAAATTAAATATTTTGAATTAAATATATTAAACAAATATAATAAAATATTTTAAATATATTAATTTAAAATATATTTAATTTTTTAAATTAATTAAATATATTAAAAATTCAACATCGACATCCAAAATCTTTTAATGAGTTAAAATCTTTAAAGATAATGTATTTGATTTTTTCAATAAAAAATATATTTTTTTTTTCTATCATTCCTCATTCGTGTGTGTGCGAGCATGTGTAGATCTGTGAAGTTCTAAAGTTACATATTAATCATCGAGACTATGATGTTTTGTTTCTCCACAGGTGGGTTCATAAAATTACATATAATAACATATAAAATTCCATTTAGATTGTCTTCGCCTAAGTATTTTTTTTTTATAATATATAATTACATATTGCTATTTACATATTAAATTTTCACTTATCCTACATCTCTTATCGGTTGTAGATTGAAATATTGAGATGTGAGTTGTATAAAAGAGTGGGTAATCTTAAATCAAAACCTCAAATTAGTTCCACAATTTTTTTCTAATTTTCCTACATCCCGCATTGGTTGTAGATTGAAACAATGGAATATAGGTTGTATAAAAAGGGTGGAAAACCTCAAAATTTTTATTTAATCATATTTTGAACAAAAATATTTTAAAAAATTGGAAAAAAATATTCATGCCTAATTGGCCGATTAATCGTTGTCGAGATCATCTGGGCGGTGAGGACTCTGTCTTCTTGATTTTACAACCAACTTGGGTGTTTCCGACATGGCTATAACCGCCAATGTTGATTTCTCCAATGATGAAAAGTACATAAGTAATTTATAATTGAAACAATATAATTCATATATTCATATGCGAAATTCATGAGTGAATATAATTTTATTATTGTACATAAATATTTTTGTAATAATATCCCCTGTGCATCGCACAGGTGGTATACTAGTATATATAAAAGTAAGAAGTTATGCCGTTTATAGTAGCTTGAGTTTTCCCGCCTAATTACACTATCCTAAAATAGTAAGTGGTTAAATACAATGTAATATAGTTTTTATATAATATCATTTAATAATTTACGAATCTATACCTATATATATCAGTATATATCTAATCTCATGTATAAACAATAAAATAATGTAATACAATGTAATATACATATAATATAATCATGTATGGTCATAATTATAATATTGTTAGTCTAAAAAAATAATGATTATCTTCCATTATTTAATTTAATTTAATAATAAATTATTAATTCAATTTGTTTCTTGTATTTACCTAAAATCAATTCCAAAATATATTAAACGAATCGTTTTTTTTTTTCTCCGAGACTAAACATGTTAAATGAATCGGTTTGCTTGGGTAGTGTTAATTTACCATATGAATATATATGTTACTAAAGAAGTGGTTATGCGGATTGTAAGCTAATTTACCTAAATTAAGCGCATTAGTAACTTAATTTAATATACTTATATATCAATTCGCCAATCTCATTTAATTCACCTAACTATGTCTCAAGATTCATATGTATAATCTACTATAATATCTAACTAAACATTTACATTTAAAATAATTAATCTAGCGTCTTCATATAACAATTTATATCTATATATCAATATATATTTAAAACAATACACAAATAATATAATAATATATAACAATTTAATTTGCATACACATAATTACACACGCACACACATATATACATAATACATACAATGTGAATGTGTCGCTGATTCACTTTAGATTCAATATGGAAATTTAATTATTTGATTTCATAATTATTGTTGTATTGGAAGCCAAAATTTACGCATTATTAACCGTTATAATTTTCTCACATACATTTGTGTAATGTCAAAGAATGATTTTCTGACATATTTTCATAATAAGTGTTTCCATATATATTTTCAACCCTACAATGCACGTTGCAGATTAATTGTCATTCAATTTCCCATAAATTCAGCAATATACCAGTTACTATTCAAATTATAATTATAAATAATTACAAGAATTGCCACGGAAACAAATGACATTGTGGTGGACTGGTGGGTTGCTCGCCTGCTCTACTTTGACAGAAGGGTGTATTTTGAGATTGTGTGGTTTGTTGATGTTTTTGATTTCTGATAATACCTGTTAAGCTAACAAATTTTTTTCATTTTTGTTTTTTGTTTTCAAATTGCTTACAGTGTTAATTTTTTGTTTCATGATTTTGATGTATGATTTTTTTTAAAAAAAATTTATTGATTTGTGAAGTTTGTATTCATAATTGTCGAAATAAATATATATATTCTTTATTTGTAATACCGAAGAAGAAGAAAGTGGTCATCGAGTTAGAAGAGGTCAAATGAGGATGCTGCATAATTGATTTTTTAGTTGACTGTAGTTGGATTTAGATTATTTGGTTGTAGTAATTTTAATTTTCTTTATTTTATTGCATATCATTATTATAAATTGAATAACATAGTGTTTCAGTTAAATATTTTGTTTCTTCCATTTACAATGGTCAAATTCAGCCCTTTTCTATTGTATATGTGTGTGCTCACATCTGTCTACAGTTTGCAAAGTCAAGTCATAAATTAAATGACTATTTTGTATTTTAAATTTATTTGTGTGTTGACATTAATAATACATTTTAATTTAATTAGCGGCTTCAACATGTATTCTTGAAAAAAAGGGATAATCAATAATATTAATATTATAATAATATTTTTTGGGTTAATAATATAAAAAAATAACATCACAATTGGGATTTTATTAATATCCCAAACAATATTATGTAAAATTATTGTATATTTTAATATGGTTTAATTTGCAGCTTGATGATCGGTTAGTGAATTAGTTCTAAACAATTAATAATATATTGCATAGTTATGTTTGTCAAGATTGATTCGCATATGTGGTTTTGATGTTTGGCAATTTAGAAAAATCGTGCTGGATTTTATGTTGTAATTGTTCAATATCATGGGATAATCTAGCTGTGGCAATCAAACGCAAATAAAACTCATACACAAATATAATATATGGTTCTCACATCTCAACATTTTTTTTTTCAATTAATAATTTAGCTAGAACCGCATTATCCTCATAATCAGATACTCCAATATATATCTATCTCAATTAATTGGGTTGATTATGAGATATTTTAATTCGAAAAACATATATTATTTACAGAGTAATATATATATATATATCAAACACATATTTTTTCCCCCTAAAAAAACGCATGTATACTTTGAATATGTATATTTACGTCCATATGAATAAATAAAGGTTTGTTATATTAAAATTATATAAAATATATAAGTGTCATATTGTAGTGTTTTATCTATAGCTATATCTATATCTATATTATATCTAAAAGTAAGATAGTCACCTTTAATAGAAAGTCTAAATTTTCCCGCTCATTTACACTTGCCCGAAATATAAATATAATATTCATTAAAAATAGTTGTTAAAATTAATTAATTATTTAATTAATTGATTAGAAAATAATTGCCTACAAATCCGCGTTTAAATATAGATAGTATAGCTATATTTTGATTTTCTAAATCATACCATCATTTAATAGGACACTTATATATATGTATATATATATTTTTTATATTATATATATATATATTATTCAATTAATAAAGGTAATATCATTCAATAAATATTAGTATATACCATCAATCCTGCTATATATTAATTTAGTTTTTGGTAACTAAACAATGTACTAATTTAGCTACAAATTGGGAAGAGAATAATGCTATATATATTCAACTGATATGCGATATCGGATATTCTTCATCATATGCATGTTCGCACCACCCTTCACTACCATGTAGTATTTGAAAGTTTCAAGTTGTTTGTATTACAAGTACTTATATGTCACATAATAAAGAGAAACAACATCCGGTATTTCAAGAATAAAGAGAATAACAACCAAAATCTCTCCTGCATATTTTGGCAAGGAAACCAAATTATTGTTGCCAGGAGCAACACCCATAGTTTATTCGACTCGATTATGCATCACTGTACGTTAGAATTGATCACTTTTGAATTATTTTTTTTTGGTATCCTGATTCTAAAATGTAATTGTACTATTTTCTTGAACGCTAACTAATCTGTCGATATAAAGCATTTGATGATATGTTAGATCGTAGGTTAAAATGATTTAATATGATGTTATTATGTATGTTTGTTGATAGGTTGAAAAGGCAGAAATATGATTCAAGAGCCAATCAGATTTTCATTGTTCCAAACACAAATATTTGTCGAGAAACTACAAATATATGTGCACAAATCATCACCTTTTTTTGGTATCTAATCTTAGTTATTACATTTACAGGTGAATATCAATAATTTTTTTATGTGCCCTCACGCTCTCTCTAAAGCAAGATAAACTCTCCCCAAGAAGGCATGAAAGAATACGGAGGATGAAGAGAAAATTATCGGATGGTGAGTTTTATGTGTAATGTGAAACTTCATTGATTTTGGTTGAGTTGGTATTGAGTTGTAATGTTGTTGGGTTAAAAAATTCTAATAAAATAAAATGTACATTTTAATTGATTATGAGGTTGTAAAAAGAAAAATGACAGTGCATGTGTTTATAATTTAATTTATTTTTGACCAAAAAAATAGGCAAATACATGTGTAATTAAATAAAATTTTAATTTACAATGTAGTATTGTTTTTGTGTGTAAAACTTTTGTAAATATTAATATCATATATTTTTGTTTATATTCAGATATTCTGAATTTCATTTAAAAAAAATTGATTCAGTATTAATCATTTGCATGTTGTTCTAAATAAATAAATAAATAGCTCATTTCCATATTTAAATAGTAATTTTAACTTTTGACAATATATATTTGTAATTTAAAATTAAATAGTTTAATATATCTCATCATGCATGCAACGTGTACCAATATTTTTAAATATTGCATTTAACATTCGTAAAATATGAACAAACTCGGTCATAAGAATATATTTATTTTCTATCTAATAATTATCTTAACCGTACCCCAACGTAAATTTCGTTATTTTTGTTGCTTTAAATTATATATTTTTCATTGAAATTGTGGGGAAAAAATATTTTTAAGAAGATGATCGACTACTTCTGTTGCAATTTATGGTAACCAATAAAAAAACTGCATTATATTAATTTATTTTTGAAACTAAATATTTTTATTTTGGATTTCATTTCTTTATTTTTTCAAATTAGATATAAATTGAATTATGTTACTCTTAATATAACATTTTGTCTCATTTTATTTTTAACTACCCCTACAAGTTCAATATTACAAACGGTCAATTCAATTCCTACTCCCTATCCAAAATTTACTTATATTAGAAGTTAAATTTGGATAATATATAATCATGTTAAGTGAATTCTGAATGTCCACTTGAAATAAGTTGTGGATGTTTTGAAATTGCAACATGGATATTTTTTTTTTCAAGTTCTTTTCAATAAGTTGTGGATGTTTTGAATTTTTTTCTTTGTGTGTAACTTGATATTTATATAGAATTTCCAATATTGTTTGTCATATTTTTACAGATATAAAGTAAAGGGAGAAATTTTTATCTAGACAATTTAATTCTAAAATTTGGGTAGTTGGACAAGTTTTAACACCATAGGAGTTATTTGGGCAATTTGTACTATATTTAAACTCTTTGACCACAAAGGCTGAATATTCCCCCACTTTTTTAGAAAAGTGTCTTACACACTTGTACATTCCATAACAATAGGTTCGTTGAAGTATCGTTATGTTTTTTTCATTTTCGTTATGCTATTTTTAATTATCGTTATGCTTGTTTTGAAGTATCGTTATGCTATTTTTTATTTTCGTTATTCCTATTGTTATGATATATATAGTTATTCCTATTGTTATGATATATATCGTTATTCCTATCGTTATTCCTATTGTTATTATATATATCGTTATGTCTATTTTTATGTCTATTGTTATTCGTATTGTTATGCCTATCGTTATGATTTAATTATAGATTAATCGTTATGCCTGTGTTAATTCGTTACAAATTATAATATAATCGTTATTAAATTTTATATTATTAAATGAATCATTATCACACAAAGTATAACGATAACTTTAGTTTTATTTAAGAAGAATTAATTTATAATTGTTATTCTAAACTTTCGCTAATCAATTAATAATCGTTATTCATATTTTTTAATTATTATTAAAATTATTTTAACTATGGGGAATAACGATTATTATTAAGTTAAACAAATATTTGTTAAACTTTCGTTACAAATCATTACAAATCATTCTTACTTTTAAACTTTCTTTATGGGCTAAGAATCGTTATTAAGAATAACAATTATTATTATAAAGAGTCGTTATGTTATTAAGAATCGTTACTAAGAATAACAATTTGTTATCGTTACTAAGAATCTTTATGCATTAAAAATTAATTTCGTTATCATTACTAAGAATCGTTATTATTATTTTTAAAACAAAACATAACAATTTGTTAATTCCATTATGGTTACACCAATCGTTTAAAACAAAGCATAACGATTTCGATTTAATATCAATTTTCGTTACGTGAAATTGGTAGAGATCGAGATCTTTTTTATTAATATTATCGTTATTCTAAAAAATAATTAAATAAGTTTAAGTTAATCATAATTGAAAGATAAACTTAGTTTCATTGTAAAAAAAATGTAATAATAATATTAGTGTGAATAGTACTATACTAAAAAAATTACAGAAATAATTAATATGTTTAAAACACGTAGTTTTTTAAAAAAATTCGTTAGGGCCAACGTTATTCATTTTCACTTTTCATTATGCCTTAACGTTAGGTTTTAAAAAAATTTCGTTATGACAATCGTTGGTTACGTGAATTTTATGTAGGCAATAACGAAAAAATTTTATGTATGACAATCGTTGGTTACGTGAATTTTATGTAGGCAATAACGAAAATTAATTTAGCCAACGAAAGTAGAAAAAAATTAAGGAAAAAAATCGTTATGCATTAGATTTCGTTATGAGAGTTTAACTAAAACTTTCGTTATACATAAAGCCTTTAACGAAAATAATTATTTTTATTTCTTTATACATATAAAATAATTACGTTATTTTTTATAAAATTTTAGTTATTATTTCAGCCCTTAACGAAAGTAATAATTTTTTTTTTTCATTCTACATAAAAAATAATAATGTTAGTTTTTATAAAATTTTCGCTATGATTTTAGCCCTAAACGAAAGTAATACAAAATTTTTGTTACGAGCAATGCTATTTAAACTCAGTTTCGTTAGGTCAAATTTGGGTAGGGATCCATCATTTTTTTTTATGTTAGGTGTGGTAGCATTTAATGTTTAGTTATTAAAAAATTGTAAAAGGTACACTTAGCCAATCATTGGTGTGGGGACAAGTGTGTCATAACTTCAAATTGCCCATGAAACTAATATACTCTTATATGTTGTCTTTTTTTCTCTTTTTTACTTTTTTTTTGCCTATATTTATAGATTTACACTAAAGTAAACGTTCCTCCGTGATTGTAGCTTTCTCATGCACTATGATGGAAGATTACTATCGAATGGTCCACATAATTGAAAATGTATAGAAGATGTCCGGGTTTTTTATTCATTAATTTCATTTCATTTCTAATAAATGATTGATTAATGTTCATCTTTAATTTTGTTTGTATGTATTTTTTCAAATTATTGGAATATCAACTATCCAGTATGTCTATTTATTAGTACCATGACTTAAGTGAGAATTTTAATGAAGAAATCTATTATCAATCATAGTTAACTTTATGTTGTTATTTCTAGGTCAGAAAATGTAATCGTTTGAAAATTTTAATGTATGATGACTATAATAACAATTTCTATACCACTACGTGTATAAGAAATTGTTTCAATTTATTATATTAGTAGCAAATACATTTATTAATCTATATACAATTTGGAATTAAAATACAACTTATATAATATTAAAATTTTAATTGATATAATTATTTTTATATTTATGATAAATATTTTATATTATATACATTATGACAATAGAATACACTATTTAATAACCGTGCATCGCACGGGTGATATACTAGTTATGTCTAAAAGTAAGATAGTCACTATAAATAGTAATAATAAGTTTCCCGCCTAAATGCACTTTCTATAAATAAAAATAAAATATTTATGAATTAATTAAAATTTATATTATATAGTCATTCAATACTAGAATTTCAATATTATATATTATTTTTTATTTTTCAAAAATGCTATATTTTTATCAAAAATTATTTTGTTTATAAGATGAAATAAATTATGTGGCCTTTAAATTGTTGATTTATATGTGAATATTCTAAACACCTTTTTTTTTTCTTTACAATGGACCATAATTTTATGTTAATTATCATTCTTTTAAGTATTGATAGTGAATGTTCTAATATAATAATTTAAAAATATTTTAAATTTTTAGGTTGATTAAATATATTAAAATAATTCCAGATCCACATCAAAATTTCAATTGAATATATTTAAGTTTTCAAATTAAATGTATTAATCAAGATAAATATCGAGACTTTTAAATTAAATCTACTAATTTTTTTGAATTAAAAGTATTAATTGAACTTAGCAATTAATTGTTAAATATATTTATGTCATGAATTATAAATATATATATATATATATTAAATAGTTAAAGCTTATACTTTTAGTTTTTCAAACAAAAATTATCATACATCAAAAAACTTACAAATATTGTTATGCACAAACAAATTATAAATTATGAGTCCAAACAATGATATTTCCACATTTGTTGATCTCTAAGTTGAGATCAAGTGTAATATTTAGATATTATCATTTTAATATTAAATATTAAATATATTTTAGATTTGAATTATATATATATATATATATATATATATTAAATAGTTCAAATGAAATATTTTTAAAATAATGATTTAAATTTTTTACTCTTTAATTGATTAAGGGTGTTTCTATATACAACACCCTTTTTTTCTTTACAACACTACATTTATTTTATACATCACATATCTTTTTCATATTTTCACATTTTATCTTTACACACCACGATAAAAGTCATTTATATCCTTTCACTATGAAAAAATTTTTAAAAAAATAATTCAAAAAAAATTTTAAAAAATTATTCTCCTCTCTCCCCTCCATACTATAGACTCGCCGCCCTCCGACGCCGTCACATTTCGTTCTGATCTGTGACCTTTGCGTTTCTTCCCCAGTAATTAATTTTTTTTCTAAAATAAAATAGAGAAGAACTTAGTTGTGGTTAACACTGTGTTTCAACTCTGATAAAACCATTTTTAGATTTATAAAATATTCTGACAAATCCTTAAATGTCACCAAATTTTAATGTATTATCATCAACACCATGTTCCAAATTTCAACCTCTCAATCAGATATGTGTATTTCTCCAAACATTTATGAGACAAAACCTATGATTGGAGAAGTTAGCGAAATCAATTTTTTAGCCCCAAAAATATATGACATCAATACACACATTTGATTTCATAGGCAATTCTTACAGAGAAAATAAATGGAGGAAGAGGAGAGAAATGAAGATTAGCACATGTGAAGGGAAATGAGAGGACAATTGTGAGGGCAGTGCGGTGGATTGGGTCACTGGGGTGAGAAGAACGAGGTTATTTATTTTTATTTTATTTCTTTTAAATAATTTTTAAAATTAAAAATGATATTTATGTAAATTAATAATTGTTTATTTCTGAATTAAATTTAATAGTGTTGTATAAAGAAAAATTAATGGCGTATTTAGAAACATCTATTAATTAAATATATTTTAAAAAATCAAGATAAGCATAAATTTTTTTAAATTAAATATATTTAAATTTTGAATGGTCGAAACTCGAAATATATTAATCGATCTTATCATTTTAATGTTAGATAATTTTAACATTTTCAAGTTATCATATTTAAGTTTTCAACTTTAAAGATGTTTTAAATAGTTAAAACGTATATATTTTAATTTTAAACTAAAATTTATCCCACATTGAAGAACAAATAAATAATATTGTATATATGAACAAACTATGAATTGTGAGGCCCAACAATGATCTCTGCAAATTGAGATCAAGTATAATATTTGATATTTGATCTTATCAATTTAATATGATACAATTTAAATTTTTAGAAATTAAATATTTTTCAATTAAAATTAAATTAAATATATTAAACATATATAATAAAATATTTTAAATATATTAATTTAATTTTTATTTTATTTTTTTAAGTTAATTAAATATATTAAAAATTCAACATCCACATCCAAAATCTTTTAATGAGTTAAAATCTTTAAAGATAATATTTTTTCTATCATTACTCATTCATGTGTGTGCGCGTGTGTAGATTTGTGAAGTTCTAAACTTAATAACACTTTGGGAGTCATGATAATACTTTGGGTGATTTGGATCTATAACTTAAAATGATGAAGAAATGTGAGATTGAGAATTTGGTGAAATAAGATAGGTGAGAAAAAGAAAGTTTAGTTGTTTGTAAAAATATACCAATATTGGCTCTATTTATAGAGAAAAAAAACTATGAATATTGATATATATATATATATATATATATATTGATAATTATATAAATTATTTAAATTTTAAATTAATATATATAAAATTAAGTGGCACTCAATCAGAGGGTGCCACGTGTACAAGAGGTTGATGGCAACCTAAGGTCGATTGACCGATCAGGTCAGCAATCTTCATGACTTTTTCCTTTTTTTTTAAAAATGTATTTGTCTTTTGCGGTGTGGGTGTCACCGCTGGGAATGGTCTTAGGTGCTTCTAATTATGTTCCTTCGATTATTAAACTTTTAAGTTATTTTATTATAAAAAAATATTATTTTATGTCCAAATATCACGAATTTTAAAAATGTAGTTATTTAGTCTTTTGTCACCATCACAATTTTAATTTCTTGTTAGTTGAAAAATAATAAATCGATTCCACCACACATACTAATTTTTGTAAGGGTGAGGGACCAGCAATACTAATCTCGCAATAAAGAAAAAGAAACAATGAAAATTGCCATAAAATTCAGTTGTTACTTTCCAGATCCACATTCCCAGTCAATTAAACGGGACCTAAGAAAAATTCTATGGATAGTGATTTCTATATTTCTCTCCATTAAGGGAAATTTAGTTGGCAGATTCCAAATTTTTATTACTGCTGTAGATTGTGGTGCTGCAAATAATGAAACCAACGTCAAGACTTTATTCGATTTTCAAGTATAGGAACTGTAAAGGTAAATGTATATGGAATATGTAAAAAAGAAAAAGAGGCTATAATGAGAACTAATTTCATTCCATTAATTGAGTTATAATGAAAATGCAAGAAATACATAGATTTACATTGTTTACTAACATTGTGTTAGATATGTCCACATACCAGAAAGAGAGAAAATATCATTAATCATTATGTTCTGATTCAAATTACAGAGCAAGTGATAGGTTTATTTAACCCATAAATCCTACCAAACCAGGTTTAGGAAATAAGCTCAAAATAGAAAAGAAAACTCAGCTCAAACATATCATACAACGAGACCCCTGTACAACTCAGCTTTGGGTTTTTTCACGACATCCGATCCCAACAAATTGTGTTTCAGACAATACCATCTATGGTTGTACATTCTATTCATGTCATCAAATGGTATCTAGATTTGTTTTATTTATTTTTTTTAAGTTGGGTGAGAAGAATGAAAATCGAACTCTGATCTCTCATCCTTCAATGGATGATGAATACGACTAGGCTACAAACCTGCATTATCAAATGGTATATCAATTAATACTATCTTGTTTTAAAATTTTGGGATGCTAATGGCAAAATTTCGCGTCCGAGAAAATGGTCATCATGGGAAACTGGGATTCCCATTTCCCTTTTTTTTTTCTTTACCAAAATTATTACAATTTCAAATCCTTAAGTATTTCATTTAACAAAGTGTTTGGTTCAAATTTATTTTAGTTTATATAAATTTATATTTTTTATGAATACATAATCAAATAATTATTGGGGAGCGGGGATCCTCATTTTGTCTAAACATGGATAGACTCATAGATAAGATTAGAGTTGTCAAACATGTCGAGTTAGGCCGAAAGTGCGAAATTTAGTCCATCCCCATTTTTGTGATACTTTTAATTTATAGTCCAACTTAACCCTAAAATTGGATCGGGCCGTTTTTTTAATAAGAGATGAAAATGAAATAAAAATAAAGATAAGTTGACTATAATTGAAGTTGGAAATAAAACCGAATATTTGCTTAGTTTTTAGGTCTTAACTTTGGGAATTATCAATTGGGTCCGGTTTGTAGGTTAGGCATATAATTCAATCCTGATTTAGTTGCGAAATTCTTTAGAACTTAGTCCCAACTCCCAACTAATTAAGCCGAATTTTCAAGGATTAATTATTATGACATCACATCAGCTACCAATTCATAAATATTATAGTCAACTAGTACATTTATAAAAATAAAAATGAAAAATCATATCGTTGACAATTTTTAAAATATTTTATTATTGTACATAAATATTTTTTTAATAACATCTCCTGTGCATGGCACAGGTGGTATACTAGTTTATTCATAAAAATAGACTTTTAGATATATTTTTGACGGGAAAGCCCACTAATAGTCGCATGATATTTGAGCCAATCATAAAAGCCCATTTGTATTTGAAATATACATTTATGTCTTTGCCCAATTTATAGGCCACGTTTATATTCAGGCAAATACTCTCGTCAGATGGGGTCCTTACCATTAGACTGGCGGTCGCGGGTCGGACTACCCTCCCCGCCTCATTCACAAAAAAAAAATCGGCTGAAAAAATATCAATCATTATATGGAATGAGTTTATTATATCCCAAAGATGGTTTATATTTAGCTAAAACAAATTAATTATTGAGAAAAGTGTACGAGCTCACGCGTGAGCGTCGGGTGACTGCAATGTGCGAGTCGCCGGATCAAAAGCCTTAAATTCATTCACTTTAATTTTATGATCCATTAATTCCATTTTAGAGTGTATATATTTATTTAAAAAAATTAATTTTTCGAGTGCAATATACGAGCCCATACATTAATATCAGGTAAGTGTAGTGTGTGATTCACCGAAAAAAAAAATTATTATATTTTGTGGTATACATTTTTTGAAAAAAAAAAGATAAAAATAAATAAAAAAATGATTTAGACGCGGCACGGGTGGTGTGATCATTTTTTTTTTATTGGATTTGGGATAGCCCATGAGATGGTTCAGGTCCATCAGATGATTGTACCCAAAGTCCAACTTTTATATTTAAGCCCAAACATGTATTATCCCATGACAAGCACAACCTCATTTTTGAGTTCATTAGTAATAATCAGCCCACTCAATTTATCTTTACTCCATTTACTAGCTCATTGTGATTTAGTCCACACTTCATTTCTTTCTACTTCATTGTATTTGTTTCATCCGGATCCAAATTCATATTCCGAAGCCGAATCTTCCTATTTCAATAACTATTTGGCCTCATTTAGTTAGTACGGAATTTAACTTTATAAATTAATCTAATTTTTTATTTTAAAATTTTTATGTTTGGTTCAATTTTTTGAAATTTTGAAAAGTAATCAGATCCTCAAAACAAGGAACCTAATACAACTTTCATGGATGCTGAATACCTATTTGAAGTAGGTATTCTGATTATTTGTCTCTTGGAATTTCGTATTAGACTAATTTATTATTTGATTTTTTCATCCATTATTTTATTATTTTTATAAATTATTATTAAAATTATATTTATGATTTTTAAATACAATTTTGAAAAATTTTAAAATATAGTTTAATCATTTTTTTTGTGCATTATTGTTAGTTTTCTATTATAAAGTTTAGACTTTAAGCAAAAAAGAAATATATATTCTACTAAAATTTGATTATTATATTATTTGTCTTTTTGCAATTGTGGTGGAAAAATGACAAACTTAAAACAACTAGCAACTCGACTTCAAGATCAACAATAAAACTGGACATAAATAACAATTTATCTTCCAATGATGTCGACCATACATACATACATATATATATATATTTAATTCATCTTTATTTATTAATTTTTTTAAATTGTTAACTTAATTTTATTTTATTTTTGAATTAGGGGAGGAGAATGATGATCGAACTATGGTTTCTCACCATAAAATGGATGAAAAATACCCCTAGACTACAGTTCTACAATATTATTAATTTTTCTTAATAAACATATTTGATTAATTTGAATAAAAAATACTAAAATGAGAATCCTCACAATTTTTCTTGTTATGTTCCAAACACAGGATAAATAATCTGTTGCGTTCATTTTTCTCGAAATCACATTCCTAGAAATCATATTCCCAGACAACTTTACTTTCCTGACAATCAAACGAATCCTTGATCTAAGTGGGTAGGATAGTTATTTAATTTTATCGATAAGTCCCCCATTCATAACTCAAAAATTAAAATAAAATGGCCAAACATATATTTTTGTATCCTGAACTTTGACCTTTTTTTTTCTTCTAAAAATGTCCCAAATTTCAAAAAATAACAAAACATATCTTGAACTTTGACATTTTTTTTCTAAAAATTTCATTAACCTCACAAAATACAGAAAAAATGCCCTACACTTTCCACTTTTTTGTGAAAATGTCATGGGATTCAATTCTCGACACCGGATTAATGACTAGGCACACTGGAGTCCATCATATCAAAGTTATTTTTTAAAAATCTCAATTTGAAGGGCAAATAATTTTTTTCTTCAAATTGGGTTGGTTCTGTTCGAATTGAGATTTTGGGAGCAATGAAAAGAATATTTGTGTTTCTCTTTTTCGTTGGGATTGATAATTTTGGAAGTAATGGAAAGATCATTTTTCCCTTCAAATTGGATTGGTAATGAGAGATTTAGGGGAATGAGAAGGGAATGAGAAGTTGGGGTTATGGAGATCGAGAAAAGTGAAAAATAATGTTGACATTTTTATTTTATTTTAAATTAAAAATTTCAAGTCACTTTGACACGCTGAACTCCGGTAAGCCTAGTCATTAACCTGACTCTGGAAATGGAATCTCATGAAATTTTTATAAAAAAGTGAAAAATTTAAGATTTTTTTTTTCTTGACATTTTTTAGAAAAAATTTGGAAGTTCATGATATTATATTGATATGAAGACTTATTCAAAGTTCAAACCCTCACTATATAGAACCACACTGGCACCACAAGCGCTTCACCTTAAAACCTATTTTTTGTCATTTTGTGTGTTATTGCGTACTAATTATGGAATAAATTTATGATGTTATGATTTTTATAAATAAACGCGTATACGGAATATAATTATTTCTCCAACATTTGGGCAAATAATAATTTTCTAGTCAGAAACAGTGGCCATTATTTAATTCCAGTTAGGTGTAGGAACCGGAACCGATACGAATCATTCATTAAACACGACACAAAAAAACAAATTTCCAGGTAAAACACAAAATATCCCAAGTTATTGATATAGAATTTGCTTTTTCTTTGCCATTAATGTTGTGAGCCACTCACTGAACCTTCTATTTCCAAAATGTGATATTTTCTTGAGGAATGCTAAATGACACAAATTGTTTCAGTTAGGGTGGGTTTTCAGATTTTAAGGGTCATGTGCGAAGGTTAAAAATTATGTCCTTATTTTAATAAAATATTGTTTTTATAAAAAAAAAATCATATCAAATGGGCCTAAAAATATTTATTCTACTTTAAGTACAATTTTTTTAATATATTTAAATTCACAAAAATTTTGCATTTTTAAAGACTTCAAAATCACGTAACTAGTCAGTTCATTAGTCTTCGAGCATACTTGAAACAAAAGAAACAAAATTATTTAAACAATATCATAAGACTCAAAACACAAAACATCATTTTTTTTTTTTGGAAAAACACACTATTTTTTTTTCAAAATCAATACTTTATATCAAATCTTTTTAAATTGTCTTGCCGGTCTAATTGAGTATATTATTAATTCATACGTAATTTGATGGATGACCTAATGAAAAATAAGTATTTATGTTGGATTAAGAGGCATTTTGTTTTATGAATATAACAAATTATGTTGGACTATCTAGTGGAAAAACGGTCATATGTCTGAATTAATGTCCGTATTTGATGATCTATTTATAATTTGATAATATTTGATTGTATAGATTGATCTTATTATTATTTCTATTGTTAAATTATTATAAATAGTTGATCATGTATCATGATAAATGCAAAGTAAAATAATATGTGTTTGAAAAAGGTAAAGTATGTCTTGTTCTAAAATATATATATATAATCTTATATATATATATATATATTCATAGCATCTCTTGTATGCTTTAAAAGCTTTCGATACTTATTTTGTGAGAAATCGAATCTCATATTTTCTAATTTTATTATTCAATGGCGGGGACAATTCAAACATATTTTAAACATATACATATAATTATTTTAAAAAAAATTGATTGATAGGCTTTAAAAAAAGAAATTGAGCCCTCCAAATTTGGAGGCCCTGTGCAACAGCTCTTTTGGCACCCCTTCTTCACCGGGCCTAGTTCTGGCATAAATGTAGAATATTAATGTAAAATGACACTATCATCTTTTATTTGGTTAAAATTTATCCATCATTTTCTATACAATTTCCCAAATATTTAATTTGAATACATGAATGATCAATAATGCATAAAATTCATCCCTCATTTTATATACCAATTCCCAAATACAATGAATTTGTTTTTTAAAAAATAAAAAGCATAAATTAAACTACTCAAATCAATATTTGTACTTGAACATCAATATGAAAATAATTTAGAAAACTTATATATACCTCAAAAACACATTAGAACACTAGTTATTTTAGTGAACATGGATGATATTGATATTATAGAGCAATTATTTAGGTTAAGTGAAAATGATAGTCATATGAATGATGAAGAAGCTAACAATAATGGTGGAGAAACAAATAGCGATTTCAATGTTGGAGAAGGTCCAATGCTTGGTATGATTTTCCCTAGCATCAATAATTTGTTTTATAAATATAAAGAATATGCAATGTTGAAGGAGTTTAGTGTTTCAAAAAAATCATGTACTAAAGGATGAAGAAGCCAAAAAAATTCCGGTAATTGATATTGCCGACACCAGTCCGACGACTCTACTTCTAATATATAAGTGTCATATAGCAATTATGCTATTGTTTTTGCCTAATGAAAATGCCAATGAAAATTTGGTTGAAGAAAGTGAACATGTTATGAATGGATTATATATTATTAAATATGTGATATTTTCTTATATGTTATCTTTATTTGATTTTCTCATAATGCACAATCAATACTTTTTTAAAATATTTTTAATAATATTTAAATCAAATAATCATAAATTGATTAAACTTTTCATTAATTAAAGAATTGGAATTCAAAGTTTAATTATCATCCAAGAAACGTTCTTGATCTATAATGAATTGAACCCACCGGTCATCTTCTAAGAGCTGTTTTTATTAATCAAATAATCATAAATTGGACTAATGAGTGAATAATTGAAGGATTGGAGTTCAATTATTAAATGGGAAGAGAGAGAGAGAGAGAGATAGCAACATAAATTAAAGGATATTTTAGGAATTATAATTTTATGGATAATTTTTATACATCTAACTAGGGATAACAATGTGTAGGGTACTACAGTGCCCCTTTCCATACCCGCATTTAAAAAAAAAAAAGTTGTACCCGTACCCATACCCTCCGTGTATCAACTTTTATGTCCGTCCTCGTACCCTTTGGGTACTTAACTATCCATACTCATACTCATTACCCGCATTTTAACTATTTATTTTATGTGATTCGCGAGAAATATTTAATAGTATTTAATAAATTTTAAAATATTTTTTATAAGTTACAATAAAAAGATCCTAGTTATATATATATATATATATATATATATATATATATTATGTGTATGCTTTAAATATATGAAAAATATATTGAATACAAAATGTAATTTATATAGATTATGAAGCAAAATAACTATTCATTTTTAAAAAGAGATTAAAAAAAGAATAAATTACGTTTATGAATTCTCACCTTTTTATCATAGATAATTTCTGTATAATATATGTGTGTGTGTATAATAAATAAATATTTTTTAATGTACATATATTGATGAACATCTTCTTAAGCATAGTGCGCATATATAAAATTAATACTATATTTGCTGATAAATTTAATGATAATTTTCTAAAATAAATCATTCAAAATTATAATTAAATAATTTATAATTTTAAAAATATTAATTAAAACTAAATCATAATTCAAATAAAATATAATACAAAGACTCTTCATGAAAATGCGACATTTCATAAAAAATCTACAAATGTATAGTAACAATGTCATGAAATCTTCAAAAAATAATATCATATCATAATACAATTCAATACATAATAATAATAATAATAATAATAATAATAATAATAATAATAAAATATATAATTATATATATGGGTATGAGGCAGGTTGGGTACTAAGACCCGCACCCGTACCTGTCAATATTTGCGTGTAATTACCTGTGCCCGTACTCATTAAGTGGGTAATTACCCTACCCATCATGGATAATTTTTACGGGTATCCATATGGTCCGTTTCTCATTATCATCCCTACATCTAATCAAAACAGTACGTTATTAATGCATGTATATTGCACATATTTTAATACTTCAAAATAAATATAATATTAATATCTTACGTGATAAAATAATTATCATAATCAAACATATAAAATCTACTACTATACTACCTTACAAACGACATGGCACTAATATATTACACGATTTTCAGAAGACCGGCCATTTACATGAGTAACTTTATATAAGGGATGTCTTTGATTTAAAGGTTTATTTTTGTTTTCCGTAAATGGATCAACTTCAAGGATCCGTTCCGTATGCAATTTGCCCTTTTTTGTTATACATTGATGCCACTAATGTATGTAGTCATATATTACACGATTTTCACAACAACATTTGAAAATCAAATTATATTGTAAACTTCGAAACAAACACTACAACAAAATAAAGACCCAGTTCGAGCACATACAACCACTACAAGAAAAAGACCCATTTCGAGCATATATATGTATATTACTGATTTTATTGTTATTTTCTTTTACTGATGGTGTTGTAATGTTGTTTGATTTACTACATGCTTTTGTACCAGACTACATGTACGTTAATTTTACCAAATATTTTATATATAGTATATTATGTATACATGGTGCATTATATATATAATTAATTTTAATATTATTTTCTATTACTTATGATGTTTAATCTAGCTACTACATGTTTTATATTTATCAACATTATTAACAAAAAATCATTTGAATTTTTTATATTATTTTACAAAGATTTTCAATTAAAATTTATTCAATCAAATTAAACTTCGTATCATACTCCTAAATTTGAGATATATTCATATACATATGGGTTATAATGGGTAATAGTGCTTTATGACATAACTAGGAACAATATTTATTTACTATGACTTTATAGCTCATCTTATTGTATTTTATTGCTTATTATCAACAACACAAAAATACAGCAAGATAAGCTATATATATATATATATATATAATAGCACTAAAACATAATAAAGTAAGCTATAAAATCGTAGTAAATAAATACCGTTCATAGCTCTCACACGAATCACTAGTACCCATTTAGACCAAATCTCATATTCATATATAATGAAATAATTTTGTATCTATATACATACTAGCATTCCTCATGTGCGATGCACAAATAATTATTATTTTTAATTTTTAATATTATGATTATTTTGAATTCAATGTGTTGTTTTCAATTTTTAAAAATTAATGTAACGATATACACGTGCATTAAATAATTAGATAAGAAAATAGTTTTTGTGTAGTTACGGTAAACAAAATAAAAATTAAATTTTAGGAGATAAATGAAAATTCATGTTAGAAAAATTAACTTCAAATATTTCAAATGACATGATTTTATAAAAAAAAATCTTTGAATATATGACAGGTATATATAAAAAATATAATTATTTATTTTTAAACGATAAAATTAAATAGAAAAATAATAAATTATTACAAATTATGCTATACTTATATTATTATTATCATTATTATAGTGTAGCACATATGAATAATATTTTTAAGTGATAAATGTAGAGTACTATAAATCCTTTACCCATGTATAAAAAATTAAAATAAAGAATGTTACAAATCAAAAGCTTTCAAGCAAAATAAAAAATAAAATCTATTACAAACAATTTTAAAATAAAAAATGACAAAAAAGATAGCATAAATTTGTTAAAAGACAACGATTATAATATAAACTGTCATGAAAAATATAAAAGAAATAGAATATTTACAACGATTAGTGTCATTACCGTTGTCTATTAACTCATAACTATTATCTATATGACAAAAACTGTTGTCTAAAATATACATATTAATCTGTGAAATAGACAATGATTTATATTAGAACCATTGTCTATTAAACGATTTTGCCTTAATATATGCATAGATGTCTGTACGTGCATTTATTATTCAATGTTGTAAAGCAATTTGTTATGTAAGTTAATTTCTTTTAATTTTTTAGTTGTGTTTTTAATTTCTTCTTTCAAATTGCAAGATTTCAATCGATTAATAAATAAATCAAATTCAAAGATACAATTTTAAAAAATATAGTTGTATCATTATTATTATTTTTTTTACTCACACACCCGACCTAAAAAACGAGAGAGATTATTGAAATTTATGTAGAAAATTAAAATAATAATAAAATAAATCCAACGGGCATTTCTCACTAGAACATAAAAATATATACTAGAAAAAATCAAGCGGAAAAGGGCTCGCTAGAATACCCTCTAGAAATTACCATTTTTCTAGTAGTGAAATAATTGTGTAATCCCTCAAATATAATTTAAAATTAAGAAAATCATCATCGTTGTGCTTTTATTATTATTATTATTATTATTATTATTATTATTATTATTATTATTATTATTATTATTATTATTATTATTATTATTATTATGGTGATGATGATGATGATCGGGTTAAATAGTGACGAACTTGCAATGTCTCACCTTTGTTAAGCTTTTAGTTTAAAAAGAACTCAAAATTTAACAAGTTCACTCTTCATTAATTAATCCATGTCGATCTCTCTCGACATGAATGGATTCATTAATAGTATTATATGAATATCAACCATTCCATTGTCTTTATCTCCAAAATCTAAAGAGTTCTTAATACTGCTTGGATTTCAGGATTGATATTAAAGAAAAGGATAATTCTATTTAGCACAAAGTATACTAGCACAATAATAAAAGAATAATGTTAAATGACTAAATTGTTTTTATTAGATTATTTATTTTATAAGAATTCAAAATTTAAAATTCCCCACTCTTCATTAATTTATGTTGCTATATCTCTCTTCCCATTTAATAATTAAAACTCCAATTCTTCAATTAATCACTCAATAGTCCAATTTATGATTATTTGATTAATAAAAAATAGCTATTAGAAGATGACCAGTGAATCCAATTCATTATTGTAGATAAAAAATGTTTCTTGGAAGATAATTAAATTTTGAACTCCAATTCTTTAATTAATGAAAAGTATAATCAATTTATGATTATTTGATTTAACTATTATTAAAAATATTTAAAAAATTATTATTGTGCATTGTGAAAAAAATCAAATAAAGATAACATGTAAGAAAATATCATATATTTAATAATATATAATCCATTCATAACATGTTCACTTTCTTCAACCAAATTTTCATTGGCATTTTCATTAGGCAAAAAAATAGCATAATTGCCATATGACACTTATATATTAGAAATAGAATCGCTGGACTGTGGTGTCGCTAATATCAATCACCGAAATACTTTTTGGCTTCTTCATCCTTTAGTACATGATTTTTTTGAAACACTAAACCCCTTCAACATTGCATATTCTTTATATTTATAAAATAAATAATTGCTCCATAATATCCGCATCATCCATGTTCACTAGAATAACTAGTGTTCTAATGTGTTTTTGAGGTATATATAATTTTTCTAAATTATTTTCATATTGTTGTTCAAGTACAAATATTAATTTGAGTAGTTTAATTTATGCTTTTATTTTTTTAAAACAAATTCATTGTACTTGGGAATTAGTGTATAAAATGGGGGATCAATTTTAGGCATTATTGATCATTCATACATTCAAATTAAATATTGAGAAATTATGTAGAAAATGAAGAATAAATTTTAACTAAAATTATATGAAGGATGATAGTGTCATTTTACATTAAAATTCTACATTTATGTCGGAAAAATTTGTACCATTTAACATCATCCTTAAATTAATATATTGTGGTAATTTCTTATATTTAATTTCGAACTAATATTGTAATCATAAAAAAAAAATCATGAAGTAATAATATTTTTAAAATTCATCGTACATCTCACACGACCTTAATTAGGACCGACAGGTGTGTACGTGTGATGGAGTCGTCTGCTCACAAAATCACATATTAATTTTGGAAAAGTCTTGTAGGCACTGGCCCAATCCTTAATCACGAGATGTCGTGAATTTCGACCAAGCTGGAACGCGTCGATATCATAAATAATACAAACGTTGACTCTCATTCTCATTGCTATTCATATCATAAACATGCTAGGAATTTTTTCTAAAAAATTCGTGTTCAATCCATATGTGTAAAAAGTGTGTGTTAATATATAAAATGATCAAAATATGAATATAGTGTGTGTTAGTATGTATTTTAATGGGTATTATTAACGTCCGTTAGTGAAATTTGTTAATGTCTGTTAGTAAAGGAGCAACTGGGTGATCAAATTGAGCCTTTTAAAATAATTGTGAGATCAATTTGGACCAAAAAAAGTAAACATGAACCAAAGTGGTCCTAGACAAATAGTTATAGGATTGTCCCCCTTGGGGATGACCTAATGGTGGGGTGGTGATATCTTGAGGCCAAAGCCCAAAGGTCTCAAGTTCGAATCCCACCAACATCACTAGGTGTGAGTCTGTCACACCTGGCTTGCTAAGTGTGGTTTACCTCCCCTGTGTGCTTTGCAGGATATTACACAGGGGCGGGGTTTACCCAGTGCGCACCTCGGTAACAGCTGTGGGTTACCTTCGACAAAAAAAATAAAATAGTTATAGGATTAAAATGAACATTTGCCCAATATAAAATAATAAATAATAAATAGTTTTCATTATGTTAAACTGACGAACAGAATAAGAGAATTAACTAATTGATTTTGTTTTTAATTTTTTCTCAAATTTCTTTTATAAAGAAAGTATATTGTGGATAAATTTATTATAGATGTTGAATCATGTTAGAAAAAAAAATGTTATTAATATTTTTAAATTTTCAACCAAATTAAAAACTAAGATGGGACGATACTTTAAGAAACATCATTAAATCCCAAAACAAACAAGCTTGAAATAATTGTAGCATATAGAAAGGCAGATTTGTACAATAATAATACAAACAAATACATAATTCATTCTATAATTAGCGTAAAATCAAGGATTATATTCCAACTACCACACGCATGTCGTCTTAGTGTCGTGGGTTTAGCACGCAGAGTCGAAATCTATATTTAAGGTAAAGGTTCAATTTTTTATAAAAGTTTTAAATTAAAAAAAAAAGACTACTACTATAATTTTTATAATGTAGGGGATGCTAAATGGCATAAATTCATCCGGCTCAAAAATAATATTTTATAAAATTTAAATATAAAAAGACACTACAGTCCCTCATATAATTTTAATTCCAAATAAGATGAACATGAAAGAAATTCATCTCTCCGTTTTCTACATTAATTCCCAATGTTTAACATTCAGTGCATTATGAATTATCAATAATGCATAAAGTACATAAAAATTTGAGGTAAATATATTTTTTTAGACAATTACGTCTTTTTTTTTAGTCAAAAAGGTTTTATTCTTTTAATCTATTAAATTTGATAATAATTTATTTAAAATAAAAGGAATAAAAAATTGGACCAATATTAATCCATTTTTCGGGATCTAAATATATTATAATAAAACTTCAATGTAAGTGTGTGTATTAATCTAAACTATCTAAATAGAAAATTGATAGTTTTAATAATTTAAATTATAAATTGAGAGTTATCATCTTTCAAGTTACGAATTGATAGTAACTTATCTCTCAGACTCTAAATTAATAAAACTCTGATATACTTGGATATTATTCACCTACAATATATTTTAGTACTCTTTTTAATAATATATAATTTTACAAGATTTACCTAATTTTTTTAATATGTGTATGATGAAATGCCAATTTGATATGAAATTAGGGGTGTCAATTTGTGCGTGCCGAGTCGTTAATGGGTCGACATGACACAATAAGGTCAAATACGAACACGACCCGTTAAGAATTTTCTTGACACAAACACGAACATGATCCGTTAAGAATATACTCGACATGAACACGAACACGATTCATTATGTACAAGCACGATCACGGCACGAACACGATACGAATACGAAAAACACGATTTGTTATTGATAAACATAGATTTTTCATGTATTTTGAGGTTTATTTGCATGGTAGTTCTTGTGCATTGCATGCATATATTGAGAAGGTGCGCATAGTTTTTCATATGTTGTGCAGTGTCACGTTTTTGCTCATTTTGAAGAGATTTAATGCCAATTATTTTATGAGATTCAAATGAGCTTGGAAAGTACCTAAGAATATAGAGGATCGAGTTAGAAGCGCGTTGCAACTTGAATTGGGTCAATCAGATGAGAAACGATCGAGAACGAAGTAAAACGATAAAGAGTGTCGGGCGGCAGATTTTCGCGCACGGGCCGTGCGGAAGTGATGTTGTTACGCATGGCCCGTGCGCGATTAAGGCAAACTCGTCCAGAAACTGGTGCACGGCCCGTGCGTGAAGAGTCAGTTTTTTGCGAATTTTTACCTCTTTCCTTATTTGACTCCAAAACCCATCCAAACTTGTCCCAACTATTTAACGCTCTTACTTGGACAAAAAAACACACTTTTACCCTGTTTTTTTTATCAGGGAAAAGCTGTGTAGACGGAGGAAGACAGAGATTGAAGATTCAAACTTCCGGCATAAGTTGTTTTATGTTTTTAGTTTAATTTCGCTATGACTTTTGTTATTCGTTCATTCTTTTTATTAGACTATAGTTTTATTATGAGCGGCTAAACTTTTATTAATTATAGAGTTTGCAAACATGTTGAAGTTATGAATTGATTTTAATTCTGTTATTTTTCCCTTCTGATTATTGTGTTTAAACATTCAAGTTTAGATTTCTCATGCATGATTAAGACCATAGTCATTGTATACTAGCTAATTAATTTGAGTCTTGACGAAGATAATTAATTAGTGGGATTAAATTGAATGGTTTGATACACATTTTGTGAAATCTGTATGAGGTTTTAAATATGTTGATCTATTGGGAGTTAACAATTAGTCTAGAGACGAAAGTGATAGTTAATTTGCTAATCCACAACTACCTTAAGACCCGGCGGAGATAGGCAGCAACATTTCTGATCCTCCACCAATAATCAAATTAAAATTGGAAATTGTTAGAACTGAATTAGTACATAACAGACACATGTGTATGCATTCCCTAGGATTAATCTTTTAATTGATTATCTGATTCTTTTAAGTATTTTAGTTTTGTGATTTCGTTTGTCTCTTTCTTAATTATTTATTTTAGTTTGATTTAGATTTTTGTCTATGATTAACTCACCCCAAGAATTAGGTAGCCTGAATAATAGAAAAATGTTAGCTTAGTATTTAGTGTGGTCGAATTTACAGTCCTTGTAGATAGGATACTCGATTCACTTACAATATTGCAGTGACCTGTGTTAGTTGCAGTTAATTGCATAAGTAATAGTACACCAATTATCGTGTTGACACGACACGATAGAGACACGATCAATGAGAATACGAACAAGATAACGACGCAATATAAAATAACTAATAGTACATATTAAATTAAAATTATAATTTAAATAAATAAACAATAATTTAAATAAATAATTTTTAATTTAAGTAATTGAGTGTTAACTAAAATTTTTGATTAAATAAATATGTTAAATTATTATACATAATTAATATATTTATTTATATCTTTATATAATATTACGGGTTACACGAATCCGACCCGAAATTTTCATGTCCTTATCTGGTCGACACGATAAGGACACGAACATGATAAGACTAAATACTAATCCGTTAATTTTGTGCGTGTTCGTATCGTACTATCGTATCGTGTCAAATTTGACAACTCTATATAAAATAATGTTTTTAAAACTAGATCGATGCGTGCATGGCTCAGATTAAAAGGTCGGTTCAATCTAAATTAATACACACACACACACATACATATAATTATTTGTAATTAATAAACATATATAAATATATGTAAAATATAATTATACGAATTAAATAATATCTATAATATATTATCAAATAATGTATTTGGAGTCGAATCAATTTAAGTATAATTTTCAACAACCACTTATTATTTGCTTTTGTACAAACTCAGACCATTTAGTCTCAAATATTCCACCTGTCTTACTATTACTACTACTCACACACCCGATCTGGTGGTATTGAAGAGATTTGAATCCATAATCTTTGATCTCTAAATAATCTCACTTCACCACTAGACCATGCCCACCGGGACACATATCTTATTATTATATATAGATCATGAACTTGAACTCATTATTTACTTGGCAAAAATCTTGAACATATATGTCTAAACTCTTGCCACTTTGTAAAGATTAATACTCCTTCTATTTTTTTTAATAAGTGTCATAATATCTAAATTTTGTTAAAAATTAAAAGTATCATTCTACAAATTCGAGATAAAAAAATTCACATTTTTCTCACACATGTCCTCATTTAATGCATTCAAACATCTATATTTAACTCATTTAATGTATTCATACAAGGGTATATTAAGTAATTTTATTAATTTAATAATTTATGTGCATTCATCCAAAATGACATTTAAATATAAACGAGGGAAGTATGATCTGACTCAATGATGGCCCGACTTCAAGATTTGAATATATGTTAAGCAACATGTATTTCCCCGTTTCCAATTAAGTACTCTCTCTTTTTCGTTTTAACTGTTGTTTTAGGAGTTTTATTTTGTGTTAAAATATTTGTTGTTTTAGATATTTTCACACTCTTCCACCCAATTTTAACCCTACAAATATATGGAGAGAGAAAATTTTGCCAACTTTTTAGGAAAATATAAGAGAATAAAATGTTATTTGATATAGAAGAAGGATATATATTAGTCCAAAAAATTAATTGTTAATTCTAGATCAAAATCCTAAAACAACAAACATTATGAAACAGAGAGAGTATCATTTTAGATGAATGCACAAAGATTAATAAATTAATGGAGTTACTTTATACACCCTTATGTGAATACATTAAATGAGTTAAATATAGATTTATGAATGCATTAAATGAGAACAAATGTGTGAAAAAATGTGAATTTTATGTTTCGAATATATAAAATAACATTTTTTTAAAATAAAATAATATTTAAATACTGGAATGACACTTATTCGAAAACGGATGAGTACTCAATTTTGGAAATAAATTGGTTAACTTTTGGACATCATTTTGGAGATAATTAATAAATTAATTCCATTAATGGGGAGAGAGATGTGAGATGTCAAATTATCTTCTAAATAGAAATTTAATAAGGATGCGTTAATCATTCAACTTATATTTTTTTTTGTTTATATTATATTTGTCATCATTGAGCTGGATCAATCAATTGGTGCCATGTAGCATTTCCTAATTTTTAATTTAATTACCTAGGATTTAATGAAATATCTAATCTTAGTGGGACGGCTAGCATTCACCCTGGACGTGCTAGTTAGTCTTCGGGCTCTGCTTTCAATAATTTCAGTACTTGATGTAATTCTAATTAAAGTTAATGATTATAGCCTAAAAAATAGTTATTGATGACTACATATGATTAATTAATTATTGGCTTAATTATCTAACTAGTTATTTATTACTCCTTTCGTTCCAATTATATAATTTTTATTACTATTTTAGAGTGTCCTAATTATATAATCTCATTATCATCAGTAATATTAATTTTCATAGTAATGTACAAATATACCTTAATTAAGTTTTGAAAATTAAAAAAAACCAACTATTTAAATTTTTAAAAATCATAAATCTTAAAGGGATAATATTGAAAGTTTAACGTTAATAACTTGTTTTCATAAATTTTTTAATCTACTTAATTGTGAGGAGAAAAATGACTATAGAATTAGGACGGGTGGACTATTGATTTTTAGCAACGGATTTTGTGAGTAATATAATTAATCAAAATCCAATAATAAGGAAAAACAAAATTGAGGGGATATATAATAAAATATTTAATCAACTGATGTGTTTTTAAATGTGAATATATATTATTTATTCATTCTCAATTTATAACTAACTCAATTTTATGTAGTAAATTACCACTTTGTATAAAAAATTACGACTCTGTATAGTATTATCTTATTAGACTACTTTTAATGTGCACTTTTTGTGCGAGAAAATTTCACTTTTGGTCATATAGGACACATTTCAGTTCGATTTTGGTCCCAATATTATCAATTTTAGTCATTTTTCAAAAAAATCGCTCACTTTTAGTCTCATAGGTTTAAGATTATCAATTTTGGTCCAATGATTTTTAGGCCAAAAATAAAACCAAAATCGATATTTTCTCTGTTTGGGACCAAAAATGATAGTATCGGGACCAAAATCGAACTGAGGTGTGTCCTGTGGGACCAAAAGTAAAATTTTCTCCTTTTTATGCGACCGTTCAGACGCCAAGTTGGCAAACATAAAAAAAAATTTGATTTTCGGCCAAGAGAACCGTTCGACACCTGTATCTATTTTATTGGATATATATATTCATTATATCTAAATTTTATTGGATATGTAAATTTTATTTGGACACCTGTATCTATTTTATTGGATATATATAAATTTTATTTGGATATGTAGATATAATGCATATATTTTTTTTAATAATTTTAAAAAAAAAAAATCAAAATTCATATTTTTCATTCTTTATAAATAGGTCACAATTTCGCAAAAATTTGGCAATTAACACTAAATTTATATTTTTTCATCTATTTTAATCGTTGTTTGTTTATTTCAATTCATGCTGAGTTTATTGTTATTTATGTTCTAGTTTTGTTTATTTTGTATTTTATCATATTGTCTATTTTATAAAAGTTTGTTATTTTGTGTTGTTACAATTTTCAATAATAATAATTATTTATTTTAATTATTATTAATTATATTATATTTATTAATAAAAGAAAAGAAAAAATAATATATAATGTTGTGGTTGGGTACTGTTTGGGGTGGTTGCTGATAAACTATAAAATTGTATGTGGTTGGGTTGGAAAAAATATTGGTGATATGGGAGATAGAGAAATTAATTAAATATTGAGACTGTTTGTCCGGTTGCTGATAATGGTAGTCTTAGTAGTTGGTTTGGAGATAAAATACTATGGACGTGATTGGTACGGTGGAATGGAATGGAATATAATGATCATTCCTATGTCCATTCCCATTCCACCGATTGGTATGGTTCAAAATTGGGAATTACCATTCCCGATGGAATCCCTATTCCCAAAGGAAGGGGAATAGCCACCCCCATGGGTTTAGCTATTCCAATGACCAAAAAAATTAATATATGATATATTTATACATAATCATGTTTTATAATATTATTTGATCATATTTAGAAAAATAAATAAAAAATCAAATTAAATATTTTTTATTATTATTATTATTTCTTAATTATTTTTATATTATTTATTTATTTTCAAAATATAATTTAAAAATATATGTTAAAATCAAATTTTGATAGCTTTTATAATTTTGTTGAAGAAAAATGAAAGTGATGCCAAAATAAATATACCATAAAAATATGTTATAGAACAATATAAAATATTTATATATTTTATATAATTTAATATATTCAAATGAAAAATTGAAATGTTCAAGTATTTTTCTATGAACTAAAAAAAATTATTAACTTGTACAAATTATTCTATATTGATTAATTAAATATTTTAGAATAAAGTTTTTCAATAAAATAAATAAATTATAATTTGCTAAAAAAATTAGAAAAAAATCATATACTAAAACAGAAAAATGACATTTAGAAATATAAAAGATAAATTAAAGCACGTGTTGATATTTATTAGCTACTACATACACTTTATTCAATTATAAGAAAAATTTTAAAGCAAATAAAATATTCATTATATAAGATAAAAAAAATGATATTTCATTCCGTGCACATACAAATCATAAGAATCATTATTCCATTCAGACCCTCATTCCATTCCTAAGTTCATTCCTAATTCCATTCAATCATACCAATCACCTTCTATATGATGTGAAAATTACTATATTTTGAGGTCCCGTTTGATTGACAGGAAAGTAAAATTATTTGGGAATATGATTTCTAAGAATATGATTCTGAGGAAAATGAATCATAGTAGATTCTTTATTCCGTGTTTGGAACATAACAAGCTAGGAAATTGATAGGATTCTCATTTTAGTATTTAATTTGAATTAAACAAGTAGAAAACGGAATACCTAAAATATCTCTTATCATTTTCATATTACCAATAAATTTTAAAAAATTTAAGATACAAATCATGTAGTTCATAATTCTACGTACAAAATAATTATATATATATCGTCGAAATAATTTGATGACAACATGTTATTTAAATTTGAATCAAAATAAATTATATGAGTACCAAAATAATAAATAGTCAAAATAATCATTCCATTATTATTTTAGGTTAATACAAAATTTTTATTATTGATTTTACAACAGAGTTGCTCATTATCTTGAGTAGGGGTGAGCATCAACTAACCGCACCCCGAACCGATTGACCGAGCCGATCGATTTCGGTCGGTTCGGTACGGTGGCTATTTGTGAGCGGGCGGTGATCGGTGGTTAGCTGGGCAAACCGATAGTATTTCAGTCGGTGGTCGGTCTCAATAAAAAAACATTCGGATACAACGACCCGTCCGAATTTCACACACTCACTCCTTGAACCCCCAGTTATTTCTCTCTTTCATCTTTACTCACGTGGTCCCCACCACCCATCACTTCTCTCTCTCTTCTGATTCTTCACGTGACTTCACACCCACCAACACCTACTCTCTCATATCATTTCTCTCTCTGCTCACTTTCCTTCATCCATCTCTTCTCTGTTTTTCCTTCCTAAAAATCAGAACATTCGCAGATCCCTCACCAAGGTAACATATGAACCCTCTCTTTCCCCCTTACTTAGGATGTGTATGCGTGGGTAATGGATTGAGTTTGCTGTCAGAAACAAAGTTGAGAATCCCTCTTTGCTTCCCGACACCATAGATTCCGGCGAGCTCTACACACTGCCTCAAGCCATGTTTTCGAGTAATTCATCTCTGACATGCCATCCGCCACCATGAACGCAGAAACACAGCAATAACCATCTCTCGTCTCTCTCTTTGTTATGCTGCTGATTTCAATTCGGATAACCGAACCGAACCGACCGAGCACTATCAGTCGGTGCTTGGTTCGGTGATGGCATATCGTCGGTCGGTGATCGGCCGGTGCGGCTGAGGACTTCAGTGCACGTCGGTTACAAGATTTTCGGTCGGTTTCTACCCGAACCGACCGAATGCTCAGCCCTAGTCTTGAGACCGGCATTCCCCTATCATCAATTCTAAAAAAAATGGTTGCTAGAATGATTAAACTTTAGTTGGAATCTCATCGATAAAAAATAATTATTTTCTTTCAAATTTTTCGAATTTGAAAATTGTTAATCCAAAATTTATAATAATCCGTAAAAAAATAAAATAAAAAAAATTTAAATTTTTTTTTTTTTGAAAAATTATGAATCGAAAATTTAACAATATATATAAAAAATAAAATATAATTGATGAAGAAAATGAAAAATGAAATAGTCATGTACAAGATTCCCAGAGTCAAGTAATCAGAATACCTATATGGACTAGGTAATCAGAATCCAGGAATATTGTACCATTTTTCTTGTTTTGTGGCATCTGATTACTTTCTCGAAGTCCATTAAAATTGAACCAAACACAGGAATTTAAAAATAAGGAATCGGATTACTTCTCAAATTCCATACCAACCAAACGGGCTTTGATGTTTTTTTCCCCCAGTTTTGGAGATGGTCTGACAAAGACTTTTGAGGTCGGAAATATCTGAGTGCCACCCAGCATTATTTGAAACAATAAAAAAAATAAATCACATATATACAATAATTAGAAAAGTTGAAGTGGGATCAATATTGGAATGAGATAGTGTCAATTCAGAGTCTTTAAAGATAGATAACAATGAATATGAAACTATAACTTATATAGATACCCAGTAATTGAAACTATATATCAACCTAAGGCCAAAAAAAAGATATGTGTATTTTATTTTTAATTATTTTTATAAATTCTTTTATTATATAATTCGTGGAAAAAAAGACATTGAAATTAATTAAAAAAATGATTTAAAACCATGAAACACGTTTTGGTAAGGAAATAGGTAGCATTTGTGTGGTGAAGCGGATGTTGATGGGTTGGGCCTATCTCCATAGACATTAATATATATATATATATAGGTAGGTTGAGGTTGGGACAAATATATTATAGTACGTAGAATTTGATTTAAGTTGAATTAGGAGGAAACAGTTGGAGAGTTAAGAGTAGTAGGTAGTGTTTGTAATCTGAGAATGGATATGGATGATGAGGTATCATTAATAGAGACCCTTGTTGGTGAGGTTAAAAGAGAGATTTTGTTAAATGTTGATGCATTTGTCTCCCCATCAGCCTACGACACAGCCTGGTTAGCCATGATTCCCCACGAACAAAACCCAAATGCTCCGATGTTCGACACGTGTCTCAACTGGATACTCCAAAACCAGAATGAGGCCGGCTTTTGGGGGGAAACCAACGACCAAGATTTGCCCACCATCGATGCTCTCACCGCCACTCTTGCTTGCTCTATCGCTCTCAAATTCTGGAATGCCGGTCATCAAAACATCCAATCCGGTAATTAATAACTCTACAGTCTACAACAAATTAAATTAATTAAGTACTCACTCACTCACTCACTCGATCGTACCTACGTATATTCATATTAATTTGTCATATAATTAATTAATATTTAGGTCTGAGCTTTATTCAGTCCAAGGCGGAGCTCCTTGTGAAAATAAACTATCAGAACCTGCCACGGTGGTTTGTGCTAACTTTTCCGGCGATGATTGAGTTGGCGGAGGCAGCAGGTCTTCATCTTCTTTTTCCTCCAGGGTTAATCGCAGTCATAGCCCACATTTTCATCAGGCGCCACCATATTCTTCAAACGTACATACAATATATACGTCTTCAATTCCCATCCAATTCAATCTTTTTTATTTTGCTAAAATTAATTAATTACTACTATTAATTGCAGGGAAGAGCTAGTACAAGTAGAAGGTCAGGAATCACGGTATTTTCCACCACTGCTTTCATACTTAGAGACACTCCCATCCACATATGAATTTGATCGTCAAGAAACCGTGAAACGCTATTTGAGCAGCGACGGCTCGCTCTTTCAGTCGCCGTCCGCCACCGCTCAAGCCTTTATTTGCACCGGAAATAGTCACTCTCTCAAATATCTACGATCACTCGTTCAAAACTTTCCAAATGGAGGTCATATAATTATAAATTATATTAATCTTATTTATTAGTATGTGATAAATAATAATAATAAAAAAGAGTTGAGAAAGAAAAGTAATATTATTAACGTTGCATGCAGTTCCTGCGAGATATCCTGTGGATGGAGACCTAATAAAGCTGTGCATGGTGGATCACGTGCAAGGACTTGGTCTGGCTGCCCATTTCAATGAAGAAATTGAACAACTTGTTGCTCAAGTTTATAGGTATATATATATTTCAAGTTAGTTATTAGGTGGCCTGGTGTGTGAATGATTTAAGTAAATGAAGGGATTTTAATTAATTTTGTTCAGAAATAGAAAGAATGAAAAATCAAATCCGAGCGTGAGTGCAGACAGCGTCCCCATAAAATTATTCAAAGACGCATTGGCTTTTCGGCTTCTGAGGATGCAGAAACACTACGTACATCCAGGAAGCTTCTGTTGGTTTCTGCATGAACCAGAAACGATGTCGTATATGGAAGAAAACTGTGAACAGTTCATGAGCGCAATGTACAGTGTATACAGAGCCACAGATTTATCATTTCCAGGGGAGACTCAAATGGAGGAAGCCAGAAATTTTGCCATTAAATTGCTCCAAAATCCTAACACCACCCGGCATACAGATCATAATTTATTGATTACAAAAGGACTTCAAAATATGGTATGTATATATATAATTTCTATGTATGTATAGTATAATAATTAATTTATTCAATTCATTCGATCAAGTAGATCAAATATGAGCTGGATGTGCCCTGGGCTGCTCGTCTTGATCGTCTTTATCATAGAAAGTGGATTGAAGAAAACAAAATCTGCCCTTTATGGATTGGGAAGGCCTCTTACTACAGGTATATATATACTGCATGCATGTCTTAATTAGTTTATTCAACTTTCTTAATTAATCAATTAATGATGAAATCCAAAAGTTGATTTCTCTGTTGTTTATTAATTAGTCGTCATTACTGATCAGTACGGACTAGTACTGCTTAATTATTTGATTAAAAAAAAAAACTGCAGGTTGTCCTGCCTTGACAACAAGAAGTTGATGCAACTTGCGGTTGAAAATTTTGAGTTTCAGCAGTCGATATACCAACAAGAGCTAGAGGAACTTAAAAGGTAGGTCAGCTTATTCAATTATGTGGTCTTAATTAGTTGGTCGGTCGAGTTATCATGAATCATATATATATAGGTGGTCGAAGAAATGGAGGCTAAGCGAGATGGGATTTGGAAGAGAGAAGACAGTTTATACCTATTTTAGTATAGCTTCAGCATGGTCTTGCATTGCTTACTATTCAATGATGCGCTTGGTTGCTGCCAAGGCGGCCATTATTGTCACTGTCGCAGATGACTTTTATGACATGGAAGGCTCCTTGCCTGACTTGGAAATTTTGACTCATGCAGTTCAAAGGTACGTACGTACCTACATAAAATTAATTAATTCGAATAGATATATCGATCGACTACCTAATGTGAATACATGATATATATTTGCATATATATATATGTAGATGGGATGGTGCAGGATTAGACGGTCACAGTAAGACCATCTTTGAGGCGCTTGATGACTTCGTGAATGAGACTGCAGCAACATACCATCCTCAACAAGCAGCGGTACTACTGCCTATGTTGCAAGATCTTGTAAGTTGCATGTTTCGCAATCATGGCATGCATGATTAATTTTATAAATTTCAAGAGTAATTAATTAAGATCATCATCGACTCTCTCTCTCTCTCTCTCTCACACACAGTGGCGTGAAACCTTCATGTCGTGGATGGTGGAGAGAAGATGGAGTGTAAGGGGTGTGATACCATCGATGGATGAATACCTTGAAACGGGAATGGTGTCGATTGCAGCACACACTATTATACTTCCAGTCACCACCTTCTTCAACCAAAATGGAACAACTCCTCCTCCTTATCAATACCAAAACATCACCAAATTGCTCATGCTTATAACCCGTTTGGCAAACGACATCCAGAGTTATCAAGTAATTATTCAAACAAACCAACACAGTTTTTTATTATTCTTTTCATTTATTTTTTACTTAAAAAAAAATACTATATTAAATATTGATTGAAATTAAATGAGATGGAACTGGTGGTACAGAAAGAAGTGGAGGATGGGAAGATGAATCTGGTGATGCTGCAGGGCGGCAGCATCGAAGATTCGGTGGCGCATGTGAAACAGATTCAGCAAGTGAAGAGGAAAGAATTCCTGCAGCTTGTATTTACGGACAGTTTTGATGAAGAAGAAAAAGAAATGCCAGATGCGTGCAAGAAAATTCATTTATATTCCATGAAAGTCTTTGAGATGTTCTTTAACTCTGCCAACCTTTTTGATAGCGAAACTGCACTACTCGAAGACATAAACAGATCCCTTTACCTTCCAATTCATGGCAAACCAAAACCAAAACCAAAACCAGACAATCATTTCGTAATACCATCACCATCACCTCGTAAATCCAAGGTTTCCGCTCGCTTTCACGCCATCTCAAAATTACCCCCAGTTACCGTGAATTCTATCAAGAATTTCTCTGTGGCAGACCGAGGAAAAGTGCAAGGCCCCATGAGATTCAATCTGCGTTTCATGGCCTTGCCCCTGTAATTAATAATTAATGTTTTGTATTTAATATTTATGAATAAGTGAAGTTAAGAGTTGTGCGTGTATTCTGTTCTGGACTTTGGTGTTACAATTATATATGCATAGAGAGAGAGAGAGAGAGAGAGAGAGAGAGAGAGAGAGAGAGAGAGAGAGAGAGAGAGAGAGAGAGAGCAAAACAGAGTCATCTTTATTTATTCTCAATCTTATTATTAATTATAAATTTCCTTCAACTATCATGGTATTAGCAGGCAGCTAGGATATGATATGGTGAGAGCCATGATCATTCAATCTGGAGTAAAATTTAGCAATAAATGTTTTCTCAGTTCCATCTTTGAGAAGGCGGAGACTCCCCTGCAAGAAAGGAGGCGAAGAAGGCAAGTGACTCACTGGGTTTGAATATAGGCACAGCATGACCCGCCCCTCTGAATGTGGCGAACGTAAGTCCATAATACTCTTGAACCCATCCACCAACCTACTTCAAACATCAACACTTTATTTCTCTCATCAAAATCCAATCACCTTATAATTATTACCATATATAAATCTAAATCAATCCCATAACCAACACATCCATGCAACGTCTTAATTGAAATTACCTGTTTCTCATGGTACCAAGGTCTCCACGCCCTCTTGATCGGAAGTCCTAACGTGCTCAAACTATATCTCGTCGACAAAACAGGAACTCGCCCATCAGTATCTCCACTGCCACCAACAACCAAATATTTTCTTAGTTTTTCTTGGAATTAAATCAATAATTCAACGCAACCATCTCTACCTGTACACCCATATCCGGTGTCCACCAGCTATGAGCTTCTTGTATATAGGAAGCACAGATTTCTTCCGGTCCCTCCAGTTGTAAAAGATACTCATACTGCATAATCAAAGATCACATCAATAGTTTCCCAAATCGGACAAGAATACATGAAAATTTACCAGGTTACTTTACTTGCATATGCTCCATTTCCTGAGGCTAATTCCATCAGAGACATGGAGGGCCTTCTGAACATCCGCTTCATTGTAGTAAACCTTCGCATAGTCATCCAAGCACGGGTCATAACCCCCCATCACTCTCAGCATCTAGGTACATACATACATAGTTAAAAGTAAACAACATAATTAATATACACATACTAGTCTGGCTACTAGTAGTATTCTGTATATGAAACAATTTCATTTTAAAATAGTGATTGATTGATTGATTAATTACCATCTTGGATGATCTCCTGGCTTTGACTACAGCTGACCTGTCACCCGAATCAGGTGAATTAGCTATGCAGACTGATGTATAAAGGCTATATATATCTATCTCATCATACTGGGTCAGTAATTCGTCCCAACCAGCATAGCATTCGCTGTTATTCAATGTGTCGTCGCTGTAAAAGTCGCAGGATTTTACAATAGTTTTGTAGGTCTCGTCCGATACCACAGCATGGCTCCAGGCATAATCCACCATGCCTCTCCAGTCCTCAGCATCGTGTGTTTCGGGATTACCCAGCTACAAGAAATTAAAGCTCAGTTTGTTAATGGACACCGGACAGACATAGAATGATCATCGATTATTATTTGCTGATTAACTGAGCAGAAAGATTATTTTACCAGTATGCCTCTTAGATCAATGAATAAGGAGGGATCTGTGTTCTTGTCATGAATAATTTCAGCCAGCTCAGGAACATACTTCCCTGATTAATTAAGCACGTGAAAAAAGGTGAGAGCAGACCAAATTTTACAGAGACGGGAAGCTGCCAATCTCACTAAATATTAGTATACCTGCATAGCTCTCTCCCGCAATATAAAATACTCGATTCCGATATGATGGGAACTTGAGGAACCAGTTGTGCAGGAAAGCATATGAATCATTTGCTGGTAAAAGTAGTCCAATAAGCAGAAAGTTGACACATTTTTTTTTATGTGGACCAGATTATTACAGTAAAATATAGTAAGCTTTACCTGTAAAGTCATCTCCCAGGTTATCATAATCACCACTAGTATTTGAGTATGAAAAGCCGACACCAATTGGAGATTCCAAGAACAATAAGTTGGCTTCTGTAGCAGCAAACAGGATACATAAATCCCCTACATTTTTTACTAACAAAAAATACAATAATACTCAATTTGTTTTGCTTTATATCCTCACTCTCTAATTATATATTACTATTCAGTAAAATCAGCACACGTATTGATGCTGCTATATGATGGAAAAAACCAAACCTGTGTTCCATGAGAAGGAATTAAATTTTAAGTCACGGCCATTGTTGTCCACAAGGAATGGTCCAATTTCTTGCGTTGCTCCATATCCCACAGAAGAACAACCGGGACCTAGAACATACAGCAAATTCTAGGACATGAGTTGAAAAATGGAAAGTGATACCAAAGTAAGTTATGAGTAAATTGTGGATCATCTTAGTGAAGCTAACACAGCATAAATTTATTCATGTGGAATCTTCTCTCTTACAACATGGTGAAAATGACAAATTTTATATCTTGTGTTTTGATAGATTGATGAAAAGTGTAGTTAACAGATTAATATTGGCATCGGGGTGACAAGGACAGATGAAAATGTGCACAACAGTTTAATAGCTTTCAAGTAGCCGCATGCACGTAAATATCCATGACAACATTATTAAGAATTATTTTTAGCCTCTTACCTCCGTTTAGCCACAGAACTAAAGGTTTTTCATCGGCAAGGGTTGTGGCTTCATAGAACCAGTAGAAGAGTGCTCTTCCATTCTTTTCATTTACTGTGACATACCCCGCATAATGTCGGAAATTTACAGTGGGTTGGCCCGGAAGACTAGTAACAAGATCCTCAACAGCTGCTGAATTAGATTTTATTTCAGTAGATGAGGACGAGTGCCGATGTCTAGCATCTACTAGTAGTGGTTTCATAGAAACCATATTCAGAGAGAGGACAAAGAGCACTTTTAAAGCAATATCCATTGAGATACCAACTACCAATCCAGAGATAAAATATGCAAAACCAGCATGTTTATTTATACTTAGAGAATTAGTTTGCAATGGGAAAGTGATTACATTGTCTTCAGTGAGATATTCTATGTGGCAGTGGCACACTGTACTTTAATTGGTCAGCAACTTTATGGCCTGTGACATAAATTTAGGCAGGTCTGGTCATATAGCTACTAAACTAGCGCAAATGAGAGTGGAGCCTCCATTTTACATGTGGGTTGTTGGATCAACTTCACGTGATATTTATCAAAATTAAAATATACATTTCCAAATTGTTTTTGTCAATCTTCTTCTAGAGGAGATGGTGTTTTTCAACACCCGTGTTCAACTTCTCTAAACTAATTCCAACCGATAATCGTGTAATCTTTTATTCATTATTGTTACTGCCTACATGAGGAGAAAGTGTAGGAATGGTGTGTAGTCAAGGTAATAAGGAGTTTTAATAAGATAATTTATGTTGTAATTGAGCAGTAGAAGGCATCAATAACATGATGGCAAACAGTTCTTGATCAACTAAGCTCTCAAAAGTTCATTGACATCTAAATGAAAAGAATATTGCATCAAATGATGTTTCAAATAGGTTCGAACTAGATAAGATGACAAAGCCTGGAAAGATAGGAGCTAAGACTCAACGATGCATGAATTTGAAATGCGAGATTTAGTTTATTGTAGAGCACATAACAAAGCAAAACAAAATCTTGACAGTGTTCATAATACGAATGATGTTTTATGATTGGTCGCTTTTCCAAATGCACCCACGAAAGAAGCGAGCAGTCAAAGAAGGCCACATTACCATTCTTTTTGTTGGATGATGACATCATAATTCAAATCAAGGTACAGACTTTGTAGTGACATCAAGCTACTATTACATGGATAAGGACAGGATCAGATTTGAACGGGAACGAATTTTTGCAGCATGCACTGTTTTTCCCATATTGACCACGTATATGCAAACCAATCTTTTTTTTCATGGAAGTGGCAAGTGAAATGATATTTGGGTATATATTCCCAATTGGTGGTGTGTGTGCAGTGTGCAGATAAAAGTTGACCTATTCTTTTGGAATCTCATCATCAAAGGAAAGAAAGAGAGAAAAAAAGAGGTTCGTGGCGAACCTTATGGTGGTCTGTGACTTTATCTTCTGATAATCAAGCTGATGGAAAATGTATGATTGCAACAGCCAACTTGGATGTGGACCATGACTTGGATTTCAACTTCAATTAGTTGAAAAATGAGAAGGAAATCATCTGTCATGAATAATAAACTCATCCAAATTATAAGAGTGCAATTTCATACACTAAACTAAACACAGAAACCTGATTATGACTAATATGATATAATAATATTTCCATCTTCTATGTCAGAATCGCAAGAATTCACATATAGTAGTGGCCTGACAAAGAAGTGCATCATAGCAAGTTAAGACAATCCTCTCTCTATACATCTATATTCTGATCAAAGAAATGCTCAGCAAACAAAGAAAGTTAAGGTGTTCATGCATAAGTTTCTTAAAATGTATAGGCCACTATGAACTTGGCTTCAACTTAGTAAGTGCTGATATATTGCAATGTCAGTTAGCACTGCCATAGGCAACTCCTAGTTACACTGTTCCAAAAGTGAGTAGCAAAATGAGATTTCACGTTGGCTCCAAATACGGTAGGTATTATTGTCTTGGAGCATAAAGACTAATTTAGTGGAGCATTTTCTCAGGTGTGAACTCTGAACCACAAAATAATTCCACAATCTAATTCAAGAAATGTATATCATAATTTAATCGAAAATACTAGAAAACATATTCTATTAACTATAGTCTGGGAGTCCACAAGTAGTGCATGATGTTCTTATATGCATGATTTTTTTTTTTTCTCAATAGAGGACTCAAGCATGGTTCCCAATAATCAAATGAAGCTAGTGGGTGTATAGATCAATAAGCATGATGAACTAATAGTGGGAGATTAAATTTCCCGAGCAACATTAAGCCATCATCTGTATTGTGCAGACAGATAATTAACACCATTAATTTGCTACCAGCATATAACCTTTTTATGTCAGCTGAAAGGGTGCTTAATTCCTTTTTAAACAAACTAAAGAATTCTATCAATCCAGTCGTCAAGTGCAATTTCTTCCTTGTCATTTGTTACAATAAAAACTCTCCAAGTTCTACATCTCATGACTAATTAAGAATTCACACCATCGAGGCAACCAAGTGAAGGCTAGGAAATAAGAACAAACCATTTGTTAACATGTTAGCGAAGCCTGAGGGTGTACGTGTGGTGTGACTTGTGAGAGAGAGAGAGAGAGAGAGAGAGAGAGAGAGCCCAGATAGGGAGTAAAATATTAGAAAAGTGGCACTATCACATTCCAACTATGGTCCCTTTTTCCCAAGTCAACCATGGTATTGGTTGGAAAAGAAGTTACATTGTTCATTCATCTTTTTTTCTGCCACAAATGATAAATACAGATATAAACAAGGCAGCTATAGACTATAGTCATTCATGTTAGCTAGACTCCCAAATACCGAATTAAAAGGTCGATCAATGATGAATATCCGACTTAAAAAGATGGGCCAATCCCATGTCGTTGGTGGCCGATAGTAACATATCTGCAAGATTGACCGCTTTCATGAGCTTTCACACTTTATACTTTATACCTGTAGGTACAAGTTAATGGATGGATCGAAAATTGGAGTGTGACAGAAGAAGGTCTATTTGATGTTAGGCATGCCTATTTTCCAAACGTGGATGGATTTGATCTCGTAGCGAGAAGAGAGTGATTGAGTGTTGTTATTTCTACACAGATAATTACTTGCAGATGGTCCATATAACTTTTGACGACATAAACAGCTGGAACTACATTCTGAGAACTAAGCAAAATAAACAAGAAGCATTATAATCTTGTATGATTTTAGTCTACTTAACCTAATCCACTTCGTTTTTTTTTGTATTTTTAAATAAACCGTGGAGTCATGTGAAACTTATTCATTGCATCTACTTATGAAGCAAGTATAGTTCTCATATTTTAAAATCCATTTTTCTTATCTATTAAAGTAAGCTATGATCATTTAAACTCTCAGTCAGAAGTGCTCCATTCAAAAACGTGTAGAAACAAGGAAGGCATTCTGCTGTTGCTTTATCCTTTAATTCATATTCATAGACGAATTGGTCGGGTTGATTAGTGGTAGAAAAAGATAAGCTCATCAGCATATGCATCTAGGAATAATATATTTAGAGCATGTGACATGGCTTATTCATCACTATCCAATGTTATTTACTCATTATAAAATTCTCAATACATCATCTCATCTACTTTTCAAAGAACTTGAGGTTTCTGAATTTTGAGGGAAAACGTTATCCACATAACTAACACTTTTCAAGAAAGTAGAGGCGCTCAACACATCGAAAAAAAACAAGACAAAGTACATCAAAATATTCTCCAGAATCGAATACTAACCAAAGCAGAAAACCAGACCAAACAACATAAATTGTAAATCAAATAATAAAAAATATATATATATAAAAAAAAGGTAATTTAGTTTACAATTTAGTTAGCCCCCTTTTTGACGAAGTACAGCTTTGATTTCAATTGTATATTAAAATTTAAAACCCTCCAGCAGCAAATAAGTTGACTAACACTACCCCACACAGTCAAAACTCCACATCGGAAAACACGAAAATAAAATAAAAAATACTACACATTTATCTTCGTCAATTTCCATTTTCCACCAACCAGAAGCAACTCCAAAATCTTTCCACCGTATTTCCTAAAAATACATTTAAAAAAAGAAAAGAAAGAAAGAAAAAAGAGGAGAGAGAGAGAGAGAGAGAGAGAGAGAGAGAGAGAAACGAAGGCAAAAATGGAGGAAGAAGAGCATCTACCTCATTACTGGGGAAACACTCCAGAGGAAGAGTATTACAAAGAGCAGGGCATCAAATCGAGTAAGTTCGAGTACACAGCGCCGAGTGGGCTAACCCTATTCACGAAATCATGGCAGCCAATAAAATCGAGCCGTCCACGCGGCATCATCTGTATGGTCCACGGCTACGGCAATGACATCAGCTGGACGTTTCAGGCGACACCAATCTTCCTCGCCCAGAATGGATTTGCCTGTTTTGCCCTCGACCTCCAAGGCCATGGCCACTCTCAAGGCCTCAAGGCCTACGTCCCAAACGTTGACGTTGTTGTTAACGACTCTCTCTCATTCTTCAATTTCATTCTAACCCAAGATCCCCTTTTTGACAGAATCCCAAGATTCTTGTACGGCGAATCCATGGGCGGCGCCATCTGTTTGCTGATGCATTTCGAGAAACCCCAATTCTTCAGAGGCGCGATCCTGACCGCCCCCATGTGCAAAATCTCGGAAAAGGTGAGGCCCAGATGGCCGATTCCGCAGATCTTGACGGCGGTGGCGAGGTTCGCGCCGACGCTGCCGATCGTGCCGACGGCGGATTTGCTGGAGAAATCGGTGAAGGTCCCGGAGAAGAAAATAATAGCGGCGAAGAATCCGATGAGGTATAAGGGGAAACCGAGATTGGGGACGGTGGTTGAGCTGATTAGGGTTACGGAATACGTGAGCAGTAGATTGAGGGATGTTGAGATTCCGTTTCTTGTGATGCATGGGAGTGCTGACGTGGTGACTGATCCAGATGTGAGCAGAGAGCTATATGAATTGGCCAAGAGCAAGGATAAGAGCATCAAGATTTATGAGGGGATGATGCACTCTTTGCTCTTCGGGGAGACCGATCACAATGTTGCAGCTGTTCGTTCTGATATTTTGACCTGGTTGGAGCACAGGTGTAATTCTAATTGTAATTGATTTATTTAATTTAATGAAAGTTTATTATGTTGAACATCAGATCTGAATTTTCACAACAACAATCCCAATCCTTTCTATTTACTGATCCGTTTCTTGCTATCTAGTAGCTTTGGTTTCTCTCTCATCTCTTTCTTCTTCGACTTCCAGCCACGTGACATCATCATCATCATCATCATCATCATCATCATCATCATCATCATCTCACGTTATATATTTTTCTTCTTTCCTTGATGGGATTTTTATCTCATATTTTCACTTCCTTTCCATGCATTATGTATGTCATACCTTTCCTGCCCTTTAAAAAAATTCGGATCCTGATTGTTACATTTCTGCTTTTCATGTTGCACAATTTTCACATAAATAAAAGTATAAAGACTGAAATTTTATACAATTGTCTTAATTTATACAATATATAAAATTAATATGATACTCAATTTTAACGAATTAAAGTAGGGTGCACCAATTCAAAGAAACTTGGAAGTATGGGCGTAAACATAAAACATGCATCTTCTTTACCCCCCCCCCCCCCCCCCCACAATATAAGCTATAAATATAAATAAATGAATAGCGAAAAAAACTGGATCATGTGATCAAAGAAATGCTATTAAAAATAAAATAAAAAAGAGGTCCCACCGAGATTTGAACTCGGGTTACTGGATTCAGAGTCCAATGTCCTGACCACTAGACCATGGGACCTTGATGTCTTTGTATTCTAAAATTTTATTTTTGGACTTATAATCTTGGACTCTCTATGCAAGTGCAACCATGCCAAACTCTCTCTCTCTCTCTCTGCTTTTCTTTAAAAATAATTTACTTGGTTTGATACATTTATATTGTTAAAACAATCTGGCAACTCTAACACTGGCAATTTTTCCAAGACAAATTAAACATCCAACATGAACCACGAAGAAAAAAATAGAAATTTATAGGATTAAAGAAGACTATATTTGTTAATGTGACGGAACTCTATACAGGGGGGGAGAGAGAAAATAAGTGTTTTGCTTTTTCCTATCGCAACCAAAATTCAATCTGCTGTACGCTAATTGCTAAAAGCCTAACATAGAAAGACAAAATGCTGTAAATTGTTAGCAGCATGTAATAAATATAGAAAGAATAGCCACCCTCAATCAACCATGAATAGATACTTCAAATCGTCGACAGTTAGCCGAGTTTGTCGACTACCAGTCTCGTCCTCACCGAAGGCAGATGCAACCATCTCTCTCTTCCTTTCCTGCAAAGCCCCACAACACAATCACAACTACATTGTACTGTATTCCTATTTTTAACTGCCACTTTTTTGTTTTTCCATAACATTTTCAAGTTTATCAACAGTGAATTCTATTGGAGGTACCTGCAAGGCCAGAATGCGATCTTCCACTGTATCCTTCACAGTCAGCCGATGAACTGAAACAGGACGCGTCTGCCCAATACGATGTGCTCTATCTATAGCTTGATCTTCAGTCGTTGGATTCCACCAAAGGTCCAGGAGGATGACGTGGCAAGCTGCCACCATGTTCAATCCAAGACTAGCAGCTTTCAGAGACATGATCATGACAGAAACCTAGCACAAAATTTGAGAATACATCACTCAAGAGTTGCAATAATCCTAAACTAACTGACAGCAGGGCAGGAAGAGTGTCAATGTCAAACCTGAGAAATAGTATTAAAATCTTTCACCGCCCTGTCTCTGGCAGCAATAGGCATTGTCCCATCAAGTCTACGATACTGAATCGACGAAACTTTCAAATAATCTTCAAGCAAATCCAACATCCTTGTCCACTGGGAGAACACGATTGCTTTCTCTCCCACAACTTTAACAGGAATATGAGAATCATTTTTAATGTCTGAAGTTCCATTCTTGTCCACTGAATCTGAACCATAACATCCTTCAATACGCTCTAAGGAACTCAATGTCAAGGCAGGATCATCATGCTTAGACAAAGACATCAAGATCTCAAGAGCGGCTTTAATTTTGGAAGAACCTTCTGGATAGCTCAAAGAACAAGATTCCGAAACTTTAGCAAATTCAGAATCAGAGCAGCTGGGATTGTGCGTGTTTTCTGATATAGCACCCCGTAGAGTGATTATAGAAAATACGTGAGACGGAGTAAGACGAGTTTTGCAATTCTTGTTAGGACATTGTGTGTCATCACCTATCATATGCTCACAAATGCACTGGTTGCAAAAGACATGCCCACAGACAGTTACTACGGCATCTTCAGGTGGATCCTGTGAAGTATTCGTAGTATAAGCAAAAGACTTTTATATCCGTAAGGCACGTGGGTCCTCTACATTACAACAATATACATAAATGGAAAAATGGAGAATTATACACCACCAAACATGCCAGTGCATAAACAAGCATCAACAAAGACTAGCATCTCTTCATCGGTATTTTAAAAGCTAAACATCTGTTCAAATTTCCAAATATTTTCTAACTAAATCAACCATAGCGAGACCATTCAAAAAGCTGATTGAGGACTAGCACCCATCATCGTGTAGGCTTGGATTCCAACCAATTGAGAGTAGTTTATATGAAAACTCAGTAATATCATTATTAAGAAAACAAACCCTCAACATAAATCGATCAAAGGCAAGTTTAGTGAGCATAGTGTGTCTATATTATAGTAGCATGGATATATGTTAATGACAGCATCATTTTATATTAATAGCGAAACTTTCTATTTGTTGTGTAAATGTTTTGAAGATTGCCTACCCGGAAGCAATGATCCCTCCATAACTTTCTATTATTGTCTCTAATAAAATGCAGTTTAACTTCTAGAGAGACTAAAGACCATGTAGCAAAATAGAATCTCCTCATATCAGCTCATCACCTAGAAAACAAAACTCATTGCAGGATACAAGCAACCATTGATAGGAGCAGTTATAATTGAGCTGTAGCTTCAGTTCAATAAACTTTATCATCTGAAAGAGAAAAGATGACTGACTAGATTAGATGCGTCCATGTGGTACATGAGGACATTAAAGTACCTTCAACTCAGAGAACAACTATGAAACCAACAAGGAAAGACGGAAAAAAAGGAATAGCAAACAAATGGCATGTGTCATGCACATAACAGCAGAAGAGATGGCATTGTCCATATACTTACATTGCATATCCCACAAATTGCCAAAGATGCCTCCAAACAATTCAGAAGGAAGATGTTTTTCTCGGGGGGGAGTTTCTTAGCCATCTCAATGGAGGAAGTCATTTGTGAAGTAGAACTGAACCCCCTAACAAGGTGAGGGTGATCACAAGCTTGTCGAAGCCGCAGAAGCATTAGTAATATGTTCACATAGTTCTGTTTGACCGTTCCTGCTTTTGCATACTCCTGCCAAGTGCAGCAACCGAGGTCGAGGAGTTACATAATTACAAAAGATATGTGCATACAAAATTGCATTTAATAGTATTTTTAACATACTGCAAATTGAGCCTTTGAATCAGCCTCGAGTCTGCAATAGAAATCACGCTCCTCCATCGAGAACTCAACCCTTTTCAATTCTATAGTTTTTGGTGGAAGATTAATGATTGGTTCTCCATCAATATAAGTACCTGTATAAAAAATACAACTAAGATATCATTAAGCTCCAGAGTGATTCTTCTTCATATTAAGTGAAACATCCACATTATAGTAGAACACAGAAATCCTGAATAGGGAACTGCCTTTCTAATCCTAAGTTTACTTTGAAATCTACCAATGAGAAAAAGGCAGATCTTTCCTCCAATTTAACCAAAACATATAAACGCGGGCATGCTAAACTTGTTCAGCTTCATCATTTGTGATATAATAGACTGATCAAGTGCTGAGAGAACTAAATGAAATATGTACTGCAAGTTCAAAGCACACTCAAACTCCTCAATGACTCATGAAAGTTCAACAATATTAGAAATTTCACTAAGATGCTCGTGAAACAAAAACCAAAACCTAGAATAATCATAAGAATCAAATTTAGTGAAGCCACAAAAACTTCATTTTTGAGAAGGCTCCATAGCTCCAAATAGAAGTGTAAGAACAGAAAAGGGAAGAAATTGAAAAGGCAAATCAACTGGTCATAGCTACTGAGGGAAAGTGAAAATTAGTCTAGAAGCTAGAAACAATAGTAATAAGATTGAGATTTTCTTACCTTTCGTTCGACGCAACATGATAGTCTTCAGCACTGCTTGCAGTTTTTTGTACCCAACCTTTGGATTCTTATGGATTGGTGACTTTAGATGCTCACAAAAAGTACCAAACGAAGCATATGGATCATGCCTTAGAAATCTAAAGTAGCTATAAAGATCGTCTATCGCATTCTGAATTGGTGTCCCGGATAAGCACCACCTACGTTTAGCACGAAGTCCCCAGCAAGCCCTAGCTACTTGAGTTCTGTGGTTTTTGATAGTCTGAGCCTCATCCAATACAACCCTAAACCATCCAACCTTGGCAAGAGGACCAGAAATAGTTTCAAGTAATTCACTGTCGATTCCTTTATCACTCTTCTTACTCCTAGCTGACTTCTTACGAGATGCAGTTTCAAGCTTCCTTTTTTTATTAGATGAGAAACCTTTAAAGGGGGTACCTATTTGATCATCATCCTCATCAACAACAGGCTGCTTTGGCACTTCCATGCTTACAATAGCATATGTAGTAATCACCACATCATACTTGGCAAGCTCAAGAGGATCCTTGGTGCGGTTGCTTCCATGGTAGATTAGAACTGAGAGATCAGCTTCCCTAGTCACTTTATTATGCAACTCTTCAGACCATTGCCGAAGAACACTTGTTGGGCATACAATAAGGGTGCCAGCAGGCGGCCTGCCCTTTGTTTGTAGGTAAGTCTTACCACCATTAACCTCATGAGAATCGTCCACATAGCAAGTTTCAGTAGCTCCATTATCCTCATCCAGATCACACATCTCCATTTGACATTGTTCCATATTAGCTTCAGGTGCTTTGGAAGAGGGGGATCTCTCTTTTAGTATCAGTGCAATAGTTGACACTGTCTTCCCAAGTCCCTGCCGGAATGGAAACAACAAAATATTAATGCCTATAATTGATTACATACCCTCTAGAAAGAAAAGACCACAAAGGCAACCTGATCATCTGCAAGAATCCCACCAGAACAACACACACCTTTCGTCTCTTTGTTAACCATCCAGAATAAAGCTATTCGCTGCCCAGAAACTCAATTGGAATCAGTAGGGATTATGCACTAATAAGATTTAAGATATTAGCATTCTTCTTCAGCAAACTATTTAAGAAGACGTGCTTGAACAATGAAATGGTACCCTTTCAAAAATTACATGAAGTAAACCAAAGAGCAAATATTTCACAAAGACATGTTTCAAATAATTGTAAAGAGGCTGATTGAGCTCCACGTAAACGATAACCAGCAGGTCTCTATTGCAGTTAAATTTCAATATTGTTAAGGAGATGAATAACCAAAAACATTTTCTATTTAAACACCAATAACCACAAATTTTCGTCTAGGTAAAGTTGTGGATAATACATATGGGCATCCCTGAATGAAAAAAATAAATAAAAAAATACGCACTAGTAGTTAAGAATATGAAGAAAATTTTAGTTGCAGGAATGATGATGACAATACAAAGCGGAAAGGGATTCTAAAAATCTTTAAGAATTCAAAGCAACATCATCTCTCACAATTGGTTGGCCCCATTCTACCAAAATCTCTATTCTTCACGAACAACAATTATTTAAATACTTTTGTATCACTGGAAAAGCCTAAAAACCAAGGAAAGAACTTCATACCTGGTGTTTCAGCAGAGACACAGCCAAAACACCATCAGGTGGAATAGCTTCTGATTTTGGCTGAGAAAGATCCTGCAACATGTGTAAAAACTTTCCCATAGTCAATTATCCAACAAATGATCAAAAATCCAAGAATTTTTTCAGGGGAATGTCATGCATAATAATTTATCATGGCTGCAATATGCCAAGTCAGTACATCAAATTTGATACCATGAAAGTCTAGAACCTGCCACCAACATAAAAAATCTGAATTATAGAATCACCTGCACGGCAACCTGAAAAATAGCCCTTTCGTCCTTTGGTTTAAGCCTTGAATGCCCCATTACCATCTGCCCAAGGGGGTCTGTCGGTGTTGAAAATTGTGAAGCAGCAAATGACTTTCCATTTAACGTAACAGGATTAGAGGCCATTGCTGGTGTACTCATATCCTCAAGAATACAAACATCCGAGTCATCATCAAGATTGATATGCTCTAATTTGTTATTTTGAACGCCTTGGTACGTGATGTTAGAAAGATAAAAACTGTTGAACTTTGAGAACTCATTTTCCGTCTTTTGAAAATTCATTTCCGCTTTAACTGAAGATAATGGCCTTATGCCAGGTTGACCTGACACCAAACGAGCAGAATTACAATCATAAGCACCAATAACTAATGTTTTGGGGTTAGTCTCACCAACCATACCTGGAGGAAGGGGACCATGCTTCAAAAGTATGTCTTCTTTTTCATCTTTTGTGCAGGAAACATAGTTCTTACGAGAAATCAAAGAGAACGGGTTGGGTGAAGACCATTGTATACCTTCTATAGAAGGCAGCTTACTTACACCCCCATAACATTTCCTACTAAGTATGTCATCAACCACTTCAGATGCTCTAGAAACGATTTCATTAGATGTAATTGATTCAACATTTTTCTCGACCTTGATATCATCTCCTGTTTTGCTGAAGATATGTGACAAAGAATCAGAAGAAAGATTTTTTGACTCATTCTGCATTGTACTCATGTCACTATAATAGCTAAATCCACCTTGGCCATTTAAGGAAACACTGCTACCACTCCCACTTTTAGGTATGCGGTGCCTGAACTGAAACCCAGCCCGATCCATGTAAGGCATTACACTAATGAAGTCCCCGTTAAGATTTTCTCCTTCATCGATGGTACTGACCATCCTACCTCCATCACACGCTAATGATTGAAATCCATCACTTAAAGAAACATATGGTGGATCATCTGAGCCGAAAAGGTACGTACCACCATTTTCAGGAAAAAGGTCTGGAATGCCCGCCATATTAATTTCGCAAGAATTAGACTCGGTATGAGAAGCATCCTGAGAAGTCCTATCTACATCAATTACTGCATCCTCCGTGTCTGCAGCACAAATCCTGTGATTAGTTTTTTCCTTAGGTTTCTGGCAGTGATATCTATAAACAACATCAAAGCCCAGTAACTTCTACCAAATATTTAGAATATATTCTTAATGAATGAAAATTAATGGTTTCTGCAAAAACAGAACGGAAGCACTAAAATCAAAGATTACAGCCAAGACTTACTTTCAGAATGAAAATCCAAACTAGAGCGCCTAAACAGGTCCTTATCATTGTTCGTATGACAGACAGCAGACGACTCTCCATCATGAGTAACATGACTGGTACCATAGGAACACAATGAATCACTATGGTCAGGTAGCCCAGAAAAAGCTCTACCACCGTCATTTTGGCTATATGACGATGGAGTATGGGAACCACCAACCATACAACTATAAGAAACGCCATTTTGTTGAACAGATACACCATCAGTGACAGTTCTGGAGCAGCTCTGCTCAACAATACCGAACTGGGGAGAAGGTTCAAGTGTTCCAACACCCACAATGACAGAAGAAGTCCCAGCAGATTCTGAGAAGCCATCTGAACTCCCAGTCCTAGAATCTGAGGCTTCAAAGTTGTGTGAGAGTGATAGAACACTAGATACCGGTATCTCAGCTTTTGGAGAGAGTATATCTTTTGAATTCTGAACTCCTATCAGAAATAAAGTTGAATATTAACTTGGAAAATGAAGCATGTAAAGAAAGATGCAGTTCCTAAGTTTCCTGTACCTTATTCAGATAATAAAAGATGGCAAACAGTATTGAGCAAGAAAATCATTACTATTTCACACTTTAGAACAAATGTGTAGTCTCACACAAAAACAATATGCCCGTCTTCTCAAAATATAACCAGCAAACGTGAGTAATCTTGTGATCAGTGGACACCAAACAGAATTCCCAGAAAGAAAAAACAAAAGTACAAAGCTATAAGGCTGCTTACCAACCTTGTGGGACATCAATAGAAGAATTTTCTTCCAACATATTACCCTGCAAATTGATAACCAACAGAATCAAGTACTCACCTGAAAGATTATATATTAGTGAAAGAAATAAATATATATAATTTAATCCAGATTGTAGAAGCAGACATGAACTCTAACAGAGAGCATGGAAAAGATAAGAGTGAAAATAGAGGTGGAGCATGAGAGGAGTTAATGTGAAACAATGTCAGAAACCACTTCATAATCTGTTTACAAGAGGGAGACTTGATAGCAATTACACTGCAAGCACTTAATTAGCCAAAGCACTGCTGCTTTCATCATTTTTGTTTTCCTCGTTTCAATATCCGCACATAATGGCATGCTGCATGTGGTGAAAGACCAGGCCAAATAATTCCATGACACAAATTAGCAAATTTCCTCCACTCCTACAAATTATTACAGGGAGAATTGTCCATTGTTTTCGGGATGACTGAACTCAAACTGATTCAAATAGCTTCTTTCATTCCTTTCGCAGATGAAGGCTTCTGCCACTTCTATCGTACATTACCTGGTATATTTAAACTCAGAAAACAGAAAGGGTTTCCACAAGAGCTTAAGAACTGGTAGAAGTTCCATTCCAGCATGCTAAAGTGAATCCATTTTTCAAGTGATCGAAAGACAGGTGCTGCAAATTCTGCCTGACAAGCAGATGGATACATGATACGCATAAAAACTCTTCTAGAGAAAGATTAGACATGGAGTTACTATTAATCCACATCATGAAACATAACTCTAAACTACTCATAACACACTTGACTAAATACAAGAAATAAGTCAAAATTCAGATCGACTCGATTGAATAAACTTGCATAAAGTAAATTATGCAGCAATTCATGAACCATGCATCGCGATATTACACACTGCTCCAAATACCAAATGTTTAGAAGCAATAATCTATTCAGAAAAGAAACCAACAAGTGATCGCCAATTTATACTTCCAAAATCCATTCAATAAATACATTTCACTGCTAATTTCAACTTGAAATTGACCAATAAAACACAAACAGCACGATGAAATATAACCTGCGAAGGCGAGGCAGGCGCTCCCATCACTCTCCAGAAAGAATCGAGATCGATGTAAACGTCATCAAATTCATCGTCCGCACTGAACAACTCATCCACAATCTCCGACGATCCCTCCTCAACATCCACAATCATCATCTCAATTTCGCCCTTATCGACCAAAACAATCAAACCCTAACTATCCCACCAAAAAAAGCCGCAATTCCAATTCCTATTACGGGCTGCACGCACATGCACCAGCGCAAACGTATTTATACCGCGAGAACAAACAGAAGATGCGAATTGATTGCTACGCATAAATAACTCCGAATATTGAACCAGAATTTCAGAATTTTGGAAAGAATTAACGATGAACTGAGTGGGCTGCAGCGATGGCGTAGGTTGAAGAAGATTTTGATTTCTGATGCGCGCTGTGGTAAAGCGGCGTAGGTTAACGACTTTGAATTTCCTTATTGGTGTAAACTTCTGACTATTTCTTATTCTTTTTAAATCAATTGGTGTGGTGGTTTTTAGTTATTAATATTAACGTACGCCGCTTTGTCTTTTCCCATTAGGATTGGGAAAGCCACCTCCTTGTTGCATCACGTGTTTGCTTTTTAAAATCATTCATTGCCTTGTTATTGAAGGAAACTCTGTATTGCCAATCTTGCCACTACTGCAAACAAAATTTCGAATTTCTGTCTCTCTCTCTCTCTTTTTTCATGACGAGGTAGCCCTCGTTATTAAAACTACTCACATCAATGGCATTCATCCAACTCAATCTTCAAATAAAATATTAATTTTTCTCTCCTCCATATCCACAATCCCCAACATTTTAAAATTTACACTCCATCAGTGACACTCATTCAATTAAAATATTAATTTCTCTTTCTTCCAATCTACATAAAATATTTATCATTTTATTTTTTAAATAAAATATTATTAATAATAATTTTTACTATATTTAAAAAATCAAAATTAATTTATTAGATACATTTTTTAAATTCATGATTCAAAAAAATAAATACTCATACAATTATAAATTCATAATTTACTTAACAACAAAATGAAAATTACAAGAGTTAAAACAAAATAAAACATAATTAAATAAACTGCAATTAGAAAACTTGAAATTCTAAATTACGAGTACATAAGATGTAAATTACATATTCAACTAGTGCTAAATTTTTGCCAAATGTGCTCAATCAAGTCCTTTTCCCTTATGGAATAGCTGTCACAGGATAATGCCCCATCCTATCCCTTCTTCCAGGATACACCGAGATAAGTCCATTCCCTTATGTCGATCCTCGGGATAGGCAATGACGGACCATTTACTGCCGAGGCCCGTCGGGCTCCCGTGACTGGCGCCCCAGCACCCCGGGCCACTCGAACCCGCTTGCTCCGCTAGCGCTAGCACCACCTTACCGTCAGGGGGACCTTTGTCAAACGTCCCGTCCGAAGCTCCGTTGTTGCCACAAGTACTAGACATTTCTTTGTAGTGTACATATTTGTAAGCACGGTCTTGCACAGCCGTTTTTGCCATTTTCTAGCCTTTTAGTATCTAGTGATGTCACTAGCCTTTTTTTTCTTAAGCCTATTATAGAGGGTAAGAACGAACTTTTATCTGACGAGTGAGCGTTACAAGGAGTGACCCCCTCTCCAACCAACACGTGCCGTAATTGCTTCCAAGCTATAATGTACATTCAAATTGCATTAATGAAGATTTCTTTTCAATCAATCGCAATCGTGTGTTGCTTGCTCTGCCAAGACCACTAAAAGCACTGGAGGGTGTGAATTGTGTCGTCATTGTGCATCAAGCTTTACGAGCAAAGCTTACGATAGTGAGGCGAACGTAGTCTAGGACGAACTACTAGCCGCAGGGTGCGCTCTTATTTTAACCACTACAAGCGCCACATGACACTTGGGCAAGGTCTGATTATATCCGAACATATTCAATCTGAATAATGACACTACATGGAGTATTTTTTAAGAGAGTTGTTAAATGCACCATCATTTTTACTATTTGCACCACAAGAAAAATAATAATAATAATTTTAAAGTTACTTAAATGTCATTTATTTAAAAAGAAAAAAAAATCAAGAATGGTTCGAAAATGAAATTTCAAACTCACCATGTTTGTTCGAAATTCCATTTTCAAACAAGCATAATTTTTAAAACAAGTCTCGTTCGAAAATCCATTTCGAACAGACTCCGTGAATTTTTGTTTAAGTACTGTTCGAACACACGACTGTGAACATATCAAGATTGTTCAAACACAAGACTTCAAACATATCTAGAATGTTCGAACACACAACTTTGAACAAAACACAAATTTTTATTTTATTTATTAGTAAAAAAAATTAAAAAATTATAACTAATAAAAGAAAATAAAAATAATTTGTGACGCAACAAATAAAATTGATAGTGCATTTAATAACTCTGCGTTTTTTAATTATTTATGGCCTTTTGACATTAATGTCGAGAGACTCAAAATAAGGGTTTTCTCCATGCTACAACCAATGCATGTGCATATTTATCACAATAGATACCTCTAAGTGTCACAATAGGTCTACTGAGATACTTAAGAGTGTCTCAATAGACCTATTATGATAAAATATGCACATGCATTGATTGTAGCATGGACAAAACCTAAAATAAGTTTGTTAAAATAGAAACTATTAAAGTTTTACCTGCGGTCAATCATGTCATGATAAATATTGAAAGTGTTTGTTTTGACATTCGTTGCACATGATTTGACATAAAATATAATTTTTGAAAAAAATGATCGGCTTGTTTTAAAAAATGTTTGGATAAATATCTTTAAAATGATATATTGTATTTTAAGTACCGTATACCCAATGAATTTAAAATATTGAAAATTAAATGCCACAAATAAAAAAGGAACTTAGAAAAGCAAAACCTAGATAGTTTCTTCCCTCGAAAAAAAATTAAAAAAACCTAATAGTTTTGGGGCTCAAAATGGATTTTCCTTTTCTCTTTCCTTTACGTTTATATTGGCGTTCCACAAGAAATCAAACAATTAAGATTGACACGATTGCTGTGTTATTCGAGTTCCACCAACGCGCTGAAATCTAGGCAATGGTAATTACACCCCTACTGCGCGAAATTCACTTTTTATGGTGGTTGTTTACAGTCAAAACTTATTCCTTCTTTGTTTACTGGGTTTTTAGATGAGTTTCTGTTAGTTGATTTGAATATGGACCCAAATTCCTCTCACTTTTCAGTTTCTATTCGTTTTTGTTGATTTTATTTGTCTCGTTCTCACTGGTTGGGCTATAATGGATTTTGGTGGGAAATTCGTTTACAGTGCGAACTTTTCTCAGGAATAATCGAGTACATCATCATATTCTTTAGTTAGGCTGATTCAGTGGCTATTTACTGTATAATTGATTCTATTTTATTTTATTTTTAAATGCTGTTTTTGTTTTGGTGTCAATGCTTAATTTTATGAAGTTCGGTTTGCTTTTACAGGCATCGTCGAAGAAGGTTATAACTAGGGAAGAGTGGGAAAAGAGGCTCACAGGTGTAAAGATCAGAAAAGAGGATATGAATAAATTGGTGATGAATTTTCTGGTTACAGAGGGTTATGTTGAGGTTGCAGAAAAGTTCAAACTAGAGTCCGGGACAGAACGTATCCATTTAATTAATTCTGTGTTGATTTCTCTTGTAGATTGTTTATATACCTATTCGTTTACTAAATGTTGCAGCGTTAGCTCTTTAGTTCCTTGGTAGTAGAATCAGCAGATTTTGATTGTACTGGGATTTCCTTATTGGAAAATAGCAGATATTGATCTTGCAACTATCACTGATCGTATGGCAGTTAAGAAGGCAGTACAGAGTGGTGATGTGGAGGATGCGATCGAAAAGGTTAATGATTTGAACCCTGAGGTGAGATAATCTTTCCTTGATGCGTAGCTGTTCACGCAAGAAACAAATGTGATTCAATGGTGATCTGGATTATTGAGTTCTTTTTCCAGTTGTTATTTGATGTCAATATGAATCTGAATTGATGAATAGAAAAAAATCTCTCTCTCTCTCTCTCTCTCTCTCTCTCTCTCTATATATATATATATATATATATATATTATAAGCTAGTAATGCCATTGATACGTGGCATGATACTATTTCTTGTTCTAAATGTTCATCAATGTAGTAAATTGTGTGCCTAGGATAGCAAAAGCTAGATACATTGAACTCTTAGCTATTAATTAGATACATATTTTGGTGCTTGATGCATATGGATGGATAAAACTCATGCTGATACTAGCTTGTGTTGTACTTTATGTGCCAGTCGAACCCTCCCTATAATTTGTTTACTTTGAATGTTTTGTTATTGCGTGATGTTAATGAGAAGAATTGTTTCTTGAACTGTTCATCATAATGGACAATGTTCTATGCCGAGAGCAGATTGTGTCCAATAAACTGAGTTGATGCACATCTATTTTGCATATTTTATTAATCCACACCCAAAAATTGCACTGTTGACTGTACAGCAGCATGAAAAATCCTTTCACAGATGCTGCAGAACTTCATTTGCTTGCATAATCTTTCTGTTGCTCTGTTATTTTTTCTTTTTACTTTTTTTGCAACTTACAAGCTATGTGAGCATTGTATGTATTTTGATTCACATACCTGCTTGGCTTTCTAGGTTCTGTATCAAAGCTATACAATTTGATTGTCGGCTTCCTGTGTGCAGATACTGGACACAAACCCCCAACTCTTTTTCCACCTCCAACAGCAAAGGTTGATAGAATTAATCCGCAATGGCAAGATAGAAGAGGCTTTGGAGTTTGCTCAAGAAGAACTTGCTCCAAGAGGGGAAGAAAATGTAATATTCATATTAGATTATGTCTGTTTTGCTGTTAATCTTTGTTCTTTTAGGAATATTATTGATGTGCCTTTTTCATGCTCATAATCCTCTTTACTCAAGCTTTATTGCTGTGTATATATATATTTGTTGTTTGAAATTTTCATTCTATGAATGTCCTTAATTTCAGCAATGTTTTTTAGAAGAGTTGGAGAGGACTGTTGCGCTGCTTGCATTTGAAGATGTCAACAAATGCCCTGTTGGTGAATTGCTAGATATATCACAGCGCCTCAAGACTGCTAGTGAGGTAAATGCAGCCATCCTCACCAGTCAAAGCCATGAAAAAGGTTAGTACCCTATCTACTGAGAAAATACCTGGAATATTAAATTCATATTATTCAAGGAAAGATAACATCCTGCTTATTACAGTTCCACATGGCTTTTTTAATATTTTAACTTTGAAACTTTAAATTACACATCTTTAGCTGTTGATCGCCACACGGTAGGTTGTATCAGCATTGAACCAACACATGAGGATTCTTTTATAGATTCTAAAATTCACGCAGGAGAGAATTTTGTATATAACTAAAGCATACTATTTCTTGCTGCTCCAACTTAAAACTATCCCTGAGCAAGAACTGTTACCGGATTAAAGAGAAATCTAGTGATTGATTGGTGAACTACCAATAGTTAACTAGATGGATCTGTCTTTATTTGCTTAATCTTGGACTATGGCACAGAGAAATGTTCTCTGGTGGAGCATATTTCTTTTTCCTCTCTAGTAATCTGCCCCCACATTCTACTAAGATACCTGCTCCAACTACCTTTTCTTATAAAGCTTTTTGCCTCATTATTTACTATATAAACTAGTATGAATTAATAGTGACATTTAATTTGTTATCCTTGATCCCTTTTGCTTTCCTGCAATAGCATTGTTGTATAGTTGTTATTTTTAGCATCTGGAGTTTTGGGTCCCAGTGATGCTTCAAATTCTTGTTCCAGGCTGAAGTATTTTTCTCAATCTTCCTTACGATGATGATCATTTTTACATAACAGATCCAAAGCTTCCGAGCTTATTGAAAATGCTGATCTGGGCACAAAATCAGCTTCTTGAAAAGGCTTCTTATCCTCGAATAAATGATTTTTCTACTGCGACACTCGAGGATCCTTCTGTTTGACAGTGGAACCAAATGAGTAGTGTCGTACTTGGAAATTCAGAGGCAATTCTGCGATAAATTGTGATGATTGTACTTGTGTAATAGACTGTTGTCTCTGAAACTATTTGTATGTGAAGTCAAATATTATTTCATTTTATTCTGAAAAGATTATTAAAATCCATCATGCTCACACAGTGGAATGAGATAAATCTAATTCTGTATTTGGTTGAGTGGCACTTTCCTTTTTTTAGTTCGAACATTGAGGGTTTTTTTTTACTCACACACTCGACCTACTAGTATTAAGGAGATTTGAACTCGTGATTTTTGATTTTCAAGCAAACTCACTCTACCACTAGACCATCCCACCGAGACAAGAGCTTACTTTTATTAGGTTTGTGTTTTGGAAAACAAACTACAAGTGTGTATTGCAAAAGGTAGCTTTTTAAATCTTATCTTGAGAGAATTAAAATTAATGTTCAAAATAAAACGAGCAAATTTGCTTTTTCCGAGTGTAAAGCTTGCACTCTTGTTCTTATTCTTTGAGAATGTCATCTTAAATTTCTCTGCAAACTTGAAACCAATCACATTTATATTTTTCAAATACAATTTCTTATAAATATAAGCTGATTTATGATAAATCACATCATCAACGCTCATCTTTGAAAAATCTCACCCCAAAACATTTATAAAACTAAAAAACCAAACATAGCCAAATTTCTCATGCGTTCTAGTGGGGCAAAATCAAAGATCAGATACTAGATATATAGATTCATAATAGTAATCTGAATTTTTTTTTGCAAGTCCTTCAACATTGCTCTACCTTTTCAAGTAGTTGGACTCACTCCACAGTCCACCCACACAACAAAAATCAAAATTGAAATTTCTGGGAAATCTCCAAATTTTTCTAGGGGAGAATCTCTCTCTCTCTTCCAAATTTCTTGGTGGCAACCATCATCAAAGTTGAGGGCATAACTGTGAGGATCGTACTGAAACTTGAATTGCTGCTTGCTTCCTTTCCTCATTGCCTTCTTTATCGCTCCTTTCATTCTCCCCAGTAATCTTCTGCACTCGTTCCTGCCATTGCTCTGCACCCACCCAAATCGTTCTATCAATCCCATCAAGAAAAAGGAATATAAAAAAAAAAGATATAATTTTTATATCAAATTGCTGAAATAGGAAGCTCTGGAAAATCCCAAATTGAAATGTGAAGACTAATAATGTCAAGAACGGGAAGAAGAGGTGAAGAAGCTTGAGAGAAATGAAGAAGAATGATTTTCGCAGTGGAAAGAGAATAAGCAAGAAAAGGGTTCGACTTTATCTATATATATACAGGAAATGCAAAAACAGACGAGAAACAAAAAATGCAAATCCTTTTGGTCTTTTGAAGTTGTGAATACTACTACCACTACTAGCAACGCTTTTTTCTTGCCTCGGGGAACTCAAATTCCATCGCCCACACGCACAGACACACACTCTTATTAGTTATTACTTATTACTACTGTGCGTGTGTGTGTGTGTGTGTGTGTGAGAGAGAGAGAGAGAGAGAGAGAGAGAGAGAGAGAGCCTAGTCAGGGTGTTATCACTATCAAATTTGTTATGGGGCTACAGCATACAGAGGGCCAGCGAAAAAGTATTTGTCTACGGCTACCAAGTTTCAAAGCTCTCCAATGCTGGGTAGTAAATATGAACGATCCCAAGGTTTGAATGTTGATTGTTGTCCCCCACCCTAACCCAACCCCACCCCCACCCCCCATCGATACTATTTAATGTTGTTTGCATAGATTTGTGTTCGATTCTTGCATGCGCTACATCTACTTGTAACATGCATACACTCCTAATTTTAATCTCTCATTAAACTTTAATTTTCTTAATTCATTGCATGCACCGCCCACTATCATTACTCGCCTAACATGTACTCTCGCTACTCGCTACTCCCTCATAATCTATTTAATTCTTGTTTTAGAGTTTTTAATTTCTTTCAAAATATTTGTCGTTAATCATTTTTTTCCACACTCATTTTCAATTTAAATCCTGTATTTATTAGGGAGTGGGACAAATCTACATTTATTATGAAAATATATCTTACTAATATGGGATGAATAGGGAGAGTATATTTCATATTTGTCACAATAATTTACATCTTAATTATGTGGAAAATTCTACAATGACTATCAAATTGAAATGGAAGGAGCTGGTAACTTGTAAATTGTAATTGGCGGTGTATTTTGCCATTTTACATTGCGTGTGAGAAATGGAAATGGAATATCAAATTAAGCAGGGACTAAAAATGTATTTGGGTCAATTTGGTCTTTTTAGTGAAATATATATATATATATATATATATATATATATATACAAAATTTGCTGCTCCGGTCAAAGTTTAACTTCATAATCCCACTATATTTGGTGAGTCATTTTGTTTGACGTTAAACGTAGATTATGTTAATATTTCGTGGAGTAAGTTATGGTAAGTGTGTTTTATTTTACCGTAGAATCAGTAGTTTAGTTCAATTATTTGGGGCCAAAAAACAGGAACACCCAAATTGAACCGATCAAAACAGTTTGACTTGGTAAAATGTTTAACATCAACATCCCTCTTATAGCCATAGGGAAAAGTCTTATTCAATAAATCCTAATACATTCTTGCAATCATGATGACTCCATCATATATATACGTACGTACACATAATTTTACAACTATCAATCCACATCACATACATTAAATAATATCATCCATGTATGTGTAATTGTAAATCAATAACATCGAGATATAATATAAGTTAGCATGTGAAAAGGAAGAAATCCAACTTATTAGTACATTTTTTCTGGGAATAGAATTCATTACTTATTTGTCAAGAAATTTGCAATTAAGTTGCCTCTGGAAATTAACCCGGAGACAGTTTTTCAAACCTTTAAAATTAAGTTAAGAAAAACAGACATAAAAAACCACATACGTAAAAGAATGTGGTTATGGTCCATCATTATGTACGCTAGTTTCTTGTTTTTGTGTGTAATTTGTTGTCTGATACATCAAATCAAAAAACTCTTTTTTTTTCATCACCAGCAAAAGGTATGTATGATGTGCAGGGGTATAGCAAAAATAGTGGATTTTGAGCATTTGTCACTGTGTGCATAATATTCTCATTGAATTTTTCACTTGTCTCTCACCTATATATTTGTCGAGGGCACATGTCTTCTGAGGATTATTTATGTCTTGTCATTGACTTTATACACTGAACAAATCACTACTTTAATTTGTTATTATATATAAATAAAAAAAAATCAATACTTTGTCTCATTTATTTATTTTTGTTTTAAATTTAAAAGGAATGCACTATTTACACTTACAATATGTCCTTTTTTTTTTTTGGGGGGGGGGGGGGGTTCTTGAAAGGAAATATGGCTCTGTTATTTCCGAAGAACAATTGTTGAGGGGAGTGGAGAAATTAAAATTCTATATTTCTTATAATTAGAACCTTAAAATAATAAAGATTTTTAGTAGTTAGGAGCGAATTTATGCTCCACAAATTCAAGCAATATTTTAGAAAATGAGATCATTGAATTTTGAAAGGCACTACAATTAATCTTGTAGATCATGATATTAAAAAAAAAAAAGATGGGCCCAATGATTGAGCTTAAATGATACTCACAATTCTACAAAGATGGGCTGAGCCGTTCAGTTCAGGCTCAATATACATATTTTTCTAGCTCAACTAATACACTCGTAATAGTTAAATATATGTGCTTTTCTGCTAAATTAATGCAATACTTAGTGTAGATCTATAAATAATGTATACTAATATTTTCCTGATCATAAATATATGTGCTATGCATACCTCTAATATTAATTTTTAGTTTTTCATTTTTTAATTTAATTTATACTTCAAATATAGTATTAATAAGTAGATAATCAATTACAAAACTCGAAGATTGACCAATTGTTTTTACAAGTAAAATAATTGTGGAATATAAAGAGTAATTAATTATAACATCGTCAATGCGCGGCAGACTTCATTTAATGGCGCTGATTAAGCCCAAAATTGTTTGCAAAACTACATGGGCCCTTCTTGTAGCCCTTATATTTATGGACGCTTTTTTTCTTACTTTTTCAAACGTTTTATTTGAAAAATTTACAATATATTTTTCCAATTAAGAATTTTCAATTCATATTGAAATGAATCAAATGAGTAAATGACTAACTGAAATCCTCTATAACTCTATTGCACATTTGGTGCTATATTCCTCATTGCGCACTCAATTATTTTAATTTTTTTCAATTTCAATTTCTTATGTTTTAGATTCATTTTTACACTTATTATTAAGGATTCATCATACCCAATTAGAATGCATTATATTTTTTTTGTATTTTAATTTTAATTTTTAGTTATTAATTAATTATTTGAAAAATTAAATACTAAAAAATTATAGTAAACCCTAATTGGGTTGGAAGAACCTGAATAATAAGTGTAAAAATTAAATCAAACCATAATAAATTGATATCAAAGAAAAAAAAATTTAAAGATCGAATGTTCAATAAAGAATACAATACCAAATATGCAATAGACGAATTCTATGGCAAATGACAGATCAAAAACTCTCCGCGGAGTTTATTACACGATCTTTTCGAGTTAAAATCATTATTTATAAATTAATTTAAAAATAGAAACAGAAATCTATCCTGAGCAGTATATGTACAACCATTTGCTGGAAAATAAAGATTCACTTAGAATAGACTTAATGGTATTATACTAATTGATATAATTAATAATTATGGGTTAAAAAGTAGATTTAGAAGATCTTAAGGATATTATCGCGTGATGCAGACAAAAATGTAGATGGGACAATAAATCTTAGGTGTCTTATATCTCACTGGAATCTGTGCTGTAAGATTAAGATATATTTATCAATATATATAATATATACTTTTTTTTTTTCAAATCGTCACATGATTGATAGAAATCAGTGTTAATGGAAAATAAATAATTGATCAAGTGTCGATTAATTAGTGAATTTTTTACTCTTGATGTCAAGGGTAACCCGGCTGCTACTGAGTTACGCACAGATCGAGTAAATTTCATTCTTGTGTAATAGTCTGCAATCAAGTGTGACAGGCTCACACCAAGTTACGCACTGAGTAAATCTTGTCCATGTGTAATAGTCTGCAATCGGGTGTGGCAGACACATACCTAATGTTAGGCACTTGGTGGACCACGTCCCTGTCTAATAGCCCGCAACCAGGTGTGACAGGCTCACACCTAATGATATTGATGGTGTGATTCGAATTTGAGACCACTCCACCACTAAACCGTCTCTCTCAATTAATGATTTTTTAACAAGTGAAAAAAGTACATATACTGTATTTGTTATTCAGCGTTATTAATCGTGGAGTTCAAGATTAGGCTTCTCTTGAGTTATATTATCCAATCGCGTGTATATTCTTTAATGAATTGGTATCATTTAGCTTTTATTAATTGAGATTAATCACAATTAAATACATGAACTTTGATACAAATTGTAATTTAGTCACAAACTTTGAAAGGTTGCAATTACGAATATAATTGTATAATTTGACGCAAAATAGACAAAATTTGTAATAATATGGAAATCAAACACAATATTTTATACTCATTTTTGTTGGGTATCAAGCCTAGCCCGGGGTTCAGCTCTTGGTTCCCAACCCTTTGCGGTTCACTTCACAGTTGCTCAAGCAACTAGGGTTCTCGATTTCTCTTGCTTAGGCCTTCAGAAAGTCTCAAAGTTATATTTCTTCACAGACCTCTTCTGCTTTCATTAGATACAAAGATCTGCAAAACAGAGAAGTTGGAATAGGGTATTTTAGCAGCAAAGTTAATGTAGGAAGCAAGAAATATAAAGGAACAGGAAGAGAGATAAGAGAAAAAGAAAATCCGAGATTTGAAAGTGGGAAAGATGTGTCTCAGGGACACGGCGGCTCAGATCTTTCCCGTCGGGGGCGCAGCACTTCCGGCGACAATTGACTTAGGCCACAAAGGGGTTTCAGGTGGATCACAGCTTGAAGCTCTCACTCTCATACACTCACGGCCACTCAGGAGCCCAGGTGAACAGGGATTCCAGCCAACGGTTCAGAGAGGATAGCAGAGCTCTCTAGAACACTCGAGAGAATAATGTGAGGCTTCAGAGAAAATGAAACGGCGTGAGAGGTTAAGAAGAGAGATTAGGGATCAGAATATAGTAATTTAGGGTTAAGGGTAGTATATATGTAAAGTGGGGTTAATGGGAATGGGCTTCAACATGGGCTGGTAAAAATAAGGGGTATTGGGCCAAAATAATAAAGAGCAATTGGGCCAACCCACCACAATTTTAATTTATTAACAAAAATAAATAATTATTATGCTACATGTGTACAATTTTGCAATATGAAATATTGTATATATGTTTTCGTTCATTGGAAAATTTGGAGGTGTAATTGATTATTTGCAACAAATTGTAAAATTGTATTGTATTTGTAAATTTTCAATACTTGTATCTAAATTGTAAATTATATCAAAGATCACGTATTTAATCATAAGTAGTATTTCTCATGTGCGATGCACAAATAATAATTATTTTTTTAGATTTGTAATATTATGATTATTATTGAAGAATTTTATATGTTGTGTTCAATTTTTAAAAATTAATAAAATGATATGCAAGTGTGTTAGTTAATTAGATAAGAATATCAATTTTAGGTAGTTATGACAAACAAAAAGAAAATTAAATATTAGGAACTAAATGAAATTCCATGTTAGAAAGATGGAATTGAAATATTTCAAACGTCACGATTTTATAAATAGCAATGTATAGTTGTACACGATTAAAAAACATTTGATTTCTTTGAATATGCGACAAGTATTAAAAATATAATTGTTTAATTATGTTAAATGATGAAATTGAAATAGAAAAAAAAATAAATTATTGCAAATTATGTTGTTGTTGTTATTATATTGCAGCACAAATGAAAACTATTTTTTTAGACGACAAATGTAGAGTACTACAAATCCTCCACTTATACATAAAAAAATAAAATAAAAAATATTACAAATCTCAAATTTTCAAGTAAAAATAATAATAAATAAGATTGCAAAATTTGTTAAAATACAACGGTTGTAATCTAAACTGTCGTGGAAATACCAAAAAAAAAAAGAAAGAAAATTTACAAGAATAAACGCCATACTGTTGTCTATCAACTCAAAATATTTATTGTCTATTATACAAAAATTGTTATCTAAAATATTATTGTTAAATCATGAGTTAGACAACGATTTATATCAGAAGTATTGCCTATCATACGATTTTATCTTAATATATGTATAGATAGATTAACCCATATTGGATATCTAATTTCTATCAACACAGATTTTGAACCACGTCAACGTAGGGGTGTGTATGATTGTGAGGTAAACTAATTAATTAAACCTATTTCCCATTGAAAATAAAATCACATAAAAATCCAACATTATTGTATAGCGCCGAACGATGTGTGCTCGATAACAACAATGTAATAAAATCCAACATTAAATAAATTAATATTTAATAGGTGGATCATCTTTTCCCATCACTGTTAATTACCGTATCTGTCTCAGGATTTGCTCCCCCTCTTCTTTTTAGGCTCTTTCTTAAAGTGGTTTTGACGTACATGTGCTTCGCAATCTCTCACTAATCAAGATCTTGTTTCCCTTCAAAAAAAATTAATTAAGCAATATTTTGCGTGATCAATTTAATTTCTGAGTATATTAATTATACTCTTTTGCTCTTGAGTGTTTGGGTTTGCTTGGTGTATTCTTGATTAATATATATAATTAGGTGTTTTGTAATCTGATGACGATTGACGGCTATATATATATATATATCTCCAAACAATATATTTAACGTACCAAATATAATTGTCATCTATATATAGTTTTGGTGTCATGCAATGCTAACAAGTAATTAATTATATATGAATTTAATTACCTAGTTAGTTGGTCTAGTAGTGTTGATTGAGGCGCGACCCAAATAATCCTAATTAATATTTAGGTACTACTTGGCATCTGGTGAGGTGTAGGGTGGGACGTGCCATCTAATCAAATAGTGGAAGAAAGGCCATATAGTTGTGGAACGTTGTAGAAGGTTCGCAATTCAAGAATTTTATTCTCCAAACTACTGAAGTCTGAAGAAAGCGATCGCCAGCCCATGCATGCAACAACGATTAATGTACATCACCATGGGTATATATGATTTGTGAGTTAGGAAAGGGAGAGGAGCTCAGCCCAAGATTCGGTCAGCCCAATAGAAAAAAAAAGTACGAAAAGGCCCATAAGGCCTAATAATCCAACCGCATAAAAAGAAGAGAAAGTGATCTCTCACACACATACATTTTCAGTCAACTTAGAAAAAGTAACCGCTGCTTTTGGCGTTTTATGATTGAGTCGTAGAAATCACACACGCCCATACTCACGTGCGAGGCTGCTCCACCTGCACGCGCACTACCCTACTCTTTTGACTCCCCCATTGACTCTGTCGGAGTTTCCAATCCACGCCTCACGTTCGCTTACGCCGCAATAATTCATCGTCACCGTCGTTTCATCTCACAACCCCGATGCAGAATATTAGCTCGCCGTATTATTTATTTTGGGAATATTTTACATATGTAACATTTACATGCTTAGTGATCAATATATATATATATATATATATGTGTGTGTGTGTGTGTGTGTGTGTGTGTTTTTTGCATAAATAAGCAATGTGTGACAGACAATTTTGACTTAGATGGTTTGACGTCGTGGCAAGTGTCGGGTTGGTCTTATGTAACTAATATTTTCCGCCAAATTAAACATGTTGTTTTAACTTTTGCTTGATCTTGTAGTAGCCACTAGCCGGTATGAATGTATGATATATCCTTTTATTTAATATATAGTACGTAGGACAAATTAAATTTGACAAATAATTTTATTTGAATAGTGAGAGAAACATTTATATGGGAACGGACAAACATGACAGTTAATTTCTATTGCCTTATTTCTTTTGCCTACAACATTTTATGGAATACATTGTTTTATCATTAATTTGCATGTGAGCAATTAGGCCATAGACATGGAATGTGATGAAAACTCTCGTGTGGATAATAATTTGATGGTTGCAAGAGGCAACGAAACATGAGTCATGTGTAAGTAGTATGTGGATTAGTATATTTGGCCCTCCTTGTCTCATATTATATATATATATATATATATGCTATAAAATTGGAAGACAACTTTTCCCTTAAACAAATAAATTGACAAATGAAATTAACATACCCTCTATTAATTATTTAGTTACAACGTGTTTGTGAAGCATTTTGGCAATGATGATGGCACCCAAATTTTGGGCAAACAAGTCTTAAACACTAAGACTAAATTAACAAACCGTGCCGAATTTTTATATTTTTATAAAGATTTAATTTGGGGTAAATAAAAAAAAAAAAAGTGGTGTCCTTATTTGGAAATAATTATTTGCTTAATTTCCTAATATTGTAAAGTAATTAATAGCATTTATACGTGTCAAAATTGATGACTGCACTTTCATTATACTGCCACGAGTAAGACTATTACCAGCATAATTGGTGATAAACATTTGATTAGATATGTTATGAGCTAGCCTTGTCTCTTAATTAAGATTCTTTCGATCAATTAGATATATTGGCCTTCTTATTACATCAGACAGCGCGCGTGAAGGTATTTTTTTTAAATCTGATAACTTGTGCAATGCACTCGCCTGATGCTAACATGTGGGCTCGTGAACTGTGTTCGATAATTAATTTATTTTTTTCATATAAATTTAAACAATAATTGAAAATAAAAAAAAAATCTAAATTTGAAATAAAAATATACCCTAAAATAGAATTAGTGAATGAGTAAATTTATTTGATTTTTTTGAAATACGGTGACTCGCACAATGCACTCGACCGACGCATTGCGCTCGATAATTAATTTTTTTTAACTTACATGTAATCCTAATTGATCGATTAATTAATCTTAAAAAAACATAAACCCTAAAAAACACAAAATAAAAACCTAAAAAACTAAAAATTCTAAAAAAAACCCTAAAAAAAATGAACTCTAAAACACTCTAAACATTAATTGAAATGGAAAAAATCATAATTTGAATTAAATAAACTAATATAAGATAACTGAAAGACCTATTATTTTTTAAGGATACGGGTGATATTTTTGGAATTTTGAATGATATTTTTTACTGTTCAAGTTAATACTGATTTTGATGGATTTATTTTTCTTTTCTTTTTTCGCGAGTTAACTCACGAATTTTCACCCCACTTCTCTGAAATTAGCATATATATATATATATATATATATATATGTGTGTGTGTGTGTGTGTGTGTGTTGGGTATTATTGGCTCATTTGTTGCGGCCCATTTATTGAAGGCCCACTTCCTCATTTATGTTAGCCCTTTGACCCGCCGCCCATTACTGTTTCTTGTGTGACCCTTCGGCTATCTATTGCTTCTATTAATGAAGCCTGGGGCTTCATTGTTCACTCACCTTCAACCTCTCTCTCTCTCTCTCTCTCTCTCTCTCTCTCTCTCTCTCTGCGTGCTCTTCTGCTCATCTTCTTGCGAACCCTAGCATCAAGCTTCTGCTTGTGAGCTTTGTGTTCCTACTGCCTCCTTGCTTACGGTCCCAGTTCGTCTGGATTCCTAAGTGGTCTCCTCGTGCGAGTAGCCTGGGATGGCAAGGGCAGTCTTGGACTCGCCGGAAGTCTCGAGCTTTATGTGAAAGGTTGTGTGGTTTGTCGTTCTTCACTTTTCCGGTCTTGGTGTGCATTCGGTCATTGTGTCGAGGAGCTTTGGGTTCAAGGAACCCTGAGCTTTCCAGCAACTTTCCGACTGACTCTCCATCCCTTGAGGGACGAACGGACCGACTGCCGGAGACGGAAATCATGCGGTGTAACCTCCGGAAGCATTGATACCCTACAATATACCTAGTGAAGTGTTTGTGTTATATCAATGTTGGAATGTATAAAAAAGCGCGTTAGGTGAACTACCATAATCGAAGAACCATAACTTATTATTGTAATTTCTTAAAATGTCAATTAAATTTGTAATTAAATACGATCAAATGTCGTGATTTAAATTAAAGTTAAACCAAATTAATATTGTTCGTACGAAATAAAATATGTATGTGTGTGTGTACATATATATATATATATATATATATATATATATATATATATATATATATATATATATATATATATATACCTTCCAAACTTATAAACCGAAAGGCTTAACCTAATACTTCCTATATGCGTAGGACCAAACAAGATATAGTGCTTATTATCTTAGATATAAGATGATTCGTTTTTGGATTATACAGAATTGATTCCCTAAAGAGATTTCGAAATTTCCTAAAATAAACGCAATGTTCACCGAATTGACTATTGCACGAATCAATTTTTAGTTATTTAGTATTCATCATATACAATTATAATTTATTATATTTTTTTCCCGCTGTTTATGTTATGCTCTTGATAAATACGTTTAGGTGCAGTAGCCGTGTATTATACACGAGAAGGTAATTAATTATACTGGACAAAACATGCATGATAAGTACAATTTATAAAGTGGAGTGCCATTGCCACTAGTGCATTGTAACTATTTTTGCTGTTAGAGATCAATACTTTTTTTTTTTTTTTCGTAAATCAATTTTATTTATATTCAGCCTTGCTCTTGCTGTCATGTATCTCTCTCTCTCTATAAAAGTTCACCCTGACCCCACAGTATGCATAATCTCAACAAACACCCACCACCCCCCCCCCCCCCAACCCAAAAAAAAGAGCTTATGTCGAACAGTACATTTTTTATAATTATTTTCTTATTTACTATATATATTCAAATAAAAACATTGAACATCTAAAAACAAAGAAATTCTATGACGCATCACATGTAGTGTGTCATGTGCCATAATAAATCTAACGTGACACTTTTATGTGTCAAAATAGATTTATTGTGACACATGAAAATGTCAAATTAGATCTATTGTGACACATGACACGTTACGTCCTCACGAGTCATAAAATTTTCTCTAAAAACAAACCACTCCCAATACTATAGGGAAATTTGTCTAATGTTTGGTGACTGGGAAGTCAACCTTAAGACCTAGCACCACAAAATAAATTTTTGTGGTTGCAATTATTCAGGTGAGATTCTTTGTCACAGAGTATATAACTAAAAGTTAAATACTACAAAAATTATTATATATTTTAATTGGATAAAATAAATCATAATTAATGAATGTCAAATTAAATTAGGTTAAAAAGTTTAAATAAAAAATGGATGAAAGTTTAAAAAATTAATTATGGAACAAAAAAATATAACATGATTATTCTTTTTATTTTATTTTTTTACTCACACACCTGATCTGATGGTATTAAAAATATAACATGATTTTTTTTTATTATTATTATTTACTCACACATACCCGACTTATGATATTGAGAAAATTCAAACCCGTCACCTTTTAGAAGTACTAAGGTGGGAGCCCCAATTTTAGGATAAGAGACCAAAAATTGCAAGTTCTAAAAAGTTCATCTAAATAAGTTTCATTAGAAAATACACGTATCAGTTTCTAATAGAATCTTCACATATGTTTTGATGGAAAATTATAATTAGATAATGATGAACGTTAAATCAATTACGTGTTTGAAACATTTTAGAGGCGTCTTAACTGAATTTTAGAAATGAGAATCACGGTGAATATATCGTTGAATGGATGAGATTCTTTTGTTCGAAGTACGTGTTTCAATTGTGTGTTTCAATATTAGAAACTACATAATTTTAATAATATGTATAGTAAAAAATAAAATCTATTATATTATAACAAATCATAATTAGTATTTATCGTTAAAAATTAAAATTTTAAAAATTATATACACTAACTTTTGAATAATCAACTCTAATAATCATTTATATTAGCTAAAAATAAAAATAAAATCCTAAAAAATAACTACAAATCCTAAATGACAATGTAAAATTAAACTAAATCAAAAGAAAATTAAAATTAAAGAAAAATAATAATTTGAATGTTGAGACACAACTAGAACACACACTTAAACTAGAAAATGAGAATGAATCCCTTCAATTCCAATTACCCACTCTTACTACCTCATACCAAGTTGAGTGGTCCTTAAATATGTATATATCCATATAATCTTATTTGAGCAAAAATCTAAAATACTAACTTTTATAAAAATAAAATATATTTTACTCAATTTAAGAAAAATATTTAAAAAATATCCACTTCTAATGATACCCTCAATGACCCATGTGGTTTTTGACCACTTGTTTAGAATTCAAAAATTGAGTATACTTTTATAGTACATCTACATTTTTTTGTGTAATTCAAGTATATTTGTGAAAAATGATGTAAGAAATGTGTACATACAATCATTTTTTTGAGCATTTTAGATAAAGTAATTATTTTTTTAATGCTTAGTTTTATACATTAACACGTCTTATTTGTACATTTTGTGTTAGACTACTTATTTCATTATCAAAATCAAAGCATACATAGGTACCATTTCCGAGTTTTCACCCCTTTCTTCTTTATATGTAGGTGTAGGCTTCAAAAGCCAACTTCTTACTGCCCTCTCCCTTTCATCTCCCAAATCCCAAAGTCTCCTTTTCTTTCAAGCTCTGCTGCTCTTTTCCTTCTCTCTCTAGGAATAAAAAAGGAGGGAGGGAGAGAGAGAGAGAGAGAGTCTTGTGTACTGGTGTTGCGTAGCGAACTTTCATTAAATGAGTCTTGCTTTCATGGCATGACAAAGCCGCCAAGAAACCTCTGGAAAGAGCTTTCTCCCGTCTTTCCAAACTGCCGTAACTGTCTCCTCTAGCAAAATTGACCGTCCTTTTTTTTTTTTCTGCAAACCGAAGCTTAAATCTTGTCCGTTGGAACAGTGGGTTTACTCATTAATAATGGGGTTGGAAGAAGAGGGATGGGGCGGTTGGCCGCCGGCGCCAGGCGGCGCGCCACTGTACATTCCGAAAGACGATCACTGGACGCACTTCGACAACTCTGTTAATGCGGTGTCGTTTGGGTTCGTCGCCACCGCCATTCTTATTTCCATGTTTCTTGTCATGGCTATATTCGAGAAGTTTCTGAGAACCACCTCGCCGGCTCTCTCACCCCACCGGCAACACTCCGACATTGAGGCCCCGAATCATATCCGTGGCTTCAATGCTAAGCTTGGCTACCCATCTCCTAAAGTGAGTACTGCATGAGTGTGTTTTCTCGGATTTTGCTTCCCTCTATAAATTTTCTGCAGGCTATGAATCGTCATGATTACTTCTTGAAACCCTTTCCATAATCATTCCTACCACAGTCTTGTGCTTTCGATATGTATTTTTAGCAATTCTGCAAAAAAAAAAAAAAAGTTATCTTTTTTTGAGTATCACCTTCTTTTACCACTACTATAATAGTATTGTAGGCATGGGAATAGTTTAGAACTTAGATTACATATTTACCCGCATTGTTGAAAACCTAGAATAAGTTTAATATTGTCCTCAACTTCTGATTGTATCATTATATTCCTTTTTAGTTTTTTTTTTCCCTGAATTTGACAGAGAATATCTAGCTATATATAGATTAGTGGAAACGAAATTGCGTATGAATTAGCTAATTGTACGTTCTTATACCTTACAGTGGAGAATTGTTTTAAATGTAACGGCATGTGCATATGTTGCAGGAAGAATAGGATATATTGATGAAATAGAGGTGTTGGTGAAGCTATTATTTGAGTATTACCTAAATTAAATATGATAGTGTTAAATCATTGTTATTTGTTAAACAATGAATAACCCCACCCCTGATCTCTCCTTTTGGACCATAACATGCCGATATTTATGATTCGTGGCGTGGCGAATCCCTGCTTGGGGGACAGCCTCAGCCTGCCAACCTTGAAAATCCATACTTCTACTTTCTATATTGTCTTCTTTGCATTTTTAATAATGCATTTGTAATTTTGTGTATTTAAATAGAATTGTAGTGACATTTCAGCTTGCCTAGATGATAAGGGTTTTTTTTTGTTTTTTTTTTTCGCAGAGATATTACTAATTTGAGTACAAGCATAGACAAACAGAGCACCACATTGTAATCTAATCTCTGTCTGCTGACTTTTGAAGGTGCTTTCAATTGAAATAACATAGATTTTGAGATGGCATTTGTATTAGGTGTATTTAGAGTTTAGCAACAACATATGCATAACTGAATAGTAATAGCTCCATGACGATGGAAACACACGACTTTAATCTATTGATGCGATGAGTAAAATTAGTAAGTATATATACGTGCTATTTAATCTCCATTTGATCTCTGTATCAGATATCTGTTAATGCAAGAGAAGTTTCGGTGGTAATGCCTGGCAATAGCATCCCCACCTTCATCGCGCATCCTGTTCCAACTCCCTGCCCCCCGGAACGCATGCCATGGCCTTCGCATCAACAGCAACGCACCCAACATGATCATGATCCTCCTACGTAGCTCACTCCTTATATATGAACCCGCGCGGGCTGATCATCCATGCACATTCTAGTATATATATATATTGTTAGAACCTTTACTTTTTGTGAATGGGATCAGAGTTTTTGTATATATCGTGATCAACTCTCATCTCATCACTTGCAACATCGGAAAACATATATATTTTTGCATGTCCAGCCCAACCTCCTTTTCTCTCTGCATTATAGATAGCAGTTCAAGAAAGGCTTTCACTTGTATTTTCTGCTTCTGAATTTTCATGATTATATTTCTAGCATTTTTGTGCATGATCACTCACATAGCGAACCAATATTCATGCACATTGTAAATTGTGTTATCCCAATGGATTCCAATGAAGTAGGTGGATTATTCATTGAGTCAAAGTCTTGAATGAGCCCTATACCCTTATAGGGGCAGTCATCATCTTTCTAAAACTAGAAAAAGAAATGAAGTAAAAAAAGAAAAAAGAAAAAAACTAAAACAGAAGGTGCTGCAACCACAATTTCATGTTACTGGCAGCTGCCATAATTAATCTCTCACCAGTTTTTACCTGCTTTTCAGATTTCAGATCCATTAATAGTGATCATGTCATGTGCTTTATACTTTATTCAAGTTTTAAATACGAACTTGCTCTTCTTCTTCTTCGATTCAAGTATTCAACCTTCCCTTCTCGGCTAGCTGCTGTTTTTCTTTTTCAAGTTTCAATGGAAAAAAGCACTTGCCGATTTTAATTTAAAGATCATGACGTCCTGTTATTTTAGGAAAATTTGGCAAGTATTTATTTACAATATTCTTTCATGGATACGAAAAAACATATCCAGATAAGCCCAAAAATTGTTGAGGTTATTTTCAGACTGCGAGCAACGAGGCATGAATAATAGCGGAATGGGCATTTAATAAGATAGAATGATTTGGCGATGAAGACAAAAAGTGTAATCATATTAACTTATCAACAACAGTTTCCAAATCCTAGAATACAAAATTCAAGGTTTGAAATTTTGAAAGCTCCAAAAACAAATGTAGCTGAATTCCAACATTGGATGCCCATAATCAATCTTTGTATTTGTATGTCGGAAGAAAGAGAGAAAGAAAAACAACAACAATCCAACACGCCTTGATTCGCGAACAAATCATCCCTAGCTATCTCACATTTTAATACCCCCGGTAACGGCTCCACACATAAATTACACCAAAACACCATTTTTCTTCATAAATAAAATTGTTATATATAATTTTAACAATCATTAATATGAAAAGATAAATTATATCATGATTTGAGGAAGAAAAAATGCTATCAATTGTGGTCTTCCATTACATTACATTACATAAAAATGCTTGTAGAGTGGGACAATAATATACTTAAATTAGCAAAAGTTACCTTTTGAGTTTTTTATTTACAGCGAAAATAAAACATTAGGAAATAGGGTGGCAAGTTTTACATACCAAAAGTAACCCTAAGGAAGCTTAAAAATTACATACCCTACGCTAGAGAAAGATAAAACATTCCAAGGACACAAGTGGATTTTCAAGCAACTCGTTATTACTTGCGTTCGTCGGTGGCCACTTGATATCGCCACTCTCTTTCCCTCCATCCAACTTCCGGATCCTCTCCCCGGGTCCGACCCGCCCCGGAGATTTACCCGTTTTTCTCGCCCGTCCAAGACCCGCCTCCGCGCGCGTCACCGGCGACCTCGACCTTCTCCCGGAGCTCTCCCCACTCTCCCTTCTCCTCCCGGGTGCGGGTCTTACCCGCCCCGGAGAGGGGTCGGCGTTCCTCCGGCCAGGGGATCTCCCCACCGTTTTTTCTCTGTGCATCTCTCCGGAAAATGGGCGATTCCTTAACCTCGCCGGAGACCGCTGCCGGACCTCACGAAATTCGTCCTTTGTGCCGCCGTTGTTCGTGGAAGCGCTGATGCTCTCGCTGAGAGTGCTGCAGATCTCGGATGCCTCGGAGAGATCGTCTGCGGCGAAGGCCATGAACGGTTTCTTGCACAGGACGCCGTTGTGCTGCTCCTTGCGCAGCAACAGAGGCGCTGACTTGATGAACGGGCTCTCATTCTTGAGAATCGGGGGCGAGAGGGGTTTGGGGGCTGCGGGAGTCTCGGAGAGAACTTCCTTGACCGTTTCTTCTTCCAGAAGCGGGTGGCTGGGGGGCGGCGATTTGCTAACGCCGCCGTGTTTGGAGTTGGGAATGTGGCCGGTTTTGTGGGGTGGTGTGGGGGATTTACTGGTGCTGACGCAGCAGCCCATTGAAGTTTTGGGGTGTTTTTTATTTGAGTTATGAATTTATGAGTGAGAACTGAGTAGTAGTTGACGTGAATCTTGTGTGTATTTATGATGAGTGATGCGTTGTTGTTGCGGCATATATATTTTCTGTGGTTGGGAAGAGATTACACTATAATTCTTTCTCAATTAAACAATGAAAATGGACATTGCAATTTTGCCCAACGTCTCTCCATTTAATTTGCATGACGTCTGCACCAATTAATGATTATCACCACCCAAAATGCCTACCAATGAGGATTACGTGCTCATCTCTTTAAACCTTCACAATAATATTAATGGATTAAATTTCTTTATAACCATCGTTCACATTTTAAACTCCCGGCCCCTTATAATCTTCAACAATAATTTGTATGTAATTTGATTTGTACGTAATTATTTTTTCTTGCAACACCAGTAGTCATGAGTTTTTGCAAATAATTTGAAATTATTGGAATACAATCATGAATTAAATTTTGAATTGAGAAGAGTTCAATTGTGTAGGACCGGTAAAACAAAAATTAATTCACATTTGGTCATAAGTTCACTTGCTTTAAGTGTTTTCTGATGATGAGGCTGTTAGAGAGATTGTACAAACTTCCACTGTCAAAGATGGGTTTGATCTTAGCTTTTGGAAGTTTGATATTCATGGGAACTTTTCGGTTAAGAGTGGGTATCTGGCTGAGATTGGATACTACAAGAAAGCTGAATTTACCTTGGAAGTGCGGCAGGAGGATTGGAATCGTTTGGTTTGGAAACCAAAGATCCCATCTAAAATAAAGGTCTTTCTCTGGCGCTTATTCAAAAGCTTCATTGCTTTCCCGATTAACCTTAAAGCACACCATATTCCGGTGATTGGAAAATGTGAGCATTGTAGGAAAGACTGGGATTCGACGCAGCATAGTCTGTTTTTCTGCAAAGTTACTAAAGATTTTTAGAAGGAGAGCAAGTTCTGGCAAATTTTAAAAGTTAATCGGTACTAAACACTGTGGGAGATAGGGAGCAAAGTGAGGAGAAGTTGCTCGGTGGAGGACTACGAGCTGTGGGCGATAAACTGCTCACTTATATGGAACCAACTCTGTAAGCGGAAACATGACCCCGATGGTGGATGGGGAGAAGCGGGCCTGGAAGCAGCAAGGCGTCTTTTGGATTTGTTTAAGGAAGCGCAACAAGTTTTCAACTTGACAAAGCATGTGGGCAGAAAATTTGGTGAACTAGTCTGGAAGCCACCTGACGAGGGCGTGTTTAGAGTGGATGTGGATGCGGCAGTAAACTTTGATTGTGGGATGTTTGGAGTGGGAGTAGTTGTCTGAGATAGCTCTGGAAAACTTCGGGCAGCTCTTGCGACAACAACTCCTAAACCTTCTTCAGTTTTTGACGCCGAGGTTAATGTTATTCTCCTGGGGTGCGGTTGTGCATACAAGAAGGATTGGTTCCTTGTGTGGTGTTCTCGGACTCTATTAATGCTATTAACTTCTACTCTAAGTATACTGATAATGAGACTATGTTGGTCGATGATTTTCCCTTGATTGTCGAGGCAACCAGAGCTAGAATAGTTCTTGACGTCCGTCACGTGTTTAGAGAGGGTAATGTAGTTGCTCATAATATTGCCCAATATGGTGCAAGATGTGGTGATTCTTGTATTTGGAACATTGATTTTTCTCATTGGTTGAGGGCTTTGTTAGAGTAATACATGACAAGTTTATTTCAAAAAAAAAAAAAAAAAACTATCAAATCATTTTCAAGTTGGTTTTTCCTTTTCAAAATGAACTCTATTTTGTCTATGCCTTAGACAAATATTACTCTATTTCCATCCATGTATAATTTCCCTTCATTTTATATATGATGAAAGTCATCATTAAATTAATTATGGGTAACAATTAAGAGAATAGCAACGTCTTTTGAGTCGTCTCAATAATCCGATCATGATTCATGACTGCGTTTGTTGTCATAATAGTGTAATTGCATGTTCTCTTTATAATTAGTAGTTATTTTCTATCATAATCACATGCATCAACGGAGTACTCTTAGCTTTTTTTTAATTATTTTTTCTCGTCAACCACATGTGGTAGGCTTCACTAATGAATCTATCACTTATGATTATTATTTATTACATTGTAAGTGAATCTAGACGAGTATACCTATATCCAGATTGAGATCATAATTCTAACTCCTAATCAATTTAATTTTAAAAAGTTTGTGTGTTTGGCGTACCATAATTCCATTCCATATGTTTTTCCCCCGAGAAAATGGTCGTGCAAGTCGAGATGCAAATTGATCTGTTGACTACAATGTTTGTTCATTCATTTTAATATGTCTTACAGGTTAATTACACCAATAGTGTAAGAACACAAATTACGATAGAAAAATGATAAACCAACGTAGTTATTTTGGAAAAAAAAAAACTCTTGTGATAGTTGGTTTTTCAAATTTCAATTTTATTTAGAAATGAAAGTATTTTTTGCCCAAAAATATAAAAATAAAAATTGTACAGAGATTTAAAAAAAAAATGTTCCATTTTTTAAAACACAAAAAAGTTTAATTAGTATAGATTGTCGATAATGCAAAAATGTTTGACGCATTTTACTTCAAATAAATCGGACGAAGTATGGAAAGTGAAAAATCATTAAAAGAAAAAAACAAAAAACCAGAAAAAAAACTCTGGCACCAACATGATTAGTTAACTGTAAACAAATAAAAAAATATATGGGCCCCACTTCTGCATGCATCACAGTAATGGTAATAATTGATTTGTCAAGTCAAATTGTACCTTGTGGTTCACGGTATTTTTATTGCACTGTCTCTGTGTAGAGGCAGAGAGGCTCACGCAAAATTAAAATTAAAGATTTAGTTTGAGAAGTAAAGCAAACTAGATTTTCGTAGGCCACACTGTTTGGTTAATGATGTCACTCACTCTTTTCCAATTGTTTTACCAATACAGATTCTTAAAATATATATATTTTTCTCTGTCAGTTGATAATATATTTCTTTATTATTATTATTATTATTATTATTATTATTATTATTATTATTATTATTATTATTATTATTATTATTATTATTATTATTATTTTGGTGTCTCACAAACGAACAACTATTTTAAAAATATATATGGATGATCTTTTGAAACTTCCTCCAGAAAATTAGGCCTAGACAGAGTAACTGAAAAAATAAAATAAAATTGCATACTGAGATAACTTCTAAAAAAATAAAATAAAATTGTATACCTACCAAGCATAGAGATAAACAAGTGGAAAAAATAAATAGTGTCGTTTGCCACGACTTCCACGTTTGCGTGGGCTTCTATTGTAATGAAACTGAGCGTTTTGTGTGGCCCAAAATATTTTAAAATTGTGGGCTTAATTCTTACATTGACTATTTGCTATCTTTGAGAAATTTTAAATACAGCTCCCGTTTTATTTTTTATAGTTTCATAATTAATAAAAATACAAATATTATATTTTTAGACATTTATACTCTTATAATAGCCCCACTACTTAAAAACCCTAACAAAACAAAATAAAATTTCAAATCTTTAACCCCATCCTCCGATAATATAATTTTATTTAAAAGCAAAGGATTAAGAATTGATTCTCGCTTTTTGTTTAATTTTTGCCCCAACCATATATATTCGTAATTGTTGTCTGTACTTATTTGATTAATTTAAAATCTCTAATGGTTGGTATATACTATTATGATAGATCGCTTGGTATGCATTTGAGGAACTCATGTTCTACGCTTGGCAAACACAATAGATTTCATGTGTTGGTGGTTTAAGCTCATGTTATCTCTATTTTTTTTTTTAACTCACACACCCGACCTGTGATATTGAGGAGATTCGAATTGTGATCTTTGATCTCCAAACAACCTCACTCCACCATTAGGTCATCCCCATCGGGACATCTTATCTCTAAAATTTTAATGTTCATTTTTTTAAAATTTTAGAAAAATATCCAGAAAATCTTAGTGATTTTCGAACTCATCACAACCTATGATTTTTTTTTTTTTTTTTTTTTTTTTTACGGTGCTGCCAGATGATGGACTACTTCAAGTATTCTGTCGGCTTTTGGGTAGAATGTTCACATGATTTTTAGTTAGTTTTTGAACGAGACTAAAAACTTAGTCACTTTGAGTAGTGTTCTTTTTCTGGTAAAAAAAGGATGGGGGCTGTGTACATTTTGATATTTAATTTATTTTGTCACTTAATGTTCTAAATGGTAAAGGTAAAAAAGTCTAATAATATTAAATTTTAATTTTAATTAAATCAAGGAACTACGAAGAGAACGGGATTGTGAATAGAATTTCCCACTGTGTTTGGGCTCACTAATATGACGGCCCAATTAATCTGCCTGGACTTTCTTCCCATCCTCAAATTCATGTTGTCAAAAATATTATATTACAAGTGAAATAAATTTAAGGTTTTTTTTTTAAAAAACATATTTTTCATTTGAGTATCGTTTACACATGCAATCAAATATACATATTAAATTAGCGACAGAAAGTATTTTAAATGTTGGATTTTTCCGTCACCCATTGTAGTTCATTTTCTCACTTTCCATTTTTTTTAAATAAAATAAAGTAATCGATTTATTAGGAACTACAATCATTGGAACCTTTATTGTGTGATTGGTGATCTTTTAGACTACCATTATCACCAATCGGGTAAATATCTCAATTAGACAAATAGTTTCAATATTTAATTAATTTCTCTCTCTTTCATATCACCAATATTTTACCCAATCAAACCTTATACAATTTAATAGTTTATCAGCAACCACTCTAAATACCCAACCATAACATTATATATTATTTTTCATTTTCTTTTATTGATAAATATAATATAATTAATTAGATTTAAAATAAATAAATATTATTACTTAAAATTATAACAACACAAAATAACAAACTTATATAAAATAGACAATATGATAAAATACAAAATAAACAAACTAAGAACATGAATAACAATAAACTCATCAGGAATTGAAAATAAATAAACAACAATTAAAATAGGTGAAAAAAATATAAATTTAGTTATGATAGTAGAATATTTGACATATATGCTCGATTAGGAGAATTATTTCCTCGATCCATAGAGGGATAGAGAAAAAATGTTAAATATTATAGATTGAGATATTGAGAAGTTGTGAAATATGTGAAAATATAGCAAAATTAGTCTCTATTTATAGAGAATGAAAAATATGAATTTTGGTATCTTTTATTTTTTAATAAATTATTAAAAAATAAAATATGAATTATATCTATTTATCTAAATAAAATTTACATATCCAACATAATGGAGACAAATGTACAAATAAAATTTACGTATGCAATAGGATGTAAATTTTATTTGATAAATAGATGTGATACATTTTTTTTAATAATACATAAAAATTTAAAAAATACAAAGATAAAAGACAATGTAGAGAGTAGAGAGAGAACGGTTGTTCGCTTCGTCTTCAATGGTCGACCTCACAAGATGCAAATCCCATAATTTTATTTTATTTTTTACAATTTTGGTTGGTTACGTGGGGTCGACCACCCCCTCACGTTTGCACCGATAATAGTAGTCTTAGGGCTTCTCTCGCCGCATGCGTGCATTTAGCATCCTGGGAAGTCCCAACCCAGGTTTGAAATATCGCGAAATATCACAGATATATCACGAATTTTGACATTGCGATATGAATATGGGGAGAATATCTTTTTTTCCGGGTATCGGTGAAATATCGCAAAAAATCGCAATATATTGCGATTTTTTATATTTCTATAATATATTTTGATTTTTTATTTAATACTATATATTTTTGTGATCTTTTTTAGGTCTTCAACGTAATTGTTTGAGTTACAATATTCTTTATTTTATAAAGACACTCACACTGTAAAAAATTATAAAAGAAAGAAGCTCAGAAACCAACGGATGTCTTAGAAAGAAAAGTGAGATACACTAGCTTTATTTTTTCATGACGAGGGAAAATGATTTGCTGATCGTGCTGCAATTGCTTCTCAATCTACTATGGTCTCATGTAAATCTTTTACTTGATATTTTTAAATAAAGTATGTTTAAATAATTTAAAATCACGTCTTCAATGAATAAATATGCATTGTATATTTATTGGTGTTCGGTAATGGCGGTTGAATGGTGGGTTATGTATGGTCATTCCTCACCAACAGTTAGAGATTTTGTTGTAGGAATATTATGAAATTGTGTATGGAAGTCAAAACGTGCATCAACAAAATAATTGGGTCAATGAGCATTATCCAATCCAAGGTGAAGATATCGGAAGAAATCAAGAAAATATATCAAGTGCATCTGCATAATTATATCCACAATTACTGTAATGTGATGAGTTAGTACCAGTATTTTTTGGAACAAGATGACATTCCATCTACTATATTTGAACCTAATTGATCATCATTTTGGCATTAATTGTACTTTATAATGTTTATTTAGTTATTTTATATTGTAGTATGTATTATTTTATCAAATGTATTGTCTCGAACAGTATCTATATAATGCATTATTCATATGTATGCTTTCAAAATCAAAATTTTGAATAGAATATGTGTATAATAATATGTTATAATAGTTACTAAAATTTCTTGCTGAATTTTTAAGATTTTAATATAGTTTCCGTCATTTTTTTCAATTTTCTGCGATATCGATATATCCGGCGATATATCCGTAAAATTGAAGTTGTGATATATGGTGCGATAGTGATATTTTCATCCTTGATCCCAACGAACACACTATCATAGATAGTAAATTTGACAATATATATATATATTTTTTTTATTTTACAGTATGTTATCTTTTATTCAGTGTTTAGTTTTTTAATTTTGTTTTATGTTGTTTGTAATATATTTTGTATTTTAGATAATCTGTTATAAATTAATATTAGAAATTGTTATAAATTGTATTTTTTATTTTATACTAATTCAAATGAATTTATTTCAAGTATGATTAAGAAATGTTGAATTTAATTATAGAGTGATAGATTATCTATTTAGGGATGACAATGAGTAACGAGTTCTATGGGTACCCGCAAAAATTACCCATGATATGTAGGGTAATTATCCATTCAACGGGAACGAACAATTACCCGCATTTTTTTTTCCAGGTACAAGTACCTCAGTACCCAACCCGTCCCATACCCATATGTGTGTGTATGTATCCATATATACAATTTTATATATAAGTATATTTGTAGAAATTATTATTACTACTATTATAAATATGAAAAATACTAAATTAAGTTTGATTTTATTTAGTATATATATATATATATATATATTTTAATTTGATTCCCTTGGTGATTATCTGGTTATTCCCCTAAGATATTTGTGATCTGATTCAGACTTTGTGTTTGGAACTATCTCACCTATAGTTATGTTGTGTGATCTCCATAGGTGGGATATATGGCAATGATGAACCCTACAAGTGTTGCCTCCAGTTGCAGTTGATGTCAAATAGGTCAGGGTGGAGATTGTTGTTAAGTGGCCCATTATTTCTGAAGCCCAAACCAAGTGGACCAGCTCAATACACTTAAACAGCTCGGCCCAGCTTGTGTTTTCCTAACCCTAGATCAGCGCCGGCTTATTTAAGTCTCAACTATGGAACTGTTATCATACTTCACACTTCTACTACGTGTTTTCAGAGAGTTCTAGAGAGAGAAAGAAGTAAGAGCTCAAGAGGTAAACTTTATGTTTTCTGTCTTCTTGTTCATCTTCTCCGTGAGATTTTCTTTCTTTCTTCTTCTTTTAGTTCTTCTCTTCTTATATCCTAGAGCATATTCCACTCTCTGTGTGGAATATATTGTTATTCTCTGTGTGAGACTAGGGTTCAGTTGTGGTCTGGGGTGGCTATGTGTTTTGGGCTGTGGTCTCTGGTTTACAATCTCCGATCTGAGCGGTTGTTTGAGTGTGTCTCTGTGACTGGAGTCCTGAGTAAATTGGTAGGAGTGCCTGAGCCATATATTCCACTCTTCAAGTGGTTGCAATCGTCGGTAAATACAGGAGAAAGACGCTCGGAGAAAGTGGATATCGGAGCTGATACCCAACAGTGGTATTAGAGCTACTAATCCATTTTCTCCCCATCCTCCGCTGGTAACAGCTCATCTTCGCATTTGAAAATGTGTGTGGTAAGTCAGAGTACCCTCTCTTAGGGCTCCGCTTAGGTGAAGCAGTTGTAACCTCCTTGTATTTTAATTTCTAGTGCCGTGAGGGGCGATAGGCTTGGTATCCGGTAACTGTCTACGTGATTTACTTTTATTCTTGCTCTATTGCGCTCTAGATCTGCTATATGGTCGTAGTTAGGGTTTAATCTTGATATTTCAAGTGTTCATCGTTTCTGTTGTTCTTCTTTGATTCTTGCTACGATCTTATGTATATCATTGGTTGAGTTCAATGTGTGAACTTAAGTAATTTGATAAATTTATGTTGCTCTGGATCTGGTATTCAGTAAATCCATATATCCTCCGAAAAGTGAGTGTTTTAAACTGGATAATCCTCTCACTATGAAGGATCTTGGGTGACACAGTCTGTGTGTGTGAGTTTCTGTGATAATCTGTCTGTGTGGTTATCTCTTGGTTCATTTATGTGTCTGTTCTTGCCTCTGTGGTTGTATTGTTTCTTTGGTGGAATGATGGGTACCAATTCATTTAGTATTATTCCTTTTAATGGTAAGAATGACTTTAGCATCTGGAAGTAAAAGATGAAATGTGTGTTAGTTCACCAACATGTTGCTAAAGCTATTGATCAATCTTATACTACTATTGAAACTGCTAAAAAACGGGCTGAAATGGATGAAATAACATGTTCTAGCATTATTTTGAGCTTATATGACTCTGTGATTAGAAAAGTTGGCACCATTGAGCATGCTAAAGCCCTCTGGGATAAACTTGAAGAGTTATACACATAAACTTCTTTCATTAGCCGCATGTATTTGTTGTAAAAGCTTTTTAAGTATAAATGTGATCTTTCTAAATATATTGATGAAAATATTGATGGTTTTACTAAGCTTTTCCAAGATATTAAAAGGGCTGGTGACACTGCTATTGATAACTATACCAGTATTACCTTAATGAATGTTATACCTGATTATTACTCTAATGTGAAATCTGCCATTGAGTATGGCAGAGACAGCGCCTCTGTAGATGTGATTGTCAGTGCTTTAAAATCTAAAGAGTTAGATTCACTTGAAAATAGTGTCAGTAATTCTCGGGAAAAAGTAATGAATATGAGGTATAGGACTAAGAATAGGTTCTCTGATAATTCTGATAATGGTGGTAATATAAAAAAAGGTAAAAACAGGTTAAAATCTAGAAATGAGGGCTCCAGAAAATGTTATAATTGTCATGAGCCTGGTCATCATGCAAAAGAATGTACTAAGCCAAAGAGAAATAACAAGAATAAGAATAGTAATGAATTTGATATGGCTAATCTAGCCACATGTGACAAACTGGGTGATTGTTACATTACTTACATAGTTACTATTTCTCATTCTATGTCTATTAACTCTGCAAACTCTATGTCTGATTCTATGAATGAATCTGAATGGCTTTTAGATTCTCGCTGCACTTACCATATTACCCAATTTAAGAATTTATTTCTTCTTTTAAACAAGTTGAAAATGGTTGTGTCTGTGGCTAATGAAAAGAAATGCAAAGTTGTTGGAATTGGAAATGTATGCCTTAAATTTGAAAATGGGTCTGCTATTACTCTGTTAAATGTCAGATATGTGCTTGAATTATGTTATGACTTTATGCCATGTGCTGCTCTAGAAGATAGTGGGCTAGAGGCGGAGGTGAGGAAATGGTCAAATGAAAATTTTGAAAGGTTCTTTGGTTATTTTCAAAGCTGAAAAGAAAAATAATTTGTATATTTGCAAAACTTTATCCCCTGTGCCTGCTGCATGCTCTGTGAATGCTCTGCAAAATGACAAAACTGTGTTATGGCATAATAAGCTTGGTCATATGAGTAATAGAGGTCTGGAAATCTTGAAGAAAGATGATGTGGTTGGATCTAATGTGATTACTAGCATGCCCTTCTGTGATGCTTGCATTTTAGGTAAACAACATAAAGTCCAATTCTATGTCTTTGAATTTTCTAACACTACTAAATGTACTGAAATTCTTGAGTATTTGCATGTTGATGTTTGGGGTCCTGCTACTGTTCCCACACATGATGAAAATAGATTTTTTTTGTTCATAATTGATGATTATTCAGGTAAAGTTTAGGTATTCTTAATGAAGAATGAATCTAAAGTGTTTGATAAGTTCAATGCTTGGAAATTACAGATTGAAAACCAAATTGGCAAGAAAATTAAAACCCTTAGAACTGATAACGGTTTAGAATTCTGCAATACTCAGGTTGATGATTTATGTGTTAAATCTGGAATTAAAAGACACAAAATTATCCCTTATGACTCCCAACAAAATGGGGTTGCTGAAAGGATGAATAAGACTCTTTTAGATAGGGTGAGAAACATGTTTGCTCTCTCTAGTATGTCTAAAAAGTTCTAGGATGAGACAATTTGTATTGCTGCTTATTTGATCAATAGGCCTTTTTCTGTGCCTTTGAAGGGTAAGTGTCCTGAAAATGTGTTTACTAGAAAACCTGTTGATCTGTCTAATTTGAGGGTATTTGGTTGTGCTACTTATATGCATGTTAAAAATGATAAGTTTGAACCAAGATCTAAGAAATGTGTTTTCTTGCGTACCCTGAGGGAGTAAAAGGGTATGGGCTTTAGGTTAAAGATGTGCCCGGGTTTAAGACTACTGTGACTAGAGATGTTATGTTTAATGAATCTAACTTCCCTTGTCTTTTTGAACCTCATACTATTGCTCTTGTGAATGATCTTGCCCCCACTATTTCTTTTGAGGTGTAACGACCCGTTTCTTAAATTTTTCATTTATAATTATAGTATTTTGATCTTGTTGTTATTTTTGTCTTAAATAAAATAATTTATATTTTAGTCACGCCGTTAGCAGAGAAAATTTTAAAATATATATATATATAACTCATAAGATATGTAAATCCATAATTCCTTATGGATTAGGATTAATAAAAATTTAATAATTATTCTAAAAAAAACAACAAAAACAAATCTAAATCTAAATAATAATAATAATAATAATAATAATAATAATAATAATAATAATATTTTATCCATAAAATAGTTAATTCCTCTATTAGTTTTCCCTAAATTCACGATTAAAATCAACTGCAGAACCGCTGCAGTTTCTTTCCTCCAAATCATAAATAAACAAAATATACTCTTCTGTCAATCATCGTTCAAAGATAAACCTTCAGCCATGAACAACCGAAATCTTCCTTATACATAAAGGATAAGAGTGCTTTGTCTGCACAAATCTAATATATAATCGACTTTTTTGTCTCAATTCTGCTCCCAATTTACAACCAGAAGTTCCAGCAAGAAATCTGCATCTAAGTCTTGCAATCGGAAGTCTTTTACAAAATTTTATCAAGGTTCAAGGTGAGATTTCGGAGAACAACTTAATTAATATACTCATTAGAAATTGTTTCATTCAAGGCTAATACAAATAAGATTATTTCTTGTTATTTGCAGCAACTGATTTCATCGACAAAATCCACAATCATCAATATTAATAGAACTCTAAACCAAGTTGAATTCAGGTAATATTATTTATAACAAAAATCTTAATTTATGAACAGTAATTATCTAGATTATTAGTAATAATTCTTAGATTACTGTGATAGCCTTACATGTTTAACAGATTAAAAGGAAAATAATTATCATAAATCGGAGTGAATCAAGGAATAATGAAACCTGGAACTGTAGTTGTAATATTTTAAATATAGGATCTTGTTGGAACTCTCCGCGTTTAAAATCTTTCGTCGAGCCTTTCATTTGTTGTTCACTCTCTTTATGTATATTATATATTTTTTTCCAGCCAAACATAGACTCTTTTTCTTTATCTAATCTAATTCCTTTCCCAATTTACCAAATTATAATTATGTGAATAAGGGATTGCCTAGGTGTCTGCCGCAATGTACATCTTGAAAATTGTAGATGAATTAAATATTAACTCTAGTCAGCAAAGCTTAGGAAGGAATATATTTTAGGTTATTTAATAATCATAATGCAAAGTAATATAATCTTATTGCAAATTTTCTTGACTCTATAATATAATAAGTATGACAGTACAATTACACTAATTCAACATAAAATATTCATAAAACTTGTCAACTATTAGTATGGCCGAGATTATTAAGAATTAGAGAAAAAGTATAGAGATAGATTAGTGTGGATTTCGAAAGAATTATAACTCAGAATTTAATAACTTATAAATCTTATAAACTTTTGAATTATTAAAATACTTTAATGTTACCTCTGCTAGGTGAAGGCGCATTAGTTCCTGCAAGTCTTAACATTTTGCATTGAAAAGTCGAGTCAAAGATCTTCAAAATTAAAGGTGGGGATTTATACGCACGTGATTATTTATTATCCATTATATATTATACTTGTGATTTATTGTTTGACTGAGTGTTTATGTGAAAGTGAAAGTTAAAGTATGTCAGGGACCGTTCATAGGTCCGGGACCGTAAAAGTTGTCCTTGGGTCGCCCACCGTGCATGTGTATATGCATATACTTGTTCAGAGACCGTTAATAGGTATGAGGCCGTGATAAGTTGCCTTTGGGCTGACTCCCCACTGTTCAAACAATTATTATTATGTGACATGGCATGAATGTCTGAATATGAGTTACTTGTTTAATATGTTTTGGATAATGCGTATTCTCCACTGAGTGTATTCGTTATACTCATCCCATTATTATAACATTTCAGGTTGAGGAGTTTGGTGATGGTGATGTGGAGATGGATGTGAACTAAGTTTTCTATTTAGATATTTAAGTTATTAGACTTGTTTAATTTCTAAACTTTTAGTTGATGTTATGCTTTGCTGGATTGTGGATTTCTAACTTTAAAATATTTAGGAGTTTGAATTATTTAAAATCGCTTCCGCTCTATGTCTTTTGAATGGTTATGTTATCATGGTATTTGCTTGAAATGAGTTTATCAAATTATTATTATTATGGGGTTAAGTACAGATTTTTCTTCCATTTTTGAGAACATGTTCTAAATTATCTTTTTACATGTTATTTTCTATAAAATAAATAGCATTTTATGTTTATAAAATTTGGGTGTTACATGAGGTGGAGCCTTTAAATGTTTCTGAAAATGTTCAGCATGATGTTGTGCAAAATGATAATGATAATAGTAATTTTGAGCATGAAACTGAGCATGAATCCGACACTAAAATTGAATCTGATGATAATGATAATCACAATAGTGAGCCTGAAAATTTGAATGATTATCAACTAGCTAGAGACAGGGTGAGAAGAACCATTAATAAGCCTGTGAGATATGCTAATGTTGAGTACAATCTGCTTGATTTGGCTTTTAATGTGTTTGAGTCTCTAGATAGCAATGAACCCAAAACTTTTCAAGAAGCTCTAAAGTCTAAAGATGCTAATAAGTGGTTAATTGCTATGCAAACTGAGATGAAATCATTGTATGTTAATGAAACATGGGAGCTAGTTTCTAAACCTATTCATTGCTCTGTTTTTGATTGCAAGTGGTTGTTTAAAATCAAGAGTGAGTTTAATAACATCAGATTTAAGGCTAGATTAGTTGTTAATGGTTTTACTCAAAAGGAGAAGGTGGATTATACTGAAGTCTTTGCTCCAGTGGTCAAGTTTACTACTGTTAGAATTATGTTGGCTCTAGTTACCTGATTTAACTAGGAATTAAAACAAATGGATGTGACTATTGCCTTCTTATATGGTGATCTTGATGATCCTATTTACATGCATCAGCCTAAGGACTTTATTGACTGTGATAAACCTGATCATGTGTTTTTGCTCAGAAAATCTTTGTATGGTTTAAAGTAGTCTCCCATGCAGTTGAACTTAAAATTCGACAGGTGTGTGAGGTCTTTGAAGTTTAACAAGAGTAAATTTGATCATTGTTTGTACTTTAAAGAAACCTCTACTGTTTCTATGTTCCTTCTGATCTATGTAGTGATATGCTGTTGATTAGCCCATGCCTAAAATCTTTGAAGCATGTTCAAACTTGTCTAAGTGAAAATTTTGAAGTTAAAGACTTAAGTGATGCTAAGAAAATTATTGGCATAAATATAATTAGAGAGAGAGAGAGAGAGAGAGAGAGAGAATAATACTCTTGTATTAAATCAGACTTCATATGTTGAAAATATTTTGAGCAAATTCTTTATGTCAAATGCTAAAGCTGTGAATATGCCTTTAGCTGCTCACTTTGTGTTGAGTAAGGAACAGTCTCCAAAAACTGCTTCTGAGATGAATGATATGAAAAAGGTGTCCTACTGCAATGATATTAGCTCTGTAATGTATCTTATGGTAAGCACCAGACCTGATATTGCCTATTATATGAGTTACTTGAGTAGGTACATGTCAAATCCTGGTGTTACTCACTATGAGGCCTTGAAGTGGCTGTTGAGATATCTTAAGTCATCTTTGCATGTGGGTTTAAATTTTTCTAAGTATGTTAAGGGTGTGAAGTTGTGCGGGTATGTAGATTCTAATTATACTAATGACAAAGATAATAGAAAGTCTACTACCTTATATGTTTTCACTTTGTGTGGGTCTTGCATGAGCTGGAAATCTCAGCTACAACATATTGTTGCACTTTCAACCACTGAGGCAGAGTATGTTCCTATAACTGAAGCTATCAAGGAAGCCTTGTGGTTGAAAGGTGTTTTATCTGAAATTGGTTTTCTAAAGGAAAATATTGTTGTGTTTTCAGATAGTCAGTCAGCCATACGATTGTGTAAAACCCCTATTTTTCATGATAAAACCAAGCATATAGATATTAGGTTCCATTTTATTAGGGATGTTGTTGAGAGTAAATGTGTTTTGCTTGAAAAGATTCCTTCTGAAGTTAACCCAACTGATATGGGTACAAAATCTTTGCCTTTTGAAAAAATGCTTCTTGCATGAAAATTTTAATTTTTTATCCAGGTTAAGCTTCAGCTGTTAACTGATTTAAGTTTTTAAGATTAATTTTATTTATCGATTTTGCTCTCAAAGGTTGCATCATGGTAATTTTTTATCGATGTCCCTTGGTGATTACCTGGTTATTCCCCTAAGATCTTTGTGATATGATTCAGACTTTGTGTTTGGAACTATCTCATCTATAGTTATGTTGTGTGATCTCTGGAGGTGGGATATATGGCAATGATGAACCCTACAAGTATTGGCTCAGTTGCAGATGATGTCAAATAGGCCAAGGTGGAGATTGTTGTTAAGTGGCTCATTATTTTTGAAGCCCAAACTAAGTGGACCAGCCCAATACACTTAAGCAGCTCAGCCCAGCTTGTGTTTCCCTAACCCTAGATCTGCGCCGACTTATTTAAGTCTCAGCTGTGGAACTGTTCTCATACTTCACACTTCTACTACGTGTTTTCAGAGAGTTCTAGAGAGAAAGAATCGAGAGCTCAAGAGGTAAACTTTGTGTTTTTCATCTTCTTGTTCATCTTCTCCGTGAGATCTTCTTTCTTTTTCTTCTACTTCTTCTCTTCTTCTGTCCTAGAGCATAATACACTGCTCTTCCCTGTGTGAGACTAGGGTTCGATTGTGGTCTGAGGTGACTGTGTGTTTTGGGTTGTGGTCTCTGGTTTACGATCTCTAATTTGAGCGGTTGTTTGAGTGTGTTTCTGCGACTGGAGTACTGAGTAAATTGGTAGGAGTTCTTGAGCCATACGTTCCACTCTTCAAATAGCTGCAATCGCCGGTAAATACAGGAGAAAGACGCTTGGAGGAAGTGGAGCTCGTACCCAACAATTATTATGATTTTAATTTTAATTAATTTTTTAAATTTATATTTTTTGTAGTTAGTTAAATTGCAGGTAACAGGTACGAGTATGGGCAGTTAGGTGCCCAAAGGGTATAGGGACGGGTATAACAATTGCTATCCACGAGGGTACGAGTATTTTTTTTAAACGCGGGTATGGGGAGGGGTACCATAGTACCCTACCCATATCCTACCCATTGTTATCTCTAGTCCTATTATATGCAGTTGCATATATTATCGACTTATCGTATGTTTAGTAATTATAAAAAAAATTTATAAAAGATAATATTATGGAATATTTCTTTTTAGTGTATAATTATAATGCAGACTGTTAGAGATGGAATGTAAATTCTACAATATTTTAGTGATGGGGATAATGTATTATAGTGCAAACAGTTGATGATAGCTTAAGATTTAAATTATACCGGTAGCCTTACAAATTAGAAGAAAAATATTGAATATAAGGATCTAAAAAAAAAGAATAATTAAATATTATGCTAAGTGACACGCATATCAATTTCAATATTAATACAATCTTCAAATTTACTACTGCAGTTTAATTGTGCTATAGTTGAATTGTCACACTCACCTCGCATATTAGTACAAACCAACCAGATAGTCCATGAAAGACAAGTAGAAGTTTGGTTATCACATTGCACAAAATCTAATCAAATTAGGCATGTACAACCTAATCAAGGCTAGTGTAATTAAAAAAATCCAGCTAATTAATTTTCTAAGCATGTGGCTAATGGTCCCGCACCATGGAAAAAAGTGCAGTCATTACCTACATATAAGTTACGTTAACTAATAATTTAATAGTCATTCTTCACGATTCATTTTAGGTTAAATATATATACTTATATCCTTAACTCTAGTCATCAATTTTGGCAAAATATACGATACTTCGAAATATGCCAAAAAAAATAATAATTAAAAAAAATTCCAAATTTTTGTAAAGTTATCATATAATTCAACAATGCAAGTTAGAGTCTAACGTGTAAAATGATGTGTAAACTAATTTTAATTAATTTTACTGTGGAATATGATTCTCCACGTCATTATAAACACAATACTTGACCTTATTTTGTCAATGATATGTAACACCGAAATTGAATTCAATAATATTTGTGTAAAAATATGAAAATATTGGGTATTTTTTGCATTTTTTAAAATTAAGGACATTTTTACACAACATATTAACGTTCACAATATAAGTATATATTTAACCTTGTCTTTAATTTTAGAATTCTTCAAACCATTTGGTTCGGATCAATTTCATATTTCGAACAACGTGACGTAGCCACGTAGGCTTATTATCAATTGAAACCATACATATTCCTTGTAATATTTATGCATATACGCACGCAACCTAAAATTCTCACATTCACAATTATATTTAAATTAATATTAACGTTTTATAAATATGTTACGTAAATAACGATGGTAAGAATAAAATCTTATACGAATAATATGTATAGGATAAAAAGTGAAATTATAGCAGGAAAGGAAATAGAAAATTGAGAAGCGGGAATTAAAAGTGAGATTGAGGGTGACTACGTAAAAAGCGTCTGGGCAGGCGCAAGGCAATAATGGACGTGCAATTTAAAGGTTGGCATGAATCAGTAAGCATCATTCCTGATTGTCTCAACTCAAGTGCCACTTTAATTACTTATACGAACATACTATCCATAGATGTTATAATTACCATAGTTGTAATTGTGATCTTAATTTAATTTTATTTTATTTGAAAAAATATATATTATGACGTATCCTAATTATTATGGTTGTAGGTAGTGCAATGGAGTATCATAAAATTTCCAAGGTTTACACTATATATAATGCTATATAGATTATGACATCTCAGCTTTTTATAACTGAATAATCGAGGGTCTTTTTTCTTTCTTTCATTCTTATAAATTATAATATTACACCCTACAATTCTCAAATATTTTTCTATGTAGGATAAAATATACGTTTACAAGAATTAGCAATCTCTTACTTTTATTTAGAGAGATAACCACAATCACTATCTTTAAATGTAACATAATATATCGACACATAAGGTGACATCGTGTTTCAAATTCATGCCCTTTAACACATCATTCCACCAATTACTAATTCATTCAGTGGGACAATCAATCTTCTATTAATACATACATCTTTTATTTTTTAGAATCACCCTCAAATATTTATAGGTGTGTTCCAAATAGTTGGACGGTTGGATATAAATCATTGAAAAAATTATTTGGGAGTTGGTCGAAGCCTCATTTTACTGAGTGTACAATGTTTTCAAATTTGTTTCGACGATAAAGAAAAATTGGCAGAAAAAATAGGAAATATATAAAACTAATTATCCAATGACTTGTTCGTGGGCTTAATGGAAAAAACTTAGATACGTTTGATTATATTGTTATTTCATAAAAATACATTAATGTTATGTTTGATTTATAATTTTAAATAAATACTATGACATTAAATGTAAAAACTCTAACAATGAGTGAGGTTGCCTGAATATCAAAAATCACGGATTCGAATCTTGTCAATATCACCAGTTCAGGCGTGTGAGTAAAAAAAAACCCTCACAGTTTAATACAGTATCAAATAAATACTCAAGAAAACAGTATAAAGTATGAATCTTTGTTCGTAAATCGTAATGATACTATCCGACGCATATGGGCCGGGCGGGAGTTGTTATTATTATTTAATTTAATTTAATCGAGAAGCCCAAATACGACTTTTTGTCACTCCATCATCATGGCTCAACGGTAGACTGAAGTAAATATTTCAAATTAATTTAAAAAATATAAAGGTAACCCACCCAGCAAAGCTCCATAATTGCCGCTTTTATGGGAAGAATTTGTATACAATTCATATATTAGTAATCTTTATCTTTTGGGAGGTAATATAGCTGTATCATGTATGCTAAGAAAGAGATACGCACCTGAAAACATAAATAAATGCCTCTTTTTTTTAAATTTTTTTTTCTCTGAGATAAACCAAGAAAACGAAGCAAACTCACTATTTTTATACTGTCTGTTCGCATATCCCATTCATTCAACCCGATGTATTGTTATTTGTTACTTTCTTTGATCTGAAAAGAAATAGGAAATTTTGTTCTTGTCAGATTTTGATTAAAGGTGTATTCTTGAAAGCCTTTTGAACTGCCCTCCCACCAAAACTCGGGGTTTGTGCTTGACTAAAGCTTGAACGCTGTGTGCATCAGTGTATACGGGCTCCTTTTTTCTTTGTTTACTAGTTTCGATTTTCAAGATTTATGGAGTGAGTGAACTTCAATATACTACTAAACTTTGAGTTTTAAATTCATGTAGTTCTTTGTTATTCTTGAGGGGTTTTGGTGAGCACATCCTAAAAAAATAGGATCTTTGATTTTGGGTGGCCATAACGGGCGATGGCTTCTTGGTTTTGTAAGATTGATACCTGTGTTCCTTGCCTTTTCATTCTTCTTTCTGCACTGCCCTTCAGCCATGGATTTACCGATCCTCGTGATGGTAAGCTTCCATTATCCCGATTTATTGTAGTCATTTGTATATGTTTTTTTGTTTCCATATGTATCTTGGTGTTCTCGTATTTTCTCTTGTGAATTTGGCTGCTTGACTTTATACTTATGCCCCTCCTTGAGAGCTGCAGTGATTCATAATTGTCTAAACAAGTCAATATGGAGTGATTCCTTTCAGTTCGTGCAACGTCTCATTTTTATGCTCATGGTATTGCCCTAACAAGTCCATTGTGGAATGCTTCTTGTCAGTTTTTGCAATAACTCAGTTACATGCTTCTCTGGGCCTCCCTGTACTTCCTGGATGGATTCCTGGAGGTGATCCCTGCGGACCGCCAAGTTGGCAAGGTGTGGAGTGTGTGAATACAAATATTACTGCAATGTAAGCTCTGAACGATCGCCTTCCCTTTTTGTGTATGATGAGTGAACACCTTTATAAGCTGAGTTTCTCTGTTGTGGATGATAGAAAGCTGAGCAGTGCAAATTTGGGTGGTGAATTGCCAGAAGATTTGGGAATGTTTGCTTCAATTATCATTTTGTAAGTAACTTAATGGTTGTGTTCATTTCACTAGCTGACTTTAAACACTTATCCTGTTAGTGAAATTAGAATATGCTGCTCTTTTACCTGATGGAATATGGTATTATTTATTCTCTACCTACCTTTTGAACTATTTTGGTGATTTTGAAATGCAGAAATTTGAGCGACAACCACATTGGAGGCAGTATACCAACCAGTTTGCCAATCACTCTTCAGAATTTGTATGTTTCTGAATCAAATCCACTTCTCTAAGTGATCTTAGGCATATGTTTTCTACTTTTCTATGAAGATTAGTTTAATTGAGAAGTTCTGTAAATATGTCAGTCTGATAATTCTCCTCTCCTTCCTGGAGACCACAAACTTTAGTTTTCTTTCAGATAATCAGTTCACTGGGGACATTCCAGACACTCTATCTTCGTTAGGCCAATTGAAAGAATTGTAAGTTCTATCTGTATCACTATCTTTTCATTGGTTTGTTTTCTTATTTTAATTAGTAAAAATTGTAAATTTGAGGTGTTAAAATTCCATTCAGGTTTCTGAACAACAACCAACTAACTGGAGCAATACCAGATGCCTTTGAACTACTTACGGGTTTGATTAACATGTGTGTGTCTGTTGCTTATAGTAATGGTAGCTCTGAGCTCTCATAGAATCTAGTTGGAGCACATTTGTTTTGTTTTAATTTAGATTGGCAATGCAGGGATTTATCTGGTAACAGCTTGACTGGTGGACTGCCACCTTCAATGGGGAGTTTGTCATCTCTGACATCATTGTAAGTAACTAACTTTGGTGGGTTATATATTTGGTAAATGTCTCCTGATACTGTTTTCTATTACTAGAACTTTTGTGTGGAGGTGAGCTTTATGGAAGAATTTTCTTCTTTAGCACCTTCTTGCCAATCGATACTCATTAATAATGCCCACAGGTTGCACGGCTGTGGTGCTTCTTGCACCCACCATAGTTGGATAGTACTCTGTAGAATCACAATCTTTTCTTTATTCATGATTTGTTCCATGCACTCACACCTGCAAGTTGCACGCAGGCATTTGGAGAATAATCATCTTATAGGAGTGCTCGATGTTCTTCAAGATCTTCCTCTGACAGATCTGTACTGTATTTCAATTTATGAATTTGGGGTTTCTCTATTTCAATTTACCAATTCATTACATAAATGCTGATCTTTTCCGTGTTGCCCCAACAGGAACATAGAAAATAACCTGTTCTCTGGGCCTATTCCCAACAAACTGCTAAATATCCCCAATTTCAGGTGGAAAGAGTTCATTTCTTTGCTACCTGTGTTTTTACTATTATTACTATTACTGTTGCTGTTATTTACCCGTGGCTCAGTAACTTCTTTCTTTGTGGCAGGAGAGCTGGAAATCCTTTTAACATTACCATCCTTCCTTCTCCGCCTGCCTCACCCCCTTTATCCCCTTCTGCGGCACCTTCACCTCAACTTGCTCCTGGAGCCAATGAAGCCAATGGAGCCAATGTTAATGGACAGTCAGTATTTCCATTACCACAATCTGGAGGGGAAGAGAAGAAAAATACATCAAACAAAATCACATGGATTGCTGTTGGAGGGTTGTTGGTAGTTTTGGCACTTGTCTTGGGGTTATTTCTTTCTATATCCCGTTGTTGTAAGGGAAGGAGATCGATGGATAAAATTTTCAAGACCCATGAAATGGGAACATATGGTAACCTCACTGAGAAACAAAAACTAGACAAGTCTTCACAAAACTCTTTTCATAAAGTACCCCAAGGTAATGAACTTCGTAATGCTTTTTCTATTGTTATTTCTTTCACTTATTAAATAATCCTTCTGAGATTACCAAACAGATCCCAAGAAAGTGGATTTGAAGCCAGCTGAAGGTAGTCAGACAAGAAATGCATTACTAAAGAGGGGGAAAGATCATAGTATAGATATGACGGGATTGAGTAGCACTGATCCACGACCAAGCCCCCTTCCTTTTCCGCTCCTTCCTGCTGAAAGGATTGCTGCAGATCCTACTTTTACTTCACTGACCCCCCCAACAGGAAGTGCTGGTAAAATTATAGAATCTACGAAGTTCTTCACAATTGGAACTCTTCAACAGTACACAAATAGTTTTTCCCAAGAAAATCTTATTGGGAAAGGCACACTCGGGACTGTCTATAGTGCGCAGCTTCCTAATGGAAAGGTTATATCTTCATGTTCATCTTGGTTTGGTGAAAGATTATTTGTCCTGGATTCACGTGCCTGTTAGCGTATAGGAGCATGTTATCTGATCTAGTAAATGTTGGGTTGCTTTCCATATTGCTGAGTGGGCTAAAAGAATTGTTGGATGTGACTCCCATAAATTATTGACATCACTACTCTAATTTCTTCTAGTATTTTATCTTGATGGTTATATGTTTATGCATAATTATGAGATTGATTGCATGCTCTCCAGTATTAGAGGAATCAGCAACATCGTATGCTGTGCAGCCCTGGTTAAGCCGTTCTGAAATGATGTTCATCTGGTTTTATCTTTCACGTATCCATATGGCTTATTTCTCTGAAGATATGCTCTCGATCACCAGGTTCTAGCAGTGAAGAAGCTGGATAAGGCTGCATCAGTGCATCTAAGTGACCGAGAATTCCTCGAGCTGGTGTCAAGTATCTCCAAACTTGGGCATGCAAATATTGTGGAACTTGTAGGTTATTGCCTTGAGCATGGAGAGCGGCTTCTTGTCTACAAATATTGTGGAAATAGGACCCTCGATGATGCACTGAACCTGGATGATGAGATCAACAAAAAGCTCTCATGGAATGCTCGCATGACTCTAGCACTTGAAGCTGCAAAAGCCCTAGAGTATGTTCATTGAGAAACTTAGTGAAAGTGACTTATTCTGTCAGTCACCTACTCATGTTCTATTTTATTTTTTTCTCACTATTTCTGTTCCGGTGAAGATATTTGCACGAGATGTGCCAGCCACCCATTGTCCATGGTAACTTCAAATCCTGCAACCTGCTACTGGATGATGATCTCTCTGTTAAAGTTTCTGATTGTGGCTTGGCTTCTCTGATGCCGGCCAATTCCACCTCTCAGGTAATCTCTTGTTAATGAACTATTTGCACGCTTGTTAACTGACATTAATTAGTGTTTTCTTAGTTGCAGAATTCTGGTTATGGCGCTCCAGAGCTAGACTTCGGAAGCTATTCTTACCAGAGCGATGTTTACAGCTTTGGAGTTGTGATGCTGCGGCTTTTAACGGGGCGGAAATCATATGACAGGTTCCCCCTCTAAGAATGTGAATTGTGATGATATTTATAATGAAAGTGTGCAGAAGCTAACGATCACTCACTCAGGTCACGCCCTCGGGGGGAGCAGTATCTGGTTAGATGGGCGTTCTCACAGCTTTACGATATAGATGCATTGTCCAGAATGGTCGATCCTTCCCTGAAAGGTGCTTATCCGTCTAAGTCATTGTCACGCGTTGCAGACATAATTTCGCTCTGTATTCAGGTAATACTTGTTCCTCTCTTCTAGCAATGCTGAAACAGTAACACTGGAGACTGGAAATGGCCTATTGAAATTGATATTTTCGTGCCACAGCCCGAACCCGAATTCAGGCCACCAATGTCTGAGATCGTCCAAAAGCTCTTGAGCATCATACCGAGACAATCGCGCTGATTGTTTGGCACAAAGATGATGACGGATTCTGCAGTTTCCCAGCGGCTCTCTCTATATCTGAGCTCTGCTGCTTGCTGCTCTTTGATGCTCATATGGAAAAGTTTTCGTAATTTTAAGCCTATATATATTATATACTGCATTTCTTCTCTTTTCTTTTAGTGTGGTGAGTGGTGACTGCCTGAACTTTTGAGTTGGATATTCAATTTTTTATTTTTATTTTTATTAACCAACGACTATAGTGTATGATGGTTATGTTTTTGGTTCATTGTGTAATCCAGATTTTACATTTTCTGTAATTAGTTTTACAGAAGTTATAATGTAAGGAGTTATTAATTTTAGGGTAGCAGAGCAAAGCAAAGCAAGCAAGCATCTTGTGAATTTGAGTCTATAATTGTGTTGGGAAATATTTTCGAAGGGCAATGTTTGGACAAAAAACAGTTGTAGGTCGGTGGTCAGCATGTGCAATCCCATTATTATTATTATTATTATTATTCATTACATAACTCATCGTACCCGTCCTTTTCTTCTTTTTTAATTTGTAATTAACTAATATTTGAGTGGGTGCTGCCCTTTTTATGTCTACATCAAATGTAAAAAGGTTGATGAGAACAGGGAAAGATCAAATTTCCAACCCTAATATGATTTATTTATAGAGTATAGTGCCTTGTCTTTATCACATAACGATGAAGTGTTCAATTTATTCGAATGCTAGTGGGTTGTTATTTTGTGCATTTGAATCGATAATACCATTCTTTGCGGGATCAATTATGTATAGTTGGTTTTTATAGTGGGTTTACAATATGCATAATACAAGTGAACAATTTCTACAGAATATTTAATACTAGAGTAGTACTTGAATGCGGAAGCAAGTGATGTCTTTCACGAAGATCAAACTCCTTTAAATAAGCATCAATGGATCTCAAATCCGGACTTCAAATCTGTTTCATGAGCAATACCCATAATTATTGATCGGATTTTATCTTCGGACTTCAACAATTTTTGAAGAATATTATTCTCATTATTGTTAACAGTACTCCATCTTTTCAGATTCCTTATATTTAGGAAAAGTTGTCTGCAACTTTTGTTAATATTTGAACAAATATCAAATGACACATTTGTATTATTGGTGTTTGATTGTATTTGGATTTAGAACTTAATCCGTAAATTTTAGTGATCACACAACGTCCAAACTATAAATTGATAAAATTTTTGTTAGATTTTTTAATAGTATACTAAATCCTTTTACTTATATAGATATATATAATATATAATTTTTTTTTATTTTATCTTCTTGATGTAAATAAACATAAAAAATAGTTTAATTATTATCTTATACTATTCATTATCCCAAAAACTAATATTTTGATCTAATATTAATACATAATAGTGCATACGATTTAACAACTATGCTTAATATTTGTCAATTTACACCCGTAATATTTTGATCACCACGGGTGTAACTTACAATTAAAATACTTTTTTAAAAAAAATTTACAAATATAATAAACTTCATGTTCTTCTCCTTAGGTCTAAAAAATGGCAATTTTTTTTATTAATTTATTTGTATTCAAAATGAGAATTTTATTACTGTTGCTTAATTTTTCATAATTCTCTTATACCTTTCTAAAACATTGTATACTTTTTCTATGGTATCACTTCTGATAAAAAATAAAATATTAAAATATTTCGTAAAAAATTATTTACAAATAAATAATTAATTGCTTTTATCAATTCTAAATATCGATGCAATAATAAAAATAAAACATACCAACATAAGTAAAGATAACCTTATCAATTTGATATATAAAGTTTGTCCCAATTGACGATTAGTGTTTCAGAAGATAAAATATGACTGTTTACCCAATAAAATCAAAATGTTTTTCACCTATTAAATCATAATTCACCATTCACTCGATGTTTCTAGTCCATCCACAACAACCAAAAAATATATTAAAAAAACATTTCTAATTAACTGTGTACAAATATTTAAACAAAATTTACCTAATTATCAAACATATGAATAATGAATTTTAAGAATCCATCCAATCCAACCAAAAGTCTTCAACAATGTCGGTATGCCCCTTTTATTTTCTCTTTTAGAATCTGCAGAACAACTATTGTATAAGAATACAACATAGATTTGAATGTATAACAAACTAATAAAAAAAATTGAATGCAAAAAAAAAAAAAAAAACCAATCAAAATAATTTTTTTTAGGAATTGTATTTATAACATGAATATAGGATTATACATCAATTATATTAGGGTTAAGAGGAAGTACTTACATTAATATAAACTTTATAATTAAATAATTATTTGATTGATTGCGAAGAAATTTTCGTGTATGTTGCTAAATAAAATTTCGGCTATTGAAGATTTCTATTAATATATATACAATATACAATGTACTATATTTTAGTATTAGTGTTCCTAATTAAGATAAATTAAGTTAGTTGTGTTAATCTTTTAGTCGAATTTGATGGATATATATATATATATATTGTATTTGGTTTAAAGGAAAAATAAATAATTAAATAATATATGAGATATTATAATAATAATTATAAATTGCTGAAATTGAAATAAATATATAGATATATTGATATTGTAGTTATATAGTAATTATATCATATCATATAGTTAACGGTCATGTGTGCATACATATACATGGGCACTATATTCTTATTTTATAGATGATGATGATGATGATGATACTGTAGGACGAATTTTGCCAAAATTTCATCCTATATGTAATGTAATCTATATAATTATAGAAATGAAAATTGTTCAACATGTAATATGGCATTGATCCGCAAATCAATATATTAATATTAATTAGGATCTTTTTATTCATAGAAAAAAATATAATAATCAATTTGTAAATATTAATATTCATAATTTTACATAAAAATAAATAATTAAATAAATATAAGATTACATTTTCATTTTCGGAAGGTGGAAATGGGCGGAAAAAATAACTTTTTCTATTTCGGATGCGGTATTGTTATTATAGTAGTATATTACATAGATATAGATTTTCCCTTTTCTTTAATACATAAATTCAAAAAATAGAAAAAAAATAAAAAAAGACAGATCTCTTGAACTTCACTTGTCATCTGTTTGTGTGTCCATATATACATATATCTTAATCTTCTTAATATATATAAAAGCAACAAAGTATATTAATAATAGTAATTGGCATTTTCCCGCCTAAACCACTTTCTAGAAACAGAAATATTTATTTACTAATTAACTTTACATATATTAAATTAATTAATATAATTAATATCAAATATAAGATATGATATATATCATAATATCTCAATATATAATATATAAGATACAATATAATCGGGTAACCCCTAAAAAAGCAAAAAAAAAAAACGATACAATATATATTAAGATATATAATATAATATCAAATTAATTAAATTTATATTAATACATATTGATATATATATATATATCTTATTATATATATATATAAGATAATAAGATACATACATATATATTAAGATACGATTAATATATATCATATTATGTATTACACATGTAGTTGATTATAGTCATTAATAATCTAAATTTTCGCCCCTTCTATATTTATGCCTCCCAAAAATCTATCATTTATTTATAAGCTAAATATTTATAATCAAATATATCAATCATATTCTAATTTAGATAATATAATATGGTAAATGTATAATGTATTCCATATAATGAAGCATAATAATTTACGTTCAATGATTTAATTAATTAAATGATCCAGCAAATCAAATTTAATTTTCTCAAGAGCATGAGTTCAATGCCGCTGATTTTGCCAATACCATGCATTTAATTTACATCATTTGCAAGCATTGGAAATTTGGAATGATGCATTCATTCACTTATAAATATAGAGTGAAGTGTTGTGACTTTTGTGTGCTTCACCTTCCTTGCCTTTTGAATCTTTAAATTTCTGCTGAATTATACATTATATAGATATACCGTTACACATATTTTTGTGCTTTCTACTGTATATGTAACAAATGTTAAACTAACAACTACTTTTAAATGTTGCTTGCAGGTTAACCGATCAAGAGAATCAAAAACATCTTTTTTTATGGTGGACCAACTAAAGGAATTCTGAAACTCATCAAAATAACTGTTTTCATTTGAATAAAGTATATTAGCATATTATGATTGAGATTTTTTAAAATATGAACAAGATTGCTAGAATTGCTTTGCGGAGAAGAGTGATGATGGATGAAGAAAGAGGTCAAGGTTTCCAAACGGCACAATAATCAATTCCACATAACTATTATGCTTTAGTTTAGTGCTAAGAGAATTTGTGATGATTTCTATTAAATTTTGCATTAATTTTTATATTTTTAATATTCAATTCCCTTTATATATATCATACATGTAAAGTTAGCCTTACTAAACAATTAACTTATTTCTCTAAACTAAACATGTGTTCATGAATTTAAAATATTTTAGATAATTTTATGAATATTACACACCATATTATTTATAGAGCGAAATTTTTTTTTAGCCACATAGAAGTTTAAAAAACTTTTTTTAGCCACTAAAGTTTAAATATTATTATTTTAGCCACCTTGGACATTTATACCCTTTTCATTTTTTTTTTAAAAAGGAAAATATATATATATATATATATATATATATATATATTGTCTCTCTCTCCCTTAGTCACTCTCTCTCTCTCTCTCTCTCTCTCTACACTACAAGATATGAGTAATTTTTGAAGGAAAAAAAACGTCTTGCAGATTTGTTGAAGCTTCAGTTTTCAAAGGTAATATTTAAAATTCGAAAAAAAACAATGCATAGGTTCTTTACTGCGCGCCGGGTTGTGCTTAGCTGTGCGCCGAGTAACGCGCGCAGGCCCCGCGAGCAATGTGATGTGATGCTTGCAAAAACTCGCACGCAAAGGGTGCCGCGCGCGCAGAGACCGCGCGCAAGGGGCCGCGCGCGCTGAGACTGCGCCCGCCGAGGGCCGCGTGCAGTCTCCTGCAAGGCGCCTCGCGCAGAGGGGACGCGCGCGCTGTGGCCGCGCGCGCATGGTGCCGCGCGCTCCCGGGGTCCGCGTGCTGTCTCCCGCGCCCACCGTTACCCGAGGGCGCGGTGCCGTTCGGGTCATTTTTAACATTTAATTGCGTTGATTTTGTATGAATATAATGTGTTTGTATTTATTTTTATTTGCAGATGAGTGGGTCATATATTCTACTGCATCATGGAGGTTTTTGGCGTGATCATATATATTATAATGGAATTGAAGAGTATGTCCGTATTCCAATGGGAGGGATAACTTATTCGCAATTGTTTGATGAAATTGTTGATATTGTTGGTGAAGATCCGAATATTTATAGGTATGTTATTTCGAGTTTAGCATTATGTCAACATGATGGTAAAAGGCGAAGATTTAGAATAAGAAATGATGCCGACTTGAACTTTGCTATGGAAGAGACATCAATTTTGCACTTATATGTTGAAACAACTTTGAGAGCACCATCCTCCAACTCACACAATCGACCTTCTATTCATGCTCAAAACAGTTTTTTGGATTTATTAAATGCTCAAAATGCATTTCCACAATCATATCCATATACAGCTGCATATGTTAGACCTCTATACCCACATTATGAAGGTGTTCACATAAATAATGAGAATTTTGAGAATGAGGTTGATGATGATAATGAAACTGTTGCGGTTGAAGATGAGCATCTTGAAGATGATGATGGTGCGGTCAATGATAAGATTAATGACAATGATGATGATGATGATCATGAGCATGTTGATCAGAGTGCTGACGATGATAATGTTCATGAGGATGAAGGTTTTGGATTTGATTGGGGCGTAAATGATGACACATTTGTTGATGAGGATGGGGAGGAAGTTCCTATGGATGATGAGGCTGATGATGTTGATGTTTGCTGTGAAAGGCTCCGTAGATCCGTACCAGAAGTTGGCACTTCATGTGACATAGATGATGTGCAAGATGATAATTGGGATGATACATGTCAACATGGACGACAATGGATTATTCCAAGGGCACTATATCAAGCCACACTCCCTCTAAATAGATTGGGCATTGATATGACTGTAAACACGAGCGATACTTTGTGTTTGGATGCTATTTTTGAAAGTAAAGAGTCAATGATCAATGCGTTGGGTTTGTACCATTTGCATAATCGCGTGGAGTATCGGATTGAGCGCTCAAACAAGACTAGATTTGCAGCTCGTTGTAGGCACCATGAAGATTGTACATTCGCAATGCGTGCTTTAGCTCATGGGGAACAATGGAGGGTTTTTAAATGGAATTCTGTCCATTCTTGTCAAATGGATTTCAGCCGCCACGGACGCCGTACAGTTACATCAAAAGTAATAGGTGCATTTTTTGCTCCTAAATTGCTGACTGAGGGAGCAATATTGAAACCAAAGGAAATGCAGATGCAATTGCAAAGAGATTTTGGAGTTGTCGTGGAGTATGGTCGGGCTCTTGCAGGGAGAAATCATGCAATCAAAATGGTATATGGTGACAGTGACAAGTCGTTCCAGCTACTCCCGTCATACTTGCATATGATACAACAGTCAAATCCAGGTTCTGTTGTTGAATTGAAGACGGATGCAGCAGATTGTTTTGAGTACGTTTACATGGCCCTTTCTGCTTGTATTGATGGGTTCATCCGGTATGGACGTCCAGTTATTGTTATAGATGGAACTCATTTGAAAGGAAAGTATAAAGGAGTTATGTTTGTCGCTGCCACAAAGGATGGGAACGAACAAATTTATCCATTGGCAGTTGGAATTGGAGACAAAGAAAATGATAATTCATGGTCTTGGTTTTTGAGACAACTTAAGAAGACCTATGGATGTCCCGATGATTTATTGTTTGTTTCTGATCAGCATAAGAGCATAACGAATGCTGTTGCAGAGGTGTATCCCGGAACAACACATGGAATTTGTACCTACCATTTAAAGAACAATCTAAAGAGGTGGGGTGCCAATATATTGGCTATGTACAAGAAAGCTGCCAATTGTTACCGTGTTCAAGAGTTTGATAAACACATGCGAAATCTTTCAATTGCATCAGAGAATGGAGCATATAAGAAACTACTGGATGTTGATCCAACTCGTTGGGCTCGATGCAAGTCTCCTGTGCGTCGTTATGAATTTATGACCTCCAATTGCGCAGAGTGTTTGAATGGACGACTTCGATGGGCCAGAAGATTACCGGTATGCACGCTTCTAGAATGTGTTCGCACATTGGTGGGTCAATGGTTTTACGATCGTCGTAGAGCTGCTTTAGCAAGGACTCATGTGTTGACCGAAACGGCGGCCACCAGGGTTTTAGGATCAGTTGAGCAAGGTCAAACAATGAATGTGCAATCAATTAGTGCTACAAAATTTAAGGTTACACATGGAATGAAGCACTACATGATTGATCTTGTGGGTAGAAAATGCTCATGTCAAGTGTTTAACCTTGATTTAATCCCTTGTCCCCATGCAGCAGCAGCTATAAGGTAATATATATTTCTTTATTGTATTTGATATATTTTATGTATTGATTTTCTTACAGATTAACTTGTCAATATTCATATATTCAACAACAAAGCAAATAAGCACGTTTATTCATATGTTTGGAGTTTTTACACTACTGAGAATCTCCGTGGGATGTACTCGGGAGAAGTGATGGCAATAGCACATCCTGATGATTGGGATGTACCATTCGAAGTATCATCTAGAGTAGTATTGATACCACATAATCCGAGACAAGCTGGACGTCCGCGCACCAACAAGATGTCAATAGGCAGTCGCTCTACATCGAGAGGTCATCGGTGTAGCATAGTGTGCTCTCGCTGTCAACAAACAGGCCACAACCGAGCCACATGTACTCAAAACATTCACATCTCGCAAGGTTCTCAAACTGGTAGTTGCAATGCAAACGAAGCGAGTAGCAGTCGTACACGTCGAACCAATAGGTGTAGCATATATCGTGTATCTGGTCACACTCGACCAACATGTCCGAATAGGCCTAGTTAAATGCAAGCTTGTTTTATTATATAATTTGTTTAGGTTTGGAATTTATATTGTTTTGCTACCTGAAGTGACATTGATGTATCTGCATTGACATTCAGTTTATTTTTAAATTTATGTTGGATTTGGACTTGTCGAAACTATATCGGTGAATTTATATTGCAGTAGCAACTTAAAATTAATCAGCAAGCAGGCTGCGCGCGCAGGTCGAGCGCAAGGCGCGCGCACTGGGACAGGCTCCCGGGCTGGGCCGCGCGCAAGCAGCCCACGCGCGCAGACCGAGCGCGCAGGCCGAGCGCAAGACGCGCGCGCTGGGATAGGCTCCCGGGCTGGGCCGCGCGCGCAGGCAAGGCAGCGCGCTGACCCTGCGCGCGCATGCAAGGCTTTTTTTTTTAAATGCTGAATAACACAATGCCTTAAGTTTTTAGAATCCCACATTCAAAACATTTGAAAAACGTAGTCAAAAGTGTCAACATATGAAAGGACAATGTCATTGAAGTGAACACAAATCAAACCAAATTCAAAATAGTGAACAATGTAGTCAAAAGATGAGTCACTACATAAACGTAAACTGTCATTAAGGTTAAAGGGTATTTTCATCTGTGCTAAATCTGAAAATTGTGTGAGCCACATGGGAATGATATCCTTCCATTTCCTTGTCAGTCGGCTGCGGCATTCTGGTATTTGTCATTAACATCTCCACAAACTTGAGCGCATATAGGCCACAGCTAACACCATCATTTTGTTTGTAAACTCCGGCTCCCTCAACTGTTTTGATCTTCCACTCATTATACTTGGGCTGCAAATCTTCCCGATACTCCCAATATCCACAATATTTAAGAAGTTGTGGGAGAATGCGCGCCAATGGAGCAAAGTGATCTATTCGGGTTTGCCTTATCTGTTTTGTCCAGTTGTGCCACGTGGAGTCATATAAAATGATCAAGTGTTCAGGGATGCTCGCCAAACATGTAACCCAATGAGAATCAATATGTGCCACAAATATCAACTACATGAAGTGATTCAAAACAAAATAATTAGTACATAATTATAAATGATTCAAAATAGAAAACATTTTATTAATGAGAATTCAGTTTTACTTACCTTGTTATAATCGTACCAAGGTTTCAGCGGAAGCCACCCTGGTAGATGGCCACTCACATATTCTGAGAGACCGAGAAGATCTTCATCAGAGATCATTTGTTCAGTCTCCTTATTAAGTGCAAAAGCCCCTTCAAGGTCATGGTATTGTGCAAATACCTTACGAATCCCTTCCTAATAAAATATTAAACGAATGAATCGAAATCAGTAATAAAGAAAATCAAGCATCTTTATATTGAAGAGAATTTCAATCAATACCATGAATCCTGTGGAAGTTAGAACTATATCCGTTTTATGGATTGTTCGACTAGCAAATGCCGGATTTGTATGGAGTATGCACATGTAAGCATCAATATGTGCATCAGTGAGTTCCTCCTTCTTCAATAGATCCGTAAAAAATTGAGCATTAACACCATAACCAATCCCAACATTCCGTCTGCATAAATGATAACACAATCAAACAAAATGTATATAATTTGAAAGAAATTAGATTAATCATATTCAATTACTTACAGTTTATTTGACTGCAAAAATTTATTCCAATCAGCAAAACGTTTATCATTTGGAAGAAATGGACTTCGCAATGCTGCTGATGCTGCCCTTCTTCTCACTTCTCTGAAATCCAACTTAACCGGAGTACTATGATCAGACAAAGGAGTGATATCTCGAATAGGGGTGACAAAAGGAATCTGACTCGTAGTCGGAGTCCTATGCTGCAAGGACTCATCCAACCTCCAATATTCTCCCGCTGACATTTCATTCCAGGTGTTAAAAACACTATCACCCCATATCTGTGTGCTTCCTGTGCCTTTCCAGGCAAGGCTTTTCTCATTTGTAGCATTGGGGGGATTCCATGCCTCTTGTTCATCAGGCCATTCTTGCGGCCCACGCCATACCGTACTTGACGTCGACTTCCGTATCGGGGAATTCCAATGCCCGCTCTCATCTTCTGTGGACTGTGTATATTGTGGCGGATTCCATCCCCATTCAAATTGGGGATTCCATTCCCAATTCTGGGGACTATTTCTTTCTTCACTATACTATATATTAAAATCAATGATAAAAAAAAAATGTTATACAACTTTCAACCAACACACCCAAAGAATATAAATAGAAAATTAAAGAACGCAAGCTCAGAGCGCGCGCGCAGGGCTCGCGCGCAGGACGCGCGCGTAGAGCGGGCGCGCAGGGCGTGCGCGCGCAGGCCCTATACGCGCTGGCCCTGCGCGTGCATGGCGTATCAATTTTTTTTTATGAATAACACAATGCCATAATTTTTAATTCAAATAACACAACCCAAAAATATAAATTTCATCATAAAAAATGAATAGAAAATTTATGAACCTGTGGACTTTGTTGTTGAACAAAAGTCTGCTCACTTCCTTGCCCCCTAAATAACTGCGGAAGATAACTGGACAGCCAATTTTGTGTTTTCTCTGCGGCTTGCTCAGACGCTAATTGTGCTGCTCTCTCTGCCGCTGTCTGGGCTGCTCTCTCAGCTGCATCATATACATTTTGAAAAAATGTCTGTCTCTGAGACATGGTCCACGTGTGGGTCATCACAAGATCAACAGGGCCGTAAAAAGGTTCTGTTGAAGGTGCATGATCATAGAATGCGTCTCTTGATGGGTCATGCTCGTGGAAGGTGTCTCTGGATGGGCCATGCTCGTATGAAGCGCCTTGTGATGGAGCGGGTTTTGGCATATGAGTTGAAAATACACGACGCGGAGCATATTGTACCAAAAAAGGACCATCTTCAATGCTCTTCCAATAAATTGTGTCCCTTTCTCGGCTCTTAGGTTTCAACTTTTTGAACATCTGCATTAGATAAACCATAAATCAAGACAATAGAAACTTTTCAAAAAAACAATTGATGATACTTTCCATCAAGATGTTTAATTAATCATACCCGTCCTCTAATATCATCCGGGTTCATGCTTGTCAAGTTATAAGCAAAGCGTAAAATTCTCGGTATAGCCTTTGCGTCTCTCACACCACCACAAGTCTCAGCCAATTGTAGGACAGCACAATAAATCCATGCCTACATTAATCACAAGTAAATTCATTTATTTTGATAACTATAATAAAATACGTAAAATAATTATCATCATTACTTAAAATAATTTACTATAACATACCGTGAATGCTAATGTGAATCCATATATGTGATATAAAGGCCTTTTCGACGTTCTGGGTGTCGTGTGGATATTAGTTAAAAAATGAAGAAGCCTCTGATAGGAGTAGCTACCCCACGGAAATGATTCCCATTCTTCTTCATTCTCAACCAACACCCAAATCCAGTCATCAATTGTGTGGCTTGATTCAAACCCCAGCAACAAATAGTACACAAACAATATTTTGCCAACTTTCAAATAATCTTCAGGGTCGTCACCAAGCTGCCTCTTCTTGAAACTTTCCTTTAAGTCACTTATATTCATCTGACATTGCTTGAAAACCCTCTTATACAAGTAAGAAGATCTAATCCTGTGCTCATTATGTGGGTTAAAATTTGACCCCCCAAAATTCAAACCACACACTAGAGCATATTCATACCGACTAAATCTTAATTTATTCTTCCCTATTTGAAACCACAATTCGGTGTCATCACCGCCATCCTTTTTCACTATCTCATGTGTAATGAAATAGTGTACAACCTTATTGCATCTCCCGGCCTTAATTGGAAGTTTTAGTAACTCACTAAAACATGAATTTTTAAAGCGGTCATACACACCATATCTCTCCAATATAAGCTTAATATCATTGATAATAGTCACACGGTCATGATTACTGATCGTGTAGTTCATATCCATCATTGCCCTCCTTTTCCATTCCCATCCGTCCTGTATAATAAAAGTAACACAATTCATTATAATTTTACACAAATGCAAATTACCAAAAATATTAATTTACATAACAATATATGTTTAATTGATATGGACTAATATTTACACACAATATATGAATAGAATATATTTATCATATCTCGACGACGCTAACGGGGACGACAAAATGGGGCAGCGTGTGCAATGAGCCAAGACCTGCGCGCGCAGGCCCTGCGCGCAGCATTGCGCGTGCGCCCCCTAGCACGCAACCGCACCTAGCGCGCAACACCTTGCGCGCGCATCCCTGCGCGCGCACCCCTCGCGCGCAACACCGGGAAGCCAGCGCGCGCCCCCGCCCGCACACCCAGCGCGCGCCCCCGCCCGTACACCGTCCCTGCGCGCCGGGCTTGCGCGCAGGCTTCGGCGCGCAGGAAAGAACCTCCCAGAATTTCAGTATCTTTCACATAATGCAAGAATTTAAACTATGTAAGGGGTTTCAAAAATACCTCTAAACTCCGGGTTGGGGCATTATGACCACCAACTTCTTCATAATCTTCTTCACCACTTGCCATGAATCTCCAAACTCAAATATTTCAAATCAAATCTACAAAATCACACATTATTCATAATTATACTTAAATTCACATATTGTTAACAATTTGTGTGTAAATTATATCCAAAACATGGTATAACCCCAACAATTTGAATAAACCCAATTGGCATAAAAGTTACCTTTTTCACACGGCAATGCAGACAGGTCGCGGCGGCGGGCGGCGGCGGCAGGTTTTCACCGGTGATGGCTGGTAATTTCCAGATTGGTGAAGTGGAGGAGGGGGGGCGACGAGAGAGACAGAGTTTGGGGAGAGTGAAAACCTTCAAGTTACGTTTTTTACAGAGAGAGAGTTTGGGAAGAAAGAGTAATTTCTTTTATTTTACTTTTATTTTTTAAAGTAGATAAGGGTGTTATAGTAAATTAGGCTAAAAAAATAATATTTATAATTTGATGGCTAAAAAAAGTTTTTTAAAGTTTGAAGTGGCTAATAAGCCATATTGTCACTTATTTTTATTACATTTTCAATAATACTTTTTTGTGTTTTATTTATTGAAAATTTGAATATTAGAGTTTGTAATTTAAATGTTGTGTGAATTTTTATCTTATATATTTGAGTTTTTATTCAAATATCTTAGAGTAAAAATTGTACGACATTGTAAATATCAAAATATAATCATATGAATGTATTTATTTATTTGATTTTTTTTTAAATTTGGTTCTTCAACGTTGCAATTTCCTACCAAAAATAAAAAACATAGCTATAAATTAAGAATTTTATATGTTGAAATGCACACGAACCTTCACATCTTCGAAAGGGCATCGAGAAATATTGGCAGCTTCAAAAGTGCGTAGGACGGCAATTTTCTCGACAGATGCAGACCCAACAACATGGATGAATGTCTTATATATATATATATATATATATATATATATAATTCCTTAATGTATTATATTGTTTGATATTTAATTATTTATACTGTTTGAAAATTTGATTGTAGCAATATCGTTATTCTGTACAATAACCAAATAAATACATCTATTCATATATCATTCACTTTCTCAGTTATTATCATCAAATAATAACATTTTTTTATATATTATTAACCATATCAATGTAATACTATTCATTTTTTATAGAAACACAAAATCGAAACAATATGAATTTGTAATTTAACATCGAATTATTAAAATGTTAAGTGTTGCTCGATTTTTATATTAACTAATAGAAAGAAAAAATCAACTATATGAATATTCATACGGTAATCTAATACATTTCTTAGTCTAATTCAATATTAATATAAATCAAAATTCAACTCATTACCTAAAGTTTGTAGTATTTAAATTAAGTAATATATGTTCATATTATTAAAGAATTAATTTTATATGTTTAGAAAACCAAATTATATATTTTATTATATTTATAAGACTTTGAATGGACTTTTAAATTTTTTAATATATTGGAAAATAGATGACTAATGGATACTCTTATGACTAATGGATACTCATATTATATGATGCTTAATATATATAATATAATTTATGAATAGTTATCACCATTTTATGAATAATTTGTGCAAAAGGAATACAAAAATTATGCTTAAATTATGTTCTTCACAATATTGAAAATAGATAAGAAGGTGGAGATGAAATTTACATAACTGTGTTGGTTGCAAATGACTAAGGAAGATTTAAGATGAAGAAAATTCTTGAATACGAGGATGAGGAAGAATGGACCAGTGGGTGTTGAAGATGGGAGAATAAAATTAAAGAATGTAAACTCCTGAAAAATAAAATATATGTTTTGGGTTGGAATTAATTTCATATTTTGAATAATTCAATTATAGTACTTAACTTTTTAAATATTTTTTAAAATTTATCAGGTGCCTTCAAATCGATATAATATATAATAACGAATTCACATCCGAAAATAGAAAAGAGTAATTGAACAAAATTAGCATTGTTGATCCAGCAACAAATCAAAAGATATAGTTATTATTGTAACTTTTTAAAAAGGTGTATCTAATTTACAAATTTGTTCAAACATGAATATTTTTTTAGAAATTAAAAATATTTTAAAAAGTTAAATCTTATATATTTTATTTTTTCATACAAAATTCATCCCACATCGAATAACTTACAAATATTAGTGTGCATGACAAACTATAAATTATGAAGCCCAATAATGGTCTTTCCACCTTTCTCAGTCTTTCAATTAAGATCAATTGTAATATTTGAATCAATAGAATTTAAATATTTTAAAATTAAAAGTTTGAAAACTAACATTATTAAAAAATTCAAATAAAATATTTTAAATATATTAAATTATTAATTTAAAAATGTAATTAAGTTAATTAAATGTATTTAAAAATCAAGATACAAATAAAATTTTTAAATTAAATATATTTAAATTTTCTAAATAAATGTATCAATTGATTTTATAAATTTATTATTAAATAGTTTTAAAATTTTGAAGCTAAAATATTTAAGTTATCATTTTTAAATATATTTTAAATAGTTAAAACTTATATATTTTAATTTTTAAAATAAAATATAATATTATCATACATGAACAAATAATAAATTATGAGACCCAACAATGGTCTTTTCACCTTTGTTGATCTTTCAGTTGAGATCAAGTGTAATATTTTAATATTTAATTTTATCAATTTAAAATTAAAATGTTGTATTAAATATATTAAAAATTTGGATTAAAATAATTTAAATATATTAAGTTAATTGAAGATGGGGGTTCGAAAAATATTTTTCAAATGAAGAAATGGATTTGAATTGTAAAATTCTAACGAGGGTCGAAATCTTCAGAATTTTTGAGGGGATGGGAGCTTGGCTAAGTCACCGTAGTCTGTAGATCGGCCATTTTTTTTTCTTTTTCTTTTTTTGTGAATGGTTGATGATCATGATTAGGTTTTTTCAAGTTTATGTTGGATTCATCGTTGTGGACATGCAGAATTGGAGGGAGAGGAGAGAGATAGTGGATGCACCTAGGGGCGGATCCAGGGGCTGGCAGGGGCCTCCCTCAATTTTTTCTATGTATTTTTTTTATCGTTGGTAAGTTCTGACCTCCTCACCGATGATGGTGAATTTTTTACAAATACATACAGTGTAATGAGGCCCTCCCAAATATTTTCATCTGGATCTGCTAGCATCGCTGCGGGATGGAGAAGAGGGGGTGGGGAAGCCATACAGAAGAAGACGTGTATTTTTCCTTCATTTTTTATTTCTCTACAGTTCAAAAATATCATTACAATCCATCTTATAAGAGTCGATGGAATTTTCTTTTATAAAGTTTGAAGAGGTTATTGATGCATTTTCTATCTAAACATACACAAATAATTTATAATTCAGTTTATATAATTCATATTTCTATTATTATACATAAATATTTTTTAATAATATTAACTGTGCATCGCACAGGTGGTATACTAGTATATATAGAGGCAATAACTATTTTAGCCACTTGAACTTTTAAAAGATTTATTTTAGCCACTAACTTTAAAACATATTTATTTTAGCCACTTTGGACGAAAATGCCCCTCTGCGCGCTAGCATTGCGTGCAAAACACTGCGCGCTAGGGTTGCGCGCATGCGCGCTGGCAATGCGCGCAACACGCAGGGGTAAAAATGTCATTCTGGCTAAAATAAATATGTTTAAAAGTTAGTGGCTAAAATAAATTTTTTTAAAGTTTGACCGGCTAGTTTTATATATTACCACTATATATATATATATATATATATTTTTTTTTTCCTCCCTCTATCCTTGCATATTTTATTATTTGGTTGATTTAATTTAATTTTATTGCCTTCATCAAATTTCTCGGTATCAATCCCCCCTCCCCCTCCCGGCTCTTAAATGCATGCATGTTAGGTTATTAAGGCATGGTTTGATAGCCAACGCTTCTAGTATAAATCGCTGTTTATCTCTTAATTTAACAATTATAATTTCGACAAAGGATTTTGTATAATAGATAAATATTTTGAGTTAATAGACAACAGTAGTGATATTTATTATTGTAATTTTTTTTTCTTTTTTTTTTTGCATTTTTACGATGATTTATATTACAACTCTTGTCTTTCTTAACAATTTTTTGCAAGTTAGTTATTATTGTTTCACTTGGAAATTTGAGATTTGTAATATTTTCTAATTTTATTTTTTATGCATAGGGGGATGATTTGTTGTACTCTACGTTTGTCGCCATATAAAATCATTTTCATTTATGTCGCACTATAATAATAATAATAATAATATAAGTAAAACATAATTTGCAAAAAAAAATTATTTTTCTATTTCAATTTCAGCATTTAAGATAATTAAATACTTATTTTTTTTACACCTAACATATATTCAAAGAAATCAAATGTTCTTTAATCGTGGACAATTATACATTTTTATTTATAAAATTGTGTTGTTTGAAATATTCCAATTCGATCTTTCTAATATGGATTTACATTTAGTTTCTAAAATTAAATTTTCCTTTTGTTTGTCGTAATTACAGAAAATTAATCTTCTTATCTAATTAATTTATACATGTGCATATTGTTTTATTAATTTTTTAAAATTGAAAACATAAAGAATTAAAAAATAATCATAATATTACAAATTTAAAAAATAATAATTATTTGTACATCGCACATGATAAATACTAGTATTGTTTTAAATTGTAACTATTGAGTGCACAACATAATTTAAATTTTTTATATTATAATATTTAAATGGATTAGTTGGTTTAAATATCACGAATTATACATGATTTACAGTTGTTAACACGAATTTTAAAATGTTGTTTGAACAACACAAACTTACATTTTTTTTTTGCAATTACAACATCAGTTCAAAATTGAGTACAATTACAAGTATGAAAATTATGTCAAATACTTAATCGATTGGACATTTTTTAAGTAGAGACTGAAGAGATGAATTTGTAGGTCTATGTATAAACATCACACCTGTACACATGAGTGCTACGTCAATTTTAATTAGCCCAAATTAAAAATGATGTTATAATTACAAAAAAAATGTAAATTTATGTTGTACATATAATATTTTAAATTTCGTGTTAAAAATAAAAATTCACGTATAATTTGTGATATTTAAACCAATTAATTCTATTTAAATTCATAAAAAGAAAAATTCATAGCCCGCGGTCAATTATGCATTCATGATATGATACTCAGATAGTAATATATTATACACCTAACAGACGCGTCTAGGATCATTTTCTTAATATATATATATATATATATATATATATATATTACTTTAAATTATTTTTATTTATTTGGTGACACCTGATTTTGCCATTCAACAAATATTTAATGGGAGGAACATGTCGGCATGAAGTTAGGTCGGATAAATTATAGTAATAGATTTTTTTTTTTTCAATTTTAAATTTGAATTTGATTCTCATTGTTAATTGCATGGAACTTGAAATTTGTACGCAAGTCATGTATGGTTTTTTTTATATATATAAATAATTATTTTATTAAGTGATCTAAGTACGATTTGAATTTTGCATACCAATGAAATATATATATATATATATATATATATATATATAGATGAGATCATGTAAGAATCACACCCCCTGTGAGAACTGAGAACCAATTTCAGCCACAGATCTCGCTTATTTTGACGGCCAAGATCTGTTCCCAGATTGAAAAAACGCAGTGGCAATCTCGTAATATTATCAACTTTTTAATGAACTGGGGTTATTTCTGTAATTAGCTACATTCAGTTGCAAATCAGACATACTGCGAGGATCGTAGCCCTTGTCGCCGGACTTTGCATCTCTGTATCGCTCCGCCAACGTGCGTTCCGCTGAGCATTCGAGTACCAAATAGTCCAATTCTTTCACTCTCTGAAGCAATTTCACCACTGCAGCCGGCCGATCGCCGGCGAAACCAGCTCCGCAGCCTATCACTACCTTCTCCTTACACCTTACTGGGTTCCGCCTCTACAGGCGAAGCAAACCGTCGTCAAAATACTAATATGAACGGGAAATTGTTGATTATAATCTACTTTTTCATCAATTATGTAGTGATTTGATGAAATTATAGTTGAGCTAACCAGATTGACCACGCAGTTGTGAGGCTCCCGCGTTTCGTTGCCGAACTTCTCCATTTGAATATTTTAGCATTAGTAGTTTATGTTTTAGCACTGGTAGTTTATATTTTAGCACTTCCATTTCCTTTTTTAGCACTGTTAGTTAATGTTTAAATCTTTTGGTAGGTGATAGTGTTAGCATTTGTAGTCTTTTATTTGCGATGAGAAAGACATAATAATAACAGAGATTTGTGAATTTTTACATGGTTGCAGGTATTCAATGATTTTGCACCATTCATTTGAAAGGGCAATCATGAGAAGCTTGTGACCTTTGGGGTTGCTTCCCATTGTGCTTTATTCATTTCCCTTACAACGTCTAAGAGAGTTGATGGGCATGTTTTTGCTTCTAAGAATGGATATTTTTAATATATATCACTGCTTCTATTATCTTCATTATTTGGGGCAGTTTTAGCTCTTTTGTTTCTGCTACTTTCATCTTTAGCAGTCCTTTTAGCACCTATAATTTTTTATATAATACTGTTAAGTAAACGAAAATAACAATGCTAAAAAACATAATCGGAATGCTAAAATATGAGATGACAGTGCTAAAACTCTAAACTATAGTACTAAAACCAAGAAAATGCGCAGATAAATTACAGATGGATAAAAATGTTAGGTTTACCAAAAAAAAAAAACAAAAAATGAAACAAATCATTACAAAATAATGGTAATGTTCGATTTATGGCATTGTAAAAACTGTAAACACATTTATGTTCATGATTGTGTTTTATAATTTAATGATAATGCTAAAATTAGATATGATGATACAAATACAGTTAACAATGATGCTAGCAACACAAATCACATTTGTTGGGTTTGTAATGATCATGACAAGTTATTAATCACAATGCTAATACGGGGTTATGTTAATGCTAAAAATGAGAGTTTGCAATTGTAATAGTGTCTGCACTATATTCATAATTCAACAGCATGTAATAGTGTTTGTTCATTGTTTTTTTACAATGCCGATAATATTTTTTTTATTATAATGCTAAACAATTGTCATGCTAAACAAGTGTCATGTTAGTGCTAAAATAAGTCATGACAATGCTAAAATAGGGAATGACAATGCTAAAACCCTAAATTGAAAAATATATACACACATAAATTCTGAGTTTTCATATATTGATAATTCAACATGTAACAATGTTTGTTCGTGGTTTTTTTACAAGGTCGATGACATTTTTTTATGCTAATGCTAAAAAAGAGTCATGCTAAAATAAGTTATGACAATGCTAAAAAAGGCCATGACAGTGCTAAAATAGGGAATGACAGTGCTAAAACCTTAAATTGAAAAATATACACGTAAATTCTGAGTATTCATATATTTTCAAAATTTCCGATTTTACCCTTACTAAGATTCAGGGGCAGCGAAGTTGGACGTTATTACGAGATTTCTACCATATTTTTTAAAATTTGGAGCATATCTTGGCCGTCCAAATATAGCGGATCTATGGCTCAGATTGGTTCTCGGTTCTCACCTAGGGTGTGGTTCCTTCTGGAACCCAACCATATATATATATATATGTGTGTGTGTGTGTATGTATGGGTATCATATTGATATTTGATATCTGTGTTTGGAATGAACTTTTCTGATATGAGATATCAAATCCTGATTTTTAAAAAATAAAGTTAACTTTTAACTGAAACGTAATAATAATAATAATAATAATCATGATTTTCTAGCATACCAAATTATACCAAAGTATTTTGCAAGTGTCATTGATCATTACATTCAACCTATCAACATTAGATCATCCTAATATACAAAAAAAAAAAATCTCCTAAAAGATTAGGGATGAATGAATGTTTGATAGATAAGCTACACAAAAGCTCCCAAAAAATCCATCATCAAAATGACCTTGCAATCACAAGCCAAAAAAAAATATTTTCATCCCAGCAACAATCTTCTTTTACCTCTTATGTTGCACCCCCACGAAGCCTAATGACACATCTACAAAACAAGAAAGAACAAGTAGCCATTTGAGAAAAAAAATTACCATATTGTTTACTTTACTATCAATTAAAAATTAAAGTAATAATTCTAGAGTACCTTGAAGTATTTCCATCTACTATCTTCATAATCTTCGGGTATAGGTGTAGGCTTTTTGAGCAAGTGATGATGCAAATTTAAAACCGCACGAATACATAGATTGAATTGTCGACTTACACTCTCTCCACTTCTTACAAAATAATTAGCTATAGACCTATTTTTTGTGGTGAGCTAATGTAAATAGAAACATTGCAACAATTTCATCCACCTCTATATTTTTTGTTCTATGTAATTCTCCTATGCTCGATACCATCTCACAAAGCACTCCAAAAGTGTGTCTATTGACATGAAGTTCATTCTTACATATAAAATCACTTTCTCTAATTAACCTATTTATATTCCCCAATCTATGACGTATCTTATCTCTAGCTTGCATTGGGACCTCTTTAATTTGATGTACTTCTTCATGAATCATCGTCGTAACAATGACAATCAATTTCGTGACTAATACAATTGTTAGTTGTATGAGTTCTTCTCTCTTCTTTCTTTTTATTGAATCAAGCTCACATGGATCCATTATCAACAATCAAACTACACACAAAAGATTCATAATTACATAATTAATTTCTAAAAAAAAGAAACAAAGACAACAATTATAAATAATTAATTTCTAAAAAAACAAAGGCAAAGACAAAAATTATAAAAAGAACAGAGACAAAGACAAAAATAAATATTCAAAGAACTTCTACAAGTTTGCAAAGGCAGAAACAAGTTTCGAAAATTTTACTATATCAACCAAATTTTATTTTAAGATAAAGCTTTCATCCTATGTCTCGATTTTTCCTACAATTTGTTCATATCACCAAAATACAAGCACCACAACCACAAATGTATGCTCTTTCAGAACCACAACACTAATTTTTATGATTTCAATCACCAACACACGTCTACATAAACTAATGACCAGCTATATTTTATTTTGAGAAATTCTAACTCAGTTTTAAACCCATGGTTCATATGATAATTTGCTGATAATTTAGAACTATGTTAAAATAGAAATGGAACAGAGAAGGGAGTAGTGAGTCACATGGGTCGAGTTGTAGATGAGTCGGGTCTGGAGTTGTCGTCGGGGGCTGGTTAGCGTCGTGGTATCGGGAGAAGAGTAGTTGCCGCCGGTAAGCCTTGGCGGTGATGAACAAAATCAGTAGCTATGAGCAGAGGTGGTGTTGGGAGTGCTGCTGCTTGGGTCGTGCTTCACGTCGGATTGAGTAGAGGGCTAGTTCGAGTAGGATCCACTAAGTCGTAACATCGGGCTGGGTTCGATCGACATCAAGAGTTGTGGACTGATTCGTGCTGTCGTCGTCGGCGGGCAGTGGAATTTGGGCTATGAAATTTGGAGAAGGAGGAGAAAAAGAGAAACGAGGATTTTTCCGGATGAGATATGAGTTATACCGGTGTAAATATTGGTATATGAGATATGTTAAAAGTAGGGATATGAGTATATCAAAGATATTAATTTGATATCAATATACTAATATACCAAACACATGGTGTGGGTATGGGCTACTTTGATACCCATACCTGATATACGTATATGGATACCAAACCCCCCCTAAGAAATCATCTTATACCATCTAACTAGATGATCTAATGACGAGAAAATTTCACTTTTGGTCCCATAGGACACATCTTGCTCCCCTTTTGGTCCCAGCACTGTCAATTTTGGTATCTTTTCTACATATTCGCTCACTTTTAGTCCCATAGGATTGACACTGTAAATTTTAGTCTCTTTAAATTAAACGGCTGTTAAGAGTGAGAGACAGAACGTTCGCACGTGTGGCACGTATGACCTATTTGAGCGAAATTCAAGTAAAAATCGATCTAAATCCCTAATTTCCAATTATGAACCCTTGACTCAAGAAAATCCCAAATCAAAACCCTAATTTAACCCTAATTGACCAGCCAAATTGAATAACACATTGAAATCGCATCTAAAGCAAAACACACCATGATTCGAAGGAAGTTTTTCTTGCCAATGCCACACCCAAATTACAGTAGCTTCTTCCTCTCTCTTTTTTTCTGATCACAGTTAGAATTTCAAAATTTTCCATTCTCATTTTTTTGACACTCGTTCTTCTTCCTCTCTTCTTTCTCTCTCTCACTGTAACAATTTCTTTTCTCATTTTTTTGACAGTCGGGTCTCATTATTGATGTACACTAAATCTCACACATGGAGGGATGTCGATCAACGATTCAGGTGAGTATCAGTATATAGAGGGCACGGTTAGTGTCTTTGACTTTGTTGATACATACAAATGGTGTTTGAAGTACTTAGAGGGGTTGTGTGAACAGTTGGGTTACACGGGTGCCATGAGGTTCTATGGGTATGATAAAAGGGGAGAGTTGAAGCCTATCTTGTTAGAGGCTGATACTTGGTTGTTGATACAAAGGGCTAAGGAGAGTAGAGAGTTTATGATATACTTAGAGGGTAAAAAAGTAATGTCGGTGAGATTGGAGAAGGTGTGGAAGGGAAAATTGAGTATATTAATGATGAAGCAGATAACATTGAGAATCCAATTGATGAAACTTCCAAGAGGTTGAAGGAAAGATATTTAAAAACATATGAGTTAGTTGTTGATATACAAAATGTCATTGATGTAGAGAATGCTGAAAAGGGGAATAAGGCAGAGATGAAGTGGAGGAGAAATAGAGGCAGAGATGAAGGTGGATGGGAATGAGACAGAGATGATGAGAGGGGGAATAGAGACAGAGATGAAGGGGGATGGGATAGAGGCAGAGATGAAGGGGGATGAGATTGAGGCAGAGATGAAAGGGGATAAGATTGATGCAGATAAAGGAGTTGAGGGAGAGATGAAGGGGGATGAGAATGAGCCAGAGAATGAAGGCTTGGATGAGGCTGCTGAGAAGGGGAAGGGGAAGGGGACTGAGAGGATGCCAGAGCATGCAGGCTCGGAGAAGGATGAAGAGAAGGGACTTGAGGGAGAGAGGGATAAGGGGAAGAGGAAATGTATATTAGAAAAAGAGTATGCTTCAGATGATGGCAGTGAAGATGCTGACTTCACAGCTGATTATGATAGTTGTGATGAACTATTAGATGATATCATTTACAGTGATAATATAGATAGAGAAGTTGAGTGGGTAGGTCCAATGGATGATGATGAAGAGTGTGAAGCTTCAGATGATGATGATGAAGACTTTGCAGTGGATCTTAGTGATTTTGAAAGTGCAGAAGAGTCTAATGATGAAGAGACAGAGACTACTGTGGGGGTTGATGGAGGATCAAAAACTAGAGTAGTTGCACTTCATTTGGGTCAATTCTTTAGCACCAATGTTGAATTTAAAGATGTTGTTACCAGCCAGGCAGTTGCAGAAGGTAGAGCTGTAAAATTTATAAAGAATGACACCAGAAGAGTGTATACAAGGTGTAAGAAGGAAGAAGAGGGGTGTGACTGGTATATCAATGCCTTGAAGGTCAAAGATGAAGCCACCTTTCAAATCAGGGAGATGCACTTGGCACACACATGTGCAAGACAGTTTCATGGAACTAATCCAAGTCAGGATGGCTGGCAAAGAAGTTTGAAAGGAACTTCATGTGTGATCCCAAGCTAAGTGTGAAGAGTTTTAGGAAGGCTGCAATTGATGAGCTTTGAGTTTATGTATCTCCACGGCAGGCTATCAGAGTAATGCAGAAGAGTCTAAAAAACTTGCAAGGCTCCACCATTGACCAATATTCAAAGCTCTGGGATTATGCAGATGCTTTACTCAAGAAGAATCCAGGTTCCACTGTTATATTGCAGTGTGAGAATACAGATGGAGGAAACAAGTTTAGGAGATTTTATGTTTGTCTTGGTGTTGTGAAGAATGGGTTCAAGTCTGGGATGTATGGCTGCCACCTAACTGGAATGAACAATAGAGTCTCGTTAACTGCAGTAGCCATGGATCCTAATAATGATCTATATCTATTGTGCTATGCAGTAGTGTCAGCTGAGAATAGGGAAGAGTGGAAGTGGTTTTTGCAGTTGTTGAAGGAAGATTTGATGACTGAGATGGAGGATGTGTATACCTTTATGTTAGACAGACAAAAATGATTAATTGGAGCATTTGAGAGGGTTCTACTTGGGGTAGAAAATAGGTTTTGTGTGAGACACTTACATGAGAGTTTAAAGAGGGCTGGGTTTAGAGGTCAACAATTCAAGAAGTTACTATGGAGAGCAGCAAATGCTAGCACTATTCCTACTTTTGACAAGGTGATGCAAGAGATAGAGCAGGTGGATAGGAAGTGCTTAGAGTGGCTGCAAGCCAAATCACCTTCTGAGTGGTCTAAATCACACTTCTCTATCTTTGGGAAGTGTGATACACTGGTGAACAATATGTGTGAGCATTTTAACAGTTGTTTGTTGGATGCTAGGGAAAAGCATATCCTAACCATGCTTAAGTGGATAAGGGAGTACATGATGTCAAGACTCCAAAGGAATAGACAGAGGGCTGAAAGGAAGTGAGAGGGCAGAAAAATATGTGGCAGGATTAGGACAATAGTTGAGAAGGTGATTAAGGCTTCTAGAGATTGTATTCCTGTGAATGCAAGTGAGTACAAATATGAGGTGTCTTGTTTTGATGGATCAAAGTTTGCAGTCAACTTACAACATCAGACTTGTGACTGCAGGAGATGGAAGTTGACTGAGATACCTTGTAAACATGCAGTGAGTGCAATCTGTTCAGGAGGAGGGGATCCAGAGGATTATGTTAATCAGTGTTACTCTGTGGAGACATATACATCAGTCTACAGCTATGCAATTAGCCTAATGAATGGAGAAGAGTTGTGGGCTAAGACTGGTTATATACCACCACTGCCACCCACCTTCAATCAAAAGAAAAAAGGAAGGTCTGCAAATTAGAGAAGACTAAGGGCCACTGAAAGCCCAAAGAAGAAGCAGAAGGTAAGTGGAGTGCAGAAGCTTGGAAAACAAAGGTTCAAAGTGACCTATGCAGGCTTTGGAAAAGGTGTTCACAACAAGCTAGGATGCCCTGTGACAAAGGTTACACTTTGCCCAATCAGTTCTATACTTAAGTAAATGTAGATATATATGTACTGCTCTCATTCGTAATCATATTTGTTATATGTTACCTAGGGAGCTGAAAAAGAGAGTGTGAGAGTTGAAGGAAGCACCACACATGAAACTGAAGTAGTTCTAAAACTTTTATAACTTAAGTAAATGTAGATATGGCTGTATTTATCTAATTCCTAATAATTGTTGTTATATGTTACCTAGGGAGCTCAGAAGAACATTATGGAAGCTGAGGGAAACACCACCCAAGCTGATGAAGTGCTTCTAACACAACCTGATTTTGCAATGAGCCAAGATCAAGAAAAAGATGATGCTTATGTGATTGCCTTTATAGACAACTTCCAATTCAGTAGCAAACCAAAAACCAGGAAGGGGAGAAAGATGCTGGTAAGTTACTGCAATATACATATACATGGTGTTAATTTCTAGTCCAAATTCAAGGTATTAACTTTCAATTCCTACATGTAAACAAGAGGACTCAGAGCAAAAAGGATATAGACAGGGCTCTAATGCCACCACCCAAAAAAACATACTCAATTTCAACTGTAGTGCATGCTCCTGAGCCAGCCCAAAAAGGTGTTCAAATCAGAGCCCCCCACCTATGAGCTTCCATCCAGCTCGGTTGATTGGTGCTGCAAGCAAGGGAAAGGAAAAATTGAAAGAACAAGGTCCCATGAAGGTCATCACTCAAGGAGGTAAGAAATTTGTTACTCTCTCTAGCCTTAGACTTGTAGCAAACAAAGGAAAAAGAAGTGGCTCCAAAGAAGCATGAAAGTGCCTACTTCTAACAAAAACTGTAAAATTTTTGTCTAACTGCTACTGCAAATTTTTTGCCTAACTGCTGATTATTTTGCCTTAGCAAAATTGAAATATGTCAGTTGAATATTTACTTTTGATGTGCTTCTGGAACAAACTTATTGGAAGTGATGTATATTCAGATGAAATATTTCAGTTTGTGAATTGCAGCAACTATTTGATTTTGTGAAGTTGTAGTTTATTGTTTATTTATATATTTCAGTTTGGATTTGGTATTTGATTATTATTTCAGTTTGTATATTTCAGTTTGGATTTGGTGTTGTTGATTTGTTCAGAATGAGGGAATGATTTATTTCAGTTTGGATTTGGTGTTTATTGTTTATTTGTATATTTCAATTTGGATTTGGTGTTGTTGATTATGTTCAGAGCAGAGTGTTTGCATTTGGTGTTGATTTGGTTTTGTTGATTTGGTTTTGTGTGAATATTGATGTATTTTGGTGGCAATTCTCCCTCAAAAACATGATAAAAATCTGTCAAACTTGCCTCCAAATAATGTTACAGTGATTTGGTTAAATGGTCCTTTGGGACTGAAATTCATAGTGCAATGAGACCAAAATCGGTAGCAAATTTAACGGAAACCATCAAGGTCAGGTCAAAATTAACAGTTTAGAAGATTTGGGACCAAAATTGACAGTGTTGGGACCAAAAGGGGAGCAATGTGTGTCCTATGGGACCAAAAGTAAAATTTTCTCATCTAATAACTGAGATTTAATATCAAATTCAAGGTAAAAAACAAGGAGGTGGGAGTATAGTTGTCCAATTTTTATTAAAAAACTGATGTAATCACTTTTTTAAAAAAAATCTTAAAATTTTTAAACGATCATATCTCACCCGTTTTTAATCGGATCAACGCAAATAATATATCAAATTAAAAAAAAATTCATGCTCTTTAATTCAAGATTATTCATGGATATGTTTGTGCAAATAATATAAATGAAAAATATAAAATATACATTTTTTACTCACATTCAACGCGAAAATGCTTTCGTTAGCTTTTAGTGATGGTTCATCAGCATTATGTAATGTATGCTAATTAATGAAGCATTTGTTATATACTAACATATTGTGTTCATTGTGCTAACGAAGGATTATCATAATGTTAACGTAGTACACATACTTATATTATCACAATGATTTATTACATTTCCATTAGGGCTTATAATTATTATTTTTTATTTATATTTTATATTTTAGTCACTAATTGATTATTATATGTTGTTTATTTCATCAAATTAGAATATATTAATTAGGATTTTCTTAATCCATTTATGGTTTATATCTTATGCTAACGATGAATTGTCATATGCTAACATAGTTTATCCGCAGTACTGATAGAACATCATAATGCTAATGTTGTATATTTATATTGCTATTATGATTTATTCATCCAATTATGGTTTATAATTTATTTTCTAGAATGTAATTCTATTTTTAGATCATTGGAGTTTATTAAATCCAATTATGATTTATAATTAGTTTTCAGAATTTAATTTTTCGTTAACAATATGAGAAAACTTTCATTAGCATTACGACAATGTTTCATTAGCATGATAGTAATACTTCGTTAGCTTGACGATACTGTTATCAACTACTCATACTGAATTATGTTAATACTCATGCCTAGAAAACTTATCAAATATTACAGAATTATCACCATCATTTTTAAGCAAATCTAGACCTTTGATTTTTATTAATTGTGTGATGTAAGATGAGAACCTAGTTCTAGGATTAGTTTGCATTATAACCCTGTATATATGTGCAATTCAATAGTCAGTGGTGATTGTTATGCTTCGATCACGGATTCAATCCGCACAGCCTTTTAATAACTAATTCATTTCATATATATCTATAATTTATAAATATTGAATGATTTTTTTAGAAAATAAATACTGGGTAATTATCATCATCATCATCATCATTATTATAGCAAAACTGGATTATATGCCAAAAATAAACGTTCCCACAAAGGTATCTAACATGATACTATCCGTAGAGTATGAGGGTATCGGTGTAGGATTAAAAATTAGAATTCTTAAGAGCTAAATGCGCAAGAGAGTGCGCTATCTTTCTTCATGTTTCTCTTATTACGTAGTAATAATAACAGCAGCAGCAGCAGCAACAGCAACAGCAGCAACAACAACAACAACAACAATAATAATAATAATAATAATAATAATAATAATAAAAATAATAATAATAATAATAATAATAATAAAAGTGATTGAAGACGTAAATGTTGAATTTTGATAATTAACAGTTAGAAATACTTATCATTGAATTATGATTCTGGAGTAATTTATAATCAATACCAACAAATGATATTGCTTCATTTTATGAGTACTTTGACATAATCATTTTGCAATTAAGGAAAAGTGTTCTATACTTTGTCGTTTTCAACTACCGTGTGCCGAGATAGCGATGGTGTTCAATAATCAGGCAATTAGGCGTTGAATTAGTATTACTCAGACTAATCTTAATTTTCCTTTTAAAAAAGTAGACCTATCTTAATTAATTGCATGAACATTAAATTTGAATTTTGATGAGGTCAAGACATGAATTACGTTAACATCATTTTTTTTATTTTATTTTTTACTCACACACACACATGATGGTATTGTGAAAATTCGAACCCGTACTTTTGGTCTCCAAACAATCTCCAAACTAATATAGTTTTTTATGTTCGCCACCTGAATAGTTTAATTAGTTTAGATACCATTCAAAAAATGAAAATACACGGTGGATATTTATATTACGTAATTTAACAAATCCAGTTTCAACGCTGTTTAGTGACTGAATTTTTATTTATTTATTTTAGTGACTAGCTTTAATAGACTATTAGCAAGTTATGTGATTTAATTTTTCTCAAACAATAGAAAGAGAAATAAACACAAATAAGTTTTTTTCTGAAAAATGAATTCTGAAATTATAATAAAAATGTTGATTGTCTCATTTTTATTGACAAAACACAATTCGTGATATCCGTCTCTATGTAATAAGTCCTATCTACCACCGTTTCGTTTTTATTGTTGTTTTAGTGTATTTTTTTTTTTATCTAGAACTAACAATTAATTTTATAGACTAATATACACATCCCTCATATGTGACATAAAATCTTATTCACTTATATTTTTCTAAAAAAAGACAACATTTTTTCTCTCCATATATTTTTAGAGTTTGAGGTAAGGTTAAAATTGAAAAAGAGAATATGAAAATATATAAAATAACAAATATTTTGACATAAAATTAAAAAGTTAAAACAACAATCCTTATTAAACGGAAAAAGTATAAGATAAAATAATTGGCGGTTCAATAATATCACTATGGATAGATCATGAATTTAAATCTTAAATAATGCATGATTATAAATGGCAATTATTAGGAATGGCCACATATAAAAAAATGTGTGTAACAAACAATAACTCATTTGTAAGGGTTATTAACCAATCCATCACACAAAATAGGAATATAGTACCGGTTTCGATTTATTTCACAACTCGTGTTGTATATCTAAAATGATTATTATACATTAAATACAATTGTAACATAAATGAAGAGGATATCATATGGATACTAATAGTTTAAAAAGATTTGAAAATTTATATTTGAACTTAAGCAATATTATAAAATTGAAGGTTTAATTTGACAAGACTACATTAATGAGTCAAATTAGAAAATCAGACGATTGTTTAACGACATCTAATAAAAGAATAGCACGTCATGCATTTACAAAGCACTGCTTCAATTATTATATTAGTGACATTCTACTCGTACGTATATATGAAAAAATTACGGAAGTTGATCACATATATTACAACTCCAAACAATATTTTCTTAAATGAGTACATGGGATGATCTATGTTCGAAATAAGCATATGGGTAGGGTGCGAATGTGTATAAATATATTTTACTCCCTCCGTGTTCATTTAAATGTCATTTTGGATCAATGCATATAAATTAATGAATTAATTGAATTACCTAATATACTCTTGTGTAAATACATTAAATGAGTTAAAAATAGATGCTTGAATATTTTAAATGGGAATAAATGTAAATTTTATATCTCAGATTTGTAGAAGAATTCTTTTTTAATTTGTAACAAAATAAAAAAAATTAAAATGACATTTATATTGAAATAGAGGGAGTAGCACGTCAAACAATACTCCAATAATAGCAAATAATGAAAGAAAATAACAAATAAATCTTGACCGCTATGGTTAACCTCTACCATCTCTTACAAGTTAGTGGTTGGAATGTCTCCACAAGTCAATACAACAAAAAACTCTCAAGCCCTAAAAAATAGATATTTATTTAAAATAAAAAATAAAAGACAAGATTCTCACTACAAAGATTTTGTTTATCATAATATATATGTCCCGGTAAAAAATCCTGTCAGCAGTCGACGTCCCTATTCCCCACAACAGTAAAAACTTATATACGGTTGTTTGGACTTATTTACCAATCATGTCGGTGAAAATAAAGATGCCAATAAAAATCATCACGTAATATTATTATTGAAATAAAAGTTTGGGTTTTAACAGTATTTAAAAAATATTTTTCCGCTTTCGCCATACTTTCTTTTTCTTGAGGTCCACTATTGACATCTCTCTCTGCTCTGAAATTTTTTTCCTTTCCTTTCCCCCCTTTCCGGTTTCCGTTTGAGGAATCTATTCTTATCTTTTGTCGCTAGATTTTCTCGCCTATACGTACAATTACCAGTATCTGTACAGTTGTGCGTTGTGTTTCTCTGTCTGTGCGCCTCGATCGGTTCTCGGCGGGGCGCCGGCTTGATTTCAGCTATCGGATTTCCGGAGTTGGTGAACGGAAATGGCGAAACGCGGATATAAGCTGCGTATCCTCTTGAATTTTACGTTTTCTTGGTCTACACGTGTTTGCTGTTCTTGTTTGTGTGCGGAATGTGAATGTGCATGTCGGTGAGTTGAATGGGCGGTCGTGGAATGTGAGTTAGGGTTTCAATTTGGAATTTAGTGATTTAAGTTGATTCCACATTGATTTTCTTGGCAAGTTGCTTTGTTCTCTTAGTGACAAGAATTGAGAAATTGGCTAAGAATTGTTGGTTTGCTTTCTTTCAGTATATATGTTTGGAATTGGAAAGCTTACTCAGTTGTTACAGAACTGTTGATTCTTATAGGCTATATAGCTATAATCATCGCGCTCTCTCTCTCTCTCTCTCTCTCTCTCTCTCTCTCTCTTTTAATTAAATGAATAAATTTAATCTGTCCAGATGTGGTTTGAGAGGGGAAGCAAGTTTGAGATTTCATTGGATGCTGTATTTCTACTTTTTATTCCTTTTGGTGGATCCATTGCCAAACAAATAATAATTCCTTCAACTTGCTCTTAAAGTGTTTAGGCGATCACTTGCATCTGTAATTATTCTGTGGCATTGTCCATTCTTGACTGTATGTAATGTAGAGGAATTTGTTGCACATGCGGGGAATGTAAATTGTTTGAGCTTTGGGAAAAAGAATTGCCGCGTATTTATTACAGGTGGAGATGATCAGAAAGTGAATCTTTGGTCCGTTGGCAAGCCCACGTCTCTAATGGTTAGTTAAGACATAGCAGTGCCTAATTTGACGTCATTTATATGCACTGATTTTGACACGTGTACGTGTTTCGTGCAGTTTTGCCCAATGAACATTGTGCCTCCATTTTGCAAATTGAAGATTGAGTTCTTTTCCTACTATATGTCATTGTAAATTATTCTTCGGTGTATGTATTCAATTAAATGCACTACTGTGATATTGAGAAGAAATCTAAGGTTCCTCGATTAATGACATGAGTAGCTTATTCCCAGTTTACCTGGTTTATCTTGCTTGTATGTAGGTTTAGCAGTTACTGTTTTGCAGTACGAGGAAATGGCATAAACATAAGTTCAGCAGCATACTTGTTTCTCACTCTGGAAGTACTTTTGTCTGCCATGAATTAAATGCATTCGTTTAATGTTTCCGTTATGATTGTATTTGAGTGATAGCTGTACGTCTTTTCTCTGTATATCTTGCTACATTGCTATGTGGAAATTATGATATCTTTAGTTTGGCAAACTGCTGAATGCATAACCTTAAAAAGCCTGTGCTTCTTTCGGGAAAATAATTCCCAAATCGTCACGCTCTCTTTAGTTTCTAGTGCATTATGCAACTAAAGGAATGCAACTTTTTGGTGATTGCAGAGCCTGTGTGGTCACACAAGTCCGGTTGAGTCTGCAGCCTTCGATTCAGCAGAAGTTTTAGTGGTTGCTGGATCTTCTTCTGGGGCCATAAAATTGTGGGATTTGGAAGAAACTAAAAGTAAGTGTATCTATTTCATTTATGTCCTATGCATTTTGGATTTGAATTCTGACGTGATTTTAATTTCTAATGAGTTTCAAAGCCAAATTTATCAATGTGGAGTTTCACAACTTATTGTAAATTTTATGTCATTAAGTTGGTAGCTAGGTATACTATTTGTTGCTAAGAGATATCAGTAATGCTGTATGTTATACATTTTGTTTCCAGTGTTTGATGTATGTGAAGCCTGTCCTCTGGTTGATCTGCCCCATACTTATAAATTAATCCAATATGGCATCACTATTGATGTGTTTAATGCTCTTGAATGTAGTGGTTCGCACTCTTACTGGGCACAGATCGTATTGCACTGCCGTTGAATTTCACCCTTTTGGCGAGTTTTTTGCATCTGGTTCCATGGATACTAATCTAAAGATATGGGATATCAGAAAGAAAGGGTGCATCCACACGTACAAGGGCCATACTCGAGGGATTAGTACGATAAGATTCACTCCTGATGGCCGCTGGGTAGTCTCTGGTGGATTCGATAATGTCGTAAAGGTAACGCTGCAATAATTTTTTGGAAAATGAAATTTATAGAATAATTCTAATCTACATTATTTGGTCATAAAATCAATTTCTATTGTACAGGTGTGGGACCTGACTGCTGGAAAGCTTTTGCATGATTTCAAGTTCCATGAAGGGCATATCCGTTCCATAGAATTTCATCCACTTGAATTTCTTTTAGCAACAGGTAAGTATGCCTATGGTTTTACTTTAACTGCCAATGTTCTGTTTCATGCTTCATGGTTTAACTGGTGGTGTAATGTATTATATATATACATATATATATAAAATCCAGGTTCAGCAGACAAAACAGTGAAATTCTGGGATCTGGAGACTTTTGAGATGATTGGATCAGCGAGGCGTGAGGTAGCCAAACTTGTCCTTATATGCTTATTTGCATCTGATTGAAGTTCTAAATTTTTTTTGTACTTTTATATATCTATCAAGTTGTTTGTATCTTCCCTCAGACTGCAGGAGTGAGATCGGTAACCTTCCACCCTGATGGTAGAACCCTTTTTTGTGGACTTGATGATAGCTTAAAGGTCTGGCTTTGAAGCATTCATTATTAGCTTGCCAGTTTCTAGTAAAACTATCGTTAGATGGTATCTCTCTTCAACTGCAGGTTTACTCGTGGGAGCCTGTGATTTGCCATGATTCAGTTGATATGGGATGGTCAACACTTGGAGATCTTTGCATCCACGATGGGAAACTTCTAGGCGGTGCATATTATGAAAACTCAGTTGCAGTTTGGATAGCAGATGTTTCGGTATTTTCCTGTTATTTCTGATATTTTATCGTCTTCAGTCTCCTGTTTGTATTTCAAAATCTCATTACTTCTTTTCATAATAATAATGCATTGCCATTTGTGCATCAGCTTATGGAACCTTATGGTACAAGATTGGCTCCGGAGCAACATGGCCACTCTGAGCTGAAACATGAGAGTCAGGGAAGTATTTTGGAGAAGGAAGAAAGCCACGTAAAGACAAAGTCCAATCTTAAGTCTACGGTGCCAGATAGCGAGTCTAAGGACATCAAAACTATATATGTTGACCGTAAGTTCTATTGTGTGTTTGATGTGTACTCTCTCAAATTCTTTGATGGCTGTTTCTAAACTCTTTGGGAATAAAGTTAACGATTGAACCTTTTGAAGCTGCAGGTGTAAATTCTATCAGTTCCAAGACAGCCGATCCTATTGATGTTCCCAAGGTTGTACAACCATCTGATTCCAGCCAAATCAGCAGCACTATTGGAATTCAGAAGCGGGGTCCTAGAACAAGTTCACCTCCATCTGATTCCAAGGAAATCAACAGCATTAGGATCCAGAAGCACGGTCCTCCAGGAAATTTGGTTCCATCTGAATCCAAGGAAGTCAGCACTATTGGAATTCAGAAGCGTAGTCCTGCAGCTAGCTTGCCAACAAAGGCTAGTGTGCCATCCGTTAATAGATCTATTGTCATGCCAAACATAGTACCACGTGATGGCTCTGATGGAAAAGATTCAGTTGGGTCTAGAAGGGAATCCATTGCCTCGTCTAAGGCCAGCAGTGGTATGAATTCTAAGCCGCCCCATACACGGAGGCTGTCAAGCAATCGGTTAGATATGGAAAGAATGTCAGTGTCCCTTGAATCTCTGCCCTCTGATAACATGAAAAATCCTGTTGTTAGTAGAAAGGATCTAAACCTTCGTAATAGGCTGGTTGCTGATGCAAATCCTAAGGACTCCTCCGAGGGAAAACAATCAAGTATCAAGACTGTTGCAGAAAAGCTTGACCGGACTTCATTGCCAGAAACAACATCAAGTATGTAGAGTTATTAATTTTCTCTCTCTAAAAGCTCTGACCCGTATCTCCTTAAGACTGTTATCATTCTATTATAACAGCACATATATCTATGTGTATTGCTTTATGTGCTTTTTTGTGTATCTATTGTTATGGGGAAACGTGATGGGGTGCCAGTAATGTCAAATAAGAGAATCTACACTTAAGCAGTTCACTGGCTTCGTGGGGAGTTCAAAGTTTATGGAAGTAGGAAATGACATAAGTACCTATTTCCATGACATACTGTTCAGTTGTACTGATAGATTTTGATTCTAGTTGGACACCTATCCTGCATTAAGACCTTTTGTCATGAATGACCTATGATGAAGGAAACCAGAACGCTGAACACAGTTGTGCTGCTCCCTGCTGTCCTCTGAAAAAAAGAAAATGATAGATTAAAATTTCAACTATGTTTCATAACATAGTTCTCTGCTGATGGTAACATAAGTAGCCTAGTTCTCTGCTGATGGTTACATAAAGTAGCCTTCTTTTAGCAGCATCCACGAAGTTTAGTCTGAATGCTGTTTTTTCTGTCATCTTCAGCGATCAATTTTCATCTGCTGTGAAGTATTTCTAAGACCTACTTTGGCGAGTTCAAATCCTCAAATTAATTTTGTTTCTGTTTCTCCAGGTGACCAGTCCCTTGATTCCAGCAAAGGGGTGAATTCCGTTAAAGTTGTCAATGGAGGTTGCTATTTAACATTATTACTTACTCAGAAACGAGAAATGCGCAATCCTTTACTTATGTCTGTGCTTTTACACTGGCAGTGGCAGTTAGGCATGGAAGGACACGTAGTTTGGTCGAGAGGTTTGAAAGAAAGGAAAAGGCTGACGTGGATGAAATTTGCACCCCTGATAGGGCTCCTAGTGTGGTCTCTGAGCCTATGGAAACTCCCTCGTCCCAGGTAGAACTATCCTCCTTTCTGCACATATAACCTGAATGGAACCTTTTCACTTGATTTTGACTTTATTTTGAACAACGTGTTTGTTCTGGATCTTTAAAGCAAGTTCTGGATTTAGGCATTTTAATATACTGTCGGTGGATAGAGAGACAATATAAGTTGAAAATTGACTGGGATTGGAATTTTACCACTTCATTCTGATTGAAGTTCTCACCTCTGACTCTACAAACTCCGTCTGTGATTACAATATCTAACTGAAAAAATCATAATCTTAGAATGGTGTAGTAAAGAGGCATTTTCTTTTTAGTGTTCTTTACTTGCCAGAGACATTAATAATTTCAAACCTTTTAGGTTTTACTCGTGTTTGCTCCCTTGCTCCCTGATACACATGTCAGAGGTAAGCGTAAACTAATTGATTTTATCATGTCCTTAAAGTATGTTATTTAAAATCCAAAGTTGTCTAACTTGGAGTTAATGTTACGGATACCCAACTAATGGGATGGAACAAAGTCAGAAAATTGGTTCGCTTCCCTTCTTAAACAGACTCAATTGTCTATTCAGTTGTTAATTTTTTCATTTAGTGCTGAAGTCTTCTCTGGGGACGTGCTATGAGAACTAGTTGTAATATCCAATAGGTTTTAATCAAGCTTGTGCAGTCCTCCTTTTCCCTCCCTTTCTTGGGGTTCGATTCACCAAATTCTTGCCGTATTGTCTTGAGTTGCACTCTTCTTGTGGAACACTGTGTATATAGCTCAAGATGAGGAGTTTCCAGCAAGTTAGAAATGTCTTCCTATAGTTTGAAACTTTGAATGCAGGTGTTGGTTAGAGTGTATACTGTTCTCTATTGTATGTTTGACTGTAAAATAACTTTAGGCCTTACGGGTATTGTTGAATGCTACCTAGTTATCTGCTTTCTTTATTATTTGTTTTATATATTAATCCAATGATCTCACCATGTTGCAGAATAGTGACCAGAAAATTGATGTGATGGTGCAGCCAATTTTGGATGATAATAATGTCCTTGAGAATCTTATGCAGAGTCATGATGTGCTATTGAGTACATTCCGGTCCAGGCTGACAAAGCTACAGGTAGTTCTGAAAGAGATTCTTAGTATATAACTCCAATGGAACACAACTTTTTGTTGCTTGTAGTTCTTTCATTTGCTGGAGTCATGATATCTTTTTGTGAGCAGCAGTATCCTAGGGGTTACCAATGTTGCAGTTGTTTTCTTTTTTTCTTCTTTTTGCACATTGTGTTTTTTGTATTTGTTTCTATTCCCCCCTTTCAGTACAATTGTTCTTGGTCTGGAGCTTTGTCACCAGAGAACTGTAATTTTCCTGGTATAGGTGGTGCGGCACTTTTGGGAAAGGAATGATGTTAAGGGTGCTATAAATGCCGTGAGAAAACTGCCAGACTATTCTGTGAGTATTTATTGCTGTAGCGTAAAAGTCTTTTCACTGTTAAATCTACAAATTTTTTTCCTAAAATTATTTTACTTGTGCAGGTACAGGCAGATGTGGTTGGTGTTATCATTGAGAGGATGGAGATTATTACGTTGGACCTGTTTTCTTGCTTGCTTCCTGTGCTTTTAGGATTACTGGAAAGCAAAGCAGAAAGGTGACTTTATCTGCAACATTTGTGAAATTTTTTCTATTGGCAAGGAGGATAAAAAAGACTCCAACTAGAGCTTCTGCTGTGTAACCTGTCCTTATTTGGTAGAAAACCTCTAACATTCTTCATTTGTAGGCATGCTAGTGTTTCTTTGGAGATGCTTCTGAAGCTGGTAGCCGTCTTTGGGACAGTAGTTCGTACAACAGTTTCAGCACCTCCGTCGGTTGGTGTTAATCTTCATGCAGAGGAAAGGTAGTGCTGCCGATGTGAATTTTTCTTATGTTTCTCCTCGTAGTATGTCATTTACTCATTCATTTTTAATTAAAATGGATTTAAGTTGCACAGGATTCTGAGATATTGACTTTTATTTATTTTTTCTTGCAGACTTGAATGCTGCCGACAGTGTTTTACGCATCTACAGAATGTACAGAACATTCTTCCAGAACTTTTGAGGTAAGTGTCCCAGTCTTGAACTTGTGCACTCGCATTTTTTATACGATTGATGTTAGATTAGTTGTTTGAGTATAACTTTTGTTCTGTTGCTGTAGGAGGGGAGGTGTGATAGCAAGATATGCACAACAACTGAATATGGTTCTCCAACAAACGTAGTCTGTATGCAGTTGAAACAAGGAAAAACCTATAGGTAGCTCCTTAGCAGTTGACAAGAATTTAAGAATTCTTGTAGAGATACATCGGCCTTGCATGTGGCAGTTTTGTTATTCAGATGCTGTTAATAGTATTGTCCAGCAGTTGAGTTCCCCTGTAATTATGTGCAGTGGTATATATGATATATCTATAGTATCTGGAAAGATAAGAGCCGCAGTAATAGATGTTAATATAACCTTATGGCCTTGTTGCCTGTGACTCTGTGAGTGAGAATTTTTAAAAATAAAATACTCAGTTTTGGAGACTTATTGTATTGCTATGTTCCTTTGGATGGAAACATTTAGTGAGGTGAGGCTGCCAAAGGATTGAATAGCAGTTTCCAATTTAAATTTTAATTTAATATATGAGTATTAAATTAGGAGCGGTGCAAGATATCATCTGATTGGTCATGAAATTTGAACGAAGTCATTTACGTGGTCTTTATCTTAGACAATTAATCAGAAGAAACGTAAATTAATTACACTCACTCATCACTCATCAGATGGAAGATGATGTGTTCGTGACGAAGATTATAGATTTAAATTGGTGGAATAAGTTTAGTCATGAGCACCACTGCAATTCTATAACGCTGCTTTGTTTTTGTGGTTTGGTTATGTTGTCTGGATTTACTACGTACTCGTGTTGTAAATCCAGCATCAACAAAATTTCCGTTGAATTGTGGAATTAATCTTCTTCTGGTTTCTTATATGGATGGAAGATCGATTTGTTAAAATTCCCCTCCTTTTTGAAGGAATAAGGAGGTGGAGCAAATTTTAGGGATTTGCATTCATGTACACAACCATTAAGGTTTGGCATTGGCAGTACGAAAAGCAACATCCATGCACGATAACAAATAACTTTAATCAATTCAAGGAGAGGTCTAGAGAAGAAAACATTTATTAATTAATTCGGGCATTTATCATAGTCCTTACATATATGCAAAATTATCATTAAAGCAGGCAACAACAGCTGTCTGCATGGTTCATTGGTTTGCAATATTTTAATCATCATCATTATTGTTTTTTTAAAATAGCAAATTATCATTTAATCAGTATAGAACTATAGATTGATTTAAAAAGGCATTAAATACATAAAATAAAATAAAGGACAAATAACTAATAGTGCCCAAGAAGACCCACGTCGTCCACTGCCGTACTACAAGAATAAATACCTATTCTATCATATAGGAGTATATAAAAATGTAGGTATCATAAAATATTATTATTTTTATTATTAATATAACGTAAGGTTAATTACAACATTAGTTAATGCAGTCCATGTGCTGATGTGCAGCGACATTATTTATAAGTGACTTGACTGTTAGTTGCATGTGGATATTTTTTATATTATTAAAATTATAATAACAACACTAGTACAATTATCCTATTGATGTTTTATGATCTAAACCATCCCATATCGTTTAAAATATTTCAGATCGACTTTTTAAATCCAAATTCAAATCAAGGTAAAAAAAATTGAAGGAATACAAATATAATAGCAATTTGGCATTTCCGACAATTTAGGTAGTCACATAAACATAAGCGTTAGCTCCTATAAAGTCAGAATCATTAGCTCCTATTATACTTATTATATTCCTAATTAGAAAAAGGATACCACGTCATCCTTAATAATCTCACCATAAAATAAAAGGTTATCGTGCATGGTTCTGATTTCTGAATTTTGATTTAGTTTAATGGAAGTACCTTACCTATTAAAAAAAAAAAAACTCGCCACAAAATACACCCATAGCCATAGGCCATAACATAACATTCACCTAATTTGCGCCGTAGCTTAGATATCCACAAATGGTATTATTTTAATGATATACTCCATATTCAACATCTTTTTCTCATACCTCTAAAAAATAATCTTAATTTTCTCTCACATATATGCCATAAAGTGATGTATATAATATTAATAATGAATAACAACTTTATTTAGGAAAGTTTTCTCTTACCGACATCCGGAAAGAAGATTTATTTCCGAATAAAAGCAATTACGCATGAATTAAGTATCTAACTATAATCTCCACAGAGCTTCGCATACCACAGCGAAATCTTTGCCTAATGCAGTTAATTTTCATCTAATCTTGATTCAGATATGATTTTTCATCCTCTTTTTCACAAAATACTGTACAAATCAGCATTCCCACTGCGTGTAGGAGTGAAAGTTGGCAGTGATTTTTCATATTGCTACTAATTAATTGAAGATACTATTTTGCTTAGGTAGTGCTAATAAAAGCGTGGCGTTTGAGTTCGTGGCATTCACCAACTGCATTTGTTTTTTCTAACTCTACTTTTCTCTCACACATATACACAGCGACTTGTAAATATTACTCTTTTTTTTTTTTTTTTCTTTCCTGATTATTTTTATTATTTTTGGATATACGGATTGAGTTAGCTTGATTTCAGCTTAGTCGAATCGTGGGCGAGATAGGTATGAGTTTCGTGTTCTTGTTGATTTTTCTCTTTTTTTTTTCGTGTGACAGGGTTTTCTTTTCGTTTTGCTTGTTGCTGTATAGAAATAGGGTGCAGTAAAAATTACGATTAAACCCCCACGATTTTGCAAGGTTCTGAAATTTTGTCTGGGAATACGTTTAGTTTGATTGTTGCTTTGGTTTTCGTCTGCTTGAAGTTAGTAACTGAGATGCGAAGTTCATGTGAACAAGCTATTTTTGTTTGTCCGATTGAAAGTTGTGGTGTTCTCCTAATTTAAAGGATTATGGGAAAAATCGATGATGTTACTGTTTTATCATGTAAAACGGCGAAGTGGAGGGAAGAGTGAGGAATTCACTTCGGACAGTATAAACTGCATTTGAGTGCTAGCTTGCTGGATTTATTTTCTAGTTGTGTTTACTATTATTGTTTCCAACACACCGTGATCAAATATTGTAACATTCTCTTTGTGACATCTTGTGCACAATTTTTGCATCACTAATACATGCGAGCACTTGTGTGAAAGAGATGGAAGTGCACACACCATGAGCATTGAATTGCAGTTGACAAAATGTGGACTCGAGGCAGTAATAACTAATAAGCATGGATAGTTAACATATATTTTTGTTTTTTTTTTCTCATTCAGGCAGTGCGAGAATCGAAATGGTAACTTGTATAAATTTGTTCTCAGAAAGTTAAGTCGTGATAGTGTTCTTGTCTTTCAAGTTGAATAATTAGGTAGCTCCTGAGAGGGATGTGTATTGTGTTGCATCCACTCTCCATGTTTCTTTTTCAAGTATCATGATTAATTTGAGAGCCTAAGAATGTTATCCAATTGAAGAATGTGTGTGTTAGTAGCTGATTGTGGTCCCAAGTCTTATTATGCCAGAGTTATATACTTCCACAGATTCATTGATAACATTGAAGTCACCATATTTATGATTTACTGAAATGGAGTATTCATTATGTTATTCAATTGAGCTAAATGTTAGTTAGTAGTTCATAGCTGTTTCAAGTCCTTTTCAGTTATATGCTTTTGTTTGATCAGTAATGACAGTTGATATATTTATATCTGAATTGGTGCAGTTCTTGCAGGATCATGAAAACCCTCAGTTGTCTATGAAGGCACCCAAGTCATGGAGGTGGATGATGAAGAAACAACAGTTCTTATTTGACCAGGTATGTACCCTGCAATCTTAATCCTCTTTTCTAATTTCTGAGCCACAACATCCATTTAGAATTTTCATTTTCATTTTATATCTGGACTACAAAAAATCATTGCACATCAACTCATGGAGTTGGATCAACATCACTGGTGAAGCTAAAAATGCTTGACTTCTAGGTAGAATTGCAGAGTGCAGTTGGAGCGAAGATGAAACAACTTCCGTTTATGGGAATTGTCTGTACAGTGATGTTGTTCATTATATACAGGACCACAATTTTTCAGTATCAACAAACAGAGGTATGTTAAGAGAGAATCTGTTCAAGAAGTTTCGTTGTTCTCATACTGTACTATATTGGATTTCAAAGAGATTTTGAATATGTGACCTCTCTGTCACTGCCATGATAACTAATTTTCTTTTGAATTCCTTGTCAATGACAATTACTGCCACTTATTTTCCTTCATTTGCATCAGATGGAGTCAAAACTTGATCCTTTCTATGCATTGAAGGTATTCATTCGTGTAAACAATCTTGTTAGTGCATTACTTTCTACATAGTATGTCCATTTATAAGGTATTTCTATTCGCTTAATAAGGTGAAATTGATGGTTTGGTCTAGGACTCAGGTGTGGATACCATGGATAGTTTACCTCGTGGTATCATTGAAGCAAGGTCAGACCTGGAGTTAAAGCCCCTATGGACTACAAGCAGTACCGTGTCAAAGGTAATCTTTAACATTTATTGTAGAGTAGATAAGCCATTTTTCATCTTCATCAGAGTTATCTCATTATTAGTGATCTTTAGTTCTGGTTAATACATTGTTATGGAATGTCCCTTATAACTACTGCCTTTAGATGATTTATGATGACTATATTTAGAAAAAACTCACTCCAATTCCTATGTATTCCTCTGAATTTCAGGTCCGTGCTCGGCGCTCTATTAATTTGCTAGCGATGCCTGTTGGAATTAAGCAAAAGAAAAATGTTGATACTATTGTTCGAAAGGTAGAACTGGCTACTGATGATTTGATGTTAATAATTGGAGCATTTAATGGTCTATCTTAATCAGTACTAGCATTCATTAATTAATTCTATCGAATTCAGTTTCTTTCAGAAAATTTCACAATTATTTTATTTCACTATGATGGCATCTTGGATGGATGGTGGGACCTGCGTTGGAGCAAGGAAGCCATACATATAGTTGCTCTCAACCAAACAAAATGGTAAGCCTTCAGACGATCCATTCTCTCACCTGGAGTCTGCCAAATTCATAATTTTCATGGCAATAGCCTACGTGCAAATCCAGATGTCTATCTTACAATAGTTGTCTAAATCTGGAGAATTTGAGCCAAAATCAATAGAGTAACTAACTAACCCTAGTAAAAAGCTAATTAAACTAAAATAAATTTGTGGCCAAAAACATTAATGTCTCATTCAAGGTTTAACACAATAATTAGTTATATGCTCGGCAATCTGGATGGGAAATGAGTTGAGATATTGACTAGTATGTATGAAATGTTCTAGGTGGCTGATTCCCTCTTCTTTAATTTGAGGGATATAAAAGAAAAAATGGTAAGGCAATGGGACTACCTTATATGGATCAGGACTAGCCTATTTTTCTATGCTATCTAATACTCTTATGAGATTTTCTCTATAGGTTACCTTCTATTTCCTTTCATGTTCAGGTGGTTTGCCAAACGCTTTTTACATCCAGCTATTGTGTCTATCTACGATTACATATTCCTGTGGGATGAAGATTTAGGGTTAAAGAATTTTCACCCTGGAAGGTACCATTGCAATACTATAAAAACATCGCATCTCTTTGATGGCCTCTTGTTCTTTTTCTCTTAATGTCATCATATCCCTATATAGTTGTCGCATATTCTCCCACTAAAACCTGTGTGAGACGAAGGGTAACCCAATTACTGAAAATCTATAATAACCAAATATTAAAACTAATAAAAAAAATCAGTACTTTTCTGCTGGTCTCTCTCTCTCTCTCTCTCTCTCTCTCTCTCACACACACACACACACACACACACTATGTTGATGTTTTGTTGTACACAGGTACACACTTCCAACTCTCATTGTGAGAGCCGGGTTGTACATGCAATTACCAATCTTAGTACTTTGAAATACCTTGTAGAAATCATTTTCGTTATTCTTGCTTTTCCTCTGGTCAGGTATCTGGACATTGTAAAATCAGAAGGACTTGAAATATCACAACCAGCTCTGGATCCAAATTCTACTGGCATACATCATCGGATCACTATAAGAAACAGAATGGGTAGATTTCATAGGTAGGTCTGTGTGCAAAATCTATGTCATTCGACTTCATATTCCCGATATGACGGTATTGGTACTAAGGCATTATAACTTATGCAGAAGAGTCTATGATGCCAGAGGTAGTATTAAGTGCTCAGATAATAGTGAAGGACCTCCATGCAGTGGGTAAATTATCATCACTCTAAAATTTATTGTTTCTCTTTGATTCTGATATGCGGTAGGTTTCTTAAGCAGCTTGTTCATACTGTTGCCTATCCACATCCTTAAGTTTTCTTGTAACTTCTGATGATATATTTATCCTGAATTCTAGTAGAGAGAGAGAGAGAGAGAGAGAGAGAGAGAGAGAGAGAGAGACTTTGATGGACATGCTAGCCTGGTTCATGTGCCCATTATGTGGTACAGTTGAGACTTTGATGGACATGCTAGCCTGGTTCATGTACCCATTATGTGGTACAGTTGTTTTTACAATCTATGAAAACATGTTTTCACTTTCGGTATGCAGTTTTGTTGAAGGTATGGCTCCTGTATTTTCGAGATCAGCATGGCATTGTGCCTGGCACTTGATACAGGTACCATTTTTTTGTGTTTTTCTGTGGAAATTTTCATTTTCTGTATGTTACTGAGTTTGAATTCTATAAAGTCAATAGTTGCAAGACCCATGTAGTTTCTTCAACGATATTCTTGCATTTCTCTAATTTGACAAAAAAACTATCGATTCCGCTCTAGTGTTCTCAGAGTATTTTTGTGCAATTGTTTTGTGTTCTTTCTTTTTCCTTTTTCTACCTGTTGACATCCACTGTGGTGTATGACTTTTGTATTCCATCAAACTATAGCTAATAAATGCTACCACACATGGTTTGCTTGGAGTTGTTATCACATTGATCCTTACTTTATGACTCCACGTCTCCACCAATCCTGAAAAGTTTCATATTTCTATCTCATTGACATGGATCATACAATGCTCTTTCTCATTTCAGAATGATCTTGTTCATGGATGGGGAATGGACATGAAACTCGGCTATTGCGCACAGGTAACACTATTAATATAGGTCCTGTCAAAACACTCTCTCTCTCTCTCTCATTATTGTAATAAGGGCTAATCTGTGAGTTTCTGCTAAGCTGCCAAAAGCCTATAATTTATTTGCTTTAACTTCTTGTAGATGCTGCTGTTATTGTTGTGTTATGCTACTAATTCTGCTCATTTAAATTTCAATCTTGCCAATGGAAAGCAGAGTTTAAAGTGTATAAAAAAAAGTACTAATGGCCTTTGCTTAACATGTGTTTGTCATGTATGCATTTGAATCTTTTTAGGGGGATCGCACGAAAAAGGTAGGAGTTGTTGACAGTGAATATGTAGTTCATCAGAGTATACAAACATTGGGTGGTTCATCTGCTAGAAAGGTGATTTAACTTTTCATCTTTGATTATTTTTTAATTTTCCAGTGATTGGAATCTCAGGCAGATGAGATGTGGATATCAAGTTATGCTGATTTGCTAGCATCTGAGTGACATGTTTCGAATTGAACTAATTTTATAATATCTGATATCCATGTAGGTTGCGAAGCCTGAAGTGACTACAAAGGTATACCTTTGTTGTTTAATGCTTCTATCCTGTTTTCCTAGAGCCTTGACATTATACCTTTACCAGTTAAGATTCTAACGTCTACTTCTATCTGGTTCTTCCATCTAACAGAAGCATGCTGTTGATGTCAGATTAGAGGTGAGACCCTCATATGTATAAGTGCTATTTCATTTGAAACTGATCAATCCATCGTTTGATGTGTTCTTGATCTTGAAAATATTGTGAAATTTTCCTGAAAATAAAACTAGATCGAACAATGAGATGACGTTCCTGGTGGTGCAGGTACGGAAGCAATCGTCGATGGAGCTGAAAAATTTTAGGGAACGTTGGGAACGAGCTGTTAGGGAAGACAAAAACTGGGTCGATCCATTTTCCTCAACCCGGAGAGGCAGGTTTTGGCGCTACTACAGACGTTTTTCTAAGCTTTAACTATCTATTTCTCATTCTCTACTTTTATTTATTTATTTTGGTTTCCTTTTTTCTTTTATTCGGCCACGTATTGGGTTTTCACGTGAAGCTAATCATAGGCTTATATGCTGATCATTTGAAAAAAGAAAAAAAAAAAGAAAAAAAAAAGGAAAGAAATACGATGGTGCCTGCATTGTTAAATGTGAAAAATAAAAATGAAAATACAATGAAAATGTAATTTGCATTTGTACGGAATCATGCAATTGGCACGCTGCCGAAAGCCCAAAATTTAGGTCGGTTTTCATTTAATTTACTTGTCAACGACAATCACGATCATTAGATTAAACAACATAACAAAAAAATTCAGATATAATTTTTCAACTGTGAGCCCTCCTCATTACTCTTTTGGCTGACGGAGACCTTTATTTCTTGATATAATTATTTTGGCCCCTCAGTTTCAAATTTTTCTCATCTGACTCTCGATAATAATTAAGATCGATTTTAAAATTATAACTGTAATAATAATAAATAAAATGAAAGTAAAAATGAGATTGATGTTTTGAACTTTTGGGACGGCCGCTCTTCCTATTGGACTCTTCTCGTGTTTTGCTCATATTATAATTATAATTATAATTATAATGTTTGAATTTCGACTTTCAACAATATGTATTTATACATGGTCTTCAAAAATCCAAATGTTTGAAACCTTCTGGAAGTATAAAGTCAAAATATATAAATACCATTTTTTTAATCCATATATACCTGGAATTTTAGGATTAATATATAAACATGACAGTCTAATCTTGATTTTAAAGCTAAAATTATAATTTATGTTTCTTTGTTGATTAAACAACCTGCAAGCACCAGTGCCATTGGTGATTTAGCATGTACTTGATAAATTTTACTTCCATGCAAAAACCTAAAATTAATATTTAAAAAAAGTAAACTGCACTAATCAATTATGTATTGTTCGACGAAATCGACCTAATAACACATTTGAAGATTTAAATTTATGACATAAACCTCAAATGTCCACACATGTGAATTTAATATTATAAAATTAAAATATGTACAAGTATCAATTAAATTAAATGTGTAAAATCTCCATGGGTTTTTCGATTTTGGAATACACCCAATAACATTAAAAAAAGATATTTTTTATAAATAAAGAAAAATCTAAAACAAGTGTTTTTCATTGTTTGGGGGCAATATTATAATTTTGTTTTTTCAAAGTAAAATTCGTCTCTTTCAAAGCACCTTAAGCTGACTACGGACAAGTCTACACCTCCCCTCTCTCTCTCTAAACGAACTTTCTCTCTTTAGTCTTGCAAAATTGTTTCTGGCTTTGAATCCAAAATTATCTAAAATTCTTCTCAGAGAAGCTTCATCACATCCTTATACCTTTCTATCATCGTCCAAATTTCACTATTTAGATCTCAAAATATCTCCTTTATTTTTCTCTGCGGCTCATATTTGATAACAGCTAACGGTGCTCAACAAGATGGCCGGCCGTTACGATAGCAACCCTTTTGATGAAGAAGAAGAAGTTAATCCATTTGCTGTAAGTCTGGTATTTTTAATTTTGTTTTAAGCAATGAATTTCCGGTGATCTCCCTTTCATTTCACGAAAATGAATATGCATGCTGTTATAAGTACAGAATTTGGTAGTTGCAAAAAGTGTTCGTCTTAAATTGGGGCTTTTGGGTGATTCTGATCGCCTCTTTAGCTCATGCAATGTTTCTTTCCTCCGTTGCGCTTGTGATAAACTTGTGCTCGAGAGTTCATACGATTTTGCTGATTGTAATTGTACGGTTAAAACTTAGAAGGAGTGATTATGCCAGTTATGCTTCTCTAGTCGGTCGAAGAAGGTGTTATTGTTGTGTTCAGCCTTGACGCTTCAAATACTTTTTTCAATTCCAGGACGGAGGGGGAAGAGGAAAAACAGGCGGACAATCAAACTTTAGCGGAGGCTCATTTTATACAACGGTGATTCCTTCTTCGTTTCTCATTTTATGTTGTGACATGTTGAACTAATTGTCTAAATTCTTGGGAATACAAGTTAGTGGAGGTATCAATTTGACCATACCAAATCCACTTTCTTTCCCGTAACTTTTTGTGCCTTGTTATGAAATTTTAGACCACTGCGGTGGTATTGGTTCAACCAAAAGGTAATATCTGCCACACGAAACTCTTTTCTTGTTTAATGGGATGAGTTAAATCTCTAGCTGACAGTAAGTGATTCTTCCTAACTTGCGGACGGACAAGCATTTACAATTAAGCATTGTGATGACTAGATCTTGGCTTGGATGAGTAGAAGGACACATGTATCATATTTGTCAAATCCGTAACCCAATTTGTGTTCACAAATCACCTATTTACCGTTTACTTTTTTTTTTTTGGGGGGGGGGGGGGGGGGGGGCTTGAGCTTGAGCTGTACACTTACTCAAGAAACTACTACATTCCCATTGAAGTTACGAACTTGGGTTTTCTACAGCAATTAGGAGATTTCTTCCAGCGAAACTTATATTTTTTTTGTTTGCGAGTTTAAATAGCATTTTTTGTTCACTTGGCAATTTGGTGGTACTACAACATGTAACATAGATTCTTTTTCTTTTTTAAAACATATATATATATATATATATATATATATATTTTCACATGTTCAGACTACTGGGAGTGCTCCTCCTGCTACAAAGTCAAGGCTTTCACCCCTTCCTCCGGAGCCTGCTGATTTCTACAATCCTACAGCTCCAGTTGATATTCCTCTTGATGATTCTTCGGTAGCTGCAATTTCTAATTCAGATTGTTTAACTTGCAGTCATATGTTCTTTATCCATTTCTTGGCCCGGTGTTGACTGGTCTGTAATCCAATAAAATTTTTAATTTAGGATTTGAAACAAAAGGAGAGAGGGCTGCAGGCAAGAGAAGCTGAACTGAAAAGGAGGGAACAGGTATTTGATATCAATATGCTGCCATGAATTTCTTTGCATTTCATCTACAAATTGGTATATGGTGCCCTCTCTTTAGGGAAACATCACACTGGTCCTTTCCTGTTATATTATTTCATTAGAACTTCAGATTTACATTGGCAATTGATGGTGCTAAAATTATGATAATGGATGAACACATTTTATTTTATTTTATTTGAGGCATGTTTTACTACAGATAGGATCCTCTATTCCAATTTGGTATTCCATCTTTATTCCAACCATTGGATGTATGCCATGTGTATTTAAAAATTTAAACAATTCACCGCTAAAAAAAAAATACACATGGAATACATCCAATGACAAGATGAAATACCAAGTTGGAATGGAGAATCCTGTCCGGTTTTACTATCCCATTTTTTTTGTAGGGAACTTTATTAAATTGAATTGATCAAATTAAAAATAATTTATTGCCTAAAGTTTGGTTAATGCTAATTACATTATTCACTCTGATGAGAGGAATTGTTGTTTGTTTTTTCCATAATCCCCATTATTTAAATTTGTCAAGATGTATAGTTATATTGAATATATCACTCCCCACATACAATAAATCTAACCCTGTAGGCAAGATTAGGTCTATCTCAATAATTTGAAACCTTATGATGAGTGAGAGCACTTGTTTGCTCTTTCTACATTATGTGAATTTGCATGAATTCTACAAAGAAACTTCTCCATTAGCATTGGTTATTGGACTGTAGTAAAACTCTCTTGGCTCCTACATTCTGTACTCAACTCAAGAAATTCTCATCTTGTACAACATTGAATGTGTAGAATACAAGCTGCACTACTGTGTGCATCCCAAACGTAGTTCCTGATTTATAATGATGATGCTCTGCAGGAAGTAAGGCGGAGAGAAGAGGCTGTTGCCCGAGGTGCTCTGCCGAGTACAACTGGATCTTTTTTTATTACTTTACAATCCTTTATAAAAAGCATCACCCATTTCTGTTTGTAATATTTTAGTGGACTACACAAAATCATGGGTACTTGTCATAGATTTCGTTTTTGTTTTCAGCTGGCATTGTTCTTGAGGAGAAAAATTGGCCTCCGTTTTTTCCTATAATTCATCATGATATTGCAAATGAAATACCAATTCATCTTCAAAGGCTTCAATATGTTGCCTTCACAACCTTCTTAGGTATGCAAATAATTATCCCATATACTTGTTTTAGCTTTATAAAAGTTCCCCAGTTACTATATAATCATACTTGTACACTTATGTCTGTAGAGGGTGGAAAGTGGTTGGAAAGAGTTAGGATATGCGAGTTTATTACAAACATAATCTAATACATTATGTTTGGGTATATAGAAGCACAGGATGCACGTCCCTTGTTTTGCTTAATTCTCTCTGTTTTATCTTTTCTTCACCCCATGAATGCTAGTATGCTACTAATGATGTATTTTCTTTGGTAATCAGGACTTTCTTTTACACTTCTCTGGAATATTATAGCTGTGACTACTGCATGGATTAAAGGAGAAAGTGGGTATTATAATCATCATTAGGTGTATTTCTGTGCTGAGTTTTCTCGATCTGATTTTTCTGACTGGAATTCATCTACTAGATGTGAAGATTTGGTTTCTTGCCATAATCTACTTCATATCTGGGGTACCTGGAGCCTATGTGTTATGGTATCGTCCACTCTACAGAGCATTCAGGTCTGTGGCTTTTATCTTGTTAGCCAACCAACTTTTACATTTGCAGTTTACGTAATTTCTTTTGGACCATGTAAGAGATTCAAAAGATTATAGTTAGAAATTAATTAGATCTGTAAGATCAGTAACTATAAAATACCCTCATGTTTATGAGGTTGGGGTAAATTCAGGGGTGGGGATTATAATCTTAAAAGTCAAAGGTAATCAGAATTGATTTGCTGCTGCTTCATTAAGTAATCGTGTAACTCCCTGTGCATTGCAGGAAAGAAAGTGCTCTGAGGTTTGGATGGTTTTTCCTGTTTTACTTGGTAAGATCCTTATATGGCTTGACAAAGTTTGTAATCTTATGTTGAATATACGATCTTGTTGATATTTACTGCCACAACAGCTTCACATCGGGTTTTGTATCTTTGCTGCGATTGCGCCTCCTTTTATTTTCAAAGGGAAATCTCTGTCGTAAGTTTCCTTCTAGTTTCTTTTTCCAGCATGATTTTGATCGTTACTCATGCCAGACATGATTGGCATTTGGGATTTTGATATGATTGAGATGGTGTTTATGCAGAGGTATCTTGTCAGCTATAGATGTGATAGGTGACCATGTTCTGGTTGGGGTAAGTTTATTCCTTTAGAATGGCAATTCATCGCCTTGAATCGTGACTTGATTTTCACATACAAGAGTGGTGGTATTGGTGACTGTTCAGGTTTTCTACTTCATTGGTTTCGGACTGTTCTGCCTCGAGACTGTTCTCAGCCTTTGGGTTATACAGGTCACATATATATATCACTTCCTCTGCTTAAATCATTCACAATAATAACCTTAAGTTGTGACAAATCCTCTGAATTTGGTTGCAGCAAGTATATATGTACTTCCGAGGCAGTGGCAAAGCAGCAGAGATGAAACAAGAAGCTGCCAGGGGAGTCTTGAGAGCAGCAATATAATGGCATCGTTTCAGTCTGCCCGAGCCGGGATGTCAATATTCGATTCAATGTAAGGAGTGTTGTTTAGATACTTTCTTCTTTCTTGTAATAGTAAGTTTTTTTTTTTTTTTTTTTATGAAACATCAAAGAAGTGATAAGAGGCTAGAGACATGCTGGATATGTCTTACTTTTGGCATTTATCTGTAAATTTATTAATATTTGCATTTTTTTGTTCGTTTCATCTTTAGGCTCCAATCTCCATCAAGTTTCTATTTTTCTTTCCCTTCATCGACAATTTTACAATTATACACCTACTTATTTTCTACTATAGAAGGAAACGCTCTGCGTGAAGAAGAAAATAAAGCAGAATTAGTTACTATTATATGAAGGCTAGATCATAGAGAAAACTATGAAGCCCGAAGTATGCTGCGTAAGTTTGTCACACAACAAAATTAAAGCAGCAAATTTACAGTGGAATCAATCACACTCAAACTAAGGCTTATGTATATATTATGTATAGACCACTAGTGCTGTAGTAGTAACAAGGAAATCAAATCCCGTTACCAGCTTTATATAACATATATATATATAGATAGATAGATAGATAGATATATATTGGTAAGCTTGCGGAGGCGGCGATGATCTCCTCAGCAGTAAGCAATGCATTTCTTCTTGCAATCCATGGTGCAGCCACCGCCTCCGCCGCCGTATCCATATCCCTTCCCGGAGCCGCCGTAGGAAGTGAAACACTTGGCCGGACACGTCAGCTTTTTCTTGTAACAGGGGCCCTTGTCAGAGCACACAACAGTTGGCCTTATCACGCCATGCGACGAATGCCCTCCACCGGAGCCTCCGTAGCCGCCGCCGTAGCCGCCTCCATAGCCGCCGCCCATGACGGGGCCGAATCCTGGTATGTTGAAGCCGGGTCCCGGGCCGTCATCTTTGCGGGATGAGGGGTCGGGTCGGGTTGCGAGGGAGATGGCGGCTGAGATGAGCCAGAGAGAGAAGAGCAGAGCGAGAAAAGTGGATTTCATTTTGTTGTAGAGAGAGAGAGGTGCGATGGAGTATTTAAGTAGAGAAAGGTGTAAAAAGCATTTATTAACAGAGGGAGTAGATGGAAGTTGAGAGATTCAGAGATTAGTTTGCAAATTGCAATTGTCATTTGCTGCCTTTGCCAAATAGGAGGGGAGGGGAGGGGAGGGGAGGGAAGGGGGCCATGGTAGGTTGGGGCGCAGTTATTGCGCGCGCACAAACACAACACCAATAAAAGTCTTCGCTACTCTCTTTAAACTATGAAAACTAATTAACATCTTTTTTTTTATTATTATTATTTTACGGGAATGAAATTAAAGCTAGGATGGTCTTCATTCTTGGATATGGACGAACACTGGTTTTCAAACTTTTTCTTTTTTATTTTATATATATTATTTTCGACAAATTTCAAACGTCATATCCAATCATTTCGATCTAACAACATTACATTCTTGGAAACAATTAACGGTTTTCATATATGGACTACACTTTGTTATCAAATACACATATATTTGTCCTCCAATCCGATATACATATGTGTGTGTGTGGGAGGATAGACTGTAATAAGTACGGGAATTCACGTGAGAACTAAGAACTAATCATATTCCTCCAATTTGTATAGATGAATGATTGAGATTAAAATTAGGAAATATGCTATAATTATCAATTTAATAGATAAATTATAAACAAAATAATATTAATGTAATTTTAAATTTATAATGATATGGAAATATTCAAATAAATATTCATATCTCATTCTCTCTCTCACACACACATGGTTCTCTCCCTCCCTCCCTCTCACGTTCTCTCTCTTTATCTCTCATAGTAGTCGACCATTGTTGAGCCACTGTAGATCACCGTCTAAGTAACGAAATCAACATAACACCAAACTTAAACATTCTAAGCTATAAAATCAATCATCATAAGCAATAAATTCCCCATTATTAGTAAAAATACTCGAAACCCAGGCTATACACTGATCGAAAATGAGAAATTCGATTGCATTTTATATAATGTTGCAATGCATGTTATCAATAATTCTGTTTATTATTATATATCATTTCAGTGATTATAATTTATAATATTATAATTTATTAAATTTTAGCCAGAAATCATTCATTGCTTGTTTTGTAACATTTTATTACTTCTCAAATATCATTTCATTGCATAATGAGTAACAATTTGATTTTTTTAAATAATATTTATGATGACAATTAATGATTTGTTAAGTGTTGTTTGTTACTTATTTACGAGAAAATCATCGCTTACCGATAGAATTTTAAAAAAAATTATAATGACGGGATATCTAATAATTGTTTATGTAGAATCAATACGTTATTTGCAAAACACTAAATCATTGCTAAGCTCATGTTGATGGCCCTATGGATTAGATATTTTTTTAAAATCATAAATAGTCAATTGTTTCTATTGTGACATTTTATTGCATCTTAAATACCATTTCATTCCACAATGTGTAAATTTTTTATTTTAAAACAAATAATATATGATGACAATTTCTAAATGATTCATAACAATCATAAATAAGAATAATGAATTAAGTAATTTCGAATACAAAAAATAACTAATTATTTTTAGCAAAAGGAAAAAAATACAAAAAATAACAAAAATATATAATAAATGAATCATAAAAAATAAAAAAAACACTATGTAAGCAATGTTGGTGGATGATAAAAATTGTGGGAGAAGAACTTGTGTGCACTAGGTGCACCATCAGACGCATTATCTGGGTCAATGCGTTGACCAATCAACACCGGAAAATACGCGTTGACCAAGTCAACTAAAAAAAAAGAAATGCTTCAAAAACAGTATCAATTGTAACACTAAAAAGTATCACTTGTATCCTTAAAAACTATCGGCCAAAATAAATAAATAAAAAAAACTCAAAATCAGTATCAACCGTAACACTAAAAAGTATCACTCATAATTCAAAAAGTATCATCTGTATTCTTAAAAAGTATCACCTATTTTACCATATATTTTTTTGCGGGTTGACCGGGTCAACGCGCGTTGACCCGGTCAAATATGTTGACCGTCTGATATAAGCTTATATACATCTAGTGCATGCAAGTTTTTGCCAAATTGTGGAGATAGGAACAAAAAAATGAAGACCTTCGATAAAAATCGTAGAGAAGATAAAACAGATAAAAAAAAATTCTGCAGAATAAATATAAAATCAAATTGTAGTGGGAGAGAAAAATAAGGAAATAAAAATAAATGTAGATATGGAAAGTTCTATTATTGTGGGATTGAATTATCTTATCTAATTAAAAAATTTATAATTAAAAAGAAATATTAAATCTCAATCTAAATCTGCACCATTAAATTTGATAGATATAACGGCCGTAAATAGTTCCTATTTCTTATCCAAAGATACGTTCTCATTTGAACCAAATCCTATATGTGTATATCTATTTATTTTCAAGATAAATCATGTGTTCGAGAAAGATATATCTTAATGCTCTGGGATAAATTTGATACTGTTGAAAGGCCTTGCATTTAAGGGTACACGGTGCAGTGTGCATTATCATTATATATATGCAATTGGTTGTCATGTTGATTTGAGATGTAGGATGGGAGTTGTTAGAGAAAGTGGTGATAGAACGTATACATGTGGATTGGTTGTATGATCATACCGTATATAGGATTAATAGGATCATAATTAGATAGGATATATGGACGGGACCGTAGTAGATGGTAACGTTGAACAAATTAAATTGATTATTATTTATTATTTATGATTTATGAACAAGTTAAAGTTCCTCCAAAATTATTTAAGATATATAGGACTGCCATTGAATGTCTGTGTTGAGGTCATTACTCATCATTTCAAATATTCAACCCCCTACCTATATCTATTGATGGCCCTAGCTAGCTATTTGAGTTTTTGTTTTAAAGCACAAATTAAATTAAATCGGTTCGGTTCCTAAACTGCTTTGTTTTGTTTTGTTTTTTAAATCCAATTAAGTCTGTCTTATCTTTAATTTTTGTTGCAGTACAAAAAGCTCCTAATTATAACAAAAGCTAGGTAGGCACTTAATTAAACAGATGTTTTTATAAATAGATAGACGTACGTACACCTCCACCCCTGGCCAGCTTTGTACGTATTTTGTGGAGATGATCAAACATATATGAGAAAGTTAAGTAGGTAGCTAGCATTAGAGGATATTTTAGAAAGAATATGTCAAATGTAGTGCATGGTGGGTCAGCTACAGACTACAGTAGTCTACACTCTACAGTGATGATGAAGGAGTTGAGGGAAACAAAGCAAAATATATATATAGAAAGAAAGAAGCATTAATTAATATGAGAGGAGAGGAGAGGAAAGGAAAGGAGGGAGGCCAACCACTTATTGAATATTGTGGTTTACAGCCTTGAATGCATGTGCATGTCTGCCCTGCCCCCAATTATTCAAGATTAATTTATTATAAGCAGCAGCAGCAGCAGTACCACCTTGCATTGCATGTGGGTTTTCCCCAAAAATCCACAACGCGCTTTTGTTTTTGACATTTGAAACCTCCATCTCTCTTCACTCTTCGATCATCTCTACTCTCTACTTTCCACTCAACTCAAAATACATATACATGCGTGGCTAGCAGCACCTCCTACGTACAACCTTAGCTTCCAAGATATATACGTATATATTTAATTTACGCATTTGTATATGCATCTCAACAACACCGTACGTAACTTGCCCGGGAAAACTATAAAAATATTCAAATTCCTTTCAAAATCAAAACCCTAACTTGTCTAATAATTAATAAAAGGAAGGAAACATAATTTATATATGCTACTTAAAACCCTAAAACTAAATGGGTTGATAAAGTATATATGATTCCGGAAAGGCCCCTAAAACTGTATATAAATAAACTTCAGAGTTCAGAGACCTTTCTTAATTGATAAAAGAGCTGATCGAGCCACACACACACTTCAACTTGAGTCAAAACTCCAAAGTTAGCTATGAAGAAACTGTAATCTCATATTATTTCATAAAACCCAAAGGAAAAATATCTCAGTTCAGAATATTACAACTACCACATGAATGTGTTTCTTCCTATTTATATTTCTAGAATACAAGAGGCGGGAAAAAAATAAGAGGAAAATATCATCCACGGCTACAAAGATCAATCCGCGTCTTAGCCAGATCAACGGTGGATGAATGATCGACGTGTGGTCCTGCATGCCACGTAGGCATGCATGCATGTTTCTCATGCACACTTCAACAGCCCCCGCAGCCTCGACGCGGTGCAAATCACCAAGGCGAAGGCTGGACAAAAGCAATCGAAAGCGCGGCCCGGGCAATGATTTTGTGAACAAGTCCATAAGCTGTGTGGAAGAGGAAACATAAGAAGGGGAAATAAAACCACGTTGAAAGTGAGTGCGAGCGAAATGACAATCAATATCCAAATGTTTGGTCCTTTCGTGATAGACTTGATTTTGCGAGATTTGTATAGCGGCTTGATTATCACAGTGGATGGGAATCGGGAGAGTAAGTGGAACATTGAAGTCTCGCAGTATATAAGATAGCCATAATAACTCTCAAGTGGTGTAGCTGAGGCTACGGTATTCCGCCTCAGCGGTGGACAGAGAAACGGTATCTTGTTTTTTGCACCTCCAAGAGACCAAGCAAGATCCTAGAGAAATGCAATACCCTGTTAAAGAGCGCCTGGTGTCATGACACGACCCCCAATCAGCATCACAATGTGCAGTGAGCTCAAAAGAAGAAGAAGGGGAGTAGAATAAGCCTAGAGATGGTGTTCCTTTCAAATAACGTAGAACATGTAAGACAGCGTTCCAGTGTTCAACGGTGGGGGAATTCACAAATTGACTGAGCTGTTGGACTGAGTAGGAAAGATCTGGCCGTGTAAGATTTAAATATAAGAGTTTCCCAACCAAACGCCTATAGGAATCTGAATTCTCAAGAGGATCCCCTCCCCGGTGCAAAGTTAGGCCAGTAGGAAAGGGCGTGCTGACAGACTTGTTTCCACTCAGTCCAGTTGAATCAAGAAGATCTAAGATATACTTTCTTTGACACAAGAAAGTACCTGTAGTGGATCTGGCAATTTCCATACCTAAGAAAAATTTTGCTTCACCTAGATCTTTGATTGTGAAGGTAGTGTGAAGGGAATCCTTAACAGCAGTTATAAGTTCAAGGGAAGGTCCTAGGAGTAATATATCATCTACATAGACTAGAAGAGCAACAAATGATGAACCAGATCCTCTAAGATATAGGCAATGATCATTGGAAGACTGAGTAAAACCAAGTGAAAGGAGATGCTTACCCAACTCATGGTTCCATTCTCTAGAGGCCTGCTTGAGACCATACAAGCTTTTGACTAACTTGCATACTTCACCCTTCTTCCCTTTGTGATAGCCCTGTGGTAATGCCATATAGATTTCATCAGTGAGATAGCCATGTAAGAAGGCATTATTGATATCTATTTGATGAATATGCCAAGAAAACTGTGTTCCCAAAGCAAAAAAGAGTCTCACTGTTACTATCTTGGCCACAAGAGAAAAAACTTCATGATAATCAATCCCAAAGGATTGATTGTACCCTTTTGCCACCAAATGGGCTTTGTAACGTTCTACAGACCCATCTGAGTTCAATTTTACCTTAAAAACCCACTTGGAATTAACCTATGGCCACCTTCCTTGCTGGAAGTGGAACCACTGTCCAAGTATGGTTTTCTTCCAAGACGGCCAACTCTTTCTCCATAGCAGCCTGCCATTCAGGTATTAGACAAGCTTCAGAGTAACTCTTTGGTTCTTTGACAAGCTGAGCATTCATTAAACAAGCAGTATAGTCAGGTGATAAAGCTGGTGATATGTAATGAGGAAAAGTATGAGGAGTGATCCCCAAGAGAAGGTGTTGTAGTCTCTGGTATGGTTGCAGAATTACAAACATAATCCTGTAGATAAGAAGGAGGTTGACAAGTTCGAGTACTCCTTCTGAGTACAGGAATAGCAACTTCAATAGAATCAATAGGAGCTTCAGCAGTGGGTTCAACATGGGAAGGCAATGAATCTGAAATGTCAGTATCTGCAGAGACAGATAAAGGATCGAAAGTCTCATGATCTAGACAATTCTGGGAAGGAAAGTCATCTGTTTTGGTGGGATTGGATCCAACATCTGTGTGAATAATGGCATTTGAATCGGGTAGGCTAAAACTATGAAATGGCAAATCAGGTCTCTGCACCTCTTGCAGAGGAAAAACACTAGGTATAAAGATAACATCCCTGTTAATACAGATCTTGTGACTTACCACATCATAAAGAGTATATGCTTTGTGATTAGGAGAAAACCCAAGAAATATACATTTCTTGTTTCTGGGATCAAATTTGCTCTTAGAAGGCAGATTGTTAGCCATATAGGCAAGACAACCAAAGGGGTGCAGAGCATGAATTTGGGGAGCTCTCCCATATAAGACTTCAAAAGGTGATATCCACTGTAGAACAATAGAAGGCAATCTGTTGATGAGCCACGTGGCATGTAGAATAGAGTATGGCCAAAACTTTGAAGGCAGCCCACTAGTAAACATCAAAGCCCTTGCAACCTGAAGCAAATGTCTATGCTTTCTTTCCACCACCCCATTTTGTTGGGGGGAATAAGAACAGGTTCTTTGGTGATGTATGCCATGTTCCTGTACAATTTTCTGCACATGGTGATTTATGAATTCCCCTCCATTATCTGTTTTGAGGGTCTTGACTATTCTTCCAAACTGAGTGTGTACCATGTGTAGAAAATTTCTAATGAGACCCCAAACTTGTAACTTAGACTTGAGCAAGAAGGTCCATGTAGCCCTACTGTGATCTTCAACCACAGTAAGAAAGAAAGAAGTGTATGTGATGTTCTCTGCGCTGCATGGACCCCAAACGTCCATGTGTACAATGTCAAACAAAGCATCACTTCTCCTGTGTAGTAGAGGAAAATGGTGTCTTTGTTGTTTTGCTTGATAGCAAACTTCACAGGCTTTCAGAGCTTCCAAATCTTCTGATCTCAGCCTTTTTTTACATGAAGTAAGATGCTCCATAGTAGTAATTGAGGGATGACCAAGAGCCTCATGCAATCTCATAATACTCAAGTCTGCAGAAGCTGTATAAACTCTCCCACCTGTACTGATCTCTTGTGGGAATACATATAGGGATTTCTTCATCTTGCATATACTCAGCACAAGATCATCTGATCTCCTTTGCATCATGCAGTGTGAAGCAGAAAAATTTACTTTGCAATGCAGATCCTTAGTCAGCTGCCCTACTGATAAAAGATTATGTGTGAACTGGGGTGCAAAAAGCACATTTTCCAACATTAAGTTCTCATTAAGCCTTGCAGATCCTGCAAGAAATACCCAAACACTATTCCCATCTGGAATAAAGATTTGTAAAAGATGTTTGAGTCTTTTCATATTTGTAAGGAGTTCAAGATTAAAGCACATATGGTGACTAGCACCTGAGTCCACAATCTAATCAATTTTCTCAACTGCAGTGGAGGCTCCAAAAACATAGTGACCTGTAAATGCAACAGGAGATGAATCTAAATCAACTTCTCCCATGTTGGCTAAGTTAACATTCCCTTCTGCTGAAGAGTCACCTTTAGTTCCCTTTTTAAGAAACTGAGTTAAATGCTTAGCAAGTTCTGATTGGATAATCTGTCCCACTCCAGCAAAAGAATCCTTAGGGTCTCCACCTCCCACTCCTCTAATAGCATCAGTATCTGGAGTACTTCCTTCTTCTTCCTGGTGCTGAGCATAATAGGCATTTCCTTTTGACTTGTCAGCCTTGAATTTTCTATACCAGTCAGGAACTCCCACAATCTCAAAACAATCACTTTTAAGGTGTCCTATCCCCCCACAATGATCACATCGCAGCTTACTTTTCTCCTCCTTGGTTAGTCTTCTTTTGTAAGTATCCCCTTTGTACCCTCCCTTTTGAGAACTGTACAAAGCTGTCTGTTCTAAACCTTCAGCGTATTGATTAGTCACCTTAATTTGTTCTTCAACTTGGAGAATCATTGAATACGCTTGACTAAGGTTAGACAGAGGATTCATGATCAGTATTTGTTGTCTAATGGTCTCAAAACTATCATCTAAGCCCATTAGAAACTGCATAAGGTGCTCTTCATCCAAGTCAGCCTTAATATCTTCTTGTGCTTTACATACACAGGTTCTAGAATTTTTTAACAAGGCTAAATCATCCCATAACGATGTCAAATTATTGAAATATAGCATGACACTTTGAGATTGTTGGCTATAGGTGGCTATATCTCGCCGTAACTTGTAAATACGTGGACCATTTCGTTTCCCAAACCGCCGTTGCAACTCATCCCAGAGTTGTTGTGACGTCTCAAGGTTTTGAAATCCACGAGATATATCCTTGATCATTGAGTTACAAATCCAATTAAACACAATATAGTCAACACGTACCCATTGCATGTAATCAACTGAGTCTCTCCTAGGTTGAGGCAAAGAGCCATCGATAATCCGTAATTTATTTCTAGAGTGCAATCCTCGTCTAATAGATCGACACCAGCCATGAAAATTTGTTCCATCGAACAGATCTGAGGTGAGATTCATACCTGGATGCTCGCTAGGCGCCAAATAGAGCTTATCATTTGCTAGAGAGCGATGATTACCGCCATCTCCTCTCGTATATCCCAATTGAAGTCCTTCATTACGATCTACAGCCTGATGAATTGTATTGTTGATCTGCGGTGTTGATTCAACCTCCGACGCTGTTTGATTGCGGCGAGCATTGTTAGTACCGCTATGATCTTCTCGCTCGAGAGATTGGTTTCCCATGAAACCTAGCTCTTCGTCGCGTGCTTGCTTCCACAAGAATTGAGTATTTTTCTTTGTCATAATCAACCAGCAAAAATCGGAACAAAATCAAGGAAGTAATTTGAAAAAAATGATCGATTTATTTCAGAAATCAGGAAAGAAAGGAATCCAAGCTCTGGATACCATGAAAAAACTGTAATCTCATATTATTTCATAAAACCCAAAGGAAAAATATCTCAGTTCAGAATATTACAACTACCACATGAATGTGTTTCTTCCTATTTATATTTCTAGAATACAAGAGGCGGGAAAAAAATAAGAGGAAAATATCATCCACGGCTACAAAGAACAATCCGCGTCTTAGCCAGATCAACGGTGGATGAATGATCGACGTGTGGTCCTGCATGCCACGTAGGCATGCATGCATGTTTCTCATGCACACTTCAACAAGCTAGGGTTCACCATCCATTTTATATAGAATTGCAAGTCCAAGTCCGTACACCCGCATCACTTTCCCAGATATAGATACATAATAATAATTATTATTTTTTATTTTTATTTTTTAAAAAAGAACAAAAAACAAATTGAGATGGATGACTCCCAAATTCAACGAAAATAGAAGTAGAGTAGGTCTTATGGTAAAAGAGAAATTGGGGTCTGATCGAATACTGGCAATTGGACTCTAATCCAAAATTGTGGCTATTGGGCTCATTTTTATTGGGTTACACACGGCTAATTTTAAACACAACTCTCATTTTATTCTCTGCAACCCTCAAAATTAATTAAAATAAAATATTATTTTATCGGATAATTTTGATCTTATAACCCCATTAAAAGAACCCTAGTAATAAAACAAAATAAAATCAAATTGTATAGGCCTCTGTACCCCACCATTTATAATTTATTTAAAAAAAACTTCAATCATTGTCGACTTAATCAAGACAGAGGAAAAATATTTGTGCAGAGCTCAGCTTGATTTCTTTCGGCCACTATGCACTGTCATGGTTTTTTCATTAATAATCACCTCAAAGTTGCCAGATACATATAAATTTCTTCATTTCCGACTGTAGTGAAAATCTCCACTTTTTGTAAATTTTATGTATATTTTGATAGCATTAGTATAGATGAATTATAGAAGATGTGAGAAAGAAATGTAAGAGTAATTAGAAAGGTACGAAATGAGAGAGAGAGAGAGAGAGAGAGAGAGAGAGAGAGAGAATAATGTAGAAGAGATGAGAGATCAGATATAACCTTTTCTTTGTTTCATTCATGATACCTAATGAGCTTATATATGACTCATTTTGATCCCCACATATATAAGAAAATCATAATGGTACCATAAGATAAACAATTATATATATAGCATATATGCTTTATAAAAAATGTGATATTAACTCAGCGACTTGCTTCCGCCCAATCAACGTTGCGGCCAAATCATTTAGCCCATCAACATTCTTTTCCAGAAATCTGACCCACTTCTCAGGCCATCTCCAACAGTTACTCTATTTTACAGCACTTATATCTTTATTATAGAGCATAGTCTTCACTTCATCTCCAACAGTTTACTCTAAGGGGGTGTATTGGTTTTGGATTTTGATGGATCTCATTGGACTTTTAAAATCCGAGTGTATTCAATCCAGACTTTTAAAAGTCCAATGAAATTCTGGTGTATTCAATCCAGACTTTTAAAAGTCCAATGAAATCCTGGTGTATTCAATCCAGACTTTTAAAAATCCTTTAAAATTCTGAGGTATTCAACAATCCACGGACTTTAAAAAGTCATTGACTTCGTTGGATTTCACGTGAAAATTATGAAGGATGAAATCGGACCTCCAGACACGAGATTTCGATGGATTTGAAAAATCCGGGGAGCGTTGTGTCCCAGCGGTAGTTGGGTAGATGAAATTGGCACCCCAACCGTCATCCGAAGCCAGCGACCGGCTTCGCTGATGATGACACCCCAGTCGTACTAATCAAAAGTACTCCAGAAAAGTATCTCCTACTTGGACTGGAGGAAGCTTGTAGAACAATCAAGGAAATGAACAGAAAATGGGATACAACAAAATTCATTTGACATTCCAAGTTTTTACAGCTAAAGAGATGCCACAACAATATTACTATAAGAAATCTTCTAGTATGCTCACATTCTTGGTGACTTGTTATCAATCAATAAGCTTCATTAGATTGCAACAGGCTGCTTGATGTGATCGTCCACTAATAAAGTTTAACATGCCAGTGGAAAATAGTAATAGGGAGAACCTCTATGGACTCAACAAAAAAATCCTCAATTGACTAAGGAGGAAAATGATACATAAAAAACACAATGAAAACACGCATGTACATCAGGATAAAGTACTTATCAGTTATTCAGCAATAGAAATTAACTGGATCAGTGGGTCAGTTAAAAAGACTTCTCTAAGCTTATCCAATTATCCTTCTGAAAAAAGAACCTATCTCAGAGATTCAAAATCACAGTGAAACCAGCATTCTGACACTTTTCCTACATCCCGAATAAACAATGGACTGAAACATAAAATCCTTACTGCACATTAGGTAAAGTAAATTGAACATAAAATCCCCACTCATTGACCCATGAAGCCGTACTAAATTTACAGAAATTCATATCAATGCAGCCATGAAAAGAAGAAAGATAGCTTAAATCATACCTAATTGGTCCAGCTCGATAACAAATAGTTCTACATCAAGTCTCTTGAACAAAGATTTCACCTCTGAAGAGTACCTAGCACCCAAAAAAATCCAAAAAATAAAAATAAAAATTCAAACCCTAAATCATTAAGAAGAAAAAAAAAAGCGTAGTAGTTGCATACAAACATGACACATCAACCAAAAAAAAATCAAAAGAAACAACATTTTGAAGGATGCACTTACGAGCGCCACGTTTTGGAGTAGACTACCATTAGGTATTGAGCAATAGTGTTCTTGACAGTGTTTTCCAATTTGTGCCCGGGCCCGGATGATTTGGAGTAGATTACCAGCGGTCACTGGGCCTCTCAACTTGGCTACTCAGCGGCCGCTGGCTACCAGCGGCCGCTCGGTTCGGGTTTTTCACGTGTCCACCGCTCGTTGTGTTCCAACGAGCATTGAAAAGTAGGATTTCAAATCCATTGAAATCGTTCCAAATCGATCCGAAATCCGTCAGACTCTGCGTGGAGTCTATGGATTTTATAAATTCATGGACTTTTAAAAGTCCAATGAAATCCATCAAAATCCACAACCAATACACCCCCTAAATTCTACTCTAAAAAGGAATATTCCATAATATTCTTTTTTATATATTTATTTTAATCAAGATTTTTTCAACAAAAATAACTATTAAAATTTCTGAAATTAAATAATAATAAAACATTGAAACGTTTCATAATAATACTACAATGAACAAAATTAAAGTATAAGATTAATATATATATGAACCATGAATCATATTTTTGATTAAAAAAAATTGTGAACAATTAATATATATATGAACCATGAACCATTTTTTTTTCGATTACAAAAAAAAATTGTCCATTATATTACATAAAACATATTTTTTATTACAAACAAAAAAAAACTGAAAATGTGAACAGTTTTAGAGGATGTGAATAGTGCAGCTTCAAATTTAGAGCACCAAAGCTCTATCTCTATTTTAGAGGAGCTGTTGGAGGGTGAAAAATGGGCTTTTGCCTCTATTTTACAGTTTAAAGCACACTCTTGGGCTTGCCCTCAGAAATTGAATTCCTCCATTTTACCGAGCCTAGATTTTCCAAGATATCATTTTTTCCATTTCTTCAATTCATCCACCAAATTCCCTTCTCATTCCATGACAATACCCCTTTGTTGAATCAATTTTCTTCATCTAGATTCAAAAGATTGGAACTTGCGGCCAAGGAGCAAGCCATTTTCCCAAGTGCTGCAATTGGAATCTGCACTATGCCAAAGTACCAGAGTTTGATGAATTGCTCTACCTCTCCACTGAACAGTCCAGTGAGACATGAATTGGAGAGGAGCAACAACGAGCTGACCATCCTTTTTTCGTGTTGGGAAGTGTTTGCTGAGGTAAATGTTTCTTGCTAATAAATTTTGGTAGTGCCATTTGCACTCAGGTGTTTGAGATTATCGTAATTTGTATGGCAATATCATAAGAACACAAAAGGTGTTGGTTATTCAAGATTGAGAACCATATTCTGGACATTACTGTGAACATTTCACTGCCAATCTGATTGAAGTTCAAGACATGTACTTAGTCATGTTCAAGAACATGATCATGTTACATGATTGTCCAGAGAGATTATAAGAGACGTATCATGCTGGAATCAAAGAGCTGGAGCTGCAGATTCAAGATGGACGTTTCAGAATAGAAGCTACCTTGTTCGTGATGAAGATCAAGAATGAAAGAAAGAGTTCTATTCAAGAAAGACATCTAAACTAGGAAAATCCGATTTAATTAAGGAAATTGTTTCCTTGTTGAATCCTAGTCAAAGTAGGACTTCTGATTACCTTGTTAAAGCTATATCTGTTGTTTATAAATAGTCTGGGAATCAGACTAGTTGAGATGACACGAATTTTTACGAATACACAAAAAGGCTGAGAGTTAAAAGACTTCACATTCGAAGTATATAGTATTCGGGTAGACTAGATTTGATCGGTTAAACCATTGTGCTTCTAGTCTGTGTTTGAAACTCACTTTCATACACACTTAGAGGAGTCTCAGGAGAGATTTTCTGTAGGAACTAAAGGGATTCTAGGTTGTGAGGGGAGCTCACAATTCAGTTTAGTGAAAGAGGTTGAATCGGATAGGAAAGAGGTCGAGTGACGGGAGTCTTCATGTAATAGCCTTTGTAACCATTCAACGGAGTATTAAACTGTTTCTCACGAACTTGATAAGTCCCCTTGACGTAGATCAATTGAAAGAACAGGGTTACCAACCTCGTGTCCTTTACTTGCTTTCAGTTTCTATATTCTGACCTTGCATGTTCACAACAATGTACACGTACATGATAATGAACATGAGCGCACAGTTTAGGAAACTTCAAATTTCTTTAATAATGACACATGGAAAACGGGGTGGATCTTCGATGTAGGTGGTAGATCTACCATGTATGCTACTGGTCCAACCTTCTCAAATATGGTGTAGGTAGACTTGTTCTCCCACCTCAAAAGTCCAGTCTTGTTGTTTGCGGTAAGCAAACCACTTCATCATTGTCTGGGCTTGAAGTAAATTGTCTTTAAGATTCTGAATCATTAATTTGTTGTCTCTAAGAGAAAAACATAGCAGCAGTCAGTGTTGTTTGAGTCCACATAGGAGGTGATAAACAATGTAGGGGTGAGAACCTACAGAGGGCTTGATAGAGAGTACATTTCAGGCTGGTGTAGTAATTAGTATTGTACCAATACTCAGCCAGTGGTAGCCAATGGAGCCAATGCCTAGGGTTTGAACCAACCATACACCTTAAATAATTCTCCAAACATTGATTTGGCCACTCAGTTTGCCCATTTGACTGTGGATGATAGGCTGATGACATGTCTAGCTTGATCATAATGAGTTTAAATAGCTTCTTCTAAAAAGAGCTGATAAAAACTATGTCTTGATTAGTGATAATGATACATACTGGCTGACCACACAGTTTATCGACATTGTCAAGAAATAGTTTAGCTACATTTTCAGCTGAGTATGGATAAGATAGGAGAATAAAGTGGCCAAGCTTGGAGAACCTATCCACCACCACTAAGATGACATCTTTACCTCCTGATTTAGGAATGTCTTCAATGAAATCCATGGTTATATGAGTCCAGGCTTACTTAAGTATAGATAGATATTGCAGTAGTCCATGATATAGACAATGATCTAACTTGTTTCTTTGACAAACTTCACATTCTTGCACCCATTTAGTGACTGCAGACTTCATGTTTGGCCAGTAGAAAGCTCTTTTCAATCTCATGTAGGTACCATTGATACTAGAGTGCCCTTCTAGAGAAGCATTGTACACTAGAGTTAGGATCTAAATTTTGAGTTAAGTTGAGTTCCCTACCTCTACTCTCCCTTTGTACATCACTGTCCCTCCAACTGTCACTTGGAAATCAATATAAGATGATTCATCAATTAGTTTATCACTTATGAGCTTAGAAAAATATAGGTCCTTCTGGTAGCTTTGAGTGACCTTTTGTTGGGGTTTTTTCAAATTATACCCCCACAGGATCTAATCGGATGCCCATTAATTCTATAACATGTAAATCATATTTTATGTGTGATTCTAATTATTACCTATGTTAAATTAGCATGCAAGCAAATCAATTTTAATGCAGCGAAAAAGATAGAACCGATAAAACACTTGCATCGCGTAGTAGGGTTGCAGATGAGATTAAAGGTCTAATCTCATTGTTGGAGAAGACACAATCGACGCTCTCCTCTCTCTTTGATGATGATCGAACTCCTCCAAGATTGATATTCCACACCTTGATTTTCTACTGTATTCTCGAATCTTATCTAGATACAGAGTGGGTTGCAGACTACTAAATAGTGTGGGTATCTTAGGGAATCAAGTGAACAAAGAGAGGGGCTAATTTGTGATGCCCTAATTTTGTGATCCTCATCTCTAATTAATAGAGAGAGGAAAGAAAATTAGCACCCCAAACCCTAATGGGGTTGAGCCGCTCCACTTGTTCCATTCTTTAGTCCACTTAGGTCTTATTTAGGCTACAACAGGGATTTAGAAGAATATTAAATTGACCTGCTAATTTATTTAATTTTCTAATATCCATAACTTATGATATAATTAAATAAACTAAGTGTTATTTTTATTCCACTAAAGAAATAATACTAACCTACCAATTTAATACATATTTATGAATATATTTTCTACTCTAATTTAGTCATTCCCCATGTTTAAGATATAATGTCCATTAATTAATTATATAAGTTTCTGACAGTTATAATTAATTAACATCTTCATTCTCAGAGTAATACCACACAAACGTTATCAAGTAAGAAATACATTCCACCAGCAAGGTTTTACATGAACTTTGTGCTTCCTCGATGGGGCATCATCAATCTGGCATACCAGGACATGGTAGCCATATATAATGTACGACCCATCTAAACGCCACTGCCCAAAATATCGAGATTGTTGATCCTATCAAAAATCTCACCCATTGATAAATCAAAGCAGTCAACGTAACATATATATGTCCGCCAATGATATATGGGTTAAGAACCCGAATTATGTAGATCTTTATTCTCACACTTAAGGTCAGAATAGAGAACATAATCCTATCATGATCCTCCTCAATACACACGTCGATGTACTAGAATAATCTATTAGCCAAAACAAGCTAACTATCAAATTATTCTACACTGTGTCGATGGTGGGTTCAGGGCTATCTAAGTTGTGAGCTTTTTAATACAATGCAAGAAAATGATGATATGATTTTTACCATATGTTGACCCACACCATATCATCTATAATGCAAGTTTATGGAACATGCAGATAAATATAATAATAATTAAATACACATAGTGACTGCAATAAATATTCAACCAATATCGTCAAAAACATTGTCAAATGTATACAAATAAAAGTATTCTGGTATACAAAACTAACACCTTTTGTATTCAGATTGGAACTACCATAGATATGGCTGCATAACTAGCTTCTTTCACTCCTCTTCTAGACAATGCATCAACCACATTATTTTTCATGCTCTTGGTATAGTGAATTTCATAATTGAAGCCCAACAATTTCGTAACCTATTTCTGTTGTAATGGGTTTATCACTTTCTGAACCAACAGGTATTTCAGATCCTATTGATCAGTCTTGATTATGAATTTTTACCCTTGCAAATACACTTTCCACTTCTGCACAACCATCATAATTGCCAAAAACTCCATTTCGTAGATGGATAGAGCCAGATTTTTAGAGAACAGTGACTTGCTCATGTAAGAAAGGGAGCCCCAACTCTCTTTCCACTGGCATCAGTTTCCAAAATAAATGGTTTACTGAAATCTGGTAAGGAGGGGACTGGAGTTGTTGTCATAGCTAACTTGAGTTGTTGAAAAGCTTGTTCTGTCTCTATATTCCAATGAAAATTATCCTTCTAGAGTAAGCCAATTAGAGGTTTACTTATGAGGCCATAATTCTTGACAAACTTCATGTAATACTCTGTCAGAGCTAGGAACCCTCTTAGTTGTTTGAGGGTCTTAGGCACAGGCCATTTCGGCATACATTCCACTTTTTGAGGGTCTGTAGATACACCATCACTTGTGATAATATGCCCTAAGCACTCTGCTTTGGTGATGCTAAAGTTGCACTTGTTTCTTTTCTTCTTATCTCTTAGCAATTGCAGAACCAACCTCACTTGCTTTAGATGATCCTCCCAACTAGTGATATCGATCAAAATGTCATAAAAAATACTAGCACAAATTTTCCCAATTGGTTATGAAAAACTTGATTCATGAGTGACTGAAAAGTTGTTGGAGCATTACTTAGCCTAAATGGCATAAACAAAAACTCAAAGTGACCATGGTGAGTGCTAAAAGCAATAAGATATATGTCTTGAGGCCTCACCAGAATCTGAAAATAACCTGATCAAAGATCAATCTTGGAGAAATACTTAGCTTCATGTAATTTATCCAGAAGTTCATCAATGACTGGAATAAGGAACTCATGTTTGACTGTTAGTGAATTTAGGTACCTATAGTCCACGCACATCCTCCATGTTTGATCATTTTTCTTCACAAAAATAACAGGTGCAACAAATGAACTCCTCATGTACTGAATGAGTCCAAAATTTAATAATTCCTTAATTATCATTTATATTTCATTCTTGTGGCTATGAGAGGTTTAATAGGGATGTTGATGTTTATATTTCATTTTTGCGGCTATGAGAGGTTTTACAGGGATGTTGATGTTTAGGAATACTATTATGTTTTAATGTGATGTTCAATTCCTCTACTTGGTGGCATCTCTATAGATTCTGCAAAATCATCCTGAAATTTCCCCAATAGCCCTTCCATCTCTGATGCATTTCCATTAGATATGTTCTGCAGTCTGATCAAGAAGATCTCTTCTATCTCTTTCATATATTTGGAATGTACTATCTTGTGTAGAGAGTGCCTAGAAATAACCTGGCACTCAATTTGAGATCTTGCAGCTAGTAGTTTGACTATCTTACCTCTTTGTGTGACTATGAAGGTCATGTTCTTTTAGTCTAACTCAATAGGAGTACAATATTTGAGGCAATCTCCTCCAAGGATCAAGTCATACCCCACAGTTTGTAGGACTCTATGTGAGTAGATAAATTGATTGTCTTGCATATTCCAGCTAAATCCGTGTGCCTGTGAGTCACTAACAAGCTTCTAACCATTTGCAAATTTAACCAACAGTGGAGTAGTTTGCTCCAATGAGAACCCAAGTTTTTTTGTTGTAGTCTCTTGTATAAAACTCAAGGTACTGTCTGTATCAATCAGGATGTGTAACTCATGGTCACCAATTGTTCCCATCACTCTGAGAATAGTAACTCTTCAGTACGAGATATAGCATTCATAGACATTTGGACTTTTTCCACATAATGTACCTCGTCTGTAGGAAGTGGAGGCTCCTTTAGGAATAGTTGGTTGGAATATATGTAAGCCAATTCTTCTTCCTCACTCATAATCATGTAGTGGATTTTATTCTTACACATGTGGCCAATGACATAAGGTTCATCACAATCATAACATAAACCATTCTCTCTTCTGGCTATCATTTGTGTAGCTAAGAAGTTTAGTAGGTGGCTTTAGAGGAGATGTGTAGGGCTTAGTTGTAGCAGATGAGTCTAGTTTCTTGTAGCTAGCTTATTTAACTGGTACTCTCAATTTTCTAGTAATGACATCCACAGTTTGTATCTGACTTCTTCCTAACACAATCACTTGATTTAAAGTGGTAGTAGAAAACATGTTAATAGTTCTTTGTAAGTCCTCACTTAGGCCACATATAAAACTTGATATGAAATAGTGCCCTGAGTATTCATTATGACTAAAGAGCACCATACATGCTCTTAACTCCTCAAACCTTTCCATATATTCCTCATATAACCCATGGATGCTTCAATTTGTAAATTCCATTATAACTTTAATTTCTCTAAGCACTTCAAATCTTGCAGAAATAACTTCTAGAAACTGATCCCATAACAATCTCTTATACCCACCACTGTAATTATGAAACCACTGTTCATCTTTATCTTCAAAATGTAGAGATGCTAAAACCATTTTTTGGAAATCAGGAACATTGGGTATAATTTGAAAATATTGATTACATTTTAAAATCCAAGCACGCGGCTGAGTTCCATCAAACCTGGTGAAATCTATTTTAGGGACATGGTCGATTACTTGCATGTGTGATTGATCCTCTAGAAATCTTTACCAAGAGTTCCCTTTGAAATTGAGATCCACTATCAGTAACCCCTGAACTAGGTAGAGCTTCTAATATTGATTGTTCATCGCGCACTCCTTTGTTTTTGGACAAGTTTGTTAACTGTTGTTGGATGGTGAAAAGAGATTGATTGAGATTATTATCATATTTGGAGTTCACCTCTTTCAGCTAATCCAAAATTTCCAAGGTAATCTGACCCAGTTTCTCTTGCATTTTTAGTTCTGTTGCTTCTCTTTTTATTTATTTTGCCTATAAAAATTGATCAATCATTTTTTGTGTTTCCTGCAGTTCCTTCAAGTGAGTTCCCTTAGCCAGGGATCTGGGCTCTAAGATACCAATTGTAGTGAAAGAACTATCTTTTGTAAATTTTATGTATATTTTAGAGGATTAATGTAGAAGAATTATAGAAGAGATATGAGAAAAGAATGTAACAGTAATTAGAAAGATAGAAAGAGAAAGAGAGAGAGAATAATGTAGGAGAGAGGAGAGGTTGAAAATAACTTTTTTCTTGCTTCGTTCATAAATACTGAATGAGCATATATATGACTCATTTTGGTCCCCATATATATAAGAAAACTCTAATGGTACCATAAGAATATAAGATAAACAAAAATATATATAACATATGCTTTATAACAAATCTGATATTAACACAGCCACACTTGCCTCGGCCTAATCAATGTTGCGGCCCAAATCCTTTATGCCATCAGCCTTCTTCTGCAGAAACCCGACCCACTTCTTAGAAATCGAATCCCCCCCTTTACCGAGCCTAGGTCTTCCAAAATAGTATTTTTCTCTTTTTTCAATTCATCCACCAAATTCCCTTCCGATTCCATGACACCGACCTACTCCAAATTTTGAATTCTCTATCATGACATATAAATTCTCTTCAAACATGGATTTTTGCATTAATTAAGAGTCACTCGCTATAATATATAGGAATTTGTTAATTATGAGATTTAGAAAATTGCAGATGAGAATTGTTATGGTAATGTTACACTTCATGTTAATAGTTTTTTCACACATAAAACACTTGATTTTTGTTCGAAATTTATGATGAATGATTATTGGTTGTAATAAGTGTTCATATTTTCTCATTTTTTTTCTTGAAGTTCATTGGCTTATGCATGATTTAGATATACTTTCCTTGGAAAAATTGACATCCACTCGAAATTTTTATTAAAATAAATTTATATTTGAAACTCAAGTAAAGCGAGAAAATATACACACGGAGATTTGATGGTTTATGGTTTGTTCTTATGTCGTCACAGACGACAATGGTGTTAGCAGAGGTGTGGAGAATTCTTTCATTTTGATGTTTTTGTCCAATTTTAATTTGGGTGCTATTCACTCGTTTACATTTTGATGTTTTTGTCCAATTTTAATTTTTTTAAGGTAAAATAAATGGGGTTGGACGATAAAACAGAACATTTAAGTTATATTTTTTATTTTCTTAAATGTAAAGGCTATAGAGAGTAAATTCACATTAGATCATCTAGTCCCAATTTATACGTGTCAATCGTGTACTAAGCATTAAATTATTATTTTTTTCATTCATTTTTTTTCTTCAATTTTAATTTCTTTAGGTTTAATATAATTTTACATTATTATTTGGGGTTTATTCCACCCGGTCAGGGTTTATAATTATTCCAAACTTAGTATATATAATTTTTAGCAATAAATATTAATTATGATTAGTTATAATATAATAAATTTTATTTTTATGAAAAAATCATTAACACTATACATTTTTTATGTTGGCACACGATTATCACACACAAATTGGAATTAGAGAATCTCTTCTCGAGTAAATTGGGGAGTTGTATTTAGAATTACCCCTAAACTATATACGCAACTGGAAAATTCGATGCCACCCATTGGGGGCACCGTGCCCCATTTTGACATTTCAATTTTTCAAAATAATTTTACCAAAAATATTTCGGGGACATTAGTGTATGTTAATTATGTTGGTTTTTATTATTTTTTTCATCTCCTACTATGTAAATTACATTGGTGTGTTCTAGGAGGTGAAAAAAAAAAATCCAATCCACCATAACCAACACCTACGTAAGGAGTAAGACATTTTCCCAAATTTTTTACAAAAACATTTTAAAAATATTTTTAAGAATTAAAATATCAAAATGGGGGCACGGTGCCCCCAATGGGTGGCATTGAATTTTACATATGAAAGATTATCATTTATTGATAGGTAAATGATGCACTATATATAAAATATATTAATACATTACCAAATATATTAAAGTTGAAAAATTTATATATATATATATATTGTTACTTTTAAGGAAATATATTCGAAATATTAAATATCAGAAGACGCGTAGTAGCATATATACATATACATAGAATTAAAAATAAACAATTCGGTCAATTAGGAATGAGATGAAGATTAATCCGTCTGAATTAAGTAGCTAGCTGGAAAGACTAACATATATATATATATATACAATAATGCTAGCCAGCCAGATTCTGGGCCAGAATCTGATTTTTTAATAATTAATAAAATTGTATTATTAATAGATTAATTATGTTAATTATTAAATATTATGTTTTTACTATGTTGCCCTTCTATCATGAAATTAGTGATTGTAATTGTCCCAAATAATATTGCTGATTTTTTGGAAAATATTTGATCGGTAATGAGTCAAATTGTACCCACCTGGTGAGATTTTTCTTTCTAGCTCTTTTACTTTTCCTTAATGCTTAAGTTCTAATTAATTAAGTTAGCATTATATAAATATACAGTCATCATATCTATTGAATAATTATAGACTTTTTCTTTTTCTTTTTTGCTCTTGTTAATTAAACTGCAAGTGGATACCTAATCACACTTTCCTGTCTCTAAGGAGTAAGTACCTCTATCCTCTAGTCGTTACTTAAAATCTGACTTCTTTTTTTATCATTAAAAAATATTTTATGGGCTTTAAATATATCCTATAGTTGTTTTTATATCATCAATATGTATACAAATGGATGGATCGGATATTTCCTAACATGGAATATTAGAAATAATAAATTATTAAGTATCGTGTGAAACGAAAGCGACCGTTTACGTGTGTGAACATGAGAACACATAATTATGAATAGTCAAGGTTGGGTCCTCTTTTTCAAGTCAAGTCTCAACAGATTTGACTAAAGCAGCTCCAATACTAAGCACTTATTTAGGACATATTCTGTACTAAATAAATAGGTGTAATTTTAATACTAATTTTTCTTTTTTAAAGTTTTAATGCTCTGCATCAAATTTTACATCAAATTAAATAAGAATATTCTCTTAAATTTTTTTTATTTTATTTTATAATTAAATATAATATGTTTAATGATTTAGTATTCTTCTAAAAATGAAAATTATCCAAAACTAATAACTTTTAATTATATACTTTAAAAAAAATATACTATTAAAAAATTATGTACTATTAAAAAATTATAACATATAACGTGCTTCGAATAATAAAAGTACTTTAAATATGATCATTAATCTCAATCGTCTCCTCATCAAGGAGAATTTTCACAATTCAAGAACATGGGTTTGAGGATTTTTCAAATGATTTCGGTCAATATAATAATCTTAGAGGATCTAAAAATGATTTGTAATCAACGTGTTTTTTCAAGTAGTTTTAGTTATTTGTAGTGTGTTTTTAAGTTAATTTATAATATGTGCGACTTCATTCTATCCATTATGTTTAATTAATTGTCCTTTTGTTGAAATAATTTATTTATTTATTTATTTAGATGATTTATAATTTAAATTGAGTGAATATATAATTTATAAATTAAATTAAATTTATTAGATAATCTATTCAATATTGATTTTAAATAATAAAATAATTCATTAAACGTTGTGGGATCATCAGTACCAATTTGGCGCAACACCAAATTTTGCCCTAAATTTTGGGCAGGATATAGTGCTACATCAATTTGAGGAAGGATTCGGAACAGTATTGGAATATATTTCAGCACCAACTTGGTGTTATAGTGCAGTATTGGAGTTGTTCTAATAACAGCCTTCAGCTTTCTTGCCTAAATTGTTTCTTTATTTTTGCAATTTTTTTTCGGACTGGTAGGCCTTCATATTGGGATTGTATACTAAAAGCATGTCTTTTATATATATAAGTATTTCCCTTAATTATGAATGAGAATAACATTCACATATTTTGCATTTATTTTATATAATTAATAATGCAAATCGTCTTATACTTAATATTGTAGATGATATGGTGTGTGGAATGCACAGAGAAGATCATATTATTTGTTCATTATAAAGTATGAGAAGAGTTCACAACCCAGATAAAGTTAGACGAACCATCGGTATAATTGTAGTATGATTTGGAATTAATCTATCTTGACTATGGAATCATACTAGTGTATTGAAGTAGATCGCAGCGAGATAATTCTTATGAACTGACAACACATAAGAATATAAATCTCAGATACTCATAATTCTTAATCATTGTATAATAGTAGACATGTATATTTTAATGTACATTACATTGACCTATCAATGGGTGAGATTCTAATTAAAGAATCAATAAGCTCGATAGATTGGGTAGTAGCATTTTTATATGTGATGGATTAATTATAGAAGGAAACCATATCTCGGTACGTTGAGTTGATGATGTCCCTAAGGAGCTCAAGAAGAATTATCATGTTAAATCTTGTAAGTGGATTATTTTTAATACAATATGATAATAAAGGTTGAGTGGTATGTCTCATGGATAAACAATTAATTGAATTGAGTTGTCAATATACTCAATTTAATTAATAGATATTCAGTATCTTAAACATGAAGAATTAATTGAGTTGAAAAAGCCATATCCATAAATCTGAAACTAGGGTGTTAGTGCAATATTAATTTTTTAGTGGATTAAATTAATATTAATTGGCTTAAGTTATGATTGGGATAGACATGAGAACTCAAAGCCTGTTGGAGGCTCAACCCTAATTTTCTTCTAGATCGATGTTGTATCCCTATATATACCTTATGAAGGAAGACGAAAACCCATAGTCTCCATACACATTAATTTCGCAATTCAGGTCCTCAATAACCTAAGAAATTTTCGTCTATTATCTATGGAAGGTTTCTTCATCTCCAAGCTTCTACAAGGTCTAGAGGATCGTCGCTCACACGGCATTTGGATCGAGGTCGGGTCATACAACAGGAGAGTGGATAACATAAATAATGGAGGAATTGTAGATTTTATATCTATATCTTCTCAACGGTGTTTCTCTGATTGCAAGGTAATCGATAAGCTCAATTTTCCGCTACACATGAGATTTAGATTCGATTTTAGCATTCAATGGGATGTTGAATCGTTTTGATCAAAATGTTTTATTCAATCAACACACATTCAAAGGATCCCAGTTCCATCACTTCCTTCTTATGCTTATATCTTAATTATTATTATTCTTTTTATTATTTTTTTTAATAACAACAATCGCATACATGTAATACACGAACTGAAGATATCAATCTATAGCCACATGGTATATTGTTATCATATCCCTCCTAACCTCATCGACAAATGGAATACACAGATTGAAGATGTTAATCAATAGACACATTACAAGTAAATAATATAACATCATTAATATAAAAAATAAAATTTTGTTTGAGAAGAAAAAATATATATATCTTGGGCATAAATCATTTTAATGAAAATAATATACAGTAGCCTTCAGGTCCTATATTCAAATCCCACTAGTGACCGTGTGTCGTGTCAAAATTAATTTACATTGTTCCCTTGGGGATGACTTAGTGGTGGAGTGGTGTTATTTTGAGGCCAAAGTTATCAATTTTGACCAACCACCAACACCACTAGGTGTGAGTCTGCCTGTCACACCTGGCCTGCCAAGTGTAGTTTACCTTCTCTGTGTAGGTTTGCAGGCTATTACAGAGGGGCGGGGTTTATCCAGTGCACACTACGGTCGTGTCAAAATTAATTTACTTTGTCCCCTTGGGGATGACTTAGTGGTGGAGTGGTGTTATTTTGAGGCCAAAGTTATCAATTTTGACCAACCACCAACACTACTAGGTGTGAGTCTGCCTGTCACACCTGGCCTGCCAAGTGTAGTTTACCTTCTCTGTGTAGGTTTGCAGGCTATTACACAGGAGCAGGATTTATCCAGTGCACACTACGGTAGCGTCTGCAGGTTACACTCGACATCCAAAAAAAAAATACTTCGGTTTATTTGATAATTGTTTGGTTTTTGTCAAGTTGCTTTATGTATTCAATTTCAATAATTAGCATTGTAATACTATATTGTGATTTCAGACAATTATATGCATAAGTTCATTTTTAGGAGAATCGTTTTTACTCTAATTTATTAGTTGATAAACCATACATATTATTTTTAACTAGAGATCGCATGAATAAGTTGAAGAATTATGTAACTTGATTTCATTTTGCAAGTTAAATTCTAATTTAGTTTGAGATCTCACATAAAAATATATACACATATGTATGCTCTAATTTGAATTGTTGGTCATATAACTAAGAGTTATGCGTTTAAATTTCACCAATACTATTTTGATTAAAATGTATTGTATGATAATAACAATAAATACTTAAAAAATACTTGTAAAAAATACTCAATACTTGTAAAGGTCCATCTAGCAATATATTTATGAAATAGTATTACCAAACATACAATTATTTACCCGTTAACGTTAACATCACAAATTAATGGAGGAACAAAAGCCATCAGTAATGAATAATAATAATAATAATACATGGAATCTCACGAGATTTGAGTCACAATTCATTGCACTTAGTAATAATTATTACAAAAGAAAAGGAAAGGGTCAAGGGAATTATATGAATCATCCTTAATATAATATATAAATAAGATAAGATAATAGGCATAAAGGCATGGTGGCAAACTGGGCCCCGCAAGTTTTCGTAGTGCCGCCCCAACAAACGCAATATAATAATCCACGTGATCCTTATGCTGCTTGTGTCACAAAATTACAAAATCAGTTAAATCACTGCTTTTTTTGCTCCACCCAAATGGAACACTCATTCATTTTTTAATATTTTCTCACTTGGGGGAATCGGTAATTACTTCTAGAACTCAGGGGCAAATTGGGGATCCTGTAGTCTATATATATTACCGCCCAGCTGCGGTCACTCAACAAACAAACACTACTATTAGTCTACAACACACACTACAATTGCAGACCAAATCGCTTCGATTTGAAGAGAGAGAGAGAGAGATGGAAGGAGGACGCAGAGAGATTATGAGCTTGAACATCAACGGCGGAAATTCGTGGAGGAGGACAGAGCACGGCCGTCCGATACCGAGGAGGGGGCAAGTGAAGGCGGCGATCGTTACGGGATTGGCTCACTCTCTGTCTTCTATGCTTTCCTTGGGATCTCGCTCTCAATCCTGATCAATTTGAAGTGCTACGCCGCGTCGGCTGCCTTCATTTCAAGATATCATATTGTTACTCGGGGGGAGAGAGAGAGAGAGAGAGAGAGAGAGAGAGAGTGGGAGACGATGGAGATTTCCCCGGTTTTGATGAAAAAGAGAAGTTGAACGCAGCCTTTTGTCGGTTGTACATACGATTTTGAAATAAGAGATGTTAAATTATTGTGGATTTGAAGCTTCTACATTGGCCATTGATTTCGTGGCACGGATTAAAATTATCTCGACTAAAATTATGTTTCTTTTGTACCCTGTAATCTGTTTGTCATTACTATATGCGACCTTTATCCTCAAAATAAACATTTTTCATTCAAATACTACCCAAGTGTCACGATCAAGCTAAAAATTGAATCTTTTTTACTTCGACGTAAATAATTTTTGAACTACGGACCTGATTCATTTGAGCATCTTTACTATTTCATAATTTTCAAATCTATATATCACAAATTAATATTTTTGTCAATTGATATCTAAATTATTTCAAAATTAAATAAATTTAACATCTAATGCACTTTTCAGCACCTGAAAAAATGACTAAGCAAGGTCTGTGATGATATAAACTCTTATTGAAACAAACTATAACTTGGAATATTCCACACTGTAATGATATAAACTTGTATTAAAACAAACTGTAACTTGGAATATTCCATATTGTTACAATGACGTTTTGATCGCATGAAATATTCAATTCAAATAATTTTTTTTTCATTTTGACACATGGAATATACTAATCAACTTGTTTTCATTAAACCTAAAAATCTATATAATCAAATACCTAGCTCAGTCATTTTTTAGATGTCGATAAGTATATTTGATGTTAGATTCAATTAATGTTTATATAGTTTAGATATTTAATTACAAAAGTATTAGTTTATTTGAGGAAACATAAATAGTTTGTGATATAAATGATGATTTTTACGCATTGCAGTTTTTTCAGTTTTGAAGAATTGTCAATATAGTACCTGAAATATATGCTATTTATCAATCCAAAATTTGAAAGATGAAACATATAACAATTAAAAACCCAAGAAATAAAAAATATTAATTCAAGACTTCAAAAAATCATGTATTTTTTTTAATTTTTAATTATTTTTAATAATATCATTATTAAATTTAATAAATAATTATCAAAGAAATTTTCGTTGAAAATTAATATAAAAATTAAATTAAAAATAAAAATGCAGTGATCTCTAGACTTTGTATAATTCATATCGTTCCATTTGTTAAAGGAAAATAGTAAGAAGTTGAAACCTGAAAATAATTAAGATATTAATTTGGACAAAAAACATAAATGAAAACTAAAGTGTTACACTCCAAATGAGAAAAGTCGGAAAATCAACATTTTCTCTAACAATATTCAATGATTTTATATAAGTGAGAGCCGAGTGTATGAATGTAATTCGATGATTTTCCAACTAAAAGTAAACAACATATAAAATCAATATTCCCACCCTGCCCCTTTGGCTCTCGATTCTATCATGCCCTCCACAAAGTGGGTGTTCCCACTGTGGAAAGTAGTAAATATGTGTAAAAGTGCGGGGGCATTTTTGGAGCTGGAGTGTATATATTGTTAAACTTGCAGAGTAGATCTAATATGATAGAAAATATCTCATAAAGTTTTATTCAACTGAATTGTTTTCAACATCTTACAAAATGTGTTTCTTTGTATTTATACTAACAACTAAGCGGGAGATACAATCTAATCTACGGCTAGGAATGTAGATTCGTATCATAACACGATCAACGGATGATGATAGGCTAGAATGCGGTCCATGCATTCTTGCATGGACACATGGACGTCCAATGTGATAGCCGTGGATCATGCATGCAAAGCATGCACTTTGTCCCTTATTATCAAATACTTCTGCAAGCTTGGTGCTGCTGTTGTTCTCATATAGTTGAGCGCAACTTTAACACCCTCCCGCAGTCCCAACTCGGTGCAGGTCGCTGAGGTGGAGACTGGAGAGTAATTGTCGAAAGCGAGGCCCAGGCAAAGACTTCGTAAACAGGTCCGCAAGCTGTGCAACAGAAGGAGTATAAGATGGAAGAATAAAACCTTGAACAAATTGAATCCTAGCAAAATGACAATCGATGTCAAGATGCTTTGTGCGTTCATGATACACTTGATTTTGGCATATTTGGATGGCCGCTTGATTATCACAGCGAATAGGAATAGGTAATGAAATGGGAATGCCAAAATCCTTCATCACAAAAGATAACCACATTAATTCACGAGTAGTGTAGCTCAAAGCGCGATATTCAGCCTCAGCTGTGGAAGAGACACAGTTTATTGTTTCTTACACTTCCAAGAAACGAGGCAACTGCCGAGGGAAATGCAGTAACCTGTAAGTGATTGACGAGTATCAACACACGATCCCCAATCTGCATCGCAGTGAGCATTGAATTCAAAATGTGGAGAATGAGTGTAATGAAGTCCAAGAGAAGGGGTGTCTTTGAGATACCGCAAAACGTGTAAGGCTGCCTTCCAATGCGCAGTAGTGGGTGAATTTATGAATTGGCTTAATTGTTGGACCACGTATGAAATGTCTGGTCGTGTGAGATTAAGATATAACAACTTCCCCACAAGCCTCCTATAAGAATCTGCCTGAGGATATGCTTCTCCCCCTTTTTGAAGAGTAATACCAGAAGGGAAAGGGGTTGAAGCTGGTCGACTATCTCCCATGCCAGTAGATTCTAACAGGTCCAACACATATTTGCGTTGGCAAAGATAAGTCCCTGTAGATGAGCGGGCAACTTCCATTCCCAAAAAAAACTTTGCCTCCCCTAGATCCTTGATTGTAAAGGCAGAATGCAAGGAGTTTTTGACAGAAGTGATATGATCAATTGAAGGCCCTAATAGTAGAATGTCATCGACATAAACTAATAGAGCAATAAAGGAAGACCTCGCCCCTCGTAGAAACAGACAATGATCACTATTTGATTGAGTGAAACCAAGTGAAGTGAGATGCTTACCCAACTCTTGGTTCCACTCCCGCGATGCTTGCTTTAATCCGTAAAGACTCTTCACAAGTTTGCACACATCTCCTGCTTGCCTTTTAGAATATCCCTGTGGCAGAGTCATATAGATTTCATCAGAGAGAATTCCATGCAAAAATGCATTGTTTATATCAATTTGATAAAGAGGCCAGTTGAATTGAGTAGCTATGGCAAAGAAAATCCTCACTGAAACCATCTTGGCAACTGGTGAAAACACCTCATGGTAATCAATCCCAAAGGCTTGGTTGTAGCCTTTAGCTACCAAATGAGCCTTGTAGCGTTCTATGGTCCCATCTGCATGCAGTTTAACCTTATAAACCCACTTGGACCCTATAGGTGTCTTTCCCTTTGGTAAATGAACAACCTCCCAAGTATTATTGTCTTCAAGAGCCTGCAATTCTTTCCCCATTGCAGCAGTCCATTCAGGAATTTTACAAGCCTCTTTATAGCTTGTGGGTTCTCTGACTTGCTGTACATTCATTAGAAAACCAGTGAATTGGGAAGAAAAAATTGGAGAAATAAAATAAGGAAAAGTGTATGGAGTAAAGCTGTGAACAGGTTCAATAACTTCTGATAAAGTTGCTGAATTACAAACATAATCTTGTAGATATGCTGGAATTTTGCATACTCTGGTACTCTTCCTAGGAACAATGGCTGCTGTAGAATCTGTCTGATGTGAATTTGTTGGTTCAGTAAATTGAGGTGTAGACTCAACTTCTAGTATTTCTGTTACTTCTGTAACAATGATCTGAGAAGGTGTAGGTACAGAAATAAGAGATGGTTCAGTGGATGGTTCTGGGCTAGTAGGAGAATGAAAACTATGGAAAGGAAGTTGTGGCAGATCTGGATTTTGTAAAGGAAAATTATTTGACACAAAATAAACATCTCTGCTGGTGCAAATCTTCAAACTTACCAAATCATATAAGGTAAAACCTTTACTGTGGAAAGAGTAACCAAGAAATATGCACTGTCTGCTCCTGGCATCAAATTTCCTTTTGGATGGAAAAACATTTCCCATGTGAACTAAACATCCAAAAGGTTGCAACTGACCAAGCTGGGGTACCTTCCCAAAGAGCACCTCAAAAGGTGAAATCCAACCTAGCACAACAGATGGTAGTCTGTTGATAAGCCAGGTAGCATGTAAAACTCCAAAAGGCCAGAAACAAGATGGTAACTTACTCTGGAACATTAAAGCTCTAGCCACTTGTAACAAATGTCTATGCTTCATCTCCACCACTCCATTTTGCTGTGGTGAATAGGGGCAAGACCTCTGGTGAAGTATCCCATTATCTGCAAAGAGTTTCTGCACATTGTGGTTGAGGAATTCTCCTCCATTGTCTGTCCTAATCTGTTTGATTTTCTTATGAAACTAAGTGCTAACCATATTGATATAGCTCTTAAGCAACAACCAAACTTGAGATTTGGTTTTAAACATATAAGTCCATGTAGTCCTACTATGATCCTCAACAACTGTGAGAAAGTATGAGGTGCCTGTAACATTCTCTTCATTACATGGCCCCCATACATCCATGTGAACCAGTTCAAAAGCTTCTTCACTTCTTCTGTGCAATAAAGGGAAAGGGTTCCTCTGTTGTCTGGCCTCATGGCAGATTTTACAAGATCTTATAATTTCCTGATCATCTGATCTCATTCTTTTCCCAGAGTTTGTTAAATGTTCCATGGTATGAATTGATGGGTGTCTTAACACCTCATGCAACTTCACAAAGTCTGTGTCACCACATACTGTATTTGCCATAACCAGGGGATGTTCTTCCTGTGGGAACACATATAGTGATCTTTTAAGTTTGCATATTCCTAGTACATTATCATCATTCCTTTTCTGTACCAAGCAGTGTGAAGCCATGAACAGAATCTTCCCATCAAGATCTTTTGTAAGTTGACCCACTGAGAGTAAATTATAAGTGAAATGAGGAGCAAAAAGGACATTCTTTAGAGTAAGATTCTTGTTGATCCTTGATGTACCAGCAAGGTATACCCAAATGCTGTTTCCATCAGGTATAAAGATCTGCAATAGATGCCTTAACCTCTTCATATCAGTGAGCAACCCTATATGATGGCACATATGATGACTAGCTCCTGAGTCAACAATCCAATCTCCCTTATTGATTTCATGAGATGCTGCAAAAGCATAATGTCCTTTGAACTCTATAGGTTCTGAACCTAGATCAACTTCAGCCATATTAACTAAGTTCCCAGTTCCTTCTGATATATCTCCTTTACTCCCTTTATTAAAATAGAATGACAAGTGTTTTGCCAGCTCAGACTGAATCAATTGACTAACTCCAGCAAGAGGATCCTTGACAGGATCAATTCCTCTAGTAGCTCTAGTGGATTCAGAATTATAAGCACTACTCTTTTCCTCTTGCTGCCCAGCATAGTGTGCATTTCCCTTCTTTTCTGACTTAAATTTCCTATAGCAATCAGGAACTCCTATGATTTCAAAACACTCAGATTTCACATGATCCTTTCCACCACAATGTTCACACCTGAGCTTTTCTTTTTCTTCTTTAGTTAACCTTGTTCTAAAGGAATCCCCTTTGTAATGTCCTTTCTGTCCACTATATAGTGTTGTATATTCAATTCCTGCTTCTGCCAATTGATTAGTGACCTTAATTTGTTCCTCAACTTGCAGAATCATGGAATAAGCTTGACTTAGATTAGGCAATGGATTCATAATCAATATTTGCTGTCTTATGGTCTCATAGCAGTCATCTAATCCCATTAGAAACTGCATGAGATGCTCTTCTTCAATATCACCTTTAATATCCTCTTGAGCATCGCAGACACAAACTCTAGAGTTCTTGAGCAATGCTAGATCATCCCACAATGCAGTTAGATTATTAAAATATAACATCACACCTTGATTATGCTGACTGTAGGTGGCCAATTCTCTTCTCAATTGGTATATGCGAGGACCGTTTCTTTTACCAAATCGCTTCTGCAATTCCTCCCATAATTGCTGTGAAGTTTCAAAGTTATGGAATCCCCTAGCAACCTCTTTTATCATTGAGTTACTTAGCCAATTGAATACTATGTAGTCAACCCTAAGCCATTGTTTGTAATCAACCGAATCCCTCCTAGGTTGAGAAAGAGTTCCATCTATAAAACCTAGCTTATTTCTAGAGCTAAGTCCTCTTTTGATCGCCTTACACCAACTATGGAAATTGTGGCCATCAAATAAATCTGTTGTAAGACACATACCAGGGTGCTCATTAGGAGCCAAGTAGAGTTCATCATTGGCCAAAGATCGACTATTTGTAGGCTCCAGCTTAGTATATCCAACCTGCAGTCCTTCAGATTGATCGCGATTAGTGTTGATGTTGATCTGCGGAGTAGATTCAACTTCTGAATTGACTTGATTCCTTCGAACATTTCCAATTCCGCTGTTTTCTCCGCGCTCAAGATGAGTATTCGTGTTGAATCCAAGCTTCTCATCACGTGCTTACCGCCATGAAAATTGATTATTCTTCTTCATCATTTTCAATCGATTTCGGCAGAAAAAAAATGAATCAATCGACAAATTTCAATCGGTTAACCAATTGAAGAAATCAATCAGATGATTCGCAATCAAGTGTTAACACGGCTCTGGATACCATGTTAAACTTGCAGAGTAGATCTAATATGATAGAAAATATCTCATAAAGTTTTATTCAACTGAATTGTTTTTAACATCTTACAAAATGTGTTTCTTTGTATTTATACTAACAACTAAGCGGGAGATACAATCTAATCTACGGCTAGGAATGTAGATCCGTGTCATAACACGATCAACGGATGATGATAGGCTAGAATGTGGTCCATGCATCCTTGCATGGACACGTGGACGTCTAATGTGATAGCCGTGGATCATGCATGCAAAGCATGTACTTTGTCCCTTATTATCAAATACTCTGCAAGCTTGGTGTTGCTGCTATTCTTATATAGTTGAGCGCAACTTTAACATATATAAGCCGATCGAATTGCGGTTAGTTCCCATATCTGAAGAGTAAGCAACAAATCAAATTGAGTGGTTCTAAAAAACAAACTTAAATTGAGTAAAATTAATTTGCAGTGTGAAGAGATGGAAGGAGGGCGCAGAGAAATTATGAGCTTGAGCATCAACGACGGAAATTCGGCGAGGAGGATGGAATACGGCCGTCCGATTCCGAGGAGGGGGAAAGTGAAGGCGGCGATTGTTTCTGGATTGGCTCACTCTTTCCTTCATATGCTTTCTTCTGCTTCTCCTTCTCAATCCTGAATCGTGATTGATGCGGATTAATTAATTTTAATCGCTATACCATTCTCGACTATCTTAATTCATTTGAAGATGATGAGATCGAGAATTAAGAACGTGGAGAGCCGCGCGCCGACGGAGATTTCAGTACTACTCATCAAAACGTACGGTTGATCGGATTTCCGGCGAGAAATCGACGCTCTTGCTTTACCGCGCCGCTTCAACTTTCTTCATCATAATGTTAATCAATTTAATGCTTCATGTATTGTATATTAATAGTTTAATACCACTATTTGTGAGTGCAAATAAAAGATCACATCTTTTCTGAGCTCACTGTTTGGCATCAATTTCTCTGATATCGCAAATTGTAATGTTCAATATCTTACTTATAACTTTGGATTTAGAGTACTCAGATCAATCTTATAATATATAAATAATTGTAAAAACAAGTTGGTAACTTCTGATGTATGGTAAAATTGTGATTTTTTAACATGACAGTAATTATTCCCTCCATTCCATTTTGACAAGTTGATTAAGATTTTTCACGAAATTAAGAATATTATTGAGAGATACAATTAATCAATAATTTTTTAATATGCCCCTATTTATTTCTTTTACAATGAATTAATACTTAATGTAAACATATTAAATACGAGTATATATATTAATAAATTAGATAAATATATATAGAAATATACCTATATATCGAGACATTTCAAAATGGTAAATAAGGCTATCAAAATGGGACCGTGGAAATATAATATTTTGAAGAGATGAGAATGCACAGTGATTGAACTTGGTAAAATATGAAAATTAGTTTCTTACTTTAGGTTAAAGAACATGTTTTAGATATCAACTTAGCTCGATAGACCAGGTGTTCGATTGGATGGGACTGCTCAAGTCTTAACTAGTTGTAGTGGGCATGTGAAATGTAACAAAATTAAAGTTTTAGTAGAGACTTACTTGTAATGATATTTGTCGGGTACATTTTGGTTGATTTTTTTTCTAAGAACATGTAAAAATCATAGTAAGTGATTTTTTAAAAGAAATCAGGTGAATAATTTTATGATAATTAAGAGTGGTGGACTTTTGTGATACCCCGACCCTTTTTGTTAAATTATAAATTATAATTTTAGTAAATGATTTCGAATTAATATTGTTTGAATATTAATCATGTGAGTATATTTGTATTATGCCGTTGTTTTATTGCAGGTTGTCTTACTCGAACTGATACGCCTTAGCACATAGTGATGTTGTACTGAGTGTATAATACAGTTTGAATTTTAAATACTAAAGTGTCGAGTTATGTGTTAAAGGATGAATGTTATTGCATTAAATTCTATGGTTGCCATACCTTGAAAAGTACTTTGAAAAATTTAAAGTTAAATGGAGTTAGAAATGTCCGGGAGTCGGATTAGATCAAGGGGTTGAGTAGTGCATGTCGCGCGGCCGCGGGGTGGTGCGCGGCCGCGGGAAGCTGCGCGCCCGCGGGGCGGGCGAGTGGCGCGCGCCGGCGTGTGACTGCGCGCTCGCGGGGAGCGCTGGCCGAGAGCATAGGTGCGCGGTCGCGGGGGGCTGCGTGGTCGCGCGGGTCCGGGGATTTTCCTTCCGGATTTCTACCTTTAAATTCAACACTTATTCATTTCTTCTTCATTCTTCTTCCATTTGGGGCGATTTTCTCTCTCATTTCTCTCAAGAATTTCTTCAACTTTTGGGGAGAGGATTCTACCATCATCATCCATCATCTAAGGTAATCTAATACCACTTTCCTCTTGATGATTTAGCTCCATTCTAGTTGATTGAGTTTAGGGTTTGTGATCCAAATTAGGGTTTTTCGATTTTGATTGATCTTCTTGCCTTGATATCTTGAACATATGGTTTATTTACTCCATTGAAGCTATATGTGTCGTTAAATTGAAATCCCCATGTTCATTGATGCTAAAGATTTGAATTTTGCCCTAATTTCCCTTGAATTGTTGATAATTGTTTGGAGGTGTTGTGATGGGTGTTTGGGGTTGATTTTCAAGTATGTTAGAGCCCTAGGATGAAGGTGTTTGTATTTGAAATATTGGATTTAAAGGATTTAAATTGAGTCATGAACATGTGGTTTAAATGGATGCATGTAATGTGCTCGATTAAATGCTTCAAAGAGTTTTAAGGTGTATTTTGAGTCCAAAATCATGATATGAGTTAGTATATCCATGATTGTGTATGTGGATATGTTTGAAGACCTTAAAGCAAAGTATAGCATGAGTTTGGTCTAAATTATGATTTAATTATATAACTCGACGTCTAAAATGAAAAGAGGATTAAAAGGTGCTAGGTGACGTATTGGGGTTCGAGGTGGACGACTTGTGCACGGCCAAAAAGTATTTCAAAGGTTGAGAATTTGTGAAAGCGTCTCGTAAGGTGGGGTTACTCTAAACTGTGAACACGTGTAAAGTTATAGTTATTATTGTGCTTTGATTGTATGAGTATGAAGGGTCTTCGGACCAAGAGAAAAGAATGAGACCCTTCGGGGCATACAAAGGTCCTTCGGGATCGATATAGACTTGTTAATGTCCTCCCTGGGGGGTAGTATGTATGCGGGCATCCCTACATGGGTAAGATGTTCATTAACAGGGGCATCATGATGTTTGGACCCTGCGGGGTTGAGACTAGTCTCCACAAAGAAAAGAAAAGTCTATATGTCATATTTTCACTTGTGCAATTAGCTATAACTGTTTGCAGTGTTCCCCACTGAGTATGTTGTTAAATACTCACCTCATTCATTCAATGAATTTCAGGTTGAGGAGTTGAGGCCCGAGTAGGAGCGTTGTGAACACAAGAGAACCCCCACAAGCTTGTGTTTATCTTCTTGCATGCTCTGCTTTTGAAAATACTCACATTATTAATATTATTTCATTGATCACTCTCTTTTGCTTATGGTCAATGATTATTGGGGATGGGACTAGCCCTATTTTGTAGTCATGATGTATATAACTTGATATTATGCAAAACATTTTAAAGGTGGGTCGTTCGACCTTGGAGCCTTCTATGTGCGATTTATGTCAATGAACCTTTATGCTATGTATGTTAATTTAGGGTGCTAGACGGGCGGATTGTGTCAAACCTATGAGCCCGATAGGTTAGATGATTGTATGATTGATATGGATGGGCCTATGCAATGCTTCCATTAAATACCATGTTGTGTGACAAATTAGATCCGATAGGTTGTATGTTAAAATTGTGAAAAAATTTGTATTGGAAATTATGATTTCATTCCTCATAATGAAACTTGATCTTAGCTTCCGCTCAATTTAAAATAAGCACACCAAAATGAGTAAGTAAATTGTATGCTAAGTGACGTGGCCAAACGGAGTAGTTTTGGGCGTTACAACTTTATATCCCACATAATTAATAATATAATTAAAATGCCAACTATATTGCAATCCTCAACTTTATTTTCAAATTAGCAACTAAACTCTATAATAAATTCTCTTTGTCGGGGCATGCTACATTTAAACACGGAAAATTTTAATATATGGTAGTAAGTTTTTGCAATTAAATGTCGGGGTGAAATACACAACCATGTGTCGCAATGTCGATCTCTAGTAATAATTGGGTGCAAAATTGGAAGTACAATTACAAACCCTGCACCTTATTCAAAAGATTCACGTGTGGCACATGCAACTTGACACGTGCAATGCCTTTTTCAGTTCAAGGAATATGGTCACATTTTGTTTAATTATATTTATATTTAGAAAGTGACACCATTATTTTAACTTTAACATGCTTAACGCTGTTAGAATATGGGTTAATGGTGCGAGGGGAATTATTGACAACTGGAATTGGAGCATAAAGCAAATCCACTACCTTGCTTATGTTAATTATTTTACAAAAGCTAACCGTTGATGGCATTTAATTTAAATTTAATTTAATAAGAAAAGGAAATGCTCTTAAGATTTGAGATCTTTGTGTTCATGTTGCTTTCATTCTAGGTGCTACGTTTGTCATTGATAACAACCATGGATAAATTGTACCGTTGGGGATGATCTAGTGGTGGAATGAGATCTTTTGGAGACCAATGATCACGAGTTCGACTCTCCTCGATACCACCAGGTCGGATGTGTGAGTAAAAAAAAACACCATGGATAAATTTAAATTAATCATAGTTATATAGTAGTGTAATTAATTAGTCCTCTGGGGTGGCATAGTATGCTAATTAATAAACTCGTCTTTTCGTAAATCGTTAGGTCAATTATCATGGATATCATTTTAATTAATTGAGCATTTATTGTACAATTTTTTCTTTGTACAAGTCTAACTCGAGGATTTATAATTCTACCTAAGTGTGAGATTCACCAAAAGCACAAGCTTACTTATAATAAAAAGTACATAAAAATAAAATTTAATTTACCAAAATACACTCCAAAGGCTTTTAAATTTTGTCTTGTAAAAAGAAAACGCATAATTTACTTTTAATTGCACACTCTCATGATTTCATGCGAACTCTTCTATTTTTTAATAAAGTAGTTAGAGTAAATTACATTTTTAGTCTTGTAAGAATATAGCCTAAATATTTTGAATACCAAAATATATGATTTTGGTCTCAAGTTAATTTTTCAACATTTTTTATCACACAACTTATATTTCAACATTTTTTTTCCTAAAAACTAACGGATTATACTTAACATTCGTTAGGTGCCTATTTTGGAGCCAAAACAGTACCTATTTTATTGATCTTGGTTGTACCGTCTAATTAAGGGCGAAAAATAGAAGGAATGTAGTGAAAATTGCAATCCAATATAGGTACTGTTTTTGCTCCAAAATAAGTACTTAACGGATGTTAATTAAATATAAACTGATAATTTTTTGGACCAAAAATATTGAAATATAAAATGTGGAATGAAAATTGTTAAAAAAAATTAACTTGACACGAAAATTGTATATTAGGGACTAAAAGTATTTGAAGAACCATATTTTTATTAGACCAAAAAGGTAATTTTACTCCACATTATTTAAAACATTCTATGGTGTGAAAGCGTTTATTTTGTAAAGGAAAAAAAATATAGATATGTACGTGAAGTTTGAAGTTTGAACGTACGAGTGGTCAAGAATTCAAGATTGTGTCGTTCCTTTCAAGTCGTCGTCACAACTCGTTGACTCTTGAATTCTTTGAACTACGATTTTCTATGAGTTAATTAGAAAGAGACATTAACTTCAATTGCTAGGTGTATATATATGACTGTTAATCTTTGCAATTTTATACATTCACAAACATTCAAATTTTGTTAAGATTGAAATGCAAATTGGATATCTGTACAAATTTAATTGATATTTATATATAGGGGTTAATTTTATGTCGATTTAGAAACACTGAAAAGTTGGAGATGGAATTGCAAAAAAATATATATATATATATATGTAACTGCAGATGGATTTGAAATTTAAGTATAATAACACGAGTGTATGAAATTTCATTATGGAAAAAGAAGGAATATTGGTTAAATCAAAAGGTGAATGCAAGTTGTAATATTTGCAATAATGGGAAAGATTAAGATAAGAGTATATGTCCACTCACAAATACAATAAAAAATCCCCACGTGATGTTTGTGCGAGTCAAGTTAGGCGTGTGATTAAATAATAAAAAAGCATTATAATTATTGGCACTCTGCTTTATTTGCTTCAGCTCTCTAGTGACTAGTGAGCGTTTTCATTGCCTAAAGTTGTAATAACGTCTGAAATCCAGGGGCACTTTGGGAATCAAGATTTATATATAAGCGGATCGAGTTGCAATCATTTCCCACAGCCGAAGACGAAGAAACAAATATAGTGGCAACACTAACTGAAATCTGCAGAGTGAATCGCTTCGATTCAGAGATGGAAGGAGGACGAAGAGATATGATGAATTTAAACATCAACGGCGGCGGTTCGTGGCGGAGGACGGAATACGGCCGTCCTATTCCGAAGAGGGGGCAGGTGAAGGCGGCTATTGTGTCGGGGTTGGCTCACTCCTTGTCTTCAATGTTTTCTTCCACTTCTCGTTCTCATTCCTGATTCTTACAGTTTTAGGGATCACCAAATTTTGCCATTTTTTTTCCTTTATTTTTGTATAGTTGTGCCACTTAAATGAAGATTTAATTTGACGAAATTATTTTGTCATTTTATTTAAATTTTACTCTTACTTTTATGCTACAAACGCAACTCGGACCAGCTTCCTGCTTCCTGAAGGTGGAGCGTGACTATAAATTGATCGAGTATTATGTGTATGTATGATTTTACATCACCAGACCTCTGTGTTTCTTGTAATGTTAATCAGCAAAGTATGTATTAATTAGTAGAGGGTAATAATTGTGGATTTTGCAAACGTATAGTCGTAGTAGGTTGGTAGTAGGCACTACCATATTACACATTTTGCAGCATATTCCATTATTAAATTAAGAGTTTAATAATAGTTAGAAGTAACAATTAGTTATAACAAAATATAATCAACCATAGTTAACATTGATCACATGAAATTGATTTTAAAAAAAAAACTAAAAGTTCTAATTATGCAATATAATAACTAATTTTTTACTAAAAATGAAAAATAAATAATATGAAAATAATTATGTACATTAATTGAATATAATGAACTATAATTAATAATTACAAATTAAATTAAAACTCAAATGATTGAAATTGAAGAAAAAAAAATACATATTCATAATTTTATAGTAAATATAAAATACAACATATAATGTGTAACATGAGATCGAATATGATGCCCGATAGTGCACGCACGGGGTAGCCAGTAGGCCCCACCACAGAGGTGGGCTCACAAAGCTGCTTCTCTGAGCCCATAATTTCGGTTTATTAAGGCCTCAGAGCCCATAAGGATTCGGCCTTCTCTGCCTCAATATTTTGAAGATAATTCTATTCACAACCTCCATTTTACTCTTTACAATTCCTTAAATTAATTAAAATATAAACATATATGTTTAGAAATTTTTGCCCTACAACCCCCAACTAATTTAAGATATAAAAAAATATAATGCAACTCCTAATGTGTAGCTCCACTATTTAAAATCTATAATAAAATAAAATACAACCTCCCATTTTATAGTCACAATTACTCTAAAAACTCTACAAACTTAAAATACAACCCCCAATTTATAGCATCTAAAGCATCTTCATAATAAGAAAAAGAAAAAAAGTGAAATAAAAGAATAATTCGATTTCTAGGTGTTGCTACGGATAAGAGAAATAAGATATAACCTCTCCAATTGAAGGATTGCGTTAAAACCTTACGATGATGGTGTGCCAGACAAGCTAATGGTTTCAATAGTTGATAATTTTTCATTATCCAATTGTGTTGCTCACTTGCTCCTTAGAAAGAGATAGCAGTTTAAGTTGTGAAATTGAATGAAAATTTTGATTATTACCTCTTACTTGTTATTGACTTCTCCTTCACAATTTTTATACTTTTCACTATCGTTTTCTCCATCAAATTCTCATCATTTTTGCCTTTTTTTTTCTCATCAGTTTAAGATAATCAAATTACCTTTCTTTTTTTTTTCTTTTTTTTTTCATCCTGTTTGCTATTTTTTTTCTCGTATATATCATATATGGATTGTTTTAAAGTTCTTTCGTTTCCTTTAGTGTTTGCTATTCTTTTTGTTCTGGGTATGGATTGTTTTAGATTTTTTTTTGTTTCTTTTGTATTATTTAAGACGGATGCAATATATTTGGGGATTGTATTTTAATTTGTTAGAGTTTTAAAATAGTGAGAATTGGGAGGACAAAAAAAAAATAAAAAATATTCATATTATAATTAATTTAGAGGATGTGAAGAGAATCACCCAATTTTGCACCCGTCAAAATTTAGATTGGTGGACCTCTTTTCCATCCATAATATCTTGGGAGCTTCTAATTGAAGCTAACTTTCTATAAATTGATTTTGCCCTCAAAATTAAATAAATTGGTATATAATACTTCCTTCATTTTATAATAAGTGTCATTCTAACACTAATTTTGTTTCATAAAAAAATGTCATTCTACACAATCGAGGTAAAAATTTTACATTTTTCTCATATTTACCCTCATTTAATGCATTAAAAAATCATATTCAACTCATTTAATATATTCACCTAAGAATATATGTGATAATTTGATTATTCAATTAATATTTTTATTAATATGTGTGCATTCTTATTCATAAATGAAGGGAGTAGTATTTATATATAGAAGGGCGCAGCAATAGCCAATAGTAATATAACATGGAGTGAGACGGTGGCTGCAATGTAACATGGAGTGAGAGTGTGAGACGGTGACATGCGGAAAATACCGAATATACCTTTCCCAGCTGTAAAACCGAACTCCATCTCAAAATCAATAAATAAAACCTTCATATTCCGACACATTCACAGACAACCCACAAATCTATCACCTAAATTATTGATACATATAACATGCCCACCTTTATTCATAATAAATAAATTACTACAAAATAAATCAAATATACAATGCTTGTATAACTCCTCTTCCACCAGCACAAGGAGGAACCAATAAATAAAATAAAATATCTTTCCAGAAAAAAAAGAACAACACGGAGAGACTTAGAAGGACAAGAGAGAGAGAGAGAGAGAGAGGGAGCAATGGGCTACCAAGGAAAAGAGAGTGGAGAAGAAGAGGGAGTAATGGCTACCGACTTCTTCTGGTCATACACAGACGAGCCACATGCCTCTCGCAGAAGAATCATCCTCTCTAAATACCCACAAATCCGACAACTCTTCGGCCCCGACCCCTTTGCTTTCCTCAAGGTATATTACATTTCTCAATTTAGCTTTTGGGTTGTTATTTATTTCAATGGGAACTTTCTCTTTGAGATCTGCGGTGATCATATTGATAATGCGGTTTCAAAGATTGCATCTTTTATGTATTACAGTTGTTGTTGTTCTTATTCCTCTGCTGCATTGTATGTTCTGGAGAATTTCTGATCACGGGGCTCAAAGATATATTCAATCTTTTTGTAATTGTATTTGTGTGATTTTTATTTTTTTTGTTGAATTTGTGGGGTTGCCAATTTCTGAGTTGATTTATGTGAGAATTTCAGATTGCTGCGATTGTGTCGATTCAACTATGGACTGCAACATTCCTGTACAATGCATCATGGTTGAAGATACTAATAGTGGCATACTTCTTTGGCTCTTTTCTCAATAACAATCTCTTCTTGGCTATCCATGAACTTAGTCATAACTTAGCCTTCTCTACTCCTGTTTACAACCGATGGCTTGGCATCTTTGCTAACCTCCCCATCGGGGTACCGATGTCTGTCACTTTCCAAAAGTATCATCTCGAGCACCACCGTTATCAAGGCGTCGACGGCATTGATATGGACATTCCCAGTTTAACTGAGGCCTATCTTGTTACAAATGCTTTCACCAAATCCATTTGGGTGATAATGCAACTATTCTTTTATGCTCTTCGACCGCTCTTTCTCAAACCAAAGCCACCTGGCTTGTGGGAGTTTGCCAACTTGATTGCCCAACTTGCCCTTGATGTTGCTATAGTTTATTTCTGGGGTTGGAAGGCCTTTGGTTATTTGATTCTGTCTACATTTGTTGGAGGTGGAATGCACCCCATGGCAGGCCACTTTATCTCAGAACACTATGTTTTCAACTCGGAACAAGAGACCTATTCCTATTACGGTCCTCTGAATCTAATGACATGGAACGTAGGATTCCATAACGAACACCATGATTTCCCAAGAATTCCCGGGAGCAAGCTTCACAAGGTGAAGGAGATTGCACCAGAATATTATGATAATTTGGATTGTTATAGATCATGGAGCCAGGTCATCTACATGTACGTTATGGACAGGACTGTCGGCCCTTTTAGCCGGATGAAGAGAAGCCTATCAGTGAAGTCTCTCAATAAATCTGAGTAAGAGTTTTTTCACTACTCATGCTCTATGTTACTGGCTCACTACCAGAGATGGTCTCATTTTTTCAATTTTTTGGAGGATTAGTTTTTAGATGCTATCAATTCATTTTCTGGATAAGAGATTCATGCATTGTTTAGCTTTTAGCTCCAGTTTGTCTATTTGTGTTGAGACGGAATGACTGAGATGACAAAATTTTCCCTCCGGTGATGTTGAATATATATAGTTCATTTCTTCCATTGGTTCCATTATCATGCTCTGCAGATACTTTTGTTTTCTGTGGATGTTATCAAACATGCATACACACGCATACATATAAATGCTCTTATATTCTCTTGTAAACACGGTACAAAACCTAGCTGCTCTGTACAAACATGGTAGAGGAAAAATCAGATACGATCTAAATCTTTGGCTAGCCTTTCATGATCTATAGTCTATATCTTCGGGGCCAGATTAATTCAGACAATGTTACGCTCGGCTTGTTGCCATCCATGAGCTGATGGGTCCAAAAGGGATAGTCTGGGTTCGTCATCTTCGTATTCGCTATCAATATCATGGGCATCAACCCCATTAGTAATATGAATGCTGAGAGCCGCTAACAAGACGCAAATAGCCTGCACTTGAAAGCTGAGTCTTGTAATAGAGACATTGAAATTGTGTTCCATTTTTCTATTTGAATTGGTGAGCTATATATACCTGTATTAGGAAAACAGAGGAAGACAAACATTTCCAGATGTGATAGGTTGAAACAACAGAATCAGATAGGTTGAGTGGTAAGTCCTGATAACAAGAGAGCAGCAGTAAGATCCGAGCAACAATTAACAAAAGATTTAACAGATTTTGAGAGGGATCGGAGAAGGTAAAAGCTATATACTAGCTAGATTGTTGCTTAAACCTTTTCCGAGTTAGGATTCAAGAATGCGTCTGTCATGATCACAGTCTCCACTATCAGCAGCAAAAGGATAACAACTATGTACTGCGCTTCTGTTAAGTACACAACTTTCTCATATAATTTATAGTTTAAAACAAATTCGCCCAATTATATAAAGATTAATTCACATATTAACTGATTTTTCTTATGAGGCGGTTTAGTTGGTGAGGTAGTAGACAATCAAAATATGTACCATAATAATTAACCAACAAGATATGATGTCTCACTCTATATATGTGGATAAGATGAAATAAATAAATAGAAAAATAAAAATATTGAGGAAGAATGTGGATAAGGTGGAGAGGCAACAAGTATTTGCCGTGTGTGCAGCCATATGGCCCAAGCAAGTTACTGCACACAACACAATGCCCACAAAGAGAAAAGCATGAAAGAACCTGCAACAAAAGAGAATTCCATTCAAATTAACATATCCTTCTTCTCTCTCTCTCTCTCTCTCTCTCTCTCTCTCTCTCTCTCTCTCTCTCTCTCTCTAGCATGGCTACCATGCAAGAGATCGATGACAAACTATATATAGGTCTTGAGTTAATTTGATTCTTGAGATCACACAACATATATATATATATATATATATATATATATATATATTAAAAAAAGGTGATTAAGAAACAGTAGTAATTAAGTTGATAGTTAGAATAATTACCAGGGCATAGTAACATGGTGAGAAGACGAGGAAGTTTCTCCTCCAGCTCTAAACATGAAAATAGCATACAAGATTGTAGCAATGCCCCCTACCCCCATCGCGGAATTCCACACTTTCAAAGATAATCGAAGAAGAGGGGCATTATTAAACATTTCTGGTAATCACGTACGTGATCAATGAAAAACTGAAATTTTCAATTCTTCACTATTTACTTACAGCTTCTTGCAACTGAATTACAATTTACAATTTACAACCAACACAAAAATCATAAGAAGCAGACATATAAATGCTTCAACATATCATGAGGTAGGTAGCATTTTTGTTGCAAGAAATTATAGATACAAGTGATGCATGAAAGCGAGGAAATTTCCAAGAAATTACTGATAGTGTTCGTATCTGGAAAACGAAAGGTGATTTCACAATTCACACACCCCACATCCAGACCCACGTACGTACAAGTTACAACTCATAATAATTGTTGGTCTTATTAAATTTCTATTAAATTTGTGGACTAAATTATCACGCGATGATGCTGTGGTGTAGTGGTTATCACGTTAGTCTTACACACTAAAGGTCTCCAGTTCGATCCTGGGCAGCATCAAAATTGGTAGTTTTCTTTTTTACAGTTAATTTTTAGCCGATAAGAGGGTCGTATTTTTATATAAAAAATCAAACGATATATTTATTTTATATATTTATTTTCTTCCTAAGTCAGAAGTTTGATTTTTAGATATTTTTCAATTGGATTAATTTTTCCCCTGAAAAAGCACCTACAATGTGACTAGCGAGAAACACATTAAACTTAAATATGAAATAAAATAGATCAATAAATTCATTAGAATAACAGAAAAACAGTCTCTGACTCGTATGATCAAGAAATATTCGTCAGTCGCGATCAAAAAGATATGTTTGTCAGTAAATTAGGCTCATCTGAGATTCACACTCTCCTAACAAAACAGATAATGTCGTCATCATCGCCATTAAAAATCCCCAGGAAGTCTTGCTTTTTTGCCAAAGGTTTGCTTCCATTAGGGTTTACGCAGAAGTGCTAGGTACCTCATCTGGATTGGGCGTCTTCGCTACATTGGCTCGCCTGGATTCAGCAGCCGGGGGATCGTCTGCTGGTTTCTCTTCTACTGGACTCTTTGGTGGTCTTGAATGAACTTGATTGACTTTCTCTGTGGGGACCTCAAACTGTTACCAACCAAAAACATGTTACTTGATGGCAAACTAAAATACGTGTTCGGACGAAATAGATAATGTAAGGTGCATGTCAATTTTACCAGTACCGTGGTGAGGCTCTATGAATAGTAAATAAATCAATTGGACACACACATTGCCAAAACCAAGGAAAATTCTGTTTCTTGATTCTAAAAACACCCTTTGCATAAACAGTTCAAGAAAGCAAGTTATTACATACAGTCGAGATCTGATGGAAATAGATACCAATGCAAGTTCTGCAATGTCAGATGGCTTCAATATCACTGTGCTTGAAAATAACAAGATCAGTTAGCTATTCTATCAGCAACAGACAGATTCGAGTGCATTATTTGTAGTAATCCACTAATCCCAACAAAAATGACTAGTGGCATGATATTGCCATCTTCAGGACTAAGAAAAGGACTGAAGAAGCTCGAGCACTTGCGGAAGCTACTTCAGCACTACTGTACATTTTCATTTAACAATTATCAATGGCAGCAATCATTGTTTTGAACATTAGAAGAGAAATCAAGCCCATAAGAGTCACATGTTAACATTCCGTGACTATAAAGATCTCTTCAGATATGTGTTTAAATTTCATTTACCAATGTATTGACCTACATGAATGGTTGAATATAACTCACAAATAAACCAGAAGTTATGAATCAGAGTCAAACCTACCTTATAGCCACAGCCAGATACACAAGCGCGAAAGCAATCCTGTCAAGCATAATGAAAGGAACAAAAATAAGGTAAAATATAGCCAAGATTCAGAACAATGCTCTTAAAAGCACAGTACCAATTCTATCGAATCATCAACCAGGTAATGTAATTACTAATAACCAATGACTTCATGCTGAAACATGGAGAGATGCAATGCGAAGGAGAAATGAAAAACATAATAGAATTGAAAAACTCAATGCAGAATAAACCTCCGAGTAGCTAGCAGAACCAGGAGAACGATCAATATAAGCACTCCATTGCTGGTCTTTCAGAACTGGGTCTTTGTAGCATATCTCATCACATTCTCCCAAACCTTAATACATTGACACATGGTTATCTCTTCCTTGTAATCTCCAGATATGATACAATTATAAAGTATAATGACAGGTCATACTCATTCCAACTGCTGACAAAATTAGTTATTAACTTTCCTTGGAGGTATGAAACGACACTTGTTACTACGGTCAGAAAAAATTCCGGTTGAAATCATAAATTAGAATCTAGCGCATCATAAGATTCATCCTATAGTAAAGTTTTTATATCAATGAACAAAGTAAATACTCAATATGAGTATAACATCCAGGGGCAGACAAAAAAAGATGGTATTGTCCCGTGCATGGGGATGCTACTAGATACTATTAATAAATTAAAATGATTAAAGGAAAGATTCAGCAGAGTCTAACTTACATTCATCCCATGTTTCACCATCAGCATCACACCCTTTTTTGCAAAATACTCTCCCTGCATGAACATGTAATAAGATTGGCATTGACTAGTCATATCTGCCCCTTAAAATGAAGAAATGCACCATAAACGAAATTCCCAAAAGATGAATCCATGGAACACGACCAATAATATATGGAGATAACAAATGAATACTGCATGTAAATCTTCGAATTGTCGCAGTATTTCCACTTCCCACATTAACTTCGTTGATTTACCAATATTTTGAGCCTACCGACATTAAATGAAATCCCTTTTTTCTGTCCCTCCCCTTCCATTTTAGAATCCCACCTACACATCCTTCCCATTAAGAAAAGATGGAATCCAAAACTACACGTCAGGAATGCCTTTTCAACTTATGCTTGTAAAGAACCATATACCACACATCATACGTTTAAGCCAAGATCATGATTGTAACACAAATCATAGATATTCCTGCTATTACTTTTATTTCATTCTGCTACAATCTGACCACTCACTGTTTGTACTTTATTCATCAACGAACTACCTTTTTTTTTTTTTTTGCTTTATAGCTCATAGGCTCAAAGTTAAACATGAAAAGCTGATACAATTATAATCAATTATTCTTATATACTCGAATACCACTCAATCATCCTCTTGATAGACCTATAAAATTTAAGAAAATGGAGGAAGTTTGTCACAATTTGAACACAAATTACCACAATCCAGCTACCCTCAGCACAAAAATCATTGAGGTCATCACACAATAAATTGGATCATGAACAAGAGAAATAAATCGGAAAGCAAATAAAAGCTCGGAAATTATAGAGAGAGAGAGTGGATGTGAATCAATTAAAAAGGGAGAGGAGAGAGAAAAATACACGGAATCTGCATAAGAGCGGCGTATTTGTGGGTGCATTGGGTGTTACACGGAGGCGCCCACTGCGTCGGAATCATTTCTTCTCCTCTCTTTGTCTCCGTCTGTGATGAGTGTTATGTCGAGGATAAAACATTGGAAATATTACAATCAGCGACAACCGGTCTCGATCGTTCTTTCTTTTTGCTTCTTTCCATTTTTTGTTGGGCTCCGGCTCGATACCAATTGGGCCTTCTATAGCCCATGCATCACTTTGTATTTAAGCACTTCAAAAAGCCTTGAAGCCATAATTTTTAATTATTATTTTTAAATTTTTAATATTATGATTATTTTTTAATTTTATATGCCGTGTTCAATTTTTTAAAATTAATAAAATGATATAAACATGCATTAATTAATTAGATAAGAAAATCAATATTGTGTTGTTATGGCAAAAAATATTAACTTTTAGGAACTAAATGAAAATCCATTTTAGAAAGATCAAATTGGAATATTTCAAATGACACAATTTTATAAATATCAATGTATAATTGAACACAATTAAAGAATATTTGTTTTATTTGAATGTATGATAGGTATAAAAAATATAATTATTTAATTACTTTAAATGATGAAATTGAAATTAAAAAATAATAAATTATTGCAAATTATGTTATATTATTATTATTATTATTATTTATTTTAAATGATGAAATTCTCAAATTTTCAAGTAAAAAAAAAAAAAGAATAAATAAGTTTGCAAAAAAAAAAAATTAAAAGACAGCGGTTGTAATCTAATCCATCTTGAAAATTGCAAACAATAAATAAAAAAATTACAACAATATATGCCATTATTGTTGTCTATTATATAAAAAATGTTGTCTAAAACATAATTGGTAAATCATGTGATAGACAACGTTTCTACTACAATCGTTATCTATCACACGATTTTGCCTTAATATATGTATAGATGGTACAACCATTTAGATTATCAGCCGCCACTCCAACCACCCAACCATCCAACTTTTTTAATATTTAGACCCCGTTTGGTTGGCATGGAATCTAACTTGGAAAAGTAATTTGATTCCTATTTTAACATTACTGTGTTTGGTTCGTTTTTTATGTAATATGAAAATGAATCACATTCCTCAAAATAAGGAAAATTGTGAAACTTTCCTGAAATATGAATACCTACTCCAAGTAAGTATTATTTTTTCTTGTTTCTGCGAATCTAGTGTTAAATGATTTCATTGTTCTATTTATTTATTTATTTATTTTTATAAATTATGATTATGTTTGGATTCATATTTTTTTACCTAAAAAATAAAAAATAGATTTTTTTTAAATTGAAAAAATAAGATTTATAATTATCATCTTTTTTTATTATTAATACTAAACTTGGATTAAAACATTTCAATAAAAAATGAGTAAAATAAATAAAATAGAAAAAATAGAAAATTTTATAAATGAAAAAAAGAAATTCGAAAATGTGATTATTTTTTTTATTGAAGAAATTATGACCAAAATTCAACTATTTTATTAATCATTTTTTGGCATTTTTATCAAAATTACAATAATATCATTTTTGAGACAACGTTGTAGATGACCGTACTATTATCAATATAGATAATTTTGGCTTCCAATTCAATAAAAAAATGTATATTTTTATAGATAATTTTGATTTCCAATTCAATAAAAAATATTTGGATCAACAATACACTATTTGCCTTAATTGATTATTTTTTAGTCATATCATTTTATTTAAATTGAAATAATATGTTGCATTCAATATCTATAGTACCAATGCAAATTGAAGAATTACACATTATATAGTTTATAATTTAAAATTATAAACTATTGGTAGTATGAAATAAGATATACAGTATATCTTAGATATTTAATCATCTACTCTTGTTTAAATTTATACCCTAATGTCTAATGTAGTGTTGGATATTTAAATAGTACTCCTGTGTGATAGGATTATTATATGTTATAAATATTATAATACTATAATTAGAAGTGGTCATGGTTCGGTTCAGGTTCCGGAACCACACCAGTTATTACTAATTTATTATTCAATCTTATTATATATATATATATTATATCGTCCAAAATATGACTAAATTATTGAAAACATATGTTTTTTAGTTGGGGAACATATCAAAATCGTAATTACTAACATCATGATAAATTTTGAAAATATTTTAAAGCAGCACATCCATATAAAGATCAAAATTTTCTTGACCATGCAACATTTAATATATATATATATATATATATATATAAAGTATGGGACATAATACTAAATTGGACATATAGTTAATTAATGTTTGTTTGTTTTTTAGATCCAGTGGGAATTGTTGATAAATTTAACAATGCAGCACAAATTTGAAAATTTGAAGTGTGAATTGTCCGATTATCCAGGCTGCGTCAGACTCCTAATAAGACTTTATGACGATGAATCATACATGAAGAAGAAGGTGGCAATCCTAGCTTATAAGTTGGTGGAGGATTGTCTTGTCATTGAGTTTTGCGGGAAAGCTATTAATTTTATATACTCATTTTGGGTTTGATTACTATAAATTTTATATACCCTCGATGGTTGTGGGAACTCGTTTAATAACCAATATATTATTATATCTGGATATGGGACTACGTAATTAACAACAATTAAATTTATCACGATCGATGAGATATGTTCTAAAAACTGAGATTTTCAAGTCATAAACTTTTTCAGTTGAATCCTACTAGATCTCTCCATAAGAATGAAAATGACTTTTAATAAGTTTTGGTATTACATTAAAGATTCTGTTACCTTTTTTTTTTTTTTTTTTTATTTATGGATTTCAGTATATCTGTAAACCGGCCGCCTCTTTTTATTTGAAATTATGTTAGAGCGCCCACAAATATTCTAATTAATTATAAATAGTTTATGTGGGAGGATTTTTATTCTGATCAGATCTCTGTATTCAACCATATTACATTCTGTGTGTATAATTTTTTTTTAAATATTTTAATTGGGAATGATGAACTTAGATAAAATAAATAAATTAAATCATTATAAAATGAAAATGAAAATTTGACACAGGAGCTACACAAAGAATTTCAATGGGATCTCGTTTGATTTTTATCTACTCTGTATTGTGGAATACTATTTTTAACTAGGTTCTGTAATTGAATAAATGACATACTTTATTCTTACAAAATTATATGCATCACATGCAGAAAAAGTGGTACCTTACTAAAACAATCGGAATCTTGTATAGAGAATGAATAAACTATGGATAGGGAGTCAATCGGGCCAATCCTATTCGGTTTGGGGCTTATTCGATTCGAGCTTATTAGGTTAAAATTTTATTCAAGCTATAATTTTTTTACTCTAATCCTAACACTTCGGTTTTCGAGCTCACTAATCGGGCCAGCATGTTAACGAATTTTTTTCGCATGTATAAATTATATTTTAATAATTATAAAAAATAATCACCATCCCTTATTTTTGAAATAAAAAAAACACACAAAATAAGATAAAAATGAAAAAAATATGAGGAATAGAAAATTTCATTAACATCAAAGTGTATCAAATAAAATAAATCAACAGTGCATGAAATGACAAATAACAATAATCTTCCATCATAATATGTTCTTCCAAAAACAACAATTTCAAACTAAATCATAAATCTAATTATAGTTCAATATTTGATCTAATTTGAATTACAATCTTCTTCTATTTCAATAATAATATTTGAATCTCCTTCAACTTTATGTTCGATTTAATTTTCAAAATCTTCAACATTTATTAAAATAAATAACAACATTATAATATTGTACAATTAAATAATTTAAACCATAATAAATAATAGCTAACTAGTCAAAAAATATATGATAAAATAAAGTAAAAATGTAAAAATAATATAATTAATATCACACACTAAGAACATTCGAGTAGTAAAGAAAAAAAATTAAAAGTACATTTCATAATAATAATGTTCAACCTTAGTTTATTATTTCAAAAATAATGATTTCAAATTACATCACAATAACTATGCCGAATCATCGATCTAAATATTGTAATTTATATTATTATTTCTACTTTAATGACATTTGATGCTTCAATTTAACTACATAATTATATATATCTCGGTATTATTTCTCATCTATTAAACAAATGATAACTTTATAATATATATACAATTAAATAATTGAAAACATGATAAATAATATAATTTTAATACTTTATAATTTCAATGGTATCTAGATGAATAACGAAATAAAATATAATTTTCTAAACAAAAGAAAAATTAAATAATAAAAAAACTTAAAGTGAATGGTTTTGACATTCAAGAAGCAATAAACGAATAAACAACATGTATCATCAAACTCAAATAACAAATAATCAAATATTCTCTCTCTCTCTCTCTCTCTATATATATATATATATATTATACATCATAATAATTACTCATAGTCCTTATAGCATTGATAAATTTATGAATGTATATGTAAATGAAAATATAACATTTAAAGAAAATTGCATCATTGACTGTGAGTCTGTGATTCATTTATTACTGGTTGTAACTTTGAAAATTCATAACTCTCAATATACATGGAACTTGTGAATGCATACTATATGTATGGAAATATAATTGAGTTAGTTTTCCAATACTTCTAACTGTTCGTGAATCGGATTTTCTCAGAAAAAAGTTATAATCAAAACAATGAAGGCAACGTGCCAACCCGCGGACTGACCGACCCAGCCACCCAATTGAGCCCGTTTGGTTAATTTTTTTGTTTCGAGTTGAAAATTTCCGGCTCCAATTTTGTATTTTTTTGGATCTATTCGAGCCAACTCATCGATTTGGGGGCTAAATTAACATTCATAACTATGAAATATAAAGTGGAGTGAGATTTAAAATTGGAATGATGAAAGTGGGAAATTAGGTAAGTTGATGAGAGGGCTGCAACTAATGAGCGATTTCATTGGTCTGTGATGCAACGGCCTACGCGATTCAGGCCACGTTACATTACAACGCTATATAAATATAAATAAGTAATAACCAACAAAATCTTTGTGTTTGGAATATATATATATATATTTTAATTATTGTGTTTTGCTGATTCTATTGTTCTGTTCAATATTGTGTGCTTTTTTATTGGATTGATCAAGGAAAAAATAAAATAAAAAATATTCTCGAACCGGCGTCCGACCGCGATTTCCTTAATGGTTCCGACTTCCACATAATCTGGACTCTGGCTGCATTTTCTATTTTCTACTTTCTTTTTTATTTCCAATGTCACTATATCTATATATATTGCGTCATCTCGGAAAGCAAAGCTAAAAACAGAGAGAGAGAGAGGAGAGAGAGAGAGAGAGTGGCAGAGAACATGGAGTCTGAGAAATGGAGGCTTGTTGCTCTGCTGCCAATTCTTGCATCTCTTATTCTACTATGTTCTGATTTTTTCCCGCAGGTTTGGTTCCTTCACTATGTGTTTTTAACAGTCATGTCTTCTCTTGATGTTTTCTGCAATTCTTGGGTAAAAGAATGGAGATTGTTTAACTACAGAACATTTTTACATATGCTTTTCTTGAAACTTTTTGGAATTGGCTATCGAAAGAGAAAAAAAGTTTTATTGGAATTATCGGATAGCAAAAGGCCAAAGAAATTAAAAAAAAAGCGGTTAAACGTCGGTGCGCAACTATTGGAATAATTTTCAATGTAAAATTATGTTAATACATTTCATGATGGGTTTTTCAGCAGGCCTACAGAATCAAGTGCAGCCATATACTTCAAAGACATTACTGGATAGCTAGCAGCCGTATTGTAACGCCAAATGCCCTTATTTCTGGTGCAGGTGCGTGGTAGGGATGGTACATCACATTCATGTATTTCAGCCTTCTTCTTTGGATAATATCTTCTTATGAGCAGCTTATTAAGTAGACTAGACAGGTTTTAGATGATGACCCGTTTCTTACTTTCTTGATTGTGGATAATGAACAGTTGAAGTGAAAGGTGGGAAGATTGTAGCTGTAGTTGAAGGAGATGACTGGCGTCGCAATACTTGGAGTTACCAAATTATTGATTATGGGGAGGCTGTTGTTATGCCTGGATTGGTCGACGTGTAAGATGATTAAACTATTTCCTTGCCCCCTTTTATCTTTCTTTTCTCAACCAATGTCATAGAAATCAAGACAACAATATTGTGCACCATTAGAGATTTCGCAACTTAGTGGATTCTCAATTCAATAAAATACATGGGACAACTAAAATTGTGCCTTCCGTATGTATAGCAGAATATAATAATTTCCCTGCTTTGCCAATGATTGGATATCAAAGATTTCTGGGCCAAATATAATTGCTTTTGTTATGACAGGCACGCACATCTTAACGACCCTGGAAGAACAGAATGGGAAGGATTTCCTTCAGGGACAAGGGCAGCTGCTGCTGGTATGGAGATATTATTTTACTGTTTTAATTTCTCGAAATCATGAACTTTGAGGTTAATTGGTGGTATAGTAACACTATGATGCAGAATAGTATATTCATTCTGAAAAGGGCATATGAAAATCAGCTGTATCATCATAGTTCTGCTAATAACATGCATAGATCATGATTCCTGAATTTGGCTTGTATGAGCTCTGCATCTTGATTTTCTCGATGGAACTACCAAATTTATGGATTAATACATTTTTTCTTCATTTTCTATTCGCTAGGAACTTTCCTTGGACCAACAGCATGACACATCATCTATGTGACTCTAAAAGGCATTCATATATTGTTCTTGCCTTCTAGAGCAATACATGGTTGTACACTGTAAGATATATGCACACATTTATGAAGCTCCATTTGATCAACTGCTTCTCTGAACACCTCCTCTTGACTATTTTGGAGCATCTATCTCTAGGGTGTTGTGTCAAAGAAGAGAGGTGTTTTACTTGTTTTCCTTCTGCTTAGAGTTCCATGGTTGTTGGTCACGGGGCGTGCCTTTGTTGCCATCTTGGTGTTTATGTTGAATATTAAAATACCGTTGCTTTCTGATTTTCTTTCCTTCATTGCTTCACATTTACTCTTTAATGCACCCCCAGATTACGAAATATTAGCTTGAGATATATTATCCATAATTTCCAAATTTTTCTGGATTCTGCTTCAGTATAAATGACTTATATGTATATTCAATCAGTGAATGTAGTATATGCATTTAGACTATTCATCACAATATGGCTTTCAGAAGTTCATCTCCATATTTGTTTGCAAAATGAGCTTTGTACTTTGTTATGCTTCCACAGGTGGTGTCACAACATTGATTGATATGCCTTTAAATAGTTTCCCATCTACAGTTTCAGAAGAGACACTCAAACTTAAGGTACGGCGAGATATATTATAGATTTTCCCTATTTACATAAGTTCTGGTAAAGAGAACCTTTAAGACTTCATAATTGATTTTCTGGGTTTTATTCAATTACTCCTATTCAAGTTTTAAATATAGTGTCAAGTGACTTTCTCAGCCTGAACTCGTGGGCACAAGAAAGAGGCACATAATTCTATGCCTCTATAAGTTCATCAAAATTAGCCATCTAATTTTCTACCGTTGTCATAATGGATCACTTTACTGACTTTAACTATCTATTCTTTGTGTGCTTGACTCTCGGTCCTTTTACTTCCTTTTGTGCTCGTATATTCAGATCAAGGCTGCACAGGGGAGAATCTTCGTTGATGTTGGTAGGATTTTTTGCTTTCTACCTTTTAGCCTCGACTCTTTGGTACCTTAAATTTTAGTGCATGTGGATGACTTTTCCTCTAAACAGGTTTTTGGGGAGGTCTGGTGCCGGAAAATGCATTCAATTCAACTGCTTTGGAGCATCTTCTTGAGGCTGGAGCCCTTGGCCTGAAGGTTCACTTATTGATTATTTTTGAATGGAAACATCTGAAACTAAAGGATTTATTTTTATTCATGCATAGCCGTACTTTCTTTAGCTGTAAGAAAGATATATACAGTATTAACATTAAAGGATTACCAAATCAGCTTATATTGCTGCTGTCTTAACAATAGTTCTCTCTGTCGGTTTCCACTGCTGATTCTCCTGGATCTTGAATCTTGATTATAGTTACCCCCCCTTTTTTTTTATTGTGCATCATCTGAATCTCTTGCCCTTTTTTTGTAGTCTTTCATGTGCCCCTCAGGAATCAATGACTTTCCCATGACAAATTCCAGCCATATAAAGGTATCCAGATACTACGATTTTGATCTTAATTGCAAAATTTAAATGCTTCTTCAAACTTTTGTACACACGTAAAATTCCTTCTGGGTTCCATCTTATGCGAGCATTCTTGAAAAATGCGATATCATATATATGCTGTATGCCCATAATTAATGTTTGTCTCTCTGCCTGAGGTCTGATACATGTAGCTTCCTGTAGGAAGGGCTCTCTGTACTGGCAAAATATAGAAGACCACTCCTTGTACATGCCGAGATTCAACAGGACCCTGAAGGTGAGCTGGACATGGTAGATGTTGGTTCTGTGAGTCCTAGATCATATTCCACATATCTCACGACTCGGCCTGCTTCATGGTATGAGTTATTCATTCGAGACATCTAGAAGTTTCTGAGACTGCTCTCCATTATGTTGTTTAGCTGTTTGGTCGCCAGTGATTTCCCCCTAAAACACAATATTTTTATTTGAGTACTCTCCTTGATGTTTGGTTTAGCACTTTTTGCCTCACTCGAACTAATTACATAAAATAAATTGCAATGCATTGTCCTGTAGGAGGAACTTTACAATTTGGCATTTTAACCATGGGTAACTCCAACAGCTTGTGTTCTTTTTCGACACCATCTATTCTGCAGGGAAGAAGCTGCAATAAGAGAGCTCTTAACAGTCACTAAAAACACTAGAGCTGGAGGTCCGGCCGAGGGTGCTCATCTACACATTGTACATTTGGCGGATGCTAGATCCTCTTTAGAACTTATAAAGGTATATTTTCAGTGATTTACCTGTTTAATAGTTCTGAATGTGCCTTTTGATTTCTTTCTTGTTCCATATATGAGCACCATTTAGACCTGAAAGTAGATATCTAAAACCAGTCATCTCCCTTTCTGAAACCTTTATGTATATAGGAAGCTAGGAGTAGCGGTGATAGCATTACCGTTGAAACATGCCCCCACTATTTGGCCTTTTCAGCTGAAGAAATCCCAGATGGAGATACTCGCTTCAAGTGTGCTCCACCTATACGTGACACAGATAATAAAGAAAAACTCTGGGCAGCTTTGCTGGTATATCAACTTTGGAAGTGCTTCATACCGAATGATTGTTGTGAATTTCTTCAATGATTTTACTTGACCAGTCTGTTTAAACCTTTGTTTCAGGATGGAAACATTGATATGTTAAGCTCTGATCACTCGCCCTCAGCTCCAGAGCTTAAACTCTTCGATGAGGGTGATTTCCTCAGAGCATGGGGTGGCATATCTTCTCTGCAGGTGCACTTTATTTCAGCCAAATATCTCTCATTTTCAGCCACAGATACATTTCCACCTGAGACAACAACCCATTTTGATCACCAAGTGCCAAAAAAAAAAAAACGATATAATTATGTGATGATCTGATTTTCTAGAGAGTGCTCTTAGTCTTATCACCACCATTTTGCATGTACTTGGCAGTTTGTTCTACCAGTGACATGGTCGTATGGACGTAAACATGGAATCAGTCTCCATCAATTAGTTTCATGGTGGAGTGAGAAGCCCGCAAAACTTGCTGGCCAACATCTCAAGGTTAACAAAACTTTACATGAGATCTTCTATCCCAAATATCCCGGGAGATTTTTGATCAAGGAACTCCACATTGTGAATCAAGAAATCAACTTAATGCAAACTTCATTACTTGTGCAGGGGGCCATTGCAGTCGGAAACTATGCAGATATCGTGGTCTGGGATCCTGAAGTGGAGTTTGAACTCGATGATGATCACCCCGTATATCTTAAACATCGGGTATAATGCTGTTAACAAGAGCATTTTTTTATTTTCCTGGTTCATTATCTAAATTAAAAAGTGGTAAAATCCATGCAGAACATCTCAGCATACATGGGATCGAAACTCGCGGGAAAAGTTGTAGACACATATGTAAGAGGCAATCTTGTTTACCAAGGCGGGAAACATGCTCCGGCCGCCTGCGGTGTCCCAATCTTGGCCACATGAGAAGGTGTTTAGGTAAAAAAAAGAGTTGTTTCTTCAATTTATTTCTTAATCTAAATTTGGGAATCCCATTTCCATTGAAGACTTTCATTTTGTTTACCAGGTTTTAACGCCCCGATTTCTCAGAAGATGGTCCAGTACGACCGTTGAAGTTGATGCATGGAGATAATGTAGTCTGATCTTTGATTTATTCGCAATCTTTGGTTGCAAACTGCTACAGTTTTTATCCAAACATGTACATAATGAATTTCAGCACATATCAAATTAAATTTTGTCTCTTGATTGTGAACTATCGAGAATACCTAGGATCTGGATTTCTTGGAAGTTTCACGCCAAGATTCGTGAGTTAATAATATTTATGGTTTTTCAATTTGCAGTGATTTTATTAGACGCTAAACATGAATCTGTATCAATATAAGTATTATACTATTAATTTTTGTATGACCAACGATTCTATTTAAAATATTTCCAGGCAGAAGATACTGATCCTTTGTCTATATTTTTATCAGAAGCTTTGATAAAGAAGAACGGTGATTTGAGGAAGAGGACATTTACAATTAGGGTTAAAAATTGGGTAATTTTAATTATGTGAACCGAGAGATTTGAGAGTGAGTAAAATTAGCGAAAATTTTGGCACCGAAGGCAATTAGAAAATTGGTTGTGGATAGGAAAAGAAGATCAAATCCTTCTCATTCCATGATACTCGGTCTCGGCCACACCTTCCTTCTCTGGAATACTCCTCCGCCCTATCGGAATCTCTCTCGTGCCACCTCCATATCCTGCTTTACGGCATCGACTGACTCGGTGCCGGAGCGAGTCAAATTGGCCGACTCACTTCAATCGGAGACCCTCAAAATCATTGAATGGCCATCCCTGTGCAACCAGCTCTCCGCCTTCACCTCCACCTCCATGGGTCACTCTGCGGCCCTATCTGCAAGGATTCCAGTTGGCCGGACCCCAAGCGAGAGCCGCCGTCTCCTCGACCAGACTTCCGCCGCCATTGCACTTTCTCGACCGTTGGATTTCTCCGGAATCGAAGACGTTTCTCGTGTTGTTGATGCGGCCGTCGCAGGTGAAATGCTCATGATCGGCGAGCTCTGTTCTGTGCGTAGGACTCTAAGGTCGGCTAGATCATTGATCGAACAGTTGGAGGATGTCGCTTCTCGCAGTAACTCGTTCGATAGGTCTGTCTAGTTTTTGGTTGCTTGGTTTTGATTTTTGACTCTATACGAACTCTACTTTTGATTATCTGTCGTTTCAATCTAGTGATTAGCTGTTTCATTTTGTTATCTCAAATCTTATTGTATCCAAATTCCAAACAGGTGCTCGCCGCTGCTTGAAATTCTCCGAGAGTGCGATTTTCTTATCGAATTGGAGCAAAAGATAGAATTTTGTGTGGATTGTAATTTTTCACTAGTCCTCGACCAAGCTAGTGAAGAACTGGAAATGATAAGGTCAGAAAGGAAAACAAACATGGAAAATCTAGAGGGGTTGCTGAAGAAGATATCTTCTCAAGTTTTTCAGGCGGGTGGAATCGATAGACCCCTGGTTACAAAACGTAGATCGAGGGCGTGTGTAGCTATCAGAACTACACATAGATATCTAGTTCCTGATGGCGTAGTATTAGACTCTAGCGGCTCTGGAGCGACTTACTTCATGGAACCGAGGGAGGCGGTTGAGTTGAATAATCTGGAAGTCAGTCTATCAAATTCCGAAAAGATGGAGGAGCAAGCCATATTAAGTTACCTTAGTTCTGAAATTTCAGAATCCAGTAGACAGATCAAATATTTGTTAGATAGAGTGTTGGAAGTAGATCTTGCTTTTGCAAGAGCTGCTCATGCTCAGTGGATGAATGGGGTCTGTCCAAAGTTCAGTGCCGTAAGTTGTGAGAATTCCGAGCATGATTCATTATCAGTAGATGTAAGCAGCATTCAACATCCTTTGCTTCTTGAGTCTTCATTGAGAAATATGTCCACTCTGTCAATGTCTAGTAGTTCGTGTTCTTCGAGTCAGGAAACTGACATAAAAAAATCGGGCTTACTGCCTGGTGGTGCTCTCAATTTTCCTGTCCCTATTGACATTAAAATTGGAAGTGGAGTAAGGGTGGTCGTTATCTCGGGACCCAATACGGGAGGTAAAACTGCTTCCATGAAAACTTTAGGATTGGCTTCTATAATGTTAAAAGCTGGAATGTACCTCCCTGCACAAAATCATCCACAGCTGCCGTGGTTTGATCTTGTTCTTGCAGATATTGGTGATCGTCAGGTAATTGATTTTCTCACATCTCCTTTGTTTTTTTGATGCTGTCCTTTTTTCTTTTGTTAAATAGAATACCTATTGATACAAAGTTTAATGTACCCAATTGAAGTCTCTAGAACAAAGTCTTTCAACCTTTAGCGGACACATCTCACGAATTCGCAATATCCTGAAAGTGGCCACTAAGAGATCTCTCGTCCTTCTTGATGAAATTGGAGGTGGAACTGATCCATCAGAAGGCATGGCTCTGTCAGCCAGCATATTACAATATCTTAAGGAAAGAGTAAATTTGGCTGTTGTGACAACACACTATGCAGATCTAACTCGTTTGAAAGAAAAGGATGCAAGGTTTGAGAATGCAGCAATGGAGTTTTCCTTGGAGAATCTACAGCCTACTTATCGGATTCTTTGGGGAAGCATGGGTGAGTCAAATGCATTAAGTATTGCAAAAACAATAGGCTTTGATGGAGGAATAATTGAGAGGGCCCAATCTTGGGTAAAGAAGCTAACACCAGAGAAGATGCAGAAGCTTAATACTTCGCTGTATCAGTCTCTAGTTGAAGAGAGAAATAAACTAGAAATCCAGGCAAAAAGAGCTGCCACTCTTCATTCCGATGTATTGAGACTTTATCATGAGGTAAGATTCAATTTTTCTTGATGAATTGGACCCTAATATTTATATTTTTTCAGTCAGTGCTCTGTAGCTTCTGTGGCCAATCGTGGTGTCTTAACCCATATGTACGTGAATTTATTGTCTGTATCTTGCACATAGAGGTTATTGATGCATATTACTCAAATCTATGTATCTAGTTTTGGCCTTCTGTCTATGTTTTGAGACCTTTTGTGAACCATGCCCCTGTGAGCTATTTATTACATACATGTAATAGCTGAGTTAGGATGGTGAATTCTTCATATCTTTGGTGGGATAATTATTCTCCTCTGTATACTATGTTTGCTCATCATTCTGCTTCATAATTAGTGCTTAGTTTCTTCGTGCTGTTTCTTATCCATTTATCTAATTTTCCTTTCTCCCCTGCTGAAGATTCATGATGAGGCAGTTGATCTTGATGTGCGTGAAGTAGCTTTTAAGGCACAGGAAACCAAGCAGATTCAACAGGAATTGAAGGTTGTGAAGGCTGAGATTGATACTGTAGTGCAAGAGTTTGAGAAGCAACTGAAAAATGCAGACCCAAAGGATTTCAATGTTATTTTGAAGCAATCAGAAGCTACCATTGCATCCATTGTTCAAGCTCATCAGCCTTCCGCAGATGAGTCTGTAGATAGAAATGCTAGTAGTTTGTATGTACCACAGATCGGAGACCAAATTGTTATAAAGGGTTTAGGGAATAAGTTGGCTACTGTAGTCGAAGCACCAAGTGATGATAACACAGTCCTTGTCCAATATGGAAAAATCAGAGTTCGTGTAAGTGTAAGCAGTATAGATGCTCTTGCAGCTAATGGTGCAGCAGCGTCAGCCCCGCAATCAAGAAGAAAGGTATGTACTGATGATGTAAATATGGGATCTTTTATTTTCATTATTATTTTATTTTGTTGTTGGAGCCTTCTTGTTATAACTCCGCTTTCCCGTAGGCTCACCAAAGATAGTTGTTAATAGGAAAATTTGTTAGCAAGGATCACAAGATAATCTTCTTCTGAAAGAATTGTATCATTAATTTAAGGATACACTCAGTTATTTTTCAATTATGAACATCCAAGTCATTGTATTAATTATTCATACTTATCCTAATCTCACGTGTTAAAGTTTGTGGCAACATGTATATTTTACTAAATGATTCTTGTAATTGATGTTGTAGGGTCGTGCAACGAAGAGACTCGAGAATCTGAGAAGTCTTTCAGAAACCATTAAGGATGAGAATGCTTCTTATGGTGCTGTGGTGCAGACATCGAAAAACACCATGGACTTGCGGGGAATGAGAGTCCAGGAAGCTACTCTCCAGGTTGAGATGGCCATCAATAACAGAGGGCCTAATTCAGTTCTCTTCATCATACATGGAATGGGCACTGGAGTTTTGAAGGAGCGTGTTATTGAACTACTACGAAAACATCCTCGTATTGCAAAATTTGATCAAGAGAGCCCAATGAATTATGGTTGTACAGTTGCCTACATCAAGTGAAAGTGCTTCAATCAAGCCATAAAAGAAAGCTTCCAACTTTCTTTGAATTTTGACCATCACGTGTGTATACATGTATACATAATAATAATGATGATGTTTCCTCGAAGTCCACATTTTACTTTCCTCTAAATTTTGTTTGACTTGGATGCCTTAGACGAGTGGTGCACTCGCCTATTGACCATCTCGGAACTAAGCATGTGACCATGAATGATGTGATCAGCGGGCATAAGAGCATGGGGTGGGCTAAATTTGATGCTTGAATTGTTTGTTTCCATCTGGTAGTGACGCGGAAGAGTCCACATTTCTTGAAGAGAGCAAAAATGATGAGTTGCTAGTAGCTCGTCATATTGTTTAAAGGCGGGTAGTTGGATAAAGATTCTAGCAGCAATCTTCATCACCATCATTATCTTGTTGATTTTGATTTGGAATTGGTGCATTTTTTCTGTCTTCACGTCCCTCTTCCAAATGTTGGCAGTTTTTGAGAAATCAGTGGGGAAGCCACCGAAAGAGCCGAGTCTTCCAGTTGTTGGGAGGAACTGTTTGACAGCTTGGAAGAAATTGCAGAAATCTTGCGATCATGGAGATCAGACTGCACCTTTTACCACCTCTCCAGTGGTAACTTGTTGGCTCTGTCACATACGGATGAAAATCAAGCAATTCATTCCAAGGTACTAGTCTCCATTCTCTTATACATCAAGATATATATGAGTTTGTAGTGGCCGTTTATCCTCATTATTTGTGTAACCAGGTCTATTGTAGTGATGGATGACATCTTCTGCATATTATCCGGGGCATTTCACAACACTTGTTACATGAGACAACGCTATGGACTGTCGAGACAGGCCACTGAAGCCATGATCATAGTCGAGGCTTATAAAGTTCTACGTGATCGTGCACCCTATCCTCCTGATCAAGTCGCCAAAGAACTAGATGGCAGATTTGCTTTCACTATTCGACTCCAAAGTTTCCACCCTTTTCCTAGCGAGGGTTGTTCGATCTCTTTTATCTGAATAACTGGACATTATTTTGTTCTAACTTCTGATTGAAATAACTAAAGAGATCAAACTTGTTTTACAGGATCGCTATGGTAGCGTGAAACTCTACTGGGGAACAGCTGGTGACGGCTCCTTACTGTACACGACACGCTACGCATCCTTTCCTCCCGGTGAGCCATGCAACATTAATCCGGAAACAAGAACCTTAAATCTGTTGCACCCTTTTGTTTTGTTTTTCCCTTTTTATTTAGCAATGTTTGTCTAAAAATTGCAGGGTGCATGTTCATAGATGGGAATGGTGATCATCCTCTGAATAAGGTAAGAGGGATTTTGAGGGAGGATGATGATGGAAATGTGAGTGCTGTGATTTTTTCAAGTGGATCTTTCCAGCAGGCTTCACAGCAAATTGGGGCAGCGCCACCGTAGTTGAAGGAGAATAGTGAGCAAAGAGCAGCAAGTTAGTCTTCTGGTGAAGACTGCACAATCAGCTTAACCTTCTCTTGTAAACTGTAATAATACCAAAGAGCTCATGAGATGGTCCAGACTCGTGGAGTTTCCATCTCCGCCCCGTTGGAACGATATGCAATATAAAATCAGAATCATTTACTTTTTTTTTTGTGACAAAAAACTAAATTTGTAAAGTCACTTGTCAATATGAAATTTGCCACAGTCGTCAATATGAAATTTGTTAAGCACTCAAATTATTCGAATTCCCAATCTCCTTCAACAATTTCCTTTACAACATTGCTTTTTTTTTTGTTCATATCGATCTAAAATTCTCGAATATATATATAAAGACATAATGCTTTATTAAATTATCACAGTCACAACGTTACAGATCACAAACAATGAATGATTACATTTCAAAGTTTTCTTCCTTTTGTTTTGCTAGCAAGGAATGCCCATTTCAAAGTATGTGTACTGAAATGAACGATCACATCATATAACTCTAACACAATTCCCATTGGGTTCAAACAAAATCAGTCCTCAAGTTTATTGGTATTCTAAAAATCAATTCAGAAGCTGCTAAAAAAAATCAATTAAAAAGGATATCTGATAACTCCAAACTCATTCCTCTAAAATCTAAAATTCATCTATAAATATTTGAGACTTAAATTCTCCCTTTTTATTATTGTATTTCATTCTGTATAAAAAAAGAATCTTGACAAAAGTTGACGGCACGTTGATTGGTCCTGAAAAGAAAAAACGGACTCACTTTATCATATTTAAATTAATTGTTTTTACAATAATAATAATAATAATAATAATTGTTTGATTGTTTCCCTGACATAAACATAACAGTAGTGATAAGTTGTGAGTTTCCAAAAATTGGAAAGAAAAATGGCACTCGTCCAGAAACATCATCTTTGATTGCAAACAACGCCTCTGCGTAAAGCCACTCGAATCACGTTCAAATAAATCTTTCAAATCTTTTAGGTAAAATAAAAACAAATCCTACATGAATGCTAAACAATAGTAAATTAATCTAAATTTGATTAATAAGTATAACTATATTTAAATTATTTTTTTTGTTTTATGCAGAAACATAAATAAATTATGAGTGTAGCTATTTACACCACAAGTTTTACTTTACACACCACAAAAAAAAAATTCATGCAAAAATAATAATTTTTGAAATGACTAAAATACCCTTTTTTATTTTAACACACTATAATAATTCTTTTGACACCACAAAAATTAAATAATATAATACATATAAAAAAATGAAAAAAAAGACGTGCGATTCATTCTTTTGCAGACAAGTCCAGAACTTTCATAGATGGGTGGCTGAACCGTAGTTTCTCAAACTTTTAATTCAACTACGTTATGTATAAATCAAGAATGGAGGGTAGAAACGGTGGAGAAATGAGCAATACAAGTAATTTCCTACTGTTTGTACTGAATTTTTTTTTTCACACGTTCTATCAAGTTTGCATATTTAAATAATCGGAAATTACAGTTTGAACACCATGAAGGCAGTTATGAAAATTGTTTCTGAACAACCTTAATGGCGTTCAGAAACATGTTTTCGAACCCCCTACAATCAATTAAATTTTCACCAACAATCAAATGGTGCCACGTGGAAATTAAAATATCCAAGTTATATTATTTATTTATATTTTAGGAATTCCAATTCCTAAGTTAAATAAATAAATTAATATTTAATATGTGGAAAAATCTTGACCAATAGAAATATAATAAATGGCGAGCTTACACAAAGGATCAATACATTGTTGTAGAGAATCATGAAATACAAGACACCAATATAAATGTGCCACGTAAGCCCTAATGAAAGTACTAATGAGAACACGCCACATAAGTCCTAAATACACCCTCATTTGCTTAAAAATAGAGGCCTTGGCCTAAGGAAATGAACACAACTTGAAGAACTCAAGATTTGGAGGAAGTTTGCTTGAAGAAATCATCTCTCAACTTTCAAGGCATTCGGAGGAAGTTTGCTTGAAGAAATCATCTCTCAACTTTCAAGGCATTCTTGTGAAGATTCAAGACGTTCTTCATGAGAATCATCCGCGTTCTTTGTCAAAATCATCCAAATTCAACATTCGATCCGGAATCAAGGTACTCCACTCTCTGATTGGCGTTACCAAACTCAAATCTTCAAGTTGTCCTTACAAGATTCAAGAAGTTCTTCATCAAGACTAGCTCAAATTCATTATTCAATCCGGAATCAAGGTTCTCAACCCTCCGAATTGACGTTATCAACTCAAATCTTCAAGTAGTTCTTACAAGATTCAAGAAGTTCTTCATTAAGACTAACTTAAATCCATTGTTCAATCCGAAATCAAGGTTCTCAACCCTCCGAATTGACTTTATCAACCCAAATCTTCAAGTTGTTCTTACAAGATTTCAAGAAGTTCTTCGTTAGGATCAACTCAAATCCATTGTTTAATCCGGAATTGAGGTTCTCAACCCTCCGAATTGACTTTATCAATCCAAATCTTCAAGGCGTTCTAACAAGATCAGACGACACAATTTTCGTCAAGATCATCTCAAATCCACAATTTGATCAAGAACCAATGTTTCGACCATCCAAATCAACGTCATAAACATCAAATTCGTGAAGATCGAAGAGGCAAATCTACCTTGAAGATCTTGAAGAACAATGATGATCAAATTTTGAAGAGAAGAATCAAAAGATCAAATAGAGAATCGAAGCACAATTGTAATTTCAATCCAAACATATTTCTTTACGCATTTTTGGTGTTTATTAATATAAATACACGAAATTTGTGTTACATCCCCCTTCTTGGCGTTCAAAAATAAGTTTTAGAACCTTCTTTTTTGCATTAAAAAACTTATTTTTGAACCTCTATAGTCATGCTAGTGGCATTGGATGGACGTTATCCCGCTACATTCCTCTCATTGTTCTCCGTACCTTCAACTACTTTGAAATGCATTTGCATGGGCTTGGTGAAAATAAGGAAATCTAAAATTTTGAACCACTGCATTCGAGTATGTTTTTTTTTCTTGCATGAAAATAATATGTCAACATATACATTGTACTCATTATTGTTTTGTTTTTTTAATTTCAGTTTTCTCTAACTCTTAGTTACCAAATTCCCCCTATTACACTTCAATGGAGAAACAATCGAAGTGATTGCACAATTGAGTAGGAAAGATCTTGTTACTTTCATGAATGGTGTAATAGACAATAATTGATTGAACAACTTCGTTGTATTGTCATAGACTATTTGTTTTTGGTTAAATTGTACTAAGAAGCAAGTAAACATGTTAAATTTGTATTCTTTATGTTCAAAAACCTATTTATGAATCAATTTCTTTAGATTCATAAACATGTGTTCCGAACCAACTTTTTTAGGTTCAGAAACATGCTTATGAACCGACCTCTTTAGGTTCGGAAACATGTTTATGAACCAATATATGTACAAATTATACATATTATCAGATTTTAGCCTGACCTTTCAAGTCATTCACAAAAATATCCTGAACTTTTATAAATAACAATTTAATACCTGACCTTTTGAATTTATAACAAATCTAACTTGGAATTAATTTTCGGGCTTTTAATCCCCAACGTATATCTTTTTACATACGATTTGGAGTGAAATATAATTTTATTTGATCTATTGACATAACACAAGTATTTTCCACGCCAGTAAAAAAATTCAGAAAAAAGATATATGATGGCAACTAAAAGCTCAAAAATTAATTCCAGGCTAGATTTGTTGTGTATTCAAAAGGTTAGGTATTAAATTGTTATTTATAAAAGTTCAGGACATTTTTGTGAATTACTTGAAAGGTTGGGCTAAAATCTGATAATAACCCTACAAAGAATAATAACTATATAAACCAATAATATCCCATAAAAGTTGTGCTATGATCTCATAAACGAAATAAAACATAACATAATATCCCATAAAAAATGATAAATGAAATAAAACATAGCCAAATTACATGAAAACTAAAGAAAAACATCCCCTCGCAGTATCTTCTAAAAATGTCCCTTGGACCGAGTCTGGAGAAATAAATACTCGAATGGTTCTTGTGTGGCTTGTTTAACTTCATTACGTTCAAGGGTAGTTTGTCTCTTGACAAACACAGTGGGTCTCCTTCGAGAAACTGAAGCTCAAATATTTCACAAGAAGTGTAAGTACAATCCCAACTTTAAAAAGAAAATCACAAGTTTTTGAACCATCCCAAGTCCATTCGAAAACAATTTTTTGAACAGCCTTAAGGGCGTTCAAAAAATTATTTTCGAATACACACCAACCTGATCAAAAATTACAGATAGAACGTGGGACCAGGGCCGGCTGTGGCATGTGGCTAACGAGGCGGTCGCCTCAGGCCCCCGAAAATAATTTAGGCCACGAATAATTTGGATATTGTTCATATATATATATATATAATTAAATGTTATGTCTTGTTGTTGTTTAACGACTTTTGATTCAACGGATTGAGACGCGACGTTATATCAAGAGCACACAGGTTCGAAACTCCTTTTGCGCCTCGCAGCCTTTTGTTGTTTTCTTCATTATTTTTTGTTTGCCCGCCTTTGTTTTCTTCATTTTTTTTTTGTTTTGTTTGTTTGGTCTACCTTTTTTCTTTTATTTTTTTTAAGGCCTATTTTTTGTTTTTGTTTTTTTGAGTCCTCATTTCTTATTAGAATTTGACTTAATTAAATTTAATAACTCATAACATCACTTAGACGTTAAATTTGGGGACTTGCTCTATTTATTCTTTTCCCCCATCTTTTTCATAAATATATCCTTCTATTGTTTAGGTCTTTGTTCCAACTTCCAAGTAATGGTGACTTTATTTTTGGGTTCAAATTTCACATTATGATTGTGTCTAATCACAAGTAATAAATTACAACTACATTTAAACTCTATCTTTTAATTTTAACATATTTCTTTTTTATATTGTAAACCTTCATCTTTTTATATTTTCAATCTTAATTTTATTATACTTTTAGGTTGATTATTATAATTTATGGTATTTATTTTTAATGGAGTAGATCGAACCTACACTCTAATTAAAATACTAAATTATGTATAGAAAATAGATTTTCCATAATATAATATTTTCAATTATATATATAATAATTTTTATGTTGAAAATTGAAATAAGTGTTTCAAAATTAAATTTATAAAATCTTATTTAGGTACAACTATATCAAAATTTATTACTAATATTTCGCCTCAGGCCCCGTGTTCTATTAATACGGCCCTGCGTGGGACTGACATGAATTATTTTAAACGCGAGGAACAAACAATTAAACAACTAAATGTGATGATATTAGGCATAAATTCAGGGCATGTAAGGACTTTTACAACATCTTGTAGCATTTTAACTAAGTTATTCAATAAAATTTAGGAATATAAGTAAAAAATTAAAAATAAAATTTCATAAAACAACAACTGAGAAACTTACCACTATATTCCATGGGGTTCGAAATTTGACGATTCGACATTGTTGTGGAGGCTCGAAGATTGGTTTCAGTGTTTGGGTTCAAAAAATTCCTCCAATTCTTCATTCTTTGGGTTCGAATGAACACTACATTTCTTTGTTCATTTCGTTCCTTTCTTTGGGTTCAAATGAACATTCCATTTTTTTATAAATTAATAACTAATAATGGTGGTGTGTAAAGAAAATTTAAAAACGTTGACTTTTAAATTTTTTAAGTTAAAAGGATATAAGAGTTTTTTAATGTGGTATGTAAAGAAAAATTAAAAAAGAATATAATTTATGAGGTGGTCTTCCATACATGTGGTGTATGGGTCTGGCCCCATCAGACTGGTCCAAGCCCAATGATAAAATAAATGGCTCATGTCCGGCGCGTAAACCCCACGCGCGGCACGTGGGGTACACGCGCCATAATTTTTTTTCTCCAAAAGTGTATACCCTAAAATATAATTAGTGAACCCTAAAATTCATATGAATTGATTTATTTTTCTTTGAAATAAATATAAATATATACCCTAAAATTGATTTAATGAACCCTAAAATTAAAGTGAATGATTTTTTTTTTAAATTCAGCAACTCGCGCAATGCACCCGTCCGATGCTAATGTGTGGGCTCGTGCATTGCGCTCCATAATTAATTTAATTTTTTTGAAATAAATATAAATGGTAATTGAAAAAAAACAAAAAAAAACATAATTTTAAAATAAATATATACCATAAATGGAATTAGTGAACGCTAAAATAAAAGTGAATGAATATAAATTTATTGAAATAAATATAATCCTAATTGGGATTTAATAAACCTAAATAAAAAATATGAACCCTAAAAAATACAATATAAACCCCCTAAAAAATCTAAAAAATACAAAAAAAAAAAAACATAAAAAACCATGAACCCTCAAAACACCTAAACATTAATTGGAATAAAAAAAATCACAATTTGAACTACATAAATTCATATAAGATAAGTAGCAGACTGATTACTTTTTAATGCTATACTTTTTAAATTTTAAGTAATATTTTTTAGTGTTAGAATTAATATTACCTTTTGATATATATATATATATATATATATATATATATATATTTTTGGCGGATTTATCCACATTAACTCCGACCTGTCTAATGAATGTATGGGCCTTATTAAATTTGAAGTAATGTATAGGAGACTTGAGCATAATTTATATGCTATGTAAAGAAATTTTTTATGGTTTGAATAGAAACATCCATAAATTAAATTATAAGCAGGGATACAGTACAACAAAAGGGACAAATAAAAGTAAGTAAAAATATTTAAAGGGATAGATACTGATACATGAATGAATGAATGATGTAATAAATTATTTGGTATAAATGAGAGGGCAAAGGCAAATTAGCCAATAGGTTCGGTGTCGAGTCACTCAATCTTTTTACACATACAACCCTTCTAGAAGATCATGGCGGCCGCCGGCGGAGGAACGGTGAAGGAGGTGAGATCGAAGGCTGAACTCGACAATATCGTCGCCGATGGCGCTCCCGCAGTTCTTCACTTCTGGGCGTCGTGGTGCGACGCATCCAAGCACATGGATCAAGTGTTCTCGCATCTCTCTACCGATTTCCCCCTCGCTCGCTTCCTAAGAGTATGTGCCGTCTTTTTGTTTCTCTCTCTCTGTAAAACTCTAGATTTCTATTCTTGTGTGTGATTCTGCATTAGTTTTTATCGCTTTTGTTTGATTATCGCTTTTGTTTAATTAGGGTATCGGCGACGTCCAATTATGAATATGTATATATGATTGAGTTTGCTCTGCGATATGTTATTAGTCCTTTTTTTACTTTTGTGATTTGATACGGAGTTTTATCTTCTAGACAGAGGAGCAAAGAGAAATCACCTCTGCTCAGAAAATTGGAGTTTTTTTTTTTTTTTTTGTGGTTTAGTGACTGACTGTCGGGATAAAATTAATTTTTTAAGTTGTAATAGCTTAAATATATCACATTTTCCGAAGAAATTGTTGAAGCTTCGTTTTGATAATTTCCTGTAAAGAAATAAGTGAATCTATTCAATTTAGGAGAAGGAATTGGGTGCTTAAAAACGGAAGAAGAAATTGCAGGGATTTAAAAATGAGGGTTCTGCATGTCTTCTGTAATAGGAGGATTTCATTCTTTTCTAACCCTCTGAGAATATATTGTTCATGTCTTTGTGATAGTCTAAAAACTAACCCACCAAAATAGTCTGTGAAGAAGTGCCTAGCACTGCCTTGGTTGCTAGCTCAGGCTTCAACCGAAAAATGATACCTGATCTCATGTTCATGAGAACCATTTGAATTAGAGACTGAAATATGCAATGCTGATGGCCCTGGTATTACAGGCAAAAAGAAGGCTCATTTGTCTTCATGTATAATTCTTGTGATTATTTCTGCTTTTATGTATTACTCTGGATTGTGGAACAGGTGCTCCACTTTTCAACCTGTCTTAATTTCATTGCCTCTTTGCACCTTTATCTTTTGTTTGGTTTTCACTTTTGCATGATGCTTTTCTGAGTTCATATAATGTTCATGAACCTAATATGGCCATATGGGTATTCTATGCAATTGGGTTGCAAAAATGCTCTTGGGAAGCTGCGTCAAGTATTTCGTTCCTGCCTGACACGATTTTCTGTTGATGTTATAGGTGGAAGCTGAAGAACAACCTGAAATTTCTGAGGCATATTCGGTTTCTGCTGTGCCGTATTTTGTATTCTTTAAGGTACTATAATGCATAAATCATTACTTTTTTGTCTCTCTTGAAGCAAAGGTCTTCAACTGTCCCTTACGAACTTTGTGACTGTGTGGCTTAAATTTGTGAAGAGACTTCCTTGAGCCAAGATCAACTATTTTAAGAATTTTTTTTGCATACCTTCCAATAGCAAAGACTTTGCAAATTGAGGGAACATTTCCATTTTCGTTTTAGTTGATGGTTTCTTCTAAACTTTGGCTAATTCTAACTATCCGTATTCTGATATTAGAGTTTGATACTTTAAAATAATTGGGACACTTCTAGTTTCCAAATGTATTTTACTTGTGTCAGTTTTCTAATCTAGATCATGTTTGGTTCTATTAGGATGGCAAGGCACTTGATACATTGGAAGGTGCTGACCCGTCTAGTCTAGCCAACAAGGTTGCCAAAGTGGCAGGATCTATCAGACCTGGGGAACCTGCAGCTCCTGCTAGCCTTGGGATGGCTGCAGGGCCCACTATACTTGAAACAGTCCAGGAGCTTGCCAAAGAAAATGGCGCATCTCAGCATGGTAGCCAATTGTCTCCTGGTAAGGGCAGCGATATCACAAAGAGACTCCAACAGCTAGTTAATTCTCATCCTATCATGCTCTTCATGAAAGGGAGCCCAGAGTCCCCCAATTGCGGATTTAGTCAAAAAGTAGTAGATATCTTGAAGAAGGTAAAGGTCAAATTTGGAAGCTTTGATATCTTAGCAGATAGTGAAGTTCGTGAGGGATTGAAAAAGTTTTCAAACTGGCCAACATATCCTCAGCTTTACTGCAAGGGAGAACTGCTTGGTGGTTGCGACATTGCAATTGCTATGCATGAAAGTGGAGAACTTGGTCAGGTTTTTAAAGATCATGGTATTGAAATAATTGATTCAGAGACTAGAAAAACAGAACCTAATGGAGGAAAGGGCGGCATCACTGATTCCTCAGGCTTGAGTGCAGCTACCAGTGATCGTTTGCGGGGCCTGGTGAATTCAGGTCCGGTTGTGTTGTTTATGAAGGGAAAACCTGATGAACCGCGATGCGGTTTCAGCCGGAAGGTGGTTGATATCCTCAGACAGGAGAGAGTCAAATTTGAGAGTTTTGACATTCTTACAGATGATGAAGTTCGTCAAGGGCTTAAGGTGTACTCGAATTGGTCGAGCTATCCTCAGCTGTACATAAAAGGAGAGCTGATAGGTGGATCAGATATCGTGCTGGAAATGCAAAAGAGTGGAGAGCTCAAGAAGGTTCTGGCTGAGAAAGGAATCCTTTTTGGTGAGACCATGGAGGATCGGTTGAAACAGTTGGTAAATTCTTCTTCCGTAATGCTTTTTATGAAGGGTACACCAGATGCACCAAAGTGTGGTTTCAGCTCTAAGGTAGTTAACGCCCTGAAGGAAGAGGGTTTGGAATTTGGTTCTTTCGACATTCTGAGCGACGAGGAGGTGAGGCAAGGATTGAAGACATACTCGAACTGGCCAACTTTTCCACAGTTATATTACAAAGGAGAGCTGATCGGAGGTTGTGATATTGTGCTGGAGATGCGTAATAATGGTGAACTTAAGACTTCCTTGTCTGAGTAATAGGAACTAAATTCTTGAAGGATTTTGGATATCAACTCTACATGTCCTTATTTGATGTTTTTAAGAAATGGTCGTGTTCTGGACCTCTATCTAGTTTCTCTCGTATTTCCTATTACTCTCTTCAACCTATATATCCATAGTGTTTGTCCTATAATCGATGTTTTGTTGCTTGCTCGATTGTCTCTGCAGCAGCTACTTTGTGCTCAATGTCTCAGCACCAACTTTATTGTATCATTAAGTAACAAGTTAAATATATGCGCATGCATCATGCATTTGATGGGTAGGCTAATTAAAAGGTGAAGAAAAGATGTGTTATATTTAATTTTAAATTTGAATAAGGATACATGTTACAACCGAAAATGATGATCAGATAATACTAATTGCCTCAAGTTGAAGATCTGTGCCTGATCTGAAAGCATTTTCTAATGAACAAAACACACAAAAAAATTAAAAAAAAAAAGGAGAATTCACTGAAATCTACATTGCATTCTGCTGCAAAGAAAGAATCTTTAGTGTTTCTTCATCTTCTTGGTAATCATCAGATCTCATGATGTCTACTAGCCGATCGACTTGTTTTCCACTGGTGATATAGGATTTCAACAATGTATGATACATCTGTCTCTCCAACCGCACCATCGATCTCAATAAACTTATAACTCTCTCAGCATCAGCAGAGCTGCCTTTCTCAACAATCAACCTCACTACTTCTGTAATTACCTTATCATTAAGCTTATGCTCTTTGCTAGGATCATGTAAAGAAAGGGCTATTTTTAGGGAATCCAATGCACTTTCAATCTTACCCGTCTCCAAGTATCTTCTTGCCAGCCTGCCCCATATATTGGGCGTTGAAACCTTGCCCGTCTCTGTCAAGTGGTTGAGTAGAGCTTCAGCCTTTTCACATAAACCCTTTTCTATATATCCAACAATCAGCACATTTGGCACTCGAAAATCATAGCAGTTTTCTGAGGTTTCCCACTCCTTGAGCACTTCCTCTGCTTTTTCTGCCTCATCCAGCCTCACCAGGGCCTCCATCATATTTATGTACTCCCTGTTATGGCACCTCTTACAAGCAATCTTTTCAGCGCTCCACAACCTGAAAACATCATCATTGTTTCCCAATCGAGCATGGAGCGAGATGAGATGGTTATATCCTAATGCATCTTTATTATCTACCCTCTTCTCAGCTTTTTGAAGAGAAATATTAGCCTTGTGTTTGAGGCCAGCCTTCACATAGAAATTTGCCACAACAGTATACGTGTTCCAGTCCATGGTAATGTGGACATCATTTTCCATTTCGTTCAGTATCTTTTCCAATCCCTCAATGTCGGATCTCACTCCAAATGAATTAATACAGATTCGATAGCTCAAATTATCAGGCTGAACCCCATGTTTTTTCATTTGTTCAAAGACTTCAGGAACCTTGTTGATCTCATCAATAGAGGCATACAGGCACATGATGTCATTGAAGGCCAGAGAAGAGAGAGGAAGACCCTTATCTCTAATGGTTTTAAGAAGTGCCAGTGCTCTTTCAGTTTCACGCTGCCGCACATAACAATGCAGGAGAGCACCATGCACCTTATCAGTCCTATCTTGCTCAGCCAAGCTATTGAAAAAGCTCTCTGCATGCAAAAATCCATGAACCTTACCAATCAGATCCAACTGCACGGCATGCTGAACGGGTGTCAAAGTGTAATCACCTCTACTTTTCATCCACTCAGAAACCTGCAGGAAATAACACATAGATAAGATATTAGGAACTACACCAACATGATAATCCTTAAACGGGCGCTGCTGCTGGGCTTATAAACTGATTCAAACAATTACAAGCAAAAATCTTTCGTGGTCTACGCTTTGCTACTTCACCACAGTTAAATCAAGAACGCAAATACTTAGATACGCAACACAAGCAGCTCACACCTCACAGAGCGTGATACATCCACACGCACATATATATATATATATATATATATATATATATATATATATATATATATAGAGAGAGAGAGAGAGAGAGATCATTCATTTTGGATCATCAATCAATGAATACATAAACACAAAATTTCACCACGCATCACTCAGTACCCACCCCCACCCACCCAACCCCACCCAAAACAAAGGAAAAAAAACCTAAGAGTCGTGATTTATAAAAAATTTACGAGATCAAGGTACAAGGTGAATCATCCAAATTCAGCATCTTAGTTGAAAAGGAATTATCGTTTAGTTGCAAATACCTGGAGAGCTTGACTGAAACGTTTACGCTTACGGAGATCGACAATAATGCGCTGAAGCTCGGCGAATCGAACTTTGTTTCCGGAATCAACCCATTTATCGAGCTCCGGAGTTACATCGGTGCTAGGGTTTCCCAGGGGACTGATTTTGGCGTACAATGATTTTTTGTTGATCGTGTGGTAGCATCCTCTGCTGATAATGGTGGTATCAATTAGGGTTTTGAGAGCGCTTCTACCTGATAGCATTTGGGATAAAATCGATTTCTGCCCCTTTTTGATTGAGAAAAGAGGAAAGAAGACAGTTTCTTCAAAGGGTTTTTGGAGGGTTTATGAAGTTTGGAGGATGTTTGAAATGGTACAAGAGAGAATCCCAAGGAGTAAAGAGAAAGTTGCAAGTATTTTTTTTTATTTTTTATTTTTTTTAGGGTTAATTGCCAAATAAATCATCATGTTTTCACTATTTTGTAAATTAGACACCACGTTTGAATCCAACCAATTAGAACACTATATTTTAATTTGTATGGATTAAACACCCCAATTTTTCCGATGAGTTAAATATGACGTATTTGACCTAAAAATCACGTTGACAGCCACGTCAACACATACGTGTAACAAACGACGCTGTTTTTGTTACTTTCTCTTCTTTTTTTATTGGAAAAAGTTATTTTTTGTATAATTAGTTGTTTCTAAAATAGAAAATATATTGAGAAAGGGGGAAAGAATAGAGTTTCTTCAGAGGGTTTTTGGAGGGTTTATGAAGTTTGGAGGAGGTTTGAAATGGTACAAGAGAATCCCAAGGAGTAGAGAGAAAGTTGCAAGTATTTTATTTTTGTTTTTATTTTTTATTTTTTTAAATAGATCAAGGTTTTCATTAAGTTGTATGTTGAAATTATAAAATCATAGCCAAATATAATTATAAAATCAACATAAACAATAATTAAGCACAGGACATGAATTTATGAAAACGATGCGCATAAGGTATATTCACTTATAAATACTTAATTTTATTTATGAACATGACTCAAGTATATGTACATTTATTGTATAGTTATTTAAAAAAATGTAAAAAGTACATTTACATAATGATTGGGTTGTGGGAATAGGTGTGTTATAAAGGTATTTTAGACATTTACATTTCAAATTGCGCAAATAACTCCTTATTTTTATATCTTATTTTTATTTTCCAATCACTATTTTATTGTCTATATTTATACATTTACACTTAAATTATCAACATTTTTGGACCAAATATACATGTTTATCATGTTACGTTTTTGTGTATAGCTATTGTTGCCTATCTTTATCGTGTACACACCAACGTCTATCTTCATCGGTACTCAATCCAGAATTAAATCAAATATGGAATCAAAAAAAAAATGTAGTACGTAGTGTTAATTAATTAAATCATCTATTGTAAAATTATTATTATTATTATTATTATTATTATTATTATTATTATTATTATTATTATTATTATTATCTATAAAACATAGAACGCAATTTATGATATCTGATCCGAATCCGATGGGGTTTGTGCACTTTAGGGTAGGAGGGTGGAAGTCTGAGTCATGCTTTTTTAGAGGAAGAATATATCCCCATAAATTAAATCACGCCAATTTTTATTTATTTAGCTGCATCATGCATTTCATGTGTGCTAATAATATATATGGTTTTAATTTGTCGCAGGTAATAATTCAAATAAATATTGAAAAATAATATACCACCGATAATTATTAAAAGACGTATTTCACATAATACAAAATAATAATAATTTAATCAAGTTATATATTGCGATCGTTAAAAAATAAATTGAACCAAACAATTTAAAAATTATAAAAATAATTGGCTAAACCTGAAGTCCTGAACCCGTCCTTAATTTCAAGGATTGTAATCCCGTCCTTAGAGGTGCCTAAAATTAACCGGATCGGCAGTTACAAACCGCCGGTTACACGGTTTGGGCCGGTTCCGGTTTCGTACGGTTACGGTTTGTAAACCGTAACCGTCAATCATAAAAGGGCGGTCTGATTCCGGTTTGGCCGGCGAATTTCAACAAACCGCTGGTTAGAAACTGCCGATTTCGGCAGTTAACCGACGGTTTGTATATTATTTTTTTTTTTATTTTTTTTAACGGCCGAGATCACGATCCGCGTGATCTCGATCAACGGCTAGGAACACACGGAGGCGGATCGGTAACGTGAAACCGCCGGTTTGGGCTCCAAAACCGGCGGTTCGGCCGTTAGTTTTTTCCAAAAATTTCAAATTCAAATTTTAAATTTTTCCCCCCACTCCCCAATTTTCATCTATAAATACTCCATCTCCTCCACCATTTTCACTAACACCAAACTCTCAATCTCTCTCTCTATGCTCAAATTCTCTCTTTTCTAGCAATATCATTTTCTTATTCAAATTTTCTTACAATTTACAATCTTACGAGTTACAAAGTTACTCTCTCCACTCTCAATCCTCAATCTCAACTCTCAAGTTCTCAAGTCTCAACTCTCATATCTCGATTTCTTCATTTCTACTCATTTTCTATCATCTCTAATCATCATGTCTAGCCGAGGTAGCCGAGTTGATAAGGGTAAAGACAAAGTTATTGTTGATAGTTCCGAAGCTCCACGTCGCCGTCATCGTACTCATTCTGGAGTACATATTTTTGATGATGCTGGTACGACATCGCCTCAATTTCAACAACAACAACCTAAAGAATATGTGAATCCCTATGGCGGAGCCGATAGCGGTTTCTACAACGATCCAAGTGGTGGCAGTTTTTACCATGATCCAAGTGGTGACGATTTTTACAACAATCCTACTTCTCAAATGGAAGTTGACGAAGAAGTGGCAAGATGGATCCAGTTTGAAGAATTACAACGATCTCAAGAATCTCGTGCTTTCAGCGGAAATCCATCCATCGATCTCGACACAGAGGAGGTGGAGGAAGAGGCGGAGGCCGTTCCAACAAGAAATACGACACTAAAATCTGCTCTCTTCACTATTCATATCCGAAAGGTGGCAAAGAAGAATGAATCGGGTATGTTTGATTTGTATTGCAACTATTGTCCGAAGCAATACAAATTTCGCACTGGAGGAGGCTATTGGACGTACTGGTCACACATCACCAACAATCATTAAGTCGAACTTGGGCGTGCTCAAGGTCAATCGCAACTCAACTTCCAACCGGTAAGCAGTCAAAATGTCGAAAGTCAAGGTGAAGGTACGCCGTACTCATCTCAACTCTTTAGGTTTGACCTTCTAGTTTCTAGGGAACAAATGTGTTATTTTATTTGTGAAGAATCTTTAACACTTCAATTTGCCGATAGCATGAATTTTGAACGTCGTATGAAAGCTGCTTATAATTCTGGTGTTCAAAGAATACCTAGAATGACTATGACTAGGACTCTTGAAAGATTGCACATAAGATATAAGTCGAAATTGAAAAGTATTGTTAGTAAAATTCCTTATAGGGTTGCCATTTGTTCTGATATTTGATCTGATGAATTTATCCGTCGTCATTATATTGCTGTTACATTGCATTGGATTGATTATTCATGAAATTTAAATAAATGTTTAATTGTTTTTCATAGATTTAACTGTCAACATGGTGCTGCTAATATTGATAATGCTATTATTAAAATTTACAATCAATTTAAAATGCTTGATAAAATTTTTTCTATTGGTTTTGATAATGCGAGTGTTAATACGGCTAGTATTAGAAAATTAATTCAAGCATGTAATCCAACCTTGCATGGTAAATATTTTCATACTTGATGTATTGCTCATATTTTAAATTTATGTGTTCAAGATGAACTTAGAATATTAAATAACTCAATTCAACATATTCGTGATGTTGTTGATTATATTCATGGCAGAGTTAGAGTTAGACGTAGGTGGGAAAAATTCTATAGGGAAGCTGGTGTGCATCCTAAATTTTTTAACTTAGATGTGCCTAATAGGTGGAACTCTACTTATGAAATGCTTTCTGCAACTTTGGAATATCGTGAATTATTATGTTCTTTTTTTGCTACGCATATTGAATCGTTTATTTTATTATCTTCGTATTGGGATTATTGTATTGAATTAATGGAGCTTTTACAAGTTTTTTAATATGCAACAAAAGATTTATCCGGTGTGTATTACCCTACTGTTTGCAAATTTATGTATCATTGTTGTTTAATTGCTGCAAAATTTAATGTTTGTAGTCATAAACCTGATCTGCAAGAGATGATTCTAGACATGGTAAAAAATGGCTTAAATATTTTGATCATGTGCCTAATATTTTTTTGGTTACAAAAATATTAGATCCTACTTTTAAACTTAGTGCTACTAACGATATGATTGACATGTATTATAAGTTTTTGTCTATAAGTTTTACAGGTTCCGATCCCGATATATATGTGCCACCTGCTGAAGAAATTAAAATAGAAATTTATGAGTCTATATATTCACTTTATAAAGAATATGAGTTAAAATATGGTGATAGTATAACTCGTCCAACGAGTCGTTCTTCAAGTTCTAGTAGTTCTTTTTCGTTAGGATTAAATACTTAATCTTCACGTGGTAGTGCTTTACAAGAATTTCAAAAAAAAATTCAAAGTAGAGAAAATACTAGGCGTAGTCAAAATGAATTAGATATGTATTTACAAGACCCTATTGTGCCCCCGATGATGAAAATACAGGTCCCAACAATTTTGATGTTCTCAAGTGGTGGTCTTGAAATCAAGAGCGGTATCCTTTGCTTGCAATTATGGCAAAGGAGATTTTTGGAGTCCCGACATCAACAGTTGTGGTCGAGCAAGCTTTCAGTGAATCCGGTTACATGTTGGACGAACGGAGATCAAATTTGACACCGGATCACCTCGAAGCTCAAATGATGTTGAAGGACAAGTCCAAAGCCGACCTAAGAGAGCAAGAGAACCGCTGGGAGGACTTGATAGATGGCCCGCTCATTGAAGTTGGCTCGGAGAGTGAAACCGAAGGAGTGAGCCAAACCGGAGATGATTGGGACGACGACTTCGAATTCTAGACTCGCCAAGGAAAAAAGGTAAAATGAACTACGAGGACTTTGATTCCAATGTAAGGGATACGTAGGCAGCTTCATATGAAGTGCAAGCCCAAATTTCAATTATTCCCCCCCCCCTAATTCCTAAATTCTAAATTAGCTCAAATTGTAACTTGTAATTTGTAAATTGTAATTTTGTAAATTGTAATTTCATATTTTCATAGTTTGATTAATTTACAATTTGTATTTTGTAACTTGTTATTTGTAATTTGTAAATTGTAATTTCATATTTTCATAGTTTGATTAATTTACAATTTGTATTTTGTAACTTGTTATTTGTAATTTGTAAATTTGTAAATTGTAATTTCATATTTTCATAGTTTGATTAATTTATAATTTGTAATTTGATAAATTAAATTGTATTCTCAATATTCTTGTAACTTGTAAGTTATAACTTGTAAATTATAAGATATAAATTATATAATAATATCAAAATTCAAATAAACTTGTGTTTTGTCATACTTCTTAGTTTTTTAACTTGTAAATTAGTAATTTTATCGATTTAGTAATTAGTAATTTGAGTTCGGAGAGAAAAAAAAAATTGAAAAGCCGTCGGCTAACCGGATAACCGCCGGTAACCGGCGAAAACCGGCCTTGCTCAAAACCGACGGTTCCGGTTACCAAACCGTAACCGGCAACCATTGGAGCACGGTGCGGTTCCGGTTCCAGCCTTCCGGAACCGCCTAACCGGCAGTTTCTAACCGGAACCAGCCGGAATCGGAACCGTGGGCATCTCTACCCGTCCTTAGTTTTCGAAACTTTGTTGATTGTGCTTTGGAATTGTGGAAAGGGACAAGGATTGTGAAATTCAAGATTGATCTTAGAGCAACTCCAAGAGTAGAACTATAGACTCGGTAATTTGGTGTTAAAAAAGCAATTTGCTTCCTCTAACAACAATGCTCTTGGCTCGGTACTTTGGTGGGAGGTGAACAGTACCTCGGTTGATTAACCGGGGTACTGTTCATCACGACAACTATTTTTTTTTGTTGGTTTTTTATGAATGTAAATTAATTTATTTGATGTATTTTTTTATTTTCTATTAGATTTCTTTCAATCGTTTGAAAATTATTTTATACATTGATTAAGTAAATACTATTACATTAATTTAAACATCTAATAATTAAACACAATATACACAATTAATAAAAATAGAATTATATAAACATTTAACAATACAAAACCACAAATATATTAATAAACGATACAAAGCCACAATATATTACAATAAACAATACAAATACATAATTAATAAAAATACAAACATAATACAATAAGAGTAAAATATTAAAAATACAATACAGTAATTTTAGTTAATAATCCCCTAAACCACTTCCGGATCCAGATCCTGCATCGGAAATATTTAGAAAATAACTTCCAAAGTCGAAAGTATTATTTGGTAGGGAAGACTGGCTGGATTGTTCATGCCTTTTCGCCAGGATTTTTGCTTGTTCTTATTCAAAGTACACAAGTTTAGGAGGATTAGAAATTGTATTTGTATCAAACATTAAAATTTGGTTTTCTGCTTCCTATTTGAATAAGTTGATTATTTTTACATGAACCTTTTAATTTTTGTAAAATAAAAATAAAATTTAATTATAAATTAATTAAAAATAAAAAATAATGAGCAAGAATATTAATATATATATATATAATCATATTCAATTAAATAATTCAATAAAAAAATAAATCAATAGTAAAGAGTATAAAAAGGGAATACTCCATTATAGGGTGAAATTTAGAGTGGTGTTGTTGGAGATGAAAATTGAAAATTTGTAACTTTAATTGTACAGTAGTGTAGAGTTAACTGTATTCTGGTGAAAACTATTGGAGATGGCCTTAGGGAGTCATTGTTTAGTGAGTTAGATTTGTGAGTGCGTTTTGCGAAGAAAATACAAGTGAAAGAGTTATACATAGATTTAGACGGAGAAGAAATGAACTAGGGGTGGGGATGGAACGGTCGTCTAGGAAGGGACTGGGTGCACCAATGGGTGCCACAGTGTCTCTACTCGTGTTCATCGCTTAAAGAGCCATCGCTCACATGTTGTAATGTTGAAATACATGGGGATGCGCATTGGAATCAGCTCAAGAGTTTAACGATTGATGGTCGTGATCAAGTGATTGATGAATGTGCGATTAAACAGATTGTGTGGTAGCCCTAAATTGGAAGAACTGAGCATGTTTTGTTGGAAAATTTCCATTTGGCGGACTTACATATATAAAATAAAATATGTATGGTTATTTTATGGTAAGTCCAATTAAAGTGATAAACTAAAGTTTAATTATGGACTATTAAAGGTATCAAATAATCATGGAATTAATGTGTAGATACCATAAGGAGATATTCAATTTGTTGAGGGATCAAATTGAAAATCACATATATACACAATTATATATTTAGAGTTATGGTCCCCAAACGATGGTACTTCATTCTTGCCGAAATAAAGGTGATACCGATCATTTGGAAGATCCATAACAAATTCAACCACCGACTCAACAATAAATATTTAAATATTTATGATTCAGGTACGCTTCCATTTCCGCATTCAGTTTATGATTTTATTTCTCAGTGATTTCGACATAGAGATTTCATGATTAGGGATTTAATTTGGGTTAATAAATTTTTGTGTTTATGTGATTAAATTTCAACAAGTGGTATAAGAGTCACTCTATTGTTGAATCTCTGAGAACTGAAGTAAGTTTTTATTTTTTTTTAATGTTAAATTTCATGATGATTCACTAATGTTTTTTTTGTTTGAATTTGGATAATTCAAACTTCTCGTTGAAATCAAGTTCACAATTATGGTTTAATTAAGATTAGGAATTCAGAATTCTGTTTGGAATAATGATTCAGTTTCGATAATTTTTTGGAGGAAAAAAAGGGCGGGAATTGAATCTAGATAAATTGGGATACTTGAGGTTTTGGGGCTGTGGGTTTCATTTTGAAATTCGATCAATTCACGGGCGTTTTGATGTGTGGATTGAGGTCGGATATTAGTCGAAGGCGGCGAAACCTCGCCGGAAAATTTATGTAAAATTGTTGTCCCATCTCGCGCGCAACATGGTTTTGTGGCCCAAATCCGGCCATTTTGATTGATTAATAGTTGGGCTTTGTTGTACTCGAAGAGAGGAATGTGTTTGGTGTATGTGTTGACATCCGATTCCGGCCAACGGTGGTGATTTTCGCTGGAAAATTGAGGATAAACGCGTTGTTCACGCGGCAGCAACGACAACAACATCGTCAACTTTCAGACGTGATTCCCGCCACTCTAGTGATCGTATAGAGATGTGCGACCTGCCTTCGGAAAGCCCTTTGAGTGTAGAATATATTAGGTTTGGGCTTTGCAGCATTTGGTGACCGATTCAGGCTCAAATCAGGCGAGAACGCAGACTGTCCTGTGCGCCGATCGGTAAAGTTGCAGCTGAGATTCCAAGATTTTTCGGCTATGAATTTACGACAGCGAACACCTGAAATTCATGGGCTCACAGTGAGCTTTCTAACGGTGTTCTCAATTTCAGGATTCGTTTATGTTTTGGTGGTCAATTGCAATATTTTTCGAACCTAAAGTTTGCTGCGAAAATTAAGATAATCAATTTAGGAATTTGGAATTTTATCCTAAAATTAATTTTTTCGGAAATTGCAATTAAGCTATAAGATAAACATTTTTTTTAACTCACACATGATAAGCAGTTTTTTTTAACTAAAAATTAACACATGATAAACAGTTTTTTTTAACTCACACACCCGACCTGTGGTATTGAGGAGATTCGAACCCGTGAGGTCTCCAAGCAACCTCACTCTACTACTAGGCCATCTACACCAGGACTAGAACATGATAAACAGTTTCGGTATGTAAATATAGGTTATTGATTATCGATGGTTATTTAAAAAGAGTTCAAATTTCCTGTTACACTTATCTGTGTTTCACTCCGTGGTTCATTATCAAAATTATGATTTTAATAATATTTATTATAAATAAAAATTAATTCTAATATAAACAATCACGGTCAACATTTATTAACAAAAAAATGAATTAAAAAAGATATAAAATTTAATTTTGAAAAATCAACCATAATAATGAATTGTTAATTAAAAATTAAAAATTAAATACTAAAAAATAATTATGAACCCTAATTGGGTGGGTGAACCCTAAAAATCTTAAAATTAAATTAAATTATAAAAAAAATATAATTAAAGAAAAAAATTATATAAAATACTCATAATTTGAAAGTGTAACACAGAGTGTAATAAAAAAAAATGTAATAGAAAATCTCAAGATTTAAGAATTAGTCATGTAATCGTAGTCGGTAGCAACCTTAAATTGACTCTTCAAGTTCTAGCAAGTTCCACCAACCTACTATAATGATTTCCTACATTTGTTGCCAAAAATTATTTTGCCGATTTCTTTTCAATTTTTTTTCTCTAAAGTTTTGGTTATATTTAATACTTTGTGTGTGTGTTTTTTACTCACACACTCGACTTGACTTGTGGTATTGAAAAAATTCAAATCCGTGATCTAAAATTTCTAAATAATCTCACTTCACCACTAGGTAATCCGTACTGAGACTAATATTTCGTGTTTGTTTATAGTATATAGTTTGGGGGGGGGGGGGGAATTAAAGCATAAAACCGAACTCTTAATTCCATACTGTTTGTATATATGATTATTCTACATGTATAAGAATATCTATAAATAGGATGGCACTACTAATGATTATGTAAGAATTCCAAGAGCATAGTTTGTAACACTTTGAAATACATATTCTCCATTTCTTATCTCAAAGTGTGAAATCTATTATATTCTGGAATAATATTTTCAATAAAAATGATATCTCCAAAATTTTAAAATAAACATCAAGTTCAACTCGATCCCAGAACACCAAATTTGAATAATTCTCAAAGAAACAACATCCTAAAAAAATTGATGAAAACTTATATCTGGGCTTTTATGATTCTTTATGGTCTGGTAAAATCACTGGGCCTGAAAGTAAATATAGGGTGAATGGGCTTTTGATGGAGAAACCGAGAGCCCCAACCCTAATCCCCTAAAAAAGAGAGCCCGAAAACACCGGTTTCCAGAAATTTGATGTAACGTGGCAATATGCAGACATTTGCTGTGTAGAACAACAGTTTCTGACGATGAAGTTCTTGTGTATTTCTTCTCCTCTGAGGCGGCGCGCTTATTCTTCATATAAAAAAATCCAAATCCAGAGCTCAAGAAAAGCGCCCCCTTTTGAGTCTCTCTACCGTAGAATCGCACCTTTGGGCGACCCCAATGTGTCGGTAGTGCCCGCGCTCGACGACTGGATCGAACAAGGAAACTCTCCAAAAAAATGGGATGTTCAACAAGTTATTACTGTGTTGATTACTTATAGAAGATTCAGACATGCTCTTGAGGTTTCTTTTCTTTTTCTCCCCCTATTTAATTGTTATTATTATTATTATTATTATTATTATAGTATGAGTTCAATGTTCAGTGGTTCGATAGGAAATGTGTGCCGGCTACGATTTCAGTTGGTGTAGCATAATTTTAATGATTTGATCTCAGATTTTTAGGTGTTTGAAGTGCTTGAATATATTTCAGGTATCCCTGTGGATGACTAATGAAAAACGTTATCCCGTTTCTCCATTTGATATTGGCGTAAGATTGAAGTTGATACTAAAAAATTTCGGGATAGAGCAAGCAGAGAATTACTTCAATAAGATTCCAGAAAATATGAGGACGTATCAGATCTATCTTGCTCTTCTCAACTGCTACACAATTTCTAAATCTGTGGATAAAGCGGAATCCATTATGCAGAAAGCTAGAGATTTGGGGTATGCTGACAAACCAGTATGGTACAACCTTATGATGAATCTGCATTACCAATTAGGAAATAGGGGAAAGATAGGTGAACTGCTGGCTGAAATGGAATCAAAAGGCGTCTCGTACGACCATTTTACATACTCAGTCTGCCTGAATTCATGTGCCATGGCTTCTGATGCTGTGGGAATGGATAGAGTTGTGAGGATTATGGAATCTGATCCTGCAGTTGTCGTCCATTGGCGAACATTGGTTACTGCAGCAGAGGGTTACTTGAGAATTGGCTCCATCGATGAAGCTTTGATTGTGCTGGATAAACTGGAAAAGCAGTTGAACAAATCCTCCCAGAAATTCGTCTTGTTAGTTTTCCTCCTCAGGCTGTATGCTGAAGCAGGGAAGAAAGAGGATTTGTACAGGTTATGGAATGCTAACAAGGGTGGGAAGGTTGTGAATAAGGTTTACATTAGCATGATGCGCTCTCTGATGAAGTTTGATGACATTGAAGGGATGGAGAATATATTCGAGGAGTGGGAGTCGAGTGCATCGTTGTTTGATTTCAGGGTTCCTAACTTCTTGATCGATGCATACAGTACAGATGGTCGTTTGGAGAAGGCCGAAGCCCTAATAGCCAGAGTAGTGTCCAAGGGCGGCACCCCGCTTGTGACGACGTGGTGTCATTTGGCCGGAGGATATCTCAACAAGGATCGACTAGATAAGGGAGTGCGATCTTTGAGGAAGGCGATCTCAGCTTGCCCCCCTAAATTTATGTCTCAGAAGCACTCTTTGATGACTTGTTTAGAATATTTGCAGAACAACGATTGCATGGAAGAGGCGAGGGCGTTGATTAGGTCTGTAAGGACGAGAGGTATATCCAAGGAATTTGCTTCTGATGGGTCTTGCCGTTTCACTCAAGATTCTGAGGAAGATGATGACGGTGTTGGTGAATTTAGGGAGGAAACTTAGATCTAGAATGTATCAATTAAAAAGAAATTAAAAGAGCGTTGGTACTCCATGGTGCAAAATTTGATCTCATTTATACAAACACTGCATAATCTCATCTGCTCATAGGAACAAAGGACACACGACATAGCGTCAATTTTGTACAATGTATACAAACAACGTTGTTCTGAAACAAGAATCAGAAGACGAGAAGACACAAAAGGAAAAAACAGAACAAGAAAATTGTAACTCTGTTGAGAGATCTATCAGCATACAACTCCTGCCTTCTCAACCTGGGAGACCTACTTACTACGGTGTGGTATGAATTGGGGTATGTGTATAGGCTCTGAGAGTTGCCAAACACTCGAGCATAAACCATCTCCCCAAACATTCCGGTAGTAGCATTGAACAACTGAGGCGACTGATCTTCTCCATAGCTTGCATGAGGTTGGTTCTGAGAGGAAAGTTGCTGGTGATCCGGATTAAACAAGTCGACGAGGCCCCTGATACCACAGGCGGGAGGCCTAGGAGGTATAACTTTGGCTTCAGCTCCTGATTCAGAGAGGGATTGACCCCGGCCGTATAGAGGGACCATGGTTTTTTCCGAAATTTCGGCCTTGCAAACAGGGCACTGAGGGCGCTCATCCGAACAAGTTTGAGAGTCGAACCACTTGTATATGCAGGGCCAACAGTAGAGATGGCCGCACAGGGTTACCACTGGATCACGAGCGAAGTCTAAGCATATGCTACAATCAAAGCAAGCAGAACGACTCTTCTCGGACGATTCTGTTGATTCCCATCCTTGCATAAAGTACTGCTCAAATGCCATGTCTTTCAACCTGTTAAAAAAACACATCAATAAACAACCCCAACCCTAAAACATCATCTCTGCACATCTTTAAAACTTGTTACGATCATAAAATAAACCAATCTCTGCCACCGCCCACCTACCCAATTACATCAAATAATAAACCCATCAAACAAATTAATATTTTTTCGATTGTCATTCGAGTTCGATCCCCTCCACCCCCCAAAAAAAAGTAATTAGAAAGCAAAGGATCTTTCAAGTTTATGATCAACGATCTGAACAACAATTATCCCCCAACACATTTTCTAATTAATATTATGGTTACGCTCAAGAAATTAAACACTCGCCTAGCTCCAGATTGCAGATCGCGAAGAATTTTCTATTTCCAGAAAAATTATTAAAAAAAAAAACTATTTCAGAATCAGATGCCTCATAACCCTTACTGGGATGGTAGGAGGAAAGTTAGAAGATCAAAAACATCATAAATTTAACACCAAAAGGGATTGTTGACATCAAACACATCTTGAAATCTTTAAAACAGTTGATTTCTGATTTCTAACATAAGCAAATCCTTGCTTGTTCTTCTTCATGACAATTAATAGCACAAGTGGGGTTTCCTGGGATCAGAAATACGTACCAAGTCGATGGATATTAGGTGTTCCGACGAGTTTTCTGAGATAACTAAGTAGAGAGAGAGAGGGAGAGAGAGAGAGGGCAAATTGATGAGGAACACTAAAGGTGGGTAGGGGGTTTTTATAAATGGGATGAGATTTAAGAAAACCTCTGAAAACAACATTTGCTGACGCGGCAGGCTCGGTTCGTTCGGTCGATTGAAAATAGTGCATCCCTGAATGATTTTATTTTAATATGCGAGATATTCTAAGATATTAAATTGCGTTAGAAAATAATTTAGCTGCAGTGATCGTGCTGATTGAGAGCTTCTAGACCTACCACGTGAAGTAAGTGTAAAATACTAAAATGTAAGGTTTAACTCTTTCTCAACTAAAATGGCAATGAGGAAGCTTCTGATCCACCGTCACCATCATGTATTACTAAATCACTTTTATATATCTAATATTTGGCCAATAATTAATCTTTTTATACTCCTATCTATAGTACTTCACAAAAATGATTGTCTGAAAATTTTATTCTAAACTAATTGTATATAAATATAGAATAATAATAATAATAATAATAATAATAATAATAATAATAATAATAATAATAATAATAATAATAATAATAAGCTCTCAGCACATTTATACATGATTAATTGATTAATATGGATTACTATCAAAGTAAATCAATTAGGACTACTATATCAAAATAAAGTAATTGAAAATGTGTTTAGTATTTATAAATAATTATTTCTATATGGCAGGAGGAATATTTATTGGAGAGAGAGTAATTATTCATCGGGAGTCACCATTTTAAATATTATTTCATTTTTTATTATAATACCGTACGTAATATGTCAATTATATTATGATGTTAATTGTATATTTAATATGAATCGATTAAATTAAAATAAACAAGTGTTGCTCAAATAATTAGAGTATCTTGAATCTTGATAACGAGATACGATTACCAGAAAGAAAAAGGAGGTATCGTTTAAACAAATAGGGAACACAGATATTTATTAAGAAATAAAAAAACTAATTGTTTTAGGTGAAAGTGAAGAAGAAATGAGCATGGCGGGGAGATTTTTGTCAATATTCGCCGCTTCTAGAATGTCATTATTTTAGTTTGACCCTAAGTCTCAAACCCCAAATCAAATTTTATACGACGTTCTTCTAGATGGAGAGTTAATGCAATGCCACATCAGGTGACCAAACTCCAGAGTCCAAATAAACATTCGAAAATTAGGCATAAATTTGTTTTGAAAAACAAAAATTAAAATAGGCCTTAAATGTATACTATAATTTTGTCCATTGTTATCTGTTCACTCTAGTATATAAATTTTGTGCTGTCACCGTAAGCTGCCTGTAAATAGTGGTTTGCATCAGATTAAAATATTTTTATTGATATACCACACGCTTGTCGCCGGCTTACATTATTTGTGTGTAAAATTAATTTTGAAAACCGGAAACACAATTTGTTGGCCTAATAAGTTTCTGAACAAAAATTCCATCGCTGGGCAGCATTGGCAATTCGGGCCAGCAAAACACAAAAATAGTATGCTTCAACCAAGTACGGTATTTTTTTTATTAAAAAAACAGTTTTATTATATGTGAATGTGATACATACTAAAAAAACAAAAAACAAATAAAATAGAAAATCGATGTGTGTACTAAATGACTAAAATACTAATACTGAATTATAGGTGGAAGTTACCCTTCAATTTGCAGCAGAATCAATGTAATGCGGTGACATTATATCACTGCCATATATATACAAACAAGTGTATATTTTGTTTATTACATGAAAATGACAAGAATTTTCTTAAATATGTTTATCATCTATGTCGATGGCTTGATGTTGTGATAGCCAGAGTTTTAAATACGCTCACTAATCCCCCCCGCCCCCCTCTAGAAGCAGATCTCATGCAAATTAATTATAACCACAAAGATGGATAACGATATTTATTTATTCTTCGGAAAATTGTTAATTCAGGACCTGAAAAATGGGTAATTTATCAATTCAGGACTGTGGTGTATTGGCCCATTTGGGCTTTCTGTCTTGGCCCACTTACCTTATTTATCTCGACCCAGCTGCTAAGCCCATTTCCCACCCGGTAACCTAATCCACCTTATATACTAATCTCTAACCCTAATTTTCCATTTCTATCTCTCACTCTCTCTCTACAAATGGCTGCGCCTCTTCACCTCCCAAATCAAGCCTCACACTATTCTCTACTAACCCTACCCGCTTCCGAGCAATCTTTGCCGTCTTCTCTGAGTTGTTGGCCGGAGTCCTGTTTGTGGTCTCCTGATTTGGCCGTGAGTTGAGAGGCTGTTGAGTTTACTCCGATAGCTGAGGGGTTTGTGAGTGCTTCAGGCCACAACCCACATCACCTTTGTGGTCTAGGGTCTTTCTTGTCACCGGAAGTGTCACCACCGTCGCCGGAGGGAAAATCTGAGCCGATCTGTGTCTTGAAACACATTTTCCCTTGTTCAATCTTTCTGTGTTTCTTACTTTATGCTCTTGTTACTTCTCTTTTATTATATATCCATCTGTGAGCTCCTAACTTGTCCTTGTTTCTATAGATCTAAGAAAGAAGAAGAAGGCTGCGAAGAAAACATATTCTCTCAAACAACCCTAAATCTGATCCCCTGTGTGCGCCTGTGAAGAGAAGATCTTGAAACCCAAGTATCTGAGGCGTTCAAGGTTGCTTGAGCAACCGTGAGGTGAACAGAAGAGGAGGGAAACAAGTGTTGAACCCCTGGCTAGGCTGATACCCAACAGTGGTATTAGAGTCGGGTTCCCTAGCCGGGGGCAACCTCCTGCCTCCATTCACCTTACCCCGCTGCCGGTAAGGGTCGCGCCGCTTCACCCCCGACGGGCTCAAAATTAAACAGTAAGTCCGGCCTCTCCCCTGCCTAGGAGAGCCGGCTCTGGTATTGCTTCAAAACCCTAAAACTCCTAGTTGTGGTATCTTGCGATCCTGCTTCTTATCTTGCTTCCGTTCTTTGCTTCTCTTGAAATCTCCTTGGTATTCCAAGCCATCTCTAACCCTAGCTTACGGTCCGGACCGTCTGAACTCCGCTGTGGGTTTCCTCAAAGCGGGTTGCCCGAATAGCAGGGTTAGGAAAGGGGTTCAAAAGAGTTTCTGGTGTTCTATGTTCTTTCAGCTGTGAGTTGTTCTCTGTGTGAGTTGTTTTTTCTGGTGATCTCTATTCTTGAACTCTCTGTGTTTCTGGTGAGGGTTGTGTGGAACTCTGAGAGTTTTTTGAATTCCTGTGAACTGACTTTTTGCAGTAAGTCAGTTGTTTTTTACTGAATACAAGTTTTAGGGTTGTCCTGAGTGATCCCCTGCTCCACAGATAAATCTGTGCTGAGAACTAGGCTAGCCTGAGCACTCTATCCTCCATGTGCACTTGTTTCAGTGCCTGAGGAGGTCTCCTCCTGTGTTTTGAGTGTTATTTGGGCTTGTTAATTGCCTCTGTGATCTAGTTGTTGTGTTGGTGATTCCTTGGTGTTTTGTGGTTGTCTCTGTGCATTCTTACCATGAATACTTTGACGGATGCTCCTTTTAATGGTAAAGATGATTTTGGTGATTGGCAAACTAGAATTGAATGTATTCTGACAAAAGAAAAAATTCAACAAGCTATTTATAAAAAGATTGATGAATCTGAAAAGGATGAAAAATTGCAGAAGATAAATGTTAGTGCTAGAGCTACTATATTATTAAATTTAAGCAGCACTGTGGTTAGAAAAGTGTCACACCATCGTTGTGCTAAAGACTTGTGGGATAATTTGACCTCTTTGTATGTTGCAACCTCTAAAGAATCTGCTTACTCTCTGCAAAATCAAATTATTAATTTTCAAATGGATTATGCTAAAGATATTGACACTAATATTGAGGAATTTAATAAGCTGCTGAAAGACTTAAAACTTGCTGGTGATCATACTCTTGAAAAATATGCTCCTCAAATCTTGCTTGGTGCCATTCCTGAGTCCTTTTCTGAGGTCAAATCTGCTCTGAAATATGGAGGGTCAAAATTAACTTGTGATATGACTGTGACTGGTTTGAAAGCCAAAGAGAATGAATTGAAACAATTGAAATCCAAACCTATGCACAATGAGATTATGTATGTGAACAAACACCCCAATCATGGTTTTAAAGCTCTGAATCCTGAAAACCCAAGTGTTCTTGCTGCAGAAAGGCATGATAGAGAAATGAAAATTGCTCACAATCTTTCTCCTCATACCAGACACCATAACCATGCTCAAATTTACTCCCAAAACTCCTCCCTACATGCTGGCAGAAACCAAAATTATACCTCTCATCCTCAAAACCAAAACCCTGACCTTAGACCTAGAAAAACTTGTTGGAATTGTGGTAAACCAGGTCATTTTTCTAACAGATGCAAAATGCCTAAAAAAATAAGTTTTTTGGAAATTACAATCACCATGCTAACCATGTTTATGATGGAACAAATAATGTGCATGAAGATACTGTGAATTATGACTATTATGAGGGAGATGGCATCTATATGGTTCACACTGCATATGATTTCCAATTTATCAATTACTCCAATGCAGTCTCTAAAAATATGCATGAAAATGAATGGTTAATAGATTCTGGATGCACTTTCCATGTCACTCCTCACAAGCACATGTTTCACAACTTACAATATCTGAATTCTGGTCATGTGGCTTTGGCTGATGGACAACATTGTGAAATTATTGGAAAAGGAGATATATGCTTGAAATTTGAAAATGGAAGCATGCTTACTCTTAATGATGTCAAATATGTCCTTAAACTGAAATTTAGCTTGTTATCTGTGTCTAAAATGGCTGACAAGATGCTTGATGGATCTGTTAACTATTTAAGATTTAAATTTGAAAAGAATTCTATGCTTTATTTTAATGGACCTAGAAAAGGTGACCTATATGTTGTGCAAGCTGTATCTGTTCCTATTCCTGCTGCAAACATTGTGCATGATGATAAAACAGCTCTTTGGCATGCTAGACTTGGTCACATGAGTAACAAAGGTCTTGATATATTGAATAAAGCTGGTGCATTTAAAAATGATAAAGTTTCAAGCATGACATTCTGTGAACCTTGTTTAATGGGAAAACAACACAAGCTTCATTTTCCTACATTTGTCCCTTATCCCAAAAAGCATGTGAGCACTGAAATCCTGAAATATCTGCATGCTGATGTCTGGGGACCTGCCAAGGTCCCTACTCATGGTGGAAATGTTTTCTTTTTGTCAGTTATTGATGATTATTCTAGAAAAACTTGGGTCTTCCTTATGAAAAATAAATCTGAAGTTTTCCTAAAATTCTCCAAATGGGCTGTTGAGATTCAAAACCAGACAAAGAAAAACATTAAGTGTCTAAGAACTGACAATGGATTAGAATTTTGTAACCATTCTATGGACACTTGGTGTTCTGACAGAGGTATAAAAAGACATAAATCTGTGCCATACAATCCCCAACAAAATGGGATTGCTGAGAAAATGAATAGAACTCTCCTTGAGAGAGTTAGAAGTCTATTAGTTGGCTCTGGTCTTGATAAACAATTTTGGGGGGAAGCTTTGATGATTGCATGCTATCTAATTAACAGATCTCCTTCTGTACCTCTACTAGGAAAACTTCCTGAATCTGTGTTTTGGAATAAACCTATCTGCCTGTCTCATTTAAGAATTTTTGGGTGCTCTGCTTATGTTCATCAAAGATTAAGTAAAATTGAACCTAGGGCCAGAAAATGCATATTCCTTGGATGTCCTGAAGGTGTAAAAGGCTACAGACTTTGGGATAAGACCCTACCTGGGTTTAAAACTTGTATTAGCAGAGATGTGAACTTGATTTCCCTTGTCTTCATGAATCCTCACACTCTGCTACTCCAAGTGAGGTGGAGAACTTGCCTGGTTTCATGTTTGACTCTACTGCTCCTAATAAGGTGGATGATCTAATACTTGTTCTTTCTGATCCTGTACCTCATGAGTCTGATATGCATGACAATGGTGATACCATGAATGAACCTAATATTGATGGTGTTGATTATAACTCTGATAATAATCAATCTGATAACATGATTGTTTCTGACACTGATACTAGTTCTAATTCTGATAATGAGCATGAAGTCAGTCCTGAACCTTTACCTGAACATGAAAATCTTGAAAATTATCAGCTAGCCAGAGACAGACCTATGAGAAATGCTAGAGCCCCTTCAAGATATAATGACTATAACTTGTCTCTATATGCATTCAATGTGTTCAATAATGTGGATAAAATTGAGCCTAGAACATACAAAGAGCTGTGAATTCCCCTGATTCTGACAAATGGATGGCTGCTATGAATAGTGAGATAAAATCTTTGCATGATAATCACACTTGGATTCTTGTTGAAAAACCTGATAACTGCTTTATTGTTGAATGCAAATGGCTTTATAAAATTAAACAAGAACTTGAAAATACCAGATATAAAGCAAGGCTTGTGGCAAAAGGCTTCATACAGAAAGAGGCCATTGATTACAATGAGATATTTTCCCCTGTAGTAAAATTCACCACTGTTAGAATCATGCTTGCATTGACTGCTCACTTTGATTGGGAATTGAAACAAATGGATGTCACTACTTACTGCCTTCTTGCATGGAGAACTTGAGAATAACATATATATGCATCAACCTGAGGGTTTCATTGATAAATCTCATCCTAATCATGTTTGTCTTCTGAAAAAATCCCTCTATGGTCTGAAACAATCTCCCAGGCAGTGGAACATTAAATTTGATAGATGCATACAAAGTATGAAGTTTAATAAAAGCAAATTTGACCATTGTCTGTACTACATGCAATCTGAAGTGCCCATATTTCTCTTGTTTTATGTGGATGACATGCTATTGATAAGTCCTTGTCTAAAAACTATTAAGCATGTGCAAACTTGTTTATGTTCTAACTTTGATATGAAAGACCTTGGTGATGCAAAGAAAATTCTTGGTATGAACATTGATAGAGGTAGGAATAAACACACTCTTTTGCTGCATCAAACCTCATATGTTGAACAGGTTTTGAAAAAATTCAACATGGAAAATTGTAAACCTGTCTCAGTGCCCCTTGCATCTCACTTTATTCTAAGTAAGGATCAATCTCCTAAAAATGAGTATGACATCAATAATATGCAAGATGTTCCTTATGCCAATGCAATAGGGTCTGTAATGTACGTAATGATTAGCACAAGACCTGACATTGCTTATGTTGTCTCATGCTTAAGTAGATACATGGCAAATCCAGGGCAACCTCATTGGGAAGCCCTGAAATGACTTCTGAGATACCTGATATCCACTATGGCTAGTGGTTTAATTTTTTCTAAGTCTACTGATGGTGTGAAATGTGTGGGATATGTTGACTCAAATTATGCTAATGATAGAGATCATAGGAAGTCAACAACTTTATATGTGTTTACTTTATGTGGTGCTTTCATAAGTTGGAAATCTCAACTTCAGAGTATTGTTGCTTTATCCTCTATAGAGTCTGAATACATTGCTGCAACTGAGGCTGTGAAAGAAGCTATTTGGCTTCATGGTGTCTTATCTGAAATTAAATACATTGATGATAAACCTCTGTTATACTCTGACAGTCAATCTGCTATTCAACTATGCAAGAACTCTGTATTTCATGACAGGACTAAACACATTGATGTTAGATTCCACTTCATCAGGGACATTGTGGAAAAAGGAGATGTGCTGCTTGACAAGATTCCTTCAGAGTTCAACCCTGCAGATATGGGCACTAAATGCCTTCCAGTTGCAAAGCTGGAGTCTTGCAAGAGATCCTTAAACATGGATCTTGGTTGAACTAAGAGGAATAAATGGTATCTCAAGCCATAGTGCTTGAATACCTGCTCTGCCTCTTAGGGCAGTAGTTATTTCCCATTGGTTGGTACTATGCTAGGTTGTGACTTGTTCAAGGATAGTCAATGACTGGAGACTTGTCACTATTATTGGGTTGATCTCTTGTGTTGAGATTGAGATTAGTGCGCATAGCATTTCTCTCTCCCTTTCATGCCCTGTCTCAGTGATAGGAAATGAGTAAAAATAAGGCTGTGATGATAAACTCTATTTGTTTTGTGGCAGACACTTCCATGGAGACATAAAGACCAAATGGACCAAAGGTGGATATGTGGTGTATTGGCCCATTTGGGCTTTCTGTCTTGGCCCACTTACCTTATTTATCTCGGCCCAACTGCTAAGCCCATTTCCCACCCGGTAACCTAATCTACCTTATATACTAATCTCTAACCCTAATTTTCCATTTCTATCTCTCACTTTCTCTCTACAAATAGCTGCGCCTCTTCACCTCCCAAATCAAGCCTCACACTATTCTCCACTAATCCTACCCGCTTCCGAGCAATCTTTGTCGTCTTCTCTGAGTTGTTGGCCGAAGTCCTGTTTGTGGTCTCCTGATTTGGCCGTGAGTTGAGAGGCTGTTGAGTTTACTCCGATAGCTGAGGGGTTTGTGAGTGCTTCAGGCCACAACCCACATCACCTTTGTGGTCTAGGGTCTTTCTTGTCACCGGAAGTGTCACCACCGTTGCCGGAGGGAAAATCTGAGCCGATCTGTGTCTTGAGACACATTTTCCCTTGTTCAATATTTCTGTGTTTCTTACTTTATGCTCTTGTTACTTCTCTTTTATTATATATCCATCTGTGAGCTCCTAACTTGTCCTTGTTTCTACAGATCTAAGAAAGAAAAAGAAGGCTGCGAAGAAAACATATTCTCTGAAACAACCCTAAACCTGATCCCCTGTGTGCGCCTATGAAGAGAAGATCTTGAAACCCAAGTATCTGAGACGTTCAAGGTTGCTTGAGCAACCGTGAGGTGAACAGAAGAGGAGGGAAACAAGTGTTGAACCCCTGGCTAGGCTGATACCCAACAAGGACCTTAAAAATGAAAACTCTCAATCCATGATCCGAAAGATGAAAATTATCAATTCAGGATTTCAAAAATCATGAATTTTGATTCTCTTTTATTTTTTAATTAATTTTATATTAATTTTCAATGAAAATTCCTTCATTAACTATCTATTAAATCTAATAAAGAAATTGTTAAAATTAATTAAAAAATAAATAGAAATAAAAATTTGTGATTTTTGAGGTCCTGTATTGGAAATTTTAATCTTTCGGGTCCTGGATTGAGGTTTTTCATCTTTCAGATCCTAAATCGATAGATTACCCATCTTTCAGGTCCGGAATTGATAATTCCCTTTATTTTTTTGTAGTCGGAAATGGGATTTGGGAAGTCGTGCACCTCTATAAAAAATATGTAAATAATTAAATATATATAATTAAAACGGCTAAGCGTTGCATAATCATTTTGATTATTCTTCATCAAGATTCACATTACCCCCTCTTTCACTATTTGGTTCATTTAGTCCCTCAACTTTCTAAAATGATTCACATTGTTCATTTTATGGATGAAAATATTAACATCATTAATAAACACACAAGGGCGGAATCGGAAATTTTTCATCCTTAGTACCCCCTAGTTCTGCGCACTACTAACACACATTTTTCTAAAATATTGAGATTTTTTTACATACTTTTACACACAAGTTTACAATTAACCAAAATTGCAACAATTTAATAAATTATGGTTAATAATTAATAAAATAATAAATACCACAAATTTATTAATAAATCAATTAACACATAATAATAATAATAATAATAATAATAATAATAATAATAATAATAATAAGAAGAAGAAGAAGAAGAAGAAGAAGAAGAAGAAGAAGAAGAAGAACTCAATATTTATATAATATATATATATATATATTGAGATAATCTATAAAATTATTTTAATCCAAAAATATCATCCGCATATTTCAAATTTACAATTAAATGTTTGGTTCCATTTCAATGGTAAAATGAACCCACAAATCAATTAATATCACTATATAATGACTTTTGAATATGACAATAGAAGCAAGTTTGAAATTCATAAATCTTGCTCCATTTCCAAAACATTAAATCACAATAAACGAAAACTCGATATATATTGTAGAATTAATCATTGATATATTGAATTTCAAAATTCAAAATAATTTTATAAATTATCTCGACACACACACATACACATATACGTATATGTATGTAAGTATGTATTATAAATATTTAATTTTTCATATTGTATTATGATTATGTGTTAATTATTTTATTAATAAATTTGTGTGTATTTATTATTTTATTAACTATTTACCATAATTTATTAATTTGTAGCAATTTTGGATAATTGTAAAATTGCGTATAAAATTATGTGAAAAATCTTAGAATGCGAGAAAAATATGTGTTAGTGTGTATTTATTAATGATGTTAATTTTTCCATCTATAGAAGGGACAATATACTCTGAGTCATTTTAAAAAGTTGCGGGGTTAAATGGATCAAATAGTTAAAGAAGGGGCAATGTGAGCCTTGTAGAATAGTCAAGGGGACTATGTGACACTTAACTTTAATTAAAATTTAGTGTAACATACCATATATATATATATATATATATATATATACTATTTTAAAGTTCTTTACATATATTCAGGGAAATTTTATGGTGTCTGTGTATGTGCCCTCTCACATTAAATTATAATATATATATATATAATTAAAATTTACTGTAACATACCATTTATATATATATATATATATATATATACTCTTTCTGTTCCTATAAATGTCATTTTGGATGAATGCACACAAATTAATAAATTAATTAGATTATTTAAGGCATTCTTGTGTGAATATATTAAATTAGTTAAATATAAATGTTTGAATACATTAAATGAGTACAAATGTGTGAAAATTGTGAATTTTCTATCTCAAATTTATAAAATAATATTTTTTTAAAAATAAAATTAAAATGTTACAATAACGTTTTCAGAAAGGAGTGGGTATTATTTTAAAGATCCTCACATATACTGAATAAAAATTGAACCCAAGATTTTAAGGATTTCACAATCTTCTCTCACCATCACGCAATACCATACACGCCTTTTTATAGTTGTTTTGCTCCCAAAATTATTGGTATTTGTCGCGTTCAAGAAACAAAAGACAGAATAAAAAACAAAAGTGAAATCTGACTTTAGGCAGTATAGGAGATGTATTAAATTATATTTGTTAGTGGGTGGTTCTTAAAAGTTGATTGCAACCTTTGTGAGACAGACATGTAGAAAGCAGTTTTCTTCTAGAATACGACCCTTCCCTGTAGATAAAGGTGTCTAACAGTCGGTTCAATGATTTATTATGAACATTAATAAAATAAAATTTAATTAGTTTCTTTAATAAATATACATTATCCGTATGTTTATTGTACCTACATGTCCATTAATATACATGCATGTATATATATCATAGAGTAAGACACCAAGATGCATATGATTTGAATCAAACAAATGCTGACGCACGGTTTAGACTTAATTTTTTTTTGTTATTGCGATGGAGCAGTGATTCATGAGCGTGTTTTGCATAAACTTCATCCATACACCATATATACCTCAAAAACAACATAATAATTTTAATTTATTGGGGTACATATATGCATGTATATGTGGGATTAAGTATATTTGTACTTCTCTATTCACGGATGATCTACTTTTATCAATTATCATTGCAAACCTACACACACAGGGGAGGTAAACCCACACATGGTTAGCCTACAAACCTACACAGGAGGGGAGGTAAACCACACATGGCAAGCCAGGTGTGACAGACTCACACCTAGTGGTGTTGGTGGTGGGTCGAACTTGAGATCTTTGGCTTCAAGAAACACCACTCCACCACTAGGCCATCCCCAAGGGGACAATTATCATTGATTATTAATTAGATTATTCCTTGTGATTACCGTACTAACAATTAAATATATATTTAGAATCGATTATATGAATACCAAAAATTATAGCCTTACTTGACTAAATGCAGTGCACTACAGCTCGGAGCTCCGGACATGGACGCTTCCAAAATTTTATTTTTATTTTTAATTTGCAACGTATATAAATAAAATAATTAAACAGATTGGTTGGTAGATACAAATGGCACCTACATTTCATTAAAATACATGTATATGATAGGATAAGACACCAAGATGATTCAAATCAAACTATGCTAATCAATTGGTGGATACAAAATGGGCTTAAAATAATTTAAAATGTTTTAAATGCAAATACATCGATCATTGGTTAGTTTCCGGTGTTTATTTTCATCAATCGTTGTGGGAGGATTTTACTATTTGGAAAATGGTTAAACGGTTAATTTACTAGCGATCAACATTCAGCAATTAAAAAAAAAAACATGTTTACGACTCTGGCAGTTAAAGGTCATTAATATTTAATTATTGGCTGTAACTACCAAAAGTTATTGATATTTATTACTTTACGGCCAGTTGGAGTTGGGACGAGACCCCCCACTCCGTTGGTTATTAACTTATTACCCCCAAATAATAATAATTAAATAAATAAAAGTGTCTAAGTCACGGGCACATGTTCAATGTGTCACATGACATATTGGTCTATATATAAAATGCATGGCATCACAGATAGAGTTCATTGGAAACTCATCTATATATATATATATATATATATATATATATATATATATATATATCTCTTACTATTGCACTCGTGTGGATTGGCACAAGCCGATAAGGAGTTGGTTTAACTGCAGTGTTGATATACTGTATATTTCATTAATCATTATTTGAAGGCATAGCACTATTTTTTTATCTCATACGTACTTACAATTTTTTCTCATATTTAGTCCCTTTATTTCAGATTTTTTAGTAAACCTAGTGCATTACCTGTGTGATACATGGGTTCATGTTTTATTGTTTATAGTTAAGTCATATAATTGTTTATATACATATATACATATACATGCACATACACGTGTGCGTATTATTTTCCAATAATAGTTGCTAAATAATTTGGGCAAAATTATTATTGAATATGCACCCAAACTAAAAATTTGGATTAGATTTTTGAAATCAAGAACATTATAGTAAGGCACGAGCCACAGCTGTAAACCAATACTGGTCTTTTTGTTTTTTTACTTAGTAAACCAATATTGCTCTAATTGTGCTATAATTAAACACGTGCCATAGTATTTTGTTTAGTGCTTGTATATTGCATGGATATGGCGGTGTGGATTGGCTATCATGTAAATATATAGTTGTGAATTTAATGTGGGTGGAATGATAAATTGAAGATGAGACTGTTTATATAGTACTTCTCTAAGTTATAACGAAATGGTGCCAAAAATGTTAAATTTTTAATTTTAGGTTATAAATATATAGAACTACTTTGTTAAACATGATTTTAAAAATAAATTGGTAGTGTTTGGGCGACGCATGTAGTAGTAGGTTAAATTAAATGAAGATGAAATAATTTCCTAAAATTGTACGAAACATTCAACAGAGGTGTCCCAACTAACAGATGCATACATTGAGTGAATTTATTTATTTTAGAAAATACAATTAAATATGAAATGTCAAAATTGCCCTTACTATTATGTTTTTATACCGCATATATTGTTGGGGATTGTGCCCTTAAAGCAATTGTGAATTGTTTTTATCTTATTTATAAAAGCGACATTTATTTTCGAACTAATATGCTTCTTGTATGCATTTATTTTACATCACAGAAAATCTCTAGTTTATTTAATGTTACCATAATCTTAGTATATAAGTGTTATATACAAGAGGATTAAGATTATGGAAAATACACTAAAAATGAAATCCGTGACGAATTTAATTAAAGTATGAGATCTTTAATTAAAATGTCACTAATGCAGCCCAATGACATTATGAATGTGACCGCTTTTATCCAAACCGTTGATGTGGAGACATCCAGTTGGGTGCATTTATATATGATATGATCATATAGGACTTGGACCGATTTAATTTAATTATTCCTTCAAATTCCGTTAAAGAAAAGGAATATTAAATTAAATCATAAGATGATCATATATGAATAATCTTAATTTTGAGTGATTATAGACTCCTGTTTATTTCAATGTGATTCTTGATTTGCTCGTTAAAGTTTGTTTGCCAACATTCTCTAAACTTGCATATTAGATTCACATTTGAATTAAATAGCTCGGAATGTAATTTATAGATATGGAATCCATTCCTTCTTTTGAGAAGTAGAAAGATAATTTTCTGATTTGTTAATTCTGGAACTGAGTGATTTGAGATCTCTAATTTATAAATCGTTTATAAATTAATCACTCACTGGTGAATTAATGGTAAATGAGGAAAAGAAATAATTGAAGAGGTTAACGGATATTACCTGTCTTCAACTATGAATTATCTATGGAGGATTAATTCATATGAAATGATTAAATCAATGGACTGCTCACATTCGTAGAGTAAATATGTTCTATAATTAAAGAGAGTGCAATTCCGATTTTTAGTGGAATAATATCGGAATTAATAAATCAAATAAATTAATTAAAGAGTTTAATTATTTATTCGATTTATTGGAGCTCTTGATTATAGGTCCATGGTCCCCGATTCGTCTTCCTATATTATTGACGGGTTAATAATAATATTTAAGTTCCTAAAGTGTTATGAAAAATAAATTTTCATAAAGTTTGGGCTTATGTGTAAATATTAGTTAATTCCGGGAATATATGATATTCCACAGTTTGACTGTGTTAGGAATTAAATAAATATAAGATATTTATATTATTTACATATTAGTAATAATTAATAATTATTTGAGATAATTATTAATTTATTTCCTTATCTTTTATGATTCTAAATGTGTTTAAGATAGGAAATTAATATATATTGGGATTTGACCTAAACCTAATGATATATATATAACACAAGAGACTTCTATTAATCCTCATGCCCATAAAACAACAAGTGACGTGAGTTAAGAAAGAGGATTAAGAAAGAAATTGATTTTTGTGAAAATCAATTCACGCCGATCTCTTTTTCGGCAAAATCAAATAGTTTGATTTTTATTTCAATTCTCGTCTCTTGTCGTTCATATATTAAAATCTGTTTAATATCCTCCCAATAATATAACCCAATTCTACAATTTCATGTGTTGAAATAATCGTAGAAAAATTAAGTTAGGAACTCAATAAATTTATTTCGGTGTCCACTCACTACCGTTAAAGGGAGGATCGAATCGGAAGACCGTGGTGTTTACGAGATTCAAGATTCAAAGGAGGTTTAATAGAAAAAGGTATTTTCTTTATCTCTTCTTTAGTTTTAAATAAATTTAATTCGCATGGATATTATATTTTTATATCACGATCTATTGTCTGATTTATACCGCTTCCGCTCTAGTTCGATTTGATCGAAAAGTCGGATTTTATTCGACCCGAAATTGTTTCGGACCGGTTTAATTTCCAACATATATAGATATAGATGAGGTTTTGTACTGCCAATTTAGTTAAAATCAAGTCCCTGTGTTATTCTAAAAAAAGTCTCTATGTTACCTTCCAAATTAATAATTCAAAGTCCTGATTTTAACCAAATAAAATATAGGGATCCAACCCGAAAAAAAAAATGTAAGTACGACTGCACATACACACACACACACACAAATTAAATACATTGCTATAAAATTAATTCATCATACTTTGCAATTCTATTTAGTACATAACATGATTTATTAATATTTTCATTTTTTATTTTACACTACTACTTCTAATCCTACTATTTTATTAAGTAATCAACTGAATTTCATATATTATTTTAAATATTTATTTATTTGTAAAGTTGATAATTTAAAAAATACACATAACTGAATTTCATATATTATTTTAAATATTTATTTATTTGTAAAGTTGATAATTTAAAAAATACACATGTATTTTTTAAATTATCAACTTTACAAATAAATAAATATTTAAAATAATATATGAAATTCAGTTGATTACATATATACACATGATCATCTTAAATATTTTGGAACCCGTGTTACTTTTAAAAATTTGGCTATTAATATTAGAAAAAAAAACTGTATTTTAATTTATTATTAAAAATTGGGCCGATAATATTAAAAAAAATGGGCTCATAATACTAAAAAAATACACGGGCTTTTTTAGAGTCCAGTGAAAAGCTTCCTCGCACACTCTCATCACCGCCTTTGCATATATATATATATATATATATATATAGGAGTGGGATCTGGTGGGAACCCTTCCCTAGGTGGGAATAAGGAACTTATAGATTTGGATGGCTATGATTAAAACAAATTATGGGTGGCAAACTTGTAAATATATTGAACTTTTTAAAAAAAGCGGTGGCATATTGGTAAATAAATTGAACTTCAAAAGTGGGGGTTAATTTCTTTCCGTCAAAATACGATGATGATGTCATCATATTTGTACAAATATTGTAGAAACTTTAATCAATCATAACTTGCTCATTTTTAATCAGATTTACGCAAATCATATATCAAATTAAAGCTCTTTTCATACTCTTTCATTTAAGATCCATATTGCATATGTTTATTTGAAAAAATAGATGAAAAATAAAAAATCAATTTTCAGGTATATTTTTCATACAAAACAGCCCCAGATTTATATTAGCACGACTTATATAATATTTTAGCACGATCTATATAGCATTTTAGCATGAAACTACTCGCATAATAACATGATATATATAGGATATTTGAGCATACTCCGTAACTTATATCAGCATTTTGTTCATGACTTGCTCGTTTTAATTAAATTTATGCAAATTATATATCAAAATAAAGATATTCTCATTAGATTGGGGTGAACTCATTTGGAGGCATGTTATTAAAATTCTCATTTTAGCATGTTGTGTAATACATTTTAGTATGTTCTGTAATATATTTAAGCATGGTGTGTAATACATTTTAGCGGGTGATATTATGAATATGTTTCTAACAATTTTATATAAACACATACACCTATACAGATACTATAAAATGAAAAACACGAGTTGATGATAAAGAAGAAAAAGAATGAGAAAGTGAAGCAACGAAGGAGATGGCTGACAACTAAGAAAGAAAATGAGAGAATAGGTCCCGAAACGAGATAAAGTTTATGAAAACAAAATATGTGCTACAATTCTAAGTATAGAGAGTAACATACAAAGTGAAAGGAACAAAGCTGAGGAAAACCTACACTACAAGCTCTCATGTGAAGATGGTCCAATTAATGTTGAAGCATTTGTTATGTCGAAGTTATTTATACTGTTAATAAAATTTCTACAAGTACTATTAATTTCAAGACATATTTCTTATGAATATTAATTTATGTTGATAAATATTAGTTCAAGTTGAAGAATATTAGTTTAAGGTGATGAATATTAGTTTCAGACATTTGTTATTAATATTTGGAAATATCATTGTTAGCGTGAATTTTTCTTTATACGAGCATGATATTGTTGTTTTATTAGCATCATATAGTATTTCATTTTAGCATCATACAATATTTCATTTTAGCATCATACTTCCGTGATTTTAGCATGATGTTCTATACCCTAATAGGAACACAATAAACCTTAATTGAATTGGGTACACTTAATTTAACCACATTCTCACTTCATTTTACCTTGATGTTATGAACAATAAACCATAATGCGATGTAATAAACTCTAATGGAAATGTCATACATCCTAATGGGAATGTGACAAAAAAATTAGCATGCTACTTCCCTCATTTTAGCCTGATACTTAATTACCTCATTTTAGCCTGATCTACTAAACAACAATGAAGGATCTAGAAAATCGTAATGCGAATATAATAAACCCTACTTGGGAATAATGAACCATAATGGGAATGTTATAAACCCTAATTGAGAATAATGAACCCTAATGAGAATGTCATAAACCCTAATTGGGAATAATGAACTCTAATGGTAACGGGACATCAAATTTAGCCTTGTTCTGCCCTCATTTTAACCTGATACATCCCTCATTTTAGCAAGATACTATAAACAGTAACGGGTCATGCGATAAACCCTAATTGAGAATAATGAACCCTAATGCGAATGTAATAAATCCTAATTGGGAAGAATAAATCCTAATTGGGAACAATGAACCCTAATGAGAATGTGACATCAAGTTTAGCATGCTACATACCTCATTTTAGCTTGATAATTTTCTAATTTTAGCATGATTTGATAAACAATAATGGGGGAATGCAATAAACCATAATGGGAACATATTTAGCCTAGCTCATACTTCTTTGATTTTAGCATCATATTCTAAACAATAATTGAGATTGACAAACCTTAATATTAATTAATGTAATAACCACAAAGTGAATGTCATAAATTTTTTAAAAAAAATCATATATTCTTGAAATAAAATAAAGTAAGTCCTAAAAATGAATATTTTATATATTTTTTTCATATTTCTTCGGATAAACAAAGCCATGTGAGATCTTGAATGAAATAGTATGAAAAAAATTATAATTTGATATATTATATGAAAAACATTGCGTTTATGAATTTTTAGCATTAAATTACTCTCATATTAGTATAGTGTATAAGAGATTTTAGCATGACGTTACATATCAGTATTACGTTTATATGTGGATAAAGTTATTGTTGTTTAATTGAAACTTTCAATTTATTGTGAAATTTATCCAACATGTAACTTACATCAGCAACATTTATCACATATTAGAAATAAATTTGAATGATATTATAAATATCAGCATAAGTCATGTCATTTTAGTATTGACTATGAATCATTCCAGCATGATGTATATGTCATTTTAGCACGAACTATAATAATAACAGAATCATTGACGAAAAAATGAAAATAAATACAGAAATCAGAATTGGACGAGATAATTAAAAAAGATAAATACATGAATCAACAACATTATATGAAAAAAGATGAAACAAGGTAAAAATTTAATTGGGATAATTTAGAAAAAAATAGCATTTAATCCAAAAAGAATAATAACGTTTACAAACAAATCAAGAAATCCTAAAAATTTAAAATGTGCATGTGATGTAAAAAAAATATATATCAAGAATTCAAAAGCGTGTCTGAACCGACAACATCAATTTTGAGTTTTTGCATAAAAAAAATCATCTTAACCACATATATATTTATAGTTATAATATTTTATTATTTTAATAAATTATTAAATTATCATAATGTTTCAATTTGTATTTAGTAAATGGTTTACAAAACAAACAGAGAGAGGGGAGATGAAATATAGAGAGAGAGAGAGAGAAAAGTGCACAAAGAAAAAAAATCGTGAATGTTGAAGAATGGAGAAAATCATGTTTCAAAACATAAGAATTATTGAATTACCATAATACCCTCTTTTTACTTAAATTGTAAATAATTACAAGTATGCCATCTTACATTTGACCAAACTTTGACTAAATTGTGGCCATTAAGATCTAAGTAATGGAAGGTTTGGATGAGTTCCTAGTTCCCACATGGGGAAAGGGTTCTCATTTGATCACTTCCATATATATATATATATATATATATATATATATATATATATATATATATATATATGGAAAGGATCAAATGAGAACCCTTCCCCCGGGTGGGAACTAGGAACCAATCCTAGCCCTTGTTTGACTCAATCTGGACGGTCCAAATTAAATCAGATTTAAGTGGATGGGCGGTGGCATTCCTGTAATTTTCGGCAACTTTCTGGACGGAGGGGTAATATAGTAATTTAATAATTCTTCCCTTTTATTCTGAGGCTAAAATGAGAATCGCATAATGCTAAAATTATCAAAGTAGAAGGCTAAAATTGATGTGACATTTTCCACTAGGGTTCACCATTCCCAATTAGGGTTTATTAAGTTCCTGATCCCAACTAGTAATTATGAGAATCCCATTAGGGTTCACTGTCCTCAAATAGGGTGTATTGCATTTCATTCCAATGAAATCATCGTTCCATTTTTGTTTATCAACACATGCTAAAATGAGAAATGCATTAGACTAAAATGTGCGAAGTCGGATACTAAAATTGAATCTAGGCAATTTCTGAGTTCAGTTTCAATTTTACCCTTAATGAGACGCGCGAATTGAAGATTTTCACGATAATTATAAAAATGCCACCGAAAATCTGGATGGATCTGGGGCGTCCATTTTACAGGATGGACGGATGGGATCGGTTCCCGATTCTCACCTATCGACCGGTTCTCACCAGATCTCATCTATATATATATATATATATATATATATATATATATATATATAGTCACTAGTGAAGGGGCGGGAAGGGGGAGGGGGAGTTTTTTTTTTTTTGTTGCATTGTTGGGTATTTTGGTTGAAAGTTGGTGAAATAAATAATTTTAAAATTTAATGAGTAAAATTATTGTTTTGAAAGTTGAGATGAGTTAAAAAAAAAAAAAAAGTTGCCTCATTTCTGATTATCGTAAAACTATTTCCTTCTTCTCCATATTTCTTTATTTATATTGTGATGAATTGACGAGCGAATGAGACTACTCGTGTAAGCATAGCTCTTTGTTCTACTCCTTCTTACGTGAGTAGAACGTCTATTCCTCATTCATCTGATTCTCGCTCGCATCTATTATAACTTTCATTAACAAATTGTTTTTTATTCGTGTAAAATATAAAACTCCAAATTTTTTTTTTGTCATATTTCAGCCACGTGTAATATCATATGGAAATATCCCGGGACAAGCGTACTCAAAATTGACCATGTATAGTTTTCTTGAATTTTAGAAAAGTAGTCCCGACGGCCATGGTATGGTAAATTACACGTGTAATATTTTTTTAATTCTGTAAAAAAAATTGTTTATTTAATTTAATAAATGAAGAATTCACGACGAATTAATATGCGAAAAGATTTAGAAAAATATTGGTGATGTGCATGCGTTGACCGGATATGCAGCGGCAGCAGCAGCGCAGATAACCGTCCCTCTAGAAGATGATAATCAACTTTGAATTTGCACAGAACACGGATTGTAATCTCAGGGGTGGGTGGGACCCCATTTCCCAATAATCGAAAAATGGTGGATAAAATAAAGTAACAGGTCCAAATCTCGAATTCTATTTTTCCTTCTATTTAGTATTTACTTTATTTTTTTCTTTGTATCAACTCATTGATTTCAAAGAGGTCTCTTATTAATGAGTATCATTTAATTCTAGGATTTAATCAAATTCGGTGGCTCATAAATGGACACTGTCTTTTTGGGTTTCCGCTTTACTCATTAATCTGCTCAACTGATTCTTGTTTGCGCGTTTTAACAATCACGATATAAATGGTTGTTTACTTGTTTCACCAAGAAGAAAACATTATATATATATATATATCATATTATAATTTCATGCAGTGTACGTATAGTACATGATGTTTTTTTTTTCTATAATTATTTTTGTTTATAGAAGGGCAAACACTATTAAACAATTAAATAGTTGGATTCGGGAGGGTTTGAATTTTTAACATTGAATAATACGTATTAATGATGAATTGAAATAAAAAATATAATATGGAAAAATATAACGAAACAAAGATACCATTAACCCCGCCTGTTTTACTACACGGTCAAGTTCTATGGCTTCCACTTTGTCAGCGTGAAATTAATTCAAACTACGACTAGAAATTGAAAACAAAAGCTTATATTCGAATATAATACAAGCAGCTTATAAAGTTTCTAGTAGATAGTGATACGACTAACATTATTTATATTCATAAAAGAGTGCATTGGTAAAAATGGGATTCAAAAGAATTGCTTAGCCTTGTATAAATTATACTACCTCCGTTACATAATGTTTGTTGTTTAAGGTTTTTTTTTTTAGTTTCAAAATGTTTGTTGTTTTATATAATTTGACATCCTCTCTCCCAATTTTAACCCTTTCAAATTCTACAAGATTTTTTTATTCTAACTTACCTATAATATATGAAGAGAGAAAAATATATGGAGAGAGAAAATATTGTTATTTTTTAGGAAAGATGTGGACTTGCGTGCAACAGGGGTTATTTCCTCCTATTTCAGGCGGCCACGTGGCCCCACGCGGGCGTGTCACGTGGCACATGGTACTTTTTATTGTAGTTGGAATGATGATAGTATTAATCTCACGTTGATACCTTTCTTTATCGTACTTGATACTTTTCTGCTTACCACATGGTACTTTTTATTTTACCGAACTCGTGTTTTGCTTTCCTTTGCAAATTCTTGGAATGATGATTGTTTTAGATTAATCTCAACACATACAATATAAAAATTGAAAAAAAAAATCAGAATTTGAACTAAATAAACTTATATAAAATAACTAGCAGACCCCTTACTTTTTAATGATACAGATGGTACTTTTCGAATGTTTTGTGATACTTTTTAATAGGAAGATTGGTACTCACTTTGGACAGTTTTTTTTTTATGGGTTGACCCAGTCAAAGCGGGTTGACCCGCATTGACTGGGTCAAAAGCGGGTTTGACTAACCGTCTCATATAATGTTATTTGCATCATGATGCATGCAAGTGTTTGCCTTTAGGAAAATATAGATGAATTAGATTTTATGACATATATAAGGGATGAGTATATTTGTCCACAAAATTAATTCTTAATTCCAGATAAAAAAAATAAAACAACAAACATTATGAAATGGAGGTAGTATAAAATATCAATTACGAGGAATAAGAATTTATGTAAATTCAGAATTGATATGAAGCAAAGAATTTGTTATCTATTATTCGTCCCAATATAAGTTGGAGAAAGTACACAAAATAAATCAAATAAAATATCATGCTAAAAATATCATTGCACTTTTCCCAATTAAGAAAGCAAAATTTTTCTTTCGGCCACCAGCATTTCATGCAAGATCGAGTTATTCATTTGAAAATATTTGGTTTTGGGATGAGTCAATCTTTTTTGTTTTTATTTTTAATAGCAGATTGAAAATTTAAATGAATGGAAATAAAATTTAAAACCCTAGTGGAAGAAAGTTGTGTTAAAAAAAGAAAGAAAGTTGCGTTAAAATATTTACCATTTATATTACAATATTTCTATACCAAATATGATTATATGAATAGTGTAGGTAGGGCTGTAAATGAACGGAGCCGCTCGTGAGCTATTCGGAGTTCGGTTTGAAATTCGTTCGTTTTTTAAATGAATTGAGCTCCAGCCTCGAATCGAGCTCGATAAAATTATCGAGCCGAGCTCGAACATAGTGGTATTCGACTTGGCCAGTTCACGAACATGTTCCAACTCGAACTTAATCGAACATGTTTATAAATATTATAAATATTTCAAACGGGTAAATAAAATAAGCTATTTTTTTCAAGTTCGGGCTCGAATATGTAAATTAAACGAGCTTTTTTTCGAGCATTCGAGCCCAAACTCATTTAGTAAATTTTCAAGCATTTTACGAGTCGAACTCGAACCAAATTCGAACATGACAAATATTTATCGAGTCGAGTTTGAACAAGAGGAAAAAAGCTCGATTCGAGCTCGAGCTTAAATATTATTTAACGAGTTGAGCTCGAACATCAGGGTGTTCGACTCAATTCAGTTCGAAAAAGCTCGATTCGAGCTCGAACATTAGGGTGTTCGACTCAATTCAGTTCGTTTATAGCCCTCTAAGTGTAAGTTTAGCACCAAGTGTTGAAAATAAGTTTCAAATTAAGGATATCACTAAAACTCCCTTCAAAACAATTCGGTTCCGGCAAAATAAGATCATGTTAAATACAGTATATTAAAAAGAGAGAGAGAGAGAGTAAAGTCATAATAAAATATCTTTCCCGCCAAAATAACAAATCTATTTGTAGTCCCCATTCGAAATCAGCATCACTCTGTCATCTCTCTCTCTCTCTCGGCACAGAAACAGAGCAGTACGTACTTAGCTAAAGAATACGGCACAAGGCGGTTCACAATGTCGGCAGCAAAAGTTAGCATCAAACGAGCTGCCGATTCCGAGAATTCGAAGGATCGGCGAAAGAGAATCATCGTTGAAGATGATTTTGATGCTGCCATCTCTGAGTAAGCATTTTGAAATGAAGTCTTCTTCGAAGCTGATTTACTATTGTTCTACCACCAAATATTTTGTGATTTTTTATTTATTAAGATCTGATCTAAACGCAGTGATATAAAAGGTATTATGAGCGCTCTTCAGCAGATCAAAGAGAAGGCGCATAAGGATGGTCAGAAGAAGAACGAAGAGACAATTTCTAGGTGAAAAACTCTTTTATCTCTAATAAGATCTAGACAAAATTTAAATACATGTTGATTAGATCCTTGATAAGATATTTAATTTTAAAAAATTTAGTTACGGTTTTCTCAATTGGAGGGAATGAAATCCAGGTGTTACTTTTGTAGAATTCGCAAGTTTGATTGGGGATTTACCTTATGATGTACCTGGAAATGATTGTTTAACTTCTAATCTTAGGTTTTCGCTCCATTTTTGTTTATGTTTGATCAATCTCTGTGTATGAAATTATTATGCACCGAACAACTACGAGATGTGAACATGTTATTACCAGGTCCTTTACCTCACTTTTAGTCTGGTATTGTAGCTGATACACACATAAACAGACTAGGAAACACATTTTCATTTATTTGCTTAACTTCATTAATCTATTGAGTTCTTGTACGTTTGTGTATCTAGGAATCCTTCCCCATATATCTCGCAAACAGATAGTTGATGTAAATCCAGAGAAACGTGAACTATCGGTCAATAGAAAAAATGGAACCTATTTTCATACATAATCACTTTCATTTTCTTCAGTGTTGATAAATGGAATCCTTTTCCAGGATTTGGTAGTGAGCAGATAAGCCAGCAAAAGTAGTGAAGAGTTTTTGTAGTGTTATTTACTTTTGATTCAATTGTGGCATGTTCTTACAGTGTATCTTCAGAGATCAAATCTAGTTTGGACGAGTTGAAATCAAAACTTGAAAAAGAAAGGTAAGGCGAATATTATTTGCACTCTCACGTTGTCATCACACTTTCCTGGTTATCGTTGTTGCTTGGTTAAGCTTTCAAGCATCCTTTTTCACAATAATTGACAGGCAAAGCTTTGCTAAGGGTCTCTTGAAGAGTTCAAAAGAGGTCCGGACGTGGTGCATACGAAAGAGAACTTGCTGGATCTTGTAAGTACCTTACTACTTCATCGAGACTTTAACTGGATGTATCTGCATCTGTGTAGTGTGAAAGTTCACTGAAGAATGAGACTGCCAAGTTCCAAGATGTTTATGAAAAGTTATGCAAGGAGAAATCTGCACATCTGCAAGCACTGAAAGGTAATCTTCCTACGTCTTCTCTTTTCAGTCTATAAACATTTCAAGAAGTATTTGGTTTTCTAGTCACAGCATGGTATTATGTTTGATGAACTACTTATAAGTTCAGATTCTCCATGGTTGGAGCAACTGGATGTAGGGGATAAGGTAGTTGAAAGGAGATCTCAAGATCAGTAGTCTAGAAATAATAAGATTGAATCTTCACATGTCTTGCTATCTTCTGATTTGGTATACTGACGAATCTTGTTGCAATAGTTATTTAAGTTCAGACTTATAACTCCTTTTTAGCAAATTTATTGTAATGTGGTAGATAACATAGGTAATCTGAACACCCAGAGTAACTTGCGCAGTAGACATATGGTTAGGAGTATTCATGATTGCGCCATATGTGACTATATGTATCTCTTAAGAAATATCTGGTTGAATTTTTTGTGCCATAATTGTCTCAATACGAAATTTAAAAACTTTGGCAACATAGCTACCTATAGCATCACCAGTGACATAATTTGATGTTATTTCCTACTTGGGTATCGACAGATGTAATTTCCAAATATGAAGAGGAGAAGGAAAAGCTATTTCTGCGATATGAACAGATGAGTGAGTAGAGGAAACTCTGTCGTATATCTAGAGAGAAAATGTAAGAATAATTCTGAAAAAGTGATTACAGGGAAGAAAGAGAAGAATATGATATCTGAACTGGAGAAAGCAAATACAGCAAGAATAGGTCAATTGGAGGAATCCCTCAAGAAGAAGAAGCAGGTGAAATTAATAATCTCGCCTTGTATCAACTATCATGCTCATTCATACCCTAGATTCTAGCATGAAGTAGCAGTGACATATTTTAATGTGAGCAGGATGATAAAACCTTCAGCATTTTGAGAAAGACACTGGGGTCATTTCTTGGAAATGCTTCAGATGAGGACTTCCCTCCGGATGACTGAGATTTTCCCAATAGTTGATATGCTCTAGAAAAGTTGGTTTATCACTTATATTGATGCTGAAAAGCAATAAGCAAGGTACCTTTTTATGTAGATCGTTGTATACTTGTATAGCAATTGTGAATCTTCTGAAAACTCTTTTCTCATGACTCGTGAACGAGTTTCTCAGTTTATTACCTTCATCTACTGGATTCTTGCATGCCTGTTCTACCGAAAGGATTGATAATATGCAATTTTCCATTATCATTCGACTGCATATATTATTGACCCATTTTTGCTCATATCCCCTGTTTTGCTTCGAAAGAAAATGCAATGATATTAAACTCCACTGCACTTCCCTTTTCAAATCAAACGGGAGATTTTATGTTATAATGAACAATTGTAAAATATAGATAAGAATTCTATGCTGGTAAAGTGCCGTACACACTTGACCTGTCAGCATGCTAGTGTATTTTGCCTGCCATGGACGTATCACAGCCATGCTGGCTTCAGCTCTTGCACAATGTCATGTTAGATGTAATTATGTAAAACCATGACAATGCCACTAACCAAACTCAATTTAATCGAAGTATAATAAAAAGGATTCACAAAAACACCATGTTGCAGAATCATCCCCAGTAACACAAGGATAAGTATACTTATAAAACTCTCAATATATGTAATCTCACATACTGAAACTATGATGTAAAGCTAATTAATTATACCGTTGGTAGAAGTATAAATCGTTTATGGTCTGATAAGTTCTTGTGTCATTGTCATGTGACATTCAAATATAAACAGAAGAGAAAGAAACAAGTAGAAGAAGCTTGTTAGAACATCAATGAAATCCATATGTAACCACAACGCAGTGAAAGTGTTGAATTTAGTTTCCTAGCGCTGATGGACTAAAACTCGAAGGATATCATTTCCCATGCTTTCTTGGTCTTCTTGTATTAATAGGGCAGAATCAGCAGCAGAGTCGCTGCATCCGGCTACCTCTATCAACTGGACAGTTGCTACATCTCCAATTTCAGGAGGAATATCCTCTAGTTGCGACACTTTCTGATGATTAGGTGCTCGAAGCAAGGGAAATGATCACTTTCTGCTCTCCAACACACCAGATTTGAATACTCTATCAACATGAATTTCAACCTTGGGAATTCCCCTTGTTTAGATTCCCAACAATGAAGCGTGGCTCTCCCCTCCAGGGACGGGCTGCCAATGCCATATCCAATCTCAAACTCAGCGTTAAGTTTCTAGTTGGTGGAGAATGCTTGGGACACAACACTACATGAAACCTTCAACTTCCTCAGGCTTCGAATACAAGGGAATGCTGTATGAGAGGATCTTCCATATCTGAAAGGGTAGATTAAGTCGAGAATCCGCTGATTTCTTGAGTTTCGATATTGCTGCAGGAATCAGCATGGGCTTTCCCTCCATGCAATAGTAAGAAAAAATTAAAATAATTAAAAATAAACTCTAAAATTGAAAAATTCAACATAAAAAATAATAAACAAACCCTAAAATGATTGAAAAATAATCTCGAAAAAAATATACACCCTAATACTTGAATATTAAACCCAAAAATTGAAATATATATAAATTCTGAAAATTAAAGAATAAATTTGAAAAAAATAAAAATGAAACTAAAATTGAATAAAACAAAACCAAAAAAGCATGGTAAATTTTAATAATACAAGAATATATGGTATTAAAATACTTCCTATGTCAAGGTGTACTCAAATACTATATTTCTCTACGTGTTAATTAACGTTGTATAATGCATGAAAAAATGGATATTTTAATTGCATTAGCTAGATTTAAGTCGTCTCATGTGATGTCATCATCCAAATCTTAATTAGCTCATCAATTTAATTGTAATATAAATTTTCTGGAAAGAAGTATTGAACTCTCCTACCAAATGATCATGACGACACACCGCAACCCCCTTAATAATTCAAATTACAAGATGGTTTTTATTTAATTTTTATTACTATATATGGATTGGGGTAACAAGTAATTATGATTATCATATATTGGTGAGTTCACGAAAAGGCCACAAATGGCGAAACATTCAATATTAATTAGGTTACCTAGAGCTTGACCCCTTCACAAATTAAAATATAACCTCAGCTCCCACTCGTCTGAATTTCCTAACTCGATCATCATATATGCACTCTTTAATATCATATCCTCATCAAAACAAAAATCTTACAAACATTAATAATCAGGTGATCGACAACCTAGCTAGGTAGCTATGAGTTTGTCCAAGAGCATTCCATTAATGTTGTTGCTGAGGCTCCTGGCTTTGGGAGCCACAGTTTCAGCAACGGTGTCGGTGGTGATGGTCACCAGCCACGACTCCGCTCAAGTCCGAAGCCAAATACACCAACTCCCCCACATTCAATTAGTCATGAGTTCGATCAATTTATGCATGTTATAATTATATTCATCACACAACACATGATATATATATGCATGCAGGTAGTACTTCATATTGATGAATGCTATTGCAGCTGGCTATATATATTTACACACTTATACTTCTCTTCCTCCGATCCCTTCTAAGAGTTCATGTGGCCACTTCGTCTAGCTTGGTCATGTGAGTGGAGGCTGTGGAGCCATGCTTGCTGGTTTTGCTGCTGCACTCGCTTATTTCCTCATTCTACTATACTCCATTCACAATCCCATCAATCTTTTCTCTCTCAACAGCACTGTAACACAAATTTTTGTATTTAATTTAATAAAACACAAAATAGTGTACAAATACAATATTTTCGGATCAAATTTGTATTTTTGGATCCAATCTCTATTTCTCCTCTGATTAATCACTCCAGGAACGATCTTCAAATGATCTTCAAAGTTTTCGGGGAATATTTATCTCCTCGATCTTCCTTGACTTGGTATTTGGTCTTTGAAAACGTTAATTCGGAGGGCCGACGCCTTGTTTCCGGATCAAACGCTAATTTTGGGTTGAATTTGACGAAGAACGCTTTTGTCTTCCTTGCTTGCCGTCTTCAGGATTAATTTGGTGAAGAACGCCTTTGAATGTCACAAAAACGCCTTGAATATCTTTGAGAATTTCACTTATGGAAGTTCTTAAATTCTTGAACTCTTCAATTGAAATTCTTATGGAAGTTCTTAAATTCTTGAACTCTTCAATTGCTTGTGGATCAAACGCCGTCTTCGGGATGATTTTGGTGAAGAACGCCTTGAATATCATGGAAGTTCTCAAATTCTTGAACTCTTTAAATGACTTCTGATGTGTTTTTCATTTTCCATATGATCTCTATTTATAGGTGTAAGGAGAGAGAATTTTGGAGATTTAGGGCTGAGGTGGCGCGATTTGATTGGCTCCTCAATATTTTGGATTTATCTTTATCAAATCCTTGATTTCTGCACAGATTTGACACGTGTCGACTCCTGATTGGCCGAGATTATCCACATATTTAAATATCAACATTTATTTATTTAATTTAGGAATTAATTCATGTAAATCCCTAAAATATAAATAAATGATATACTTTGATATTTAAATCTTTATCTCCATTTATTAAATATCAATATCTATTTATTTAATTTAAGAATTAATTTAATTAAATTCCTAAAATATAAATAAATGATATAATTTGATATTTAATTATTTACATGGCATAATTTAATTTAGCCATTAAAATTTATCCGTCTACAAGCACTTCTTACAGATTTTTATTATTTTACTTTTTCCAACACCAACTTTATTTTTCTTTTACTTTGTATTATATATAATATGGTAATTACATATATATATATATATATATATATATGCTTCATTTATTTTTGCTGCTTTTCTCTTCTTCCAGAATGACCATGTGTAAGGATGCAACAGTTATAATTATATTACTATATATATAATTATATTACTATATATATATATATATATTAAGGTGTGTTAACTGCAGAAAAATAAAATAAAATTTTAGTAATTCAAGAATACTTTTGTAGTTACTTTAGCATTTTATGTGTTGCATCATGTGTTGCATTTTTAAATTATGAGTTTTTTTTGTATTTTTTCCCAATTTTAGTTTTTCGTGATTTAGTTTAATTTTACGATTGTTTTTTAGGGTTCACTCCACCCAATTTGGATTTATAATTATTTTTTTAGTATTTAATTTTGAGTTTTCAATTAATAATTCATCAATATGGTTGATTATTTCAAAATTAAAATTTACAATTTTTCTAATTTATTTTTTTATTGATAAATGTTGAGTATGATTATTTATGTTATAATAAATATTATTAAAATTATAAGTTTCATAGTGAAATACAAAGAAGCGTGGTAGGAAACTTGAACCTGGAAAAAACATCACTCTATTTCGCACTTAATTGCTATATATGCCAATCATATACGGGATAATCGTATTTATCATTAGGGATGTCAAACGGGCCAGTCCGTCAGTTTCGGGCCAACCCTATCGGGTTATCAGGCTATTCGGATCGGGTCACTTCGGGCTGAAATTTTTTCGGGCTAAAAAATCTTGGCCCTAACCCTAAAACTTCGGTTTTCGGGCTAGCCTGTCGGGCCAACATGTTTACGACAAAAGTTAAATGTAAGGATAATACTCTTTCAAATAATAAGTTTTCATGTCCTATATTAGATCCAAAATTATAACAGAGACATCATATGTTTATACAAGCATCATATAATTACAAGCAAAGTTGATACACGAGAACTTAAGCAGCACAGTCTGTATAGATGCATAGGTTAAAATCCTCACATAATCTACAGTTCTATATTACGATGCATTACAATTTATTCATTGAGGAATTTCGTCAAACAGTGGAACTGCGCATTCTTCAGGGTCGAATTGATTGCAAGTTGTATTATATTTTTTTTCACTATATTTTATAGAAGAGTTTCCAAAACATATATTCTAATTTATTTGATTGGATTTATCTCTTCCGCAGCAGTGACCATTTCTTCAACAGTGAGATTTTTTTTTTTGGGAAATTTAGATAATAGATAGTGGACTGAGAGCATAATCTAACTATTTTATAATAATTCATTTGTTTATTATAAAAAATTAAAATCCAAGTTCAACAGAAGGAAAAAAGAACAAAGAATGGTGAGTTGCCAGTTGGAAGCATAATCTAAATATTTTCTAGTATCCATTTGTTTCTTATCAAATAATAATAAGAGCAGATTAAACAAAAAAAAAAATTCAGCCCTACGGGCCAACCCGCGGACCTAGCGGGCTGGCCCGTTTAGCCCGTCGGTCCGTTCGGGCGGGTCCGTTCGGTTAAAATTTATTTCGGGCCTAAAAAATATGACCCTAACCCGCCTTTTTTTTTCGGACGGTTCAGGTCAGCCTATCGGTTTCAGGCTAGTTTGACATCCCTATTTATCATATTGGGAATAATATAAGAGAATTCCCAATTAATTGACCTACGACTCAATTTGTGGATTGTAGGTTGAATGAAAAAAAGGTCATTATTTTTATGCAACGATGAGAAAACAATTTTTTTATGACTGTAACTTTATCCAAACAGATTAAATTTTGAATAGATATAATTAAAATCCAACAAATCCACACCATTACTTTTTTCGCTTCCAAACAAGAGTAAAGAAAACAGAGAAAACCTTCACCATAAAAATAAGATAGTCATACCATACGATTACGAGATGAGATTTTCGGCCATTCACCCCAAACTAAACTAAATAAATATCTCACAACATATTTCTAGTATTCGCAGAAAACTGGAACAGATACAATGAGTTGTAATCTTGTGTTCAAACCCTTCTTCTCCAATTCCGCCATTGGAGAATCAAGAAAACCTCCAAAGATTCTTTCTTGCTGGGGCCCATCTGTTCGAATTTGTTGTTCATCGCCAGCTGATTATTCCGTCGCCACTGGTATTATTCACTATAACTTTGGTTCCTTGATTTTAACTATGTTTTTTGATGATTCTAGAACTGGGCCTCATAATCTCAGTTGGCAAATGATATTGCTGGCTGTAACTCTGTACATGCTCTGCTGAATTAGCAACTTCAGAAATTGCAGTCAGTTTCTGTGCTCTCTTAACTGATTTTAGTGTGGCGGGATAGTTATGGGTTCTCGAATATATGATATAATAGAATCTATCACCAAACAAATGTTACACAGCTAAGGAGTTCCTAGTCCCTCTCTCCACCCTCAAGTTTTGTATCCTTGCAATTCCTCATTGTTCTGTTGATATTTTCAATTGACATCTGAATTCTGTTGCTATCAATTGATATACATTAGAGTAGAGTCTAATGTATTCTATTGCTTTAGTTCAATTCAAATTTCCAGTCTATAACTTTGATTGAGCAACTGCTAAAAGAGTGGCATATTGTTGTTGTACTCCACACTCACCCCAAATTGAAACGGCCACTTCAATGAACCTAAGGTTGGTTTACTAGATGTCAGATGTCAGGTCTATCAGGGTAGGTTTAACAGACTCTGTAAACTTTTCAATATCAATTCATGGCCAGTTTGGAATGGGGAAACGGAATACTGTAAATAAACAACACCATATCCTAAATGAAAGAAGATCAAAATTGCAAATCATGAGCCAGCGTACCAGTTCTTGCCCTATGTTATCTCTTCTACATGTCCAAGTTTGCTTCTCTCAAACGCTTGCATGACCCCGTAAACCATACGCTGCAGAGATATCTGGAAATAATGCTTCCCTGACTGGCGGCGCATATGATTTTGATAGAGCTACTACTTCACTTTCTAAGAAATTGTTGTCTTCTCCAAAGAAAGTAACTCTAGTTCGGCATGGATATAGCACTTGGAATAAAGAAGGTAGAGTTCAGGTTCGCATCCTAACTCCTGTTTATGGTCTTGTATCTTCTGTACTTGCCCTTTTTTCTTCTTTGTTTTTTTTAGTTGAAAGAGAGCTTGTATCTGTATGTGTATGAGAGATTGGTTATGTTATATATATTTCCATGTTCTTTCTGCAAGAATATGTACTGGCCCTTCTTACTTTGCACTAGGCAGTGCTTATTAGCAGAACTATTTGCTTATGAAGTTTGGCTTTATTTCTGCAAAATGGGGTGCTCTTAAGGCTCAAAAGATTCTATGAATTAATATCCTAGTTGTTTATGGTCTTTTAAGATAGGGAGCCTTAACATAACCCAAAATCATGGTCAAGTTAAAGGGTTGACCCCCACTTATATACCCTTCCACACTTTCATGTGGAATCGATGTGGAATATTGTAACACAAGTGAAGTTCCTTACTGTCCATAGACTTCTCAAACATTTAATCAGAATTGTATTTTCTCCAAATATAATCGGATTATACGTGTTACATGATATTTGTTCTTTGTTACATATTGTTTGTCTTCCAGTAATAATCCTCTCACAAGATAAAACAAGATTTAGCGATTATGCTTCTCAAAACCTCTTTATTTGGATTTAAATCTTTGTTGTGTCGCCAGCTCGACTTCTTGTTGTATTTAATACATCAGCATATTCTTAAAGTGGTTTCCAATAATGAACTTAAAGATTTCATTACTGTTTATGCAATATCTGTTTAATCTTATTATGTCGTTAAGCATGTAGGGCAGCTCAGACCTGTCAGTCCTAACTGAAGAAGGCATCGCACAAGCAGAAAGATGCAGGACAGCTTTAACCGAGATGCACTTCGACCAGTGTTTTTCAAGTCCAATATCTCGTGCCAAGGTTCCTTTTGGTTTACAATTAAGTTGCTTTTCTCCCAGGTTGTAATTCCCCAGCCTCTCAAACTGGCAGTTCATTTTGCAGTCTACTGCTGAAATCTTGTGGCAAGGGAGGGAACAGCCTTTGGTTTATCTTGACTCACTGAAGGAGGCTCATCTGTATTTTCTCGAAGGCCTGAGAAATGGTCTGTCTCATTTAGCCCCCATTGATCTACCATCATGAGTATGTGCATTGCATGTGAAATCTTGGTTGTATGAAATTAATAATGTGAATGAGAAAGTAAATATTGGCCAGAATGTGATACTGTCTTTAGATGATCACTGTGTAAATCACATTTAAAGTTTGGAGGCAGTGGATGCCAGGAAGATATATCCCAAGGAGTTTACACAATGGAGAGAAGATCCCTCAAATTTGTGCATCAATGGCGATCATATTGTAGACAAACTGTGGGAGCGAGCTCGTGAAGCTTGGTTGGAAATCTTATTTACACCGGTATGTATGATCTCTTAATTCTCTTGATAACACCCCTTAACTCTTATTCCTCTTCCATCGAATATTTACTCGTAGGGAGAAAGTTTCTTGGTTGTGACTCATAAATCAATCCTGAGGGCATTGATCTGCACAGCTCTTGGACTTGGCCCAGAGAGGTAATTAATTAGCCCAGATTACTTAAAATATTGGTAGGTAGGTTGGTTTGATTGAGTTTGAGAAAAATTGGATCAAATTAAATGAGTTGATTTGTTTTTCATGCAGGTTTCGAGCAATCGACGTGAACAACGGTGGATTGTGTGTGTTTAGCTTTAACAAGCATGGTGAAGCAATGCTTCGAGCCTTGAATATGACTGCTCATATCTACACTGATCACATCTACCATTACTGAGGCTCAGACACCTACCTACCTACCTTACCTTTTATCTGTCGGAATATCAATTTAGCAATGTGTTATTTATTTTCTGAATTTGTTATATGATTTAGTAATTTATTTAGATTCGCACATTATTGTCCAAGCTCATGCTGATGAAATTTGGTGAAGAGTGAATGAATTTGTAGCAAAAATTATGAGTTCAAATTGCATCATTACAGAAGCTTTCTTAATGCTTGATTTTTTTTTTAATATTTTTGGGTTTGCCGAATTGAGCTTAGATGACGATAATTTATAACTGCGAACAGTTAACACACTAATTTTGAAGGGAACTGTTTCAAGCTAGAGATGGTATAATTATTTTTCTGAATCAAGATAAACATCGGTGCACAATATTACTTTTCACACCCATCAATAATAATATATTATTATTCACGTCAAAACAAACTTTATTTGCCAATTTTTTTTATATATTTTTAAGAAAGTGTTCTTGCTGTCCATCCATATTATTGTTTAATGCACAACTTTATTCTCATTTTTAGATAGAATCTTGAAAAGAAGAAATAATTAGAATAATCAATGATTGGTTGTACAAGATGGTTCGGTCGTGTAAAGTTTCCGTTTCGCATTATTTTAATTTGATGGATTGATTTTTCTAACCAAATAGCCCAAAATATTATGGTGCACACTAAAATAATTCTAGAAAGAGAAATTCAAATAGAAATAAGGGGCGGAATATTTGGGAAACGGGTTCACTCAGCAAACGACAAGGCAACGGTTGCATGCAGACTTCGAGGTTCGGGCCGGGCTTATTTTTTCACAATAGTATAAAAGTTTTGCATATTGGAATATTTCCAAATTGGCATGGGAACCCTTAAAGTTTAGGGGAATATCCATATTGGTGCCAAAAACACAGCCGCACCACTTTTTCATCCCCCGCCGCGACTCGGAGCGCGTCACCAAAATCCCCTCTCTCTCTCTCTCTCATTAATTGCCATTCTGATCCTTAAAGATGGAGATAAGCATGTCTGCTTAATTGTGTGTGCAATTTTTGGAAGATTATGAATTTCACTAATATTAAATGAATTTAATTTCAAAATGTACATTCAAACACTAGTAGATGATTTTCCTATTTTAAAAAATGGAAACCACTCTAACCACCTTTTTAGAATCTCATTCGCATTTCTGTTTGAGCAATTTGATGCGAGCTACGGTTATTCAATGTTTTCAGATAGGGTGGATTTAAATTCTTTAGAATCACTCATATCATGTAATTAGAAATATTAATCGAAAGTTATAAATGATCGTTAATTCTAATAGAGAAGGTATTCCATGCAGTGCGCCGCTATTTCAGACTATTTCAGATGGCGCGTGGGTCCACGCGTCCGTCTTTTTTTTTCTCTTTTTTTTTTCATTTTTCTGGTAGTGTTTTGTACGTTTTTTTGTCTTTTTTTTCCATTTTTCTGGTAGTGTTTTGTACGTTTTTTTGTCTTTTTTTATCAATTTTATTTGTTCCCCAAAAATATATACCTAAAAAAAATATTAGTGAACCCTAAAATTAAATATAAATTGATTTAATTTGTTTGAAATGAATATTAAATAGAATTAATAAACCCTAAAAAATACAAAATAAACCCCTAAAAACACTCCTAAAAACCCTAAAAAACACAAAATAAACCCCTAAAAACACCCCCCAAAAAATCCTAAAAAACACAAAATAAACCCCAAAAAAACTCTAAAAAATCCAAAATATACCCTAAAAAAACCCCGTAAAAAACCATGAACCCTAAAAAAACCCCCTAAAAACATGAACCCTAAAAAAACTCTAAACTACTAAGCTCTAAACATTAATACGAATGGGAAAAATTACAATTTGAACTAAATAAACAAGTATAAAATAACTAGCAGACACCTTACTTTTTAATGATACAGATGATACTTTTCGAATTTTTGGTGATACTTTTTAGTGAAACTGTTGATACTGATTTAACCGTTTTTTTCTACTCAAAGCGCGGGTTTGACCGCGTTGATCGGGTCAAAGCGTGGATTTAACCCGACCCATTTTAAATAGCACTATTTACAACAGGTGCATAGAAGTGTTTGTCATTCTAATATTTGCAATTTTTTTTGAGCTAGTATTCGTAATTATTTACAAGACTGAATATATACAGCTCAATTCTTGAGCGTCCATGTTAGGTGGAGAATCAAGGAAGGACTATCGTTTATTATGATTAATTAGAATAAATGTTCAAGAGTTTTAATTTGTCTGCAAATCTCGTCTTAATATATACTCCCTCCGTCCCAGAATTATAGCCTTTTTGATAATTTACACAGATTAAGAAATCATATTTAATGTTGTATATAATTCCTATTCTACCCCTAATTATGATAATAACCCTTTCCACTAGTTATTTAATTTGTTAATGAATTGTTTGACTCTTAATTTTGTATATATACATTCCACCATTTAATTTACATTGGTGAATGTTAAGATTAAAGGGAGACTTTACTCATTTCACACAATTCCATGTTGACCATATTATTAATTCTAATTTAATAGGGTAAATTGAATAAGATTATATGTGTCAAATAACATTGTATTTTAGTTTAAATATAGTGAGGGACTATAATTTTGGGACATCCAAAAAAGGAATAAGGGACTATAATTTTGGGACGGAGGGAGTAATAAATTAACCTTAGTAAATATCCCTATGAATTTAAAATAACTAATTTCATTTACTATATCTTATCACAAAATAATTAAACGATAATTTTACTTGCCATACCGAAAAATAATATACATTACATCGACATTAAAATAATATTAATGTAATTTTATAGCTATAATGATATGGAAATACCTAAATAAATTTTCATATCTCATTTTCTCTCTAATAGCATAAACAATAAATTCCCCATTGTTCGTAAGAACATTCGAAAATTCATGGTATGCATTGATCCAAAATAAGAAATATGGTTGCATTTTATATAATGTTGCAATGCATGTTATCAACAATTCTATTTATTATTGTGTACCATTTCAATGATTATAATATTATAATTTTTTAAATTTCAACCATAAATAATTCATTGCTTGTTTTGTAACATTTTATTGCTTCTCAAATATCATTTCATTGCATGATGTGTAATAATTCGATTTTTTTAAATAGTATATATGACGACAATTGATGCTTTGTTAAGTGTTGTTGTTACTTATTTATGAGAAAAATCATCGCTTACCCATATAATTTTAAAAAATTATAATGACGGAATATCTAATCATTATTTATGTAGAATCAATACATTGCTTGCATAACACTAAATTATTGCTAAATTCATATCGATAGCCCTATGGATTAGTTTGTTTTTTACCATAAATAGTTCGTTGCTTCTGTTGTGACATTTTATATTGCTTCTCAAATATCGTTTCATTGCACAATGTGTAACTTTTTTATTTAAAAACAAATAATATATGATGACAATTTCTAAATGACTCATAACAATTAACAAATAAGAAAAATGAATTAATTAATTTTAAATACAAATAATAACTCATTATTTTTAGCACAATCAGAAATACAAAAAATAACAAAAATATATATTAAATGAATTATAAAAGATATATATATATATATATAAGCAGTGTTGGTGGATGATAAAAATTGTGGTGAATGAAACCAAAAAAATAAAGAACTCCAATAAAAACCGTAAAGAAGATAAAACAAATAAAAAAATTATACAGAATAAGCATAAAATCACGTTGTAATGGGAGAGAAAATAAGAAAATAAAAATAAATGTAGATATGGCTTGACCTATCATTGTGGGATTCAATTATCAAAACACTATGATACTCGTATCCAATTCAAAAATTATAATTAAAAAGAAATATTAAATCTCAATCTAAATCCGCACTATTAAATTTGATAGATCTAACGGCTGTAAATAGTTTTTATTTCTCATCCAAAAATACGTTCTCATTTGAATATATATATATATATAGCTTGTACAAATATTTTTTAAAATATAAATATGTTGAAAATATATGGTGGGTTTGGGGTTGAAGATAAGTTATTGATTTGGTTTGGTAATTTGAGCCTCTCCCACACACATATAAGTATTGATGATGGATTAATGGTAATCGTAAACAAAGTCCCTATTTTACTCTTTGTAGCCTCCAAAATTAAATAATTTAATAATACTATCTAAGTATTCCATTTTACCCTCGTAACCCTATTTAATTTCAATTTTATATTTCTTCTTCAAAACCCCGACAAATATAGCCCCCAACATCTTGACCATCTCGCTGCTCTAAAACGCCATCAAGGCCGCCGACACCCCCATGGGACGTGGAGGATCATGTCTTTCATTGCGAGGTGGCTTCAAGTGGTGATGATAGAGAGCAAGATTTTTCGGATGAAAATCATTGTGGCATGCAGAAGAAAGGGGAAGGTGCGTGTAGTAAAACCAGTTTGGCAAGGTTCATATTCCGTTCTTTGATAGTTTCCATTGTTTCTATCTTAATCATGGTTGGATTAATCATCAACTCACATATTTCGAAGATTGTATTATATGTCGCGTTCATATGTTGTGGAACGAGTATACTAACTACATACATAACTCAAATTTTCTTCGTCGTCTATGGCTACTCCATGGGAGTGGAACTATCCAAAAAAATATGATGGTTTCTCCTGATCAACACTTGCAACAATGATGTGATGGTCGGCTTCAGCTCAACACTAACTTCATCATCACCATTTAAACGGGATGTTGGAAGTTATACATTGTTGGGGTAGAAAATTGAAGTTCTAAATTTGAAAATAAATGGGGGTTGTAGCCTACAAGGGTAAAAATGAACATTTAAATAATAGTTTTAATTTATTTAATTTTATAGGCTATAAAGAGTAAAATGAGAACTGTGTTTAGAATTTCCCTTGATTAATTCATTCAAGTAATAATTGACTATTAAGAGTCTCTCATTTGCTCTTCTAGGAGGTAAGTTTTTTTTTCTTTCAATTTTTTTTATTAATATTAGCTTTTTTTTATTTAATAATATTAATATTTTTTCATTTAAATTGTAATGCAATGTCATTATTTTATCAATTTGTTTATATATATATATATATATATAATTTAATATAGAATATGGAAAGGGGTTTTTTTTTTCAAAAATTAGTAGATATTCATTTTCCTTATCTTCTCGTGTACTTATGGTTAAAAAATCGGTGGAAAATGACCTTAAATACAAACAAAAATAAATTTAATTGATATTATTAGTCATCCGGGTTACGATAACCGATTGAGAAATTTGATGTCTCTATTCGAGATCAAGTGTGAAGAAAATACTTAACTAGCAGATCTTGACAACCTATTTTGAAAGGAGTTTGAAAGGAGATATACGAAAAAGAACAATTGGCTATTTTGAAAGGAGTTTTTGAGATAATTAATATAAATAATTTGTTAGATTTTTATGGTAATATGTTCTTAATATTTTATTTAAGGTCGTAGATTTTTTTTTAATGAATAATATAATAATGCCCCTAGATTTTTTCGTGGATCCGCGACTAATTATATTAATGATATACAAAAGGACATATCACTTACCATACTAGCTAGGCTACACATGGCACTAGTAAACTCGTAAATCTAAAGAATTTGAAGAGACCTAAGCTAAAAAAAATGTGTACTCAACGTGTCATTTCATAGTTCTATATATGATGTGAATAATCTAAAATTTCGAACCTTGAAGATGTTTTATTTCCAAATCTTATTGTACAAAATATGATAAGATAAGGTTGTGAGATTTCTATTGATAGTGACGCGCAATTTTAGTATTTCGCCAACTCTCCTCTGCATACTTATATATGGATCGGCCCATCAGATGACACGTTCCGACCCACTTTCGATCCGTCCTCAAAAAAAAAAAATCGCCACCCATAGTACCATTTTGAACATTAAATAATACCATTTTGTGTTTTTTAAGATTTTTTTTGGGTTTATTTTATATTTTTTGGGTTGTTTTTAGAGGTTTATTTTATTTTTTTGGGTGTTTTTAGGAGTTTATTTTGTACTTTTTAGAGTATTTTTGGGGGTGTTTTTAGGGGTTTATTTTGTGTTTTTTATGATTTGGGGGGGGGGTTAGGAGTTTATTTGTGTGTGTTTTTAAGAAAAAAAGAGAGAAAAGCAGAAAAAAAGGAAAAACACGTAAAACAGAAAAAGAAAAAAAAAAGGCGGCCGCGTGGCGCACGGACACGCGCCCGTCTGATATGCGACGCGGGGGGTGGTGCACAAGAGACCTCCCCTTGGTATTTTACTGCAAAGCAAACATAGATTGAAATTTATTCGAAGAAATAACTATTTGGCACTCGATTTTCCACAAACTATTCCGATGAGCGTAAGATATTTATAACTATATATTTCTATAAAATGGAGATTCCACCTAAAATTTTTCTCTCCCAAAAAACAACAAATTATCTACACTTTTTTATAAATGAAAAATGGTAAATTTCATTTTTGGTCTCATTAGAATATGGTCAAAATACTTTTAATCCTAAAAGTTACCTTTTGGGTCCCGAATGATATTTTTACGATAATTTTGGTCTCATAAGATATTTTTCCCACAATTTAATCCCATACGATATTTTTCCGATAATTTTAGTCTCAAACTAACAATTTTGGTGAATTTGAGTTGTGTCTCATGCATATGAAAACAAACAACAGGCGTTCCAAAATCTAAGGCATCATGTCATTCTATCTGAAATCAAATTATGTTGTCTAGCGAACCAAAGATCTTAGTTAGTTTTGGACTAAAATTATCAGAAAATATCCTATGGGACTAAAATTATCGTAAAAATATCTTATGAGACCAAAATTATCGTAAAAATATCTTATGAGACCAAAATTATCGAAAAAATATCATTCAGAACCAAAAAAGTAACTTCTGGGACTAAAAGTATTTTGACTATATTATAATGGCACCAAAAGTGAAATTTACTCAAATAAAAAATTATTTATGCATTCTCTCTCTCTTTCTCCCTCTCTCTCTCTCACACACACACATGTCACACATTTTTCATTTAGAATTCATTTGTACAATATTCAATAATATATTTTTTCATATATACATGACATTAGAAATTTATTTGCACAAATGAATAAATATACGAGTTTTCGCATAATAAGAAGTAATTCATAACACTCGGTAGATTTTATTATGTCAAATAATCACCAATATATATTAAATACATTAAATAAAAAAAATCAAGTGAATTATTTCGTAAAACTTCACAATCGATAACATGTTTTATTATATTTTATATCTAGATATAACATTTAAAATATTTTTTAATTATATTGAACATGACATAATTAACAATTTAACATTCTAATTAAATGAATAATTAAATAAAATATATATTGATATTTATAAATTCACATAGTCTATTGTATTATTTTGAGAAAGTATAGTATAATGTTATTGGATATGTAATCATAGTTAAAATATTTTATAGGATTCATTACACTTTAGTACCCGAAAATTGGATGTTTTTAAACATTTATCCCAAAATTTTCAAAAATTACATATTAACATATAATGTTTGCACAGACTTATAAGACTTATAGAACTAGATCAATTTTTCGGTTTTGCAAATATTGGAATGCATTGTCGAAAATTTGTCAAACTCATTCTTTAACTTATTTCATTTGTACAAATATTGAATGTTGATGTTGCTTTCCTTAATTTTTAGCAGTCCATGTTAACATTTGTGAGTCCGTGAAATTGTTCTAGCACTGTAAAAGTTAATTTGTGCAAACGTACGATATCAATATGTAAATTTTGAAATTGTGAAGCACAAGTATAAAAGCGCTCAACATTGGATACTTAAGTGCAATCAAACCATGTTTGAATGCAAATAAAATGAAGATACACAAGTTGCATATAGTTTCTTAAATTGATTATTTTTATGTTTCAATGTATATATTTAATAATCTTATTTTGACTACATTTATTTTATATAAAATATAATTATCAATTTCTCAAGAGTGAAATCAAACAAATATATATATATATATAAACATATAAACTTAAAAATATTTAAAATGAAATATAAGTTATTGTTATAATATTTGCTTACATATATATTTCAAAAGTTTTTAGTCACAGTCAATTATACATAACTATTCACGAGTCACAAGTCGTGCTGGTTTGAAATTTTTTATTTGTAAAAATGATAATAGTGTAATAAATGTTACTATAAACGTTGTATACAAATATGTGTTGCATAATTTATAATATCATATTTTGATTGTAGTAGTTGATTAATTATTTATATAATTATTTGAAATATATTATATTATTATATAACATGTATGTTTGTAATCAATCAATTATTTCTTTTAGCGATTGCTAACTTAATTTTTTTTAGATTCAAAATAATAATTATCTGATATAACAAAATTAGACAGATAAAAAATGATATTAGCTTATTAACTAAATATTAATTATCTATAAAATATAAAAATATAACATTTATATTAAAAAAATTGTCCATCCCAGGGGCCGAAATCTAATTTTTTTTTTTTTCCCTTAAACACTCGACCTATGATAACGAAATCTAATTTTTTTTTTTAGTCCTTATTTCTTGACAATTCAAAAAAGGAATGACGATGAATTGTGGCGAATCAAGAGAAATTGAAATTGGTAGAGTTGAAATGTTCCGCACGTGCGAAATCTGTGGTTACATGCAACAGTCCAACATTACAAAAAGAAACAGGCCCACTTTTCACTCTGAACCCCGTAATCCCCACTCGCTTTGGTAGCGCGTGAGAGGCACTTACTCTGCCACTGCACTGTAACTTCCATGGCGCACAACAGCATACACAATTCATTACCCACGATTGCGATTGCCAAAAAGTAAAAACCAGTGAATCAAGAAACCAAATCCCGCATCTATCTCTTATAATTCATTCATTAATATAATATAATTATTAATTCACACTGGGATATTCATGTATATGCGTCTCTATAAATCCACACACAGTCACGCAGCAGACAGACGGTCACGTTTAAGATACGAGTTGCTGCATATGCTGGCGAGGAAGAAATTGTAGAGTTTGTGGTTCAAGTGCTGCTGCTGCACCTTTTTCAGCTTTACAAATTGCAGATTTTGGAGGAGAAATCCAGTTAATTGAGTGTTGAATAAGCTACATGCCATGAATCTGAGGCAACGACCGCCACCAACGCGCGGCCGTGGCCCGCCTCAGCCTCGGCCTCCGCCGCTGTTGTCGGAGCCCTTCAACATCATTCCAATACACAACCTCCTCACAGACCACCCCTCCCTCCGGTTTCCAGAGGTACGCGCCGCGGCCGCCGCCCTGCGCTCGACGGGGGACCTCCGCAAACCGCCGTTCAACCAATGGCACGACTCCATGGACCTCGTAGACTGGCTCGGCCTCTTCTTTGGCTTCCAAAGAGACAACGTTCGGAATCAGAGGGAACATTTGGTGCTCCATTTGGCCAACTCCCAAATGCGGCTGCAGCCGCCGCCCGCCGCCCCCGACCACCTTGACCCCGGCGTCCTTCGCCGGTTCCGCATGAAGCTCCTGAAGAATTACAGTTCGTGGTGCTCTTATTTGGGGAAAAGGTCTCAAGTTCGTCTTCCCAACCGCCACAACCCCGATCTCGAACGCCGTGAGCTCTTGTATGTATGCCTTTATCTACTGATATGGGGTGAAGCCGCAAACTTGCGCTTTCTCCCAGAGTGTTTGTGTTATATTTATCATCACATGGCATTGGAACTTAATTTCATTCTTGACGATCATGTTGATGAAAATACTGGGCAGCTGTTTGTTCCCTCTACTTGTAAACTGTGCGGTTTCTTAGATTATGTTGTTAAGCCGGTTTACACTACGATAAAGGGTGAGGCTGCGAGGAGTAGGAATGGGACTGCTCCACATTCAGCGTGGAGGAACTATGATGACATCAACGAGTACTTTTGGAGCAGGAGATGCTTTAAGAGGGTGAAGTGGCCTTTCGATTTGTCAAGCAACTTCTTCTTGACTACAGGGGAAAAGAGGGTGGGGAAGACGGGGTTTGTGGAGCAGCGAACGTTTTGGAATGTGTTTCGTAGCTTTGATAGGCTGTGGGTGTTGTTGATACTGTTTTTTCAGGCTGCTGCCATTGTTGCTTGGGAGGGGAGGGACCTTCCATGGCAGGCACTGGAGAGCAGGGATGTGCAAGTTGAGTTGCTTACAATTTTCATTACGTGGTCTGGTTTAAGGTTTGTGCAATCCATTCTTGATGCTGGTACTCAATATAGTTTGGTTACTCGTGATACGAAGTTGCTTGGTATCAGAATGGTTTTGAAAAGCTTGGTTGCTATGACTTGGGGTGTTGTATTTGGTGTGTTCTATGCAATGATTTGGAATCAGAAGAACTCAGATGGGAGATGGTCAGATGAGGCAAACCAAAGAATTTTTACATTTCTTAAGGCTGCTTTAGTATTTGTCATGCCTGAATTACTTGCCTTGATCCTTTTCGTTCTTCCTTGGATCCGCAATATGATTGAAGAGGCAGATTGGCAAATTTTGCATGTTCTAACATGGTGGTTTCACACCAGATCATTTGTGGGTCGAGGTGTTAGAGAGGGGCTTGTTGACAATATAAAGTACACTGTATTCTGGGTGGCAGTGTTGGCTTCAAAATTCTCTTTCAGTTACTTCCTTCAAATCAAACCTCTTGTTGAACCAACAGGAATTCTCTTAAATCTCAAAAGAGTGCGATATCGGTGGCATGAATTTTTCACTAGTACCAATAGAATGGCGGTAGTAATGTTGTGGGCTCCTGTTCTCTTGATATATTTAGTGGATATGCAGATTTGGTATACACTATTCTCCTCTCTCTGGGGGTCAACAATAGGGTTATTCTCACATATAGGTGAGATTCGGAACATTGGCCAGCTCAGGCTTAGATTCCAGTTCTTTGCAAGTGCATTGCAGTTTAATCTGATTCCAGAGGATCAGAGTCTTAGTTCGGATGCAAATGTTGTGAACAAACTGCGCGATGCAATTCACCGTCTTAAGCTTCGATATGGCCTTGGTCAGCCATACAAGAAGATGGAATCAAGTCAGGTTGAAGCTACTAGGTTTGCATTAATATGGAACGAAATCATCATCACTTTAAGAGAAGAAGACCTCATCAGCGATGAGGAACTGGAGCTACTGGAATTGCCACCTAACTGCTGGGATATCAAAGTAATACGCTGGCCTTGTGCTCTCTTGTGCAATGAGCTGTTGCTTGCTCTGAGCCAAGCTAGGGAACTGGAAAATGCACGTGATAGGTGGTTGTGGTCTCGTATATGCCAGAATGAGTATCGCCGGTGTGCAGTCACGGAAGCTTATGATAGTGTGAAGTACCTGCTTCTTGAGATCATAAAATATGGAACGGATGAACACTCCATAGCTACAAAGTTTTTCATGGAGGTTGATGAATACATTAGCTTCGAGAAGTTCACAGAGGCCTATAAAGCAACAGTTTTGCTCAAAATTCACGAGCAATTAATATCTCTTACTGAGCTTCTCCTCATGCCTGAAAAGAATATTGATAGATTGGTGAATGTACTCCAGGCCTTGTATGAGCTCGCCGTCCGGGAACTTCCAAGAGTGAAGAAGTCTGTTGGTCAGTTGAGGAATGAAGGTTTGGCACCTCTCAATCCAAACACTGATGCAGGCCTGCTATTTGAGAATGCAGTTCAGTTGCCTGATGTTGATGATGCGTTCTTCTACAGGCAGTTGCGTCGTTTGCACACAATTCTTAGTCCACGGGACTCGATGCACAATGTCCCAAAAAATCTTGAGGCAAGACGGCGGATTTCTTTCTTTAGCAACTCACTATTTATGAACATGCCTCGTGCGCCCCAGGTTGAGAAAATGATGGCCTTCAGTGTCTTGACTCCTTACTATGATGAAGAAGTCTTGTATGGAAAAGAAAATCTTAGAAGTCTCAATGAAGATGGTATCTCAACCTTGTTTTATCTGCAGAAAATATATGAAGATGAGTGGGCAAATTTTATGGAACGTATGCGCAGGGAAGGACTGCAATATGATAGTGATATATGGAGTACCAAATCAAGGGATCTCAGGCTCTGGGCATCCTACAGGGGTCAGACACTGTCTCGAACCGTTAGAGGAATGATGTATTACTACAGGGCTCTTAAGATGCTTTCCTTTCTTGACTCCGCTTCAGAGATAGACATAAGACAGGGATCACAAGATATTTCTTCAGTTGGTTCACTGGGAAATAACAGAAGCATAAATATTCAAGGCTCTGGTGCACCCATATCTCAAACTCTGAGGAGGGCTGGAAGTAGTGTCAGCCTGCTTTTTAAAGGCAACGAGTTTGGTGTTGCTCTTATGAAATACACTTATGTGGTTGCCTGCCAAATGTATGGAGTGCATAAGGGGAAAGGTGATTCCCGTGCTGATGAGATCTTGTACTTGATGAAAAATAACGAGGCCCTTCGAGTTGCTTATGTTGATGAGGTACATGTGGATAGAGAAGAGGTGGAATACTTTTCGGTCTTGGTGAAGTATGATCAACAGCTAAAGAAAGAAGTGGAAATCTATCGCATCAAGTTACCTGGCCCTCTGAAGCTTGGGGAGGGTAAACCTGAAAATCAGAATCATGCAATAATATTCACCCGTGGTGATGCTGTGCAGACAATTGACATGAATCAGGACAGCTACTTTGAGGAGGCACTCAAGATGCGGAATCTGTTGGAGGAATTTAAAGTCAGTTATGGCATCAGGAAGCCTGCCATTCTGGGACTTCGTGAAAATATATTCACAGGCTCTGTTTCATCATTAGCTTGGTTCATGTCTGCTCAAGAGATGAGTTTTGTCACACTAGGGCAGCGCGTACTCGCCAATCCTCTGAAAGTCAGGATGCACTATGGACATCCTGATGTCTTCGACAGGTTCTGGTTTTTGACTCGGGGTGGTATCAGCAAAGCTTCAAGAGTGATCAATATTAGTGAAGATATATTTGCTGGATTCAATTGCACATTAAGGGGTGGGAATGTGACTCATCATGAATACATGCAAGTGGGTAAGGGAAGGGATGTTGGATTGAATCAGATCTCCATGTTTGAGGCCAAGGTTGCAAGTGGAAACGGGGAGCAGGTTTTGAGCAGAGATATATACAGATTGGGCCATAGACTTGACTTCTTCCGTATGCTTTCTGTCTTCTATACAACAGTGGGTTTTTTCTTCAACAACATGATGGTGGTGATCATGGTATACACATTTCTGTGGGGACGCTTGTACCTTTCTCTCAGTGGTATCGAGGCGTTTGCTAGAAATACTGACAACAATAATACTGACAACAATAAGGCCTTAGGTGCAATTGTAAATCAGCAATTCATTATCCAGATAGGTATTTTCACGGCCCTTCCAATGATTGTCGAGAACTCCCTTGAACATGGGTTCCTTTCAGCGGTTTGGGATTTTATCACTATGCAGTTGGAGCTTGCTTCATTTTTTTATACTTTTTCAATGGGGACACGTGCACATTTCTTTGGTCGGACCATTCTGCATGGAGGTGCCAAATACCGTGCAACAGGGCGTGGTTTTGTTGTGCAGCACAAGAGCTTCGCTGAAAATTACAGGCTATATGCCCGCAGCCACTTTGTGAAGGGCATCGAACTTGGAGTTATTTTGATAGTCTATGCCTCCACTACCCTTTCTTCGATAGATGCCTTTGTTTACATCGTCATGACTATATCTAGCTGGTTCCTTGTAGTATCATGGATCATGGCACCCTTTATCTTTAATCCTTCCGGTTTTGACTGGCTGAAAACTGTGTACGACTTCGATGATTTCATTAACTGGATATGGTACAGAGGGATTTTAGTGAAAGCTGACCAGAGCTGGGAAACATGGTGGTATGAGGAACAGGACCACTTTAGAACTACTGGTCTTTGGGGAAAATTGCTGGAGATCATTTTGGATCTTCGATTCTTCTTTTTCCAGTATGGGATTGTGTACCATTTGGATATTGCAGGTAATAAGACAAGTATCGTTGTATACCTGTTATCATGGATCTATCTAATTGTGGCTGTGGGTATATATATAGTTATGGCATATGCCCGGGATAAATATTCAGCAAAGGAGCACATCTATTACAGACTGGTTCAGTTCCTTGTCATTGTCATTATGGTACTTGTCATCGTTCTACTTCTACACTTCACCGACGTCACGATTGTTGATTTTATTAAAAGCTTGTTGGCATTTGTCCCAACTGGATGGGGCATCATACTTATTGCCCAAGTGCTCAGACCTTTTCTGCAGTCCAGTATAGTATGGGAGACTGTTGTGTCCTTGGCCCGTCTATATGATATGATGTTTGGATTAATAGTCATGGTTCCATTGGCCCTTCTCTCATGGATGCCTGGATTTCAAGAGATGCAAACAAGGATACTCTTCAATGAAGCTTTTAGCCGCGGACTTCAAATTTCTCGTATTCTGACTGGAAAGAACTCCAACACTGAGACATGATATTGAGGTAACACTTTCCCTCTTGCTCTGTTTACCTCGTATTGGTTGTTTCCATGTCTGTCATACTGTCTTGAGGTAGATAACAATGGTGGTACCTCTGCTTAGCTAAAGGAGCCCTATGATCTCTTCCATTTAATGGCAAATTAATTAGTTCTCCATGTATCTTACAGGGATCAGATTCAATGAGAATAGCATGATTGCATCCAAGGCCCGGCGAATTGCAGTCAGACTAATAGGTTAGTACTTCTCTTCATATATAGAGTGAAGAATTTCCGGTGTTTTTGTGGCCTGCGCTTATTCCAATCCTCACTAAGTTTAAGGCTGAGACCTGAAAATTATGGCCCTAGAAAATTCCTAAACTGCCTTAAAACTTTCTTCTTTCTTTTATGATATTTTGCTTGGTGCATACACACAATATTGTCCTCTTCAACAGACTTGTCAAGTTTCCTTAACTTGATATTGGGAAATAACTGGATTGCTATGGTTTCATGTGGCTAATTAATATGCCTTTATGTCATATATACGAGGAAAGAATGGACATTTTAATCCGGACATGAAAACATTTCGTGTTATTGTTTGCTATAAACATTTCACAGTAGTAAATTGGATCTCAAATCACTAAGAAAACATAGATTTATCAACCATTTGAATATGGCCCCTTCCTGTCTATGAGCGTACATCATACATGCGTAATAACAAGTAAAAACCACTTGTAAAGTCTCGTACATAAATGCTCGACACTCCATCTTTCCACACACGCCACGGACTAGGAGAGCTCTGCCTTGGCATTCTGCAATTACACTTCTTCCCTTGTGTTTGTTGACCATGTGCCAAGAACAGTGCTGCAGGTGCTATGTAATCGCCTAATCGGTGGTGTTTTGACACATTTTGAACTCAGGTCTGTTGGTGCAGATGATGCTGTTCCTACTGACATTATGCAGATCAATAACCAGGATGATAATGGGTCTCGAGCAAAATAGTCATATGGCAGTAGGCAAAGCAGGCAGTTATTGTTATTTGTTATAATACTATTTTAATTTTAATTTTTGGGATTGTACATACATACATAATTTGTTAATAGTCAGCATTGTGATGTATTTCGCTTTGGATGCCTCTGGGCACAGAACTTGATCGTCAAGCCTTGATGCATTCTGGTGGTAGTTTTCGATTACATTTCAGTTGATGTAATTTTCTGCAATTGCAGAGCAAAAAGATACATCCAGTCACAACTACTTTTCTCTGTATTGTTTAAACCATAGCTTCACACAAAAAAAAAAAGTCATAGTTAATAAGTATCTCAACAACTTCTTTCAAGAATCCTACACTAAATTTTCAATCTTGTACAAACAGAATTTGATGTTGAGTTCAATACCAGAATATCCAAAAACAGAGGCCTGGACCATCCAATTTATGTTCATCAAAGAGCTTCAATTCATTCGACCACATTTAAAATCTTTAAAAAAATACTGTAGATCAAATATAAAGAATAGGATAACAGTCGCTGTACAATATGAGACCTTCCAAAACCGAAACAACAAATCTCGCACTGTATATAATCTCTTCCTGAAACGGTTTGAGTGTATGCATGCATGGACCAATAGAAAAGAGTAGTAAATATCAAAATCCTTGTTTAGAACCAACCATCTAGCTAGGGAAAGCCTCCTCGTACCAATTCGAAACTAGTCATGGAGCAGCCACAGGTACTTTCTCATATGCGGATACCTGCCAGAATCTCTTTGGTACAAGACATTGCCCCCCATACCGCTGCTGCAAGTAGACTAGCACGGCGAATATGAGACCTCCAACCGGTATGATAATATCCCAGGCAGTCGAATAGTAGTCCATTCTCGGATTTGCATATATGTAACTGTACGACCATTTAGAAGTATGGGACCTGTAGAGGTCATATGCATGTGGCAGTAACCGAACAAATGTAGTTCCTACATAAAAAGAAGGGGCAAGAGCCTTCTCTTTGGAATCGGAGAATAAATTGAACAGAATCTGAGGGAACAGAAAGCCATCCAATATCAGCCCAGCATACGATTTGAGGCCGCCCCATAAAGATTGTCGTTTATGTCTGAGAAGGTGGATCGTCAACAATGGTCTCTGGTGAGACTTTCTTGATAGGTGGACGATCCAAGCAATTAAAGCACCAGCAATATACAGAGGTGAAGACAGATATATAACTTTCTTCTCAGATATCCAGAGTTTTTTCTCGTTTTCATCACCAGATCTCGAAGACCAGGTCATCTGGAGGAGACGGGATTCAAGTAGGAAAGCTACCATCGTTATTACCCTCACCAATACCTCATTAACTTCCAGCCATCCGTCACTACCAAAATAAACATTCATACCATTGCGCCTTGTTGCGAAGAGAGCTTCAAAATTCAAGAGTAATGGTATTAAATGTCCTAATGTGAGCACAACAAGCATTACGACAGAAATCAAGGGCAGTACATTTGCATGCCTTTTAACATGCAATAGCTGCAGACCAATGAAGATACAAGAAAGCGTGTTGGATACCAGAACCATCGTGATCTCCAGATCCATTCTCCATATGGATTCTTTGGCTAGGCCCGCATAAATTGAACGTGAAAAAATTTCAAAAGGTTCAAAGTAAAGATGGTCAGACTTTTCTCGCATGCTTTCAATGGTTCCCTTCACAACATCTCCATCTCCTGTGCTCAGTGTAGTATACTGTATGTCAACCAGAATCTCACAATCCAAAGGTGAGTTTTTTCCTACTCTTGCTTTAGGTGGGCCAACATGCATGCAGCCAGTCATGCAAAGGTGCCCTGTTTCAGAGTCATAAGTCCCTTCAGCAGAAATGTCAAATGATTTGATTTGCGTATGTTCATTGCTGAGCTTGAAATAATGAGAAGATGCAACACTCAGTACATAGCTGACATTAATCGCATTACTAATGTTTTGCTTTTCTAGCCAGGCAGGCTCATTTTCCCTTCCAAACCCGGCGGATAACTGATAGGGCATATTATCCACATAAAGTGGAGAAGAGTAACCCCAAAGATCTTTCACTTTCCTATTCCTGGCAACCATATCAAATCTCATATCAGATGATAATGCAGTAGGGTACTTCCTTCCTAATCCTCTCTGCATTGTCTTATTTGCACAAGATCTCCTGGTATTCTCAATCTCTGTATACTCATATCTCAGAGGTGTCGCCCTCATATGCCTATTCTTTATACTTGAGAAAGCAACTCTGCCAAAATATCCCGACTCATTGGCACTCCTAATGCTCCACAACTCACCAACAACAGAGCTCCGGTCCCTCAAAGTCCACCGAGCTGGAAATCTTAAACTTACTCTGATCAAACATTCCCCAACAAAACCCTCATCTCCATCACTGAAAATACGGCAACCAACCATGTTAAGCCTCTTTTTCTTCCTATCCCATCTCCCCTCAGTAACCAAAGTTAAATTTGGTTCAAATGGCAACCGATATCCATTATGCCCCAAATCCCCAAACCCCAACAAGAATCTCACTCTACCATCCTCCAAACACTCAATTTCGTTGAAATACATTGCACTGGGAATGAGATCTCCATTTGCTCTTCCAAGAAAATTGCAATTCCCAGTTTTGCAGTCTTTCTTATACTCTAACTCAACAATTCCAGCAGACACGAGATAGGTACACATCTTCTGCCGCAAATCCTCTACTCCTAAAGAAACATTTGTCACATCATCCAACAACGAGAACACATTCCTTTCGCTCTCTTTATCAATCAACTCATACTTATAATTCCTCAAGTTCACACCCAGTATTGATATCACTTTCTGGTTAAAACCATTTATATCGCTCACATTTAAATTCTCCAAAGTGCCGTTAACCAAACTACTGAAAATATTCGAGGAATTGAAGTAATCAAGCTTCAAGACAACATGATCCGAGCTCAGTTTGCCAAAACCAGACCCTGCCATGCAGAGCTTCCCGGAAAACGAATCCCAAAACCCAGTCAACGAATAACTGATCGAATTCCAGGAGTTACCTGGAGGCAACGGAATCCGCGGCGGCCGGAAACGCACGAGGCGCAAACCGCGGCGCGTGAAATTACGAGACTTCCCCACGTCGTTGAGGCTCAATACCGCTTCAATTTTGAAGACGGCGTCGTTGGTGGTTCTGAATTCTTTGTGGGAGGAGAAGGTTAGGGAAGTGGGGATTCCATCCTTGTGGCAGTCGTTTGTTTTGCAATCGACGTGGGCATGGCGAAGAGCGAGAAACCTAGGATTGAGGAGTGGAAGAAGATTGGTGTCCGGAAGCAAGGTTTGATCCCGTACGACGTCACCGCAATGATCGGAGTAGGAAATTCCAGCAGCGTCAGAGATGAGGAAGAAAAGGATGGCGGCCGCCGTCAATTGCAATCGCGGTATGGATTGGGAGATTATCGAGGAGTGGAATTTGGGAGCTGCGTTGGGGAACTGTGACGGTGGAGCAGTGGAGAGAATCTCCATAGATGAAGGAGGGGTCAGGGGGAGTCGCTCAATTCAATTCTGATTTTTCAGTTTAATCCCACCCACCACTCACTCTTCTCTCTCTCTCTCCCTCATCAACCTTCCTTGCTACTAACCTTTTTGCCTACCAAAATTAAAAAGACCTAATGAGAAAATAAAAAGGAAAAAAAAAACTTTTACAACTTCTTTATATTTTAGTATTTTTTTTAAATAGTCTAGCTTACTTAGTAATAATTGACAAAAGTATGCCTGTCTTGATCGACAATTTTCAGATAAAGAGACTAAAATCCAAAAAACTTTGTGAATGTTTGTCTTTTTTTGGCTTTTAAACCAAAAATAAATGTAGAGTGAGATGATATACGTTTCCAATTTGGCTACATAAGGTTAATCTTATTCTACAGTTTTACATGCATTTAAATTTTATTGATGGTTTCGCTTTTGCAAAGGGGTCATAATTCTTTAAAATTTATGATTGGTTGGATGATTTAAATTTAAGGCACGTAATTTTTTTCGCTTGTATTAGCACACGAATCAGAACTCACTAATCAAATGGATTTATTCGACAAAATGAATATTATTTCCGCTAACAAATGAAAACCTTGAGTTCAATGTGTCAACCCTACAACATAGTGAGTCGGGCGCAGTCTTCTTGCAACACCCCCCCTTACAATGGCTCAATATGAATATGTAAAAGCAAGTGACCTGTCTCAACTCTCAACTCTCAAGCAGCGGCCACATTAGAAAACAACTACTGTATCAGCCTTCAGCTCTCAGATGAAATCGAGCAAAATGTGCAAGGCGAGAGGAAGGGCAATGGCGAGGGATCTTTAAGGCAGCACCCTACAGCATTAAGCTCCAACAGCCACCTTCACTGGCTTTGCCTTCTCTTTCTTTGGAGGTGTAGTCATTTCTGGTTTCTCGATCCCTTGTATATCCGTTATCCTTAACTTCGTTAGTTCCTAAATCAGGTTTGGATAAAGATCATGAGCAAGAGTGTACAACACCATATCTTGCATGGGGTGATGAATGAAAAGAAGAAACAGGAGAGGGGAAGATAATGAGCCACCAACAAGAATTGGAAAATCTTAGCTTCAGATTAATCTCATCCCATTTACCTGGCGATGACCATTTTTTCTTCTGTAGTTCTTTCTCCTCTTTTTCTTGAAAATGATCACCTTTGCATCTAGTGCCTGCAAAGGAAAAATAAAGAATACAAATAAATCCTTGACTAAAACTAAGCAACAATTTCCCAGATGTTCAAAGAATCTCTCATTGTTGATACAAGGCCAAATTATAGTTACCAGTAACTTCAATCAGAAGTTGTCACAATGCACAAATATCTAGAAATATAAGCATAGCAACCACACTGTAAAAAGAGTTGAGTAAAACAAAATGTGCTTGCTGTTCAAATTATTAGAAATGGAGTGCCAAGATTTATGCAAGCACACCTAGTTTCTAATTAACTTACAAGTTCCTTAAATCTTGGTAAAGAAGAATAGTGGATGGTTTGATGATCTCAAGAGGCTGAACTTTGGTTTCTCTTAATTCTATGCATAACTCCAGAGAAATAACAGCAAATCATAGCCATAACTTCCTAATATGTCAACAGAAAGAAAGCCATGGGCACACAGACGAAGTATCTTACGTGCTCCTCGACAACAGCATGAACAGCAGCATCAGGCAAAATTGGCCTGCCAATGATTGTCTGTGTCTGCGAACCTAGCATAAGAACCTTATTGAGGATCAGCTGCATGAAATGAGAATATAAAGGTTAGTCCAAATTCAAGTGCATAATTAGTACTACACATATCTAGACAAACAAGTTGTTAATAAACCTGCACTGGAGCTACTGAATTTATTCTATTCATGAACATCAGCACAATTGATACAAATGACAGGATTCCTACATAAGCCATTGTGAATGTTGTCTCAAAACAACCGAGTATGAGTTAAACGAAAGGTGGTTTAAAGATAAACACTGAACTCAGTGATATCTTGACATATGAAGCCTATTTAAAGATGAGTATCAGACAATATCTTGAGCTTTGAAGGAGGTCATATCAACCACCATCATGTGAAGTCATTGCCACATGAATTTCATTTTATACACACACAAATTATGTTAAAATGAAAAACGAACGTCAAGATTTGAGGCACAGGCACCTATCTGTAAGACTAGAACTACAACAACATATAAGCAATCCAAGTGAAACAATTCACAGCTGCAAAATTCATTAGCATACGATTTTGGTCAGGAAAAAAAGAGGTTACTCAGTCTCATGAAGTGTCACAAAGACATCGGAAATCTATATGCCTAGCAAGATAGAACAAGGAAATCTATATGCCTAGCAAGACGGAACAAGGAAAATGGCTATAACCATCTACAAAATAAGTGTAATCTGCGTTTTTAATAAAATTTATAGTTCAGAACAGTTTCAAATTTAGGCACAATCTCTTATTTACTAAGCAATCAACCAGTACTAAGCTCGAGAAATGCAAAACTGACCTTATCATTGATATCACAGTACTTCAACCTCTCCGTGTAAATGGTATCCCTGTTGCTCACCTTGAACTGATGCGATCCAATCTAAACATTTCACATGCAAAACAGAAATTGATAAAGGGCGATCTTTCAATTTACCACACAAAGCTATCAAAAATCGGAACAAAATCAACAAACAAATCGACATTTTTACCTGGACAACTGCGAAAACGGGCTCATACGGCTTGAAAACCCTGTCTGATTTCTGGAGCGGGCCAGTGACCCTGTACCCTATCTCAGCGGCCTCTTTTTCTTTATCTTCAGCAGACACAGCGGCATCTTTTTCTTTATCTTCAGCAGACAAAACAACGCTCTCGTATGCATTCTCATTTTCTTCTTCACTTTCGTAATCTTCCTCGTCATCATCCTCGTCGTCCTCGTCTCTGTCGGTAGGCCTCGAGGAAAAGTTCCGCGTGAGCACGATGGCGCGTTGGTAAACGTGAAAATTATTGACGAAAATGTAGTGTGGAGGTGTGGCGGTGAGCGTTTGGTAGAGAACGTGGGCGGAGGAAGGCGCTAGAGTTTGCGACATAGGGGTAAGAGGTTTGATGGATTGGAGACAGCGGGTTAAGGTTTGAAAGCAACGCCGATTCGCCATTGATGCTCGCTCCGAAATTCTTTACCTTCTTTCTTTCTGCAGGGTTTTGACAGATAATTTTGAATCTAGGGTTTACGGGGTATTTTTTTTTTCTTTTTTCTTTTTGGAGGGAGGTGTAGTGTACCAAATTAATTTTGAGAAAATACGCATAATTAGCCTAAATAGCCAAAAAAAATCTAAAATAAAAATAGTTTACCACCATTGTAAAAAAAATTACAAGTTAAACTGAACAACTAGACTAACATAAGTTAAAAAAAAAAAAAAAAAACCCTCATTTGTTGGTCTCTTAACCTACCTCTCCTATACAAAATAATTTGGCCATTTTAAGTATACTAGACCCAAATTCATAGATGTCTTGTTTGACACCATAATTTGCACCATAGACATTCTTTGCATCAACTTTTGTATATAATAATAATAATAATAATAATAATAATAATAATAAAAACTATTTGCATCGACTTCTAAGTTGTAAGTTCGACTATAGTCTATAGCTGGAGACAAGAACAGCTTGGCGAAAACAATAAAAGGATACAACCTGTATGGGCATTCAAGGAACACAATGATTCAAATCAACTATTGATATGTATTATACAGTATATATGAATATGTATGTACACAGAAAGTTGGGGGGGGGGGGGGGGGGGAAGATCTATAGAAAAAGAGAAAAAAAAAAGAAGTATAATTTTCATCTTGCACAGTTTCCATCCCCGCAACTAGTGATCTTGGAACAGGCAAGGAAAATAATTAACACTAATGGCTAGACAAAATTTCGATTTGTAGTGGCATCTTTGGCGCCAATTATGATTTTCCTGTGATGCTTTGACCTCCGGTCTTTCCCGCGTTTCGTGGAAACCTTAACGGCTGAGGGACCGGTTATGACAGTGTCAACTGAGATTCGAGGAGAGGTCGTGTTGAGATTTTCATTGATTACGGCAATTGATGGTGGAGGATGAACATGAGGAGGAGGAGGAGGAGGAGGAGACTGATGCTCAAGCAAGTCTCTGTGGTAACCCTGCGGTGCTAGATAAGTTATGCACTACCACAAGATATGCAGCCAACAAACCTATAATAGATTCAATATTAAGACCACCATTTTCTAACAAAGTGCGTGGAAAAACAAGCATCACAGACAAAATTAAGGCTACTCGAGCTTTACAGAACTACTTAAGAGGCCAACTGGGGCTTTTTTCTAGATTGGGTTGATAATCAGTTATCACAGCACTCCTAACTCCCAATACTACATTTGACAATGGGTGTGAATCGCAAAGCAGGCAAACGCTGGATTGTGAGATGATTTTCCAGAGATGTTTTTATACCACAAATGTCACTTCCTAGTTCCTACGACTGACCTGATCCCCTAAGGAGCCAGTGTTTCTAAATACATCAATTATATGCATACCTCCTATATTGGTTTTTCAAAGAGCTCAACTGGATGGGATGAAACAGATTTGAAGTCCATTCATTCTCAGTAGAAATATATAGCTAGAACAATAAAATCACAACGTAAAACAAGATTACCTGGACAACAAAATTACGTCTTTCACAGTCCAAGAACATATTAATAGTGTAATTAGTCTTTGACCGGATCTTGTCCCTCACTGTTGAAAAACTTATCTGATCTCTGGAAGTAAACCGATCCACCTCATTAAACCAAAGACAGGTAAAGAGATTGGAGATTGGGATGTGCTCCCTGACTATTACACAGCCTTCAGGAACATCTGGGAACCACAAAATCAATGGCATGAACCATTTAGTCGGTCAGACACTAAATTTCAAATTAAATTATATAACAGAAAAGAAACGGTTACACACTCTTACCACTTGTAATGGGCAATTTCGCAGCAGAATATGATGTTAAACCATCCTTCCTATAAAATTCAATCTGGAAATCTATAGAAGCATTCTCATATTTCCCAGCAGCCTTATTAGCTTCTGCTTCTTCAAAGACATCAAATCGCCTGTAATGCCTTGATATTGCAAAACTAGCATTTTTCCTCCACAAAAATCTGTAATAAAACAAAACTTCATCTCAAAAGCATTTCTCACAAAGAACGGGGAAAAATATTCCGGACAAATACATTGCAACTGTCAAAGCAGATATCTCAGATCTGATTTCTGGGTAAGTCGCAAATGATATGTGAAGTACCTTGTACGCAGATCAAATATAACCAAAAAGAGATGCATCAAAATATAATATTCAGTCATGTAATATCATTAAGTACCCAATAACTAATGGGTCTGTGTCACGACAAATTGTGAGAGAATGGCTAAGAACAAAAGTCACCATAAATATGGCTACATCGGCTGAGCATATGTACCTTTCAAGAATCATAATGGGATCTACAACCAGCTCAAGTTTTGCATCAACCCATAGTGAATACCTAGCATTAGGGAAAAGCCGATGCAGTAGCAGCTTCGGAACCTGCAAGAACAAGAGCAAACCTCATAATAATGGATTTTATGCATCTTAAACAGCATGTTTCTCTCAAAAACTTAGAAAACAGCAGCAATTTCCACAATACACTTGAAATGAACCATGTGCAGCACAGGTTGCAACATACATGAAAAGAATGATGAGGCTGCATTATGCAGAAATGAACCCCCTAACCTCTGCCTCCAAGGACTTCTTCTCCTCCCCCTCCAAACCCCAGTACAGTCAACAAATTATATGCATCAACTGACAGAGGTCACTGTTCTAGCTTAGAACTGTCAGTGAACAAAACTCTCATTCAAGCACAACAGTCCAGAAGGAGGGTTTGGAAACATTTACCTTTCCATTGCGCCTTGGGTCCAAGTAAGGTAGCTTGTGAACAACAACAACTCTCCATAGTCCAACTTTCTTGTCACTGTCAATCTCACTAGAATTTCTCAAAAAAGCTTCTGTTTCGTTATCCACAAACATATGAAAGCATATATGTCTTTTGGAATATTCACTAATATTCTTCGGTTGTCTTATTAAATCAAATGCTCCTGGCAAGGAATGTGTTTCTTACATTAATAACAGTATATAACATCAAAGTGAAACACCATTTTGGGGACATTACCAAATATTGCTGATGCTACGACCACCCCTCCACAAGTTTCCATCTCAAGAAGGTCAGGATCATCAATGTCAAAACCTGTCTGACGTCCTGGTTTCTCTCCTCTAACAAACCTTTGTGAAATTCAACAAACATCAGACAAACAAATTTCCACATCAGATTTTATTTGCCTGTGTATAAATATGTAGAAATAATCAATACAATCTAGAGCATGTAGAATAAACTGCTGAAAGATAACTATCATACCCACAGTGTATGCTCATAGACTCTCTAATATTGTGCGAATCATTCCTCTGTCGCAGGGAAGGGTATCCACCAAATTCCGAACCTCCAAATTCAGACTTGGTTAAACTTTCTTCATGAATATATGTCAGATTCTTAAGCACGGGAGAAAAGGATGGTGCATTTGGCATAAGAGCAACGGCTTCTTCCAACGGCAGGTAGCACACAGGGCATGCTGCCAGAGCAAACAGCAAAGCATAGTCATCAAAACAAGGACCTCGATCAAAATATAACAGAGTATATAATCGTGATCCTTTTGAAGTCTCAATACAAAATTCTTTAGAAGAAACCAAGAAAACTCAAACAAGAATGATGACTAAAACTCACGGCGAGGTCCAGTCCTCTTTTTATCCGCTGGTGGTGGAGGCAACGCAAAACTCTCGCATGGATTCCCAGGAGGGAGGGAGTATCCAGTGAAAAAAGCAGGGGGTGGAGGTGGTGGAGGTGCATTAGCACTTCCCTCCACTTCAATAACTTGAGAAGAGAAAGCTGAACCAAAATTCTTCTCAACAGAAATCGTTGGCCCCGACTGAATACTTATGTCTTGAACGATGGACTCCCGAGCATCTTCACCTGCAAGTAACAAGAATATAGAGTAAACAAAGTCTTGAATAGATATAACTGCAGTCTGCATAGCCTTAAGAAGAAGAAAAAAAACAGAGATAGGTAGGAAGTCGAACCTTTAGCAATATATAAAACCCAGGCGAAAACGGCAGCGGAAACAAGACAGAGGAGCAGCATTCCGACCTTGTTTCGAGGGGCGAACTTGCAGATCCAGGGGAACAATCTATCCTTCTCCTTGAGCATCTTTTGAGGCTTTCGCAACGATGATGAGTTATTCTGAACTTGCTGCAGTGAACCATAACTTCCCGAAGACCGTAGCCCCAATGATCCTGTACTCATTCTTCACCCCTTCATCCTTTCATCTCCCACAATACCCAAAATCCAATCCCAATCCCAATCCCAATCCCAATCCCAAATAATAATAATAAATCATAAAACTTCGCCGCTGTAGGAACCCACTTCAACCAATCCAGACTTGAATACGAACGTAAACAAACCAAAAATCAAGAATAATGACCAGCTCCCACTGCAGACCCCCAATGTAGCCAGGTACACACACAATATCACAGACTATTAATCACTACAGTCGAGCCTGAGCTCTAAGAATTCAACTAGAAACACAAAGAAGCGCAGAAACAAGCGTAATGTGAATTGAATCGAAAAAAAAATAAGGCAAACAAATAAACAAACAAAGTTCAAGCAAAAAACTCGCATTCAATCAAATACAACCTTCCATCTATTTTTTTATGAAAATAAAAAATTAAAAAAAAAAAATATTTGCATTCAACTCGAAGTCCACTGATCACAATAAATGGAATTGAATAGGAAAAGAAACGTGGAGCAAATAAGGAGTTCAAATTAATATATTAATGCAACAATCGAGCCTACATTTGAGGGCGAATCGATTTCTAGGGTTAGTCTGAAATTTGTACAGATCACGATTCGGATTCACGAACCGCTTCCAAAATTGGGGAATGCATTTGGTTCGTATTATTAGTTTTATTTATGATATATATTTATAAATTTGTATTGGTTTCCTTAATATTGTAGAATAAATTTCACTCCAAAAATTAATTCATAGCAATACTTAAGTGAGAATAACCCTGATTATGTAAGGTTGATAATAATGAGTAATGAGGTGCGCAAAAATTCAGTGGGAAAATCATTGAGGCTAACATGCGCCATGTGCGCCCGAGCTTTAGACGGCGGGCAATCTCCATCCCCATCGCTTTGGCTGTTCGGCACCTACCATACCAATATGATTTCTAAGATCACGAATTTTGGCTTATTAAATAAGTATGTTCCATGCTTCCACATTTTTGGCTATTTATACTATTACTCATCGCTTATTATTCCTACTTTCTTTTACTGTATTATTGTTAACTATTGCCAAATTTTCCAACTCATAATATTCTTGCTACGTCTCCTAATAATATGTCCAAATTTATAAATATCGACAAAAGTAAATAGGAAATGAGAAAAAACAACTTTTAAAACTAGGTAGTTTTGTAGGTAATTTGTATTATTAAACAGTTGGTCCCCACACTCAATCATTGGCTCAGTGTACTTTTCTCTACTCGATTAATCAGATAGAAGACTCGATTATATATACATTTCGACTATATATTGCAATGAGTCTCGGTTAACTCTCAAAGAGCCTCAATTAACTTCAAGGTACACGATTAATTTTTTCAACACTACGTCGATTAATTTGCAATGAACCACGATTAATTGTGGCTTATTATTATGATCCTCGCTTATTTTTTAAGAAGGTATCAATTAACTTGTGATGAAGGTTTCGATTAATTGTGGCTTATATATGATCCACGATTAATTGAGAGGAAGACATCGATTAACTTGTGATGAAGGCCTCGATGAATTGGGGCTTATATATGATCCACGATTAATTGAGACATTTTATTGTTAATCGAGGATTTTAAAATTAATTGAGGCAATTTATTGTTAATTGTGACTCATTTCACTATTAATCGATGGCTATTTTTATTATTAATCATGGCAATTTTCTAATATATCAATGCATAGTTAATCGAGGTAATTTAGGTATAATCATGGCTATTTTTAATTGAGGTATATCATGGCTAATCATGGTATAGTTAATCGAAGTAGATATTTTTAGTATTAATCGATGATAATTAATAAAATTAATCGAGGCATAGTTAATCGAGGAATATTTTCAATATTGATCAATTTAATATTAATCGAGGCCTAGTTAGTTGAAATTTGCATCGATTAATCTAAATGAGGCCTCGATTAATTCAAATATTGCCACGATTAATTTTCAAATGAGCCTCGATTAATGCCACGATTACTTTTGATATTGAAAAATGCCACGATTAATTATTTCAATTTCACAGTTAATTCTAATGGGCCTCGATTAAATTGCTATGTGCCACGATTAATTTAAATGAGAGACGATTAATTCTCAATGAGCCTCAATGATCCACGATTAATGTAATGCATTGTCTCTATTAATCGAGGTAATTTTACTTATTTTTTCAAAAGAAATGGGAGAATAGACTTTGGGAGAAATCATAGTCTTTAAGTACATTAATAGTAGACTTTAAAAGCTAAATATTAAGTGAAATGTAGCTTATTATGTTAATCGAGGCTATTAGAATTTATCGAGGCATGATTGAAAATAATCGATGCTCCTTCAAAAATAATCGAGGCTTGTTTTAAAAATAGTCGTAGATATTGAAAATATTAATCGTGACTTCTTTAACTTAATCGAGACCTTATTTTAAATTCAATAGAGGATAATTTAAATGTACAATTAATCGAGGTGTGGTTTAGGAATAATCGAGGCTATTAGTTAAATAATCGATGCTAATTAACCTAGGCATCAAAAAATCAATCGAGGCTATTTTTTTAACCGATATCTTATTCTAATTTTTTAAAACAATCGATGCTAATCAATTCATGATTATCAATCGGTGCTAATCAATTCATGCTAATAAATCGATGGGCTTATTCTAAATTAATAAATTGATACAATCGATGCTAAAACAATCGATGCCTTATTCTAATTTTCAAAATAATAAATTCTAATTTTTTTTAACCGATGCCTTATATATTCTAATTAACATAGGCATTTTTAACTATCGATTGCCTTATATATTCTAATTTTTTTAACCGATGCAATCGATTGCCTTATATACCAAACAATCGATGCCTTATTTTAACCGATGTCTTATATATTCTAATTTTTTTTAACCGATGCCTTATATATTCTAATTAACAATCACTTTGATTATCGATTATGAAATCTCGAAACAACCTATATACTATAGTATAATCAAATTGATTCTCACATGTGAAATCCTAATACAACCTATACACTATATAGTATAATCAAATTGATTCTCACGGGTGAAATCTCGATAAAATCTACACACCCTAGTGTAATTAATTTGATTTTAACATAGTGTATATGTTGTATCGAGATTTTACTTGCGAGGATCACTTTGATTATCGATTATGAAATCTCGAAACAACCTATATACTATAGTATAATCAAATTGATCCTCACATGTGAAATCCTAATACAACCTATACACTATATAGTATAATCAAATTGATTCTCACGGATGAAATCTCGATAAAATCTACACACCATAGTGTAATTAATTTGATTTTAACATAGTGTATATGTTGTATCGGGATTTTACTTGCGAGGATCACTTTGATTATCGATTATGAAATCTCGAAGCAACCTATACACTATAGTATAATCAAATTGATTCTCACATGTGAAATCCTAATACAACCTATACACTATATAGTATAATCAAATTGATTCTTACAAGTGAAATCTCGATAAAATCTACACACCATAGTGTAATCAATTTAATTTTAATATAGTGTATAAGTTGGGGGAGGTAGTAAATCGTTGACCGAATTCAATACATGGTGTTATTGCTTTGTACGGTGGTAGGTAAATTTTTTGAATAAATAGACAAGAACACTTGGAGCTTATTCACAACACACTAATGCATGTTGTAGTCTTTAAGTACATGAAAAGTAGACTTTAAAAGCTAAATATTATGTTAAATGTGGCTTAATATGTTAATCGTGGCATGTGAAAATAATCGATGGTAAATTAAACTTAATCGAGGATATTTCAAACGAAAGCGAGGCTAGTAGTATTAATCCAAAAATTTGTAGATTAATCGAGGGTAATTTGAAAACAATAGAGGCTTGTTTGAAAATAATCGATGCTCCTTCAATAATAATCGAGGCATGTTTTAGAAATAGTAGTAGATAGTGGAAATATTAATCGTGACTTCCTTTACTTAATCGAGGCCTTTTAAATTAGTCGAGGATAAGTTGGAGATAATTGAGGCCTTAAAAATTAGTCGAGGCTAAGTTGAATTATTAATTGTGGCTAAGTTTTTATATTAATCGATACTTTTTTAATTTTTAATCGTGACTATTTTTTTATACTAATCGATGCTTTTTAATTTGAGTTTAATCGATACAATTGAACTTTTTAATTATTAATCGATGCTTTTTTAATTGAGTTTAATTTGAAGAGGCTAGCCTTGATTATTAATCGATGCTTATAAATAATTAGAGGTGAATGTAAAGTTAATCGAGGCTAGCGTCGATTAATTATGAATTGGCCTCGATTATTTATGAATTGTCCTCAATTAATAGTTTGAAATATTAATTTTTTTTAAAATGAATGGATTAATTTTTTTTGAATTAATCGATGCTTTCCTCGATTAATCGATTAGTTGTTTTTAAAATTAATCGATTCATTTTTTTTAGAATTAATCAATTTACATTAAATATTAATCGATTAGTCTTAAATTAATAGATTAGATTTGTTTAAACTAATCGATTACTTATTATAGATTAAAAGGAAACATCGATTATTTAAATATTCATCTATTAATTTTTTTAACATTAAATATTAATGTAATAGGTTTTTTTTTAAAACTAATCGATTTTATTGAGGTTGTGGGCGGTTGGGCGGTTTTAATTCAAAAGAATACTCCATTAATATTCTATTTTTTTGCAGTTACTTTTGGCAGAAACAAAGTACAAATTTCTGTGTAATTTCAGATTCTGAGGGCCCCGGTCTTGAAAGTAACAAAGATTGCCTACAAAACTCCTGCTTTTTAAATGTTGTTATTTTTTCCCATTTGTTATTTACTTTTGTCCAAATAAACACTTCACCCTAATAATATATTGGTAGTTAATATTATGAGCATTGTAAATAAATAATTTATACGAAATATATAGATACATTTAAAGAAGTGTGTATATATAGGTTGATGTGAGAAATATTTTTGTATGAGGGCATCTCCAATACATAAATACAAATCTCGTGTGGCATGAATTTGTATCTAATGTACCGATAACATTTGCATTGGTGAATTTGAGTAACATTTGAAACCAATTCGTAATGCTACCAGCTAACAATTCATTTGGTAGGGCGCCCTCAAATCTCTTTTCCTCTTTACTTTTTTTCCCTTCCTTTTCCCTCTTCATTTTTATCTTAAGTTTCGGCTGAATGAACTTATTTGTGTTTGTTTCTTTTCTTTCTATCCATTTCAATTGTAACTAGATTATAAGTTATATTTCAATTTGATAAATCTGGGGTTTACATAGTTTATCAAGTTTTGATAGAAAATTGGCCTTCTCGAGTGATTTTGGAAGATGATGAAGTAGGAGAGTGGTTGGAGGCACTCGAGGATGGGTTATAAGTGGTTTGGAGGGTGAAACGAGTCGAAAAAGTGAAGTTCCGGGCGAGAAGAGGAGAGCACGGACCGTGCTCCCTTCTCGGCGGCCAAGTGTGATTCGAGGTGAAAAAGAGCACGGACCGTGCTCCAATCGGCGACTACCAGCGAGTTTCCATCCTAATCGGGCTTTCCTCCCTTATGTGGGCCTCCACTCCATCTATTTAAGGGGTCATATTGGACGAAATTTCACACACTTTTTACCCTATATTTTAGCAGAGAAGAGCTGTGAAGACGGGAGAATAATACAAGTGAAAAGATTCAAACATTTTGGCATAAGTTGTTTCACATTTATTGTTCGATTCATCATGACTTTTGTAATTCATACTTTTCTAGATTGTAACTTTGCTATGAACGGCTAGACTCGTATTAATTATAGGGTTTGCAGACATGTTGAAATTATGATATTAATTTAGTTATGCTATTTTCCCTTCTCATTATTGTGTTCATTTGTTCAAATGCTTTTAATTTCATGCATAGGTTAGTGACCATAATCGATGTATGCTAGCTAGTTAATTTGAGACATGACAGAGATAATTAATTAGTTGGATTAATTGAACAAATTGATGCACATTCTTCAGAATTTGCAGGAGGTTAAATCTGATGCTTTATGGAGTTAACAAATTAATTTAGAGACGAAAAATGATAGTTAATTTGTTAATCCACAACTGTCTTGAGACCTGACGAAAATAGGTAGCAACATTTCCGTTCCTCCACCAATAATTGGATTAAAATTGAGAATTGTTAGAATTGAATTAGTTAATAACGGATACATGTGCATGCCCTAAGATTAATCTTTTAAATTGATTGTTTGATTTTTCTGTTGAATTTAGTTTGGTTATTTTTTTTTCCATCTCGTTCTTAATTAATTATTTTAGTTTAAAATTTGCATTTGTGTCTAAGAATACTCCAACCCAAAAAGAAATAGGTGACTTGGATAATAGAGAACTGTTAGCTTAGTAGTCAGTGTGGTCAAGTAGTTCAGTCCATGTGGATATGATATCTGATTCATGTACTTTATTGCATGACTTGTGTTAATTGCAGATTATTGCCTAATATATAGCATATCACAATTATTATTGCTACTAAAATTTAACTTTTAAATGAATAAATACATGTATCAACGATTAATTTTATTAATGTAACTATATAATGAAAATAACGAATAATTTTTTAATAAATTAAAACAATGTAAATAAATTAGTGATATAATAGTGGGACCACCAAAAAATAATAATAATAATACCTAAATACATTGAGAAAGTTTTAGTAACAATTTAGTGAATTTGGTAAATTTTGATGTTATAGTGATGTAGCAATAATTTGTACCCAAATAAATAAACCTGCACTTGAGATGCCCTGAGCTAAAACAATTATTGTTTGGTCACTTATCCATCTCGGCTTACAAAAAATAGATAAATAAAATGTCTAAAATATGAGTTGAAATTTCCTATTACACTTTTTAGTATTCCACTCAGTGTTTCATTATAAAATTTATGATTTTAATAATATTTATTATAAAATAAAAATTAATTATAACATAAATAAATCGTAGTCAACATTTATCAACAAAAGAATGAATTAAAAATTATAAAACATAATCGGGTGGGATGAACCCTAAAAAATAACCATAATGATGAATAATTAATTGAAAATTAAAAATTAAATATTAAAAAATAATTATAAATCCTAATTGGATGGGGTGAACCCTGAAAACAACTGTAAAATTAAATTAAATCACAAAAAAATAAAATTAGAGAAAAAAAATATAAGAACACCTCATAATTTGAAAATTGTAATACGGAAAGTATAACATGAAATTCCGTGTGTTAAAATAAACCGTCAAATGTCATTTTTCTGGACATTCGCTGCTTGTAATAGTCATTTCATAGTGTATTATACTTTTTTCTTATATGAACTACATTAAACAAACTAAATATTCAATACATACCTTTAAAATAAGCATGCAATGAATCAGTTTTTACTTATAATTATTTGACATCAAACAAATTACTTTTTAGTGATTTTAGTATATTAATTACTTGACGAATTATAGATAGTTTTTAATCACAATAATTATTTTTTAATATTATTTATAAATGCTTTATAATAATTAATTTCAACAATATCGTAAACTGAACGGAATTTGTTATAATTACATTTATATTTATATAGATATAGATATATACAAGGATATATCGACGTGTATATATAATTGCTTATTTGCCTTTGTGCTGATCAATATATGCAACAATACTAAACGTATGTATATGCAAATATTTAAAATGTATATCTACATTTTATTTTTCCTTTTTATTTTTCTTTTTAAATTCAAAAGTAACAAAGGAATTGCTTCAATCAAATAAATTTTTTGATTTACCAACTTTGTCCAGTCGTGACTCGTGACGGCTATTAAAAAATCCCTAATAAAAGGAAACATGAAAGGTGACTTTCCAAGTAGTAATTTCCACCTTTAAAATATATATTTTGGCTTTTTAAAGTTACAAAAATAGTCCGTTTTGTACAACAGCCTAGTAAACGCTATATCTGATACATTTATAGATGCATTTTCCTGTCATATCTATCTATTATATATATTAAAACAAATCAGAATAGTCTATTATTGTTTACTGCGTGCATTTTGCCGCCCAAAACTGTTAAATCTCATGCAAGATTAATTATATATATTAAAATAAAACAGTCTGTTATTGTTTACTGCATGCATTTTGCGGCCCAAAAACTGTCAAATTACATGCAAGATTAAATGATTTATTTATGTAGTGCTTTATGCAATTCTGCTACTGAAAATTTACTGCATTAATTAGTTGTCATTTGCTACGTGGACTAAGGGCCAATTCAAATTTAAATTTAAAATATTTGGTTTGGAGCCAACATTTTCCTTTCCATGTCTTTATAAGTGTTTAAAGCCAGAAATTTTTTATGGCATTCATATCTCAATCACATTTTTGCAGTATGGTTTGTGTTTGTATATTTTATTTTATTGTTTATGTTTTACATAAAAGCTTTACATATTACATTTTTACATGCATCACTAAATGAAAATATTAAATATATACAAGTTCTGATAAATGTTACATCTTCAAGTCTACATATCAGTGATGTCATTTGTTGTCGATGGCTCCATTATTCTGACTAATTCGAGATTTACATTCTTCAAGTACTACTCTACAATCAAGGTTGGTTTCAATTTTAAAAACTAACCAATTACCACATTGCATTTTTTTTTTTCAGAAAAAAATAACACTATTTTAAAATCTCAATATTTAGTTTTTCTGAAAATCTGTAAATGATTAAATAAATTTCTAAAAGCAAATTAAAATAAAAAAATGTTCATGAATTTATTATATATTTTGAATAAAGATCAGTAGCTTTTCACTGGTGATTAACAGTAAGAGCCCCTGCATAATATTATAGAGCCATGAGATATTAGGTATGTTCAGAATAAAATCGTAGATGACATGAATTTTACATGGTTCTAGAAATGTTGATTTAGCAAGTAATTAAAACTTTTTGTAAAAATTTTAGCACTACGTGTATAGAAAATAAAATAATTTGAACAAGCAAAGAAGAAAATATTGTGCTTCTTCTGTGAAAAATCTGCTTCCATCGATGCTGCCTGTAATGGTAGGCATGCCCAAATTTGTATTTTAATTTTTTAGCAATTTTTTTAAAAATATTTTTGCAATTTTATTCTGGATATATCTTACTTCTTAAGTAAATATTAATTATGTTGTCCCGATTTTTTTATTTCACCTTCTACAATTTAAACGATAATTTTGTGGAAAAAAATTCACATAATATCGTAAAAATATACGCCTATGCCATTTTGCATAATAGGAGGTGAAAAAAATTGTGACGAATATAATTGACATCCACCAATGTTGTCATTTATATCCCAATTTTTTTTTTTGGCAAAAACAATTTAAAAATATTTTTAAAAAATACAAAAATAAATTTGGGCATGCTACTCTTACGGGTAGCATCAAATTTTTCAATCTACCATGTAGTTCATAATAAAAATCACATGGGCTATTTCATAACAATAGTATATATAATATATATGAATTTTTGCATATTATTTTAAAATTATATTTTTTCATTATTAATGTATATTTTGTTTCATGCAAAATACTACTGAAGATATAGTAATGGATAATGACATTGAAAATTAATGTTCTTGAATAATTTTCCCATTCATATTTTAAATTGTAAGTTCTAATGTTAACATCAAATAAATAAATAATTTTGATATAATAATGTTTCGATATAAAAAAAAATTGATCAATAATTTTCTTATAATCACAAATAATTAATAAGTTAATTTTTATATTAGTAATGAAATTATTTTTTCATGCACTTAATATCCTACATTTCTTTGACAAATAATCACTAATCGTCAACATTCCAAATAATCATGTTATTATATTTTAATTAAGATCTTAAATCATAATTTTATTTAAAGGGTGATTCTATTCACAATCCCCATTTTTCTCTTCATAATCGCCAAAATTAATTAAAACATAAGAAACATATTTTTGGACGTTTTTGGCCTTACAACCCCATTTTTTTCTAAACCTAAAAAAATATAGAGCTCCTAGCCTCCCATATATAGGGACCTCCCAAGATTGGTTGAACTTTAAGATACATATTTGGTTTAATTCGAACGTCTTCCTTTCTCCTGGTGGCCTCGAGTAATATTCCATTTTGCATTTCTTCAGAAGCTTCATCTTATCCATAACCACCTGCAATTAGCAAACTTGCATTTCAGGAAGCATCTCATAATACAGATTCCACTACAGCGTGCTAACAAGATGGTCATTGTCGATGAAGGATTGATGTAGGACTTTTTTTTTTTGCTAAATTGTATTTAAGAAAAAAAAAATTTAGAATAATGAAACATTTGATTGATCAAAGAAAGACAATGACTGCCATTACAATTCTTCTCAGAGATTCAGAAGAGAGTCAAGTTGAATGAATGAGCTAACGGGATAAACGCAAAATCTACGAAGAGGAATGGTTCTCATATCTTCCTTCAGAATAATGGGATTGATTTATGTAAGATTAATTGGGATTGTTGTTTATGAAAAAGACTGGTGGCATAATGCATAATTTAACAAACATCAATTTAAAATTTAGTTTTTTTTTTTTTTAAATTTCAATTGCATTGTTTTTACTTTCTTGACATTCTTCGGAACTTGAGAACTATTTTCAATTTTTTGGTAGCATGACAATCACTCCTATGGCACTAGTTAAACTTAGAGGCACATGTAGTTTGAGGAAACTAAAATGAAGGTTATATTGATCTCATAATAATTTATAATTTTTCCACAGGTTACAGATAATGTTAGAGATGGGAGAGTTTTATAGGCATGTTGCACCAAAATTCATAAAGATAAAAAAGGTTATCGTTATTCTTTGTATAACGCCTTTTAGTTTTTCATTTCAATGAAGAAGACGAGTGGGACTATGAATTAGGGGATGTATTTAATTTTATTAGGGTTTAAACTGTGGGAGTTATAACTAAGGGTATAATGAGATGATAAAATAATATTTTAATTTTAATTAATTTGGCGATTGTAAAGAGAAAGAATGTGGGTTATGAATAGACTTACCCTTATTTAAATTGATTTCGTACTTATTAAATTTTCTAAAATTATAAAATATGAAACAATCCCACGGGTAACAAACTAGTTTTATTTATATTGAAATAGATACACTCCATTTATACAGTACTGCAAAGTTATTTGTCGCACCATTTTAGACATGCATGATGCACCCAACAAAGAAAATGGGCCATATTCAATTTGAATCACTCACTCCCCAAATTTGAGATTCAAAGACTATGAATTCGGGAATTGATTGATTATATATAAGGACATTTGTTTAAAGATATTATATAAAGTCATATTTATAATACTTAATAGAGTGCCATTGACATACACTTACTAGGGGAATGTTATATTTCAATTCACAAAAAAGGAAGTATTCATTGTGACTTTTATGGGAGATTATTTTAAAGATCGTTGGATAAAAAGAAGAATATATATTATTTTACACTCTGGTATTGTAGATCCGGAAATATGCAATTAATCGTATTAATCCGAAGCAGCGGTTAATCTGTAAAATAAAATCAGAAAAACCGTAAGAGCTAAAGACCGTCGGGGTGATGATCGTTGAGCTTCTGACGCTTAAGTCAGGAAAAGAAGAAGAGTAGAAAGAGATAAAATATGAAATAACTGAATAATTAAAGGGCTAAATAACGTAATCTCTAGCCAGAATGTGACTAGAAATCAGACGGAACATCATTCAATCCTGGAAGAACGTAGGAAAGAAACCCGGATGATGAATCGCCTGAGTGGAATTAGTTCAGAAAATGATGAACTCAAAGTTCTTAGGGTGCGATATGAAGCTTGTGGATATTTCCGCGTAGTCGTCAAATGAGGAGGAGGGCCTCCTTTTAAAGGTAAAGGTAGGAGTTAGGGTTCACGCAGATCACGGAGGCGGTTGAAGGACGTGTCAACTCCTCTGAACCCGTCAACCTTTCCGGATAAGGCGGAACTGCATCGTTAATTCAAATTTAAAATTGAACTACTATCTATTGGAATATCAATTGAATGACGTCGTTCAACCCTTTTGGGCCAGCGTATCGAGTTGATGGAAAATGACCACTACATTTATCATCTTTAAAAAAATGAGTTAATGGTTAATTAACATGAAATATACGTTGATAAGTCTTCAAGAAAGTGTCCACATTGTTGGATAATATTTATCTGGATATAAAATATTTGGAAAATTATATTTTGATACATAAATTTTGGTGTCTTTTAAAAAAATCAATTTTCAATTATTTACAATTTCATACGTAATATTTCAAGATTTTAATAAATCTAAATTTGAGTCTGATTTTCTGCTCGTGAAATTGTCAGACAATCAGAATTTGGAGCGAAAAATACGTCACAACAATTCAATGAACGAAATCGCTTGTCCTTTGAAAATTAAAATAAATAAGTAAATACAAAAGTATTTAGAAATATTGGGGTTGAAAGTTAAAATACCTATTTCTACTTTATATTTAAAATTTTTGAATTAAAAAGGACGTTATTCATTATTTTCCAAATCAAAATTCTATTATCCAACTCAGATTCCATGTGCTGGAAATCGACTCTGGGATATATTTATTAAAATTTGAAAAGTTAAGTATCAAGTTGTAAATAATTGAGGGCAATGCATTTTATCTTAATTTTATCTTAATATATCTAAAAGTAAAATAGTCTAGAGTAAAATTAGGAAATTTAATATTTATTTTTGTTTAATTAATAACGTGAATATCGTATGCGCACTTTAATAATCAACCAATTTTTATATACAATGTAATTATATACCTAATTATACATTTTCTCAATTAATGTAATCTGGACGTTCATCTACATTGACACCCAATATTGGTTCTAATATATGTTGAATCATCAATAATTAAGTTATGTTTAATTAGTCAAATATACCTTAATTAATTTAAATGAAATTTGTTTATAACCAAGTTACAATAAATCAATATCGTATCTTAATCTAATCTAATAATCTATCTGATATAAAGTAGTAAATTAAATGACATAACATCTCATATCTTATATATTAAAAATATGGAATAGGATGTATGCGTGATATATATAACAATGGAAATATAATTTTCCTAAAAAAACAATGGAAATATAATCAACCAATAATCAATCAATTAATCTACAATTAGGTGTATTATGGAATGAGTGATAACAACTGAAATAATCTATACATGTTCTATAAGACTATAATTATGTGTACCAATAAAAAAATTCTATAATTCTAGCTATAAATCAAACTTTATTAATATTCCATCAAAAATTAATAATTAATTATATCATTCTAAATTTACCACCCACGCTCATCTTTATACAATTGCATCTTATCAACTCTTTCATCTAACACACCTCATTAGCATTATAGAATTGGGTCGTATTGCTGAATTCGCAGTTTGAAGAAGAACACACAAATAAATTTAATGACTCATAATTGTCTACTGGTTGCTTCTACACAACTTATATGGAAATACTAGAATTCATCTGAGTGAAAAGACAATAGTTTTATTTATTTTGTTGATTGTGATAGGGTTTTGATTATTTAGTTGTACTAATTTGTATTTTATTTATTTCATTTTCATCTCACTATAAATTGAACAATATATATTAATGTAGTAAGATTAATATTTGTTTCATATCTACAAAATTTAATTGATAAAACTTCATACAATGTAATTCTTTTCACATGGGTTTGTTTCATTTTAAGATTGTCTCCTCTTATTGAATGTATGCTTCTAAAAAGTTTGTCATCTCATAGACTCCAATGCAATAAAATGGTATTATATTAAATAAAGAAAAGTTTGTGCTTATCTATTGTACGTAGCCCTGTATACATTTGTAATGCTTTTAAGCTTGATTTTTTTTGGCTTATTTTATTGATTGATTTTAGAGAATTAAACTAAAACATAAATTAAGGATATGCTTTAATAATTAAAAGTTGGTCATAAGCAGAAAAAATAAATATTGGAAGAACTTGATTTCCTCTCCAAATAATCTCATCTTCAATTTTTTGAGATGTTTTTATTTTTTTTATTTTTTGCTTATTTTGTGTGACGCCCAAATTTTCATAAATAGAAAATAGCTCATTTATTTTAATTAAAGAATTTAATACAGTGGAAGCAATATTTAAAATAAAATAATATTTAATTAATCTTGACCATCACTCCGTCTCCACATCATCGCCCGAGCTTCATAAGCCTGAAAATATAATAGCTTTGGGTGAGTGCTATTAACTCAGTGGGATTACTGCATTTATCCAGATTATACATAGTATGAACAATAAATACATAGCATATCAAATATCATTTTCCTGCAGCCCTTAGGCCGAACATGCAATCCGTAGGTTGAGTAACTTTTCCTGCAGCCCGTCGGCCGAATATATAATTTCCACATATAAACTGCATAAAATGCATAATAAGGATAAACGAATATTTTAAAACTTGACTTTAAAACTTGACTGAAAGTGAATTTAATTAGATCTGTGCACGCCGCCTAGTATTAAATATTAAAAATAATAATTATCATATATTTAATATAAGTTTTAATTGAAGTTTAATAATAATAATAATAATAATAATAAATGCATAGGCTATATATACACACACAAATGTATGTGTGTGTGCGTGAAAACGTGTATATATACATAAATATGTTATAATATAATGTAAGGTATTAATTTAGAAAACAAATGCATGAAGAAAAACATCGCATTCTCATAACTTTTGAATAGTTTGCTAAATCTAAAGAACTTTATTTGTTTGGTATGAATAATAGTGAGGATTACCCTTATTTATACTAGAATTTTGGATTGAAAATGGAAGCATCATAATTTTAGGAAAATTGATTTGAATCAAATCCCAAAACTTGAGCAAAAGATTTATAATAATTGTTGAAGTGATTTGTAGGAAAAAATCTATTAATTCCAATTTCTTCACATTAGTTGAAATAAAAAAAAAAACTTAATTAAAACATGGCTAAAACACTTTAGATATTCTTGAAAATAATTTATTTGGGTCTAAAATATAATCCATAATAATTAAAATATAAGAAATAAATGATGCAATAATCTTTAAATATATATTACTAGTTATTTCGGCGCGACTTATAGGAACATAGCATGATGTTAAAATTTTATTTGAACAACCATTCTCAGGAAAATGGGTAACGACCAATTTAAAATGAACTGGGTCGTTACAGACTATACCACTTAAAGAAAATTTTGTCCTCGAAATTTCAAAATCTTATCTTCGCAAACTTGAAAGGGAAAAACACTTCATTTTTTTTTTCGAAATCTTATCTTCGAAACCTGAAGAAAAAGTAAAACACTTTTAAAAATTTTAAAATCTTATCTTCGTAGACCTGAAAATAGTAAAACACCTTTAAATCGTTATTTCGAAAGATGTGAGTAGAAAGTCACTGATATAAGAAAAATATTTTAAACCTCTTTTACCTTTATTCAGCGCGATGCGACAGACGAGTGATGGCATTTTTTTTAATAAATTATTTTTTTAGCAAGTCTACAGAAACGTAGACCCGCTCTGATACCAACTGTGACGCCCAAATTTTCATAAATAGAAAATAGCTCATTTATTTAATTAAAGAATTTAATACAGTGGAAGCAATATTTAAAATAAAATAATATTTAATTAATCTTGACCATCACTCCGTCTCCACGTCATAGCCCGAGCTTCATAAACCTGAAAATATAATAGCTTTGGGGTGAGTGCTATTAACTTAATGGGATTACTGCATTTATCCAGATTATACATAATATGAACAATAAATACATAGTATATCAAATATCATTTTCCTACAGCCCTTAGGCCGAACATGCAACCCGTAGGTTGAGTAATTTTTCCTGCAGCCCGTCGGCCAAATATATAATTTCCACATATAAACTGTATAAAATGCATAATAAGGATAAACGAATATTTTGCTCATATATTCTCCGAGAGAATACCCCACCTTTACTTGACTTTAAAACTTGACTGAAAGTAAATTTAATTAGATCCGTATGCGCCGCCTAATATTAAATATTAAAAATAATAATTATCATATATTTAATATAAGTTTTAAATGAACTTTAATAATAATAATAACAAGAACAACAACAACAACAACAACAACAACAACAACAATAATAATAATAATAATAATAATAATAATAATAATAATAATAATAATAATAATAAATGCATAGGATATATATATACACACAAATGTATGTGTGTGTGCGTGAAAACGTGTATATATACTGATATACATAAATATGCTATAATATAATGTAAGGTATTAATTTAGAAAACAAATGCATAAAGAAGAACATCTCATTCTCATAACTTTTGAATAGTTTGCTAAATCTAAAGAACTTTATTTGTTTGGTATGAATAATAGTGAGGATTACCCTTTATTTATACTAGAATTTTGGATTGAAAATGGAAGTATCATAATTTTAGGAAAATTGATTTGAATCAAATCCCAAAACTTGAGCAAAAGATTTATAATAATTGTTGAAGTGATTTGTAGAAAAAATCTATTAATTCCAATTTCTTCACATTAGTTGAAAAAAAAAAACTTAATTAAAACATGGCTAAAACACTTTAGATATTCTTGAAAATAATTTGTTTGGGTCTAAAATATAATCCATAATAATTAAAATATAAGAAATAAATGATCCGATAATCTTTAAATATATATTACTAATTATTTCGGCGCGACTTATAGGAACATAGCATAATATTAAAATTTTATTTGAACAACCATTCTCAGGAAAATGGGTAACGACCAATTTAAAATGAACTGGGTCATTACATTTTGTTGATGAATTTTAGAGAATTAAACTAAATTAATGATCTACTATTTAATAATAAAAAGTTCAAACAAGCAGAAAAGATAAAATATTGGGAAAACTTGATTTCCTCCACAAATAATCTCATCTTCAATTTTTTGAGAGAGGAAAGCACTATCCCAATTTTTTTGAAGTAGTTTGAATTAATTACAAATATTGGTCAAATCAATTACAAGCTTATTTGTATTATTAATTAATTAATAATCTAGAACAACGTTATCCTCATAATCAATAGAAATGCAATTAATATTAGAGTTCACCTGCATAAAAATAGAACTATTCTTTTTCAAACATTTACATATTGAATAACTTTTGACTAAAATGATGCCAACAAAAATTAAGTGTATTTATTTTAAAAGTTTATGCATGATGTTTACATATATCTTAAAAATTAAAAATATGACTATGATTTTATTTGTCTATTTTTTAGTTGTATTTGCATTTTACAATTGTATAGTAGATCTATAGCAGTATTAAGAAAAAGAGTCATTTATGTTTAACATATGAATTGTAAAGTTTAAACAATATATAAGATGTTTGTATTAAACATATAAAAACATATCGTCTCGATGGGGATAGTCTAGTGGTGGAGTGAGGTTATTTGGAGATCAAAAGTCACGAATTCGAATCTCCTCAATACCACAAGTCGAGTGTGTGAGTTAAAAAAAACATATAAAAACATACCACCATAACATAAAACAATGAATGATAAAAAATAGTAAAATACACTTATCTCTAGGATTGGTACTTCAAAAATTGCTCAATAAAAAAATGTGTCAGTAAGTGGAAATACTCTCATATTCATAAAAACAATTAGGATAAAATTATGAAATTTATTATTTTAATGAAAATCTTTGTTTTTTATGTTTCTAGGGAGATACGGGATTTTGGGATTGAACCTCGTGTCTCACGTCCAATACTTCTAAGTTATAAAGCTCGTGATGCAAAATAATTTTGAAGTTATTAGTGATTTTTTAGATTATTAAGATTTTATTTCATGAGCATTGTATTTGATTTCATATTTTTCCTTATATTTGTCACGAGTAATATTCTTTTGATAATTAGAGTTATAATTTTATTTGAACATTTAATAAAATGTTAATTATATGTATTTTATCCGTGCATCTCACGGGTGATATACTAGTTTTTGTTAAAAGGCTCATAGTTAAAGTATCAACTGTAATTTATTTTTTATAAAATATTATACCTTGTTTCTAAAGCAAACAATCGGTCATAATCGGATTAGACTCTTTAATTGTGAAATTAAACGGGTTGCTGAGGACAGAAGCATCAGAAAACACGAATTATTTATGTTCTAATCTTGTGTGATTAGTAGTTGTAATTTAACACAATTGCTTAAACTGGATGCGACAACAACAACTGCGTTATATGTCGGAGTAATCTTCTTTAAAAGTATATTTATTTTACGAAATTAAGCTGGTGGGATTAAAAAAAAAAACTCATGCACCTGATTTGGTGGTATTGGAGAGATTTGAACTCGTAATATTTTGATCTCCAAGCAACCTTACTCCACTATTAGATCATCCCCACCAGCACAAGGTGGTGAGATTTTATTCTGAACATTTTATGGAGATAAATATATTTATATATTTATTAATATTTTATTGATTTCTATAAGTTAATTACATATTTATATGTTTTAATTATTTTTTATCTAGATTGTTTAATTAAGGTAGGAGTCTTATTTTTATTAGGGTTCTAATAGTATAAATAGGTGATTATGTTTAATATCGTAAGTAGTTGAACTTTGATAAGTTTTGGAGATTACTCATTTTATTCAACACAAGTTTATCAGTTGGTATTCAGAGCTCAAACTATGTTACTTGAACCATGTGCCGTTCAGATGGGAACCGCGAGCTCCAAACGACAACGCAACAGATCCACCAATAGATCAATTTGCTGTCACAACAGTTGAGTCACCCGCAGGTGCAACTCAATGCCATCACCGATCAAATTTTTGATGGCAATGATGATGTTTGCTTTGACGACGATGTTGATGACGACAATGAAGGATATTTTTCTCTCTTCCAATGTATGATGAAAATCCCTCTGATCTAGATGCCGAGGAGGGGGATATTTGTCCAAGGAGGGGATATTTGTCTCTTCCGGTATATGATGAAGATCCATCTGATCTAGATATCGAGGATGATGGATATTTTTTTTTTCCGATGTATGATGCCGAGCCATCTAATCTTGATATCGAGAATGATGAATATTTATCACTTCCAATGTATGACGAAGATCCATACGATCTTGATATTAATGATACGGCATATTCATCTCCTCTGATGTATGACGACGATCTTGATATTAATGATATGGCATATTCATCTCCTCTGATGTATGACGAGGACATCAGAGTCCTAGTGATGCAACCACAACTTGTAGATGATTTAGAAACTTCATCATGTGAAGTTTGATGCAACATTTGCGATGTCTAAAAATATCATGGCCATTACTATTATTTCGAAGCTTTGTTTCGGGTTAGGGTCACAATTTTGGGACGTTGTAGTTTCTATGGAAGTTCCACCAGAGCCACCACTGCCCCGTTTGCCCGATGTGCTTATGTCGGATTCGAGGTCGAATCTTGTTGAACCTGAGGAGAATGATGGAGATAAATATATCTATATATTTATTAATATTTTATTGATTTCTATAGATTAATTACGTATTTATATGTTTTATTTACTTTTTATCTAGATTGTTTAATTAAGGTAGAAGTCTTATTTTTATTAGGGTTTTAATAGTATAAATATGTGATTATGTTTAATATTGTAGGTGGTTGAATTTTGATAAGTTTTGGAGATTACTCCTTTTATTCAATACAAATTTAAATTTTTCGAATTCTTGAATTGTATTTATATGTTCTTATTCGAGTTATAAATTCCGCATCAACATTTTAGAAAAGTATATTGATTAAATGGCTAAGAATTAAAAGAGAAAGGGGGGGAAAAGGATATATATTCATTTCCGCACAAATGCCAACTCGTCACTATATAAATATAGAACTAATTTACAGCCGGACTGTCGAAATTTGAGATACAAACACAACCTAAACGTCTAATAAGCATTAAGCACTACCCTCAATAATTAATATATTTACTCAATATTTATTAAGATTAATCTAGATGAGACGAAATGGGATTTGTCAAATAAAAAATTGAAACATAGCCGGAGATTGTATAGTCACACACGGCAACATATAATCTTTTGACCCTCTATATATGAAATGCTTTCACACATTTGAAATAAAAGAATTCTGCTCTTTTTCTTTCTTTCTTTTTTCTTTTTATATAGAATTATGCTCTTATTTTTGGGGTTTTCTTTCCCTCTTAAAATATCTAAACTGGTACAACTCTCACCGAATAATCTACTACGTATATCTGTAACTGGTTATTAGGTATAAGATCTGTGAAAGCTTTGTAATTCGTACTTGGTAAAATAAAGTGAGTCCAAAGGTTGTATATATACAGAAGAAATAAAATTAAAACTCTATCTAAAGAGACACACAACTCCTGAGATACACAAAAGATCCGAATACAAGATAAGATAAACTCTTAATTTCAAAGCTAATGGTAATCAGCGGGATTAATTTCACCAATTTTTATATAGTTTGAAAAAACTCATTTTTTCTAAAATGCATCTTTTGATCTCAAATTTAGTAGTTTTTTTTTAAGAACACATTCATAATATTTTCAGAATAAATGCTAAATAAGCATTTGGTGCAGATTTTGTACTAAATATGTGCATTTCAGCACCATTTTTTTTTGCAACTCCAACCCTCTGCACCAAATATTACACCAAATAAGAATATTCTCGAAAAAATTTCATTTTATCTTATAATTGAAATATGAATATGCTTAATGATTTAATATTTTTTTAAAATAATAATTATTTAAAATTAATAGCTGTTAGTTATATACTTTCACAAAAAACTATATTTAATATTAAAAATTAAATACTACTACCTCTGTTTCATAATGTTTGTTGTTTTGTTTTTTTTATCTGGAATTAAGAATTAATTTTGTGGACAAATATACCCATCCCTTATATATGCCATAAAATCTAATTCATCTATATTTTCCTAAAAAATAACAATATTTTCTCTCTCCGTATATTTTTCTCTCTTCATATATTATAGGTAAGTTAGAATCAAAAAATCTTGTAGGATTTGAAAGGGTTAAAATTGGGAGAGAGGATGTCAAATTATGTAAAACAACAAACATTTTGAAACTAAAAAAAAAACTTAAACAACAAACATTATGAAACGGAGGTAGTATTAAAAAATTATAACATATCATGTGCTTGGAATAATTAAAGAATTAAATTAATTTGAGATGTGACTTCATTCTATCAATTAGGTTTAATTAATTGTGTTTATATTGTACATACTTATTTATTATTTATTGAGGTGATTTATAATTCAAATTAAATTAATAAATAATTTATAAAATAAAATAAATTTATTAGATAATTCATTTAAAACTAATTTTAAATAATAAAAGAATTAATTAAATGATATGAGACCCATTAGTATCAATTGGGTAAAACACCAAATTCTATCCCAAATTTATGACATGATTTGGTGCTACACCAATTTGGGACATAATTTCAGACAAAGTTAGAGTGAAATCATGCCCTAAATTGATATTTTGGTCTAGTATCGGAGATTGCCTTAGAAAATAGTTTGACAAAAATCACTGTCTTCACATTCAACACACACACACACAAAACGAATAAGACTATAAGTTGGAAAGATTGGAAAATTACACTTTAATATTTACATTTTGGATTTTTTTTAAAAACAATTCACTTTTATAAAATTGACAAAACAATGTCAACTTTTTAATTTCATACAAATCTCACCATGTGATCAAATTTTCAGCCCGAAAATCATATATTTTAATATTTCTTAATTTTCTATTTCCCTAACTGCGTAACAAAACATATAATCAATAAATATTAAAATACAATTAATTGCGCGTATGATTTTCGGGTTGTAAAATTGATCAAATGTTAAATTTGTATTTTTTAAAAAAGTGAGTATTAGTTGTAATTTGGCTGAAAGTGTGTGCTTTAAAAAATAGTCAATAACATCTAGCCACATGATATCACGAGAGAGAGAGAGAGAGAGAGAGGGAGAGAAGAGAGAGTATTGGACTTCCGTTTAAATCTAATGCACCGTAAGTCCGTAATCTTATTGTTGAAATTGCTTCGATTTTTTATTGTTCCACAGTCAACGAAGAAAATATATTAATAATATTAATCTCAATAAATCATTATCCCATGTCACAACTTAACAACCATTAGGAAAAAAAAAAGACTTTTTTTTTTTTTGACATTTTCAATTCTAACAATATGATTAACCGATAAGATAATTGCTCTCATGTGGTGGTCTAGCTATTGGCCGGATGGAATTAAGATGATAATAACGAGTTTGGATCCCACTATATTTTCATAGAACGAAAACTGCACGCACTCATGTGATATCAATATAATATAATATAATTATATAAAAAAACTAATACGATAATTTTAGCTATTATATTTTTATTACATTCATTGTTAGTCAAATAAAATATCATATCCAATTTTCAATGGAGACAATCAAATCAAATAAGTGAAGACAATAATTCAGTCAAATAGTTGTAAATATGTCAAAACGCATGAATTTTAGCATCCCCCACTCGTAAGGCAATGACCATCATTAAATGCAGTGTTCTCAAAATCAAACCGGACCGGCTGCTTCAGCCAGTTTAATTGCGAATCGCTTAAATTCAATTTTTTATAATTAATTTTTTTTAAATGTGTTTTTTCTGTGACAACTTGGTGCAATTAGTAGTTATTAAAATATATACCTTTTATATGAAAATATATGTATACACTTTCATGTACGGTGTATATATCGATAAATAATTTCTCCTTATCAAGCATTTGACATTTATGTTATATATGTTTAAATTTACATATGTAGAATTTATATCAATAAATAATTTATATTCATTTTACATTGCATTTGTTCATAAATTTTTAAATTTAATTCAATCTTATTAGTTTGTTTTTATATTATATTATATTTAAATTAAATAACGAGTAATCTGATTTTTTATAAAAGAGCACAGCACTTCTATGTAACATCCCTTATTTCAGACTATTTCAGACGGCGCCCACGTGTGCCCATCTTTTTTTTTTCCCGGATGATTTTTCATTATTTTTTCCCTGTCTTTTATTTTTTCCAAAAAAAGTATACCCCTTAAATTAAAATGGATCATCTTTTTTTTTATCCAGTGACTCGCATAGTGCACTCGCCCGACGTTAACGCGTGGGTTCGTGCACTGCTCTCAATAATTAAATTTATTGAAATAAATATATACCCTAAAATGAAATTATTGAACCCTAAAATTAAATTGAATTTATTTATTTATTTTTATTCGATAACTCACGCAGTGCACTCGCCTAACACTAACTCATTGGCTTGTGCACTGCCCTCGATAATTAAATTTATTGAAATAAATGTACACCCTAAAATAAAATTATTGAATCCTAAAATGAAATTGAATTAATTTTTTTTATTCCGACGACTCGCGTAGTGCACTTGCCAAATGCTAACGCATAGGCTCGTACTCTGCGCTTGACAATAAAAATTTTCAAATTAAATCTGAATCCTAATTCAGATGAATAAATCTTAAAAATAAAAACTTAAATACTAAAAAAGCCCAAAATACACTCATTAAAAATCTAAAAAATTCTAAAAATACTAAAAAAACCCTAAAAAAAAACTAAAGCCTAAAAAAACATTGAACCTTCAAAAAATATCAAATCCCTAAACTCGAAACAATAATTGGAATGGAAAAAATCATTATTTAAACTAAATAAATCCTTATAAGATAACCAGCAAACTCGTAAAGGTGATACTTTTTGAATTTTGAGTGATATTTTATAGTATTACGATTGATACTGATTTAAACATCTTTTTTTTTTTGTTTTGTTTTGTTTGTTCTTTTTTTTCTTTTTTCTTTTTTTTTTTGCTGATTGACCCCCCAATTTTGACCTGTCTATCTAAAATAAACTTATATACATGTGTTTGGGTTTGTAAAATGGTTCATTCGGTTGAATCGGGGACCCAAGTACGATACGATTTAAAACAAATGTAATTCTAAAAAAACCCACATTTTACTCTTAATAGCCCCCATATTTATTTATAATTAAATAAATCATTTGAAATTTCTTTTGTACCCTTATCACAACCCCTCATGTTCATAGCCTCCAACCAAAAAAATAAAACGTCCCTCCCCACCTATGGTTGCAATCAATTGGTTTCTACAATCCAAAATCATAGCTATCCCCCGCTTGATTTATTTCGCGCAGTAACTGTGTGTCCATCGATACATGTCTATATATCTACACAATCATAAATCTCCATACACAATGCACAACAATGAATTTTTAGATCATTGCTCTATCTAAAAATAATAGAACACCTCCTTTAACGCCATTGGCTATCACGACTTTTAAATTAGTGGAAAACATTAGTCCTATTTGTTTTTCGAGATGACATCGAAGATCTTAGTGGATGGTGATTACTATATATGCAATCTAGCTGGTATAAATACAGAGAAAATATGCAATATTTTAATTGCAACAGATCATACCAGTACCCCGACCTCTGTCATAGAATTTCCTCATATCTTGACATAGAATAATATCTAATATCTGTGTTTATAATTTTGCGCCAAAAATAATATTTTTGACATTCTGATAAATCTGTGTCTATAGGATGCGTCATGCATGGCACATGATTTGCAATGGATTTTATCCAAAATTCTTCTTGGCACATGATTTGCAATGGATTTTATCCAAAATTCTTCTTTTAGTTCTTGAATTATCTTGCCGTACTCTATCATGACCTTAATTTGAATGTCATCATATAATGATAAATTGATTATCAACATTTAAGGGAGAGACAACTAATTTTAATATAACTAACAAATTCAATCACGTACAATCAACGGCGACAAACATCATCATATCTCAAATATGTGAATTACAATGGCTTCAGTTGCTCGAGAACATTACCGTCCTTCTCAACCTCTGCCGCAAGAGGTGGAGTCCCAATAGAATTAGATTCAGTTGGGTCGTCAGCGGCCTGTGAAGTTAAAGTTGGATTGTCATTTTCAGATACCTCAATGTACAATGGCGCCGAAGGCGGAATATAAGGGATGCACTAGCTAATTGTAATTGTAAGGGTACAAAAGATATTTCAAATAGTTTATTTATTTATAAATAAATAAATACGGGGATTATAAAGAATAAAATGGGAATTGCGTGTAGAATTGCCCTTAAAACAATGACTTAACGAGCACCGAATTTAATGAGTTTGTTCGAGTAAAAAAAGGGCTTTGGTGGTGAAGCTAAAGTGAAAAAGTTATTCAATTGATGTTTTGGGGCCGCAAACGGTGGTTACTATAATGAACATGAGCCCAGTGGGCCCAACAAAAAGTCCCACTAATCTGAATCGATATCATAAAATTAAATTCCAGACTTTTCAACAAAAAAGTCCTCACTATGATCTATCTATGAATTCATTTTTCCATCTCTCATAAAAATTCCAAAAATTCTGCTTACAATAAATAGTCAATGACTAAACAGTAAGGGTGAGTAACAAGTTAAAGCAGTACCGTACACGACCAACCAAACCACAACCTTTCCGTACATTGGGAATTTGAAGAAAATGTCAGCTTCACCAGAGCAAACAGACAAATACTACTTATTATGAACTATCAAATTTAAATTTAAATTTAAATATGCCTAATAATTAATTAGGGAAACCAGCCGGCCAGCCTTAAAATTTGTTCAAATCTACTAGTATAATTTTAACCTTTTTTACGTGATGAGTGCGTTCAATATTAAAAAGTCACTAAATATGTCCCTTCATATAAGTACATGGGAATCCATTAATTTTTTGTTGAATACATCATAATTAATTTCAAGATAATTAACTTAGTTTGACTTTGAAATGTTAGTTTTTCTTCTGCAATTTAGTGAATAATTTATAATTGATGAGATATTAAGTGAGGAAAGAGAGATGTAACTTGGATATTTCGCCGTGGGCCCGCCTAGCCCACAGCCGCCGACTTGCTCTGCTTTTCTTCTTATTATTTTTTTGCATAATCCTATCTTTGCTCGTATGAACCTTCCCCTGCAAAACTAGAAACTTCTCTCTTCTTTGACTCTTCGCATATTTTATGTCGATTGCCCAGATTGCCCTTTTGTTATCTACAATTTTTCAAATTCCTCATAGGCCAAAAAAATAATGTTTTTATTTGTAATTCCATGGTGCTTTCTTATTTTTAGAAATATATGTACTACGTCGTTATCACATTAATTTCATTTTTTCTACTTTCTCATTCAAACAATACTCTCTCAAAATTAATTATTCATAGGTCTCACTATGAAATAAAAAAAAGAGAGAAAATAAAAAGAGAGAAAATGTGGTGGTGTGCAGCTTTGCGGCCCACTTTTCACTGGAATACAAAAGTGTTATCTCTCCCTCATTTTCTCTCCCTACTCTTCTCATCTCTTCTCTACCTTACCACCTCAGGAACTATTTTGGAATTCTCTCTTGTTAGAGCCGCTCTATTTTTTTTTTGGGACCACCAATACATACAAAATAACCTTAGTTTTTTAGATGGAAAGGGAAAAAATAAAGTGTTGCAAAGGAACTTGCTACCCAGTAATAATCGTACAAATTTTCAACTTGTTTAAGACATCTCCAATGCTAAACACGTATTTGGTGAATAATTAGCGCCAATTTTTTTTGCAACTCCAATCCCCCGCACCAAATATTACACCAACTAAGAATATTTTCAAAAAGATTCCATTTTATCTTATAATTAAAATATGAATATGTTTAATGATTTAATATTTTTAAATGATAATTATTCAAAATTAATAATTATTAATTATATATTTTCAAAAAACTATATTTAATACTAAAAAATTAAATACTTTTAAAAAACAATAAATACTTTTTATTAACTTATGTATTTATTGAGATGATTTATAATTTAAATTAAATTAATAGATGATTTATAGATTAAATTAAATTTATTAGATAATTCATTTAAAATTAATTTTAAATGATAAAATAATTCATTAAATGATGCGGGATTCATTAGCACTAATTTAGTGCAACGCTAAATTCTGCCTTAAAATTAGAATATGATTTAATATTGCACAAATTTGGAATAGGATTGGACTGAAATCCCGCACTAAATTAGTATTTCAACCCAGCATTGAAGATGCCCTGTATGGTATTGGACTTGAAAATGTCTTGATACATAATATATCATAAACAAAGCAAACGCAAAAGGTGAAAATAAAACTCAAAAAGAAAATACAAAATTATTTAAGGGACAAAAATGGTAAATCGTGAAAAGTCAGACTTAGTCCACTTAAAATTTATCAAAGAATGAACAACCCACGGCAGCCAAGACTTCCGTTCCCATTTCAGATTCTCCTCCATTTTCCCACATTCAAAAACTAATCAATCAATCAGTCTCCATGAAACTCACCTCTTCCCATCTTCAGCGCAGCGATCATCAATGAAGAGGCACCGCAACAATCCTCTGCTACTTTTGCTGACAACAATAATCGCCGCCGTCCAACTCACTTCCGCCGTCGATTTCCTCTTCAACGGCTTCGGATCCTCCGATGTTTCCCTCTACGGCAACGCCACCATCGAATCCCGCACTCTCACACTCACCAACGACACCACCTTCTCCATCGGCCGCGCTCTCTACCCCTCCAAAATCCCCGCCAAGCAGCCCAATTCCGCCCGCCTTCTTTCCTTTTACACCTCTTTCATTTTCGCCATGGCGCCGTACGCCGGCAGGCTTCCCGGGCACGGCATAGTTTTCCTGTTCGTGCCGCATGTCGGAATCGAGGGTGCCAGCTCAGCGCAACATCTGGGCCTCTTCAACTTCACCAACAATGGGGACTCGAACAATCATGTTTTCGGCGTCGAGTTCGATGTATTTATGAATGAAGAGTTCAATGATATGAATGCCAACCATGTCGGTGTTGATGTGGACTCACTCAACTCTGTACAGGCCCGAGAAGCGGGATATTGGCCCGAAGATGCGGATTCATTCGAGACATTGCCTCTTAATAACGGGAAGAATTACCAAGTTTGGATTGATTACGCAGACGGAACTGTTAATGTAACCATGGCGCCTGCCGGCATGAGAAGGCCTAATCGACCGTTGCTCAGCGTTCTTCTTAATCTTTCTTCAGTTTTTGAGGAAGAAATGTATGTGGGATTCACTGCATCTACCGGAGCTCTGGTTGAAAGTCACAAGATTTTAGGTTGGAGTTTTAGCAACTCGAATTCTTCGCTCAGCGAGAGTCTGATCACGACCGGTTTGCCAACATTCGAGCTTCCGAAAACTCCAATTTATGAAACCAGAGGTTTTATAGCAGGTTTGACCGTGGGGCTTTTGTTTGTTGTCATTGTTTGTAGTGCTATTGCTTTCTTGTTGGTAAGAAGGAACATGGAAATGAAGAGGAGGAGGGCGGAAATGGAGGATTGGGAATTGGAGTATTGGCCCCATAGAATTAGTTATCAAGAAATTGAATCAGCAACAAAGAACTTCTCAGAAGAAAATGTGATTGGTATTGGTGGAAATGGGAAAGTCTACAAAGGGACATTACCGGGAGGCTCGGAGATCGCGGTGAAGCGTATTTCTCATGAGAGCAGTGAAGGGATCAGAGCGTTCTTGGCAGAAATATCGAGCCTCGGACGACTGAAGCACAGGAATCTGGTGGGATTGAGAGGCTGGTGCAAGAAGGAGAAGGGCAGCCTCATTGTTGTGTACGACTACATGGAAAATGGGAGTCTTGATAATAGGGTGTTTGAATGTGACGAGGCCAAGAAATTGAGCAGTGAAGATAGAATGAGAATTCTGAAGCAGGTTGCTTCAGGGCTGCTCTACTTGCATCATGGATGGGAATCTAAGGTGCTGCACAGAGATATTAAGGCCAGCAACGTGTTGCTTGACAGAGAAATGAACGCAAGATTAGGCGATTTCGGGCTAGCACGAATGCACGACCACGACAAGGTGGCTGGGACGACGCGGGTGGTGGGGACAGTTGGGTACTTGGCACCGGAGGTTGTGACAAACGGCAGAGCATCGACTCAGACTGATGTGTTCAGCTATGGAGTGTTGATTCTGGAGGTGATGTGCGGTAGAAGGCCTATTGAAGAAGGGAAGCCGGCGTTGGTGGAATGGGTGTGGGAGCTCTTGAGGCGAGGTGAATTGCTCAATGCAGTTGATGGAGGAGAGGTGGATGAGGAGGAAGTGGAAAGAGTGCTTCATGTAGGGCTATTGTGCGCGCATCCAGACCCGAAAGCTAGGCCAACTATGAGACAGGTGGTGAAGTTTTTCCAAGGGAAGAAGAGTGAGGTGTGTGAGTCCGAAGGGGAGGATATGGAGATATATCTCCTAGAGAAGATGAAGACTAATGATATATGGTCCATGTATCCTCACATTTTTAACAGTGGTTCCAGTTTGCATCCAACGTTTCAAGATATCAGAAAGGGACTGTCTGAATATTCAATGTCACTCTCTTGGTCCAATACTACTATGGTGGAGGGTAGGTGAAATGTTGTTGATCACATGGATCATGGATCATGGTTCATGGATGGATTGCTTCCTGCTTTTTACCTGCCTCTGTAAAATCTGTGACAATGTTGGAGCAACTGAATGTGTGTTTGAAATATTTCCTTGTCGATTATCTTCATTCTTGTTAGATATTTCTTTTATCTATTTTTGAGTTTGGCTTACAGATGAATCATTAGTGTACATACCCCCCTAACATAAGATTGCGGACATATATGGTATGGATGGATTGTTCTGATTCAGTTTCTCCATATGATGACTATGTTTATTTGAGACATATGGGTTAATGATTAGCCCAAATCATTTTGTATGAAAAATGGCTAAACTGGTACTGCTAGGTGGTGAGTTAAAAAGTAAACCTTATCATATTCAATTTGCTTCACATTTTGATTACTTTGTAGTTTGTAGTTGTTTTGAGAGGCTCGGGCCGCCCATACCATTCTGTGTCTTCCAACTCTATTGGGCCGAGTTCTACTAGTCTGTCGGCCTTTACGTTGTCATGGCCCAATACACATTTAATAGCATGCCCTCAAGTTTATATGCTGTACACCTTGTTTGAAAATAAGATTATTCAACTTTGATTCTCTGAAGATGTTTGTATCACTAATTTTGTAACTAAAATTATTAATTACAAAATAAAAACGAGGTTTCTTTAATTCTGACAGTTAATAGTCCAGGTCAGGTACCCGACCATTTTCATTTTTATACTAAATCTGGAACACGTGTGTACGAAACAAAGTTTTTCTCTACATGATTTTCCTTCTAATAGTAGATTAGTGTTGGCAATATATAGATATTCTATATATTGGTGGAAAAAAAGAAGGAAGGATCTTCAAATATCCTCACTCAACTGTTAATTTTATACCTCGTGAAGAAAGGATTGTACAGGGAAAGAGAAAAAAAAGGAGAAGGTAAAAAGTGAAAAGAGAGATTCCGAATTCAGACGACGGCAACAACCGGTGGTCTATGCAAATTAGAGAAGTTCTCCATCAAGTCAAGGGTGAGCAAGGATTTAACGGGGGCGGGGCGGGCTGGACGGCCCGAGTAGGCGGCGGACGAAAAAGTCTGAGAAGAAGAAAAGCGGTGGCATGTTCTGAGCCACTTAGCCTGCATGTAACGATGCTTTCTCCAAGGGGCCATGTGCATTTTCTTCTCCTTCATGCATTTCTTGGCCGCTCCGCATACAATCTTCAACACGCCCAGCAGCCTCTCCATTTTCCCCACGAATATTTCCGGCAGCTTCTTCATCAGCTTGTTGTAATCTTCGTTTGCTCGGGCCATCTCGAATTGCCCCCGGAAATTCAACTCGATGATCACCCTCACTTCTTTCTTCGGATTTGAGCTGTCGATTACATCCAAGAACGTGTGTTCCCCTGCATCAAGAATACGCCAAAAACCTTATTAATTTTTTTTTATTATCATACATCAACAGTCAGGAACGAGACTAGAAGTTTCCTTCACATCAAAACCAAATTCCACTGTAAAATTAATCTCTGCATGTGTATATATACCTGAAGGAATATCGGGTGAGCTCTTCCACTTGGACTTGCAAATTGCACTATTAAAACCCACATTCTGGAGGCGGCGGCAGACCTCTGCCATTAGACATTTCCGGCAACCTCCGTCGGCAGGTTTGCCGCAGACGCAAACGCCTTGAGATTCTTTTAATGCTTCCTTGGTCGTATTTCGGATTCTAGATTCCAAAGAACTTGTTCTGCATATCGTCGACTGCACGAGATACAAAACACGTTGATTAGGATCAGGATCCAAAAGATTACCTAAATTAGCCAACAACATTAATGGTTTGATTTGATGTTGATCGACAATCGCATTAAATTTCAATGAAATGAAGCATTTTTTAATTTTATAATTTCTACACGCTAGGAAATGAAGGACATGTAATCAATGCCCGCAATATCCGCTTTAAATTTTCTACGAAAAAAGGAATTTGAATTCCTATCTCCTTAAAAAAAACTTACTTGCAATAATTGATGTTGAGTTTCCCAAAAAGTATCGTCTTCGGCGCCTCGGATTTCATTTCCGTTGAGATTTTCTTTCTCTTCGTCGTCTGCATCATCGTCATCAATGCTACTCGCCGGCGACAAGCCCTCGCACTCTTCGCTCAGGAATTGGAAAACGGTGTCGTCGGACAAATTGATCGTCGTGTCGCCGGAAAACTCGGATTCCCAGCCGTGACAGGTCAGAATCCGGTGGGTTTTAGGAACTCTAGCCATTCCTTTTTTTGTTTCCCAGCAAAACCCTACAAATAAAATGTTGTGGCTGGTAAATGAAGATTTGTGATTTTCAACGATCCTTGGAACTGCCCTTTTATATAGCCGAAATGTGGGGCCCCTCAACAATCCTACGTGGAAAAAGAAGCGGAGGTGCACATGGTTATTGTAGAGACCTCCACAATTTAATGTTGCCCGAATCGAATGGTCCAATTTGGTAGACCGGACAGAGGGGATCCACGTCAGTCTGTGGCAATAATTCGATCGGTTCGGGAAGCCTTTTGGATATACTCGAATATTCTATAATTCATTTATTTATTTTTATATGTTTGTTATTCTATCCTAATCCCGTGGATGGTGGCCCACCACATTTTGGATGGGCTTCACGTGGCATAATCTGATGCGTCCATTTCTTGGGTTTATCCGATGAGCTGGGGCCAGCACCACAAATCATTGTCAGTACTTACGCAGCGCCAGGCTCATGTTTTTTTCCATCTAATCTATCGCTTCCCCGATTAACCCTCGAGTAGCCGCATATCTGGATACGCGACAAAGGGTACTTCGGTCTTTGCACACATCAATCATTTCTCCGGATTGAGTTGCTACGCTAGCTAGTTCGATATTATTTATTTTCCGTTTATGTTTTTCTAGTCAAACTGTAATTGGTTGGTTCATGGATCAAGGATTCAGAAAATTAAATTATTTAACAATTCAGAAATTAGAAAGATAAAAATTATAAAAATAAATAGATAATAATTTAAAATTTAAAAATAAATCAAGATATATGATTTTTGGAATTCTAGAATAATAGTTTTCTATATTTTTCTTGATCAATAGATAACTAGTAGTATATTGTTGGTATCAGGCCCGTTGATGAATATAGCTGCTCGTGAGCTATTCGGAATTTGACTATAAAAATTTCGTTCGAAACTCGTTCGATTTTTAAACGGATCTAGTTCGAGCCTTGAATTGAGTTCTATAAAATTATCGAGTCAAGTTCAAACAGAGTAGTATTCGACTCGATCAGCTCGCGAACATATTTGAACTTAGGATTAATCGAACAAGTTCATTAATATTATAAATATTTCGAATGTGTAAACTAAATAACCTACTTTTTTTGAACTCAAACTCAAACATGTAAATTAAACGAGCATTATATTTAACTTTAGGGCTTATTTCATCTACCTTACTTATTGCTTTATTCATCTATTTTTTTCCTTGTCTCGATTCTGACTTGAGCGTCGGAGTCCGTTCGATCGTCAACCCCCGACGGTCCTTCGGCTCCACAATTCTTTTTTGCCTTTGTTTTGTAGATCGACGGAGCCCGGATCCAGACGAAATTAATTGCAGAATTTTTGGTTCTACATGGCTCAATTAGTAAATTTTTGAACATTTTATGAGCTGAGCTCAAAACCGAATTCGAGCATGATAAATATTTGTTTAGTCGAGTTCAAACAAGAGAAAAAAGTTTGAATCAAGCTCCAACTCAAATATTCATTAACGGGGCGAGTCCGAACATCTGGGTATTCGTGCTGCTCGATTCGGTTTGTTTACGACCCTAGTTGTCACTCTATAATCACAAGTAACTTTATTTTATATTAATATTTCTACAAATGATTGTTTTTAAAAAAATATACAAATGAATGTCACATGTCTTAAAGTATTTTCATAGTATTAATTAACTTGTTCGGAACTTACAAGGTGGAAAGATCTTATAATTAATTATAAGGTTATGGGGGTAGCGGCAGTTATCAATCAACCAGTTTCAATGCCCTTTTTCGTGCATTCTATTTGATAAATTTATGCATAAAATAGGAATGGTTTTTTAAAAGAAATCGTTTTAGCTACGGCCTAAATAGCTTAATCAATGATTAATATATATAAATTATACTACCTCCGTTTCATAATGTTTGTTGTTTAAGGTTTTTTTTTTAGTTTCAAAATGTTTGTTGTTTTATATAATTTGACATCCTCTCTCCCAATTTTAACCCTCTCAAATTCTACAAGATTTTTTGATTCTAACTTACCTATAATATATGAAGAGAAAAAAATATATGGAGAGAGAAAATATTGTTATTTTTTAGGAAAATATAGATGAATTAGATTTTATGGCATATATAAGGGATGGGTATATTTGTCCACGAAATTAATTCTTAATTCTAGATAAAAAAAACAAAACAACAAACATTATGAAACGGAGGTAGTATATATTAAGATATGTAGCTTTAATTAAGTCAGCTCACTGCGCGTAAATGAAATTGAATTGATCAAGTGCTTCGAACAGCAAATTAGATGTGAATGTGATGCAAGCAAGAAAATCAACATACAAGTCAATAAATTGTGCAGATAGGATCATGTTCACGAACATATACACATACATCTTTATTAACATGTAAGGTCAGAATGATAAAACTTAAAGCAATAAATGGCTCGAAGTTGGTAACCCTATTCGATCAACTGATCTACGTTAGGGGGACTTCACAAGTCTGTGAGAAACAATCCACTACTCCGTTGCAAGGTTACAAAGGCTTTTACACGATGACCTCCCGTCACTCGACCTCTTTCCTATCCACTACAACATCTTTCGATTGACTAAATTGTGAGATCCCCGTTCTTAGCCGCGGCTTGTTCAGTTTTTTTTTTTAACAACAGAAGAATTCTTTTGTTATTCCGTCACTAAATTTAATATTTTTTATTTCCTAATGACATAATTTGACAAAATATTAATGACGAAAAAAATTCGTCGTTAATTCCGTCGCTAACATTTTTTCATCGTTAAATTTTCAAAATTAAAGAATATAACAACAAATAAAACACAAACTTAGAAGAAAGGATACCGTCCGTTTGCTCCACGAATGCCCGGCAAATTAAATATGGAAAACGTTGTTGTATGGTCCAATGAAAGGAGCTTAACAAAAGGAAATAATTAATTATAATAGTCGTTGAGTGGGTCAATATTGTTGTGATTAGGTTTAAGGGTTTATCAATCACATGTAGTTGTTATATATATAATAATGATAATAATTGTGATCCGATAAGCTTGTTAAAAGCAGGTATAACTCAGTATCATTTTTAGTATAATATCCAAATAAATCCCGGGGAATTATAGTATATATATATGTGCCTAATTATATAAATTAAGTGAAATTATTTACCCCAAGTACTCCATTTAATTCATTTTTTTAGCGGAATATATGATGGAGTAGTAATTAATTAATTAATAAATTAGTGACGTAACTTTTCAATTTTCAAAATTGACAACTAATTTCAGGCAAGGAAAATGATATTCTATTAGTTTCTGCGTCAACTTTGATTATATAATAATACAGTATATAGAAATGGATATATGCATTCACGTATTTTTATTTTTTATTTTTTATATTTTGAGAAAATGCATGCATGTATTTGAAGTCACACATTAAGCTTATCAAATTCCATATTGCAAAATACATCACAATAACTCGGTACTCGAAATCCAACTAGAGGATTTATTCTGCTTTTGTTTAACACAAAAAAGTTCTATTCATGGATGGTAATCTTAATCTGTTGTCTATTATGCTATTCTTGATTCCTTGCGTTATAAAGAGAAATAAATAAACAATTTTCATTGGACCAGCTTCACTATGAATTGAATTGTAAATGGTCAAATAGTGGCGACACTAATTCGATGATGAGTCTCTGTTATTCAGAATGGGACAAGGTGGGAGTGATTATGAGAGAGAGAGAGAGAGAGAGAGAGAGAGAGAGAGAGAGAGAGAGGTGTTCTTGTGTTGTCCACTCCGATCCATATATTGACGATTTGTGAAAATTACTAGAAAGGTTGTGGATAAAAATTGGTAACATAAGAGACTTAAGAGCTCTTATTAAATTATATATAAAAAAAGGCTGTGTATTTTATTTGGACACTCAGCACTCTTTAGAAATCGTGAGAATATTTGAACTCTTAATTTGATGATAGTGATTTATTCCCATAACATTATCTCCCCATGTTCACTTTAAAATAAAATATTAACAACTACACTTTGATGCAGTATAAAACCATTATGCTATGCGTAACACATTATTTGACGGAGTGACAACGAGATGATCATTGCAAGACTGAAACTTTCCCCATCCCCAATAGAATTACTTCGTGAAACACATCAACCAATTAAGTAAAAAGGGAAAATAAAATCATTTCAATAAGATATTCTAGATACCTTCCGGTCCCCAATGGAATATTTTCATTTTTAAGCATATTTTTACTGTGATTCCAGTTAATTGGCAAATCTGTGGTCCAAACTCGAACGTATTCATTTTCATCGGATGAGTTATAAAATCTTTAAATGCATATCAAGTTGGTTGTATTTAATATTTTTAGACGTAACAAGTTGCATAAAAAACTGTGGTGTACTCGTTAGATCGGATCAAAATTTGAATTCAAACATATATTATGTACTTATAATTTTAATGTATTTTGGTAGTGTTTAGATCCATATTTTAATTAACCTGTCGCACAAACTAGCACAAGACTTTCCCAATAACTTAATTAATCCGTTTATTTGAATCTTATTTTATTTTAGTTACTTGTATGCCATTTATTTATTTGTTTTATTATAATCCAAATATTAGTTTTTTTTTTGGGAAACATTTAGGTAAACGTTTATAAGAATAGAGGGGTTTTATATTAGAACGTTTACGGGTTATGATCCTCACGAGTCACGACGCGACACTAATTTTTGTGCGTTAAAAAACATATTTTGAGAATTACAAAATAAATCTAATTATGAGTTCAATTTGAGTGATCTATTCTTGTCTAGGTTAACGTTCGGAACTTTTATTAAAGCTCCCAAACAGTAACTACCGTAAATTTTATCCGTTGTCATTCTCTATTGTATAACGTGACATTGATTACTGATTAGAACTAGAAAGCGTAAAAGAACAAAACAAAAAGGAAATATATATATGAAAAAGATATCCATTTCGATGTAAAAAAAAAAAGGAAAGAAAGAAAGAAATCTGAGGTATCATGATTTAAATCTTAGTTTTATAATAATATATTGAAAAAAAGACAGGTTGTCAAAGATAAAATAATAACTGAACACGTGGTTATGATGTTGGTGTGCTGGCCTGGTGGAGGTGTAATACTAGTTAGTATACCTTATACATGTGCCTAGCTTATCCTCACACATCATTCAATGCCTCTACCGGCCTATTTACTCCCAACATCTCTAGTGAAAAAGTATTGATGCCATCAAATTAATATACTATATCAAATTAGTAATGACTTCGTTGATCGACTCCGAGACACAATTTGTAATGTTTCATATCAAATTGGTAATGAAAGTTCAAACGGTTTGTTTATGGACTCAAAACCATTCTCGAATAATCTGAATTCAACATTACGATCATAAACGTACGTAAGTAATTATTGACGAAGCTTTTTATGTTGTCATATCAATACACACCAACTTATATTTGTGTGCGTGGCCATCTGCGTTTTGATCACAACTATATTATTGGCTTGTTACTTGTGTGGATTCGGTTTCTAATCTAATAATTAAGTTGGGAATTCATGTAATATTCCATGAACGTTTTAAAATAATTTGGACAATTCAAGAAATCAAACTCATAAACCACCAATATTAATCATCATCCTTATAGAATTGCGTAACTTCATAAGTTAATCATCAATATATATATATTAATCGTAAATTCATATAATCCAATCTTCATTCCATATTTTCATTATATGTAATCATGATGTTGGTTTGGTAATTAAGTAAGAAATTATGAAAAAACATAATATGTACATTTTTTATCACGATTCTATGCTTTATGTTCCTATGTATGTTCCTAATAAATTCGGGAACAGTAAACTAAAAGCAGTAAAAATGACATGGGAAATTGGTTACCCAATTTGGTTAATAACCTACTTTGGGGCCTTCATGCACAATCTTAAAGAATAGTTCATTACTCCTTTATGAAGTGTATTCATGATACTTACACATATATATGATTCCCTCCTTATGTCGTATTTTCTTCTTCACGAACTCTTTGATGAACTAAACTATGAGATTCTCTCACAACCGTATTAGCTAGCCTACCCTAGCTACCGCACGTCTTCACTTATGATCTCTCTCGAGATCATGTACAATTTCGCACCCAATTCCATCTAAGTGTTTGGTTACAAAACACTAGCCGTGCTAGACTATCACATTGAACAATTTAAGGAACAACTCTAACTAATATTTATGCTCTCACAAAAGCTCACGTAAAATACATCAATAAAACATATGAGCTATATCTTGAGTCACACATTTTCATATTGCACGTAGAGATCTTTTATAGGCATTGAAATTAAAATCCAAAAAGCAAACCTTAGAGAAGCTTTCCTTGTGGATCGGCATGTCTTAATCGACATAGATATTTCCTTGTTTGAACAAAGATCTTCTATATTGAGTTGAGGGCGAATAATCAGCGTAATCTTTTCAAAGAATAGACAGCAAGATATTCCTTCTTGATCAAAATGTCTATGGAAGCAAATAAACTCATAGAAGGATACTGCCAAATATTCGTAGTGTGGAACATTATCCGGAACTCTTCATCAATTTCTTCCAGCAACTCACCTTTGTGTTCATCTTTCAGCACAGGGGATCAACACTTATTTTTCGGACAATTCCACAAACAAACATGTTGTCATAAATATATGTCAACAAATGTGTGCTTGAAAATGGCACTAACAAATTAAATATCAATAAGATTTATCATCTTAAAGAAAATAAATCAATTCGCAATAAAAAATAGATAACTATCAATTCAGAATCTGAAAGATAAAAACTATCAATTTAGATATTCAATAATTGAAACTATCAATTTACATCCTCTTAAATCATGTATTTTGATTCTTGTTTATATTTAAATAATTTTATATTAATTTTCAATGAATTTTTTTTTCATGACTCATATATCTATTAAATTTAATAAAAATAATTAATAATAAAACATTTTATTTTGCTTGCTTGGCATTGTTAAAATTTATCACGGGTGGATACAATTGACTCATTTGATGATTTTAATTTGAAAAGTACAAGTAATAATAATAATATAAAGTTTGCCAGTGACATTATTTTGGCTTCGGTCCTTAGTATCACTTCTAGGCTTCCACTTAAGAAATCAATTTTTTTTTTGTTCTATCTTTTGGTGCTCTACTTGGCATCATTTTTACATATCATTATTAAAATGTTATTATATGGGCTGGTACCAATTGAGATACTTCAAAAAAAAAACGACGTACCCCAAGTTGAAACCAATCATTAACTCTATAGTTAAATTACAATTAACTTATTGGAAAAGGGCTAAAATTTTGGATCATAGGGATAAGAATGATTGAAGTGTAAAAGGAAAAGTATATTAATTAATCTCACCGTGGTTTAAATTTTCAACTTAAATAATGTGCTTTTGATGCCAACTTTAGACTCAGAAAAGTGTAAAAAGTAATAATTAATATATATGTAAAAGGAGTGATAATATAAACAATTAGGAAGTGATAAATACAGATGAGGGGACCTTGTAGTGTTGCAGTTACCTGTAATATTTGACAGATACCAGCTGCAAAAAAGGACAATTAATTTCCACGTAAAACTTGATGTGAAGTCTTCTAAAAATAAATGAATAATAAATTACAGAAAGAAGAAGAAACTTGATGTGAAGTTTACAACCGGATTGGTTTTAAAATTAAAATATACTTTGTTATGAGTTTTTCAAGTTAATGTTATTTTGTTCTGTATAAAACAAGAATACTTTGCTTTGCTCGTGTGATGTGCCAATCTAGAAAATTGAAATTTATAATGTTAGACTTTAGATATGATCATGTTAATCTGTTGAAGGAGAACATAAATTAATTATACATATAAATATAAATATAAATATAAATATCATATATAATACATAGAAATAAATTAGTAATAGAAGAACCCAAATCCGAAAAATTCAGACCAAAAATATAATTCGAATTTGGTCACATATACCACTAATTAAGATGCACTATATAGGTTGGGACGGCACTAAAACATCGCTCCCTGCTCCTAATTATTTCTAAGCCGTCGATTTAACCAAACAACTTCCAATATATTTATTCTTGTATTACTCAAAATAAATACCTAATTATGAATTTCAAAATAACAAGACAAACCCTACAATTAAAACGCACCCTAGATTTATAAATAATTGAGATTCCAAACAAGATTGCAAATCAGCTGGTCTTGTCCATCTATTTTTAAGTGCAATTCCCACACAATGATGTGTCGTTATTAGGCACATAAATGCACAAATAATTTAGAGTGATAGCAAACACCAGCTTTTCTCCCCTTCACACAAATCTCTACCGACACTTGTACCAAACTCGAGTCAATTTTCACATACAGATATTTTTTTTATATTCTTTTAAGACGGGGTATACTCATATCCAAAATTTATTTTACAGAATAACGGATATAACACACGAATCTTGGAGTTTAAACTATAGAGTTTACCTTTTATGAGAGAGTTGAGAGAGTAATTAGCGTCAATTGAGTACCATTAAAGATCTAACAAGGTAGTTAATTAGCGTAAAAGAAAGGTTTATGTAAAATAAATATTGTACATGAAAAAAAGCGCGCGCACACACATATATGTGCACGCGTGCCTAATGGCCAAAAAAGAATCATATTCTTTTATGTGAATTTCCAATTTAATTTGACACTTTTTTTTGTTTTTTTTTTTTAAACTTTGTCAACCAAGCCATGACTTTATCAATTAATTGTTATGCGAAGAATATATGAGTTCGGTGAGAATAAAGTTATTTTTATTGAGTTTCAATAACACTCAATTAACATATAATCTTCCTTAATCCCATAATCTCAACAAAACTATATATATAAAAGAAAAAAAATATTACATGGCATATCCATTAATTTACTTTTGACCGAATTCTGAAACAATCCAAAATAGCAACTAATTAGTCGATGACTAAATTGAGTAGATTAAGAAATTCGCATAACTGTAGGATTGCTTTGATTGACCTTATATTTTTAGTATTATTATTTATGAATTAGTAACCAGACTCAATTTGGTACTTGTCCATCGCGAAAATTAATCTGACATGAGCTTCATTTAAATACAATGGATTGAGGATTGGAACAAGTCCAGCCCTTATGGATTATGGATCGGGCCCACTTCAGCATCTCAAGATGAGATGTATAGCCCAAGTTTGGTGCACCCATAACGGCCATAACACACAACATATATGTTATCTTCCATTTTGAATTTAATACACACACACACACACATATATATATTCAAACTACTTTCCCATCATGGTTCAAATTATTAAATTACGAAAAATAAATAAAAAGGGAAGAATAAGGTGAAGAAGACAAAAACTCATATTAGATCGTGTAACTGGTCACAAATCATTAGACGGTCCAAACTCATCCATTTGTGTTGGGTTGTGGCTCACACGCAACAGTTTTACATTTTTATTGCTATTTTTTTTCTTTTATTTTTTTCAATAAACATTTATTTTATCTCAATTAGAGATTATCATTAATCCCAGTTATAATTTATATTTTATTGAAAAAATTAATTGTTGAGTGTAGTGCACGAACCGTCAGATGAAAAAAATAAATCAATTCATTTTAATTATATGGTACATATTTATTTCCAAAAAACTATTTAATGAGCACGGTGTAAGACACGACTCCAATTCAATTTTTGAGTATAAGGCGGACGCACCACGTCATGGTCTGAGAGCACAATAAATGAGTGGAATGGAACCCATTTGCGTACATTGTTTCATCATTGTGATAGTTTTATGGAAAATTGGAAAATAATTTTTTTAGTGTCATAATAGACTTTTTTAAACGTAATAAGGGTGACAAATTTAGTGTTACAATAGCTCTATTGTGATATATATAGATATTATATTAAGTTTATTATAACACTTAAGTACACCATCCCGAAATAGTGTAGAATTTTCACAGTTCTAATGGTCATTGCAAAATGCTTTTTACTAGTTCAGGGACAATCGATATGACAACAATAAAATAATAATTAGGAAACAAAATTGATAAAATTACACGTTTTTGACTCTGAACACATATTTTTTTATGCAGAAAAAATGTATATAAATTAACCCGCTGACAGTACAATATATTGCATCAAATATTAAAATAATAGAGATGCCAGGCGTTCATTTGCACTGTATTATTATGTATACTAGCGCTGCATCGATTTTTCGTTTTTGGAATTTGGGATGGTTAAATTAAGGATTGAGTTCGGGATTCTCGACACAATGAAGGTCAAAAAAATCATTAAGCTACCTCGTTGTCATGTTGCTAGTCATATATCTGAACAACCACAATGGACGCCCAAGATGGTATATAATTAAATACTTCTAATTAATTTTAGGTGTTATCACTACCACCACATAAACGTTATTGTTAAAATGTTAGGCCCATTTGTTAGGTTTATTAACTAGTCCAGCAAAGGCCCAAGTTGCCCGACCCATCTCTGATGGTCCACTCGTCTTGCCCTATCCACCGACTTTTAAATATCTAAGCTTCGGTTAATTTACACACATTATTCATTTCACTTTGTGTGCGGCTAAGGTTTGCGAGAGAGAAATAGTAGTTACAGATATTGATCGTCAGTGACGGTGCTGAGGGCGTGCGAGAGGTGCGCCGCACAGGGGCCTCAAAAATTTAGGGACACCATTTTTATAAATTTTTAGTACTAGCAGTTATATTAATATATGTTAGTTTATTAAAAAAATAGTCTTTTAGTTTATAAAAATTAATTCATGCATTTTAAAAAATAATAAAAAGACCAGCCCAATATTTGCCCAAAATGACAATGGCCCAATATTTGCCCAAAATGACAATGATTTGAGGTATCGTTCAAATGCTTTAGCATTCTTCATGTATGAAATTTTGAGTTTTTGGTCTCCATAATAATATGGTATGAAATATTGTTTGCTGTTAATTTAATTAGTTAATAATAACTTGCAATCTCATGATCATATATGCTTATTGATGTTGCTATTAAGAAAGTGAAAGGATTGATTGTATTTTTTGAAAAATATAGAGAAACTGGGTTCCTTGATTCAATAAATATTATTAAAGAAATTGATAATGGAATGAAAATTGATCATCTGTTTCAAGAAAAAAACGTATGATTTGTGGGAATAAATATTTTGGTGAAAATGAAATGATAGAGGATAAACAATCACATGAAGAATCTTTTAGAATCAATTATATATTTTCTCTATATAGTAGATCAAATCATCACTACAAAAAAATCGATAGTTTCACTTTATATGAAAAGAACTTTGAATTTTTATTTTCTTCTGAGAAATTGAATTGGATGATGCTACTTTAAAAACAAGTGGCGAAATCTTGAGAATATTCTAAAATACGGAGAGCTTAGTGATTTTGATGGTCAAGAATTGCTTCAAGATTAAAACCTTTGTGGTATCTTTTACCAAAATAACATAAAACTTTAGATACATTGGCTTACTTGAAGATGTTGAATCGGTGTCCCAATGTGTATTTTGTTTATAGAATTTTATTGACCAGTTGTATATGCAGAAAAAAGTTTTTTCAAAATTGAAACTATTAAAATCTTACTTGCGATTGACCATGTCACAAGAAAGATTGAATGAGCTTACTTTGATATCCATTGAATAAGAGCTGCTAGAAAAAAATATTAATTTTGAAAAAATTATAAATGAGTTTGCTTCAAAAAATGCTAGGTGAAGTGTCTCTAAATAATATTTTGTAGTTTGTGTTTCGTACATGATATTGTTTATAATATTTTCTTTTGTTTCGGGTTTGTTCAAATATTAGTGAGTGTGGACGAGTCACATAATTTTAAAGTTTTCAAGAATGCAAATGTTTGAACGTAGCAAACAAATATTTTTTTAGGCGCATTTTATACGTATTTTAAAATTTTAATTTTAATAAATTGGGGCACCATTTTTAATGATCGCACAGGGCCTTCGAAATCTCAGGGCCAGCCTTGTTGATCATCTTCTTCCTTTTCCCTCTTTTTTCCTTCTGTGTGAGATAAAGCATCTTGCTCTTGGTGAGTGAGTGCGGGCTATGGTGGCGCAACTGAGGTTGTGTCGTCAGCAGCAGGGCTTTCAGTTACTGAGTGTGAATTCACAGTGTTCTGAAGAATTAGCTTGTAGACGGTTCCTGAGCCGTCAGTCTGATTGATTTCTAGATTATGAGATCTTTTGTATTATTTCATATTTGTAGTGATCTGGAGTGTAGATAGTTCTCCCCGTGTAATCTTCGATTATTGGTTGTATCTAACCTTAACAATTACATCACAAAACATCTATCAAAGATTTGTTTCCTCAATTATTTTATCTATAAAAAAATTATTAATGGATCTCACTATCACATCTATCCATTTATATTTTATTAAATCGTATTAATTCTTTCATTTATTTGTATTGCTCATTTATTTTACTTGCACATTTAGTTAATTAATTTTTCACATATATATAAATTAATTGAAAAAATGATCAACCAAAAAATTGAATAATAATTAAAATTAAAACACAAATCAAAAGTGATAGATATAAAGAAATGATACAAAAAAAATTGCATTAAAAATATTAAAATAAAAATATTAGATAAAAAATATTATATAAAAAACATTGCATAAAAAATATTCGATATAAAACATTATATAAAAAATTACATATATATACACCGATATACTCATATACACAGCCGTACCTCAAAATATATACTCGTATACAGTAGTTGGCCACTGAAATTGAGGAGAAATGAAAGAGGAAAAAAAAAACAAAGAAAAAAGTGGGAAACCTCCCCCAAGGCGTCGTTTTCTTTACTCTCTTCCACCCTCGCTCCCGTCACCTCTCTCTATCTATATCTATTATCTTTCTCTTCTCTCTACCTCTAGGGCCGGACCTATGAGACATAGGACCCTAAATGAAACCTTAAAAATGGATCCTTATTGTGAAAAATTATTAAAAATATAATCTAAATCAAGAAAACAAAACACAAATTAATATGTTGGCAATATGATAATATTTCAAAAGAGACAAATGTTCTTTTATTTAAATATAACAAGTCTCACAGTTTTAGAGACAAAAATACTTATCAAGTTTGTGTAATTTTACCAATCAATCATTTTTTTGTGTAATGTTCTTTCAATTAATAACGTAGTCAATCCAATAATGAGTGTAAGTCCACCGTGCTTCAAATGTTGCTCAAAATTTATGCAAGACTTAACTTCAGCATATTATCATTTGCCTATGTCCTTAACTTTTCCATTTTGATCAAAAATCTAGAATTTGTTTCATATTCATTAAATTTCTCAAATTTTTCTAGAAATGAAAATCGTGCTTGATCGACTATGTAGAGAAACTATCAACTCTGTGAATGACTATTTCTCTTTTTTCCTTTGACCTTTTTTGCTTCTTCTTCTTATTCTTTTTCTTTATATTTAATTATGGGCCACATCTATACATGTCTATTACAAGTATGTTGAGCCTATCACCAAGACCGAGCCTGTATACCTCCCTCCCTATCATCATTGGAGATGCCGCAACTCCGATCCTAAACACACTAAATAAGTGCAATTTTAGTACCAATTTTTTTTAACAATTTCAATGCTCTACATTAAATAAGAATTTCTCTTAAAGGTTTCATTTTATCTTATAATTAAAATATTAATATACTCAATGCTTTAGTATTTTTTTAAATAATAATTATTTAAAATTAATAACTATTAATTATATACTTTAAAAAAAGTATAATATTATAAAAAATTATATCATATAATGTGCTTGGAATAATAAAAGTATTTTAAATGATAATTAAACTCTTACAATTAGTGAACAATATTATGAGACTATAACACTTATGAAAATATATATATCATCAAGCTCTTACAATTAGTGGAAATATTTTGAGACTACAACACTTATGAAAATACATATATTAGTATTTTAGTCCAACATTGAAATTGCTCTTATAAAATTAAAAATTACTCCTCTCGCCCCATTTATATAATCCCTATTTTTATTTTGATGTGTCCCAATTATATAGCCTCAAAACTATAAATAATATTAATTTTTATAGTAATATACAAATATGCCCTTGTTATGTTTTAGAAATTAAAAACCAATCACTTAAATTTTTTAAAATCATAAATTTAAATAAGGATAATATATGAAGTTAAGCTTTAATATCTTATTTTTATAAATATTTTTAATTTACATGTGAAGATAAAGTGAATTATATAATTGAGATGGAGGGAGATGTTCAAAATTAAAGTTTCAACCAGTTAAGTTAATGATTTTGTTCGTTTGTGTTTTTTTTTTTTTTTTTTTTTCAATTTCATTTGTCGTTTCCCATACAATATACAAATCGCTGTCATGGGTTTTCTTTCCATATGTAAAAAGTAAAGGTACAAAAGTAAATTGAAATTTTATTTTAAATAGGGCTGTACACTGTTTTAGTGTTTGGGATTGGGAAAAGGAAGGCAGCAAAATTCTGCGTCTCAATGGGTTCCCATTTCGTCCCATTGCCTTCCTACAAGATAAAAATAAATCTGATCAACACTCAAAAGAGAACAAAAGAACAGACCTAATTACTAAAGTTAAAGGCAAAGAATAATATACATACATATATATATATATATATATATATATATGCGTGTGTGAAACACACATCAGTTGTCTTTTATGAGTCGGGTTATATAATTAGTTAATTACCTTTTTAATAACAACATTTCATCAAAAAATACATTAAAAACATTTCATCATCAATACAATTTATATTTTAATAAGAATATTTTGTGCATAAATGATGCAAAAAGTACATGATTTTGAAAAGAAAAGATTTTACGCACGTAATTTATATTGATATTCAATGAAGGACTAAAAATTTATGTGGGCAAAAAATATAGTATAATTGGTGTAGGCAATCAGAATTTAAAACCTAGTAGTTATTTGGACAATTTGTACTTATTTTACACAATCTCCATTGATGGGCCCACAGAATTTAAATTTCATCAGGATTTGATACATATATCTCCAAAAGGTTGTTTGTAACTGCGAAACGAATATTAATTGATTTTAGGGTTTGAAATTAATGCACAACCACCACGTCTTCTTCATCTCTTTTCCCCTCTCTTTCGCTGATCAATTTGAAAAAAAAAAGTTGAAGCACATGGCATTGCATCTCTCTCTCTTTGTCGGAACTTCTCATCGTTGGAAATCCACACATCGTCATTGTCAGGTGAAAACTCTCTCTCTCTCTCTCTCTCGCTCATTTTTTGTATGTGATAGTTTGTAATATCTCTATTCTTCTTTCCGTATCAGACGTCATAAACAGACAAGCAAACACTAGAGATGGAACGGCGGCCTAGACCACTGCTGGAGACATCTTCATCTTCTCAGGTAGGTTTCAATTTTTTTGTCGATTATTTTCAAATTAATCGTATAATTGTAATCGTAGCAAGTTATGTTAGAAATTACCTATCGTATCTTTAAGAAATATTTACAATATCAATCGTTACATTATCATGTGTGTTAGATAGTAATTAGAATACTAATCGTAGCCCATAAAGTTTAATCGTAGCTATTTAATAATAATCGTAGCTATTAACAATATTAATCCTTCCAGTTTTTAATTTAATCATAGCCCCTAATGACTTAATCGTAGCACTTAAATAATTAATCGTATCACCTTTTAATGTAATCGTAGCACTTAATGAGTTAATCGTAGCACTTTAAACCACTAATCGTTGAACCTTAAAAATTAATCGTAGCACATAAAATTAATCGTAGCAATTAGCAATTTATAATATTAATCGTAGCAATGTAAACATGAATCGTAGCAACTTATAAGATTAATCGTAGCAATGTAAATATTAATCGTAACTATTTTTATATTCATTGTATCAATTTATAAGATTAATCATAGCATCGCTAAATATTGCTACGATTAATTTAATATTTCTATAATTAATTTAAATTTGCTAAGATTAATTTAAATCTCACTATATGATTATTTTAATCTTTCTACGACTAATTTAAATTTGCTACGATTAATTTAAATTTGTGAATTATATTGTGAAATTTTGAAATTTTGCAATTATATGAAATATTAATTAGATATTAATTGTAAGCACATATATTTAATCATTAAAAGTATTTATTTTAATTGTAATTTTTCAAATGTTGTTAGATTGATTCGCTTAGATAGCCGCTGCAACGCCTGAGGTCGACGGTCATAGTGTATGTCAGATCGAAGGTAGTTGAGCAGATCAGGGCCACATTACATGCGATAGGTGGTGTTGACTGTTGACGTCGTATAGTTGTTTAGATCCGGATGCTTCGGATATTTTCTGGACTATAGGGGGTGGTGACGTCCAGAAGAAGATGATTCATTCTTTGATGAGTCCTGAGGTGTGCGTGTTGGATATGGCACATGAGGTGCGCGTGTCGGATCGTGCTCAAATATCTCGCAACCACATACACGACCATCTCGGTGGTCTGTTGATGAAGCAGATCGAGCAAATCTGCATCATCTTGCAAAGAAGCCCTAATCAGACTGTTAGTATTGGTGCTCGTCATGTAAAATAATTGATACTCCACAGTGCTCGGATCAGTTTGTAACAATTTGTGTACCTCTCTCACAAGTGAGCTAAAACACAGTTTTTCGGATGGTATCACCACAAGTTGCTCGTCACCATCTATGTATTCTGATCTCACCCATCGGCCACTATATTGTACAATAATGCGACGTCTAACCATCTGCATTTTAAAGCTACGATTAATTTTAAAAAATTACCACGATTAATTAAAACGTACAGTGATATGATTAATTGAAAGAAATACCACGATTAATTAAAAAAATGCTACGACTAATCAAAAAATGATACGGTTAATTAACGAAATGCCACAATTAATTTTTAAAAAATTCTACGAATAATTAAAGAAATGCGACGATTAATATTAAAAAAGCTACGACTAATAAAAAATGCTACGATTAATTTTAAAAAAGCTACAAATAATTAAAAAATGCTATGATTAATTAAAGAAATGCCACAATTAATTTCAAAAAAACCTACAATTAATTAAAAAATTTCCACGATCAATTAAAACAATGATATGATTAATTAAAGAAATGCTATGATTAATTAAAATAATGATATGATTAATTAAACAATTACTATGATTAATTAAAAAAATGCTACATCTGATTAAAAATGCTAAGACTAATTAAAAAAATGCCACGGTTAATTTTAAAAACAACTATGATTATTTAAAAAATTACCACAATTAATTAAAACAATGATACGATTAATTAAAAAATGGCTACGATTAATTAAATAAATACCACGATTAATTTTAAAAAAAAACTATGATTAATTAAAGAAATGCTACGATTAATTAAACAAATGCTACGATTAATTAGTTGCTAGGATTATAACTTTTTCACCTACGATTAATATCACCAATGCTACGATTACTTAACTATTCCTACAATTATTTCTTAACATACTCTTAATTTAATCAAAGTTGCGATTTATTATAAATAAGACTACGATTAATATAGAAAAAGGGTGACATGCAAATCTCTCCCTCCCGCATATTGTTCAATCATAACTCAACATAAAATATGCAATATAAACTAAACGAGAAATATTTACGCAATAATTTCATAAAAAGGGGAAATTCCAAAACGCACCTTTCAATAATATGGAAAATTATTTACACTAATTTCTTCTTGATTAATCCTCTTGCGCACTTCTTGCACACGCCTTGCTCAAATTTTTCTTCTCGAACTTTTGTTCTTGGTTTTTTGCTAAAAAAATTTGTAGTATGTATGATGTCTGGTATTAATGTCTATTTATTTATAAAATTTACCTACCTTTCTTACACAACAATAAAAACATGCATTAAATTTGGTTAACCAATTTCTACCTTCTAATGCTTTTTATTTAATGAAGCTGATCAGTAACAACCCCTTTTACACATGACATAAATGTATTCAATTGAATTAGTGAATTAATCATAGCATACCAATCGCAGAATACAATTAATCATAGCATAAGATTAATTTTCAAAAATTATTTTTTTTTTCCAATCACTATTTACTTTTGCCCATTTTTATTTATTAACACTTAAAAATGAATGAAATGTAAAATAATGAATAAAGAGAGAGAAAAAGAAAAGTGGGACGAGTATGATTCACGAGACGACGTGCGCGCAATGCAACGGGGACAGTTCCCACACACAGATACGTCATTTTTAAACATCAGCGGTGACAACCCATCTTTTTACGACTACTCAGTACTCACACAAATATTTCCTTCTATAAAGCTACTTTAGGAATTTAGGGTGAGGGGTTTCTTTTTATTTAAATCCAGATTATTAATTGTTTTATTTATCCACAAGACTTGGAATTGACTTCAATTTAATAAAATATAATTTCTCACACCGCCATCCAACTGATAGACAGGGATCGAATTCACGGCATTGCCACATATATAACTCATCTCAACATTTATAGTGAATTAATGATTAGTTCCTTAAATTACGTACTATATATGCCATTCTCGGATGTAGAATTTCTTCATAATCTAGTGTATGTCGATTATCTAGTTTCTCTGAAAAAAGGAAAGGACACAAAAGTTCAATAAGAATGATAGATATTTAGGTCTTGAGTCTTGACTGCTTGTTGTTGTTTTTTTTTTTTTTTTTTTTTTTTTTCCGGAAAATGAGCAAAAACACCATTAATGTTTATCTCTCAGCATAGAGCACATGAAATTTCATGTTGCACTCGATCTTCATATTTCACTTCGTAATGCATTTTCAAATTATGTGTTTTATATTTTTTTTTTCTTCAATTTCATTTTTTTTGTGTGATTTAATTTAATTTAGAAATTATTTATTAGGATTTACCCCCACCTAGAGTTTATGATTATTTATAGTATTTTAATTTCCAATTTTCAATTAAAAATCCATTATTATGGTGGATTATTTTATAATTCATTTTTTGTCGATAAATGTTGACCATGATCATTTATACATGTTATAATTAATTTGTATTTTATAATAAATATTATATCAAATTAAAATTTTCATTTTTAATGTCATTTATACAAGCAAGAGATGAAATGATAGAATTGGATGAAAGTCAGAGGCTGACTTGCAATAGCCCTGCTGTGAGATATTTTATGACGCTAGGGTGTGGAAATATGCAGAAAATTGAAATTCGAGGAGAGGTAGGGTGATAAGAGAATAATTAAAAGAGTATACAATTAAAATTGTAATATACACTTATTATTGCGGTGCTTTTCAAACTTTCGCTTTGAACTTAATTTATACAAGCAAGGTTCCAGTTCGTATTAGTGAAAGATTAATCTGGTGGAATTCGAAGGTTTGTTTGGTGATGCTTGATTTAGGAATTGGATTGCTTATGCATGAATGTGTGCGCCTGTGATTGATAAAATTATTTGATGAGATGCTTGTTAGAAATAGCTAGAAGGAAATAGAAACTCTCGATTTTATTTTTGTGAAATTTGTTTTGTAAGTAAAGGCATTTTGGTTGAAAGTGGATTAAATAAGTAGTGTTAAAATTAACAAGTGTTTTGAAAGATGAAGTGGGTAAAAAGAGAGTTGGGTGATATGAATTTGGCCACACACACACGCGAATGACCATTTAATTTGAACGATCGAGCTTTCTTGAATGAAGACTTGTACATACAAATTTCCAGTATGTAGTATATATTGACGTATTCATGACTAATTAGTAATTAGTAATTAGTAATTAGATTTGAGGCTAATAATTTGCAAAAAGAAATGGTCAAAAATCACTCCAGAACATAAAGCGCAGAGAGGCCCACTACTGCTCTCATATCCTGCGCGCACCACCTTTTCTTGTCTAGAATATTATTACTATTAATTATGATTTATGTGTTGCCTCCTTTTCCAATTTCCATCCATTTTTATCTATCTTCAACATTACTGATCATAATTATATTGAAATCAGACAGACCATCGATCGATTTATTGATATCGATCTGCATTTGGAGAAATAGGGATAGGGATGGATCCAAACCCTACTTCTTCCGTAGCTGCGGACAGAAAAACCATAGAGAAAAACAGGAGGAATCAGATGAAGGCCCTCTATTTCAACCTCAATTCTCTCCTTCCTCACCAATCCCACCATTCCCGCCCTAGGGTTAGTTCATATATATATTCTCAATTAATTCAATTCTATGTATTGATCAATTAATTAATTTGATTATATGTATGTATTGTGTGTTGATTAATAACTATCAGGAAATGGTCTCGCTGCCGGATCAGATAGAAGGAGCTACAAACTACATAAAAACGATGCAAGCTAAGTTGGAAAAGATGAAGCAAAAGAAAACCTGCCTTATGGGATTAATGTCGTCTGGAAGCGGCGGCGGAGTGCACCATAATTTACCAAACATCGACGTTCGTATCACCGGCCATTCTGTCCTAGAAGTGGTTCTCATCACTCGACTAAATTCTCAATTCATCTTCAATGGAATCATACGACTGCTGCATCAACAAGGCGCAGATGTTGTCGCCGCCTCTTTTTCTGCACTCGACAATACCGTATTCCACACTATACATGCCAACGTATATATATCTATATAATATTCATTTCATTTATTTCTCAAACATATATTATATATTCATAAGATTAACTAGCTACTACATATATTTGAATTCAATTCCATTTTGTTATTTCATATATTTCTGCTTCTTAATTAATTCTGACCAGATTGAAGATCAGTCTGCACAGAATCATGGAGCTGCCAGGATATCCCAGATTCTAAGGAAGTTTGTGTACGATTCATGTGTTTGATCAAGAATCAAGATCGATCAACTTCGTAATTGCAAGCATGCGCGCATTTCAATTCATACGTGTTCAATTGAATCATCTGGTGATCGATCATCATTTTCACATTAATTATTCAAAGATTTAATTTGTTGTGAGGCAGTATATATTAATTAATCACTATTATCTTCATCTTTATTTATATATGTGTAATGTGTTTCCGAGAATTAAATTAAGCTGGAGTTCATTTAATTTGTTCAACTAGTTTGGTTTATTTTGGTAGCTGCTTTTCAACTCTTTCAATAACAGTAGTATGAATGTATGATTTCCTTACTAATTACAATCAATACTCCTTAGACTTTATTATGTAAGATTAATTTCCAACATTCTCCTACAAGTTAAGGGTTTGTTTACTAGACAATATGATATAAGGTTGGATATGCTTGATCGGGATGTATTTTACCATATAAGATATCAATATTAAGTGTATTAAAAATATGTATTAATAATATATATAGTGTTTGCTTAGATGTATTAGAATTCTCTATAAAATTTCAATTCCTAAGATATCCTTTAATTAGTTATCATATATCGTGCGAATATTCTATAATAAGATTTTCATTAATATCTGCAATGTTATTTTAGTCTGCAGTTTTTAATAATTCTATATGGTATAGCATATCATACATTCAGGTGTGATATATTATACCATATAGATGATTATCACATGTCGGACCCTTGCATAATCATGCATTTTAATATTGCTAGGAAACATAATATTAGGGTGTCATATGTATTTATCACACCCTTATACTACCTAGTAAACTTAGGGCTCGTTTGCTAGACAATATAAGATAACGTATATCTATAACTAGGATGTCTTTGATATATTAGGTATTAATATCATGTTTTCTTGAATGTATTAAAATGTTTGTAAAATATATACATATATAATTTACTGTTTGGTTAGAAGTATTAAATTTCCCATATAATTACAATTCCAAAAATACCCTCTTATATTAGGCAAGAGATAATTTATTATATATTAGACATTAATTAATATGAAGTGGGCAATTTAGTTCAATAATTATAATAATGATCTTCTACATTACACATCCCAACTACGAGGTGAGACATATATAGAACCCTACTGAATTTTGCAGATCTTTGTTAGAAATATTGAGTCCTTACTTAATAAAGAGATTTAAACTTTGAACCAAACAATCTATTAGAGTGTTGTAGATATCTATCTACCTTTTAGCCTTAATTATATTACTCAATTCGTGCATGGTGCCACGTCGATTCATTCTATAATTGTATAGATCTGTCAAAAATGTTACTTTCAATTTACCGATTTGGCATGAAGTTATCGATATAAATGCATCAAGTGACTTTTTTTTAATTAGTTTTATTTTATCATCCATTAGTTTGTAGTAAACCCATATATAAGCTCGCTATATCTTTTAATCCCGGCTCTCATTTTTTTGTTCCAGTTAGCAACAATTATTCATTTGAAATTTCATACAAGATTACCTCATCGTGTCATTAATTGGAAATATAAATGTGTATTTTTGTTTTATCATTAAGGACAGTTTAGTCTTTTATTTGTTGCCCTAATGTATCTCTTAAGTATGTTAGTGTAGGGCTAATTATGCCTCCCATTTTTTGCACTTCACTTTGTAAGTCTCCATTGAGCAAACCCTTTTGAATGCACTATTTCTTCTCTTTTTGATTCATGAATTATCCAATATTTCTTGCTTAATTTACAATTAATAATATGGATGCAGTGTTCACATGTGAAAATAAACTCTAGAGACAAATTGAACCTTAGTACGTAAGTGAAAAACTTATGCAACATCCTCCACGTCACCGGGTGAGATTATTAATGTACCCATAGGAGGCTATAAGCCTGTAAATAATATGATTAATATTCTGAAATCGCAATTGAATTTATTCAGTACGTAGTTTTCAAAATTACATATTTTTACTATTAAAAATACAAAACAACTTATCATTAAGCCAAACTCTCTCTCTCTCTCTCTCTCTCTCTCTCTCTCTCTCTCTCTCACACACACACACACACACACACACATATGAAGTTAGATTTTAATTAGTATTTAAGTTATTCGTAATCATAGTCTAAAATCAGGTGATCAGATACATGACGATGACTTAAGAAATTTATGAGGGGATTGTCGGCGCGGGACTTTTGTTTAATATCTAGTTGATTGTCGACTAATTAATATAAACCCATACATGCATAAAATATACGTGATGAATAATTTTCATTATAGCAGTGAAAAGTATTTCCTCAAGGACAAGTCATTAAATGTGAAAAAAAAAGTAAACAAAACATGCATGGGAATTTAATTTGGCATATATGGTGTATGGCCACGAGATGTGCTTGCTTTGATATTCATTAAACAAGATTTGTTAGAAAATATCAATTTTGAAAAAAAAAAAATATTAGTGAGTTTGCTTTAAAAAATGCTAAAAGAACTATCTTTAAATGACATTTTATTTTTTAAGTCTTTTACGTAATGTTGTTTAAAGTAAATTTGTTTCTTTATTTCAGGTTTGTTCAAAGATTAGTGAAGTGACAAATCACATGATTTTGAAGGATTAAAAAAAATACAACTTTTTGTTGATTTAAACATATCAAACAAATCTCGTCATTTTGAATAATAAAGATATTTTACTTATATTTTATATGCATTCTTTTAATTTAATAAATTAGAGGTACTATTTTTAATATTGACACAACACTTTCAAAATATCAAGACCTGCCCAAATGGCCAAACAGATAGGATCTTGGAAAAGTCAAAAACTCTCGGGAGAGGTCAAGGATCATGATAATTAGTGGTGTGTACACAGTACATCTGATGTTATACTAATATAGAAATATGAAAACATGATATATGGAAAAAGTTGTGGATTAATTAAAATAAAAAAATAATGGGTCAGGGAGATATATATGGGAGGCGTTGAGTACTCTGGTCTCTGGTCTCTGGTCTATCTTAATTGGGTGGTCTATTTATAATTAATATATCTTTAAAAAGAAGAAATATCTTTGCCTGAATTAAAGTTTGAGTTTTGGCTGAATAGATTCCTTTCACAAACTCTTTCCCACTACTAAAGCAAAATATCACCAATTATGTATGGTATGGTGTTGGTGGCACAACCCTAGTGTATGTATGTGTATATATAAATATCATACTTTTTCAAGCACTTCTGCAATTATTTCTTTTGTCAAATCTTACTCTAAAGTAAAGTGAAACTGTACGTTTTTTTTTTCCCTGTGCAGAACAGCACATGCCGTTTATATCTACATATGACATTATAATTTAGTTGTCGCATGAGTTACAATGCCAATAATTATTTATTGTCAATGAGGACCCAACACAAATTTAATTTCAAATTACTTTTTGTGATTGTGAAAGACTAGCCGTATGTTGAATAATTTGTATGGTCGGAATCGACAACATTCCAAGAGGATAAAATTACAACTTTTTTTTTTTTTTTAAAATACCCAAGGGTTTTAAATTAATTGATGATATAAATTATAATTCCTCTTTAGCAATAGCCCAAACGCCCACTGGACGTATAACTGTTCTCATACATATATTTCTCATACTATACTTTTAATTAAAAAAAATATATTTTAAAAATATTTTTGGGAGATTAATGACGGCATTAGTAGATGTTAATTATGAAATTTTCATGCCTTTTACACCCTCTGACTTGAGTAAATTACCCTGGAAGAGAGTGAGCAATGGTTCGGCACATCACTTATCAGGGTCGTCTCAAACATTTTGAAGGTCCTGTGCAGTTATATAAATTAGACCATTTTAACAGTAAAATACAATTAATATTATTTTTAATGGCAAATATAATATAATCGTTATATATTAATAAAATGAAAAATTAAACCATCAAAATTCAATATTCAATAACATCTTAAACATACATAAACTTTCTATCTAAAAAGTGATATTCTTCTAACACTCTTCGAAGCGAATTCATCCACCAAGTCTTCATATTTTATTTTTTCTAAAATATCATTTTCAATAGCCATCAACGCTAAACCATTAAGCCTTTCTTGTCCCATTGTCGACCGTAGATATGACTTCAACAACTTCAGTTTTGAAAAGCTTCTTTCTGCAGATACAACAGTAACATGAATAGTTAACAAAATTCTATATGCAATTATTGCATTAGAAAAACAATCCAAGCCTTTCAAAATTTTCAAAATATAAGAGGTCCCAATTTTTCTTTAGGCGTGACTTCTCTAAGTAACTTTAGTTCCACAAATAATTCATTCTCATCAATATCTGATTGCTCATTATGCTTAAGTACATTTTCAAGATGACTACAACAAGAAATCAAGTCTGTATAATCTAATGACCCCAATTTGTGAGAAGTAAACAAGAAACCAAAATTCTTTTCATAATCTTGATATTGTTCAAACCTCCTATTTAGAGAAGTTATGGCTTGATCAACAATGTAAATAAAATAATTAATTCTAAATTATTCATCTGGAGACAATGAAGGCGTAGACGATGTATTTAAATTCTCATAAAAATATTTTTTTCTTTGAATTTCACGCCTTTGAGGAAATACTGGATCAATATCCATTTCAATGGCAATTTTCTTAGCACTATCTAAGGCCTCATAAAATCCAGTTTCTCTATACTTATCAAAATAAGAAATCATTCCTCTTATTTTTTCAATAGCAATATCTATAATCATGTCTTTTGAATGTAAAAGTTTGCTAAGCATTCCTAACAAAGAATCAATGGGATGGACTATGGCCGACATCAACGGCATAAGTCCTGCAGTATCCATTCATAAAATTCTCTTAGAGGATGATGTAAAATCAGTGCGGGATCCATAATGCAAGTTGAATCCCGCCATGAAAGAAGTCATGCTGAAGGAGATACTCAAGTTGCTGGACATGGAAATTATTTATCCCATTTTAGACAGCAAGTGGGTAAGTCCGATTCATATCGTGCCCAAGAAGTCATGGATCCTTGTGGTGAAAAATGAAAAAAATGAGCTTGTGCCCACAAGGTTACAAACTGGATGGAGAGTCTGCATAGACTACCGGAAGCTCAACACAGTCACAAGGAAGAATCACTTCCCATTGCCCTTCATAGACCAAATGCTGGAGAGATTGGGTGGAAACAAAATCTTTTGTTTCCTTGATGGATATTCAGGCTACATGCAAATTGTAGTAGATCAAGAAGACTAAGAAAAAACTATTTTCACATGTCCATTCAGCACATTTGCTTATCGGAGAATGCCTTTTGAGCTCTGCAATGCCCCTCGAACCTTTCAAAAGTGCATGATAAACATTTTCTCGGATCTTTTAGAGAAATGCATCGAAGTATTCATGGACGATTTCACAGTCCATGAAAGTTTATTTGATGCGTTCCTCAATAACCTTGAAAATGTGATTAAAAAATGTGTGGATAAGTGCTTAGTGCTAAACTATGAAAAATGTCATTTCATGGTTCATAAATGAATTGTTCTTGGGCACGTTGTTTTCGAAAGAGGCATCAAAGTAGATAAAGAAAATGTGGACATCATCGAGAAGCCACCCCTACTCCACTTCGGTGAAGCAAGTTCATGGTTTCCTTAGGCACGCTGAGTTTTATCTGCGATTCATCCAAGATTTTGCAAAGATCACCAAATCGATCGCTCATATTTTGCAAAATGATGCGCCCTTTATTTTCGACGATGCTTGTAAGGAAGCTTTTGAAACCTTGAAAAAGAAATTGGTCATGGCACCCATCATCCAACATCCAGACTAGGGCATGCCATTTGAAATAATGTTCGATGCCACTGGATACGATGTGGGCACAGTGCTTGGACAAATGCGAGGAAAATAAACTCATGTTATATACTATGTCTCTAAGACATTGAACCATGCCCAAGCCAACTATACCACAACTGAAAATGAGCTATTGGTAGTTATTTTTTACTTTGAAAACTTTCGATCCTATTTGCTCGGAGCCAAGAGTGTAGTTTACACCAATCTACACCGATCATTTAGCATTAAAGCACTTTCTCGCAAAAAAGGAATCAAAGCCAAGGCTCATTCGATGGATACTATTATTACAAGAATTTGATTGGGAGATCAAGGATAAAAGTGGAGCTCAAAACCAAGTGGCCGATTATTTGAGCAGAGTACTGAATGAGGAGAAAAATGTTATACCCATTGAAGAAGCTTTTACAGATGAGTATTTGTTTCACCTCAAGGGCACCGCACCATGGTACGCTGACTTGGTAAATTTCATGATCTCTAGAGAACTACCTACCAGACTCTCAATATACCAAAGGAACAAAATCAAAAATGAGAGTCGATATTATGTAAGGAACGGGCCCATACTGTGGAGAAGGTGCGCAGATCAAATCATCTGATATTGCATGCCCACAGAAGAAACTAAGAGCATCCTTGACCACTGTCATTCTGAAGCATGTGGAGGGCACTTTGGTGCGAAAAGAACGGCGAAAAAAGTTCTTGATTGCAGGTTCTTTTGGCCCTCACTTCACAAGGATGCTTATGAAGTATACAGACGGTGCCTACGCTGTTAGATGACTGGAAACATTTCCAAATGAAATGAAATGCCCATGACTCCTATTATGCCGGTAGAAGTTTTTGACATTTGGGGAATTGACTTCATGGGTCCTACGGCTAACTCAAACGGACATCAATATATAGTCATTGCTGTGAAGTATGTGTCAAAATGGGTGGAAGCAAAAGCTACTACCACCAATGATGCCCGTGTGGTCAAAAAGTTCCTTAAGTCTAATGTGTTCAATAGATTTGGAGTGTCCAATGCACTGATAAGTGATTAAAGATCTCATTTCTGCAACATGATTACCAAGAATTTGCTCAAAGAATATAGAGTTAGGCACAGTGTGACTACTGTGTATCATCCATAAGTAAATGCGCAAGCTGAGATGTCCAACCGGGAAGTTAAGTCCATTATTCAAAAAGTAGTAAACCCCAATAGTAAAAATTAGAGTTTTAAGCTTGAAGATGCATTAGTACATCACCTATTGAAGCACATTTTGCATGAAAATTGTAGAAATAAAAAAAAACACTATATCAAAGGCTGTTTATTCAATAGAATAAGATTTTTATGTGCAATAAGCATTTGGTGTCTCACTGCAAAATGAGACCGAACAGTTATAGATAAGCATGATTAGGCAAAAATAACGACCAAGATCATTAAGAATTCATAGAAAGAAACAAGTATGAACTATTAATGTCATTATTAGAATACCTTGAATCCTCCAATATTCCTGCATTTATGATAAGGTCTGGCTGTAATGCTTGAATTGAAGCATAAGCCAGAAGAGATGAAAGAAAATATTGTATGAAAGAAAACTAATATGCTTATAAACATATATAGTGTGTGTGTGTGTGTGTAGATTATTAAAATTATTGCATTCTATATGTTTGGCAGTGCTCAAATCTTTTTTACCGGTCGGATGATTTACATTGTTATATTCTGAAAATTGGTGTAATATGAAGATACCTTCACACCTTTCTTCCAGAAGAGCCTTCTCTGTTTCTCAGAAGAATGGACCACAAAAACTTGATTTAGGAAGCAATGCTTCTGAACCTCAGAGTCATGTACCAAAGGTTCTCATTGGAGGCATTGCATTGGGTTCAGCTCTCATGGGTGCTTACTATTATGGAGCTAATGATGAATATATTGGGAAACATCAGCAAAGCATCAGGGAATATACCAATGCTAGTATTGGTGATAAGAGTATGGAGGCGTCTCGAGACCAAAAAAAAGGCATACAATCAAGCTAGTGAGTTAAGTAAAAATATTGCTAGGGACATCTCAGAGAAATCGGGTGTATCAAGTCACAATGCTGACCATGCCAAGCAAGATACAGAAACACAACCAAAATCACGTGTTCTAGAAGATTCAATTAGAATTGAAGAAGAGAAAAATTTACAGGGAAAAGATATTATAATTGAGACACCTGTAAATGAAGGTTATAATGATTCAATGCAGCTCATAAAGTTCTCCAATATGCTTTTATTACAGAGAGATATTTTTTGCTCATATTTCTTCTTCTTTTTCTTCTTCTTCTTTAATTGCCTTAGGAGAAATAATAAAATAAATACATAAAATAAAATAAAATAAAACATAGTCTTGTACTCTTGTTAGATAAGAACAAAATGCCATTGTTTTCATATGCTTAGTTTTCATTGTAATTAGTAATTGTAGCACTGTCATCTAGAACTCAAAGTGTGTAATCCTAAGCCGATAATTAGTTAAAAGTTTGATAAGTTCCATAACAAATCTTCATTTTCTACAAGTAAAAAGTACTACTACCAGTCTACCACTACTATAGATTTCACATTTACCAGTACAACAATATCTCAAAATTCCCATACAGGAAATTGATAATAACCAGGAGTACAATAATAACCAATAAAGTACAGTATAAACAACAGCAAGAGAGGGTGCATCGTTGAACCTCAACCCAGGAGTAAAGCAATAACCATATAACCTAAATTTATGCAACCAATATAAAGGAAAATATTCTATAAAACTGAGCAAGTATAAACAACAAGCCAGAAGGTAGCTAAACACCAACAAAGTTAGCATAAATGAGGTCATCAAACTAAATTTCCCTCACATATAGTTGTTTCAACAAGATCGAAAACAAAATAAATGAATAAAAATGTATTTTTTAGGTGAACGAAGCTTGACTGACACTATCTTATTTAGATTATCATGTTCTACACAAACCTTAAAGTCCAAACTGAATACTACCACCAAATAAGGCCATAGAATACGGTGAACTTACCTTACCAAACCAAGTCCCCGCCCCTGGTTGTCCATATACTTTATCCATTCCCCTAATTGAGTTCTTTTATATGCACTGCATGTTAATATGTTATAAAACATAAGTAGAATTGCAAACACTTGTGCAGGGCACAACTCAATATTTACATAAAAATGAATAAATGGTGAGGAGATGCAATCCCCGATTAAGAAAGGTTTCGGGTCAGAACCAAGTAGTATCCTCTATATGTATGTCTAATTGTCATTTCAATGCAAATTCTCTAAAAACTGAAAATCCTACCTTGATCCGAAGCTCCAGAGGAGTTGAGTTTTGCAGTGGCAATAAAATAACAACATTATTAGACATGAAGAAATAAGGAGCGCAAAATCTGTTACATGGGTTTTTTTGATTTAAAACAATTGTATGTAATGTAACTCTCATTACCAAACACGTTATCATTTTTCTTTCCAACATTGACTGTTAATTTCCACTATCTACCTCAAATAACCAAATATTACCTGCATATGAATACCCTAACAATTTCTAGCAGATTAATCAACCTAAAATTTTATTTAATTGATCTGGTAAAAAATTGTTGTTAGAGTATTGATGAGTTTCATTTATTACTTGGTGATGAGAGATCTAAATGAAAAAAAAAACTCACATCAAGATATATTATTGAGAGGGAAGAGAGAGTGCAACTAGGTTGAAATCGACGATGGTAGCAACAACAACAACAACAACTACTGGTAGCGAGCGACAGTAGCAAAAACTTCGACAGATCGACGATGGCAGCAGCAGGTGTAGATGTGAAGTAGCGAGTGAAGAGAGATGAAAGACGAGCAGAGAGGGACGAACAGCGACTGATGATGTGTGAACAATGATTGATGAGTAGCAGTAGTTTGAGAGGGAAGAGAGAGTGCAGCTAGGTTGAAATCGATTTGGCGGATTGGACTTGGGAGAATTTTAGGGCTTTTGAATTTGGAAAACTAAAATATTAACAGACAGACGAATATGTTTATAAATATTAATAGAAGATGAATTTTCCATAACATATTAGTAGTTCACTCGATTAGTCTACTTTATATAAATTACAACGAGAGGTCTTATGTTCGACCTCTGTTAAGGACTTTGTTAATTTTTTATTTTGAAATAAAATTAATATTTATATATAACAGTTTCTCATAAACCATAATATATTCTATGTATCACCCATATATAACGCTACGTAACGGTAACTAACCGTTATTAAATAAAACATGCACATATGTAATGGTTTCACAATAAACTGTTACCTATAGTCGCACGCACATAGGTAACAGTATTATAAATATCGTTATGTATACTACACAATTACATAATGGTATTTATAATACTGTTACATATATGAGTGTTTACACGTACATACGTAACGATTTTTTTTAAAAACCGTCACATATACATAGTTCATAACGGTTTTAGCTTAAAACCGTTATGTATTTAGTTTTATATATCTGTGTTTTTTTAGTAGTGCTAGAGACGTGTCAAGCTGATTTCAAGGAGTTGAAGCTACCTTTTCAAGATGGACATTTCAGAATAGAAGATGCCTTGTTCAAGATGAAGATCAAGAAGGAAGAAGGCGAGTTCTATTCAAGAAAGACTTCTAACTAGTTGGAGTTCGAATTAAACTTGGAAAGTTTCCTCATTGAGTTTGATTCAAAATAGGACAATCTGATTACCTTGTTTAGGCTATGTTTTGTGTTTATAAATAGTCTGGGAATCAGACTAGTTGGTATGGGAGTTGAGGTTTACGAATACACAAGAGCTAGAGAGTCTAAAAGACTTCAAGTTTGAAGCATATAGTATTCGGGTAGACTAGGTTTGATCCTTGTGATCATTATGTATCTAGTCTGTGTTTGAAATTTTTTCATACACACTTTTAGAGGAGTCTCGGAAGAGATTTCCTGTGGGAACTAGAAGGAGTTTAGGTTGTGAGGGAATCTCACAATTCAGTCCATCGAAAGAGGTTGTAGTGCGTAGGAAAGGGCGAGTGACGGGAGATCATCGTGTAATAGCCTTTGTAACCTTGCAACGGAGTAGTGGATCAATTGTTTCTCATCACGGACTTGCAACCTCGTGTCATTTACTTGCTTTCAATTTATCATTCTGTCTTTACATGTTCATCATAATGTACATCCACATGATCATGAGTATGTTTATATCTGCACGGTTTATGTAACTTCAATAAAATTGATCACATAATAAATCACAAAAAAATAGAGGTATATAATAATAAGTCGTATAGATCGATTTCACAAAAAAAAACACACACACACACACACTTGAATAACTTACTTTATTAGAACATTGTGATCAATATATACAGAATTCTATCTCCAGTGTACACATGCATAATCCATATTGATTGAATTGGATTAAAAATTAAGACAAATTGGAATATATATGAAGGGGTTTAATTTGTGTAATATAAAACATCATATCGATCACCATTGAAAGTGTGCAAAATACGTTATTATTAGAAGAAGAAAATAATTCATTGGGAAATTCGAAGCACATGCATATATATAGAGATTATGATTATGATTGCAGAAAAGTGAATGAATTTTTTAGAAAACAAGTGGTCGAGAAAATACGGGGACACCCCAATAAATTGAGTAAACACGTAGACTGCAGTGAGAAGCAGACGATGGGTTTTGTAAATTTCCAGTTTTGTCTGCTAATTATCTGCAGCTGCATGAGTGTCCGTGGGTATGAAACCCTAGGTGATGAACCAGTACCACCAAGAAAGAAGGTGGCGATTGAGGGCGTAGTGTACTGCAAGATCTGCACGAGTAACCCTAACAACAGCTTTCATCTTGTCTCCCAACTCACTCCTCTTGCAGGGGCGGTGGTGAAACTGCAATGCAACAACACAAATAAGGGTTGGGAGGAGCAGACGCAGACGGAGGAGAAGGGATCTTTCTTGATGATGCCGAACAAGGTGACGACATGGGGTATCCACAAGTGCAAGCTTTTCTTAGTATCCTCACCCCGTCCTGACTGCATATTGCCCAGCCCCTGGAAACTCGGTTTTCCGTTGACGGCCACCACTACACCTCCTTCCACCTCCACTCTTCAGTATTTCACTACTGCTGCCCCCCTCCTCTATTATTACTACTGGCCCCATTGTATCTGAACTTACCTACCTACCTACCTACCTACTGCAGTCTGCATACATCCAATAATATTTGCTTAATTATATTGCTCCTTTTCTTTTTCTCGTACACTATCAAATCATGAAGAAGAACTTCCTAGCTACCTAGGATGCTTTTCTTATATCTTGTAATAATTAGGATATATTCAAGATGCATTGGATTTTACAATTTATATATTTTCCAGCGAAATTAAATTAAAGGACGCGGCCAACTTGTATTATAAAAGTTAATTGTTATTATTTTTCTTTTCCTATTGTTGCACTGAAGGTTTCACCATGCATGATCACTTGATCATAATTCATGTATAAGAATATATATTAATTGTAATTCTGACTTTACCCAATTAGTTATTGTTTTTCACATATATCCAGCATCTAATAATTAATATAACATTTATGACTACTTGTTTTTATTTCATTTATAATTTTAATTATTATTTTTAGTTGAAAGAGGAGTTTGAGTTAGCATTGAGACTCCCTGTACAATGTACATTTTAATTAATAGACTTTTTAAAAGATATATGCATGGATTTACGAGTAAATTAAATATCGGGCGTCGTCCGTTCACCACCTTAATTATGTAGCTAGCTAGAAACCCAATTGCGTGAAGAATAATAAATAAATAAATAAACGTATATGAACGTAGTATTGACTATATATGCAAACTGCAGTGAGCCGAATTGAGTCTTTTTTTACGTATAATATATATATATATATATATATATATATATATATATAATAAATCTCACACTGCAATAGTAAAATTAATGTATATTTTGATATGATATATATTGTCGTTTCGCCAACAATCAAATTGTTTAATTTCACGTCATTATTAATCCAATTAATTTCTTTTTTTATTTGACAATAACCTTATTTTTGGAGAGGGAGGGGCGAGGGGGGTTATGACTTGTGAGTTTGGGGGTAGTGGAGGCTCATTGACATTGTCATATTGAATTCTTCTAGCTATAGTTTAATTTACAAACTTTATACATATGGTTTATAAAGTACTTTTTCTTATGTTTATTTTTTTTTACAGCATATATGGTTCATTGTCTAACTTCAGTCTAGTTGAACTTTTCTTTTTTAATTGGGTTAATTACACGTCAGTGCCGAATGATTGTCCATTTTTACACTTTTTGTTTTGAAATTTCAAAAGTAACACATTATTACTCAATATTTGCATAATTAACACTTTTAGCACTTGCGTAATTTTTCGGTGGACCAAATATTGACGTAGAGTGTTGGAAGTGTTATGTTGATTTTTGTCAGATTTAATAAAAATACGTGGAAAATAAATATCTTACCTAGCTAATAAACAAAATTATGTCATTTCCAGAAGTCCACGTCATTATTTGATACATCAAAAAATTACAATAGTGCTAAAAATGTTAATTATGTAACCGTTAGGTGCTGATATTTTATTTTTGAAATTTCAAGACAAAAATATAAAAACTTGAAAAATTGAGTACTAATGTATAATTAATCCTTTTTAACTGGGAATAAGAGGATAGGTATTTGCAGCCTGATTTCGCACCATTATATAAAGAGGAATGAATACTAGTGTGGTACATGATAGCCTGTGCTGAGTAGTTCAACTTAAATGGCCTTAAAAGAGTATTTATAGCTCTCTTGAATCAAAAGTTGGACGTAATTTAAATGTTCAAAAACAATACAACAAAACATCCAAATAAAATATTTCAATGAGTATACAATTTGCTGGAATTTTTATTATTCAAGAGAATTTTATAGGCTTGTAATTCTAATGGGCTCGTTAGATTTTTATTTTTATTTTTATTGTTCCAAGAGGATTTTTCCGTTGGAAATATTTTATCTATCCAACAAGTGTTTGTACAATGAAATAATAGTGATGTTCTTGAAATATAAATTAAAATTTCCTATAAAATATAAACAAATCAAATCAACTACACATATTAGCGAGAAAGAAAGAAACAAAACCCAGCTCTGATTTGGGTACAATCTGAATAGCCAGAATTTATTCTTTTCGATTTGTTGGACTTATTAATTTGTTTCTCCTCCTGGGCTTCATATTTTTTCCTTGGCCCATTATAATCATATTCCAACTTTTGTCACCTCATAGTCCTCAAAATTAATAAAATTAAGAATATTATTTTATTATTGAGTTTTTTTTCTTTCTTATATAGCCTCCATATATTACTTTAAAACCCTGTTAAAACAAAGGTACCCCCCTCCCACCCCAAACATTTAAAACATAGAGGCACACTTGTATAAGACCGTCTAACGAATCTCTATTTGATCCATTAAGTGATCCCTCTTTTTTTTTCTTTTTTAGTGGTCTTCATTCCCCTGTCAACCCCCTTTTTATTTTTTAGTTTTTTTTTTTACTTTTTAATTTTTTAATTTTTTTATAAATATATATTTAATTTTTTTAATTAATTTAAATTTTTTAAAATAAATATATACTATAAAATGAAATTATTAAACCCTAAAATTGAATTGAATTAATTTAATTTTTGTATCCGGTGTCTCGCTCAAAGCATTCGTCTGACGCTAACGCGTGGACTCATGCATTGGGTTCGATATAAAATGAAGATTTAAAAAAAATAAAAAAGTAAAAAAAAATCAAAAAAATTAAAGAAAAAAAAATGGCGGCAGTCAGATGCTTTATAGATAATGATACTTCACTTTGGTGCTAGTGATACTTTATTTCATACATAGTGGAACTTGTTGTCTAGAGCATTAACAAACATATTAAAAAAAATGATAAATATATCAACTAAAAAATTCCACATTATGATTTATGTAGAAAATGAAATTTTTTCTTAGCACGTGAAAAAGCATACGCCCGACGCTAACATGTGGACTCATGTATTGGGCTCGAAAAAAAAAAAAGAAATGACGGCATTCAAATGCTTTATAGATAATGATATTTGGCTTCGTTACTAGTAATACTTTACTTCATACGTGGTAGTACTTGTTGTCTGAAGCATCAACAAACATATTAAAAAAAAAGATAATTGTATCAACTAAAAAAAGTCCACATTGTAATTTATGTAGAAAATAATTCTTTTTTTTTTTGTTAACATGTTATAATACTTCAACTCATATTAAGTGATACTTCGACACATAATTAGTGATACTTTATTTCATATGTAGTGATACATGATACCTAGAGAATCAACAAACATATTCAAAAAAGAAGAAGATACATGAATCAACTAAATTAAAACCCACATTATGATTCATGCAAATAATAATTTATTTATTTTCTTCTTAGCATGTGAAAATACTTTATAGTTGATGATATTTCAATTTATATTAAGTGATATTTCGACATATAATTAGTGATACTTTACTTCATACATAGTGATACTTTACTTTATACCTAGTTCTACGGGTGTGGGCGGGTGCATGGAGCTCACGCAAATGGTTGTTTTTGCGGGTTTTGGGATGGCTTTGGGTTCTATTTAACCCGTCTAACGCAAGAGACCCGTTAAACGGTCTTATACAAGTTTTTATCTAAAACAAAACAATAATTCATTCTTGCTCTTCAGAAATATCTTCAGCAAATTTGGGCATGCTTGAGTTAAACAATATCTGCAATAGAGTTTACAAATGAAATAATTACCATAAATGTAGTGTAAGACTGTGCAAACGGTCAGTCCGGTCCAAGACAGGACCGACAAGGAAGGACCGAATAAACCGAATGCTTTTCTTTTTTACCTACCGATCAAATAAGGTTTTAGGATCGGACCGAAGACTGACCGAATATTTTTTTTTTCTAATAGTTTAATTATATATCTATTATCTAATATAGTAATATTATATATATATATATTATACTTTATGTGATATAATTAATTCGATCGGTCGGTCCGTCCGTTTTTATTTTTTTCCAGGACCGGACCGACGGACAAAATATTTGGTCCATTAAAATTTAGATCGGACCGACCGAATGACCCAATTTTAGATCAGTACGGTTTGGTCTTTACGGTCCGGTCAGTCCTTGCACACCCCTAATGTAGTGGGTGGGGCTAAACATTATTCTAAAATTGGCAGAATTTCATGCAAGAGTTGCGGTGCTTGTAAAATTTGTTAAATAAATTGAGATTTTAGAAAAAAGAGAGAGGAAGGGATTGAAAAACGAGAAAAAATTGCGGGATCTGCGTAGGATTTAATAGTATAAATTTGCAGCGAAAGGAGCAATTGTTATTATAAAATTAGAATATAGTAATTATCATTTATTCTACTTATTCATTGGTTGCATTGGTTTAGGTTCCACTCTCACATGATCGATAGCAACGGCGAACCTTATTATAATTCTAATCTCTATGTTTTACTTTTTCCAGCCGTTTACTTCATTTATTACATTTTACGTCAGCGATTATTTTATTTTTCTTCGTTGACTTTGGCAATAAGCAAGAACTAGCGACGGAACGGGACTCACTCCTCCTCGCTTTCTCCTTTGCCCTTTTCATATTAAACTAGTATACCACACGTGCGATGCACAGGAGATGTTATTATAAAATATTTATGTACAATAATAAAATTATATTCAGTCATGAATTTCGCTTATAAATATATGGATTATATCGTTTGAATTATAAATTACTTATGTATTTTTTATCATTAGAGAAATCAACCTTGACGACTCCAGTCATGTTAGAAATATCCAAGTTGGTTGTAAAATCGAGAAGGCAGAGTCCTCGCCGCCCAGATAGTCTCGACATTGATTAATCGGCCAATTAGGCACGAATAATTAATTTTTTCAATTTTTAAAAATATTTTTGACTCATTAAAAGATTTTGGATGTGGATGTTAAATTTTTAATATATTTAATTAACTTAAAAATTTAAAAATATTTTAAATTAATATATTTAAAATATTTTTTTATATTTTTTTTAATATATTTAATTCAATTTTAATTCAAAAATATTTAATTTCTAAAAATTTAAAATGTATCATATTAAATTGATAAAATTAAATATCAAATATTATACTTGATCTCAATTTGCAGAGATCATTATTGGGCCTCACAATTCATAATTTGTTCATATACAATATTATTTCTTTGTTTTTCAATGTGGGATCAATTTTGATTTAAAATTAAAATATATAAGTTTTAACTATTTAAAATATCTTTAAAGTTGAAAACTTAAATATGATAACTTGAAAATCGTAAAATTATCTAACATTAAAATGATAAAATCAATTAATACATTTCGAGTTTCGACCATTAAAAATTTAAATATATTTAATTTTAAAATTTGTATGCGGATCTTGATTTTTTAAAATATATTTAATTAATGGGTATTTCTAAATATGCCACAAAATTTTCTTTATGCACCACTATTAAATTTAATTCAAAAATAAATAATTATTAATTTGCATAAATATCATTTTTAATTTTAAAATTACTTAAAAAATAAGTAAAATAAAAATAAATAATCCCGTTCTTCTCACCCCAATGACCTCACCCGTCGCATTGCCCCCACAATTGCTCTCTCCTCCATTTATGCTAATCTCCATTTCTCTCATCTTCTTCTCCTTTTTTTGTGATAATTGTCTATGTAATCAAATGTGCGTATTGATGTCATATATTTTTTGGGCTAAAAAATTGATTTCATTAACTTTTACAATCATAAGATTTGTCGCATAAATATTTAGAGAAATACATATATCTGATTGATAGGTTGAAATTTGAAACATGACGTTGATGATAATACTTTAAAATTTGGTGACATTGAATGATTTGTCAGAATATTTTATAAATCTGAAAAGGAATTTTGTCAGAGTTGGAACACAGTGTTGATGCGCGGCAACTACGTCCTTCTCTATTTTATTTTGTAAGAAAATTAATTATTAGGGAAGAAACGTGAAGGTGGCAAGTCAGGAAGAAAGATGATGGTGACGGAGGACGACATGTCTATAGTATGGAGGGGAGAGAGTAAGAGTGGAGAATATATATATTTTTTTAATTTCTTTTGAATTATTATTATTTTTAATTTATTTTCATAGTGAAAGGATAAAAATGACTTTTATCGTGGTGTGGTGTAAAGATAAAATGTAAAAATAAGAAAAAGATGTGTGATGTATAAAATAAATGTGGTGTATAAAGATTAAAATGGTGGTGCATATAGAAATACCCTTAATCAATTAAAGAGTATAAAATTTAAATCATTATTTTAAAAATATTTCATTTGAACTATTTAATATATATAATTTAATTCAAATAAAAAAATTTAAAATATATTTAATATTAAAATGATAATATCTAAATATCTAAATATTAAATATATTTTAATTTTTTTTATTTGAATTAAATTATTTATAATTTGTTCATGCATAACAATATTTGTAAGTTTTTTTATATGAGATGATTTTTGTTTGAAAAACTAAAAGTATAAGCTTTAACTATTTAATACACACACACACATATAATTCATGACATAAATATATTTAACAATTAATTGCTAAGTTCAATTGATACATTTAATAAAAAAATTAAGTAGATTTAATTTAAAATTATTGATTTGTATCTTGATTAATACATTTAATTTAAAAATTTAAATATATTCAATTGAAATTTTGATGTCGATGTGGAATTATTTTAATATATTTAATCAACTTAAAAATTTAAAATATTTTTAAATTATTATGTTAGAACATTCACTCATAATACTTAAAAGAATGATAATTAACATAAAATTATGGTCCATTGTAAAGAAAAAATAGGTGTTTAGAAAATTCACATATAAATCAACAATTTACAGGCCACATAATTTATTTCATCTTATGAACAAAATATTTTTTTGATAAAAATAAAGTATTTTTGCAAAATAAAAAAATAATAATTTATAATATTAAAATTCTAGTATTGAATGACTATGTAATATAAATATTAATTAATTAATATTTTTTTTTTATTTATAGAAAGTGCATTTAGGCGGGGAAAACTAATTATTACTATTTATAGTGACTATCTTACTTTTAGATATAATATAGATTAATTACTTAATTAATGGCTTCAATAAAAACCCACATAATTACCAATAAATAAACCGGCCAACGAAACAACACACCATCCAAATTAATACTACTCCTATAAGATTGGACAAATTTCAATACGCTTAATATTTTTTTTTTTTTTTTAGGGAATACGCTTAAATTGAATTTGTAATTCCAGACTTATCTTTACCGTAAAAATAAAAATAAAAAATACTTTAGTATCATTGTTATATATATATATATATAGGGATAGGATCTGGTGAGAATCGGGAACCGATCCCATCCGTCCATCCTGCAAAATCGACGCCCCAGATCCATCCAGATTTTCGGTGGCATTTTTGTAATTATTGCGAAAATCTTCAATTCGCGCGTCTCATTAAAGGTAAAATCGGAACTGAACTCAGAAATTGCCCAGATTCAATTTTAGCATCCGACTTCGCACATTTTAGCCTAATGCATTTCTCATTTTAGCATGTGTTGATAAACAAAAATGGAACGATGATTTCATTGGAATGAAATGCAATACACCCTATTTGGGGACAGTGAACCCTAATGGGAATCTCATAATTACTAGTTGGGATCAGAAACTTAATAAACCCTAATTGGGAACGGTGAACCTTAGTGGAAAATTTCACATTAATTTAAGCCTCCAACTTCGATAATTTTAGCATTATGCGATTCTCATTTTAGCCTCATGCGATTCTCATTTTAGCCTCAGAACAAACGGGAAGAATTATTAAATTACTATATTACCCCTCCGTCCAGAAAGTTGCCGAAAATTACAGAAATGCCACTGCCCATACACTTAAATCTGATTTAATCTGGATCGTCCAGATTGAGTCAAACAAGGGCTAGGATTGGTTTCTAGTTCCCACCTGGGGGAAGGGTTCTCATTTGATCATTTCCATATATATATATATATAATACAAGGAATTCTACAAAAACAGATAATCTGTAGGGTATCAGGTCTCGCCGGGAGGTTCCACCACTTCTTTCCGTCGTCGACAGTCGGCTCCGATCGTCCCTCAAGGGATAGGAAGCAATCCAGGCAGAGAATCAAGCACAGCAAGGCTAAGGGTTCCCCGAACTCAATAACTCCTTCTACAGTGACCAAGCACACATTGAAGACATAAAGGCAGAGATAGCAACCCACACACCCTCACCGCAACTCCACTCCGACGCAAACCCACGACTAACCCGACGCTTTACCCAGGATACTCGCACGAAGAGACCTGAAGGAATCTAGACGAACTGGGACGGCGGGAGAGTACGAGCACAGAGCCCTAAGCACTAAGCTTGTTTTAGTGTTTGCAAGAAGTGGAGTAGCAGAACAGATGAGAGAGAGATATATGAAAGTGGTGATGAACAGTGAAGCCCTCCGCTTCTTTTAATGAAGCAGGATCGAAGGGTCGCATTGGGAATAAGTAATGGGCGGTCAAAATGGGCTGCCATAAATGAGGAGAGATAGGCCAGCAATTGGGCCTAACAGATGGGCCAATTACACAACAATCTCCACCTTTGGCCCAACAGTGTGCATTGATATTTGAAAGGAGTATCGCAAGACTCATCATTGCCTTTTTTATTTCAACTCTCCTGCAAGATCACAAAGATAAGAGGAGAATACAATACAAAGTTAGAACAGATCACTAAGATCAACCAAATAAAGTACACAAAGTGCAACAAGATCACAAGGAGCAATGCTCCACCTCAAACCAAACGATGTTCACAGAGAACCAGCACAACTCACAAAGAGAAATCCCAATTCACACAGAAAACAACAGCTCACACAAAGCACAAAACATCTCACTGAGAGCACATCACAAATTCATTAAGAATCACCTACATCTCACAAAGAGCACAATAACTTAACAAGGAGACAGTAGCAGCTCCACCTTGCTGGAGCATATACCAGAGAGCACAAAACAACATAATCAAAGAACATCACCATGATCATTGAAGAAACCGAACTCTCGGTTCTGACAGAGTTGTGATCAAAGTTGTATCTAAAGTTGAGACAACTTTGAACATGCAGCGGAATATAGAAACAAATAATGGATTGAAATTTTCACGAGATTATATTTCTATAATCTCGCGAAGTGTCTCAGGGCAAAATATTCATTATATGAATTTGTGAATTACAAAAACACTACAAGTAAACTCTTACTAAACTTAAGACACTTTATCTCTTCCTTCGCAGAAGGTTGTGGCTAAAGTTGTCTTAACTACCACTTGTAGAAAGCTAATATCTCTCAATACAGATCTGAAATTATCTCTAAGAATTCGTATCTAACTCTATACAACTGATCCCTATTTATACAAAAATAATAACTTGGTCTCTACTCCAAATAACCGCTTTATCTCTCCATGATCTCCATTCTTAGATTCTCGGCCAACCACCCTCAACTTCAGCAACAGCTTTATCTTGACATGGTCAAACACAACAGATTTTTCTAGAACATCTCAACCAATTTACTTCCTACACAATCAACCAAGACAGACAAAACAAAAACAATATCCAAAATAACAACAAACCAAACGGTTTCAACAATCTCCCCCTTTTTGTCTTTCTTCCCAAAACAACTTCAAGTATACAACAAAGTCATAATCTGAACTCCCCCTAAACATATATGAGGAACAAAAACGAACATCATTAAAACAAAACAATCACTCCCCCTGTCATGCAAACTTCCCCTAACACAGAGATATCAACAACATATTCAAACATACTTAGATAATCATATGATATCATCAAAATAACTAAACAACAAAAGATCATCAACAAAAATATAAACAACAGTATAGTTGTTAAGCATAGTTGTTTTAAAAAGAAACAGAATTGAAATTGTTAGAGAAATTATTTGATAAACATCAACCCAAAACTGCAACAGACTGCAGCCCTTCTTCCTTCTTCCTTCTTTTTTTCTTCTACTCCTCCTCCTCTTGCTCATCAGTTTCCTCATCTTCACTTGCTGCTGCCCTTCTTCTGCCTCTGCTACTGCCTTCTCCACCAGTACCTCCCCCTTTTTGGGAAGAAAGAAGGTGCTGAAATACTATCCTTTGCTTGGCAAAGATCTCTATTTGGGCAGTGTAGAGCTCAATTTGTTCCTGCAAAACAAATACAGGGATAGAACAGCGAAGTCCAGGAGATTGTGGAGCAACCTCTTCCTCATCCACCCAAGGCATATCCACAACTCGTGAATCTGTGAGAAAAATTTTCTGCACAGTCTGAAAAGTGAGCCGGGGAGTGAATACATCTCTCTTCTTGGGCTTGAACCCTTGTTCAACCAACATGCTAAAGATAAGAGATGGCAACACAAGTTTCTTATTGCTCTTAGTCATGGCAACTTCAGCAATAGCAGAGAACATAAGACTGCCCAAATTGATTTTTTCTTTCATGCACAACTTGTACAGAAGATAAACATGCTCAAGAGGAACTACGGTGGAGTTCGAGGTAGGAATCCAGTTGCTAACTGAGATTTTGTGCAAAGTAAAGAAGAGGGATGTGAGGGCTGAAGCAGTTCTGTTCACCCTCTTACCATGCCACACATCAGCTCTTCCCCTAGTTAGCACGTTTGCCATCTTAACTTCAAGCTCTTCATCTACCTCATCATCAGTTACAGATACATTTAGAAGGCTTAAAAATTTGTTAATTTTGGCCGGGGTGAAACTGTAAACACTCTCCCTAACAAAAACCTTCTCGAATCGTTTGGATGAGGGGTTCCCAAACTCAGAAGACAAATTTGCATAGAACAAACGCACAATTTCAGCCACATAAGGTTTGGCATATGAAACACTACCCCAAACCCTCTTCTTCTTCAAAAAAGCAATCAAATTATGTTTATCAAAATCCTTAACATCAACTGCCCTATCATTTAAAATTTCTCGGTTTTTAAAATATTCCCAATTCTTCTTAGCAGCATCAGAATAAAATAGTTGAGATTCAGTTTTCGATACCTCTATATCAGATTCAGAAAGAGCGGCTTCTTCATCGGGATCGAGACACAACTTTGCTCGCTTTGAGGAACGATTCTTGCTTCCTTTGGTTCTTGAAGAGGGAGAAGTTAACACCTTCCTCTTTCCCTTCTTTGACACAGCAGAGGCGATTTCAGGCTCAGCTTCAGTCTCCGTTTCCTCCTGATTGTCCTCAGACACATCAATTTGTGTCTCAGTCTGCCTCTTCTCCGAAGACCCTTCACTATCCTCTTCATCTGGTTCGGAGGTAATCTCAATAGGACCTTCCTGAGTCCGGGAGGAACTGCCGGTAAAATGCAAGCGTCGTGACCGGTGAGACGGAGGAATCCGTTTGGCCTTGACAGGCTTTTTCTTCGGAGGGGATTTTATCTTTTCTGAACCTTCTTCTTGCTGTTCCTGTTCCACTTCCGAGAACGACACTTCAATGGGTCCTCCATTATGAGGGTTCCCTTCATCGGAAGGGAAAAGAGGATCAAGGGGTTCCTCGGCAAGCACCTGAGTGTTGAGTGGCTCTTCAGCAAATACATGAGTGTCAAGGGGTGGCATAATTACACCGTCAGGAGCTAGAATTATGGCTTGAGATGAAGAAATCGTCGGAGATGAAGCCGGTAATGCAAGCGGTTGTGACTGAACTTCTGAGCAACTGGCCAAATCTGGAGAAATCTCCATCGGCGCGTTTCCTCTTGAAAGAGATAGAAGTACTTTAGGTCGGAGGATTGGAGTGGAATCCGGCGACAGAAATCAAAAAGGGTTAGATATGATAGGTTGCGGCGGAGAGAGAAACAAAGGCTAAGGGGGAAAGATAGACAGATGTCGGAGGTAGGCAGATGCTTCAGGATCACTAAGCAACTCCTGAATTTTCTTCATTTTGTCAGAATCCATGGCGGAAAGGATGAAGATGAAGAGTTTGAAGGGAGACGAAGGGTTTTTTTTTTCAGAATGAGATGAAATGGACGAGAGAATCTAAGTGAGAGTGACCTTATAAAAGTTAATATGGAGAGATATATATATTTCTGATAGATACCCGCCTCCATATAAATAGGAATCAACATATTAAAGATATAGTCAAAATAGGTATTAAAGATAGAGTAAGATACATTTCCAGATACATTCAACTGACTTTCAAAAATTTCTGTTTTTTTTTATATATAATTAACCAACTATTGTCAAGAAAAATTTATAATCAGAATACTTTTGATACATCATAGAAAACTTTTTAAGAAGAGAAACAGATGATGAATAGATGAATAACCAAAAGAATCTTATAAATACTATTTATCTAAGATCTTTGATCTAGTTATATGATTTTATAAGAACGATCATGGTTTCACCTTTATACAGGCTTTTTCATTCTCGAATCTGTTCAACTTCACAGTTAACGATGATATACCAAAAATGTGATAACAGTTGGGTCAACTGTACTTTTCATATAGAACACAAGCCAAGAGATTTCCTCAAAATTGAGAATTTCTCATAGCTTAAAGCTTTTGTAAATAAATCAGCCAGTTGATTATCTGTACTAATATACTCTAACTTTAATAGCTTCTTTTCAACTAAATCCCTAATAAAATGATACCTTAAGTGAATGTGCTTGGATTTGGAATGATGAACTGGGTTCTTTGCAAGGTTGATGGCACTTGTATTATCACAGAGCATCACCAAGGGGTTTCTTTCCAGGCCATAATCATCCAACATCGACTTCAGCCATATCAACTGCATTGAACAGCTTCCGGTGGCCACATATTCGGACTCGGATGTGGACAATAAGATACAGTTTTGCTTTTTGTTGTGCCAAGAGATGAGGTTGTTTCCTAAATAGCAATATCCTCCACTTGTACTCTGTCTATCATCTATTTCTCCAGCCCAATCGGCATCACTGTATCCAACAAGATCTGTAGTTGTGTCCTTTGTGAACCATAGACCCAATTCACATGTTCCGGCCACATACCGAATGATCCTCTTTACCGCCTTAAGATGTTCCTCCTTGGGACAGGACTGAAATCGAGCACATGCACACACACTGTACATGATATCTGGTCGGCTAGCAGTCAAGTAGAGGAGACTTCCGATCATTGATCTGTATAAAGTTGGATCAACTTCAGGTCCAACTGCATCCTTTGACAGCTTTTCAGTCGTACTCATGGGGGTTCTCATATGTTTAGCATTTTCCAAACCAAACTTCTTAATAAGATTCTTGGCATATTTTGTCTGTGAGATGAAAACGCCATTGTCCTTTTGCTTGACTTGAAGTCCAAGAAAATTGCTAAGCTCACCGACCATACTCATTTCAAAAGTCGTGGACATTGCTTCAACAAATTCCTTCATAGCTTTCTCACTTGTCGATCCAAACACTATATCGTCGACATAGATTTGAGCGATCGTAAGCAAGTCTTTTTCTTTCTTGAGGAATAAAGTTCTATCAGCATGACCCCTGGAAAATCCAAACTCAAGCAAGAATTCGGTTAACCGACTATACCAAACTCTTGGAGCTTGTTTAAGTCCGTATAACGCTTTATGTAATTTATACACATGACTTGGATTAATTGGGTCTTCAAAACCTTTGGGTTGTTCCACGTAAGCTTCTTCTTCTAGTACTCCATTAAAAAATGATGCCTTAACATCCATTTGATGAAGAGTAAAAGTCTCATCATAGTCAATCCCCTCTACTTGATGGATTCTATTCGTGCAACGGGAGCAAAAGTCTCATCATAGTCAATCCCCTCTACTTGAGTATAACCTTGGGCAACTAAGCGGGCTTTATTTCTAATGACATTTTCAAAATCATCAGTTTTATTTTTAAATATCCACTTAGTTCCTATCACGTTTATCCCAGAAGGTCTAGGCACAAGTGTCCAGACTTTGTTTCTAACAAACTCAAGTAGCTCGGCTTGCATGGCACTTATCCAGAACTCATCTTTTAATGACTCATTTACATTTTTGGGTTCAACCATGGATAAGAAGACAACAACACCAACTTCATTAATTATATAAGACGTGCAAACCATCCTTACCATTTCTTTGTAGTTAACAGGAGTTTTACCTCTAGTTCTGACCCCTTCGTGTACATCTCCAATGATTTGATCAATTGGATGATCTTTGCGAATCTTGTTCGGTGGGTCTCTTCTGGTACTTATCTTCGTGTACATCTCTAATGATTTGATCAATTGGATGTACAACTTCAGCAACAGCTTTATCTTGACATGGTCAAACACAACAGATTTTTCTAGAACATCTCAACCAATTTACTTCCTGCACAATCAATCAAGAAAGACAAAACAAAAATAATATCCAAAATAACAACAAACCAAACGGTTTCAACAATCATCATCCACAGTTTTACTTGTGGAAACAACATTAGCCAGTGCATCATTCTTTTGATTCTTATCTTTAGGTTTTTTATAATGTTTTGCATACTAACCCGGTTCACCACATCTATAACACTTTCTGATAGAGTGATTCTTTTCCCTCACATGCATAACATTATCAACTGGAGTTTTAGCACCCTGACCATTCTTTAACTCCATTTCTTTATTTTTTAACCCATTAACAACTGTATCAAAGGTAATATCATTTCTCTCATATTCGATTGCAGATTTAACATCATTATATGTCTCAGGGATAGCATTTAAAAGTGCAATAGTAGACTAGCAATGTAATCATCATTATGCTTGTCACCAGACATTTTAATGTCTTGAACAAATTTGTTAAAATCATCCAAATTAGCATCCATATCTTTGTTCAAATCCAGTTTAAAATTGAAAAAAAATTCAAGTAAAAACATATGACTTGGAAGAGAAGTCAGATTATAGAGCTCATCCAATTTATCCCACAAATCTTTGGCAGATTCAATAGTACAGACTTTCCTTAACACAGAATCTGACAAATTCAACATGATGGAAGATAAAGCATACTCATTCATTTCAGATTTCTTTTGCTCGGTTTCTTTTTCATTATACTTAATATCAATGGCTTTGAACACCTTGTCTTTAATCAACATAAATTTCATTTTCTGTTTTCATAGATTAAAATCAGTATTACCATCAAAGGGGGTAAGAATATATTGTGACAGAGGGGCCATGAGATAGCTCGGGTCGAGGGATAAACTCAAGGACACACCCACATGTAATGAGGAAGCCAAGGACAGCCCAGATTACATACAGATTTACCTGTTGTACAGAGTTCACTTAGGTCCTTTTAAGTGATAGTGAGACACACAACACACAACACCAACAGATATCAATTAAGAGAGATCCAGGAATAAATAGCGGGAGCAGAGAGGGCCAAAGCGCAGAGCTAGGAACAACAATACCTAAGAAATCACAGAGATAACAAGAATTTAAGAAGAATCACCGAGATTTAAGCAGAAATCACACAGATCTCACAAGAACACAAAAACCCTAATCTGACTAAGGGTTAAGAGTTGAATATCAGAGCAGTAATCCCCACGGTTGGGATTTCCAACTTACCAGACTATCACAACATAGAGGCGGTCGGACAGAGATCGATGGACGACGGATGGTGCCTCCGGCGAGAGTCCCTCATGGCTCTGATACCACTGTAGGGTATCAGGTCCCGCCGGGAGGTTCTACCACTTTTTTCCGTCACCAGCAGTCGACTCCGATCGTCCCTCAAGGGACAAGAAGCAATCCAGGCAGAGAATCAAGCACAACAAGGCTCAGGGTGTCCCGAACTCGATAACTCCTTCTACAGTGACCAAGCACACACCGAAGACCACAAAGTCAGAGATAGCAACCCACACACCCTCACCGACAACTCCACTCCAATGCAAACCCATAACTAACCCGACGCTTTACCCAAGATACTCGCACGAAGAGACCCAAAGGAATCTAGATGAACTGGAACGGCGGGAGAGTACGAGCACAGAGCACCAAGCACTAAGCTTGTTCTAGGGTTTACAAGAAGTGGAGTAGCAGAACAGATCAGAGAGAGATATGAAAGTGGTGATGAACAGTGAATCTCCCCGCTTCTTTTAGTGAAGCAGAAAGGGATCGAAAGGTCGCATTGGGAATAAGTAATGGACGGCTAAAATGGACTGCCATAAATGAAGAGAGATGGAGAAATTAGGCCTGACAGATGGACCAAATTACACAACACAATCAATAACCTCATATTTGACACACGTACGTGAGTGATGCAAATCCTCTATGTTTCATTTGTGTGATAGAAATATATAATATGATGCGGACGCACTTGAAATTAATTAATTATTAAAGAATAGATAAATATTGGAAGTAATATAATAAGTATAATTAATTAAGAAAAAGTGGTGGTTTAATACGACAAACACGTGAAATTAGCAATTTATGAAATTTTTCAATGTAACATTTAAATATAATTAGACCGAAACAAAATAATTAAAAGCTTACAAAATTGATGAAGTTAATAATGATGCCTTTTTTCTATTAGTAAAAAAAGTTTGTCATGGCACAGGATATTAAACACAGTTCGGCCCCTGCTACACAGTTTAATTTGAGTTGTATTCCGCAATTAAATTATGAATTTAATAATAATTAGTTACAACATAATCAACCCTAATAATCAATATTTATAAAAAATGAATTTAAATTATAATTATACAATAAAATAACCAATTATTAATTAATACTAAAAATAATTATAAATTAAACAATTGGGTATGATGAACCCTAATTAATATTTGTAAAAGTAAACTAAATACAATATATTAAAATTAAAGAAAAAAAGAATAAAAAACCATAATTAAATATTAGAACATGGAGTATAGCACATCGATCATATATGTAACACGGGATACTATGGGCAGGAAATAAAGGAAGAAATGTAACTCAGAATTAACGTTGATAATGGGGATTTTTTTTTCTTCCATATCCGTATAGGAGGCCATATCCAGGCAGGTAGCAATTGTGATTCAATAAATGTCTGAATTGAAAAACATATGTATATAGCCTATGTCTATGTATATCGACTACTCCACATAAATCCACACAGTTTCAGGAATCCAGCCGTGTATTGCGTCTGATACACTACTCTTCACCTGCAATCGGTCCAATCCCCCATATATCTATATCTATATCTATATATATATCCCTAATTGCAGATTTAGAGTATTTCTCATTAATTTCGATGCGATATTAACATTGATCTAATGTTTTTTATGGGTTTTGTCAGAAATATTAAATTATATTATTTGAGTCCGTAGCGAATTGTGTTATATTCAATGGAAACTTCTGCATATAAAAATTATGCAAATACATGTAAAAGGACTGATAAATGATAAATGGTGAATGCTCCTCTCTGCATGTGATTGTGAAGTCCGGCAGCAAATTAATGTAGTCATAAGACTTGATTAATTAGTGAAAGTTATAATTATTACAAAGGACAAAGCTCAGCAGCTAGGTTAGCCCTTTTATTTATTAATAATATTAATTAGAAAAGAATATACCGCTCCAGAAACCCCTATAAATCCAGTGCTCCCTGCTTCAGCTCAGTGCACACACACTCTGCAGAATGGCTCTCGGTCCTCTCTCGGTTCTCTCTCTCCTACTCTTCACCTCCATCACCGTTTACGGTAATCCCTCTCTACCACCGGCTGAAGCTCCCCACCACCATCACCACCACCCCCACCCCCCTACACCGCCCCCCAGCCACCCTCCCACCCCTCCCCCAACCCACCACCATCCTCCTACCCCACCGGCTCATCCTCCCGTCAAGCCACCGGCTCACCCACCCGTCAAGCCCCCGGCTCAGCCCCCTGTTAAACCACCCAAGTATCCTCCTCTGAGAAAGAAGGTGGCTGTTCAGGGCGTCGTCTACTGCAAGTCTTGCAAGTTTAGGGGAGTCGATACTCTCTTCGGAGCCGCGCCTCTTGCTAGTCAGTTTCTCTTAATTACTTATTTACACTCACGCTCTCACACAGTTATATACTCAATTATTTATGCATGCTGAATTTGGTGTTTTTTTTGTTATCAGATGCAACGGTGAAATTGGAATGCAACAACACAAAATACAGATTGAAGGAGCTGAAGAAGACCGACAAAAACGGCTACTTCTTCTTCATGCCGCAGAGCCTGACGACAGCTGGCTCGCACAAGTGCAAGGTGTCATTGGTCTCCTCTCCGGTCGCCGCATGCAACGTCCCCACCAACCTCCACGACGGCGCCGTCGGTGCTATCCTCTACCGCCCTCCCAAGCCACCCGTCGACGCCCCAACTAAGCCCTTGCCTTTTGAGCTCTTCACCGTCGGACCCTTCGCCTTCGAACCCCCAAAGAAACTGCCATGTCACTACTAGAAATTATATTTTACCGTTGCTAGAAAAAGCCATAGCCAGTAGTTATGCTTAATTAATTACAGGATTACCGTTCAATTAATTAGTGGGTCTGTCTTATGTTTAATGTTTGTTCCTACGCTGTTTCGTGCTTGCATTATGCTTGTTGTATCGTGTATGTGTACAGTACAATGAAGCATTTGATTTGGCCACGGTAATAAAGTTTTATTTAATTTTAGCATTTTTTACAGCGACTTTAAAATTCAATCATGTGTTCCGGGTGAAAATCGATGCATGGATTGTGGGTGTTGGCGTGAAAGCAGAAGACAGAGATGTGACATTTCGTGGAGATTTAATGATGAGGGATGTTTTATTTTGTAGCTTTTTTTAATTATTATTATATTGTTAACTCTTGACATGGCCAAATCTAAATGCAACCTACCCAAATTGGTGAGAAAGGGTGAAATTGCAATATTAATATCTCCACGTCTTTAATAAATAAAGTGGCAATGAAGTAGCTATACGATTTCACGTGGGCTATCAGAGCTCTCAGAGTTCAGAGGCCTTCCTCCTTTATTTTTTGAGCATACAAATCAACTTTTTTGACTGTTTGACGGGACTTTTTCTTAATCACAATTATTATATGGTTATATATACTCCCCACGTTAATTAATACACATACCATGGTTAATGGTAGACAAAAAATATACACAGATGAAACGCACCGTGTTCAAAGCCATGCATTTCATCAAAATAATTAACAAATGAAATTGAGAATTTTATTTGGGTCTACAAAATGAATAAAGGGTAATATATTTAGATTTATGTCACTATTGTATTTATGTGGCATAATTAAAAATAGGGTAATTCTAAACATAGCCCCCATATTACTCTTTAAAGCCTCCATAATTATTTATAATAAAATAAATTATTTAGAATATCTATTTTAACCCTCATATATAAAATCTCTCTTTTCCTCATAGCCTCTCACGGGTTTTTACAGAAATTTTCTTTTGCTTTCAAAGTTCCTTACACAGCCCCTTCCCTCTAAAAATATTGATAGCATGTGCATGTCTTCCCTCTCGTTGCTCCTTCTTTAATCCCTTCTATTCATTTAGTTCAAATCCTCTTCCAAAAATTAGAAAATCTATTTTTTATTTGCAATTCCATAAATTATAGTGATGACAACTGACATGTTACAATGATGATAATGGAGAGGGAGAGTGAAGTTGTCGAGAAAAGATAAATTTGAGTTGCAAATTGTGGGAGATGATTGAGGATATTTTCAAATTTTTTCGATCATATTCAAAAGATAAATGCAAGATTGTAATTATAATTTATGAAATTGCAAATAAAAAATAAATTTTAATGAATATAAGGGAATAAAGAGGAATGAACATCAAACGGGACATGCTATCAATATATTGGGAGAGAGGGGGGGGAGGGGGCTGTGTCAGTGTGAGCAAAATAAAGTTTTTGGATAAAAAACGGTGAAAGACTGTGAAAGAAAGAAAGAAAGAAAAGAGAAGAAGAGAAATCTGTATAATGAGGGTTAAAATAGAGATTTCATGTACTTTATTTTATTATAAATAATTATGGAGGCTTTGATGAGTAATTTGGGGGCTATATTTAGAATTATCCTTTATATGGATCCGGCTGAAGAGTAATAGGCCGGAGTCTGTTTCAACAATTCGGTCCAATTATTTTTATTTTTACTTTTTTTTTTTTTGCAAAAGAGGCCCAATGTATTGACCCAGTTATTTTATTTGATATTTTAACTTTGGAGTTATGCTTTTAGGGTTATGGTACAATCATGTGAAGTCCTTGGATTATAAATACCTAAATGACGAATGAAGAGAAGGCTAGTGACGAGAACAATTTGAATTCCTCCCTTTATTTTCTCTATATTTTCTCCTATTTCTCCCACTAAAAAAATAATAATAATCTTTAAAAATAATATAATAGACTTAAGTAATGACATGTCGGCTCTAATTATTACATGTCATCGCTAATGATATTTTTGTGACGATATTATTGTCACTTAAACTGATTTTTAATTTATCGGGGGTTGAACTTTTAAGAACACTCTATTTGACACATGTATCGTCGGCAAAAAAAAATAAAAATTAAGTGACAAGAATATTGTCTTAAAAATGTCATTAGAGATCACGTGTCATTACTTAAGTATATTATAAGTGAAGAAATTTATCATCTCTAATAATATTGTCTCTTAAGAGTTTTTTTGCAGCATCTCTCACTCCTCCCATTTCTTAAGGTATGAAGATTACATATTTATTTCACAAATATCCCAAAAAATACAAAAATATTACGGCAGTTCACCACAAAATGACGTGTTCACGTAAAGGGTAGACCTTATTATTTGAATATTAGTGTTAGAATATAAAAATAATAATAGATTATAAATCTCCATGTCAAAAAGCAAACTCATTAAGAGCGCTTTAATTTCTCAATATGGATTTGCACCTGGAATTGTTTATGGGTAATTCTAAATCCAACCCCTAATTTTCTAAACATACCCCTGAAAATAAATAAAATAATAATAATATTGAAATTATTAATTTTACCTTTATAGCCCTATTTTTCTTTAACTTTAAATATTTCAATATCGTAAGATTCATCCTTCATAATTGCCTGATTTTCTTTACAAATCGATCAAATTAGTCAAGATCGATTAACTTTTTCCGCCATTATTTAACATCGTTGTCTTTCGCATACATGAACAATTAAGTGGGTAATGGAGTTTGATTTGAAACTTTTCTGCACCATTGTTATCAGACTCGAGATTTCTTTCCCAACTTTTCTTATCGGGTGATTTGAACAAGTATAACATAATTTGTATGATGTATTTTTATGAATTTAATAGAAGTTGGTTCGGAACATATTGCACATTTGTTCATTTTTTATTTCCTCGTATCACGATAAATCAGTTTTTTTTTTCTTGTAAATTTTGAGGTAAATTAGGTTTGACAACTCTCCTAGGTTTTTTTTTTTTTTTTGCAAAAAGCTATTTGAAGAAAATATTGTAGCTATTGGCAGACTATTTGCAAAACAAATTGAAACAGAACCGCTAGTAGAACAATCTTTGGTGATGTGTGTTGAGGACAACAGATTAAATCTGAAGCAATCTGCTGGGAAAAAAAATTGTGATTACAATGGCAAAATGAGAATTTGAATAGTTTTATTATTTTAGGGGGTTACATTGAGAAATTTGGAGGGTGTGTTTAAAATTACCGATTGTTTATTGGGTTGAAATCCACAATGGTTGAGTCCAGTATAAAATCACTTGTTCGACATTACAAATTTACAATAAGCTTCTTTTATGGGCTATATATATAGATTTCGTGGAATACTTATGGGCCTCGGTTTGTAAGAAACAATTTCCCAATTCGGCTCAATATTTTCTTGTTCAAACACATTAATTTCAGTCAGGGCTCTTTCATGTTACTAAGAGCGCCAAATGTGAACATGTTAACTCTCATCAGATCAGCCGAAAGGGTTAAAAAAGTGTTTGCTAATAGGAAAATCAATCGGTTTTGGGATGTGCATTAATACAAAGATTAATAGTTTGAGTTGGATTTTCGGTCGGTTTGTTAGACTTGTTAAATTATAAAAAGACCGTGTGCTTTCCATAATTATTGAAAAGTTTGAACCTTTTTTAAAAAATCATCAAGTTCACGTGTTTAGAGATGCGAATCAATTCAAAAATAATTAGTTGATTTTAAATTTATACTGATATACTTCTTATGAATAAATGCTTATCTTCTCCAATATATTTTTTATGAACACAAAAAATATTATGTATATAGAAATAAAATGATAAAATGCGTCCTGATAAAAATTGGCTTATGAAGGTGATGATATTGAATATACTCTCAACTCCTAAGATTAATAATTTTTCACAATTCGTAAATCAAATATTCAAAATTAGAATGTGTGATTCATGCAATTAATTGTTCCCCCAAAATAAAATAAAACTAGATTTCCGCCTCATGGGATCATTCATGGTCTTAAAATTCATTATTACATTTTTAATATTACTGTTACATCTTCACATTTTATAGATAATATTTTAGTTAATAAGTTAACACAATTTTTTATTTGTTCGGTTTTTTTTCATGTCAAATAATTATTATTATGAATCTAAAAAAGGAGTTAAGTTGACAATAAAATCGATAAAAAAAATTATTTGAATACACTTACATAGGTATGTATTTACATACATGTTATATTATAATAAAATATATTTCAAATTACAAAAAATATTTGTATGTATAAATATATATATATATATATATATATTTCAAATAATTTCATTAACAATTAATAACGATTACAATCAAGATATCATATTATAAATTCTACAATACTTGCTTGTATACAACGTTTTACAACGTTTGTAGTAGCATTTCTTAAATATATAAATATCAATCTCTTTTGATTTATTAATATATTTAATTAGAATGTCAAAGTATAGTATTAACAATTTCATATTCATTATAATTTAAAAATATTATAAATGTACGCATAAAGTATATAGATCATGCTATCGATTATGATATTTTATCAAATAATTTACTTGATTATTTTATTTAATTATTTAATATATCTTGGTAATTATTTCACATAATAAAATCTACCAAATGTTATCCATTTCTTCTTACTATACGGAAATTCACTTATTTATTCACTCGTATAAATAAATTTGAATTGAATGTCAAGTACTAATGTAAATAATGAAATATGCTATGAAATATAACATTAATTAATTCTATAATTAAAAATAGGTGATATGTGTGTGTGTGTGTGTGAAAGAGAGATAGAAGAGACAATAAAAAATGAAAAAAAAAATATTTATAATAACTATTGGTGGTGTGATTTTTTTAGAGAGAAAATATTCTGTAGAGATAGATATGTTTATGATAAATATTTGTGTGTTTGTTTGATATAATTATACACACATATTTTATTTTATTTTTTATTATTATTTAACCAAGTTACGACATTATATATGTGTATTATACACACACACAAATAGTTGATTAGTTAGCATTTTTCTTTTGGAGGTAAGACTCATAATCCATTTTTTTTTCAATTTTAACATTTCTCTTCACTGTTCAATTCCTTCCGCCACTTTTTTATTTGTCTCACTTTCAACTTCTACAATACTAATAAATAATCATTGCCTTTTTTCCTTGAATAAATTAGGATATGAAATATGTATATATATATAGAGCTGAAAATTAAAATATCCAAATCTCTAAAGTAAAAAATCCATTTTACCGAACTTAATGAAACCATTCAATAAATATTCAATTTTACTTATATAACATTGTTTTTTTTTATTTTTTCAATGTAAAAGGATACGTGCTCCATATATGTAAGAATTTTGGAAGGTTTTTTGCACGTTTTGAAGGGAGTTAAAAATATTTAATATCAAATGCAATATCCCCACCAACCTCTACACACATGCAATAAACTAAATCGTGATCATCGGGGGATACAATCGGGATAAGAACATCGGGTTTCCAAGAATCTCATCAGAATTTCGATCGTGAATATGATCATGATTTATATATAAATTAAAGGCCATCGGATTTGCTTTAACCCGATCATGATTAGATCGTGAAAGGACCATGATCTCAGCAGTTCTATCGGGATTTACACCGTGTCAAATTCATTCATGATTCAATTCGGGATCACCTTACGTGCTAACAAAAGACATTCAAATCAAGCATGGGAATTTTAAAAGGCTTTGGAAGTTACTTTTTGAATTTCCAAGACCACGTTTGGCATGTTTGAATGTGTGAGAAAAAAGTTGACTCAATTATTTACTCCAACCAACTCCCCCGCATCCGTAATTTTACGGTTATTTACAAAATAAATTACCCATATAAATAAAAAAATTGATCAAAAATCTCCAAATCACATCAGGATATCGATCTAAAGCTCTAACACAGCCTGTGAAGAATCGACAACAACGCTTCACATCTAAACAATGACGTTCGACAATAGCGAAGAGGTTAGAATACTCACTTTTTGTACAAAAATAAATTCCCGATTTTAAAATGTCAATATATTTTTTGTAAATGCCGACACTAATGAAGACGTTATTTTGAATTTTGCCTAATTGTATGTAAATGTCTACAATAGTGAATAGATTATTTTGAATTTTGGCTAATTGTATGTAAATACCGATATATTTCGTCTCAAATTCCCAATTAAAACCCGATGAATGAATTGCAAATCAAATCTCAACCATTTGCGATCTGGATTTGATTATGATTTATTTTAAATGCTAAATTACTCGTGTTTTTGCTAATTAATTAGAAAACTTGATGAATTCCGATAGACTAAATCCCGATCGCAAAATACAATTGTGATTCTAGGAATACTTGAGCGGGATTTGACCTAATTGTGTTTTCGTATCCCGATTGTAACTCTATCGTATTCCGACCGTATCCTGATAGTATCAATATTATCATCCCAATCGCATCACCATCGCAAAACTTAATCGAGATTTAAATTATGATTGATTCCCGATGAGAATACTTGAGCGAGATTTGACCAAATCAGGACACATTTTATTGCGATCATATTTATGATTGTCTGATCTATGATCGGGATATAATCGCTTTGAAATATTCTGATATTCTTTTTTTTTCATGCAGTCTAGTTATGATTGGAAGATGGAAGAGCTACAGACCATGTTACCGACGATTAGCATTTACTACAAGGTAAAAAATGTACATGCGATTAGAATTAGGTTGTTGGCAATCGGTAATCTCCCACTGCTGGCTAGGTTTAAGGTGAGATGTTTTGGGTAATTTTTGAGATGGAGGGATACACATAGCTGTGGAATAACTCTTCATGCATTGATTGCTCGTGAGATCAGTATGCTAGATGTTCCGGACCATCAGATGTGGTTTAATATTGACGGGAACACTATTTTTTTTCATATCCCCAGTATGCTCTGGTGACGGGATTACAATTCGGGTCTTCAAATTTTAATTCAAATGCAGAGCATGATACGAGTTGCGTTGGGGTATTTTTGAGATTTTATGGTAGCAACACGAAGACCAAGATAAATGATTTGCTCAAGATATTCAAGAATGGATCTATGTCTGATGCAGATCATGATGATTATCCAAAGGTGGCCAATTTGTTAGCCATATATTACTTTGCACTCAGATACAATAATCACAGTATTGTAGAGTCCTTTGCTTGGGTGTTGGTGGATGATCTAAAGGCGTGGAATAGATTTCATTGAGGGTTCTATACCTACACAGCACTGAGGCACTACATTTCATTGCTACCAATAACAAGGACATAATGCGGCAAGAGTTATCATTTTTACGGCCCCGTGTGAGCGCTTTAGGTATATTTTTGTTATATTTACATTAATTGAGGTTCATAATTTCTAACTGAATGTAATTGCATTTTCATTAGTATAGATTTGGAAGTACGAGGCCATACTGAATCTAGCCAATGTTGTTGCTATGAAGGTTGATCTGAACGTATTGTCTCATCTGGCACGGTAGTTCTTTACTTCGCCAAAGGTCGATGATTTCCATGCATTTTTAGATGCGGAGGTAAATGATTAAACCTCATTTTATTTTTTAAAATTGGTTTGACATTCATACAATTTTAAATTAATTGCAACACGAGTTTCAAGACAGATTGGCGTTGAAGGATGGTGAAGATGAACGTGATTATTGGTTTAGCATTATTCAAGGCCCTCACCTTCTTGATATTATTTTCCTCGCTCCATTTAACCTAAAGAAAGTTGTGAAGGACGGTGTTCCTACTCGTACTTCAAAAATAGCATCACGACTTTTCAAGCGGAGTACATCACATCACTCCGAAGCTCGAACGAAGAAGAAGCAAGCTCCTGAGCCTAAGCCTGAAGAGCACAAGCATGATGATGTCAAGCAGATGAGGCAAGATAAGGGAAAACGCATTCGAGAGACTCGATCATCCTCTTCGAGCGGTAGAAATGATCACACTCGGAGTACGCGTGATCGTGATCATGATCGAGATCTAGTGGCCAAGATCAAAGATGTCTTCTTCCCGATACATTTGTCTTAATCAAACGCGAGGTGATCCCTGCTGTGAAGAATAAGTTGTTGTCTAAGTTGAATGAGTACATTAAATTCCTTTGGCATGGTTCGAGACGTTCACACTCACAACGATCTAGATCCCGCCAGGTTCCATCACTCATTCATGATCAGGAATGCTCTTAGCCCGCTCGAAGGTCTGTGCATGTAGAAGGCAATTAGAGGTCTCTTCGAGAAACATATCTCCATAGAAAGTCTCTAGAGATAGAGGGAAGTCAGGGTCACGACAGAGAGATTGTTAAATTATTAAAAGACCACGTGCTTTCCATAATTATTGATAAGTTTGAACGTTTTTTAAAAAAACATCAAGTTCACGTGTTTAGAAATGTGAATGAATTCATAAATAATTACACGATTTTAAATTTATACTGATCTACTTCTTGCGGAAAAATGTTTATCTTCTCCAATATACTTCTTATGAACACAAAAAATATTATGTGTATAGAAATAAAATGATAAAGTGCAGGCTAATAGAAATTGGCCTATGAAGGTGATGATATTGTATATACTATCAACTCTCAAAATTAATAATTTTTCACAAATCGTAAATCAAACATTCAAAATTATAATTTGTGATTCAAACAATTAATTGTTCCCCAAAATAAAATAAAACTAGATTTCCATCTCATGGGATCATTCATGGTCTTAAACTTGATTATTACATTTTTAATATAAGTATTACATCTTCACATTTGATAGATAATATTTTAGTTAACAAGTTAACGCCATTTTTTATTTGTACGGTTATCTTTTTTTGATATCAAATAATTATTAGTGCTAATCAAAAAAGGAGTTATGCTGACAATATAATCTATAAAAAAAACTTGAATACACGTACATATGTATGTTTATACGTACATGTTACATTAAAATATAGTATATTTCAAATTAAAAAAAAATTATATGTGTAAATATATATATATATATATAATATTTCAAATAATTTCATAAACAATTAATAACTATTAGAATTAAAATATTATATTATAAATTATGTAGCACTCAACATTTTACAACTTTTGTAGTAGCATTTCTTAAATTTACAAATATCAATCTCCTTTAATTTATTTATATATTTAATTAGAGTGTTAAAGTATATCATTAACTATTTCATATTCATTATAATTTAAAAATTTTATGAATGTTATATGTACGCATGGAGTATGCATATCATGCTACTAATTATGATATTTTATCAAATACTTTATTTGATTATTTTATTTAATTATTTATATATCTTGGTAATTATTTCTCATAATAAAATCTACCAAACGTTATCCATTACTTCTTACTATGCAGAAATTCACATATTTATTCATTCGTACAAATAAATTTGAATTGAATGTCATTTACTGATGTATATAATGAAATATACTACAAAATATAATATAAATTAATTCTACAATTAAAAATTAATTCTACAAAATGTCATTTACTGATGTACTTAATTTACTTTAAAAATTTGGGAGTGCCGACTGTACCCCTTTGACCCTTAAAGGATCCACCACTAGGTAGAAGTAAATCCTAAGATAAAGGAGTGAGGCTTATCTCTTAACGTATACGGTTTGACGGCGACTAAATACAGGCTCGAGAGAATGGGTGAGCCTATATAATGTAGAAGATAGATTTAGGTTAGGAGCAACGCACTCAATGCTGCAATCTCATTGGACAATAGACTTCAACTAGAATTTCCTATTACGCTTTGATTACGGGGTCGGATTAAATTAAGTGAATTATATGAAGCCTTTGCGGCCTCATCAATCCACTTGTTCCTTGTTTAGTCGTTTGTTTTCTTCATTTTCTTTCTCTATGTATCAATTGTTGTATTATTTTCTAACTTGATTATCGTAATCGTCGTGATTGTCACTCCTTTTCTGTCTACGAATTTCACGTTTATTTATTTATCTATATATGCAGATTAACAGTGCTCATGAATCCTACTCCAATATTGTGATCGTGTAGAAGAACCTCCACCCTATATCTTTATGATGTGATACTGGCATGGGATAAAATTTTGATATGCATGCAATCGGCTAGCTTTTGTAATTGTTCCATATGGCTAAATCTTAGCGCACGTGAGCAGAAATAGTATAAGAAGAATTTTCACATCCATAAATACTTATTAGATCCTCAAATCGGTTGCGGATTTGCAGTTGTGATAAAATGAATTATGAGATTTTAAATGCTTGTACAGCTATGCTTTCAATTCGAATTTTTCCTTTTCCGGAAGCGAACAATGTTGATATTTTTTTTCCCGCATCAGTGGTAAAAAAAGTGTGACTGTGAATTGATTGATAAGTTTTTGTAATAATTGTTGCTGATGTCACATGTACCACGACAGACATCTTTTATACCCAAGTTAGTGTTTTTTTTTAAATATATCTTAATCGAGGAGGATGAATTTTAAATAAATATTTTAAATTAAATAATTTAAATCAAAATAAATTGAAAAGAAAAAAGAAAAAAAATAGATAAGTTTGGCACAATAAATAATATAGGAATGAAATACAAGATCTCGTGTGGAGTCGGATGGCATTAAAAAATCTCTCTATTTTAGTTTATGTGCGAATTAGTATTTATAATTTGTAATGATATTATAGATAACATAGGATTAAAGTTAAAATAGTCCAATCAATTATATATGCATATAATTTTTACTTTTATAATCTTTATCTATTTAATAACAAAATTGTTGCTAAACATAGTTTTTCCACCGAAAGTCCTTGCCAATTTCGAATTTTATTTTTAATGTCAATCCACTAAATAATATTTTATTATTAATTGTAGATCACTTTAGCAAAAGTTTCACACGCATGCTTTGGAAACAAAATGTTGTATGCATAGTGTAACAACTCATACATTTTCTTCGCAGTTCAAATCTAATTTGAATTTTGAAATTAGATTTAAATAATCACTTTTCCCCTTTTTTTATTGGACTTAATCTCAATGACCGTAATAATAAATGTAAAAATTTATATATTTTACTATAGTTTTGTAAATTAATTTGGTTTTATTATTTTTTCATAATGAAATTTTTAACAAACAAAGTTATATATATTTATCATTCGTGCATTATACGGGAGATACTCTAGTCATGTGAAATTTTAAAATTACATAAAATTCACTAAAAGTCATTTAACTTGTTATGAGAGAGAGAGAGAGAGAGAGCACAACACCTTTAAAAAGGATGGGTGAAATAAAAAAAGAGGAACACTTCTACCACACCAGATCACCTATTGCATTTCCTGTGACATTTCTTGTTTCAAATCTTTGTTTTTTTTAAAAAAAATAATTTATTATTATTTTATATAATTTAAAAAATTTATTTAGGGTTCATCCATCCCAAAATAAAAAATAAAATTTAGTTATGAAACACAAAGTGGAATAGGAATGACAACAATAGATCTGATCCGCACTCCTACGAAACCGTCTAACGAATCTTACATTAGACGAATCTATTTGATCCAAGAGATGGTCCCCCTTTCTGTTTTATTTTCTTTTTTAGTAGTTCTCTCTTCCCCTTTTCTTTTTCTTTTTAGTTTTTTTTTTATTTCACTTTTCAATTTCTTCTTTTTTTCATTTTTTACGAATATATATATTTAATTTTTTGAATTAATTTTTTTTTTTATCTAGTAACTAGCGTTAAAGGAGTGCACTGCACTTGATAATTAATTTTTCTGAAATAAATGTATACACTAAAATAGAATTGGTAAACCCTAAAATTAAATTGAATTAATTTAATTTTCCTATCTTGTGTCTCGCGCAGTCCATTCGTCTGACGTTAACGCGTGGACTTATGCACCACACTTGATAAATTTTTTTAAATAAAATATACCTTAAAATTGAATTGATGAATCTTAAAATTAAATTAAATTCATTTAATTTTTGAAATAATTTATTGTTTTTATTCAAAGTCCAGCGCAATACACTTGTCCGACATTAACACGTGGACTCGTGCACCACGCTCAATACAAATTAATGATTTTTAAAAAAATATATAAAAAAAAGAAACGAAAAGAAAGAAAAAAAAGAAAATCAAGCAACCGCCAAAGAGAAAGGAAAAAAAATAGATAGGTTGAGGCAACTCGCAGGCTGATCGGATTTAAATTTATTTGACCCGTTTAACATAAGAGACCCGTTAAACGGTGTAATACATGGTGTTGTCAATAAAAAGGGATGTTAAAAAAGGCTGGGTAGGAGGGAGACGCTGAAAACATGATTGAAAATGAGAGAGAGATATAAGAGACATAATAATGATATGAATTTGAAATTACAGTTACAAGACTTATAAGAGTATTATAAGTAGTTTATTTTTAAAATAGTGTTACGATATATGAAAATGTTTAAATTAAAATTAATAAAGGGGGAGTGCACCTGCATATATAATTTCCCTGTCCATAAGTATTCCCACATGCACGCATAAAAGTTAAAATTGGATGACGTATAGAATTTATCTTCATGCTATTTGTGTAGGAAATAGGAATTTGCAACTTGCAACGAAATTATGAACAAGTGGGTTTAACATTAATATTCTGACTAATTACTTTAATGCTATAATTATTACGAAGGAGCGAGGTTGGATGAGATGATCGTTTTTAATTTCACATTTGACGTAAATCAATATTGGAAATCAATATTTTATATATTTTTTGCGTGTAGTTAATTAATTATAGAAATTAAAATTAATTTCACGTGGACGTAATTCGATAAATTGACATTAAGAAGATAAGAATGAAATTTAAGTAACAAACTTTAAAATAAATCGAATATAGAGATATATTACTAATTTATGCACTTTTTTGTATTATTACAACAAGTTGATTTTGTTGTTAGGGCTCATGTTTCAGTACTGAAGCAAAAATATCCGTTAGAAAATCTAATTTTACTTGCATTGATTGTTTTAAAATTACTTTGCTTCACTAAAATTTCAATAAACCAAATTAAGTATTAGTATCATGAAATACATAAAATGTCATGAAAATTATTTGATTTCCTTTTTCTTTTTATAAATATCCTTGTATATATAAATCAAATTTAGTCAAAACTTACAAACTCGTATACTAAAAAGAATGATACGGTCCATAAGTTATCTTAAATAATTTTATAGAAGATAATTCAATCATTGTGAATATATATGAATACATTATACTATTAAAGGTTACCATTCCGGTATTCCATTCATTAAACATACCAAATATTGAATACATCATGTTCAGTATAACTTTTTCCTATGTAGGTATCTCATTTGTAATAGTAGTAATCAATTTATCCGTAATTCTATCCGTTGTACTAATCTCCTCATATAAAAATATATATTACGTGTATCCTATTGATTCCAAAAAGAAAACGTCTGGACCCGTAATCATCAATTAACACATATACCAAACAAGATTAATTACAATGATTAATAGTGAGCGGAAATGTAGATATTAAGACTAATTAATGACTCCGTAATAGGAGAAGATAAGAATAAATAAATAAATAAATAAGGTGTGGAAAAGTAAAAGAGGTAGAAGTGAAAGCGACAGAAATTGATTAGTGCAGCATTGTATTGTATTAAACAGTGAGGCGAAAGTAGTAGTCTTGATGGTCAGCATTGAAAGCACCCTTTAGAGTCAATGCCAAATTTTGAAACTTGTTTTGACAATTTCTTCTCCTTTTATTTATTTTAATTTTCTCTGTCCCACCATTTCCCCCTCGTCTGAAATTCCAATTACCGCCAATAATTATAATACTCTGGTTCCAGTTGGATTTTCTCCGATTTTACTCCACTTCCCAATTTGGGCGCGTGACACCACTTTGGTTAAGGTTTTTATCAATGACTTTAATTTTTTTTAAATATTTCATTAATTATTTTAAATTAAGTTAGCTGTTAAGGTAAAGTTAAGTGAAACGTGACAAGGCGAAAGGATTAATCTAAAAAATTAAGTATGACTTTTTCCGTATGAGAAAGTTCACGCGCAGTAAATGCGGTTAGGGGCTGATTTCAGATGAAGCTCAACTAAACGTTTCTTACCAACCAGAGAAAGTTACGAACAAGTGATGATGTAAAAATAAACACACTACACTAAATCAAAAGCCACACACACTCTCTCTCTCTCTCTCTCTCTGTTAAAACTCATCTTCTCCATAACAGAGTAACAACATCCCCCTCTCTCCGTAACCTAGGAAATAACAAACAAATACACACCCACTAATGGAGAACTCATCAGTACTTCAAGAAAAGCAAACCCCATCACATATTCCATCACCAAACAGCCACAGCTCCAACAGCTCAAGCAGCAGCACATCTACCACTACCAATGGGCTGCGCCACCGCCTCTCGCCGCCCAGTCCACAGCTGCCCTCCGTTCCCATCACAAGATCCGACCCCAACAACCCGTACCCGACAACCTTCGTTCAGGCAGACACCTCCTCCTTCAAACAGGTAGTCCAAATGCTGACCGGCTCCGCAGAGACAGCCGCCCGGCCCGAACCCGTCAGAAGCCCGATTCCCCCAATCAAGACCGGCCCTAGAAAAGATAAATCCTCTTCGAAGCTCTACGAGCGCAGAAACAGCCTCAAAAACTTCAAGATCAGCCCGTTGCCCCCTGGGGTCGTCAGCACCAGGCCTGGTTTCTTGGCCGGGTATGCGGGCTCGCCCCGGCCCGGTACACCGGAAATTCTCTCCCCGAGTATTCTTGATTTCCCGTCGCTTGTGCTCAGCCCGGTTACGCCGCTCATACCCGACCCGTTCAATCGCGCTGCAGCTGCTAACAATTCGAACAACAACTTAGACATGATGGCGGAGGACAAGGCGATTCAAGACAAAGGATTCTATCTGCACCCGTCGCCGGCGAATACGCCGAGGGATTCGGAGCCCCGACTTTTACCTTTGTTTCCGGTTACCTCACCTAGAGTTGCCGGTTCATCTACTGCCGCTGCTGCCGATTCCTGAGTGAGTTCTTTTTTTTTTTTTTTTTTTTATCGGGGTTAATTTCAATCGATTTTCATTTTGGTAGTTAAGTTTTTTAATATATGATGTACCATTGTGATAATGCTGTATAATCTGATAGATATGATTTGGGATGGGTGAGGCGACGCATTTTCTTATGCCATAAATCTTTTGTAATTGGAAACTTTGATTAAAAGATGAGTAAAAGAACCCTTCTTCATTTCAACTCCATCAATTCACATACATCTATCATATATTGCTTAGTTTATATATATTGTTTAAATTTGTGTGATCAACGGGATTTTATCTGTTAATTGCTTTTCCACGCTTTTTAAAGAGCTTTTCTATGGAGATGCTTTAATTTGTTTTATTACTTAAAGGGATAAAGTTTATTAAAAAAAAGTCGTGGAGGCGATTGACATTGTTGTGAATTTTAATACGAAATTTAGGGAAGAGAAAATAAGTATTGAGAGAATTGCACATGATGATGATGAGGGAAAAGAAAGGAAGGGTATTTTGTGAGTGGAGTTTACCAAAACGGATTAGCTGTCAGAGGAAGAGTGAAAGGAGGGGCAAGGAATCTTGACTCGTTTGTTGTATCTTCTTTGTGGGAGGGAATGGGAGGGAAGAAGAAGAAGAAGATGCCGATTTAGACATGGCCTCGCCTCGCACGAGGTTTACTATGTGCTTAATTAATTGTGTTGTAAGCATTACTATGGCAAAGACCTCTCTCTCTCTCTCTCTCTCTCAGAATTAATGAGACAATGATGGGGAAGTTCTTGACTTCTACTTCATTATTTTTGGCGTAGCATTTAAATTTCACGGGAAAAGGGAAACACAAAAGGAAGGAAATTAAGTAAAATGGAAACACCCTTTTCAGATTTTGAGGTCAAAATAGTAAGGTACCAACAACTTAAGACTAGTGTTTTGTTGAGGCAATATTCAACTCGAATTAGTTGCGGCATGGGCAGGCGTAAATCGACATATTGATGGAGAAATGTATAGAGTTTTAGACCACAAAATCTTGAATGACTTTGAACCATGACTATTCGCACACACTCATGGGTGGTCATGATATTAAATCTTCAATTCGTAATTTACTTAAGAATTTTGAATGACATGGAATGGTTCTATTTTTATCAAAGATTATAAAAGAATTGAATGAGCCATAAAATATTGAAGTGATGATGCTGAATGTTGTGAATGGGCCCCAAATGCAGTTGCTGGTTGAAATATGTTAAAAACAACTTTTAAAAATGGAGTGGGAAAGAAGATGAAGATGATGATGATGCTGCTTAGTTTGTGTGTTGTCTGAAACGCACTCAACGATCTTTTTGACTCCAAGGTAATTGAATTGAATAGGGAGGCATGAGAGAGTGAAAGGTGGGGAGTGAAGAAAGTGGGAGATGTGATGATAAAAGCCAAGAAAGTAATCAACAAATAATTAAAAGGGGCAACTAGTTGAATGTAGGAAAAGCAAGAAAACGAGGTGGTCTTTCTGTGTTTTGCTTTTGTTTCTTTCGCGTGGGCTCCTCTCTCTCTCTCTCTCTCTCTCTCTCTCTCTCTCTCTTGTTTGTCCTACTGTTTTGCGACGATGTTCTCCGCTCGATCCAAGCACTACTATTTTACTATTATTACACACATGTCGTATGCAATCTCGTGAATATTAGTGTATTTTAGATGCCTTTATTTTGAGTGATTTCAATTTATAAAAATAATATACTCTAATCCATCGTGTATTTTGATAGACTGACTAATTTTAAGGTTATTAGATTATGTAATTCTTTAAATTAATCTAATCAATCATCTAAAATAATTAACAGCTATCACGGATGTATGGATAAATTTCAACCTTGTAAAGCTGCAAATTACATGTGCGCGTGTGTAAAATTATATAATTTAACTAAGATTATTTATGTTATATTTAATTTTTTTTGTTGATAAATGTTAACTAAGATTATTTATGTTATATTTAATTTTTATTGTTGATAAATATTAACTAAGATTATTTATGTTATATTTAATTTTTATTTTATAATAAATATTAAAGTTATAAGTTTGATAATGAAGCATAAAGACGCACTAGATCCACTGTGACATTTTCTATGACATCTCATGTTCCCAAACTTCATTTTTTTTTTAAATTTTAATTTAATTTAAATTTTTTATTTAAAGTTCATCATTCCCTAATTAGAAAAAAAAATAAAAAAATAAAATTAACTAATTATGACACATTATATGTAACACAGTTAGGCACATGTAATATGAACCGGCATAAAGAAGTGCAACAAGAAACATGTATAAACACAAATTGTAAGAGTGGATTTACAAACTATCATAGTTGGGCAGAATTTTGTGATCAAATAATTTCACTATGATAAATAATGTACTGTACTTTTTAAATTAGTTTTAATTAAAAAATATAAATTCTAACTATAGAATAATCAACCGTAATAATAAAAAATTAATTGAAATTTAAAAATTAAATATTAAAAAATAATTATTAGCTCTAATTGGGCGGGATGAACCATATTGAACAATTATAAAATTAAAGTAAAACAAAAAAAATAAAAATCTGAAAAAAAATACAAGAAAAACTCATAATTTAAAAGTATAATACGTGAGTACAATATAAAATGTCATTTGCAAATATTGTTGGGTAATTTCTTATCTGCAATGTATTTGATAAATAAACTTGTTAAGATTGTTATAGTAATTTATTGGATAAAGAAACCTAAGTAATCAAGAATGACTATTTCACACTATTTATCTGGGAATATGATTTCTAGTGATGTGATTTTGAGAAAAATGAATGCTATATATTATTTATCCCATGTTTAGAAATAATTAGAAAATTGTGAGGATTCACTCATTTTATGGTGAGAGACCTTGAGCTTGATCATTATTCTCCTTCTTTAATTAAAAAACTTAAAAATTAATAATTAATAAAATATATAAATAAATAAAGACAATTTAATAATTATAAATTATAAATAATTACGAACATACACGAACCATTGATCATAAAAAATTGCATTAATTTACAAAAGTAATTTTATTATATATATATATATATATATATATATTCATTTAAACACAAATTATTACTCATGTCGAATTTTGTTGTTGATTCTACCACCAATTGCCAAAAAAAAAAATGATAATCAAATCTTAATAGTTTTTTTTTTCATATTGTTCTTTTTTTATTGAGAGTTAAAACTTTATAATAAAAAAATAACAATAATCCACAAAAAAGTATTTTTTCAAAAAAATCATTTTTTTATTGAAAAATAAAAAATAAAAATTTTAGTAATAATTTATAATAATAATAATAATGAATGAAATAAATTAAAGAATGAAATCGTTTAACACAAGATTCCTAAAGGCAAATAAAAAGAATACCTACTCCAAGTAAGTATTCATAATCTAGAAACATTGTATTAGTTTTCTCACTTTGAGGATTCTTATTACTTTCTAAAATTTTCAAAAATTAAATCAAATACATAAATTTAAAAATAAAAAAAATAAGATTACTTTCTATAACCACATTTCTTACCAACCAAATGAGGCTTACAATTTTCGCATTTTCTTAGTTAAAAAGAAGGTTCACTTTTATCCGCACTTTGGCTTTGTTCTTCTAATCAACTTATTATTATATATATATTCTTTTAGTTGAATACACACAACTTATAATGAATGTGCAAAATTCAAAAGATTATCGATTTTATGATTCGGGGAATTGATTATAAATCGCCACACACTGTTCACAGCCAATGTGGGATTTTTATTTAACAGCTCAAAATTTATCTTTTCTGCATTTTTATTTTTCTTGATGTAGGGAAATATATCTATCATGAATCATCATATCATTGAAGCAATATGAATAATATGATTCCGTATATTAATCAGGCCACAGTTTAGTTGAATCAAACCCCACTATTTAACTCATATTTATATGGGCAAAGGCCCAATTATTGTAGTGTGCCCATGAATATTCCCACCGACTAAACATTTTCAGAAATTCTAAATACAATTCACATTTTAATCTTTACAACCCCCAATATATTTTAAAATAAAAATAAAAATATGATAAGATTTTTTTGCCCTTATTCACTAATAACCAAAACACTATCATAGTTATTACTATCATATCAATACCACATGTCGGATGTGTGAGTTAAAAAAAAACTATCATAGCTCCCATCTTTTTTTTTATATATATTTAAACCCTAATAAAATAAAGTAAAATCCCAAACATATAGCCCCATTAATTTTGAACTTCCGGTCATAAAAATTTAGAAAATAACACTACCTAGAAACTTAATTACAAATAGTTGATGCGTTCCATCCAATATTAATGCACTGGACTTTGACTTGAAAAGATAAAATTTATTCCACCGGACCAAAATCATGTTTTCCTAATCATTCTATTAAGAAACTGAATCATTCACCCCTAAAATGTGAATTGATGAGGATGATGGGGGTTCTAGATGAGGTGATCTAGGAGGCTACGGTCAACTTGATTATGTATTTTTTTTTACAAGAAATATTTTTTTGGAATAAAGGGATAAAATAAAAATTTAGCAAGATGTATAATTTATTTGGGGGAGATATCATTAAATATTGAAGAATGTGGAAATGATAAATTATCATATGTAGATAAGTGCTTTTGTGAAGATTATGAGTGCTTTTATATCTCTTATTCTTGGGGTTCTCTATAATACTTTCAATCCTCAACACACGGTTTGATGAAAGAATTGATTAAGTAAAGAAATATTGCATAAAGTTTGTTGAGAAATTGACGGTGCTCATGGAAGATGGGCAGTGTTATATATTAGGCACTTCTTTTTTTTTTTTTTTGTAAATGTTTTAATTTTTAAGTGTGAGTTATGAGGGTATAAAAGTTTAACAATATTTTTTTTTATTTTAATTAATTTAGGGAGTTATGAAGAGAAAATGGGGGTTGTGAATAGAATTACCGAAATATTTTCTCTCTCTCTTTGCAATGGGCCTAATTTCGTCATCTCAGAGCATATTGGCTCCGAAAATTCTAAACACAATTTTCATTTTTTTTTTCTTTCTAATTCCTATCATTTTATAAAATATAAATATTAATATGATAAAACTTTTATATCCTTAACTCTCAACACTTAAACCTCTAACAACAATACCAAAACCTCTTATATATAGCCCCCGCCATTCTCCATAGCTAAGAACAAAAAGTTAGTTGTGGGGTTATGCGGCTGCGGAAAAAAATGAAAGTATTATGATAGATTGAACAATTAATCTTCTCCAACCTCTTCTTTTCGAGAGTTCATGATTTTGGAAAGGCATACGAGCTATGAGATGGTGCTGCAGAGGCACCAACAAAAATTCTAACAAAATATCTACAGTTCCCATCATAAAATTATTAAACCGATTTTGAAGAGTTGAACAAAGCACAATCTTGGAGAGGTAACTTTAATTTGATACATTGCCAAAAGAAGCCTACCCGAAAGAATGAAGACCATGACACGCTATTTATTAACAACATAACATGTTCCGCAAGTGCACGGTGCTATTGTAATACTTATGTGCTCAAAAGTATCGTATTCCACAGAGACTAAATTAGCTGGCTATCACACAAGTACTTACTTAATATCTAGGCACTAATAATCGCATAGAAGAAAACAAAAATAAACATCATAAAATAAAACAACAAATATCGAAAATAAACAGGTAAACAAATATATGGAAAAACCTAGGTTTTAGGGATAGTTGATTTATTATCTCAGATTATATAATCAGTGACTCTTTCAGCCCGACTTCTTGTCTTTAATCTATTAATGGTGGGGGACTAGGATGTTATCAGACTGCTTATAACGATTTTTATCTTTCTATCATTAATCCTTCTTTGGCCAGTGCTTCAGATTAACGACTAGCATGCATAAATGGTGATCAAGCATTCATACAAGATATTAAATAAACCACAGAAATCAAATCCCGAGATATAGCAGGAAGAAAAGTAATCGAGTTATATATAAAAATTCATAATATTCCACACCCTAAAACCTAGCTAGAAATTTAGCTAGACATTAATAAATAAACAAACGAATCTAAAGTATAAGTGTTCATGACAACAAAGATAGAAAAATCGAAAAACGTAGAGTAATCCAGTAGTCTTGACTTCACTTCAACGACACTCCGTCTCTATCAACCTTGTCGACTCAATCGAGGTCTAGTGCGTCTCCTCCTCCTTTTTTTTCTCTCTCCAAAATGTGTTTTTCGTCCCTTCTCTGATGTATTTCGACCTTCTTGGAGTTATATTCTCGTGTGTATCAATTAAGGCTTTTATATTTAGGTCAAAAATCCTGAGTTGGAGTGGATAAAATCAAATCCCGCGGACTCGCACACTTGGGTCGACCGAGCTCAGTAGGTTGACCCAGAGGAGTGTTTTTGTACAGGGTCGACCCAGGTGATAAAGGTCGGGTCGACCCACCTCTGTACAAATTGTACTGGGACCGGTCGACTGACACTTTCCGGGTTGACCCAGTCTCTTTTTTCGCTGGGCTTCGGAATTCTCCGGGCTTCAATCATTTAATCCAGTCCATTAACTCCAAATTAGCATCCAATTAAGCTCAAGAATCCAATTAAACACCTCTTTAACTCCATTCGACCATATTTGCTCATTTTGCTTAAAAAATGCAGTCAAAACACAACTATTGCTGCAAAACTAACAAACTCATAAAAAACTCCAAAAGATAACAATATAAGCACTAAAACTATATAAAATACACAACTTCATATAATAAAGAGCATCAATTCATATCCGAAAATTGTGTAAAATACACAGCTATCAAATATCATATTTAAAAATCCTCTCCATTTTTAAACGTTTTGTTGATTAGTCTAGAGAGTTTATTAAGGTTCTCATTTTTCGTTCTTCCCTAGATTTAATTGAAATGAAATCAATATGCTTTGAATGATTCAACAATTTTTTTTTATTTTTTTTTTGTAATTGGGTTTAGTTGCCATCAACCATTTATTGCATTGAATATCATGTTTTTTTCTTCTTTTTCTTTTTTTCAATTTCCATCATATTTGTATTTGTACGCATTGACGACAACATATGATGCAGTTCCAAAACAACAGACATCATCTGGGAGAGTACAATGGACACATTTTATTTGGGTTGAGTAGTAATTATTTTTCTCTTCAATTAGTTATGAAATAGGGATGGTGGATACGGGGGCTATGCTAATTTTATTAGGTTTTAATATATATAGGATTAAGGGTAAAAATGACTATTTTAATTTATATTTATATTTTCTAAAATATGGGGATTATAAAGAGAAAAACGGGGGTTGTGTTTAGAATTACTTATTGACAAGTTATATATATTTTGCCTTGTTGTAACCCATTCCACGCACGTTGTAAAATAATTTTATCTAATTTTGGATTTGATATGATTCTAAAACTAAATAAATATATTAAGATCAATAAAAATATTATATATAATATTTTAAAATTTCGCCACCTGCAGTATCTTCAATTGTTGTTTAGTTTCATTCTCACCCGTGAGCATCAGGAATAAAAACATAGTTCCATTTGTAACTCATAACCAATTAATCAACTTCAAAAATTAACTCTACATTTGTCATTTTATTACACAAAACTCTTTATTTCAATTAACAAATTCGATAGTTTATTTTTCTTTCAAGAATCTTTATAGCCGCCTAAAAACACGCATGAGCATAAAGTATAAGGCGAATTTGATTTTTTATATTAAAAATACTTGATTTTTTTCCATTATATTTTACTTTGGCTTTATTTTTTTTCTTTCAATTAATTACTTCTAAAACTTTATGGGGTGCAAATGATTAATTTATTGAAATAAGTCTACAAACAAAATATTTGCATAAGAATTAATAACAAAAATGTGTATCTTAAAAAATGTATAATAGAATAAATAATAATAAATAAACTTAAACACTATTTTACTACTTGTGAAGCGCAAAAATTATAAAATTATTAAAAAATATTCGAAATATTCTAATATTTAATTTTCTAAAATGAAATATATATCATATTCTTCTATTATTATATTATATGATTCCAATATATATTTTCATTATGCTGATTATACTGGAACTTTAATCTGTATGGTTATCATTTGCTTTTAGTTTTTATTGCAAATTGTAATTGTCCTAAAAAGGAGAGTGGCCATTAGATGAAAATGAAAAAAAAATGAAGAGCGAAGAAAATATTCATGTGGCTACTTTTTGTTTCTTTTTTCCATGCAAAACATTTACAGTTGCTATACATCAATAGACACAACAAATATTTCTTCCCTTTTAATTCTAGATTGATATTTTATGTCCAAGCCGATTTATAACTAATTCATACTTTTTAAGATCAATGAAGGATAAAAGTATCTGAAATGTATCAAAATTTTAGTTCATACAGTGGATACAATTGTTTTGTATGTTCACATAATATATATATATATATATATATATAAATGAAGTAAATGGTACAACATGAATCGCACCAAACACGGTGTAAAGCCCCATCAATTTTTTTGTAGAAGATGAATCCTTAATTTGCAACAATGGTGCGAATGTTATTTTTTCTCGATCTGAATCCTGCAAATTGAAAATAGATCCATTAGATAGATGTTTTTAACTATATATTTTTCTTACTACACATGGACAATAAACCTCGCATAAGCACAAAAATTAGAAAGAAAAATATCATCATTTATGTAAAAGGATTCATGAAAATATGTAGCATTGTTTTGTAATGACTAATGATCGAGAAGCTGTAATATAAGAAACAGATAAATCTTTTAATTGCGTAATTAGATAATTTCCATAATTACTATTATTATATATGGTAATTGAGTAATTGTACAATTTTATAACTATCGTAATCATGCATTGTTAATATATATATATATATATATATCATTTATATATATATGATAATTGTCTAATTATATATTTACCGTGATTGTACTATTAAATTAAAAATACAAATATAAAAGAAACGAAGATATATTTTAACTTGAAAAATGAATCTTGAACATTGTATAACAAATCAATCCAATAAATCCGATTTAATGGTACATAGAAATTAGTGATGCTAATTAAAGAAGAAATTGCAGTTAATATATATCAAATTTTGGATTAAAATTGTTTGCACGTACATTATCTAATTCATTATTTGCGCGCGCGCGCGCACACATATATATATAATATTCAGAATTTATAATTTCTGTTAAGCAAAAATGTCATTTAGGCGGGAAAATAAAGATTTCTAATTGCAGATCTAGTGTTGTTATTATATACTCCATCCGTCTCGATTATATAGTCCCATTTCTCCTCGCATGTAGATTAAAAATATTTATGAAAATAAGGTATTAAAGCTAAACTTTCAATAATACCCTTATTTAATATTTATGACTTTCAAATTTTAAGTTATTAGTTTTTAAATTTTCAATAATTAATAAGGGTGTATTTGTACATTATCATTAAAATTAATGCTACTTATAGTAATGAGACTATATAATTGGGACACCCCAAAATAGTAATAGAGACCATAGAATCGGGACGGATGGAGTATTATATATACTATTTTTCTTATAACTAATATGAAATAGATATAATAGCATTACTACATAAAATAAAAATCATAATGATAAATTGGGTTTTTGCACTAATTTAGAGTTAATTTTGGATTCGTTTTATTGATTACTGTGTGCATTAATCCATGTTTATCCCCAATTTCATTTGTTTGGACGAGATGAGTGTGATGAGTATTTGGTTCTATTTTGTAGGAAATTAGATCGGAAACCATTAGAAGTTGGTGAATCAAGTTCTAAAACTTGATGATTCGAGTAGAGGCTCAATTGGGATGAGAAAATGCCGGGAAAATGTAACTCGAGAGTGCAGGCGTTGAGCACGAACCGTGCTTGATGTTTCACAGCCCATGCTAAAGTTACAAATCGAGGCAGAAGGTTGCAGAAGGAGTGCATGGTCCGTGCTAAGCTAGCATGGCCCATGCTATTATTTGGCCTTTTCCACAGATTTTCCTTTTAGGCTCTGATACTTTCCGTCTTGGACCACTCATTCGATATTTAAAGGTTTTTCCACATGAAAATTTGACAGCTTTTACCCTATAAAGAGAACATAGAAACTCGTGAAGAAGACGGAGAAGAGACCGTAGAGATCGAATATGCATCATATAACCTAAGTTTATTTATGTTTTATTTGATTATGATTATTATGTTGACTATTTATTTGTATTTATCGTCTTTGGATTTTGAACAAAATATGAGTAGCTAAACTTCTAGAGATCCTAGTGTTGTTGATTAATTTATGGATTTTACGATTTAAAGTGATTTATTATCCATTTCTATTTCTTGTTTGTTCCTTAGTTATTGTTGTCTTATGTGATTAAATTGATCAACTTTTGCATTTGTGTAGCTAATTTATTGTCAGTCGAGAGAGGTTAGTAGATTAACGAATTATAATTGTATAACACGAGTCTGCTAGACTGAGAGATTTGTAGTTCTCATGAGGAGAATAAATCTGAGGTGGTAATTGAAGTTAGATAATAATTTGAGATTGAGAAATAAGAATTATAGTCTAATCTACTTTCATATCTTACTCGAGAGAGAAACTGTGATTATATTAGTGATTCTTCTACATGATTTAAAATTAAATTGGTTGAATAGATTGTCTAAAAAATCGGAAAATTCATTTAACAACACCACCTTAGGATCTGTCTTTTATCTATTTATTCAGTTCTATGTGCTTGATTTATTTATTTAATTTATTGTATTTAGTTAATGGAGAATTGTCGATTCAGGACCTGAAAGATGGGTAATCTATTGGTTCAGGACCTGAAGTCCTGAAAGATGAAAACTCTCAATTTAGGACCCGAAAGATGAAAATTATCAATCCAGGACCTCAAAAATCACGAATTTTAATTTTTTTTTATTTTTTAATTAATTTTATATTAATTTCCAATGAAAATTTCTTCATTAATTATCTATTAAATATAGGCAAAACCCTATTTTGGATCCCTGTACTTTTAATTTTTTCTGAATTGGGTCCCTCTACTTCATTTGGTTAAAATGAAGTCCATGTACTATCAATTTAGTTAAAATGGGGTCCATGTACTATGAATTTAGATAAAATCAAGTCCTTCGAGGACTTAATTTTATCTAAATTAATAGTAGAGGGATTTGATTTTAACGAAAATTGATAGTACAAGGATCCAATTTAAAAATAAAAATAAAAATTCATTTTTCTTAAAAATAAACTAATAAAAATTGAAAAAATAATAAAATAAATATAAATTAATATTTTAAGTAAAAAATTATTTAAAAATAAAATATAAATTTAATTAATTTTTTGAAACCAATGTAATTTTATGTTTTATTTATTATTTTTTTAAATAAAAAAATACTTTAATTTTTTATTCATGTTTTTAATTTTAAAAATAAATTGCAAAAAATAAATAATTTAATTTTTATAAAATTATGCAATTTTAATTTTTTTTCAAAAGAGTAAATTAAAAAAATAATCAAACAATAGTTAAATAAAACAATCAATTAAATAAAAACAAATTTTAAAACATTTGTTTGATTTTTTTTTTCAAAAAATAATAAATCAAAATCAAAATATAAAATTATAGTGGTTATAAAAAAAATAATTAAATTTATTTTTTAAATTTTAAATATATTTTATATTTAAAAAATTCAATATATATTTATTTTTTATTGTTGTTTATTTAGTTTTTCAATTTTTATTTTTATTTTTAAATTGTGTCCCTATACTATCAATTTTAGTTAAAATCAAGTCCCTCTACTATCAATTTAGATGAAATCAAATCCCTCAAGGACTTGATTTTATCTAAATTCATAGTACAGGGACCTCATTTTAACTAAATTGATAGTATAGGGACTTCATTTTAACCAAATGAAGTAGAGGGACCCAATTCGGAAAAATTTAAAAGTACAGGGACCCAAAATAGGGTTTTGCCTTAAATATAATAAAGAAACTGTTAAAATTAATTAAAAAAATAAATAGAAATCAAAATTCGTGATGTTTGAGGTCCTGGATTGATAATTTTCATCTTTCGGGTCCTGGATTGAGAGTTTTCATCGTTCAGGACCTGAATCGATAGATTACCCATCTTTCAAGTCCTGAATTGACAATTCTCCTTAGTTAATTAAATCAAACTCTTAATTCGGTTTGTTAGATAAAGTAAGACAAGATAATTGGGTACTTAGTCGAATTACTTTGCCAGTCTCTGTGGATACGACCTTGCTCACCACTGTTTTGCTATAATCCACCTCGTACACTTACGAGTCAGAATTTTAGTGAAATAAAATACTGAACACATAACATGCATAACGTAGATATATTATATAAAATCATTTATATAGAAAATATTACTATCTTATTAGATATTGGAAATAATATTGTAATATGTTAATATAATGATACTAACTTTTCATATAGAAAATAATTGTTTTTTTTTTTTGTTTTTTTTGTCTTTCTAGTTTATTACTCTATTATCATATTGGATTCATCAATATTCAACATATCCAGTCATAACTCATACGAACCCAAACACATCCATGGAATGGAAGAAATACTTACAATAATATTTTATCTTGAAAATGAAGCATAACAAATAAAAAAAATTTGGATTTTTTCGCCCCATAGTTTTCAACCCATGTCATATATGCATCCATGGATATAGTTTAAACCAAACACATTAGACACGTATCACAATCCATAATTGCTAAATCTTGACTTTTTTTGGTTCTTAGGTTCTTGAACTCATCACAAGTCTTTATTTATTCAATTTTTGGGTCCCATAGCCGAAAATAAGCAACCATTCACTAATTAATTAATTACATGTTTCAACCACAAGCACTAATTTCCACAATATCATCTGGGTGCGGTTATATGCTGTTGCCTAATGCTGGAATCAAGAAAAAAATATCACTAACTCAACCGTTGATATTATAAACAGCTGTAGATGACTTACTGGATGACTTACTGATGGAGTGATATTTTTTTGAGGTTAAAAATTTTGAGTTCAAATTTTATTATCAACACCACTAGATTTGAGTCTATCACAATTGATTTATCAAATATGGCGAGATTTATTCAGTGCGCACTTCAGTAGAATTGCGGGTGACCCTCGACATAACAAAAAAAAATACAATATATTAATAATTCATAGGAGGAAAGCGTGATTCACGTCGTACACAAGAAGAGATGCACGGCAGCGGATAATTCCCCTAATTGTAAACTGGCAAGAAAGAAACATGAGATGATTATGTGAGAGTACGGATGGTAATTACGATAATTATCTGATTTAACATCAGATTTAAAGCTCTTATTTTTGCAGGACTCTAGGTATGCCCAAGGGTCTACGGCGCACCGGGGTAAATTCTCCATATCCCACCATTTTTGGGCTATTTGCAGCCCTTATTTTTTTTGTCCAGAAACGAAAGTTTCGGCCGGCCGAAAAAATCTATCGTGACACTATAATTAACATATCGTAACACTTCAACTACTTATTGTGACACTTAATTATCTATTGTGATAGTCCGAAACTAAAATTATTTTATCGGTCGACCGATAAAAATTAAAAATAGAAAAAATGGGCTGCAAATAGTAGAGGGGATGCGTCCCCTCCACATCCACAGTAGAATTTACCGGCGCACCGGCTCTTAACTAATTATTGTGATAGAAAGTGCTTGGTGCATTTCTCTTTGCACCGTACACCTGAGCTGTTGGGATCTGCAAATATATCAATAATATTAATGTTTCATTTAACATAAATTATTTTTTAATGAATTGAAAATTTTAAAAATGTGTGTGTGTGTGTGTTTTTGGAAAAATACTACTTTTTCTTAGATATACTTGATCGATGAAGAACAGAGTTTTTTTAGTTGAAAAATAAAAATCCATTGACTCATAAAAGACCTAATTTAATACATATTTACTGATTAATATTTAATAAATGTTGAATTAGACCAAATCAATAACCTAACACCAACTACATACATGGACCCCTCTATGAATTAATTTTTGTTTCTTATGGCCTTATCTGATAGTGGAGTAGCATGCCATTTTCTATATATGTTTTATAGTTTTTATTTATTTAGGTGGTTGCTTTGTGTTCCTCAACACGGCAGGTGTGCATGCAAGGATGAAAATATCGCGAAATATCGCGGATATTGACATTGCGATACGGATATTGAGGGGAATATCTTTTTTTCCTAGTATCGACGAGAAATCGCAATATATCGATTTTTTTAATATTTCTATAATATATTTTGATTTTTATTTAATACTATATATTTTTGTGATCTTTTTCAGGTCTTCAATGTAATTATTTGAGTTGCAATATTCTTTGCTTTATAAAGACATTTACTTTGCAAAAAAATATAAGAGAAAGAAGACCGGGAAATCAACGGATGTCTTAGAAAGAAAAGTGAGATGCACATGCACCGACTTTATTTTTTCATTTTTTCAGTTAGAGGACATGATGGACAAATCACTAAAATTTTTCTCCCCCACACGAAATTGAAATCTAAGATTGAATATAAATTATTTGCCAAATCTTGATTCTATGACTATGGGTGACACTGATCATAGTGATATGTCCCAAGATTCATATGCTTCTTACACATATGGGAGTTCACAAATTGATTGAACTACTCAAAATGTGTATCAACAAAATAATTGGGTCAGTGGACATTATCCAATTCATGGTGAAGCTGTTGGAAGAAATTAAGAAACATATCAAGTGCATGTGCATAATTATATCCATAATTACTCAAACGTGATAAGTTGGTACCAATATTGTTTAGAACAAGATGACATTCCATCTAATATATTTGAATCTCATAGATCCTCATTTTGGTATTAATTGTACTTTATAATGTTTATTTAGTCATTTTATATTGCATTATGTATTATTTTATCAAATGTATTATCTCAGACGGTATTTATATAATGTATTATTTATATATTTTCTTTCAAAATACAATTCTATCAAAAAAATTAGTGGAATATGTGCATAATAGTTCCTAAAATTTCATGCTAAATTTCCAAGATTTTAATATGATTTCCGTCATTTTTTTCAATTTTCTGCGATATCGATATATCCGTAAAATTGAAGTTGCGATATATGTTGCGATAGTGATATTTTCATCCTTGTGTGCATGTAAGCAAGATCTCTAGTTAAACCATGGAAGATTTGATTTTACTAGGAATAATAGTCCAAACCATAAACAAATATTTGAGGGCATTTTAAGGACAAACAGACACTCTTATGATCTATTTATTCTCTGTTACTGTAGTTTTTTTCACATATATGGGAGTTTTTTTTTTCTTTTATATATATTGGAAGTTTGTTCACCCTCGCAATTTTAGATTTTGTATATAATTTACAAATTGGGGAGAAATCTAGAAGCGTGGTCTTTTGTTATATTTTATTAATGCGAGGGAAAGGGAAATAAAGCAATACAATATTTGAATTTCGAGTCATTAAAGTTAGTAAGTCGTTAAGTGTTTTTACGAAGACAATTAATTTATATTATAATTACAAGTTATTCACTTATTTTGAAAGCACATGAGAAACAACAGTTAATACGGCGGATTGTCAAAAAGCACTTTTCTAAAAGTGGCATATTAGGCTTAGCACACTTTTTTTAAGGGAATATTTTTGGCTAACTCGTACGATATTAAGATTACAGTTTCCTTGAGCTAAATAAATAAATAAATAAACAAATCACAATTTATTCATGTCTTAGACGATTCAACGTTTTGACCGTGAAGATTATTTATTGATTTATTTCCAAGAGCAGCAGTAGTAACACAAAATGGTGGTAGTTGCGTGTAAGAGGAAAGAGGTTAATATCAATTTAGAAGGTGATATAGCTTAGATTACAAGTGATTCTCCTTGGTAATTTAAGAATAAATTTGAGATTTATGGTAATGATGGGAGGCCCAGTTGAACATATGATAAGACACTTTTAATTGTAGTATTTGCTGTAAATAAATGGGTGCAAGTGCCTGAAAGAAAGGGGAAACATAAACTATCATCATTCATTCATTCTTCAACTTCATTAAACGACGACATCCTCCTTTTCCTTTGGTCTCTGTTTCACTGTCAGAACACACTCGATTTTCGTAGCCGTTTCAGCCTCTCTCTCTCTCTCTCTCAAAAGTGTCTGTGTGTTCTTAAATGCCCTGAAATCTTGCTGATGTTGGTATATTAGATTAGTCCCTGCAAATTCTCCAGGTACTCTGTTTTCTTGGGGCTTGTTTGTTGTTTGTTGAGTTGATTAAGAACCAGGAAAGATTATTTCTTGCAGCTGTATATTGCTCGAGTATGGTGTTTTGTTGGATAGGAGAAGCTTTAATTTTGATTGATGATTGCTGCCTTTATTGATTGTGAATTGTGGGATTTTCATCTTCCCTTCTACAAAGTTGAGAAATTGAAATTATGGTCAATTTTTGTTTTGTTTATTTCTTGGTAAAGTCGAATTGCAAGTTTAGTTTACAGATACCAGAGGTGATTATGATGATAATGAATGGATGATCAAGATAATCTTTTGTGCCTGAGGGTTTTTCTAGTTCTCAGCAATCTCTCTTCTGATTCGGCTTGTAATTGTCACTGCAACTTCCGTTCTTTGTTGCTTGTAAATTGTAATCGATGCTTAGATGAAATTTGTGATCATGCTAGTATATTTTTTAGTCATGATTGGGTCGGAAAGAATCTCAAGGCTTAAATCATGCTCGAGCTTTCGTTACTAATGCTGTCCAGTAACAGAATAGTTTTGAGCAGTTGTCTATTTTAGGATCCCAATGATTTATGTCATTGGGTGTGTACGCAATGACCTAGAATTGCATATCAGGTAAAATGAAGCCGACCCTGAGGAAAATAAATTATGCAATTATTTTAGACTGCAGAATTACAGTAGTATTCTCTCAACTTCTGACTCGTACTTTGATGCAAGTGAAGTACATTTCACATTTATTGACTATGTTTAATTTATAAAGCATTGTTATTACTTTGTGTTATCTTTTCTTTTGATAAATAGTTAAATCATACCCATTTTAGTTCCCGGATTCGGTAACTGTGTGCCAAGTAGTGATGACTGTGTGTGTTGAAATCTAACATTTCCAATATCTATAGCCAGTTGCCAAGTCAATTTCTTTCCTCTATTTGTTACAGATAGACATCCATATTTGGTCAAGAAAGAAACTTCGAATATAAAAGTTAAGTTCAACAACTGTATCCAAATTAACTGAACGAGATGGAACAGCAAAAATCTTTCCTTGAGGTATTTCTTGATGCTTCCTTAGGTCAAGTTTTTGAGATTTCATATTATTTATATGTTATAACGTTTAATTCATATACATACTGTTATACATCGGTTCTGCTGCAAATTATCTTTTTCTTTTTTGAATGTGTAACACACACACACACACACAATCATTTTGTTTTGAATAAAAAATCACTAGTTTCTGGTTTTCTTGTCATATAGGTTGTTAATACTGAGAAACAAATGTTAGCATTGATTTATACAAAGGGTATTTTACATGATAATGTTCTAGAGTTATACCGCCAAATCCGCACTGTGTATGAGAAAATTCTACTGAACAGCAATCACTTGCTCGAGCTTCAAGAAGTTGAGCATCATATGTGGAAGCTGCATTACGAGCTCATTGATGAATTTCGTAAAAGAACTAGGCAAAGATCTTATAATGGAGAGAATATGAGGAACAATAGTCTATCTGACAACATTAATTCACAGAGCAGCATTGATAAAGGCTTGGAAGAATTCAAGTCATTCTTGTCTCAAGCAAATGAATTCTATATGAATTTGATAGTAAAATTGCGAAGAACTTATGGGATCCCTGAAGAAGTCTTCCTTAACAATAATGACCGCTGGTCATCTTCCACCGAGCCACAAAAGCTGCATGCATGTCAACATACATGCCATCGCCTCTTAATTTGTCTGGGCGATCTAGCTAGATATACTGAAATTATCAAGAAGCCCAATGCCTGTGAGTGGTCAACTGCAGCGACGTACTACCTAGAAGCAACTAGAACGTGGCCAGATAGTGGGAATCCCCATAATCAGGTATATCCAAATAGCAAATGTCAGAATCCAACTAGTTCATTTTTGTGCCTCTAAGTTTGTGAATGTTGTGACGAATGAATGTATACACAATACTATTTATACCTCTCAAGGTCTGAATCTAAGATTTTGAGCATGTATGCAGTTGGCTTTATTGGCCACATATACTGGTGATGCTTTTCTTGCATTGTACCATTGTATAAGGAGTTTGGCGGTCAAAGAGCCTTTTCCTGATGCCTGGAGAAACATTATGTTACTATTTGAAGAGGTAAATTTTCTTAATTGTCTTCTCCTGCAATTATCCATCTTCTCTCCAATATCTAGTTTCTTAACAACCGAAATTGAATGTGTGGTTTCTTTAATAATTAGTTGACATCAAAGTTATGTCTTTAAGTTTCATGTTGCTTGTCGATTTAAATTACTTTTTAGTTGACTTGGTAGTGACCTTTCAATTATTTCTTGTGGTATCTGCAGAACAGGTCTACTAAGTTGCCTTCACTTTCAATTCAGATGCAGCCTGATTTCCTAAACCCTTCCAAAAGAAGTTACTTGCAGAATACATGCCTTGAGGAGAATGGTTCTCCCCATAACAGCAGATCAGAAGACTTGGAGGATAACATTTGTTCCGAAAAGTTCGACTTATGGCCCATCCTTGTTAGAACTATAAGCTTCCTTTTAATCAGATCAAGGTACTGTCATATTGATTAAGTATTAGTTCTTTATCTAGCAGGCATACTTAAACGTAAAACTCTTCCTGTATGCATGTGTATCTGGTCTTCCTGTATCATCATGCACCAGTGAATTAGTCTTCACTTCCTTCCTATCTTTCTCCATAATGAGGTTTTTACTTGTGCAGTTTGGAGGAATATCCATGCACCCTTGCTTCTGCCTTGCACAGATTAGATGCTTTGTTGGCAGTGGATGATACAAAGCTTAGTGTAGCTTTGGAGGCTTATCAGAAGATGGACTCATCCCGAAGAGGGCCTTATCGTGCTATTCAAGTTGTGTCGATATTCATCTTCATTGTTCATAGCCTTACAGAGAGCCTGCAACAAGAGGACTCAACTGGAAAGGATGATCAGAAACATTCTGCACTAACACCGTTGGCACTTGCTGCTATATTCATTTGCATGGGTCGCCTAACGGAGAGATGCCTGACCGGAAATCAGAGGGATATTTCCCCACTTTTGCCAGCTGTGCTTGTATTTGTAGAGTGGTTAGCTGGAGTACTTGACACAGTAGAAACATATGATGCAGATGAAAGGGTTAGAAATGCTATGTCCTACTTTTTTGATGCTTTGGTTGATCTCTGGGATCGGATTGAGCACACTGGAAATAGAACTTCTCTAGATTATAATGCTCTTTGGGAAGATCACGAGTTGCGGGGCTTCTATCCATTAAACCGTGTTCATGAAATGCTGGATTTCGGAACTTATCTGGAGAGTGTGGACAACTACAACAGCGGAAATGAATGTCGTTTTCAGCGAATTGTTCATGCTGCCAAAACAATAATGGACAAACCTAAAAGCTCCGGGAAGTGGATCTCTAATGATAAAGTGGGAAGACTGTTATGTAATTCTGAAAAGGCATCAAAATTTCCAGAACAAGGAGAAGTAGAAACTGCAGCATGTGTTTCCAGTGATGAAGTTAGAGTGCCTGATGAGCAGACAGCCATATCTCTGGAAAACAAGGAGAAATCTGTGTCTGTGGAAGAGGAAGAAGTCATTCTCTTCAAGCCCATCACGAGACGTAACTCAGCGCCACTTTACATTTCTAAACCTACAAAAGATCCAGCTTCAGCTGATGAATGGTTGCGAAGATCCACATCATTATCAACTGCTCAGACTGCGGAGGATGCTGATTCGTTCACTTTCTGTTCCACTACATGTAATTCTGGAGACAATAGGTCACTAACACAGAATGAGCCTCCATTTAAGGACTCAACTTCACACCCCACTGGACCTCCCTCCCTCAGTGCTTGGGTCCTCAGCAAAGCAAATTCGAGCAGTGAAAGAGAGAAAGGGCTGAACCATTTTAGTAGACAAAAACTAAGCCCTATTGATGAAATAGCTTCTACATCTTTCCCCGGTCTCTCTATTAATGAAACCAAAGATTCTGAGGTGGCAGCAGGCCACATCTCAACAATAGTTCATGACTCCCCCCCTTATGTTGCTCCAACACCTTCAGCCCCCTTGTTACCTGATGATGCTTCTTGGTTGAGAGGAAATCCGTTAATTTCCCCCGACTACAAGAATGCTACAGGACATGAGGCAGATGGCATTCTTGGTGCAGCTCCAACGAGTGGCTACACTAGCCGGTCTCCAGTTAGCCCGCAAATAGGATTTGGTTTGGGACTTTCAGGCTTTGTTGATGGGTATCCTCCACTCCTTGGCATGAGTTCTTCTGAATGGCTTTATCACTATAGAAACAGTCTGAATATGCCTCCTGTTTCTTTCAACGCTCCTGCCTTTGGGAACTTCCACACAAACGAGCTTTCCAGCTTTGACTTGTGTGATCAATGGGGAAACCGTTTGGTATCCAATCCCATAGTTTGCTGGGGGAGTCCGGAGTTGTATCCGAGCCCTTCTCTTGCTTACGGGGCTGAAGAACAAAAGCGAGACAAGTTCTTTCTTGGCTACCAAAGACCATTTCCTTACGTATGTGGTGTTGGTACGGAGTTCAGCTCCGAACAGCCGCCACTTTTGCAGTATCTGAAAGAGAAAGAAAGGCAACTGCAGCCGGGCTCCCAACTAAGAGGTCCAACTTTTATGGGAAACATATGAGTTGAAATCTATGCATTGACTGTGACATGAGCTATGTTTGCTTCACGTGTAACTCAGTTGAAACAATTTCAAATGTTGATATTTCACATACCATAGCGTGCATTAGTGATTGTCTGTATCAAAACCGGTGATGGAATTTCATTTGTAGCAGAGGAAGGTTCTCCTTTCGGTGTTGCTTCCTCTCAACATTTTTCATTTGTATATACATGTCATGTGGGATTTTACCTTTCCTGCTTTCATGATTGATTCAGCAATTTATTTATCTTTTTTAATTTTTTCTTTTTGGTTGAGAAGAGCATGATTTAACAATTAGAATGATAAAATTTTTAAATGTTTTACAATCATGAATTTTATATGATTTTTTTGTTTTTATCATGAACTTTAAATTATTACCTAAAAAAAACAATCGTATCATCACTAAAAACGATGTCGTTTTAAGATGTTTCTATTAAAAGTCAATCGATGTTGTTCCTATAAAAAAAAAAACTTTCAATTTTGCTGGAATTGAATTTGGTGTTGAATTTGTTAAGTTTGTGTTTTTAATATGACAATTTAAAATTATATTAAAAATAAAAAAATCATGATTATAAAAGCATTTAACCCATAATAAAATCATAAATAATTATATAGAGTATAATTTTGTGTTAGTTGGAATAAATTTAAATTAGATCTGGGAAGAGAGATCACACGCCCCAACTCCGACAGTCATTGGGCCGAAGCCTTTCGCAGACCAAAACTTAAATATTATATTTTCGGCTTATTCTCTCTCTCTCTCTCTCACAAACGGCAGCAATCAAAGATCTAATGGAGGTGGAAGCGTCGACTAAGGAACGCGTCTCTTCTGCAGAAGCAGTGATGCTTGGAGCTTTAGCTCCCGGCGTCAACGTATGTACTCTCTACTAATTTATTCTCTATTTAGTTTCATCAAGATTCAAAATCCCCCCTAGATTGTTGCCAAATTCATCTAAAAAAAGTGAAGTAAAATTTCAGGGCCCCACCTGGAACACGGTGAAGATGGCGTTTGTGATGCTGGGCGTGTGCCTGGCTGCTATGCTGGGATTAGCGTTTTCCTTCAGTGACTCTTCCTTAATATTCCATGTCGCCTTCCTCGTTCTCATCGCCGCCACTCTTTTCCTGCTTCTTAGCAGGTATTCCGATCTTCTCTCTCTCTCTCTCTCTCTATATATATATATATATTTTAATAATGTGAATTTTTTTGAACAAGGATTTATTTTTTTCAATTCCTTCTCGGTTATGTATTTTTCTGCTCCTCTGTTAGATTTGAGGAATATTGTTGGAAAGAAGAAGCATCAGACTCTTTGTTGACATAGTCTTCATTTTGCTCGTTTCTTAAATTCAATTTCCATTTTTTTTTTCTATTTACATATTTGATTGTGAGCATGTGATTAAATTTGGAGATTTTTAGGTTTTGAGCTAGTTATAATTTATAACCATATAACTGGATTAATAGGTTTCCTGGCATTTGATTGTGTATATTGGATTTGTAGCTTCCTTGCGGAGACGGGCCTCGTCTCAGTTGAGCATCAAATGCAGGAGATTGGCTTAGGAAAGAAACACACAAGCAAGAAAAGCGACTAAGTTTTGATTTTGACATCGTACAGTTTCAGATTACCAAGATCAATACAACTCGCTGGGATCATTACAACTGAAGATCTATATTGTTAATTGTTGAGGTTGCTCCCATTGGTTCTTCAACATTCTTCGACTTATGTGTTTTGGCCTTGATGAAGCAGAAGCATGCACGGTAATTGCAACAGGAACTTCATTTCTTCTCAGATCACCACAATTATATATAGAGGATGAAATCAGCCCCCTTTTAACCTATGTATCGATACATTGAGGATTCAGATTTTATCATTTTATTATTTAACAAATTATTTGAAACAGAATAGAAAGTCGAGGGCCATAGTGAAATTGAAAGAAGCAATATCAAGTAGTTCATGCTGAAAGTTGGAGAAGCAACAGTGTTTTATAGCAGTGATGTGGTTACAAAAATAATGTCAAATGCTGGTATTATTAATTATGTTCACAAAATATTTCAGTTTCCTATTGCAAATGAAATTCTCTATCACATTTGGTGTCCCATTTTGATTTTTATTCGATTTTTATCAAATTTTTTCTTCAATTTCAATTTGTTATGGCTTTGTTTAATTTTATAATTATTATTTCGGATTTATTCCACCCAATTAGGATTTATATTTATTTTTTAATGTTTATTTCTTATTTTTTAGTTAATATAATTGATTAATATAGTTGATTATTCCAAAAGTAGGGTATATAAGTTTTAGCAATAAGGCAATATTTGGTATACTGGTACGGATATATAACCACATTAATAAAATCTGGATTGCTTTGAAAGATAATTGCGTATTAACTATTTTAATTATGTGTTTGGTTATTAAGATAAATATACTAAGATTGTTTGACACATCTGTTTGGTACATTGTTTTATTTGGTAGACTAACTTCTGGAATGAGTAAATTAGTTTAGGCAATGTTTGGTAGCCTAGATAAAGGCATATATACTAAGATTGCTACGCCCAGAAACTGTAACCAAGGGGGGCGTCGGATACATTGTCCAGCCGAATCAGTAAATTACACCCCGGGCCTCGCGTTAGGATCGGGCCTCACGTGAACGAGCAATGGCTACCAAACACACGGTTCTTGCTGGATACCTTTACTAATATGCCTTTATCCAGACTACCAAATATTGCCTAAATGTTGATTATGATTTGTAATACTATAATAAAATTTATTTTTGTAATAAATATTTTTAAAATATTAAATTTTGTAATAGGATATGAAAAGTGGACTAGAAGATTTTATCCCACCTGTCTCTAGGAATGACTGGACAGAAACTATCGAGCATAGTTTCAAAATCAAATACTAAAACCTTTTCTCTCAATTCGGGCCTCCCAAAAATTGGTCAGACTGGGTTTTCATGTAAAATATAAGCTTAATAACGGGTGTGGCCGGAAAATTGGCGGAACCTGTTTTTACATAAGGTGATTCTATTCACAACCTCCATTTTTTTTCTAAAACAACCCCCAATATTAATAAAAATATAAATATTTATTTTTTAGTCATTTTTTCTCTCAACCCTATGTAAAAACCTAGCAAATTAAAATACAACCCCTCACCTTGAACAATAGAAAAGGAAATAAAAAAGAAAAGCCTTCAAACAATAAACATTGTTAGCCAATAATTCATTTCTTGTCTACACCAATAAAAAAAAAAGTTTAAAACAAACAACACAATCACACGAATATATATCTTGCATTCCTTCAAAGAAAAAAAAAATCAAATTATATGAAGACATGAGTGCGATAAGCACAGAAGCGACGAAGAATGTGAAGGAAAAGACGATAATAAAGAGTATGAAGATTGGGAAGGAGAAGTCAGTGGCAATTGCCATGTAATAATCAAATTTTATACCATTTGAAAGTTACGAGAATCTAATTTTCAATATAAGATAAAACGGAACTAAAAATTAATGTTTCTGCCGAAAATTATGATTATTATATCAAAGTCTCTCGGGGTATTCCTTCTACACGGGAATTCAAAATATTTAACTAAATTGGAGTCAAATTTATGAAGGACTATGTTTATGATCCTATTCATACATCAGTGGGCTGAAGAAACATAATTTCAATTCATAAAACTATAGTACATAATCAGACCTCCTTGAGTTATTGTATTCTTTTGGCAAAGTATTTTCCAAGATGCACTTTATTGGAATAGGGGGTTGATTTTTCAGCCAAAATTTTACTACATGGTGTGTGGAAAATGACCATCAAATGCATATTAAACATGTTCAGTGGATTGAAGTGGAGCTTCCAGATGCACCATGTTTTGTGCATGAGACTGCAACAAACTTACAATATGTCCGAGAACTGATTGATGAAGAACATTTGTGTTGGAATTTGGATCTTGCAATTTAGTTGCTCATTTCCTAGCTAGAGGACCTGAAAACTATTTTTGTCGGACAACCTCCAACTATTGTGAAGATGTTTGTTAAGAATGATGATAGTTCTCTTGATGATTAAAACATCTCTGGTTTATAAAATAAAAAATTGTTATGATTCTAGTATTATTTTTCTATCTCATTTTTTATAATTTTCTTATTATGAAGATGGTTAGGGCTATAAATGGGGGAGGTTATATTTTAGTTTGGTAGAGTTTTTAAAGTTATGGGGGTTGTATTTTATTTTATTATAGATTTTAAGTAGTAGGGACTAATACATTGGGGTGGTATTTTAATTTGCTATAATTTTAAATTAGTTGGGGGTTGTAAGAACAAAAAAATCTAAATAATGAATATTTATATTTTAATTAATTTAGGGGCGGTAAAGATAAAAATGGGATTGTGAATATAATTACTCTTTTATGTAAAATAGAAGCCCAGAAATGGATGTGCTATGGGCTGTAGTCTTAATTTCACAGCCCAGTCTGGTCTGGCCCAAGGTCACAGACCTTTTTTAAAACGGATTGGTCCGCTTTTTCTATGGAACTCTCACAAATCTCAATAGAGCTAAACCCACTCATGAGCCGGGTCGGGCAAAAGTTACATCTGGATCAAGTGTGCATGCAAATTGCAAACTGATGATTCAATATTTGAAAGGCGATTTGTTCTGCATGTGAGACAATTTGGAGGTTGTAATTTTTGCTGATATAAAGTGTAGTTAGTACTTAGTAGTAACTGTGGGCAATGCCGTGTGCAGTAATTTTATATTGAAAAGTCTCTCATACATAATTTGTATGTCTCGGCCGGTCAGCGCGCTGTTCAGCTGTTGTAATTTCATATTGGGAAGATCTCTCATATATAATATGGATCTGTCTAGGCCTATAAGACCGGTTCAGACACAATAAAATCTTTAAAAAGAGTCAAAAACTTTTTTTTTTTAGTTCTTTTTCAAAAATCATATACCCTAAAATAGAATTAGTGAGCCCTAAAATTAAAGTAAAATTATATAATTTTTTTGAAATAAATATAAATATATACACTAAAATGGAATTAATGAGCCCTAAAATTAAAGTTAATTAATTTAATTTATTTGAAATAAATATCTACCCTAATATAAGATTAGTGAACCCTCAAATTTAAGTGAATTAATTAATTTTTTTTTGAAATCCGACGACTCGCGCAATGTATTCGCCTGACGCTAACGCGTGGGCTCATGCATTATGCTCGATAATTAATTTTTTTTTGAAACAAATATAAACCCTATTTGAAAATAATAAATCATAATTATGAACTAAATATATACTCTAAAATGGAATTAGTGAACCCTAATTTAAAGTGAATTAATTTAAACCCTAATTAGGAATAAGAAACCGTAATTTATAATAAGAAACCCTTAATTGGGAATAAGAAACCTCAATTTACATGTTTTAGATCACAATCAGATGTAATTAACTCGTATAATTGAACTATCATGGTGATACTTTTAAGGCTACGAGTATGGCTGATAATTTTTAGTGGAATGAGTGATACTATTTTATGACGCAAATTTCTTTTTCCTGAATTCAGGACGGGTCGACCTAGCCCAACCCGTACGGGGCCCACTCGTCTAGTGGATGTATGAGACTAGTATTTGGCCTCAAAGATTGATGAGTGGATTGCTCTTTTATGTTATACTAGTTTTGCATTTGTGCAATGATAATAATTGAACTTAAATTATTAAAGACAATGTACATTGTAAGTTAAATGTAAGGAAATAATTGAAATTAGAAAAATATTATATTATTGTAGTGGTCATTTTTCGCCAATACGATACGTTGGCCCAAAAGGGTTGAACGATATCGTTCAATCGGTATTCCAAAAGATAACAGTTCAATTTTGAATTTGAATTAACGATGCAGTTGCGCCTTATCCGGAAAGGTTGACGGGTTCAGAAGAGTCTGCACGTCCTTCAACTGCCTCCGCGATCCGCGCAAACCCTAGCTGCTACCTCCACCTTTAAAAGGAACCTCCCTCCTCATTTGACGACTATGCTGAAATACCCATAAGTTTCACATCATACCCTAAGAACACTGAGTTCACGGTTTTCTGAATTAATTACACTCAGGTGATTCAACATCCGGGCTTCTTCCCAATGTTTTTCCAGATTTGACAAACGTTTCCTCGATTTCTAGTCACATTCTGGCTTAATTATTCAATTATTTCACATCTTATCACTTTCTACTCCTTTTCTTTTCCTGACTTGAGCGTCAGAGGCCCAACGATCGTCATACCCTCGACGGTCTTTGGCTCTTACATGTTTTTTGATTTTGTTTCACAGATTGACCGCTGCTCCGGACTAATACGATTAATTGTAGATTTCCAGATCTACAATTATAAATTTTGAAATAATTCTTGTTAGTGCCACCATCATGCACTAAGTATTTGTGTTGTTAAATTGGCGAGATATGTTTGACAAAGTGTGCCTAGGTATGTCCCACGAAGTTTTGTTTTCCGCTGTGTAAGAGAAGAAGAACAGTTGGTGAACTATTCCAGAGTATGTCCCAGACAGAACCAGGGACACTCTATTTATGGCAGTTTCCTTGTTGGAAAGATCTTGCGCCAAACCAGTTTGGAAGGTCAAGATAGTTTCGTTTTACTGCCTTGTGGTGTAGATCCGGTGCTGAATTAACCCTCCTACACTTGGGAAGTATCTACACACGTTTGGAAGGCCACAAACCACTTACCATGTTGGCGGAGGATGGAGATCGACGCCTATATGAAGACCGAATTGAGGAGCAATCGGTGCCACTGTTATTTTGTTTAGATTCTAGTGTTAGAATCAGTTTGTGGTCGTTTGTAACTAGTAGTTGTTCCTTAAACAGTTCAACGTGATAGACTAGTTTTGAGTGTTTACAAGTGAAACACGTGAGGGAATTTTTATTCCGTTTTGTACGTAATCTCGGGAGAGATTGTAAGTTGAAGTCGTGGGTAGCTAGAGGGAGTCTAGTGTCATGGTTGTGAGGGGATCTTACAACTTTCGGCTAGCGAAAGAGTTCGAGGAGAAGAACGGACGACATAAGGTGGGAGACTTGTATGTGTAAGATCCTTAATACCCTCTTCGAAGGAGTAACAGTCGAAACTTCAAGTTTAGGAGCAATCCCCCCAGAGTAAGTTGGTTGAACCGAACTGGGTTACCATCCCGTGCGTTTTTACTGCTTTATTTATTTATGTTCTTGCATATGTTCCACACATATCATAGAATCGTTTTTAAGTAGTTAACTAAATATCATATAAGCACGGATTACTATTTTTCAATTGGTATCAGAGTGGGTTGCCTGTATTCAGGGTTGATCTTGGGGTATTAATCCGTGTTCTTGTGTTGTTTTTACCGAGATGGACTCGCTGAAAGAAGGAGCCTCGACGGTGCGACCTCCGCTCCTTGATGCAATAACTATGCCTATTGGAAAGCTCGAATGACAGCTTTCATTCGCTCAATTGATGAGCGTGCCTGAAAGATGGTGATCTTATTAAAGAGAGAGATAATTTGTCCATGTGCCTCAATGAAGTGCAGAATGATCTTCAACAATCCAGAAACAATTCTCACTCCCAGAATGGTGAACTGCTTCATCTAAAGAAGTTCGTCAAGATGATGAATTCTGGATCATCTCAGCTCGATGACATCCTTTCTAAAGGAAAAAGTCCGCAGGACCATACAGGACTTGGATACACTAGTGGAAAGTTTTTTGATCATTTCTGTCAAGGACAAACATCTGGCACGCATGATGAATCTGTTCCAGAACCTGAATTTAAACCAGAGATCAAGCAGCCACAACCTCAAAAGTCTCAGCCTCGAAAGATTGGAGTTGTCTGCCTGGCACACCCGTCGTTTTGGTGTGCAAAATACACTTGCGGGCAAATAGTCCACAAATGCTTAATCTGCCCTCAACGGCTACTATAGCTAGTGAAGACGGATGTCGATCCCATGAGGAGTGTTTATAACCTTCTGTCTTTTCTTAGTTTTGGTTTGGGTCTTCAGTGTCACTCTAAAAACCTTGCTAATAAACTTAAACTAACTAAATGCTGAAAAGGAAATCACAAAAGAAAATATCAGTAATAAAAGTGTTCAAGTCAAAGCATCAAGTCATTCGGTAGGTATGCGCAATCCCGGGCAAAACACATGTAATTACCGCTACTACCCGTTGTGCCCACACTAGCAGAAAGATCAAAAATCGAATCCCTATGGCCAAATATGGGTAATTGTCACTTTGAGGGTTAACCGGTTATAGGAAATGGATACGATCGGCCACTCCCCAATCACTTCTTACATTATATCGTCTAGATGATACGATCGGCACCTAGGGACCTAACTATACAGGAACCTAAGGAGAGAATCACACAAAGGTTTTGCAAGTATAGCAGCTTTGAGGGCAAAAGCGACCCGATTCTAGTAGGTTTGACACGGTCTTGTGCCTGTATATACTACTCAATCTTAACTACCAAGGCTGTCACCTCCGGACTTGTTACTATGCGGGTATCGAGGCATGGGTCACCTATACACTCCCACGTAACTAACACTAGTACCAGTTAATCAGAAATGCGCGCTTTCATCTCCAACCACCCTTTACCTATGTCTAAGTGAAAAACAAGTTAAGATTGAGTAGTATATGCAGGCACAAGACCGTGTCAAACCTACTAGAATCGGGTCGTTTTTGCCCTCAAAGCAGCTATACTTGCAAAACATTTGTGTGATTCTCTCCTTAGGTTCCTGTATAGTTAGGTCCCTAGGTGCCGATCGTATCATCTAGACGATATAATGTAAGAAGTGATTGGGGAGTGGCCGATCGTATCCATTTCCTATAACCGGTTAACCCTCAAAGTGACAATTACCCATATTTGGCCATAGGGATTTGATTTTTGATCTTTCTGCTAGTGTGGGCACAACGGGTAGTAGCGGTAATTACATGTGTTTTGCCCGGGATTGCGCATACCTACCGAATGACTTGATGCTTTGACTTGAACACTTTTATTACTGATATTTTCTTTTGTGATTTCCTTTTAAGCATTTAGTTAGTTTAAGTTTATTAGCAAGGTTTTTAGAGTGACACTGAAGACCCAAACCAAAACTAAGAAAAGAAAGAAGGTTATAAACACTCCTCGTGGGATCGACATCCATCTTCACTAGCTATACTAGCCGTTGAGGGCAGATTAAGCATTTGTAGACTATTTGCCCGCAAGTGTATTTTGTACACCAAAACGACGGGTGTGCCAAAATTGGCGCCGTTGCCGGGGAGTGTAAGCGCACTTTTCTGTCTATTTACTGTTTTACCTTAGTATATGCTTCGTTCTAACCGCGCAGGAGATTTACTCTACGATCCGGAGACAGAGAGGTCAGCGAGGGCAAGAAGGGCACAAGCTAGGGTATTTTTGAAAAGACTGCAGGAGGATAATCAAACTGAAGGATCCAGTGACGATTTGACCTCAGGCGGAGAAAGTCAGGCAAGCAATGAACAAGCTGAGACAAGCAACGTCAATCCACTCTATTCCGAAGAAGAGATGGAGGACGATCAGATATCAAACCACGAAGAAGAACAACAACAAAGACCACCACCGCACACCCTTACTTTGAGGCAGCTGAGTTTCCCTCAAACCATGAACATGTGTCCCACGGGCATCGTTTTGCCCACAACTACTGGTAACTGGGAGCTGAGGGCAAACTTCATCTCGATTTTGCCCAAATTCCATGACCATCCAGGGGAGGATCCACAACGACATCTACAAGATTTTGAGATGGCATGTGAAATGCAACGCACATGAGCTAATGGGATAGGCGAATACATTCGTCTGGTTTCTTTTCCTTTCACCTTGCAAGACGGAGCTCGAGAATGATTATACACTATTCCTGCCAGGAGTGTAACCAACTGGAGTCAACTCCAGCAAAAGTTTCTGGAGAAGTACTTCCCCACATCAAGAGTGCAGAGCATGAGAAAGAAGATCTCAACTGCAAGGGCTGGTCCCCACGAGAGCTTTTACGACTACTGGGAGCGTTTCAAACAATTGCTCTCAAAATGCCCACATCACCAGATTCCAGATCATGACCCGGTGAACTACTTTGTCTCGGGGTTGAAAAGCGAGGACCGAGCTCTACTGAATGCAGCATGCGGAGGATCTATCCTGAACAAGAGGGCAGCTGAAGCTCTAATACTTATTGGAGAAATGGCCGAGGAGAACAGAGGCGATTCTTATGAAAGAACAAGTGTTGCCGCTGCGGGCAAAACTATCTCTGTGCCTGAAACTGATGACCGAATCGAACAACTTTGCAACAAGATGGAGAAGATGATTACCATGTTTTCCGCCAATACCTTGCGAATTTGTGGGGTATGTGAATTGATGGGGCACCACTCTGACCAGTGTCCACAATTGAAGGAGAAGGAAGAAACGGTCAACGCTATGGATGAAGGGCACAGAAGGAGGCACAATCATTTTGCCTCCAACTACAATCAGAGGCAGACAACACCATACTATCCTGCGCCCGCAGCAGGACCGACTTTATCAGACATGGTTCATAAGATTGTGAATGAAACGGTGGAGGTACAAAAGAAAACAGAGGCCTTCGAGCAAGAGACAAGGAATGGATTGAACTATTTGGGAGGACAAATATCCCAAATTAGTGATGCAATCGCAAGGATGGAGAAAGCTAAAGGAATTCTGCCCTCACAGACAGAACCACAAAAAAAGGCTGGGGTAAATGCAATAACACTGAAGAGTGGAAGGCAACTGACTGCACCGTATCCAGAGACTGCAGAGGATGATGCCCACAGTGATGATAAGCCCATAAAGGAGAAAGCAGAGTTGTGGGCAAATGACGAATCAGAAGCAGTTGTGCCCAAACCCATCCTGAAGAGTAATATTCCAAAAGAGATCGAGGTACCTTTACCATTTCCAGGAAGGATGAAGCGGAACAAGAAAGAAGCAGAGGATAGGGATCTAATGCACATCTTCAAGAAAGTGGAAATCAATGTTCCCCTACTGGACGCAATCAGGCAGGTGCCCCGGTATGCCCGTTTCCTGAAGGACTTATGTACAAAGAAAGCGAGATTCACGGAGGAGGCACAAGTGGTTGTGAATGAAAATGTGTCAGCATTATTGCAGAAGAAGCTGCCTGAAAAGTGTGGAGACCCAGGGATGTTCTTTATTCCCTGTGAAATTGGAGGACTTCGAGTTGAAAGAGCTATGCTGGACTTAGAGGCATCGATCAATGTTATGCCCCTAAGCATTTTTTAAGAGCTGACCTTAGGACCACTCAAGGATACAAGGACAATTATTCAATTGGCTGACCGTTCCAATGTTTACCCCGAGGGAGTGCTTGAAGATGTCCTAATCAAGTGGAAAGTCTGATTTTCCCAGCAGACTTCTATGTGCTGGACATGGGCAAAACCAATCCAAAGGCTGCCTGTATACTTTTGGGCAGACCATTCATGAAGACGGCACATACGAAGATTGATGTTGATAAGGGCACATTGACGTGCGAGTTTGATGGAGACAGAGTTACCTTCAACATCATGGAGGCAATGAAGTACCCTAATGACACTGAGGGTATACATATGATCGAGGTTTTTGAGCCTATGATCCAAGAAGAAATGCCAAGGTTGCTGACAAAGGATCCACTTGAGTGGGTACTTCAGAACAGTAAGATCGATTGGGATGCTGAAGAGGAATGAGATAAGCAAATCAAAGAGGTAATTCTGCAATTGTATCACATCGAAGCCATTTTTTCAAGGGATACACGTCTGCCTTTGCCCATAACAAGGCAGGGTGATAAACTGGTGCGGTCTATCATTAAGCCACCCAAGCTGGAGTTGAAGGAGTTGCCCGATCACCTCAAATATGCCTATTTGGGTGAAGGAGAGAATTTGCCAGTTATAATCAGTTCATCATTGACCATGAAGTAGGAAGTCAAGTTGATAGCACTATTGAAGATGCACAAGGAAGCAATCGGATGGACCTTGGCTGACATCAAGGGCATAAGTTCCACCATTTGCATGCATCGGATCCAGTTGGAAGAAGGGGCAAAACCAGTGCAAGATCCCCAAAGGAAGCTGAATCCCTTGATGAAAGAAGCTGTGTTAAAGGAGATTCTAAGGCTGCTCGATATGGGCATTATCTTCCCTGTGCCCGATAGTGAGTGGGTGAGCCCTATTCACGTTGTGCCCTAAAAAGTCTGGAATCCAAGTGGTGGAGAATGAAAATAAAGAACTTATTCAGATGAGGCTGCAGACCGGATGGAGAGTTTGCATTGACTACCGCAAGTTGAATGCAGTCACAAAGAAGGATCATTTTCCTTTGCCTTTCATCGATCAGATGTTGGAGAGGCTTGCGGGAAAATCGTACTTCTATTTTCTGGATGGGTATTCTGGTTATATGCAAATCGTGGTGGCCCAAGACGATCAAGGCAAAACAACATTCACTTGCTCCTTTGGCACATTTGCCTACAGAAGGATGCCTTTTGGCCTTTGCAATGCTCCAGGCACATTCCAACGGTGCATGATGAGTATATTTTCTGATATGCTTGAGACTTGTATTGAGATCTTTATGGACGATTTCACGGTTTATAGAGATAGCTTTGGTCAATGTCTTGATCATTTGAGCAAGGTGCTGAGCCGCTGTGTGGAAAAAGACTTAGTGTTGAATTATGAGAAGTGTCACTTTATGGTGAGAGAAGGAATCGTGCTGGGACATGTTGTATCCGAGCGAGGAATTGAGGTGGACAGGGCAAAAGTGGAGATCATTGCCAAATTGCCCTATCCCATCAATGTTAAGCAGATTCGGGCATTTCTAGGCCATGCGGGTTTCTATCGTCGATTCATTAAGGACTTCGCAAAGATTGCTCAACCACTCACAAACCTACTACAATTGGAGGTAAAATTTGACTTTGATGATGACTGCAAGAAAGCTTTTCATACATTGCAGAATATGCTAGTGTCTTCCCCTATTATCCAACCTCCGGATTGGGGAATGCCATTTGAGGTGATGTGTGATGCCAGTGGATTTGCCGTGGGAGCAGTTTTGGGCCAGAAAAGAGGTAAAGAGAGCTATGTTATCTATTATGCCTCCAAGACATTAAATGTCGTGCAACGCAACTATACCACCATGGAAAAGGAGCTGTTAGCAGTAGTGTTCGCTTTTGAGAAGTTCCGTTCCTATCTGCTGGGGGCACAAGTGATTGTTTACACGGATCACGCATCTCTGAAGTACCTACTGTCTAAGAAGGAGTCAAAGCCGAGACTCATAAGGTGGATATTGCTCCTACAAGAGTTTGATGTGCAGATCAAAGACAAGACTGGGGCAGAAAACCTGGTTGCAGACCATCTCAGCCGTCTGATGGTTGAGAGCAAAGAGGAAATCACTGAGAATTTTCCAGATGAGCAATTGTACGAGGTTGCGGGCAAAACAGCAAATGAACCATGGTTTGCCGACATAGTGAACTACCTGGTCGCAAGACAGTTTCCAGTTGGTTTGAGTGACTATCAAAGGAATAAGATGAAGCGTGAGTGCAGGTATTATCTCTGGGAAGCACCAACTCTTTGGAAAATTGGAACTGATCAAGTCATAAGGAGGTGCGTCAGTGATGATGAGGTTCTAGACATCTTGAAATTCTGCCATAACAATGCATGTGGAGGACATTTTGGACCACGAAGAACAACAAGTAAGGTATTAGATGGAGGATTTTACTGGCTTACATTATTCAGGGATGCTTATATATTTGTGAAGAAGTGCAAGAATTGCCAGATGACTGGGAATATTTCTATTCGGGAGGCTATGCCACAAACACCTATCATGCCCGTGGAAATCTTCGACATATGGGGCATAGATTTCATGGGACCATTTCCCAAGTCAGGTAATAATCTCTACATTGTCCTGGCTATAGATTATGTGTCCAAGTGGGTGGAGGCAAAAACCACTCCAACAAATGATGCAAATACAGTGGTGAAGTTCCTGAGGGCAAATGTGTTCTGTCGCTTCGGAATGCCCAAAGTCCTGATCAGTGATCAAGGGACTCATTTCTGCAACGCAGTCATAAAGAAGATGATGGTAAAGTATGGGGTCACACATAAGGTTACTACTGCATATCACCCCCAGGCAAATGGACAAGCAGAAGTCTCAAACAGGGAAATCAAAAATATTCTGGAGAAAGTTGTTGGACCAAGGCGCAAAGACTGGAGCAATCACTTGGAAGATGCTCTGTGGGCATATCGCACAGCCTACAAGACACCTATTGGGATGTCTCCTTATAGGCTGATTTTTGGAAAGTATTGCAATTTGCCCGTAGGAATGGAGCATAAAGCATTTTGGGCAATCAAGAAGTTGAATTTCAATAATGAATGCACTGGAATTGAGAGGAAACTGCAGATCCAAGAATTGGAAGAGTTGAGATCCAAGGCCTATGATAATGTTGTGATGTATAAGAAAAGGACCAAGAGATACCACGATGCACTCGCAAGGGGCAAACAGTTGCTCTGTGGGCAAAATGTGCCCGTGTTTAACTCAAAGCTCAAGGTGCATGCGGGCAAATTGAAGTCAAAATGGATGGGGACCTATCTGGTCCAACATCAACACCCAAGTGGAGCAATCGATCTGGTGAATCCAAAAGATGGGTGCGAATTTCGAGTCAATGGCCAGAGGGTGAAACCATATTTCGAGCAAGAGAAGGAAACTTGGGCAGAAACCCAAGTTTTGAGCAGTCCTGAGTACTACTGAAGGCACAACACGGTCGAGCCAAAGACCTTAAACAAAGGCGCTGGACGGGAGGCAACCCGGTTTGTTTACTTGCTTTAATTTCAATTATGTCTGTTATTTGTATTTTGTTTGTGAATTAACGCTGCAGGAAGGCAAAGACTGAAAACGCATCATTGTGGGCAAGGTCACGTGCAGGGCACAGCAAGGTTTAAGTGTGTGGGTGGGAACTGTAGCTGATTTGACCGATTGGACGTGGCCAGTAGCTGCAGAGACGGTTGGTTTTCCCATGCAGTTTCAATAATGGTTGAAAATTGAAGCCGAAAAAAGGGGAGTAAGGGAGAGATGATATATCCATATCATTATTTCAAATTTTAAACATATTTCTCTCCCTAATTCAAATTTCCCCAATTCTCTCAAAATTAGGCACAACCGATTCCTAAAATCTCGGCCACGATCTCTCTACACAAACCCACCACCCTCACAACACCCCACGTCCCAGAAGCATTTCAAAACCCTCCTCCACCTTCGATTTCTTACAAATCGAGCAAAGCAAACCCTACCTATCAAATTTCTCAAAGAAAAAATGGTGAAGGCGAAGAAAACTGGAGAAACTGCCAAGCGAGGCACACGTCGCAGTGCCCGCAATGCCGGCGAATCGTCGCAAGAGACGACACAGGCTACCCAGTCGACCCAGCCAGGGGAGCCGAAATAAAGCACCGAACCCATTCTCAACCCCTCACCAATCCAAACCATTCTGCCACAACACCCACCACTCCCGCTGCCGCAAGCAGAGAAAAAGAAACAAGCACCGCCGAAGGCTAAGGACGGTGCGTCGAAGAAGAAGAAAGTTGAAGCTGATAAGGGCAAACCTCAGAGCCCACCACCAGCTGGGCAAAACCCTGACCCAACGCCTACACTTGAGAAGCCACCAACCCTTGAGAAGCCGCCGACACCCCAACCCAGTGAAGAAACAGGCGATTCTGAGCCTGAGAAAGAACCAGAGAAGGAGGGGGAAGAAGATGGTGAACCAGAGAAAGAAGATGAGGCGGAGGAAGAAAAACAAAATGGCAGCGGCGATAAAGAAGAAGACGGCGATGAGGAAGAAGGGGATGAGGAGTCTGAAGGCGAGAGCATGGAAGAAGATGACAAGAAGGAGGATAAATTAGAGCAAGATCATCAAGAGGAGAAGGAGAAAGAACCAGAACCGGAAAAAGAGAAAGAGGAATCGATGGAGGACGACAAAGTTGCCTCAGAGGGATCTACCTCTGAAAATGCCCACAGCCAGTCTGAGCAACCGAAACAGGCACAACCCGATCCACCCGTAGAGAAGAGAAGGTCGAAGAAGGCAAAACCACAGGAGCTCTCGAAGGAGGCACAGAGGGAACCAAGTCAAAGCAAGGGTCCCGACGTGCCTGAAAAGTCGAAGAGCAAGTCGAAGGGAACCAAGCCAGTCAGCAATGAGTCAAAGAAGCCAGTGAGCAAGGAGTCGAAGAAATAAGAGAAGCTACCCACCAAGAGGAGGCTAGAAGTGGAACAGTCCAACAATGAAGAGGAAGAGAAGTCGGTGCACAGCGAGGAAGTGGAACCGGAAATCCAAATCATCCCAGCTCCTGTTCAATCCTATGTGCCCGCAAGGGTGAAAAAGGGCACAAAAAGCAGGGTGCCACTCAGAACTCTCCCCCGCCGCTCAGTGAAGAAGGAGAAGGAGGATCCAAGCAGCTCAAGACAAGGAATTGTCGAGAGATTGAACAAGAAGAAGCATCTGCCCTTGTACGTTCTTCATGACAGCACGCTGAATACCCTTGGAGTCATGGACCAAGTATATGAATATTTTGCCAACATCGGTTGGGAGCAAGTACTCGGCTGGAGGAACACGGTACGCCCTTCTTTAACCATCGAATTTCTTTCCTCATATGAGTTCAAACCAGTGCAGGGATTTGGTCTGGAGACACCAGGAGTTGTGAATTTCTACATAGCTGGAGAGAGCTATAGCATGTCAATCTCAGGATTGAATCTGCTGTTAGATTTCATCCAACCAAAAGATGTCCATTCGAAGTGGTACAAAGAAGCAGCAACCAGCGTTGGCGATGACTGGAGTCGAAACATTCAGCAACGGTGGGAGGAAATAAGAGGCAAAGGCTTCTAACTTTCGGGCTCAAGCAAGGACAAGCACATCTCTGATCACGCCTTCCAGATTTGCCATAGATTGATGACATTCAACCTTTATGGGCGCAAGGATGGTATAGGTCAAGTCACGCAGCAGGAGGTATTCCTATTATGGAACATGGTGCACAAGCGGAAGGTCAACCTCGGCTACATTCTGGCGATTCAATTGCAGGCTCAGACCAGCAACACTAGAGCAACTATCATAGCTTTGGGCATGTTCGTGGCCAGAATATTTGAAGGTTTGAAAGGTGGCGACCTCGACGATGTCTTTGAAGGGTACCCAGAGCTTGACGAGGGAACAGAGTATCTCGATGCCCAGAAGCTGGAGCGGATGCAGCTAGTTGGGTTCACTGAAGAGAACACCTCATACTTCCTCCCTTTTAACGAACCAACATATTTTGACAAGAGAAAGGCCCCCAAGGCACAAGAAGGATCACCCAGGGCACAAGAAGGACCGAGCAGGGCACAGAGCAGTGCAGATTCAAAGAAGCTTGAAAGAGTTGAGAAAGCCCCTGCAGAACATTTGTGTCCACCTCGGGTTAGACTACCCCTCCTTTCCTTAAATCATGTTTTATCCCCAGTAGTTTAGGATTTGTTTTTATTTTCGTTTGTGTGTTTAGTGTCTATTTTTATTTTTGTATATTTGCGTCTGTATATATAGTCTGTTTTGGGCATATCTAACCCACATTACTGCTTGTGCCCGCAAGGGTACTACGCACAGCAAGTGTGTGCGAGGGATATGCCTAGGTCGTTGTGTTTGTATGTTTTGTTTTTATTTTGTGTGTGCATGTTGAGTCTACAGCATATGAGTCATGGATTGACATTGGGCATATATGGACATAAATTTATTGTTAGGTAGATGGAATTAATCAATCACATGTGAAAGCAATATATAACTACCCAACGAGCTTTGAGCCCAAATTCACATTTGCGACTTCTTTCTGTGTGTTTAAATTCCACCACCTCATTTGATGCTTACTTGCTTGTACCCTGTCAACTTGATTTCATGCATGCTTAGATGATTAAGGCATTTTCGTTCGTCGTTATTTGGCCATATTATTCACTGATAAATGCTTCTCATTGCTGCCATTATTTGAGCCTGCTTAATTGTTCATGACCTACGTTCTGAAAATCTCTCTTTAAAGAGTATCTTATGACTGGGAATGAAACCTTTATGCTCGTATTGGTAGCATGTTTAAGCCAAATAGTGACAGAATGCCAGAAATGGGCACAAGAAAAAAAAATAATAATAAAAAAAAAATAAAAAGTGTTTTGAGTTTTATTCTCCCAGGTTGTTATGTGGGCACAAAGCTGCCAGTACTGATTTTGCCCGAATACTATTGAAGGTAGCCAGTTCCTAAATATTTCCAACCTTGATCTGCATGCCCCATTACAACCCTCACAAGACCTTTTGATATGCATGCATGTGAATAACGTAAATTGTTTATACAGGGTGTTTGCAAGTTTGTTGATGATGATTTGGTGGAATTGTTGAGAGTAAACACTTAACCTAAACACTCGAGAAAAAGGCGAGCTGAGTGTACACTACAATAGTAGCCTGAGTTTGATTGATTCGATTTGCCTGCATCATTATGTTCAACTGTTATGCCCTTTATCAACTTATGATTCCTATGCTGTATTGTCTTGTTTTGAGTCATTTGAGTCTTCTGTTTTTTGTTGTCTTGAGTTAAAGTTACATTCATACTTGAGGACAAGTATAGTCCAAGTGTGTGGGTGTGATGAAGACTCAAATTCGAGCTTTTTTCTTTATCTTTTTACACCCTTTATAAGTGTTTAGTATAGAGTCTAGTCTAGTTTTGGGGGTAAAGCTGATTGCAGGAGGCTGAGGGCACAAAACCACCACAATAGGCACAGACAGGTGCTATTTATGCTGAGGGCACAAAGGACTGATTTGCATGCTGAGGACCCAGTCAAAGTTGTTGCGAGAATTGCGCAATAGAATCACGGGCCAGCTCCTATATGCACGTGGAGGTGATGTGGCGGTCAGTTCCGAGTCTTGGGGAGGTCTAAGCACGTTGGGAAGGAAGTGGGGACATCAGAAAACTGCTGGAGACGCTAGGGTTTGTTGCTACCACTCCTAAAATCAAGGAAGAACGTGGAGCATGAAGATGAGGAAGTGGAGGAGTGCAAGAACCCCTGCGTGGGTGAAATCTGGGCTGCTTGAAGCCTTAATTCAGTTGCTATAAATACTTTTATCTGTTTTTCATTTCGGAGACGCATAGACGCGTGCGTACACTCATTCTGCACCTCGAAGATACAATTTACTGTTTTTCGTACTTAGTTTATTTCCTGGATATTCTGTCTGCCTGAAGCTGGCGGTTTGCCCGCAGAAAGGTAGTTCAGTTATTTTGTTGGCAAAACTGGGGTTGGGCCCAGAAGTTAATCGAGTTATTTTCTTTTCAAGTAAGATGTCTTTTATCATTTCTTTTACTTCCGTTTCTATGTTTAGTGGCTAAGTATCCACTGTTCAAGTCAATTTAATGGTCTAAGGGTAGAATATGTGCATGAGGTAATCGGACTTTAACGCCTTAAGGGTTCACAATCTTAACTTGTTTTTCACTTAGACATAGGTAAAGGGTGGTTGGAGATGAAAGTGCGCATTTCTGATTAACTGGTACTAGTGTTAGTTACGTGGGAGTGTATAGGTGACCCATGCCTCGATACCCGCATAGTAACAAGTCCGGGGGTGACAGCCTTGGTAGTTAAGATTGAGTAGTATATGCAGGCACAAGACCGTGTCAAACCTACTAGAATCGGGTCACTTTTGCCCTCAAAGCTGCTATACTTGCAAAACATTTGTGTGATTCTCTCCTTAGGTTCCTGTATAGTTAGGTCCCTAGGTGCCGATCGTATCATCTAGACGATATAATGTAAGAAGTGATTGGGGAGTGGCCGATCGTATCCATTTCCTATAACCGGTTAACCCTCAAAGTGACAATTACCCATATTTGGCCATAGGGATTCGATTTTTGATCTTTCTGCTAGTGTGGGCACAACGGGTAGTAGCGGTAATTACATGTGTTTTGCCCGGGATTGCACATACCTACCGAATGACTTGATGCTTTGACTTGAACACTTTTATTACTGATATTTTCTTTTGTGATTTCCTTTTCAGTATTTAGTTAGTTTAAGTTTATTAGCAAGGTTTTTAGAGTGACACTGAAGACCCAAACCAAAACTAAAAAAAGACAGAAGGTTATAAACACTCCTTGTGGGATCGACATCCGTCTTCACTAGCTATACTAGCCGTTGAGGGCAGATTAAGCATTTGTGGACTATTTGCCCACAAGTGTATTTTGCACACCAAAACGACGGGTGTCTTTGCCCACAACAAGGCAGGGTGATAAACTGATGCGGTCTATCATTAAGCCACCCAAGCTCGAGTTGAAGGAGTTGCCCGATCACCTCAAATATGCCTATTTGGGTGAAGGAGAGAATTTGCCAGTTATAATCAGTTCATCATTGACCATGAAGCAGGAAGTCAAGTTGATAGCACTATTGAAGATGCACAAGGAAGCAATCGGATGGACCTTGGCTGACATCAAGGGCATAAGTTCCACCATTTGCATGCATCGGATCCAGTTGGAAGAAGGGGCAAAACCAGTGCAAGATCTCCAAAGGAAGCTAAATCCCTTGATGAAAAAAGCTCTTCAAAAATGTTTAGGGGCATAACATTGATCGATGCCCCTAAGTCCAGCATAGCTCTTTCAACTCGAAGTCCTCCAATTTCACAGGGAATAAAGAACATCCCTGGGTCTCCACACTTTTCAGGCAGCTTCTTCTGCAATAATGCTGACACATTTTCATTCACAACCACTTGTGCCTCCTCCGTGAATCTCGCTTTCTTTGTACATAAGTCCTTCAAGAAACGGGCATACCGGGGCACCTGCCTGATTGCGTCCAGTAGGGGAACATTGATTTCCACTTTCTTGAAGATGTGCATTAGATCCCTATCCTCTGCTTCTTTCTTGTTCCGCTTCATCCTTCCTGGAAATGGTAAAGGTACCTCGATCTCTTTTGGAATATTACTCTTCAGGATGGGTTTGGGCACAACTGCTTCTGATTCGTCATTTGCCCGCAACTCTGCTTCCTCCTTTGTGGGCTTATCATCACTGTGGGCATCATCCTCTGCAGTATCTGGATATGGTGTAGGCAGTTGCCTTCCACTCTTCAGTGTTATTGCATTTACCCCAGCCTTTTTTTGTGGTTCTGTCTGTGAGGGCAGAATTCCTTTAGCTTTCTCCATCCTTGCGATTGTATCACTAATTTGGGATATTTTTCCTCCCAAATAGTTCAATCCATTCCTTGTCTCTTGCTCGAAGGCCTCTGTTTTCTTTTGTACCTCCACCGTTTCATTCACAATCTTATGAACCATGTCTGATAAAGTCGGTCCTGCTGCGGGTGAAGGATAATATGGTGTTGTCTGTCTCTGATTGTAGTTGGGGGCAAAATACACTTGTGGGCAAATAGTCCACAAATGCTTAATCTGCCCTCAACGGCTAGTATAGCTAATGAAGACGGATGTCGATCCCACGAGGAGTGTTTATAACCTTCTGTCTTTTCTTAGTTTTAGTTTGGGTCTTCAGTGTCACTCTAAAAACCTTGCTAATAAACTTAAACTAACTAAAGCTGAAAAGGAAATTACAAGAGAAAATATCAGTAATAAAAGTGTTCAAGTCAAAGCATCAAGTCATTCGGTAGGTATGCGCAATCCCGGGTAAAATATATGTAATTACCACTACTACCCGTTGTGCCCACACTAGCAGAAAGATCAAAAATCGAATCCCTATGGCCAAATATGGGTAATTGTCACTTTGAGGGTTAACCGGTTATAGGAAATGGATACGATCGGCCACTCCCCAATCACTTCTTACATTATATCATCTAGATAATACGATCGGCACCTAGGGACCTAACTATACAGGAACCTAAGGAGAGAATCACACAAAGGTTTTGCAAGCATAGCAGCTTTGAGGGCAAAAGCGACCCGATTCTAGTAGGTTTGACACGGCCTTGTGCCTGCATATACTACTCAATCTTAACTACCAAGGCTATCACCCCCGGACTTGTTACTATGCGGGTATCGAGGCATGGGTCACCTATACACTCCCACGTAACTAACACTAGTACCAGTTAATCAGAAATGCGCGCTTTCATCTCCAACCACCCTTTACCTATGTCTAAGTGAAAAACAAGTTAAGATTGTGAACCCTTAAGGCGTTAAAGTCCGATTACCTCATGCACATATTCTATCCTTAGACCATTAACTTGACTTGAACAGTGGATACTTAGCCACTAAACATAGAAACGGAAGTAAAAGAAATGATAAAAGACATCTTACTTGGAAAGAAAATAACTCGATTAACTTCTGGGCCCAACCCCAGTTTTGCCAACAAAATAACTGAACTACCTTTCTGCGGGCAAACCGCCAGCTTCAGGCAGACAGAATATCCAGAAAATAAACTAAGTACGAAAAATGGTAAATTGTATCTTCGAGGTGCAGAATGAGTGTACGCACGCGTCTATGTGTCTCCGAAATGAAAAACAGATAAAAGTATTTATAGCAACTGAATTAAGGCTTCAAGCAGCCCAGATTTTACCCACGCAGGGGTTCTTGCACTCCTCCACTTCCTCATCTTCATGCTCCATGTTCTTCCTTGATTTTAGGAGTGGTAGCAACAAACCCTAGCGTCTCTAGCAGTTTTCTGATGTCCCCACTTCCTTCCCAACGTGCTTAGACCTCCCCAAGACTCGGAACTGACCGCCACATCACCTCCACATATATATAGGAGCTGGCCCGCGATTCTATTGCGCAATTCTCACAACAACTTTGACTAGGTCCTCGGCAGGCAAATCAGTCCTTTGTGCCCTCAGCATAAATAGCACCTGTCTGTGCCTATTGTGGTGGTTTTGTGCCCTCAGCCTCCTGCAATCAACTTTACCCCCAAAACTAGACTAGACTCTATACTAAACACTTATAAAGGGTATAAAAAGATAAAGGAAAAAGTACGAATTTGAGTCTTCATCACTGACACCACTGTGAAAAACCTGGTTATATTCGACCATATTGTAGGTACTACATCAATGATCTCAAAAGAATGAGGAGAAAAGGTCGATCTCAGAATGACCTAAATTTCAGGAGACAAACTGCGCGGAACAGATCCTGGTACAATCACAAGAACTATGTTGTTCATACAGCCCTCAATATTCATGCAAAGAGCAGCTGGTACTTTAACAGCGGATGCTCGCGACACATGACTGGAGATGCTAGTATGCTGAAGAATATCCAAAAGGATTGTTCTTATTAATCTGTTACTTTTGGAGACGGTGTCAAGGGAAGAGTACTTGGCCTTGGTCATCTAAATATTGAAGGGATGCCCAACTTGGAGGATGTTTTGCTTGTTGAAGGACTGAAAGCTAACTTAATTAGCATAAGTCAACTCTGCGATCAAGGTCTCTTGGTTCATTTTACTAGAGACAAATGTCTTGTGAAGAACAAAGAATGTGTGCTGCTAATGGATGGAGACAGATCAAGGGACAATTGTTACCTTCTCAACATAAAAGGTAATTGCTTCAGAACTCAACTTGATGAAGCAAACATATGGCATGAAAAGCTTGGCCATGTCAGTTACAGAAATATGCAACGTCTCATGAAGACAGAAGCTGTGAATGGAGTCTCGAAGTTTGATATTGATCGTGGCAAAATTTGTGGACCGTGTCAAGTTGGGAAACAGATTTATACATCACATAAATCTGTTAAGAAGATTACCACCTCAAAAGCTTTGGAGCTGTTACATATGGACTTGATGGGGCCTGTTCAAACTGAAAGTATTGGACGGAAGAAGTTTATTTTTGTGTGTGTGGATGACTTCACACGATTCACATGGGTTGAGTTCCTTAGAGATAAGAGAGAAACCTTTGAAACATTCAAGACTCTGTGTCTCAAGCTTGAAGTGGAGAAAGCATCAACTGTGATGAGAATTCGAAGTGATCACGGTCGTGAATTTGAAAATGCTTATTTCAAATGTTTTTGTGAAGAAAGAGGTATTGCTCAGGAGTTTTCTGTACCAAAAACGCCTCAACAAAATGGTGTTGTTGAGAGGAAAAATCGGACTCTTTAAGAAATGAGCCGATTCATGTTGAAGGCAAAATCTGTCCCAGACAACTTATGGGTAGAAGCTATGAACACAACGTGTCATGTTATCAATCGGGTGTATTTCAGACCCAAGACCAAAGTCACTCTCTACGAGTTGTGGAAAGGGAAGAAACCAAATTTAAAGTACTTACATATCTTCGGCAGTATGTGCTACATGTTAAGAGACCGAGAGCAGCTGGACAAGTTTGATACCAAATGAGATGAATGCATTTTTCTCGGGTACTCGAGGAATAGTCGGGCCTATCGAGTGTACAACAAGAGGACCAAGACTGTGATGGAGTCCATCAACATTGTTGTACATGATCTGGAAGATCCTGTTGCCCAGATTGATAAGGAGATTGTTGATATCACAACTCCTGTGCCAGCCTCTATTCCAGACAGTTCGGAACACAATGATCAAGCTGAATTGAGAAATGAGAAACTGGATAGCCTCAAACCTTCAAAAGGTGTGCAGAAGCATCATTCTGCAGCAGACATCATTGGTGATGTGAGTGAATGAGTCAGAACCAGAGGAGTTCGAAAGAACTATCGAGAGATGATTGCAAATATCTGCTACACTTCCACAACTGAGCCCAAGAATGTTAAAGAGGCCTTACAAGATGATTGATGGATTCATGTTATACAAGACGAGCTCTTGCAGTTTGAAAGAAATAAAGTATGGGATTTGGTTCCATGTCCTAAAGGTGTAAATGTGATCGGCACGAAGTGGATCTTCAAGAATAAAACTGATGAAGAAGGGAACATAACCAGAAATAAGGCAAGACTTGTGGCTCGAGGCTATTCCCAAGTTGAAGGTGTGGATTTTGACGAGACATTCGCTCTAGTTACTCATCTTGAATCCGTCAAGTTGCTTCTCGCCATGGCTGCATGGATGAAGTTCAAATTTTATCAAATGGACGTAAAGAGTGCCTTCCTAAATGGGTACTTATCCAAAGATTTTTTTGTATGTCAACCTAAAGGCTTTGAAGACCCTCACCACCCTGATTATGTGTATAAATTGAAGAAGGCATTGTACAGACTCAAACAAGCCACTCGCGCTTAGTATGAGAGACTCACAAAGTTTCTGTTGGAGAAAGGTTATGTTCGTGGAGGATCTGATCGAACACTCTTTGTTAAAAGAGAAAAATCTGAAGTGATCATTGTTCAGATTTATGTCGACGTTATTGTCTTTAGATCTGTGTCAGACAGATTGGTGAAGGAGTTTGTCAAAGATATGACATCTGAGTTCGAGATGAGTCTGGTCGGTGAGATGACTTATTTTCTGGGGCTTCAAGTGAAGCAAAAGGATGATAGAATCTTTGTGTCTCAAACGAAATATGCAAAGAACTTAATAAGCAATTTTGGCTTAGAGAGTTACAGTCCGAAAAGAACTCCGATGGGGACATCTTCAAAGATGTCAAAAGATGAAGCTGGTATTGCTATTGAGCAAACCTTGTACCGGAGTATGATTGGGAGTCTGCTCTACCTTACAGCAAGTAGGCCAGACATATGTTACAGCGTGGGAGTTTGTGCTCGGTACCAATCTGATTCCAAAAAAAGTCACTTGAAATCTGTCAAGCACATAATCAAGTACATAAAAGGTATAGCTGAGTTGGGACTTTGGTTTTCTTATGATACAAACCCTAGTTTGGTGGGGTTTTGTGATGCGGATTGGGCTGGATGCACTGAAGATCGGAAGAGTACCTCAGGTGGATGTTTCTTCCTTGGAAATAATATGGTCTCATGGTTTAGCAAGAAGCAGAATTCGATATCACTGTCTACCGCCGAGGCAGAATATATTGCTGCTGGGAGTTGCCGTACTCAACTCTTGTGGATGAGGCAAATGTTGCTTGACTATGGTGTCCCACAATCTGTCCTTACCATAATATACTGTGACAATATGAGTGCAATAAACATTTTGAAGAATCCTGTTCAGCACTCTCGAACTAAGCACATAGACATTCGTTACCACTTCATCCGGGAGCTTGTAAAAGATGGATCTCTTGTGATTGATTATGTTGCAACAGAGGCACAACTTGCTGATATCTTCACTAAGGCACTTGATAGTGCAAGGTTTGAAACACTTAGATCCTCCTTGGGTCTTTGTGTTCTCTAAATCTTCTCCTCTGCTAGAAGACTCTCTATACAGTCTTGGTCAGTGATATATGTATAGAGAGTATAAAATGACCATGGTTAATATGGTCTGTGAAATGTTTGTGCCAATATCTGTCCTGGACAGTTTTTGTTATGGAGGAACGGTTACTTTTTAACGGCTAGTAGTGCCTTATTTTTCGCACCACGATCGATTCCACTTCTCCACACCAAGTTACGGGGTGATGTATGCGGAATAAGTGAGTAAAGGAAATTTTCTTTTAGAATTTCCTAATTAAGGTCTTAACCTTATTTTTCAAAAGAGACAGAATCTTAGCAAAAGTTCAAAGCGGTTCTCTCTCTGTGGTGTTTGCTTGAATTTTTTTATTCGAACTCCAATGGCGGATAAAGCTACTTCTTCTAAGCCATCTCAAGCCAAGAAACCCAGAATTTCTACAGAAGACTTGCGATGACAGTTTGCGGAGCTTTCTCAACCAATTGTGTTCTTGTCGTCAATAACCTCTGTCCCTGCTCCAGTGAAGCCATCTGCTGCTTCCTCTGAAGCCATTGCTTCTGTGCCAACTTATGTGGCACCTTCTGCTGAATCGCCACCTAGGTCTGTGTCTGAGACAGATCTCACTGTTCAACCCTCTCCTAGGGTTTCTGAAGAGCCATCTTCTCCGCCCATGGTGTCTGCGGAAATGTTGGATGCTTCAATTGCGGCTGTGATAGAGAATATTGGAGGTAATGAAGTCTCCTTGGCTTCTGTTGAAGATGTTGCCGCTGCCCCTGCTGTTGGCGAAGATCCTACCTCTATTGAGGAATTTGCTGCATCTCTTGATGCTCTGAAATTTGTTCAAGCTCTATCTATTTCTACTGCTGTTTCTGTGGTTAGTGACACACCCATTGTCACTGTTCAAGTTCCACTTGGTGAAGTGTCACCTCCTACTGCTGTTACAACCCTTGATCAAGGTCAAGGTGATGATAATGTTGATATCTTCTTCCTAGATGAAGATTCTCCTGTTCATGAGGATGATTATGTCCCACCTCCTAAGGTTGCTTCCTCCAAAACTCGCGGGTCCAAACGCAAGTTGGAATTAAGAGATGATCCAATCACCCCTCCAGTGTCTGATGATGAAGATGACACACCTATTGCCCAGTTGAAATCGAAGGTGTTGGCAAAAGTTGCTGCAAAGAAGGTTCCTCCTTCCAAATCGAAGAAAGTTGCTGCCAAGAAGGGGTATATATCAAAAACCCCCAAATCGATGAAGCCCTCTGGGAAAAAAGCTTTGGCTAAGAAGCCTGATGTTGTTCCTACTCGACGTGTTACACGAAGTGTGTCCGAGCAAAGGATGGGGTTATTGTCGGGACGTCGTCGCCCGCTGATGAAGCAAGCCAGAGCTCCTTCCCCCTCTGACAAAAAAACAGATGATATCCCTGAGTCTGTCCCGGACAGATCAGATTCCGATTCGGAGGCCTTTGATTCTAGTAAGTTCCTCTCTGCTTTTCATCAATCACAATTCAATATTGTTGCTAGTCGCTCGTTAGTTTCCGAGCATTGCTTGATTAAGTCTGATATAGAGGGAACGGGTGTTGATATCCTATTGCATCATTTTCGTTTGGAAAAGTCTGCTTACTCTGCACCTCCATTCATTACTGCTGTTGTACATGAATTTTATGCCAACTTGTCTAAGCGCCTGCGTGATGCCTCGTATGAGCATGCCTTCTCTGTTTTTGTACGTGGTAATTAGATTGCATTCTCACCTGCTGTGATTAATGAGTTTTTGGGACGTGAGAATCTTGTTGCTCATGCTCCTATTTTTTATCTAAATGAGGTTGTGATGGAATTGACTGGAGGAAGTCGGGTTATTTGGCCCCCGGAGCGTGTGTTGTTGGCTTCTGATCTGAGTGTGAAGTACTCGATACTTCACAAGGTTGCTATTAGAAATTGGTTGCCCAGTACTCATGATTCGACTATGGACAAACCTATGGTCTTGTTGCTCTATTCTTTGGGCACTCGATGGGGGATCAACCTTGGATTGATCATTTTTGAGAATGTTTTTGCTCATGTTGAATCTGCTCGTGCCCAGCAACTGGTTGGCTATCCTGGCCTCATCTTTAGCATCATCATGGCTCAACATGATGTAGTTTCTGCCAATGACCTGTATGCTCCCGTTTCACAGCCGTTGACGATAAGCCACAAGCTTTTTTCTTCCCAGCATGCTCCGGATGTCTCTGTCCGAGATGCTGCTGAACACTCTGCATCTGTGCCATCATCTGTCCCAGACAGATCTGCAGCTTCTTTTTCTGTCACATCTATTTTCTTTGCCAGACACATAAAGTCCTTGGAACGCGAAATGGTGTTCCTGAGCAAGTCAATTAGGACTTTCAAAAATCGGAAGTAGGAGTTGGAGGCCTTGCTGACTGGTCTCCGCGCCAGGGCACTTGATCTTGCATCGCCGCTTGATGTGTCGCGTGCTTCCGCTGTCCCTGCTGCTGACAAGCCGGCTGATACTGATGTCGATGCTGCTGATGATGATGTTGCCTCCCCGGTCTGAAGCTTAGTGTTTATTATTTTTGGCAACAATTAAGGGGAAGAAGAAGTTGTTGGTGAAGGAGAAGGCCGATGCTGGTGAAGGCTTTCTGTTGCTGCTGTGTTGAGCGTGTGCTCATGTTTTTATGTTTGCTGCTGAACAAACAATTTATTGGGGATGCTATTTTACCCCATTTTATTTTTTGTTGGTCTATATTATATTTTTGATCAACTGACAATGCAGTTCTCTACTGCGAAACAATTTTCTGATAGTGATGAAGACACTCCCAGTTCAGATTCAGGGGGAGTGTGCTTGTAACTATCTCTGACAATTTTTAAATATATCACTTTTTGATGTATTGTTGATCTGCGAAGGTTATTCAAGTGTTGTGCAGATCGTGATGATAATTGTCGACCATAAATGCCAAATGGGGAGATTGTTAGTGCCACCATCATGCACTAAGTATTTGTGTTGTTAAATTGGCGAGATATGTTCGATAAAGTGTGCCTGGGTATGTCCCACCAAGTTTTGTTTTCCGCTGTGCAAGAAAAGAAGAACAGTTGGTGAACTGTTCCAGAGTATGTCCCAGACAGAACCAGGGACACTCTATTTATGGCAGTTTCCTTGTTGGAAAGATCTTGCGCCAAACCAGTTTGGAAGGTCAAGATAGTTTCGTTTTATTGCCTTGTGGTGTAAATCCGGTGCTGAATTAACCCTCCTACATTTAGGAAGTATCTACACACGTTTGGAAGGCCACAAACCACTTACCATGTTGGCGTTGGATGGAGATCGACGCCTATATGAAGACCGAATTAAGGAGCAATCGGTGCCACTATTATTTTGTTTAGATTCTAGTGTTAGAATCAGTTTGTGGTCGTTTGTAACTAGTAGTTGTTCCTTAAACAGTTCAACTTGATAGACTAGTTTTGAGTGTTTACGAGTGAAACACGTGAGGGGATTTTTATTCCGTTTTGTACGCAATCTCGGGAGAGATTGTAAGTTGAAGTCTTGGGTAGCTAGAGGGAGTCTAGTGTTGTGAGGGGATCTTACAACTTTCGGCTAGCGAAAGAGTTCGAGGAGAAGAACGGGTGACATAAGACGGGAGGCTTGTATGTGTAAGATCCTTAATACCCTCTTCGAAGGAGTAACAGTCGAAACTTCAAGTTTGGGAGCAATTCCCCCAGAGTAGGTTGGTTGAACCGAACTGGGTTACCATCCCGTGCGTTTTTACTGCTTTATTTGTTTATGTTCTTGCATCTGTTCCACACATATCATAGAACAGTTTTTAAGCAGTTAACTAAATATCATATAAGCACGTATTACTGTTTTTCAATTCTTTAAATACATTTGTAGTAACTAGTAATTAAATGGCTTTGTAATTTTATATTATATTTCCATGTTACATTTATGTTATACAATTGAGGCATATGTTACTGTTTTTTTTTTCTCATTTTTAGCGGAAGACATGTGCTACTCAAATTAGTATCAATTGAAGATTGTAGAGAATATTTTATAGTTGGAAATTTTATCGATTTAGGATGAGAAAAATAGGTTATTTATTAATGCAGAATATGAAACATGAAAATGATCAATTTAAGATTATAATGATAAAAAACTACAAGTCTAGACTAAAAAAAGTCATATATTTTATTCTTTTGTATTTATAAAAAATTATATTAATTTTTAAATTAAAATTATTTCATCAATTATCTATTAAATTAATTAAATAATGAATAATAAAAATTAAAATCAACACACATGATTTTTTTTATTTGTTTTTTTGTCTTAGATGATAATTTCAATCATTGAGGTCTTAAATTGACAATTTTCATCATTTTAGTCACAAATTGATAGGTAGCTTATCTTTGAGTCTTAATCAATAAAATTCATATACAATATTTATATCTTATATCTCGTGTTGTATTAATATCATGGCACTACACATGTATTGAATGTTGTTCCATTTATTGGATGACACCATAACTACATACAATGGCGGACCTATGAATTTATCAAGGGGGTTCAATTTACAATAACATACACAAACCTAAATAATAATAAGTTAATATATAATAATTTTAATAAAAAAATTAATATATTTTTAATTACGTTTTAATATTAAGAAATTAATTGGTTAACAAAATTATCTAATTATACATCTTTTTTTTATAACTTTTAATTGGTTTTGTACCCAAATAAAAAAAAAATTCGCATTTAAAATTGGTTGTGTGTTATAATATTGCTCTTGTAGTTAAAGCATACAACTAAACATATTTAATAAAAAAAAATAAACTATGAGTAAAAAAAAAGCAAAAAAAAAAAAAAAACTTAAAAGATTCAAATCGAGAATTAGAATAAAATATAAACAAAAAACACAAAATCATATAACTTAAAAATATATGAAAGAAACCAATTATGCTTGAATTTAAAGTGAGTATATGTAAATTTTAAATAAATCTTAATTACTTCTTAAATGTATATGATAAAATTAATAATAAAGAATGAAATGAAAAAATACTAACACTTAGTAGCATATACTAATAAGGCATGAAATTTAAAATTTGTTAGACTTATATTTAAATTAATATTTTAATCTAATATATTCCAATAAAAGTGAGGAGAGCTCCCATGGGCTCCCTTGACCCCTATATGGGCAAGGGTCCATTTCTGAATGTATACACATGACATGTATTGGTGGGGTAAAAAAATTCCAATTAAGAGTGCATACATTATTACTCACGTGATAATGATAATATTCCGATCATTATGAGAAATTCTACAATTTCAATTATTATAATTTATATAGGCTTAGAGTAATTCTAAATGAATAAAATGATACCCAAAGTACCAAATGTTGTACAATTTATGCACCAAATCACTCTAGTGATTAACCAAATCGTGCACCAAATTTGGTGTCACACTGAATCTCATATATTTTTTATATTCTATATTATTTAAAATAATTATTCTGACTTAATAAAATTTTAATTAGTTTAATCATGTATTTTTAGTTTAATTACCCATAACATCGTAATTGATATATATTTTAATTTTTAATTAAAAATATATTATAAAATATATCAACAAATAAATACTATCTTAAAAAATCAAACAATTACTTAATAATTAATTACACATATATATATTATAAATATTAAATTATTTAATATTTTGGTGCAAAAACTGCATAAAACATGGTACAAACCATTTGAGTAGGAGAGTTAAAATAATCATTTAAGTATGAAATAGTTTGGTGCAAAAACTGCACAAAAAATAGTGCAAACCATTAGGGCTCGTTTGATTGATAGAATAACAATGTTATTTGGGAATATGATTTCTAAGAAAGTGATTTTGAAAAAACGATTTGAATTAAAAAATCTCCTTTGTTGAGAGCTTTTGCAATTCTCCTTTGTTGAGAGCCTTTGTCCAGATCTGAGTGTTTCTATGGAATCAGGTATGGCTAATTAGTCACTTTCTCTTCAAGAGAATGATGAGTTGGTCATTGAATAGGATAACCTTGATTTGGAGAGTGAAACTTATGATCTCTGTTTGGTGGGATGATTTCTCACTGATCGGCAAATCAACTTTAATATTATGCCAAGTCGTCTTGCCAATGTTTGGAGGCCAGGTAAGGGGATTCATATAAGGGATATCGGTGGTGGAAGATATTTATTTCAATTTTTTCACCAATTAGATCTCCATCATACACTTTCTGGCAGACCGTGGTATTTTGGAAATTATCTGCTAATTCTTCATCATTTAAAAAATGGTGAGAACCATCTACAAATTCCTCTTGATACAACTAGGTTTTAGGTTCAGATATATGATGTGCCACTTAGTTATATGACGAAGAATATTGGTAAAGTATTAGGGGATTTCATTGGTTTGTTTGTGGAGTTTGACCAATCTAATTTATTTACAATTTGGCGGGCATCTATGAGGATTTGTCTGGCTATGATTGTTTCTTCCCCACTGAAACAGGCTAAACGTATCCAATTAGCTGATGGTAATTTATATATTAGTCGGTTCAAGTATGAAAAACTCAATACCTTTTGTTTTATATGTGGTTGTCTAGACCATACTGAAAGCTTTTGTGATCATCTCTTTTCGGCTCATGTCGGAGTGCATCTTTTGGGGGTGAAAAGTGGTTGTGTTCGGAGACTGGATCTTCCTCTATGAATGACAATGGTGGTGTAGAGATGACCTTGTGGTACCCCTAAACCCACTTTTGATTTTTGCCAAATGTTCCGGGTGGATCTGGTGGGGTGGTAAATATTGATGTGAGTGTCGATACTAATTCCCTACATGTCACTCTTATTGATAAGGAGAATTTTCAACCTCGTCCATCTTTAGACTCTACTAGTTATCAAAATTATGGGGAAGATTGCTCCATTGGTCTTGTTGATGAAAGAAAAAGACGTAAGAGAGCTTTAGTCCCGATTGATGCTAATATGTGTGTAGATGCCGATTCATCTTTGAAAGATTCTGCGTTATCTATTGTCCTTACCTCTTCTGATACTTTGGTTTTTTCAGCGGGGGATTCCGAGCATTGGACCCGCCGAAATCAATGATTCTTTTGAGTTGGAATTGTAGGGGTCTCGGTCAACCTGCTGTAATTTCTGCTCTTTGTGAGCTCGTTCGAGCTCGGAGACCGACAGTGGTTTTTTTATTTGAAACTCTTACATATGGTGTTAAAATTGAAGAGATTCGTGTGAAGTTGAATTTTGAAGCAACATTTATTATTGACTGTGTTGGTAGGAGTGGTGGTATTTATGTTCTGTGGAAGGAGATGACAAAGTGTAGACTGTTGGGATACTCCAGACACCATATTGATTTGCAGATTGAAGCGGAGGATAAGGTCTGGAGAGCTATTAGTTTTTATGGATTCCCAGAGAGAGATAACAAACGTCAATCTTGGGATCTTCTGCGATAGTTGAGTAGTGTTAGTTCTCTTCATTGGCTGTGTATTGAAGATTTTAATGATCTTTTTTGGGCTAGTGACAAGAAAGAGAGAGTTGAACATCCCAACTGGCTTTTTACAGGGTTTCAAACTGCTGTGTCTGATTGTAATCTTTCAGCACTTCCTATGATGGGTTATCCTTTTACATGGTCAAGGGGAAAATGTACTATTAATGGAGTGGAGCAAAGGTTAGATCGTGCATGACAGCTGTGTATTTTACACAACTTTTGAATATGAATTGATGTTCTCTATTATATGAAGTTGTGCATTTTATATAGCTTTTGTGCTTTTTTTGTTATCATTTGGAGTTTTTGATGTGTTTGCTAGTTTTGCAATAATTGTTGTGATTTGATTGTATATTTGAAGCAAAACTAGTGAATATTGACAAGAAGAGTTGAAAGAGTGTTTAATTAGGCTCTTGGGCTTAATTAAATGCTTAATTGAAGTCTAATGGACCGGATTAAGTTATCAAACCCGAAAAAATCTGAAACCCAACTCGAAGCAGGGGTGGGTCGACCCGGAGGAGCACGGTCGACCCGGCCCAGTTTATTTTACACATGAGTGGGTCGACCTGGCTCAGCTTGTCTGGGTCAACCCTGTGCAAAAATAGGGCTCTGGATCGACCCGTCCAGCTTGGTCAACTCATGTGCACGGATCCGCGGGAATGCTATTTTCTTACTCAAATTCAGAGTTTCTAACCTACATATAAAAGCCTCCATTTTGATACACGAAAGAAAAAAGTGGAAAACAAGTCCTAGATGCCCCCAATACAAGCTACACACGTGAGGAACACAAGAGAAAAGAGAAAATAGTTATTGTCTACTCAAGAAGAGATGCCATGGTTGTTAGAGATGAAATGTCATTGCAGAGAAGACGAAGCCGCTGGATTACATATTATTCATCGGTTCCTTTATCTTTTCTGTCATGAACATTGAAACTTTGTTGATAATTTATTTAATTATGTCTAGCTAATTCTATAGCTAGATTTCAGTGATTGGAACTTATGGATTTTAATATATGAGTTGATTATCTTTTCTTTCTGCTATCTCTCGGGGTTTGATTTCTATGATTTATTTTATATCTTGTATGAATGCTTGATCACCATTTATGGATGCTAGTCGTTAATTTGAAGTACTGACTAGAGAATAACTAATGATGGAAATATAGAAATCAGATTATGTGTGCTTGAAAAAACCGATCAAGTAAACAACTATCACATAGAGTTGAATAGATCTTCGTGTGCTAGATTAGGAATAATGACATGTGTGAAGAACCGACCGCAGTGAAGTGCATGCTCATTATATCTATGTTATGGTATATGCCTTAAACAGCAGTCTGATAACAGACTAGTGATCCTCACCATTGATAGATTAAAGACAATTAGTCGGATTGAGAGAATCAATAAATATTGTTAAATGATATAATAAATTCATTTTTCCTAAAGCCTGGTATTTTCTTATATTTGTTTATTTCAGTATGTTATTTATTGTGTCTTTTTTATGCTTGTTATTTTTATTTCTTTGTATCCGTGTGCTCTGTGTCTAGATATTAACTACGTGTTTGTGAATAAGAACTGGTTAATAACAGTTTATGATACTCTTGCTCACCTATATATTACAATAACATCGTGCACTTGTGGTACGATTATTTGTTAATAAATAGCGTGTCAGAATAAACCTTTTCGTTTTGAAAATAAATGGTTTGAAGAAACTGATTTGGGTGATGTTGTTCGTAAGTGTTGGATGAGTTTTTCTACTATTAACGTTGTTCCACACCTCGAAGAGACTTCATATGTCCTTGATATATGGGGTCAACACCTTGCTTTGAGATTTAAAGCAGATAAAAGAGATTGTGAGATGGAGATTGCACGATTACAAGAAGATGAATCTAGCGAAGCATAACATCAATTGAATTGTGAAAATAAAGTTAGCTCACATTCTGGTTCAAGAGGAAGCTTATTGGCGACAATGAGTGAAGGTGTTTTGGTTGAATGATGGGGATTTTAATTCTAAGTTCTTTTATCGGTCGGCTTCAGCTGGATGAAAGACTAACATAATCACTAAGCTCCTAAATGATAATGAGGAATGGGTTTGCAATAGTGAAGGGATTTGTCAGTTAGCTCAAGATTATTTTTCTACTTTATTTCAAGGAAGTGGTGGACATGTGGATTTTTCCAACATTCTCTCTAATGTGGATTCGTTTGTTTCTGATGATGATAATAAGAGGCTTACATGATCTTTTACTACTGACGAATTCAGAATTGCTATCATGCGGTCCGCTGTGGGTGAGCTTGATGACCTTCAGTTTTCCCATTTTCTTAATTGTATTAATATTGTCCTTATTCCTAAGGTTGATCGACACTCTACAATGTGAGATTTGCAGCTTATTTCTCTATGTAATATTGTCGATAAAATACTGGCAAAAGTTTTATGCAATAGATTGAAATCTACTTCGCCATTCTTGGTGGATAAGGCTCAATCTGTCTTCATTGCGGGGGCGCACTATTCAGGACAATATTATTTTAATTTTTGAAGCTATTCATTATATGCAGTGGAAAATGAAGGGTAATGTTGGAGATGTTGTTTTAAAAATTAATATTAGCAAAGCACGGTTGTTTATACGGTTTGCTTTAATGGTGATCTGGTGGGTCCGATTCATCCTCAAAGGGGGTTGAGGTGGGGAGATCCTCTTTCTCCCTATCTTTTTATCCTTTATGTTGAGGGTTTATTAGCTCTTATCTGACATTATAATAGGATGAGTCTTTTTCATGGGATTAAAGTTGCTTATCGTGCTCCTTCAATTTCACATTTATTTTTTGCAGATGATAGTATGTTATTTTGTCGGGCTTCACATGTTAAATGTGTTGCGTTGAAGGAAGTCTTAAATATCTTTGAGGCTGCTTCGGGACAATCGATTAATTATCATAAATCTGGTATCTTTTTTAGTAGGAATGTGTCTACTGATCTCATTGCTGAGTTGCGTTCAATACTGGGAGTTTCACAAGAGTTAAATACAGGGTATTATCTTCGAGAACGTATGTGGCATAAGCTGTAAGGTTGGAAGGGTGGGCCTCTCTCGAAGGCTGGAAAAGAAATTCTTATTAAATTTATTGCTCAAGTAGTTCCTTCTTTTTGTATGAGCTCTTTTCTTATCCCAGTCTCTCTTGCTAAAGAGTTGGAAATGATGTTAAATTCATTCTGGTGGGGCAGTAAAAAGGACGGTTCACTGAGTATTAATTGGATGAAGTGGGAAAGACTTTGTGTAGCTAAGGGGGCAGGTGGTCTTGGGTTTTATAGTTTTCAACTTTTTAACCTTTTTATGCTGGGAAAGATTGGTTGGCGATTTAATATTGATCCGGATGCTCTAATTTGCAAGGTACTAAAAGCTAAATATTTCTATCGGAGAGATTTTTTAAATGCCAATATTGGGCAGTCTCCAAGTTTCATTTGACGGAGCATCTGGTATTCACAGGATTTGCTTAGAAGGGGATTGAGGTGGAAAATTGGTGATGGTTCAAGTATTAATGTATAGAGTGATGCTTGGATACGTTCTAATTCCAACTTCTTTGTCAAGACTATCCCTCATGTTTTGCCATTAGATCTAAAGGTTTGTGATTTATTTATTCTTGGTTCTATTCAATGGGATGCTGAGTTATTATTTAAATTCTTTGATCCAGAGGATGTTGTCAATATTTTGTCTATTACATTGTGCCCTAGAGCTAGCAGTGATCGTTTTATTTGGCATTATTCGAAGGAGGGTTGTTATTCAGTGAAGTCTACTTATTGTATTGCTAGATCAATTACTATTTCACCGGCTTTTGCTATGGAATGAAATTGGTGGCGTCTTTGGAGTCTTAATATTTTTCCTAAGGTGAAGTGTTTTCTTTGGCTTGCCTTGCGTGATTGTTTACCTACACATTCCAATCTTATTTGTAAAAGGGTCCAAGTGAGTAGTAGTTGCGGGCTTTGTACTTCTAACCTTGAGAACAACTTTTCATGTTTTTTTGCTTTGTGAGATTGCAAGTAGCTATTGGGAGTTGGTGGGGTTGAAGAGGTTTTTGAGGAGCTTTCTCGACCAGTTTGATAGCTTTCATGATTTCTTTATTGGATTCATGGAAAAACTACAACCTGAAGTGATTTCGGTTCTCATCTTGACTACTTAGCAACTTTGGAAGGAATGAAATCTTAGTGTATGGGAGGGAAAAGCAAGGCTCGAAGGTGTTATAGTTACAAGTGGTTGGGATTATTTGATGGAATGACGTTTAGCTAGGTCCTTCAGATGTTTTGAGAATTCTAGTGGCGGTTCAAATGTTCGTTGTGGGAGCTGGCACAATCTGTCATGTAACTTTTTCAAAGTTAATATTGATGCTGGTTTCTTTACTGATACCAACGAAATGAGTTTTGGGATTATAGTTCGAGATGATACGAGTGGTTTTGTTGCAGCTAGGGCTATCCGTTTTCTAGAGTGTTGATAGTTGTATATTTTACACAACTTTTGAATATGAATTGATGATATTTAAGTTGATAAGTTGTGTGATTTTCATAGCTTTTGTGCTCATTATATTATCATTTGGGATTTTTGATGTATTTGTGAGTTTTTCAGTAATAGTGGTGAATTCGATGTTTATTTGGTGCAAAATGATCATGTGTGTGCTTGGAGAGCTAAATGAGGGATCAATTGGGCTCTTGGACCGCATTGAAAGAGAAAAACCCATTATAATTGATGAAAATAATTCAACATAATCTAAATGGGTGATTGAAGAGCTTATTAATATAGAGAATCGAGTTAGGAGCGTTGTGCAAGTTGAATCGTCTCAATCGGATGAGAAACGTATGAGAACGGGCCATTTTAGTGAAGCCTACGCGCGCCGGGTCGACCCAATCACTCGACCCACCACTTGGGTCGACCCTGTGTAAAACAGGCCCTTTGGGTCGACCCATTGGTCGACCTAACGCGTCCCCATTCAGCCCAAATAGATCCTACATGAGATTTTTGAGGCTTTTCACACCTTTGGACTTGTTTTTACCTTAAGGTTCCCTCCAACACTATAAATACCCCTTCTACTCATTAGAAAAGAAAAAGATAAGACATACCGAGGTGTGCACAATTATGGAGGTACAATAGAGTCTTTGGAGAAGCGAAAGTTTTGGCTACATAAAGATTGAAGACTCCGAATTCTTTATAAGTGTTGAACATTATGTTTACTATGTTTATGTTTTATTCATTTTATTTAATTATGTCTAGTTAATTAGTTTGTTAGATTCTTTGGTTAGTAGGAACATTGGATTTCATGGTTTCATTTATTAATATATATTTTCCGGTTATCATTGGGTATTTGGTTTCCTAGTTTGGATTTCTCATGTATATGTTGATTGCAGCAGCATATGTATGCAAGTTAATTTTTTAGAAGATTCTAGTCGTGAGTGATTAATTAATGAGATAAAATAATCATTTTATGTGATGCTTAGAAGAACCGACCAAGTGTTGCATAGGAATTTAAGTCCAAGGTACTTGATTGTGAGTAATGATGTGTGTGAAGAACCGACCGCAGTGAAGTACATGTTCATTATTTCTAAGTTATGATATATGTTCATGAGAATAGTCTGATAAGAGTTAAGTGATTTTTCACCATTGATAAATTAAATAAGGTTAAGTAATCAATACGTCCGTCCTAAAGCCATTGTATGAACTCTCCTATAGAATCCATTATTTTCATTAATTATTTTATTTAAGTTATTTGTGTTTATGTTCTTGAGTATTTATTTATATGTTCTCTCTTTTATTATTTAAGTGTCTAGATATTAATGAGGTGTCTATGTTTTAGTTTCACATTGTTATTTGCATTACAATCCATGTGGATATGGTACGCTTGCTCATTACGTATTACAATTGCACCGTACACTTGCAGTTATTTTTACAACTAATAAAATAGTGGTCAGGTGTCTACGGGTCGATGAAGCTGAAGCATTAGATTTGCATGAGGCTCTTTTATGGATCAAGTCTCTCGGTATCGTGTTATTTTTGAAGTCGATTCCAAAGTGGTGGTTGATGCGATGAATTCTTCTTCGTTGACCATTTCTGAATTTGGTTCGATTATTTCAAGTTGTCGCAAATTTTTCGATGATTCACATGATTTTTCTCTCAATTTGGTTCGTCGTACTGCCAATTGTATGGCACATAGTATAGATAAGGTTGTTCATGATTTTTCAAGCCTTTTTGTTGGGTTGAGCCTCGCTTTTTATAGTAGGCCTTCTCGATAATTCTTATTCTTGTGGTGCTTAGTAAAATATTATTTTGGTTGTAAAAAAAGTGATTATGAGGAAATTGAATGCTACAGATTATTTATCATGCATTTAGAACATGACAATGAAATTATCAGAATTCTCATTTTAGTATTTTTAATCAAATTAATCAAGTAGGTTTATTAAATAATTTAATAATATTGTAGACTTTGAGTTTGATCATTATTCTCATCCCCCATTTTTTTTTTAAAAAAAAGAAAATAACAATTAAGAAAATAAATAAATTAAGATAAATTATTATATATATATATATATATTGTATAAATACAAACATACGCAAACCATTGACTATAAAAAACAATTGTATTAATTTACAAAAGTAATTTTATTATATATATATTGTTAGTGTTGTGACTGACACCAATCGAAGAGATTCAGTCAAGATGGATCACTGGTGTCATGCTACACACTATGTTTTTTTATCAAGTGCTCTACATTGCACTTGTCACAGTTATTAATTGTCATTCATATGTATGGCAATATTGGATAATCACTTAAGTATTTGGTTTTTCAAGTACATGTCTACTATTCTGGATAACGTTCATAAAGATGTACATGAACGTGATCTAAACTTCATGAAGACAGCTCAAGTAAGGAGTTTGGATTGAGCTGGAGATGGAGACTGTTGTGCACCGTACCACAATTGAGATTGTTCAAGATTTTTAGCACTACCAACTAGCTTGAGTGATAGTCAGAAGTCAGCCTGTGAACATATAAGATATTTCACTGTGCTACCTGAAGTGAAGATTCAGATCAACAATGTTCATTGAAAATTTCGTGAATGTTTGCATAAAGATCCTCTGTCCAGATTATTCTTCCAAGATTGATGAAGTTGTTCAAGGTTTCCAACCAAGAGGAGATTCAAAGATCATTATAAAAGATGTCTTATCCAGCTTGAAGGGCACGAGATTGAAGACAAAGACAAAATTATAGAGATGGAAGAAATCCTAACTTAGATTGTCCTAGGTCTTGGACCTAATAAGAAAAGTTTCCTTATTCATTTCAAATTAGGATTAGGACATCTGTTCATTTGTTAAGTCTGTATTGCTCATCTATAAATAAGCATGGGATACACCGAATAGAAAAATTACACCGATTATTTCAAGAGCTTGATGAGTGTGGTTTTTGCATCATTTATTGAGCTTCACATGATGTATTTTGATGAGTTAAATGTGTGTTTTCATCCCCTTTTTCCTTTTAACCTCCCGGTTTGGAAGTTTTGTTTCTTGTTTGAGTTTTATAGGAAATGGTGGATGAATAAATGAATTTTTGAGTGATTCAATGCCATGGGAAGATAGAGGATCGAATTGGGAGCATGTTGCAAGTTGAATCACCTCAATCGGATAAGAAACGAGAGAGAACGAAGCAAAACCGTGAGAGGTGTCGGAGTAGGGTCGGAGGCGCGACCCCAGTCGCGCGATCTGCTCACTCGCGCCCGTAGGCACGAGCTGCTCACTCGCGCCCGAGGTGTGACCCGATCAACCCGATGAGCGGCGCGACCCGTGCACAGGGGCGGCGTGAGTGGACGTTGATGCAGAGGCCCTAAAAGTCAGTTACGGGGTGCGACCCGCGCCAAAAGAAGGAGGCGCGACCTCCGTGGTCGCGCCCGTGCACTTTTTTTCCCGATTTTCTATCATTTTTCACCCATTTTTGATTTCCTTTAATTTCATTTATGCCCCCACTCTATATAAACCCCCATGGACGAAATTGAGAAGAAGAACCCTAGCACCCAAAGAGAGAACCCTCACAACTCAAGCCTCCATTTTCCCCCAAATTTTCCTAATACCAAAACCCTTCTTTCCTCTCCTATTTTCACATCTCACCCATCAAATCCCTCACCCTAGCTAGGATTTCCACCTAGCTAGGGTGAATAAGGAGCTAGATCTTGAAGATGGAGCAAAGAGGAGAAGAGTCGAACCAAGGAGGAGTCGAGACCCAACTTCCGGGTTGTTTCAAGTTCTTTTCCTTATTTTGATTTTCTTTGAGATAATTTAGTCCTTGCATTTGTATGATGTTAGGCTAGATTGTCTTGTATTTTGGGATTGAGAATATTTTGGTATTTATGCATTTATTTTTCTATTAATTATTTATGGCCCTATTTCATTTCTTGTGCTTATGCTATGTATGGGTGTTGGTAATTGATCACTAATTGACATGATTTTATCTATTGATTCATAAATCGAGAGATGAGTCTCAATAGACGAACCCTAGGCACAAGACACTTTTGTCAATAAATTTGAGAGAATTGAGGCTTAGTGTGAGGGCTTGAAATCCTTAGAGCTTTTGGTAAGTACATGTGTAGGATTCGATCGGAGACGGTGAACCTAGCATGTACCCTACAACTTGAGTGTCTCGTGAGAAAGCTTAGGATGTATTAAAGATTGTCCTAGTGAAATTTGACACCAAAATAGACATTCGATAGGATCATTAGTGTTAAGTACCTGAAGAAATCAATCCCGAGAGTACCTCTGCCTTCATATTTTCTTCTCCATTTATTTTACCCGTTTATTTATTGTTTTTCCTAGTTTAGATTAGTTAGTTTCCCTTTTTACTCGTCGTTTAGATAATGATTGAGATCCGATGTCATAGTACATACAATTAGATCTAATTTAGTCTTTGTGGATACGACACTTGCTCACCACTATCTACACAGCCCCGTCCTCTTGCGGGTTGTGCTAAATTTTGGCCGATCAGAGCTCTAACTGTTTTGAGCCACTTAGTTTCGGTTGTGAAGTTTAGACTAGAGTTTAGTGTTCTTTTTTTAGGGAAAGAGTTTAGTGTTCTAGTCATTGTGTATTGAAACTCTTTTCATGCACTGTCAAAAGACGTCTAGAGAGAGATTTCATGTGGGAACTAAATAGTTTAGACATCTAGGTTGTGAGAGGATCTCGCAATTCAATTCAACAAAAGAGGGTGTACGGGTAGAAAGGGTTTCGAGTGACGGGAGGTCAGCTGCGTGTAATAGCCTAAGTAAACGTGACACCAGAATAGTGAATTTTTTCCACGAACTTGACAAATCCCCCTGACGTAGATCAATTGATCGAACAAGGTTACCAATATGTTATGCGCTTTACATTCTGCAATTTACATTAAGTTCACTATAATGTTCTTGAACATTATTCTGAACTTTTTCATACAACGTTCGTGATCTTTTCAGTGAACGTTTGCAGACAGATACCGATCACAAGGGGTGTGCACTTTCATATATATTTGGTCGACATAATTCAAAAATAAATTGTTACTAATGTCGAATTTTGTTGTTGATTTTGAAGTCGAGTTGCTCATTGTTTTGAGTTTGTAATTTCTCTACCATCAATTACATAAAAAAATTAATATGATAATCGAATTTTAGTAGGATTTTTATTTTTTCAAACTTTTATTTTTTTGTTAAAATTCAAACTTGATAATAAAAAAAATTAAGATTACAATATATTTTCAAAATTTTCAATGTTTTTGTTATAAATTATAAATACAATTTTAATAATAATTTATATAAATAATAAAAATAATGGATAAAAAAATCGAATAATAAAAATAGTCTAACACAAGATTTCTAGAGACAAGTAATTAAAATATCTACTCCAAGTAGGTATTCAGAATCCAGAAAAATTGTATTAATTTTCTTATTTTGAGATTCTGATTACTTTCTAAAATTTTCAAAAATTGAATAAAACACATGAATTTAAAAATAAGGAATATGATTTCAACACTAAATTCCTTGCCACTAAACGAGATCTTAGAGTTTGACTAATGTTTCTCACAAATGTCATGCCTAATCTAATATAAATATATAGTTATCCCAGTTATCATTAAAACACAACCAGATAAGATTTGTCCAGTAAAAAGGAAAGATAATTTTGCCAAAATACTAATCAAGTGAAAGATCATTAATTACACGAGGCTAATGAAATTACCCTGTACCGTCGATAGAATCGCCTCACGCCATAAAGAAACTACACCGTTTCAACAATATAACCAATCAAACTATATCTATCTATACATATATTAAGGCAAAATTGTGTGATAAACAACTGTTCTGCTATAAATCGTTGTCTATCACACAATTTAATAATTATATTTTAAACAACACTTTTTATTTAATAGATAACGACTATGAGTTAATAATCAACAATTTTGAGTAAATAGACAACAACAGTGACATTTATTGTTGAAAATTTTTCTTTTCTTTTTTTTTTTCAATTTTCATGACGGTTTAGATATATCTGTTGTATTTTTTAAAAAAATTGGAATCTTATTTATTATTTTTTCACTTGGAAATTGAATATTTATAATATTTTTTTATGCATAGGTGGACGATTTGTATATTACTCTACATTTATCGCATAAAAAATATATTTAATTTATATTGCATTATAATAATAATAATAATAATAATAATAATAATTTATTTTTTTATTTCAATTTCATCATTTAAAATAATTAATTAATCATATTTTTTATACATATCATATATTCAAAGAAATCAAATGTTCTTTAATCTTGGACAATTATACATTGCTTTTTATAAAATCGTGTCGTTTGAAATATTTCAATTTGATCTTTTTCTAACACAGATTTTCATTTAGTTTCTAAAATTTAATTTTCTTTTTGTTTGTCGTGACTACACAAAATTGGTCTTCTTATCTAATTAATTAATACATATGCATATTATTTTATTAATTTTAAAAATTAAGCACAACATATAAAATTCAAAAATAATCATAATATTACGAATTTAAAAAAAAATTATTTATGCATCGCATAGGAGAAATACTAAATAATACTCCCTCCGTCCCATAATTATAGTCCACTTCTCATTTTCACACAGATTAAGAAATCACATTTAATATGTATTGGAAATATACAATTTACAATAATTATCCTATATTGCCCTTATTTTTTACTATATTAATTGCATTCATACTATATTAAATAGGGTTATATTTGTAAAAGAATATTTAAATACAATCCCAATTTAGAATAGAACTATAATTTTGGGACATCCCAAAAAGGAATAATTGACTATAATTATGGGACGGAGGGAGTATTATTTTAATAATGCTAGACACGTGATATCACACACACAACAACATTCAGGCGCCATCAAATTATCCAGTAATACAAAACACACACATCTATGAACCAACATTAACATCAATTTCTCAAAATCAAACATTTTCTTAGAACTTAATTAATCACTTTGGGGGAATTTAAATTAAAATAAATTATAATAAATTTTTTTTTTTTTTTTGAAAAAATATTTAAAGAACTGAAACAGAAAATACAACCGTAATCGTAATAACCAACAAGTGATCCATTTGATCTTCGTGTGCCTGAATTTTTATTTGCTCCTCTATTGTGGGTGTTGCAGTGTCAGGGCAAGTGGGTGGTTGCCAGAATATACGGGATATGGTGTTGTGTGTGTGACCGTGTGTTTTTAATTCATAATTTGTAGTTATTTTTTTAATTTAAAAATACTTGTCTCATATCTCAATTAGCAAATTTTGAGTATAAAATAATAGATTCTGAAATAGGTTTATCAGGGAAAAAATACCTTAGCTTTTTCATTTTTTTTTTTTAAATGACACGATCTTTCAATAATTACATATATAAATTAGCAATATTTATAGTTTCTTAATAAATTTGACACTACTGAAATTCAAGTAATTGCTTGGTGACGTGGATCACCGGATTTTTCACATGAAAATTATTGAAAAAATAAATGACTTGCAAAACATTTTTCTCAAATAATTAAGAGAGAGAAGGATGTCATTCTTACAAACGTAATTACCATCTTCTTTTTTAGAAATTCTAGTGTTTTATTTTTAATTATGATTATCCTCAAATGATTAATTATAAGTTCAAATGATGCTAACCAACACATAAAAAAATATGTGGATATGCAATATAGTACTCCCTCCATTTCATATTATTTGTTGTTTTAGACTTATAACTTTGTTTTAAATTATTTGATGTTTATCATTTTTTTCATCACTTTCTCCTAATTTTACTATCCATCAAAATATTATAAAATTAATTTCCTACATTTAGCTTGCTGCTAATAGCTGAGATTTCTTCCATATAATTTATTTTAATTTAATAAGAGAGAGAGAGAGAGAGAGAGAGAGAGAGAGAGAGAGAGAGAGAGAGAGAGAATTGTCACATTTTTTACATCTTAATTTTTATGAAAAAATCTGAAATATAAAATAAAATGAAACAGAGTGAGTACTATTTTGTATTTAAGTGATAGATTGATTTGAGCCAGCAATTGTTGTAGCACAAATTTTAACTAATTTTACAATTATAGAAAAAATATTAATATGAATTTGACTATGATGATAAATTTTAATTTAATTCTTCATTTCGGATGCATGTATTTGATTTCCAATTTTTTTTTTTTACTATTATAGAAGTTAATTATCTCAGTTTCTAAATTATTCTTATTTAGTTAATTTGAATAATCAATTGTTACCAATTCTAAATTTGTATTTTAATCTGGCATTTTTTTATATCTCACTATAAATATGCGTATGCCAAAAATATTGTTGAATATATATAGATTATAAAATTATAATTTTTATAATTACTAACAAATGAATTATACATTATTAATGAATAATAGTAGCATTGTCTCTTGGTATACACTCAAAAGATGAAGACCCCGCGTAAGAGTGAGACCATCTGAATTTGAAATCTACTGAAAAAAGAAAGAGATGATAATTGATTAATTGTAGTACCTAACTCGGGATAGATTCAACTCAATCTGTACATCTCTTTATTTGAAAAAAAAATGTTATACATTAATTGAAAACTCAACGACATGCACTTTTATTCAGGAGAAGTGACCAAAGCTGATTTTATAACGCTTCTGAGTTTCGGAAAATTGTATTTAATAGCGCTTGTCACATTGTGCAACAACTTGCCATGGTTACGTTGGAGAATAATTCACCAGAAATGAACATTAAATTTGCCTCATCAGATATTACTTGCTTTCTTTTTTTCTCTGCTAATAGATTATATCATAATAATGATCGTCCAATCCTAAGAAAAATTTATTTTGTCCCGTTTTCAACCACATTTCATACATCGACAAAATCACTTTAATTTATTTTATTGAAAAAAAAAAGAGTATATCTCGCGGTTCGTCTCTTTGCTAAATTTCCCATCTAATTCAACTATCGGTGGAATATATATGTATATATATTATATAATTTATTTTGTTCTTTTTTTCTATTTCATTATTTGAAAATGCATTACACGTATAAAATCAATAAATAAGAGATAAGAAAAATAAGAATTTATGGGTTGAAATTGTAAATACGTAGAAAATATTGGGGTCAAACCAAAAATAGTAATTACTAAATCCTGTCTAATTAAGAAAGGAAATTATTGTTTGGAAAAGGAAAAAATCCGAGACACTAGTCCATTGTTTTCTCTCACTAAAAACCATTCTCTCTCCATCTTCCCTTTCTTTCTTGGATAGTAAATAGTGAAGAAGAAAAATATAATAGGGGTTTATTGTAAGTTTGCACCCTTTTTTTGTTTTTCTCTGGGGGTACCATTCTGCATGGCTTGAGCACCAACTTCACACACACACACACACCACCACCACCACCCCCCCTTACTCTCTCACTTTTCACACCCAAAACACCCTCAATTTATTGCTTTATTTGTTGGAGATTCTTGCTTTCCGCTCTCATATAAACAACCCGGATTTCGTCTGCTGTTTTGTGTTGTTTTTCTTCTCTCTGAGTTCCATTTGTTTCTCTTGTTTTTGTGAAGCGGAGAATTTTTGCTTTCTGTTATCATGGACGAGTGGGATGCTCAGAAGATGTGAGTTCTTGTGTACAACTAGTTCAATGCCATTAATTTTTTGCATTTCAGAAGTTTTTTATTTTTTTTCCTTTTTTTTGTTTTATTTTGAGGGTTTGTGTTTATTGAGTTTGATTTTTTCGGTATCGGATGTTTGGGCCTTTTTATTTATTTATTTTTTCTTCTCGTTTTGCAGGTTGGACTTGTACATTTATGATTATTTGGTGAGAAAGAACATGCATACAACTGCTGATATCTTAGCACAAGAGGCTGACATTCATCCCAAGTCTGTTGGTATATCAATGCTTTCTGGCCGCTTCTTTTGAGATTTTTTTTTATTTGCTTTAGATCTTTGTGTTTGCTTGAATTTGATGTGTCCATTAATGGAAGAAGTAAATCTTTGCTTGATTTAACCAATTAATGTTTTTTTACCTTTCCCATAAAAAGGAAAAAAAGGAAATGATTAAATTCTCGCTCATGTTTATGTAATTAATGTATGAGCGTTTATTGAGAAACTTTGAAGTGTATCTAAGTCGCTTAATTAACTTTATAGAATCTATTTGAGTGGAAAAAGTAAATTTAATTGATTGTTAATTGCATATTCTTTGCATCTTTTGAATTTTATTTTATCCCTAGATGAATTGATGACTATATATTGCTGTTTGCATGGTTGATCTATTGACACATTTAATTGATTGTTAATTGCATATTCTCTGTATCTTTTGAATTTTATTTTATCCCTAGCTGAATTGATGACTATATATTGTTGTTTGCATGGTTGATTTCTTGACCGATTCAGATGGTTTTAGTCAATTGTTAGGGAGTACAATCTGAGTATACAGTGATCTGTCATACAAGTGTATGATTCATTCTGGCTAGAGAATGTGAACTCAGTGCTCTCTCAATTTGTATCATTATTTTTTGTTAATTGAATGAAGGTATAGTAGTCCCCATTTATTGAATCGACATTTTTGAGATTTCATATTTTGTTTTGCAGTTATCAACCCCCCTGAAGGATTTCTGTCAGAATGGTGGTCTTTGTTTTGGGATGTATACTCTTCTAGAGTTCCCAACAATCCCCAGGCAGGACAAGGCTCTTCATCACAGGTTTTTCGATTTTTTTTTTGTCGTTCTATTTTTGTCGAAGAACATGTTTGATTGCACTCTTGTATCAACAAATTTCATGCATTGTATTGAAGTTGATTTTCTTGTAACTTTCAGCCACCTGTGAATGATGGATCTCTGCCACAAAATGCTCATCCTGGTTCGACAATGCCAGATGTCAGCTATATGCTGCAGAACATCTGCCCAACAACTCCTAGGACTGGACTTCCTAATCTGCTTCAGACAGCTAATCCAACAGCAATGCCAAGGCCAGACATGGGAAGTTTTCTGCCTAATTCTTTTCCGATGATGATGCCAAACACAAATATGAGTCAAGAGCAGATGATGGCTGAATTGCTTGCACAAAGAGCACGTGAGCAAGAGCATCTTAGGCTGCCTCCGAGGAACCTTGATGCTAACTCGAATGTTATTAATGTTGATCAGTTGGCTAGCATGTTGCCAATGGCAAGCAGTTCCAGGTAAAGTCCTATCAAACCATGTCTGTCTACTGATTAAAATACTAACTTCTGCTGCCCTCATTCATGGCCATCCAAGTTGATAATATGTTAACTAGACCTATCGAGGGGGTGACTCTGTGAAGGGCAAACTTTAATTGTAAATGCTCTCATCAAGAAGGTGGCATGAAGGAATGTGAATTTTAACAAGCTGCAATGGTTGGGGCGTTGGGCTACATCCGTGGACCTGAAATATTACATTACTATTCTAATATGCTTGGAATTGATAGTATGATTAAATATCTGTTGCATGTTATAATTTGTATCTCTATCTGCAATGACTTGTTTCTAGGAAAGCAAAAAGATCATCTGATCCAGGTTTTTCACTTCAGAAGTGATAAATGGTCAATTGTCATTGATTTTAAGATGCTAATTTGTTCTTTAATGTGTAAACCTGTCTTGCAGCCGTCGTCAGAAGAAAGTTAACAACAGGCGCCAGCATCCTGTTACCAATGTATGTCAATTTTTACAAACAATAATTAGTGTATCATCACAGAGAAATGAGTTTGAGATTTACTTTGTGTTTTGCAGGATGTCAACTATGGTACTGGTATGAGGAGAACTATCCCTTCAGAGCTAACTCCTCATGCACCAAGGCTAATTCAAGATGACATAGGACATGCAGATGCTGGTTTGTCCATTTCACTGCTTGCTTTTACATATTATCTTTCCTATGCTTAATCATATATTTTTCATGTTCAATACATGCACTCTTTTTGTTGGCTTGCATAAAAGATGTATGCAACATGCATATATACCCTGCAGAATACATTTCCAGTTGTTGAAAATCAAGGAGTATTCTTAAAGGAATGTTAACTCTAGACATGTAAAAATAGTATGAGGTTGCCATCTTCAATCTGCTAAGTTCACTGAAATACTTTTAGAAGTACTGGTATAATAAATGTCCTTTTTTATATGCTAGACCCAGGTGAAATACTTTTAAAATTACCTTCACAGATATGATAAGATCTGCTACATGCAAAATTGCATAGTTTACCATTTTTAATCTTTTATGTGTTTTTTTTCCAATAAACTCCCTTTAGGCTATGAATTAGGTTATGCTTGTATTTATTGTTAAAAGTGTTTAGTTAAATTGAAGGTGCACAGCAACCATTTCCCGATGGAATCACTCTTTTATGCCCTTGCAAGTTATGTTCAAAAACACTTGTGATTATTTCACTCTGGTTGGTCTAGGACAGTACGTTCTGTACTATCCAATTATTTTGGAGTTTGCTAGTCGGTCATATTGATAGCCAATTTCTGTCGATCTGGTTTAGGCTCTTCAGCAAGTTCCAACTCTGCGTGTCCTGATACCAGCTCCTGAATCAAGAATTCATGCTCATGCATGAAGCAACCTGAGCAGCAAATCTTATCTCAATCTCCGTGTTAAGAAAACTTATTAGCCTTCTATAGCAAAAACTCAGTCATTACCTGGAATAATGTTGTCTATAGCAAGGCAGTGCTTTTGAAAGTCCTTCTTGATGTGTGTACCAAGAGGCGAACCATTTGTTTTTTCTTGTTTGCTGAAACCTCTTTGTTCAATTTTAGTTTCTCATTAATAATGGTTATTTGGATGCATTCTATGTCAAGAAAATTTATTACAAGTTGGGGGTAGCTTGAGTTTAGATTCCATAATCTAAATCAAGAAAAGTTAACGCCAAAAGGGACCTTATATAGAAAGAAGGGCAACACACAAGGAAACTATCAAATGTTAGTCTATCAATTGATCGACTCTTGCCATTACCTAGTAAACCCTTCATGTTTGGTATTGATTAAGATAGTAGAAGCAGCATGCATGCTGAAAAAGGGATCTAAAAGTGTTGCCATTGGTGATGAGGTCGAGATGACTAATATCATTCTAATGGCAGTATTGTGGTTTGGTTGGAGACCAAACCAATTATGCTATTCCTATAAATATCTACACCAATTATGTTGTAAGGGTGGACGAAAAGGGAGCTTAGTGTCATATTGGTACTCAGTAATGACAATGTGAAGGTATTAAAGTACTCGATAGCGTTGAAGTTTTGTTCTAGATCAATTACAATATATAGTTGCTTTATGATGGTGCAGTGAAGCGGATGCCTAGTGTTGGGATGTAGCCATCATAAGAACTTTGTGGTTCAGCTATAGGTAGTAACGATCAACAATCATTCTAGAATTGTTGCTACACAAAAAAGAGTGTCCATCTTTAGGTTCCACCTTGGTGTAGTAGTACCTATTATTGAAGTTTGGGTTTAGCCTCTGATTGGTTGTGGGTTCTCCTCTGGTAAATTATCTTGTGGATCAAATATGATCCAAAACTTCTATTGCTCCTTCAATCACTCAGGATCATGATGGATCATCATCATGATCCGTTTTTCGTTTAATCTCACCTTTGGTGACTATGGGTGGGTGAGTGGATCAAATATCCTCTTTCATAGACAATGCTCATTATTTGACAATCCATCCTTCCAAGTGTAAATTCATTTCAAGAGAGATCATCTTTCTTTTTCTCTATAAGGAAATTGGCAACCACTCATTCTAAAACCAACATTCTCGAATGAAATATTCGCTTCCATTTTCTTAAGATTTGTTGTTGGAAAAGGAAGAGAAGTAACACTAGACAAAAAGACCACCCCCTTCTTAATGAGAGATTTTATACACTAGGCACATGTTGGTAATGTGCAATACGAGATGCTAGAAAAGAATTTCGAACTAAATTTATAAATGCTTCGAATTAAATCCCACTCGATTTCTATAGTTGCACGTGTGTTGATCGTTGATGTTAGCTTTTTGGAAAAAGATAGATCAATCGTAATTCTTGAAAGTAACTCGTATTCTTTGTATGTTGAACAACTACTTTCTCCTCTCCGCACCATCTAATAACCAAGGTCAACTTCTTCCTCGTGCTTTTGCAATCAAACTCTCTTTTGTCTTTGTGCTCAAGGGCTAATCTATTTTGGTAGCAAGAAAAACTCAATCTTTTCAATTTATAATTGGAGAATTGTTTTTCGTATTAACTTCCGTACCAAACTTAAAAGCATGCTTTAGTAATGTGAAATACAAGATTCTAGCAAAGAATCTCGAACTCTACGGAAATGCTCCAAACTAGAACTCAAACTAATAATCTTACATTTTTTCTATAATCTCTCATGTCTTGATTGTTGATGTCAGCATTTGAGATAAAAGAAATCGTGATCCCTAAAATAACTCTGATTAGTTGTTGAGCGGCTATTCATCCACTCAACGTCATCTAATCACTAAGGTCAACATTGCAATTGAACTCTTTTTTATGTGCTCAAGTGCTAATCTCTTTCAATAGCAAGAAAAACTATCTTTTCAATTTATGATTGGAGAAATGTTTTTCTCAAAGTTTATTAACTTAATTGGTCCAAACTTAAAGCACACTTTGGTAATGTGCAATACGAGATTCTAGCATAGTGCTAGAATCTCGAACTCTATATAAATGCTCTGAACTCACTCGAACTAATAATCTTACATATTTTTGTTAATCTCTCATGTCCCGATTGTCAATGCCAACTTTTTGGGAAAAGATCAGTTGTAATCCCTAAAATAACTCTTATTCGTTGTGTGTTGAGTGACTATTCCTCCGGTCCGCACTATCTAATTAATAAGGTCAACTTTTGTCCTATCTCAAGTGGTGCTTATGCAATCAAACTCTCTTTTGTCTTAGTGCCTAAGGGCTAATCTCTTTTGGTAGCAAGAAAAACTCAAATCTTTTCAATTTATAATTGGAGATTATTTTTTCTCAAAGTTATTAACTTAATCGGTCACACTTAAAAGCATGCTTTGGTAATGTGAAATACGAGATTCTTGCAAAGATTTCAAACTATTCATAAATGCTCGGAACTAGAACCCGGACTAACAATCTTACATATTTTCTATAATCGCTCATGTGATGACTGTCAATGTCAGATTTTATGGAAAAGATGAGTCATTATCATTGAAATAACTCGTATTCATCGTCTGTTGAGCATCTATTGGCACCATCTATTCGCTTATTATCACATTTTTCCCAACTTGAGGGATGATTTGCATGAATTCACTTTTAACTAATTCTAATGTATAATATATATTATTAAAATATAAAAGTACACATACTATAACATAAAATTATCTCAAAAGGAATTTAGCGAGCATTCTAACTTTAGAACAATAATATGGGAAAGTCTAAAACCAAAGGTTAAAGCAAATTTTTGAAATTAAATTACATATATACTTAAAAAAATCAATAAATCTATGCACATAATAATAAAATTGAGGCTAGATTTGATTTCATTCCGCATCTTTCCTTAGAATGGAAGGCGTTTTAGTTGATATTGTTCTGTAATACTACGTAGACCGCCACCCTTACGATAATGACGTGATAAGGGAAGATAAGATCTCTAAAAAGAAACAAATAATATTATAGAAACATAGGAGACTTAGTTATTTTAGCAACTTTAGAGTACAACAAATTTTGGCACTTCTACAAGATAGAGAAAAGGTAGACAAAATCATATATGAAATGACATGTCTACACTTACCTAACATCAAGAGCAAAATTGATGCTCAAAAGACACTTCTCTAGACAAGTGTGTCTTAAAGTTTATTGTGCCTTGTGACTCCATACTAGTGTGTTTGTCTATAATGCTCGAGGCTTGAGACATTTGTCTCAAAGATCGAAACAATACACACTTAAGGGTATTTTAGTCTTTTAACTCCTACAATTGTTAGAATTCATTTTTTTTCCTTTTTGGGCAGAAGTGGCTAATTTTTCTTTTTTTTTTTTCGCAAGTCAGTAAAGGTCGATTGGCTCTAAATAGATTCAAATAAATCGAGTATTGGTAATATTTTCAGGGACTACGAAAGCAAGGGGTTATTATACTATTTGATAGGTGTCCTAGATAAGATAGATGTTAGGTAAGGCATAAATGATGTTACCAATTATTTTGGTTGGTTCTACGCATACAAATAATCTATCTAAGTAAACAAATAAGATTATAAATTCCAGATTATTTTCCTTTAATATAATTAATGCTAAGATTTTTTCTTTTCTTTTTTTAACATTGGCATCTTACCTCAATTCGGATCCTTTTTGCATGGTTTCTTCGGCTCCATGCTCCATGGTACCGGATGATGCCATGTATTGCAGATTTTATGAGTCACTCATTTGGTCTCTCCCTAGTAGGAATTCATTTGATGAGTTGACTAGAGAATGTTTATGAGTCATTCATTTGGTGCTTGGAAAACAGTGCTCAGAGCTTCATTGTTATGGCAATGCAACTTATTAGATATAGAGCTAAACATAATAATTTTGCGGAATATTGGTATGTTTATGGATTCTTCCTGGCATCCATTGCCATAAATTTTTGTAATATAATTTGTGCTTATAATTAGATGTAACAGTGAATTGGTTCACATATCTTAGGTTTCCTATATCTTCTGAATTGCTTCCTTTTGATAGTTCCTTTTCAATTCAATTTTCAGGAAGGAAAATATCAGAGAAAATTCCATCAGAGGGGTGTTCTTTTCCTGTAAGACCATGCAATTTAGTATGTTAAAGATGATTTTGGCTGCTGCAAGACTGGTCCTAACTATTTTTCCTTCCAGAGTTCAACTATTCACTCTTGTCGACTTATTGTCAGGTATTCAGCAATGCTGATAACTTTCCAGTATCAGATCAACAAACAAAATATTCCGTTGCATCAGAAGGCTTTCAAGCAGATATTTCAGCCTACTTGGCAGCACAAGCATCAAAAAAGCTTGTAATGTCTGCACCTGAAAATTCAACGAAGATGGTCACTCCAACTCTATCTAATGATGGCTTAAAGATGAAAGGTGTACAAGTAAGTAAGACCAATATCAGTCTAATTTTGAAGTACTCATTTTTGGTAGAATTTCTTTTTAAGAACATGTTCTTCTTCATACGATCAAGGGTATCTACCATCTCAGCCTTTCCAGCTTTAATATTAAGCATAATCTATTGATATTAGCCTCATGCGGCTATATTTTTTTTATCATTTATGGGCGGATGGAAATTTCTTAGATTTTTTTGGCCATATCTTCATTTTATGCACTGGGTACTTATGAAGGGAGTAAGAAGAAGTCCCTTGTAATTTTGGTGAAGTTATGTCTGTTTTTGTTTTTAGTAGAATGAAATATTCACATAACTGATTAAGGAAGCTCAGTATGCTGTGAATTGGCTTGTACGATTCATTTTTTCAGATTTTCTCGCAGGTACAGCATATAAGTCCAGTTTCCTCTCATGTAAATTGTCCTAAGTTTCTCAGTTATATGGATGGCTCTTCCCTGCTTTTGGTTAAGTGCAGAGTATACTTTGATTTCTGTAAATGCATATACTAAACTTGTGCATATCATTGCTTAGTTTTGCCTATTTCACTGTTGGTTTAATAACTGTTTAGGCTTCTTAATTTCTTAATAAAACATGCACATGTATTTATGTTACATATACATACGCATGCTTGCATTTGTGTAGTCTGGATCTAGTCTTAAGCAGAGAATCTGTGAAGAAGGTTTCTTGTTTCAGCCATGTGTTGCTTTGTCTTCCCGGAAAAATAGGTTTTAAGCATTATGGTCTTTCAAATTAGGCCCGGTGCTTCTTGGAGCGACATAAAACATTTTTTCAAGTTCGTGTTCATGATTTTTGTCCTAAAGAGATTACACTTTGCTAAGTAACAATATGTTTTTTTGTTTGTAGATTGAAAGGAATACAGAAACAGAGAAACCACTGGACGAGGACATAGCAGCTTTTTTCTCAAATGATGATGCTGCTGACAATATGAACATTTCCTTCACGCACGCTTCGGCTCAAAAACAGAAGGAGCAGCAAGGCAAGTTTCCCTTTCATGTAATGATTTACTGCTATGATGACATCTGTCACTGGAGGGATCTATCTGAATAGGGTTGAAGGGGATACATAATTAAGAAGAAATCTGTAAGGTATAGAAACCAAATAAACGAACAGAAAGTTTCAATAACAACATGCTATTAAACTTTTTTCCCTTGTACATGAGATGTTTATCATTGAATTCTTGATTAATAAACTAGTCGGCTGTTTATTGATGATTATTGAGTGTTATCTGCATGGATGTCAGTCAGCACAATGCTTGCGCATCATGTTATTCATGTATTGAAGTATCATTACTGTATTAATGCTTATTGCAGTATATAATTCGCAACTTGTTTATCAGGCTTTAGACACGAGAGCTGAATTTGTTGGCAATATTATAATTAGTCGGACTTTAGGTAGAGATGACTGTGTAGTAAGTGACTAATGTAAATGGCAAGAAAATCTGGTGATCTGTTAGCCATCTCTGTGAATATGAAGTGGTACGGTCCATGCATGCATGGGCAGATGCTAATGGACAACTTCTGTTGGGTATTCATACGTTTTTATTGCAGACTTTCCTTTTGGACTAGTTAGAAGTATCCACCCAAGTACTAACAAGCTATCATGTTGCGACTTCTCATCCCAAGGGAAGTTCTTAGCTGCTGCTGGGCATGAGAAAAAGGTTTGCAGTTTTACTTCATCCTGAAATTCTGTTTTAACTGATTATAATTCTTAGGTGATTGAAGTTATTGTCTTGTAACAGGTGTTCATTTGGAACTTGAAACAATCAACCCGAAATTCTGTCGAAGCACATACTCAAATCATCACAGATATCCGATTTAAGCCAAATTCATTTATGTTCGCAACTTCCTCCTTTGACAGAACTGTGAAGATATGGGATGCATCCAATGTGATAACTCTTCCCTCATATCTTTTAAGTGTTGTTTTTCAATATTGCTGATAACTTTGCACATGATATATCATACATGCTAAACTCTATATATCTCTACTTAATTTCTTCAACTTGTATTTAGAATCTGCAAGCATGATATCTGATCATTGATATTAGCTTTCCTAGGAGATGTAGCTTGTTGTTGGTGATCATAATTTATATCCCTTGCAGTTATTCTGAGTTTCTTTCCCTATTTTTCCTCTGACGGTAACTTAGCCATAAATGATATAGCAAATATGCTCATCTGTTTCCTCGCTCTTCTGTTTTAGACAAAAAAGTACCATAAAGACCTTGTCGGGCATGCGGATCAAGTGATGTCGATGGATTTCCACCCGAGAAAGACCAATCTACTGTGCTCCTGTGATTGTAATGATGAGATCAAATTATGGCATGTTAAAGAATCTAGTTGCTTTCGCTCTTTTAAGGTCAGTGTGCAAGCTTATGCTTAATTGGTTGTATCTTTTCTGCAATAATATTCAGTAGATTTTTGAGCTTCTACACAGGACAAAGAATCATGTACAAAGATGAAATTAGTGGTGATGATTTGGTGTGTGTATAAATATGCAGGGGGCTAATAGACAGGTGAGGTTCCAGTCTCGACAAGGGAACCTTTTGGCAGCTGCAACAGGAAACATGATCAATCTAATCGACGTGGAAACTGGCATGATCCAGCACCGCTTTGAGGTACAGTAGAATTTACATATAAATACAAACATATGTATTTTATATATAATGAAAAAGTCCTGCAGGGACATGAAGAGGATGTACGTGCATTATGCTGGGATGTATGTGGAGAATACCTGGTGTCGACCAGTCAGGACAGCGCGCGCATATGGTCGATACAATCGGGAGGAAAATGCATTCACGAGTTGCCTTCTAGTGGTAGGGACTTCGCGTCGTGCACCTTCCATCCCGCCTACTCTCAGGTCGTGGCTGTGGGTTCGTATGAGGTACGTGCGTATATATGTTGAATGAATTAATTGCCTTGTTATAAGTTGTTACTCAATTTATTTATTTATTTTTGCAGTCCATTTATATATGGAACCCAACCATGGGAAACAGAACGTGGAAGTTCCATGGACATGAAGGTATAATCCCGTCGATGGCAAATGCACCGGAGACCAATATGATTGCGTCGGTCAGCCATGACCAGTGGGTCAAGATCTGGAAGTAGCTTGCCTACCACCCATTTTATTATTTTATATATCAAAATCCCATCCAATAAACTACAGTCTACAGTAATACATATAGTTATATAGTTTAATTAATTGTCATAGAATTGAAACTGCATGCTCCCTGTTGTGTGAATTTTGCTCAAACTTGATTGAACAACTTGAAAACAATGCTTTGGTGACGTTCGATTATATATGTACATGTATATGTTGTTATAATTAAATTTGTATGGAATATGGTGTTAGATGATCTTTTTCAATTGTCAATTGTGTTGTGTGTTTGTATTGGAATGAGTCGGCACTTGTGAGGGAGGGTGGTTCAAATTTTCCCATAAAAATTAAGTAGGGTTTAGGAGATTTTATTAGTAGTCATGCATGTGTTTACCAAAACAAATCGAGTTTTGATTTTGATCCAGTCATTTCAATCTTTTTTTTTCTATTATATTTTCTTTCTTACCTTCCATTTTTTCGTCTCTCTCTCACTTCTTCGAGTGCCTGAGTGAAACTTTTCTCAAGTACAAAGAAGTTGAAAGTTGGCTTCTTAGGGTGCCTGCAGTAGAGGTTTTTGGTTGAGTTCCAAAAACTTGAAAATTAGAAATCATGCATTGTGGGTGCCATGTAAACTAGGTCCTTGAAAATGGGGTTCCAAATGAGGCACCCAGTTTCATACAGTAAATTGTGAAAAAAGCTGAAAAATGTGTGGGCCCTCTCTGATTGTGGTTGTCGGCTCATCACATGCCCTCATTTTTTACTTTACCACTATATATATGTATATACATTTTATATATATGAATGATACTTTTCAATTGTTAGAGCATCATTTTATGTAGTGTGATTTTAATTCATAATTATCAAAAAAAAAATATTAATTAATTTATTATAATTTTCATATATTCTATTAATATATGAAAATAGTGTTAATGAATTTCGTTCTACGCTTTCCTGCCAGCAGGAAGCGTGGAAATAGAGCATATAATTTTTAATTTTTTAATTAAATTTTTTAATATCGAAAAATTAAATTAAATTAAATACGCCATTAAATTAAATTAATTATATAAGTGAATATTGTAAATAAAATCAATATATATATATATGTATATATATGATGTGTATAAGTTGAACCCTCTTAGAAGTTACTTTTTTACTTTTGCATTGTGGAAAAATTGTATTAGAAGTTAGTGGGGGTTAATTTTTAACGTGGCGTTGACGTGGCAATGAAGAAGTTAGATTTCTGGGTTCTAGACTGCAACCACCGTTACGTACCATTGCCAAATGCCACGTTGCACAGCTTCCGGAAGCCAACTTCTTTTGTTGTTGTTTTTGCCCTTTTTCCCATGACACGTTCTTATTTGATTAAATTAAATGTATAAAATTATACTCTTCTAATACAATTTTTTTTTTAACCATTTTAAGAAAAAAAAAAACATTGAAAAAATACTCAATTTTAATGTATTTGTCCAAAAAAATCATTTAAAAGTAACTTGATGGGTTAATTGATGGACTATCTTACACATTGTATTTAGTTGACCTAATTTTCAAACAAAAGTGTATTCAAGTTTTGTATTTTAAGCACTACGAAATTTATATTCTCATTTTTATGTTCGAAATCAATCAAAGATGATCATCACGATAAATTTATCATGGTTATCATGCTGAAAATTATATTCTAATTAAAATTTCGATCACGATTGGAATTCACGATCACAAATCTCGATCAAGCTTCTGACACACTCTAAAAAAGTTCCAACACATGTCTGAATATGTTGAAACGTAGTAAAAATCACATTTATCATTTAAAAAGTGGGTATTTTTTGAATATCTTTATTAAATTGAGTAAAATAGATTCTATCTTTATAAGTGGGTATTTTAGATTTTTGAACTTCTTATCTCTTTATTCTTGCTTTTTATTTTTCTCCTTCTCATACATGAGCGGGCGTGCGCACATATACACATCCGCATATTTGTTTGTTTATTTTTTTTTTGGTTCTCTTTTTTGTAATTTGTTTGAATCATAAAACATTTATATGAAATTGAATTAATATAAAAATATACTTTAAATTTTAAATTATAAAATATCATGAAAATTAAATCAAACTAAATATATAAGTGAATATTATATTGTAAATAAATAGAATATGAAAATTATCGTGCTGGAGTTGCTTGAATAAGTTGATGTTTTTTAATTTGCATTGCTGCCACACAAAGAATAGGTGTTTTTTTTTTTTGAGAAAAACAAAGAATAGGTGTTGAAAGGAAATGGTAATAGAAAAAGGGGGGTGAAGTAAAATAAGGCAAAATTTGGATTTGGATGAGGATGAGTGTTGAAGTGTAAGAGGTTAATATGCACGTGGCACGTCTCTCTACAGGTGTCCAACTGTTTGATCGCCACATTTATTCCTCTCCCACCTTATAAAAAACCATGTTCCCTCATACAACCAAACCATAACCATGCATTTTTGTGCTATAAATAAATAAATTAAAGCAACGTACGTAGATCATCGATCGTCATGTCGATAGTGAAGAGCGTAATCCTCAGCTTTTCAAAGTCGTCGTCTGAGATGGCCGGCCAATGCCAATCCCTTCCTTTCCGCCCCCGAGTATCCAGAGTCTGCTTCACCTCTGCTTCCAGATCATCCCAACAGGTAGGGTATATGTATTTGTATATGTATGTGTGTGTGTATAAACCCTAGCCTGCCTTCCTGCATTAATATATTAAATTTAATTTGTTAAGGGGCGAAATGACGAGTCTGTTGATGAAGTGGGAGAAACCATGGATAGAGCAAAGGAGAAGACTCAACAATTGAAGGATAGCACCGAGGATACGAGTAATGCGGTGAAGGAGAAGACTCGACAAATGAAGGACAGCGCTGGGGAGAAAGCGCAGCAGATGAATCAGAAAACAAAGGATAAAGCTTACGAGATGAGGGATAAGACCATGGATGCCGCTGACAAAACCAAGGAGACAACTAAGGGCGCCGCCGAGAAGGTGGCTGACGCCGCCAAGCAGACTGTGCAGAAGATTAAGGAGACGGTGGTTGGGAAGTCCGATGAGGATGATTACAAGAATGAGGATGCCATTCATAACCATACGAGGCGGAACAATAAGAAGCTTTAATTTCAACAACCTAAGGCCCTTCTTTGTTTTCCTGCTTTTACTTTCAACTTTGCTTACCCACCACCAAATAATTTACCCTTTACGATTAATGCTTTTTATATCAACACTTTTTCTTTTACTTCACCTTCCATTGAAATTGCACCCTTAATATTTTTACTAAATTCATGATAAAAATATAACATCCATATGGCAAACTAGACGCATATATTTGGAATTCTTGGAGGACAAGGGCGATTAAATTTGACCTATTGGGCTTTTATAATGGAAAATCAGTTGGCCCAATTAGAATAAACCGGGCCAGACAATCAAATACAAGACAAAAGCAAGATGGAGCAGTTGGAACCTCTCTCATTCGAGGTAGCGTCACCTTTGGCTGGGCTCTAATTAAAAGATGATTCTAACTCGTCTCACGTGCAATGAGATATATGCTATAATATAATATAATACGAAGTTTTAGGGGGTGTCCAACTCTCCATATACCTACTGCTCACTTATTGTTTTTATGTTAATATACCTTGTTTTTGGACTGTTCTTGTGCTGGATGTCATTTGCCTGCTAAAACAAAATGCATTATTTATATTTCATGTAAGCGATTAGTCGTGGGCGATCCAACTAATTTTTTTACTTTTAACGTGACATTGATTTATTAATCGAGGCCGATAACTTTCTGCGATTTTTTTAGCGAGATATGCTAATAGTTTTTGAAAGGAAGATTGCATATCGCATGTAATATATTTATATACATACGAATAACACAATCTTTACCCCATTTTAAAATTTTCACACTACTTTACAATTACAATAATGCCTTTTAATTGTTGTAATTATACATTCTCAATTTTTTCTCCGACAAAACTACATCAAATTATTGGTAAATATTTATCAATAAAAAAATTGAAATCTTAAAAATTATAAATAAAATTGTGAAACAATCAATTATTAACTGAAAATTGGAAATTAAAGACTAAAAACTAATTATAGATCATAAATGGATAAAATGAATCATAATTAATAGTGTAAAATGAAACTAAGAAATAAAATAAATTAAATTGAAGAATTTCTTTACAAAAACTAATAAATATGATAAGAATAGAAAATATAAGACGGTAGATCGGAAAAAAAAATGATTTTATCCTGAAAAAAAGTTGAAGGGGCAGCTAAAAGTTAAAGAAAGCGGTAGAGGACGACGATAAGTACAAGTATCCTAGCCGGGACCAAAAGCATATAGTATAATTTTGGTAATAATTACATCTACCTATCTGCTTATTGTAAACGGTTCACTTGCAACCTAGATGCGTATTTCTTGTCATATACTGGTAATGTTTGCTATACTGGTACGGATATACCCACATTAATAAAATCTGGATTGTTTTGAAAGATAATTGCGTATTAGCTATTTTAATTGTGTGTTTGGTTATTAAGATAAATATACTAGATTGCTTCACACATCTGTTTGGTAAATTATTTTATTTGGTAGGCTGAGGGGGCGTCGGATACCTTGTCTAGAAACTGTAACCGAGGGGAGGCGTTGGATACATTGTCCAGCCGAATCAGTAAATTACATCCCGGGCCTCACATTAGGACCGGGCCTCGCGTGAATAAGCAATGGCTACCAAACACACGGTTCTTGCTGGATACCTTTACTAATATGTCTTTATCCAGACTACCAAACATTGCCTTAAATAGATTAATAGAATGTACATCCAAGTAAATATTATAAAAATAAAAATCTTAAATATATATATATATATATATATATATATATATATAGAAGATGGCTCATTTATAAATAGGTCCCTAGTGTATAAATTAGGGATTTATCCTATCCATTAGTTTTGTTAGATGGATGGTTCGGATCTGTTTGATTTAATTGTTTTTAATATTAATTTTGGTTATTAAAGGTTATAGCTGTCATTAGACATTGATATCTTTAAATGTCTACCAATTCCTAAAATGCCGTTTTTTCCACATTGGCTAGAATGTTAGACAAATTAATTTGTATACAATAATGACGTCTACAACAAATTTCTCAACCACTTCAATTCATATAATATAGACACTTTAATTTGGCAATGGTTATAAACAAAAAATATAGTATTATTTAAAATCTTACATTCATTATTAATAAGGAATATCTTGTATCAATAGATCAACACAACAACTTTTTATTTTATATTATATTTTTATTATGAAGAAATTATTATATTTTACCAACATAAAAAAAAATCTCGTATAACACCATTCATGGTTAATAATAAACATTGTACTTTTAAATTATAAGCATCTTGTTCATCAAAAAAAGCATCATCATATAGCCTATTAAAACACTAATCATACATTAAAGCATTAATAAATCTCAAATTAAGCACTCTAAATACTAAAAACAACATGACGATTTATATAGATAATTTCTTTACATTTTTTTCCAAAAAAATTATACACACCAACATCACTAAATAAATAAATCATAACATCATGCATAATTAAAGAAAATAATTATTCGTCGAATTATCATTTATCAAATCTAATAATTTAATACTAAGCATTAGACTACTGGATCAAAAATATCTTGCATAACCAAGCAAAAAAAAAAAAAAGCATCATCCTATAACCTACTAGAGCATTAATCATACATTAAAGTATTATAAAACAACAAAATAAGCATTCTAAACACTAAAAATAACATGTCGATTTAAAAAGATACACTCCAGCATCAATGAACAAATTAAATCATAACAACATGCATAATTGAATTATCAATTGTCCAACTTATGATAAATACAAACAATTTAATAATAAAAATTAGACTACAGGATCACAAGCATCTTGCATAACAAAAAAAAAAGCGTCATCGTATAATCTACTAGGAGTCTAGGATACTAATCATACATTAAAAGCATTATAAAATAACAAAATAAGCATTCTAAACGCTAAAAATAACATGACGATTTAAATAGATACATCATTAAACAAATTAAATTATAACATCATGCATACTTAAATAAAATAATTTATTCCCTGAATTATCGGTTGCCCAACCTATGTGATAAATACCAACAATTTAATACTAAACCATAAAACAACATCACATAGCTTGAAAAAAAGCATCTGCAAACATTACTAAAACATGATAATATTTTTAAATTAAATAAAACCATAAACAACACAAAAACTTGAAAACAAGCATTTGTAAATATTATTAAAGCGTGATAATATATAGGATCGTCCAAACATTAACTCCGAAAATAAAATGTCAAATTTGACATATTGGTATCCCCAATTTCCAAATATTGGTATAGTGATATCCCCGATTTTAATCACATCGACAGTTGTTATTAGGTAATGATTTAATTACTTTCCCTAATTAATTTGCATGAAATACGTTTTTATCAAAAACACATACCCAAGTTTACAAGATTATCCTTTGGTGCACCCACAAATTAAAAAAGAGCAATATTATTATCAACTCTCTCAATTAATAAGAACCATTGGATCTCACAAATTAATGAATAAGATTAATCCCTAATTTATACACTAGGGACCTATATACATGCTAACACTCCTCTCTCTCTCTCTCTCTCTCTCTCTCTCTCTCTCTCTATATATATATATATATATATATATATATATATATATATATATATATATATATGGAATGGATCAAATAGGACCTTTTTCCTTGTGTAGGAACTAGGACTATATCTCCACCATTCAATGTATTGATCTAATGGTTGAGATTTAATGAAAAATATGGTGGCAATTTCGTAAATAATAGGGCAAAAAATAAAAGAAGGGGGCTATTTTCATTAAAACCCATTTAAAAAATCTTAAAAACTTTAAACGATCATAATTTGCTCGTTTTTAATTCAATGCACACAAAAAAATATCAAATTAAAGCTCTCTTCGTGCTCTTTCATTTAAGATGTCGAAAGGCTATGTTTAGATGAAAAAATATAGACGAAAAATACAAAATATATTTTTTTACGCGTGCCCAGATTGTAAATGCTTTCGTTGGCATATAATAATTCTTCGTCGGTATTATGATAACGTATGCTAACAAAACATTTGTCATATGCTAACATAATGCATTTACTGTGCTAACAAAGAATTATCATAATGCTAGCGCAGTACATATTTATTATGATTTTATTCAATCTCAATTATGGTTTATTTCATCTCAATTATGGTTTATTCCATCTAATTATGATTACTTTTTTTATTTTAATTTTTTCTTTTTAGTTCCTAATCGATTATTAGGGTTTATCTCATCTAATTATGGTCTATAACTTATGTTGACAGAGTATTGTCATATGCTAACATAGTGTATTCACAGTGCTGACGAAACAAAATCATTATACTAACATAGTACAAATATATTATTATTATGATTTGTTCTGACTTATTTAGGATTTATCACATCCAATCAATATTTATTTCATCTAATTAGGTTTATTTCATCCAATTATGGTTTCTTCCATTTAATTAGGATTTATTAAATCAAATTAGGTTTATAATTAATTTTTAGAATATATTTTTCGCTAACAATATTTGAAAACTTTAATTAGCATAACAATAATGCTTCGCTAGCATGATGATAATACTTCATTTACATGACAATCTGTTATTAAATTCTCCACAATTTTTATAAGAATGATTAAATTATGTTAATACCCCATGCGAATTTTTTTTAAATATTACAAAATTGTCACCGCATTTTTAATCAAATTTGAACCTTTGATTTTTGAGAATTGTGTGGTGTGAGATGTGGTCCTAGTTCCACACTAGAATTGATTTTCACCTAAACCCTTCCCTGTGTGTGTATCAGCATGCAGACCACGCTACCGCACATGTGAAAGTGAATTTAATTTATTTTTCCAACTTAATTGTACAAAAATCCGAAATCGAATTTTAGTTGGGGATAGTATTCGTAATGAGAGGGTAGAACTTCTCTCTATATGAATGCTTTTGTAGCATGTCAAATCACAAGGTTAAATCTAAGGGTGGGTACGTAGCTAGGCAGCTAGGCCGTATGGTTAATTATTAACGAATCACTAACCGACCAATATCACGTACTGCTTCTAAATAAATTTCCCAAGTTTATCAATAATCGAAGTAGAGAGGTATATAATATATATGTCTGCGTTTGCCTAATACATATAACGCATTCTGAAATTACTAACTGTGGAGAATAATTAAAAATGTATCTGCGTAGATGTTTTATTTATTTTTATAGGTGTTTTGTGGGAAAAAAAAGGTCAAGATCATCAGAATGGTGCTTCCGGAGAAGTGCACGTAGATTTCTTGGTCTACAAATTTTCGATAAGTGATGACATTTTTCAGTTGTGGCTGATTTTGAGAAGTAGTGTTATCAATGTTGTTTTTTTGTATCCTGCTGATATATAGAATTGGTTTTTCTATAAAGAATGGGATATTAAATATTTTTTTAGGCAAGAGGGCAGTTAATGACGGGATATTAAATTATTTTTTGACTGAAGAGTTTTTAGATATAAATATCATATTATTATTATTATTATTATTATTATTATTATTATGGTTTTTTACTTGAATCGTGACCATTTGAATTTTGTAGATGAATATATATGCTAAAAATATAAATTTGTGCTATATCTTTTAAGGGAAAAAAAACAAAAAAAAAAGTACGCCAATGCAGGTCATAAGAATATTACGATTTTAATAAAACTGGGTCAATAAACTTTTATTTGATAAAAGAGGTGCACTTGCATGCAGCACCTCTTATTTCCAGCAATTTTAGGCGGACACGTGGTCCCACGCGGGCGTGCCACGTGGCGCCCACGCGCGGCGCGTGAGGCCCACGCGCCCGTCTCAGGTTGATACCTGTCTTTATCGTACTTGATACTATTCTTCTTACCACATGGTACTTTTTATTTTACCGAACTTGTGTTTTGCTTTTCTTTGCAAATTCTTGGAATGATGATTGTTTTAGATTAATCTCAATACATACAATATAAAAACTGAGAAAAAAATCAGAATTTGAACTAAATAAACTAGTATAAAATAACTATCAGACCCCTTACTTTTTAATGATACAGATGGTACTTTTCGAATGTTTTGTGATACTTTTTAATAGGAAGGTTGGTACTCACTTTGGACAATTTTTTTTTATGTGTTGACCCAGTCAAAGCGGGTTGACCCGCGTTGACCGGGTCAAAAGCAGGTTTGACCGACCCGTCTCATATAGTGTTATTTGCATCATGATGCATGCAAGTGTTTGCCTTGATAAAATCGATTTTTTGCACGTACTTTTCTTTTTTGTTAATTAAATTAGCTATTAGGCCCCTCGTGCCACTAGGGATCTTCTATGACATTCTTACATTACTTGTGTCATAATTATTGTTTTCAATTTTTTTATTTTGATTTATAGTTTATGGTCCATCCTTTCCAATTGGAATATATTAAAAAATTAAAAAAATTAATTATGGCACATAAAATGTAATGTGGAATGACATAAAAGATTTGATATGCCTTTGTCCTGGTCCCTAGATGTATGTATATGCATGTGTGCGCGCTAAAAGTCTAAAACTAAGCCTTTTGTACTTCAATTAAATTTGAAATAAGACATGGTGCTACTGTAAAAGCTGAGATCGTATTTAGCATAAATGAAAATGCAAAAAATGTAGTTTTTGCAAACTAGAGCTTTACGAACCAAAGATAAAATAAAATGGAAAAGTAGAGAACCAATACAAAAAAAAAAAAGTTGACTGTAGAAACTTAATGATTACAAATAAAAGTATAAAAGCTCATACAAATTACACATTTAAAAGTATAATAATATGAATACACAAGTTTTTTTTTTTTTTTGAGGGAATGAATACATATGTTTTATTCCAAGGTTAAACTTTTATTTTATTTTAGTTGGAGAGAAATATAGCAGTTTAGATGAAATCCCACACATTCCTTTTTAATTTTACAAAAGAAGTATGCCGCTTGACTGTAACATCCCTAGCTCCATCATTTAATGTTCTAATTAATTAAACAAAAAAAAAGACTTGATTTTGAAGACTAAGATAAAGTTAGTTTATTATTATTATTATTATTATTATTAGATAAAGAAAATTGCAAATATTTTATTAACCGTACCTATGGTCGAAAACATGAAAATAAAATCAATTATTGGTTAAATATATTCCTAAGAAAAAAAAGAGTAGAATTTAAAAGGAAAGTTGAGTCCGAGAATTACTTGGGTGGGCGTCCAAACGGACCCCCTCGGAGTGATGTCAGAACGATAGAATAGAATAGAATCCTCATCAGGAAAAAGCGAAAGATGAAAGTGGGATGAGAGAGAGAGAGAGAGAGAGAGTAATTGTCGTAATCAAAAGACCAAGACAATAAAGCTGACACAGCCACCACCCCGCCACCACCAGGCAGGCCAGCCGCCGGCCGGCCGGCCGCCATCTCGGCCAGTCACCAGTCCAGTACTTGAGCCAGCGTGGTCCATGTCTACTGTCCTGTCTTCTTCCTACCTACGCGCTACTAAATATTTTTCTTCTCGATCAATTCGTTACGTTACGTTCTGATTTGAGGTTAGTTATATATATAATTTCATGGATCCATGCACTTTCAATCAATGCAAAGCTTCGACCATCTATCATTCATTACTGATCATCGCGCAAAAAAAATAAAAAAAATAGGGGGTGTTTCAATTTTCTGGGTGAATGGTGATTTATGAAGATAGCTAGATAGAAGGGTAAAGCTAGCAATCCTTAATTTTCTGAAAATAATTCCATGTCTGTTGTATCTCTCTTAGTTTTCAGCTGCTTAATAAAGAAGAAGAGAGGGAGAGGGAGAGGGCTTATTAAACCTGGTGTGATTTCCGTACAAATTAAAGTCATCCCTCTTTTATATTCTCTCTTTTTCTTAAGTGTTAAGCTGAAGAACAAAAAAGGGGCAGGTGGCCTCTTCTGTAATGATTTCTCTCTCCCTCTCATACCTTTTCTCTTTCTCTCTCACTTATCTGCGATTCTCGCAACTTTCATTCGGGACAGTAGTAGTAAATCTGTGCAGATTTCGTCGGTTTTGATAGAGATTGCACGGAAGATTTATTCTTAAATTTCATTTGGCCTTTTCTACATTAGAAGATAAAAGAGGGCAAAAAAAAAACCCTGGTTTGCGATGAGGGTAGGTGGAGAAGAAATCAAAGCTCATGCACCATTGCCGCACGTTTCCCACTGAATTCCTGATTCTCGTAATCCCAACAGAACTCTGGATTACATACATATCTCTTGCGTTGAATAATCTACATGCACTCAAATCTCTTCTATATACAAATCAATATTGATATAATCCCTCACCAACTCACTGTTTTATATATATATATATATAATTATTATACATATATATAGCAGACCGACCACCAATATATATGGAGCAACGGAGACACGATCAAGACAAATTGAAGCAGCAGCAGCAGCAAGATCAGCTCCAGCCACTGCGTATCAAGCCACCGGAGACCCATCAGATGGCGGCGCAGAACCAAAACCACCACCATCAGCCGGCGCCGCCGCCACAGAAGTGCCCGCGCTGCGATTCCTCCAACACCAAGTTTTGCTATTACAACAACTACAGCCTCTCGCAACCGCGCTACTTCTGCAAGGCCTGCAGGCGGTACTGGACACACGGCGGAACCCTTAGAAACGTCCCCGTCGGCGGTGGCTGCCGGAAGAGCAAGAGGCCCAAACCCTCTATCCCGTCTTCTTCGGGGGGCGAGATTGGCAGGAGTCAATCGCTGTCGCCCGCTCTTCCATCTCAGAATCTGACGCCCTTGAATTCTTCGGGTCAGGCGCTGAGGCCTTTGCCTCCGATGATGTCGTCGATGGGCAACACTTTCTACAACGGTGGCCCGTTTTTGTCGTCCTTGGCCGCCATGCAATCTCTATCCGCTGGAATCAACCAAGGGACTGCGCCGCTGAATTTGGGTGGCGGGTATGATGCCAGTATGGCGCTACTCCAAGGGGTAAGCCTTCAATCTTTGAAACACCAGCAATTTCTGTTGCAGAATGATCAATATTTCCCATCGCAGCAAAACATGAGTATTCCGCCGAGGCCTTCGCTCACTTCTTGGACTCAAAGCTTCATTAATAATAGAGGTCCGGCCACAGCCACAGCCACAGCCACCACCACTTCCGCCTCCAGCTCGAGTTTCTGGACCGGAGCCGCCGCCGCCGCTGACAACCAGGCTGCAGGTTCTTCCTTCAATCCAAATCATTGGCAGGATAGTAATCCGGGGTTTGATCCATCATCTCAGTGAGTGTTTCATAGATGTACACATGAAATTTCTCGTTTTCTGTTGCACACATATCATATGGATCTATCTCGTTCATTAGGTTTTGCATTTTTTTTAATAGAGTAATATTTGGGTTCTTGGACACTTGATTTTGGTATAATTTTCATTGAAAAAAAAAGAATTGGATGTTTTAGGTACGTTGCAACTTCGGATTGCAAATTAATGTAAACGGATTTGGCTTATTTCTAATGATGCAGATGTCTGTAAACAATGTTGTAAGTAACCATCTTATAGAGAATCAATTTAAGTTGGGTTAGGTTTGCTGCTTCAACTTTTTGATCAAAAGTAAATAGAGTTTAATGTTAATGCCTTTTGCTTTTTTGTTGCTTTAAATCAGTTTTGACATTATAGAATCAGTTGGGAGGAGGAGAGAGATATGATCTAGAGAGAGAGAGAGGACTTTATTTGCTTTTGTACGAGTGCTTTATAATTTAAGTAGGGGGGTTTTCGTAGACTGTGTAAAGTCTAAAAAGGACCGATTAAACCAATATAAAAGAATAATGCATGAACGGATGAGCTCAATGGCAGGCTAAAGCTAAAGCTAGCTAAAGCTAAAGCTAATGCCTAAAGCTGATGGATAAGATCGTTCAATTATGTAATTGTAATGTGGTATGCATGCGCCACCTCCCCCTCCCCCTAATATTAACCTTATAAATTCCATTACTTCCTAACTAATAACGCACCATCCATTCCTGCATCTGATTAATTATTTCTATTGCTAACCCGTGTAATTAATTTTAACCAAAAATTAAAGATATCATTCTCTTCTAGATTTCATCGGATGAAAATTGACTATATATATATATATATATATATATTTAGATGATGATGGTACGCGGTGATCATATGGATCATATTTCTCTCTCTTTTTTTAGGATTTGACTTTAAAATATTAAAATGTTAATAATTAACTAGCATCCCTACGTATCGATCGAATTTCTGGCTCTAGCTAGTCGTACTTTTTTGTATATATCAAACAACACAATGGATTGATTAATCATTGTGCGCGCTTGCTTGTGTGCTTAATCTTTCGTATTTAAGCAGCCTACAGTCAATAGAGAGTCTTTCTAAGATATGGAGTAGTTTTTATACAATTGAAGCTTATTACATGATATGATAATTATTTATTTAATTGATATATATTGAGACGTAAAGAAACTCCATTTAATTCAACAGAATCAAAAGAAACACAAAACTGCATCAACCAATCCGAGGAATTATTCTACCAAACGAATAAGCATGAAAAAACTCCTGTCACAAATTCCACCAAATCCTCCCAGTACTTCAATCAATAGAGGAGTGAGTTCAACTTCGCTAATGATCTTCTCAACTGATACAAAAATGGTTTAGTTAAACCAAGAATATATGTTGGGTGCGTGCACACCTAAACCATTATTGTACTTTAAAATTAAATATAACCGAACCACAACTTAAATCCCTCGCAATCGTTGAACATATGCCAGAAAAAATTTATCACCATTGATTATGGCATGGATTCGGGAAATTCATATTTAGGGCGATTAATATTTAATTTTATATAAATAGATATCGTATAATAAATATCAAAGAATCCAGATTTAAATATAAAAATATATATGCATGTGTGCGTGTTGTGTGTGATCGAGCGCACGAAAAATATAAGTCCATATTTGTTTTCATTTTCAAATGGAAATTTTTCATTTTTTAATTTACTATTCAAAACACTAGAAACACGTTTGTTTTACTCATTTTCATTTTTAATTTTTATTTTTTTTCAATCCTATATAACCTATTCAATCATGTATATATATAATTACAGTGTGACCTATTATTTAAATATTCATCAATTCATTATAACCACACAAATATTTATCTTTTCATGTCAACCACAAATTTCAAATTGAAAATATAATCCAACAAACATATTTCCATTTTCCAAACCTATAACTCTAAACATTAAATTATTCATCATAACAAAATCATTATATTTTTTCAAAAATCAACATACCTTGTAAATTGAACTAGAAATACTGAAAAAAAACTGAAAATTAATATTGAAAATAAAAATAAACAAGGCCTAAAATTTTTACGAATATGAGAGCAGTTGCTCCTATTATTCGGTGAATGTCGGCAATATATATACAGTAATATCGTTGAGACCAGAGAAAAATATTACTATAGGGAGGTTATTCTTATATAGAGTTTACATATAAAAATTATTATTTTTTTTAAAAAAATAATATATATTATACAACACTTGGAAATGTCCCTTCATGTTCAAAAACCTGAACTTAAAAGGTATATAAGATTCATTCATGTGCTCTAACCGAAGAATACATCATATAAAAATCACGCAAGATACACATGGTGATAATCCAAAGAATGTGTAGAAATAGAATAAGTATTGTGTCAACAAGCTTCAAACATGTTGGACAAACTGAAAATGCTTTAGATTTAACAAGAAAGTGACTGTGTTGACTAATTACTTCGAACGTGCAAGTTAAAAGGTATGATATTAACCCAAAAAATTAAAGCACTGCCATAAATAATTTTAGATAAGTATTTTATACAATCTTAAGTTTAATATAACATATGTAGTTAAAATAGTGCTAAACATTTTATATAAATATTTAAATATATATGAAATTTCATGTCACTTTATTACTATATGGAGGTAAATTTCTTAAGGATGGTCCTAAAAAAATAACGGAATATTACAATGTAGAGGTTATTCTTATTTATAACTGGTCCCGAGTTGGGACCACAACTTTTTATTACTATAAGGAGGTTATTCTTATTTATAGTATTCTTATATAGAGGTTTTACTGTATGTAGATCATTTAATTTGGCCACTGATATATATATAGTAAATTAAAGGAGGATTATTTATCCAAGACCCGAAAGATATTTATCTATCAATATAGAGTCTGGAAAATAGATTCTATTAATTCATGGCTTGAAAATTTTAAAACTATCAATTTAAAGCTTAGCTATTTAACGGTGTTAAAACTCTCTATTCACATCATTTTTATCATATATTAAATTAAACAAACACAAATTTACATTAATTACTTTAATTAAATTAAATTGAGGGTTTCATTAAATTTTGTTAAATAAAAACCACCACTTTCTATCTTTCGGGTCTCATTACTTTGTAGGTTGAAATTCATCTTTTTTTTGTTTGATTAATTAAATTTTATTATATTTATAATTGATTATTATTATTATTTTAATTTCATGGCCCACTATTAATTAAATCTTATTGAAATATTTAATAAATTAATTAATGTTAATTTTATTCTCTCGTTAGATCACTTTTTAAAATGATCATTTCCCCCCAAAATTGAAAAAATAAATAAAAATAAATATATTAATTTATTATTGTGATATGAAACAAAAAAAAAAATATTGCAATTACATATTGAATTCAATTTAAACTTCTAATGATCTCTCATTGAATTAAGCAGGGATTGAATTGATAGAATGTCATCCATTTAATTTAATTAAGGTAATTAGTATAAAATTGTGTTATTATTATTTTTATTTAGGGATAAAAATGGTGTGTCAAAATGAAGTGGTTATTTAACGACCACGTCCCTTTTTGTTGGATGAAATTCCAATATCGTTAAATCTTCAAGTCTTAAATTGATAGTTTTAGATCTTTCAATCTTGAATCTATAAAATTTATCTTTCAAATTCTATATTAATAAATAAATTATTTTTCGGGCCTTGAATTCATAATTCCCCTAAATTAAAATATGCATAATTAATTAAGTTAATCTTTGCACTATTGACTATAAAGAAAGAAATGCCTCAAACATAATATTAATATAATAAAAAATTGAAATTTAATTTGCTCTTACTTAATGAACATAAACAAGTACCGGATCAAAAAAAAAAAAGTTTTTTCCCCTTAAAAGACGAAATATTTTTTTCATGAGGTAATTTCACAGTCACTATTTAGTTGAATGTGTGTTAAATATGATTCATACGTAATATTCCGCAAATCTCTTTTACAACATACAATATTGACTTCACTAATTAACGTAGAATTTGTTCATGTTAAAATGTTCCACGTAGATAATACGTATTACAAAATACTCGAGAAGATTTGCATAAGTTGAAAAAGAGAATTAGAAGTTAAAGCTCCATTAAAATGCCTATATATATATATATATATATATATATATATATATATATATATATAGAGAGAGAGAGAGAGAGAGAGAGAGAGAGAGAGAGAGAGAGAGAGGTGAAAATGGGTGGTGGAGAGAGCAATGACAAGGAGTAGATAGGCAATATAGCCCATGTAGATTAGCTAGCAAACCAAAATAATTAAAAAGGCAAATTAAAGCATGACATAGATATGATTGTGTGGCAAAATCTTTCTTTTTCAATTTTCATTAGTTACAACTTTAATTTCCTTTTTTTCTACTTTCCAAGAGATTGGTGACAAGTGCACCAAAGGAACAATCCAGTGTCCACCTTTACCACTACCATTCCATGTACATTACTACTTCACATTGGATTCTGGGTCCATTTCTACTTCCTTTCTTTATTTCTTCTTTATTTCTTTTCTTAAATAAAAAATAATATTTTTTATTCCATATGGCATGCACAATTTAAGGGACCCAACTGTCTCATGGATTATTATTATTATTATTAAACATCATGCATCCTATCCTATTAAATTGAAGATGACTTTCACAATTAATTTTCTTTCCAAGTTATTTAAATGTGATTTTCTTCATCATTTATAATGACTCACCTGATAGAAGAGTTCTTTTCTAAGTACTTAGTTGGACCCCATTATTTGAATATATTACTCACTCAACGCTTTATTATCTGATCATATATATATATATATGTATGTATATGTGAACAGTAGCAATATTTGAACATTCGTTTTTTGCAATACAAAAGTTAATTCTCATTAACCATATCATACACCTACTTTACCGCGGCTGAATTTAAATTCAATTTAGCTAGCTTACCTGATTTTATGTGTTATATATGTATGTCATCATTAAATGAATTAGTTTTTACATTATTAATTAAAAGTATTCAGATTGGCGAGCAACATGAAACTCTGTTAATTTTCGTAATCGAACTTTGTCCATTTCAAAATTTATACAACCAATTTAACATTGAGTGCATTTGAATCTACTATACATTTTTTATTTTGTCCTATTTAAGTTTACTGTAATCGACTATAATTGAAAAGCAAAATTTATGTTGAAAAAGACAATTCAATATGATGAAGAGCTCTCCGGGCATAATTTGGTCGTCGGTATTTGGTCAATTTGAGTCTTTGGTCAATTTGATTCTGTTAAATGATTATATACTTTTTATTTAGCCAATCGGATATAACCATTTTACAGCAAATTTAAATTAAAACCTTTTCTAGCCATAGTGTGTTTGGTACTTTTTTGGTCATGTGTGGTGCTGAGCGATATGATTTTAATCCATTAATATATTCAGACTAATTTACATAGAATTATTTAGTTGTCCGAATGATATATTGTCATGATTTCAATACTTTGATAGAGCTATAACCCCCACGTGTCACGCCTTTCCAATTCTTCAACTTTAAGTCTTTGAGCTTAATCATAAATATCACCAATTCAACCTCACTATCTACTCAACATTTCTCTCTCCCTCACTTCATAACTAATTATGCCAAGTTATTTTTTCAATTTTTTAATCTCATAATATATCGCGAGAGAACATTTATATATATATGCTGATTATTAATTAGGAAATGAATACTGTAGTTCATATTTAACTTATTGGGTGATCGGATCTTGTGTTAGATTGTCTATCTGACTATATTCTGATTGTTGAGTAAACGTATTTCTAAATGTAAGAAATAATGAATTTAAGATATCACCACATACCATGCACTTAGAAAATTGTACAGAAACAATATGCAGTTCTATATGAAATATATAGGCGAATTAAGAGGACTATAAATGGGAAATAATCGGGAGTTCACATTTACTGCATTCTGTAAAAATTAGTAGAATAGTTAGAGAGATGGAGTAATTAATTATTAACAAGCCAACGAAGGACACCATCTTTTTTACCTTCCAAAAGTGTTGAAACATGCATCAAGCAAAGGGTAAAGTGCAATTACATGGTCGTGTATATATATCTTCGCGGTGCTATTTTCAATAAATATGTTACTCCCTCCGTCCAATAAAATAGGTTGATCATCTAGATTTTCACAAGGATTAATAAAAAAAATTAGGAAAGATATTTAATCAAGAAACTTCCCCATATGCTCATATTTATTTATTTGACAATAAATCATTACTTAATGTAAACATGTTAAATAGGAATATATATATATATATATATATATATATATATATATATATATATAGGGATGGGATCTGGTGAGAACCGGTCGCTAGGTGAGAACCGGGAACCAATCCCATCCGTTCATCCTGCAAAATCGACGCCCCAGATCCATCCAGATTTTCGATGGCATTTTTGTAATTATCGCAAAAATCTTCAATTCGCGCGTCTCATTAAGGGTAAAATCGAAACTGAACTCAGAAATTGCCCAGATTCAATTTTAGCATCCGACTTCGCACATTTTAGCCTCATGCATTTCTCATTTTAGCATGTGTTGATAAATAAAAATGGAACGATGATTTCATTGGAATGAAATGCAATACACCCTATTTGGGGACAGTGAACCCTAATGGAAATCTCATAATTACTAGTTGGGATCAGGAACTTAATAAACCCTAATTGGGAACGGTGAACCCTAATGAAAAATGTCACATCAATTTTAGCCTCCTACTTCGATAATTTTAGCATTATGTGATTCTCATTTTAGCCTCAAAACAAAAGGGAAGAATTATTAAATTACTATATTACCCCTCCGTCCAGAAAGTTGCCGAAAATTATAGGAATGTCACCGCCCATCCACTTAAATCTGATTTAATCTGGACCGTCCAGATTGAGTCAAACAAGGGCTAGGATTGGTTCCTAGTTCCCACCTGGGGGAAGAGTTCTCATTTGATCATTTCCCTATATATATATATATGTATATATATATATAGAAACCACCCTATATATTGGAATATTGAAAAAAAAGAAAAATAAATCCATATAAATAAATAGGGCGGAATGAGTACTTATTTCTTTTTTGTTACTCCCAAGTCCCAAGATTAAAATAAACTCTGTTTATTAAGGTTGTAATGCATTCTTTCCCCTTTGATATACTGATAATGTAAAAATTCTAGAAGTAATAATCTTTCGTTTTATAAGAGTAAATAAGGGTATATTAGGAAATTTATTTGTTCATTTTACTTTTCAAGTACTTTAATTTATGTTTTTTGGGAAGAGCCTCCTATTTATCATTTGAGTAAGCCCGATCAACATTAATTATATAGTTAGGGGTTGACCGAAATGAAGTCTCCCTTCATCTATACATTTTATAAATTGTAGTATAAACTAATTTTCCTTTTTGCTAGCTAATATTTTTTTCTCTAGTTATAGTTCATTTAATGTTTATACAAATTGATTTATATTATTTCAGCCCAGATATTATAGTTGAAATTTAAATTTATCTCTGTAATTTCCTAAAAATGTTGTAATATAGGGACATGGGGTACATGAGACTATCTCATGAAGATGATACTCATACTCACTAAACACCAATAATAAAAAAAATGCCACCAAATAAAAGTTTGGATTGGGAGGATATACGTACCGTATAACAGATTTTTTAACCCGCAAGAATGTGTAAAGGAATATACGTTGTATGAATTTGGAGTAGATTTGTGTGAATTGAAAATTGAAGACCCAATCAAGAAATGAAAGCCCAATGGAGGTCTTTGTGCAGACCATGTACGACGACCCAACCCAATTACCCATTTGTGCTAGACAGGAGGAAAATGGTCGCCACATCACTTTTACAGTTCATAAACTAACTAATACTCCTTCCGTTCTTTAATAATTTTCATTCCACCATTTTAATTTTATTTAAAAAAAAGTGTCATTCTATAAATTCGAACCAAAAAATTCACATTTTTCACATATTAATGCATTTAAATATCTATATTTAACTCATTTAATGTATTTACAAGAGTGCATTAGATAATTTTATTAATTTATTAATTTATGTGCATTCATCCAAAATGACATTTATATAGAAACATAGGGAGTAGTATATTATTGTTTATTATGGACTTAATTCCAAGCTCAACAAAGTGACAAACCATATATATGATTTGGCATATAATGTAGAATTTAGAAATTGAATGGAATTATGTCGATCGCCACTTTACCGTTTTCTCCCATCAGTTAAATTTACTTTTTCTTGAATTCAAATTTGACACAAACACGTCCACACTCTAGGTCATCCTAAAAAAAAAAAAACTAAATCAGTATCAATTTTAAGACTAAAAAATATCACTAAAAATTTGAAAAGTATCACATGTATCATTAAGTCTGATAGTTATCTTATATATACTAGTTTATTTAATTCAAATTGTGATTTTTTCTATTCCAATTAACATTTAGAGTTTAGGAGTTTAGGATTTTTAGGGTCCGTGGTTTTTTTAGGGATTTATTTTGTGTTTGTTAGGGTTTTTAGGGTTTTTTAGGGGTTTAGTTTGTGTTTTTAGGGGTTTATTTTGTATTTTTTTAAGGTTTATTAAATTTCATTTTAGGGTATAAATCTATATTTATTTCAAACAAATTAAATCAATTCATTTTAATTTTAGGATTCACTATTTTTATTTTTGAGTATAAATTTTTTGGAAAAAAACAAAAAGAAAATATAAAAAATAAAAAAAAAATGAAGAAAAAAAACGTGCACGTGAAGCCCACGCGATGTTCGTGGGACACGCGCGTGGAGCCCACACGCCATCTGAAATAACGTTGTAAATAAAGGGGGGGGGGGGGGGTTGGTGCATGGAAGAGCTTCTCCAAATTTGAATATAAAACATGATCAATGATATCCTATCCTACTATATCTAAAAATAAGATAGTGTAGAATTTTATTTTCTTGCCAAAATAATTTCTCTTCACCAAAATCATAAAATTAATATTGGATATCAATGTAAACTTAATAATGTAAAAAAATAATAAATATAATAAAAAATCATCACAAAAATTAACCTCGAAGGTAGTGAATCCCTTAATATTGTTTTAGGGGAATTAAATTTGTGTGCTAGAATATAGTTATTAATTAATAATTATATTGCAAATTAGTAGTTATTAATAATTAGATTGCACCTTCATTGTTTCAATGTGTTTTTTTTAAATAATTAATAATTGTATATTTTATTTCATTGTTTTTTCAAGAGACCAAATATAATTCATCAATAAAGTTCTGACATTTCCATATATTTCAGGTTTTTATTGATGAGTTAGTTATCTTATTCTTTTATATATATAATTTATAGGTTTTCTATATATGTGTTTAATTCGTATGTGTAAAAAAATATATATTGGTGTGTGAAAAGATATCCCAAGTGTGAGTAAAATATTTGTTAGTGTGTATTTTAATAGACGTTACTAAAGTTGTAAATGGAAGGAATAATGGAGGGAGCATAAAGTGATACACTTAAAAAAAGTTGGGGGATGAATTTAAGTTGAAAATTTGTTTTGTAAGGTAAAGTGTCCTTGAGAAAATAATTAGATAATCAATTTCGATATCATCAAATTAATTATATATTATCCCTTTATGTATTGTATAATTAAATTTACAAAATTAAGTATGATATATATGATACTTATTGAAATTATATATATACACGCACGCGCGCATGCACACAAAGATTGATAATTACATTGTCATCAAATTAAATTCTGATTGATCTCAATCTTATTAAATCAAATTATATTTCATACTAGTCAACAAAGATTGAGTGAATTCTTTTTTCCTTAATTTATTGATTTAATGGAAATTGATTTCATTCACGTTTAGTTTGTATTTGAACTTTTTTTTTTTATGGATTAAGATTATTGGGGCAAATTTCACATTACTCCCCTGTGTTTTCCCCAAAAATTTGAAAACCCCCTATGTTAAATAAATAGTCTAAAAATCCTCTATATTATGTATAATTCATCAAAAAAGCCCCTTTTGATAAAGTGAATTACATTTGCTAAAAAAGAGTGTATGCTTCTTATTTTTACAATTTTTGTATTATTTTTTAAATATAATCATTTTTTTAAAATAGTAGTTTGATCAAATACTATAATTTTTAAATAATATAAAATATATTTATATGTGAAAAAAATACGTAACATAGGAAATTATCAAAATAGCTAAAAAGTAGTAGTATAACCAAATACTAACATTTTCAAATGATATAAAATATATTTATCTATAACAAAAATTGTATAAAATTTAAACCATACTATATTTCTTAGCAAGTGTAATTCACTTTATCCAAAATGGATTTTTTTGATGAATTATACATAATAGAGGGGGTTTTAGACTATTTATTAAACACGGGGAGGTTTCTTTATTTTTCGGAAAAACACTGGGGATTAATATGAAATTTGCCCAGATTATTGGAGCAAATATGGATAACCAATTTTTTTGCATAAACATTGTTTCTTACCATGCATGCGATTGTGATTCTTATTTGCTAGTCTAGATTGCTACATTGACAACTTTTCTCTTTTTAGGCGCTACTTCTAAATAAAATATGATTGTAATGAATTTTTTTCATTACGTGTTGCCTTATAATTTAAGTTCTCGCTGTTATGAAAATTTACTGCTAAAATAGTATACATGATATTAGACAATTTAATTATTGCAACTAAAATATGTTGCTGTGAGGGTCTAGATTGTATATTTTTATTTCCGGATTCTCGGGATATTAACAATTATCTCATATGGGACTATCTATGAAGAAATTTATTTGCAGACATGATTAATATGTTGTTATTTCCAATTGTAGTAGTCCAAAATTTTAATACATGATAAATATAATAACAATATAATTCGTGTACCACTAACATTTTGTATAAGAAAGTCTTTCATCTATTATTATTATTATTATTATTATTATTATTATTATTATTATTATTATTATTATTATTATTATTATTGGTGTATGTGTTTTTTTTTTACAATTTTGAATCAAAATATAATTTAATTTTATTATATTTGTATCAATATAATTATAATTTTTTCTATTTATGATCAAATCTTATATCATACACACAAATACAATATCTAATATCCGTGCATCGTACGGTAGATGTACTAATATATTTTATAAAGAGAAAACATGTCACTTATATTTTGTTGGAAAATTGGATGTAATAAATTGAGCCGTGACTCATTTTATCTGATTTTTGGTGACCGGATTATTTAATTTTGAAAGAATTAAATAGCGTACGATTGATCTATGTTTGTAGTAGATAATCGTAGTATTTTTATTTTCTCAAATTCAATTTTCGGTAAGTGAGAAATAAATAGTTGAAATCGGTCACACGATTGGACGTTTATGGTGTGTGGGAAAATGTGTTTAAAGCACATTTAATTATCCCACATTGATTTCTTAACTTAGTTAAGAGGTGTATTTAAGTGTATTAATACTTAAGTGTAATATCTAAGTGTTGAAACACTTAAACGATTTCGAATAAATTATTTCTTAGTGAAATTTTTGTTGTAACCTCCCTTAAGACATGAAACAGAAACAAGTAGAAACAAAATACACGAAACTGAATTGAAACTGGAAATCGATGAAGACTGTAGATTTCCGAGATGACTTTTAGGACACAATGAAACAGAAACAAGTAGAAACAAAATACACGAAACTGAATTGAAACTGGAAATCGATGAAGACTGTAGATTTTCGAGATGACTTTTAGGCCGAGACGAAACTGAATTGAAACTGGAAATCGATGAAGACTGTAGATTTCCGAGATGACTTTTAGGCCGAGACGAAACTGAATTGAAACTGGAAATCGATGAAGACTGTAGATTTCCGAGATGACTTTTAGGACACAATGAAACAGAAACAAGTAGAAACAAAATACACGAAACTGAATTGAAACTGGAAATCGAAACTGAATTGAAACTGGAAATCGATGAAGACTGTAGATTTTCGAGATGACTTTTAGGCCGAGACGAAACTGAATTGAAACTGGAAATCGATGAAGACTGTAGATTTCCGAGATGACTTTTAGGACACAATGAAACAGAAACAAGTAGAAACAAAATACACGAAACTGAATTGAAACTGGAAATCGATGAAGACTATAGATTTCCGAGATGACTTTTAGGCCGAGTCGAGGGGACCTCTCTCCGCAAGACAAATACGTCTTTTAGAATACACAATAAAATAAAAACGAGTAGAAACAAATACAAAAAACTTCTCCGCAAGACAAATACGTCTTTTAGAATACACAATGAAACAGAAATGAATAGAAACAAATACACGAAACTGAATTGAAATTGGAAATCGATGAAGATTGTAGATTTTCGAGATGTAAACCGAGTCGAGAAGACCTCTCTCCATAAGAGAAATATGCCCCGGCTACTGCTCACGGTTTGATGTTCTGTCTCTCAAAGATGAAAGAATTTCGTTCTTCCAGCAGTAGCACCATTATTCCGGCGAATGAAGAAGTGTGCTGGAGACAGCTAAGGTTTGGGGCATTCAATCCCAGTTGGATGTAGGGTTTGGCTACAGTCCAACCCACTTATGTTCAAACATGAACTCAAGAGTTACATGCTCCACATTCAATCGAGAGTTACATTACAGTCCTACGCACTTATGTTAAAACATGGCCAGACCGGGGAGCCATTACAGTCCAACCCACTTATGTCTGCTGGAGCCATACGAGCTCGGGTTCAGGCAAGGGCAGGCGCGCATGTGTGCGCGCTTGTGGGCTCATGGCCCACATCCTTGTGTATTTTAGATATTACATTTAAGTGTTAAACACTCAAGCACACTTTTTAACTAGGTTAAAAAATTAATGTGGGTCATTAAATGTGCTTAAAGCACATTTTTCCACACACCATAAATGTCCAATCTTATGTGACCGATTTCAACAATTAATTTCTCACTCACCGAAAATCGGATTTGAGAAAATAAAAATATTATGATTATCTACTACAAATATAGAGTAATTGTACGCTATTTAATTCCTCCAAAATTAAATAACTTCGTCATCAAAAATTGAATAAAATGAATCACGGTTCAATTTATTACATCCAATTTTTCAACCATTTTAAATAAAGTTCGGTATAATTTTATTTCGTTATTATTTATTAGGTAATGGTTACACAGGGGTAAAATATTTGCAATAGGAACTTTTAAGAAAATTTGTTGGAGATCCCGCTTTAGCTTTCGCCTTTTATTTATAGAGTTTGTCGATACAAATGTCAGTGTTCCATAACTTATTGGTGAAAGAAAATCATGTAAATGCATATAATATATATAGTGCCACAATGGGAACTGCAGCAAATTAAGGTCGTGAAATTGAAGGGAAAAAACATAGTGCCCATAACTATGCCTAAAAAACGATTTCCCTAAAACTAAATGGGTGCGTCTACAAAATGATCAAACATTACACATGTAGATCAATTAAATGGATTAGTAGATGAAAAGAATCTTCTATTTATTTCTAAAATAAATTCATTGTGTCAATTTACGTTGTGTAGAATATGTATACTCACAAATAAAAATGCATGAATATAAATTAACAAAAACTCAAAGCTTAGAAAATCTTGTAATTGTGGAAGGCCTTCTCAACTTTCCTTATTCTTGTTCTTTAGTTTAATTTATTCAAACTTATTTCAAAAATAAAAAATTCAAAGCCTAGAAAATTGTGTAATTAATTAATATCCTTCTTTTAGGCTGAACTATTATATATATAGTACATATATAGTCTTATATCAAAATACTCCAATTACAAAAATGTCTTTAGCAATGCAGTTAATTTGGTGCTTCACATGACAAGCACTAACTATATAGTATATTATGACTGAGATTCCGATAAGCTGTAAAGAGAAGGCGCCCACTGCAATTAAACTACCTAGTTTCATTAATTACTTATTAAACATGCAGGACATTAATGGAGTACTTGCTATATATAATTTTTTTATATCACTATATACAATTAAATTAAATCTCCAAAAACATTAATTAGGGTAAAGTCATGAACAAGTACAACAACTGCCACCACTTCATTTAAGTTGTAATTTAACATTAAAAAGCATCATATATATATGTATTGCGTTGTGTGTGAGAATTGAGAACTAATCGATATCATTGAAAATTTGAAACAATATAATTAGCAATAAATCTCCCTCTCGTGTATACCAATACAATTATATAGTTCCCCCAAAACGAAAACCAACAAATTATTTTTCAGAAATTAATACAGACACTTAGGTTGATGAACATGTAAATGTATTGTAAAGTAACCCCCCCCCCCCCCCCCCAACTCCAAAAAAGCTTGATAGACAAATACACCAAGAAAAAGAAAATAAAAAGCAATGTGTCATGAAAATATATACATATAAATAAAGGTTTACCTATGAATTATATATGATCCTCAACCGATGTGATCATTCCAAGGAACTCGAATTTCAGTTAACAATGTGCAGGTTGATGATCGATGAGAAGAAGAGGATCCGAGGTTCCTCTCAGCGCAAAACTGGATATACTTAATTTCTCAGCCTTCCATGTCAAAAATTTAGCAGGCTGATCAATTTAATTTCTTGCAGCTGACATGATCGCTCCGATCCAAATTTAGAAGATATCTCTTCTTCTTCTTCTTCTTCTTCTTCTTCTTCTTCTTCTTCTTCTTCTTCTTCTTCTTCTTCTTAATTCCTCCCAACAAGTAATCAAGGTCCTTATTATTATTGTCGGAATTCAGAAGAAGAAGAAGAAGAAGAAGAAGACAAGATAAATTAAAAGACCCCAAGAAAAGGGTTATACCATTACCCAGCTCCTAAAAGAAAGACCCAATGATCAGTTAATGAATGAGAGAGAGAGAGAGAGAGAGAGAGAGAGAGAGAGAGTTTCAAACGAGGAATTGAAAAATGGAAGGTTCTAGATGAGAGAGGGAACTGAAGAGCCCATGGATGAAGGGTCAAACCAAGCAGCAATAGTGGTTGTATTCCACAGAAGAGAAGATGGATCGGAAGAGTTTATCTGATCGATAGGGTGGTTCGGGTTCCAAGGCAGCCTGTTTTCTAGTACTCCTTCAGATTTCACTTGCTTACTACCCATACCCGGAATTTGCGGGTCCTCGTAAGGCATCAAACCGGGAATTGTATCTTTGGAAGCAAGCAAAGACGTCATTGTTGAAGAAGAAGATGAAGAAGAAGATCCAAAGAAGATAGAATTTGAAAAAGGTGACGAACTCGAGTTGGTAATTATAGCATCTTGGAAGCCATTGTTGTTGGATGCTTCAGTTTCCATCATCATCCCCATCCCAGAGGAAAACCCTAATCCAAGAGCGTTGAATTGAGGGTGGTGAAGATCAAATCCAGTATTATTATTATTATCAGAAGAAGAAACCCTAAAGCTCGAAAATGGGAAGTTGAGCTCCAGAGGGTTAGTCGGGAGGCCATAAAACCCTAAAGGATTTTGGACATGGGTGGAAGGCGGCGGAGCAGTAGTAGTAGTGGTGGTGGCGGCGGCGGCGGAGTGGCGCTTGGGGCGCTTGTTCTTGCGGCATCCACCGCCGACGGGGACATTGCGGAGGGTGCCGCCTCTGGTCCAGTGACGCTTGCAGGCTTTACAGAAGTGTCGGGGCTGAGACAAGCTGTAGTTGTTGTAGTAACAGAACTTGGTGTTGGAGGAATCGCAGCGAGGGCAGTTGAGATGGTGGTCTTGATTAATTTGTTTATCGGCGGCCATGGCTTTATTTGATGATGATGATGAAGCCATCAAACTTTGGTGATGATCATCCACTACTATCTGCTTCTGACCAAACAAACAGAAAGAAAGAAAGAATTCAAGATGGGCTGCTTTTAGGCTATAAAAATTAACTACACAATACGGATATTCTTGGACAAAAGCTAAAAACAAAACATGGGGTCGTCTTGTTAGCCAGCGTAATAATTCATTCGATCAGACAATGAGAGAGAGAGAGAGAGAGAGAGTGGAACCTGTGGCCATTGATTAATATTAGTAGTGGACGAGATGCTGCAGGAGGGAGTGATGATCTTGTCACAGTTACCTAGCATTTCGTCTTTCACACGAAGAGGAATCCTTTGAAACAAACAGTATCAAGACAAGGAGCAGGTGACGACGTGAGAACTAGCTCGTTGACGTGGGTTGAAATATTTTCAAACGAATCATTGCAATATTCATTCATTATTATTGTGAAAAATGCAAAAAAAACCCCTAATCTTAATGTTTGCCGTGAGAAAGATATATAATTCTTTTTAACGTTTTATCTATGGTTAATTATCTTTAAAATCGTGAACCTTGAACTTAATTACAAATTTAACATGAACTTTAAAAATAGATAATTAAAATACCAATTTTAAATTTATGTGTTATTCAACATCCCTAAATTTGAGTAAATTACACTTTTCGACTAGTAATAATACAGTCCAAAAATTTTTAGTCCCAAAGTGTACAATTTTGGTCCCAAGTATAATTTTTCGACATTTTTGATCCCACAGTTTATATTTCAACACTTTTGGTCTCAAAAACTAAAATACTATATTTAACATCCGTTAATTACCTATTTTGAATTCAAAGCGGTACCTATTTTGGATTGAAATTTTCACTACCATACCCTCTATTTTTCACCCTTAATTAGGCGTGCAACCGAAATCAACAAATATATGTATTGTTTTGGTTCCAAAATTGGTATTGTTTTGGCTCCAAAATAGGTACTTAACGGATGTTAAGTAAACTCTATTAGTTTTTTAGGACCAAAAGTGTTAAAATATAAACGGTGAGACCAAAAGTGTCGAAAAATTAAACTTGAGACTAAAATTGTACATTTTGGAACTAAAAGTGTTTAGACCATATTCTTACGTGATCAAAAGTGTAATTTACTCCCCAAATTTTTATAAAATAAATTGACCTACAATCCAACTACAACTTGCTTGTCACTTCGAGTCTATCATGACTCAGGCCATAAATTTTTAAAAATAACGTCAAAGTCGTCATAATTGTATGTTCGATTGAAGATCAATTGTTTTTATAAAAATTTAGGGATGTTGAATAACACACAAATTCAAAATTAGTGTTCTAATTATCTACTTTTAAAGTTTATGTTAAATTTACAATTAAGTTCAAACTTTATGATTTTTAAGGCAATTAACTCCTTTTTTCTATAGTAAAATATCACCATAACATTTACGGAGTAGGAAAATCCTCCTACTCTGTACCCTCCCCAATTTTTTTTTAATTTTTTTTTCCATTTCTTTCATGCCTAAAGAATTATTTATTTTTCGTATAATTTTTATATATAAATTCGTAATTTCCCTTTAACTATAGACCTAAAATTATATATGCATACAAAAAATTAATATCATTTTATCAATATTAAATTTGTACTTTTGTGAATGAAAATTATCAAAAAAATTGTATGAAAAGTACATGTGAGATTTTTTAATAAAATTCACTCACAAAAGTACAAGTTAAATCATGATAAAATAATATTAATTTTATCCATGTATATATTGTCTATAATAAAATGGAATTATACAAAAATAAATAATATTTTAGGGATTAAAAATTAGGTATGAGTGTTTTTGCACATTTTTTTTCAATTATTATTCCATTGTTTATTTCTTAGTTTCACGTGAACCCCCGGGCGCTTCAATTCAATTACTTTAGTTTCGACTTTCCATTCCGCACTTTTAATTTTCTCAGTACTTGGAAATTATTACTTACATATCATTAACCCTTTTGGAAGAGCCTCGAAATGAAATTTGAATTAAGTAGTGTTAGTGATGAAATTTAAACTTGAAACTTTTGATCTCAACATATTACCATTGCATCACTAGGGACATTCTTAGTGTGGGAGAAAGAGGACAGAGAAATAAAGGCGCAGCATACGACAGATGAATATATCTCGAGAAGTTCAAGAATGAAAAAGGAGAACAATTTACATGGAATTTACAGAGCCCAACACAATGTAAATCTATAGGTATAGTTCTGAAGAGAGAGAGAGAGAGAGAGAGAGAGAGAGAGAGAGAGAGAGAGAGACATTCCCACAGTTTGATCTAGATATAATTAAGAGACATAGATAGAGGGAATCCCCAGGGCTCAAAACCCCACGCTGGAACAGCAAATCCCACTTATTCTCCTCGTATTAAATAAATGCAACTACAACTATCTTAATTAATCACATATTTTTTGCTTAATCATTATATCGGGCCTTTCAAATTCTATCTTAATTAAATGACTCTTTCTCATAACTAGTGAAGCAAAGTCCTCCAAAGCGGCCTGTCTTCCGGTATTAAGTGCTACATTAACATTAATTATGTTTTTGCCCAGAACTATATATTACAATGCTCCTGCAGATCGATATGTACATTTATAATTATTAGAATAATAATAATTATTCAATTAATTAACACCGTAAATAGTTCACAAGAATTAATTTGACCTCAGCGCGCATTTCCACGTAAATTCAATGTAACTCATATTCTTCCATTTGTCTCAACTCCGAATTTCTATATACTGTGTTATTATATATGACATATTAATCGTAGCATTAACTGTTTGTTTGGCTAGCTAGCTAGAGTTTCTTACAAAGGTGGGTGAATATTTGAGTTTTATTACTACAAGCAATAAATAGACACGGTCTTTATTATTAGATAAATAATTAGTATTGCTCCAAAAAAGAAAAAGAAAAATAATTAGTACTGTATGATCTTGCTAACAAATTTGATCGTAGGTTGTAAATTTAATCAAGGGCCAAGTGGTAACTTTCCTGTGTGTTAATTAAAGAAGGCTTCCACGTCTTTAAATAAAGCAGAATGCGACAGGAATTTCCAAGCAAAGTCCGATTATAACAAAAGAAGAGTTGATCCAACTTTGCAGAAACTTGTCTCTCTATTTCTTTTACTATTTTTTTTAAAGAAAAAAAAATCCAAAGAGAAAAAGGGACCTCATGTGGGTGCATGTCTACATCTAATTCGTACTCATATGTACATTGACCACGGCCGTCAACCCTATTTTGTTACAATAAAATCCAAAAATAATTAACCTGCCTATTTACCAATTATAACTTATAACTCATCACTTTTATCTGATTTCCAAAGTCTTGAAAAGCAACTTTTTATCCCAAAGTGGTGAGCAACGTAGTACACGATTTTAGTTACGTAATGCATTGCTTTCAATAATTCAAATACATCCCAAGATAAAATATATAAATATGTATAACATTCGACTTCGTCCTCTCTCTCCCTCTCTTTTTTAAAACAAATATATATATATATATATATTTCAAATCGATCTTTATTGTGTTAATAAAAATCAAGTTATTATATATTGTGCTATATATGTACACAATCTTGCAATATTTCATATCATATATCAGTTTTATGTTCATTGGAAAAATTGGGTGTTTATTTTTGCAATAAATATGTGCAAAGCTGTATTATAACTACAAATTCTCAAAATTGGTGTCTAAATTATAAAAAATGTCAAAATTCATATATATATATATATATATATATCTTAATTAACCCTATAGAATTGATTAATGTATATATAGTAGCATAAAGGGTAAGTAATAAAATATTAGGGGATGTTAGATTATGAAGTGATTTGAGGGGATGAGCACGAGGCCCCATGTGGTGGCAGCTCATTTTCAATTAAAACCCAAAAGCTGTGAGGATTTTGTAGTCCCCCTATAGATTTTCTCACTTCTCCTAACTATTCCACATTATACCTAAGTACCACTCCTTTTATTCTTCTTTTTTTTTTTAACGCCTCAATTCTTAATTATCTTATTACTTTACATGTATCATATATCACACTTTTTAATTATACATTATATATACATTTTTTTTTGGGTGCATGGACAATGGACTGTAGTTCAAAAATTGAACTCGAACCCACTATTTTTCCTTTTGAGTTGAGAGAGGTAATTTGAAAATCAATTCATGAACAGGGATCACTCACATATATTATAAAGATTACGATAACCATATATAAAGTTATACTATTTATTTTTTACGTAACCGATCGAGCACATCCAAATTAATTAAAGGTGCACGCACCCAAACTAATTAATGTTATTTGATTTTAAAAGCCAACAGTCTTTTCATCGATAAGATAGATGCGGACAAGATATAATTAAATTAACTCACTCCCATATATACCTAATTAATATATAACAAATTTATAGTATTTGACTTAAGATTAATAAGCAGCACCGCCCTTTGAACCATTTCAAATCATCTATTGCACATTTTGTGTTGCATTACATATGGTACACTTTATTTTTTTAATTTTTTATCAATTTTTTTCTTTGATTTCAATTTCTTATGCTCTAGTTGAATTTTACACTTATTATTTATGGTTTACCCAATTAGGGTTTTATATATTGTTTTAGTATTTAAATTTTTACATAATCAATTAATAATTAAAAATTTAAAATTAAATAATAAAAAATTACAATGCGTTCTAATTGGGTTTGATGGATTCTAAATAATAAATGTAAAATTAAACTAAAGTATAAGAGATTGAAAGCAAGAAAAAAAAATTGAAAAAAAAAATAAAAAAATCGAGTGTGCAATAGGAAATGCAACACCAGGTGTGCAATAGAAGATTTCAACTGGCTCTGAACAATATATATAATAATTGAGTCTCCTTATACAGTACCTTAATTAGTTTCGAACTTAAATCTAACGTGTTTTCATATAATATATCATTGAGAGAGAGAGATTGTTAATGTGTGTGTGTGTGTGTGTGTGTGTGAATATTGAAAGTGTGTAGTACTAGCTAGTGTAGGTGGGCGGAAATGAGAGATGGGAAGAGGGGCCAATATGCAAAATGAGTGATTGAAATGGGAAAATTAAAGGTAGGAGACCAAGCATACCATAGTCATAGCCATAGCCATAGGGAGTGGAAAAGCAACAAGATAGATTCCCCCAAAATGGCGAACATGAAAGAAACTGATCGATCATGCACGATTTGCATCTAGCTACTACACGATCATACATACCACTCATTTCTGGGCCTCCACGCCCATGTGCATGCAAATGCATTCATCCCATCAATTTCTCTTTCTAACTCTCTCTCTCTCTCTCTCTATATATATATATATATATATCATTTACTTTCATCTTAATTCCATTTTATTTTATATACATATGACCAGCTGAGCATATATGTTAACTTATCTCATTTCACTTAATTATATATATTACTGTCCCAAGCAAGGTTTTTCAAATTCAATGAAATTGTGGATGTTTGTCTACCATCTGAAATGAAATTACAAATGCGCTAGCTCATGTATATCACAATACTGTTAAAATTCAATCTAAAAGTACACACACGTAAGGTGATCAATTAACACATGAATAACTTCACATCAATAGTAGTCAAAACAGTACTCATGTTTTTACGTAGGTAGTTGCTTCACATTTTTATTATCCCACATGGCTATTTAAATTTTTGACACTTTAAAGCTACGTCGTCACTTGAGTCTATACATATTAACTAAATTCAAAATATGAGTAAAATCATTGGAGTCGGAGTAAGTTGTGTTTTAATATTAATTTCGGTACTCTCAACAAAGCTAACAATATATGTAGTCCAGCAATGCTCTACATTGAAGTTCGTATAAATATGAAATAGTTGTAGACAAATACTCTATTTTTTTGTTGAAAATAAAAGTATACTCATTTAACAGCTGTGGATTTATGTACTTGATCCCCCCCCCCCCCCCAACCCCCAAAAAAAAAGGGGGGGGGGGGGGGGGGGGGGGGGGCATGTCACACGTTGGCCGAGTCACAACTCACAGCCATTACCTAACATCTCAAATTAAATTTTCAATTATGGCAAGGATTAGTGCATCGGTCAAAACTAGTCCACATGCTTCACCTATTTTAAGCATTAGCATGACGAGAGTGGCCCCCACAGTCCCTATATACGAGTACGACTTTATTTAGTGAAACTCAACTACTTTCATGGAATGTTTTCCCATAGAGACTAGTGATGAAATTTTTGGTAAATATGTATATTCGCAAATGTTAAGAAGAATAATTAACGTATTAATTAAAATTAAACAACTAAAAATGTTGCAGACAAATCAACATTCAGTTGACTGGAAAAAAAAACCATAACTCAAAAAGATGTATCAACTGAAGAGAATGTTCATTATTTTTTTTTATCAACCTTTTCATTTTGAAGATTTCGAAATGTAATAGGAATACATGCATACAAAAAAAAAATGGCTTCATTTCAACATCAAGAAGCAAACGAGAAAAAAACATGAAAGATAATGGGTACAATAATTATTTGGCATTATACGAGTGTTCTCATTCTCAAATAATCCGCAAATGGAATGTTGTATATATAATCAAACCAAAGTGGGCGTTCAGACTATTTGATATTCTTTTATCTTTAGCAAAAAAATCTAAATTTAATTTGATTGTCCATCAAGTCACGGAAACTCTAGATCTTAATCTTCATCATACCCCCCTTAACTCTTTCCTATTTTAACTTAATGAAATTCAAATTAAATCTTATCACATGAAGAAATAAATTCAAGTTTATCGTACATAATCCAATCAATCACGGGTTTAATATTTTAATGACTTAATTTTATTCCCCACTGAATTATTAGATCTTCAATCTATCTGATTGTGGAATATGTACATAGCTTATTTCTGGAATGCTCGAAAGTCCAAACATTCGAAAAATGGCTGCAAGTCAAACTCAAACTCAAACAGCGGTCTATAGTGGAAAAAAATTATATATATATATATATATATATATATATATGAATGAAAAGACGGGGAATTTTTCATGTGGGGTCTAACGCATGCATAATTCCAGCGCACTTCATATCAAGATTTTCTTAATCAAGACTTCACTTAAAAAGGAAGTAGACAAAAATTACACCAACACCACGTACATTCACACACTAAAACAGCCGTATAATACCTATGATAGTGGTAGTCAGTAGTCACCAACCAACGTTATCTCCCAAGTTGTCAAATTCTCCGTTGACTTTAAAACTAATATTTGTGCATTCAATTCAATTCAATGGAATTAAAGGGAAAATTCGATGCTAGTGCAAAAGTAGTGAAGACAGGAGAGCAAGAAACAGCCAACATTGACAAAACGTGTCTATTAGGTTAATTAAAACCGTTAGTTGACGTAAGCATGAAAAGAAAACACCATCCTAGAAAATATTTATTTTAAAATTAAAAAAAATAGAATAAAATATTTGGAGTTCCATTATTTTTAGTGAGCCGTGAGCGTAGAAATGTAGTATTGCATTAGGAAACTAATCCAGGTATTACTATGTTAATGGGTCAATAAATCCAGTAGGTAATGCTATAATTACACCTAATTGGACCGCAACGTCAAGTAATATTGTTTATGACAAGGTACCTTATGTCTAGAAAATTCATAAATCTACCCGCTGGTTGCAAAATTATGGGGTCCACAGGTCTTTATCTTGGATTTGTGGTCCTTCGAATCTTGAATGATTGAACAATTCTGATTTCGTATTTGAAATCAAATATCAGTAGTACTCATATATGCAATCCAACCAAGAAGTATATGAAAGATCGTAAACAATAACGAATTGATGTATACGCGTAATACACGTACACGCATGAGCTACTGAAATAAATCTTTTTATTTTTTGACAAAACAATAAATCAAATTTAATATAGACCGTTTATTTATTAAACGCATTTGAACAAGCATATATGACATATCATTGAAGGACATGAGAGAGAGAGAGAGAGAGAGAGAGAGAGAGAGAGAGAGAGAGAGAGAGAGAGAGATTCCCAAAATTAAAATTTCGGTTCCAGCCCAATAATGAGGAATCTGAGTTTTTAAAATGACTTTGGGCCTGGATTACGACTAGGGTTGCTCTCGAGGCCCGAGATAGATTTATAAATTCGCTGTTAAGATAAGATAGGGCTAAATAGCGTTTGGCCCAAAGAAATTATATCACTGCACCTTTCAATAGATATGTTTGAAAGCAAGGCGGCACACGTTGGTTCTTAACAATAGATGTGTTCCAGGCACCTAATTTCATTCACATTCACTAGTTTTGAGGATTTGTAATTTAATGACTAGAATAAAATGTCAGGTAAATCTATGAATTTGAAGAATTAAGGTGGATAAATTAGGTGGGGCACATTCATATATCGCATATCATTCGTCAAGAAAAGTAAATATATATAGGAATAGGATAAATGGGATCAATCAAACATGAAAATATATAAAGAAGGATACGACAATCATAGTAGAGTGGTCATTTGAACACACTTAAATGGGATCATCTAAAACGGGTATGGCATGTCATGCGCCCTTCCTAAGAAAACCCTTGTGTCGACAAAACAACGCAACAATCGAACTGTCCATCACAAGAAAAATCAAAGCACTTGGATGTTTCACAACCTAAACAGCTGTCCTCGTACAAATGTGGACCAACCCTCCCCATACTATTCACAATCACAACTGTACGACCTAACAAAATTTATTAATATTTGTACCAAGACATTGAATTGAAACACACTAGTTCTAGTTTCACAACCAAAAAGCTAAGTTGCCCACTTTGCTTCAAATCTATTGGCTACCCAGCCATCCAAATATTCATGCGGGAATTTTTTTACTGGAAGACGAAGACGAATCATTAAAATATTTACATGCATAACATGTGTCCGGACATGAGTGGGGCGCAATCTCTTAATTATTGAACTTCTCACTTTCCAGCCAAGTACCTAACAGGAAATTGTGGGGTATCCACCACCCTTACCAAAACAAGAAAATAATAACAATCATTACTAATTTCTACAGCGATCAATCGATCAAGTTTACCGCACAACCTGCTTTAGACTTGCAAGTGCTAATTATCTGTCTTATGTATGCTATTCCTAAGTTATTAGGCTTCGGTAAGAACGGCTATAGTTCCCAGTTCATCACACCCCTAATTTATGATCTTTGCTTTTGGGTAAATTCTGCTCCACGTGGTATTAGTCGGAGTCGAGATTTAACCTTGTCAGATCAGCAAACGCACAGGCATGAAAATACCTGAGAATCCAATTTCTTAGCCTTTTCCTGATTGGCTGAGTTAAGTTATAAAAGAACGACAAATCATGATAAATGCATGAATAGGCAGGATGAGCCATTCCAAGTTTTATATCAAAAAATTGATGTAGGGTCACATAAAAGTTTCGAGTTTTATTGGAAGATTAATAGTGGTCTCAAATTTATCTTTTACATCTACAGGGTTGCAGCATATGACCCCTACCATCACATAACTTTAGCAATCTTTAACATCAAAATTCTATAGTACAAAATTAGACTAGGCATTCAAGGGAAAAAAAAAAAGAATGGTATCAGTACCTGTGGTCCTGGCCTATTCCTGCTCTATTTTCCACCAGTCAAGCTCACTTAATTCACCTTGTTTCACTTCCTTCATCTGGTTCCAATTCTTCGGGTATTCACTTCTCCAAGATTCTTCTCACCGAAGGAATGGAAACCGGAAAGGAAGAAGGGAAAAGGACCGTGCAGGTACCTGAATTGGAAGAGGAAGGTGAAGATGACGAAGATACTGGAGAAGATAACAAGAAAAAAGGAGCATTGACTCCCTCCAAAAGAAGGGTATCCGGTGCAGGAGGATCAACGCAGCGTACTTGTCAGGCAGAAGACTGCACAGCTGATATGGCTGACGCCAAACCTTACCATCGCCGGCATAAAGTTTGTGAATTTCATGCCAAGGCTGCAGTGGTTCTTCTTTCCGGCTTAAGACAACGTTTCTGCCAGCAGTGTAGCAGGTTCGATTCCTAAAACTTGCAATTAATTCAAGTCCTGCATATTTATGCATATCATGAAGATAGGAAAAGTGGAAAACAGGAGCTTTTGTTTCAGTTCCATGGTAAGGTTCATACCAAATCATGTACTGTTCAATTAATACAAATGGAAACAGGGCACGGGGCAATATATGAAAGATACTGGTAGTAAGACTACAGTTCTGTAGAGAAAAAAATAATTAATTGAAACAATAGATTCGCTTAGACTCATTCGGTGCAATAAAGAGTTAATTCTAGTGCATGAGTGCATCTAACGAGGAAAGCTAGCACAAATATAATAAAGAAAAAAAATTGTGCAGAAGACCCTGCACATCACGATAGTTATAACACATTTGTTAGTTCGTCTATGACCATTGTATTGTAAACAACATCATAAACTCTAATAGGCGGAGTCTCACGCACAACTTAGCCAGGATAGAACTTATGTAAGGAAGACAACAAGATACAATATGTGCATCCTGTTCAACATTCACTCGATCACCAACATGTGCAGGTTTCATGAAATATCAGAGTTTGATGAAGCTAAAAGAAGTTGTCGCAGGCGTTTGGCAGGGCACAATGAGCGACGACGCAAGAGTTCGTACGAGTCTCACTGAAAAGAGATGTAATGAAATAATCCTGTCTCTAGAGGAAGGTGAATTCACTCCATCCAGGTTAATGAGGGTCTTTATAATGAGTCCTGAGGAGTGAGTATGCTCTCTATCTTCTGTCAATTGCTGGATTTCTTTCCACAAAAAAAAAAACTAGCCAAATCTGTATGAGTCAAGTATTCATAACAAGCAGTAGCAAACTAGCAATCATTGTAGACTGCATCCATTTCTAGCACTTGTGGCTTTATTGGCACTGAAAATATATGCATTATCCCACCCCTAAGGATGTTACCAAAATACTGTCAAACCTCCTTTTGTTAGCTTGTTTTTTCTTTTTCTTTTAATTTTTACATGTCAGTTACATATCTTCAACAAACAAAGAAGTAATGTTCAAGATCCAAATCTCATCACGAATATTTCTAAGCTTAGTTGTAGAAAATGAGTTGACAAATATATCTCAACATCAAACCATGGCCTTAAGTTATTAAGACTTTCCTGAGTGATTTTATGCGCCCAAAGGTGATTTGAAGAAATGATAACAAATCATACCTCTGTGTCTTGGCTATCATCCTGGGCCAAGATACTAGCAATCACTGGTTACTGCCTGCAATCACAAGAATAAAAACTTCAAGCTAATACACCATTTTGCAAAACTCATACCATGCAACCTATATGCAATATAGAATTATATGGAATCATAATCTCAAATACAACCCCAACATTATTACATTCAATATGCAACTATTTTGTAGAAAAGTTGACTCGGTTATTCATCTTCACCTGTAGATCTTTTGAAGAAAAGGACTAGCAAATAATCTTCATCTTCAAAGGTAAAAACTATGAGTCTATGATAACAGAATCTAGTATGGACCAGTTAAGTCAAATTGAAAAATTCGAATTTACATGCTTGCAAAACCATATGGGCTGTGCTGCAATCTATACTTGTTCTTATCGGTAGACTAAGGCTGCTAAAACTCATTGCAATCCACGTGACAATATTTTGAGAATTCTAAACATCTGCTGTGATTGGCGATTCTCAATTGTTGACATACATCCAGTAAGCCAGGACCTGACCGAGAACCATGCATCAAGGACAGCATGCCTGCTAAAGGCCCTACATAGACCAGCCACAAGTGCAGTAATCCATAAAGAAAGTGCTGAAATAAATTATACCTTTTTCATTGTCCATGCCTTCAAGCCTTTTAGGCAATCTTCAAGTCCAGGAATTTGATAACTTCCAATGCAATTACAATAATATTCAAAGCAAAAAGCATTTAAACAAAATCATAAATAAAGCTTAATAATCATTCAATTTCCTAGAGAGAGCAAGTGCAGTCACCATTCTGAATTCCACTTCCTCAAAAAGAAGTCTATTCAAGTTCACCTACTTACTGTAGATGGGGGAAAAAAAGAGAAAATGCATCATGTGATGATATGTAATTTATAATAAATACATTGCGGATTCTGAAAGTAGCAACTTTGTACTTCTATTCAGAAGCATAAGCACAGATTAAGAACTTCAGATTTATTTAATAGAAAAAATATATACAGTGTAACAACACAAACTTGAAATTAGAAACACACATATGCTACCAACTGAAGAGCACATGTTTCATACACGAATAATAAAAAGGTCTTAGTTCAGGTTGATGTATGCCTTAACATGAAAAAAACATAAAATTCATACTGTCAACACAGTCATTCAGAGTTCAAAAGAACTGAAACAACACGGAGATCAGCTATCAATGTCCCTATCATAAAAAAAAAGCCAGATAAAACGAAATAACACCACAGCAACTCCATTAACCTACCAACAAATTTCTTTCAAATGGAATAAAAACTTCATCTGATCAATTGGAAAGACATAGACCGCAATATGAAAAGAAGGGGAAAAAAATTAATGTGTAACATAGAACATGTCCAAAACAGCATTACATACCTTTGACCCGGACATATTTTAGTCCAAGACAGTAACTCATAGGTTATTTCCCGCCCATCCTAGTACATGATTCATATAATGAGACAATATGAAACCTAATATTATTTGTTTCATAGTAGTTAAAATGCCATAGGTTAAGTGTATAAGCTTATATTAGTTTGTGTATGACTTGAATCAAGAGCTCAGAAGACCCTTATCAAGGAGAATTGTAGCAGTTGGGAGAATCACAATGTAAACTACACAAAGAATGCACACACAAACTCAACCATATTACCAATTGCTCTTAATTCCAGAAGTGATCGAAAAGTTGCATATTCTCGAAATCATTTACCAAGCTAATTGGGATCTTGATCTTCTTAGTACAAACTGATCCAACCTAAAATCTAAAACAATCTGATACATCAAATCCAGCTTCAAGCACTAATAAGCCAAGTATAATTGGAACATAATAGTTTTATGTTCACTTCAGCATATCATTTTGACACCATTGTGCCAGATTGGGAGTAATCTTGAAGGATCACACTGAATGCTGATAGAAAGGAAACACCATCTCTTTTAGTGTGACCACAAAAATGAAGAGCAATTAGGCCCTTAGACAGCACACCAGGCTTAATCATGCTCGATCCCCAGCATTTTCATAGCCAGCTCCCATGTGACAATAGCAGCAGCATTAGCAGGAAATGCTCTAACTATTGTAGGACCAAGCCCTGTATAGCATCCTCTGATCCCAGATCTCCTATAAATCTGGCAATAAGAAAGAATCAGGCATTCATTGCTAATTTACTGCAAACCCAATAAAGTTAATAAAAAGATCCTCATTTTGTACCAATTCTAGAATCCGGAATGGATTTCTTATATGGTTTTTGTCCGGTGAAGTTTGGATTATGGTCTTTGCAACATCTAACGGTAGAACAGCAGACCAACACTAATATTTTCAGAAATGTATCAAGAAGTTAGCATAGGACAAGAGATGGAACGCATAAAAAGAGAAAAAATAGAAGTGAAGTTACAAACTTAGAAAGAGAAATTATGCCAATCTTCTTTAGTTAAGTGTGATTAATTGGAATACTTACAGCAATCCCACCAAAGCCACCACTAACAATCCCGACTCCCACATCAATCACGTGGGTAAGATCGGAGGAGGTATCTTTGAGTGATTTATGCATGTAATAGCGCACATACTCATAAGTGCTAAAGAAGACTGCATTCCCAATAGATTCTCTTAAAAACGTGGCACCTCCTCCACGAAAAACACCTGTGAGCTGAAGTGCAATTATATCAGCTAGAAAGTAATTCACTGTACTATATTAACTGAGTATCATGTTTCTCACCCCTTCACTTTGTACAGCTTTAAGGGCACAATCAATAGGACTGCTGTACCGAATTGAACTTTGAAGGTAAGAGTCAGCACCTTGAACTTGCATTCTACACTGAAAATCCCACAATCACACCAATGATGTGAACATCTCAAATTGAAGTATCAAGCTTCTGATTCACTTACCTTGACCAGCTCAGATGGGCAGAGTATAAAGCTAATAACACCTCCAGCAAAAGCTGCTGAAGGAATTATGGCAAGAAGTTTTGGGTTTCCATTTTGTGTTTCTCCCTGCAAAGGCACTCCAAAAATAAAATAAAATAGAAGAAAGTAGTCATATAAGCATATCACTCATATAATCAACCTGTAAAGTTGCAACTCAGCTTCTTTACTGTAAATCAATGTCAAAGCTCTCTAAAAGCACGAAGGGTGGATATGTCTGTAAGATTCAACACACACTAGCATAATAAACCTGAAGCAAGTGCTTTATCTGGGAATAAATTCCGAAGACAAGTGAGCTTTCAAAGGCCATTCCCACAAAAGAAGATGTTGCACCACGATAGAGCCCTTTCACCTGTCAAAATAGCAAGAATTGGCTCCAAGCAGAAAAAGAAAGCAAATACTATCCTAGATCACTTGCATCAAACCCATGAATCACCTAGAATATGACATGAGACTGTAATATAAATGGCGAACTTTAAGCAATGAAATGACCCAATGACATCGTGATAAAACAGAGTGTACTGATAATTTTTTTTGGATGGACAAACTTAACTGCTTGAGATAACTCCAATGACCATCATAAACAAAGTAACCCAAGGAAATCAATACTACAAAAATAAAGGGAAGCTTCAGCCAATTAGCATGCAGAATCAAAAATAACTACAAACATTGTGCATCAAATTAAGGTCTCACAGGGAGTCAGAGGCATACTCCTTCTGTCTTCAATATTCTTGTAGTACAGTGCAAGCCATTCTTGTACTTAATCCCATTGGCAACTGTATTGTGTTTTTGCAGCTTCACCTGATGATACAGATCAACACAGACAAAAAGGAAGGGCTTTTACATACCAAATAATGGGACTACCTTTCATGTTTTCTTATACAACAATGGTTCTTATGCAATTAATAAAGTCCATCATCCGTAAAAAAGAGTATTGAGTTAGAGGTTCAAGATTTTAATCCAACGTGCAGGTGAAACTCACAACTATGACAAAGTTTTTGTAATTATTTTTGGCATAAAATACTTAAGAAACTGGACGATCGTAGTTGTTGGAAAGGGTACTGATATGAACTCTTTGTAGGAAGTACAATGTTCTGGAAAATGATGACTATAGGCCATTGATCTGTTTACGCCAAAAACTCAAGCTCCAATCAAGATAAACAATACTGTGAGGGTGTGTATTTTCAAGAACGGAGCTCCTCAAAATAACTCATCTCATTTTCTCCAACAAGAGATTGTAATGAAAAGGAGCAGGCATTGATCACACATTACACAGTACTGTTCCCAAATTTCAACAACCTGCTGTAATGGAGCTCCAAGAGCACTTCATTCAGACTCCACTCATTCACGAATTGATTGTTCCTATTACTTATGCCTGCTCAATGGAAAAAAAAAAAAAAAAAAACTCTGTATCTTTTAACCACTAACTCATTCACAGAGCTGAATACAGAACCTCACTAGTTCAAAGCAAACTAAGTGTATTCGAACCTAATTCTTTCGGATTAAATATTATCCGATCTTTCTATTAAACAAGGCTACCAATTGAATCAGTTGTCGCAAGTCAATAAAAAATGACTCACAAAATCTAATCCACTAGGCTCCCAATTCAGGAAAAAAAAATCACAGAGAATGAAAAAAGGAGTGATAGAACACGAGAGAGAGAGAGAGACCTTGACAGTGTCAAATGGATGACCAACAATGACGGTGGCAACTCCGGCCAGCATACCCGCAACGTACTCCTTGTAACCCGACCCGAAACCCGCACTCTCCCCCATTTCTCTATTAGCTTATCTCGTATGAACTCTCTATCTCTCCAGTGACTCAAAATGGCGCGATGAATCTATGAGAAACCGCATTGGGCATAATCATCTTCTCGATTGTACAAACTAGTGCCGGAATAACTATGCAATCAAATATCTGACGAGTAAGAAAAATCGACGGCGGCGGCGCTGCGGCTTTCCGAAAATAGGTCGGTCGGTGGGTGGGAAAGACGCTTTTTATTTATTTATATATTTAAGCGCTTCTATGTTTAGAGCTTTGGCGGATTGATTAATTAACGGAGTTTCTGTTTGCACCCAGAATTTTACTCTTTGCACTCTTTGCACCCTTGCTTTTCATTGTATTCTCTTTTTTTTTTTTGCACCCCTAAAATAGACTATATTGTCCTTACATATAAAATATGTTTTTAACTTAAAAAAAATCTGAAATTAAAATCAATAAAACAATTTTGAAAAAAAACATAAAATCAAAATTAACCAAAAAGTAAAAAAAACGTAGCAGTGAAAGTGAAAGAAAAAAGAGTCGACTTTCACCGCGGAGATCATTCGAAATCGAGCCGAAGAAAATTGTTCGACATTCTACTTCAACGCCGGCGACTTCCAAGCTAGTTTCATGGATCGATTTGGTAAGTTTCATGTTCTTTTTTGGTTACTTAATACATTCTATTTCATAAGATTTTAAATTGTTGGGTTTTTGTTTAAATCAAGTTTTACAATAGTTTAAGATGTTAGGATAGGTTATTAGGATGCTTCGATGCTAGTTTAGGTTGAATGTGGTGAAAAAATGGAGGTTTGTGTCGAGATGGTGACTATGTTTTGCTCTGATGCGCGTTCTGTTCGAACTGTATACTCCGATTTTCTAGTTATAGTTCGAACTCTGAAAGCCGAACATATAGGGTTTGTTCGGATTTTAAAATTCGAACCTATACTAGACAAATTCAAGCTCTGATGATGTTCGACTTTTTAAAACCGAACACACAGGAGTTGTTCAGACTCAAAACGCCGAACATCATCAGGGCTTGAATTTGTCTAAGTATAGGTTCGAATTTTAAAATCCGAACAAACCCTATATGTTCGGCTTTCAGAGTTCGAACGCTAACAGCATAAAATTTTCTAAGTGTTGGTTCGGCTTATATAGTTCGAACTATGCAGTTCAGTTTAATTTTTACAGTTCGAACCATCATCTGCCTTGTGTTTTTTTGTGCAGCTGCTCACTATGATAGGAGGAGACCAACGGCATCCGTGAGGCGGCAATCAGCACAGGAGCGGTGGCAAGCAGAAGCCGAAGAACAGGCCCGAGCCCAAGCCGAAGAACAAGCCCGAGCCCAATCCGAAGAACAAGCCCGGGCCCAAGCTAAAGAAGAGTTCGGAGGTAATGAGGGTGACGAGGGGGATGCAAATAATGAGGAGGACGATGATGAGATCTTGAGAGCTCCATTCCCCGGTGGCCCTACAGATATATCAGTGCTGCGCAGCTTTAAAACACACGTTGCAGCTGCAATTTGGAGGGGTGAAGAAAGAGAAGTCCTAAAATGCCACTTTCTAACTGCAAAATTACTGAAGTGGCCATTTGCAGGCGAGTCAAGGACATTGAAGAGTTTGGTGAAGAGGTCGGGTCTCTTGAGGCTTAGACACTTAGTCTATAGAGCACCGAATAGGAATCTCATCTCGACATTCGTGGAGCGCTGGCAGCCCGAGACCAACTCATTTCACCTTTCATTTGGTGAGATGACTATTACACTGGATGATGTGTATTGTTTGACTGGTCTTAGTACGGAGGGTAGACCAGTTGTGTTTTCTGGGGAGGATGTTGCTGGGGGGGCAACACATGGTACGACGTCTGCTTGGAGTCTCGGCTGATGAGGCGATTGAGGAAGTGAGTGATCAGGGTAGCTACATCAAATTAAAGTGGCTGCACACTAGGTTTAGTGAGTGGGCTTCTAGTACTGATGATTTCGAGGCAGTTTGTACGGCGAGGGCGTACTTGGTGTACATTCTAGGTTGTACACTATTCACGGATAAGACGGGCGATCGGATCACATGCCATTATCTCCGATTCTTTGAGGACCCCTAGGAGTTTGAGGGTTATGCATGGGGGGTAGCTGCATTGGCTTTTCTATACAGACAGTTGGGAGTGAGCTCTCGGGTTGGGTGTAGACAGATGGCTGGTTTACTGACACTCTTAGAGGTAAATGACAAATTTATTGTTCTTATTTTCATTTTTTATTCATTAAATATGTTTTTTTCTTAATGTATTGTTAATTCACATAGGCATGGATTTATGAGCACTTCCTAACACTTGGCCGACCACAGCCAAATGCCGACTACCGCGCTGGACAGCCATATGCTATGAGATGGGCTCAACAGGCGCATGGTGCAGTATCTGAGGATGCGGTGAGGGCTTATAGGGTGCAGCTGGATACATTGAGACCAGAGGATGTAAGTTACTTCTATTTGTATATGTTGTAATTTCATTTCAATCATATGTTTTAATTTCAGTTTGAATATTAGGTTGTGTGGGATCTGTATGTGAGGCTGCAAGATGGCGGTGACCGACCCGAGGTGATCTTCTACGAAGGTTGTATCACAGTTTGTGATATTGTGGAGCCATATCTCCCAGATCGGGTGTTGAGACAGTTTGGACGAGTGCAGACCATTCCACGGCGTCCGCTGGATCTTGTTGTTTTTAGACGAGGTAAGAAGCCCGGACAGTATCGCCTTGTATGGGGCATGCTTGCATCCTTTTACGAGCAGTGGGAGAGTCATATGCTGTCAGAAGAACGCCGAGGACAAGTTGCATATCCAGCTTGGGCGTGCTCCCCCGATTACCTCCAGTGGTATCACTCGATATCGCATCCTCGAGTCCAGCCTGAGGCCACCGCTCCCGTTGTAGACCCACAGCTTTCGCCTTGGGAGGGGATTCAGTAAGCTATTGGATATCTTGATCCAGTGTTGACTCGGTGGGAGCTCATGATCAGGACTTATCATTGCCGTATGTGATGTCTCAAGTTGAAGAAGCTGTGGAGGCATTGCATTTACGTACAGAGCATGACCAGGGCGAGAGACACGCTGATAGGGGACAGGAGCAGGGCGAGTCTTCCGCGAGACGAAGACGTAGACGACAGTAGTGTTTATCTGTTATATATTGTATTTGATGTGGTTTGTATCATTATCTATTTTGTATTGGGCATGTGATTGTATTAGACATGATCATTATCTATTTTATATTGGGCATGTGATGATTATTATCTATTTTGTATTGTATTTGATGTGGTTTGTATTGGAGATTCATTTTTATGTTTTATTTCGTATTACCATTTGTTATAAATTCAAATGTCGAACATGTTTGCGATAATAGGTTTTGTACATGGTGTTTAATTCGAACAGAATCACAGGTTGTACACGAAATTAACAAGGCAATTACGCTTGTTCGAACTATATAGTTCGAACATGTCAATATTGTTCGAACTATATAGTTCGAACAATAAGTATTTGTTCGAACTATATAGTTCGAACAATATTGACATGTTCGAACTATAAAATTCGAACATGTTAATCTTGTTTGAACAACGTAGTTCGAACAAGTAGTAATTGTTCGAACTATATAGTTCGAACAAGCTTACTTACCTTGTCAATTTTGTATACAACCTGCAGCAGATTGGAACCAATTAAAATTCTATTACTAAATGCTAGTACATTACAAAGTTCTATTAGATTAGACAGTTCTAGTACATAACAACGTTGAAGTACATTACACAGTTCTAGTACATAAATTAATGACGAGTGACATATTCTTCCCATCCAGCTGCGCACTCCATGCGAAAGTCCTTCCATTGGATGAATATGGGTGGAAAAGGGTGATTCGGCGTCATAAAAACCTACAAAAAAACATTACATTACAATTATAATGGGTATAGTAAAATATAAGCAATGTAACCATGAACTAGTTAAAACAAGGACCTGTATGAAGTGATTGGGGTGTTTCCTTTCTCCAATCTTAACCGTTGCCATGCAAATACACTTCAGGTCCACTGGAACAGCTGATGATAAAGGCAAGAATGTAGTGGGATAGCGACCACCCAACGTCACAAGAATAACATTGTACACCGTAGCCACTACATGGCCTAAATCAGGTAAAACAAACCAATGTCTCGTGTGAGCTGTTAATTCATGACAGTTAAGTATATTCAACACTTTCTCCCTTCGTCCATGCTCAAGGAAACACTTGTCCCATATTTCTGGATTAGTGTGGATCTCGTAGAAAAGATCAGTACGGACACGTGACCAAGCTTCCTGATCCCCAAGCACCCAACCAGCAATCACACGAAATCCGCAATGACCATCTGCGGTGACATCCTCAGTCCTCATCACATAACCTCTGAATGATGCTGCTATCTGATCAATGTATCCAATCCCCAAATGATGCGATGCTTTAGGATGAATGACCTTTTGTTTTTGTGTCCTCGTAGTGAACAACACTTGTGACAGCGATGTATCAACCTCAAACGAGTCTGGAACTTGCGAACAACTGTCATTGAATGAGTCAGTGTACTCAAAGGCACTCTTCTCACGCTTCGTGGATGTATCAGCTTTAGTTTTTGTGACTTTCGGTCTTTCACGAGTCTTAGTTTGCACGTCTGGTTCAACCATATAAGTGGTAGACGGGGTAACAATCTCCCTAAATCTCTTCAGCATGAGCAACCTAGCAGACTCGTCCGCTTGTGCAAACATGTTGTTTGCACAAGTCCAAGTTTCAAACCAATGATTATCAATGTCAGAAGCCACAACAACCTTCGCTCTTGTAGGTTCCATATCCAATTTCCTCTAGAACTTATCCACAGCGTCTAAAGAAAATGGTGTGGATGATCGAACATGCTGATCGATCTCATGTGCACATGGAAGACCATACTTCGTTCTCAACACACAACCACATAGTAATGGGTCCATTGCATCTTTCCCTATACTCTTCATTTCCTCATAAATCTTATCTAATGTAGCAATAGAAATTGTACCTCGAAGGAATTGAAATATTGGAGACCTGTAGCGATGTTGAACCACATTAACACTCTTCTCAAACGATGCCTTTATTGCATTGAAAGAAGTCTCTAGTAGATCATGTATCTTCTCCCAACATCCTTCAAGATTGCATGTACTTGTTCCAAGAAACCTTTTCAACTTTGCATGGGCACCTTCAGCCCTACAATTTATGAATATAATATAAAATAGTTAGATATAGACCAGTTCGAATACATAAAGTCGAACAAAATCAATTTGTCCAAAACTTTGGAATAAGAAATATAGAAACATACATACATGTTGTGGTATTATCAAAGTGCATGACACGATTTGTCCAACAGCTTACAAATCTTTCTTTGTAAGGTACAATCCAATTGTTAATGGCATAATCCACAACAGTGGGATTGGTGGCATGGTCTTCTTGAAACCTCCGAAGCATTTCACCATACCGTGCTTCAGTTTCAGCAAACACTACCAGATTCCATGCACTCAAGAATGATTCCCATTGATCTTTAGTACGAAACTTCTTCTTGCAATTGGCAGTGATGTTCTTATTTATATGCCATCGACATAAAAAATGTCGGGTGGTGGGAAACGTCACCTCTATGGCATTCATCAACGCTCGCTCACGATTTGTCACAATCACACTAGGTAATGTGCTCTGGTCCATCAGCCCTTTAAGAACAGTGAGCGCCCAAATGTAGTTATCCTCCTTCTCAGCCTCCAGATAGGCGCATGCAACAGAGAACGTCATGCTTGTTGAGGTAACACCGACTATTTCAAAAAAAGGTAATCTGTAGTTGTTCGTCTTGTACGTACAGTCCATCAATAACACTTCAGGAAAAGCTCTAAGAAGTTTCACGCTTGTCGGGTGTGCGTAGAACATATCCTTCACGGTATCAGTCTGTGGACACCACCTCGTATACTGGTAATAGCTATGTTCCTCCAGTTTACTCAACAGATACTGCATTTGGGATCGACCAGCATGCTCAAAATACTTGTTTCTACTACGCACATTATAAATTGTCTTTATTGTTGACTTGTTGTTGGGAAAGCTTCTTTGTATTGCGGCCAATATTTGCTTCGGCCGAGTATGTGAACTCGACAAGCTAGCCACCAACTTCTCCTCATCTGATGTTAGGCGACCGGCGTATGCATGCCCTTCCAAATATTGTGCTTGTGGATGATTATGAACCCCACAAACAACTTCTAACATCCATTGATTACACTCCGGGAGGTATTGCCCCTTCAAACGAAACGGACATCCAATTCTCTTCGATCCAGTCTCCCTTGAGCTCGTTCTGGAACTCGTTCTTTCTTTCCCTTCACCCGAAACGTCATCATCATCTAAATTTTGTTGTATGTAATCACGTTCTGTTGGAGGCTTCTTCTTAATCACACGGGGATACCCACCTCGTTCACATGACAATACTAATCGAGGATTTCTAGTATCACTCCCAGCATCTGAGCGTCGCACAATAACGATAATACCAACTGGAATACCTCTCTCACGAACCCAACTGATCAAATCCTCACGAGAATCAAACAATTCCATAGTTTGGAATCTGTTCGTAAAATCAGGAACCAACTCTGTATTGATTGGGCCCATAACACTGCTCTCAGTTCGATCCTATTCAAAATTAAATCAACATTAGTTGCTGCTGGATAACACATGTTCGAAAATAAAAATTCGATCTAAATGGACAAGTTCGAACTTTAAAACTCGAACAAAATTATCTATTTCGAACAAATTAGTTCGAACATGCTGCTGGAGAAACACATGTTCGAAAATAAAAATTCGATCTTTAAGGAAACGTTCGAAATTTAAAAGCCGAACAAACTTATGTAGTTCGAAAAAATTAGTTCGAACATGAACATCTTCAAATTCTTTGAAGTTTGGTTCGACTTTCAAAGTTCGAACACTGTGATGATGTTCGATCTTCGTTGTCCGAACTCATTGGAGAATGTTCAAACTGTAAAACCCGAACAAAATGCGAAAACAGGTCTACGAAAACTGTGAAATCTCGAAATTCAATCGGTACAAACTAAACAAAATGACTTACATTGCTTTGTTCATCTTCATTTTCATCTTGCATTGTCTTTCTTTTTATTTTTGCCACAATAATTGCACAACTACAAACTAGGTTATTGAGTACAAATTGTGTTCAATAATGTAAAAGAAAATTTGGGGTTCAAATCGTATATTTTTCAATTTTCACAGATTTATTCATATATTTTATATTGTTTAAATTTTTATTTTTATTTTTAATTTTATTTTAGGGTGCATTGAGTAAAAAAATGGTACAAGAAAGTAATTAAATGGTAATTTAATCAATTTATAATTATTTTATTTTTATCTTTTTATTTAAGGGGTGCAAAGAGTAAAATTCTGGGTGCAAACAGAAACTCCCTTAGTTAAATGTCAAGTACAATAAAATGATGTTGCCCTGCGGTCGGTTAGGGTTTGGCTTTTATTTTAAATTAAATGGAATCCGAGTGTGATGGATCCAAAACACTTGAAGAAAAAAGGACTCCCAAAAGTCCAGTTTTATTTAAGCCGGTTGAATTATCGTTGACATTAAAAAAATGAAGGAAACCTAAAAAAGAACTCGGACCTCAAAATTCATCTTAAAATAAATTTATCACAACGAACTCAAATTACATTCGGATTCAAGCATTTAAGTTGAAGCGATCCAAAGGCTAATTCTGAATTCCCCGCAGGCTCAAAGAACAAAATATTCAGACAAAAATAGTTAGCATTACAGCAATTCCATCACTAAAAGTAGATCAACATTGTCATCTATAAACTATTAGTACTAATCCCAGTAGTCTGATTGCCATAACTGATGACGAACTTAAACCGTAATTTGATTCGTTACAACAGAGAAGGTAGCTTTCCAAATAATTGGCAATACTCATTCTTATCCTTGCGTGAAGTGTATAACATCTTTCATTTGCTCAAGAGAGTTCTTGGGCAATCACAACTTACTAGGTATAACAAGGTCACTAGAAAAGCTTCCAGGTATCCCATGCTGTGTTGTCGTCTTCAGCAACTCATTTCTGTCGGCTATAAATTTGGCGAATCGAGAACCCTTCGTACCTTTACCATTGTCTTCAGCAGGAAGCTTCAGTATATCCGGTATAGGCTCTGGTTTGGGATATACTGGCGGCATCAGCGCCCATACAGAAGAAAGGTGTTCGTTAGGCATGTCGAGTTCTTCTAAAACCGTGAGATGCTGCATATCTGGAAGAAAAGAAAAAAGAGAAAGTAAGGATTCATCATATTTAAATCTTAGCCATACTAGCTAACAAGAAGCACAAAACGATGATCCAGAAAAGAAAAGTCTCTGATAGAGACCGTGCCCTTTTAACTTCATCACACTTCAACTAAAATAGTTTAACAGGAACCAAGATTGTCATGGAAACTTCTCACAAAAATCACTGGATTGATTTAGGTTGTTCATCTCAATTGACCGTGTCCTTTCTTAAATTGATTGAAAATAACCTTCGGAGAACTTCAAGACTGGCTTCAGTGCAGCACATGGGATGCTGAAGTTCAAATGTGGTATAACTGTTCCCCCACCGTGCTTGGCATTGCTATGGAAAAAAATTAATAATTAAAAATCAGGTCAACCAGCCAACATAAGAACTACCTTATGGACAAAGATGAAAAAGATCAGAGTATAAAAGAGTGAAACAGGAGGGGGAGGAATATGACGAGGGCAATACAGACTTTAAACCAACTCTTATTCAAAAGATATCCAGAATTGTATGAACAAAAAGATTGAAACTTCTAGCAGAAACAGAAAAGAGAGAGAGATTGAAACTTCTTTGGGCTGCTCTGGCAAGTGTAAACTTGGCTGGAGCTAAAGTGCAACCCCCCCCCCTCCCCCGGACATGTTGGTTGTCCATACAGAACACATACCTTGTGACGAGACCAATCATGCGACCGTTTGAGTTGACAACAGCACCACCACTACTGCCAGGATGGACCGCAGCAGTTGTTTCAAGCATGGCTGGGAATTGTTCGCATGAGTTCAGTTTACTGTATCTGGTCTCCAGAGATCTAGAAGCTTCAATTACTTTAGCTATCACCCCGAGGCAGGCAGAAGGAAGGAAGTCTGAGAAAATCCGACAATTATTAGTTTTTTTAAGCTGGATGCGAATGAATATAGCAGTCAACACTTAAGAGTGAGATAATACACCACAAAATATTATAATGATTATTTATTCGCTACAAATAATGTGGTTTTAAATGCACTGCTAGGCTATAACTTAATGCAGAAGGCTTGCCAGCACACTTTTATAAATAGCAAAAAAGAAAACATATCAAAAGGCATATTAAACTGTATTTAGCCAGAAAATGGAATAGAAAATGTAAAATTTTGGAGCCAACATAGACAGTAACAAGTTTAATGAATAGATAATGGTCTCGCAGATAAAACCAGTCAGAAGAACCTTTAATATAACATTATGAACATGCACAGAATGAGATGATATGTTACCACAACGAGGACCAAACAACCCATGTCCAATGACATATGCCTCCGATCCAGGTGAGGGGCAATCAACATCGAAGGAAATAGGGCAAAGTTGATCAGGAGCTATATCAAGCTGCAGTAGAGCAACATCCAAGGGGCCTTTGGAAATATAGACTATCCTAGCATCAGTCCAAATCCAAGGATCCATAAAGTCTAAGCGCACGCGTATTTTTCTGTGATTTATCTTGGCCAAGCTGAATCGAGAAAGTCCATTGTCATTTTTCAAAAAAATATCTGCTGCTTTTAGATTTGCAGTCAGCAGATCCTGACTTGATTTTTCACCATTAACATTTGGAATAATAGAAACCTCTGGTCTCCTCTCAATTCTGTCACCATTCGAAGCTGTTTTGCCAAATCTCCATGGCTCAAGGAGATGAGCATTCGTAAGAACCAGACCTTGTTTATTGAGCAAAACACCAGATGCCCATGATCCATCATCAGTGGTGATAAGACAAATCGAAGACATAGCCTTTTCAACTGGAGACAAAAGCCGAGAACCAAAATGAGTCTGCTCATTGAAATGATTTGGAAGTTCATATGAGTAGCCTTTGTGTAAAACAGTTTCAACAGCACTCAAGTGTTGGTTACTATAATTGACTCCATTCCAGGGAATATGAGGCTTCTCCAGCAGTAACTCACTGCAAGCAGAGGCAATGGCTTCCCATGGAATCACCATCTGCCAACCAAAACCACCATATTATAAAAATAATTATAGCATTTTAAAGATAGAGATGGGGGTCATTCTAATTAATAATATGGGCCAGTCATTACATAGGTCCTCATCATGAACGAAAATAGGACACTATAGAAATGTTATGGTGCGTTTTTTACTTGTTAAATCTTAACTTGTACAAGGCATATCCTTATGACGGTATCTTCCACTAAGAAGTTATCATACAAAGTGCTGCATAAACAAGGGAAGTGGGAGAACCCGGCATACCTGAACTTCAGTGCCACTAATCTTTTGCCGCAGGGGTCTGGTCAGAAGGCCAATAAATTGTGCTTGTTCACTGAAGACTGGGCTACCTTCCATTCCTGAAAGAATCAAGGTTAATGCTACCAGAATCAACAAAATACAAGAATTAACAACAACTTTGTCAAGCTTGTTGCTCACACCAGGAAGACACCTAATATCAGCCATCAATAAAGATCTTGTGGAAGAACTGGGTGGGTAGCTGTTGCCAATCGACCCAACTGAAATACTGCACTCAGAAGAAGATTAAGATTATATCAAGACAATATTATAACAGGCTCGACAGTCTATCACTACTTGAGATTCAAAATGTAATCATCTATCAATAAATAAGTAATCCAAAGGTGAAGGTCATATTCTCCACACACACACACACAAAAAAAAAAGCTGAAAGTTATCTAATATTGGATAATACGACCAACAAACAGCACCAGTCACTGCCATAAGGAAGCAATTTTGCCTGAAAACATCATGCTAAAGTCACCACACCACACATGCATGAATTTATACAATGGCATGGGAAGACAGCCATGTGAACACAAAGCACAATCTTGGAGCAACTATAAAGAAGCAACAATTACTTGTTAAAGAAGTGTAAAGGTGATAATATGCCAAAAGGAGATCCCATCGTGAGAAGAAGATCTCCTCTCTTCGGAATAGATGTCTGCAACTTTATGGGATTCTGAAAAAAGACATATTGAGACCATTATTATCAGTACTGTCAAATTGTTTTCAATGAAATGATAGTGCTAAAAAACACTTAAAACTTGTAATGGGCATGCAATTATAATAGAAAGTTGGTGAATGAAAATCATACAGCCGCATAAAATTTGGAGGGAATTGCTAGCAGGGCGATTCTTGTAGCTGATTGCCCCATGAGATTAGGACTGCTCAATTCCATACTCCCCATGGGCAAATGGTTCTGGAAAGGTGATTGCTCAACCTGAAATCAGCAGTTGATAGTTCCTGTTACATAATACACCATCTATGTAGTCAAATATCGATATGCTTTTCTCAGACACGCACGCTCAACTTTTATTTTTAAAGAACCAGAAAATTCATGAGCAAAGTGACATTGCTAAAAAACTTTCAATAGTGTATCTAAGCATGACAGAAAAGATGGACTGGAAGCCCAAAAGCATAGAGGTCTCATGAGGCAAGATGCCATCTTGTGGGAGCCTGCAGCGAATCTCAAGCCTTGGTAACTAGGTAGATTGAATCAGACTCTAAAATATTATTAAGCCAGTGTCAATGTGGTTACATCAGTGAAGAACATTTCAAATCAATGGTAAACTACCATATACAAAAATTCAACTGCAAGTAACAGACTTACTTAGGTTAAAGGTCCTACCTGCCCATGATATGAGAGCTGAAATGAAGTCTATGAGAACTTCATTATCGTTGCAGGAAAGTACAGAGCACAAGTCATGTACAGAATCTATTGTGCTTGTGCCTTTCATAAGCTACATAGTTTTAAACAGAAAGCCAAAGCTCAACTTGAAACCAGAATTGTAAATAATATAAAAGTGAAATTCATCAAGTTCTTGTCTCAAAAACAAATTCAACAGATCACCATCTATAAATTAACACATAGTAAAACCTTCTTATCTGGAAATTTAATATGTACTTCTTGGTAGTTTTATCAGAAAATTCTTTACTACATCTTGAAATGAGACTCATGAGGAAACATAAGTGAAACAGTATGGCTACATCTCATGTCATACTAAGTTTCTGTACCAGTCAGAAACAGAGTGAGAAAGGTTGACTAAATTACCTGTTCATGAGAGCTGTCAATATGCTGGGGACCACGGCTATGAGAGGCCAGAGACCAACCAACTTCCCAACTATGTTCCAGTGAACCACAAGAAGCTTCAATTAGTGATTGAACAGCAGCAGATGATTGCGGAATATCAAGCTTCAGAGGAATTAGACCATTATTGTCAGGACTTTCCTTTAAAGATATTAAGATAAAGTCATAAAACAACAATAAAACTACACACATGCAGATATATCGAGCATGGAAAGTCTGGAAAAGCGAAATTCTTGAAGAAAAACTTCTGCACTCAACTAACATATTGTAGTATTAAAAGCCGCACATCCACAAAACGGAGTAAAATATTGAATAACTCAGTAACCTATTGTGCCTGAGACCTTAAGAATATCTAACTACTAGTATCCCAGATAATCACCTACCATCATCAGAAGTTGAGCAGGAAGCCAGGGTAAAGACTCCATGTTGCCATCTACCATAGACTTGCCCTATTCATCAACACACCATACACGATATCAGCAGACATACAACCAGCATTTAAGATTTCGCTCGAAAATGATATATATAGTACAAGGTTACACCTCCATTAGTATATCAATCCCAACACCCGGTATCAAGCGAGGTTTCTTCTACAAAATTGAAGAATAATTGTCACATAATTGAATAACCAAGAAACTAGTTGATAGAATACCGTCATTTGTGTATAGAAATATGTCAAGGTTCAAAACCTCTGAAATGTTTTCTTGGTATTGTTGAGATACAAATGGTTCGATCACAGATGCAGCTGTCAAGACCAAGACAGTCTCAGATGATTTCAAGTTGCCGAGATTGACTGTAGTAGCATTTCCATTGGAAGCTGGAAAGATCATTCCTGATGCTGAGAGCATTGTTTTGCCAGAACTATAGAACGGAACAACAAAATTTCACTTCAGTTAACATGTCCACAGAAATGCAATAGATATTCACTTCAATTAATTTGTCATATATCTAACCGTACGTCAAACAAACATGCACAGATGCATTCATATATCAGACATCAATCGAAATAATCAACGTCCAGATGACCATAAACTAGTTATGCCATACATCATAAGATGATCAATGAACATGGGTGTAAGTCATGGAACTTACTTGTAGTGGTGGAAAGCATGATTTCGCATTTTTAGGCCCTTCGGGTCCTGAAAACACATTATTATAACAACAAAAATCGAACAGTGGCAAACAAAAATAAGAAATTCAGAAAACTTAAAAACAACAAAACGTCGATAAATTCAAGATTCAACGCAGAAAAAAAAATCAAGCTGAACCCCGATGTTAAATGCAAGAAAACCATCAAATAAGTGCGTTAACTCTGAAGAAAGAACATAATCACGAATTACAGAACATGCGCATACATCATACATGTGTGTGTGACTGAGTGTGTGTGTGTGAAGAAGAGATTATGAAACTCACGGGGCCTTGAACTCTGACCATCACAGCGAATTTGCGAGCAAACTCAGCAACTTCAGGAAGACCCATGCCGACAAGCTCAGAACCAAGGGTCTATCGGTGAAGTTGCATAATATCACTACGCCGCCCTCTTATCTAGGGATTTCAACGAATCAATCAATCGGTAATTTAATTTCAACGAATCAATCAATAGTTCGCATGAATTGAACTGGGGGAAGATTCCAATTCACGAGGCATACCAGGAGCAGACGACGACGTTTGCCGCCCCGCCGCAATTCTCTGTTTCTTGGAATCTTTTCCTACGCTTCTGTCCTTTTTCCTCCATAGTAATCTGATAAGAAACTGGGAATTTCAAAGTGAACTGCGGTTAGCATGACCTGTTAAAAAAATTAACCATCATTAAAAAGGGAAGTAAAACACCTTGTTTTTTTTTAACGAAACAAATTGAGTTTCTATTTCTATTTTTATTGCATTGAGTCATATATTTTGTTTCTCTGCTCTTGCAATGAAATTTACTTTCTTTTATTTATTTTTTTTACCTTTTATTAGTTTTCTAATGGGTTAATTATCAAATAAATCATCACTTTTATATCATTTTATGAATTAGACACCACATTTGCATTTAATCAATTACAACACCGCATTTTAATTTATATTGGATTAAACATCCCTAATTTTTCCGACGAGTTAAGTATAATGTGTTTAGTCTATAGACCACATTGGCAACCACGTCAGCACACTTGTGTAAAAAAGGGCATCGGTTTGTCAGGTTTATCAATATATTTTCTATTTTAAAAATAAATAATTATATAAAAAATGATTTTTTTTCAACAATAAAAGAGAAAATAACAAAAACGATATCGTTTGTTACATGTGTGTACTGACGTGGCTGCCAACGTGATTTTTAGACCAAATACGTCATACTTAACAAGTTGAAAAATTTGGAAATGCTTAATCTCATACAAATTAAAACGTGGTGTTGTAATTGATTATGTTTAAATGTGATGTATAATTTATAAAATAGTGGAAATATGGTGATTTATTTGACAATTAACCCCATTTATGATATTTATTAGTGATTTTAAGCTAAGATATTGTTAAATGGCTTCTGGATAAACTACAAATAAGATTTTGAAGACTAGATTAAATTTTGAAAGTTCATTGCATCAAAAATAAAAATTTTAAGGCCTAAACGCACAAGGAAGACGTCTCGAGTATAATACCACATCCCCCATTTCCCCAACTAAGTATAGGAACTTACAATAATATAATCAACTATAACTAGTATTTCTTCTATACGATACATAAATAATTATTATTTTTTTAGATTTGTAATATTATGATTATTTTTAATTTTATATGTTGTGTTTTTAATTTTTAAAAATTAATAAAAATGATATGCACATACATTAATTAATTAGATAATTAAGAAGGTCAATTTTGTGTAGTTGCGACAAACAAAAAGAAAATTAAATTTTAGGAACTGAATGAAAATCCGGATTAGAAAGATCGAATTGGAATATTTTAACCGACACGATTTATAAATATCAATGTATAATTGTTTACGATTAAAGAACATTTGATTTCTTTGAATATATGACATATAAAAAAATGTAATTATTTAATTATTTTAAATGATGAAATTGAAATAGAAAAATAATAAATTATTGTAAATTATTATTATTATTATTATTATTATTATTATTATTATTATGGTCAAATAAGCCATTTATGTTTACTTCAGGATACAAATAAGCCCCTTAAGTATTTTAGGGTACAAATACACCCTTCATGTTTACTTATAATGATATTTATACCCTTCCTAACTTTAGTCTAATTTTCAGTTAAGTTAGGGGTTAAGTTTAAGGATATATTTACCATTTTTTAAATATAAGAATTCTATATATTCTCCTCCCTCGATCAGCAGTTCTTGCAAAATCTGCAATTCGTTGATGCCATAAATGGGTTCTCAGTCTTTGTTGAATTCCAAAATATCCACAAAGCCATAGGCCCCTATATTCCATCTTCCCCAAATCACTATATATCACAACTCCTCCATCCCAAAGTTCCTATCCCATCAATAGGATACTTGCAAATGATGCACTCAACATCACTCAAAGTGAGCATCCATGTATGCTTTTCACAGCTGATTTATTTGATGGACAAAACTTCCATAACTGGTGATAGATGGGAGTTTAAGCAAGCCACAACTAGGTTCTATTGATTATATGCAGTGGATGAGGGTTGACTACTTGGTTTTCGACTGGATTAGTAATTCCATGGTTAAGGAAATATCTAGGGGATTTCAGAATTTGGAAACATCCAAGGATTTGTGGGAAGAATTACACAAACGATTTGGTAATAAGAATGGACCAAGAATATACAAATTAAGGAGGGAAATTGCAACCTATGCTCGGAATACACAATCTATTATGGTTTATTTTAACAATTTGAATGGGTTGTGGGATGACTTGTCTCTATTAAAGAACTCTAAAGTATGTACACGTGAAGTTGTTGTTGATAATCAAAAGGACATTGAAGAAGAACATATGATGCAGTTTTTTATGGGTCTTAATGACTGTTATGAAGGTATTAGGCAGCATATATTCATATTAAACCTCTTGCCTACTGTAAGCCAGGCTTATGCCATGATTCTACAAGTGGAAGAATAGATAAATGTATCCACACATTTTGCAGAAACACCAGGCCAAAGTGCACTGTATTATCACCAAAAATGAAACTATAAAGATCAGTTCAAGAAGAGACTGACAAAGGAGGAGAAAGCAAGATTGAAGTGTGAACATTGTGGAGGTACTGGACACCTCAAGAATGAATATTTTGAGTTGATAAGTGTACCTGAATGGTACAAGAAGTTTAAGGCAGATAAGAATAAATGAAGAGCACATTGTGCGTTGAATCAAGGAGAAGAGTTTGTTATGCTTACAGATTATTCAAAGGAAGAATCTAAGGGGTTTTTAGATACTGACTCCTTAGGAAATGTTGGTAAGCTAATCCAGACAGAAATAGCCAAGCATATGGCTTCCTACTTCAAAAAATGACTGAAAGCAGATGTTGATTCTCCTATAGCACATATTGCATAAGTTAACTTGGGATCCTCTGCATTGAATTTTACAGGACATTATGTCTTTGGTATGGCCACTGCTATTAGAAAAAATGAGTGGATTGTTGATTCAAGAGCGAGTAATCACATGTGTTGTCATATCAGTCTACTCACTGGTCTTAAAAGACTAAAACAACCACTGCAGATATTCTTACCTGATGGTAGTAACCTCTGGGCTTTCTTAACTGGAAAAGCAAAGGTTAATACTGATATCACCTTGGAGAATGTTCTTTTTACCCCAGAGTTTACTCATAATTTACTATATATATGACAGTTAGCACAAGATATTGATGGAAAAATACAGTTTATGTCATCTCATTGTATAGTGCAGAAGAAACATACATCTAAAGTACTTGGTATATGTAGCATGAAAGGCTCTTTATATGTCTTTCCTCAACAATCTCAAACAGAGTTGACAATATATATTGTGCAGCATGTACCTTCTGTACAGGATCTACACAGTCTGTTGGGGCATCCCTCAATTACTACCATGCAACACCTATCAGGATCTCACAAGAGAGCTAGATCAGAAGTTTTAGATGAGTTGAAGAACTGTAAGATTTGTCATGAAGCTAAGCAGCAGAGGAATCATTTTCCTATGTTGCACAGAAGGAGTCTGATCTTAGTTACTCTTGTTCATATGGATGTTTGGGGTCCTTTCAAAGAAGCAACCCTCACACCCTCACAGATATACCATACTTTCTCACTATTGTGGAGGATCTTACCAGAGCCACATGGACTTTCTTGTTCAAGCATAAATCACAGGTTTGGCACATTATCAAGAGCTATCTGTTCATGGTAAAAACACAATTTCATGTTGGTATACAATCCATTCGAATTGACAATGGGAGTGAATTTGTCAATACACAGATGAAGCAGTTATTTGCAGATCATGGGATACAACATCATCATTCTTGTTCTTATTCTCCACAACAAAATAGAGTTGTTGAAAGAAAACATAAACACTTGCTCCGGGTAGCTAGAGCCTTAATGTTTCAAAGCAAGCTTCCAGGTGTTTTCTAGTGTTATGCCATTTTGCATATCACTTGGCTTATAAATAGGATGCCTACTATAATTCTACATTGGAGATCTCCTTTTTAGATTTTATTTGGGAAACCACCAGATTTGTCTCTTTTACAGCCTTTTGGTTGTTTGGTCTACAAGGCTAATATTCATCCCCATAAGCCAAAGTTTGCTATCAGAAGTATGTAATCGGTCTATTTGGGAGTGTCTGATCATCATAAAGGCTATGTCTTATGTGATTTGGTTGCCAAAACTATCCCTATTAGTAGGGATACTGAATTTTGTCCTATTATCTTTCCTTTACAAACTGATACTCTTCCTACCTTACCTTTTCTTTCCTTTGATCATCCACCATCCATTTCTGAACCTTTGGTTCCTATTGAAGAATTGTACTTATCACAGGAGACAGATGAATCCCCTCCTACATATATAGTCAGTACACTTGTTCGAAGAGACTCTTAAGAGCCAAGTGTTTTGAAGGAGATTATAGAGGCTGATCAGGACAAGATCCGTGATCCACCAGACTCGTAGGTACCTAGAGGGAGTACCAGACATAGAAAACCACCTGGTTATCTGAAAGATTATGTGTGTCACAGCTTTCTGAAGAAAGATTACACACCAGCAACTTATCATTATACTACTTCTAGGTCTTTCACCCCTACTTACCAAGCATTCCTTATGAGTGTGCAATCATTGAAGGAGCCCACAAGCTATAAAGAAGCTTGTCAATATCAAGAGTGTGTGGAAGCCGTGGATAAGGAGATGTGTGCACTAGAAGGAAATCAGACCTGTGAAATAGTGCCACTGCCTGAAGAAAAGCATGTAATTGGTTCAAAGTGGGTGTATGAGGTGAAGTTAAAATCTGATGGAACAGTAGAAAGATATAAGGCCAAGCTTGTGGCCAAGAGATATAATCAAGAATTTGGTATTGATTATAGTGAAGTTTTTTCTCATGTGGCTAAATCAGTTACAGTGAGATTATTCTTTGCTCTAGCTGCCCAGTTTACTTGGTGTATACATCAAGTAGATATCAATAATGCATTTCTCCATGGACATTTGACTGATGAGATTTATATGAATGTTCCACAGGGATAAAAAGGGTTGAGCGGGAGAAGTTTGCAAGCTTAGAAAGAGCTTATATGGGTTGAAACAAGCTTCCATAGAATGGAATCATGAGTTCAGTTAGCATTTGTTCACTCTTGGTTTTATGCAATCTGAGAATGATAATTGCTTGTTTACTAGAGGAAAAAGTGCATCATTCATAGCTCTCTTAGTCTATGTGGATGATATCCTCTTACTTGGACCCTCTATTGATGTTATTACTCATCTTAAAGCATCATTACACCAGAAATTTACCATCAAAGATTTAGGGGAAGCACAATATTTCTTAGGTATGGAAATAGCAAGATCTTAGGATGGAATTTTTTTATGCTAAAAAAAATATATACTAGATTTGTTATCCACAACAAGCCTCCTAGGGAGTAAACCAGCTCTCACACCACTTCCCCCTAGTTTAACTCTTTCTCATCAAACGGGAGAGGCATTGTCACAACCTGATTCTTTTAGAAAGATCATTGGTAAATTGTTGTACTTAAATCTCATCGGACCAGATATAACATTTGTTATCCAATAGTTGGGCCAGTTTGTAAATTGTCCTACTAGGATGCATTGGGAGGCTACAATGCATGTGCTTAGATATTTAAAAGGTTTCCCTTCTCTGGGATTATTTTACAAGAGCTCCACACAATTCAAACTAGAGGCACATTGTGATGCAGACTGGGGCGCATGTCTTGATTCTAGGAAATCATTATCAGAGTATTGCATATCTTTGGGTAACTGCATGATTTCATGGAGGTGTAAGAAGCAATCTATAGTTGTATTATTCACCGCAGAGGCCGAATATAGGAGCCTAAGCTTTACAGTTAGAGAGTTATTATGGCTTTCCTACATGCTGCAAGATTTAAAGATTACAGTTGCACAACCTATTGAAGTATTATGTGACAATAAAGTTGCAGTACAAATTACAAAGAACCAGGTTTTCCATGAGAGAACTAAGCATCTGGATCTTGATTGTCATTTTGCCAGGATACATTTTAGAAAATGGTTTTTTTACACCCGTATACATTCCTACCAAGCTGCAGCTGGCAAATATATTCACAAAGTCCCTTGCTGGCCCACAATTCAAAGTGTTGTTGTCCAAACTCTTGCTTGGTGACATTCATCACGTCGAGTCAGTGGAGGGATCTTGAATTTCCAAGCTTCGCTCTCTCATGCAAGCATCACTCTATTCTACAGCAGTAGCCATACAACTTTATCTCCACATGCAGCAGCCATGCAGTTATGTTCTGAGACATCTAGGGAGCAACATGACACGTGGATAGTGTCTCCGCATTGTGATGAAGAACCACAATCAGTTACAGAGAGGGATTATTCTCTAGACGTCTCAGAACACAAATGCATGGCTGCTGTATGTGGAGCTAAAGCTGCATGGCTGCTGCTGCAGAATAGAGTGATGCATGGGAGAGCAAAGCTTGGAAATTCAACAATGTTTACTTTAGAGTACAAATAAGCCCTTTAAGTATTTTAGGGTACAAATACACCATTCACGTTTACTTATAATGATATTTATACCCTTCCTAACTTTAGTCTGATTTCCAATTATGTTAGGGGTTAAGTTTAAGGATATATTTACCATTTTTTTAAATATAAGGATTCTATATATTCTCATCCCTCGATCAACAGTTCTTGCAAAATCTGCAATTCGTTGATGCCATAAAATGGGTTCTTAATCTTTGTTGAATTCTAAAATATCCACAAAGCCATAAGCCCATATATTCCATCTTCCCCAAATCACTATATATCACAACTCCTCCATCCCAAAGTTCCTCTTCCATAGTTGCAGCCACTGTCCATAATCCAGCAAATTCTCTTCATTCTCTACTATAGCACCTCTCGCTCTTTTTGGAAAATTTTCCATTGATGATATTGTGTGAATCCCTTTACTATTTTTCTTAATGTGATGAATTTTTCCTTTTTTTTCCTCCATTTTTGAATTGAAAAAACTCCACAACTAATTATCTAAATTAAATGTCGATAGATATGAGATTTTTTCAGTACAACTCTTTTTTTTTGTCAAGGGTAACCCGCAACCGCTACCGATGTGCGCACTGGGTAAACCCCGCCCCTGTGTAATAGCCTGCAAACCATACAGGGGAGGTTAACCACACTTGGCAAGCCAGGTGTGACATGCTCACATCTAGTGATGTTGGTGGTGGGATTCAAACTTGAGACATTTGACCTCAAGATAACATCACTCCACCACTAAGCCATCCCCAGGGGGGCTAATACAACTCATTTTGTGAATATGAAAGAGAGAGTGTTGCACATCATATCGATATAATTTTTCATGTCTTAATTTATAAAGTTAAATTAGATAATTTAGATCCTTAATTTGGGGCTAATTAAACATCTCTGCAACTCGATTGCATTTATAGATATATATTATGTTAAGAGGGTTCTTAAAGAAACGAAAGAAAGGAAAAGAGGTGAAAGAAATTAACTATAATATGTGTTCATGTATATATATAACTAAGAGTTTGGAATACTGCGATTCAATAAAGTTGAGCAAGAATCTATTTATGGCTATAGTGAATTACAAATTTTGCAGGAGTTGCAGATAGAGGGAAGTGGGTGTCGATAGAATTCTTTCAAAAAATTTAAAATAGTAAGTAAATCCTTAACTTAACGGAAAATTGGGCTAGAGTTAGGAAGGGCTTTGATATCACTTTAGCAAACATGAAGAGGGTATTTATACCCTAAAATACTTAAAGAGCTTATTTGTACCTTGAAGTAAGTATAAGGGCTTATTTGACCTTTTTCCCTTATTGTTTTCATCACCATCATCATTGTGCAACACAAATTAAAATTATTTTTTTAAGCGATAAATGTAGAATACTATAAATCTTCCACCTATGCATAAAAAAATAAAATAAAAAACATTGGTAGACATTAATATAAGGAATGTGGAAGGACATCATGGACATGTAAGTACAATCACTTTGTTTTTTTTATTGTCTTACATAATAATGCACCTTTTTATATTAATTTGGGCAAGGCTATAAAATTGACAATGTACTTAACTTTGTTTCTTTTAAAAATGACATTGATGGAATATCTTCAAATTATCTTATATTGTTTTGTTTTGTTATTGTTGATGATGATATTAGTTGATTTGATCAAGTGGTCAAGCTTACACGAAGCAAGAGAATGAGCAAAATGATGGAGAAGAGAAATAATACTTGAACTATTTTTTAGGACAACGGGTTCTAATAAAAGATGTTGTCTATTTACTGAAAGACAACAATTATTCTGAAAATTCGTTGTCTATTAGTAAATTAGAAAATAGTTTTATGGACAGTCGTTGTCTATACTTTATGGCAATGGTTTTTTATTTACAACGGGCAACTTAATCGTTATCTATCAGCATACACTGATAAGCAACATCTCTATTAACAACGCCCGATTTTCCCGTCGACAACCACATGTTGTCTATAGCCGTTTTTCTTGTAGTGTTAGTTCACTTTACTTATGATTAGTAGTTTGTAAGTCACTGCACACATAGTCGAATTTATCCCAAAACTCATGTTCATAGGGATCTAGACAGCAACATAAAATTTATTTAAATTTATTTTATAGAGTGATTTAGTTTGTGTAGTTGCATACTCATTTATATGATATGTACAAATATTGATTATCATGAATATGAAAAAAAAAACTTTATAAATATAAAGCGTATTGTGTAGATTATTGTTTAAGTTCGTTTTTATTATTTAAAGACCAAAGGTCACGGGTTCGAATCTCCTCAATATCACAGATCGGGTGTGTGAGTAAAAAAAAAAGTTCGTTTTTATTAAACTTTAAGTCCATCAAAGCCGCAAAAAAAAAGTTTTTAAAATTTTAAAATCACAATCATCCATTAAAGGTCTCGTTTGGTTTGATAGAAAAGATAAATACAATTGATTGGATATAGTAAGACCTGTACTGTGAATAAAAATAATATTGTGTTCGGATTGAATAATTATGATTAAAATGTGGGAGAATATCTAAATTTTCCTGAATATAAAATATTCATTTATAATCATTAAAATTGTATTTTTTATTTAAAAAACTTGAAATTATGAAATTGAAAAAATAATCAATTGATGCAAAAAAATAATTGATAAAAATAGTTTTTTTTTTCCTTTCACGAGCCATCTTTTAATTACATATCAGTATTCACATTAATATTATATTTATATATCAATATTCTTATAATAATTATTAAAAATTTAATTATGTTATGTCATACAATAAATAATGTAGAAAAAAATATTAAATTGTAATTATTTTATTTGACATGAGAATAGATGAGTCATTTTACAATTAGTGTTGGATAGATGAATTTAATCACCCCAAAACTGGGGGTTGAGTAATCATTTAAATAAATGATTGGAGTTCGGACCCGTTATTAATATCGGACTCCAATTCTTGATCCAAATGTTTGATAAGGCGGTATGATTTTATTTATTAAGGGCTCGTTTGCTAGACAGTATAATATAAGATTGAATATGTTTGACATGGGATGCGTTATATACCGTATAAAATATCAATATCATGTTTGTTTTGGTATATTAAAATATATATGTATTAATAATATATAGTTTGCTTAGATGTATTAGATTCTATATAAAATTTCAATTCCTAAAATATCTTTTAATTAGTTACCATACATTGTGTAAATATTCTATAATAATATTTTTAATTAATATCTGCAAGGTTATTTTAGTCTGCGATTTTTAATAATTATGTATGGTATTATATATTCCACCTGCAGGGTGTGATATATTATACCATATAAATGATTAACACATGTCGGGCCCTTATGTAATCATGGGCTTTATTATTACTAGTAAATATGATATTAGGGTGTTATAGGTATCTAATACAACCTTATACTGCCTAATAAACAAACCCTAAATATAAATAATCCTGGCAAACCAAATATCAGTTTCTTAATTTTGATTAAAGTATATTAAACTTATTCGATCACATCGATTTAATATGTATACGTGTTAAGTATCATAGAAAATGTTTATAGATAAATAAACAATATATAAACGTCAAATATAATTATTGTATAATATTAATGGCGTTTCTTACATTAATATATTATTATGGTGAATTGACCTAATCGACGGTCGACCTCGACACGATTTATATTTTATACAATAAAATTTCAATTGAAGGCAACCTTTATTCTAACGTGCTATATATATTGACTTCAATAATTTTCTCATTACTTGAATTACTTACAGAATGCTCACTGAGATTGTCTACTCATATAACGTTTATAAACCACTAAACTACATAAATAACTTGTGAATTATAATCATTCTTATAAAAAAATTATGAATTATTTATATACTTTTCTCTTACTAAAAAAAATTATGTATATTTAACTTTTCAAGGAAATCAATAGGTCGAAAATGAAATTGAGAGAATCAAATGCACTATTTTTGGGCAATTTTCAGAAATACATAACCGATGGGCAACGAATACTCTAAATTATTATTATTATTATTATTATTATTATTATTATTATAAAAAGATGCAATTAGATTACTATTCACGCGATTTCATTTTTATTAACTATAAACCACTCAATAAATTGACAACAGATTCAACTACGTTTCTGAATACACTATATTAATTACTAATCTTAGGAAACATTTAAATATACTTTTATCTTTCATAGATTTCTATCCTCTATTGTCGATTCTGGAATACAAATATCCAAACATTTTCTTCCAAAATTATGAAAATTCCACTGCGATGGCGTGACTATTTCCCCTGAAATTTACACACACAGCAATAACACGACATCACATTACCAAACGCCCATAGCCGAGGGAGTTAAGCATAAGTCGCTAATTCATGTCTGAGACACCCAATTGAAATTGTGGAAAACTGGATAGAAGAAACCGGAGACAATCCAACCCAAATCACACAATGATATAGATACAACAAAAATACATATATACACCCACGCTATTTTTACAAGCACCAGAACGAAGCCACACTCAATTGTTTGTCTTTCCATTCTTCGCTGACTCCGTCTCTCCACCTGCACCACCGCCACCGCCACCGCCACCAAGCTCCTCCTCCACCTAGTCAACTCAATGCCGGCCCAAAAGCGTCCGGCCGAAACCACCACTCCGCCTCCTTCTCCTCCGCTTCCGCTCAAGGAAGAAAAAGCCGATGATTCGCTCCAGGAAAGCGAGAATCACAACCACGAGCAGACCGCGAACGCCAGCGGTATGTGCTTGGATGCGTATTCATGTATACGTATTCGCGCAAGTACTATTTCGGTTTCCAGTAAATTCGGCTTTTGGTCAGAATCTCTTCATGTATTTTTCTATTTCTTTTACGTGTGTTTGATTCTCAGATTCCGATGAGAGCTCTTCCTCCAGTGGTGCAGAAAAGGACGAGTAATTCTATCTCTCTCTCTCGTTTTTTGATGTTCTTTGTTTATGCGCACTCACATACTTTGAAGCAGACACGCACGAACACTCTGGCACACGTATAAATGGATGTACGTATTTGTGTATAATTTCTAACCGTTTGCAAGTGCTGCTCATTTTGGCGTGGTTTGATGTGTATATGAGCTGGTATAGCTTGAGATCTGCATGCTTTGTTATTCGATACGATTTGTTTACTAGAGCTTCACCGAGGAGGAGGTCTGGCATATTCTTGAAGCGATGGGACATTTTGATCTCCTGTGATGAAATTCGCTATTTGTGGTTGGCTGCGTGTGAAGTCTGACGATGAACTTGATTTTCAATTTTGTTAACGGCTGTGCGTTTTCTCCCGATCATCATGTGTAAATGATGGTTGATTCACTTAGAAGTCGTCCACCAATTAAGATTCTGTATTTTGATTGTGTCGTATTGTTTTTTTTTTCCGACTGGTGTGTTACATCGTGTTACATCATTATTACATTGGTACTTGGATTGTGTTTTGAGAAGTAGATAGTTTCCTACTCATGTGGACTAAAAGTACTTGCTCTATTTACTTTTGGAATTACTTGTCTCGACAGCAATAATGTCTTCCATCCTCACTAGTGAATCATGGCTATACATTTTAGTGCTATTTCTGTACCAAAATCTGCCGTTGTGATCCAGCATAGAAAAATATAACCTGACTGATGCTTTAATAGAAGTGGAGAACGAGCTTATTTAGAAGGCACTGGCTGTTATAGAAGTTTGCAGGGGAGCATTGCGGTTGCTTAACTTCTGTAAGCAGATTAGAAGTCTTTTTATGGCTTCTGTTGTCAGAAGACTGCCAGGTTGCAGTTTGATTGTCTTGCATACAATTAACTTGCGAAAGCTGCTTTTCCTTGGTGTGGACAATGTAATTAATAGTTGAGTCCGGTTGTTATGCCATCTTTATGAACATGTTATATATTTGAAAATATGGTTGAAAATAAATGTGATTCATGAGGACAGGAAACTTGGTAGTTTGTGCATAGAAAATTTTTATGACTGTTTATGAATGATAGTTATGGACTAATGGTAGTCAGTAGGTGACTGGCTATTCTATAGATAAGATTAAACACATGTCAGCGTGCTGTCAATTGCAGCAGAAATTAGGAATTCAGAATTAGAATGTGATTCAATTTCATTTTATGCCTGGGATGTAGAGAAAATATCTCAGAACAGTATGAAGTGAAGAGAATATGTGATAATGAGATGCCAAAAATGGAAACTTTGTTCTATGTTCATTTTGAAGAAGTGAACTCATCTATGCACCTCCTGAGCTGCTTTATTTCCTTTCCTGCTGGGTAAATGTTTTTTTTTTTACAATCTAATTGCAACTTTTTTTTTTTTTTGCTATCACGTTTTTATGACATGTTGGTGACTGAGGCTAAAAAGTCACTCATCCAAATCGAGCCATGTTGGCATTTGACAATATTTATAAGTTACTTATAAACCTTATGCTGTTCCGTTCCAGATCTATTGTTGTGAAGTTGGCAGAAATACGAAAGGAAGTGCAGTGCCCAATATGTTTAGGTACAGTTCTTAAATATTAGTTTGTGACATCCCCACATATAACTCTTTCATGGAACAAAAATCTGGGGTCAGAAACCGCAATGAACACATGTCAATACTGGCTGTTTGATTTAATATGAAAAATGATCTTTTGCTATAATGATGTGGCTAGAAATGGACAATGAATATATTTTTGGTGGCAACTTGTCTTTTCTCTCTCAATAAGACTTGTGATTCATATTTTTTAAAAATATTCCTTCAACAGGTATAATTAGGAAGACAAGGACAGTCATGGAATGCTTACATCGTTTCTGCAGAGAATGCATTGATAAATCCATGCGCTTAGGGTACATACTTTTGTGTTTTATATGTTGTCAAAGATTGTTTTTTTCTCCACCTTCTAACTAGCTGTTGACTGGATGTAGCAATAACGAATGTCCAGCTTGCCGCACGCATTGTGCCAGCCGCAGATCCTTGAGGGATGATCCAAATTATGATGCCCTCATTGCTGCTTTGTATCCTGATATTGATAAGTATGAGGAGGAGGTACTATTCGAGAAATGCTTTGCTCATGCTCTTCACAATATTACATTTAATTTTCTTCATCAAGAACCATCATATTTGTTCTCCCAGGACTTGGCCTTTCATGAGGAGGAAAAGGCTCGCAATAAGCAGGTAGCATAGCGTTCCTCAATTGGAAATTGAGGCTTCTGCTGCTCATGGATTCTGCAGTGCAATCATTAAATAACAGGCTTTATGTTTCCTTCAACCTATCTTAAATATGTGCACCTCATATTTCTTTGTCCTTGCCCCTCCCCAAAACCTATTTTTTGGCTGACAGGACTATTATGTACTCTTTCTCCAAGGACGACTAATGAAATGTTGCTTCCTTGCATCTATAGTTTACAATTTGCCTCAAACCAAATTCAATATGCTTAATTTTTCTGCTTCATGACAGATACAAGCTTCAATTTCGCAAACATTTCGTCGACAAGCTGAAGCACTAGGAAAGAAGCGAACATCAGCCAGAGTCACAGCAGCAGCATTTGTCAGGCGACAGGGCAATTATCGAAACTTGAGAGGTCGGAGAAGCCATCGACTTGCTGAACACCAAGGATCTGATGAAGAGGAAGGAGCTAATGGAAATGATGGTAGCAAAGACTCGTCTTCAGCTGATGAACGGTCTCCTGACATCAAAGCTAAGAGGTATAAAAGACGGCGAGGAGCTCGGGCTTCACAAACATCAGGAGCAAATGCAGATGGAGGTTCTGATGATAATGATTCTGATACCAACAGAGAATTGATTGGCACTTCAGTTGGACTTCTGGGAAGTACAGAAATTCTAGCCTGGGGGAGAGGGGGCATGCGCAGTAATACCCGACATGGCGGTCATAGTTGGGCCAACAGCAAACTCTCCAGGATTAACCGGTTCTCAAAGCTAATAGACCATCTTCAATCTTCAAAGGAAAATGAGGAGGTGGTAATTATAGACTGTGCTTTTGACGTTGGAAATCCTGAGCCTAACTTCATTTGTCTATTTTTTTAATATTTTATTGGTTACATTATATCGAGAGAGGCTGGATAAGGGGATGGGATAGGGTTGATTTGGCATTAGAGAATCTTGAAACCTTCATACATTCAAATAACTTGATTGCGTGTTGGGGATTGAATGAGACATTTGAATTTGTGATATTACCTTATCAAAGTTTCTACATTTTTCCGTTTCATCTGTTAAGGGAACTTAAGGGGGTTTGTCTTTTTGTTTCAGTTGAAAATTAGTCTGACCCTTGTTTCGTTGCTTGAGGACAAAATTCCCAGCCTGAAGCGACCTTACCTGTGCTGCGGTCCTCGTTCATCAGTTAGACACTTATGCCAGGTACTTTTACCTGCATTTTGATGCCTGATCTTTTATTTGGCTGCAGAACATGAGAATACAATAAAGACCCTGAATGATTTTTAAACGCATGTCCCTTGCAGTATGTTGCTATGCAGACATCCATGGAAGCTAGTGAAGTTGAGATACTAATAATTAAAGATTCTCATCCTGAAAACAACTCTTCAAGTTTTAAAAATGAGCCTGGTGTCTTAAATGCTTGCCACAATGAGTTGCAGCTTTTGAATGAGCATCAAACATTAGGGGAAATTCATGGCAGTTTTACTCAGCATAATCTGGTAAGATTACTTCCCTTGTGATGCTTGACTTGTTTACTCAGCTGACTATTCAGGAACATACAATAGATGATTAACTAGTCATGGCATATATCTGCGTTCAGGTTTTAGCATATAGGCAGAAGGTGCAAGGGGAAGGAAATTGACGCGATTAATGGAGCTAACTTCTCTCTCTGGAAGGAAGCTGCACAATTATGATATAGGAAAAAAGAAGTGTCTGGTTTGATATATTTAAAAATTGGGTATTTCTTGTACATATTACTTACGGGTCCTACATATTGAAAACCTCATCAATCAACTCCACACTGGAGGAGTTGGTGAAAGTTTATCTGTGATGTATGGCTACAGGCCTGTTGTATGCACAGTTGTGAAATGTTGAGACGTTTTTATAATCCGGTTGGCAAATCCCCTCATGAAAATCTGTGAGGGTTCATTTCTTGCTTTCTCATTTACACATTCATATCAGGTTTCTGTGGTGAATTCATTTGAGAAAGAGCTCTATTTTCCATCTATATATGCGATTTTTTAGCAAATTTCAAATATAACTGTTTTTTTTTTCTTTCTTTTTAGAAATCAAGTGCTGTATATTTCACATGCAGAAGTTTGTCGCCAGTTTCGAAATAGTTACTACGTTTGTAATTTTGCGATAGGCAATTCATTCATGAATGAGCCTCAACCTCCGTCAGATAGATCTATATATATGCTTTACGAAAGACCCACCTAAACCCAATCAGTCGCCCATTATTTAGGAATTAATTATATTAGAGGAGAAGCCAATAATCCTTTTTCATTAGGAATATCGATGATAAAAAAAAAATAAAAAATTAACAGCTTATTCTTATAGCAAACAACAAAGATAAATCGTAAAAACCTATAACAACGTATATAAATCTTGAAAGAGAAGATAATCAAGAAACCTATATATTAATTAATTCCACCAAGTTTAGAGGTGAGTTATTCAGAAGAAATAAAGTAAAACCCACTAAAATTAGAGGTTCCGGCATGGTATATCTAGCTAGTATAGTTTCAACGGTGGTTGCTCTTAGTATCCCCACTGTAAAGCCTGCAAATCAGATTAAAGAAATTTAATTGGAGAAATCATCAATTAATGTAATATATAAAATATAAGATATGCATGCATACGTACCAATCATAGACAGTGGGGGAGTTGGGCTGCGGCTTGTCAAAATAGTCAGATCCGACGTTCTTGGTGGCCAGATTGCTTCCCGGATTGAAGACGCTCCGCCACACATTCGCGGTTGGCGACATATTAGTTGGTGTTCCGGGCGTCGAAGGGCTCGATGGCATAGACAGAGACCTCTGGAACATGGGAGGCCTACTACTCCCCTCTCCTCCATCTAACCATGAGCTTAATTAATTGACTTTAAGAACTGCATGCATGCCATCTTATAATCAATTCATGATTTCATATTCTAACCTTTCATGGGGTTTGCATACACCTTTTTCAGGTGTTTGAGACCGCGGTCGGGCTGAGGCCCGGCCACAACATCATCCCAAAGTTGATCAAGAAGCCCCATTTTAAATTTCTCTCTCGAGTCGCGCGGTTTATGCAATAATATTAATTAATGTTTTGCCTATTAATTACTATTTATATTGATACAAATAAAGGGCTGTGCTCAATTATCTCCTAAATTTGCTCTCCGGCTTGCTTATTTCCTCTTCCACCGCAATAATCGAGACGAAACACACAAGACTGGGGAGTATTCAGTGATTTATTCCGCATCTTATACTTCACTTCGTGTTCTACCATCACGTTTATTATTTTTCTTTTCTATTTTTTTTAATAAGAGTTGATTCTACCCCCACTAGAATATATTGTGAGAGGAAATATTTGATTTCCTAAATAATTTAATATTGGTAACGTATTTTTATGCAATTATATTTGCTATTTAAATATTTGTGGACATAATTAAATGGTCTTAATAAGGTAATAGTTCATGGGCTGCATAATTGATTTGGAATTAATGTGTAGATACCAAATACTATTCTAATTATGTATTTATGGTTAGTCTAATTAAATAGTATATATAACCTACTTGGTTGATTATGGTCCCTAATATACTAAATCGAGCGCAGTTTTTACTTCTCCCAATCTGGAAGAAAAATGAAGCTCCCATAGAAGGAATAAGGAAATTTAGTTGAGGACGACTATAATACCTATTCCCTGTTCGTATTGGGATCTAGAGATTATTCATAAAGGTATTCCGTAATAAGATTTTCAATCTCAACGGATTAAGATATTCCTATAATATAATCTTTGACAATCTAGTGCGATGTTATGTTCCTAGAATATTGTATGATCTAGGATGGTTGAGTTTATATTAAGTGATATATATATATATATATATATATAGAGAGAGAGAGAGATAGGATCATGTGAGAACTAGACATCCATGTGAGAACTGAGAACCGATCTCAGCCACAAATTGCTCTGATTTGGACGGCCAAGATCTGTCCCAAATTTAAAAAAATCGCGGTGGCATTATTGTAATATCATCGATTTTTTAATGAACCAAGGGCATTTTTGTAATTTATTAATTCTGTTATATTAGGAAAGAATGTATTTCGGTCTGCAATTCCTTTTCGATTCAAATCTCTTTCCTTGTATATATCAAATTTCTTTGTGCTTATATAATCGAAATTTCAGTCGATTCTCTTCGAATTTTATTCACCTGAATCGGTGTTCACGCGTTTTTTTGCTGGAGTTTGTGTTATTCACCGTTATTTGACGAAGATGCCGGGTAAAAAGAAATTTCTGTAATTTTGCTGCGATTTTTTTATACGTTTGTTTGACAAGGTTTACAAAGCTTATTTTGATTTTTTGACGATCAACATGTGTTTTTAGGGTTTTGTATTGTGTGTTTTGGTTCTCTATATATATGTAGAGTTATTAGCATCACAAATATGAACAATATGAATTATTAGCATTGTGTATTTAGTTTTTATCATTGTATAAACGATTGAGTATCATAAGAGTCTTATTAATAGAGTATTTGTACGATGAATGCAGAATTTGGAATAACAAATGAGTATTATAAATAATATTTTCTTAATATGTTGTTTAGCACTACTGTGAACTACTTTAGCATTGTTATAACGTATTTTAGCACTAATGTGAACTATATTAGCACTAATTTTAGGTTGATGAACCTTACTAAGCTGTTATTTTGAAATCTTGACGATGAGCATGTGTTTTTAATGCTGCATATTGTGTGTTTTAATTTTCTATATATCTGTATATTTATTAGCATCACAATATGAATTATTAGCCATGCAAAAAGTAAATTTTGGTCAGACATTTGCTATACGAATGAAGTCATATTGTTTATTAAGATCTTATTATTTGTATGCTGTTATGAGAATAATATGTGAATATAATTGTCATGTGTTCATTTTTTTATTTCTGTCTTGTACTTTAGCACTGATGTGAACTAGTTTAGCACTTTGGTAACCTAGTTTAGCACTATTGTGTTTTTAAGGCTGTATATTTTGTGTTTTGATTTTCTGTATACCTGTAGATTTATTAGCATGACAATATGAATTATTAGCCATGCATAAAGTAAATTTTGGTCAGGCTGTTACTATATGAAGTCAAGTCATACGGTTTATTAAAATTATATTATTTGTATGCTGTTATGAGAACAATCTGCAAATATAATTGTCATGTATGTTCATTTTATATTTTTGTCTTACAGTTTTAATTAAGCATAGAGGAATATACATATTATGCTAAAGAAATCATTTTGTTTCCCATGTGGATAAATGAGAATTTATCCAAATAATCAGTTTAAATTATATCCTTGACTTAACACGTACTTTAGCACTACTGTGAAATATTTTAGCACTGTTGTTATCTATTTTAGCACTACTGTGAACTATTTTAGCACTGCTGTAAGCTACTTTAGCAGCACTGTGAATTTTTACATCATTATCTTAGAATATGTTATAAATGTGCAGATTGTGCTTCTTCCAATTTGGAGATTTCACCCGTCTTTTCTGAATTTTACACACCTGAATGTGAACCATCTTTGAAGCCTGCATTGGGCAAGAATTTCCCTACTTTAGATGACGGTATAACATTTTACAAGGTGTATGCCTCATCGTGTGGATTTGATACTCGTCTGTCTACTACAAAGAGGTCTAAAGATGGTACTATAATTTGGAAGTATGTTCTGTGTAGCTGTGAGGGAGTTAAGAACACATCTGTTGATTTTGGTGAATCTTCAAAGAAAAAGAGACGTCGTGTGTCGAAGAGGAATTGTTGTATGGCTAGGATTGGTTTGAAATATATTGGTTGTGATGGCTACAGCGTTGGATTATTTGAAGAAAGACACACGCATTCTCTTGTTACGGATACACATAGAGAGTTTATGAATCTGAATAGGAATATAGATCCTTCACATCAAATGTTTATTTTAAACTGTGCAAGGGTAAACATTGGACCTGTGACAACATTTAGATTATTTAAAGAAGTTGTTGGTGGATATTTGAATATAGGCTGTACAGCAGTTGATTTCAAAAACTTCAGTCGAGATCTCAAGGCGTATGTTGTGGGTGTAGATGCGCAAATGATGTTGGATAAAATGTCCAAAAGGCATGAACTCTGCTCTGCCTTCACATTTGATTATGAAGTGAATAAGGATGATCAGTTGAGGTGTGTGTTTTGGGCTGATCCTATATCAAGAAGGAACTTTTCTCTATTCGGGGATGTTGTGTCATTTGATGCAACATATAGGACTAACAGGTTAGTGTGCTATATTGTTTAGACTTTTTAGCATTTTGGTGGTTTAGCACTGGTATATTTCTATTTAGCACTTGCACTTATTATTTTAGCACATGTAGTTTATATTTTAGCACTTGCATTTTCTTTTTTAGCACTATTACCTAATGAATTTTTTTGTTTCATTAGCATATGGACATTTTCTTTTTTAGCACTGGTATTTTCTATTTAGCACTTGCACTTCCTATTTTAGCACCTGTAGTTTATATTTTAGCACTTACATTTTCTTTTTTAGCACTATTACCTAATGTTTGAATATTTGTTAGGTGATAGTGTTATCATTTGTAATCTTTTATATACAATAATAAAGACATGATAATAACACAAGTTTGTGAATTTTTCTGTTTCATTAGCATATGGACATTTTCTTTTTTAGCACTGGTATTTTTCTATTTAGCACTTGCACTTCCTTTTTTAGCACATGTAGTTTATATTTTAGCACTTACATTTTCCTTTTTAGCACTATTACCTAATGTTTGAATATTTGTTAGGTGATAGTGTTATCATTTGTAATCTTTTATATACAATGATAAAGACATGATAATAACACAAGTTTGTGAATTTTTATATTGTTGCAGATATTCAATGATTTTTGCACCCTTCACCGGGAAGGACAATCACGGGAAGCTTGTAACCTTTGGTGTTGCTTTAATGTCGGGTGAGGATGCTGAATCTTATTCATGGGTTCTTCAGAAATTCAAGGACTGTATGGGTGGTTCTCCTAGCCTAATAATCACTGATCAGGATCTTGGATTGAAGGTTGCTGTAAGTCAGGTACTTCCCGATTCCAGACATCGATTGTGTATGTGGCATATTATGTTTAAAGTTCCAGATAAGTTACCCGCGCATATCAGAAAAAACGAGACATTCAGAAAGAGGTTAAATAGTATTGTGTGGTCTAATTCTATAAACATCACAGATTTTGAGTTGATATGGAAGGAAATTATGGTTGAATTTGGATTGGCAGATGATAGTTGGTTCAAGTCATTGTATGATATTCGTGAAGATTGGGTGCCTGCATATTTTAGGGATTTACCGATGAGTGGGCTGTGCAGGACTACCTCAATTTCAGAGAGTGTGAACAGTTTTTATTCGAGGTTTCTTAGATCAAAGTCAAACCTTGTTGAGTTTCTGATGAACTTTGATAGCGCACTTGATACTCAGAGACATGCACATGCCTACTTGGACAGCGTTGATGAGTCGTCAATTCCTCAGTTGAAGACCCCATTCACATTTGAGAAACATGCTGCCACTATTTATACTATGAATAAGTTCTACGAGGTTCAGAAGGAGATTGAAGATGCATGTTATGTCTGTCGTGTTTGTAATATTTCAGAAAACGATTCAATTGTGATGCTAGAAGTAAAGGATGGTTTTGGTGCTATAAATAAGATTGTTCACAACAAGGTTGAGGATTCCACTACATGCAGCTGTTTGAAATTTGTGAGGGATGGGATCCTCTGCTGCCACATATTCACTCTATTCAAAGATTTGAAATTGGAGTCAATACCTCCTAAATACGTTGTGTCTCGTTGGATGAAGTCTTCACTCATTAACGAAGCAGGCGCATTGTTGGGTGATCGGTGTTTTTTGTTGGAGGAGAACAAAATTGTTACGAACCAATTAATTTCTGAGTTTTATGCATGTCTTTCTGTTGCTGAAGGTGACACTGCAAAGATGTCTCTGTTGTTGCAAATTTTATGCGAGTTAAGGCAGGGGTTTTCATCTGGTGATATTGAAGACGATACTATGTCAAAGAAGAGTAGATTATTTTCTGATTTTTATGGATTGTGTGCACCTAGTGAAGTTGAGGTGCATCCACCTGAGCTTGTGAAGACAAAAGGCAGTGCAAGTCGTATAAAATCAAAAGAAGAGGTGAGAGCTGAACGCGCAAAGAAACCTTTAAGGACATGCAAGAAGTGTGGGAAGAAAGCAAACCATGATTCTAGGAATTGTGGGAAGAAGTAGATACATTTTATTTTATTTTTTGTACTTTTTTTATACATCATGATAGCAATATTCTTTTCTTGTAATGCTAAATAGGTATAGATGGTGTTTCATTTTTTGAAATGCTAATAAAGGTTTTAATATTTCTAGCAGGTGTGTAAAATCAATGCTAAACAAGGAAACGTAAGTGCTAAAGAATAAACCATCACTGCTAAAATTCAAACTTTCAGTGCTAAAGTAGAATTTGAAATCTAGGATTCAAATACTAGTGCTAAAAATTTAATGTCAAGTGCTAAAAAATGATTTGTAAGTGCTAAAACATTTAATGCTTTTTAAATTTTAGGTTCCAAAATATTAGGTTGTACACAATATTTTCCTTTGTTTTCCTTACAAGTCATTGTGCCATATATTTCATAGAGTTTAGATCCAAAACTATTCAAACTTCTTTTTATTTTTTTATTATTGTTGGTATTTTTTTGCCACAAATAGTTTAGATCCATCATTTCAACTTTTGAATATATATGTCCGGAGAAATGTGAGATATACATTACAGTGCTAAACGAGGAAACGTAAGTGCTAAAGTATGAACCATTAGTGCTAAAGTAGAATTTCAAATCTAAAATCAAATACTAGCGCTAAAAAAGGAATGGCAAGTGCTAAAAAAGGATTTGTAAGTGCTAAAATAACTGAAACTCAGAATTTGAAATGATTTGCAACTAGTGCTACAAAAGAAAATGTTCATCCACTTATACTATATACTATCAAAACACAAAATATTCATCCACTTATACTATATACTATCAAAAACACAAAATATTCATCCACTTATACTATATACTATCAAAAACACAAATATTGTATCCACTTTTGCAACAAGTCAGTTCATTGTTTTCATTTTTGTGGGGTCTACTACAATTTCCCCCTGGGTAGATGATTGTCTGTAGAATAGATTTGCAGCTTTCACATGTTCATCCTTCAGCATGTTACTGTCTGCAGTTATGATTGCAGCACAGTATTTTGCTCTCAAAAATTTCATCTGTTTGTCATTTCCTTTCTTCAGACCAGTGCTCCAGGTTTTCACACCACCGCCTCTGTACGTCTCCATATGCCTCATGACATAGACGCCACAATCATACTTGTTCTTTGTATCTCTCCATGGCATCTTCATCCTGGTAGTCCGATATTTTTCCTTCAATGCATTTGATTTCGTTTCAAGCCCAGATGTTGCAAGGAACTCAGCAAAGAAGTTTACCTGCATATGTTTTTAAAAATTAAAATTTTTAATTGCTATAGATAGTGAGAAAAAATAATTGGTGACAAATTCATATATTACCAGGGTTTCTGGAATGTCGCCGTACTTTATCTTAATTCCATCCTTCTCACTATCCTTTGCACTTGAATTGTCAATAATCTCAACATTGAAGTTACCCACATCAATGGAGATAATGAAGAAGTGGCTTGAATAGCAGATAGGAAACAAAAACTGCACACTGAGTTAGTTAACATGGGTTGTCAATACGAGATGACAGTGCTAAAACAGGAAACTATAGTGCTAAAAGGGAAGAAAATGTGCAGATAAATCACAGATTGACAAAAGTGTTAGGATTACAAAAAAGAAACAAAAAATAAACTCCTAAATCAATAACAATGCTAAAGAACATAATCTGAATGCTAAATTATGAGATGACAGTGCTAAAACACCAAACTATAGTGCTTAAATAAGAGTAAATGTGAAGATAATTCCATCCTTTGTCATTATCCTTTGTGTTATAATTGTTGCATGTTTAACAAACTTAGTATTTGCATTAATAATGTAAATTTGTAAAGGGGTGTAAACAATGTCAAGATGAGTAAAAATAATTTGCATACCAGATCAACATTGCTCAAAGATACCCATGGGCAGCATTCGATCTCAAATTTTATTTTATCAATGAATGAAGCACATCTTTTGGAAGTATCCCAGACAGATGGTGCATCAACTACAGTGAAGCTCTGCAAGAAGAACAATTTTTAATTATATTGAGTGCACTTTAAGAACTTTATATGGCGTTCTTCTCAAGTATACACTTACGCAAGGCTGTGTGGTATAGAAAAATCTTAGTTTTGAGGATGGGTCTCGCATTCTTTCATTATAATTTAGTAAGGTGCTCCAAACATCCACAACAGGTGAACTGATGTATTCATTTGCAGCCATCGTCCTCATATCAATCCGTGCAAGCTTGACTCGTTTGTCATCATACAATAGTTGTTCACTGATAATTCAATTCAATATAAATAGAAAGGCATTCATGTACCAGTATACAATATGATTTTTTATGAAGTATTTTTACATAGCATAAGTCACATACCTGCTTTCTGAATCATTCTGCATAACCCAGAAAAATATCTCTTGTTGCTGCCTGTCAAGTACTTCCTTTGTATCAACAAATCTGATTCTGTATGGTGACATCAGCTTCTCCGTTGGCTTCTTCTGCTCTTTGGTTCTTGTCTCCATCCGGGTAGCTAGAGCCTGTATTATGTGTTTTGAAAAAATAACATTTAATAATTTTTACTTATTTTTCTTTGTAAAGTGTGATAAAGATGCTGAATGCTACTTGAATTGCTATATCACACCTCAGCGTTATCTGGAACATTTGTCGGATTTGATGCCCCATCACCCTCATCAGGCTTTGATTTGTTTGAACAGAGATGTTGCATCTCTACCTGCAATTAATTTTGTATGTGTATTAGAAACATAAATATAAGTCATGACAGTGTTAAAACAATATATGAGAATGCTAAAATAATTCAGGAGAATGCTAAAATTAGTCATGAGAGTGCTAAAATAAAATATTATAGTGCTAAACTAAATCATGAGAGTGCTAAAATAAAACATGAGAGTGCTAAACTAAATAATGAGAGTGCTAAAATAATGAGAATATTTTTTCCATACCTGGTTCATTGCATCCTCCAGGATTTCAGCATCAAATGTTTCAGTTTGAGCTTGTTCCTTATCCAATACATCCCCTTAAGAAATTTCCTGTGTAACCTTCAGTACCCCAGCCCATGCATCACTTAGTCCAAGACTGAATGTTGGACCTTCATCAGCATATATCTTCTCAAGCTCTGCACGCTTTGCCAGAGCCATCTCAATCTCCTCAATTGCTGCTATCCTTGCTGGATCACTCCAGAACTCATCATCATCCGGTGTTGCTTGTGGCTGTGTCTGAGTCTGTGATGCCTGCGACATTGGACTCGGCTGTTTCTTGATCAAGAGTTGTTGTGCTGTCTCATATGACTTCTTGAAGAATAGGTTGTCCATCATATATTGTGGCACTCCCTCTATTGTTTTCATCAATGTGGACATTGCCTCTGCCATTCGCTTGGAGTCATCGATTAGCTTTTGAGCATATTCCTCCACAGGATCATTAGCTGTTGGTAGGGTAGGATTGTCAGATTGTGCATCGAGATTGCTCTTAAGATAAGTATCCATAGCAGGTTGAGCTTCACCTTTCTGAGGAGCAGCCTCCAAACAAATAATGTTGTGCTCAGCCTTTCGTCCACAATCATCTTCTACATATGGGCCACAAATGTGGCCTCCTCCAAAACCACCTGATTTTAATTCTAACTGCTGTCTTTTGAGCAGAAACTTGTGTGTCCAGCCTTTGAATGCTGGAATTGATCGTTCAACTTTTCTGTTATAGGACACTACTCTATCCATATAAAACATCTGTGTAGTGGAAAATGTAATGCACGTTAGTATGAGCATGCAAATTGAAAGTTTATTTTAATAATGTACGTTAATTACTAAACTAACCATTAAGAACATGATTGGTCCATTGTAGCCTTTATCTCTCTTCTTTCTCCAAAGTAGTGCCTTCTGCACCAGACACCTGATTGTGTACTCACACCAATTGTACTCACATATTCTGTCAACATCATCGAAGATGTGTACCAGCTGTGGATGTACATATCCATTTCCCGTGGATTCCATAAGGCTATTTGTAAGTAGAACCATAAAATGTACCTCGAACCATTTTCCACCGGCTTTATCTTCCTCCATTTTTTCTGAAACATCAATGGGACGGATTCTGAGTTCATTTCTGGCAAATTTCTCTTGCCATTGCTTTGTCAGATTGCATTTTTCACATCTATGTTTCTTCTCTATACGCATAGCACCGCTTGGAAACCCCATGATCAATGATACATCATTTTCATCTATGTGCAACCGTCGATCTCTCTGGAGGATCAACTCACAGCTTTGTGGATCAAAGTTGCTAACCAACCAGTGGCTCAGTACTTGAGGCACTTCTTTTATACTCAATTGCAGAATGCTCCCAAAGCCAAGTGATTCAACAGCAGTCTTCTGCTCAGCTGTGAATTTTTTTATTGCATCATATAGGATGCGTGGTGTTGTTCTGCTTTTAAGGACTGGAAGATCTTCCTGTTTAGATTTTGGTGATGGACTTTTTGATTCAGAACCACTTGTTGCTTCAGCATCTGACTCTGGTGTAGCATTTATCCTTTCAAGTAATGTTAATGCTAATGTTCTTGACCGAGATTTGAGAGCATTGACATCATGTTTATTCTTTGATCTCATCTCCTTAGTTATTGATATATTAATATCCTCTGTGAATCTTCTCTTTTTGCTGGTACCTATATATGTATAGTTTTGTTAATATTATTATTTTGTGTATATATTTGCAAACTATTGATGTTAAAAAATAGAACTCATTGGTGCTAATTGTGTAGAAAACTAGTGCTAAAGTGAAAAATTAAGATCTATATTAACATTGGAAGGAGAACATGTTACAGTTCGTTTAATTAACATTATATTATCATTATAACGAAAACAGAGCATGGAAGCATTTTCTTATTATCATTATAAAGATAAGAAGTCTTATGCTAAGTGTAAATCTCCTTGATGCTATTTCCTAATATGTCAGTAACACAGAAATCATTAATTCATTCTCTAATATAGTGATGCTACATGTGAACACAGAAATCATTTACGATATTAATGTTTATATCATTAAAAGGAAATCATGACATGGAACATAGTTTGCACAATGCATATGCATTCCAAATATTTGATTTCGTATACATGTTATTATTTTTAATAAACGATAACAATTTTCATATATTTAAAATTTTATCAGGGTTTCATGCTTATTTAGACTTTCTGCAATTTTTTTTTTGTTATAACAAAAATGAAAGACACACTACTTTATTTTTATGATGATGGAAGAAGAATGTATTGCATACCTTGTTCGCTCTCCATCTCTTCATTTTTTCTCTTCTTTGTTGAAGAGTCCCTCCCGCTGCCGTTGTTTTTCTTCCTTCTTTTGTAAAATTTTTCACCAGTTTTTAACTTGTTAATGCTTTGTGATTTTTCCATATCGATATTTTTTGTGTTTGATGTTTTTGAATCTAATCGCTCGTAAAACCCTATTCTTTTCTGTCTTTGTTTGAAGTTTTTGGAATGGAAAATGTTTGCGTGTGTGTGTGTGTGTTTTGCAGAAGTTAAGTATTGAGAATTGAAGAGATGGCGGATTTTTACCTTTTTTTTCGGAGCAGGTTTTATTATTATTGTTTTCTTTTTTTTTATTATCAGTTTTTATTTTTTTTTATTTGAAAAAAAAAGATTTTTGTATTTTCTATAGGTTATACTTTAGCATTGATATTCTATATTTTAGCACTCGTAGGTTTTATTTTAGCACTAATAGTTTGTATTTTAGCACTAGTAGATTCTATTTTAGCCGCATGTGTGGAAGTTTTTATACTTTGTTTATTTGGAAAAAACAATTATGTATTTTCTTCAAATATATAGTGTCGATAAATAAATACAAAATTTACAGTTATATATTAAAATTTTAAATTGTGTAATTGGGATTTTACGAGCGATTAGATTAAAAAACATTAAATATTTTAGCACTTACAAATCATTTTTTAGCACTTGACATTAAATTTTTAGCACTAGTATTTGAATCCTAGATTTTAAATTCTATTTTAGCACTGAAAGTTTGAATTTTAGCACTGATGGTTTATTCTTTAGCACTTACGTTTCCTTGTTTAGCATTGATTTTACACACCTGCTAGAAATATTAAAACCTTTATTAGCACTTCAAAAAATGAAACACCATCTATACCTATTTAGCATTACAAGAAAAGAATATTTATGTTAGCATTATTTGTCTTAACGTTAGAATGATTTTTTATATTTTAGGATTGATATTTTAGCACTGCTAGTTTGTCCTTTAGCATTTCTGGGGTTTACTTTAGCAGTGTGTGTGGATTTTTTAGCAGCTGTGATTTTGATTTGTATGAGAATTTAGAAAAGTGAATTTGGACTTTAATGTGTACAACCAACATATACAATGAAAGGTATAGTTTTAATTTTAGTATGTTACTCACAATTTTAGTGTATAAACCTCTGAAACTTTGACAGTGCTATCATGGTTTACAATTATATATTAAAATTTTAAATTGTGTAGTTGTGATTAATGCTAGCATTACTTGTCTTAGCATTAGAATGATTGTTTATATTTTTAGGATTGATATTTGCTTGTTTAGCACTGTCAGTTTATTTTTTAGCACTGGTGGGTTCTACTTTAGTAGTGTGAGTAGAAGTTTTAGCATCCGCTATTTTTAATTTTAGCTCTGAACTTTTGACATAAAATTTCAAATAATTATACTAATCCATAAGCATTCCCATAATACAAAAATAGGAAATTTAAAAGTTGTCCAAGCAGTTATAGAATTTGTTACATATATATAAGTTGTTCATTCATTATCATCTTCAAGGTAGAGGTTTTCAATACTGATTGGGTTGTCTTTAGAAGATGCTTGGAAGTAGAGTCTTGCTTCTCTGATGTTCCTCTGCCTGTGGATGTTGCATTGTCCAGTAAGAATGGCAGCGCAATACTTGATCCTTAAGTATCTCAGCTGCATCTGCTTTTTAGCTCTTATTCCACTCTTCCAATTCTTCACAGCATCTCCCATATACGTCTCCATATGACGCATTACAAAGACCTCACAATCAGTGTTGTTTGTTGAAGTCCTCCATGGCATTTGAAGACGGTTCATGCTCTTGATATTTTCAGTCACTTCTTTTGTTAGTTTTTGAAGGCCAGTTGTCTTCAAGAAGTAAACAAAAAGCTTGATCTGAAATTTATGATTAAAGTTAGTTCATTTTTATTTTTTGAATTTAATGTGTCTTTGTTAATTTTATTTCACTAGTGAAAAAATCAATAAATACATATTTTTTCTTACGAGTCTTGCAGGGACATGCTGATATTTGAATAGCGGGTCGTCCTGCTCTCCTTCCATGGCATTGGAATTGTCAATGATCTCAGCCACCATTCTTCTTGTATCAATGACAATAATGTAGAAGTGTTCTGATTGCAATATCGGGAAGAAAAACTGCAAAAAAAAATTGTGTACATTTTAGTTACTATTATGATGACTTTTTGCAATTTTAATAATGAATACGTACCATGTCCGTCTTATCTACTTCCACATGTGGATATGTGTTCAGTTCATGTTGTATGTTGTCAACAAACAGCTTTGATACCTTCTGGTCATTCCATTCTTTTGAAGGCGCAACAACCGTGTAGTTCTATAAAGACAAATACAGAATTTTGAAGATGAATGTGCAGTGTTGTTTAAAACAGAATAAAGTGAGTTAAGTAGAAAATAGTAAATATGAAATTCTTCACTTACGGAAACGTTGGTTGTTAGGAAAAATCTCCTGGGAGTCTTTTGTTCAGGAAGCTTTGCTTGAGCATGGTTTAATATACTACTCCATACATCAATAACAGCAGAACTGATGTATGTGTTTTTGTTCAAACTCAGCATCTTATCTCTCCTCAGCTCTCCCCAGTCATCAGAATACAAAACAATCTCCCTTATATTGAATAAAATTATTTTTTTTAGTGTAAAGTGTAGTCTGACAGAACAAAAATGGCACTGATAACTTTTATTTATATTAATAATAATGCATTATAAAAGTACCTTTTATCATCACTTTTGTTTTCCATCGCCCAGTAGTGCAGCTCACACTCAGAAGGTGTCAGTGTCTCTCTTGCCTCCACAAGGTTTGTAAAATGTTCAGGTTGCTTCAATGTTGCCCTGGACCTTGTGGAGACTGTGCTTGTTTGGATCACTACCTTCTGTATATTTGTAGATGTTAATTAGAAAGTAAAAACCTGTTAACAATATAAGTTATCATATTGGTATTATTATGTGGTGAACACCTTTTTCTTGCTGACTCTGGGTGTTTCAGCTGGCTCTGTGAGCATATCACTGTCTGCCTCTTCTCTGTGTCTTTTGATTGCCTAATTTAGCAATCATTTTACAATATTGTAAATTTTGTTGTCAAGATTATTAGTAAACTTGATGACAATGCTAAACAATGAATGAAGAATGCTAAATTATATTATTAGTGAATGCTTACTGGATTGTTTGAACTGCATGTCTCTGTCTCAGGGATCTCAACAGCTAAACCCTTCCCTTTATCTTGCTGCTCTCTCTCTTCTGCCAATTGTTCTCTTTGATTCTGATATATTTTTTGTCCAAATCGGATAAGTAAATAGTCATTTATAAAAATAGAATTTAGTGATGATTCTAAACAAAGAAATTAGCAACATAAAAATATATTAGTGATGGTATGTGACCTTATGAGTTGACCCGACATCTTGCTCATTCACAGTTGGAATCTGTTCTTGTTCGACTTCTCTCTCTCTCACTTCTTCGACATCACAACCTCTCTCTCTATATTCCTGTATGAACTCAGCCCTTGTGTACGCCGGGCAAGGATAGCCACCTCCGAAATCTCTAGCAGCGAGCTCTGTTGCCTGCCTGTCATCAAGCAATGTATCATTCCACCTATTGAAGGCTGGGATATACCTTGGCACCTCCCGGAAGTACACCTCAACTCTATCCACGTACATCATCTGTTCGAAATTGACCAATTTTTTTGAGTAATGTATGTAGATAATGGTTGCAACGTTTATACAAGCACTATAAGAAAAAAATAAATAATTAATAGCACTTACCAATAAAAATAGAATGGGACCTGTAAATGGCATGGTTTTGTTGCTCTTCCACTTGATAGTGTGGTTCACCAATGATCTCAAGAGATACTCACACCAGTCATATTGACTAACGTTGTCAATCTCATCCAGGCAGTCCATCAAGTTTTTGTAAATATGTCCATCTTCAGAGTTCTCAATCATGGAAATAATCACCAAAATCATGAAGTTTGTCTTGAACCATTCCCCTGCTGTTGTATCTAAGAGTATGCTACTGAGCAACTCATCCTTCGGCATGACCTGGCATATTTGGCCTCTAACACTCTTTTGTATCTTCTGTGCTCCTCTGGGAAAATCAAAGATCACAGACACATCAGAGACTTCAATCCTCAGTCTCCTTCCGTGTTGCAATTGAAGTTCTCTTGATACTGGGTCGAAGTTTTCGAGCAGCCAGTAGTTCATCCTCTTTGGGAAATCATATATATCCAAGTAAAGAATGCTGCCAAATCCCAGTTGTCTCACTGCTTCCCTTTGTGTTTTGTTCATTTGCAGTTGAATTACAGATGGACAAGAGTTTTATGTTTACAAGAAAGAAAAATAATATGAAACTCCTAAATTAATTACAATGCTAAAGAACATGATCTGAATGCTAAAATATGAAATGACAGTGCTAAAACTCTAAAATAGAGTGGTAAAATGAAGAAAATGTGCAGTTGAATCACAGATGGACAAGAGTTTTATGTTTACAAAAAAGAAACAAAATATGAAACTATTAAATAAATTACAATGCTAAAGAACATGATCTGAATGCTAAACTATGAGATGACAGTGCTAAAACTCTAAACTAGAGTGCTAAAACCAAGAAAATGTGCAGTTGAATCACAGATGGACAAGAGTTTTATGTTTACAAAAAAGAAACAAAATATGAAATTATTAAATAAATTACAATGCTACAGAACATGATCTGAATGCTAAAATATGAGATGACAGTGCTAAAACTCTAAACTATAGTGCTAAAACCAAGAAAATGTGCAGTTGAATCACAGATGGACAAGAGTTTTATGTTTATAAAAAAGAAAAATAATATGAAACTCCTAAATCAATTACAATGCTAAAGAACATGATCTGAATGCTAAAATATGAGATGGCAGTGTTTGAAGTGCCATGCTAAAATAAATCACGAGAGTTCTAAAATATGAAACTCCTAAATCAATAAGAATGAGAAAAAACATAATTTGAATGCTAAAATATGAATGACACTGCTAAAACTATATTCATAGTGTTGTTGACAATGACGATGACATTTTTTTTGTTGTAAATGCTAAAAATTGTAATGCTAAAAAAGTGTCATGCTAGTACTAAAATTAGACACGACATTGCTAAAATAGGAAACGAGATTGCTAAAACCCTAAATTGAAAAATTTACACGTAAATCACATATATGTTGCAAACATTGTTAGGTTTAGCATGTTTATACATGTTTATACAAACGGATAAATTATCATGTAATAAAAACAACAGATTTTTGGTAAAGGTTATGTTTTGTATGTCTCCGGAGAAAGTACTATTATGCTAAAAAAACACGAAGAAATTACTAAATCATCATAATATAGTGCGAAATGTATTTTTATACAGTTAAAGTAATAGCCAACATAATTTGAAAAAATAAAACAGGACGATATATTACCTTGAGGATTCATGATTTTTGATCGGAAATTTAATGTTCTTCGTGCTTTTGCGATGATTTGAACGGTTTAATTCAATGATTTTGCTGATTTCGCGTGAAGAACTCAAGCAGCTATGGTGGGAAGAAAGCTTTTTCTCTGCAAAAACGTTTGAAATTGCATGTAGTGTCAAATTTCCAATTTTAGCCTCGGTAAGTTTCAGGGGCAGCGAACTTCATAAATATTACAATAATGCCACCATTTTTTTTAATTTTGGAACAGATCTTGGCCGTCCAAATTAGAGCAATTTGTGGCTAAGATTGGTTCTCAGTTCCCACATGGGGTATGGTTCCTTCTGGAACCCAACCCTATTTATATATATATATATATATATATATAGGGAACGGTTCTAGAGAGAACCAGACTTGGTGTGAGAACAAGGAACCAATCTCAACCATATATTCATATTATTTGAGAGGCCAGATTACTTCAAATTTTAAGGTAATATATATATATATATATATATATATATAGGGTTGGGTTCTAGAGAGAACCAGACTTGGTGTGAGAACAAGGAACCAATCTCAACCATATATTCATATTATTTGAGAGGCCAGATTACTTTAAATTTTAAGGTGTCAATTCTGTAATATAATATTTAACCTTTTTTAGGATTCCAGGGTTATATGTAAACTCTTTTTTTTCTCAACATTCTGCACACACACATATATCTCTCTCTACAGAAGAAGAAGAAGAAGAAGAAGAAGAAGAAGAAGAAGAAGAAGAAGAAGAAGAAGAAGAAGAAGAAATTATATCAACTACGAGATCTGTTGATAGTGAAGATGATGGTCATGATTCTGAATATATCATGAATGAAGAGAGAAGATTTCATCGATTTTTTGTTCTCTCTGTCTTAACAAAAAAAATTGGATGTAGAAGAAGAAGAAAGAATATCATCCACAAGATCTGCTGATAGTGAAGATGATGATTATGATTCTGAATCATTAATGAATGAAGAGGATTCCATCGATTTTTTGTTCGATGAGAGATATGTATTAGATGTAGATTCAACTGATTAATATTGTTTACCAACGTCATTTTTTAAATTAACATTTTATAATATATATCTTAAGTTGTATTTCAAATTGATATACCTGTACAAATCATGAGCATATGTTTTACTATTTGTTAGCATTTTCAGTGTGTTGTGTTAGCATATGATTGGGCATCGTTAGCATTGCCAGTGTGTTATGTTAGCATTATAAAATGTCTTATTTGCAGTGTAAAACATTTTATTAGCACTATAGTTTCATAATAAATATTTCATCTTATGTTATCCGTAGATTATGTTGCCACCAGTGTAGAAACTTCTTCTAATTTGTCTGAATTTTACATACCTAATTGTGAATCATCTTTGAAACTTGTAGCGGATGAAGTTCTTATGAGCGAAGTATTGTGCATTAATTATAAATGTGGATAGTAACATCATCAAAACTAAACATATTAAATCAGCAAACCTACATTACGGGTAGTTTTGTTCAGGTGAATTGAAGCTAAAAATGAATTTGATAAAATAACCATACTTGTTGGAACATATAAAATTTTATCGTGAACGACTTTGTTAGCATTGATTCATGTTAAATTAGCAGTTTCATTTTATTTTGTTAGCATCGAAAAACTTATAAGAACATGTAAAATCTAGCCCACGAATAACGTTGTTGGCACTGTCAGATTTAGTTATACATTTTATTGTATTAGCATTATCGTGCACAAGTTTTAGCATTATCAGAGCTCATATTAACATTACCGTAACTCATGCTAGCATTAACAGAAAAACTTGCTAGGAACATTATAAACTAACCATGAACAACACTGTTAGAATTTTGTTATATTAGAATAATCGTTTGCTAGTGAATATATCATTTCATTAGTTATCGATGTTTGAAGCACCATATTTAACAAAATGAAAGGATGCAAGACTCAAACTCTAAGTAAAGATTCTTCTTCACCACACAACCATGCGTAAGTATATACATCCTCAAAGATGAATATGTTAAAGCAACAATCTATACTACAAAATTGAAGCAAAAAATAAATGTGAAGTAATCATACTTGTTGGAATATATAAAACTCAATCATGAACGAACTCTGTTAACATTGTTTCATTATGAATCAACAGTTTCATTTTATTTTGTTAGCATCAGGAAAATTCTTAGAACGTGTAAAACCTAGCCCACGAATAACGTTGTTGACATGTCTGATTTAGCTATACATTTTGTTGTATTAGCATTACCGTACACAAGTTTTAGCATTACCAGAGCTCATATTAGTATTACCGCAACTCATGTTAGCATTTGCAGAAAAAACTTGCTAGGCACATTATAAACTAACCATGAACAACACTGTTAGAATTTTGTTATATTAGCATTATCGTCGCTAGTTAATACATCAATTCATTAGTTGTCGATGTTTGGAGCACTATATTTAACCAAAATGAAAGGATGCAATACTCAAACTCTAAGCAAAGATTCTTCTTCACAACACACCCATGCTTAAGTGTATACATCTTCAAACATGAACATGTTAAAGCAACAAATATATATTACAAAATTGAAGCAAACAATGAATGTGATGAAGTAATCATACTTGTTGGAATATATAAAACCTAATCATGAACAACTCTGTTATCATTGTTTCATGATGATTTAACAGTTTGATCTTGTTTTGTTAGCATTGGGAAACTTGTAGGAACATGTAAAACCTAGCACTATTGACAATGTATGATTTAGCTGTACATTTTGGTATATTAGCATTATTGTTTACAAGTTTTAGCATTATCATTGCTCATTTTAGCATTATTATAACTTTTGTTAGCATTAGCATGAAAAACTTGCTAGGAACATTATATATCAACCATGAACAACATTGTCAGAAATTTGTTGAAGTATCATCATTTTTTTTATCATTTTTTAGTGTGGTGTATATGTCACTATTAGTGGCACAAAAAACTATACTATGATTAGTCTAAAATCTACTTCTTCCCATAGTTTCTGGAATCATGACTACATTTCTATTCCACTTTCTATATGTCCTTAAAGGATTTTTCTTGCGTTTAATGACTATCTCTCTTCTTAATTTTAGATGACTTCTACTACCTTTAGTCTTCACAACATCAGGTGGAAGCACCTCAACTTCACATGATTTTCCTTTCCAATAAAATGTACAAAAATCATTAAATACATATCAATATAAGAAAAGTATACAACTCTGTTACTATAATATTTTTTATCATAACTGAGCAAGATAGTAATCCTAATAAAACACAACTACAATGCTAAATATGAATGTAAGCAATGCTAAAAATAATATTTAGCACAACTGAATAGATAATGAATGTTAACATTATCACCTACCAATATTCAAAAATCAATGCTAAAAAAAATGACAGTACTAAAACTTCAACTGACAGTGTTAAAACTTTAGTATGGGGTTGCTAAAAACATAGAATGACACACCTAAATACTAAATAGACTAACATGTTAGTTCTATAAGTTGCATTAAATGACACAACATCCCCAAATAATGAATTTTTTTTCCTGAGATAGGATTAGCCTAAAACAAACATTTCAATTGATCATTCTTGTTAATTTCATAATCAAAGATCAAAGATTAAATAAGAAATAACTAATCACGTTAATGCTAAAACTAATTACAACAATACTAAAACCTATCATAGTAATGCTAATAATGCATTCATCGTACCAATAATCTGTTAACAATATATTTTTATAATACTCATTTTTTGTTATAATGCTAATAACTAGTTTCGTAATGCTAATAATAACGTTTGTAATGCTAATGAGACATGTTGTAATGCTAACAATTCTGACAAATATAAACACATGTACATGGTGATGAGAAAGCATAATTTGCAGAAATCAACAGATAAACACACTAAATTCTGAGCCTCTAAAAATATATGTTACGCACTCAAATACGCCAGCAAACAAATAGAAAAAAACTGAAAATGTCTGTTGCTTATGAATATTGAAAAGTTCAACTTAATCAACTTCCAAAAATATATTATATTACATGATCAAACACATCTAATCATTGTAATCGAAAAAAAAATCAAATCATTAACATTATCGAACGAATCCAAAACACAGCGAAGAAAAAAATCTCAGGATAAAAACTATATTAGCATCAAACAAAATCACTATCAGTACAAAAAACTATATTATGAATAGTCTAGAATCTACTTCTCCACACAATTCTTGGAATCGTAATTACATTTCTGGTTACACTTTCTGCAAATCCTTTAATGTTTCCTCTTGCGTTCAGCGATCGTTTCTTTTCTTGATTTTAGACGACTTCCACTACTTTTAGTTTTTACAACATCAGATGGAAGCACCTCAACTTCCCGTGATTGTCAATTTCAGTAAAAGGTGCAAAAATCATTAAATACATACCAATATAAAAAAATACACATCTTTGTTATTGCATATTTTTTTAACATAACTGAGCAAGAGAGTAGTTCTAATAAAACACAACTACAATGCTAAATATGAATGTAAGTGATGCAAAAATAATATTTAGCAAAAGTAAATAGATAAATAATGCTCACATTATCACCTATCAATATTCAAAAATTAATGCTAACAAAATTAATGGCAGTGCTAAACAATCAACCACCAATGCTAAAACTATAGAATGAAACTGCTTAAACAACAGAGCATAGCTAAATAATAAATAGACTAACATGTAAATTCTATATGTTGCATCAAATGACAAAACAATCTCAAAATAATGACATGTTCCTTTTTGAGATAGGATCAGCCTAAAACAGATGTTTCAACTGATCATTCTTGTTAACTTCGTAATCAAATATGAAAGTAGATCAGAGTTCATGCATTTTACCTATTTTATCCAATATTATTTGGGCATTAACGACAACAACATACGCTTTAAGATCTCAATTAAGGTTTTTGAAATCAACTATTGTACACCCGATATTGGAAAATCCACCAACAATTTCTTTAAATAATCTAAATGTTTTAATAGGTTCAATTTTTGCCCTTACATAGTTTAGAATAAAATTTTGGTGTGCAGGATTTAAATTCCTATTCAGATTCATAAACTCCTTATGTGTATTCAAAACAAGAGAATGTAAATGTCTTTCTTCAAATAATCCAATATTGTAACCATCAGGACCAACATATTTCAACTCCATCTTATCTATACAACAAGTTCTCTTAGACACCCGATGTCTCTTTTTGTTTTTGAAGTTTCACCAAAATTCACCGATGTGTTCTTAAATCCCTCACAGTTACACATAACATACTTCCAAGCTATAGTACCATTTTTAGACCTCTTTGTAATAGACAAACGAATATCAAATCCACATGATGAAACATACACATTGTAAAACATTATACCATCATCTAAAGTTGGAAAAAGTTTGCCCATTGCAGGCGTTAAAGATGATTCATAATCAGGTATATAAAATTCAGACAACCTAGGATAAATATCTACAATTGTGCCAACACAATCTGCAGATTACATAAGATAAAAAAATTAAAATATAAAAACGGTGATGTTAATATCTTCTTTGATAATGCTAAAACTAATCATAGTAATGTTAATGCATCGTTCATCATGCCAATACTCTATTAACACGTTTTTAAAATGCTAACATATTGTTTTTATAATGCTAATAATTCATTTTGTAATGTTAATAAGAACTTTTGTAATGCTAATAACACGTATTGTAATTGTTGTAATTTGTTGCCACAAACACTGAAATTAGACACAGATTTGTAATGTCAAACTCAATGTTAAAGACAGTTAACACAACTTATCTTAACACAAATATGCTGGAAATAAAATGCACAAGAATACACGATATAATTTTAAATCATACACAACATGTGTATGATTGCCACAGGGCGAAATTATACTATTAAGAGTACAAAATTTTCAAGCTGTTAATGTTAGACGCGAAGGCTCTTAACATTACAGCAACATTACAAGTTCTAATCTAGACTATCTCTAAAAAGAACTAAAACATATAAATTAACATCCCGTCAATTCATATACAATAACATACAACTCGACATCCCGTCAGTTGATATTCACACTACAACATACAAGTTGACATCCCGTCAATTCATATGCAAACTACAACATACAGATTGACATCCCGTCAATTCATATGCAAACTAGATCATACAAGTTGACATCCTGTCGACTTTGTATAATCACTAAAACAAACAAATTGACATCTCGTCAATTTGTATACAAACTAGTAAAGGTTTCACAACCTTGCTATCTATCCTAACTTGTACAATCTATTCCGTGAAAGGATTGAACAACAATAAACATTAAGATAGAAGAAGGAACGAAGAACGAAACCTAAACTAAGTTTGTGACCCAAGCTTTCTTCAATCTTCACACAGCGGAAAACGGAATGAGCTTGAATGAGTCTTCAAGTGTCGAACACATTCCTTATATGCTTCTTCACTTGAATCCAACATGGTCCACGATTTCTCTTTCTTGAACATGGGTTGACGATAACCGCTTCACTCCATGACTTCACCGTAGATGGAAGAAACCGCCTCCAAGGCGTGGTTGATAGCTTCCCCACGTTCATGCTCTTTTTCTAAATATCCAGCAAATAAAATTTTTTGAAAAAGAAAAAGAATTAAATAGAGAAACCGCTAGACCTAAAAAATAGGAGATAGAGTTTTGACTTTGTCAAACTCTATTTTAAATAATATATCTAATATGTATATATCCATTTATTTGAAATATTAATTTCGTGGATATACACATATATTTTAAGATATATAAAGTTATTTTATTTATTAAAATAATAAATAAACTAGGAAATGATAAGATTAGTTACGACTATGTCATAGACAATGTCACAGGAAGTCTGTCTAACATCGATCGCAACATTGAATCTCAATGTTATACAGCACTCAACAGTAATGCTAACGAATTCTGGAAAATAACACGTGTATTGTAATGTAAAAACACAATCTACAGAAATTAATAGACAAAAATACATAATTCTGAACCTCTAATAATATGTGTTAGACACTCAACTACGCTAGCAACAACACAAAGAATTGAAAACATCTGTTAATCATGAAACTTGAAAAAGATCTACATAATCAACTACAAAAATATGATGTTACATGAAAATCATTGATTTTAAGTTTGAATTTACATATCTCCCATCGAGAATACAATTAATCGCGAAAAAATTATATCAAATCATCAACATTCACGATCTCAGCTAAACACGAATTGAAAAAAATAAAATCAATATTCAAATTTTACCTGACGATTTCATCAAAAAACAATGAACATATATCTCTAGAAAAAATTGATAACAATCGCGTGAACAACGATTGCGAAGAATTGAAATCTGATTATATTAAGCAACACATAGATATTAAAAAGGAAAGAGATGAAGTAAAGAAAAGAGATTGAGAAGGAAAGAAAGATCGCGTGCAGATTCTTCAGTGAAAATAGAATACAATCCTAAATTATAAAAATAACCCCAATTCATTAAAGTAGCCCTAATATTACAATAATGCCACCGAAAAATTCAATCTTGATACAGATCTGAGCCATCCAAAAAAATGAAGATTAACAAATCTGATTGGTTTTCTGTTCTCACATGGGGCTTTGGTTCTCATTTGACCCATTCTCTCTCTCTCTCTCTCTATATATATATATAATAATTAATTATTTCATAATTATTATTTATATGTTTTTTAAATTTCAATTTTTTGTTGATAAATGTGATGCAGGGTCAGTATTGTTAATTATAATATTTATTTTTGTAAGGAACAATTATCAACATCATAAATTTGAATATTAAATATGGAATAGACTCCCATCTGCCAGAACTGCACATATGATATGAGATCCTTTATTTTAGATAGTACTCCCTTCGTTGCATAATGTTTGTTATTTTAAGAGTTTAATCTAGAATTAACAATTAATTTTTTGGACTAATATACCCCTTCTTTCTATGTCAAATAAAAATCTTATTCTTTTATCTTTTTCTAAAAAGTTAACAAAATTTTCTCTTTCCATATATTTGTAGGGTTAAACTTGGGAGAAATGGTGCGAAAATATCTAAAACAATAAATATTTTGACACAAAATAAAACTCCAAAACAACAAACATTATGAAACGGAGAGAGTATATATTATCTTTTACTTGTATATTACCATTACATTTTTTTTGTTTGAAATATCGCCATTACATACTGATACTAAGAAGTTGCCTCCTTTTCCCCAACAGAATTATAAAATCCTTATTTTGAGATTGTGATGAGGAGCGTTAGGACAATAACATTCGGTCAAAGAGGAGAACTATACAAAAATCACCCGCCATTATATATTTTCTTCTCTCTTTTTATTTCAGTAGGAATGATATAGTGATGAAGTGACACAAATTTAAATTTTTTCAATACTACAGATGACGTCTGAGTAAAAAAAAAAATGATCTGGATACCCTCATACTTTACTGTATCCATTTCCCAACTGATTTTGTGAGCACTCATCCACGTCAGCCTTTTTTTTATGTTTTCTACTTCTCTATCCCATATTTCTCTCTCCACCCATCTTCTCTTTCTATATTTATGTCTCTAATTTTCGGTCTCTCTCTCCCTCTTCTCAGTAAATTCGCACCTTTTAGTTCTCCACTTCTCCACTCTCTTATTCCCATTTCTGCAACTTTGCCTCTTTCTCCGTCTTCTCTCCAAATTCGCATTTTATATTTTTTTCATCTCTAAGCAACTTTCCCTACGCCAATTCTCTTCTCTCAACCCTTTCTTCTTCTGAAAATTTTGACATGATTAATTCTTGTGTACAAGATTTCTGCCTGCACGAGACTAGAAAGGAGGCAAGAAGACGTCGTGGGCAAGATGGTCTAACCAGTCAATCAAAAGTTAGAACTTTCTAGAACAAATTATGAATGTAAATTAAAATATTTATACAGAATTCATAAATCAATTTTTTTAAGATTATAGATTAATATTGATTCATAATTCAAGAATTGGGCCCGACCAAAAAATCATGTAGAAATCAAAAAATCAAATTGGAACTTGAACCAAATTAATTCATTTATTTGTCTTAACTCTTAATGCATCATGAAAGGAATGGGGGGTTTTAGGAGTCTTTTTAGCTGTCATTGTGGATAGTTTTCAAACTCTTTAGCAACTTTTGAGAGAGAGAGATTGAACAAAAAAGTCAGTCATCCAATTATATTCATCGATGGTGTTATGGTTACATATTAACAATTTAACACTCAAATAATGGTTTTATTGTCTCGATTTCTTGAATCTCCTTACACTTGGCCATATTATGTGACTTTATATTTCTTTAGGAGACAGTAGCAACGAGGGTAAAAAACTCAAAATTCACACACAGAGGTGAGAGGGAAAAGAGCACAAGTAAATAAAAGATTAAGATTTGTAATGATGAGGAGAAATTAGAGAGGGGGACAGAGGGACAACACATAGGTTAAAGAGAAGATGAAAATGAGAATGAATAGAAGAATATGTAAAAATGTTCTGAAGATATGGGGAAAATAAAAGGACGTGAATTTGTTGGGAAAGAGACGAATTTACTGAGAAGAGGGAGAGAGACCCAAGTTAGAGAGAGAGAAGAAGAGTGGAGACAGAAAGATGAAACAGATGAGAGTAGAAAATGTGATAAAAGGCTGATATGAATGGGCGCTCTCACATAAGCATATCAATCCTCTCTCTCTCTCTCTCTCTATATATATATATATATATTTTCATGACGGCAGCATAGGGTTTCGGATGTCATTTCACAAGGCCGGCTACCGATCATATAAATCACGCGGCACTAAATAAATTGCATTGAAACATTCACCTATACATAATCAGCTTGAAAATGACACGTTTGATGAGTTTAAGCATTAACACCAATAACTTAAGTCGGTTTCGGAGCATCCCACGTCCAACCTCGTATGCATCAACTTCATTTCTTCTTCCCCTTACCACGTTACAATCATTTCAGCAACTAAAATTAAATCAAGAATTGTTTGAAAATATATCAAACGGCTGTTTACAATAATGCCCTCAAACCAGACACAATGGAATATAGAAATGCGGTGACATTACTACACAAAAAATCAAAACTTACAGGAGCATTGCCGCGAGAGAGGAAAACTACATACACACAAACCTCAAGTTTTTACGATAAGCCCAATCACAAAATTTAAAAATAAATTGCATCCAATAGCTGTGTCCGAGCTTCGCCTTTAAAGGCCCATAAATTATAGCAAAGATTATCTGTCGCAGAAAACTAATAAATAGTTCACCATGCCTAAGAAAATGTTCCCAGTCCCAGATGTTGCAGCAGATTCTCCCTCAAGCGAGTCGCTGTCCTTCGCAGGCCTCATCTGTGTACAGGATAAAAAAGGAAGTACCAAAGTACAGAAAGAAGACCTGGAGTTCGAATCCAACCGTTCCAACGCTAGCTCAAAAACTGGGAGTCCAAACAAAACCTTTCCAGCTGATAAGTTGATTTCAAATGACCACCTGGCAACTACAATATATACTTCGCCGCATCAAGCTTCTAAGCAGATACCTTTGGAAAATTTCCTACAAATTCCCGGAAACAGGAGAGAATCAGATATGAAGCAGACAAAACACAAATGTAACAGCAGGAAGCAAATTTCCCAGGTCAAAAGGATAACAAATGAGAAGCACACTGCTGGAGAAAGAAGTTTCGGCCAAAAGCTGTTCTCATCATTTGCCACCCCTTGCAGAGACTGTCGTTCCAGTCAACCAACACCAAGCATCAAACAACATACGCTGCAATGAACTACAAAGTACCAGGCTTCATTTTCCTCAGGCTCATCACTTCTATCCATTGAGCTTTCAATTGCTCATGGCTCGTCTGCTGATCTGTTACAGCATCCGGATAAGATAACACCACCAGATTTCTAAATTCAGATTTAGCCTTGTCAACAAGGAATTTAATATCTTAGAAGAAGGATTTCTGAAGATTTCAACAATCAGATCTTCAAAATTTTGTAACCAATTACTGCATTTGCAAGATAAGCAGCACGAACCCAGAATTTAATGCAAGTAATCAAGAGCTCACTTAAGTTTTCAATTTAAAAGCAAATCACTTCAATAACGCTTGTGAATATGATAAAATCCCTTATCTCCCAGAATGGGGTGAACTGAAAAATAGAATTCTTGAAGTAGACTTCTAACATGATGTGCTTCGATGATTAAAAATCCTGTTAGAACATAATTTTTTTCTAGTTCTTTAGATTTCCATGAGTAGTAAATGAGCTTCAAGATGAGACAAAAAAAGACCAAACCAATGAGCTTAGAATTCTTTACAAAAAAAATAAAAATAAAAAAAATCAACTGATGGGGAACCAGCAGTAGATATTGGAATAGGTTTCTACAAAGACAACTGGAGCAACATATGACATTTCATATATTTTGATAAACCAGTATGCATTTCACGGCAATGGATGTATATGCTGCACAATTCACTTATCCAACAACTGAAGACCAGAAAATCCCAGAGGACCCATAAAACAGATTATATTTTTTTTCCTTCTTTTTGATTGCAGAACCAACACATTAATGGTTTTCAACCCAGAATAATCTCCTCCCAATAAAACTCACATGGCTTCAACAGCAAATTCCATTACATAGCATATTAAAATTTATGCAGAATCCATATGAGTTATGACCGTATGCACGCCCAATTTTCAGAGGTCTAAACTTTTCCTACTGTAAATAAGATAGAATGTAATTGAAAAAATGATAAAAGTGGAGCATACTTGTATTAAGGTACAGTAGATTAAGTGCAGAAAGATACTAGGATTTAAAAAAGAAAATGAAAACAAAGAACCGGGAAGGTTCCCTCAGGAATTTCTTCCAGCAAGCAAGTTCCTACTAACTCAAAATAATTCTTCTTAACAGTAACTAATGGCTACTCCAATATTTATATACTGCACCTACTAGCCCAGACACAGTCCAATACAAAATTGGCATAAAAGACACTTGATTAAATAAATGATAACTAATAAAATACTCCAACTCACCATTTTCTCCTGGAAAGCAGCCTTATCCTCAGGACTGTAAATTGAAAATGACCCTTGAACTTAATCGTAATCTACAAGATCCACATCATCTTCATCTTCATCTTCGTCATCTATATAACCATAAGGAGGTGATTGGTATGCAAGATTCAAATTTAATAAACTTACAAATGGAATGATGAAAAAAATGAAATAATAAATATTAAAATTATTTGCTTGGTATCTACAAGGAATGAGATATGATGGACTTGTCATTCCTTAACACAATTGGTAATTAGTAATGAAATGAAGAAACTAAATGAAATTTGTTTTATACAGGGTAAATTATACTTAATACCCAAACATTTGCAATTTATAATAATAATATCTCAACCTATACTTAGTAGCAATTTTACCCCTATTTTTTCATTTTTGTAATTTTAATAATTCTATCATCTGCAAGTTTTTTCGACATATGAAAGTTGAGTCATCAAATCGGAGAATATGTGGACAAGAAAAAAATAATATTCTACATGTTATAGAATATTCTTCGGTGTGGTGACTCAACTTTTAGTTGTTGGATAAACATGTGGAGGGTGTGATTGTTACAAAAATGAAACGTTGGGGATAAAATCACTACTATAGGTTAGGGTAATGGAAGTGTTCTAAAATTCGTTCAAATTAGCAAAATGGTCAAAGAGCACCAGTTATTTAGCAATTTTAACTTTTTAAATTATTCCAGAATTTTAACGAATCATATACATTAATGAGCTCATTAAGAAATTTTGTTAGGTCCTCGGATTTTTAGATTATTTATTGGGTAAATAGACTTTAATGCCTCATTCTATTGCAGAAATTATAATTATATCTCACACTATTCAAAATGACATTTTAATAAATCAGAGCTACTTTTCCGACACCTAAAATATGACATGACTAGTTCTTTTGTTAGTTAAACATGGCACCTGTAAATTTACATGACAATTTAATACCCGCATTTGAAAAACTACTCCAAAGATACTTTCATGTCATTTTTAAGTAGTTTTTCAACAATTCAAGTATAGAATGTTGTTTCAAATAGTATGGGATAGAATTGCAATTTTGGCAATAGTATGGGATACTAAGGCATATTTTCCCTATATTTTGTCAAATTTTTAAAAAATATATAACGAGTTACACGAGTTTCACGTAGGGATTTTTAGAAATAATTGATGGATTTTAGATTTTTTTGAATAAAATTTCTATAATTTTAAGTGGATCGTTGCGTATTAAGTTCTCTAGAAAAAACTTTATAAAGTAATTGTCCTTTTTTTCAATTATTTTAATCTTATGTATATTGTGCAAATTAAATTTTTGTAAATTATATATATATATACAAGGGTTAATTGCTAAATAAATCACTACATTTACACCTTTTTACAAATTAGACACCACGTTTAAATATAGCCAATTACAACACCACGTTTAAATTTGTATGTGATTAAACATCCCCAATTTTTCCGATGAATTAAATATGACGTATTTGTCCTAAAAATCATGTTTGCAGCCACGTCAACACACGTGTAACAAACGACGTCGATTTTATTAGTTTTCTCAATATATTTTCTATTTTAGAAATAAATAATTGGAATAATTTCACTTTTAGTCACATTAGAATAAGGTCAAAACACTTTTGGTCCCATATCTTTCGTTTTTTGTCTCATAGTAACTCGACACTTTTGATCCCATATCTTACGTTTTTTGTCCCATAATTTATTAGCTCGACACTTTTGGTCCAAGTATTTTTTTTCAACATTTTTAGTCCTAAAACTAACAATATATTTTTTCTTATATTTTTTTTCGACGTTTTTCGGTATATTTTGTAGAGAATTTTGCTGAACAAAAACCATATATTGGCAAGAAGTTGAAATGGTTTTGTTAAGCATTTTGCTGGATATCTGTTCGGCATTTTGCTGGATATTTTATTGAATACTTTGCTTAAATTTTTTGAGATATTATGTTATTTTGTTGGGTATTATGCTGAATTTTTTGCTAAATATTTTTCCTCTTTTTTTCTTAATGATTTGCTGAAAAAATGAAGTCGAAATGTCCTTTGAATAAATAAATATATATATATACACATACTGCACTTGGGGCTAAAAATATTGAAAAAAAAAATATTTGGGATAAAAAATGTCGAGCTAATAAACAATGGGACAAAAAACGAAAGCTATGGGGCCAAAAGTGTTTTGACCCTATTCTAGTGGGACTAAAAGTGAAATTATCCCTAAATAATTATATAAAAAATGGTTTTTTTCAATAAAAAAAAAAGAGAAAGTAACAAAAACAGCGTCATTTGTTACATGTGTGTGTTGACATGGAATGTGATTTTTAGGCCAAATACGTCATATTTAACTCATTGGAAAAATTGAGAATGTTTAATCTCATACAAATTAAAATGTAGTGTCGTAATTGACTAGATTTAAACGTGATGTCTAATTTGCAAAAGAGTGGGAAACAATTATTTTTAACTATTGGGAATATGTAATACCAAGGAGAATGGAGTTTTGGAACTAAGAAAATGATGATGATTCCCGATAGCAAAATATACCAACCATCGATTCACAAATGAACGTGGGAATTGTGATTTCATTCTCATTTCATTCTTCTAAATACCACCTAAGTACTTTCACAGGAGTTCGTGCTCGGTGTATGGCCGCAATCTCCTCCTGTTATTATCCATTAAAAAGCAACCCAAGGCAAAGGGAATTGGACAAACTAGGCATTGAGATAACCAAAAGATGAAAATGTCGGCATAGTTGTCCACCGGGTTGAGTGTAGAGTTGCAATCAGGGCTTCTAAGGGGCTTGAACATGGGGATCATCCCCAAATTGATGCAAGAGCTCAACAGTCAACTCCTACCATCCCATTAGCGAAAAAAAGGGTCACACACTCAAAGCCATGGGTGTCGTGCCCAATTTTGCAATGTCAAGTGCACTATTCAAACTAAAATATCGCACAACCAAATACATCAATGTCATCGACTTTTCGGTACCAAACTTGGGAAAAACAAAATTATTCGATACAAAAGGATCATCAAGTACAAATGCGGGGTTATAACCAATTGTTCCACCGAAGGTATAAGTGTGGGTCATTCTCGAACGGGTTGATTATTCAATACCAGAGAAACATCAAGTGCATGAAGCACGGTTATCGCCAATTGTACCACCAAACGTGAAGTGTGGGGCCATTTTTGGGCAGCTTGAAGATTTCTTCATGCTCAACAAGTTACTTCGGGACTCTTTGAAAGGTAAATGAAGAGTTTCATTTCTTTTGGATTAAGAGTGCACGCAACAAATATGTTAAGTACAAAGGACAACACAACTAAACTAGTCCACAATTAATTTTGCCCTAGCCGATTAAATTCGGAATGGGAATATACATCGATGCTTTACACATACAAGTATACATCCAAAATATCGAAAAGAAGAACAATGAATTAATTATAATATTTTTTTATATGAATATAAATGAATTATTTGGGGATAAAATAATGTTTATTTTGTATAGGTGTTTATGTGTTGTTTAATTGTATAAAAAATTTATAAGAGTTTTAATATTTATTTAAATTATTACTTTAGTTTTACTTTACTAATAAGTAACTAATTATTAATCATCTAATTTAATTATACATAATGTAATTTATAATTATAAAATTAGATATATAAACATCCATCTAAAAACAAAGTACTTTGTTAAGTAATTGTAGTATTTATCTTAATGCTTATTTGATATCTATTCAACACTTGAACTACATTTTTTTAATTTTAAAGTAAATACAAATTTCAAGTTTTAATCAACTAAACATATTAATTTACCATCATCACATTTTTAAAGTAAATACAAATTTCAAGTTTTAATCAACTAAAAGAAAGAAAGAAAGAAAGAAAGCTTAGGCATGTGATAAACTAGTAAGCACCAACTCAATTCTTTCAATCCCAAACACCTTGACTATCACATGTTAGTCAACGTACTGTAAAGAGCCAGCCATAGCACAAATCAAAAGACTTAATGACGAGTAAACTAACAATCATCACCAGTCAGCACTAAAAAAGAAAAGAAAAGATCATAACCAGATTTATGAAGAAAATGCATGCAGAAACATTAAATTAACATCACTTACCAACATATTTGTCACTGAAAAGTAGAGTATACATGCCGCTTGAAACCTATATGCAGATTTATGCAAGTTATTTTTACCAAAATTCCTTCCGGAAACTTACACTAGAGAATAGAAATCTTAAATCCGATCAAAGTCTTCGAAGTTTCATCCATAAAATAAGATATGTTGAACATAGCCTTTTTTGTTTCACTGGACACAGCTGTGAAAAAGGAAAACACATGAAGGGCCCACCAAGAAGGGATCAAAACTTTCCTTTTGAAGAGAGTATGGCACAAAGAATAAGCATTCAGCAATCTCAAGTTTTGCCATATATATTGAGATATCCCTGCAATGATAATGACCGGATATCAAGAATTATTCCTGATACCAATAAAATTAGACTTTAATACCTATCCACCAATTTAGTGAAGTGACTAACCTCAACTAGCTTTGCAAGTTTGGGGTGAGATGAAGAAAGAAACAGCTTAACAGATTCGGACGTGCTAGGAATTTGATGGGGTTGCAATGTGCTAAGAACCTTGTCAACAGCCTTCTTAACTATCAATTTATGGGCATCTTTGCTTAGAAGACCCTCACGCCAAGTTGGTTTCACCAATTCTTTCACGGATTCTATAAGCGCTGATTGGAAATATTTGATAGGCTTGGATTCACTTTGCACATGACCGTCTTGCTGGAAGTCATCATCAATATCAACTCTTTTGCCAGATCCATCAACTTCCGATACTGTTCCATCCCTTGGCTTATCATGTTTCACTTTATCATCATTGCTAGAGCTCAATATATTATTTTTCACAGCATCACCAGCAAGACAATAATTTAGAAGCTTCTCCTCATCTTGCGGACTGTTTGACTGCACATTTACATTCTTAATAGATGATCCTTGGTCAGAATATGAAAATTTCACTTGGCCATCCTTAACATCCTTCTTACCATTGCTGTCAGACATTGGATCGTTATGACTTTCTTTCAACAATATGCTTCGGGTTATCTCATGCGATGGGCAGAAAGGAGCAGATGGCTCCCAATCAAAAGAAGAGAAAACAGCCTCATACTTAGCGGGTTCTGCATCCCTGGAAATACGATTATGTGACAGATTTTCTGATTCAGAACAAGAAGTTGGTGGAATGCTTCTTTGCATGGACGAGGCTACAGAAGCATGATGCTCCAGACTTCCTTGCATGAATTTATGCGACCCATGTGCAGTAGTGTTCCTAGAGGAAGGACCATAAGGTAAGGGTTGCCTAGAATGAGAATAAGGCAAGTCTGCAAGCCTAGCATCAGTTTGGACAATATAACCCTTCTTACTAATTATTTCATCCATTGCTGTCCCAAAGCCAGATACTCGAGTGCCACGATCATTGTCATGTGATGTAAAAGAGGAACCTCCATGATATCCACTATCCCTTGCGCTTAAACTTCCTTTGACTGAAGGAGTGCCATAGTACCTGTAATTATCCAAGTGCAAGCTATGCCTGAAACTCCATCTATCTTCCCATGAAGAAGCACCCCGAAAGCTATCATCTTTAGGAAGAAACAACTTCTCAGTCCCAATGTTCAGTATTGGGTTCTCCCCACTTTGTAGGGGTGGAATACATGCACTAGAAGATGCTGCTACAGCCACACAAAAAAAAAAATAGAAAATTGGTTGGCTTATAAGATCTAATTAACACATAACACAAGCATACTTCCCACTATACTTGGATTATGTCTCGCTACAAAAAAAATATACAAGTTACCTTCCCTCCCCAAGGTTTCACTTTTCTTCATCACAGCATCAGGTCCACCCTCTATGTGAAGGAACCTACAAGAATTTCCTCTTATGCACCATCCTTTGACATGAAATTCACACACTATCCTTAGTTTTTTGCTCTCCCGATCAAATTCAGCACTAGGTATAGGATCCCTTAACCTTATTTGGGCAGCATGCAACCTGAGAAACTTAGCTGCCATCAGGACACAATTCCATAAAGAATGACTAAAAGTAAGTTGTGATTATAACTAGAATCTCTATGCATTGTGTGACATTTGGAATTAGATCAGAAGTTTAACCTTGGTGATATGTTGCCAACACCTTCTAGAGCAGACTGATTAATTTCTGCTGTAACAGATACAGCAGCGTTAGCGTTCTCCCCAGAAGCATAAGCCATTGTAGATGTGGCATTAACATCTCCAATAAAAGGAGTGGTTTTGGCATGGTTTACTTCTCCATTGTCATTCACGTCAGTAATATTTTTGTGTGAGACAAATACTCCTCGGGTAAGGGAACTTGATTGTACATTATCTTTCCGCTCATCAAGCTCTACAATCTTATCAGTATCTACAATGAAAGAAAGAAAACAACAAAAATATTAGATCAGACTACACTAGACATGCTTTCTAAAAGCATCCTGCTGATAGCTTAGTTTAGATGTCTGGAGGAAGATATTAGAAGACATGGCCCATGGAGTAATAAAGCAAGATTGGAGTGGTGGAACAAGATAAAAGAAAAGGAAACAGGAACTCTTCAATCTGGACTAAAGAACTAGAAAGCTAACACTGAGGGAGATGGACAAACTGCCAGGTATAAGCTATTCAGTTGTTCTTCTGGATCCAAATTCCCTTCATATGGCTAGCCTGGAGCATTGTCAACGGCTTCAATCGTTACAAAATAACTACTTATGTGTCATGAAATTTATCAATCTAAAATCAGAAAATAGCACTAACCTAGAATGTATGCTATACAAGCAAGCTACATCAAAAGGCTGAAGCCAATATTTCTGAAACCTAAATTTGCAATGGAACTCCTAACATATAGGTCCCCGTGATATGATTGTGTTGATCAAATCTCTGGTTCCTCCTAAATTAACACTAGCAGCATGATTTCTATAATCAAATCTTTTCTTTTTCTTATTCCTTTACCCTTTTTCAAAACATTCCCCCATTTTTTCCTTTTCTGTTGAGCACACAAAAGAGGATTCTAACAGATGACAAGTTTAACACAAAGCACACACTAGCAGTGAGACAGAGAAGAGAAACAATCGGCAAGCCGGTGAAGGGGAAGACTAGCAGTGCTGCGGTATTCAACACGCACAAGAGGATTCTAGTAGATGACGAGTTTAACACAAAGCTCGCACTGGCAATGAGGCTATGAAGGGAACAGAAGGTGAGCGAGCCGATGAAGACAGTGAAGGGTAGGATTGAGCACAAACCGACCAAAACCAAAATACCGAACTAAACCTTGCTTTTAGATTCAGTTCGGTTTGATTTTTCAAATAATCGGTTTCAGTTTGGTTTTGATTGATAAAACCCGATATTTGTTTCAATTAGTTCGATTTTCTATAGAAAAAGGTTATATTCATTTTCCTTGCCAAGTCTGTCCAGCATCCGCCACCAACTCTGGCTTCCCCTACCATTTGCACACCATTTGAAGCTCTCAACAACAGTTCTTCTATTTTCTGCGTTTATTTCTTTTGTTTTTGTCAACAAAAAAAGATGTTTAACATGTAAAAAAATGGTGAGATCCACAAAACTGACCGACCAAACCAATAAATTATGGTATGGTATGGTATGGTATGGTATGGTATGGTATGGTATGGTATGGTTTGGTTTGGTTTGATTTATGATTTTGTTATGATTTGGTTCGGTTAAAAAATAAATAAACAATTTTGATTTTTCTGTTTTTTCAGTTTGATTTTGCACCAAACCAACTGAATGCCCACCCCTCGTTAAGGGGATGACTAGCGTAGCAGTGGGGATTCAATCAAAGGAGAGGGTTACAGCCTTTTTCTCAGCATTTTTTCTTCTTGTTTTAATTTTCCATTTTGTGTTTGTTTTTATAATTTCTTAAAAATGGAAAAAGCCTGACAGGCCAACTCAGCCCAAATCCACGCAGTCCTAACAGCCAGAATTACCCAACCAACTTTTTATTGGCGGATTGGGTTGGTCAGGCTGAACCCAAATGGACAGCTCTAGTTGCAAGTTGACATATCACAGACTAGGCAGATTAAAATTTTAGATCGCTAATCTTTCATGTGTGAGTTGATAAGAAACTGAAATTGAACCATAAACTCACGCAAAAAAAAATGTTATGTTCTAGTGTTGGAATTTTTGGGGAGATGTGTTTTGTTGACTAAGTAGATGTTTTGGGTAAGGATTGCTTTGTTTTTGGTATGGAATTCTAGAAGAATATTATAAAAGGTTCTGGAGCCTGATAGGAGGCCTAGTCAGCTCAAACAGGGCTAGATTAAAAAAGGTGGTCCTTGGCGGGAATATTTAAAATACTAGTTAAAGTAAATTCCAAAAATAGAGGAACGAAATTCCTACTCTTGCAATTAATTGCTTGAGTTTTATGGATAAAATTCATTTATTGATAATGATAGCAAAACAATATGAGCTCAGTTTCGAAAGACAACATGTTTCAAAAGCAGCATTGACATTGAAAATTGGTCATTTGAACATGTTGGAATGCAGGGCCCACCACAAATATCTCGATTTCAATACAATCTTTAGATTCTATACAATATCAAACTCTTAAAATGACCAGTTCATAATTTTGCCAATATAGTATAAAAATTACGCAGTTTCCAAATTACGAACCAAGTTCTTATTCATGTAATCTTTGTAATTAAATAATAAATGTTTTCCAGCTCATCATTGAAGACTTAGAGAGTAGAGAAGCAAGGTGACGACGAATTCTCTACAAATTGCATGTCAAGTTCTTCACTCATGTTATGCATAATTCAATTTCTGATTGCCAACTTTCAATGATTATGCATGGTGTGGTGCCTACACAATCTTCATAATTTACTTATTTTTAAAATACTACAGTACTTATCATATTCAATATGTTTCATAGTTGATCCCTAGGAAAAAATATTTTCTTGTGAGTAATATAATGACCCGTTAGGCCGTTGCTCACTTTAGTTCACATTCATTTCGTGGAACTAAAGTACATTTTGTTCAATATCATAGTATGTTAGCTCGTGGAACTAACAAAAGTTGATCGATACCATAGTATGTTAACTCGTGGAACTAACAAAAGTTGAACGATATCATAAAAGGCTGTGAGAGGCTTCAATTGTTCTCCAAAATTTGATAAGGAAGGCCACAGCACAATTCCTAGGGCAAACATCAACATATCTATAGAACGATAACCATGAAAAAGACAAAATAAAAGCTGCATTATCCTCCAAACACGGCACTCTTTTTTTTTTTTTTGGATTGAGGAGCTCAAACACGATCAATAACTAAGTGCATCACAAACACGCACAAATTTCAATAGGTGATATGTATACCTCTGATCAGAAACTTATCACTGAAACACATAACAATTGAACCACCAACGAGCAAATAAGCATGCACTAATAAATTATAAGCTCCATGCAATGCAGAAAATAGCAAATCAATTCATTATATATAATAATCACAGAAAAATAACCCATAAAAAAAAAAAAAAAAACAAGGAGGGCGCCATATATATAATTAAAAATTTATATATAAAAAAAACTAACCATTTTTCAGATTTTCTTGGCGTGCAGCATTTAGGTCTTCTCCAATTTGATCCTCGCCTCCATTTTCGATTTCTTCCTCAATCTCTTCCTCGACTTCAATCTCCTCTTCCACTTCGATTTCTTCTTCAATTTCCTCGTACTCGGTCTCGTAGTCTTCATCGTCTACGTCGGGAGTCAAGGGTTTCGGCGGTGGAGGAGGGATCACGGCGGCGGATGAGGCCATTAGGGCTTTACAGGGGCATAAAAAGAAGGCGGCGTGTACGGATGTTGAGATATCGGGGGTGTGGATTAGTGAATTTGATGTCAACATCGGCGTCATACTCTCTGCCCTTTTCATATTATATATAGGATAAACCTTATTTCCTTGCACCAAAATAATAATAAATGAAATGGGAAAAATCTAACTCTATGTATACTAATTTTATTTTATTTAAATGACAGTCCTAAAATATATGGAGAGAGAGAGAGACTTTTAAATATACGGTCTTATATTTATGTACATAATGAATTTTACAATTGTATTTACCACTTCGATAATATGTGATAATTTTGCAATTCTAAAGATTCAAAATTGGATAGAAGTTTTAATTAATAACATATTACCATGTACTTATATAATATATGATATATCAATGTGTTTTATATGTACTACTTGTCGTCTCGTTTTACACCTCACTGGAATTACAATGGAAGTACAGAATGGTAGAAGGGTAGAATAGCAACAATTACAATATTTAACTGAATTAAACAAAGCAAGAAGATAGGAACCGATGTGCAGATTCCGGCAAGCCGAGTCGAGGGGACCTCTCTCCGCAAGACAAATACGCCCCGGCTAGTGCTCACGGTTTGGCGGTTGTCTTTCAAAGATGAAACGGCTTCGTCCTTCCGGCAGTAGCACCACAAATGGGAGCTTTGACTCGAAATGACTCGTATGCAACAATATGATGTGTGATCGTTTATGCAGAATGTGGCATTTGGAATCGTTTATGCAGAATGTGGCATTTGGATCCATGCAGGATGTCCTATTTATAGGCACATCTCCACTGCAGGGGACAACTAGGGTTTGAGGGCATTCAAACCTGGTGTTGTAACCCCCTGGAGTTATAGCTCTGTTCTGCAGATCCCGATAGGTGTCCCTTGTCGGCTCGGATCCCAACACGTGTCCCCGACAGGAGTTACTTTCGGTTACTGTCCAGCCCACTAACTCCACCAGCTCCAGATGGCAGTTACCTGAGGCTCCAGCTTCAGGTGTTGAAGGGTAACTGAGGCTCCAGCTCCAGGTGTTGAAGGCTCTTAACTCATGGGAGTTACACCTTCAAGCTGGACAAGCACCATGAGCCGAGCAAGGGCAAGGGCAAGGGCAAGGGCAAGGGCACGGGCACGGGCGGGCGCGCGCGTGTGGGCTCATGGCCCACATCATTGTGCACTTAATTACTTCACTTAAGTGTTAATACACTTAAATACACTTCTTAATTTGATTAAGAACTCAATGTGGGATTATTTAATGTGTCTTAAACACATTATCCCACACACCATAAATGCCCAATCGTGTGACCAACTTTAACCATTTATTTCTCACTCACCGAAAATCGGATTTGAGCAAATAAAAATACTACGATTATCTACTCACGACATAGAGCAATCGTACGGTATTTAATTCCTCCAAAATTAAATATCTCGGTCACGAAAAATCGGATAAAATGAGTCACACTCACTTTATTAAATCCTATTTTCCAACACTACTCTTCGAGAATTGATATACTTCATCTGTCCCAATTATATAGTCTCATTTCTCCTCGCACGTAGATTAAAAACATTTATGAAAACAATATATTAAAGCTAAACTTTCAATAACACCCTCATTGAATATTTATGACTTTCAACTTTTAAGTTGTTATTTTTTTAATTTCCAATATTCAACAATGGTTTATTTGTACATTAATATGAAAATTAATAATATTTATAGTAATGGGACTATATAACTGAGACACCTCAAAATAGTAAAATGGACTATATAATTGGGACGGAGGGAGTAAATTGATTGTATAATTTTTTTTTATGTCGAGGATAACTGCAGCCGCTATTGAGGTGCATACTGGGTAAATCTTACTCCTGTGTAATAGCCTGTAACAAACTACACGGGTGAGGTAAACCACACTTAGCAAGGCAGGTGTGAAAGGTTCAAGCCTAGTAACCACACAGGTGAGGTAAATCACACTTGGTAAGTTATTGGGTATGACAGACTCGTACTTAGTGGTTTTGGTGGTGTGATTCGAACTTGAAACACTTGACTTCAAAATAATACCACTCTACCACTAGGTCATCTCCATATCCCCACACTCTTACGAATATGAGTATCCACAACCTGGTCATAATTGAATGATTGAATAGCTTGAAAATAAGTTTCACAACGAAGTGTATTTAGCACTATGATAGTTTGCGTAAATATAAGTACATTGTATTATGCACATGCATACAGTGGTGGAACCGGGAAAAAAACTATGGAAGGAGCACAATAATTATGCACGCAGTTAATAATTGAGAGATGAGAGAGGGAAGAAGACAATGTAATTTGCAAATGAATTCTTTTAAATACCTTAAAATTAAACATCAATTTAAACAAGAAACAACGTCAAATTTTCAATTACACACCGGTTAATTAACATAAACACTCAATGAATTAGACATGTGCATGTAAAAAAAATTATCTCCCTTAACCTTGATTTAAAAACTATGTCTTGAATTAATAGAAGTCTATGTAATTAATTGATTATTATCTAAACGATAAATAAATTAATAAAACATGACTTTAAAATAAACTGTTCAAAATCTTATGAATATAAAATTGATTTCTAAGCTCTTAAATGTCTAAAAATTGATGAGTTATTTGGAAACTCCAACCAAATAAAAACATTATTAACTTTTTACGTACTCATTTATTACAGCTTTAAACCAGATTTATCAAAATAAACTATATTTATATATCTTCAATCTCTCCCTATTCACATTCTTGTCTTCCCCAAGCCTTCCTCGCCGATAGCCACCTTTTGCAAACAACCATTCTCTCTTTCTTCCCTCCTCCTCACAAGACGCAGCAATATCATAGTCTTCTTACTTATTCTACCTCCAGATCCGGTAATCATTGTAGGGGCTTACCACATTCAAGAATCACCACCATCCTACCTAATAGCTAGTAATTTTCGGGTTGGGGAGAGGGGCTAGAGGCCGGGGGGCTGGAAGAGGCCTTGGCCACCCCCGACCCCAACCCCTCCCCCTCCCCTTATGTTTTCTGTCTTTTTTTATCGTCGGTAGGTTTCGATTCCCTCATCAATGACGGTGAATTTTTTTTATATACATTCAGTGTAACGAGGCTCTTCAAATATTTATGTCTGGGTCTAAGGGACCCGCCTATGTATACATATATACATATAATATATCGTAGCTGTATGTGTATGAGTGTGTAGGTATGTTAACTTCATAAATTTTGATGACATGGATAATTTATTTCATTTTTATCATTTAAATTAGTCCTTGGATATTAATTGATCCATAGCTTACTTTCTAATGAGTGGATATTGCGATGTCGACCAAATCTATCCAAAGCTTTTTCTTTTAAGAATATCTCAATGACTCTTGCCAAAAATTAATGGTGAAAAATTGGAAGAAATACGATTTGATTGAAGATTATAGACGCCATATTTGTTACCCCAATTATAAATGCCAAATTATTCCGTAAAATGGTTATATATGAGTTTTATATTTTTTGGATGTTTTTCAGTGTTATAAATGATACTTTTCAGTATCACAAATGATACTTTTCAATAATAAAATTGTAATAATAATCACAAAAATATCATTATCTTTTAATATTTCCCAGTAAAATAAATGTGATATTTTTCAAAATTATAAGTGATATTGATGCTTTCCAAAATAAAAAATGACACTTTTTCAATATTAGCAGTAATAATATTTTTTATGTACTTATATACATTTGGTATATGCTATTAGGCCTGGCAATTCGGGCCGCCCGGCCCGGCCCGCCCGAAATTTCGGGCTTTTTTGAAAATTCGGGCCCGGCCTGGGATTGCTGCTGGCCTATTTTTTTAAGGCCCGGCCCGGCCCGAAAAGGCAGGCCGGGCCAGGCCGCCCGCGGGCCTAGTGTTTTTTAGCCTTTTTGGGCCAAAAAGCCCGGCCTGTCGGGCCTCTCTCATTTTTCAGGTCGGGCCGGCCCAGCCCAGAATTTTTTCGGGCCAAATTTCTCGAAGCCCGGCCCGAAATTGTTTCGGGCCTAATTTTTTTTTGGCCCAGCCCGGCCCGCTTTTCGGGCCGGGCCGAACTCAAATTGCCACCTCTATATGCTATACCAACCCATTATAAATAAATCATGGACTAAACATTTTTTGTGAGCATTCATTGTAGCCTTGTAGGTACGGTCCACGTGGCAACTTCTAACTAATTTTTATTATAAGAATTAAAAATATTATAACATAACATGAATCACAATTAATTAATTGCTAGAAATTTAAACTTTTAAAAAATATATATCATAATTATGGAATAATGAACCATGCAAAATTCTTAACTAAACATGTTAAAATTAAGTTCTAAAAAAGAAGTATATGCTCTAATTGAAGAGAACAAACTATAATTAATAATTATAAAATTATACCAATCACTTAAACTAAACCACAATAAATGGTAAAAGAAAAAAGTAAAAAATAATAAAACTGGTGAGATGACTTTTATATAGGCAATGCTCATATAAATTATACATGATATCATTCATCTCTATCCATATATATTATTTATACTGGATTTTACAATTTTAACAAATTCAAAATTAGATAAAAATACTTAACTAATAAGATGCCATCGCGTATTAACACAACATATTAATGTGTCTAGTATATACCAATCTTTGGAAGTTATCCCTATATGATTATACCATACCATCTATTATATCTCCATATTATTGATATGAGTATCCATAACCAATTTCCTCTAAAAAATATCTATAACCAAATTACAAGAAAATAACTCAATAATTAAATAATTAACCCATCATCGTCTCTCTCTCCCTCTCTATCTCTCTATATATAGGGAATGGATTAAATGTAAATCAATCTCTAGTGTGTAAACTGTAAATTAATCTCCCACCATCCATCTAAAAAAATATAAGGTCAAGATTTGGAGAAAAATTTGGTAGCAGTTTTGTAATTTTCGCAACTTTTTTCAGTCTATGGGGTATTTTCGTCCATTTATTGAAAAAAGTTGATGTCATGTTGATTCAACATCTAAACTTTTTTTAAAAAACTTCAAACGATCATAACTTGCTTGTTTTTTATCGGATTAACGCAAATAATATATCAAATTAAAGGTCTTTTAATCATCTTTCATTTAAGATAAGTGAAGCATATATTTATTTAGAAAAATATGGATGAAAAATACAAAAGTTTCATTTTCACGCATATTCAAGCTCAGAATACTTCGTCAACATACGACATATGTTTCGTTAGCACATGACAAATGTTTTGTCAGCATCAGTTATATTGCGATGAAGATTTATTCAATCGTAATTAGGTATGCTTCGTTAGCATATACAAAATATTTCATCAGCATATAACAAATGTTTCGTTAGTATATGCCAGATATTCTTTAGCATCGATTATATTGCTGTAAATGTTTATTACATCTCAATTAATATATGTTCCATTGACATCAATTATACTGCTATAAATGTTTATTTAATATCAATAAGGATGTGTTTCATTAGCATATAACAAATATTTCATTAGTATCAATTATATTCACAATGAACAATACATTAATGCATTAAGATATTTTTTATATGAGAATGCTAATGCACTGATAATGTTAGCATTGACACATGTTAACTAAAATATTATAATAATGCTAATGTAGTATAATTATATCTGGTAATAGAATCACATGTATTTAATATTGCATGTGTATTATCAATGTATAACATCCATATCAATTAAGCATGATTTGTTAGCATATGACAGATGATTAATTAGCATCATGATTAGCTATATTGCTATCACATCAATTTTAGAGTTCAACAATTTAATTTTATTAAATTTTATCATTTGCTTATGTTAGCATTATCGTACGCTAACAGAAGTATTATGTAATGCTAAAGAAAAGTAATACACAATGCTAACAAAAGCAATAATGGTGTGGATTGAAGCCAAATAATACAACTAACAACTATAATTTTGTCCACGATTCATATGTTTTTGAAATTATTTTTTGTTGAAAATTAGACTTGACTAGCTTTCCAACCATAAAAGACACCCCATTTAATAATTTCCCAACAAAATCAGTTTTGTGTTTAAAGTTAGGTGTTATGAATGAAGTGATATTATTTCGTTAGCATATGATCATGTGTTCGTCAGCATATGAATGTGTCTTCGTTAGCCCGCGTCCTGGAAGTCCGCTATTTTTCTTTATTTTTTAAATTTTAACCTAGACACGGAAATTACCAATATGTCACCGCGTTTTTTAAAGTTCCTCTTATTTACTATAATGCCACCATCCTTTGATCAAATCTAGACCATTTGATTTTGAAGGATGTGTGGTGGGAGATTAGTTTACAGTTTACACACTAGGGGTGGTTTACACCAAAACCACACACACACACACACACACACACACATATATAGGTTAATTATCAAACAAATCACTAATTATATCTTATTTTGTAAATCCAACTAGACAATTAAAAAATTTGAAAAATATAGCTTCACGTTCCTAATTTTTTAGTGCCTAGACAACATAATTTCAAGGCGAAATACATCTTCAGGTCCCTCTACTACTACTTTTTACTAATTTTGCACCCTTACTATGCACGATAATTATCGAACTTAATTAAAATAATCATAGATAATCAATATTATAAGTTTATATATAAACAAATGAGTGAACTAAAATTATATGTAATATTATGGGAGAAATTTTCAGTTTGTGTGTTTTTATCCCAGTTTAATTGGATTTTCACCCATTCTTAAAGTTTGACATGTGTTGTGATATTTGTAGGTTTTATCCTGTATTTTGATGTATTTTTGGACAAGAGATAGTTGATGATATCCTGGGGGCGTGTGTTGAAAAAACCTAGTTGAGAACATGACGAAAACGTTGTAGAAGAGGACTTGCGAGCATCACCTAAGAGTTCAGTCACAGGTCGAGTCACGGATCACCAAAGGGCTGAGTTTTTGTGAGTTCGCGATATAGATGTGGGTCCAAAGAAGAAAACCCACGAGCACGGTCGCGGGTATTGAGGGAGCCCACGGATATTATGCCAAGTCGGATACATGTGGACTCGCAACCCGAACCGCGGGTGACTGGGTTGCGAGCAAGGTCCAGGGTTGTCTGGGCTTGTCCGGTTTTGAGCTGATTTTAGGCTTTTTCTTACTAAGTATAAATAGGGATTATGGGTGAAAATTAGATAATTCATCATACCCTAAAGTTACCAGCAGAGGAAAACGGTAAAGAAGAACATGGAGACCGAGGAATTCGAGGAGTTCAAGAATATATGCGAATTAAATCTTCCGAGTTTTATTTACTTTAGTATTGAGTTACAATATTTTCTCCTGGATTTGTTGTATTTTGTTATGGATAGCTAAAACCCTACTATTCTAGGGTTGGATTATGATTTATTTATGAAATTCTTCTAATTTATTTTATTTTGTGTCTATGATTTTATTATATTTTGATTATTTCCGAGTTTATTTGTATTATTTACCTGATCAATAAATGATATAATATGATGTATTAATTCATAAATCGATAGAAGAGTTTTAACATAATATCTGAAATAATTGACTGGTTAATCAATATCACTCAACAGAGTTGAAGTTAATTGATTGATTTCCTCTTTAACCTACATACGCACAAAATCTACTAACCGGACCCGCAAGAGGACGGGATCGATTGTAGGGCGGTGAGTTAACCCGAATCGTGTCTCTCAAGGAAAGCTTAGAAGAGCTTATCTTTCTATGCTATGCATGCAAACATGTGCAAGAATTTAAATACAACCTAAACATTCTAATCATGCGTTGGATGTTTTTGACTAAACTAGTGAATTTAAAACAACAAGAATTAACTAACAACACCAACAATAATAGAGATGAGTGAAAAGATTATGAGAAGAGCATTATGGTGTAGATTCTCTCACTGGTTTCTCTCCTAGCTTGATTCAAGTTGATTATGTTAATCCTAGACATACAATAGACTCCTTCAAGTGGCTTAACTTCATTTACTGTCACCATCAATCCATTAAACCCATCGGCTATATCATACGAATAAGATTAACAATTAAGATTATGTAGCTCAGTCCATCTAATGTTGAAGGAATCTAAGTCGGGCTATAGAATCTTCTCTCGGTCTCATCTAAAGCCTAGCAATGCTAAGTAGTGATCAAGTACTCAACATAAACAAGCACAATTCCAACAACAATAAATCAAATATCACAAGCATGGATCGAAATCAAATCGATTATCTACCCCCTAATGTAGGGAATTAGCCCATCATCATGCTCAAAACAACACAAGTATCATAAAAGTTGTCCATTTCATAAACCGAAAGATAATAAAATATAAACTTCTACAATATTGTTGTCTCAAGAGTTTTGGGACAAATCCCCGTAAATGAGCTAAGCTAAGGAAAGAAATACCAAGAAATAGAAGTCCTTGAGCAAGCCTAGCTTCTGCGGACGGCTTGAGTTAGGCTCTTCTTCTCGTGCCTTCTTTCTTGAGCTTGAGCTCCCTTACCTCTTCTCCTTCTCTGGAACCGTGGTGTTGAGAGTGAAGTGTGAAATATGTGTTGTAGATCTAGAGAGAGGTGGTATGTGAATAGGGAGATGGTGATTTATTAGTTGATGAGAGAGAAAGCAAAAAAGTGGAGTTATTGGTAGATGGTTCCCAACTCCTCCTACAACTCTAAAACCGTGTCCATTTAATTTCCACAGCTGGCCAAGTGGGCGGAGAGAATTAAAGATTAAAACTCCCGAAGACGCAGCTGAACTGATCGCGAAGAGGTCGAAACTGATCGCCCCGCGCTCGCGGGGTGTGTTCACTATGAGCACTGCACCGTGGTCGCGGGGGTTCCGCACCGACGAGGCTACTTCAGCCCCAGCTCACGACTTTTCTCTTCAGTTTGGCGCTCTAGTTGTTTCTCCAGCTGGGAAACTTCAGCTCATCTTTTCAGTTAGGCCTCCAGCTCAGCTCTCGGTTCTTCAGCTGCAGTTCCAATTCTTCAACTGCAGCTTCATTTCAGCTCCAAGTCCTTGGCTCCAGCTGAGAATCTTCAGTTTGACCCCAAAACTGATCAGTTTGGGGTGCAACTTGAGCTTGGCCATCAGTTTGGTCCCCGACCAGCTCAGCGAAGCGGAAGATTCAGGACATATCAACAAGTTGGGAACTTCAGTTGGGAGCTTCAGTCGAAAGCTTAAGCTCTTTGCCACCTTTGTGTCATAAAATCCTACTTTTGGACACAAAAGCTCAAGTTTTGCACAAACTTGACACAACTCACCATAAGAGCAAAAGTGAAGGAAATAATATAAAAATAACATGAAACATTGAGAACTGTTAGGAGTTACACAATAGGTATTGAACAGACATGTTAATATTTGTTGTGTAATCTACAATCTAGGCACTTCGAAAGAAGGTTTAGAATACAAGAGTGGTTGTTCTAGCATGATTTAAATCCCAACATAAATGCTAAATGAATTGATTAGGAGAATGGATTAAATCCCAGTGGTTCTTCATTGTTTGATTATCCGTGTTTATTTATGTGACGATAATTTAGTTTATTTATTATTTTTAGTCTCTATAATTAAATATCTCAATTATATTAGGTGGTCTAGATAAGTGTAGGAAATTAATTTAGATGATTATTAGTTTAATTATTAAGTCCATGTGGATACGACCTTGTTCACCGCTACACTATAAATCTTACTGTGGACTTGCAGTTAAGTTAAATAATTATCAAATGATGCTATATGTAATTATAGGACTATAAAGTATTAACTTTATCGTGTTGTTTGAATAGTTTGGGATCTGATATTTTATAATACATCTTTTGTCAATTCTATTGCATGATACGGAAGTTAACTGCAAATGTATGAAGAAAAAGAATATCGAGATGAATGAATCAAAAAGGGGAAATTCTTATGGAGAACTTATTAGATAATTTACATAAGTTAAGAGATGATGCACTTCTCAGGGGCGAGACAAATCATCATCAAGTCAAGTGCAGCATACATCAGATCAATCATCCTCTCAAATGAAATGACTTGTAAACGAAGTAAGAAAAGAAATTTTATGTGACGGACACATAATCAACACAATCAAGAAGGCAAAAGAAATAGAAAAACCATTAAATTCGGACTAAGGAAGCTTTCGACAAGTTATGGACGTTATGTGGATGAGCATACTGGTCAAGTAATTTTGAATGTAATAATTATTTCTTTTAATATTGTTTTAGTTAAGTTTATTTGATATTTTAGTATGATATTAACATTAATTTGTTTTAGCCTGGAACAAGGTATATGAAATTATTTGATAAAACTAGTTAAGTTTATTTGATATTAACATTAATTTGTTTTAGCCTGTAACAAGATATATGAAATCATTTGATAAAGCACATCAAGTAGTGGTTTATTCATCAGAGCCACAATTGGTTCAAGATACAAGTAAAGATGTTTCTGGAAATGAGAACCGAACAACCTCAAGTATGAAATGGAAAGGAAATGCTACAATAACAACGAGATAACTTCTAGTTGAGGCACAACACAAAATAACCGCAGTTACAACTCAATCAAATGGAGAAAAATGATGTGTAGCTAACTTGAAATAACTCATGCACTCATGTATTGCTAGAGTGAAGTTTGGTTGTATTTGATTTTGCATCTATGAACCTACAGGTTAAGAGATATAGTTTTGGATATTTTTTTGAATTATTTAGAAGGGCTTATCATAACAAATGTTTAATTTTTACATTTTTCGGCACTATTTAAGTACATGATGAAGCACAAAGGCAGTTTATCTGCAAATTTACAATGATGATTTTTGTTTGTTCAAATTTAACTACTCTGAAATAACTATGTTACATGCATAATCTATTCAGTGTAGAATATTTTATATTTCATTCCTGAAATTTTATACAAATGATCGTTTTACGGCCAATGATACTCGGAGCATATTTATGCAATACATTCGAGTCTTCCTCTACCACCAGACAACTGGGTATGGGATGCTGATAATTTTCATCTATGGTATCAAAGTAAAGCCCATTTTTAGTTGTGTGGAGAAAGTGTGAAATATTTACTTTAGTCTTTTTTTTCTCTTCCATAAAGTAGTTTATGAAGTTTGGGACTAAGACATATCTATAGTTCTTTTATGCTGCTATTTTGGGCATCCTCACTAGAGTTCAATAGTCACAAGGCCTCTTGTATTTGGACAATGATCAAACCAAAAACTAATTCGATTGCAGTGCAGTAAAGGAGAAGCTAAATTCAAATGTCACTGTTTAATGAGTGATAGTATAATGTTGAGATATGGAGATGTGGTATCGGTGCCTTTATAAAATCAATTTATTAAAAAATAAATAATTGTCCAACAACACAACTAACAATTAGAAATCTTACCTTAGTTCATACTTGACAATAAAAAAGAAATCACTTATACAACCTTTTGTAAACTTTATTGATGCCTCAAACCATCATTTGAAAGGCTTTAAATAGATAAGAAGTTAGTGAACACTCAATTTCACTGCCTACTCCTGATCAACTACGAAGCTTAAAGAGTATCAATCCTTAATACTAACTAATCAGTGTGCTAGTTAGGCTGGGCATTTCATCGAACAATTGGAGCACATCAAGTGGCCAAGATTTAACTCAATTTCAACATATCTCCATACACCGTACAAAGCATCATACTTTGTTATTCCCCAAAACAGCATTTCTGGTTATCGTAAACCTTGAAATTCATTTTTTCCACAGCAGCATTCCACTTTAGAAAAGTAAAAAAAATATCACATCTTTACGTCATTCTTATTGAACACTTTTCTTTAATTTTTCCCTATCAAGCCCTCGAATTTTCTTACCACAGTCTGGAGGTTAGCCAAGCAACGAGAAGAGTAATAAGAATTGTTTCAACTGAAAGACTCAAATTTTCTATTTTATTTATGGCCTTTTCTTTTAGGGGTATTTATAACTTTTGATTCATCACAATTTAATTGATTATTTTTTTCATTTCCCAACCGAGGCATGACATGAAGAGTGATGTATATTTAACTAATAGAAAATTTAACTAATCTATTAGATCATTTAGAAATAGGGACTGATGAAATCAAATGTAAAAGTACAAGGACCTATTAAAATGAAAAATAGTACAAGGATCTAATGAAATAAAAAGGAATAGTACAAGGACCGAAATATGTGTTTTGCCTAATTTCAATGGTATGACATCGCATCAGCCATATGCATCGGACAAATCGCACTGAAAAATGATATTGTTAAATTTGTTATAAATTAAAAATTAATAATGTTATTAAAATATTTTAAAAATTGTGTTGCATTTGCAAAATGATAAAATATCGGGATTTATTTGGTAATTATTAAAAGGGTAAATTACACTTTAATGCCTATATTTTTGTTATTTTTTAAAAAATAACCCACTTTTTCAAAATTAGAAAAACAGTACCCATTCTTTCAAAATTTTTACAAATCTAACATTTAATCAATTTTATGCCTTAAAAATCATACGTAATTGATTGTATTTTAATATTCATATATTCACCAGCCATGTAAAAAAAATCCTCCATCCAATCAAGAAATATTAAAATACAATTAATTACGTACAATTTTCAGACCATAAAATTGATTAAATATTTTTGAAAAAAATGCTCAAAATGTAAGTATGAAAGTGTAATTTATGCTTATTAAAAAAGAAAACTATAGTTGTGAGTTGATGAAAATTCACAACAGCCTACTAAGACTATTCGCGGGCCCTAACTGTTGGAAATGGCAAGCAAATTTTCGTCCTTTTCTTCTATTCCAATTGGGCTTGTGTGTTGGGCTGCATTTTTTGATTATTTCTCCTCTTTCTTCCGGCCCTAGTCTCCTCTATTTTTTTGACTATGTCTTGATAAGCTTGTTAGCCACGATTTTGTCATGGGTTGTTGGTGGGAGAAACGTCTCCAGAGATGGCTATTTATCTTCTGGTTTTGGCTGGGAAAATACATAGCAGAATACACATAAATATACAGAAATTATTTCCTTCTCTGATATGCCTCTGTTGTCTTCAATCTGAGCAAGCGACGTCGAGTGCTCCATCTTGTTTCTTCGTGAGTGTACACAAACAAACAAGAGCTGCGTGAACCTTGTGGACGACCGGTGAGAGGCTTCACACCACGGACACGCCGCAATCATTTTTAAGGTGGTGTATTATTCACCACGTCACAGTAAAATTTTCTTAACCAGATTCATCTTCTTCGTTGCAGGCTACTGTTCCAGTTTCTTTGACAGAAACAAAAAGTTCTGTTTCCAGATTTATCTTCATCGCCGCAAGTCTCTGTTCCATTTTTTTTCGACATCAATATTTTAAAAATGATTGATGGCTTCTTCTTCACGGATTTTGCCCAATCTGTCGAAATTGGAACTGCTAGATGGTTTGAACTACAAACGGTGGTCACAAAAACTCCTAATCTTCTTTGAACAATTGGAAGTCGACTACGCGCTCTTCTCCGACCCACCCAAGGAATCTGACTCCATCCTCATTTCTCTTGATAATGGAGACACTGCTGCTGCCAAAGAAAAAACGAACACTACTGTTACTGCCAAAGATAGAGTTGAAACCTCAACAACAAAAGGGGTGGCTGCAGATGCATCCGCGCTCGTAAAAAAATATGAGAAAGACAATAAGATTGTTCGGGGTCACTTGCTTAACCACATGACCAACAATCTCTTCGATCTTCTTGTGAATACTCGGTCTACCAAACTGATTTGTGAGATGCTAGAGAAGAAGTATGGGGGCGATGATGCCGGAAAAAGAAAGTATATGGTTGGAAAGTTGCTGCAATTCTGGATGGTTGATGACAAACCTATAATGGAGCAATTGCATGAATATGAAAATTAATAGTCGTTGTTCTAAATGAAGGAAAGAAGATATGTGAAATTTTACAGATGAATGTCCTTCTCGAAAAATTCCCCCCCTCTTGGACTAATTACCGTAACATGTTGAAACACAAGAAACGTGATCTCACACATCAAGAACTAATCAGCCACATGCGCACAGATGAAGCAAATCGAATGAAGGATAAATCTTTTTCTATGTCGTCTAACTCTTTTAATGCTAATCTGGTTGAATCTACTGCAGGTAAAGGAAAATGCCATTTTGTCCCGAGAAAAGAAAAACTGGATTGGAAGAAAAAAAACCTTTCTGCTGACAAAAAGATAACAAAGAAGCCGACATCCAAACTCACCTGTTGGGTATGTGGAAACCCCGGCCACAAAGCTTACCAGTACCCCAAACGCCAAGAACAATCTCAGAGGCCCAATCAAATTCATTTAACTGAAACTGATGATATCGTTGCTGATGTTGTAGTAAAGGCGAACTTGGTAGAGGACAAAATGGACTGGGTGCTGGACACTAGAGCCTCGAGGCATTTCTGCAGCAACAAGGATCTTTTCCACGAGTTTGAGGAAACTGGAGAAGGCGAATGCGTCTACATGGACAACTCCACTGTCGCTGGAGTCCTGGGTAAAGGAAAAATTATCCTTAAATTGTCTTCTGGGAAAATCTTGAGATTGAGCAATGTTTTGTATGTTTCATCCATGCGTAGGAATTTAGTATCTGGTGCTTTGTTGAATAAGGCTGGTCTGAAAATTGTATTGAAGGCTAATAGAGCCGTGTTGACTAAAAATGGAGAATTCGTAGGGAAAGGTTATCTGAATGAGGGTCTCTTTGTACTGAATGTTGATTCTGTCATTATTAATGAGAATGCTTCTTCTTCTTCTTCTTCTTCTTCTTCTTCTTCTTCTTCTTCTTCTTCTTCTTCTGCTTATATAGTTGAGTCCTATGATGTATGGTATGCTAGACTCGGACACGTTAATGCAGCTTCAAGTAAAAGGCTAAGAAAATTGAAGTTAATCGCAACTTTGAACATGCATAACTTGTCTAAATGTCAAATCTGCGTTGAAGCTAAATATGCTAAAAAACCGTTTAAATCAGTTGAACATAGAAACTCTGAACTCTTAAAACTGATTCACACAGATTTAGCAGAATTTAGAAGCACTATGAATAAATGAGGAAAATTGTACTACATTTCATTTGTTGATGATTATTCTAGATACACTAGAGTTTACCTCCTTAGAACTAAAGATGAAGCTGCCGACATGTTTATGAAATATAAGATGGAAGTAGAAATCACCTTAACAATAAAATAAAAAGGTTAAGGTCTGATAGAGGCGGTGAATTTAGTATGTTGTTCCTTAAGGACTTTTGTGAACATAATGGCATAATCCATGAATTTACTGCTCCTTATTCTCCCCAACAAAATGAAATAACTGAAAGGAAAAATAGGACCCTAAAAGACATGATGAATGCTATGCTGATTAGTTCTGGGTTGCCTAAAAATATGTGAGGGATGCTGTACTTTCTGCATGCTATATTTTGAACTGAGTACCTCATAAGAAGCTAGATAAAACTTCTTATGAACTATGGAAAGGATTCGCTCCTAACTTGAAATATCTGAAAGTGTGGGGGTGTCTAGCTAAAGTTCATATATCTGATCCTAAGATGTTGAACATTGGATGCAAGACATATGATTGTGTGTTTATTGACTATGCAATTAATTCTGCTACATATAGATTTATGTCTTTGAATGATCATTCTTTTTCTGAATCACGTGATGCGAAATTCTTTGAGCATATATTTCCTCTTAAATCGCGTGGTTCTGGTTCGACTGTTAGTGATCATGTTGATTTGCCTAGTTATTCTGGAAATATACCTAATGAGCATGTTGAACCTAGAAGAAGTAAAAGACAGAGAACAGAAATCTCTTTTGGTCCTGATTTTGTTACTGCTTTTCTGGTAAATAATCCTGAAATGATTGATGATTATGATGTGTCTGCATTTTTTATAAATGAAGATCCTTCGACGTATTATGAAGCTATGACTAGTATAGATGCCACTTTTTGAAAGGAAGCTATTCACAGTGAACTGGAATCAATAGTTGATAATCATACTTGGGAATTGGTTGATTTACCTAAAAATGTAAACCTATTAGAACTAAATGGATTTTTAGGAAGAAACTGAAACCTGATGGTTCCATTGATAGGTTTAAAGCTAGATTGGCGGTGGTGGGTTATTCACAAAAGAAAGATGTAGATTTCTTTGACACATATTCTCCTGTTGTTAGAATTTCCAACATTCGTGCATTAGTTGCTCTAGCTGCTATTCATAACCTGGTAATTCACCTATGGATGTTAAGACAGCTTTCTTAAATGGTGATCTTAATGAAGAAATTTATATTGAACAACCTGAAGGTTGTGCAGTAGCTGGTCTAGAAAGTAAAGTATGTAAATTGAGAAAATCTTTATATAGACTCAAACAAGCTCCGATTCAGTGTTATGACAAGTTTCACAGTACTATTATTACAAATGATTTTGAGGTAAATGGTTATGATTCTTGTTTATATTCCAATATGTATGAGTCTGGGTGTGTCATTGTATGCCTATATGTTGATGACATGCTTATTTTTGGTATCGATCTTAATGTTATTTTAGATACCAAGTCTTTTTTGTCTTCTGCATTTGATATGAAATATTTGGGTGAGGCCGATCTTATACTTGGTATCAAACTGAAAAAGACTGAGCATGGTTTTCTGATGAGTCAATCTCACTATGTGGATAAGGTATTAACACGTTTTAACTGTGACTCTTTAACTACTGTTAAAACACCTTATGATAGTGGCATACATCTAAAGAAAAATATGAATGAACCCGTATCTCAAACTGAATATGCTAAGATCATTGGTAGCGTGATGTACCTTATGAACTGCACTAGACTTGATATTGTATATGTTGTAAGTCGTTTGAGTCGGTATACACATAACCCTAGTAATGAACATTGGACTGCACTTTATCATTTATTGAAATATTTGAAAGGCACTTCTGATTGGTGTTTGCATTTTGAAAAATTTCCTGTTGTGTTGGAAGGTTATTGTGATGCAAATTGGGTATCTGATAACGATGAAGTGAGTTCTACGAGTGGTTTTGTGTTTACTCTGAGTGGTGGTGCTATTTCATGGAAATCTGCTAAGCAATCGTGTATTGTTAACTCCACTATGGAATCTGAATTCATTGCTCTTGAGTTAGCAGGTCGTGAAGCTGACTGGTTGAGAAACTTGCTGGCTGATATAACTCTTGTGAGGGATTCGGCTGCTCCCATTTCTTTACATTGTGATTCACAGGTCGCTATTGGAGTTGCCAAGAATAGCGTCTATAATGAAAAGATGAGACATATCCGGGTGAGGCATGCTGGAGTGAAGCAGCTGCTGAAAAGTGGAGTGATTTCTTTGGATTTCATACGGTCCGAAAGAAATCTTGTCGATCCTCTCACCAAAGGTCTCAATGGAAAACAAGTAGTTGAATCTTCAAGTGGAATGGACGTCAAGCCGGATTGGTGAGGTAACTTATGGTGGATACCTTTTAAAGGTCAAACGAAGCTGTAAAGTTTATCTTATTTCACTTGATGAATCGTGTGAGACTTTATTGAAATTTATATAATTTGTTTTGTCCATAGCCCATAACTTGGGTGGTCCTATTGAGACGGACTTGATGGACTTGTGATTTTATATCGAGCCATAGCCCTTATGGGTGGTTCTAAGCGGTGGACTTGATGGTTTTGTACAGAAGTACTTGCTGTTTGAGCATTTGAGGTTAAGCTATTTGGCTCTTAATGATTTAATACAATTGTGCTTTTAAGACGCACTGTTAATTGTGTATTTTTGTGCTAGTGAGATGCACAAGCTTGAATCACCTAAGTGAGTGTGGAGAACTGGCCCTCTCCCGTGAAAGACAATTTTCTTTTGTCATACTCATGACAAACCAAGGTTGTGGTGGCCAAATTTTTATTTATCGCAGAGTTAACTCGATTTAAGGATTAATCTAAGATGTGGGGGGTTTCTCTGGAATCCTTAAAGTTCAAGTGTTTGACATACTTTTTGGATTAACGGGTTGCCTTTGCATTACTAAGTGTCAATTCAAAATCTTGTGATTATTGATACTTATGCATTAAATCTTCTCTTGCTCAGATGTTTGGTCTCCTCTTTTTGCATGCCATTTGTGGGGGATTGTTGGAAATGGCAAGCAAATTTTCATCATTTTCTTCTATTCCAACCGAGCTTGCGTGTTGGGCTGCATTTTTTTTATTATTTCTCCCCTTTCTTCCGGCCCTAGTATCCTTTATTTTTTTAACTAAGTCTTGATAAGCTTGTTGGTCACGATTTTGTCGTGGGTTGTTGGTGGGAGAAACGTCTCCAGAGATGGCTATTTATCTTCTGGTTTTGGCTGGAAAAATATATAGCAGAATACACAGATATACAGAAATTATTCCCTTCTCTGATATGCCTCTGTTGTCTTCAATCTGAGCAAGCGACGTCGAGTGCTCCATCTTGTTTCTTTGTGAGTGTACACGAACAAACAAGAGCTGCGTGAACCTTGGGGACGACCGGTGAGAGGCTTCATACCACGGGCACGCCGCAATCATTTTTAAGGTGGTGGATTCTTCGCCACGTCGCAGCAAAATTTTCTTAACCAGATTCATCTTCTTCGTTGCAGGCTACTGTTCCAGTTTCTTCGACAGAAACAAAAAGTTTTGTTTCCAGATTTATCTTCATCGCCGCAAGTCTCAGTTCCAGTTTTTTTTTTCGACAACAACACTAACTAGTTTCATCGCTCCAGAAACCAAAATATAGCGAGCCAGGACTCAATTTTATTTGGAAAAAAAGCAAATAACTAACTAAGGCCTAACGATCTACCTGATAATTTAACATGGGTTTCCGGTTTGGGTTCCGGGCCCCGTTGATTGCGCATTAATTGATGCAACCCACTGCCCACTTTACTCCCTCTCTCCCTATCTTATATTTGTTCATTGTTGCTTCCTTATGAGTCAACGTTTTAAGAGTAGAAATAACTAATAAATCGCAGAACTTCCCATTTTAAAATGTAGGATTATCTCAACCATCCGATTTAATTATGCTCCGCTTCCCCCACCCAATTTATTAATTCCCCACTTGTCACGTCGCTTTTATCGCGTAATTGGTGAGTGCATAATTCAGGAAGTAGTTAGAGATGAAGTGAGATTAGTAAATTTGTCTTTGCCAACTTGCGACGCTGGCTCATGGTTCGACGGTACACCTTCGACATGCAATTTTATTTGCGCCATTACTTTCCAATGTTAGTTTTAGATTATTTTTTCAAGGAAACATGTTTAGATTCTCGTGATAAATATTTCATTCCTACCACTTTGGATAGTGCTATTGGAATGATAGTTCTTAATTCTTATAACAAGAAAATATTAAATTTAAATCCACTAACAGCTTACAAGTTAGGACGGATACATATAATTTTTCAAACATAATTTAAAAAAAAAATAGCAATTATATATACAAGCAAGTTGTTGACATTCATCAAATAGGAGACGAGATAGTATTTAGAGATGGAGAATTAGGTTCATCTAAAATGGTTGAAAGAAGAGCACGTGGAATTTAGGAGGTGGCGGGTTCCATGATAAGAGGCAACCCTCACCCGCACGCGAACGCTGCCTCGCGAGCACAAAAAGTCCACTGAGAGTGAGAGGAGAGTAAAAGAAAATGAGGGGTCAATAAAGACTCAAAACTGAAGGGACAAGAAATTACATTTTTGTTATGTTTTCACCACATTCACATTCCACATTCACAAACATTGCCAGTAAACTAGAATAAATTTTCAACTGTTTCTACCTGCACTGCACGTCCAACACACTACAACTTCATTTTTTTTTTCAATATTTATTATTTATCATTACGCAAAATAGCACTCAAGTATTCAAGATTCTCTCTCAGCTCGATCGAAGATAGGGCACTACAATAAAAGGAAAGATCCAAGATAGAATGTTGTTCATTTTGTTCCTTGTATAATTCGAGATTCAATAAAAGTAGTGGTAGATAAAGCCGAAGAAAGAAACTACTTCAATTTTGCAATTCTGAACGCGGAGCCACAATGCTGGAATCTCGGCTGCTCTTAGTTCTACTTGCCTTATTATTTGCTCCGGAACCTTCTCTTGCTCGAGGTTTTTCTCTCTTTCTCTCAAACACACTCTCACACAACTACGCACTTCACGCCAAATATTTTTGCATATTTAGTATCTTGAAGTAGTGTGGTCGATTAATTAGTGGGATTTGAATTATTTTATAGGGATTTAAGTTGTAATCAGGGAGTTTTGAATTTTGCGGGCCGGGGGTTCCTTGATGCTGTTAATGTGATGAAATGGGCTGTATCTTGATTAAAGTTCGGTTAATTTTATATGGAGGGAGGGTCTCACACAGAATTTATTTTGAGCCAGTCTCTTGGTTTTACTGTGTAGTTGAATTTGGGAGCATGTAAATTTGTACAACAGTTAGCACAGGCATGCAGACTTTGGGTAATGAGGTCTACTAGGAGCGTCTAAGTTGATAAAAGATTGTTTGTTTTCATTATGTGTTAATATACAGTTGGGATCAGATTTCTGGGTACTTAGTAATTGTTGTCTTTTACTATGTATTTCAAGGTGAAGTTGTTTTCATATGTATTGTATTTTCGTGAATATCTTATAATTGCTGATGTCCATACCTATGTTGTAATATAGACCCTCTTCGCTTCTGAATTTTTTTTATTCTCACAGCACCTCCATATGCATTGCGAATAAGCTGTGGAGCTCGTGAGGATATTCATACTTCTCCGACAAATACTCTCTGGTACAAGGATTTTGCATACACTGGAGGAATTCCTGCTAATGCAACCACCCCTAGTTTCATCTCTCCTCCACTCAAGACGCTCCGATATTTTCCTTTGTCTGAGGGTCCTGAAAACTGCTACAACATAAAGAAAGTTCCCCATGGCCATTATCTAGTAAGGATCTTCTTTGGATTGAGTAACGAATCTAGCTTTGACAATGAACCTTTGTTTGATGTGTCAGTTGAGGGGACCTTGATTTATTCACTTCCATCTGGTTGGAGCAACCATGATGATGAGCACGCATTTGTTGAAGGCCTCATTTTTCTAAAAGATGGAACAGCGTCTCTTTGCTTCCATAGCACTGGACACGGAGATCCAGCGATACTTGCCATCGAAATTCTTCAGATTGATAACAGAGCTTATAATTTTGGCAAAGGATATGGTCAAGGAACGATTCTCAGAACTGACAGGAGACTTAATTGTGGTGCTGAGAAACCAAAATTTGGTGCTGATTACAGCGCAGACCGCTGGGGTGGGGACCGATTCTGGAATAACATCCCCACGTTTGGCGAAAATTCTGATCAGGTCATTTCTACCAAGAACAGTATCAAACAGACTTCACAATCACCCAACTTTTATCCAGAGGCTCTCTATCAAACCGCTCTTATCAGTACTGATACTCAGCCTGAGTTATCATACACAATGGAGGTTGAACCCTCTAGAAATTACTCTCTTTGGTTGCACTTTGCTGAAATAGGTCCTTCAGTCACTGGAGCAGGACAGAGGGTATTTAATGTCCTTATCAATGGTGATATTAAATTTCAAGATGTTGACATTGTTAGTATGGCTGGGGGTGTTAACAGCGCTCTTGTATTGAACACAACATATACTGTCAGTGGCAGGAGTTTGACGATAACTTTAAAACCTACAAAAGGGACTCATGCCTTAATCAGTGCTATAGAGCTTTTGGAGCTAGTTTTAGCTGAATCCAAAACGTTGCCAGCTGAGAGTAAGCAAAGTCATACTTCTTAAACATGAGTTTCTAACTATATTCAGCATTTACTGAATTTCACATAGATTTGGTCCATGATAAGAGATATGGGCTGCCATTTATAAGGAAAATCTATCTCTTTTGTTAAGTTTCAGAGTGAAAGATAGAATTAGAATTTCAATCACAATATGTTAAATCATAATTTTATTCTGTAGTAATTCATGCCTTTGCAGATTTGACACGATTCGCGTAAATAGGATTTATTTGTTTTCTTTCATTCAATAAAAGTTGGCATATTAGAGGTATATATCAGGAATATGGAGTCTCCTTTCAACCATGCAGAAAGTGTAATAAATGGTAAATTGGATATAAATATTCTTCAATTTTCGGCATCCACCTTCTTGTCATTTAGTATTATTCACTTGTGAGCAATGGCAATTGTGGAATCTGATGCCATTATTGGTGACTGGAGGTAACTCTCTTCAATTATTGGAGGGGTGTAGATCTTTTCTGTATCTGATCTTCTTAGTCCCATAGCATTGGTGCTGAGAGCTATTTTCAAGTCTTAGAGAACTGGCAATCAATGGCTTTTAGGGCTGTGCGTAGTATAAGATATTCAGATGCCATGAAACAGGTTGCTCCAAATGCATTAGAGGTGAGGTAAAACTAATTTTTCCACTGGTTGCAATAATTGCACTTTCTCTGCCACCTCTAACCTTGTAAACACTCCCCTAAGTAAACATGAAGAAACCATTCCTACTCCCAGCTGGCATAAATATACCAACATAAAAAGAGCTTTTACGCGCACTTGAGTAGCTGTCACATGGGCATTAATGAGGAAAGTGGCTGGTTTCTAATTGGAAATACTGGCATCATTTCCTTTTTGTAATTTTTGTTAAGTTTTCTTTCTGTTTTGGCTATCATGTGATTTTGTGGATGACATAAGTATTAAAGTTTTCCTCCTTGTTGTAGTTAAGGCTTTGCAAAAATTGAAGGGCGCTCTTGGTCTACCTCTCCGTTTAGGGTGGAATGGTGATCCTTGTGTTCCTGAACAGCATCCATGGAGTGGAGTAGACTGTCAGTATAACAGAAATATCAGTAAACACGTTATTGACGGACTGTATGTGCTCGATCCCTTCCATGGTCTTCTGTATGGAAAATATATATTAAAAGTTATTACTTTTGAAGCGTAAATTGTAAATGCATTAGTTGTTAACTGGTACAAATGTCAACCCAGTGAAGTGACTTAATCACTTGATGCATTGGGTTTCTGCATTATTCAATAATTGATGTAGAAAAACGAATGTGATGGCTGAGTCCATAGAGTTCTTACTAGACATGCTTTGGCCAGAACTATTGAATCCAGATGCCAAGCTAGTATTGCTGATGTTAATGCTATATATTGAAATTGTCCCACATTGGTTGGGTAAAGTGGCATGTTCCACGTATTAAGGTGAGGGCAACCCTCCCCTTACATGCTGGTTTTGTGAGGGTGAGTTAGGCCCAATATCCATTTCTAATATGGTATCAGAGCCAAGCCCAGTTTCAATGTTGAGAGCCCCCAATATCGTTGCGATTCTTGCATAGTTCTACGCTGCTCGTGAGGGGGCGTATTGAAATGGTCCCACATCGGTTGGGTAAATTGGCATGTGCCACCTATTAAGGTGAGGGCAATCCTCCCCTTACAAGCCGGTTTTGTGAGGGTGAGTTAGACCCAATATCCATTTCTAACACTATATGAGGACTTGAGGCGAAAATATCTTGAGTTCGACGTGCAAAAGTTTCTAGCTCAAAAGGCCTTGTTTGAATTCGATCCAGGATCACATAAACTATATCCACTTGATGGGCTGTTTTCTCAATACTAAGTTGTAGATGAGGTTATGGGAAATATAGTTATGAAAAACCAGAGTGATTGATGAAAAGGCAGGAGAAGATGTATGATCTGCGGGTGGGAGGATGGTTAAAGTTTGAAATACTCTACCTAGGGAAACTTTGTTTTTTGTAATGACAATACTGTTACTTTTCTTATTGTCCTCTTTCGCTGTTTGGAAGTCATCCCTTCTAGATTTTGGTAGACTTTCCTTGAATTATTTCAGAGGGTGGCTATTTTCGGTAAAGAATCACCATGTTTAATGACAGTTCCTTTGTGCGTTCTGTTTAAGAAATAAAAGTTCGAACTCGTAGAACTGTGTGCTTATCATCTATAGTCTTGTGGTGTTTTTCATAAAACCGGTATTCTCAATATGAAAGCTCAAATTAAACAGTGCACCATGATAATGGTCCACTTATAGTAATTCTTTCAATATGTTTTCTTCACACATGATTGGATATTTATTATTTATTCTTTTATTGACATTGCGAGGTCAGGGGTCTTGACAACCAGGGTTTGAGGGGTTTCTTACCAGATGATATATCCCAATTTCGTCATCTCCAGAGCATGTAAGTCAGATCAGGGGGGCAGCTAGTTATGATAATCGTTTTTGCATAAATGAATCAGCAGATTCTTACAAGTGTTCTCTTTTTACTGTGAATGATCCGTCTATCGACTCATTGGATATGAATCTCATATGCATGCTCAATTAAGAAAAAAGTCTTTACTTTTCAACAACGCGTCATTCGTCATTTAGCTTGCATACATATTACAGGGAAAACAAACATTCTCGCCTTCTCTCATGTACGTGTAACTTGTGTTTTTACAGAAATTTGAGTGGGAACAGCATTTCTGGGGGAATTCCCTCCTCAGTTGGATCAATTCCTAGTCTGGAGAAACTGTGAGTAAAATTTACACCATTGTGAGTCTGGTTTGGAATTTTACTTCTTTGGTTTCTCTCCTGTGGAGAAGATGAATGAAGTTTGAACTTGTTTACTTGTGTTGATATTTCATGTTCGTGGAACATGAGGAAATGTTGCAGCTAGCCAGCTATTGTGTTGTCTTTATCTTTGTTATATTTCAAGTAATCGAAAAGGTCCGGAACTCAAGAGAATGAACATTTTCTTCACAAAACTCTTTACTTCTCTGAATTTGGTTTTTTGATAGGATGAATATATGGATAACTTGGAGTAGTTTTGCTTGTTTAATTTCTCTTAAGTGATGCAATGTGTTGAAAAGGGTTGGGATTTTGACATTATTCATATGACTGCGATTACCTCCTTATAGAAGTGTAAGATGAAGTATGTGACATTTTTTTATTCAATGGTATATCCTCACTGTCATAAGATTTGTTTTACTTACTTGCAAATGTATATTGAATTCAAATTCCAAGAGATTGGACCGGGTGTTTGAACTGTTCATGAAGGCACGTTAGACGAGTTAAGATTCGACGTGCTCGCTAGGTTAACCCTAAAAATTGTAGGATTAGGACTACATATTATTGGCCCATCTAATTCATGGTCTTTTTAGCCCACACCGCTTATTGGCAGGTTGGGTGACTCACATTCTTAATTTTTATTATATATTTTTTTTAAATAGTAATTTAGGACAGTTAGTGATATAATTTTGTGTATTTGTATACTAGAAGTCTAGAACTCAACTTAGTGGGGACAATGTTGACAATGATAAATGCAGTCCATCATTTTCTCCTTCATCACTTGTTGATAGATTGTTACCTATGGCTTACTGTCTTATATCATGCACTGAATTAAGTACGGCAAATGATTGCCTCATCTGCTGAACAAATGCTGAAGTGAGATTTCGTATAACAGGGATCTGTCGTTCAACTCTTTCAATGGATCCATTCCTGAAAGTCTTGGGCTGCTCACCTCATTACACATACTGTAAGAAAATTTTAAAGATGTTACCTGACTACGAAATGAAAGCTCTGGACATGGACTAATCTGTTGCTCTTCATGCAGGGACCTTAATGGAAACTCTTTATCAGGACGAGTTCCAGCCGCACTCGGGGGAAGGCTCCTACATGGAGCTAGCTTCAAGTACGTTCTACCAATGTCCATCAAATTCAATCCTTTATTATTAGTAATTATCTTCAAATGTCTAATTAGATGGGAAAACTTTAATCTGAGTATGCCATTCAAATGTCTTCTTTGCTTGATTATCCCATAAGATACGAACCACTGTGCTTGTCCTTTTGCAGCTTCACTGATAACTCAGGTCTTTGTGGCATCCCTGGATTACCAACATGCGGGCCACATCTTTCGGTTGGTGCCAAAATTGGCATTGGGGTAGCATCACTTGTGGCGGTTCTACTAATAGCGACTTGCTTGACATGTTGGTGGAAAAGGCGCCAAAATATTCTTCGTGCTCAGAGAATCGCAGGTAAGCTCAAGCTTTCTTGGTTGTCTGTGGCTTATAACAACTCATTTCCCTGGAATTTGGACTAGTCAAGAACAACACATTCATTAGTGTATGTCCTGTTAAATTGTCTTTGCTCAGCGAGAGATGCTCCATATGCAAAAGCGAGAACACATTTCAATCGCGACGTGCAAATGGCAAGACATCAAGCTCAAGGCCACGAACATGCCAAGACAGCAGCTGAGAATGGCCCTAGCTTGCTTGCATAAGTATAGCTCACATTTTTCGTCTATCGTTTATGTGAATGTGTGGAATCCTTCAATTCCCATGCTGCAACAGCAAAATTATACATCTCAACATAGTGATGGAACTGTACATTACTCTAGTTTCTCATAAATTAATATATCGTCGACATTGCTCTCATAATCCAGATAAACCACAAAATCTCACTTTTCTTCTAAATTATTCCTTTTCCATTTTTTTTATTTTTATTTTTCTATTGAAACCTTGCCTCGTATATGTACGTACGAATGGCATACTTTATATTGAGAAAGCGATTTGTCATTTGTCTAATATTTGGGCCGAGCTAGTTAATTGGACCCGACTATTAAAAAGCCCATTGTAGGATGATACCCGCAAGATCTGGCAAATTAGGTTGAATTTTTTGGATATAACATGTGAAGTGACTGATTATTCTTTTCCTGAATTAGGACAAGACTAATTAATATCAAGGGTAAACGATTTTTAGGTGTAAAATTGATAACCACAAGAATGTAATGATTTCACTGATATTCTTCACCGGCTTTCCACAGCTCTATTTGATTACAATAAAATTAGCCTCTATAGGCTAGAAAAATAAAAATATATAGGAAATCGTATAATGTATTCTTAATCCTCAGATCTTCTGTGTAAATCGCATATGAAGTTAAAGGGCGGTATCATTGACAAATATTTGTAGTTTTAAATTTAAAAAAAGTAAAGTGCGCTAATAACAATTTTCTTGAAAAAAAGGAATCTCGGAGCAGAAATGATGATATGTAAGCATCGTTTATAAGAAATTAAATAAAAATTAGGGAAGGTGATGATTACAAAGCGAAAGTGACGTATGAGGACAGACGCGTCCTTCCAACTCCCCATCAATCAAACACTTTGTAAGAGAAAAGGTCAAAATACTTCAAAGACAGAATTTTTAGTTTTCAGTATTTTCATTATTATTTTGAAAATTATATTATTTTTTTGTGAAAGTTGATTGAAATTTGAAAGTATGTTTGGACAATTGATTTGAATTTAAAAATTGGCATGATCAATAGCATTTTTTATTAATTATTATATGGTGGGTTTGATCGTTTGATTTAGTAAAAGTTGAAAAAATGAAACACGTTTTAGAAAAAAGACAAACAAAGATATTAAAAAAAATCAAATTTGTATTAAACTACTAAATGCATCCCAGCAGGAGTGGCAGCAGTCAGTATCTGTATGTATGTATATAGCGCAGTAGCAGTAGCACAACTCCCACACAACACTCAAACATACGTCAGCTGTTACCGCACATTTCCTGACTTATTTTATTTATTTTTTTAATTTACCTTTTTTATTTCTATTGAGAGGAGGTAAAATAAAAACGAAGAATTTGTATAACAATTAACGAAGTCAACTGTAGTTGATGAAAAAAATACCAAACTGATATATAGTAGTTATTGCGCTGGCATTAGCTCAAAGAGCATTATGTATTTGGTAACATTATTAAGACTATTTAACTTAAGAGCATAATAAGTGGGATGATAGAAATTTGGAAAGGAGTCAAAAAAGGGGCACACAAAGTTGATTTGACTCCATAATAAGAGCAGAGAGAGAAAGATGAATGTAAAAACTGGGCTGTCTCCTCCAACTCGGACACCACGTAATGCACCCCTCCCCCACGTGCCCATCTGACACCATCTCTCTCTCTCTCTCTCTCCACCCACACCACCCACTTTCCTTCATTTTTAATGTATCTCTCTCTCTCTCTCCAAATACACAAAACTGAATTCCACCTACCCAAACTTCGTGGTACATATAGTCTTTTATATTTATAATTTCCACTCACTCTAATTCAAAAATTTTAGAGTTTATATTTTCTTTTAGTTCTATATATTTATATTTACACTCTTACCGCCAATAGTCACTAATTCTATCTATGGACTATATATGAGAGTCTCTTTCTTACTACTTAATTAAGATTGTATTATGTATTTTGATTTTGTTCTTTATTTAGAATATAAGGGAGTGTGATTTATGTATTTAATCTTTATTAAACAAGTCTAATAGGTAAAATTGTTATTTTTTCTGGAATTTGCCAAAACAAATAGAAATACAAGGACGATTCTGAGGTGTAAGTCGTGGCCAACTATCGATCCTTAAACTAACTTTTGTAATAAAATGAACCTTCTGTTTTAGTTCATATCTTTTGTGACATAACCCATGCACCCAATCAAAATCAGTCCTCGCACCTAGTGATGTTATGGTAGGATTCGAACTTGAGACCTTTGACATCAAGATAACACCACTCCACCACTAGATCATCCTCAAGGAGACAACCATTCCTACCATTGAAAAATAAAGTATTGGTGCAGAGAAAGTTAAAAGAAACAAACAACAAATATATATTATTCTAATGTATATTTAGAATTGATTTAGTTTATTTGCAATTTAATTTCGATTAGCAGTTTCATATCCTGTGAAATATTTAAGAACAAGTTACTTTCTCCATGTGTATATTATACAGAACTTAATATAATATTTTATATAATTGTTATAATAAAAAGAATTCCACTGCTTCAATCTTCTTTCTTCTTATATTAATTGAGTTAAAACCTAAAGTATAATTTATTTATTTTTCTTAGAAGTATAACATACTTTAAGTATTATTGAGGGGAATTAACAAGAAAATGTTACTGCAGCCCATAAATCATAGTGGGAGATGCTTCAGACTTTAATTAATTGGTCCCAAATTAAATTAAATTAAATACAAATGCCGGCCAACCCGTACACTGCACTCTACAGTCTGGGCCCACCATAACAAACAAAACTCCGTCACCCACTACTGTAGCCACATACAAACCACCCAAGCCACAAACAAATCAAATCTATTTGAACTATTTTGTTGCCAAATTCCTAAATTCTCAATGTCTTTTTTTCTTTCTTTAACATAGGAAAATCAGAAGTTAACTAATTAAATACAATAATACGCAAAACAACTAGTAAATGGGAAAAAACATGGGGTTAAAAGGAATTATTCATTTTTTTATTAAATAAAATGTATGTATACATATATACTACCGCCATTGTAGGTATATATGTACTACTTCCGCCATATAAATAAAATTCTATAAAATAGACGTTGGGCTTTGAAGGTATAATTGAATTAGATTTTTTTAATATTCCACATTTTAAAAAATAATTTACAAGTTCGGGGTCGATGTTATTTTTATCATTTTCAACTGTCCCTGCAATTATTTGTTTCAAAAATGTGTTCACCAGCTCCATACACACAAGTTATAATTCAAACCGTGACATTTTAGTCACGACCTCAGGTGGTCATTTGCTTCACCGGGTGGGCCACCGTAATTAAGTTTTATCTTGGAACATTAACTTTGTTTAATTGTGAAAATTTTCTTAAAGAATAATTTTAATATATAGTCTAGTTTATTTCAAAATCAAATACGGCCTTTGCGTTGGACGATTAATTCAAAAATCAAATCATTATAATAGCACCATCCAATAACAAATAAACAGTAAAAAAAGGGAGATAGGAAAACATAGAGTTAATTACGGAAGAACCACTCAAACAGCACGCCGTTGATCAAGCTTAAAATCTCCCAGATATCATGTAGCAAGACATTTAATAATCACAATTTAATCGCAAAAAGTCAGAAATCTGTTTAAATAAATACATCGAGAAAGAAATATTTTTATAAAAGCCGCCCACATAGCCCAATACACTTTAATTAATCCCACCTCCACGCATAAAATACAAAGTGCGGAATATACTATAGCAATACATACTAGTAAAAGGACCAAAAACATGTGATCGTACCATACAACGTAACTACGTAATCCATTGGTATTAAATAAATGAAGTCGGAAAGAGAAAGGTTGATTAAATTAAATAAAAAAATGTGGGGGGAAAAGGTGGATGGAGGGAGCGCCGTACAAGAAGGGTGGCGTGGGGTAGGGTAGGGCATACGTCAGCATCGGGTGGGGGACGTGTTTGGTCTGAGTCACATGACAAAAGCCCACGCCCCCAAGCGGCGACACGTCTTATCAGGCGGCGGCTACTGCTTGCCCCCCTTCAACCCCACAAACACACACACACACTCTCTCTCTCTCTCTCTCTCTCTCTCTCTCTAACAGTCACACGGACACTGCTTTTATTCCCCCTCTCCCTCTCTCTCTCTACCTCTATTTACGTTTTTCTCCTACTTTTTGTATTTATTTATTGTTATTATCATTATTATTATTATTTTGTGACTTCGTGTTGCTTCTCTCTACCTATTTTGTTCCCTGCGGTTTGATCAAATCTCTTAAGAAACGGGGTGGGGCAGGTCGCTGTTTTTTGACCGGTTACCTACTGTAATAATTGCCAGCCATAGCTACAGAACTAGTTGTCTTTTTGTAATTATACTTGTACTAATATGTGCAATCATAATGGTGCTGCCATATCTTACTAGCTATTAATAATTTTTTCAATCTGGGCTAGGTTATCTTTAATTTTCTCCAAATTAATTACGAATTGGTGAAACAAAAAAAGGATTTGATTTTAATCTTTTTATGTCACCATGTAACGATAGGATACAATTTTAATTGTTTCTTTTCATAGTAAAGGAACATTATTTAGACGTCTTGACATTCGAAAACTATACAATAGTCCCTTTCTTATGATGATAGAACTATAAGCTTGCAGCTCCAAGTTGGTGTGATCTAGTTTGGTAAACTATGCTTCTGTTTTTTTTTTTTATATATAAATGATTAATGAGAGTTATACACAATGATTATTCGTAATATAATTATGATTTTTTTTTCTTTCAAAATTGACTTAAAAAATCTACTACTCACGATAAGTGTCATTCTATCACTTTAATTTTGTTTCACATAAAATGTCATTCTACACAATTAACGTAAAATTTTTAAATTTTTGCCCTCATTTAATGTATTCAAACAACCATATTTAATTAATTTAATATATTCACATAAGAGTGTATAAAATAATTTAATTATCTAATTAATATCTTTATTAATAAGTGTGCATTCATCCAGAATCATTCATTCAGAATGACACTTATTGAGAAACAGAGGGAGTATAAATTAAGAAAAATTTACGATGCGAAATTAATGACGAGATACGGTTAGGTATACTGTCCGTTTGAAAAAAAAAAGAATAAATTAAATTAGTAAAGTATGACTAAAGGCTAAAGATAAACTCCATTATTCACCTATAATAAAATCGTTGAGTTTGTTTTAAAAATTTAATTAGCTGGGAACAGCACTAAAAATTTCGGAAAAAATAAAAAATAAAAAAAATGGTAAAACTATATGATCTGAAAGTTAATAACGCAACAGTCGTTTTTCTAAGTATCATAATATATACATGCATATACCCTCCTTTGAAGAAGTGTAAAAGTTTTGTTATATATGGAAGTAGAATTTAATAAAAAAAAAATCAAAATGAAAAGCATTGAACTGAAAATTCTAACGTACCACACGAAAACCACATAGATCCAAATTTAAAATTGACAATATAACGTGATTTCTACTATTTTTGAAGAGTAACATCATAGGTATGTACCTTTGAAAACCCCGCATTAAAGTAATTAAATAAGAACGGGATAGGAAAACATTCATGCCCGTCATCATAAAGTAATTAATATCACACTTTCAAACTAAGAAATTCCACACTTTTTGTAGACAACTAATGTGAAATTGAATGGAATGTGTTAAGCTAGTCAAAGAAACTTAATACTCGTCCATTAGGGAATGACCTAGTGGTGAAAAGGTGTTATCTTGATGTCAAATGTCTCAAGTTCGAATCCCATTACCAATACCACTAAGTGTGAGTCTGTCACGCCTGTTTACCATTGCAGGCTATTATATAAGGACGAGGTTTATCTAGTGTGCACCTTGATAGTACACAGGGGCGGGATTTACCCACTGGCCACTGCACACCTCGATTGCGGCTGCAGGTTACGATTGACAAAAAAAAAAAATACAACTTAATGTCCGGTTTAATGATAAATATTGTTGTTACAAATTCGGAGCATACGCTAATTAAAGCTAAGATTGTCAATAAATTTGTCTTGATGGATAATTGATGCAATTCGAACAAGTCACTGTTTAGCATCATCCAAAAACTTGTGGCCATTGTATCCGATCCAAGATCCACCCTACTTTAGTCCTTATGGAATCAAATAATCATTTTCTATTTATAATAAATATATAAAATACCTAATTTATATATAATAAAATATAATTAAATACGGGTTTATTGTAAAAAAATCACGGCATTTCATAAAATTTATAATTTTGACACAAATTTTAAAAATTCAATAATAATACAATGTTTTGATTTATACTATAAAATGTGGGCATACTAATATTTTATGAGATGTGGTATAAAAATAATGTCGTTTTCAGATATGGTACTCAAACAAGGCTAATTAGACGCTATTTGTGAATATTGTGTTAATGTTCCTTTTTTTTTTGAACTCATCTACAAAGAGATATTCCCCGTTCCAAAAAGACAAGATGATTGAAATTTTCGTAAGAATTAAGAAAAAATCGATAAAGTCAATTAATAAAAAAGATTCATAATATGCCCTTATTTATTTCATAATACATTAATAGTTACTTAGACATATTAAATAAGGGTATGTATTAGTAAATTAACTAAAAGAAAAAACCTACATATTAAGACGTCCAAAAAAGTAAAAACAAGTTTATCTTATTGTAGCAGAGAGAGTATTATTTTTGTGAATGATCAAATTTGGAGTAATCGGATAAATTTGGGTATATATATTTCACAATAAATAAAGAGAATAAATTATTATTCAAAAATTGTAAAATCAACATCGGAATTATAAAATCGTTGGATGATAATGAATTATTTTACAATTAAGCAGTGAATAAAAGAAAAATATAGAAACTGAGATGTTGGGGTGTAAAGTAACAAATGCTGAAATTGACTAAAAACCTTTTTATTATCTGCAAAGCTATATGATGTGTTAGGATTTAAAACTAAATGTGAAACAGAAATTATAGAAAAGCCATCATTCCGAACCACATTAAAAGAGAGGAATTAATTGGGTGTGGATCGACCAATTATTTCCACATATTTGGGTCACAGACGGGGAAGGAGCACGCTAAGACATGGTCCCGAGCCGCACACGATAACTCGCAGTTGTTTATTTAAGCGGTTCGTGCCGTCCAGCCGACGATTACGGGAGACTCAGTGGGTCCCACCCATTTTTTTCACACACAAACACGCACTGCCACACCACATAACTCCCTCTCTTTTCACAACCTCTCCTCAAAATCCAATTCCTCCTTGCGTCACCCACTCTCTCTCTCTCTCTCTCTCTCTCGTACATTTTCACTCTCTAAAATCCCTCATCACCTCCATGGCGTCCGCGCGCGAGGGCCACTACAGAGGCGTGAGGAAGCGCCCATGGGGCCGTTACGCTGCGGAAATTCGCGACCCTTGGAAGAAAACACGTGTCTGGCTGGGCACTTTCGACACCCCAGAGGAGGCCGCCCTAGCCTACGACGGCGCCGCCAGGTCCCTCCGCGGCGCCAAGGCCAAGACAAATTTCCCGTCGCCGCCGTCGGGACTGTCGTTGGATCTAAATCTTCCGTCGGATCACCGGTGGATCGCGCCGACCGGGCGGCTCATGATTAATGAATTCCTCCACACCGCCGTGCTGAAGGACGTGAGCGCGCCGGGAAATGGCGGGCAGGTGGTGGGAAGCGGCGTGGCGCCGGTGGTTGAAGGCGAGGGTCCGGCGAAATATTTCGGGATCGTTCGGCGCGGTCTTCCAATAGACCTGAACGAGCCTCCGCCGTTGTGGCTATAGACATTGGTATTTTGCTGATAGGTAGCGTTTCCTCGCTTTTCGGACATGTGAGATTTTCTAGAAAAACAAAAATTCAGATGAAATATCTCTATTGTCATTCGCTTCGCTTGTATATATTTTCGATGCTTTTGTTCATCCTTAAATTATTTATTTTTCATTTAATTAATTAATCTATCGTTAATTTGATGACGGGGGAGTCAGGGGAGCGTGTGTGTAAGAAAATGCGCCGACACGAGTTTACTTGGTCGTAGAAAAGCTGTAAGGAAGGAGCGGTTTGGGAATATTAATTCACTGTGATGGGGAAACCAGGCAAGCGTGTGGGAATAAATCAAATGAAATGAAAATAATAATAATAATAATAATAATAATAATAATAATAATAATAATAATAATAATAAGATGTGATTTCCATTGGAGGGATATTGATTAATACTTATTAGTAAGTACATAGAAGGTAGCTGTGTTGTGGGAGGGTTTTGGGGGGAATAGGAGTATAGTAGTAATATATTGTGTGAAAAAACAGTATACTATTCAATTGCGGTGTGTTGGATTTGTTTGGACGGATTAGGGTTAGATTCACGTGGGCTATCATACCTCGATTTGACCCTTCAGTTACCTGCTTCTTTTTTTTTCATTGTTTTTTGTTTTTATTGTCTGCCTCTAAATCTGCATTGCTTTTACTTTAATTTTAGTATTTTAACGCTCCTCTCTCCCCCCCCCCCCCTCTCTCTCTCTCTCTCTCTCTCTCTCTCTCTCTCTCTCTCTCATATTCGGATATTTTTGTTCGTGCATTTTCTGATTTCTTGCCTTTTTTTTTGTTATCGAGTACGTATTATTTGATTAGCATCTATAAATTCGTACGGATTCTTTAGTAATTCCAGGAAAAGGGTGAAATACACTTTTCATATTTACTCCACACTGTTTCTACGTCAAAATTATCATATTTAACGTTGGTTAATACTTTTTTTTTATTCAGCATCTTCACTGCCTTTTAACGTTGTTAATACTTAAAACTAAAATTCTTATCACTGTACTTTAAGAGGATTTTGATGAAAAATTAATATTAATTGACGTATATATTGTGGGAAACAATTATGCCAATTAACTTGATCATCCACAAGTTATTAGATTAACTACTAGGAAATTCTTATATACTTTATCTTTGGTTAATTGAAAATTCTACTTTTTTTTTACTGCTGTTTACACGAGTTGGCTATAATAATATATATAAAATACTAGTATTGCACCCGTGCGATGCACAGAGAGTGGAGTACACATTTAAAATTTTATTAAAATATGATCACAATAAAAAAAATATTACTTCAATTATCGTACTGAAACAAAACTCATGCATAGTGTAAAATATCAATCATGAATTGAAGTATAATTTACATCTTCAATATAAATAATGAATTGGTAGGACGTCCGTTACGTTGTATTTCTCGGGGTTCAGAGTGCTTTTCAACTTTTCTAATAATGTATGTTATAATGAAAAATTATATATATTAGTAAAACAAAAAAATATAAACAATATAAACTGAAATTTTAATATTAAGTGTAGTTAATACCACAAAGTAAACCCTCATCAAATGGACCAACTCTTGTAAAGATGTGAAATCTCAAAATTGGAACATGTAGTGTGGAAAACCTTCATCCACGATGGGGATAACCTTCGTATAGGAAGAAGAGATGAATTTGAACAAATGTTGGGTTGTTCTATATTTCATCTTATTATCTTGTATATTGAAAAATTGAAAAGCATATAAACCGCCTTCCACAAATTTGATATTAAACCGCTCAAGGTTTGACTTCCTCATGGTACCGTGTATATGGTCACCGACACGATCATGGAGAATTTGGTTTAGGTCTGACTTCCTCATGGTACCGTGTATATGGTCACCGACACGATCATGGAGAATTATCTCGAGAGTTGGTCTAGCATGCGATCTTCCATACGGTGGTTGTTCGTACATACAAACAACCTCAAGTTTCAATATCAATTCATATATGGAATGACCGGTTTCCCTAACCCTCTCAACTAAACTGAAAAATGGAGACATGAAGTTATGATTTAGAATGAATTAATTTCTTGTAAAATGTAATAGTGTTTGATTTGTATGCGTAGCATACGGATCTATTTATAAAATTGTACGAAGAAAAATATTTATGGTATGAATTGAATTTTTTGATGAATTGGATTTGTTCCATTATATATGGTTTATATATGCACACAAATCTCTAAAACATATGTGATAATATATCTTTAACGTGTGATAATTAATGAGGATATATTCACATATATTATATTATACATTATACATATCATTAGTAGATTAATAGATATCATTAGATAATATTGTAGGGAATATCTTATTAATGTGGAGATGATTATACAACATTCACATTGAGATATTGCAGATTTTATAAATGAATTAAAAAAATTCATTTCATGAAGTGCGTGTATTATCAGTAGAATTTTTAAGGGGAATATTTAATTAGATTAGGTTCATTATATGTGATTTATATATCCTCAATCCAATATTAGATCCTATATACCATTCTCATTTGATATTTCATATATTAATTCCTAATATAAATAGATATGGTGTGTGTATATATAATCAAATTTATCCATATATAATATAAATATATACACAAATTCCTAGTATTAATATTAATATTTCACGGCTGAGAGTTGTTCATCCCTAATATTAATATTCATATATTAATTCCTAATATAAATAAATATGGTGTCTATGTGTATATATAATGAAATTTATCTATCCTAATATCTATCACTAATATTATATGTACGTAATCTATATATTAAGAGAAAATATTAGCTTCTCAATTAGTATAAATAGATATGGTGTCTATGTGTATATATAATGAAAGTTATCTATCCTAATATATATCACTAAATTATAGGTACGTAATCTATATATTAAGAGAAAATATTAGCTGCTCAATTAGGAATAGTGATTTGGGCGGAAAAATTGTTATTTCTATTTCCGATAACTATCTTACTTTTAGATAATATATAGATATAGATTTCCGACCTTTTTCTCCCTGCTTTGAACATTGACACTTCTATATATTGATGTTTAAACAGTACTTTTGTACACCGAGACTTATATATACAAATGTACGCGCGTGTGTGTATTGATGCATGTGTTGTGTTTTAAATATTTAAAGTGGTGATATATGATAGGAAAATTTTAATTATAATTGTAAATGTGTTTTAGTGGGGCAACCATAGTACAACAACTTAATGATAATGTTAATTTTCAATATATGTTCCATCAAATTTTATTATGTCCGGCAAAGTGACAATATTTCCAACAAATTTTGTTTTGACATTAATAGAGACAAACACGAATGTGAGCAACGTATGCTTATTTTTATACCGTTTCCGATAAATCTTACTCCTATACAATAACCTATTAAATAGATACAAAATACATTGCTATAACCGTGCATTAATTCTTAACCAATTTGACTAGTCAATTTGAACACACCCGTCTAATAAAAATACATAGGATTCTTTCCACACGCACAAAAAATATCATCTTAATTAATTTCATTTGAATGAACATTGCATTAATAATACTTTAAGATCTAGATGTATTCGACCCACTAAAAACACAACAATAACAGACTAAATTAATAATTAAATGATGCTGAATACTAATTTCAAGATATATAAAACTGAATGAGTTTAGACATACGGGATATTTCATGACACAAACACACACACACATAAAGATATATTTGTTTGGCACTTCATCACATGCAAGGCCGGTCCTGAGATTTGTAGAGTCCTATTCGAAATTTAAAAATGGTGCCCCCTATTTGTTGAAACATATTATTACTGCATAATAAATAGTACAATCAATTTGGCTATATAAATTTCTAAAGGTATGGTCAATAGATAAAAAAAATGCATGAAATATATTCAATATGCTCAATTTTTGAAAACTTCAAAATCATCCATGAGTTCATTATCATCTTTGAACAACCCTGAAATGAAATAATCAAATTTATTTAAATAATATCATTTAAAGATACTTCTTCTAGTATTTTTTGAAGCAAAAATCACTAATAAATTTTTAATAATCAATTTTGCTAACAATTCGTGTTCAATGGATATCAAAGCAAGTTCATTCAATCTTTATTGTGACATGGTGGACCGTAAATAAGATTTCAATATTTTCAATTTTGAAAAACTTCTTTCAGCAGATGCAACTGTAGCAACATGTATGGTTAATTACACTCTATAAGCAATATATGCATTAGGACAACTACTCAGGCTCTTCAAGTAAGTTAATATATCTAGAGTTGTATTTTTTTTTTGTAAAAGGTATCGCATATTGCAATGCGTTTAGTTCTTGAAATAATTTTTGACCATCAAGATCACTATGCTCTTCATTCTTTAGAATATTCTCAAAGTTTGCACAACTTGCTTTTAAAGTAGCATTATCCATTGAGTTCAATTTATCAGAAGAAAATAAAAATTCAAAATAGTTTTAATATGGAGTGAATTGAACAATACTAACTTTTTTTTTTACAAAACTAATGGGTTAAACTTTTAATTTATGCTAGACATAGTGTACATAATTTTTTTTATTAAAAATTAAAATTATATTAATAATATATATATATATATATACACATGCATGTATATAAAAAATTTGGTGTCCCTATAATTCGTAAGGCCCTGTGCGACGCACCTCAAGCACGCTTTCAGGACTGCCTCTGATTACATGGCGCGAGTACATCTATTTACTCGGTAATTCAACTGAATTATTTTGGTAGCCCACCCCCACCAAAGTACCAAACACACATTATATTAAATATTAGTACTTCATTAAATTCGAATATTTTTTGTCATACAATTATAAAAGAGGTCTTCCATTTGAATAGGATATATGTGCCGTTTTCTACTGTTTTAATATAAATTTCAGCAGTTGATATTCATATAATTTGGTTTATATGTAAACAAACGGTTACTTTATGAAAACACACATAGAAACAAGCAAATAATTGTTCCGTGTATAAAGTAATTCGGCCCCAAATACAACGTAGTGCAGCAAAGTACGTGGACATAATATTTATCTATGTACGTATGTATATGCACGTGTAAGATAATGAAGAGAGGGTTATTTCATAAATATTAATGTAAGAAGAAGGTGATAGGTGAAAAGACGTATAATAAGGGTTAAAGACAAGTAGTGAAAATTGGGGGGACCAAACAGGGAAAATGGGTGGTATTAAAATATAATAATAAATAAATGTATGCGATTGGGAATGGATAAAGTCATGTTAGAGAGCGGCGGAGAGATGGGATTAGGTATTAATGGGATGCGTGGGTCATGTGCCGGCTTTCGAGTCGCTGTCTCCTCGGAATTTGTCCCCCCATACTCTCTCTCTCTCTCTCTCTCTCTACTTTGACTATAAATCTAACAGAACCAATATCAATAATTTTATCACATTAAGGTAGTTTTGTTTCTCATTTCATTTTTTTTTCTTTTATAAAGAAGAAGATTAACTAAATCTCTAAGTGCACCTGCCCTTTTGCACCTGAAAATTCGGGTAGGCAAAGCGTCTGAATTTTGTTCATGTAAATGCTTGTAGTTTCTTTACGCGGAAACTAAGGGGATGTATTCAATTGAAATTTTATAGAATTTTAAAGTATTTTAAAAAATCCATGAATTTATAACATCTATAGATTCCATATAGAGTCTCCGTGACTTGGGTATAGATTTTGGATCGATTTCGGATGGTTTTAATGGATTTGAAATCCTTCTTATCAGCGCTCACTGGAACACAGCGACCGCTGTATGTGTAAACCAGCACCCACTGAAAACCAGCGAGGGACAAAAGTTTGGATTTAGCTTCATTGGTTCTTTTTTTAAATCTTAGGGGGCTCAATTTTTCCCTCGACAAGCTTGATGAGGGCTACAATAAACACAACAACAACGAAGACAACTGCAAGTGCTACAGATGCTGCCGGAGTCATGCTTAAGGAATCAATCTTATCCAAAGTACATAACGGTGCAAGAAAAAGCACGAGAACAATTAGAATCACTATCTTCATGTGATCCCAAAAACCATGATCCCACCATTGATCCAAAACACCCATGTGACGAAGGGATCCATACATCACATCCCATATGATGATCAAATATACAACCAAAACACCAGCATTGTTAACGATTATGCAAATTTCAGACAAAGTCCTAGCAGTCCTACCCAATGCAGCCTCAACAACCTCACCATATGAGGTTGCCTTACATTGGACAACAAACCTTATTAACAACTCCACACTGATTTCAGACAAAATACCCGTAAAAAATATCAATATTACACTAAAAAAGAGGCCCAAAACTTTCATTGTGGCGGGCAAGGCCATGATGCCAACACCAATAATAGAGGTGGTGAGATTGAAAACAGCACCATAAATCCCAGAGCCAGATTTCCTTTCTCCAAACAAGAAGAGGTAAATTATCAAAATCAATGTCATCTCCATCATTTAAACCATCTGAATTAGGTCGATTTAGATACCCATTTTCGTCATCGGGTGTAATCAATCTGAAAGCTTGAGTTTTTAATTGAAAGCTTTCATCTTTCACCTCCAATTTCGAGTAATTGCTATCCATCTCTATTCCCACTAAAAAAAAAACACATGTATACACAAATAACTCCCTCTCCAAAAGTATAGATTCAGACGCAACAATATATATTTAGTAGAAAAGCAAAGAAGAAACGTTGAAACTTACAGAAAATTTAGAAGTAAATCTTGAAGAGTGGCTTCTTGAAATTCAATAATGGACTTATTTTGGTAAAGGAGGCTTTAGATCTCAGCGTCAATTGCTGAATTTTTTGTCAGAATTAAAAAAGAACCAATGAGAATAGCAGAAACGTAAGATTTTGGTAAAGGGGGCTTCAAATCTCAAAGGTCGCTAGGAACTGACCGACTTATTCCTAGCGACCGCTGGAGTACCCGCATCGGCTACTCCAGCGGCCGCTAGGGTTAACCGCGCGCTGGGGTGCTCGAATTCAACTTCTCAACGGCCGTTGGAGTACACCGCGTGCTGGATTTTACAAATCCATGATAATCTCGTGTGCAGAGATCGAATTTCATCCTTTATATTTTTGACGTGATTTTGAGGTGAAATCCAATAAAATCAATGACTTTTTAAAGTCCATAGATTTTTGAATACCTCTAGATTTTTAAAGACTTTTAAAAGTCTTGATTGAATACACCCGGATTGTTAAAGACTTTTAAAAGTCTGGATTGAATACTCCCGGATTTTAAAAGACTTTTAAAAGTCTGAATTTAATACACCCGGCTTTTAAAAGTCCAACAAAATCCTACATAATCTCAATTGAATACATCCCCTAAATATGTGTTTCGATGAAAGGTTCCGGTCTTTTAGAAATTTTAGAATTTGATAATAAAATGAAATATGGATAACACTATTTCTTTATCTTATATGTAGGGTTCAAAATTTTAAATATATGCTTAATGTATATTATATTTAAAAATAAAACACCCACTTTACAATATATGTGGTGTACTGAGTTATTCAGTACAACCAATCAAATAAATATCATCGGTAACACTAAAAAAGTATTACTTATTATGTTCAAAAATATGACCCGTATCTTTAAAAGTATCAAGTGTATTACTTGTCTTTAATGAATTTATTTAATTCAAAGTAGATTTTATTCTTTCACAATTAATGTTTAGAGTTTAGGGTTTATAGTTTTTTAAGGGTTTAGGTTTTTTAAGATTTAAAAAAAAATTAGGTTTTTTGGGATGTGGGGTAAGGGCTTTTAGATTTTTTAGGGGTAGATTTTTTAGGGTTTATTAATCATAATTATGATTTATATTTAATTTTAAAAAATTAATTATCGAGCGCAGTGCATGAGCCCCGCGTTAGCATCGTACGAGTGGATTATGCGAGATAACAGATAAAAAATTTGAATTAATTCACTTAATTTTAGGTTCACTAATTATATTTTAGAATGTATATTTATGTCAAAAAAATTAATTATCTTGCACAGTGCATGAACCCACGCGTTAGCGACGGGTGAGTAACTGTGCGAGTTGCCGGATAAAAAATTTAAATTAATTTATTTTAATTTTAAGTTCATTAATTATATTTAAGAATATATATTTATTTCGAAAAAATTAATTATCAAGCATAGTGCACGACCCAACACTTAGCAACATGCGAGTGAACTGTGCAAGTCGTCGAATAAAAATAATTAAATAACTTTCATTTTAGGACATATAATTTGTGGAGAAAAAAAAAAGTAAAAAAGAAATAAAAAACTAACAAAACCGAAAATAACAAAAACAGAAGAAAAAAACACGAACGCGTGTCCTTCACGCGCAGTGCGTTGAGGTGCGCGTGAGAGATGCAATTAAGGACACAAGTCGTCTGACGCTTGCTGGACCATATGTTGTTGTATCGAAAACCATCCCAAAAGAAAATAGTCAATATAAATAGTAAAATTTGACCTTTCTTCCCAAATGCATGATCACAATGTAATAACATAGTCACTATAAATAGTATATTCATTTGACACCATATTTTACCTATATATATATATTTTATAGCCATGTATTGTCTTATTTTACAATAATTATTAACTTCTATATGTAAAATTTACAGAAAATTATACATACAAAAATAGAGTTTTATCAATTTAGAGTCAACCATATAGATTATATTTCTTATATTGAATATATTTTAAAGTAAATATACAAACTATACTTACAAGTTAGCTATTATGTATAAATTAAATTATTGTGCACATTTAACTAAAATATTCTAAAATTGAAAATTAGAAAGAAAAACCTAGAAATACGATGATGTGCATGCGTAAAATTGTATGAAAAAGAAAAATTGTAGATGATTAATAGTAGTCATATGATACAATACAATTCAATAAAATAATAATACAATATATTGACATTTGCTAACATATATACAATGTCGTAAAGCTTTAATCTCCCAAGTAATTAAAGTATTAAATTTTAAATTTATTTAATGTTACAAATACCACAAAAAATATCACAAATAGTAAAATGTTATCGTACATCGTATGAGTAATACATTAGTATGAACAAAAATTATTTTAGTAACGAGTTCCTAATGTATATTAAATCATGATTAGTGATATCTAGTAATATCAATCGGGCCCGAAATCAATCAGTTGATCCGAACAGACTCAAAAAAGATGGGTTATGATTTGATTTCTTTAGCCCGTTTTGAATTTTAACTGAACATACTACTATGCTTTTTAGGCTAGCGTGATCTATTCCAAGAGTTGGCCCGATGAGTTATAATTTTAACAAAAAAAAAAAAAAAACTAATTGACTGTCAATTGCTAAATCACAATTGTCCCAAGTCATAGAACATAACCCAGTCCCCAAAAACTTTCGTGAACCCTAACCTAGTAGACACCCCACATCTCCATTGGTCTCCTACATCGACACGTCATCTACTGGAAAATCCGTTAGTGTGAATTAAAATAAATACTTAATATTCATTTTTCTGTAACTATATTGTGGAAATTTGAAAGAAAAATTGTGAAATTGGTGATATAATTATTTTATGTAGGCAATTGACATTATAATTTATTGTTTGTTTTGTATTTTTTTACGAGGAAGTTGTTTGTTTGGATTTGAGAAAATGTGATTGGGGAAAATTAAAACATAAAGTAAAAAAAATGACAATTGATGATCCCAAGTAATAAATCAAGTGTTTAGAGGGCGCGCACTCCAGAAAACACTTAACAAAATCTTTCGCGGAATAATTCGGTGACCTAACCAAGTCAACTAGTTTTCTTTAACTTATTTCATAATTGAGTTGCGCTGATTCCTTTGTCTCTAACTTCTCAGTTAGAGTTGGTCGACCAGTTACATTAGCTTTCTCTTCACTAAAATTTCCCCTGTCTTGCTGCTCAATCAGTTTTCTAAGATTCACAATACTAGCAAGACACTTAGTTAATTTTGACATCAATCAAAACATTCACGACTATTTTACCCAACACTAACTGATAGGTCTTTATCCAATTATTTTGTTGTAAATGACACGCTATTTATTAATAAATAAGTGACTGCAAGTGCATGTTGTTACTGCAATATGTAGTAAGCAAGAATATCGTATCCCACAAGGACCGAAACTCGAAAAAACTGCTAAACTAAAATACATACACCTTATCAATATCTTATATCTCAATACCACAGGTCGAATGTGTGAGTAAATAAAAAAATGCAAAATAACAAACTAAAAGTAAAAAAACACAACTAAAGCAAATAATTAGTAACTTAGCAAATAATGAAAATGGGGGATTCCAGGGAAATGTTCATACAATAGACCTCATATTGACTTATTGATTATTTAACCTTCTTTATTTCATTAATAGTGAAAAATTACTAAATTGTTATCAGACTGTTCTTATGAACACATGCCATAACATAGAAATAATGAGTATGCACTTCACTGAGTCGTTTCTTCGCACATATCACCACTCACAATCAAGTTCTTTGGACTATAATTCCTATGCAACACTTGTTCACTTGGTCGGTTCTTTCAAACAACACATAAATTGATTCTCATATTTTATTCCTCTAAATTAATCAGTCACCAGTAAGATTGTTCCAATTAATTAGTTGGCATACACATGTTATGGCCATCAACATATATATGAGAAATCAAAATAAGAAAATCAAATACCCAATAATGAATGAAAAATATAATTCATTAATCAAGTCATTAAATCTATAGTACTTGCAAATCCTAGAATCCCTTAATAAATTTAGCTGGACACAATGAAAATAAAATAAAATATACTTTGAAACATCATAAAATAAATATAGATGACATCGAATGATCTATGTGGCATCCAATCTTCTCCTATGATGAACTCTCGAGAGATTGAAGAAGCACATCATAGACTAAGTTTATTTTATGCTTTATTCAATTGGAACTATCGTGCTGAATGCTTTTGTTTATTTATTTCCTTTGGATTTTGAATACAACATGTGTAGCTAAATTCTTTGAGATCATAGGGTTGTTGAATGTTGATGGATTTATGATTTGACATAATTTATTATTCCGTTCTATATCTTGTTTATGCATCCTTGTTTATTGTTGTCTTGTGTGGATGGATTGCTCGTGTAGTTAATTTATTATTCACTCGAGAGAGGTTGATAGATTAACGGATTAGGATTGCATAACACGAGTCTGCTAGATCGAGAGATTGGTAGGTGTCGTGGGGAGAATAAATCTGAGGTACTAACTGGAGTTAGATAATAATTCGAGATCGAGAGATAAAAATTAGAATATGATCTACGTCCAGAACTTACTCGAGATAGAGGGTCTAGATAATTTAGTGATTTTTCTATAAGATTTAGAATTAAATTGGTTTAATAAATTATCTAAAAATTGGGAAATCCATTTAGTAGCAACACCCTAGGATCCATTTTTTCATCTGTTTATCCAGTTTTTTGTGCTTGATTTTATTTATTTATTTTACAGCATTTAGTTAAGTAAAATCAATCATTTAATTCAGTTTTCTAGATAAAGTGAAACAACAGAATTGGGTACTTAGTCGGATTGCATAGCCAATCTCTGTGGATACAACTTTGCTCACCGTTATTTTACTATAATTTAGCTCGTTCTCTTGCGAGTAGTATTTTAGGTGAAATAAAATACCGAACAGTGGTTCCAATGCATCATCATCATCTTCCAAAAGCCTTAACACCTCAGTTAGTCATCTACACATAGGTGAGCATCCGTTGTTTGATGAGTAGTGACGGTATCATATCACGAGGTGATGACTTCACCATTATGACTATACATGGCGGGTACGTTTAATAATATTTTTAAATTAATTAATTATATTTAATTATAAATTTTTGGATAATTGATTATGTTTTATTATTTGTGGGACGTTGATACCATCACAAGATGTATCGACAACAAATGCTCAAATATTCAAGAAGTATATTGATCCAGATGGCAGTAAAAGTTTGTTTATGCTCCTACGAATGAACAATATTTTGAGGAGTTCAGGGTATAATTTATTATTCAATTTTAGCACTTAGTAAAAAATCATTTGAAATATTAATGTGTCGTGTTCTTTTTCATAAATTGTTCATATGGGACCCTCAGACAAGGGGTGCGTGGTCTGTGGTTCTCAAAGGTGGCCGAGAGATACAGAGATATGGTTCACACTATCAAGAATAACAGAAATAGAAAGAGGTCGGAATACGTTCCTGAAGCGGTATTACCCGTCTATATGGTATTCTGGGAGATCGAGAAGCCGAAGAAAAAGTCTCACATATCTTTAGAGAATAGGAGGTATGAGTCTGATTGACCGGGGATAGCATGATCACACATATGAGAGAGTCTAGATCTGCTCAGAAACACGCATTAACATTGGTAATTTATGTTATATTCAATCTATTTTAATTTATGCAATTCATTTAAATGTATTTAATCATTTGTCCTTTGTTAATTGAGCAGTCCCAAGAAAAGAGAGTCTCGGAGGAGCGAGTTACGTGAGAATTATTTTTGAGACTCCATCATGATAAGAATGAAGTCTACACTGATCAGAAGAGTACTCGCCTTGTTGTAAGTATTTAATTTATAAACAATATTCAGCATTACAAATATTATATATTTATTTAATTAATTCATGTTAATTTATTGTTGTGTTTAGGAGCAGGTACATTAACGGGTTGCAGAGTTAAATTAGTCTCTTCTAGACAATGATGAGGTGCTTCAGGTGGACATGACCGCCATCTATCTAGATGTGCTCGGAGACATAAATAAGAAGAAGCGTGTCTTCGGAGTTGAGAATCAGTCTCACCTCTACAGCGGCGACAATAGCAGCAATGTACATTCTGGAGCCACCTTACAGCCCGTGTTTGCGGGGAGGCCTTATCTCAGTACATTGATGAGATGCAGGCCTAGATCAGGGATGGAGTGAGATTTGAGATTCGGGATGAGATCTAACAAATGGAGGCCCAATGGCCCCAAATTTATGCTGAGTTTGGTCGTCCCGGATCCCTACTGCTCTCTGATGACTGATTTATTTGGATATTTCGTATTATTGATGAATTTGTATTTGAATATTATTTGAATTTTTAATATTGTTTATGAATTTGTAATTGAATGATATGAATTATCTTTATTAGTATTTTATCTATAAAATGAAAATTTTAATTATTTATAATATTTGAATTTCAATTATTAAATTAAAAATAATAAAAAATTACACAACCAGCAATGGATAGTTGATTATTGGACCTAGCGACGAATTACAAACACACGTTTTTTGTAGTGTAAAATTGAATTTTTTTTTTTTATAAAAAATAATAGTATCGGGACTAAAAGTCAACTAATACATACCTAGTGGGACCAAAATTGAATTTTAAGCGCTTTATTTATTTATTATAGTCATTTGAGATTTATTATTTTAGACGATGAGTTTGTTTAGAACATCAATTTGATTCAAATATCTAAACTGACGCAATAACGCATGCGTATTCAAGTACTCCCTATATATTTAAGGATTTGATTCCTTGAATTTTTATTTTTTTTTCGTTTGTAAAACTTGGTTCGACGTACTTTTTAGATGTAATGCTTTTGATGTAGTGCAAACATAATTATAACTTAAAAGAAAAATATATAAACTTAATTGAAAGCACAAATATAATTATATTCAGGCCGCGCATTGATAATTTTTTATCTTATTGGTTATGGGTATCGATAAATTACTTATCTTTCAGATTCTAAATTGACAATTCTCCTAAATATATCTCAAATAGGCGACAAGACATAACATATATATGGCCTTTTAAGTTTTATCACAATATTATGGGTTCATTTAATTATAAGATATTAGTGTAAGGAAAGAATTATTCCCGATTCTGCTCTTTTAGAGTATTTCGAATTTTCAATCAATGAAAAATATAAATTTAATTATTCTTAATTCCATCAATGTCCAATAAGATTGCAGGAGTGCAACATGTTAAATAATATGTGAGAAAGTGTTGCTGAAAAAGGCAAAAAATTGTGTTTGGTGTCACACCCATACTTTAATTATATGGATACTCCTTGAATTAACATACTGTATAACAAAAATGCATGTTTTATGTCAGACAGATAATCTAACGATGAAATAATGTTATCTTAAAATTAAAAAAATTAAATTTGAATATCACCATCAATATCACGTAAATGCACGTCTTAATAGCAATTGCTACCTTTGACAAAAAAAATGCATGCTTTATGTCATGTGGTTAAAGAAATAGGGACGACAAAGACGATTAATGATAAGAGACAATTATAAGGAAATGGAGGGGGCGGCCACCATTAAATATTATTTTAGATTTCTTTAATTCATATTTATAAGATGGACATCACATTTAATCATTATGTGTTGAAATTTGGTCGTAAAGTTTCGGTGTCGCTATACAAGCTTGCAGTGCAGGACCAGAACCCTTTTTTCGAAATTGCCCATAAAAACTTTGTTATATTTTCATATATGATATGATTGACTCAAAATTTATTATTATTATTATTATTATTATTATTATTATTATTATTATTATTTTATTTAATTTTAAAGCATGAAAAGTACTACACTCCAATAGAAAATCATCGTGATTTTCACGGACGCAGTTTTGTCAATACAACATGTATAATAATGTAATTATAAAAGCCTCAAATCGTAGAACCTTTGCTTATTTAAACGACAATTAAAGCAGCTAGCGTAGAACTAACGAATTTCTTTATATTGACCGTGATGTATAACTGATTAATTATAAAAAATAGATTTAGTAAAGTAATTAAAAATAATTATATAGAACGTCATTCTAAATTCTAATTGTTTGATAATTATAAAAACTATACTGTGTTTCTTGTTTTGTAAGAATTTAATTATTATTTATTTATTTTTGAGTGAATTGCCAAGGGTTAATTTCGGCTGAACATAAACGTAATCCTATTATATCCTAACATAAATTTGATGAGATATGTAAAGGTCAATTAGGGATGGGTGGAAGTGGGGACCAGAAAGAGCTGATGATGATGATTTAAAGAGTTTGGGTAAAAGAAATGGAAAAATAGGGATTGTCAGAAAGGCTGAGGAATGACATGTGGGAAGCTACTGAGAAATTTGTATAGTAAGACACGCAAGTCCCCACACTCTCTCTCTCTCTCTCTATACCTAAATAAAGCGTCAGCACTCCACACAGAAAAGTCGTCTTCAGATTCTTTCAGACCTTTGCAGTTTTGCAGCCACCCACCTGCTCCTTTCATTTTATTTGCTCGGCCGTCATTTCAAACCACCCCCTTCCTTCACGCAATATCACTATTTATTTTATGTCATTCATTTCTAATAATCACTTTTTCCTTATAAATTAAATTGGCACTCGCTATTTTTCTAAATAAATATTTATGCATTAAGATATAGACGCTTTCGAAATTTATTGGTTGATTTTGTCCTTACATTATATGCTACCATATTTTTTGGAAATTTTTAAAAATAATATATATAAGAAAAAATAATATATATAATTAGAAGCAATAGTTATAAATTTGATATAATCTATAACCTCCAGAAGCGCATCGGCAACATTAATTCTCCTCAATACTCTACCGGTTGAATCAAATTAGCAAAAATTGAATTGAAGATTTATATTCTCTCCGTTACTATTTAAATGTCATTCTGAATGAATACACACAAATTAATAAATTAATTAACTTATCTAATACATTCTTATGTGAATAATTAAATGAGTTAAATATATGTGTTTGAATGCATTAAATTAGGGTAGATGTGAGAAAAATATGAATTTTATGTCTTGAATTTAAAGAATGACATTTTTTATGAAACAAAATTAAAATACTAAAATAACATTTATTGAGAAACGAATGAAACAATAATTAGTAATTACTAAACAGAAACAGAACGCTAGATCAGTAGATATACATTGGAAATCTGGCATAACTTTTTATGGCAAAAATTCCTGAATATATCTAAAGTATTGATAATTATGTATGAAAACATTTATTCAAAAAAAGTCCACTTATTCCCACGAGTTTCACGAATTTATAAAATGCAAAAGCACACCTAACTTCATACACCAAACTAGAAGAAAAGAAAAGGGAGGAATAAAAAAGAACATGTAATAAATATAAAAAAATGGGTTCTAGATTTGTATATATTTGGGTTGTTTATTTAATTATCTTGTTTTTAAGAAGACGACATGATGATATTTGGTGGTGCCGGAAATGTTGAAAATTCAGAAACATGAGGTGGGGAGGGCCCCTGAGACACGTGGCAGGATTGCGATAGAGACGAGAGGATCAAAATGGGCCACCACAAAACAATACTGTCGGTAACAGCGGGCGCCTCTCGGCGGCTTACGTCGTAAATTAACGTTAAAATAATACTCCTAACATTTATCAATATTAATATTAATAGAGTAAACATGGTTTTCTTATTTTTGTGTCGCGCGTTGTGGACTCCCCAGCACAGCTGTCGCTGGCGGCTGCCACGTGTCTTATTCTATCGATCGATGTGCGCATTTTACCCTCCGCCATCAATAGTTCCGGACAGGATCATTTTATTCTAATTTTATGTTATATTTCGATCATTACACACATATACCATGTCACATGTATTTAAAATTTTAAATAATTATTCACTAAAAAAATAAATATAAATAACATGAATTCAATGATTAAAATACAAAATAAAATACGAAATTTAAATAGAAGATCACATCCGTCGTTTTTTCACTTTTTAATTTACAAACTATATCTTCGGTTGGAATTTTGATTTAACCTTTTCTATAAGATTTGTTAGACCGGGTCGTTTGGGTTTGATGCGGTTAGATTACGGTACTTGACTAATATTGAATTATATTTTTAAATTAATTAGTGTTAATCATAAGGAATGAGAGAGGGATATGAATTGTTATAGCATAGTGATTAAACTAATATACATATTTATCCTTGATACGTTGATCCAAGAAATATCACTTGTGAAGTGATGCGTCTAATAATGTTTTTTCTTCTTCTTCTTCTTCTTCTTTTATTTTTTATTTTTTTTATTAATACACTACATAGAAATCTCAAATCTACTACTCGTATAAAGTATTTTTATATAAGAGTGGTAGAAAGCCCTAAATAGAAGGCCCAATGTGATTCACACCTCGTGCCAGTAAGGTTATGTATTAGATTAATTTGTTTTTGGTAATTTTGGCATATTAATAGTTATTTATTTGATTTTTTTAATAGACCTATATATTCTTCCTTCGATCGATGTAAGTTATTATTTAGCTTTTCGCATGTGCATACCTAAGTCATTATGATTTTATTATTTTGAATAGATATATATTTTCTTACTTAAAAGTAAGTTATTATTTAATTTATCGCATGTGTATACATAACTCATTTGGAATTTATTCATGTTCTTTTGACACCCGCGTAAATAAATGAATATATAGTTTTAAAATAATATAAAATGAACGTGTTTATATTTAAAATTCGAATATATGGCCGTAAGTTCCAATCAAATTGAAAGACATGTGATATGAAACTAAGTTTTCCTTGATTTGGGAAGACAATCCCTCCATTTCAGATTTGAATGATCAAATACATATTAAATAAGATATAACCACAATATATCCAATTAATTTAAAGGACAAATTATGAGAAGGTTGTCATTTTCCTACAAATTTGGGCAAACCCACCATTTAAGGTTTTATTAAGCTTTATTTAAATAAATGTTAAATAGCTTGTATTTGATTTAATTTCTGTCACAGTGTTGTGCTCTGTTTTACTTTGGGTTCTCGACTCCTTCAATTATATATGGACAAATTTAAATTTCAATTGGTCTGCTGAAATGAGACAAATTTGTAATCTCTTTTTGCTGATAGATCGTAAAAACTTATTGATTTGCGATCTCTCAAATTACAAATTTTTGATTAATTAGATTAATAGTAACTAGCTCAGCGAATATCATGATTACTGAATCGTCTTCGGTCTTTCAACGGATTGGCTCTTCTATGATCTTCTTACACACATTTCATGAAATACATTTCGATATATATATATATATATATATATATATATATATATATATATATTACTGGTCGTCATTAATAATTAATTAGCATTTAGCAGTCTCAAGTTTTCTTCAGCATTAATGCATTAGAGCATCCACTATGGTGCTACCCCATAGTGATGTCACATGTGTGTCACGTCATCAACCACTTCTTTTTTTAATTACTCAATATTTTCTCCACTATGGTGCTACCTCACTTTTAACTATTCATGGATCCTACTATTTAATTCAAGAACCAAAAATACAAAAAGGGAAGAGAGAGAAAGCACCAAAAATGTAAAAAGGGAGGAGAGAGAAAATTTTTGGGCCCACTATTTAATGCAAGAACCAGGTGCTTGTACAAGGGACTCATTCCTTATTTTGCTACCTTGACTTGTGTTCTACTATAGTGGAACCTGATGCTTATTTTGCCACATAGATATAAACACCCCATAGTGGATGCTCTTATGCCTCAAGACGTAGTTAGCTAGCTAAATGAACTGTTCCATTTTTTTTTCCAATTAATGGGAGATGCTTTACATCCCTAGATTTTCTTCTGAAAAATAATCTGTCCCAAAGTCGCAAATTTTTTCTGCATTTTTAATAGTACTCTAAAATTAATTAAATAATTGCAAAAATAGTGAGATTGGTTTATTTTTTTAGGAAATAACATATAATTAGGATAAAAAAAAGTCATATCATTTTGATAAAGGAAAATCCTAATCTGTAATTTTCTTTCAAATACAATAGAAAAAATAATAAATAAAATGAGACGTCACCCAGAGTTTTCTTTATTAAAGAGATGGCCCACAAGCAGCCTCTCATATCTGACTTTCTAATTCTCCATTTGAATCATGGGTTATACCATTTAAAATTATTATTTATTTTCAATTAGTTTTACCCAAATCCGTCGGATTAGTAAAATAATGAATTTTGAAGAAATATATTTTGCGATAAATTAAATCTAAAAAAGGAAGACATATATATTGACTTTGCTTACATCTATATATCCCGAATAATCAAATATTAAACTACAGTATTTGTTTCTTCTAGAAAATTAAAAGAATTACCTTAATTATTAGCTCCTGACCTGGTGACATTTTGGCTTTTGCTGTGTGCGTGTAATTCATTTTTGCAGCTAAAAAAAATATACAAATTTAATTTTACCATGATCTAGATAGTATATATGGTGATGTTACGTTGTATTATAGTGTCTCACAGGTCTTGGATTTTACACCATTATGATATCTACATCATTCCATTTACTGAAACTGTTATGAATTTTTTAGACAACAATATGTGTGGAATTAATATTTACTACAATACAGAATCAAAAGTAATGTATATTATACCTATTAATTTTATACTAGTTATTTAGGGTTCATTATAATTTTCTAGTTTTTAATTTTTCAAAAAATAAATTAATAATTAAGACCTGAAAATTAAATACTGAAAAATTATCATATGTATTAAAATTTTAATTATATTTAATAAATTATTTATTAAATGTAATAGATAATTAATAATGGACTTATGTCGAAAAAATAATATAAAAAGAATTAAAGTATATATATATATAGTATTTAAAATTAATAGTTTAATTTCATCCTTTTGAGGTCCATTATTAATAATTTTGAACAATCAAGTCATAAATTCATGAATAATCTATATTTGGTGTTATGAATAAATTTGAACATAGAAGTTTATCCGTAGTTTTCGATGGGTACGGGCTTTAAAAAACGTGATAAAATTTGGTTTGAGGAGTAATGTAATGTTTACCCCATATAATCACTGATACGACATTAATGCAAAATTTATGGCGTAGTATATTCATAGAAGATTGACTGTTTCTGTGGGTGTGAGGTGTAATTACATTACATTAATGAAAATAGGAGAGAGAAACATCAAACAAGGGAAAAGTAAAAAAGAAGGCAAAACGCAAAGTTTTGATCAACGTGTGCGTGTGTGTATTTATTTATCCTGAAACAAAAATAGTAATAGTGATAGTGATATATAATATAATGGGGGGGGGGGGGGGGCTACGAAGGTAGCAGGGAATCCCATCATCACTCCAGTGTTCGTCCGTACTGACATGGACCACACATGCCTTAACTGTACCGCCACCACTTCCCCCACAGTTTTCCGGTCGATTTATAACGGCGGCGGATTCTTTTTTCTTTTTTCTTTTTCATCATCATAACATTAACGGCGGAATACGTAAACATATACACATTATTAATATTGCATTGAAAACAGGTGTCATGTTAAGAAACAGCCACCCCGAATCCCGGCAAAATTTGATACGGCCGTCGCAAACAAAATGGAATTTCTGATTCAACTATTTACATTCTAGATCTCATCCAGAATTTTAACCATCTGCAACTTTTTCTTTCTAATTACGACTAAATAAATAAAAAAGGAATAACAAATTCCTACATATTTTCCGGAGGAGGAAGGTTGAGATCAAGATTGATGCCTCTGCTAGTCAGCGGCGATTTGGGCAGGTCAACCACGCCGGAAGACGAGTCCGACTCGCTCTGCGCCGTACCACCGCCGCCGAGGAATCTGGGGGGTGCGCGCCGCATTTCGTTCATTACGTTTATAATTTCTTGCCGCGACTCGGGACGAAGATTGAGCATTGAGTTCTGCACCGGTACGGCGCCGGCCGCTCGGAGCTGGTGGTGGTTACATCCGAAAGGAAATCTCATCGGGCGACGGCCTAAAGTGAGGTGCAGAAATTTGAAATCAGGAATGACCGGAGGCGGAGGCGGAATCGTCTCCCGGCCGGACGATTCGACGGTGCTGCTCTGGGTGGGGCTGTGATTAATGTTGAAGAAATCATGGGGCTTCTTGAGGTCGAAATCCGGCGAAGGAAAGTTGGTTTTGGCTTTGGGGCCGCGGAATTGGCGGGCGGCGGCGTCGTAGGCTCTAGCGGCGTCTTCCGCCGTGTCGAATGTGCCGAGCCAGACGCGGGTCTTTTTGGCGGGATCCCTGATCTCGGCGGCGTAACGCCCCCACGGCCGCTTCCTAACGCCGCGAAAGGGCATTTGGTTATCACGAGCCCGGCCCCACGCCGCCCTCGGCGCCATCACATGGGCACTGCGATTCGGTTGATAAATTAATTAATTTAGGGAAATAATTAATTAATAATAATAATAATAATAATAATAATAATGGAGGGGAGATATGGAATGGAAGGGAGCGAAATATATATATAGAAAGAAAGGGGGCGGTGACCCGCGTGTTACGTGGCAATATGGATTTGTTGATTTACAGATACGTGGGAAGTGTGAACGACTCTCTCTCTCATACTATCTATCTCTATTCTCTCACTGCTTCCCTCCCTTGTCTGGACGGCATCTGTTCCTCAACTCAATATTTCTTTCTTTTTTCTTTTCTTTAATTCAACTGCACCTCTGACCTTTTATTTTTTTCTTTTCATTTTCACTATTCTTTTTTTTTTTTATAGATATCTTTTGTACAATTTATTTTAATGATACTTCTTTTATTACTTGTCACCAATTCTAAAACTATTTTATTTTTTTTCATTGGGTACCAAATTTTTTTATTATATTTTCCTGCATTTAATTTGTTTTTTTAATAGGATACTTGGTTTGAGTACCATACCATTATTATTATTATAAAATTATACTAATACAGTAATACATTAAAATTTGTTGGGTCATATGTGTAGTTATTTTATGTAACACACAAAGTAATTGACCGGACATGATTTCAGAACCTCTTTCTATATAAACACACGTTTTCCCTTTCATATATATATATATATATATATGTAAAAGCTCGAATCAGACTGTTCCAAAAATGCCATAATGGTAGCGGTTCGCTCTATTTAGAAGTTAATTAGAACTTAGCTACCTATTATACGTCTTACGTACTCAGCATAAATTATTAGCGGCTAAGATCGAATCACTTACAGCATTTAGATCGGGGAAGGGATTATTTTCTAACATTTTGTTATTTGAGCCAAGACTAATATTCTATTTTATTTTTATTTTGGAAAAAACACAACCATAGTCGATTATGTCCACGCAGGACTACCTACTATAATTTACAAGATCAGCTTTGCAATTGCACATAACCAACTGTTCATTTTCTATATTTGGTTTAAATGTGGATAGTGTCGGCTATCATATTTCAATAATTTAACGAAGTCTAAATTTATGCCAAAAAGAGAACAAGGACAAGCTAGAGCTGCACAATTGGTAACCCTACAAAGGGAAATCTACTCATCGATCTTTGAATTTGAAAATAAATTAGAATACAAACATATAAATATAAGATAAGAGAAAATGTGAGAAAGTAGCCATTGAAGCCACAAACTTTTAAATATATTTTATTTATCCATAATTCTCAAAATATCCTTATATTTATCCTAAAAAAGAAATCCTACTTTATATTCTGTACTAGCCGCCCATATAACATTTAAAAAATTAAATTTTGAAAATTTTCTCTATCTTCTATAATCTCATTGTCTTCACAATCTGTAGCAGTAATGAAATTTGTTAAGAATTCTTCTCATGTTGTCGATCTACACAAATTGAAGAGAAGAAATTTAAAATTTTTCACCAACCGAGCCATCGCCGACCTCCGAAAATTCAAAAGAAGAAATAGAAAATCATTCTCTAACCCGTCAACCACTCTGGAAGATTTTCAAAAGAATTGGCAAAAATTCTCCCTATGTGCGTTCAGATCTAATTATTAATATTGTTAGATTATTGTGTGTTGTTTGTGATAAGCCTTAAATATTACATGTTTATTATCTGTATATCTATATATTTGAGATTTAAATTATTATGTTTATGGTTATTGCAGGAAAGTTATGAGAAAGGTAGGTGTCATTCACATCAATGGAAGAATCATGACATTAAGGAAAGAAAATAAGTAAAAAATTATGGAATGGAGGAGTGATTGATTTGGAGTATGAAATCTGTGATTTCATTGACAAAATCACGATATGCCAAGAATGATATTTAATGGTGGATAAAACACTTCGTCTATATAAGTTGTGTGATCTCATTTGGAAGAGGCATTCCAGTTTTATATAGTTTTCTAGAACAATTATCTATTTTGTTTAATTGTTCGTTTATTGTATTTTATAATTATCATTTGTATTGTTTTTTATATGAGTGACTAAGTTATTTTTCCGGAATGAAATCACATTAGTTATGATATGCACATAACGTAAGATCAAATTGGTTGATACAAATTCACACACTTGCACGTTTTAATGCTCCGAGATAGCAAACTTATGTTCTTGATTAATTAGATGTGTAGTGCGCAATATACAATTGATTAGTTAAGGTCTAAAACCAATTAGAATCGATAGATCTATAATTGTCGAATTGAAGTGGTAGAATTGACTTTCTTTGTCAATAGACATTAGGGGATATTGTGGGCATACGTGTCCGTATGCGTATAATATAACTAGGTTTCTCTATTTCTTAAAGCTATTGATTAATTAAATCTGTTAAGGGTTCTTGCGGGTTGTTAATTGATTATAAGTCGAATAATAAGGGTTCTTTTATCCGATAAATCTTAAGAAGAAATGAGGAATGCGTCAGCGGGTTCCGATATTCCATAACTGGTTTAATTGATTATGTGGATATTATTTATGCATCAATGCTCGACATGGACATACCATTGTGACTTTGTGATTTCATTCAGATTTATTTATTATTGATCTTGGTTACTTCTTACTTTCAGGTTATTAGTAGATTAAAGCTCTCTCTTAAAACCCCCAAAGTTACAACAGAAAGAAGAATTACACCGTTTAGTGAGGATTCGACCTGTGCTTTCTACATATTACACCTATTTGGGCATTCAGAAGAACAATTTTATTTTAGGCGCGTGATGATGACAGCGCATCCATTTGGTTTTGAAGTTTGATTTGGAAAAAATTTGAGTGGAAGAATTTTCTAGACATTATAGACATGCTTTGACATTAGAGGTACTTAAAAATCATCCTAATATAGTTTATTTATGAAAATCTGGAAAAAAAATTAAGTATTTCTGTAATCTTCAAAAAAATTGAAATAATGAAGTTCTTAACTGCGCCGAGCGTAGCACATAGTTACCATTGTGTGGTCAATGTGCTTGCGCCTATGTCTACTGATGTTTGTTGTTGTACACAGAGCCATCTTGTGTGTGCATGCGCATTTGAGACTAAATTGTAAGCTGATGTTCTGTCGATGCATGCCATTGTTTGTTGTTGTGTGCGTGCGTATATTGTGCGTGCATGCCTTGTGTGCGTACGCTTTGTGCCCATACGCGCGCACCCGAGATCAAATTATCAGTCGATGTCTGCCAATGTTTATTGTTGCACGCGCGCATGCCATGTACGTGTCGGGTCTTGAGTGCAATTGAGAACAATTCAGCTCGCGGTTAAGAACAAAATCACGCGCATACCTTGCGTGCGTGCACTTTGTGCTCGTACATTCGCAGCCTAGGCTAAATTTTCAGCCAATATTCTGCCGATGTTCGAAAATTATCAACTGATATTATGTCGATGTTCTGCCGATTATAGATCAAGAAATCTGCAATTATCGATTTAGTCCAGAACAACGGCTTATGTGTGAAACAGAAACAAAAAACCACCGTAAGAGCCAAAGACAGACGCGTAACGATTGTTGGACCTCCGACGCTCAAGTCAGAAAAAGAATAAAAATAGAATGTGGTAAAACATGGAGTAAATGAATAAAATGTGGAAACTTCGTTGTGCGGTTAGATCATCAGTGGGAGACCAAACTAAGAAAATACGATGTTCAGTATGTTTTAGGGTAGAGGATGAAACTCGTAGGTATATCTGCGTAGTCGCCAAATGAGAAGGAATGCCTCATTTTATAGGCGAAGGTAGCAGCTAGGGTTAACGCGAATCACGGAGGCTGTTGAAGACTGAGTCGACTCCTTTGAAACTGTCAACCCTTCTGGATAAACCGGAACTACTAACCCCATTCAAATTTCAACTGAACTGTGATCTGTTTGAAAACTAGTTGAACGACAACGTTTTAACCTTCTTTGGCCAGCGAAGCAGGCTAATGAAAAATGACCACTACACCGATGTCTGTCGATGTTTGTTGTTGCACGCATGCATGCTTCGTGCATGCCGGATCTTGAGCGCAATTAAGAACAATTCAGCGCACAGTTAGGAACAAAATCATTTTTTTTGTACAAGTTGAACTTGGTTGCTCACTGTACTAACTCGGCATGGTCAAACTATGACGAGAACTATGGTCCAAGAAAATTTTTATAAAGATAAAATAGGTTGGTGTAGGGTGTGATGAGAAAGATAAAGATTGATGATGAAGATTGAAGATGACGAAAAACAAATATGAGGTGTGATGAAGTAGGTGAGATACTTCAATTTTTTTTTTATTTAATGTCTAAAAGGCATTTTGATCCAAAGTGACTAAAAAAGTATGTTGAAAAGTTGGTGGCTAAGATAAATTTTTTAAAACTTTAAATGATTAAAAAAAAGTGGCCTCAAAATATAATATTTCCATTTTCAATTGTAAATTATATAATATATTTTAATTTTTCTGCACAAACTCATGCAATAAAAAATAAATTTGTTAGTTCAGCAAAATAACCTTATCAGAAATAATTTGGGGTGATTAAATTTATCATTTTCAATGTATTTGTAAAATTACTAATATAACCTTATTAGAAATAATTTTTATTTTGTTGTAATAATTTTTAATTTTTTTTCATAATTATGATTTCTTACAAATAAAATTATACATGTCACATTTATGCATTGCACGAGAGATATTCTAGTTTAATTTATGCCACATCAAATTAATAGTGAACACAAAGGTATGTTATAATTAAAAAAAATTGAATAATTCAAAAATTTCTATAATTCAGAAAGTTATAATTAATTTTATTTTATTGAAATATTTTTATTAAAATTTTCATAATTACAATTTCTAACAAATAAAATTATACATATCACATTTGTACATTGCACGGGAGAGATACTCTAATTTCATTTATGCTACGTCAAATTAAGAGTGTACATGTGTAAAAATTTAGGCCGCGTCATATTAATTTTCATTATTATAACTTAATTCCAACAAAAAGATAAAGTTGTGGCATTATTGCAAAAATTGAAACGTTATGTGAAAAATAAAAATAAAAAGTGAAAAGGTTGTGATATTAGAGTTTATTAACCCTAATTATTATGAGAATATTGATCCGTGAACATAATATTAATGTGAATACTAGTACATAATTAAAAGAGGACTTGTGAAGAAGAAACTATTTTCATTAATTATTTTTGTCATTATTTCCCAATGTTTAGTAAATTATTTTTGTGCATCAATTATTTTCAATTTCACACTTTCAAGCATTTTTTAATAGAAAAATATAACTTTAATAATTATAAATGAATATATCATATGAAGGTCAATTTAGGTATTTCATAACATCTTAATCTTAATCATTTAATCCAAATAAAATATTGACAATCTATCCTAAATTATTAAAATTGTAATCAAGCAATCCAAACATAATATTATTTTTATCCAAACAGTGCAATCCTACTTTATCCTATCAATCTTATCTATCCCATCATCCGAGTAATAGAATTCCAATAAATATAATCACATGCAAATGAAAAAAAATTATAATATAATATACTTTATACTTTAATAAGTAACAACAACATTAAATCATCAACCGCATGATGTGGGTCCATCGTCACTTTGAAATCTCTGAGTGAAGCGGCGGCATTTGTATCGTAATTACTTTTTTTGGAGCTCGTGCACGCATTTGGTTGGTACCATGCAAGCGCTTTACCAATAGAAGTTCGACACGTGTAGAACATTACACCTGAGGGGAAGTTGAAAATTACTACCTTGTGCCGGCATGCCCGCCTAAGGGAGTGTGGTAAATTCTACTTACTATTTACATTTATTTTTTGCTATTTTCAATTTTTGTTGAGGACCGATAAAATAATTTCATTTTCGAACTGTCACAATAGGTAATTGAAGTGTTATAATATTTTAGTTGAAGTGTCATGATATATTTTTTCGACCAATCAAAATTTTTGGTGAAAACTTTTATGTTTGAACAAAAAAAGATTGCAAATAACTAAAATTTGGTGGGTCTGAGACACGTGTCAATTGCAGAGATGGGGGATGTATTACAGTGACCTTACGTTAGAATTTACCAAGGGAGTGATTATATTACACTTGACGAGTAAAAAAGTCAGTTCTACACGCGCTGCCATTGTCTTGAAACACATGCGTCTATTTTGTGTTTCTTCTAAATTAAATAAATTGCAAGTATTAATCAAGTGAATTGAAGTTTGAAGAGAAATATACATATACATTCTAGGACGTTGTTTATTTTGTCACCATTTATGTATTTTAGGTTAGGTTCAGTGATTTTGAAATATTCATAAAGGGTTTTAAACATTAATGTCTTCAAATGTTATTTCGAGTGTTCTTTATTTTGTGATAAAAAGATAATATACATATTTTTTTAGGAGAATAAGATTTTATTATGTTGAGAAGTATTACGGGAGCCACATATTTAGATGAGATGCAAAACTAACCTTGATTTGCTTAATTTTTTTAGAGGTGTTTAAGTATTTGGATTTTGGTAGATTAAGAGCTTATTTGTGCTTTGATGAAAAGAAAATAATTTAATTACACCACAAAATTGATTATAGCTAGGCCAATTTAATTACATATATAAGATATAATATTTTTACCTAACTCACATATGGATCATGAGAATGTATGAGTGATTGGACTGGAAAAATATTTATATCATGAGAATTTATACACAAACAAGGATTCGATCCGAATTCACTGATTCAGTCCACGTTTTGTGGAGATTCCAGAATGTTCACATTTTCGTTAAAATAAATTAAAAGAAAGAAAACACAAATCAGGTGGATTATAAATTTTATATATGTCTCACCAATAATAGTTTATAATTAAATTATCAACGAATATGAAAAGGTTGACTCACATCAACGCTACAACCGCTACGACGTGAACTTTTTTCTTTTTTCTTTTGTTTTTTTTTTAATTTTTTTTTTTTTGAAAAAGCAGATTCAGTTTTACGAAAAATGTTTCACAATTTCTAACATGTATGAAATAATGCATACATTTTCCAAAACGGCTGCGCTGCGTTGAAAGTAATTCGTTCATTTATTGTAGGGGTGTGGTCGGTGGTGGCGCGGCCGCGGTGAGGTCGCCGCGGTCGGAGACTGAAATAATGCTACATGTTTGTATGTATGTACGTATTTGGACGGCGGATTTCAACTAAATAACGATTATTGTTATGGTAATAATTTACCCAAAATTCAAAGGTTTCAGACCAGGAAGTGGGCCCTTGATGTTTTTGTCACTTGATTCCAAAGTAATCAGGCAGTGAAAACACACTATTAATTAATAGGGGGCAAAATGAAAACCTCATGTGACATCCGTTAAGATTGATTAACGCTTTTTTCTTATGAAATTACTATTTATGGGTCCACATTTTTCATTATATTTGGAAAAAATATTACAAACCTCAAAAACTAATTATATTGAAACTATTAAAAAATAAGTACGTACATATATACAGACTACTAAAGATTATTTCAGTTAATACAAGAATTTCAAATTAAAAAAAAAAAAAACCTAGCTACTATAAGTGCGTCAAACTTAAAACCCCAACCTGAAAAATTATTTATTATTAAATTCAAAAACAGTAGTAAATCAATCTTTTTATTTGACAACATAATATATATTATGTCGGTATTAATTAAATGAATCCAAAAAAATATATTCGAAAGATCATGATTTTTTTTTTCGAGTTAGCGAAATATCATAATTATTAACAAGATCAAAAATATTCTTATAAATAAAATTTTGAATAAAAACATAAAATAACCAAATAGAAACTAAAACTAACGTTCAGAAATTCAAAAATAAAACTAAGGTAAGTTATTTGAATAGATATCAGCATAATAAATAAAATCTAATGATTACTAATAAAATGAAAAATTATTTAATCTATATTATAAAATCTGAATGCAATTTTTTCAATACACGTATAAATACTTTAATGAAAATTATTAAATTTAGTAAAAAAGATATAATTCTAATTTTGATTCATCTTGTAATTTTATTTTTTAATTTTAAATTTTTTTAAAATAATTTATAGATATTAGTTCATACATATCTTCTTTTTTTTTTTGGTAGGTTTTAATTTATTTAAATATCAGGCTATTGTTTTTATCAAGAAAGTAAATGTGGAGCTTGCCGATCCCACATCTGGTGGGGAGAGTGTCTTAAATTAAAATATTTATTGCGTTATAAGCTGAAGCCCACATACAATATATAATTCAGAACACTCTGAAAAGAGTTGGATCATAGCCACATCAACTAAAGCAGGCCCAAGAAAATGGAAGAAAAAGCTAGGTCCTTTTTTTTTTTTTTTTTGAAAGAGAGAGAGAGAGAGAGAGAGAGAGAGAGAGAGGTTCAAATATTTGTTGTAAACACATAATTGTTGGTAACTTCCATGCGAGACCCATCTCCCTTCTATTTAGTATTTACAAACCCTTTTGTTTTATTTCCATTTTTGTTATCGGCAGACCAGGGTAGATTTTCAGCATAGGAATTGTGTAATTAAGGTACCGATTTTTTGATCGAAACTTTTATTGTGGCCATAAGAGCCGGGAGTAAAATTAATAAATGTACCACATCTATATATATGTTGTTAGTCCATGATACACTTATCATTCGATTAGGCAGGGGATGTATTGAAGCTTGAAGGTGGTCTAGCATAGAGTTTGCTATTTTAAATATTAAATTGTTAGTTTTAAGTACATCTATCTAGATAGCGCATCTGGATTTGGATGAACATAATTTATTTTTTCCTGCCTAGAAGAAGTGAATCTATATATCATTTAGTTGATGTTTTGTTCCCTAGTTTTACATGACGATAGATTATTTCAAAGGCAAACACTTGCATACATCATGATGCAAATAACACTATATGAGACGGGTCAGTAAAATCCGTTTTTGATCCAGTCAACGCGGGTCAACCCGCGCTTTGACCCGGTCAACGCGGGTCAACCCGCTTTGACTGGGTTAACCCATAAAAAAAAACCCTGTCCAAAGTGAGTACCAACCTTCCTATTAAAAAGTATCACAAAACATTCGAAAAGTACCATCTGTATCATTAAAAAGTAAGGGGTCTGCTAATTATTTTATATATGTTTATTTAGTTCAAATTCTGATATTTTTTTCAATTTTTATATTGTATGTGTTGAGATTAATCTAAAACAATCATCATTCCAAGAATTTACAAAGGAAAGCAAAACACGAGTTCGGTAAAATAAAAAGTACCATGTGGTAAGCAGAAAAGTATCAAGTACGATAAAGAAAGGTATCAACCTGAGATTAATACTATCATCATTCCAACTACAATAAAAAGTACCATGTGCCACGTGGCCGTCTGAAATAGGCGGAAATAACCGCTGTTGCACGCAAGTCCACCTCTATTTCAAATGGTTGGGACCTTATTTTAATCGAGTCCATAACTTTAATGCAAATTCTCCTACTTAACGGGTGCATGGGCCAGACCCATCAGATGCCGACTCAACTCGATCCGCGCTCACGACCCGGTGTTTAAATACATTCCTTGACCCATCTCAGCCATTTTCCTCTTCGATCTACAAGCCAACCCTAGCCGCATCTCTCTCTCTCTCTCTCTCGTTCTCTCTTCTTTTCTGATTTTATCCACCCGACCTCGTCGATTGTTCACTTCGTCTCCGACGATTCAACCTTCTCCCTCTCCGCTCCGCTACTTGAGAGCGTAGTCGTCCGTGATTTTTGTAAACCCTAGTCTTCGGCTATATCTTTCTCTCTCATTAGTGTTTCTGATTTCATCAACCCGACATGACTGATTCATCGCTTCGCCACCGGATCTTCAACGTTTTCTCGATTTCTCTCTCTTCAGCTCTTAATTCAGTCAGGTAATAGGTGATTTCCTTATTTCTTTTGTTGAAATTATTTTTTTGTATCTATAAGAAATTAGTTTATAGGGTTTTGTGGTTTTTTTTCCTTTTTTGGTGTTTTTTTCTTGTATTTGTTCGTATGTGTTCATATAATTAATATGATGTAAAATTATATGATTATTGTTACGTATTCTGTTGAGTATCAATTCTTATTTTTATGTTCTTAAATTATAAATGATGTTTGTATCACTGTTTTAGTAAGATATATGCAAGTAAATTTATTGAATATAAATCTCTTTATGTATATCACTGGAATTGAAAATAAGTAACAAATTGTAGTTTATTTTGTATCTGATTTGTTTTTTCAATGGTTTTTTGTATTATCTGCTTTCTTTTACTGTTCAGAGATGTTAAATATGAGTAATATGAATTATCATTTATTTTTATTTCAGTTTATATGAATAATATGAATTATTATGTTAAGTATCAGTTAACATGCTTATGAGTAACACTTGAAGTAGAAACATGTATCACATTTTTAAGTGGTATGTTTATGTCTTTAGGGTTCATTCATTTTTCATATTTTGTTTGGGTTCTTTTTTTTTATTCATTGAATGTCCAGATATGTTCATTTAAATGTTTGATTGAAAATTATATAAGTAATGTTGAGTATTTTTTTTAGAATGATTTTTTATTTTGATTTTTGAAATCATAAATGATGTTCCTATCTGTGTTTTAGTCAGATATATGCTAGGAAATATATTAAATAAGAATATCTCTTTATGTGTACCAGTGAAATTGAAAATAAGTATCAAATTATAGTTCATTTAGCATTTGATTTGTTTTTTTATTGCGTTTATTGTGTTTTCTATTTTCAATAACAGTTCAGAGATGTTCATTTGAGTACTTGATTTAAAAATTTATATAAGTAATATGAATTATTATGTTAAGTATCAGTTAGTATGCTTATGAGTATCACTTGAAGTAGAAACATGTATCACAATATTCATAATTTTTGCCTCTTATATATACATATACATATATATATATATATATATTTTATGTTATATGTTTATGTCTTTAGGATTCAATCATTTTTCATATTTTATTTAGGTTCTTTTTTTACCTTCCTTTTGTTTTATATGTGATGAGTCGCGTGCAAAGATTTGATGGTAAGGCTTATTCGTACCCGACTCAGGTAAGGTTTGAATTATTTTTATATATTTTTTCTTTTCAGTTTTTTTCCTTATTTTTCCTAACTAATTTGTAACTTTGTTTCTCGATTTACAGTTTTATGGTTGAAAGAAGCTATGGGCACTATATTGTGCTCGTATTACTCTTGTAGGTACAAATAACTTGAGATTTGAAGTGTATAAGTGCGTCTTTAGTTTCATGAGTAGAAGGAAGAAATAACTGAGATTTGTGGATTTATATTTAGATATTTGGAATGTTGTTGGATATTGGGTAGAGTTGAAGAATTGTTGGTGTGTTTTGTTTTGGTGTATGGTGAATTATATGTCGAATTTTGGATATGTCATTATTCTGCTTAAACATGAACTTGTTGTCTTGGAGATGATTGTATGAGCCAAATACTCTGATTTATATGTGGTTTTGTAATGATGAATCAATTGAGGTTATTGATTGGAATGAATGAAATGGTGGCTTGTATCATTGAATTTTAAATTTTGTATCATTTCAAATATAATTTTGTGGAATAAATTTCTTATAAAATAATCAATGTCTTTATTACTAAACAACACTCATTGCTTCAAAATTAGATACAATTATGTTCATTCAAGAACATCTATAACATGCATTTTAAAGGAAAACATATTTGTTTTGAAAAATAACTTCGGTATCATTAGTTAAGCTACAAAGTATCACATGTTCAAATAAAAAGTAACACTTGTGTCTGGAAGAGTATCATTTGTTCGGCCTAAAGGTATCAATTGACATGCAAAAACGTATCATATAAGAAACAAATGTACTTTCAATCCAAAAATCATAAGAACGTGTTATATTCTCCCTAATGCGTAGATGTTTATTTCCATATTAAAAAAAAATTCATAAATGAATGTCTAAGAAATGAAATTACATCATAATAGTATCCAAAATCATAAAATTCCAACATAATAAATTCTCATCAATATTTTAATCCAATACAACTATTAAAATATCCCAACATATATTCAAAAAATTAAGAATCTTCAATCCAAGAATCTGCAAAGGGAATTGAAGATGTAGTTAGATAAATAGAAAATGTTTCATATATTAAGAATAAAAGTATCACTTATATTGAAGACAAGTATCAACCTGATATTCATCTAAAACAAATGAGGGTTGTGAGTTTCGGAGTCAAACTCATTCAACTGAGTTTAGTTTGCTGCATTATTGCCCTTCTTCTTTCTGTCTTTCTCAAGTTGTCCCTTAATTATTTTTTTCCTTCCATTGGTTGCTGCTTTTGCAGGATCTTTTCAGAATGTAACAACTCAGTTTTACTTTGACTGAATTCCTATCCAGTATCATCAAGCAATAGGAGCACAACAGTCCATATTCCTCAAACCTCTTGCATGTGCAACTTAGATCCGACTGTTGGATTCAGTTCAAAAAATGACACTACTATGTATCTACATCTGACATCTTCCACCTTAACATAAGTCATTTTCTTTGCTTAGCAAATGAAAATTGAAAGTTTTCTCTATACTAGCTACTGTTATTGCCACTTAAAACGCATAATCTAGTATCCAAAACGGCATTAAGTAATTATATTAGATGACAATCAATATATCTATATCAATTCCTGGAGTCACTTATTAATCCAGTGAAATATGATATCCAAAAAGACCTAAAATAATTCTTATTTATGACATTGTAAGGTACAAATTAGTACTCATCAGATGAAGAATATATTTAACAACCTAAATTTCACACCATCTGTCATTCCCCATATTTAAGATTTAATGTCCATTAATTAATTATGTAAGCTTCTGACAGCTATAATTAATTAACATCTCATTCCTAGAGTAGTATCACACAAGCTTTTATCATGTATGGAAATAAATTCCATCCGCAGGGTTTCACATAAATTTTGAGCTTCCTCAATAGGACATCATCAACCTGACGTATCAGGACACGGTTGTCATATATAATGCATGAGTGCATGACCCATCATATGGGTAAACACAACTACCTAAAATATCAAGATTGTTGATTCTATCAAAGAATCTCACCCACTGATAAATCAAAGCAGCCAACGTAACATATATATGTCTACCAATGTTATATGGGTTAAGAACCCGAACCCTGTGAATCTTTATTCTCTCACGTAAGGTCAAAATAGAGAATAGTATCCTATCATGATCTTCTCAATACACACGCCAGTGTACTAGAATAATCTGCTAGTCAAGATAAACTAACAATCAGATTATTCTACAGTGTACCGATGGTAGGTTCAGGACCATCTAAACTGTGAGTCTTTTAATACAATGCAAGAAAATCAATGATATGATCTTTGCCGTGTGTTCACCCACACCATATCATCTGCAATTCAAGTATATGGAATAGACAGATAAATATAATTAAATACATACAACGATTGTAATAAATATTCAAAGTTTATCATCAAAATATTGTCAAAATGTATACAAAGACAAGTCTTCTAGTATACAAAACTAATACCTTCACCGCAAATACTTTTCCATTTATTCCCATTCTCTATTCATCAATCTAATTTTCTATTCAACATTGATCGGCATAAAATGCATAACAAATCATCATAACGCCACACCATTTCATCGATCGATAGATGTTGCAACAACTTTGTCTCTCATTAGATCTTCAAATTCTTTCAACCTTTCTAACAAAACTCAATGATCTCAATAATCATATTTTTATCTGGGTTCGTGATTTATGCTCTGCACTTGTCTATTAACATTTATTTCTTGTTAATTGTTTCGTTATATATTGATCAACCTTCAAGATAAATTTGTAACACAAAAATTTATATTTAATTTAGTAAACCACAAAACAGTGTACACATAAAATGATTTTGGATTGAAATAAAAATATAAGGATCCAATCTCTATTTCTCTGTAGCGTTCCGCCTTTTTCTACCGATTTTGTTGTAGCTTGTATTATAAAAATGTAATCTTGTTTAGAAATGAGAGAGGGAAAATAGAAGAAAAGAGGAAAGAGGCAGAAGAAGATAGAGAGAAAATTATAGATATTTTTTTCATATCCTACGAATGAAAAGAACAAGGGTTTATAACCCTAGCACAATTGGGCTTTTCATAGTACAAGCCCATTAGGAAATAAACATACATAATAAAGGTTGAAGCCCAACCAAATTAAAAGATCAATATTAACTATTAATTGTGAATCTCTGCCACACGTTTGCACTAAGGAATCCAACGTTGGAAATTAAGATCCCTCTCTCTGAATTTAATCGGCTAAAGGATTGGGTAATTTATTCTTAAAAATTGAATCTTGATTTCATTTCTCCTCTCCCGCTGTATCTCCATTCACTTCCGACGTCTTGCCATTACCAGTTAGACTAAGGTTCACAACAATTCCCCTTTCTTAAATGGATCCTCGTCCCTAAGGATCAAATCCGATGAATTTCTTGTTGATATAAGATGAGTCCTCCCAGCTGGAAAGTTGGAGATTTTCAATTCCCCATTGTATCAAGACCTGCACAACTAAGGTTGAGCCTCTATGGATAAATCGCCTTCCCACAATGGCCGTGGGCTTCAAATAGAAAATTCCATCTTCGGTAGTAGCCGGCAGCTCTTGGAGAGGTATGATTCCCTCACTAACCTTCTTCTTTAAAAGAGATACATGGAAGACATGGTGAATTCTCGACCCAGTGGGTAAGTTTAACTTGTAAGCCACCTTACCGACCTTCTCAATCACTTGATAGGGCCCGAAGTACTTGGAAGCTAGTTTCACATTCTTCCTGATCTATACGAACTCTGGTGATACGGTTGCAACTTCAGGTAAACCCAATCACGCACTTCAAATTGTCTCTCTACTCTGTTTTTGTCAGCATATATTTTCATACGATTCTGGGCCTCGTGCAGGTTTGCCCGGATTTGCTGCAACATCGATCTTCATTACTGAAGAGTATCCTTGACCTTATCATTTGTACTATCTAGGTAAGGACTCATAGAGAGGTTAGGGGGCTCATAGCCATAGAGGGCTTGGAAGGGGGTGAGTTTTAGAGCGGAGTGGTAGTTGGTGTTGTACCAATACTCCGCCAAAGCTAACCATTTAGTCCATTGCTTGGGGTTGTTGGATGTCATGCAACGTAGATAGTTCTCTAGACACCTGTTTAGCCTTTCAATCTGCCCGTCTGTCTTTGGATGGTAGGCATATGTGAAGGCTGAGGTAACTCCCAGTCCCTTGAAGTGGTCTTTCCAAAAGTTGCGGGTAAATAGTCTGTCTAGGTCAGTAGTGATGCTTAGGGGTGTAATCGAGCCGAGTTGAGTCGAGTATTAGGCTTATCGATCTCAAGCTCGATAAGGAAGACTCGAAGCTCGACTCGACTAGAGCTCAGTGGAGCTTTGATTTTTTGAGCTCGAGCTCGACTCGATAGCAAACTCGACAATCTCGAGCTTGACTCGATTACGTATAAATATTAAATAAAAAATTAATTTTAAATAAAAATGATTTAATTATAAATGATATATATATAACATATTAAATTATTAAGGGTAAATTTGTAATTGCTTCAAAGCTCGATTAAGCTCGATAAAGCTCGTGAGCCTGTGAAGCTCACTATTATGGAGCTCGAGCTCGAGCTCGAACTCGAGCTTGACTCGAAAAATCTCAAGTCGATTTTGAGTTTTCACCGAGTAGCTCACGAGTAGGCTCGACTCACTTACACCCCTAGTGATGCTCACAGGAGTACCATGCAATTTGTGGATAGAGTCTATGAAAACCTTGGCTACAACTTGAGCAGTAATAGGGTAAGATAGAGCTATGAAGTGACCATACTTGGCCAGTCTGTCTATGACTACCAAGATGGTGTCTTTTCCTCCAGATTTAGATAGCCCCTCCACGAAATCCCTGCTAATATGTGTCCAGGCTTGATCTGGGATTGGGAGTGGCTGTAGTAGGCCCGGCTTTAACCCCTGTTCTGGTTTGTTCATTTTGCAAATATCATACTCCTTTACGAGTTTGATCATATCAACCTTCATTCCAGGCCAATAGAAGGATCTCTTAAGCCTAATATAAGAACCATAGATCCCTGAATGACCCCCATAGGATGATCTATGCATGATAAAAAGTATTCTCTGTCTAAGATCTTTCTGAGAGCCCACCACCACCCTTCATCTATGCCTCAATAACCCATCAGTGAGAGTGAATTCATGGTACAAAGTAGGATCACTTCTCTTGGTTGTGAGTATCTTTTGGTAAAAAAGATCATTATCATAACTATCTACCACTTGCTTCAGCCAGGATGGTGCTATAGTACTTAGGGCTAGACAACTATTCTCTTCCTCTTGAACTCTAGACAGGGCATCAGCTGCTCTGTTCTCATTGCCCTTTCTATAACAAATCTCGTAGTCTAATCCCAGGAGCTTAGTTATCCATTTTTGTTGGGTGGGGGACATAACTCTCTGGTCCAGCAAGTGTTTAAGAGCATGCTTATCCGTTCTAATTATGAATTTGTGCCCTAGCAAGTAGTGTCACCATCTGTGTATAGCCATTAGAACTGCCAAAAACTCCCTCTCATAAATTGATAAGGCCTGGTTCTTGGGGCAGAGAGTCTTACTCATATAAGCAATATGCCTTCCATCTTGCATCAAAACGGCCCTAATACCATACCCGCTAGCATCAGTCTCCAATATAAAAGGCTTGAAGAAATCAGGTAGAGCCAAAACTGGAGCACTCATCATAGCAATCTTGAGGTTGTGAAAAGCTTGCTCTGCTTCTTCACTCCACTTGAACTCGTCCTTTCTGAGCAGGGCTGTTAGAGATTTGCTGATAACCCCGTAGCCTTTGATAAACTTTCTGTAGTCGCCTGTTAATCCCAAAAACCCTCTTAGTTGCTTGACTGTCTTTGGTGTAGGCCAATTCATCATACATTCAATTTTCTGGGGATCAGTAGACACTCCTTCTCCAGAAATTATATGCCCCAAATACTCAATATTACTCACTCCAAATTGACACTTAGACTCTTTAGCAAATGGAGAATTCTTCCTCAAGATCTGGAACACCTCTCTGAGATGTTCTTGATGATCCTCTTTGGTCTTACTATAGATCAAGATATCATCGAAAAACACCAGTACATACTTCCTTAGACAACCCTGAAACACTTTATTCATTAAAGATTGAAAGGTTGCTGGAGTGTTACAGAGCCTAAAGAGAATTACTAGGAACTCAAAGTGGCCGTGATGAGTCCTGAAGGTAGTCAAATGTTTGTGCTATGGCCTCATAAGGATATGGAAGTAACCAGATCTGAGATCTACCTTTGAGAATACTTGTGCCCCATAGAGTTCATCTAACAATTCATCTATGATAGGTATAGGGTAGTCATGTTTGATTGTTAGATTGTTCAGGTACCTGTAGTCTACACAAAGTCTCCAGGTGTTGTCCTTCTTCTTCACCAGTAAAACTGGTGAAGCAAAGGGGCTCTGACTATTCTAGATGACCCCAGACTCCAGTAGTTCTAGATGGCCATGAGAGGTTCTATAGGGGTACTGGTGCTTAGGGACACTCCCTTCCTTCAATATAATATGATGATCTACCTCTCTTGTAGGAGGTAGACCTTTAGGTTCAGCAAATTCAGAAATTAGGGTTGAAACTCCAGGCTTGCTTCTTGTTCTGAATAGGCCACTGTGAGAAAATAAATCTCTTCTAATTCTCTGATATGTTTAGGTTGAAAGAGGCTATAGAGAGAGTGTCTTGAAATGAGTTAAGATTCAGTCTGTGAAGTCTGAGCGTACAATTTAACCTTCTTCCCACCATATTTGACAGTGACAACCATTTTATCATAGTCTAACTCTATAGAGGTACATGCTTTTAGCCCATCCCCTCCCAATATGAGGTCATAACCCTCATTCTGAAGTATCCTGGGAGAATGCTGAAATGAGTGCCCTTGCATTTCCCAGGTAACATCCTCAATAGCCTGCTCACTGATGAGTCTATGCCCATTAGCTACCTTAATGAGCAATGGGGTAATAGTCTTTAGGGGAATCTCCAAGTTCTTTGTTGTAGCACCCTTAATGAAACTAAGGGTGCTCCCAGTATCAATAAGTATCTACAGAGGCTGACCCTGGTAGTTGCCCTTGAACTCCATAGTTGTCAAGCCTTCACTTCCTGTGAGTGCATTCAAGGACAATTGTGTTTCTTTCATAGCCTCTTCAGCTTTCCTCCATATTCTTTCTTCTAGTTCCTGGTCCTATAAATAGGTGAGCTCCTCCTCCTCAGTCATCATGGCATACATAATCCTCTATTTGCATCTATGGCCAGGTGCAAACTTTTCATCGCAATTATAACAGAGTCCCTGTTGCCTTCTCTCAGCCATTTGGGTTGCAGTCGGCAACCTGACAGGGGTTTAACAGGGTTGATAACCTATATATTTACCTTCTCTGGTTGGTATGGTGGGGTATTCCTTGGAAAATTTGGGTTGCTCCTAGGGTGTGATCTGTTAGTTCCTTTGAGTTTTCTTGAAATAGCCTCAACGGTTAAGATTTGACTTTGTCCAAGTTCAATAGTATGTTGTAGATCTGAGGGTTTAAACATCATGATTGCAGACTTCAATTCATCCCTCAAGCCACTTAGAAAGCTAGCCATGTAATAACTCTCTGTAAATTCCCCAGGGTGCAATAGGTCCATACAGGCCTTGAGCTCCTCAAATCGTTCCACATAATCCTCATAGGATCCTGTGTGTTTGAGTTTGTTAAACTCACATATAATTTTAGTCTCCTTAAGGTCATCAAATCTAGCTGAAATCACCTCCAAAAATTGCTACCATGTTAGATCTAAACCCATAGCAGCAAGATTTTGGTACCACTGGGCTGCTTTTCCTTCAAATTGCATGGTGGCCAGAGTGATCTTTTGACTATTGGATAGGTTAGGAATCATGCTAAAATACCCATTACATTTAATGATCCATGATCTTGGGAGTGATCCATCAAATTTAGGAAAATCTACTTTAGGTAGGGGGTTGATTATCTGTGAATTTGGTGGATCCATAATGGCCATAGGTCTGGCAGTGGTTTGCCTTTGGTAATTGACAGACTCCAAGCCAGCTGAGGGAAGAGGCTTGCCCAAAATTGACTCTCCTGCTACAGGATCCTTTCCTTTACTTTTTTTAAACATCTCCAATCTCATTTCAGCCAGAAGTTTGGTAAGATACTCAAACTTCCCCTGCATGTTAGCATTCATACCTTTCATTCTCTCATGGATTTTGGTTTCAGTTGCTTCTCTTTTAAGTGTTTCAGTTTGGAGAGTCTGATCAAGTTTCTTTTGTGCTTCCAATAGGTCTTGAAAACAGGTGTATTCTGCCATTTCCCAGTCCAAGGATGGTTGGCTCTGGATACCAACTGTAGCATTCTGCCTTTTTCTACCGATTTTGTTGTAGCTTGTATTATAAAAATGTAATCTTGCTTAGAAATGAGAGAGGGAAAATAGAAGAAAAGGGGAAAGAGGCAGAAGAAGATAGAGAGAAAATTATAGATATTTTTATCCTACGAATGAAAAGAACAAGGGTTTATAACCCTAGCACAATTGGGCTTTTCATAGTACAAGCCCATTAGGAAATAAACATACATAATAAAGGTTGAAGCCCGATCAAATTAAAAGATCAATATTAACTATTAATTGTGAATCTCTGCCACACGTCTGCATTAAGAAATCCAACGGTAGAAATTAAGATCTCTCTCTCTGAATTCAATCGACTAAAGGGTTGGGTAATTCATTCTTAAAAATTGAATCTTGATTTCCTTTCTCCTCTTCTGCCGTATCTCCATTCACTTCCGACGTCTTACCACCACCCGACTTCTCTTGATGAGCCACCATTATGTTTTCTTCATTTCTTCCATTACCAGTTAGACTAAGGTTCGCAACATTCTCCTCCGATTCTTCTCCTAAAATTTTGGATCTTTAGAGTAAATTTACCTCTTTGATTTTCTCGGACTTGTTTAAACTTAGTCATTGAAGTTTTTTTGGAGAAAATTTGTATCATCTATCTTTCTTAACTTGGTATTTGGACTTGATAACGTTAATCTAGAGGGATGTCGCCTTGTTTTCAGATCAAACGCCGACTTCAGAGTGAATTTGATGAAGAAAGACTTGAATATTTGAGAGAATTTCACTTATAGATTTTTTTCTCAAAGTCTTAAACTCTTCAAATGACTTCTGGTGTGATTTTCAACTGATATGGAGATCCCTATTTATAATTATACGTAGGAGTATCTAGGGCTGACGTGACATGATCTCATTGACTCTTGAATATTAATATATATCTCTGCAAAGATATTTACTTATTGCCAAAGACTCTTGATGTTTATCATATAATTATATCTTTATTATTTAAATAATTTAATATAATTTTGTATTTGATATGATTTCAAAACTAAATAAATATATAAAAATCAATAAAAATATTATATAATATTTGATTTTTCGTCATCTATAAAATGCCCCCTTGAGACTTGTTCATGGATGACTTGTCGTTTGAAATTTATGAGTCTCGAAAATTGATTAGATAGTTTAAACTCATATCAATGAGTCCTTTTCAATTTGAATTTGTTATATAGTTTATATTCGTATCAAAGAGCCTTCAATATTTTTAACTTGAATAGTTTATGCTCATATTGAGGAACCTTCTTAAACTTGGATAGTTTATGCTCATATCGAGAAATCTTCTTAAACTTGGATAGGTTATGCTCATATCGAGGAGCCTTCAACTTGAATTTGGACTATGCAGACCTTTATAGTCGTGTCTATGAGTATTTCATTTTTGAATTTGGATTTGGAGACTGATTAGGTTGTTATTTCGTATATATTTTGAGTCATTTTTGGTATATTTTTGCAGTGTTACTCACCACATGGTCAAGTTTTGTGGAAGAATTCGTGTCTTGTGGTTAATTTCAGGTGGTTGACATGGAAATGGAGATAATGTCATTATTTTGGAGGGTTTGGACGCAATTTGATTGAAGAAAAGCTGAAGAGTCTGGAAGGCAGTCAGTATGGGCATAATGACTGATGGATTATGCGAGTATTTGGGTTGAAGATAGTGGATCTGCACCAGTTGTGGGCCATGGATGAAAATATTGGCCTCTTTTATTTAGTTGCAGACAAACTTGGTGAATGTATTTGATATGCTTACATGTTTTCAATTATTTGAGTCATTTTATCCTTTTTATCCTACCTATGCACCCTAACCCTTTTACAACCCGTGCAAAAAGACCTTTTGATTTGTGTATAGATCTCATTTGCATGGTAGAGATTTTTACATATGGGTAAATTTATGCTTGAAAGCATCAAGTTACGATTTGTGTGAATTAAATTATGTCCTTATTATCTTTTGAGAGAACTTGAGCGAATCTTGGTGAGACAGGATTGGTTTTGCATGTTTTTGACTTGAATGAAAAGCATAGGTCCAGTTTTATGAAACAAGAGATTGGTTTGTGGTTTGTAGATGATTGTATCTAGCCTCCGACTTTGATTGTTTTCCATTGAAGGTTGTCAATGATTGTCTTGTCGTCTTTGAGTTTTTCTTGAGTCTATCTTTTATTTTGTATTGCTCGAGGACGAGCATTGTCTAAGTGTGGGGGGTTTGATTAGGTTGTTATTTCGTATATATTTTGAGTCATTTTTGGTATATTTTTGCAGTGTTACTCACCCCATGGTCAAGTTTTGTGGAATAATTCGTGTCTTGTGGTTAATTTCACGTGGTTGACATGGAAGTTGAGATAATGGCATTATTTTGGAGGGTTTGGATGCAATTTGATTGAAGAAAAGCTGAAGAGTCTGGAAGGCACTCAGTATGGGCATACTGACTGATGGATTATGTGAGTATTTGGGCTGGAGATAGTGGATCTGCACCAGTTGTGGGCCATGGATGAAAATACTGGCCTCTTTTATTACTATTGGACTCTGTTTTTATTATTTTCCTAGTTGGATTAGGATTAGGATGCCTTTTAATTAATTAATTAAGGATTTGTATAAAAAGACTTCTAGATAGAGTAGGACTCTATCCATTGCAGTACAAATTATTCCAGACGCCAGAAATATGGGAGGAACGATTTTTTTTCTCTGCAAATATTTTCACTATTCAATTTCATTCTTTTTTCATCATTCTTTCTATCAATTAATTTCTGAAGTGTCAATCCAATTATGAATTCAAGCTAAGCGCGTTCTATTCCGATGAAGATTAACGAAGCCCTGACATAATTATTCTGTGAGATCTAAATGTTCCTTTTGCTTTAATTAATTGCATGCATTTATGATTCTCTGTGTTTAAAGTTGTTAATTGTTTCAGCTCTGCTAGTTAGTCGTGAATATTTAGTAGATTGGAATTAATTAGTAGCCAATTAAATCAGCCATCCGTAATTGTGGTTTAGGTTTACATAGTGGTACAACAATTCTTCAGAATCGAGGGAAGAACAGTCTTAATTCGACAGTCCTGTGTTAGAGTCTGTTGGTTTTGAATCGGGTTTCTCTAGTGTCTAACGATGTCGGCTCATTAAATCTATAGAGTATCAGTCGATTAGGGAAATAATTAGTGAAGTGTCTTCCTGATTATCGAGAAACTAAGGAGAAATTAGGCCGCGTCAGAAGTGTCTTCGGTGACTATAACTGGTTTGAATGCATCAATTGGAAATATCTTTGCATCGAGGATCGAAATAATCAAGCTAAGGTGGAGTTAATTGGAAGCCGGAATACCTTTAAATCTTTTAAGAAAATTACTCTCTGGTTTATTTACTTTATTTTGGTTTTTACGTTATAACAACAAAATTCGTGTGGAAAGCTTGGTTACTGCAGACTGAAGGTTCGAATAATTCTCACCGGTCCTTTGGGAGACGATCTTGCTCGCCACTGTTCTGGGTAGTGTGGGCATACCGACTGCTGGTTGGATTATTTTTGGTGTAGAACGACGCACCAGAGACATTTTATACTCGTGTCAAGGAGTTTTAGATTTGAATTTGAATTTGTAAATATTTTATACTCATGTTAAGGAGTCTTGGATTTGAATTTTTAGACTTTTTATACTCCTGTTAATGAGTTTTGGATTTGAATTTGATTTTGTAGATATTTTATACTCGTGTCAAGGAGTCTTGGTATTTTTTTAAAAGTTTAGATAATTTTGTCTCTTATCTAGGAGCTTTGGAAGATAGTTTAGGCTCTTATCAAGGAGCATTTGCATTTTAGATAGTTTTGGCTCTTATCAAGGAGCTTTTGAAGATAATTTAGCCTCTTATCAATGAGCATTTGTATTTTTGAAAACTTTAGATAGTTTTGACTCTTATTAAGGAGCATATGAAGATAGCTTAGGATCTTATCAAGGAGCATTTGCATTTTATTTTTCATGGATTTCAATATATATTGGAGGAATTGAATGAGTTCATGACGAGATTTGTAGCCGCTTCTTCTTCTTTTTTCACTTGGAGATTAATCAAAAGGTTTGCCCTCATCATTTGTTTTTTTACTCTTCCAGAATTGCAGACATCTTAATGCTTGAGGAAATTGGTGAAGAGAAACGATCAGAGGTAGAGATGGTCCCATTAGGCATGCCAAAATTTATAACACAAAATTTTGTATTTAATTTGGTAAAATACAAAACAGTGTACAAATAAAATGATTTTAGATCATTTGTTTTTTTACACTTCCAGAATTGCAGACATCTTAATGCTTGAGAAAACTGGTGAAGACAAGAGATGAGAGGTAGAGATGGTCCCATTAGGCATGCCAAAATTTATAACACAAAATTTTGTATTTAATTTGGTAAAATACAAAACAGTGTACAAATAAAATGATTTTAGATCAAAATATAAATATAAGGATCTAATCTCTATTTCTCCTCCGATTCTTCTATTCAAAATTTAATCTTCAAACGGTCTTTGAAATCTTTAGAATAAATTTGCCTCTTTGATTTTCTCGGACTTGTTGTTTGAACTTGGTCTTCGAAGTTTTTCAGGAAAGATTTGTATCCTCAATCTTCCTTGACTTGATATTTGAACTTGATACCGTTAATTCAGAGGGATGTCACCTTGTTTTCAGATCAAACGCCGACTTCAGAGTGAATTTGATGAAGAACGCCTTGAATATTTGAGAGAATTTCACTTATGGAATTTTTTCTCAAATTCTTGAACTCTTCAAATGACTTCTGGTGTGATTTTCAACTGATATGGAGGCCCTATTTATAGTTGTAGGTAGGAGTATCTAGGGCTGACGTGGCGCGATCTTATTAGCTCTTGAATATTGATATATATCTCCGCAAAAATATTTACTTATTGTCAAAGACTCTTGATGTTTATCATATAATTATATCTTTATTATTTAAAGAATGGTTCCAAATGATAAATTATTTGTGTTTGCGATTTATCCTTTGCTTTCGTTTTCTGGAAAAAGTTGGGGATGATAGAACATGGAATTTAAGTTTTAACAATGAGTATAAATTGGAAAAAAGGGGCTACAAGGATCAAATGAGATATCTAAAAAAGATTCTATTATTTTTAATTTTGGAGGCTATAAAAAATAAATTGGGATTTTGTTTAGAATTTTCAATTCGAGAATTATTTAATATTTGAATTTTCTTTTTTATATTTACAAAGTAAGAAGGTCCTTCTGAAAAATTTTACCACAAAGATTTTGAAAATTTTGCCCTTATGTTGGATGGGCCAACAATAAGTTGAAGCAAGCAAAATATATTGGGTGGGTTGAGTTGACTGGCTTTTGAAGTCTCCTTTGTGTCATATTTGTAAGAAAATTCATAAAGCATTTAATTTCTATCAAGAAGCTAGGTGCATAAAATTCTTGTTAGCAGCATTTATTTGGTTGTTTGATATTGCGACTGATTCCGTCTCATATTTGGATTTTGTACACGTGGCATTATTAATCTAATTTATTCGATCGATCAATCACCACAATCCAAAATTATTCGTTTTTTTGTATTATTCTCTAATAAAATATCATTATCATATGTATATATAATATCATCATCGAAGTGTATGAACCTATCTTTTGATATTGTGCCTTCTCCGATTTGAATTAACTTGTTTATAAATTTAAGCCTTTATTTAGGAGTATAAATTTAAATCTTTACTCGGCCATGTATCGTGGAGGGGTTAATTATAAAACTTTCTTATGCCTTTAGAATTGTGATATTTGACTCATTCTACAGTTTCAACACCTACAAATTCTCAACTGTAACAATTAAAGTCATGGACTTTTTAAAAAAGGCAAAAACTTGCATGCACTAGGTGTATATAAGCTTATATCAGACGGTCAACGCATTTGATCGGGTCAAATGCCGGTCGACATGTGTTGATCTGGTCAACCCGAAAAAATGAAAAATGGTAAAGTAGGTGATACTTTTTAAATTTTGAGTGATACTTTTTAGTATTATGGTTGATACTGATTTTGAAGGTTTTATTTATTTATTTATTTTTGCCTATACTTTTTAAGGATACATGTGATACTTTTGGGTTTTTGAGTGATACTTTTTAATATCACAGTTGATACTGATATTGAGTTGACCGGGTCAACACGCGTTTTCTGGCGTTGACCGGTCAACGTGTTGACCCGGTTAATGCGCCTGATGGTGCACCTAGTGCACACAAGTGCTTCTCTTTTAAAAAAAAGGTAGCAATTCGAATCACTAGGCATGACATCCATCTAATATTCTAATTTAGGTTTGTCATAATATGCTAGTATTACACATTTACACCCATGCGATGTACGATGAAAGATATATAAATAATTTATAGTAAATACTTTGTACAAATAAAATAATTAAATTACAACTAAATAATTAATAGACACAATCATAAAATATATAAAGAATATAATGTCATATTCAAATTTATTCATTATTTTATTGGCACACAACTCATATCCATAAATAAATTTATATTTTTTCATTCATTGTGCCTAATAAAAAATAACATAATTGGTTTACTCGAAATTCATTACAAATACAATTCGAATCATTTTTAATTTTAGGCACAATGAGAAAAATTAAAAAGAAAAATACACAACATGCACCGTAAAATACATTTGAGAAAATTATTATATATACATTTTCATCATCTTTCCAGACTATGTGAAGTGAATATGACATCTCAAACATCATCTTCAACATTATTTATGTCTCTTTTCACCCGGGTATAAATACATTGTTATAAAACATTCGTCATATTTTGTGATACCCCGACCTTTTTTACTAAATTATAAATTATAATTTTAGTAAATGATTTCGAATTAATATTGTTTGAATATTAATCATGTGAGTATGTTTGTATTATGCCGTTGTTTTATTGCAGGTTGTCTTACTCGAACCGATACGCCTTAGCACACAGTGGTGTTGTACTGAGTGTATAATACAGTTTGAATTTTAAATTCTAAAGTGTCGAGTTATGTGTTAAATGATGAATGTTATTGCATTGCATTTTATGGTTGCCATACCTTGAACACCCTAACGCTGAGTTGATCGGGGTTCTCGCTGACCGGTCAGCGAGTCGGGGGTTCAGGGGGCGAAGCGCCCCGATGGGGGTTAGGGGGCAACGCCCCCTGCTTTTTCGGTGTGTTTTAAAAGTACTTTGAAAAAATTTAAAGTTAAATGAAGTTAGAAATGTCCGGGAGTCGGATTAAATCAAGGGGTTAAGTTGTGCATGTCGCGCGCCCGCGGGGGACGTGCGCGGCCGCGGGAAGCTGCGCGCCCACGGGGCGAGCGAGTGACACGCGCCGGCGCGGGACTGCGCACTCGCGGGGAGTGCTGGCCGAGAGAATAGATGCACGGTCGCGGGGGCTGCGCGGTCGCGCGGGTCCGGGGATTTTCCTTCCGGATTTCTACCTTTAAATTCAACACTTATTCATTTCTTCTTCATTCTTCTTCCATTTGGGGCGATTTTCTCTCTCATTTCTCTCAAGAATTTCTTCAACTTTTGGGGAGAGGATTCTACCATCATCATCCATCATCTAAGGTAATCTAATACCACTTTCCTCTTGATGATTTAGCTCCATTCTAGTTGATTGAGTTTAGGGTTTGTGATCCAAATTAGGGTTTTTCGATTTTGATTGATCTTCTTGCCTTGATATCTTGAACATATGGTTTATTTACTCCATTGAAGCTATATGTGTCGTTAAATTGAAATCCTCATGTTCATTGATGCTAAAGATTGGAATTTTGCCCTAATTTCCCTTGAATTGTTGATAATTGTTTGGAGGTGTTGTGATGGGTGTTTGGGGTTGATTTTCAAGTATGTTAGAGCCCTAGGATGAAGGTGTTTGTATTTGAAATATTGGGTTTAAAGGATTTAAATTGAGTCATGAGCATGTGGTTTAAATGGATGCATGTAATGTGCTCGATTAAATGCTTCAAAGAGTTTTGATGTGTATTTTGAGTCCAAAATCATGATATGAGTTAGTATATCCATGATTGTGTATATGAATATGCTTGAAGACCTTAAAGCAAAGTATAGCATGAGATTGGTCTAAATTATGATTTAATTATATAACTCGACGTCTAAAATAAAAAGAGGATTAAAAGGTGCTAGGTGACATATTGGGGTTCGAGGTGGACGACTTGTGCACGGCCAAGAAGTATTTCAAAGGTTGAGAATTTGTGAAAGCGTCTCGTAAGGTGGGGTTACTCTAAACTGTGAACACGTGTAAAGTTTTAGTTATTGTTGTGCTTTGATTGTATGAGTATGAAGGGTCTTCGGACCAAGAGAAAAGAATGAGACCCTTCGGGGCATACAGAGGTCCTTCGGGATCGATATAGACTTGTTAATGTCCTCCCTGGGGGGTAGTATGTCTGCGGGCATCCCTACAGGGGTAAGATGTTCATTGACAGGGGCATCATGATGTTTGGACCCTGCGTGGTTGAGACTAGTCTCCACAAAGAAAAGAAAAGTCCATATGTTATATTTTCACTTGTGCAATTAGCTATAACTGTTTGCAGTGTTCCCCACTGAGTATGTTGTTAAATACTCACCCCATTCATTCAATGAATTTCAGGTTGAGGAGTTGAGGCCCGAGTAGGAGCATTGTGAACACAAGAGAACCCCCACAAGCTTGTGTTTATCTTCTTGCATACTCTTCTTTTGATAATACTCATATTATTAATATTATTTCATTGATCACTCTCTTTTGCTTATGATCAATGATTATTGGGGATGGGACTAGCCCTATTTTGTAGTCATGATGTATATAACTTGATATTATGTAAAACATTTTAAAGGTGGGTCGTTCGACCTTGGAGCCTTCTATGTGCGATTTATGTCAATGAACCTTTATGCTATGTATGTTAGTTTAGGGTGCTAGACGGGCGGGTTGTGTCAAACCTATGAGCCCGATAGGTTAGATGATTGTATGATTGATATGGATGGGCCTATGCAATGCTTCCATTAAATACCATGTTGTGTGACAAATTAGATCCGATAGGTTGTATGTTAAAATTGTGAAAAATTTTGTATTGGAAATTATGATTTCATTCCTCATAATGAAACTTGACCTTAGCTTCCACTCAATTTAAAATAAGCATACCAAAATAAGTAAGTAAATTGTATGCTAAGTGACGTGGCCAAACGGAGTAGTTTGGGGCGTTACATATTTATGTGTGATATGTAAAATATACATATGGTATCTGAAACATATAAGGTGGAATATTTTTTGATGAATTATATTTGGTTAATTAAAAAAAAACAACGGAACACACTATACATCTCAGTTAAAAAAAAAAAAGATAAAGTATGTTTCTGAATATTTTGGTGAATTCAATTGAAGTCGTGTATTGTTGGATTTTTATAAAATACATATCTGTCATGCGACAATTTTGTAAAATAAGGCAAAGTCTCTCATTACCCTTTGAAGCCCAAAATATGGCCCATCATACCTTCAGACAAGTGAGTCAACCTACCTCGGAAAAATAATTACGCCCGAAAATTTATCATTCATCACACTAAAAAGTATTAATCGCAGCCTTAAAAGTATCACCATGCTACTTTAATTATATTAGTATATTACATTTCAATTATAGTTTAATACATGTAATTATGGTTCATAACATCATTATTAATTATTGCATTCACTATATTTCTATTTATGGATGTGTAATGGGAAGTTGTTGATCATATATTTACTATACACTTAAGTTATCGAAATTATAATAACAAAAATGAAGCAAAAAAATAAAGATTTAATTATTTTATTTTCATTTATGTGCGTGTGTACACATACTAAACAAAAATACATAGATAGCACATATGGTTAATATTAAAAAACCTATGAAATATTTGACTTTTTTAACTATTAGGCCATGATTTAAAAGACATGTGCGATATGTTCATATATAATTTCCTTCAATAATTTTATTTTAATTGTTTTAAGCAATTAAGCTTGCTTACAATTGTGAGAGTGAGCCAATATTTATCTAATAAGTTCTAAATGATTTTAATAAATATAAATACAAAAATATATAAAATAATTCAAAAAGTGCACAAAAATTAAAGAAGATAAAATCATTTTATTATTTAAGAATTTATTTTAATTTATATTTATTGGGTATAGATTCAACACCATCGTAGAATTTTTTTAGATATGTAGAAGGAAAATGGCAAAATGTTGAAAATATAAAAAGACAAAGACTTGCGTTAGACCGTCTAACGGGTCTCTTACATTAGACGGGTCAAATAAAATCTAAACCCGCATAAAAACCCACCCAACATCCGTCCCCAACGTCCAGGCGCGTGAGCCCACGCGGCGAGTGGGGTTCACGCGCCTGGGAGCCCACCATTTAAAAAAAGAAAAATTAATTGCTCCATCAAAAGTTGCGCTTCAAAAGCTGCTTCCCCATCTCTCTCTGTAGATCTCTCTCTTCTGTTCTTCACATTTTCTTCTTCTTTTTTCATTTTTTGTTTTAAATCATTATTATTTTTTGTTATTTCTCTTTATTCTTCTTTTTTTCACTTTCTTTCTTCCTTTTTTTTAAATAATTATTTTGCATAGGTGCGGTGTGCACGAGCCCACGCGTTAGTGTCAGGCGAGACATAGAATAAAAAATAATAAATTAATTCAATTTAATTTTAGGTTATATATTTATTTCAAAAAAATTAATTATCGAGAGAGTGCACTGCGCAAGATGCGGGATAAAAAAATAAATTAATTCAATTCAATTTTAGTGCTCACTAATTCCATTTTAGGGTTACGTTTATTTTTTAAAAAATATATTTATGGGGTGAAGTATTATTAACTCACATATGAGTATCATTACTTATGGGTGAAGTATCATTACCTGTGAAGTGGAATCTCATTACTATGGAAAAAGGTATCACTAATTGTAGAAGCAAGTATCACTAATTGAAGAAAAGTATCACTAATTGCAGAAGAAAGTATCACGAATTAGAAAGAAAAATATCACTAATTGCAAAAGAAAGTATCACTAATTAGAAAGAAAAGTATCACTGATTGCAGAAGAAAGTATCACTAATTAGAAGAAAAGTATCACTAATTGCAGAAGAAAGTATCACTAATTGTAGAAGAAAATATCACTAATTAGAAGAAAAGTATCACTAATTACAGAAGAAAGTATCACAAATTAGAAAGAAAAGTATCACTAATTGCAGAAGAAAGTATCACTAATTAAAAAGAAAAGTATTACTAATTGCAGAAGAAAGTATCACTAATTAGAAGAAAAATATCACTAATTGCAGAAGAAAGTATCACTAATTAGAAAGAAAAGTATCAGTTCAAACATATTGCAATTAAAAAATTGAATCATAGCTACATAAAAGAAAATGTTGCAATTCAAAAATTGAACATGATAGTGAGTAGTAACTACTCATTATATTAATGATGCTTCATTTTTTTTATTACGAGTGATACTTACTTCATAATTAATGATACTTCTCTGTTGTTAATTTAATAATTAATACTTAATCATCAATAATTTTCATTTTAATGAAAATATTATTTTTATTTGGTGAAGTATCATTAACTGTGATGTGAAGTATCATTAATTATGAATGAAGTATCTTTACCAAAATCATTACAAAAAAAATACAAAAAAAGAAGAAGAAAAACTGTCAAAGAAGAAGAAAAAAAACTGCCAAAGAAGAAGGAAAAAACTGCCGAAGAAGAAGAAGAAGAAGAAAAAGAGAGAAACGTTTCTGGAAAAGGAAAAGGCAAAAGAGAGAGAGAGAGAGACAGTGAGAGAGAGAGAACACGTTTCTGAAAGAAAAAAAAAAGAGAGAAAGAGAGAGAGATTGAACACGCGAGCAAGAGAAAAAAAAATTAAAAATTGAATATAAAAAAAAAGGGTTGGGGGGAAATCATTAAAAAAAATCAAAAAGAAAAGGAAAAAGGAGAGGGGACCACTTTGTTGGATCAAATAATATCCGTCTAACATAAGGGGGTCCATTAGACGGTCTAATAGGAGTGTGCCCCACATAAAAATCATCTCTCTTCCACCACGATCATTTATTTATTTCCGAAAGCTTTTTTACCGATCAATGATTAAATTTTCAGAGGAAATGCGCAACACAAAACACTCAAAAAAAAGAAATCGTGCAAGATATAATCTAATTACTGAATACATAATATAAATTTATATCTATACTATACGGCTATACTTAAAGGTAAAATAGTCAGTACATACATAATAGTGGTAAAAAAAATCAAGTGACAAATCATCAATGAACATGAGCTTGCTGCTCGGAGTTAGAAATTGTGATATGACATTCAAATATTTATAGGTATCAACGATTCATATTTCAGTGCACACATTTCAAATTTCAATCTTTATTTGCATTGAAATATGCACAAAAATATGGCATCGGTTGAAATTTGACATAAAAATTGTTAATCAATAATATATGTTAATTAATCTCAATAAATGCCTCAATTGCTCAAAATCAGGTATGGTAATCAATAATTTAATCGATTACATTTCTATTCATTATCTAAACCATAATACATTAAAAGGGAACAAGGGATTAATCTTAGAATAAATTAGTAAAAATTACCATAATTAATGTACCTTACATTAATTATGAAACAATATACAATATTATAATATATATAATATAATATAACCAAAAAACATTTATAATCTGTATTTAGATAGCTTAAACAATGTATTGCGAATAGATATTTCTGTATTGGTTAGGATACATTTATAAATAATAGATTTTAAACAACATACAATATTGTTGTAAAAAACAATATAAAATATTATAATATAATATAATATAACCAAAACGTTTATAATCTATATTTAGATAGCTTAAACAATGTATTGCAAATAGATATTTCTATATTGGTTAGGATACATTTCTAAATAATAGATTTTACTATAGTAATTTTTGGTAATTAATTAATCAGTATACAATTAACTAAATATATATGTAATGTAATATAAATATTAATTAATTGATTAATAAATACCACCTCCGTTTCAAAATGTTTGTTGTTTTAAGTTTTTTTTTTTGTTTCAAAATGTTTGTTATTTTATATAATTTGGCATTCTCTCTCCTAATTTTAACCCTCTCAAATCCTACAAGATTTCTTGATTCTAACTTACCTATAATATATGAAGAGAGAAAAATATATGGAGAGAGAAAATATTGTTATTTTTAAGGACAATATAGATGAATTAGATTTTATGGCATATATGAGGGATGTGTATATTTGTCCACAAAATTAATTCTTAATTTCAGATAAAAAAAATAAAACAACAAACATTTTGAAACGGAGGTAGTATTATATTTTCATATCTGGAAAGAATATTTGAGCTTGAAGTTTCTTTTTAAAGTATACTTAATCGTTTATATATATTTTATTTTATTTACTTAAGATTATATCATAGTAATAGTGCACATAATTATGGTAAATTATAAGCTAATTTAGATTTAATAGAATATGCATACAACATATAGGATTTGCCAAGATGTAATTATTGATTTCAAATATATTAATATCTAATTAAGAGCATACTACATTAATTATCCTCATATTTTGTATAAGTATTAAGATTTATATTTATAGGAAATATACAACAGCCATTGACCGCATGATTATTGATTTGTAATATATTTGGGAGATTATAACATATATACTTAGGTATATATAGGGTTGATTTTTTTGTGTAAATATTTAGGTGATTCCATATTGGGTGTGCATATTTACGTTACTTTTTTTATTTATACCATGTATGTGGTTTATTGCTCCCTCTGTTTCTGTTTAAGGTCATTTTGGATGAATGTACACAAATTAATAAAGTAATTAATTTACCTAATATACCCTTGTGTGAAAAATGTGAATTTTATGTCTCGAATCTATAAAATGACACTTTTTATGAAACAAAATTAAAATGTTAAAATGACACTTATTCAGAAACGGATGAAGTATATAATTATGCTATATTTAATAATTAATATATATACATTGACATTTGACAGTACAAAAATTAACACATTGATTCATTTGATTTCTTATTAACTGCACGATATTAAACCGATTAATTAAGCAAATTAACTATCACAAAATTTCTTAATTTTTGGTAGGTAAGATAGTTTTGACGGGAAAATAAAATTACTATTTTACCCTGTAATATCCTATTTTTAAATATAGTAATATAGGATTGGAGTTAGAATCTTTACCGACGAATGAATTATGGCATTTTAAAATCCATAAAATTTAATTATTAAAAATATTTAATAGATTAACAAAATCGTGACTTAAATCTCGAACCTAAAAAATTTAGTTGCTTATTCTAAGCATTTTCTTAAGTCCTCAAGCATGAATGCAACGACGCCATAAAGCATACAATTCAATCGGAAAGTACACGGGTTCGGAAATTGCAAAGAAACCAACAAACGCAGCTTCATCGTCTTTATTAAATGGTTTATTCCGTAAACATATTATATCCAATTAAATTAAAATGTTGCAATAATGAATTAATCGTATTAATTAAGCCTCATTTTTTATCGATCCTAAAATTATACTACAATGCATATTCATTAATAGATGTGTATTAATTTTTTTTCTTAATATATTTTATATTTAATGCTATTTAAATTAATATTTTTTTATCTGGATGATAAGTGTATTGTAGGAAAATTATAAATAATTTTTTTTAGTACCATCAAAATTTTCTTACACGTAATAAACTGCCAGATGGCATCAACTTTGGGAGCTTAAAAAAGTCGCGAGCCGCCATATCAACTAAAACACCGTTCACATTGGCCACTGCGACGAAATCCATTCAAAGTCAACACCCGCATCCTACGCGATACCAGAATTCCCTAATAATCTGCCTCGATCCACTTAAATATAGGCAGGTCCTCTGTCCTAGGTGTACATCAGATGATCATCAATGTGTATTGACTGAATTGATGCATTGATCAAAAAATTCATTAATATCAGTATCATTTATAATATTAAAAAGTATCACTTCTATCATTATAAAGTATTAGTCACAAAAAAATAAAGAAAAAAATTGTCAAAATCAGTATCAATTGTAACAATAAAAAACATCACTCAGAATTCAAAAATGTATCATTTGTATCCTAAAAGGTATCATTTATTTTGACGATTATTTTGATTAACGCGTTGACCATTTGATATACATCTCTTATGTATAGAAAAATCTGCGTTTAAAATATTATTACATTAAAAATATTATCCTATAGCATAAATTTACATTTTTTTACAATTTCAACATAATTTCAAAATTGTTGTCAAGGACCATGTCATAAATGCTAGTAATTTTATTTTAGGGAAACATGTATGATTTATGTAACCATTACGTATTTTGGTGATTTAGACTATTATATTGTGATAATTTGTTATAACAAGTTTCGAATTGACGTAGTAGTAGTTGCAATTTGCAAAAGAATGTATGTTTATGTTGTAGAGATAACATTTTAGAGTTGGTATTAAAAATTAGAATTTGTGTATAATTGATAATATTTAAATCAATTAACCCTAAATATTATTAATATACATTTCCGTGTCAACTGCTGAGTCTCCTCATTTATGTTTTTCCTGATATCATTTATTTTTTTCAGTATTTATACTCCTTAAAATCTAATTTTGAAATTTCTACGGTGTAAGATTGGCTTGTGCTCATCAATAATAACGATAAACTTTTAAACCCATAAAAAGAGTTTGAATTTGATGCCTGACAGTCTGTTTGGAGTAGTCAACACCCCCATCCATTTATATTAAAATAGAAACATATTTTTGGTATTAGACTCTGGTAATATTCCTGGTGTAATTAAACTTTAATACTAAAAGAATTACAAAATAGAAAAGAATCACCCACGTTTTGTAACAACCTCGGTAAAATTCTAATTCGGACATTCCTAGACTGAGGAGTCGGAGTTAAAATTTAAAGGCGAACTGACAGAAGTACCCTGGTGCTTGTCGTGGAGCGAGGCTATTTCAGTCATTGACTGCTGTACTGATGAGAGAATGAGAATGACGGTATAAAAGAGTCAACGCGAGCATTGTTTCTCCCAGCTCCAAGTTTTTGAAAGAACAGCTCTGCAGCGCAACGATCGGAAAAGGCCATGGCGTTCAACCCGAACAGAAATGCTCGGATGGACCCTCAGGCGGCGGCAGAGAAGGCTGTTTCAGTTATCGGGTTCGGGTACGATCTCACGTTGGATATTCGGTTATCCGCCTGCAAGCCCGGTCCCTCAGGGTCGGGCCTCATCGAGCTGGACCGGACCCGCACCAAGGACTTAGTCGTTCCCGGAAACGTCACCGTTTCAAGCGTACCTTCCTCCATCAAGTGCGATAAAGGTGAGCGCACCAGGTTCAGCTCCGATGCTCTCTCCTTCAACCAGGTCAGTCATTAATTCAATCATCTTCAATTCTTTGTTGTATAATGAGTAAACCACAGGTCAGTCATTAATTCAATCATCTTCAATTCTTTGTTGTATAATGAGTAAACCATATGATTGATTATTTTTTTTGGGGGGGAATGAATTAAGACTCAGTCAACTTTGAGTATCGTATGTATTTAACTACCGTCTATTTGCATATAATCACATAATCGTATGTATTGTATTATGTACATCATGAGGTAATGAATAGTTGATGATGAATTGGTGCACCTAAAACACGTGTAGCATTAGTCACCATGTACACAGCATGTTGTAGGATTAACTGAGTTCTAATGGGAGAGTATAGGAAATAAATGCTACGGTCTCAATTATTACAAAAGTAAGGCAAATAAATGCTGCCTCGTCATTATCAGCTAAATATGGACAATATCAATAGCTAGCTAGCTTCTTTAAATTTGGTGGCCTATATTTTAATTCAGATTTTAACTTTTTTTTTTTTTTTAACAGTACATGTATCTGTTTAATTATAAAATAAAAATGGCATTTTAATTTGAACATATCCGATGAGGTTTAGCTGAAGTCCAGAATACGTACGGTTCCTAATTCATAGAGAATAGCTGTCTTGCAATTTCTAGTCTGAAGTCAACAATGACGACCTAATTAATCCCTGCCGAATTTGAGTGGTTGAACAATGCTGATGGCCCAAATTTGTTTTTCTAGATTTATTTGTTCGTATCTCAATTCTCAAATGACATTATGATTTATGAGTATGATATGCTGTATTATGTTGACTATATTTGCATTAGTGTTTACTTTTGACATGGTAATTGGATAGGCCCTTGTAGTTGGCAATCATGAATAATAAGGCTTGTGTATATTTATTAAAACAAACAATTAAGTTATTTTTCTATTTAAAATTTTAAATGGAAGGAAAAGCTTTGATGATCATCTGCAGGTGGATGAGTTGGAACTGATCTTATAGTTATATTCATGTAAAAACTGATAGAAAAGTATCCTTGTTTCATTGGCATAAATGTGTTCAGATGTCAGCACATTTTAACCAGGAGTTGGCTCTGTCCGGTAAAATACCGTCTGGTCTGTTTAATGGAATGTTCGACTTCAAGGGTTGCTGGCAGCAAGATGCATCTACCACCAAAATTCTCGCGTTTGATGGCTGGTTCATTGGATTATACACAATTGAGTTGGAAAGATCTCAAATAACTTTATGTGATAATATGAAAAAGGAAGTGCCCTCTACATGGGATCCTGCTGCTCTCGCTGAGTAAGCTCCGCTGCTTGAAATCTTGTTATCTTTATAAGATAAAGATAATTAAGTGATTACAGATGACCTGAATGCCCTGCAGGTTTATTGAAAAATATGGCACTCATGTTATTGTCGGGGTTAAGATGGGAGGTAAAGATGTAATTCACATAAAGCAGCTTCAAAACTCAACTCTACAGCCCACCCAAGTGCAGAAATTGTTGAAGCAGGTAGCAGATGAACGGTTTAGTGAAGATGGAAACAGAAACTTGGCAGCTAACCCTGATATTTCACCAGTAAAGTCCAAGGTAATGCACCTAAAAACCATTATATGCTCGACTTTTTTTGAAACAGAAGTTTAGAATGTTGCTTTTCCATCATGATTGAGAATCCCCCACTGCTTGCAGGTTGAACAATCCATAATCTGGGATCTTCAGCTACCAATTGCAAGTTCAATGAAACCACCTGTTATTTCCCACTCTAAAGCTAATGTAAGTCTTAATATCAGATTCTTGATACGTATTTGACTTCATTCTTAATTTCAGAGTAACTGATTTCATCAATTTCTCTATGCAGGATCTCTTGAGCATTAATGTGAGGCGGGGAGGTTTAGATATTAGCCAAAGTCATAATCAGTGGCTTTCGACTGTGTCTCAGCATCCGAATGTAATATCTATGTCGTTTGTGCCTATTGCATCCCTTTTAAGTGGGATTCGAGGCAGTGGCTTTCTAAGCCATGCAATCAACCTCTACCTGAGATGTGAGTAATGCTCATGATCTCAACATCTATTTATATTGTGTGGCAATGAGTTGAGTTGAAAGAAAGAGTAGCAGCAAACATAATCAATCTTCTTCCAAGCATTCAAATTTTCAGCATCGATCTTCATATGTGCAGATAAGCCTCCCATAGAGGAACTCACTCAGTTTCTGGAATATCAACTGCCTCGGCAGTGGGCACCTGCATACAGCGATCTTCCTCTAGGCCCCCGTCGAAGGAAAAAAGCATCTCCATCTCTTCAGTTCTCATTACTGGGACCAAAGCTCTATGTCAATACTGTAAAGGTGCACTATTAACTTGCATTTATATTAACATACATAATAATAATTAAAACATGCATGCATGGTCTCATTTCCTTATATAACTCTGTAGGTTGATACGGGTAGCCGGCCTGCTACAGGCATACGCCTATTCTTGGAAGGCAAGAGGAGTGATCACTTGGCAATTCATCTGCAGCATCTATCGACACTCCCACAATCTCTCCAACTTTCACCGGATCATGGCTACGAGCCAGAAGACGAGACTCTAGACCGCGGTTACTTTGAGCCGGTCAAGTGGAGCATATTCTCCCACATATGCACTGCTCCAGTGGAGTGCCACGGAGCACGAATTGATGACTCGGCCTCTATAGTGTCAAAGGCCTGGTTCGAGGTGAAGGGGGTGGGCATAAAGAAGGTCCTTTTCTTGAGGCTGGGATTCTCAATGGTAGCATCCGCCATAATCCGTAGGTCGGAGTGGGATGGAGCAACAGCCACGTCGAAGAAATCGGGGTTGATGTCAATGCTGATGAGCACACCATTCAGCACTGCTCTAAATCAGCATGCAGAGAAGGCGCCACCAAAGGTAGATTTGAACTCTGCAGTTTACCCTGGAGGGCCACCTTCCCCTGTCAGAGCTCCAAAAATGTCGCATTTTGTCGACACGAAAGAGATGGTGAGGGGACCTGAAGATACACCGGGATATTGGGTGGTTACCGGCGCAAAACTCTGCGTTGAGAATGGGATGATACGGATCAAAGTCAAATACTCACTGCTGACTATAGTTTCGGATGACTCTTTGTTGATGTGAGAAAACTCGAAAACACTTCAACAAACTCTTCATCTTCATCTTGTTGTACATTTGCCATTCACATTAATCTGATATTTTTTTGTAAACTTACACCCGATCGAGTTCGTGATTATATATTTGATTGGAGAAATAGAATAGTACAATGAGTGTGAATTGATCATCAATCGTGTTCCAGTTGTGTGTGTGTGTGTGTCTCAAACTACACATGCAGGAATCTTTATTGTTCCCATTCGTTATCAAACGACAAAACTCTTGGGCCTTGTTTACTTTGGATGATAGTGATATCCCACTAATGCAAGGCTAAAATTATACAAAGTTTTGTTGAAATGAATGTGTATAACACAAATATTTACATATTTTTCCTTGTGAATAAGGACTAATTGAAGGATTCATATCCTTTCATAACAAGTGGGTTATGAGTTATCCTTCATCTCCTTCATTTTATTCATATGTTTATATATTTTATCACACCATATATTTCATGTTTTGTAAATTTAACTTTAAATTCATGGGATATCACACCCAATCCCATCCACCGAAGTAAACGAGCCCTTGAAGAAAATCAATCAAAAAGTGACGTGGAATAATCTTTGAAGGGGAGAGTTACACCATTGATTGATTGTTTGCTTGTTTGTACCACTCTTCCAAGATTGTGAAAAACTACTACTCTGTGGTAATACATCATGATATGTTGATATATTAAAATTGAGAATGCCATCTATTGAATTTATGTTATATTTACTAATCAAGAATAATTATATTCACAGTTACAAATTAAATGGTGGGCACAACTACAAATAACAAATTCTTCTCTTTCCCATGCCATTGGGGACCGCTTCTACCAACCAGCAACTCCCAAGAAACTGTTGCACAAAACAATATATTACTGCATATATCAGTTTACAAGACCAAATTATTCAGATATTTCATCTTTTATAGATTGTATCTATAATTACTAAGGGTTGTGAATTTGTTATAATTGGTACAATTTGTCCAAATAATATGAGGACTTGGATCAAAGATTGGGTACACTTAGAGGAATTTTATCTAGACAGAAAATACCGTGAAATTAATAAACTTCAAAATTAAACAATCATGCATTAAACTCGCAAAGACGAACTTCTTCCCCTCTTTTTACTAAGTCGAAAGAAACCAATAAAACTCACATCCTTTGACACTTGACAAAAAGAAAAGAAAAAGGTCCTAATTATCAAAACAACAAAATAAATACAAGAAGGCAGGGTTGGGGGGGGGGGGAGATATTTTTTCAAGGTAAAAAAAGATCGTATTAAAATTGCAATAGTAGTGGAAAAAGGAAAATTGAAATATAATCCTGCAGATTAAAAGATATTAGATGTAGAAAGCAGGTGGTTAATTATGAATAAACCTGATGTGGCGGACTGAGAAACGAGAAGAAAGGGCGTTGAAGAAAAAATTGGCTCCGTGAAGCAACACCACAACTCCGGTGCACCCCAGCAGGAAAAACTCCAGCATCTCTTCGCCTACTTTCCCACAACTATTGGAGATCCAACATAAGTTCACTACGTATACGGTATACTAAACGCCTTTTTGCCTTCATCTCTATATATATATATATATAGAGAGAGAGAGAGAGAGAGAGAGAATTGTTATTATGTGATACTCCGTATGTGTCTGTCTTTTCTTTTTATACACTAATAAATAAATAAATAAATGATATTAATAAAGTAGGAAAAATATTAGGTGGCGTGACGTGGACTTCATATCTAACGACGTTTCTATCGCTCTCTTGTGGCCCGATTATTAATTGGTGGAAAAATCTAGCGCACTAAATTAAATTGTCCGAGTTAAATAATAATGTAATTAGATGAAAATTTTTAAATAGCCATTATGACTTAGTGAATCATGTAAATAGCCGCTTTTTAAAAAAATAATGTATATAGCCATTATGAAAAAAAAGGTACTATAATGCCCTTACTTTCATATTTATTATTAAGGAATATTATATATATATATATATAATTTTCATATATCAATAAGATTTGGGTAAAAAGATATGATTTTCTCTCTCTTCATTCTAAAACCGTCGCCTCTCTCCTTTTCAAACGCCGTTTCATCCTTTCCAACAAAACTACCATTAGCGAAGGTCAGAAGTTATGAATTTTGAAGATTATCACGTTTTTTCATATCTGTAATCAGCGTTGCAGCGATAAATTATCTGATGCAAAGTCAAATATTAGGGATTCAATGCAAGTTAAGGGATTTTAAGAAGTTGTGCTGACATCGCGTATGTTTTTTTTTGCGTCAATAAGGTATGATGTTTATGTATCTGTGCTATTTTTATTGATCTAGATATTAAGTTTTTGTTTGGAAGTGGTGGAAGAATTGAATGTTCTTTTGTGCACGAATTGATTTCGTTTGCGACACGAGTATTTTAGTAGAATCGTGCACCAATTTATTTGTAACGCGTGTGTGTGTATGGATTTTTGAAGTCGTGCACAAATACACGAATAAATATACTAATACAGTCGTGTTTCAAGTTAATATTCAATTTCTACACGAATGAGCATATGCGTGTCCTCGTGTATTGAACTGTTATATTGGACTATTCGTGTACTCGTGTAGCATTTGAATATTTAATCAATGCATGATAACACACATTAAATTACTCGTGTCGTAGCACTCGTGTTTTCGTGTTGATGATAATTTCGATTTAAACACTCGTGTAGCATTTGAATATTTAACCAATGCACGATAACACAACTTAAATTATATTATTCGTGTCGTAGCACTCGTATACTCGTGTTGTATTATAATTTTGATTTAAACACGCGTGTATTATTTGAATATTTAACCAATGCACGATAACACAACTTAAATTACTCGTGCCGTAGCACTCATCTACTGGTGTAAAATTCTTATTTATAGGCGTTGCTATAACATGTCAATTATTATTCGTAATTTGGTGATTGTAGATGAGCCGGACACATATTATTGTTGTTCATGGAGGTGTTTGGAATAGAGTTGGAGACAAATATGAGAATGGGAGGCAAGAATATGTTCGCATTCCAAGAGATGGCTTGACATATAATACATTGTTAGGTTTGATTGGCAAGGTTATTGATGCGGGAAACAATTCAAGTGACGTGTACAGTATTATGGAAGCAACAAATGGTAGTAATTTGAGGATGAAAATAACTGATGATGATGATTTGAGACATGTTATGGAAGCTAATGATATACTGAAATTCTATGTGACGCATTCTAAGGATTCAACGAATCCTTTCTCACACTGTCCATCTTTGACTATGCCTAGCAGTTTTGTTAGCTTACTTAATGCTCAAAATTCATTTTCGCTACCATATTCATACACACCTCCAGTGGGATACTTGTCAAATGTTAGACCTCCAATTTCTCCTCTAATTGAGCAACCTGAGCCAATTGTAGCTACATTTCATACAGAAGTTGTTAATCCAAATGGACATGGAGAAGATGTCAAGAAAGATAGTAGTGATGTGAATGTTAATGTTGAGAGAGATGAAAATGATATCGATTGGGATTGCGACTGGAACTGTGATGAGAAAACTGAAAAAGTTGATTGTGAGGGCGATGATGACATAATTGATGAGAATAATACTGATGATGATATTGATGATTGTTGTTTTACGGGACATGATATTGCAGTTGAAGGATCGTGCAGAGATGAAGATGTGCAAGATGATACATGGCAAGAAAAAATAAACATGGCCGACAATGGATAATTCCAGGTGCATTATATCATGTATCAGTTCCTACTGAAGAATTAGGCATAGATGGCGAGGGTCGCGAAAAAATGGGATTAGGTGCTACATTTGTAAATAAAGAAGAAATGTGCACGGCTTTGGGATTATATCATATGGTTAATCGTGCAGAGTATAGAACAGAACGTTCAAGTAAAAGCCGATTTAGTGCGATTTGCAAGCAGAATGAAGAGTGTAGCTTTTTAATGCGTGCAGTATGTTGTGGGTCTGTATGGAGGGTTATTAAATTTCATGTTCCTCACACTTGTCGGTTTGATTTAAGATGTCAAAGTCCTCGAACTGTGTCATCAATGGTAGCAACCACATTTTTTTCTCCCACCTTACTCAACGAAGGTGCTATTTTAAAGCCAAAGGAGATGCAGTCGCAATTGCAAAGAGAATATGGTGTTGAGTTGACATACGGGAGGGCATTAGCAGCAAGAAATCATGCAATCAAAATGATATATAGAGATCCTGATAAGTCATTTCAGCTACTCTCGTCATACTTGTACATGTTGAAACAATCAAATCCTGGTTCAGTTTTGGAGTTGAAGACTTATGAAAATGAGCGATTTCAATATGTTTACATGGCTCTTGCTGCATCTATTACTGGATTTGTTTCATGTGGGCGTCCTGTTATTGTTGTTGATGGCACACATTTGAAAGGCAGATATAAGGGAGTTATGTTTGTTGCCACTACAAAAGATGGGAATGAACAAATTTTCCCATTGGCCGTTGGCATTGGAGACAAAGAATGTGACACTTCTTGGACTTGGTTCTTGCGTCAGGTTAGAAAAATGTTTGGGTGTCCTGATAATTTATTCTTTGTGTCCGACCAACATATAAGCATAAAGAATGCTATTGAAACAGTGTTCCCTGGGACTCCTCATGGTATATGTACGTATCATTTGCAAAATAATATTTCGAGGTGGGGTGCTCATGTAGTTGACATGTATAAAAAATGTGCAAATTCTTACCAAACACAAGAATTTGATCGACATTTAAATAATATTTTAATTGCATCAGAAAGTGGGGCATATAAGAGACTTATGGATATTGATCCGATTCGATGGGCTCGTTGTAAGTGTCCAGTGTGTCGATATGAGTTTTTAACCTCCAACTGTGCAGAGTGTTTGAATGGTCGGCTTCGATGGGCTAGAAGACTCCCAATATGTACTCTTCTAGAATGTGTGCGAACATTGATTGGTCATTGGTTTGCACAACACCACAAGGAAGCATCAACGAGGAATCATGAGTTAACTGCATATGCGGCAAATAAAGTTTTAAATAATATTGAGCAAGGTCGGACCATGAGTGTTTACTCAATCAGCGTATCAAAATTTCAAGTGACTAGTGGAATGAAGCACTACATTGTTGACATTGTTGGAAAGAAATGCTCGTGTAAAGAGTTTGATCTTGATCAAATCCCTTGTTCCCATGCAGCAGCAACAGCATTAAGGTAAATAGTAAATATTTTTAATTTTTTTCTCAACTATTTCAATTAATTTGATTTTTCTTATTATTCAATCTTACAGTAAGGTGAATCACTCATTGTGTGCCTATGTTTCGAGTTATTACACAACAAAAAACTTGCAAAACATGTATTCGAATGAGGTCATGCCAGTTGTACATCCAGAGGAATGAGATGTACCATTACAAATCCAAAATAGGATTGTAAGGACCCCATTTAATCCCAGGCATGCAGGTCGGCCACCTATATCTAGGATTCGATCTCGCTCTCGGTCTGCATCTAGATCCCACTCAAAAGTATGCTCTAGATGTAAGAAAACTTGTCACAACCGGCTGAATTGTACATAATACATCCCTTCATTACATGGGTCATTGGACAATAGTAATGAGATGGTGAATGAAGTAGGAAGCGGTAGATCTCGACGGCAAAAAAGTTGCAGCATTTGTCATGTGGTTGGACATACCCGTGTTAAATGTCCACAAAGAGCATCATAAATCTCAGGAGTTCCATATTTTATGTTGACAAAGATACATTTTATTTCTTAGTTTGGATATTATTTGGATATTGTGTGCTGTTTAATTTGAATATTATGAAATTTTAATTTCATCATCTACACTGATTGCCCACTTTTGCCTTTAGGGTCAAAAATTTGAGGTTTGCTTCATATTTTATTACTAAACTGATTTTTTAGGGAAGGGATTAGAGGTTGTTAGCTATGCCAAATTTAAGAGTAATGAATCTAGTTTCCAACGCAAAAAAAGGCCTGGATAAATGACACCCCTGCTCGAAAATATGAATTTTTCAATGAAATCATCCACTTCTGCATTTAAAAATGAAAATGACAGTTTGTCATCTAGTTTAAGTTAAAAAAAATGATACTTAAGAAAATATTTTAGGAGTTCTCCCCATAACAAATAAAAACATGATGAATCTAGTTTCTATTGCAATAGACGGGATCAATAAATAACTTTTACACTTTGAAATATGATTTTTTAAATAAAATCACCAATTTTTTGCTTAGTAACAACAAATTTCACTTTTCACGTCATTTATTCATGCATAGAATTAATTTTTTAAGGCCTACAATATGAAACTATTTTAATGGATACACGATTACACGAATTACAAGGGTACACGATTAAAAGTAGTCGTTTGTTCGTGCAGCAATACAAATTTATAGGCTGCACGATAACACGAACCTTTTATTGAAAACTCGTGTACTCGTGTAGCATTAGAAATTTATTAACATTATTGAACATCAAAATTTGTACAGATACACGAGTGATTAATGTCGTGTATTATCGCAACATGGACATTGCTTATCTACAATATATGGTTTGACACAAAACAAAAAATCACTCATTTTGTTCCATCAAAATAGTGTCAAATGCTGTTAAAATTGAGTTTAAACATTTGAACAAAATGTATAAAATTGTTTAAAAAGGTAAAAGTTATCATTCAAAATAACCAAAACTAAACTAACTACTTAGAAGTAGCATCGGTACTAAACTTAAAAATTAATCGAGCTAACTTGGAACGATATTTTTTTACATCTGCGATTGACAGATTGCTGTGCATTTTCCCGGTGAGTAATTGCTCTATATGCAATAATGCAAAAATGCCACAGCTTGTAGAATCTTGTTGTATCAATGTATCTTCCGCACGTGAAAATTTAACAGCCCACTGTGTATACTTTGGCACTAATTCACTCCGAGCTTCCCAGTATCCACAGTACTTGAGCATTTGGGGGAGAATGCGCGTTAATGGCTTCATGAACTCTATTCGCGCATCTGCATCTGCATGAGTCCAATTATGTCGAGTGGAATCAAATATGCTGATTGTGTGTTCTTTAAGGTACACAACAACTGCCACCCAATGACCAGGTAAATGGCAAGGCATAACAAGCTGAGAAAAACGAAGAATTAAGGCTTTAAAGAACAAAGCGAATTATTAAAAAATAAGAAAAAAAAATCTTAATGGACTTTGTTTACTTGAGTGTAGTCGTCCCACGGTTTAGGTAGACCCCATGAAGGTAAATCTCCCGTCACGTACTTGGAGAGTCCTTGCAGATCCTCTTCTGATAATTGTTCTTCAATATTAACAGGAATATTTTCTTCCATACCCTCTTTGTGATGCTTTAACCAAATTTGTCGAACAATGGTCTACATAGAGTAAATGAGATTTAAATGAATCTATGCCCTCGTGTGTTCGTGTATCGGTATAGTTGCATGCTCATACACTTGTACAAAATACTTTAATGCATGTATTCATGCACGAAATTTTTTTAAGGGCTACACTATGAAATGATTTTAAGGGATACACGACTACACAAATTACATGGATACACGATTACAATTAGGCAATTTTCGTGTAGCAATACAATTTTAAGGTCTACATGATTACACGAAATATTTATTTACTAAGTAACTATGGATTTTTAACCCTATTAACACTATATTTTAATTGGTTTCTGGAATGTTGTGTGCCAGTAGAGGTCATTAAAAGTGATGGGCTGCCAATTTATATACGTATATAAATTAATTATATCTCAAGATTGCATATTCTCAATGGGTGTGTATATATATTTATAAGTATGTGTCTAACTTGTGTAATTTATTTGAAGAAAGAAAGCATTAAGTCAGAGAAATATTTCAATTATTCCCATAGCTATTTTAATTCCAATTTGTAATAGATTCTTTACCCCTAGTCATTCAGTTATGCTAAATTATTTGAGGGAAAAACCATTATGTCAGAGAAATATTAAAATTTGTATAGATACACGAAAATTAGATTTATAACTCGTGTAATCGTGTATCATTATAGATACACGATTGAGTACTTTCGTCTACTACTACAACATTTGTATTTCCTAACAGTACACGAGAGTTGTCCAACTCTTTTCTTCATGCATCAATTAATTCTAATGTTGAATGAATTTTAGTGCTGTTAAATGCACGAAATTTTCTAAAACAAATAAATTAAGAACATACAAATAAAAATAATACATACCAGGAATGAAGAACTTGTAACCACAACATCGGGACGAACATTATACAATTTTGCAAATGAAGGATCTGTATGGATTATAGCTAGATATGCATCCAGATGTGAGTTTTCCATTTGAGTGTTTGGGTTCTCAATTTGACGAAAAAACGATGCGCCAACGTCGAATTCTACACCAACGTTCCTCCTATAATCATAAAAGTTATCGAAATAGTATATACATATAACTCAGTTTAGTAAATAGAAACAATTAAATAACATAAAAATGTTAACTTACTAGGCTTTCAACTTCAAAAACTTGTTATAATCTTTTCCTCTTATATCATGAGGGAGAAATGGACTTCACAGCACAATAGATGGTATCTTTTTTCTAACTTCTCGAAAATTGGGCCTAATACCACTTACTGGCTCATATGTCTCACGTACTTCTCTCTCATCCACAGACATATTATGTTGGTCATCATTGCATTCATTATGTAATACAGTGGGTGTTGTAGGTTTCGTGGTCGTCTCATGACTATTCTCCTTTGTCGTCTTATCACCCTTCTCCCTCTCATACAAATTTTTATTTTGTGTCATGTATTCAGGAAGGACACGACGAAGTATCCATCCAGCCTATCACTCGACCAAATGTATATTCACCTACTTCATGCACTAATGCTTGCCTCTGTGATGACGTGAAGCCATATATTGGGTCATCTGGGCCAAAAGTTGGCCCTTTAGGTAATCCATCGCCTTGTTTGTTAGTAGGGCCACTTAAAGTAGATGGACCATGATCAATATGATCCTCAGCAATATTAACAACATATTCATTTTCATCCCCGTCCAACAAATGTGGGGGACGTGTAGGTGCGTGGTCTCCATTCAATAAGCCTCGAGCAGGAGGACATACTCTCACATTACGAGCCTCCTTCAGAAATTGGGCAGTTTGAGGGAGTTGTGTTGGAGTCGCACACACCTCTTGATGTCGTCTAGAAATCTCATTCGGTGGTTACCGTCATTTTCTAAAATTTGCCTCATATGGGTTATAAAGCACAAGAAAGGGAGTGCCCCTAGGCTCTATGCTAATCCAATACATCTTTGCCATTTCTCGTTCAGTAGCATCTAATGTGGTGTGTAGCTGCAAAAATCAACATATTAAACAAATTAAAAATAATGAAATATTAAATGTATAATTTAATTGTGAATTTTTACCTCTCCAGATATATCATTCGGGTTCAAATTAGTCCTATTGAAAGCATATCGCAGTATTCGAGGTATGCTAGTCATAGAAATAATGCCCCCACTTGTAATTCCTAACTTTGGTATAACACAATATATCCATGCCTGTTTAAAAAAAATAAAGTTATTAAATACTCATATATACCAAATATGTGTTTAAATTATATGAACAAAACATACCTGAAATGCAGTGATAAATCCATACAAGTGATACGTTTTTCTTTGACTCAACGAAACATCAGTGCGAATTCGATTTATGTAGTGCACTAAAATTTGGTACGAATAGCTGCCCCAAGGAAATGATTCTCATGCTTCTTCATCCTCAACCAATGCCCAAATCCAATCCGCAACATTTGTCTTACTTATGTCAAATCCAAATAAAATATAATAAACAAATAAAATCTTCACCACTTTGACATAATCAGATGCATTGCGACCTAATGTCCTCTGTATAAACTGACTCCATAAATTGGATACAGTTATCTTTTTTTTCCTAAGAAATCTACTATAAAAGTAGTTATCTAGAATCCGATGATTTTCATTTGGATTGAAATTTGAGCCTCCAAATCTCAAACCCGTCACTAATGCATGATCTTCTCTACTGAATCTCAAATTCTTATTATTTACTCTAAACCACAACTCAGTCATGTCACCATCATCGAATACTATCTGACGAGATACCACATGGTGGATTGATTGATTACATCTTACTGTATTCTCTGGAAGGCTCGTCAAATGCCCAAAACATGAGCTCATAAACTCATTCCACCTATCATCACCAAATCTCTTCAAAGTTTTCTTAATCTCTGGAATAATGCTTTCTCGACAATAAAGATTAATCATGTGATAGACATTAATAGTTAGCCTCATTTTCCATCTCCAACCATCCTGCATATATATATATATATGTATATAAGCATCAATAAACCATCTTGCATATATATAAGAAATAAATGTGGAACCATAAAGCCAACAGTGTCGTTTCTTCACTTGAACTTAAGAAAGTGTCAAACTACTGCATTAAACCCAACTACTAAATAATAATGCACATGAATTTGATCTTGAGCCCAACTCTGCTTTACTTAGCCCAGAAAAGTGTTCCATTCAACCTCCTTAATTTAATTATCCACTAGCAATAAATCCATTTAGTTTCAGTATTTTTTTTCCTTTCTTCTGTGAATAAGAAACAAAAAGACGTATTGAAAGAAAAAATAGTGCAAATGTACTACACTAGTCATCCATAAAGTATGTTTATCATCTATCTAGAAAACACAACTCCAGATTCCATTCTATAGCTAAACCTGATACAAAGTAGGCTTTAAAGTCATTAGGATTTAACACCCACCAATTTCAGTATCTACGACATGATCTTTAATTTCCATCTGCTAGATATATGCTTATCATAAGATGTCAACATATTATAATGCCATGAAGTAACGGAGAACCAATTTATGTGTCAAAACAACATACATTGATTTTGTGAGTATATTCATAAAATTAAATAATCTCGTTAAAATTAATTTTCAAAAACAGAATCACTGCACCACAAGAAAAATAATACACGATTATGTTGATTCGTGTAGTCGTGCACCATGTTTAAAATCATATAGATACACGATAATTAAACTACTACATGAATTCAAGGGTACACGAATGCACGAGTTTGAGTTTGCCATGTTTAATATTAATCGTTCATGTTTCTACTAAAAACCCTTTTCTAACAATGAACTAGGACATAATATGGATTTAATCTCTAAATTTAAATTTGAGCACAAGTAAAATATAATCACTGCACCGCAAGAACAATAAAACACGATTATGTTAATTCGTGTAGTCGTGCACCATGTTTAAAATCATATAGATACACGATAATTAAACTACTACACGAATCACTGCACCGCAAGAATAATAAAACACGATTATGTTAATTCGTGTAATCGTGCACCATGTTTAAAATCATATAGATACACGATAATTAAACTACTACACGAATCACTGCACCGCAAGAACAATAAAACACGATTATGTTAATTCGTGTAATCGTGCACCATATTTAAAATCATATAGATACACGATAATCTGTATTCAAGCACTACTAAATTCATGCACCAAAGGGAGAAAAACAAACTATATAGGCGTGCATCATGTTTATGATAAAGGTTGAATTGTTACCTCTTCAGGGAATTGTTCGTTATGAGGATGAGGTTGTTCGAAATCATCCTCCATGATTCTTTAGCGACTGTTGAATCTTGTATTTTTTCCAGTTTTCAGAGTTGATAGTAGACTTCAATGGCGGCGATGGTGAGAAATTTTTTTAGTTTCAGCGGTTTGAGCGTGAATCTGCAGCGAGAAAATATGTTGATCGATAAAATATCAAATTTGTTATAAGATTAGTATCAATCTATTTGTTTTTAAATATATTAGATTATTCTAAATCTGATTTGTTTTTAAATATATTAGGATATTTTTATTTTAGGAAATAATAATTATTTATATGGAAGTAAGGGTATTGATGTATATTTATATCCTAAAAGGCTAGATACATTATTTTTTAAAAAACTGGCTATTTACATTATTTACTAAGTGATAATGGTTATTTACCCCTATTTACACATGTAATTATATAAGAAATGTCGGTTGCACATTCAAAGTTAGCTACTCTACATCTTGTGTTTTTGGGTTTGAATTGGTTGATTTATTAACCAACACATTAAATCACAATCTCTCTTCCCAACGAAACTTGTCATCTCGGCCATGCATATATATGGCGACAATGTGACCGATGGTGGTGCATAAGATGTAAATGAGTCGAGTCAATTCGCAAATTGTAGAGGTAATTTTTTGTAAGGCCCAAAGTAATGCGGTTCAATAAAGTATGAGGTTGAACGATATGACTTTGAGTATGAGATCGAAGGTAATTGAGAAAGGTAAGATCGAGGAGGTCTAAGATAGGCATCTCCAAGAAGATGAGACTGGGTCAAAATTCTAGTAGGTGTTAAGGAAGAGATTGAGTCAAAACCCTTCCATGGATAAGATTGGACCCGATCAACTCGAAAAATGGGAAAAACCCGTTGAATGTCCCTTATAAAAAACTTGATCGGTCACAACCAAAAGAAAGGGCATAAGACGCACTGTCGACCTCAAAATCCAACCTCGATTTTGAACTCTTATCCAACCTCTAATTCTTTAAATTAATCATTGTTCTTCTGATTTCTGGGTCATATTCATTTCAAATTTTATATATTAAATCGATTCTGACTTGAGCGTCGGAGTCTGTTTGATCATCGATCCCCCGACGGTCCTTCAGCTTCACGTTTTGTCTTTATTTTGTAGATCGTCGAAGCTTGAATCCAAACGATTTTAATTGCAGAATTTTCGTTCTACAATTTGGCGCCCACCGTGGGACTCCAATTGATACTACAAGATAGTGATGATTCATGTCGATAGTCGGGACGGAGTAACAACCAATCATTCTCTGGAGACTGACAACAAAGATCGAGGACCGAGGGAGCACTCTCATTACACGGAATGGACTCCCCATTCACGACGACTCTTGATTCTAGGCATGACATTCGAGGCGGCACAGACATCGAGCTCAACCTGTTCACACCAGAAAAATTCTAGGTGAATTCTATCAATCACCAAATCTCGAAGAGAAACACAAATCGCGAAAGGACGTTTCACTGCTATAGCGGCTATGGTTCACATTGTCAGAGCTGCTCAGTTGCGGTTCTTGATCTACTCACACCAGATTCCTCTTGGGAGAGTTATATCAATTGTCAAATCGTGAAGAACACGTATATTGCGAAATGACTTCTCAAATGTTGCGGTGGCTAGGTATAAGTTTCCAGCGCCTTCCGACGTCTCACAAGGACTTCTCAAGGGCCTCACGAGGACTACCTGAGCCTAACAGCACCGAACCCAACGTACCAAAGTCGATTACTGTAAAAAGGATCAAGGTGTGTTCTTCCTGTTACGACTTTGCTCGTTTAAATAATCTGACTGTAGTTGAAAGATTAAAATGAACAAGGTTTAGAATGGCTTCTCAACGATGATCGGAAAAGGAAAGGGAAGTCAATTGATGAATGTCGCTGTTTTTCTGTCAATTGCTTGAGTAAAATGAATCTAGATAATTAGGCCTCCCCGACGACAATCGGAAAAAGGGAGTCAACTGCAGTTGTTATTCTCCTATTGATCTATTTACTGCTAATATGCATATATGTAATATGGCCATCAATTTATGTCGTCTGCAATCCTTATCTTAATTGTTGATAAAATCTGAAGTTTAAAGCATTTCCTTGTGAATTATATAAAAAAAAAGCTACTGCTATGTCTTTATGTTCTGTGGTTTGCTGCATGCTCTTTAGTGTTCAACTTGTAAGATTGCAGTCTGTGTATGGCCATATGCTTAATTCTCTGTGTTTAAAAACCTATGAATCTCAACATGATTTGAATGTTAGGGTATGCGTGGTTGGTGCTTAGGCATATTGCTACTCTATTGTGGATTAAGTGTAATGTGTTTTCCTCTTTAAATATGGTTGCTCATAGTCTTCTACTCCCTATGCTTAAACTTATGAAATATGAAATGATGAACATTACTTTGTGTTTGTAGGTTGTTGTAGAATGCCTTTTTCATGTCATATGCTATGCTCCTATGCTTCTACAAATTTGCTATTCGGTAAAGAATAATAAGATGTCATTACATATATGCCAAACTGAATGCTTATGTGTTTTAAATGATTTAATTGGTCTGAATCATGGTTGAGTGCATGTCTGCCCTTAACTGAGCTTCTTCTGCGTAAAATAGAGTGTTGAGTATCTGTAAACACCACACACTCTTGTGATGATTGCATGGTTAGAATTGCAGGTTGTTTGATTTACCTAAAAATAGTTAACTCCCTACTATATCCTATTCACCATACTATGTTGTGATCATTTAATGCTTAAATCTGATCATTTTTCAAGGAAGTAAAAGATGTGATTAAATTGTATTAAGTTGATGGAGTGGAATTGACTTCTGGAATGCCTAAGCGCATTCTAAGAGAAACCATAAGCAATGCTGCAAACCTTGTTGTAAAAGAAAAAGTGAAATGAGAAAGGTTGCAGCCATGTTGTCATCTAGAGAGTGGTTCTTTATAATTGATTTAATATATCTTGCAAGCCTAAAATCTGTCAAGAAAATGAAGATCGTTTGCTTTAAAATGAATTGCGTTTGCTTTAAAGTTGGTATCCTTTAATCATGAGGAAATTAGAATCATATATGCTCTTAAACATGACTTTATCTGTATGATTCCATGTGTATTGCTTCTTACAATGCATGCTACTGTGTATTAAAACATACAGACTGATGTGGTTTTTCTATACATGAATTCGAATCTAGAAGTACTCCAGCAAAGTCTAAAGGCATATTTATGGTTGGAAATTAATTTAAAAAGAAAAAATAGATAATGATAATTGTATTTGTTATCTGAATTTGAGATTGCTCGAAATAAGACTTAAAACAACTAACTCATCCTTGTAAGTTGAAACTAAGTCCCCCGGTGCTCTCAGTTATTTAATCGTCTAAATTCATTTGCTATTTTATTCTGTTAGAGATTACCTAGCTGCAAACATGCCTACTAAAATATGATTTTCATTTTAAAGCTTCCTTGTTTCAGAAGTAGAGGGCGCAAAATCTTAAAAGCCCAAATATCATGCTCGATGTTGTTATCTTTGTTCTTGAGGCTGCAAGTGTTATTTCAGTCATAATTTCTAGCTCTTAAATGATTTAAATGTATTAAAATATATAGCACTACCCGTTTGCTGCTTGAATGCTTTTAATGTTATCTGGTGCTATAAAATGAATTATAAGAGTTCCAAAACTAGTATATATTTAAGAATGAGTAATCTGGAATGCTTTATCTATATGGTAATGATAAGTTGTAATATTTATTGTTAATATTTGCTGCAAAGACCTTTCTCTATATGCTTTGTTCATTTGACCTTTCATGAATAGATCAGAACTGAAATATATATATATATATATATATATATATATATATATATATGGCTACTGCTTGAATCCTTAATCCAACTTATCTTATATTTCAATTTGTGATATTTGAGTTTTATTTGCAGTTCTTCGTAAACTTTGTAAAATCTGCAAAATATAATGCCTACTAAACTATTCTAAATGTATAGACCACATATATGCTTTGGAATAAATAAATTGAACTACTGTAAAGTCTGTGATGTCCTACAAAGCTGCTGTATAGACTTGAAATAATATCTGCTCGGAATGATATTACTCTCTGCTCTAAAATGATTTGAGTACATGTTAAGAGTTGAGTGTTGCATCTTTGAGAATACATGATATTGTACATCTTCCCTAATTCGTAAGAATATTCCCACGTGCTTATTTGTATGATACTGTTAGAGGACAATATTGATCGTTAGTTTCTACTGCAGTATCATCTCCTTACCTGTATCTGTTCATTATTCTCGCATGATTAAATCACAACTTATCAATAGGTTAACATGGATGTTGTCTTTCCATTTATGTAATAAAGTTAAGCTTATATTATGCCCATTATTCTATAAGTTAAAATGCATGTTTTGTGCAAGATTCCTTTAATGTGCTCTTTAAGTTCGCAGGTGTTCTTCTAGTCAAGATACCTGCTCTCAAGTATTTTAAATGCATGAATGGCAGCAGAGTTGCTATTAATCTACTGTTGGAATATATTTAGTGTTATCCGCTGCTATTGAATGTAGATTTTTGGCATGAGAAAGCATGGGCCTACGACAATATGTTTCAGTTGCATGCCCACCGTTGCTTTAACATTGTGTTCTTCAATATAAAGTACTCTGAATTCTTCAAAATCAATGTGTTATAACAAACTTCAAAGTCTGGAGCTCTCCAAAAGTCTTGCTCTCAAATCCTTGAGCTCCTCCGGACTCGCCTTCGAGTCTGGAGTTCCCAAAGGCTTGCTCTTACAGCCTCGAGCTCCCCCAGACTCGCCTTCGAGTCTGGAGCTCCACAGAGGCTTGCTCTCAGAGCCTCGAGCTCCTCTGGACTCCACTTTAAGTCTGGAGTTCCTCGAGGCTTGCTCTCAGAGCCTCGAGCTCCCCCGGACTCGCCTTCGAGTCTGGAGCTCCCCGGTGCTTGCTCTCAGAGCCTTGAGCTCTCTCAGCTCCCCAAAGGTTTGCTCTCAGAGCCTCGAGCTCTCCCGAACTCGCCTTCTCTCAAAGCCTCGAGCTCCATCGAACTCGCCTTCTAGGCCTAAATCTTCTCGAGGCTCGCTTTTAAGGTCTCGAGCTCATTCAAGCTTGCTTTAAAAGCTTGGAACTCTCTCAAGCTTGATTTCATAGTCTCAGAATCGTGAAGTCAATCACGATATCCTGATTGATGAAATTGAATTCATTATACAACCTTCGTATAACAAAGTTCGGACAATGAGGAGCTAATTGTAGAGGTAATTTTTCGTAAGGCCCAAAGTAATGCAGCCCAATAAAGTATTGAGGTCGAACAATATGATCTTGAGCACGAGATCGAAGGTAAATGAGAAAGGTGAGATTGGGGAGGTCTAAGATAGGCATCTGCAAGAAGAGGAGACTGGGTCAAAATTCTAGTAGGTGTTAAGGAAGAGATTGAGTTAAAACCTTTCCATGATTAAGATTGGATCCGGTCAACCCTGAAAAATGGGAAAAATCCGTCGAATGTCCCTTATAAAAGACTTGATCGGTCACAACCAAAAGAAAGGGGCAGAAGATGCACTGTCTATCTCAAAATCTGCCCTCGATTTCAAACTCTCATCCAACCTCTAATTCTTTAAATTAATCATTGTTCTTCTGATTTCTAGTTCATATTCATTTCAAATTTTATATATTAAATTGATTCTGACTTGAACGTCGGAGTCCGTTTGATCGTCGACCCCCCGACGGTCCTTCGACTTCATGTTTTGTCTTTATTTTGTAGATCGCCGGAGCTTGGATCCAAATGATTTTAATTGCAGAATTTTGGTTCTACACGAATTACTCGGGATCGATTCAGAAAAAACTTGAAGATAGACGAATCAAGCTGCTCGAGTAATTATCGAGCTCACGCTCCAATTATGTTAGGCTCGACAAGTTCACGAGCCTAATCGAGTTTGCCTTAGTTTTACAATAATTACCCTTAGTGTTCCGGTTATTTACATTATATATCCTCACTATAAAAGTGGGGAAAAAACCCTAGATCCCTAATTTTTTCATTATGCCATCTCTGTCCTCTCTCTCCATAGGCGGATCTCCCATTTCTCTATCTCATTCTCTCTCAATGCATCTCCCACTCTCCTCACGATTACACCCATTTCTGGCAATCTTTTTTTTCTTCACTAAGTTCATACTCTCCTTCACGGCAACACTGCAACAACCACACATCTCCTCAATTTTTTTGACAGCGCGTCGAATATATTCACCAAGAAATCATGCTATCATAATCTTAATCTCTACAAAACCCTCGTCAGTAAAACTCTACCCAGATCTCCAACTTAGGATTCGTTGCTACTGAGATTTAATTTGTAATATGCACGAGTTTTTTGTTATTTTGTGTTTTTTGATGTATATAGCATAAATATTTTGTAGAGCAATGATATTTATACCATGAGTTATTAGTCATGTTCGGAATTTTGTTGTAACGATTAAAATATGAAGTATTGACCAATTTGGTAGTAATCTGCAATGTATTTTACTTTGATTATGGATTCGAACAGAATTTAAATTAAAATTTATAAATAATCGAATCGAGCTTAAAAAAATATAGTCGAACTCGAGTTCAAATAGGGTGATACTCAGCTTGTTTACACCCCAAGCATATGTTATAATATATATAGCCAAAAAGGTTGTCGGAAAACGCTGATGGTGGCGCCGGGACTTTTCTGCCTCCATTATTTCTTTACGATTCTAATTTTAATTTAGAATTCCAATATCTCGACATACAGCATATGATTGTTAGAACTTTAAAAAGTTGGAGGTCAAATTATAATATATAGTTTCACTGCACGGGAACTTGTTACATAATAATCTCTCATTATGAATATACGATTCTGCAATATAAAAAAAAAATCAAGAGTTGGAACACAACAAATTAAGAGAGAAAATAAAGGCCTGGAGAGATTGATGATGCACTTATAATTTGTTACAAGTTACAAGCAAACAGTTTGAATTGAACCATACCGGTAGATCACTGCCCCGATAAATATATATATATATATATACATTTTATTGCTGTTGTTCAACTTAGTTTCATCACAGCAAAGCAAGCCTAATATTAATTTCATTAGGAATCTTGTTTACCTCTGAGTATATATGTCAAGCAACAAAGTAGTCACAATATCTTCAGCAATGACACTGTTTTATAAGTCGTCGCGGCAGCGTATCCGAAGCTTGAGTACGCTATGGAACCACAACTGAGTTCCAGCTGACAATAAATCATTGTTGTTAACAGCAGAATTAAGATAATAGGTTTTTATCACAATTAAAAAGGCTTTACCACATTCACTAATCAGCTAATAGAGTCGAAGCTAGCAGATCTTGCATAAAAACAGCTCTTCCAGCTGCCTGTCTCATTCTTTGTTCCTGCTCTTCACGACTCAGGGAAGAATGAAAACTGCAAGTAGCCAAAGACAAATTAGGACGAAAAACTGAGCAGCCGACTCAATTTCAACTAATCAAATGTTATGCTCTCATTCATGTAAAGTCTCTCATATTATGCTAAAACATACATTGTCAGATTCATGAAAAACAAGTTACCAGCTCAGAGTCACATCGATAATTTTTATTTAGCTGATGAACTGCTGAAACTAATCAAGCTCAAACAAATGCAATTAATTAAATCATCAACCAAAACAATTTCTACAGATTGTAATATAACACACACATTTTTTCAACTTGAGCCTCACTCTAACATTCTATTTGCACTCTAAAAGTTGAAGCTTTGGGTTTTCTTTTGGGTGCGGGGGTGTGTTTGGGGTTGAATGAAAGTAAAATGGCTTTAAAAATTCAAAAATTAATCATTACCTTGATTTCCACATATGATGAGGTTCCACATTTCTTGCAGAATTTTCCTCTAAACTCGACATCAAAGATTTTGAAATATCATCATTTTCAGATGTAGGGAAGTTCAAAACAAGGGATGAGATAAGATTATCAGTGACAGCAGTAGATGAAGCTGCACTATTCGACCGAAAGCCACTGCCTCCTAGAAGCACCTGTAAATGGGCCTCTCTGAGATCCCTTCCCAGCAGAGAGAGAGCTTGACTATTGGGGAAGGGAACTCTACGCAATCGGCCACGACGCTGCATGTAGCTGTAAGTTAAAGATATCCTTAATAGTATTGGGGAATGAACACATCAAAAGCAAAATCACAATCGAAAATGAAAATATAAACAATGAATATTTTCAACAAAAGGATATCTTGAACAAGTGTCCATGTTGCAGTGTGAGATGATTTATCATGTCACTGGCAACTTTAACGGAACAAATAGGACAAATCTGCAAGAAAGGGTAAATGTTGCATGATAAAAGACTTCAATAGTTAGTACTGTATTATTTTTTAAAAGTAAGAAAGAATCCACAAGAATCAGGAAATATCAGAGAGATAATAACTGTATGCTTGGCTCACCAGTTAATAAAGATATGTAATTTGATTTTTCAGTGTAGTCCAAATGATTGGTGAGTCTTACTGCCAGCTAACTGACTGATTATATAGCTCCATATGGTATATTTAGGTATCATTTATTTTACCTGCCATTTTATATTGCAACGAATAACTGAGCCTCCTGCTGGATTATATCCAAATGGGATTCCCACAATTACGGAATCAATTCATACGTGCTTTCCTACATGTGGACATGTATCCTCTCCCCTACAGCTGCAGCACCACAGTCCACTCGATCCTTACTACCACCATTAACCATCCCGATGTAATGGTCAATCAATATATAACCTTTATAGATTTTTTCATCTTTCCATGATATCACAGGTGAGGAACGTTTAGTTTGAATAATAAGGAGTGCTAGTTTGTGGATGATTGCTACAATGATAATGTATTCTCCCATTTCTTGTTGTCCTTTCTGGCAGATAACCATCCGTGTAGCATTAGATTTAGTAGCAAAGTAATTTTTGTTCAATACAACCATGCACACCTCCTAAAACAGGTTATGCAAATAATGAAGTGAGCAAGACATGGCATCAACAAACAAGTTGTTGATATATTAGCTCGATGCCATCAGATTCCACCTCAACAGAACATTACAGAAGCTTTAAACTAGGCAATACTATGCTGCAACGTTGATGAATAAGTCACTAATTCTAACTATTTTGTCAGTATTATACATACTTTGTATGCAGAGTTGCAGACTTCAGTTCGATGAAAATAATCCAGAAAAACCAAGTCGATGGAACTAAAATTCAAACAAAAGACAGGCCAGAAAACTTGCCAGAACTAAGGCAAAGATTCTGACCGTCCAAAATGTCCGATTAAGACCCAAATTTTCCACTCATTCACCAAACATTTCCGTGAATAGAAATTACTAATATGGATATGGAATACGATTATCAAAATTCACAGGAACGTCAAGTTTTTGTGCAGAAACACTACAAGTCTACAAAGACCACATATTTTCTAACAGGTGAATCGAATCTACCAAGAAAATGACAACAATCAAACAAAAACCTTCGAAAAAACAAGAAAGACCGATACATATATGAAGCAGTACATGGATCTATAGAGAAACTCACGGTGGATTTGGATTCGTACGAGTGCTCAGCTTCCAGATGTGAGCAAAGGGATGCAATATCAAACTCCTCGTAACAATACGGGCAAGGGTAATCAGGCCGGGCCTCCTCTTCACCCTCGAAATCTTCGACATTAAACCGATCTTCGAAGACACAAAGTAAACGCAGGATTTTCAAACCAGGAACCGCAAGATCAGGAAAACACATCAAGAAGAAGAGAAAACAAACAAACCCAATTGAGAGTGATGATTGCTCTGCATATTGAATTGCCTCTTCGCGGCAGCGAGGCGCATCGTCCAGAAATCGGAGTCCATGAATAATTAATTGTTGAAGGAGAAAACAAAAAGGGGAAATGGAAAAAAATACCCACGGAGAAAAAGTGGGCCGAGAGAAAACAAAAAATGATTCAAGAAGGTGGTTTTATATTGTAACAGATAAGGAAAATAGAGCGTTGATTTGAAGAAATGGGAATGGATTTCCCTTTACGGTTGAGCTAGGGAGAAATGGGGTTGATTTGATTTGATAATATGTTGTTGACGTTAATGTTCGGTATTAGTTTGCCTTAAAAATCTAATCTTCCGACAAGAGTTACAGACTTACAGTCATTGTAATAACATTTCATATTTCCTTACTACTATTATTTTTCCTAAATGGAAGAGATGGGGTCTGGACTCTGGACATGAAGCTGACGAAGGAGAGAAAATGTCGGGATTCTTTTAATATGAAACTGGATTTGTAGTCTCCGTTGCGTGATAAAATCCATGGCGCTGTTAAAAAAAAATATTGTCGTTGTGTTCAAGTTGTGGATAAAAATCTTGGAATTCCATATCATGTTTTTATTTTTTTCTCTTTCTAGGCAGCAACCGCCAAATATTATAGAATCATGCGCTATTGTTTATGTATGCACTAAATTACAACAAATTAAATTATATACCAAATTTAAGACTTACTAAAATTACATCACATACTTCTCTGAAAAGCAAGGTTCATATCTTGCATGTTACAATTATAATATACTATAGTCTATTATCATTAGGACAATGCTATTCGTCGATCATAATTCTTTAATTATGTTATATTTAAAATATATGTTAAATTTTCAATTAATTTTTTTAGTAGTGATCATACAATAATACTCTCAGAGTTCATTATAAGAAGAGTTGACTTGTATATTTTTAAAATTCAAAGTATACATAAAATCTCTCTAAAAACATGGATGGATCATTAAATAAATCAATCTACTTTAAATTAAAGTTTTTGTTTTGTTTTTGTCTTCGTAGAATAACAGTGAATTGAAGTTGTCTTAACTTCATTTCATTTCTCTATAAGCTTAGTAGTAAAATTAATAAAATATTTAATATATCTTTATAAAATTACATAAAATCTCTAATAAAAATGTAAATGGACTGTGAAATGATTCTGCTACATTAATATTACAAATCAAAAAATGAACTTGCCGAAATGGAGAGGAATCATCCTTAAAATTATTTAAATTTTTGGTGAATTGAATTAGACAATTTACTAAAATTATTAGATAAACTCTACAAAATTATAAATGTATCATGAAATGATAAAAAAAATTACATGAAATCTCTAAAAAAATATAAATGGATTATGAAATTATTTTGCCACATCAATATTACAAATCAAATTAAGAAAATTACGGAATTACATTAAAAATATAAACTGATCACAAATGATTTTGCCACAACAATATTACAAGTGAAATAATGAACTTGCAAAAATAGAGTGGAATCATCCTCAACATTATTTAATATTCTGGTAAATTGAATTAGATAATAAACAATTACACTTAAGCCACATAATATCAACTAATTAGACACTTCAATTCACGGATCATTTAAAAAAAAACCCTGCAATTCACGGATCATTTTAAAAAAAACCTTCAATTTATGGAAGATTGATTTATTTAATAATCCATCCATATATCCATGTCTACTTGTGAATTTTAAAAATAGATTAGTCAAATATTTCTGAAATAAACCGCAATGGTATAATTGTGCTATTAATCACTAATCAAAGAGTTAATTGAAGACTTATAATATATTTCAAGTATACAAGAATTTAAAAAATTATGGTCGGCCATAATATGGTCGAATAGCATTACACTCATCATTATATATTGTTAGATATAGTTTTACTCCCTAATTATTTTATACATCTCGAGAAATATAGATATTATTTTAGTTTTTAGTTATGAATTGATTATTTGAAAAATCATAATAAATCATAATCGAGTAAGATGAAATCTGAATAAGGTGTAAAATTAAATTAAAACAGAATAAATTAAAATTGAAAAAAGAAAGTGAAAAAATAAAATATAAATAGAGAAGGGAAGTCAAAAAATGAAATATTATTGCGCACTTGAATTTAGAAACAATATTAAGGGATAAGGCATAAGGGAGCAAAAAGGCGAGTCAGATAGCCCATTAGGCGGAGGAAAAAAAAAAAAAGGCTACAGCCGACGACGTCGTTCATGACGTAAATAACTTCCAATTTTAGTGAAATACAGTATACAAAATTTTAGGGTTAGGGTTTCTCATTTAACCCCCCCCCCCCCGGCCCAACACCAAATCCTAAAACCCCCCAAAACTCATACCATTTCTCTTCCTCTCCTCATCTCCGTCTCCGCCTATGGCAACCAAATCCACATCGGCAATAACGCAGCAAGATGGCGCCGCCGCCACCGCCACCGCTAACAAGCCTGGGCTGCGGAAGCCGACTTTCGTAAAAGTCGAAACCTTGAAGCCGGGTACAAATGGCCACACGCTGATAGTGAAGGTAGTGGAATCAAACACCGTTCTCAGCAAGAAGCCACGCAATCCCACGTTTCGCGGGCCTCAAAATCAAAACACGAAGATTGCAGAATGCCTCATCGGCGATGAGACCGGGACTATCCTCTTCACCGCGCGCAACGACCAAGGTTTACTGTCACATTCTCTCTCTATGTTTTCCAGCTGAAATACATCCAAATTGTTTTTTGAGAAAGCACTTTCGTTTGTTGTTTGGTTTATTTTTATTCAGAACTATTAGCCTTTCTGATTTGGTTTTAGAATTTTTTTATCGATGTAGCCTGGAAAGTGAATTTGGAATTTTGTTTTATTTAAACTCCTGTGTTTCAAAATGCCCGGAAGGAAAATTAAGTCTGAAAATAGTTGGAGAATATGCGATATAATTAACTTATCTATTTTCTTTGTCTTGTATGTAGCATTTTCACATTGTTTATTCTGCACTTCTGTACTGTCTCATTAGCCCCAAGAGTCCATAAGTTGTTTTTGTGTGCTTTGAAATACTCATTGCTTGAGCTTTACTACCATTCAAGATTCAAAGTGGAGAAGTGACGAAATTGTTTTTGAGTGGAGAAGTTTTTGTGCTTTGAAATACTCATGGCCAGAGTTGCAAGCATTGAGTGGGATTTCATCTGTTTTTCTTGTCTGCAAGTTTCTCACTAACTCATCTCTTTTTTATTGCTCTCTAATCATTTCAGCACTCTTTATATCCAAACTGGATGCTCTTCATCCCTCTGTGATGTTGATAAATAATGCTTCCTTTCTGAAAAAGACAGTTGTTGTCTGAGTTAAGAAGGAGCATTATTGTGTTGGTCATATCTCAGATGTTAGTCATGCGTGTGGAAAGGGTTTATATGCCTTTTTTAACGTACAAACCACCAATTTAGTTTTGATAGATTTGTTTTAACTTATTGAATTGTTTCAAGAGTTTCTCCCTGCGATTTTTGGCTTGTGTAGAGGCATTACTAGAAGAAGCTTAGTTTGCATATGAGGTATTGTTTTAGTTGCACTCTAGTTAATTGAAACTGATATCATATCCAAACTCGGTGCTTGTTGGGGATGTTTTTGAGCTTCAGTTCAGTCTTTTAATCGGTTGGGTGTGAACTTAAGTATAAATGTAGGCATATTTGCTGATGAAAAGTTTTATTTAACTTGCAGTTGAGTTGATGAAGCCAGGTAACACTGTGGTACTCCGGAATGCAAAAATAGACATGTTCAAGGGGTCAATGAGGCTGGCCGTGGATAAGTGGGGCCGCGTTGAGCTTACTGAACCGGAAAAGTTTGTGGTCAAAGAGGAGAACAACCTGTCCCTAGTGGAGTATGAGTTGGTTAATGTTGAAGAGTCTTGAACATACCTGTCATCCGGTGATGCTATTGGGGTTCAATTTAGTTTATGGCTTCTGCCCTGGTATACTGATTTCTCTGATTAGTTTTTGTTTGTTTTTTGGTTTTATGTCCACTGAGGTTAATCATCATGTGTAGTATGGCTTTAATGGTCGGTATGTAAAAAGATTGCCCTTGATTTTATATCATGTCTCCGTTAAAATTTTGTCCAGCATATGTAGTTATATTGACTGTTATGTTAGCGGTTGGTGTGACTTATATCTGACTGATTTAGGTTTACAGTTGAGCAGATTGGAAAGCGGCACACCATCATGTCCCATATCATTTGAGATCGACTTCACTACCTTTGAGCTGATGGAAATTGGAATGTAAATGTGGGCGGTGCTTCCAATAGAGGTCTCAATAATTCGTGTCACTTAGCGTCGACCTCTTATTATTTTCGTAATTTTCTAATAAAAGCTAAAGAATGGTCCTTCATTTTGTGGTCGATTGATGCTAGTCTTTTTTTATTTCCCCACTTATTGGGGGAAGGTAATTTGATATTGAATCCGGTTCACTCACCTATTGAATTTGTCTATTGATGAATTTATATACTTGTAGAGATGAGCAGTGTTGTCGTAACAGGCTTCTAAAAATTTAATTGGGGAAACATGTTGATACTATACCTGATTTGAACATGTCCTGCGATCGTTTTATCCCACTAAAATAGTAACTAAGACAGAAACAGGGAATTATCTCCGAAAAAAGAAATGGAGTTATCTCACTCTGTCGAAACTCGAAGACCAAGGTAAACTTATTTTATTTGTCATTCCATCCAAATTAAAGTACACTATTACGAAATTGAAAAATTCATAATCCCGATTATTTTTAATTAATATGTTTAATCTGTGTTAGTTAATATCAAACAGTTTCAGAAAATAAAAGGAGAAATTTGCGTTATAATGATTGCTACGCCTACAACAAAATACTAACGGTAAATTCCAAGGTCCTTATTGCATCCAACCAATTTTTGCTATTTCTAAAGATTGATCTAAGGTCTTTCCTATGTCCAACCCATTTTTGCTATTTTTATTTTTTATCGAACGGCGGATAAAAAGACATCACAATAAATAGTCAAAAAGATTGATCTAAGGTCTTTCCTATGTCCAACCCATTTTTGCTATTTTAATTTTTATCGAACGGCGGATAAAAATACATCACAATAGGTATTTTCGGCCGGCCAAAACTTTTGAACGAAATTTTTTATTATTGGACAAAATAAAAAATGAGATATAAATAACCAAAATTAACGAACTCGGAACACGTGTTGACTATACAGTATGGGAATATATTGCAGCCACCTCACGTTAGAATTTACCACTGAGATAGGGGTCCTAGCAACCTCGTACTTGGAACACGTGTTGGCTGCACAATGGGAATATATTACAACCACCTCACATTAGAATTACCACTGAGATAGGGATCCTAGCAACGTAGTACTTGCCTGTGGAATATTCAACCGGTGGCAATTGTCAGCTTCAGGTGATACAAGATCCAAACAAACACCGGATTTTCTCTCGTCTAAACTGGCATTAATTATTCCACATCAATGAATTCAAAAGATCTATATCACCATTAAAGGCTACCTGATACCAGGTGTTGAAATCTAGAAACATCTTTCCCAAACAAAATGTAATGAGGCCAGCAATATAGGAACTGCAACAAAAGAAGTTGAGCAGTCTGCATTACAATCCTGATTACCAAATTTCAGGAGGTAATCCTACATTATGGAGTTATCAACAACAGCTTAACATTCAGATTCCAATCAGAATAAAATGTCTCTTGAGGCTGGTATTATATATGCACTGACAGCAACAGAACAATCACGGCCACATTCTAACAATCATCCATCTACAATAGAGAAAAATAAATTTCTTATAGCCAGAAGTTGAAATGAACAAATATTTTTGTTACATTACATGCACTCCAAAATTCAATCAAAAAGCACAAAAATCATTTATCATTCCAAGGAGCTAGTTAATTTATTTAGTCTTTCACGATAATACAACTTCAACATAAACTAAATGACACAATTTGGAATATCTTCAATCCCAATATCAGCTGATGAGCAGTTATCACAACCCTAGAAAGAAAAAGAAGCCCAAGTCAAAAGGTCATGAACCAACAGAGAGCAGGTAATGCACATTTAGTGTAACTTGTTAATTGTTAGGGTTAACACGGGCCAGAGTCTCATGGAAAAATGTGACTAGGTTTCATAATTTCATGCTGTATACGTTTAACAAAATAATTTGCAGCTCCGTGCATCTGGAACATGAAGTCCGATATATAAAAGCAATTACCACATCCCACGGAATAGATGCAACAATTTTACATAACTCAATTTCTTTGCACTACAACAAATCAACTAGCAACTCTTATCTCCTTATTTTGATAGTCTAGTAAAACATGGAAGGAATCCACAAAAAACTGGTGATTCTTGTGCTGAGCTCATTCATGACTCTATTTATCAGGAATTGTCCTAGTGCACATGTGAATAATACTTCGCGGGGACCATCCAACAGTCATCATACCCCCTCGCAATCTGATGAATACGACATATTATTAGCATGATAGTTATACCGCACTACCGCTAAATAAGCAATAATTTAGCCAAGCAGGTAAACCTCTCAGACGTGATACGATCATCCAATGGCTAAGTTCTGCGTCCCATTATTAAGCAATTAGGGCAAGCTACAATGGTCATTAAAAACCAAAGGTTTCCGGCACAGGGCCATATCATAGAGAGTGCCAATTTCGGTTCTCAATATATAGAAGGCCACATGTTTCAAGATTCTATAACTTCATTATGAGCAATGTGTTCAATTACATAATAAGAGTTGCACGAAAAATCCTAAATGCACAAGTTAAAACATCAAGCAAAGATATTACAGAAAACCAATATGACTGAATGAGTGGCTATGATATCCATAGTCCATCTGCTGGGAGATCGATTGTAAAATTTCTTTCTTTTTTCTCCCCACCCCACAACCCCAAAGCCTAACGTGAAGCCTACATAGATGGGGCAGATATAGGTTTGACTACCTAATCTATTAATTAGTAGACATGACAAGCTACATTTCATCAGATAAAGAATGAAATCACTTCACCTCCTTTTCACGACCTTCATCTAGTCCTTTGCCCTACAAGATAAAAAGAATACACCTCTTTTATTCTGAAAACTTCGTGCTAGATCTCAAATAAAATAATGCATGAATCATGAAAATGAGAGGCTTGGGTGAAAGATTAACGTCAAAAACTAATAGATTTAGGAAATTGCATCCCTTACTCAAAGTTCCTATGACTATTTATTTTTAAGCCACCTAAGCACTTTTTTATCTTGGTTAAGTAATAGCGAAGTTCAGGCTCATTGGTCACGAGAAAATAGATTTTGAAAAGCATTAAACCAAATAAAAACTTCACCAATAGAGAGCACAGAGATAGAAATAGCTACTCGATTAAGAGCTTCACATATAAACAAATATTACAGGCATCATATCTCGATGCTTATAATAGTAACTCGTCATAATTCAATTCAGAGTTAATACAGAAACCATTAATGTTTCCAAAGAGATGTGCATTGAGGAAAATGGAGACTTTACCTTCGATAGTCCAAGCGTGGGCACGAGGAGCAACGGACAGCATCGCAGTAAGCAAAGCAGAGGCGGTCGCGGTGTGGTACGGCAACATCGAAACCACGCTAACACAGCTCATCTCCACGGGTGACCTAGCGAAAAGGCGCATTTTCAAAACACCAAATCGTCGCAATAGGTAACTCCGTTGGAATCAATTAAGCGGGAAGTCGAATTCAATCGACGTGAAATACCTGAAAATGCGAGCGGAGAGCGGTTTCTGAGATGCGGCGCGAAATGGAGAGGGAGAAGCCCCAGGCTTGACGCCGACGGAGACCCTGGCGGCGGAGCTTCGAGCGGAGGTAGCGGCGGAGCGCAGGAGCGACCTGGCGGCGAAGGAGGCCATGACAGGGTGCAGAAGCGTAGCGATGCAGTTTGTGCAGATCAAATGCGCCGATTGCAAATGTAGGGCTTTGTTGGGGTTTTAGCTATGGCCCTTGCTCACATCCTTTTTTTATTATTATTTAATTTTATTAAAGAAAAATAAAATAATAGTGTGCACCTAATATTATCTTCCTTCTTTGAATAAAAGATGCGAATGTTTTAAGTGTAGATGAATCTTTGTGACAGAATGAGAATGGAAAAAAAAAAAATTCTAACCAAAATTCATGATTTTATCTTTTTTAATCAAACTTTAATGTTATCTCATATATACTCTTATTAAAAATGGCGAGTCCTTTAGAAAATATTTGACTCTGACATTTTTTACTAATATTTAATTAAAAAAAAAGTAGTTTTACAAGAAAAATAGAGACAAACAAGAGCATAAACCCGAAAGTGAAAGCTCCATATTTTTTTGCCCGACAGTCTTCTACCAAAATAAATCATGTGCATATCTTAAAATATTAGAATTCAATGATTACATACGTATATTAGCCATTGGAATCTGAAAATTGAGTATATGCCAACTGTATTATCCCATAATTTTCGGATCTATATTTTCAGGTGAATTTGTAGACCACAAAACTATGATTCCGGGTCTATATAGACCTAGAAACTTATTTTCGGGTCAATATAAACTTGACAAACCGCTTTCGGGTCAACTCGATAACATGTTTTCGGGTCTATATTTTCAGGTAAATTTATAGACCATGAAACTATGATTTCGGGTTAATTTAGACCCGATGAGCGTAATATTTTTATATTTAATTATTGATTTATTTATTTATTCGAAATTATAAGATATTACATCATATTAGTTCATTTGATTTGAAATTATAATAAATTATGCTATATGAGTTCATTTAATTTGAAATTGTATAAAATTACATTTATAATAAATTACGCTATATGACTTCATTTCATTCGAAATTATAATACATTACATTATACATGTTCATATGATTTGAAATTGTAATAAATTGTGCTATATAAGTTCATTTCATTCAAATTATATCAAAATTACATTATACTAGTTTGTTTGATCTGAAATTATAATAAATCGCGTTATATTAGTTCATTTCATTTGAATTTATAAGAGACATTACATTATACTAGCTCATTTGATTTTAATTTATAATAAATTATACTGTATAAATTATTTTCATTCAAAAATATATAAGGCATTATATTATACTAGTTCATTTGATTTGAAATTATAATAAATTACATTACACTAGCTCATTTGATTTGAAATTATAATAAATTGGGTTGTATGAGTTAATTTCATTCGAAATTATATGAAATTACATTATACTGGTTCCTTTGATTTGAAATTATAATAAATTGTGCGATATGAGTTCATTTCATTCTAAATTATATGAAATTACATTATACTAGTTCATTTGATTTGAATTTATAATAAATTGCGTTGAATTTCTTTCATTCGAAATTATACGAACTGGCTCATTTGATTTGAATTTGTAATAAATTGCGTTGAGTTTTTCATTCGAAATTATATAAAATTACATTATACTAGTTCATTTGATTTGAAATTATAATAAATTGTGCTATATGAGTTCATTAATTTCATTTGAAATTATATGAAATTGTAATATACTAGTTCATTTGATTTGAAATTATAATAAATTACGTTTATAATAAATTACATTATATGAGTCCATTTCATTCAAAATTATATAAAATTACATTATACTAGTCCATTTGATTTGAAATTATAATAAATTGCGCTATATGAGTTTATTTCATTCGAAATTATAAGAAAATACATCATACTAGCTAGTTTGTTTTATTTGAATTTATATTCCACTATATAAGTTATTTTCATTCGAAATTATATAAAGACAGTACATTTGACTATTTCATTTCAAATGAGTTCATTTCATTCGAAATTATATGAAATTACATCATACGAATTTATTTGGTTTGAAATTATAATAAATTGCTCTATATGAGTCAATCTCATTCAAAATTATAAGAAATTGCACTATAGTAGTTCATTTGATTTGTAATTATAATAAATTACAATATATATATAAGTTCATTTGATTTGAAATTGTAATAAATTACACTATATAAGTTCATTCATTTGAAATTATAAGACATTACATTATAGTATCATACTAGTTTATTTGATTTGAATTTATCATAAATCACTATATACATTATTTTTATTTGAAATTATATAAGACATTACATTATACTAGTTCATTTGATTTGAAATTATAATAAATTTCACTATATAAGTTCATTTCATTCGAAATTATTATAAATTCGATATAATTATTTATCTCTCATCTACCGTTATGTCGTACAATCACGTGTTGTCAAACCATTTACAAATCAAAATTAAAGAGTAATTGAAAATTATCGGGAAATCTGGTCTATATTAACATGGATAGAAGTTATTGGGTATGTATTGACCCAGTCAGATTAATGTAGACCTAGTAAATTCAATCGGGACTATATTGACCCAACTGAATCTATATTGACGTGAAAATATCTTATTGGGAGCAAAATGGTGAAATTTGTGGGTCTCATTCATTCAAAAATGAGTTGATGACTTTTTTTTTTTTTTTTTACTCTAGTAAAAATAATAAGGATTTTTACCACATTTTTTAATTAAAAAAAGTGGAATAATGAAACTTGGTTAGAAAATATTATTTCTATTTTCTTTTGGTTATTTAAATTTTTCTCCCAATGTTTAATTCCTTTATGTATATCTAAAATGTTTCTCTTACAAAATTTCTCTATTCTTGGTGTATTTCTTTAGCCCATATACAATTGCTATTTAGGGCCCAAAATGAAGTGAAATTTCATGAAGCCCAGAGGTAAAGTAAATGATCTTGTTGAACCAAAATCTATAATATTTATACTGTTTATAAGTATTAGATTTTTGCATTTAGTCACTCAATCCTCAAGGTTAATTGTCTAGCTATATATTATTACTCTTCAACTAAATATGGTGTATAATTTCTTATCTCTATTTTCTTTAAATATTCGTAATTGCAACTTAGTTGCTGTGGATTTAACCTAAAAATCATTGATAGAGATTTGAAACTATGACATTATAATTAAGAAAACATCATTCCACCAATAAAGTAATTTGATTAGGGGCATTTGTGATCTCAATATAGCTAATGCAAGTTGCATTTAAATTGTTGATGTCGAAATACATGACGTCAAACGATGATGGTGTTGGCAATCCACGACCAAAAATAGCTCCAAGGATCCTGCAAAATCAAATCAGTCAAAGATTAGAGCCTAAATTAGATTAGTTTCCTTAATTAATGTTTTTTGATCCCTTTATTACCTCTGTATTGTAATTGGCAAAGATATACAAGAAAATATAATTCTCAACAATTAGCTTCCAATACCGATTCTATCAAAGTTTACAGTTCTTTTCTTCAATCATGTTTAGATCTCTAACTTACATGGTATCAGAGCAGTGAAGATCCTCACGGATCGACATTGTTCTGCTTCATCATCTACCAATGGCAGGGGAAGACGACAGCCCATCGAGCGCCCAGCCATCTCTGCCCGGGGCAGAGTTGCTGGCACAACAATTGGCTAATCTCTTCAAACAATTCAGCCCATCCACAACAGAACCACGATCCTCAGAACCAAACCAGAACCAAACTGTTATCATCAACATAAAACTCAACGAATTCAACTACTCGCTATGGTCTAGGATGATACACCTAGCCATCGGTGGAAGAGGATGCCTCAGTCACATCACGGGCAACCCCCTTCCGCCGGAATCCACAGATCCAGCATACCCAAAATGGTACCAAAATGATCTCACGGTGATCTCGTGGATCATACAGAATATGGAGCCGAATTTGGCCAATAACTATGTCCAATACAAATCAGCAGCAAGTTTATGGAAGAGTCTAGCAATCACATACAGCGTAAAGAGGGACTCTGCTCAAATTTTCGATCTAACAGTCCAAGCAAATAGCATCAAACAAGGGCAAGGCACAATCGAAAATTTTTACAGCACTCTTCAACGCATTTGGGCGGAAATAGATGACAATCAACCAAACCCGATGAAGTGCGAGACAGATATAGGAACTTATCAGAGGCTACAGTCAGAGACAAGATTGTTCCAGCTCTTGGCCGGAATCAGTGAGAAATACGAACCTGAGAGGAGAGACATACTCAAGACAGATCCCTTACCGACCGCCGAAGCCGCGTATGCATCGCTCCGACGAGGAGCAGCACGACGAGGATTGTGGGGCACTGAGACTGAAAGTGTGACCGAGCAAGGGCTCGGCAGTGGGCTTGTTGCCCACACCGATGGAGAAGCCAACGGTTTAGCGGCGAAAGGGTTTCGCCCGTCCCGGTCAGGTCCACCCAAAGGCAGCGGCGGCGCATCATCATCCCGAGAAAAAATCGACAAATCAAAGTTGAAATGTACCCACTGCGGAATGAGTAAACACACGAAGGAGACGTGTTTCCGGCTAGTCGGGTACCCGGAGTGGTGGGAGGACAACCACAAACCTCCCAAAGAAAGCCGGGGCAAAGCTGCTGTGGTGGCGGGCAACCCAGAGGTCGCCGGCACCAGGCACGGCAGTGATGGGCGCGGCGGAGAAGGGAGCAGTGGCAGTGGTCGATCGGAGGAATTTGGGATTGCGGCTAGGGCTTCGGGAGAAAGCAATGGAAGAGAAAGACCCGTCGATTTCGATTATGAAGGTATCGGGTCGGATATATCCTTATCCGACCCGCCCAGCACTTCTTTTTTACCTTCTGCAAGCCCAGGCCCACCTTTTATTAATGTGGATAATAACTTAGCCCAAGTTTATGTTTCTGGCCATGGGTTTCGAGATGAGTGTAAAAATAATGCTTGGATTTTTGATTGTGGGGCCACTGACACAATGACATTTGATGCTGCTGATATTTGTGTTCCTTCACCACCTCATAAAACTTGTGTCCAAACAGCTAGTGGTGAAATTACTCCTGTGACTGGTGCCGGAACTATAGAAATTTCTCCGACTCTAAAAATATCAAATTGTTTGCATGTTCCGGCATTATCTCACAAATTGCTGTCAATTAGTCATATTACAAAAGAGCTGAATTGCACGGTTCTAATGCATCCTTCCTTTTGTCTGTTACAGGATATCCGGACGGGGGAGATCATTGGACGTGGCACTGAGCGTCGGGGACTGTATTACGTGGATGAAATTACTAAAAAAGGCACGGTGATGCTGTCTACCGGGACCACCTCACAGGCAGCTTGGCTTTGGCATCGTCGGCTGGGACACCCTTCTGCGGGTTATCTAAAACTTCTTTTTCCTAAGTTATTTCCTACTTCCAAATTGTATTGTGAGACATGCGTTTTGGCTAAAAGCCACAGACAGACCTTTAAACCAAATCATACTCGTGTGCCGTCTATGTTTTCTCTTGTTCACTCTGATGTTTGGGGTCCTGCTCCTGTTACCGGGGGTCAGGGATTTACTTATTTTTTGTTGTTTATTGACGATCATACACGTATGACTTGGGTTTATTTTTTACGTCATAAGTCTGAAGTTTTTTCTAAATTTTCTCATTTCTATACTTTGATCCAAAATCAGTTTAAAACCAATATTCAAACCTTACGATCCGATAACGGGGGCGAATTTGTGAATTCCTCAATGACCAAATTCTTTCTCACTAACGGATTAGTTCACCAAACCACCTGTCCTTACACACCCGAACAAAATGGGGTTGCTGAAAGGAAAAACAGAATCATTCTTGAGATCACCCGGGCGTTACTCATTGACTCCAGGGTGCCCTCTCATTTCTGGCCTGAAGCTGTTGCTACGGCAGTGTATCTCCTCAATCGGTTACCTACAAAAAGCCTTAATCTTCAAACTCCCATTCAGTGTCTCTCCCAGCTTGTCAAACTTCCTGTTCCCCTTACCCTTAAACCTCGTGTCTTCGGTTGCTCCTTTTTTGTACATCTTCCTAAACACACTCGCACCAAACTTGATCCTTGTGCGGTCAAATGTGTGTTTGTCGGATATGGTATCCACCAGAAGGGGTATCGGTGTTTTGATCCTAAGTCCCGTCGCCTGTTCACCACCATGAACTGCGACTTCCTTGAAACTGAGTTTTTCTATCACCACCACCACCTTCGCGGTCAGGGGGAGAATCCTAGAGTTGACCCACTAAGCTGGTTGCTAATGCCAAGCAGTTCTGTGGAGGCAATCCCAACAGAGATAGTTAACCGTTCCGCTGAGATAGTATCTGAACCGTCATTACAGCTCACTGATCTCATTGCACCGGACAATGCTCTTTCCAGTCCGATATCTGAGGAGGTAATTAATCCTACTGATCATAATGATATTGTTGATTCCGCTACCGATTCGATTGATACTTCCGTTGCTGATGACACTAATGTTACTGATGTTACTGTTAATGAGATTTTAGATCCTCAGATACAGGATACCAGGCAGTATGTATTGCCTCCTCGAAGTAACAGGGGGGTTCCTCCAAGAAGATATTCCCCAGAAAGGATTTCCAGGAAATCAAGATATTCTGTTGGGAACATTGCACAAGGAAATCTCACCAGATTAGCCTTGGCTTTCCAGACAGAGTTATATAAGGAAGAAAGTATTCCTAGAACAGCTCAGGAAGCTTTTCACTCAAAACAGTGGACAGATGCAATGAAAAAGGAAATGGATGCCCTTGCCCGAAATAAAACATGGGAACAGTGTGAATTGCCACAAGGAAAAAAACCAGTTGGCTGCAGATGGGTCTTCACAATCAAGCGGAAACCTGATGGGACAGTTGAGAGGTACAAAGCCCGGTTAGTTGCAAAAGGGTACACCCAAATCTATGGAATAGATTATTCTGAGACTTTTTCCCCAGTTGCCAAGATGAGTACAGTAAGGGTCTTACTCTCAATAGCAGCAAACAATAATTGGGGCCTTCATCAGTTTGACGTCACTAATGCATTCTTGCATGGAGAGTTAAAAAAGGAAGTGTATATGGAAGCTCCACCGGGATTCGAGTCTCAATTTGGGAAGAAGGAAGTGTGTCGATTAAAGAAAACTCTTTATGGGCTCAAGCAGTCACCAAGAGCTTGGTTTGGAAGATTTACCAGTGCTATGAAAATGTGTGGTTTTCGACAGAGTAATTCTGATCACACATTGTTCTTAAAAAACCGGGGAAACCTTGTCACTTGTCTGATAATCTATGTGGATGACATGATCATCACGGGGAACGACACAGAAGAAATTGAAAAACTGAAGAAAAATCTTTTCTTGGAATTTGAGATGAAGGACCTAGGAGCTCTAAAATATTTCCTAGGTATTGAAGTTCTTAGATCTACTAAAGGGATCTTCATACGACAACAGAAGTATACTCTGGACCTGCTCACTGAAACAGGAATGCTTGATTGCAAACCTGTGGATACTCCAATTGCCGTGAATCATAAGCTTCAAATTGTTGAAGGTGCAGAATTAGCAGACAGAGAACAGTATCAACGACTGGTGGGTAAACTGATCTATCTCTCTCACACCAGACCGGATATAGCATATGCAGTGGGAATAGTTAGTCAGTTTATGCACAAACCCCAGGTTGATCACATGGAGGCGGCAATCCGAATTGTACGATATCTCAAAGGCACGCATGGATATGGGCTGTTGTTTAGGAAACACGAACACACAACAGTTTACGGCTACACTGATGCAGATTGGGCAGGAAGTCCTATGGATAGAAGGTCTACTGCTGGGTACTTTACCTTTGTAGGGGGGAATTTGGTCACTTGGAGAAGCAAGAAGCAAAAGGTGGTAGCCCTATCTAGTGCAGAAGCTGAATTTAGAGGGATAAAGAGCGGGTTGACGGAAATTCTATGGCTACGGAAATTGTTAGCGGAGATTGGCTTTACTCTTGATCAGCCATGTCAGTTGTTTTGTGATAATAAAGCTGCCATTAGTATCTCTGAAAATCCTGTCCAGCATGATCGAACAAAGCATGTTGAAGTGGATAGACACTTCATCAAGGAGAAATTAGAAGCCGGAATTGTTGAGTTACCGTTTGTTAAGTCAGAGGACCAGCTGGCAGATATCCTTACCAAAGCTGTGAACTCAAAGAGTTTTTTGAGAGTTCTTGACAAGTTGAGTATTAGAGACCCTACTACTCAACTTGAGGGGGAGTGTTGGCAATCCACGACCAAAAATAGCTCCAAGGATCCTGCAAAATCAAATCAGTCAAAGATTAGAGCCTAAATTAGATTAGTTTCCTTAATTAATGTTTTTTGATCCCTTTATTACCTCTGTATTGTAATTGGCAAAGATATACAAGAAAATATAATTCTCAACAATTAGCTTCCAATACCGATTCTATCAAAGTTTACAGTTCTTTTCTTCAATCATGTTTAGATCTCTAACTTACAGATGGTGCACTAGTTTATCTCAAACTTTATGTTACAATTAAGTCATTGAACCTTGTCCAGTTCAATCTAGTTAAACTCTTTACTGTGGTATAATTGAGTCTAGTTGTTAGTGGTCCTTTTTAGGTAAAATAATAATAAAACATAAATTTGAAGAACTAGTTAATTGAAAGTTTGAAAACTCAATTAATCAATTATAATAATGTAAGAGTTGCACTTGCATGCAACAATCCTCATGTGCACCTATTTCAGACGGTGCGTGGTGCCCATGCGCGGTGTTTGAGCGTCACGCGCCCGTCTATGTATTTTGTTTTTTTATTAATTTTATTTTTTTTATTTTTTGATATAATTTGTTTGAAATAAATATAAATTTATACCCTAAAATGAAATCAATAAATCCTAAAAAAGCACAAAATAAACCCCTAAACCCCCCCCCTCCCAACCCAAAAAAAAATCCCTAAAAAACTTAAAATAAACCCCCTAAAAAATCCCCCAAAAATCCCTAAAAAACACAAAACAAACCCCTAAAAAATAAAAAATAAACCCCTAAAAATCATGAATTCCTAACTCTAAACATTAATTGGAATGGAAAAAATCACAATTTGAACTAAATAAACTAGTATAAGATAAGTACTAGACGCCTTACTTTTTAATGATACAGGTGATATTTTTCGAATTTTGAGTGATACTTTTTAATGTTACTGTTGATACTGATATTGCCGAGTTTTTTTGGTAGGTTAACCCGCGAATTTGATTCGCCGGCCCGTCTGAAATAAGTCTTACATGCACCTTGTTCATGCAAGTATTTGTCATAATGTAAAGTTCAAGAGGTCATGAATTAAACATAATAAACTTCTGAGAACGCGTGATAAAAAATTATTTATATATTAATCAAATATCTATATACACACAACAATAGAAGCGCCGGTAGGAGAATGAATACAAAACGAAATACATGCGCTTTATATGAACGTGAATGTGCCTAGGTAGCTAGCTATTTATCCAAGTTGGCCGATAGATAGACAACAATTAGGAATTAGCAATTTAGCATAACCCACTGAATTGAGTGATAATTTTATTTGTATTCCAAAATAAGTGTGGTAAAAAAAATAATAAAGGGGAGGGGTGGTAGGAAAGACACATGGTTAGAATAGTATTGCATAAAAATCCAAAATAAAAATATAGTATTAGACTATTATATAAGTCTATTATTAGTAGGCATAGATTATTATTTGAGAAAGTAGTGTTTGGGAGTTTGGGAAAATCCTAGCAATCACATGGTGCAACAGCGAAGTACAAATTCCCTCAGAATTTGAAGTGCTTCACATTGGGAGCTAGGGGTAGGGGTAGGTGTAGGGCCCCCTACCCCTTCTTCTACGCCTACATTCACCCCCTCCTTTTCACTCATCTGCACTTTGTTGGCCGCCGCCGCCCTTATTCCGATTAGCCTTCCCAGCGGCACGCTTTGATCCGGGAAAAATGATGCCGACGACTGTGATATTATATATACATATCTAATAGTTTCTCACATTCTATATATATATACATGTATAAATATCGGCATTTGATTTTTAAACCAAATATATATATATATATATATATATATATATAATTGTAATCGTACCGTACGTACCTCGGTATCGAGATTGGAGGATGAGAATGAGGAGAAGCTCGAGCAACGGCGATGTGCAGGTTGCGGCGGCGCCACCACCGTAATCCTGGAGTTAATGTTTCCCAGGCCGAGCGGCCATCCGTTGGGAATATTCTCATTACCCTATATATATATTAAGCATCTAGTATAATTACTTTCTTATGATATATAGATGATCGCTAGCTAGTAAAAGTGTAAAACTAATACTACTACTACTACTACTTTTATTTTTGGAATCAAACCACTACATATATATTATATCATATATCAACGTACTCAATCATACTTAACATATATGGGAGTTACGATGAAGATGTATTTTATAAGTATATATATATAAAAGAGAAGAGAGAAGAGAGATATATATGTATAGTATACAAACCTCCATGACGACGGCGTTTGATCGATGTTGCAAAGAAAGTAGGAGTGATGAAATATAGGCAGCTAGGGTGATGATCCAACTAAGAGATCGATTGATTAGTTGAGAAAATGTTAACTGGGAAGTCTGGCCTCTTATTTTATTTTAGAATTTAGATACAAAAGGTCTAGGCCCCGCCTAGGGGAAGGTAAGATCTCTTAATTTGTTTGTCGGAACTTGAGTTAAAGACTTATTTTATGTTCATTATCCAATATATAATTAATACACCAGCCGTTTAATGTCTTGGTCAAATGCCACTTTTCTATATAACCTTTAATTTGGTAATACCCCTTATTATATCCAACTAATTTTTATTATTTTTAATTTTTATCGATCTCCTGGAAAAATAAATCAGTATCAAACTATCATAATAGATAGTAGTATCACAATAGGTAATTGAAATGTCACAATTGACTTTTTGGCGGACCAAAACTTTTATTAAAGTATTAATAACTAAAATTAGTGGACCCAAGAATACGTGTCGATACAGAATGGGAGATGTATTGCAACCAACTCATGTTAGAATTTACCATAATATATACTCTCATCTTAACACAAATGAGACCCTCTAATAAATTTTCTGTGTCTAGCTATTAAATTTAATTTTTTTATCATTTTCCCTAAAATTTAATCTATCGTGTTTAAATTTAATACTACAATTATTAATTCAAATTAATTAATTAATTAGGTTTCATATTATTTTTTTAGTTGATAATGATTATCAAGGAAGATCATTCCATAATTAGGCTATTTGATATTTTTAAAAGAATTTCAATTTTTAGTAATGCATTAATAATATTTATTGTATAATATATAGATATTATTAATTAAAATAATGAGTTTGATAGTGGATACAAGTGAGGCACAAAAAATATTAATTGGATAATCATCTCTTGTGTTGATAGGTTTGAGTGATTCTCTATCATCTATTTGAAATATTTCTTTCTATTTGATATTTCGTTATATCGATACATATAATTATACAAAACCATACATACATAATTTAATAAATAGAATCTCATAAAAACGATGAAAACAGAACAATGATTTAATTGATTAATTGTTACGGAATATGGAAGTGTGATGGGTTGTAATTTCTTCATAATTCAGAATGGTAACTTTGAAACATCAGTTCAACAGCCGACTAATTGATTGGTGATCAACTGGTAGTTAATTTAATTTATTGAATTTGGGTTGTTGAATGAGATGGTTTAATAAATTATAATTATTATGTGTAAAATTTCAAAACACTTTGTTTAATTGCCGGATCATTTTCAGCATGCCTTATTACATATATCTTCCGAAAATATAAATTAGATCATTCTTTATAGCAAATTAATATCCCCCGGGCCCACTGGATTATTATTATTACTATTGTTCATGTTTTCAAAACTGATAATAATACTCTAATATTTCTTGTTAATTTGAGATTTTATATTACCAATTGCTAATTTTCCACGCCCCATTTTTTTTTTTTATTAATTCAATGACTCGATTGCTCCTCTCTCACCAAGTAGTTGAATCTTTTATTTTTTTTATTTTTTATTTAATTGAGAAGGAACCAGGTAGTTGAATCTCTTAACTAAGTGTGGGGGTGCGTGGTTCGTTCATCACGTCGCACTCATCGCTCACCAGTTTATTTAATGACTGATATTAATTTAATATATATATTTTATTTTTTTTACCAAAATGATAATATTAATCGTCGTGTGAGCTGAAAAGTCATATTTGTAAGAAATTTCACTAGAAATTATTTCACCCAACACTTTTAAGTGTAGTGCACTCTATTGGTTGGATTTATTATTATTATTTTTTTGAGAGAAGGATTTTTTTTTTTAACTACCAAAACATTCTTCCCATATTCTTACATCGCCCAATCCCATTGTTAATTGAAATTGAATCCACTCCATCTTTGCGCATGATGAGAAAAATCAATACTCCCTTAATATATATATACTCCTTCCGATCCTTCCGTTTCGTTTTGATTGTTATTTTTTAGTTTTTTTTTAATATAGAATTAACAATTAATTTTATGGACTAATATATTCATCCCTCATATATGACATAAAATCTTATTCACTTATATTTTCCTAAAATAATGTTTGGGATAAGTTAAAGTTGGGGGAGAGAGTATGAAAATATATAAAACAAAAAAAAAGTTAAAACAACAATCAAAATGAAACAGATGGAATACACACACACATACACACATATTAACTTTTTCGTGTATCTATATAACATATAATGACAACACCGTGGCCGAAAATAGAAATATTAGATTTTCCCGCTCATTTTATCTTTCCTAAAGATATAATATTTTATTATTTAATTAAGAAATATTCATATTGATTAATTAATTAATTGAAAATTCATTATGAAATAATCCACAAATGTATATAGTCGATCCAATCCGAAAATATATATCTATATATATATATATATTGTTTATATTATAATATATTTACTTCTATAATATATATTATATATTATTTTATAGAAGTTGGCCTACTTTATATTTCAATTTTTTGTTTATATAGATATGATATACAGTATAAGCGTCTGACTGAAATAATATATTTGTGGAATTTTTTATACAACAAAATATAGAATGATTATATCATATATTTATATAGATATAATTAATTGATTTGTGTTTTTTTACTCACACATCCGACCTATGGTATTGAGAATATTCGAATCTGTAACTTTTGGTCTTCAAGCAATCTCACTTCACCACTAGCCCATCCCCACCGTGACTTATAATTAATTGATTTGTAATTAAGGATATGATGTTTTGTGTACGGGTAATCAATTGAATAAATATATGATGATTTATATTTTTCTAAATATATCTGAATATTGCATATATGTTCTTAATCAACACAATTTACTTTATTCTACACATGTACATATATAGCCATGATAAGTGCAAGGTTTGCACTAAGATTTTGAAAGTGGGGTTTCATATTGTTTACATTTACATTATTACATTTTTTTGTCTCTAAAATTGATGTTTAGTGTTGTGTTTGACATGCATTTTCGGTTGATGTTCTTGATTTTGTGGTTGTAAAGTAGTACATGAAAAGTGAAATATATACATAAACACTAATCTCATGAATCTACCTTTGAATGGTAGGATCTAGATTGAAGAAACATTGACGGAGATTTGAAGTGGTAGTCGGTAAATCTTGAAATTTTCATGAGCAATAATTATATGAATAATGCACCGATTATGAGAAAGGACTATATATTGTATACTATTGTATAAACAAAGCTATGATTTTGAAAAAGGACTATAGTGTACAATTATTTGATTTTCATTTTTAAAGTATATCAGCCACGATTATATACAAACTTCTGTTGCACCTGAATTTGAACAATTTAGATTTGTTTACATGGCTAATGAAGTCATTGTTGTATACATGTATTTAATTTTTTACATAATTTAATCTAATTTACAATTGCAATAGAAAGCATGCTTATTTACAATTAATGGTTGAAAATATATTGTCTATAGTATATAGATATCCATTACTTAATTAAAATTTTATATTTTATAAATTGTGCTATTAAATATAAGATTCCATAATTAAGTTAATATGTTTGTTAATCTTTATTGCTTTAATATAATATTAATATTAATGTGTGTAATTTACTTATGATTCACTTTAAAATTTAAAATTGATATTAAATAACGTGTGTTGCGATATATTTAAATCTGCACCCATTACTTCGAAATGCATTTTTTTAAAATTAAGTTGTTATATGTAGATTGTAGTCTGAATGTTTTACTTTTGGGAGTTTCTATTTACACTATAAAAATTTATTCTTCAAACCATAAATAAATATTATTCAAAGTTAATTAATTAAAAATATACTGAATTACCCTTACTAAAAAATTGGAAAATTAAATGAAAATTGAAAAAAATACAAAATAAAAAACGAACAAAGAAAAAAAACAAGAAGAGAGAGAAAAAAGATCATTCTTCTTCTCCAGCATAAATTAAAATTATTAAAAGTTAATTAATTAAAAATATACCGAATTATCCTTACTAAAAAAATTGAAAAAAAATACAAAATTAAAAAATGAACAAAGAAAAAAAACGAGAGAGAACAGAAAAAATCATTCTTCTTCTCCGACTACTCTCTCCATGATGGTCATCGCTGCTACCACTTATGTCGTTGCTTTCCCCCAAATCCATCACCTTATATCAGAAATCAAATTCCACCTATTAGAAGGTGTTTCGAAAATCTGATATGGGACATCTTTTCAAGTTTAGAATTAAATTTTCGAACCTTGATGATGGGATTCAAACTGGAATTTTCAAACTAATTTTTGGTGTTTCGACATCTCGCTGGAAAAGAAGGTAGAAAATGGATGTGGAGGTGGTGGAGGTGACAATCAACGCTCTTTTTCTTTTCTTCATTTTTTTTTTATTTTTTCAAATAATGTTTAAAGGATATTATTTTAGAAAAAATGATTAAAAAGAACTGATGTGAAGAGTAAAATATGTAGTGTGAAAAGTGGGTGAGGTATGAAGAATTATAATCGTAATGCAAATAAAAACATCATTGATTTTATATGATCTTTCCATGAAGATTATTCTACGGTTAGGATGTTTTGTTTTTAATGGATTTTTATATTTATTAAATGCATGGAGTTCAGTTTTGTCTCTTTAATTTGATAGATATCTATTCTCGTTAGCTTCTTCTTTTCAGTGATGGTCTTCCTCTAAGATTTCGATCGACCACCATCTTAATAAACTTGCATTCATCATCGACGACATTTGTATCATTTTCTTGTTCATCGTCCAAGGAACCCCAAACACTGAGCAGGAAAATGAAGGTGCAATATTATTCATGCGTTTTAATTATATTATACAAAAAGGGAAATTCTATACACATTCCCCAACAATTTAAAAATTAAAAAATAATTTCAATGTCTTTTTTTGCCTTTTAACCTTTTTTAATTTTTTAAAGTTGTAGCCTCAATTATTTTAACTTACAAAATTTTGGAAAAAAAGAAGAAGGAAAAACACAGCCTTGTAGCAATAATCTTCCTTCCAATTTTTGCAAATCCATGTGTTATATGGCTATGTTTTTACATCTATCTATTGAATCTTTGAAATTTCTACTAGAATAAAATTCTTCTTCGGAAGCCATTAACTGTTTGAATCTTTGAAATTTCTACTAGTAACTGGGGAAGAGTGTTCCGCTAACCAACGGTGGCGAAGGGATTATGATTTGTGAAGGCAAAATTAAAATAAAAATAAAAATTGTATGGGTAAAATAAAAATTTCAGATATTTTTTAATATTATAACATATATTGAAGGTTATAAAGAGTAAAACGGGTGCTATGTTTAGATTTTTTTCATACAAAAACAATTTACTTTGATTTAGAATATGATTATTTTGGATGAATGAAACTATGGTTCCCAATTCTACACAAGATAGTATAAGCCCAATGATTTATCCTGTGTCTGAGCCCATTAAATACTATGACTGATCCAGTGATCCATAATTCCAAATTAACCCATATACTCTTAAGGCCCCTAACATATGCCCGACCATTACTTGATGATCTTGCAAACAGTAAACGTGAGAATAAAAAATAAAAATAAAAATGATCCATTAAAATGTGTTAAATGCATAGTAACATAGGAAATTACTAGCAATGTAGTCTGGAATTAATTTCCCCAGTGATTTATAGAATTTTAATTTCTAAATAAATGAAAACTCAACCAATTAAGTTATAGGTTCTTCAACGGAGATGGTACGAATTGAATAGAGTGGAGCTTTCTTATGCTCCTTTTCAAGTTTTAGGGTCAGAGTTGTTTCTTCGGAAACACCTAAAAGTGAGAGTTTTAATTAGGATGGAGTTTTACATATAATTTTTATTTTTTTTATAAATATTAATAATAATAAGAGAAGGGATGAATTTATCTTAGATGTCATGCATATATTCCACGTGGCATTAACTTTTGTGAAATTGTCAACCTTATCAATACATACATACATATATAATGGACCACCCAAATAAAAATCGGTTGTATACAAGGAACAAGCCGAAACAGCGCCTCTTGATTCATTATCCCGCCAACGCAACAGAAAGTGAAATTTTCCTCCAAATATTGCACTCTTCCTATTTTATTTTTATTTAAAACACAGGAGGACTTGAGAAAGAAAAAGAAAAATTCAAGAAACCTGTGACCTTATATTTCTTAAGCTAGCTATGATATTTTGTTTTCACTTGAAGTAGATGGCTGTGGTTGGAATTTGACAGCAAAATATTCCTTTTGTTTTTGTCTCTAAATATGGGTACTGAATTTTGGCTCCTTTTACTTCTAACCCAATCTTTACTTATCAATTATCATCAATATTTTTTCTATTTCTTTTTAGCTTTCGATGCTGAGAGAGAATCGCACAAAACACACACACTCAATGTGGCTATCAATACCTCCATACCAAATGATATAATTGAACTGAAGAATACATTCATGATTAAATCCACACCAAAATGGAGACTTCTGACTACATTATTGATTAATTATACAAACTGAGATTTCTTAGGATTCTTGTCAGAGACTGAAATGGTAATTAAACAGTAAATTAAGCGAAATTGATTGTGCGAGGTTGGCAAATCCATAACAAGATGGAAGACATGATTAATTACTGCACTGTCACAACTCACAACTTGACTTGATCCCTCACCATTTTAGTCTTTTACCCCCCCCGGCGCATCATTACTATTTTCCACTACCTATTTTACACACTCAGACTAAATGAATGGGCTAAATTATCTCAAATTAATACCACATTCAACACCTAATCTTTTTTTTTTTAATAATAAAAATTGGGAATTCATGTAAATTAAAAGTATAGGATTCTTGATAGAGCATGATAGTGTGACTGGAGATTTAGTACGCGTTTCCGAGGTTTTCGGTATTGATTATCTTCTTTTACGCGATGGAATTTAAATATGCAATTTTAAGAATTAAATGAGAGTGCCAAATTGCTATAATAAATTTTAATTCTTTCTCACATCGAAACGTTCAGCATTTCTAATTGTTGTTTTGTGGGTAAACGAAGGTAAGGAAATGAACAGTTTAGTTAATTGTGCTTGTGTGTGCGCTCTTTGATTTTCCTTTTTTGGTGTCAAAATGGAATGGAAGACTTTTGAGTAAATTCAGAAAATCAAAGTGATGAAAGATTTTGAATCTTGAAGCTTAAGTTGAGCAAAAGTGCAAAACTCTCTCTCTCTCTCTCTCTCTCTCTCTCAATAGAAAAGAAGAAGAAGAAGAAGCAATCTATAAAGATAGGTCAGTCCCGTCATCAGCGGGAGAATTGGACCGGCATCTTTAATTAACTTTGTCACCTTTTTTGTAGCTGGTAATTATTCAATATCCGGAAAAAGAAAAATAATAAAGGAATTACTTTAATTTCAGTCTCGGCTATTTTTGGATTTGTGTACATAATTACTTCCAATTTCCTTGTCAATAAGCCTTGGGATAATGGGCACTCCATATTCAAGTGCCCACTGCACTCCGGTATATATATATATATATATAAACTATCACACAATTTGTTCACTCGGTCCATCAATTTTTATATTTCGACGACAACAAAGGGCATGCAAATATGAATGTACAAGATTATAGAAAGGACACTCTCGTTGGATTATAATAATTTCATTATTGAACACATAAAACACACTAAATATAACATAATAAGAAAACTCAGACTCATTTGGTTGATAGGAAAGTAAAGTTGTCAAGGAATATGATTTCTAGGAATGTTATTCTAAGGAAAATGAATACCGATGAATTTATTATCTTGTGTTTGGAGAATAATAGATAAATTATTAGGATTCTGAAATATATATACACACACTTGTATAAAAAATAATACATACACACTTAAACACTATAGACCCACTCATCACATATAAATAAAAATAATACCCCTCGATACGATTAAGTACATTTATATACGCATACTCAACCACGTCATACACTAATTATATTATAGAGAAACACAAAATATGAAAATGATCTCCATGATTAAAAGCGTTTCATTTATGCAGACACCTACACAATCACAACCAATAGATGTATTTTCAATGGAGGAGAGCGGAAACTAGTTCAATGTCACAAGAAAGCTTCACGATTAATTGAAAAGAAATTCACATGTTATTATTATATTTAAATTATCATCAAAATTTACATTGACTACGTTGCTAATGAATTTTGCAAAAATATCGAAAATATTTATTTTTTTCAAAATATTGTATTCTACTGGGCAATTTACACCTGCAACGTTGATAGTAAATTTTTTTGAAATTTTGTAAAGATTTTATTTTTTCAGAAATATTAAATTCTTGAATTTTTTGAAAATATTGGAAATCATTTTTTTAGAAATATCAGTTTTTTTTTATCAACAATAAGAATCACTTTTTTAATAAGCACTATATTTTCCTATACATGTATATGATTTAAATTCTTAAGAATGAGGAAAAAGAATACCTATAATAAATAAGGAATAAGAATCCTGGAATGTTGTACTACTTTTCTTGTAATTAGGATTCTTTTTACTTTTCCACTTACCTTAAAATTAAATTAAACATTGTAATTTAAAAAAAGGGAATCGGATTACTTTCCCAACCCACATTCCGTGTCAACCAAACGTGCCCAAAAGTGATTTTGAATTAACACATCTTTTATCTGATAGGTTTATATATGTACATAGATGTTTAATTTAATTTCTCCAATGAATTGAGATTCGATTAAAAAAAAGGGACAAAAGCAAAAAAGAAAAGTTGCCAACAATAATATTTGCTCGGAGAAAGAACTTACATTATAAACTTTTTCTTTTAAAAGCGACTGGGGTACTCTGTCTTTTTAACTCTCAAATGATAATAACATTTTGCTTTAAAACAAAACTTAACATGCCAACAGAAAATCAATTTGGAAGTTGGGAAAAAACTAAGTCAAGTGCAAAAACAAAAAACAAAATAATGCGACCACATATTTTGGAAATCTCTCTTACCTATATTTACTTTTGAAATGTAGTTATGACCATAGGTCCCATATGCATAATTAAGATCTAAAAAAAATGACAAAAATCATCAACTTGAAGGACAAAAATTCACATATACACTACCTCAAGTCTGTGATAAGATTTACTTTAAAATTAAATTAACAATGAAAATCATTACACTTTTCGGGTATGTATAAGCTTTAAAAAAAGTGGTGTCAGTGATCATAATTAACCACGCCAGTCAAAATAATTATTAAATAAAGCCACCATTTCATATAATTAATATACAATTTATTTCAACATTTTATAGCTGCTCTGCTCATCACACAGTCGAGTACAAATTTAAAAGGTCATATATATGATATATCTCAAAAGACTTTTTTTTTCTTTTTCTACCCCACAACGAGATTCCACTGTAGAAAACACAAAAACGAAAAAAACAGGCACATAAATAAAATCTGTAATTTCGTTTCCCTAAACCATAATTAAAAACACCATTAAAAAGCATCAATGGCGAGAGAGACTGTAGATTTCAAATAAAATAAATAATCCCATAAAATATCTGCTTGTTCAAGGCAAGTTCTCTTCATCCTGGAACTCTTCTCTGTTCTGAAATCCTCCGACGGAATTCTCGCCGTTGAATTCATATGCATTGTTTCCATTGAAATTTCTGTTGTCGAATTCATTCTGGGCTCGAGCGCCGCGCAAGCTCTCATAAGGGTGATTGCTGCTGTACTTCTCGGAGTTGATGTCGTAGAAATACTTGCCGTTTTCCATGAAACGCGTGTCGCTCATTCCTTGCGGGTTGAAACCGTTAGTAGCGCCGCCGCCGTTGGTGAAGTAGTTATCGCGGTTGGTGAGGGTGGCGCCGCTCTGGCCCTGTGGCTGGGTGTTGAAGCTGCTCCCGCCATTGTAGTAGTAGTTGTTTCCGTTGTTGTCTCGGTTGTTTGCGGTGGTGGGGTAGCTTCTGAACTCTGTATCTTCTTCTTGTTGCAGTTGCTGCTGCTTCTGGTTGTTGTAGTAGTAATTCTGCTCGCCGCCATTGTTGGTGTTGTCGGGGTTGGTGGTGAAGCTTCTGTCTTCGGTGAATGCGGGGCTTTCGTTTACGTTTTCGGGCTGAGTGACGTAGGCGACCGGGTTGTAGTTCTTGGGGAGGTATTTGTGGTCGGGTTGTTTGAATTCGGTGCTGTAGGGGGTGGTGGCGACGGTGGAAGGAGGGTTTTGGCCGGACTCGTGGCCGTAGAGGCCGTAGCTGTTTTCATTTTCTGGGAGGAAATTGGGTTCTTGCTGTTCTTGTTGATTGTTTGGAGTTTCTTTGTTGTTGGGGACAACAACGTTGTTGGTGGTGCTGGGGATTTTGTTGAAGAACTGGCTGTCTCTTGCATGTGTGTTCAGAGGGGATAAGAGGGTCAGGAGGAGGAACAGGGAGATTTTCATGGCAGGGGAAGCCATTGCTGGATGTAGAGAGAGAGAGAGAGAGAGTGGTGTGTATAGTGCTGTGAACTTGCTGTGTTTCTTTCTTTTTATAGAGGGCAACCTCTTCCTTTGTTAACTGTGAGTGAGTGAGAGAGTGCGTGTGTGCGCGTTTTATGAAATTAAAATTTTCAACTGATTTGGTGGAAATGGGGACAGATTAGGTCCCATTGAATTCACAAATAAGACTTAAAACAAATAGTTATTCTAATTGATTCTTTATGGGTAGTCCAATATTAAGTTTCTTCCTTTAGATCATTGTCACTTGTTCATGTATAGAATGGGAGCCAAACCACGATTGAGCTTTCCAAGGAATTTTTTTAATTTTCACACATTTAAATTTTTTGTACATTTCGATGTTTAAAGTGATTAATTATTTCCCTTAAATAAAGGTGATTAATTATTTTCTATGATTTGTCGAGTTACATTGCATAATATAATTATAAATTTTACTTAATTCTCATTTTGAGGCAATCCAAACAGTTGATCCGTATTCTTTTTAGTGTTTAGAGTTGAGGAAAAATGAGAGAGGAGTAGTGAGTCTCAAATCCAAAATCCAAAATCGAAATGTCGTATTTTTTGTTGATTGATTACTTTTTTTTCCCTTTCTTATTGCAATTGGAAATTAGTTGGTTACATAAAATGACACTGCATATTATGTAACATGTTAATAACATTTAAATATTCTTTATTTCAAATAATAATAATATTATTAATTTGAAGTATGCTTGTTTTATACATAATCATCTACTGTAAGTTATATTTTTATGCATAAAGTTGAATTTCTTGATGGCGCGCACATATGTACTGTAGTGATGCTGACAGACACAATTATTATACTATCTAAAGAGGAGATTATGAAAGTAAGTATATGCATAGCTAATATACAATTAAATAACGGTATGGATCCTCCAGTAAATAATACTATATATATACGTATCTAATGCCTCATTAAATCGTTGTCACATGTTAATGTATAGAATTTGTGTGAACGATAAATAGGAGTTTTGAAGGAAATATATTAGTTTAATTCCATGTAAGAGATTTCCGATTGCAATGCTTATAATTGCAATAGAATATTTCAATGTGTATAAACAAAGTTATTAAACTCACTTTTGTAGCCAAGATTGTTTGAAGGTCTAGAGAATCCGATTGTGATATTGTGATTAAGATCTTACAAATCATACAAATAACATAGAAATTACACACACACACACACATTTTTGTACACTTCCATTTATATAATTATAATATTTATTCAGTGACCACAAACTCGTTATTAATTGCAGTATATTAATACATTAAAGCTACTAAAATCGTAAATTACTTCCATCATGAGATAACTACAACTACTTTTAAAAAAATATAGTATATAACAACATTGTGTATAAGTACGAGCTTCCTATAAATGTCATCTTGTCTATTGTCATTATTCGTTGTTGGGTCGAGCTTCCCCTGTTTGTGAATGACCTTCTCCATAATTTGTTTCAATCTAAAGATTCGTTCTTAGTTTAAAAAAAATTAACTTTATAATTTAATGATGACACATCATGTGAAAAATATCACAATTAAATATATCAAGTTTGTTATTGTTAATCACACACAAAATTAATGCTGAAATTTTGACTTTTTATGCATTAATTATTATTTTTATCTTTTTAGTTGAAGATGGAGGAATTGAAATTTGTACTAAGATCTATCATCCTCCATATAAAATGGATGAATAACAACAAAGTCCAATAACATTTTACTAAAATAAATAAAAAAGCAGAATGCAAACGAAATTTGCAAGTTGCATATTAAAGCCGGAAGCAGCGATGAGCAATAAATACAGTCACATCTTTAGTTGGATCCGACTTTATAATGGATAATTTTATTTTATTTAATAAAAAAAGGTTAAAAAAAATTGAAACCCCAAAAATTAGGGAAAAATGTGCCGAAAAATAGTGATAGGAGGAAGTAGTAGCGGGGAGAGAGAGAGAGAGAGAGAGAGAGAGAGTCATGCTTGGATTGTGGGTGGAGTGGGTGGGACATGAAGAATTATAGTCCTACATTGAGTGCACCAAGCATGTGCTCTTCAAATATTAAAAGGGTTACACCAAACTCTTTTTACACTTATGGAGATTGATTTTCATTTTTTAGGGCCCCCCCTCTTCACTCTCTCACAAATTGCATGCCTATTAGCAAAATTTCAAATATGCCCCCACAAAAAATTTAGACCTTTTTCTTTTTGCTAATAATATTGTTGGATGTTAATCCTAAAATTTATTTCTAGAATATCTAACTCGAGGTATGCTAAAAACAAAAATATTGACTTGTTATCTTTTTTTTTTTTTTTTTTTTTTTTCCTTTTGTGACAAGGTAATTCAAAACTTCTCAAACTCACCTCTTGCTTAATAGCATGCAAATCATACATGAAAGATAATCATATCTGAAAAATCAAATTTGACGGAGAAATCGTGGTATTTGAACTTGAAATTTTTAATAACGATAACTTACAAGTCATCTCACTTCACCCGTAAGCACTTCAGTGTGATTGATATCACGGGATAAAAAATAAAGTTCATTTGACTCTAAAAGTATTATTCTCATTATGAATTTGGGCAAGATTTGTACATTTTGTACACTATAAGAGCTCGTTTACTTCGGTGGATGGGATTGGGTGTGATATCCCATGAATTTAAAGTTAAATTTACAAAACATGAAATATATGGTGTGATAAAATATATAAACACATGAATAAAATGAAGGAGATGAATGATAACTCATAACCCACTTGTTATGAAAGGATATGAATCCTTCAATTAGTCCTTATTCACAAGGAAAAATATGTAAATGTTTGTGTTATACACATTCATTTCAACAAAACTTTGTATAGTTTTAGCCTTGCATTAGTGGGATATCCCTATCATCCAAAGTAAACAAGGCCTAATTGTATGATGACGGTATTATTGTCGTGCATTGAGTACGCAAATATGACCTCAATCCTTACAGTTTATATATATATATATATATATATACATTGATTAATATTATTAATAGTAGATTATTGCTTTATATATGCACAAGGCTGAAACCAACCTACCACGATTTGAAGCACGTATATATTTAATCGCTGAAGTAAAACCTAACCCAATTTGATTTATTGATCAAACATAGTTTAATTCGATCATATTAACATTTTTGACAAGTACGTACCTATTGAATTGACATTTCCCATATTTTTCTTTTCCCTTTAATTAACATAGTTTTTTTCTACTAGTCGTCTAAAAAAATGGGAAATAGTTTATTTAGATTTCACAAGGCTACCACAATTGTAAAGAGGAGGCCACTTTGTTAGGCAGGCAATCAATTAATATTTAATCTGCTAAGCTAAGTAATTGGTTGCAAAAATATATACATACATATATATATATATATATATATATATATGTGACACTACCAGTCCCCCCTCTCTTCCTAGACCTGCGTGTCCTTTTTCTTTTTTGGGCTCAAGTAATAAATGTTTTCAACTATGATTTTGTCACACTATCATTTTTATTTAATGACTTTTAATTCTATGGGTTGCCCCTTTTTACGTTTGGTGATATAATAGAAGCATCATTGGATTTGGTGGGGGAGATTTTTAAAATTTTAAATTTCCATTTATTATTCGGCTCATATATTTAATACTCGTTTATGTATTTTATTGAACGAATTATTTGAAAATTTAGCGACTCGCAACCACTTATTGAATTAGGCATTATTACTGGCTCATAACTGTGAGTTATGCGTTGTTTTCGCGCTTTGAAGAATTGCATGTGGTGATAATTAATAATAATAACTTCCCATAATGATAAACGTCAAAATTTTGGGTTGTTTTTCCTCCAACCTTTATTTCTTGGATTGCAACTTCAGCATTAAGGGAATGTGTAAATGATGCCATTTTAGGTCTCTATGATTGCAATTCATTCACCCATTTTCACCCATCTTTAACATTTTCTCTCGTGATTCATGTAGATCAATTCAATTTATTTATAATTAATCCCAAGATGCACAAATCTCTTGATTTCTTAATACTCGCTTTCCCCCCGCATTCTCAAGAGAGGACTTTGCGGGGGAGGTGAACCCTTCTTTATTCTTGTCTGTTAAAGTTATAGTTTTGTAGTTTATTGTATTTATGTCTCATGTAGGTTATCGATTTATCATTTTCGTGAATCTATCATAAACAATAAAAAAATAGAAAACTGTGAAAAAAATAATATTTATAGTGGGGCTGCGTTCTGGTGTGGGATTAGAAAGGAAGATGGTTAATTAGTTAAATCAAATTACTAAATCACAATTAGTTATCAAGTGTTTGACCAATCAATCTTTCTAATTTGTCAAACACCTTTACACACAAACACCTTTGCCTTTGTTTTCATCTTGGGCCAGGCGAAATTCCTGCGCGATTAGCGGAAAACATAAATTCTCATAGAAATTGCAAAATGAGGCCCCTAAAACATTGTTTTTATGTTGAAGGAATTGATTTCAGCTTGTTTATAAATTAAGATTTCCAATTAATTAAATTTTAATACTACAGTAGTGCTTGATCCTTTTCTGGAATAGAAAACATTATTCAACTGAATATTAATGGTGTGTAAATTTAGTTAGGGTAGTCGTAGTCAAATATTAATTGAGAGTTGTCTGCCCATTTCTAAGAGCATGTTCATTGCTTGTTTGTTTTCGACTGAAGCGCAAAGAGTGCCCCTACCTATGAACACTTCATAAGGTCCACATACTGGACACCATTATCCATACTCTAAACCAATTTTCAGAAATTTCTTCGATGTAGTCTCGTACGTAGTTTGAGGTCCAATGTCGCAAATCTTGAATTATCATCAATGCATCGAATAGGTTTTCTTAGTGCAGTTTAACTCTTTTATGTGATCAAGTACTGTAATTGTGATTTGTGCACAATGTTTACTCAAAACACCTCCTCAAAGTAGCAACTGCAAATTTGAAAGGGACAAAAAAAGAAAAAAGATTTTTCAAGGTTTTTAATGTTCTTTCCCATCTTTTACGTTTAATAAATTTTCTTTCATAAAACAAACAGTCAATATGGAGAAAAAATGACAACTCCCACATGGAAAAGAAATGGCCCATCTTTCACTTTTCTTTCCACCTTAGAAGTCGCCATGAATGAATAGAGAACTCGTTTAGGTATTTTCTTTTGTGGTGGGTGGGAGCAATAAAATGCATGATCTATAAACATGGAAAAAAAAAAATTCAAGAAAGCCCTTTATTGAAAAAAAGAGAGATTGAAAATTTTGGAAAACGCAAGAACTGAATACTCAAATCATCTGTGATAGAATTCTTGAAATATTTTTTTCATTTTTCTATTTAGACATGCAAGAACGACGCCCTACCTTTATATTAGATATAAGATTTGACAAAATTGAGAGATTAATTTAGATGTTGCGCTAAAAAAAAATATTCCACCATAAACGTTGTAATTTTGTGACATTCATTAACCTTTTGTCAATGTGAGAGACTAGTAATATGAATCTCAATTACCAATCGCACAATTTAAAAACTTTTATTTGAGTATCCACAATCAAAGCAACTAATTATGAGGCGCCGATGTTGGTTGAATGTCACTGCCCTCCTTCAACTAAAAAACACCTACTATTCTATTAGTCTTTGCAAATGATAGGATTTGGTGAAACGCACCAATACAGAATCATCTGTCGTTAGTTTGCACAGTAGATATCTACATTAGAGTGAGTGAGTGTGTGTGTTATCTTTTTTCTAACTAAAATCGAAGAAGAAAGAAGATAAGGGATAAGAGATAATAAAATGATACACGTGTAACGATGAAATGCAGATAGCAAATCTGGAGAATAATAAGATTTACAGAAAAGCAAAGAATCATTGATCTTGGAGAGAAATGGGAGCCCAAAACAGAAGTGATAACAAAAAGATATTAGGAAGAAGAATGGGAATGAAGGGATTGACGTCGGAGCCCAGCCTTTTCCTTCTCAATCTCGCTCTCACGTATCTTCTCCTCTCCTCTTCGCCCCAATCGGCTTCCGCCACCCCCTTGGCCAAGAGCGGCGGCGGCGGCAATTGGTAGGGGCATTTGCAACGCCAAGAAGTCTCCGGCTGCCCAAATGATCTGATGAAGTGAGAGAAAGCCCAGTTGATGAGTGGGAAGTGGCGGCAGAGGAGGGGAGGGTAGTCCCAGTTGAGGTAGCAGGGGATTTGGGTGGCGATGAATAGCTGCGAGTGGAGCGGCGGTGACTTGGTTGGGCTGGTTAGGATATGAGTCAACGCGTTCAGCTTTTGCTCCCAACTCGTCTTCTCCATTCGGAATCAAATATGTAAACATTTCAATTAATATTTACTTTTAACGATGAGGCGGCACTCATGCTTGGAAAAACAATTGCTCATGCTCATTACTAACTTCACCCAAAATTAACTATAATTTCTAACCTAATCAATCCCTTACTATTTACGATCCATTTGGGCTATTTTCAATAAAATAATTTCAATTTCAAACTGTTATAATAGCTACTCCAAATGTCACAATAATTATTTAGATAGGGGTAGGTGTAGGTATTTGAAATGAATGCAGCCTTAAAAGGGGTAAAAAGTCTGAAAACAACGGTGGACCAAAAAACCCAGTTATAGTGTCATACGTTATTTTCTATGCACCCAGGCATTTAATATGCTTCTTTGCATCTTAAACTCCAAATTCAAAATCCCTAGTTCAAACAAGTGCACGACTGCGGGGTTATCGTCACCAAAAAAAAAAAACAAGAAGATAAATTACTAATGTTATGCTGGGCCAGGCTGACTCAATTTTTCACTGGGCCGAAAATTGGGTAGGCCCAAAGTCATTCCGTTTCTAGGGACATTTTAAATACAACTCTTATTTTACTCTTCACAATCTTTACTATTTTAAAACTGGTAAATTTTGTACACGTTTTAAAAATTATATATTTTTTCAAAATCAATAAAATAGTATCTACTTTTTCAATTTTTTTGCAAATATAACATTTAATCAATTTCATGACCTAAAAATCATACGTAATTGATCGTATTTTAATATCATGGATAATATAAATGAAAGTGTATCATTAGAGATATGTGCATATAAAATATCATCAATTAAATATCATAGATGATAAATCATAAAAGCATGCAATCGTGATTTGTACGAGCAATTAAGTGAAATCATAAAGAAAAAGCCAAAGAAAGTTCGTCTAGATTTCTCTCATTTTTTTTTTTCATCTTATCTTCTTCTTGTGTTTGTTCTCTCGATTTTTTAAGTTACAAAAAATGGGTGAGGGGTGAGGGATGGGTAAAAAGAGACGATGATTTCAATTTATGTCATCGTTATTTTTTCTAGTTATAGTTTTAGCCCTTAGGCCTTGTTTACTTTGATGGATAAAGATGGATTAATAAGTTATCATATGTTTACTTTGCATGATATTAAATTGGTGGATAATCCAAAGCCCTTGATAAAATGAGCTTTAAGTGCTTATTCGTGGGACATGTAGGTGGGATGCGATTTATCCACCATTATATCCACTAACTTATCTGTCTTTCCTTTCAAATTGTATATCCTCAAAATAAACAAGACCTTATAAGAAAGCGACAAGAGTATGGGGGGGGGTTATGATATATTTTTTGGTGTCAGGATTAAAGCGTAAAAATATCTTCAAAAAATTATATTTATATTTTATAAAATAGTGGGCTGTATGTAAGGTTTGTTTTCTTGAGGGCAACTAAAATTTTAGTTTATGAGACTAAAGAGGCTGACTAGAGAAATAAAATTATAAATCGGAAAAGGAAGGCAGGGTAGGGTTAATATTACATGATTATAATCTGTGATCCAACGAGGAGAGAATGTCTGCAAACACAATGTCGACGTTTTGAGCAGTTGGCTTAGCGATGGATCGATGAATGAGTAGAAGTAGAAGGTATCTCGACTCCAACCTTCTATACTGGATTACCTTTAATCTGTCTCTCATTTTATGCCTTTAATCCTTGCTTGCTTTTTTCCACTACAAATCAAACAATTTCACATAGTTTTTCTTTAAAGCATTCATAAATTCATAATAAATTTAATGAAACTAGATTTCACATTGCAAATAGCCATACCAAACTGACTTTGTTTAATATTTTTAATTATGTAAGAAAAATACACAAATTCAAAGTATTGTTAACTACAAACACTGTTTATAATATGTTCAGATACAAACTAAACACTTTTTATACTAGCCCCCTGCCCATCTATACCCAAGCACAATATTTATTGACCAATATATTGTAGGACCTAAACAATATTTATTTATCACTAATAAGTAATATAGATATTTATCATATTGTTTTCCTTCATCCTTTTTACAGCAACTTTTTTTTTTCGAGGAATTAACAAGAGGATTTTGCATGCGTAAAGAGTGGACATTAATATTAATATTAGTATTGGCTAACATTAAGGGTTTATTTACACCTAAAAAGTACTATGGTTTATTTGAACCTTTGAAGAAACATTTATTTGCAACTTTTAAGTATACGAAGCATTTATTTGAACCACTTGGGAAATTTCAAGGGCGTATTTGACCATTTTCCCGGTTTAATTATAGTCAAGTTTTGATATCTTCAAACGAATACACAATTTAAATTTCCATGCATTACATTAGCAATCACAACGAAAACAAAGCAGAGCCCTGTGGTAGTAGTAGCAGCACCAGTTCTATAAATGATTATTTTATCCGGAAAACTTCATTAGTTGGCAATAGACACTGTACGCCATGGTGCAAGAATTACGAAAAATATTGGCCTGTATTTAAAAACAATGGAAGTAGGAAATTCTTACAGCACAACTAAGTTTGTTTGTCCAGCATACTTTAGGTGCCACCCAGCACAGCCATATCCCAATATTCTGGCTTCTTATGTAGGAGTAGATATAATGCCGCCTCCTGTTGATTTTCTCCTTGAAACCTTCTTCTTCTTCTCTTTCTTGCCCTTACTTAAAACATTAACACATGGATTAAAATTCATATATAAAAACTAGTCTCAAACAATTTACTTCTGATAGCCAAGAAAACATTAAAAATATATGAACGAAACAGGAGAAGAGGAAGAGCAAAGTATGACTGGATTTATTAATAGGGCCTGTTCTTACCACCAATGCTGGGAAAATGGAGAAGTCGGACCCTTTCACAAAATCATCAAAAATTGGAGAAGCAAAGATGGAGCCTACAGAACTTTCCATGGCCTTCATAATCATGCCATGAATTGCATTATCTGCATTTCATGATCACCGTGTATTCATGCGTGAAGATTCTGCAATCCATGCCATATCCATAGCAAAAGTGTATGTATGAAGAACAACTGCCAAAGTAAGACTTCCTCTCTGTATCTAACCTGGAGTTTTTCTGAATTCCTGTATAAATTGAAAAAAAGGAAACTGCATTCGACAAATATATGGTTATCCAAGAAGAAAACAAGTCCGTTCTAAAAAAAAAAAACAAAAAAACAAGAGGAAAACAACTTCTATACATCAACATTACACTAGAGATAAGATTTGAATTGTATGAATGATGATCAAAAATGACATTTTCTGACATGGATGAACTGAGAAATAGTTTAAGAAAACAGTAAATGGCCTTAGTAAAAGAACAGAAAATCTAGGACAATGACAATAATAAAAGAACAGAAAATCTAAGACAAATTAAGGGAAATGTTGAGTTAGTTAAATTTAGTCATCTTGAAATATTACACATTTATATGTTACAGAACCGCTCACAAAGAAATTGCACTGTCTGTCAGAGATTAGTAGCAGCAGCAGCAGTTCTTGGTAGACTTTTTCTCTGCATACTCTTATTAGTTGAAGAAGTCATGAAGACACTGCCCGCCATCCTGCAATAACTACCAAAATACCAGTATGCCATTGGAAAATGGTAACTTGAAGCTTTAGAAAAACTTCTTGGAGCAAGATTTCTCACTGTCAGAAGGGACATTTGCACGGTTCAATTCCCCAAGTTTGCTTGGCATATTCTTCCACCGTTCTATCACTGCTGAATCTTCCAGAACCAGCAGTGCTAAGGATACTCATGGAAGTCCAATTGTCTTGGTTCACAAACTCTCTATCAGCCATAGCCTGTAACAATGTTCTTTCAGTGAAAAGCCATTAATCTTGAACGAGGATGAAAAAATTGATTAAGTGCTGAATAAACAAATTACCTGAGCCTCTAGATAACTAGAAAAATCAGCGCCCAACAGATAAAAATCTTTGTCATCATCAAGAGAGTCACATAATGACTTGAAGTACTCCTTGAAACCAAAATAACCATCACGAACCATTCTACAAAACAACGGGCACTTCGGTAAGGAACTGGAAAGGTGAGTCGAGCCAAGCAAAGAATTCCTTAGTTTTGTTGCACTATTCGTTGGAAAATGGCATCATATAGATTTTACGTGTTTGATTGTGTATTAACAGCAGTCACTAGCAGAAAAGGTGAAATGAAACCGGGAGAGGGGGGGAGGAAATATTTGTGCAGAGTGCCCAGATACTATATGAACGCACCTTACAGCAAGCACATAAGGCAAATAATAAGTAACAGGAAGCTGTGTGTACTACCTCACAACTCGAATAAATTGAAGTGATACTCCAAGAGCAGTTTTTTCTCGTAATTGTGGAACTTCATGTACTTTAGCACCAAAGAGAAACTGAGAGAGAGAGAGAGAGAGAGAGAGAGAGAGAGAGAGAGAGAGTTATTAGGTTCTCCAGACATAAATAAAAAAGGAATTAAAGGTTACATGCTATGAGCTCAGTTTTTTTCTTTTCGTTTTTTATTATTCACGCATTAGAAACTGAAAGAAACAGAAAGCTTACTTAACAGATACCCAATCAAGCTTGCAGAACCCAGAAAATACGGACCCTGGGCACATCGATTTACCATATGACACGATGATGACTTGACTAAAAGTTTACATATTGAAAAGAGATGCTATGAATGGTCTGCGTGCAAGTAGACTTCTATAGCTGAGTAAAGCACTTAAATCCCAAGCTTTAAGCAAATATGAACAGCCAAAATATTTTCTAACCAAGGGAGCCACATGTACCAAATGATTTTAGAAACTTTGAGATCCAACTACAGGGTATCCATAGGTCTTTTCATGATATAACAGCATATATAAAATGCTCACCAAAATATTACCTTATAAAATGAGAGATTTCATAGTCTCCATAACAGAATAGTAAAAGATATCTTTGATATTGGAGCATAACAGATCATATTCATTGAGACGATGCAAGTAAGCTCACTAGTATGATCTCAACTCTAAGGTCAACCAATTGATAGTTTTCAGCTGTTTAGCATGTCCTTCTGAAGACAAATTTCCTGTTAGAACTCTAAGTTGCAACAGTACAGATGATCAAGGGATGGGCAACACGAAAAGCTCTATTTATTTAAAGCATATCTTAAAACCCAACATCATGTATATTTTCCACACCCCCTTATTCACAACCCAAAAAGGGACAGGAATGAGCAACTAAATATGTTAGTTGTATTTAAACATAGAAGTTATACATGAAGTTTCCTGCCGCTTATCATCATACCATGTTCTCTGCTCCTATTTCTTCAATTATTTCGACTGTGGAACCATCTGCAGTGGCTAATAGCAAGCACCCATTCATGAGAAATTTCATACTGCCAGTTCCTGATGCCTCATGCCCAGCAGTACTGAGAAAAAAATCCAAGATTTTCTGGTAAGGAATAGATATAAGCTGTTATAAAAAGAAATCAGATATAAATAAATCCATAAATGCAGGACGAAAACTTACTGCTTCATGGTAACTTCTAGTTAATTGATACCCAACCTAATATGCAGGCATAAGATGCCACAGGGACAATTTTTTCACTAAGTTGATCCAAGTAACTACTTTAACTAAAGGACGTATTCAAGTTTTCTGTATGTATTATAGCTGAGCAACAAACGTGAGGTTGAATTACATGACATAAGAAATAAAGAAAGCCATAAATGCAATAAGTTTAATCGGATTTCTTATGAATAAAAATTTATAGAATTTAGAAAGGACATTCAACATATGTTAAAAAAAACACAGATGAGGATTGGAATGATCATCAGAATTTGAAAGGGGAGTGAGTTCCTAATCGGATTTCTTATGAATAAAAATTTATAGAATTTAGAAAGGACATTCAACATATGTTAAAAAAAACACAGATAAGGATTGGTATGATCATCAGAATTTGAAAGGGGAGTGAGTTCCTAGGATATTAAAAGGATCCCCATACAGGCAATTACCGAAGAATACATTATTTATAAATTTCAATAGCTTTTTAAGCATAACAACAAGAAAAAAAACAAAATCTCTTGATTTTACTGCAGTTTTTTTATGTGAGGTGGACAACAGAAATAAAACATGTAAAATTTGAGTATTTTACACCATGCTCCTGCAGTCAATGCCATAAAATTTTGGAGATAGCTTCAAGTAACCATTAAGGAGGTTCCCTATACAAGCACATCAAGCTCTGGAATTAATTCATAATATATCCACAGCTTTGTGCAGATCAGTTGCTTCAAATTAATTTTAACAGGTGATCAGAAGAAAATGTTTTTCAATGTGAGAATAGGTCATAAAATCATGCAAAATTTGAAAAGAGTTGCAGAAAACCTGATATGCTGTGAAAGGTCACTGCCAGGGATAACCAATTCAGCCACAGACACATTATAGTCTGGAATAAAAACCTGAAATAGAAGAAAAAAGTGAATACACACTTTCTAATGGCCCTCCTTAAAGGAAGTAAAAATTTTGTTCACACTTCCATGCCATAGATTTCTACAGAAGAAAATGTAGCCTAGAATCTCAAGAGCTAGAAGCAGTTTTCTCCATCTGAATCATCTATTATCAGAAAATAACTGTATGTGATGCATCTACGGGGGATGCAAGTGCACACACATAAATGATACATGTATAAGATACATAAACAGATTATCTGAATTTATTAGAATGCATCTTGCAAAATTTTTGCTTTACATAATACGATCATTTTGAACCTAATTTGCCAAGTTAAGACGAGGATGGCATGCAGAAGATCTCCCGTCCACTTAGAAGGTAACAAAGGATTGCAATCATTAACATACCACTTTGAGAAGATCCCCAACATCAGCATCATTGTTAACTTTTTCTGCCACAGCATGACAGAGCTTGATAATTTTCTTGGCAACTTCATAACCAGGAGCAGCTTTGCCTCCTATGATGCAGACTCGAGGTACAACCTTCTTTCTGTCACTTTTGTTCATATTCTTTAACAAGAACAAAGAGTGAGATTAAAAATTCAAATGATAGCCATTTTTTGGGTTCAACCAATGCAATGCCAAGAAAATGAACAAATAAATAATTGAGCCCTTAGCAAATAATATCAGATTAATTTCTTTTAAAGGATCTACATATAAGTTCTCATTTATCTATCTGCAGTGAAGTTCATTCCAAATGACAACCATTTTTTGGGTATAACCAAGGATACTATTAAGGCAATGCAAGTATTACCAAACGAGAAAATGAATAAATAAATAATTAAGCTAAAATCAAGGAAATACTATCAGATTAATATTTTTGAATGGATCTATCTGCAGAGCAGCTCATTCCAATTTTGTTACAGCTTTACCATAATGATGGCATGCAAGATAATCTCCTTGACTATCACATTTCATATTAGCCAAGCAAACACAGGTCCAAGCAACATTCACGTAATGCAACGAATTATTCAAGAAACTCAGCTTAAAAGCTAAAAAAATTACATGCAGAACAGTACCAGGGGCCTAATTGGTGAAAAGAACAAACCCATTACTGCCACTTTACTTGTCATAATTAAAATTCTCAGGTTAAGTACTTGAGCATCAAGAGTGACATACCTTAATGCAGTCATACCGATACACAATACCCAGTATATTCAGCAATTGCCGTTTGTACTCATGTATCCGCTTTATCTGGACATCAAACATTGCATCTAAACTGACCTGAAGTCGAGACAGCTTCAAAGGGTTCAGTCAAAAGTGAAACAATTAGCAGAACTAAGAAAACTAATGTATCACAGATCACTAATACTCTCAAACCTTAACCCCAGTCAAAGTTTCGATGTACTCGGCAAGCCTCATCTTATTAATTTTCTTCACCTAGACATAAGGTTACAATTTATGTCAGGTCATAAGTAAAACAGGATGCAACCTATTTAGTCTCATCAAGGAGTATGTGTATAGAGCAGTAAATGGTGGTACCATTCTCCAATCTTGTTGTAGCACAGGATTTGAAGCATGCTCTCGTAAACCTGCTAAGAGGTCAACATTACGAATCCATGCTTCTGTTCCAAGCCATTTTGAGATGAGACAGCATAAACTAGGATTGCTCACCACTATCCACCTTCTCTGGAAAATAAACACGTCAGAAATGGAAAAATGCAATGTAAGAGAATTACTTAACCATACAGCAAACAGTGATTTCCATCAAGTTTTATGATGTCGGTGAAGCAAACTGCATGTAAGAAGCAGTCAAGGCATTCTAAAGTAATTAAGAAAGCATCGGCATTCAAGACCTTTGGAGAAACCTTAAAGCTCGGGAAGGGACCCTTGCTCACTTGAAAGCCTGTGTTTGTGCAATCTAAAAGAATACCTGTGTTACTCCATTGGTCTTGTAGTGGAACTTCTGTGGCCATAGGTCATAGAAATCCTACAAAGTCAAAAAGGATATCATATTGTTTTGACTTAGAAAGCAATGCAATTCTCAAGAACATAAAATGCACTAGAAAATACAGGGATAAAAAAAGAAGTAAATTTGATGGTGAATATTGATATATGCCCTTCCCCTTAATAAGATGCTGCATGTGACTTCCTACATTAATATATTTTACAGTCTTCGAAATTTATCACGAGTGTTCAGCATGACAGGGAGCTTTCACAGATATTGACAAGTGCAATCACAATGGTTTTGAGGCCTTGTATGGAAGAATGGAACTTCAAATATAAGAGGAAAATAAAATATATTTGCACTCTCACTCAAATGTACACATCTTGAAATAATTGTTTGCTTTGCCCCTTGATACCCTACTTTCAAATTTGATTGATACGAAAGAGCAAAAGGATATCAGCCAGTTCATCTCATTCAGAGCATTTTATATATACCTAGCACAGTTAAGGCAAGCACCTACAGTCAGGAAGTTAGATGCTTTGCCACACATAAATGATCATACGATAAAAATATCAGCATTCAGAAAATGATTGGGCATTACAAAGTATTGAGCAGCCACTGCTTCTGCATATCAAAGTTTCAATGCATACAGACATCATAATGCTTCTATGGCCTTTCTACTCTAGTCTCGTGCCTTTAAATTAATACTTTCTCCTCTAACAATAATGTTGAACAAACAACAAACTCAAGAAATAAAATTAAAAAATAGAGTAAATTCTGAACAAAATGTGCAACCTATAGATTCTGTTAACATGACAAAGGATCACATCAAGCACACTATTACTCCATATTTATATGAAACTCAGAACAAATAGAGAAAACCTGTGATATCAATCTCTAACTTACCTTGAATACTCTTGTTTTAAGTAACTCAAAATGTGCTCTGGATACTCCATTGACTATGTGACAGCAAATAATTGATAAGTTTGCCATCCGAATACTCTGTCAGCCAAAAAAAGGGAGAGAGAAGCTGTTTAGTAGCACCATGAGGCACAACCATGGAAGATTAAGGAAAAGGATAAAGACAGACTGAGGTTTACATTTGTTACTAAAGCACCTTAAGAAACATAATCTGCGGCACCAGGGAAAAGAAAATTGCATTATGGCTGGCATTCAGGATAAATGGACTGTCTCATTTGTAGGACATATAGACACTGAAAACTAGCAGATGATATCCACTTAATTTTAAGGTTACCTCTTAGACATGCTATATTTGAGATTTATTTTCCCAAACATGATGATTGATCTTGTGGGAATTTCAAAATGTGTAAAATGGGTTGTTCTTTTCATCGAAGTATCTGCAAATTACACATGAAACATTATGATCTCATTCCATCTTCTTTACCTTCACAACACCTTCCTCCACAATTGACATCCGTTCAATTCTACTGTAGTCCTGGCCAATCTTCCTTTTCAACTCTTCCATGAAATGATGATTAATATCATACATTATCTGAAATCAGAGATGTAAAAACATGCTTTAAATAATAAAAATAAAAAAAATCAATCTTCCATGTCTGTAATCTTACGCGCGATTAGTGAACTTATTCTGCAAGGTAGTCAATATCATATCCTACTTTTTTTTGTTGGTATTTTTGGGCAGAAGAAAACTTTTTCTGATGTTCACCTTCCTTGTTGAAAAGGCAAAAGAGAAATCAAAGAGAAAACCTTTGACCTTGAACATGTGCAACCCAAAAAAAGAAAGAAAGAGAAAGATATGGGAAAAGTTGAAACTAGTATTGCTGCAAAAGAACTCACTTGTAAATGACGTGGGAGAAGACTTCCTAGTAGATCAACAGGAATTTTCTCCAGTCCTTCAGCGTTTACAGTGTGAGTTGTGAACGAGCATGTTTGGCATACTATCTCCCAAGATCTTTTCCAGTCTAAACGTTCTTCATCAATAAGCACTCTCATGACCTCAGCTATTGCGAGCGATGGGTGAGTATCATTTATCTGAAAAGCAACCTGAAAATTTTTTTTGAAGAAAATGAGTATTATTAGATAACACTAATGAAATCCTGACAGCCTAAGATAATACTTGGAAGTTGGAACAGTTTTAAGAACCTTATCCTGAGCCTCCTGTAGAAAATAACTTAAAGTGAAAAACAAGGTAGGGAAACCAGAAGCACTAATTCTTTAGTTAATAGCTAATAAACTTCCTTTCAAGCTCAAGCTTGCCTACAGGATCACAGCTCTAGAACTGAATTATTCTCATAGAGTAGGAATTAATTTACTGAATGAACATTTTGCGATGAGGAAATGAAATAGCATTTCCATTCCCATATAAAATTAACAGAGATATATGTGGATTCAAGAAAAGGGAGAGAGAGATTGTGAACATTATCCATCATCATCATTGGTGAAAAATGTAGGATTCTCAACCTTATCAGGAAATTCATCAAAGTTATCATGAACATCTTTAAATCTCCTGATGATGTCTTGCACCGATGCTGAAACAAAGAAGTATTGCTGCTTCAGTCGCAATTCCTTCCCCTGAAATATATTAGGAGCATTACTAAGTGACAACAGCTCAAGATTTAATGCAGAAAATGATATATATGAGCATAAGTTAGGTGCATAAACTTAGGTTCAGCATTGATCATGTATTAGAAGTGCTTTAATGCTACATGAGAGGGGCAATTACAACTAACGAATACCTAATAGAGAAATTCAAATTCCAAGAGAAGCCATGCAATCTTCAATATTCTCAACAATTTACCAGTACATACATTGTCTTCTATTATAATACGAAGAAAACAGCAAACAAAAAATATTATTAGCATAATCATTTGCCTGATAAGAACGATCATCAGGGTAGAGGACATTGCTTATGGCTTCCGCTTTCTGTCTGTCCACAATAGCATTTATGTAGTCCCCAGTATTGTAAGACTCCTGGAATTTAAGTCAAAATGACAAGCTATCAATGATCAGACTGTTAAAAACTTTATAACTAAAATAACAAAGAACTGAACTTCAGAGCAATTATCAATATAAATAATACAATTTTATTAAAACAAAAACGTTTCAAAAGTGGCAAAATCAACTTTGAATCGGTCTTCAAATATAGTACTTCCACATTAAAAAATTAAATGATTCTCTAATAAGAATTATTGTACATGACTATGACCTGGCAAGAATACCATCACAGTATTGTATGGATGTGTCTCGTCACTTCCATCAAGGAAGTAAAACAACACTTAGCATCCACCAAAAGATTCATTTAATTTTTGCCGATTGTCAATCAGCACATGTGATGCAATTATGAGTAGAACACCGTCAAGGTTACCAGGTCATATTGTCCACTTGGTTTTGCAGCCCATAGTCGAAGGTTAATGGCATTCCTTGTTCCATAACCAGGTATTGGGTTGTCATAAGCAACGGCTTCAACCTATCATTAAGAAGAAGATATCAGAAGTGTAAGTGACTGAATTGGTAAGGATAAGAATTCTGAAATTCATTGATTTATATATCTTTCACCTCAACATTTGTGAATTGTGACAGATAGGGGGGAGACTTAACAATGCAATATTTTAGAGAAATAACGAAACACTGATATAGATTGCTAATCATTACTTGGAATCGTCAAAAAGCATACTATACTCACAGTTTCTCCAGGTGTCCAGACATTGTATTTTACTCCATTTGAAGTTTTCTCTTCAACCGTGCCATAAAACTTATTCATAAGGAATTGAACCAAGTGATGAGATAAAAAAGTTTAGAAGTCTAAGACAAGGCGAACTGGTAAAATCTTGCAACAGAAATAAATGAATTAACTGTAAGAGAAAGCGCTTTCACCTTCACAGGATACGAAACTTGTACCCTCTCTATTTCCCAAGGATTTCCAAAGTTCAGCCAATAATCAGGTTGTTCATGCTGATACCCATCTACAATGATCTGACGGAATAGACCATACTGATAGCGCAACCCATACCTGCGTACAAGTAGATGCTGTCAATCTGCACCAAGTAAAACTTTTTTTCCAGCAAAACCAATTTTCTGTGAACACAGAAATAAGAAAATATAGGAAACTAGCTTCATACTCCTACTGAAGCAACGTGAAAAATTGAGCATTCGAGGATTGCCAAGCACCCCAACAAAAGAAGTAAATCGAACAGGAAACTTTTGTTAGATAAGATTAAGACATAATACTAATTAATATCATTTTTGGAAATACTCAGGTTTTATGCATGTATAAAATCCTATACCCCCAAACTGGATAGTCCAGTGTTGCTAAAGAATCCATTTGGCATGCTGAGAGTCGGGCTAAGCCACCATTACCGAGTGCTGCATCTCCTTCCTGAAAATCAAATGGGAAATAACCAAACAGGGTATTTTGAATGGCCAAAAAGAGAGAGAGATAGGATGCAAGTATAACTACTATCATGCATATACACTTCATTATTATAAAAAACTAACATATAAGTCTTATGACATAACCCACTTTCAGGTTAGCTTTTAAAATGTCAAATGTCCTGTATAATCCATCAAATACTTTGGGGGTCCAATGCATAAAGCAAGTGGTGATGTAAAGTTACAGTTTGGCAGAAAAAGAAAAAAAAAACACTTGACCAATACAGTGAAATTAAGAGCATCACAAACTGCCCCCAAATCAACCTGGGTTTAGGTGTTTGTGGTCTGTGCGCCTGCACAGTTCACCTCATTATAAGGAAAATGTTCAATTTGACTAGCATATCTTGAATAGGGCTGATGAAATCAAGCATATATAAAATTTATCCTATTGAAGAATGTATTTTCAATCCAGTCCCAGATCCTTGCAAAAATAGCACAAGCAGAAAGAAAACAAATTCCATTTTACTCTCTTTTCCAATCAGGTAAGAAACAAAGGGTCAGCGAGCATGGTACCAAAAAAAAAAACATCTGAAATTTTCCAAACCTGCTCTGCTAGAACTTCAAATCCAAATCCAAGTTGGCTTAGAGCTTCCGCATACTCGTCTCGAATACCAAGATTGATGACGCTATTGGACAGTGAACGACCTAAAGGGAAAAAGGAAAAAAACAAAAAGCGTCGAGAACTACAAAATTGTCGATATAAAAGCACTGCCAATAGAGAAAAGGATATGTAAAGGGGCATAGACTTTTTGAAAAATGTATGTAATCAGGGCAGCGGCAGTACCCATTAGAAACTCGAGTGAAAGAAAATATAGGCGCTTCGGATCTTGCTTCTTGAAATGCTGATGAGTGTCATGCCACCGCTCAATAAGACGATCTCTTACACTATGAGATAATGCCTGCATAATAATCAACCATAAACATCAATATTACGTTCCATATGTTTCGGAAAGAATCCCAGGAACAATACCTGAAATGCTTCAAAATCATCAAAACTGAACCTGGACCTTGCTACGGTATACTCCACATGTTCTAGAATATCCTTCTGCAAACTCATCGGATCGTTCTTCAAAAACCCATCCATCAATCCGAACATCTTCTCTGCCTTGGCTCTCCTTTCTCCCAAAGATTCCAGCCCTGGTACTGATTTCTTCACCACCACCCCTCTACCACTCGCCTGCATGAGTCCGCCAAAGGTATCACTACCACCACCATCGATTGCCTCCATCAATGCCATTCTAATCCGCTCCAGATTCTCAGCATCCTCAATCTTTTTACCATCAGAACCAGTAACGTGGAAACTCTTTGTAAAGAAATCCCCTTCAAACTCAACAGTGGCTCTCTCGATTGTCAGACCAAGCACTTTGAAAACTCTAGTGACTATCTGTAGAAGCCCGATTCTGTTTCTTGCTTGAATCACAAACAGAGTAGAGTCTGTTGCATCATCGTTCGCAAACGTAACGGTAGAAGAAACTTCCTCAGCAATATCCGTATCTCCACTTGCAGTTGACGCCCGTGGACAGTTCAAGATGAAATTGAGTTGATTGGACCCGCGATTGAAGTGCGTGGGCGCAGAATTAAACAGAATTGAACGCCGATGGTTGGGATTTGGAGTTGATCGAACGGAGTAGGACTTGGCACATGACAATCCGCCGGCGAGCAGCGGAAGTGTAGTTGCAGCCATTGTGAGGTAACAATGGCGACGTAGGAATCAAGATGAGAGTTTCATGGGAGCTAATTTAATTTTAACGGCGGGATTTGCATCCACGTGCGTATCCCATGAATTTAAAAGTTAAATTTACAAAACATCAAATATATGGTGTGATAAAATATATAAACATATGAATAAAATAAATAAAATGAAGGAGATGAAGGATAACTCATAACCCACTTGTATGAAAGGATATAAATCCTTCAATTAGTCCTTATTCACAAGAAAAAATATGTAAATGTTTGTGTTATACACATTCATTTCAACAAAACTTTATATAATTTTAGCCTTGCATTAGTGAGATATCCCTATCATCCAAAGTAAATAAGGCCTTAACAGTATAGTGATTGTGATTTGGAGGAGTGCAAACTACTTAAAGGGCAATCACTTTTATATGGCACGATTAAATTTATTATTTTTTATTCATTTTTATATTTACTAATTAGAGTTTATTTTATTTTATTAAAAATTAAATAGTAAAAATAATTATCAAAATTAATTGAATATAATAAATATTAATTAACAAGTATAAAATTAAATTAAACTCAATAAAAAATGGAAGTAAAACTAATAAATTTGATCTTGGTGCGGAGGAGAGGCCAGAGAGGATTAAACACAATTGTTACAAATTATGTTAAGCTTAAGCACGTTTTCCTTATCAGAATTTTTTATTAATTTTTAACTGGAGGAGGGAGAGTAGTTAGATTATTACCTTTGAAATGACAAAAAAATAAATCAACACAACTTTTTGCCCTTTTCTTCGTGTAAGAGTATTACATTTGACGGAGAATGGGTTTTTTTTAATAAAAGATAAAGTTAGATGGCGATAACTTTTTCATAGGATGGATGAAAAACATAAAAAGGTACAGTAGACTTAAAAACAAAATATGAAAAATTTACGGTGCGTATTTAAACTATAAGGGATAAAAATAAGAGAACAATAAGTTAAAGTACATGAATGTATACAATAGTCGAGCAAATAAATTGCCTCAAAAAACTAAAAACAGCCAAACAAATAATTAAAAAAATAACCCAATTTTGACTAAAATAATAAGTTGACCACAGTTTTACTCAATTGACAAAAATGGTGCAAAAATGACAAATTTGAAAGAAATTACTCGAATCCAAATAAATTGTAAATATTTGATTTGGTTTAGCTATGAACCCTATTATGCCTGTCTTTATTTATTACCTTTTCTTTGGTTTCTTAAAAAAAAAAACATTTTTTCTTCAGAAATATTTTTTCTTTTAGATATTCATTTCACACAAGTTTATGAGACAATATCGGTAATCATTTACATATCAATTATGAGACGAATCATTAACATAGTATCAACACGCGAGCAGTGGAGTTAATTTCTTAGTCATCATAGTTGGCCATTCAATTTATAAGATAATGGTCATATGAATAAATTAAATCTTAATAGACCTTTTATTATTTTTTTCATAAATTAATAGTTGAGTCACAATGAGTTTGAAGAGACGAGTAAAATAATGAACCAAAATTAAGACATATATATCACTAAAAAATTGGGGAATGTTGAAGACATTTAAATTAAAAATTAATGTGGTAATTTTCTATATTTAAAGGTTGGGTTGAATTTGTAACATTGTGAAAAATTACTCCTTATCTAAATACTAAATACTTAGGTGAATGTGTAGGTGTATGTTGATTTTGAGCCGAGCCGGGAATGCAAAGAAGAGCGAGCGGAGCAGAATCTGGAAAGTTCCACGTGGTTCTAGTGTAGTCTAGTCCTACCCACACCCACACTGCTGTTTTCCAGACCCATCTCTCCAATTCTTCCTCCTCCTCACATTAAATCATTCATTCCTAGCCTACACCCTTTGCTCAAAAAACATTCACATCTCCAATTATTTTGAATTTCTACGCAGTTAACGAAACACATATTCTGTTGTCGAAGAAGAAGAAGATCAAAGATGGGTGTGGATTACTACAAGATATTGCAGGTGGACAAGAATGCGAAAGACGACGACTTGAAGAAAGCTTACAGAAAGCTGGCTATGAAGTGGCATCCTGATAAGAATCCCAACAACAAGAAAGAGGCTGAGGCCAGATTTAAGCAGATTTCCGAAGCCTACGAGGTACGCCATGTTTTCGGTTATTGACTGAATATTTCTCTTGCTTTGGATAGATCAAAATATTCCTACCGTTATTAATCGTGTGGTTGTTTTGTGATAGGTTCTAAGTGATCCTCAAAAGAGGGCTATCTACGATCAGTACGGCGAAGAAGGTCTGAAAGGCCAAGTGCCGCCGCAGCCTGATTCCGGTGGTCCCGGCGGTGGTGCAACATACTTCCAATCAGGAGACGGACCGAATGTGTTCCGATTCAATCCTAGAAACGCGGACGACATATTTGCAGAATTCTTCGGGTTTTCAACCCCATTCGGTGGCAGCGGAATGAGGGGTGGATCGAGGAGTTTCGGGGGATCCATGTTCGGTGATCATGATATCTTCAGCTCATTTAGCGACGGCAGAACAATGAGCTCAGGTCCGAGAAAGGCTCCGCCAATCGAGCAGAAGCTGCCGTGCAGCTTGGAGGAGCTCTACAAGGGAGCTACAAAGAGGATGAAGATTTCCAGAGAGATATACGATGCCAGTGGGTAGGTTGAGTTGAGTTAGAGCTTTTTTGGAACTATGTTTGATTTGGAAATTGACATCCATTTTTTTCTTGTGTTGTGCAGGAAGACGTTGCCAGTGGAAGAGATTCTGACTATTGATATAAAAGCTGGTTGGAAGAAGGGAACGAAGATCACATTCCCTGAGAAAGGGAACGAGCAGCCGAATGTGATCCCTTCGGATTTAGTGTTCATAATAGACGAGAAGCCGCACAGCGTGTTCACCAGGGATGGCAATGATCTGCTGGTGACGCAGAAAATATCACTTGCCGAGGCATTGACAGGCTACACAGTCCACCTCACCACCTTGGATGGAAGGAGCTTGACCATTCCCATCAACACTGTCATCCATCCCAACTATGAAGAGCTAGTTCAAAGAGAAGGGATGCCCATTCCTAAGGAACCCTCTAAAAGGGGAAATCTCAGGATCAAATTCAACATTAAGTTCCCAACTAGGTTGACTGCTGAACAGAAATCTGGAATTAAGAAACTGCTTTCTCCATGATTTGCAGATCATTTCTCTCTCGCTCTCTCTCTCTCTGTTTGGGTGTGTGTGTGGTGTTTCTTTCTGGATATATATATAATCTATATACATTTTAGTTGGGGTAGTGAATCAATAAACATTAGTTTTTCAAACAGAATTGCTTATTGTTGATTGTGTTTAGGCTAGGCCTCAAATAGGACGTATTAATTAATGCTGTAAATTGGCATATCAAATTAACCTGTGTTGGAATCTCTCTCAGATGCATGTCTTACAATATGTAGTATATATACCCTACTTGCATTGCAAAAGAGTCAAAAAACAATACCTCGTACCTCTATAATTTTACACCAGACCAGCTAATTAGAGCGCTGCATCTCAAAAGAATACAAAAGAAAAAAGAATTGAAGGATTCTTGACTACTATATATTATATGGTCGTCCATCGCTTCAGTCGCTGTAATCTCCAGAAACTAGCGATTCAGAACCATCATCCTGATCCCCTTCTACATCTCCGTCCGAGTCATCATCGTTAAATTCCACGTCTCCCCCCAAATTTCCACCATCCTCTTCATTATAACCATGCTCGTCATCAATTTCATCAGCTTCCTCTTCTTCGCTCATTTCTACCATCTCAGTGCTTCTGTTAGAGATGGTATCATAGGTCGCTGCTCCCCATTTTCTATAGTGATACGAGTTCTCATCAACATTATCATCAGAGTCGCCATCCATATTGTTGCTACTGTCGTCATTTTCACCTACAAGGTTTCTAGCATTAAAATCATGCACCCCCTCCTCCCTACCAGAATTTCCTGGCTCCTCCACAGCATTCCTAAAGCTGTTATTGTCGTACAAGTCATCCAGTTTACTCTCTGCAACAACTTTCTTCTCTGATCTCCTCCTCCTCACAGTTCTGCGACCACGCCCATGCTTCTGCCCAGGGGCACCAATTCCCTGCTGCAGAAGAAATTGAGTTAACGTCTCACCTTGTTTCGTGCTCCGCTTCCCAGATTGTTTTATAGAATTAATGACCCCCTTCTGTGACTTCCCACGCGGCCGCCCTCCTCTCCCGCGAGCCACCTGCCTGTAACCTGAGCTACCAGGAGCATCACGAAGATGATCCCAGTTTTCCTCCATAGATCCATGTCTATCAAATCCCCTACTTTCCGCCCTCTGGATGTCTTTTGGGTGACCATACCTCAATGAAAAATTCTGCATGCAGCAGGAAAGTAAGTGTCAAGGCATATGAATATTGAAACCAAGGAAACTTCAGCAAAGATGATCGCTAGATTTATCAACCAAATCATTGAGTGCAATCGTCAGAAGAGTCAGAAATCTAGCAATTCAATAAAAGATACTGCCCAGCCTTGTTAAAAGTGCGTGAACAAGTGCATAGTTCTTCAGAGTCTTAAGAGACTTTTTTTTTTAACTAGTGTTTTCATTACAGCTACTACTATTACAATTGCCATTGCCATGCTCATTATTTGATTTCTTTTCCTATCCAACTCAAGTCCTATAAACCCAACACTATATTTTGCGGTTTTCAACTGATTTTTGCCTCTCCAGACCCTAGGGCCATGGTTTAAAAAGGCGCGAGAGGCGTGAGAGACCCTGCTGCAACTATGAATTGTGTCTTTTTTTTGTTATGAATTCATGGGTATTACGCCTCCGTCCGCCTCGAGGCTAGCCTCTGCCTTTTTAAAACTTGCCTAGGGCAAGATGTACATTTGTGTGTGTGTGTGCATGTGTGTGTGTGTGCATGTGTGTGTGTGTGTGTGTGTGTGTGAGAGAGAGAGAGAGAGAGATGAAAGGGGGACTCAACAGGAAGAGCTTCCACTTTCTTCTCATCAAGAGACTCGGCCTTCTGACTGGGGGTGTAGAAAACAGACGCATCTAGCTCGAAAAGTCTCAGAGCTGCAGCAGCAGTAGTTTTTGGTATCCAAGGAAGTTGGGGAACAGATCCAGTGAAATTAGAGTTGTTAACAGCACATCTTGAGTCAGAAACAGACAGCAATTCCTCAGTTGTCTCAAAATCTGCTGATAGGTAATCCCGTTTTATTACAGCCTCGGACTGATTAAGGATCTGAAAATGTAAGCAAACACCAGTCAGCCTAACCAAAAAAAAAAAGCAGCAAAAACAGCAGACACATAATTAGACAAGGGCGAGAACTTTCTATATAGAATCTGTTTAAAGTAGCAACACTTTTCAGTGTAAGCACCTGTAGGAGACCCTCAGTGGATGAAGAGTTGTGCAGATCAAAGCCCCAGGATTTCCTGAGGTCTTCGGTCCAAGAAGAATGAAGGGCCTCAGAGGGAACAGCAACCTGTCAAATAATATTTAGGATAAGTAACAGCACAAATGGCTTTACATGTGAAGAAGGATTGTCTAGAAGGCTAGAATGCAGAAAAAGCATGCAGTGACACACCTCAAGCGAAGTTAGAATGGCCTTGATCAATCTGATTCTCAGCGGAGTGTTGGTCCCATCCATCACATTATTTTCACCATTAAATTGCTCAGAAAAAATTCCTATTGCAGCAATCTTACCTTGAATCCGGCGGCAACAAGGGCAAGTATCCTCAACATAAGTAGTGAGGCAAATGTCACAAATTCCCAATAGTGGTAAGCACCTTTTTTTTCCATATCCCAGGGCATGTACAATCGATGAGTTGAAGCATTCTTTCCACATCCAATTCTGTAAATCTTCATACCTCTTCAAGAAGTTATTGTTCTCCTTTTCGTTCTTTCCCACTTCAATTTTGAAGGAAAGTGATGGTTCTAATGCATCAAAATTGGTAGTGCAAACTGCACTGTTAGGACTTTCAGCACTTTCAAAAGCAAAGCTAGAATTTAGTTCAACATCTTCTTGTCGATCATTGTCCCTGTTGTGGTCCAAAATATTATGGGACAACCGATTCCTTCGAACACTTTCCTTGAAACAGGCTTCAATTCTTTGCAACATTATATGCAGATGAGATTCTCTTGTCCCCCGAATGTCCAAAGCTCCAAAGAGAGCGTCAAATGCCTGCATGAAATATTAAAAAGATTACTGTAAAAATAAGACAAGCAAAATGGTAATGACACTGGATAGAATAAACAAAAATGAGGGGAAAAAAGGATGAAATACTGTAAAGAGATCACTGCAAGAATTTTCTAACTGAATCTAACACTAAATCCTCAATGCAAAAAAGAGGAGATGGGAGAAGGCTAGACAAATTTGTTACTACCTCCTCAGAATCAATGAGTCTCCAACAGCCATTGGGTGTCTCAACAAAAATTCTCCCCGAACCAGGATCAAGGCAGGAAGATGAAGCTATAAACTGCCAATAACGATTTCTTCTTCGATCTTGGCCCAGAGGCAATGACCTGTAGACATATAGTTCTTCTGCTCTATGGCCTATATAAGATTTTAGCTGCAACCTTGACCTCTCTGTTATATGTCCATTCTGCGGAGCTGGAGAAATAAATTGACCCATGGAAGTGTCTGGATTATCAATGGTATTATGAGCATCCTCTACCGCAACAGAAGAATCATCCTTCCCTAAAGTGGATATTGATGGATCATAAACTTTATTTTCTGCAGCTAGCGGACTTAAGCCGCCTTCCGCAATAGCATTGAAAGAAGAATCATACAATTTGTTAATAGTTTCCTCTCTCATTCGCCTTTTGTCAAGCTGTGATTCAGCCCACATCTGTTTTTTAAGAGCATTTGCAGCATCCATCCGATCCTGCAACCATTTCATTTATTTTAAGTCGCCTCTGATTTAAAGCTCTACTTCAATTTTAATGTTTAAACTTCCCACAGACAATAAATTTATACCTCAAGAATTACACGAATTGAATTCCCTTCATTTGCAACACCGATCAAGGCAACAAGGGCACTAAGACGCTCCTGGACAGATAGATCAGAATATTCCCCTTCAGTGAGCCCTTGGACCCAGAGTTCGCCTGTTTTGCTTTCATCGATCTCAACATCTTGATCAGGATTGGCCTCTCCAATATCTACAAAAAGTAAAAGTTATTGATAGGTGATCATGCTAGAGCTTTCATATTCCAAACAGCAAAAACATTTAAATTCTTACCAACACTATCGATCTCCTTTTTCAGTACACCTTCATCAGCAAGCTTGGCTTTACCGGTACCAGAGCCAGAGACAACTTGATTGCATTCACCATTTTTGTTTGCATCCAAAGATACAGCTAAAGCATCAACTTCTGTACCCTCAGCAAGGTCACTTTCAGAATCGTCCTCCCTTTCTTCCTCATCAGCATTTTGGTCAGCTAGAAAACCATTTGCATATCTCAGTATTCTCTCCTTGGCTGTGGCAATTACGGATTCAGCATCAGCAGGATCCTTTCTGTAACCTGGCCGCACACAATATGTTGAAGGAGCAATTCTTTCAAAAAGGATTGGATCTCTCGACAAGGCAACAGATATTGATGCCTCAGGAGTCTTGCTCGTCGTCAAGTCCCGAAGCCCAGATTTCTAGAAGACAAACAAAATCAGATAGGATAAACCAAAGGTTTTTTTTTATGCTCTCAATCTTTATGATTTTTACATAGAATTGAGAAGGATTTTAGTGGGCCCTGTCTAACCATTAAAATGGGATTTTTTTTTAGGAAGGCGGGATAAACCAAACAAGAAAGTAGAATCAATAAAAGCATCTTATAACTTTCAATCAAAATATTCACCCGGACATATTTTCCATTTCCAAACTGAACTCTAAAACCATATAACATTGTAAACTCGACTAGAACTCCTGAATACTAAAAGCAAAACCTGAAACAATACCAAAGAATCCCCAACAAATTATAGCTATTACTTACTTGAATCTTCTCAGCAAGCTCAATAACATTTAAACCTTTGCTTCCTTCAAGAGCAAGGACGTGATAAGCAGCAAATTTAACTGTTCCTGGAGTCAACCGGTGCTTTGATTTGCGTTGGAGGCTGAATCCTTTTTCTTGCATAACTGCAACAGCATTCTCAGCTGCTGAACCATTTCTTAGAGTGGACACTATCTCTTCACAACCTCTACTCTGAAATATATCAAGCATATATTAATGGCCAGCAATTCATGAGATAAGGGAAAGAAGGGTGTTTTAATAGATATGAAGTCATAGCATTTAATGATCTTTCTGTGGGTGTGCAGTGCTGAAACCAAGTTTATTTTATTCACGTAAGTATTGTCCAAAACAATTCCATTTTTTCAGACTTTCCACAATCTATTAAAACTCCCATCAGGAAGGAACCTGAATGCTTAGTTGCAATCCTGGAATTTAAGTCAAGCAGAATGCAGTTTGTGATAAGATTGTAATTGGGAAAATGGAATCTACATGGAAGCAGAAACAAACAGATACCTCATCATTATCATTGGAGGAAACTCGATCGATGCCCTTCTTCTTCAACTGTGGGCCAAAACCAGCAGATAGTGCAAATTGCCTTAATATTTCAGGCCATGTCAATGGATTTAAGTGTTTCTGCCAGTTCCGTATGTCGAAACCCCACAAATATGCCTGCAACACAGCCAGGGATTAATGTAACAGCCATTAAAAAAGTCCTACATTATGAAATTATAAAGATTTGCACTGGAGTAATTACCCCTTGAACAATATGAGGGTGTCCACCTTCAGGGTTAACAGCACTATATTGATTTGTGCCTGGCCCACCTGAAGGAGTTCTCACAACATCCTCAATATCTTTAATGATGAGTTTTAGAAGAGCTGTGTGTACCTCACCAAGTAGTCTTGAATCCTGTGAAAAGAAAACGACAAACCATGAATATTAGCACAGACACAGTGGAATGAAAAAATGGGGGAAGTATGGTTATTGTCCTTCTCTCCACAAACAGAAGTGAAAATGACCATAAAGTTATTTTTAGAAAGAAAAGAAAACTTGAATAAAGAATGGATAAAAATAGAGATTAGCTAGCCAAGGTGTATAGAAAATTAAAAAGCATCCTAAAACTCACATAGTCATGGAAAGCTTGTATAAATTCATCAATGGTAAAAGGCCAAAGCCCAAGAACATCTGCAAATGTCAAGCAGAATTTCCAAACCTGAAAGAGAAATCATTATTTCAGAAGTTAGTACAACAGATAAACCTACAGGATAACCAAAAATATCCTCTTACTCATTAAAGAGAAAGTAATGGAGAAATAAGTAGCAGTGTCAAAACATACCATCAGGAGGTTCCCTACATTTTCCTCTGAATCCATCCAAGGTTGAATGGCAAAAGGCTTTCTCAATTTTACAGTCTTTGGAGGGAATTCACACAGAGCCTCTGAAAAAAAATATCACTCAGCACAAAGCAAACATGCGTAGTGCAACTAAGACATGATTAAACATGAAGATTTACACAGATTAGCTGGAGCAGATAAAGTACAGAAATCACATAGAAATCGTGGGAAATTTAGGTTTAATCTTGATCTAGGCTAGCGTTAGATCTAAAAGAGATAATTCAGTGAGCCTTAACAAATTTGCGCTAAAGACATCGTTTTATTTTTATTTTTGAAGAGATAAAATGCAGATGATGTGAAGATTCTGACAAAAATCACTACGCATGATAATTAGTCCTGTGTCACTTTTGTACATACAAATGTAAAAAAAAAAAGGTTCTAAACATACTTTCCAGTATCATTATTCAAAAAATACATCCAAGTCTTAGATTTTGTGAAATGTCATAATCAAGAGACAAAACTTGATAAGAATCATGATTCAATTCCATTCCAAACTTATTGTAGCAAGAATACCAACCTCGGAACGAGTCAAGATTCTGTAAAGTGTCATAATCAAGTGACAAAATTGAAGGCAATCCCTTGCTTGAAGCAGCCAATTCCATTAGTTCAAGGCGCTCGTCCTCTATTAGCTCCAATGATTCCTTAGCAATTCTCCGTGCTGTTGCTCTCTCCACTGCAGCTCTCTGTCTTGCTGCCTCCTTCTCTCTGCGACGCTCTTCTTTCTGTTTCCTTTTCTCCGCCTGAGTTTACAAATTGGTAAAATGAAATTCAACAGTTGCTACCGTTATCAAGAAAAATATGAAGTTAGAAAGAAGATAGAAGCACAGAAAATATAAGATATGAACATACCCGCATAAGTTCCTTCTGCATAAATTTTTCCCTCCGTTCCATTTCACGCTTTTCCTCGCGCTGAAATTTCTCCTCCTGCCTCTGCTGCTCTCGCAGAAGTCGCTGTTCTTCCTTCCTTCTTTCACGGTCTTGTCTCTCCATTTCTTTCCTTATTTGCTCCTCTCTCTATAACAGGGAGACAATAATAGAGCCGGATGTCAGCAAAGGCCAGAGGTTTAGTTAACTTGCAATGTACTTGGCCCTTAATTTCAAATGAACAGAAGCCCAAACCTTTCGCTTTAATACATCTTGTTTCTCAAGTTCTTTTCGAATTTTCTTCTCATGGGTTTGACCGTCTCTTCCAATTCGAGAATCATCACTCTATACAAGGTAAAAATAGTGGATTGCATCAGTAGAAGTAATCAAATATTGTGTTACACAAAATCCAAATATAAAAGAATTACCTTGCGTTTCCTCTCCATATAAACATTAGTATCATTTTGTGTGACAAAATCTGTATTCCTAGGGGATGAAGAAATATGCATCTGTCTGCCTGGCTGAGAATACAAATCCGTTCTTGAGGTTTGACCCTCAACAACATGCTCCCTGGGGAGAAGCCCATTCTCATGCACAAGTGACAAACCTTTCAACAGAGGACCATCACCAGGTGAATCATATAGGTATGGTGGAGCGACATGTCCATATGCATCAGTCCTAATTTTGGTCTCCAATGCTTCATGGGGACCGCTTGATGCAGTCTGAGAATCAAGAACAATATCAAATTTTAACCATTTGTTTATTTCACTGAATTAAGAGTAGAACTGCCTGTGTGTAGAAATGACACATACTCAGTAAATTATGCCACTCAGGTATCTATTGACAGGGACATTCTTCAACCCCCCCCCCCCCCTTTGTATAATCATCGGCTAGGGATTTCCAATAGTTGTTTGGATAACACCAATTTAATGGTCATACAGTAGAGTAAAAGGGAATTAGAATATTGAATTGTTTACTGATCTGAATTCCACAACTAACCCATCTAGCACCATTGGGATTCACATGCAAACAAGTTAATATAAACAGATTGTAAATTATATATGAAGAGTGGAGAACCAACTTTGTTGTGCTTTGCATCGTATTGCCCATATAACTTGCTATCATAAGAATGTCTGTATCTGTCTTCCTGCTCCACTGGAACTGAAATTCGAGCATCACGGAGATTTGTAAGTTGTTAAATAATTTGTGCAAGTTTGTAATGCGGCCAATAGTAGAGGCATAAAAATATCAAGATCCCTAATGTATTATATATGAAGAAAACAAGTTATCTTAAGAAAACAGAAGTAATTTACTAAGCCTCAATACCTTACAGACATTTAAGGCTGAAGATATGATCAATCAATAAGAAAACCAAATATACCTATAGGAGCACCAAATGCACCAGGGGGCAATTCATCAAATTCCACTCCAAGAATTGGCCCGTCTTCCCTCAAAGGCTCTCCCAACTGTACCTCTACACATGCAATCACTCTACGCTCCATGATTGTCCGAGGTGACTCATAATACCTATTAGGCACCATAGGCGTACCATCTCCAATATCATACTGACTTGAACCTGATCCAGAACCAGATGCAGATCCAGAACCAGAGACATGTCCGCTGCCAGGCTCAGCTGTCATCAGTTCCTCTCTGGGGGACTCGGTGAATCCCTTCCTCCCAGCAGGTCCAGGGGTGCGTGGCTTCATTGCTGTCACACCGACTGACTCCTTCTTATCCTTCAACCTTCTATGACAGAACCACATCTGCAACTGTCGATCTGTCAAACCTAGCTTCTCTGACAGTTCAGCACGGGTTGCCTCAGACGGGTACGTTTCCGCTGCATAAAAGAACCACGAGAGCCAATACCATCACTCAACAGTAAATTTAAACCAGATAAACACCAACACTTCCATTATATGCATGCTCCACGCAATGCAAACATTCAGTCTACAACACCTTTGGTTTCATAACTTGCCAGAAACTCAGCAATTTAACAACCTTAATTAAATCTCCTTCACTTAGTCCAATAGAAATAAAGAATGAAAAGAAAATAACTTACAGATGCACAATAACACATCGTCTAATTAAAAAACCTTTCACAAAAAAGAAATTAAGAAAGAAAGAAATACCACAAATCATAGTAGCATATAAATCCCAATTGGACATTCAAGCATAAACACAACTTAATTACCCCATAAATTTTCTTCTAAAAAAATAAAAATAAAAGGGCGTACGAATAGCATCCCACAGAGGAGAACAACACCCACACGACGCAAAAAGTGGGGAGTTGGGGGTGGGGGAGAGAACATACTGGCATAGGTTTTCTCGAGCATTTCCAACTGAAACGGCGTCTTCATCTGACGTTTGGGCCTCTTAGACCCCTCCACCGGGCTCTGATTCATGTTCCTATTGATCTCCCCCTCGGAACCAGCCTCCATTAGAGATCAATCGGCAGCCACAAACCCTAAAAATAAAGATTTCGCCCCCCAAAAGCTAGGGTTCCAACAAGGAAACCAATAAAATCCTTCTCTCCCTATCTTGGAAGGAAAGAAAACAAAACAAAACAAAAATAAAAAGGCGAGGAATTTGACGCGCATGTGATGTACATATAATGTAATAACACAAACAATAGTAACACGATATATAAAATATATAGAGACAGGTGTGATTGCAAACGAATTGATAATACGAAATTTGTAGAGAGAGAAACGAGGAACCGCGAGGAAATTTGGAGATCCAGAGGCGGATTATTAATAAAAACTAATAATAAAGCGATGAAATTAAAACAACCAACAACACATAAACAACAGTAGCGGCAGTAATAGTCTATCTCGCTCTCGGTTCTATCAAATTCCATCATTCTCTTTTTTTTTTTTTTTCCTTTTTTTTTTTCCTTTTCCAAATTCGTTAAATATTTTTATTTTCGAGGGGAAAAAAAGGAGGGGCTTTTTATTCGATTTTAGTTTCGTGGAAGAATTAAAGCGTGTAGTACTTGACTTGACTCTTTTTGTATGAATTTTGGGTTTTTCTATTTATTTGGGGGGGGGGGGGGGGGGGGGGTAAAATGCGAGCGTTAATAGCTGGAGACTTGCTTTTATGGTTCTGGGTGTTTTTGGTATTTTTGGCTATTTGGGGTTTGCTTGACTTGTAATCTTTTGTTTTCATGTCTAATGCGCAACGAATCTCAATATGGAGCTCTGCCTTTGTTATCTAATTGGGCTTCGTATATGGGCCGGGTTTCAATTAGATTCGGATCCATTACTCCAAATCTCCAACCAATTTTGACTATACTGTAATTGACACTCTCTCTCGACTCTCTCTTTTTAATAGTAATTGACTTTTTTCTTTTTTTCTTGAGGATCTTATATTTTCTCTCTTTTTTCAAAAAAATTATAAAAAAAAAACCCAGATTTTCTGAGGCTTGCTAATTTTTCCTAATTTCCTCTATTTTTCATGAACTTAAAAAAAAAATGCTCTAGACAACTCCTAATTTATATTATGCAAATTTGAAAGATCATTTTGATATATGTCAAAATATATATAAACATGTTTCGTGAAAACAATATGCACATCTATGTTGTGACGGTCGGAGTCAAAGCATGGAGTGATCGTCAATGCAAGGCACGAACAAATAGCGGCTCATATCAGACTTCCAAACGAATGGGCATATGAACGAACCAAATTCATCCGAAAGAGATTGATTCTTAAAGGATTCGATTGGTGTTATCCATACCACAATGTGCATCTTCTTTTTCTGGCGCTTGTTCCACCAGAACTCCAAAGTTAAGTGTGTTTGATCTGGAGCAATGGTGTGATGGGTGACCCTATGAAATTTTTCAAGGAGTGTAATGAGTCTGTGATGGGTCAGACCCCCTATGAAGTTTCTAAGGGAGCGTGGTGTGATGGGTGACCCCTATGAAGTTTCTTAGGGTGACCATAAGAAGTTTCTCAGTTAGCGTGCGAGTGAGTACAAAATTTGTAGGAACAGCCATTGTGATGGGTGCTCTTATGAAGTTTCTCAGGGAGCGTGCGAGTGAATACAAAGTACGCTGGAAAGATTCGTGTTGGTTTGTTGGTTTGTTCAGTTTCTCAGGGAGCGTACGAGTGAATACAAAGTACGCTGGAAAGATTCGTGTTGATTTGTAGAAACAACCATTGTGATGGGTGACCCTATGAAGTTTCTCAGGGAGCGTGGTGTGAAGTAAGTCTCAGGGAGCATGCGTGGGTGACCCCTATGAAGTTTTTTAGGGAGCATGGTGTGAAGTAAGTTTCTTATGGAAAGATTCGTGTTGGTTTGTAGAAACAACCATTGTGATGGGTGACCCTATGAAGTTTCTCAGAGAGCGTGGTGTGAAGTAAGTCTCAGGGAGCATGCGTGGGTGACCCCTATGAAGTTTTTTAGGGAGCATGGTGTGAAGTAAGTTTCTTATGGAGCATGCGAAAGATGCATGCGAGTGAATACAAACTGGAAAGATTCGTGTTGGTTTGTAGGAACAACCATTGGGGAGCGTTCGTCTTTTTTTTTTTTGTCGAAGGTAACCCGCAGCCGCTACTGAGGTGCGCACTGGGTAAACCCCGCCCCTGTGTAATAGCCTACAAACCACACAGGGGAGGTAAACCACACTTGGCAAGCCAGGTGTGAGCTCACACCTAGTGGTGTTGGACAGGGGAAGTAAACCACACCCTCACACCTAGTGGTGTTGGACAGGGGAGGTAAACCACACTTGGCAAGCCAGGTGTGAGAGCTCACACCTAGTGGTGTTGGTGGGATTCGAACTTGAGACCTTTGGCCTTAAGATATCACCACTCCACCACTAGGCCATCCCCAAGGGGACAAGAATAAACGACTTTTAACTTTAAATACACTTGTCATATTTATATTTTTCTCCCCATCGTGTATGTGGAGTGTACAGGTAATTTTATATGAAAGTGGAACCATACAAAATATAATAATGGAATGGATTTAGTAAATAGAATTTAAGCGAGAAAGCCATCATACAAGATTACATGGGAACATAAATACATTTGTTTGTGTATTCCAATTTGAATAGTTTAATTGTACGATCTAATTTCACTTTTAATTAAATAGTCTACAAAAACTCATATTTCCATCACAATATATTCAATATATTTGTGACATGTCTAGACTAAAATTTTCAATTTTCATTATATATACACTATCTATTGTTTCACAACAGCGTGTATAAATAAGTACTGATTGTAAAAAAAAAAAAAAAAAAAAAACGATATACATGATATAAAAATGGAATAAATTCACTAATCGTGGTTTCATATAGTGAAATTAAATTTTAAATCAATAGGAATACCAAACTTACGAGTAAAAAAATAAATAATAACAATTTGAGAATTTGATCTTACTTTGTGTCTAGAAAACTGTATTTCACTTTTTTGATTTAATTGTGAATGTCAATGCTTAGTGCCATAACAGTAGTATTGAATTAAAATAATTAACATAGTGTAATAATATTTAGAAAATTTGATGCATCCAATTCTGCTGCCGTAGAATACCTAATTTTTTTTTGTAATTTAATTTGTAGATTGGCGCCAATAAATTATTATGTAAATTGCTGTCGCTATAAAATATATCTTCCCGCGCAAAACCATAACATATGTCTCTCTCTCTCTCTCTCTCTCTCTCTCTCTCTCTCTAATAGCGCATCATACGATGAAACAGAAGCTAAGCAGAGCATCAGAAGAAGAAAGAAGGTGCAAAGGCCCTTCTTCCAATATCATGTTCCCACGAAAATGCACTATTCACATATTTATCCTCAAATTTCTAGTATTGATAAAGCTCAGGGCTTGTGATCACAATGTTGACCGCGCCAGGAGTCATATATTATTCCAGCCATCTCCAACAATTGAAAAATAGACGACAGTTGAACTTGGAAGAAATAAAATTGATTGACTAATTACACAACGCCAAAGAAGTTCTCTCAGCCAGCCACTTTGTTTTCGGGATAGATAGTATTGCAACTTCAGCTGAGATTTTTTCTATCCCCTGCATTCCTCTGCATTTATGCTGCTTTCGCTTGCTGCAGAAAACAAGGCAACAAAATTGTCACGTCACGCCAACATTATTATTGATTTTGCATTCGAAAAGGCAATATATGCACAGTGACGAGAGTGGTCTTGTTGCTCAACCACAAACAACAAGAACACCTATATATTCAATCATCCAAATGGAGTAATGGGAGTCATGAAGGTCTTGCTAACATATAAGGTCAGGCATAGCATCAGATCATATCAGAAACAAGCAGAGCTCCTTCAGAAGGTTGGCGGTATGTGTCGCAAATAGTACAGGCCGTGGGCTTGAAGCTGCACACGTGTAGTTGAAGGTTCAAGTTCCTCTAAAAGGAGGTATATGTCACATGTCGGATTTAAGAGGGATTTCCAAATTATGAAGAAAGAAGAGGGAAAAATTAGAGGAAAAAGTATAGTATTAAAACCTACACAAATGAAACCAGCTTTAGGCAGAGAGCCCATAATAGTAGGATGATGACAGTGAATACTAGATCCCAGCTAGTTTGTCTATATACTAGAATTAGTCAGGATTAGACATGATATTCTTTTTGTTCAGTTTCAGCACAACAAGCCAGCACAAATCAACTACTATTGCAAAGAGTTATATAATTGGTCTTACTCGTTTCTCTTCTTCGATCTTGGCCTTTATGAAAGAGTATATAGCAACTCCAGCAATGGCAATGGAAGTGCCAATACCAGTTTGTAATGAAATCTTGTTACCTGAAATTCAAGATTTTTATGATAAATCTCTTTTCGCTACATTACATCCATGTTATGAAGAAATTGCCGAGAATCGCTTACCAAAGACCAAGATTGAGAAGCCAATCACAAAAACACGTTTCAACACATTCCCAACGGCATGGGTTAAGGGTGCCACTCTCTCGAGGGTATTAGTTGCTAGCTGAGAGTATAAAAAGAACAAGTTATATGATCCCAACTTCCCAAGCTTGAAAAGGAATAGATCATTGACACATGACTGGGCGACAACACTCAGAAATTGATGTTGGGAACACGAGATCGAAATGATTGAAAATAATTGAAAATTTCTGCAGTCAGAGGCTTTAGTTAGAAATCAAGTATAAAGAGGTCAAGTCATCTACCTGATTGTAGAGGTGGTAAAACATTCCGACCCAGAAAAGATCACTGATGAACTTAGTCAAACCAACTTTAGCAATTGCATCATTGAACCCATGCTTTAGCAGTTGAGGTCCCTCAAACTGTTTGGTGTCATCGATGAGGAAGTCGAAGTAAGTAAATAGTGCACAAGTATAAGGATAATGAGAGAGAATATTGCCATTTGATATACTAAAACGTACAAATAATGCCGGTGGAATGCAGACGATGAGGGCAATGATTGAGATGTAGGCATACAGGTTCGTGCTATCCATATCAGTCTGCAGATAGGCATTAATCAGATAGAGATGAGACATCATAGATAAGATGGTGTTCAGCTACTATCAATCTTGATAGGATCCATACAAAATGAAAGTAAAGTAAAAAGGCACCACTTAACCATAGCTTTCTTTGAGTATAGGCTCCTATAAGTGAAGGAGATGTTGGAAATCATTGCACTAATGAAGCCCGTCCAGTTGAAAGACAATTCAGTCAGTGATGCCATCGACACACCTGCATTTATTCAGTAAAGTTATAACTATGAAACTTATTTATAGATAGAGGACCGATGGCCTACTTTTTACTTGTATCCGAGAAAATGAAACCCCCTCAAGGGACCAAATTTCTGATCATGCATTTTAGAAGTAACAACCATGTCTAACACTAGAAATTAAGTACATCTCCTAGAGGACCTAGATCATTAAAGTCACTTTGGGATGAGGCCAGCAAAATTTCGCTTATCCAAGTACTAATAAGAATAGATTTCACTTATCATTGCATAAGGTGACAAAGGAACTCACCAAGAACAACTGGAGCCAAAGACAGCCATAATGACAAAGGTATCTGTTGTCCAAGTATGAACTGTGACGCCGCAGCATTGAAGAAAGGCTCAAGGGCTGATCCAAAGTTCAAGAAAAAGATGAGCAATATACATATCTTACTAAGCAAAAGAAGCTTTCATCCAAATAATAGATTATCACCTTTAATAGTGTGAGTGAACGAAACTGCAACAGCAGCAAAAGAGACGTTACTAGTTACATGGCCTAGAGCATGGCAGACAGCAACAGGGATGAGAAGCTTCAGGAGGTTTGAATCAATTGGCTGGACACAGAAAACAACCAAATGCACAACAATAATCAATGTCGATAAACATTGAATTAGCAAGTGCATTGAGAAAAAAGAGTCGCACTATCACACAATTATGAATACAATTACGAGTATGGACAGGTATAATCAGATTCTCTATAATACAAGTCATCGATAATTGGGGCTAGGAACTTACAGCGCGCTTAGGGAGGCCAACTGCCCAGCTCAACAAACAGTAGACAACACCAACAAACAAATGTATAACCGATACAAAACTGCAGCAACAAATGACAAATTATTTAGCTAAATTTTCAGTAATCACCACTCAAATCAGAAATGTAACTAGCCAAATTTAACTTAACAAGATGCTTACTAGGGATAAGGGAAGTAGTTGTAGATCTTCTTGTTCAAAATGTTGAATATCACGTTCAGAAAGTACCTGAAGCAATCAAATAATTCATTAAAAAAAAATCAATAACAGACAAGATGACTGAGATCGTGCGCCGGAAAGGAGGTCGCGAGACGTACCACATGAAGAAGAAGAAGCCGGTGACGAGCGCCGGGTATTTCTCTAGGAACCCGACCTTAGCACCCCTGCGAAGAGAAAAATACGGTGAGGATAGCAAAATCTCGAAACGGCGTCGTGTTTAGCGGGTCGGGAAAAAAAAAATAGAAACGTGACCTCACCCGGCAGAATCGCTGCCAGCCGCGGCGAAGCACGGGCGGAGGCTCTCCCTCTTCATCACCGGAGAAGCCACACTAACCGGGGAAGCTTCCAGCAATATGGCCGGTCGGAGCTGCCTTCCCCATATCAAGTTCCCGCCGTTGCTCACTCTTCCGGTGAGCTTCGAGGCGGGGACACTGCAGTTTCCGGCGAGCCGAGCCGACGGTTTCAGGGGAAGAGCTAGGCCGCGAATGGTGGCGCCGCTGAGCACGCGAGACTCCATTCTGACTGCAGAGAGGGAGAGAGAAAGAGAGAGGAGTAATGGAGATATTTTTTGGGGCTAGCTAAGTTGAGATGTCCTTTAGTTAGAGCGATGTAGGAATTAACGTGCGCCGGGAAGGTTAATGTGCACAGGGGGGGAGTGGCGGGGAGGGATGAGTGGTTGCAATCGGATGACGAAATGAACGGTTCGTATTATTTGGAGTTCTAATCCTACGGATGTGGTGGTTCACGCCCATGGATTTAAATAAATCTTATCACAATTTATTTTATTTTTGGCTCATACCTGGGACTCTGATGGATTTTCAGTATAAAATCTCTTGACAATTCTAATAAATGCTGATTTCAATTTCAATAAAATAAAAAACTCTTGAAAATTAGAATTCGAGAGCGATTTGTAGATAAATATAATATTTAACTTTATATTTATTAAATCAGGGTCTTCATATTGTTTTGCAATTGTAACATAATGTTTTCAATTAGGAATAAATAATAAAATTTCAAAAGAGATATAAATGCTGATATTTCCGGCACTTGAACCAACCGGGATGCATGCGTTCAACGGCCAATCAAGTGGCAGTGGGGTACGACAGATTGCGCTGCGTCATGTGTGTGTTTATATAATATGTAAATATTTTGAAAATGGAATAAAAAAAAAAAAAAAGAGAAATTGTTTTTATTTGAAGGTTAGAATGTAAGAGCAGGAAATGGGGTGATAGTATTGGAAATAGGAAGTGGGTCAGTCTTATCTTATCCTAGTGGGAGCGAGAGGTCCGTGACCGAGAGATTGTCTCTGTCCAATCCTTGGAAGCCAAGTCCTCGATATCCTTATCATTTTCCCAAAATAATCTTCCATCTTCAAGTATTAACATGTTGAAAACCAAATGGGAGGAAAAATGTTTTATTCACCTTATCAAAATATTATTGCTCTCTCCAGGTAGCTCGTTTAATTGGTCTATTTAATGTTGGATTTGTCTATCCCAACTTATTAGTCATAACCGTAAAAGATTAGGTAGGTAATTAATATATTAATTCTTCTATTCTATATATGCCTTTTATAGTAACTCAGTTTTCCAGTAAAAAACTCTTACTACATTTAGTAAGTTGATTTTTATATATCAATTTAATTATATATTAATCATATAATATAATACATAATAGTTTATATACATATACACACACGCATAGTAAATACATATGATAAAAGAACAATTTAATTATATATATATATATATATTACAATATATTAAGTATATAATATAATAGCATATATCTGTATACATCAATATACATATGTTATATAATATATGAGGAGCACTTATGTGCACCACTTGTATATATGACACTATATCCGACAGGTGCGTGGCTACCACGCGTCTGTTAGTTTTTTTTTTCAACAAAATTTATACTGTAAAATAAAATTAATGAACACTAAAATTAAAGTGGATTGATATAATTTGTTTAAAATAAATATAAAATTGTACCTTAAAATGAAATTAATAAATTCTAAAAAAAACACAAAATAAAACCCTAAAAACACCCCCCCCCAAGACACAAAATAAACCCCTAAAAGCACCCCAAAAAAACCCTAAAACACACAAAATAAACCCCAAAAAACCCCTAAAATAAGTGGCAGATCTCTTACGATTTAATGATACAGGTGATACTTTTTGAATTTTTAGTGATACTTTTTAATGTTACTGTTGATACTAATTTTACCGGATTTTTTTTAACGGGTTGACCCACGAATTTGACCCGCCCGTCTGAAATAAGCCTTATATGCACCTTGTGCATGTAAGTATTTGCCATAATATAATAATTATACCTACAATACAAAATAATATAATAAAGCAATGTTTTATAATATAAGTTTATTTGTATATTTACATAATATATATATATATATAATAGTTTATGTTGTGGTACCGGGCCCGGCTGGGGTTCACCGCTTGCTTCCCTGACCTCGGCGGTCTGCCTCACTAGCTGCTCAAGCAGCTGTGACCTTAGATCTTAGGGTTTTTGTTTTGGTGCAGCCTCAGACGCTAGATCAAAAGATCTAGGGCAATTTCTTCATAGGCCGGACTAAGCCAAGTGGAGATCTGTAGAGATAGGGGTAAAAGCAGTAGTTAGATCGAGCCAAAAAATTAGAGATAAACACACACAGAGACAAGAAGTATATATATATAGGTAAAATAGAGAGAGATTTGTGGAGAAAAGGTGCCCAAAGGCACTGGTGGGCTCAGATTCTCCCAGGGACGGCGACAAAGGCAACTCCGGCGACAGATACGACCCAGACCAAGAGGGGATGGTGAAATGATAGGCTTGAAGCTCTCACAGGTTATCTCAACTCACAAACTACCCTGCCGTCTCAACTCACAGGCCAAACAGGAACCCGCATACAGGATTCCGGCCAGAGACACCGATGAAAGGGCAGAGATAGATCGGAGAAGAAGATTAGGGTAAGGGTTTCTACTGTGAGACTTATTCGAGAAGAGGGATCGGCGCAGCTTTTGTAGAGGGGTTAGAAAGTAATTAAGGTAGATTAGGGTTAGGAGAGTATATAAGGGAGATACCGTGGGTCGGGTTAGGGTTTTAGGGTTCTGGGCTTTTGGGCTAAAAAGAAAAGAAATAGGAAAGCAGTTTGGGCCAGAAATAAAAGAGCAAATTGGGCCAACACTTCACATATCCACCTTTGGCCCTATTTGGTCTGTTCTGTCACCATGAAAGCACCTGCCATGAAATTGAGATTGTCATCATCGCCCTTATTTTTACTCATTACTTATCTTTGACAAGATAAGATCAGAGAGGGAGAGATATAATGCTATGCGCATTATTCTCAGTCTCACACAACTTGAGACCAACCCTAAGTACACTGACTCCAGTCGGATTTTGATCCTTCCAGTCCAGAGTGCTTATCTAGTCATATACCAAGAAGAAAGGGAAGGAGAGAAGAGAGAGAGAGCGCTCTTTTAGGCTGATCAGGATCCCACAGAAGTGGTCAGGGGGATCCATTCTTTTCATGTCTTCAAGTCTCTATGTTTAGAGCCCTTTTACAGGCTTCTAATTTTGCCATAGGTAGAACTTTGGTCCCCATGTATGCGGGATTGTACTCAGATGGGATTTTGTCCAAGAGAAATTCTCCTTTTTCTACAACATCACGGATAAAATGGAACCGCACATCAATATGTTTTGTCCTGTCATGAAAAACAGGATTTTTGCACAGCTGAATAGCAGACTGACTGTCAGAATACAAACAGGGTATATCATTAATATATTTAATCTCAGATAGGACACCATTCAGCCAAATGGCTTCTTTCACAGCCTCAGTTGCAGCAATATATTCAGATTCAGTAGAAGGCAGGGCAACAATGCTCTGCAATTGAGATTTCCAGCTAATGCATGCATCACATAAAGTAAAAGCAAAGGAGGTTGTAGATTTCTTTTGATCCCTATCATTGGCATAATTAGAGTCAACATATCCCACACACTTTAACACCATCAGAAGATTTAGAGAACAATAAGCCATGGGATACAGTGGATTTCAAATATCTTAGAAGCCATTTTAAGGCTTCCCAATGGGGCATTCCAGGATTAGCCATGAATCTACTCAAACAAGACACAACATAAGCAATATCAGGTCTTGTGTTAATCATCAAATACATCACAGATCTAATAGCATTGGCATAAGGAACAAATTGCATTTCTTTCATTTCAGAATCAGATTTAGGGCATTGGTCTTTACTTAAAATAAAATGAGAGGCAAGAGGCACAGAGACAGCTTTACTGCTTTTCATATTAAATTTTTTCAAAACTTGCTCAGTGTAAGCAGTTTGATGCAATTTGAGTGTGTGATTAGCTCTATCTCTGTTTATGTTCATGCCAAGGATTTTCTTTGCATCACCAAGGTCCTTCATATCAAAATTAGCACACAAGCAAGATTGAATATGCTTCACAGTATTCAGGCAAGGGCTAATCAACATCATGTCATCAACATAAAGGAGAAGAAACACAGACACTCCAGATTTCATATAGTATAAACAATGATCAAATTTACTTCTAGTGAAGTTCAAACTTTGCATGCACTTGTCAAATTTGATATTCCATTGTCTTGGGGATTGTTTTAAACCATACAAAGATTTTTTCAATAAGCATACATGGTTTGGATGTTCTTTATCAATGTAGCTTTCAGGTTGATGCATATATATGTTGTTTTCCAGTTCACCATGCAAAAAAGTTGTTGTAATATCCATTTGTTTCAATTCCCAATTAAAATGAGCAGTTAATGCAAGCATTATTCTCACAGTTGTAAATTTAACCACAGGAGCAAAGATCTTATTGTAATCAATCCCTTCCTTTTGTGTGAATCCTTTAGCAACAAGCCTGGCTTTGTATCTAACATTATTGATTTCTTGTTTGATTTTAAAAAGCCACTTGCATTCAACAACATAACATGATTCAGGTCTTTCAACTAATATCCAAGTGTTGTTATCATGCAAAGATTTCATTTCAGAATTCATAGCAGTGATCCATTTATCAGAATCTTCAGAATTAATAGCTTCCTTATAAGTTTTGGGCTCAGATTGATCCACATTACTAAACACATTAAAGGCATACATAGACAAGTTATAATCATCATACTTGGCAAGCACTTTAACATTTCTTCTAGGTCTATCCCTAGCAAGTTGATAATTACTCAAGTCATCCACATTAGGCACAAGTTCAAGTGTTTTTCCAGATTCATTTGAGTTAGTTTCAGAATCAGATACAACCATATTATCAGGAGAATCAGTTTCATTATTTGAGGCAGAATCATCAGGGTTAATATCATCAATTAAGACATCATTCACAGTAGGTTCAGGTATAGAGGGGGTGGGATTATCCACCTTATTATCATCATCAGGAGAAAACAAGTTGTCATAGGAGTTTTGATTCAAATCATGTAATTTCTCCACCTGCTTTGGTGCAGCAGAGGATGGCATTTCAGGTAGACAGGGAAAATCAAGCTCATTAAACAGCACATCTCTGCTTATACAAGTTTTAAAACCAGGGACACTCTTATCCCATAATCTGTAACCTTTAACACCTTCAGGATAACCAAGGAAGACACATTTTCTTGCTCTAGGTTCAAGTTTGCTAAGTTTTTTATGCACATAAGCAACACACCCAAATATTCTCAAATTATTCAAGCAAACAGGCTTATTATAAAACACAGATTCTGGGAGTTTACTATGCAGAGGAACAGAGGGGGATCTATTAATCAAATAACATGCATTTATTAAAGCTTCACCCCAAAAAGGTTTTTCAAGACCAGAGGCAATTAACAAGCTTCTCACTTTATCAAGCAAGGTTCTATTCATTCTTTCAGCCACTCCATTTTGCTGTGGAGTATAAGGAACAGTCTTATGCCTTTTTATTCCTCTAATAGAACACCAATGATCCATGGCTTGATTACAAAATTCCAGTCCATTATCAGTTCTAAGACATTTTATTTTCTTATTGGTTTGAGTTTGAATTTCAATGGCCCATTTAGAAAACTTGGTAAACACATCAGATTTGTTTTTCATTAAGAACACCCAAGTTTTCCTGGAAAAGTCATCAATTATTGACAAGAAAAACACATTTCCACCATGGGTTGGATCCCTAGCAGGACCCCATACATCAACATGTAGATATTCAAGAATTTCAGAACTAACATGCTTTGTTGGATAAGGAATAGTAGCAGGCAGAGACACTTTATGATGTTTTCCAATCACACATGGTTCACAGAAAGGCACATTAGTTATTCTATCATTTCCAAAAGCACCAGCTTTACTCAAGATCTCCAAACCTTTATTACTCATGTGACCTAACCTAGCATGCCAAAGAGCAGTTTTATCATGTTGAACAATATTAGCAACAGGCAAAGGGACAGATTCAGTAGTTACAGCATATAAATCACCCTTTCTTGGAGCATTGAAGTATAGCATAGAATCCTTTTCAAATTTGAACCTTAGATTGTTAACAGAACCATCAATCATGTGATCAACAATTTTAGACACAGAGAGCAGGCTGAATTTTAGTTTTGGGACATATCTGACTTCAGTTAAAGTTAACATAGATCCATTTTCAAATTTCAGACATACATCTCCTTTTCCAAGAATTTCACAGTTTTGTCCATCAGCTAATGCAACATGCCCAGAGTTCATGAAGTTCAAATTATAAAACATGTCATTAAAAGGAGTAACATGAAATGTACATCCAGAGTCAATCAACCACTCATTATTATGCACATTTTTGGAGATAGCATTGGTATAATTGATAAACTGAAAGTCATAGACATCATGAACCATATAGATACCACTATTGTCATAGTTTTCATGCATATTATGGGTTTCAGAATCATGAGAAATCAGGCCAGAGTTATGGGGATTCAAATCAGACATATGAGAATCATAGTGCATCACATTATTGGCATGATTATGCATATAACCTTTATTCTTTTTAGGCTGCTTGCATCTATTTGAAAAATGACCAGGTTTACCACAATTCCAGCACGTTTTTCTTGGTTTTTTTATCAAAATTGGGGTTGTATGCATGATTTGGAGCAGTATTAGGAACATGACCATGATTATGAGCATAGTTATGAAAATGAGCATGATTGGATGCACGAGCAGGATAATTATACATAGAATCAGAAGAATGAGAAGGATGAGCATAATTTTGATTCATATACTGGTTTTGTCTCATATTCATTTCTCTCCTATGCCTTTCAGCAACAAGCACACTTGGGTTCTCAGGATTAACAACAGACTTTTTAAATTCATGATTTTTGTTATTCACACACATAATATCATTCTGCAGAGGCTTAGATTTAAGTTTTTTAATCTCACTTTCCTTGGTTTTCAGGCAGCTAACAATCATATCACAGGTAACTTTAGAGCCACCATATTTCAAAGCAGTTTTCACATCAGAAAAAGTTTCAGGAATTGATCCAAGCAAAATTTGAGCAGAATACTTTTCCAATGTGTCATCACCAGCTAATTTCAGATCCTTTAAGAGTTTAAAAAATTCCTCAACATTAGTGTCAACATCTTTTGAAGGATCCATTTGAAAATTCATAATTTGGTTTTGCAATGAATAAGCAGCTTCTTCACAGGTAGCAGCATATAAGGAAGTCAAATTTTCCCATAAATCTTTAGCACATTTGTGATGGGACACTTTTCTCACAACAGAACTGTTCAAATTTAACAGGATAGTGGCTCTGGCACTAGCATTTATCTTAATGAGAGTTTTATCAGTTTATTTTTCACCAATTCTTTCATAAATTGCATCTTGCAAATTTTCTTTTGTTAAAATGCATTCAACTCGAGTCTGTCAGTCACCAAAATCATCTTTGCCATTAAAAGGCACAACATTCAAGTTATTCATCATGCCAGAAATCACAGAAACACCAAGAATGCAAGAATCCACCTTAAAACACACAGGGAACACAGAAATATCCCCCAAAAACAGTCAAAACAGCAACAGGCAGGCAGAAGCTCAGAAATACTCAAAAAACAGCTCAAAAGACCATCACAGGTACTGAATCAAGTGCACCCGGAGGATAGAGCGCTGAGGAGAGCCCAGTTCTCAGCACAGATTGATCTGTGGAGCAAGGTTTCACTCAGGGCAACCTCAAAACTTGAATTCAGATACTGATCAACTGACTGAGATGCAGTCAGTCCACTGAAACTCACAAACACAGAGTTTCAGCCCCAGGAAGCCGCAGAACTCACAAAACCGAAGACAACAATAGCAAAAAACACCACAAGACACAGATAAACAACAGTAAACACACAAGAACAACTCAGAGAGTCCTTCCCCAAGCCTCAACTCCCAGACAACTGGCACGAGGAGACCTTAAAGGGAATCCAGACCAACCAGGAGAAGAAAACTAGGGTTTTTGGCTTTGAATACCAAGGACAACCGAAAGTTATGCGGAAGCAAAGAAGGATCGCAAGGTACCACAGAAGAGCTTAGGGTTAGAGGGTTATACCAGAGCCGGTCTTCTCAAGCAGGAGAAGACCGGACTTACCAGAACACTGCAAGCCCAGGGGAGCGACTTGGCGCGGCCCTTACCGGCGGCGGGGTGAGGCAGATGTAGGCAGGAAGGTGCCCCGGCCAGGCGGACCAGGCTCTGATACCACTGTTGTGGTACCGGGCCCGACTGGGGTTCACCGCTTGCTTCCCTGACCTCGGCGGTCTGCCTCACTAACTGCTCAAGCAGCTGTGACCTTAGATCTTAGGGTTTTTGTTTTGGTGCAGCCTCAGACGCTAGATCAAAAGATCTAGGGCAATTTCTTCATAGGTCGGACTAAGCCAAGTGGAGATCTGTAGAGATAGGGGTAAAAGCAGTAGTTAGATCGAGCCAAAAATTTAGAGATAAACACACACTGAGACAAGAAGTATATATATATATATATAGGTAAAATAGAGAGAGATTTGTGGAGAAAAGGTGCCCAAAGGCACTGGTGGGCTCAGATTCTCCCAGGGACGACGGCAAAGGCAACTCCGGCGACAGATACCACCCAGACCAAGAGGGGATGGTGAAATGATAGGCTTGAAGCTCTCACAGGTTATCTCAACTCACAAACTACCCTGCCGTCTCAACTCACAGGCTAAACAAGAACCCACATATAGGATTCCGGCCAGAGACACCGATGAACAGGCAGAGATAGATCGGAGAAGAAGATTAGGGTAAGGGTTTCTACTGTGAGGCTTATTCGAGAAGAGGGATCGGCGCAGCTTTTGTAGAGGGGTTAGGAAGTAATTAAGGTAGATTAGGGTTAGGAGAGTATATAAGGGAGATACCGTGGGTCGGGTTAGGGTTTTAGGGTTCTGGGCTTTTGGGCTAAAAAGAAAAGAAATAGGAAAGCAGTTTGGGCCAGAAATAAAAGAGCAAATTGGGCTAACACTTCACAGTTTAGTTTTATATATCAATAGTTTAGTTTCGTATATAATACATTAATTAGTGATATATTTCAACATTTCGTGCTCAAATGTAGACTATAGGATAATCAATACATGAATATATATACACACACACGTGCATATTCTTCTTTTTAGAGTAACACATACATATTCATTTCACGAATATAATTATTTCATTTTGTAGGCTAATTTGGTGAGCCATTTATCACTAATTAATGTTTAGATTTCATTCCCAAAATTTAAGAGTTACAATCATTTGGGCGTGTTTTTCATATATAAATTGAATGAGCAATGCATATTAACTTAACTAATCATACAATATAATATATAATAGTTTATATATATTTATATTAAATCAAATACATATAATAAAGTAAAAGTTTAATTATATACATAAATAATATAATACAATATACCTTAATCTTAATATCTTAATATGAAGGCAACTAAGTATGTCTTTTAACGAAAGTCCGATTTAGCGCCCATTTCACCTTTCTGAAAATGAAAATATTAATAATATGTATTATTTATTATTTATGCTAATAGGTTTTTCTTATAGAAAAATATAAATACAAAAATGAATTAAGATCTACGAATTTTATATTTGAATCCGTTAATTTAGATATGTGTAAATAAATATATAAAAATAAATACTATAAATGAGCACAATTTGTATTGAAGGTCTCAATAGATCCATTTTCTTTAAATACAACTGAATTGCTTCTATTGTTATTGATTACAATAAATTTTGATTAATAAATTTGTGCGCATTTAATTAATTGGCATATTTTTATGTACATCCAATTCAAAATGTGAGCATTAAGATGGATCTTTGAGGTCTATAAATATTGTTATATCACAATTTTTTTAACACCAATTTGCATGTTCATGTTTTGGTAATCTACTTTATTTATCTGTTCCAATATTCTTATTTTGTAATTTGATTTTTCATTTCTACTTTTTTAAATTATTACTATGTTGTACACAATAGTACAATTATTTCAAATTTTTAAGGAGATGCCACTATTCATTCTTGCTTTGAGAGTTTTGAAGCTCATTTCATCAATATCTATCATCTACGTGGACAACGATACAAAGAGGAATAATTTAATCTCGAGTTGCTGTAAAAATAAAATAGCATTGTATTCATCTAAATATTTTGTGGCTATAATGATTGCACACCATACCACCTATTGCATTTCCTATTACATTTCATGTTCCAAGCCTTTGTTTTTAATATATATATATATATATATATATATTTTATTTTTAATTTATTATGATTTTATTTAATTTAAATTTTTTATTTAGGGTTCATCCATCCCCAATTATGGTATATTAATATTTTTAAAAAAAATTAAAAATAAAATCTAATTATGCAACACCAAGTGGAATGGGAATTGCAATAGATGATCTGATCCAGAATGATTGTATCATAATCATCGTTGTAATGATTTTTAGTAATGTTTCATATTTGTAATTTGTACTTTAAATAATTTTTTAACATTTAGGTGGACATCTCTTAGTTATAAATAATTTTCTCACTTTTTTACCAACCTATATTCTCAAATTAAATGTATTATATTTTTTTATTTAATTTACTCGATTTTTTTAATTTTAAATATATTTATTTTCAAAGCAATGTAAAAGTAACTATCAGTTTTCCTACCCATTGGACAATTTAACGTTATAGAAATTAAAAATATAATATTTGAATAATTCAATATGGAAATTGTTCAATATTTATTCATTATATAATGATTAAAAATAATAATTAATATAACTATTTTTTTATTCTTTAAATATTTTAACTCTAAACATATTTAATTTGGGATGTCGATGTTGAATTTTTAAAATATATTTAATTATCATAAAGAATCCTATATATTTAAAAAAAACTCAATATTGACATCCAAAATATTAAATTAAATATATTAAAGTCAATTTAATGAATTAATTCATTTCAATACATTTAATGTTAAATATTTTTAAATTTTAATGCATCTTTCATAAGATTAGATAGTTACATTTTAATATATTAATTATTTATCCAATGTGAATATTTTATTTTATGATGTACAATCTCTGTAAATTTTCAAATATACATATATACGTGTGTGTATTTACATACATACATAGTTATTATCTTTTTAATACTTATATGATACTAAAATATATTTTTGTCTGTTTAAATTAGTTATATTGTATAATAAAATACATGTTAGTGTGTTCAAAAATTCACATTTGCATAATCTACTTAAGTTTTTATTAAAAACAATATCATGGCTATTAGATAATATATTTCATTTTTATAGATGTATGCGTTAATAGGATACGATGATTAGATTAAAAAATAGGTAAAATTCAAATTGCCATCTCATGTGTCGATAAAATTGAAGGAAAAGATACAATTATATAAACGATGTTAAATAAAATATAATCCAGGTACATTTATGAACAAAATATATAATATTTACCAAAGTGCTTAATAATATATATAATATGTTTATGTAAAAAAAATATTTGGACATACGCAGATAACGTTTTGGACCATTTATCACTATATATGTTATATTTTGATATTTTTATTAAATTTATTCTATTTATCTTCTTATATTTTGACAAAATAAATTAACCTAGTTATAGTATACCTTATACGTATTCAAAGAGCAATTCAATTGCACATTTAAAAAAAAATCAATTTCGGCAATCTAAAATATTTTCTATATATCTCTCAGTACTCCCACAAATTAATTATTACTAATGATTTTTCGTCATGCCCATTATGCTTTTCCTTTTCTTATTATTTCTTGAATATTTCACTCAGTAGAATAGTATTTCAATTTATTAGTTTAATTAGATTTCTTTTAAAAATTATTAGATAGTTAGTGCTGTCAAGTTAAAGATCATATCCCATGTTCTCATCCGTATTATATTTCATGTTTCATAATTAAGTTTTTTTCTTTAATATACCCTAATTGTGGAAGGATGAACTCTAAATAGAAAATTAATTAAATTAAAATAAATCATAATAAATTAATTTTTTTTTTTTTTTTATAAAAGTAAAGAGTTAGAACAGGAAATGCAACATGAATTGTAACAAGTGATCCTATTTTGTCAAGTTATCATTTAGTTTAAACAATATTTTTCGTTATTTATTATAATCCTACAAAATTAAATTGAAATTGGGATCTATTTAAAAATTACATACACACAGTGATATATTATGTGAGTAATTACACTCAACATATGTAGACAAAATAAATATAAATGTACATTTGTGTGTTTGGCATATATATTTAATTATATTCATATATATTTTGAATTAGACACTTGACAACTTATACTCTTGAATTGCATTTATTTTTTTTGCACAATGCGCCCTAGAACATTTTTTTTTTTTGCATTTCAAGATAGACCAAAATGTGAAAATGAAATTAACATAGCAATGTTACTTGCATATGATCAGGAAAAAATTAAGATGAAAAACATTCTTGAGGAATAATGAATCGGCAGGCACCGAAAATGGGAGAGGAAAAATCGAATACTGACAAACCGTAAAAAATAGAATATATTTTTTGGTTGAATTGTATATAATTTTTTTACTGTATTAATTTTTTAATATTTTTAAAAAAATAGCTACGTTCATATTTATTTTAATGTATTCCGTGCATTTTGCTATTTTTAAATGTTTGGTCCATTTAACAAGTAAAATTTTTTCCTGCATTTCATTTTTAAATTTAACCATATTAAATTTATATTTATTTTGAAAATTCTTAATTGTTTTATTTAGCATAAAATAATTATTATTTTGTGTTTTTTATTATCTTTTATTTCCTCATATAACAAGTATTCATTTTAAATAAATAATTTCACTTATTTATATTATTTTGTGAAGTAGTTTATGACTCTCGAATTATAATTGAGTTTCAATTATATGCAAGACTCCACATATATTTTTAGAATTTTGATGGTTGGACAGTCAAATTATGCTAAATCACATTGAAAATGAACAATTTTTGTAGTTAGCAAATTTATATTAAAATGAGCTTCAAATATGCGAGAGCACATATTTAAATATTTTTATGCTACCTTATTTCATGTAAGCAATTATTTATACAACACATTTCAAATTCTTTAATTATTATTTTTTCTTTCCGTATCAAACATGAAAAATAAACAATGCTTAATTTTTACATTAAGTATAAACTAATATCTTAATATATATAAAAGTAAGAAGTTATGCCTTAAATAGTAACATAACATTTTCCCGCCTAAATGCACTTGCCAAAAACGGAAACATCACAAATTAACAAATAATTAAAATATTTATTGTATTCTATATTATTGAAAATAATAGGTATTTATATTTAACACCAATTAGCTTGATTGGCCGAGCCAAATTAGCATTACATCCTCAAATCATGTGATATTAATTATGGAAATTTACTTTGCTATTTTTTTTTTATAAAAACACAGCTTTTACATCCCACATGTATAATGTATAATATATATATATACATGTAAATATCTAATATTTAATTATTGTATAAATCTTTGCTTGAACAAAAGAAAAATAAAATTTACCTAATATAATGTACTTATAATATATATGCAGTAAATTTGCAATGATTCAGCGGAAACAAGCATCAATATGAAAAAGTGTGTATAAGATGCACTTTATTATAATAAAATACAATTAGGTAATATAAATTTTTTAGAATGCAAATCTGTAGCACTTATATAATGTATAATAAATTGATAATATATACATATGTACATCTAAGTTTTATTTTTGGATAGATCTTTCTTGGAAAAAAATACAGGCAAATCATCTTATATAAATAATTTATTTTGGTAACACATATATGTGGCACATAGACATGTAATTTTCAATTGGTCAAATCTTTCCTTCAACAAAAAATTAATTAATCAATGTATGTACACAAACGTTTTCAATTATCAATCAATGATAATTGTTATATAATTAATAATTAAATATTAATTAAAGAATTATAAACCATTCATATTTAGGAGGTGTCAATCAATCCACACACATTCAAATTTGTATAATTAATAATTAATTATACCATTCCATTTTTACCACTCCATGCTCTACTATATATAGTTGCATATATTTTATTTCCATTACATCACATTCCATTCCAAAGTTGTTAGCATTCCATAGCCTATGTTGAATCTCCAATTTGAACTAAAAAAGAAACTTGATGACCTTCAGGTTGATTTTTCATTATTTTTCCAATAGATTTTTGCAAGGATTTTGAAGAACTCTGCATTCTGCAAAGAAGGATGGCAATGGAATTCTCGCAGAAGCTTTCAAATCTCTAATTGGTGAACTTTCAATTATAATTTTGCAAATGTGTTACTTTAAATTATATTATATTGAAATAAAATTCTTTATTTGGCCCTCGCCCCTCTTACAACAGCTAAACGTGTTCAATGATTAATTGATTTGTAATCACATTTTTTGCTTTCATTTTGTAATTAGTCGACTAGAAATTATAAACGTTTTTAATGTTTATGCAAGAAAAATATATCAAAGTTTTGTACATTTTTAATTATTTACTAATAGTAGAAAGTAATAATCAATATGTGACTAACTGACTATCATACAAAAGTCAAATAATCATCTTTAATTACGGTGAGAAGAATTGATATTGTTCAACGATTAGGATTCCATTTACAAACTGTAATCCATGTCAATATGGATTTATATTATATTACTCATTTACTATACCTAATAACCGAAAATATTGTGGAAGTATATGTATCATACCAAAGTTATATCTACATTAATTTTATTGTGAATTTAATTCTGAAATATAATTAATATTTAATTTTGATAATTAAGAAACATTAGTAATTATAAATGTTGTAAAAAAAAAACTTCAAAATTTGCTCACACCATATATCCTAGCATAAATTATGGGTATATCAATCTTAATTTTATTATTTTTATTAGATAAGGTAATAGCTAGCAATCATAAAATTATGGTAATCAACATTTAATTATGTCAATAATTATCCCATAATTTTTGTGTGAATTATCATTCCGTAAATGGCGTATGTATTATCGATAGTATATACATATGTTCAATTACGATTTAATTGTGTATAACATATTATTTTATATTGATATTTTAGAATGTTATAATATGTATATATATATATATCTATAATTATTACAATCACCATTTAATTGTGATTTTTTTCAATAAATTATCCAATGATACATACAAATTATGTGTGTATTTATCAATGAGATGGTGATCAATGTACTGTATTAGAATACATATTATATACTTTTTTAAGAGACTAGATTAGATATTAGAATGTTATATAATATCGAGTTCTTGATATTAAATTCCCTTATTTTAATTCAAAATGAGCCTAGGTTAAGATGGAGTGGGTAAATATCAAATTTGAATAATGTTGGGGGGATGATATGCGATTATTAGATGTCCAATCAACGCCCAAAATTCTTTACAATCTCCGAATTAGATGTTTTCATTTATACTTAATATATAATACTAAATTGTAAATTATTTACTCTACTAACTTGCTAAGAAAAAAACATAACAAGCCAAAGCACATTATAATTATTTTTTTGACAGCAAAGAATAATATATAAAATTAAAGCAAAAAATCACAATGTCATCTCGGCCCATTCTCTAATTTTAAATATTTAATATATATTATAAAGGTGAAATATAAGTTGGAGAATAAGTTAGTTTCTAATAAATCTTCTTTAAAATTTTCGCTCATCTTTTTGAAGTTGCAAGTAAATTACGTCTACGTAAGTTTCGTATATACTTGCCGATTTTTGGATTATGCTAGGAGGAAATTGAGAACTAAGCATCATTTTTTGGGTGAAAATGATTAAGTGAAATTTGATCTTTGAAAACTAATTTTTTTTAGTAAAAACATAGACATACATACAACTTATATGTAACACGTCAAACTTAAAAGATTAACAACTTTAAAGTTCATGATAATGGAACATGAGATGTAATACGAAATGTAATAGGAGATCCGATCCGAGATATTTTATGGGTTGAATTTTTCATACTTGGATATAACTTCATTATTGTATTAATTTTATTTTTTAAATTTATTAGGTACATTCAAATTTATTTTAATGTATTCTACACGTTTCAATGTTGAAATTGATATATTTTTGAATTAATGTTTGACCAATTGAACAAATATTTTTTTTTCATTGGTGAAGTTAATTTGATTAATTTTATGTTTGCATAGTAAATTCTCAATGATTTTATTTAGCATAAGTAATTAATTTATTATTTATGTTTTTTATTATTTTATATTATAATATAATAATGATTCATTTCAGATGAATAATTTCTCTTATTGATATTGTTTCGTGAAGTGGTTTGTGGCTCTTAAATCATAATTGAGTTTCACTTATATGTGAGACTTCAAGCCTATTTTTTTAGAATTTTGAGTGACGAGCAGTCAAATTATGCTAAATTAAGTAAAAAATGAATATATATATATATATATATATATATTCAGTTTGGAGATTTAAATTATAATGCGCTTCAAATATGTGAGACCTTGTGTTCAGATATATCTATGCTACCTTATTCGATCCATAAAATTATTTATACAACACATTTCAAGTTCTTTACCATTTTTCTTTAATAGTTAGATATCGCATGTATATTTTACATATCATACATAAAAATGATCAATGTTTAATTTCACACTACATTTTACAATAATATAATTTAGTACATTCATATCCTTGTGTAAGGAGACATAAAATCACATGATGTCAAAAATGGAGTTTGAGGTGTTCTCTACAATAAAAGAGATGATGATGATGACGATGGAGCATTAATCAAATTGTGGAAGAAGTTGCTCAAGTCGTGACAACTGTCCCTCAATAATGTCATGTATATCCACTTCACATAATATAGAAGGATGGCAATGATGCATATTAATTTCCTTAAATGTATTGTACGGTGTTGTATCATTTTCTAATGTTGCTCATTGTAATTAAAATTGTAAATGATTTCAGTTATGTTTGCAATGGATTTCAGGTGAATCAATTATGTTATTTGTTTTATTAGAAAAAATGAATGGAAAGTACAAGTTTATTCATGAACATGAATTGTCTGCCGATAAAATAGTGAATAAACTTGAATATATATAACATTATTATTTTTACATTTTATAGTTGTTTCTTTTAATTACTTAACTGTAATTTAATTATTGTATTTGCACAAACTGTTTATTGTAAATCATTTATAAATCTTTCACCGTGCATCGCACGGGATGTAATACTAGTTTTGTAATAATATACTTTAATCATTTACACCCTTGTGTAAAAAGACGTAAAGTTATGTTGAAGATGCATTTTGAGGTGTTCTCCATAAATAAAAGTGATGATCAAACTTTGACAATTCTCTCTCGACAATGTCATAATTTTCTAAAATGTGTTTTATGTTGTTGTGTCTTTTTCTTTTTAATTTTTGTCATTGTACCTAAAACAATAGGGGATTTCAATTATGTTTGTAATGGATATCAGGCGAACTAATTATGTTATTTGTTTTTATACGGGCACAATGAATGGAAAGTGTAAATTTATTCATGAATATGAGTTGTCTATCAATAAATAGCGAACAAACTCTAATATAACATTATATTATTTATACATTTTATTGTAATTTAATTATTCTATTTATACAAATTATTCATTATAAATTATTTATATATCTTTCACCGTGCATCGCATAGGATGTAATACTATTTAGGAGGTGATTGGTATGATAAAATAGAATGAACTTATGAATGGAATGAGGGTCTGAATAGAATGACGATTCTTATGATTGTTATGTCTACGGAATAGAATGTCAGGTTTTTTATCTTATATAATGAATATTTTATGTAATTTCAAATTTTCTTATAATTGAATAAAGTGTACGTAGTAGCTAATAGATATCAACACATGCTTTAATTTTTTTTTTATAATTTTAAACCGCATTTTTCTTTTTTAGTATATGATTTTTTCTAATTTTTTTTAGCAAATTATAATTTATTTATTTTTATTCAAAAATATTTAATTAATCAATATATAATAATTTGTGTAGGTTAATAAAAATATTTTTACTTCATAGAAAAATACTTTAACATTTCAATTTTTCTTTTGAATATATTAAATTATATCAAATACATAAATATTTTATATTGTATTATAACATATTTTATGTTATATTTAGTTCGACATCACTTTCATTTTTCTTCAACAAAATTATAAAAGCTATCAAAACTTTATTTTAACATATAATTTTTAATTATATTTTGAAAATAAATAAATAATATAAAAATAATTAATAATAATAGTAATAAATTATTTAATTTGATTTTGATTTATTTTTCTAAATATGATAAAATAATATTATAAGAGAATTATTTTATGTGCCCCTGTAACACTGTCACGTCAATGGTTGACGGTGACACATTAATTTATCTATTTTAGACATAGATTTGTTGTATTTATACAACGTTGTTCTTCAAATAACACAGATCAATCAATTGTGCCTAAAAAAATCACCTAAGAAAATCTTAACTAATGAAGCATTCAAGCTAAGTTGTGTAAGATTAATATGACGTGACCGATTTATTTTATTTGTCATATATATAACTGTGTCATGTCAAATATAATAAAAGCTCCCTCCGTTTCGACTATATAGTACCTTTTATTATTTTAAGGTGTCCCAATTATATAGTCACATTAGTATAGATTTGAGAATTTATTTTATTTTGTTATGGTTTTGAAGTAGAGGGGCTGTAGGGGTGCAAATGTGTGATAAAATGATATTTTATTTTTAATCAATTATGAGAGTTGTAAGGAGTAAAACAGGGTCGGTGTTTAGACTATTTATTTACTAATATCAGATCTAGTAGGTTAAATGAAGACCCGGCCCACTATCACAGACATAGGTCTTCTGTAGTTGGAAGTCGCATCATTTTGGCCCAAATTTTTAAAGCAATTTTTAAAGGAAAAAGAAAAAACAGCGGCGCCAATCTCCGTGCCAAACAGCCATTGTTCATTTTTTGACAAAATTCGGGTTCTTAGCATCGCTTTTCTTATTTGGATGCAGGATTTTGTTGTAATCGAAGGAAAAATAGTATTTCATGAGTTTATTTTCTGTATCAATAAAATCAACTACAAAAGTTGGGCTTCCTGCTATTTATTTATACAACAATATGAAAGCAATAGAAGATACTAGAAACAACTAACTAACTACTAATGGATCTACGGTCCTAGATGAATGATCAAGATACAAAGTGAGATAACATCGCGGATCATGCTCTCTGACGTTATTGCTGAGCTGGACAAACCACAAGTGAGACTAATTCCTTAGCTGCTAGTAGTGCTGATGCAAAGCTCATCAAATTTTTCATCGTTGTGATCTAGTCCTTGTTAGAAATTTATACTAGTTTAAAGCTTCCAAACTGTTCGACGAAATGTCTCACTGAGAAACTGAGGAAGATAAACCAGGGAAAAACAGAAATGGGTAGTAAGTCGATGATGAAGTGGCCTAAGCAAATCACGCCGTCTCTCGTCGAGCGGCTGATGTCAGCGGAGAAAGACTTGGAAAGAGCCATTGCCATATTCGACTCCGCCACCGCCGAATATTCTAAAGGCTTCCGCCACGACCAGAGCACATTTGGTCTTATGCTTCGGCGATTTATCTCCGCTAACAAGTTCGTTTTTGCAGGGGATATGCTTAACCGAATGAAGCAAGAAAAGTACGACGTAACTGAAGATGTATTTCTGTCCATTTACAATTACAGGGCACATGGTAGAGTTCACAAGCCGCTTGAAGTAGTTTTGGTTTCCAAAAAGATGAACGATTATGAATGTGAACCCACAGTGAAATCCTATGTAACAGTTTTCTCCATTCTTGTTGATGAAAGTCACTTGAAAATGGCATTCAGTTTCTATCGTTATATGAGGCAGAAGGGAATTCCGGCTAGTGTTCCCGCGCTTAACATTTGAATTACAGCACTCTGTAAGAATAATGGAACTATGGATTCAGCTTTCAAGATTTTCTGGGAGATGCCAAAGTGTGGGCATACTCCGGATTCATACACTTATGGGACTTTGATCAATGGTCTGTGTAGAGCTGGGAGAACTCTTGAGGCGAAAGAGCTTTTGATTGATATGGAGACGAATGGTTGCCTGATACACGGCTTTTGCCAATCGAATAAATTGACTGATGCGATGGAGTTGTTCAAGGAGATGAAGAGCAAAGGTGTGGACCCTAATGGATATTCTTTTCAGGCCTTGGAGCTGTTGAAGAGGATGGTAAGGAAGCGCCTAGTTCCAAATTTCATTACTTACAGTTTCCTAATTCACGGGCTCTGCAAGGAAGGTAAACTCAGTGAAGCAGTTCAGATTCTTGATAGAATGAAGCTTCAAGACTTGAAACCTGATGCAGGGTTTTATTTCTAAAATAATTAATGGCTTCTGTGAGATTGACAAGTTCCAGGAAGCAGCTAATTTCCTTGATGAAATGGTTCTTTCAGGGATAACTCCAAATCGTGTAACTTGGGGCCTTCATGTCCGAATTCATAATAGAGTGGTTCAAGGGCTTTGTGGCACGGGCAATCATAGTCAAGCCTGTCCGCTCTACCTGAGCATGCGTAGTAGAGGCATATCAGTTGATATACAAACCTTTGAATCTCGTATTCACTGCTTTTGCAAGAAAGGAGATCTACATGAGGCTGCTCGGATTCTGGACGAGATGGTTATTGATGGATGCATTCCTCATGAGGAAACATGGAAATATGGAATGCCATGTTGGTTGGGTTGTGGGACAGGAGGAAAGTGCGTGAAGCTTCTGAATTGTTAAAGGCTAAGCTGATCAATGAAATTCAGACCACCTCATCCAGTTGAACAAAATATTGGTTTGTCCAACAAAAACAAGGTGGTGTAGGCTATATGATCATCTGCAGCTTTGGTCGTACTCACTTCAAACCATTCATCACTTTCATGTCGATCGAGGTTTTTCACTTTTAATACTGAGTCTAACTTTTCATCTAGAGCTCGAGTGCCTTAGATTTATTGTACATTACATTGAATTTTCAGGAAGGGTAACAAATTTTTGAGTATGATGGTTTTGTCATATTGCATTTTGGAAACATAAAGATTTTGAGTAATAAACATAAAATTCATCTTTGCTAGTTAAGTCTTTATCACGCTTCAGATAGAAGATGCTTTTGATGCAATTCCCTACATAAAATTCAATTTTGATATGTATCACTCCTTAAATTCCAGATTTATTTGAAGGTTCATTATCTTGCATATGCTACAGACTTGCTTAAATGATTGCTGAATGACAGAGAAAAAGGCCTGTTCTGCCGGTGTTATATAGGAGAAGCAGCAGCAGTGGTTCTCTAGGCATGAATAACACCCTACATTACATGATACAGTGGCATCAATTAACTTGAAAACATATATCTGTATCCTGATTTAACTATCAGAGACTGGAAAACCAATACCGTGTCGCTTTGTGGGAAAAGCAACAAACAACATACTGCAGATTACTCCGATCCCAACTGGCAGTGATTCAAGGAGCTCCTGTGTTCCAGTTGATGGCTCCGGGTAGAAGCAGTTGACAACATTCTGATCAAACAATGTAATGGCTGTAAAAACCAATGCTGACATAAATGCATGGGCAAAGTCAATAAATTTGAGCTTGTACTTTGCTGCCATCTCTGGTGGTAGAGTTCCTGATCCATCAATGATCCAAAAGCCACTAAATGTTGCAAAACCATAACATAGATTCCCCTTTTGGTCCTTGAAGCTATCAGTGAAGTTCAACAAAATACAGGACAATCCACAGAGTGCTATGAGTCCAGCAGTCAAGGGTCGGGTGACCGCATCACATTTTCCTTCGTTTGAGAATATAGGGGCCAGAAGTTGGAACGCAAGCACGGAGCCAGTGGGCAGAAGGTTTGCTAGATTGGCCGTGCTTTGAAATGTCTGACTGATGGCTTCTTGGATGAGGTTTCTCTCTACTTGAGGCAGCAGGTCTTTATCTGCAAGTAAGGGCACATCTACCTCAATGATTTCCTGAGATGATTCATTATTAATATCCATGTTTATTTTTTCAACTGGATTGTTGGCACGACACATTTATATATAGGCAGAATGAGTTGAACTTGAAGGAAAAGGAATTCCAGTTAGCTAGCTTGTTTTGCCTTGCAAGGAAGAGAAATCATTCACAGCTAAGCTCAGCTCAGCTCTTACACCACGGGAGTTTCCTTTTTCAGGTTTGTTGAGTATTTTTTTAGCTACAAGCACTTTCTTTAACTGGATTAGAGAATAGACTATAGAGAGTAAGGTTTTGCTTTCCCGTTTGGGCATATTACAACACCAAAGTTATGCCGTTTCCCGCCGCGAATGTTTGTTTTTTTGGTATTTGAATTGCGTGCAAGTGTTTTAGGAAGTCACGTAAATCACTTATATTGCTGAGACGCAAAGTTTACGTTCATCACAATTTTAAAATAATCAAGCTTTCTTCCTAGTTTTCTTCGCTTTCAAGGTGACGCCTCTTGCTATTTAGATTTTAGATGCCGTTACCCTTTTTTGTGCGCCTGCTTTATTTGGAATTCAATAGCTATTATAATATTAATCACATCCTGTCGATTATAAACTGCTATTCTATATTTTATTTTTCCTTATTCCATTATTTTATATATCTGGAATTTTAGACCCTTTTTCAGATCTCATGCACCACAATAGTCCGTAGTATTTGTATTAGGCAATTGGGTCCAATATATAAACCCATTTTATTTGGGGTGCGGCTAAGCTCAATCCAATCCAATCCAATGGGTAAAATACTACAGAAGGATTTGACCCGATGTCATATAATATTTACCAAGGATATGTCATGGATAAATAAAATATTATTATTATATTTTATCCATGGCAACTAAGATACTAGTATTTATTTTGAAATATACAAAATTGAGAAGAAAAATAATAATTAACTATTTGTTTCGATTGGAAGCGTAAAATATTCCCAACTTGTTGCGAACTTGCACTCCCTAGATTATTCCCAAGTTTCAATATTAGTGGGCCGAGCTCGATTTCAAGAGTCCTAACTTCCTACTTCCTTTATTATCTGGGCCGATCGGCCCGTATCGTTTTGTTCAATTTCTTCACCCGAAATCTCTCTCTCTCTCTCTCTCTCTCTCTCTCTCTCTCTCTCTCTCTCTCTCTCTCTCTCTCACACACACACACACATTTAATTATTGGAAAATTTTTAAATAGCCATTATTACTTAGTAAATCATGTAAATAGCCACTTTTAAAAAAATAATGTTTCTAACCATTATCATATTAAAAGTACTATAATGCCCTTAGTTCTATATTTATTATTAAAAATTATTATTCATATATAAATAATATTAGGAAAAATATATCTATTTTTTCTTTCTCTTCTGCATCGACGTTTTCGATCTAAGGGGGGTGTATTGGTTGTGGATTTTGATGGATTTCATTGGACTTTTAAAATCCGGGTGTATTCAATCCAGGCTTTTAAAAGTCCAATGAAATTCTGGTGTATTCAATCCAGACTTTTAAAAGTCCAATAAAATCCTGGTGTATTCAATCCAGACTTTTAAAAGTCCTTTAAAATTTTGAGGTATTCAACAATCCGCGGACTTTAAAAAGTCATTGACTTCGATGGATTTCGGCTGGATTTCACGTGAAAATTACGAAGGATGAAATCCGACCTCCAGACACGAGATTTCGATGGATTTGGAAAACCCGGCCAGCGCGGTGTCCCAGCGTCCGGTGAGGAGTTGATATCGGGCACCCCAGCCGTCACCCGACCCCAGCGGTCGCTGGCCTTGCCGATGATGACACTCCAGCGGCCAGCGGCCGCTGGGTTCAATTTTTTTTGCCGTGTACACCAATCGTTGTGTTCCAACGAGCGCTGGCGAGATGGATTTGAAATCCACTGAAATCGTTCAAAATCGGTCTGAAATCCATACGAAATCCGCCAGACTCTGCGTGGAGTTGGGAGACTCCATGTGGAGTTTTGGGAGACTCCATGTGGAGTCTATGAATTTATAAAATCCATAAAAATCCATGGACATTTTAAAGTCCAACAAAATCCATCAAAATCTCAATCCAATACACCCCCTAAATATTTAATTATCTTTCAATCTTTCTTTAGAATAGATGAAAAAAATTGATGTTCTTCGGTGCACGAAGTGATTTAGTTCGGTACACGAGTGTTGGGGTAGATTCGTGCACAATTCATTTATTAACGAATACACGAGTATTGGAGTTGGTTCGATTGATAAACGAAAATTATTATTCATTCGTGTAGTAGTTTAAAAATGAGCTACTACACGAGTAAATTCATTCGTGTATTCGTGTAGCAATGCATTTTTAAAATGTTGCACGAATATACCATTACGCCTACTCGTGTATTAGGTTATTTGTTAACGGCTACACGAGTTCATGATTGAACTTATTCACAAAATCGTGTAGTTGTTCATTTTTATACTAGTGCACGAGTGAACAAGTGAAATCATTTTTGTATTTGTGAACATGTTCAATTTTGAACAGATGCACGAACACACGAGTGCATTCACTTTTGCATTAATACAAAATAGTACAGATATACAAATACACGAGAATTTCTACTCATGTACTGGTACAAAATTATGAAAATACACGAATACATGAGTTTCCACTCGTGCACCAATTGAAAATTGAACATGTGCATGAGTTACTGAACCTCATCGTCAATTCGTGCACCAATATAAATATAATTAAATTATTGATTGACTAATTATGATTAAAAAAAGAGGATTAGAGAGGACGACCGCATGAGCGGGTTGTGTGTTGTGGGAAAGAGAGATCGATGAGGGATTGGGGGTTAGAGATGGACATTTGTGGGAGAGGGAGAGGTGGGAGAAGAGAGGGAGAAAGTGGAGGGGTTAGGGGGCGGCGGGAGGGTGTTGTGAGGGTTGGAGAGAGAGACAAATAAAAGGGATAGAGAGAAAGGAGTTTTATTTTTATTAAATATTATTATATTTCTAAAATATGATAAATAATTTTAATAAAGGTATTGTTTTACATTCGTCTCTTAAATGGCTAATTAGATTATTTTTTAAAAAGTGGCTATTCCTATTCACATAATTTCCTAAGTAAAAACGAATATTTTTCTATATTAATATATTTAATTATGGGTGATTTTATTCATAACCCTCAATTTTCTCTTCACAATCCGCTAAATTAATTAAAATATAAATATATTTTTTTAGATTTTTTTATCCTTACAATCTCCACTATCTTAAAAGTTAAAACCATAAAAATTAAAATACAACCCCCAAATATATACCCTCCACTTTAAAGATACAAAAGAAAACAAACAAACAACTACTCTAGAACAATTCCTAGACATGAATAAAAAGAACACCAAACACAAAAAAGAAAAAAAAAATGTAAACACTATCCTACCAGACAAAAAAAAAAGAGAATGTTTGAAAAAGAGAGAGAAAGAATAGCAAACGGAAAAAGAAGAAGAAGAGAAAACAAGTGGAAAAAAAAAAAAGCAGAAAAGATATTAAAAAGCAAAAAATAGAATGAAAGAGTTTATTCAATTTTTCTTTCTCGTATGAGATCTCCAATTTACCAGTCATAATGTTCTGTTTTTTCACTTCTTATCTTAATCTAGAAAGAACTTCTATTTCTCAATCAGCAGCAACACGTTTCTTCATTAATGAAAGATTTTTCTCCCTTGCAGTCCTCTACTGCACCGTGTTCATCACCTACATGCAACCACCTAAACTTGAGGATTTTTTCATTGATGGAGACTCGATGGAGACTTGAGACTTATCCTTGACTCACATCTACAACCACCATCAGAGTGGCGGTGGCGTCACCTACTTAAGCGGCGACGACCATCAAGACCTCAAGGCTATTTATGAGTTCCAAGCCTTCTCAACGAACTCAGACTCGAAGGTGGATGACTCAGTGCCTTGCCCATTGCTTATGCTACAACTATCAATACCAATAGGTCCAATACTAATATTTTATCTCTCGGAGTTAATGATATAGTAACATTCATCGCTTGATAATGGTAACAAGAACTTGGTCATTGCCAAATCAGAATTGCAAGAAAATTGCTAATACCTTGGGGCAGAGGACTTCCATCTACAGAGGGGTTACTGGGTAGTATAACTTGAATATTTTTTCTTGATTTTCAAGAATTATTTAAAAATTTTGATCTTTATTAAATTTTTATTTTTGAAAATTTCACTTGGCGGTTGTGCACGCATAGATGGAGAGGTAGATATGAATCACATCTATAGGATAAAAGCTGCAGAAGACTGGGAACAACATAATAGAGGGATACAAATGGGGCTACAAGTTGGAGTTGTATTTATTTTATTATAGATCTTAAATAATGGGGGTTACATAGTTGGGATTGTATTTTATTTTGCTATATTTTAAATCAACTGGGAGTTGTATTTTATTTTGTTATATTTTTAAATTAGTTGAGGGTTGTGAGAAAAAAAATGTCTAATATATATATACTGTATATATATATATATAAACTAATTTATGGATTGTAAAAAGTAAAATGAGTGTTGTAAATTGAATTACCCTTTAATTATTGTGCAATTATTAGGCATAATCAATTCTCTGATTGTTCAACAATTCCCACCAAAGAAATATTAAACTGTGTAATTGCTAGTTTCATTGATTGTTATCTATTCAGTCAATGTGGAATCTTGGAAAAAAAAATGTAGTGTTGGCTCAACAACTCTAGCCGCTCCCAAAATTGAAAACTTGAATCAGTGGCAGTTAGCAATCAAACTCGGGGATAGTTATATAGTAGTTAGCTTAAAATATTTATAATGTAGTAATTAAAAATAATTGGATTTTAGAAAAATAACAAAATAACAATTCATGATATAGACATTGAACATAGGGCAAATTACAATTTGATACCTGACCTTTCAATCTTTTAACAAAAATGTTCAAATCTTTATATATTTACAGTTTAATACCCAACTTTGTATGCTTTTGTCAAATCCATCCCATGGTTAACTATCTAATACAGTATAACATATGTGGACAACAGAAAATCTTATATGTATTTTTATAATGCCACATCATACCTAAAAAAATAAATATTAAAAAATTTATTTATTTCCATGTAAGTTTAATAAATTAGAAAATGAGAAAATTATTCGAGGTTTGTTTAATTTGAAATATAAATACATTCATTAAATATGCTAATGTTATTTTTTTATATAATTATTTTTAATGAATATTCATACATTATTTAATAGTAATTAACTATTCACATAATATATAGAAGATTTAAATAATTTTTTTTTTTTCGAATCTTACGAGTTACAACCTTTGACAAATGGATAATTATATGTATTCTCATCGAATTTTAGGTATAACTTCTTCAATAAGTGATTGTAATAATATACATAAATATTTTAATTGACATTAGATCAATATAAAAAAAATGAAATGATTTAACGCATTTTTATATAAATTATATACATTCACAAGATATAAATTGACATAACTTTGGCTTCGAGTTACATAAACTACAGTTTAAAAGTGAGGGTAATTTATTTAAGTTATATGAAAATTTAAGTTTCTAATATTTTTTTTAGGTATGATATGACATTATAAAAATCTAAATAAGATTTCTAGTAGTCCACATATGCTATAAAGTACAAGATTGTTGGTTATGGGATATATTTAATAAAAAATTACAAGATTGGATATCAAACTGTAAATATATAAAAGTCGGGACATTTTTATTAATAGGTCGAAAGATGAGATATCAAACTGTAATTTACACTTCAACATTCGGTACATAACACTTCAAAAACTTTGGAACTCAATCTAGTCAAAAGTCTCTAAATAATTATGCATATTCGTCTTCAGGTGGTTGGCGATTCTAATAATTAATATTATAATTATGATCATGAACCGAATAACTAATTACAGAATATTTAAATTATTCTCATATATTTTATTTCAGTATCTTCTCTCAATGGCTTTGAATTACACTGGATAATTAATCTGAAAAGTTTTTTATTTATTGTTTTATTTTCAGTGGAGAGAGGGCATGATCATAAAGCGACATAATTCTGTCCCATACGTCTGAGAAGCGAGAACCATCCAACGAGGAGACCCCTACCAAATAAACGAACCTAGCTCATGCAATAAATCATCCTTTTTTTTTCTTGATAAATGCGTTCACAATTTATATACTTAATTTACCCCTCCCACAAATACAATATTTTCTTTTGTAATTTTGTTACTCTTAATTCATGGTATGCTTTATATAGTAAAGGTGCATATATTAATTAAGTTCTCTTTTTTAACCAGATGCCTCAATCGATCTTTGAAATTAACAATCTTTTACAATAGAAAGATTTTTGTATATATTACTACTATATTACGTTTGCAAGATACGTGAAGTGAATATTCAAGTGGCGACTATATATTTTATATAAATCATAATAACTCTACAAATTCTCATAACAATTCGAATATCTATGAACCTACAATTTTTTTGTCTTTTCTTTTTTTAACTATATATCGTGTGTGTTATGTTTATGAGATAGTACTGAACCCTTTTGGGGTAGAACATTTAGGCAATGTATGGAAGAAAGTAAATTTGCACAAAAATGTATGCTAAAGCATATATGAAAGGTGTGATATTTCTTTCCCATGCATAATTAGTGAGAGGAGGGACCAATGCTTTTCATATATGAAGTTTCTCTAGTGAAAATCAATTGATTGTCCGAACTAATTCCATTCCCTCTTTTAGGGGAATGTTGTTTCTTGAATCATAAATCAGCAATCATTTTGCTTTTAAAAGTGCCATTTTTTGAATCATAAATTGACAATGATTTTGCTTTTAAAAGCACAAATGGTTGCCACAAACTATCTATATTAATTCGAAATAAATATGATCTTATATTTCTGTTTTCTACATACTCTTGGCTCTATAGGTTCAATTAATTGGGAATAATATTTGTTTGTATGTGTGTATATATATTGTTGGGAAATATAATGGCGTGCGAGGAGATTTTTCTAAATCTTTCTAAATTTTAGATACCAAAGGTTTGTCCTAATGACAATCTTTCATATTTTGGAAGTTACACTTGTGTTTTAATGGTAGATCAAGTGTAAAGTCTCATTTCGAAGCCTATAAAAAGGGCTCTCAATCCTCATTTGTAGACATACCAAAAACATTATCTTTTCCTCTATTCTCTAGTTTTCTTCTCTCTCGTTGATCAAGTTCGAGTTTTAGTTTCAGTTCGTGTTTTGAAGTTTATGTTCCAAAGTTGATCAAGTTCAAGCATAGTGTTCAGTTCGCTGGAGAAAGTTCTGGTCTATACGTTGTATCCTGGGAATCAAATGCTCATACGGGGGAATTTGATTTAAGGAAACTATGATCTCCACATGCCTCGAGTTTCTTTTGTTCTTGTTAAATTATTTCTAGTTGTTGTTATTTTGATCATAAACTATTATTGTTATTACGTTGTTATATTATTTTTTGTTCAACTAAATTCTACAATCTTAAACCAAATTATACTTGAAAAAACCTAGTTTTTAACATGTCCAGGGAACTAATGAACAACATTGCCACTAATGCCGCCGCCACCACTCCTATCACTGTGAGGATCGGTGTTATCAATATTCATATCAATCGCACTGAAAAATCGGAGAAATTAAATGTTTTGAATTTCAAACGGTGGCAACAAAAGATGTTGTTCTACTTGACAACATTGAACCTTGCGAGGTTCTTGGCTGAAGTCTCTCCGACGTTAGGGGCAAATGTTGATGCTCAAGCTGTTACTACATTTGGTGGATATATTAATCTATAACGTGTATTCCACAATCAAGACTGCTAAGGAGCTATGAAGTTCCTAGAGAAGAAATACAAGACTGAATATGTTGGAGCTAAGAAGTTTCTTGTAGGCCGATTTCTCGACTATAAGATGGTTGATCAAAGACTGTGATTAGTCAAGTGCAAGAACTTCAAATAATCTTGCACGACATTCATTCTGAAGGAATGATGGTGAATGAAACTTTCCAAGTGTCTGCTATCATAGTGAAGCTACTACCGAGTTGGAAAGATTTTAAGAATTACTTGACTCATAAGCAGAAATAGATGACTGTTGACGAGCTCATCGTTAGACTTTGCATTAAAGAAAATAACAAGAGCTATGACAAAATGCTAGTTATCCCTCCAGTGGCTAAGGCAAATGTGGTTGAGCATGGTGAGAGCTCAAGGTGGAACTCTAACAAGAAATCTAATTTTGCAAGGAAAAAATTATTAGGACCGAAGAACGAAAACTTCAAGAAGAAGTTCAATGAGAAATGCTTCAACTATGACATGCATGGTCACATGACTTTCGACTATGCAAAGCCTAATAAGAGCCAAGAAGCACACATGGTAGAAACCTCTCCAAGGATGTTGAGGAGATGCACTTAGCTGCAGTGATCTCCAAGGTGAACCTGGTTGGTTTAAACGCATGGGAATGATGGGTTGATATGGGTGCGACCCAACATGCGTGTTCAAATAAGGAGTTATTCAGTGCCTTTGATGAACAAGTGTGTGACGTCCCACATCGGTGGGAGAACGAAAGTATTACAAGTATATAAGTGGGCTCAATGGACTCTCTAGCAACTTGGGTTAATCATTTTGACAATGCGAGGACGGATGCCAAGTAGTTGCTAGCGGGCCTGTTGTGCCGTCGTTTTGTTGCTGGGCCCCACCCCCGTCGGATGGGAAACTCTGTTACATCCGACGTGAAAGGCAATGGAAAGGTGGTTCTGAAGATGACCTTAGAAAATGAGCTAACTCTTAACAATGTGTTGTACATTTTAGAGATTCGTAAGAATCTTGTGTCTGGTTCATTGTTAAGTAAGCATGACTTTCGCATTATCTTTGAGACTGATAAGGTCATTTCGATCAAGGATATAGTGTTTTTCGGAAAGGATTATGAATGTAACGTACTTTTTATGCTCAATGTAACAACTGTTAAGTCAACTATGATCAATAAAGTGAATCCTTCCGTTTATATGCTCCAGACTTCCATAATGTGGCATGGTAGACTAGGACATGTCAATTTTAATACCCTGCGCAGGTTAATGGGTATGAAAAGCATACTTATGCTCCATATTAACTCAATACATAGGTGTGAAATTTGTGTTGAAACCAAGTTAACTTGGTTATCCTTCCAAACTATTGAAAGAAATAGTAAACCACTTGACCTAATTTACACAGATGTGTGTGATTTAAAGACAATTCCCACACGAGGTAGAAATAATTAAGTATTTTATTACTTTTATAGACGATTGTACTAAATTTTGCTATGTGTATCTTCTCAAAAGTAAAGATGAAACAATAGAGAAATTTGTTCCCTATAAAACTGAAGTTGAGAATTAACTAAGTAAAAAGATTAAGTTATTACGAAGTGACAGAGGAAGTGAGTATGAGTCACATTTTGCTAATTTCTGTGCTGAAAATAGAATAAGGCATGAGACCACTGCACCATATTTACTGCAATAAAACGGCACTGCAGAATGAAAAAATAGAACATTGAAAGGAATGATGAATGTGTTGCTATTAAGTTCCAGATTACCTCAGAACATGTGGGCGGAAGCTGTCTTAACAACCAATTACCTTTTAAATAAGGTGCCCCGCAAGAAGTTAAGACAAAAACCCATGTGAGTTGTGGCATGGAAGACCATCATCCTATAAATACTTGTGAGTGTGGGGATGTCTTGCCAAGGTAGCGATACCTACACCCAAAAAAGTGAAAATTGGACTAAAAATTGTTGATTGCATATTTATTGGTTATGCACATAACAATAGTGCTTATCGGTTTCTTGTGCATGAGATTAAAATTGAAGACATACGTAAGAACATGATAATTGAATCAAGAAATGCTTTATTCTTCGAACATGTATTTCCACGAAAGATTAAAAATGGAATCTACTTCCATTAAATGGACTATGGAAGCAGTTGAAGAAAAACAACATGAAGATGTGGTGGTAGAACCTAGGAGAGGCAGAATAGCTAGGATTGAAAAATTTTATGGTCCAGACTTTTTAACCTACATGGTTGAAAGTGAACCTCAAAGTTTTTCCGAAATAATAGATTCTACGGATGGTCCACTATGGAAAGAGACAATTCAAACCGAAATTAATTCCATTTTGAAAAATCACACTTGAGAGCTAGTACATGGATCTTTTTCCAGAAAGTAAACCATTAGGCTATAAGTGGATTTTCTAAAGAAAAATAAAAGATGATGGAACTGTTGATAAGTACAAGGCTAGACTTGTAATTAAAGGTTACAAATAGAAAAAAGGTCTTGACTACTTTGACACATATTCACATGTAATAAGAATAACATCCATTAGGATGGTTATTGCTTTTGCAGCTTTGAGAAATCTTAAAATACATCAGATGGATATAGAAATAGTTGTTGGTCCCGGACGAGTCGATATCAGTTTAGAGGGGGGTGAATAAGTTGATACAAAAATTTTAACTTTAAATGCAGAATAATGAGGGCCCTTGACTCGCTTAACTTATCTATGCACTTAGTCAGTTTAGAGGATTTGAGTTGACTTGAGTACAGATTTTGTGAGTGTGTGTACAGTTTATAGATATGCAAGATTTGAGCTAAATAGTACAACACACACAAGATTTATAGAGGTTCGAAGTCTCAAACTTCTACGTCCTCTCTTTCTTCCACAGAAGGGCAAATTCACTATATAACTTGAGTTTCTTTACAAATTATACAATGAACGACAGTTGGCTGAACCTGGCAATGGTGAGTTTCTTTACACAGTCACCTCAGCGGGTCGACGACTCACACTTACAGTCCCAAGCATCTGTGGTTCGAAGAGTTAGGTGCTATTATCGTCTTTATAATATTTTAGATCTCTCTCGATCTTCAAGAGGTTAGTTTTGAACAGGGGTATCAACTGATGTGTTTCTTGAGTTGAGCTGAGTAGTTAATCGATGTATAGCTTGAACTGAGAAGACAGCTCTGGCTGAACTTTCGACAACTAACTGAATGCTTGAATCTTTTAGTTCTTCTTCTCAGTTGAAAATTTCGCAGCTTTGAGATAATGCTGTAAACTTAAGCTGAAAGAGAGAAAGAAAGCTCAGTTGTGAGTATATGCGAAAGTTTAGAGTATGATAAATAAGTTTGAGAGTTGAAAGTTATTTGAAAATCAGATTCACTCGTCCTATATAGAGGAGTGGTCTTGTGACTGTTGAGTTCCATTGATCGATGGCTCTGTTGGTTCATCAATAGTAGTTGATCTTCATAGCCGTTAAGGCTTGTTGAAATAGCCGTTACTTAGCCAATTGATCTCCACTGAGCATTAACTCCAAGATCTTCGTTAAGCATTAACTCCAAGATTTTCGTTGAGCATTAACTCTAAGATTTACCAATTGGTAGTTCTGAGCTCCAGTTGGCAGTTTTAAGCTTGGCTGCTCAGTTTGGCTATCGCTTCAGTTGGCTTTTTTTTTTTAGCTTCTTTGCCAGTTTAACTGACTACAAACCGTTGACTGGTTTGACATTTTGACTAGTCTTATTTTGAGCTTGGTCAGCAGTTGGCTTATCTTGAGCTTCAAGCTGGCCGAATTCAATTCTGGCCATCAGTAGTTGATTTGTCTTGGTGCTTCAGTTAGGCTGATTTTGATTCTGGCAATCAGTTGGATGCTTCCAGTCTTCAGTTAAACTGACTTCCTGTCAGTTACATCAATCAGTTGACTCTGCTTCTCCCGTTCAACTGACCTGGCTGTCAGTTTGATTATTAACTGGTTTGATTTTTTGGGCTTAACCCCCAGTTGGATTATCTCCTGACTGGTTGACGCATCCTTCCAGCTGGGTTGACCATACTACAGTTTGGTTGACTTTTGCTTCAACTGAATTCTCTTTGGAGCCTTAATTGGTCAACTAAGATCTCCAGCTTGATTCTTCCTTCAGTTTTTCAGGAAATGTTTTGACATCTCATCAAAACCATATGTTCAGGGATTTTTCTTGATAGTTTTTCCTAACAATAACTTTTCTAAATATTGATTTAGAAGATGAAATCTATATGGAGCAACTGGAAGGATTCTCTGCTCCCGGATAAGAGAATAATGTGTGCAAATTGATGAAGTCTTTATATGGATTAAAATAAGCACCAAATTAATGGCATGAGAAATTTAATAATGCCATGATGAAATGTTGATTCAAAATCAATAATGTGATAAATGCGCCTACGTTAAAGATACAGAAAATGTATTCGTAATCTTCTGTATTTATGTAGATGACATGCTTATCTTTGGAAGCAATGATAAAATGATTAAATCCACAAAAGATATGTTGAATTCAAGATTTGACATGAAAGACATGGGTCTGGCTGGTGTGATACTTGAAATGAAAATTCTTCAAACATCACAAGGGATAGTGTTGAGTCAGTCACATTATGTGGACAAAATTTTGATAAATTTATTAAGAATGACTCTAGTATTACTAGAACCCCGATAGATACTAGTCAACATCTATCAAAAAATAAAGGTGAAAGTGTTTCTCAAGTGAAATATTCGAGAGTCATTGGAAGTCTCATGTACTTAATGAGGTGTACACGTCCAGACATTGCCCATGCAATGAAAAAATTAAGTAGATATACTAGTAATCCAGTTGATGCACACTGAAAATATATAGTGAGACTACTTAGATACTTGAGATACACTCGTGAATATGGATTGCACTACGGGACGTATCCAACAGTTGTTGAAGGCTATTGTGATGCTAACTGGATATCTGATATGAAGGACTCTAATTCCTCAAGTGGATATGTATTCACTTTGGGAGGTACAACCATATCATGGAAATTTTTTAAGCAAACTGTTATAGATACATCTACCATGAAATCTGAGTTTATAATATTGGACAAGAGTGGTGAAGAAGCTGAGTGACTACTTCATTTCTTAGAAGATATTCCAAGTTGGCCGAAGCCAATGCCTGCAATTTGTCAATATTGTGACAGTCAATCTACAATTGGTAGGGCACAAAACCATATGTATAATGGTAAGTCTAGACTTATACGTCGAAGACACAATATCATTAGACAACTACTCTCAACTGGTGTTATATCTATTGATTATGTGAAGTCAAAAGATAACTTGACGGATCCGTTAACCAAAGGGTTAAACAATGAGTTAGTTGCGAAATCGCCCAGAGAAATGAGTTTAAAATCTCTAAAATAAGTTGATACAATGAAAACTCAACCTAGTTGACTGTAGATCCCAAGATCTAGGTTCAACGGGACAACCTAATTGTAAAAAGACTCGTAAAATCACTGTGGGAGTTCAGTATCCCTTGTTAAGTGATACCCGAATGGAGAAGGATAAACATTTAGCTTTTAATGATTCTTATGCGTCGAAAAGTCGAGCGAGATAGTACAGGATATTTAAAAGAATCACTATGTGAGAGAGAAGTGGAGCCACTTCGAAGGGAATTTTGTGAGGATCAATTCTTAAACCCTCTTATAGAACCAGACGTATGTTTAGGGCATGAATAAACATAGCAATGAGAACTGGAATATGTTGAGGAGAATCTTGTGTAAGGTATATCATTGATTACACAAACGATAGACCAGTTCAAGGACATTATGTCTACTGAGAGCTAGCTAGTAAAGTCGATATATTTTATAAATGAATGTTCAAAAGGTTACACCTACCTATCCTATGCTAGATTCAACTACTGAGCTTGATCAAATTGTCGTCAAATTCCCTCATGTGGAAATTGTTGGAAAATATAATGGTGTGTGAGGAATTTTTTCTAGATCTTTCTAAACTGCAGATACCAAAAGTTTGCCCTAATGGGAATATCTTTCATATTTTGGAGGTTACACTTGTGTTTTAATGGTGGATCAAGTGTAAAGCCTCACTTTGTAGCCTATAAAAAGGGCTCTCAATCCTCATTTGTAGACATACCAAAAGCATTCTCTTTTCCTCTCTTCTCTACTTCTATTCTCTCTCGTTGAGCAAGCTCGAGTTCTAGTTCTAGTTCGTGTTTTGAAGTTTGTGTTCCAAAATTGATCAAGTTCGAATATATTGTTTAGTTCGCTGGAGAAATTTTCGAACTATCCGTTGTATTCTGAGAATCAAACACTTATACATGACAAATTTGGTTTAACAAAAATGTAATCTCTACAGGCCCCAGGTTCCTTTATTCTTGTTAAATTATTTCTAATTATTATTTTGATCTTAAACTATTGTTATTATTACGTTGTTAAATTATTTTTTGTTCAACTAAATTCTACTTACACATCAAAGTGTATCTAATTCAATCATCTTCAGGTAAATTCTAAGAATAAGTCAAGGCTATATAATTAGCTGGATCAAAGCCAATCGCCAAAAAGGCATGGTTCGAAAAAACCAAACTAAAATTTAAGCATAGTTTAGTTTTCAAGCTTGAGAAATAATAATAATAATAATAATAATAATAATAATAATAATAATAATAATAATAATAATAATAATAATAATAATAATAAGTGAAAAAGGTAAACCACCTAACTTCAAATCATTTACAATTTGAAAAGACCTCATCCGAAATTAAATAAATTGAAACACTCAGAAGTTCAAATAAACATAAACAGTAATAGATTTAACTTTGTTACATTGATTCGAACCCTACCTCTAGGGTAAATTATGCCGGGCCAGAGCGAACATGCCTGTGAATTTGTCTATTTTGCAATATTTCAACTTTCCAGATTTCTGACATTTTGTGAATTTTTTCCTTCTTTTATTTTCTCAAAACCAAATACTCTCTCATATCATGCTCATAAAGGATCGAAAAAACCAATCACAATTTACAAAAAAAAGGTTCATGCAAAGTGTGGACATATACGTACACAGACATCAATCAATGTCTCTAGCTCTAGGTTTTCCTTGATTTGTTTGAACCATCAAATATTTGCCAGCTGTGTTTTTCCTATCTTTCACAATAATTTATATGGCTTTGTTCCCCCTTTGTAGCTAGAGAAACAAAATTCGACTCAAATTTGGATTTAGACATGATTTAATCTCACTCCATCTTATTTTTGACGTTTAATTTGGCTGCATGTAACTGCCATCATTGATTATCATGTTGTCTTAATGGAAGCTCATCTCAGGTTTTGATAGGAGAAATATTGGCTAAACCTAGGGTGATATAAGATATGGGTGTCGCGTCGGTCCCTATATATAACTTCTAACTTTCAATTATTGCATCTATATATATGTATGCAATAAATAATTAGCACACAATATTTAATAGTATTTTAATATATATAGTAACGCTCACCTAGCGCTAGATTTTCATCATTTTTTTTTAAGTAAAGAAAAATATATATATTAGTGAAAAGGCAAACACTTGCATGCATCATGATGCAAATAACACTATATGAGACGGGTCGGTCAAACCCGCTTTTGACCCGGTCAACGCGGGTCAACCCGTGCTTTGACCCGGTCAATGCGGGTCAACCCGCTTTGACTGGGTCAACACATAAAAAAAAAACTGTCCAAAGTGAGTACCAACCTTCATATTAAAAAGTATCACAAAACATTCGAAAAGTACCATCTGTATCATTAAAAAGTAAGGGGTCTGATAGTTATTTTATACTAGTTTATTTAGTTCAAATTCTGATTTTTTTTCTCAGTTTTTATATTGTATGTGTTGATATTAATCTAAAACAATCATCATTCTAAGAATTTGCAAAGAAAAGCAAAACACGAGTTCGGTAAAATAAAAAGTACCATGTGGTAAGAAGAAAAGTATCAAGTACGATAAAGACAGGTATCAACCTGAGACGGGCGCGTGGGCTTCACGCGCCGCGCGTGGACACCACATGGCACGCCCGCGTGGGACCACGCGCCCGCCTGAAATTGCTGAAAATAAGAGGTGCTGCATGCAAGTGCACCTCTAGTGAAAATTGTGCCTGAAGGCCCTGGACCGAGCATTTTTAATGAAATACTTACTATTAGAGTTCGTCGGTCAGTGTGACTCCACTACTAGAAAATTGCATTATGACAACGAGGAAATTGTATTTTTGGTCCACTATCTTTTTTTCTTGGCAAAAGTGGTCCATCAGTTAACGAAATCCGTTAGTTTAACGGTGCAAATTTAGTCCAGCACTTTTTTTGACTATAAATTAAAAAAAAAAAACTATTTTGGTAGGAAAAAAATTTACCCCTTTGGGGAAAAACGTTTTATACACTAAAAAATACACCAAGTCCTACGTAATCATGCAAACAACATTAAAAAACATTACAAATATTTGGACATTCAAGTGATAAGAGAAAAATAGAGCTTTGGGATGTTAATTCATTTAGTTCCAAAAGACATCAGTTAATGACATTCAAGTCATAAGAGAAAAACAGAGCTTACAATCATATTTAATGCTCTGTAATTCAGTTCCAAAAGACAACATATATAATGTTTTGTGCTATAAATTCATTTAGTCCCAAAAGACAGTAGTCAATGACATCAAGTCATAAATATACTACTAGAACTCAATTTCTATTTTAGAATCTAGATAAATTTACTGATTCTCCTTGTTAATAGCAGCAACTTCCTTCACAGATTTTCTTTTCTTTGATGCAGCAACTTGTAAACCAGACAAATGGACAAAATTCTTACCACCTTGAGTGAAGATTTTCAATAAATCTCCATGATTTGGAGTTACCGGGGCACCAACTAGATTTCTTGCATAGAAGCTCATTGAAGCTTTTTTATTTGCCTAAAAAATACAAATAAAAATAATGTCAAATGAAGCAAAAGTGACACTTTATGTTGTGAAAATTGAACTAAATAATTATGCAACATCAAATTTGTAAGCTTCGTTGTGTACTATCAAAATTAAACTAAATAATTGTGAAAAGAATCCATGAATAAATTACAACATACAAATTGTATGATCGTAGTAGAAATCTCTGGTTGTGTGATCACATTAGGTTGTGAAGCCAAATTTGGTTGTGTTATAACATCAAGCTGAACATCACTTATGGCTTGTTTATCACAACCGACCTCTTCATCCTCAAAAATCTAAGAAATATGCACAAAGTTAGCACAACTACAAGGTTGAGAATCCGTTCGTGAGAGAGTGAGCGGCAAGAGTGAGGTGATGTGAGAGAGTGACAATGATTTTCCCGCAATTTTTATGATTTGAGGATTTAGGGTAATTTAGTGTTAAGGTTGTTATGGGATGATGTATCTCCGTCGATCAATTAACGGATCGTCACGTTAGTGGGATTATAAGTGCTATTTTAAATCAATACTGGACCACTTTTACCAAGAAAAAAAGATAGTGGACCAAAAGTGAAACGTGATGAACCATTTTTGCACAGGGGTGTATCTTGCTGGACCAAAAATGTAATTTCCTCTTATGACAACATAACATAGGGTTTTAGACAATAGCCGTTGTCTATGAGGGCATTTTATGCATGGGATATTCTACAACGGTTTAAGGAAATACGTTGTCTTCCTGTAGATATCCTTTGGCATCATCACAGTTGATGTGGGTACGTACGGAACTTAATTTATAATATTTAAAGTGACTATACAATATATAAATTAAGTGACATAATTTCTTAATTACAAACTAATTAAATTAAAGCACACTTGTAAACAGCCTGTTAAATGTAGCAAAAATATATAGGTCATGTGCCCAGTCGCATCCCATGCCATCCAACTTATCGGAACAAAATGTCTTGTTTCACTTTTGCAATCAATTCAGAATATTTATTTCACATTCCATATATAATTACAATAATTTATTATTAATGTGTAGATAGGGAATGCTAACCAACAAAAAAAATGGATTGATATGATCATACACATTGAATCATTGATTAAAATAAAAACATGGATTGATCATACACGTACAATATATATTGATTAAAATAAAAACATGGATTGATACAGAATTAGAACCTAATTAATAAGTTGGAATAACATGAAAGGGAAAAGGTCATTTTAAACACTCACAGCCATATATAAACGTACCTTAATCTTTTTGCTATATATATATTAATTAGTTTTGGGCCTTTAATTTTGGGTTCCGAGGAAAGAAAACAAATTAGACTTAAATTACCGAAAAAAATGACATTTAATTTTGATACCTAATATTTACATTCTGTTTAATAAAAATGTCACCATCTTTCACTCATTTAGCCACAACTTCATCTCTTATCAAACCCCAACTAAAGAAGAAACTAAACCCAAGTAAATTAATATATAACAGCACATGCCATTTCCTAATGTAAACACTGTCTTTATCACGAGATTAAAACACAATAGTAACTAAAGAATCTCGTGCAGCTATTAAGCTTGATCTGTAAAGTCATTGCTTAAGCAAACTACAGCTTCATTTTCTCAACTTTAATGTGTGTGTGTGTGTGTGTGTGTGTGAGAGAGAGAGAGAGAGAGAGAGAGAGAGAGAGAGAGAGAGAGAGAGAGGGGTGGGGTATAAGGAATGAGATGATGAAAATAATAATGAAAGTGGGAAGAAACAGGCTGAAAATGGGTTGGTCACAATTCACAAACATTAATTAATTTTTCTGGTGTTTAAAATACATATTGTAATTAAGGCAATGAAGGTGTGTGCTCTTTAATTTGCCTCAAAGTTTGTAAGAGGACTCATGATTGGGTCCCACCGGGATTCAATCTTGAAAGATTTTGATCAACGCTCAGCAGCCACACTTAGTGAGCGTGATTCAAATATTAATTTCATATGATTATTATTACATTAATGTCTTATAAATTAATTAGGAATAGATATATCATATATACCATCATTGTATTAGCTACAATGCGACTCCTTTTAATTTTGAATGGACCACTGGCAGCAACTAGGTTTCAGGATCCTTATTGCTCTTTTTTTCTCTCTTGCTCCCTTTTCTTTTTAATACATTCAAGTATTTATATTTAACTCATTTAATGTATTCACACAAGAATATATTAGATAATCTAATTAATTTATTAATTTGTATGCATTCATGCAAAATGATATTTATATAGAAATGGGGGAGTATAATTTAATCATTTGTTTTAAGACACTATGTAGTATGTAATATTTTAACCTTCGAATCCCTTGACTATAGTGATGTCTTTATGATCTCATATTTTGTTTTAAATCATCATTTAATTAAATTAATTAAACTCACGTCGAAGGAAAAATATAGAATTTTCTTTTCCAAATATATGCATATGATTTTGTTATTATAGGGACTATGTTTCCCGTGAAAACGTGAAAATTGGCATATTTACTGTAATTTTAGTGTTTTTTTTATTATATTTTGATAATAAAACAATTAGCACCAAAAACTCCAAAATACAATAAGAAAATCATTAAAAAAATAGCACAAAAATACAGTACGAAAAATCACTAAAAATACAATAAACAAGTTGATTTTTATGTTTACACACCAAACACTAGTACTCAACTACTCATTTGAACCAAATTTAAGCAATGTTAGTGAGAAAAAATAGACTCCTGAAATTTTACATATAACAATCATTTTCTAAATTATATATAAATTTTAAATTTAAGTATGTGATGAGACAAAATACGCGAAAATCGCCTAGTATGTATTTGATTTTGCCACATGTATCATGCTCGACTCTTTTCAAGCGTGCGTGAGTAATTCTTTGACTTTAGATGTATGTAGAGTACTGGTTGTGTTTACCCATTTGTCAGTTTGAAACAAAATTTCTTCGTTACGATAATGATTTTTGTTACAATTTGAACTATATTTATAATTTATATATCTGAAAGTAATAATATTATTTTATCTTATACCAAAAGCAAAAGGAGAGAATTAACTAAGTACATCGCTCCGGGCTTAAAGTCGCTTGTAGTATATACAATAAATTGGTAGCCGACATTATACCTTATGATTAATGGCAAACATTCTGATTAAGAAATCGTGCTTTGCTCAATCTCTAAATCGCGCTATCCCGACAACCATCATGAGTTGGGAAATCAACATTAGACAATTGTAATATAATTGCACTAACTTTTGCAGGGAAAGAAACGTACCCACACTAATTAACGATCGATCACATATTTTTTACTAGAGGTGGACTTGCGTGCAACAGCGGTTATTTCCGCCTATTTCAGGCGGCTACGTGACCCCACGCGGGCGTGCCACGTGGCACATGGTACTTTTTATTGTAATTGGAATGATGATAGTATTAATCTCAGGTTGATACCTTTCTTTATCGTACTTGATATTTTTCTGCTTACCACATGATACTTTTTATTTTACCGAACTCGTGTTTTGCTTTCCTTTGCAAATTCTTGGAATGATGATTGTTTTAGATTAATCTCAACACATATAATATAAAAACTGAAAAAAAAAATCAGAATTTGAACTAAATATACTTATATAAAATAACTAGCAGACCCTTTACTTTTTAATGATACAGATGGTACTTTTCGAAAGTTTTGTGATACTTTTTAATAGGAATGTTGGTACTCACTAGACAGTTTTTTTTTATGGGTTGACTCAATCAAAGCGGGTTGACCCGTGTTGACCGGGTCAAAACGCGGGTTGACCCGTGTTGACTGGGTCAAAAGCAGGTTTGACTGACCCGTCTCATATAGTGTTATTTGCATCATGATGTATGTAAGTGTTTGCTTTTTTACTACGCTCATCACAAAAAAAATAAAAAAAAAATAAAAGAATGATTGTGCAAACAAAGAAAGCACCTCTACCGTATCGTTAATTAATTAAAAATTGAAATAAAGCAAATAATTGTCTTTTCTTTTTTCATTAAATGACACTCCCAACATTTTAGAAAGTAGTTTAAAGAAGGCCTTTCCCCTTTAATTAATTGGGAGTAGCAATCCACCAAGATTCTCTGTAATACTTGCTTCATCCATTAATAAATATGATAAAGATATTCTAGTTTCCACCAATAACATATATGATTGTATTAATAAATCAAGCTACATATCTATTCCAATTTGAAATTTGTGGTGTTTCATCTTGTGTTTTAACCATTGAATTTATACAATATATATTTTAAAAATTAAATAACTATCTACTAAAAAAATTAACTACTCGTGGTATAAATTTAATGCAAAAAATTGCATGCACTAGATGTATATAAGATTATATATCAGACAGTTAACGCTTTAACCTGTTAAATGGTACAGACGCCATTGGAAGAGAAATATAGATAGATTGGCAAAAGAAGTAATTTTCGTATATGTTCAATAGAGTAATTACAAAGCTGTTTTTAAAGATAAAAGCTTGTACAATAAGGAAATAAATCAACAAGGAAATAAATCAATATAATCCCTGATTTCCTAGTCGTCTCAATCTTGCCTTCTTATTCTTTGATTTCTTTTTCCAACACTCTCCCTCAAGTTAAGTAGTGACGTCTCCAATGCTTAACTTGCGAAGAACCTCAGTAAAACTTTTGGAACTCACAGCCTTTGTTAGAATATCCGCCAATTGATGTTCGGATCGAACATATGGTAATTCAATAATACCATTCTCAATTTTTTCCTTGATAAAGTGTCGGTCCACTTCAACATGTTTAGTTCTATCGTGTTGGACCGGGTTCTCTGAAATACTGATTGCGGCTTTATTGTCACAAAACAACCGACTCTTCTGTGATGGAGGGAAGCCAATCTCGGTTAACAGTTTCCTTAGCCACAATATCTCTGTCAGCCCACTTTTGATGCCTCTGAATTCTGCTTCGGCACTCGATAAAGCCACTACCTTCTGCTTCTTACTTCTCCACGTGACAAGGTTTTCTCCCACTAATGTGAAATATCCCCCTGTAGACCTTCTATCTGCAGGATTCCCTGCCCAATCGGCATCTGTGTAACCATGAACTTCCAGATGTCCATTTTTCTCAAGCAGCACCAAGGATGAAAATATCGCTATCGCAACATATATCGCAACTTCAATTTTACGGATATATCGACGGATATATCGATATCGCATATCGATATCGCAGAAAATTGAAAAAAATGACGGAAATCATATTAAAATCTTGGAAATTTAGCATGAAATTTTAGGAACTATTATGACATATTATTATGCACATATTCCACTAATTTTTTTGATAGAATTGTATTTTGAAAGCAAATATATAAATAATACATTATATAAATACCGTCTGAGATAATACATTTGACAAAATAATACATAATGCAATATAAAATGACTAAATAAACATTATAAAGTACAATTAATACCAAAATGAGGATCTATGAGATTCAAATATATTAGATGGAATGTCATCTTGTTCTAAACAATATTGGTACCAACTTATCACGTTTGAGTAATTATGGATATAATTATGCACATGCACTTGATATGTTTCTTAATTTCTTCCAACAGCTTCACCATGAATTGGATAATGTCCACTGACCCAATTATTTTGTTGATACACATTTTGAGTAGTTCAATCAATTTGTGAACTCCCATATGTGTAAGAAGCATATGAATTTTGGGACATATCACTATGATCAGTGCCACCCATATTCATAGAATCAAGATTTGGCAAATAATTTATATTCAATCTTAGATTTCAATTTCGTGTGGGGGAGAAAAATTTTAGTGATTTGTCCATCATGTCCTCTAACTGAAAAAATGAAAAAATAAAGTCGGTGCATGTGCATCTCACTTTTCTTTCTAAGACATCCGTTGATTTCCCGGTCTTCTTTCTCTTATATTTTTTTGCAAAGTAAATGTCTTTTTAAAGCAAAGAATATTGCAACTCAAATAATTACATTGAAGACCTGAAAAAGATCACAAAAATATATAGTATTAAATAAAAATCAAAATATATTATAGAAATATTAAAAAAATCGCGATATATTGCGATATCTTGCGATATTTTGCGATATATTGCGATTTCTCATCGATACTCGGGAAAAAAGATATTCCCCCCAATATCCGTATCGCAATGTCAATATCCGCGATATATCTGCGATATTTCGCGATATTTTCATAATTGAGCAGCACACCATAACCAACAGTCCCCTTGAGATACCGAACAATTCGTAGAGCGGCTTCCATATGTTCCAACTGAGGCTTGTGCATAAATTGACTAGCAACTCCTACTGCATAGGCAATGTCAGGTCTGGTATAGGACAAATAAATTAGCTTCCCAACTAGACGTTGGTATCTCCCTCGATCAGTTAACTTAGCCCCTTAAAGAATTGTCAGCCTATGGTTAACTGCAATTGGAGTATCAGCGGGTTTACAGTCTAGCAAACCAATCTCAGCCAATAAATCCAAAATGTACTTTTTATGTCGCAGGAATATTCCTCTATGTGATCTTAGCACCTCTATTCCAAGGAAGTACTACAGATCCCCCAGATCTTTCATCTCAAATTCCTGTAACAAGTTCTTCTTCAACTTCGAGATTTCCTCAATGTCATCTCCTGTGATAATCATATCATCCACATAGATGATTAGGCAGGTTACTAGGTTCCCTTTTCTCTTCAAAAACAGAGTATGATCGGAATTGCTCTGTTTATATCCATATTTTACCATGGCATCTGTAAATCTTCCAAACCAAGCTCGGGGTGACTGTTTGAGGCCGTACAACGTTTTCCGTAGTCGACACCCTTCTCCTTCCTTAAATTCTTCAGATAAACCTGGAGGTGCGTCCATGTACACTTCTTTCTTCAGTTCTCCGTGAAGGAATGCATTAGTTACATCAAACTGATGTAGAGACCAATCTCGACTAGCTGCAATAGATAGCGATACCCGTATAGTGTTCATTTTTACCACGGGAGAAAAAGTCTCAGAATAATCAATCCTATATGTATGAGTATAGCCTTTTGCTACTAGTCTAGCTTTGTATCTTTCAATTGTACCATCTAGCCGTCGTTTAATGGTGAACACCCACTTGCATCCCACAGGTTTCTTTCCTTTTGGCAGCTTGCATTTCTCCCAAGTTTGATTTCTTGCCAGCGCATCAATTTCCTTTTTCAGTGCTTCTTTCCAATGCCCATATTCCATAGCTTCTTCAACTGACGATGGAACATCCTCCTCTCTCAGAAGTGCAGCCTCGAAATCTTGGGCTGAATCAGTAAGATGACTTGTGGTACAATCTCCAATAGCATATCGGGATTTCCGTCCAGGGTGTTCCAGAGAATACCTTTTCGGTGGCACTCCCCGATTCCGTCTTGGAGGTAATACATACCTTCCATGGTCCATACTCTTCTCCAATTGTTCATTCTCAAGGACATCTTCTGTACCTGTCTCTTTATCACTCACAACTTCTTCCACATCATCAGTAGTAGTATCTTCTAAAAAATAACTAGAATTACTACAATCATCATGATTTTGTACCTCGGGTATCAGTAGAGGAGATGTCTCAGAAGTATCACCAATGACTGTGGATTGAACTATATCTGAAGATACATCCGCGGTGTTGTTAACTTTCTCTGTTGGTCCAGTTTCCGGTATAGGCATAGAATCTGGCATCGTCAACCAGCTTAAAGAGTCACTAGTACCCTGTTTCTCCCCCTGACTCGTAAGATGGTTGTGAAAAAAATATTCATTTTCCAAAAAATCACAGTTCATAGTGGTGAACATGTGATGGGACTTGGGATCATAGCATCGATATCCTTTTTGATGAATACCGTAGCCAACACACATACACTTAACCGCACAAGGTGAGAATTTGTGACGGGTATTTTTAGGGAGATGAACAAAAACTGAGCAACCGAAGACTCTAGGTTTGAGGGTGAGGGCCACAGAAATCTTAGCTTGTGTGGATAAGGTTTGGATAGGAGTTTGGACTTGTAAGGCTTTAGTAAGAAGTCGGTTCAGAAGGTAGACCAAAGTGGCAAACACTTCGGGCCAGAATATGGTAGGTGTCCCTGATTCGAGTAACATAGCTCGAGCCATTTCCAGAAGAATTCTATTCTTCCGTTCGGAAACATCATTTTGTTCAGGAGTGTACGGACAAGTGGTTTGGTGAACAATGCCCTGTTTAGTACAAAATTAGGACATGCGAGAATTCACATATTCCCTGCCATTGTCAGATCGAAGAATCTGAACAGTGGTCTGGAACTGAGTGTTGACAAGGGCACAAAAATGGGTAAACTTATCAAAAACCTCAGATTTATTTTTTAAAAAATAAATCCAGGTCATGCGAGAACAATCATCAATAAACAACAAAAAATACTGAAATCCAGGACCCCCAATAACAGGGGCAGGACCCCAAACATCAAAATGAACTAAGGAAAAAATAGATTTCATTCGGGTATTATTAAACTTAAAGGACTGTCGGTGGCTTTTGGCCAAAAAACAGGTATCACAATGCATGTCTCTAGAAGTAACAATACTAGGAAATAACAGTTTAAGATAACTAATAGACGGGTGCCCTAACCGACGATGCCAAAGCCAAGCCTCCCGGTTACCAGGTCCGTGAGTCAGCATCGCAACACCTTTTGGAGCTATCTCATCCACATAGTATAACCCACGTCGTTCAGTGCCACGTTCAATAATCTCCCCCGTCCTGATATCCTGTAATAAACAGAAATGTGGCTGCATCAGTAGTCTACAATTTAATTCCCGGGTAACATGGCTTATGGAGATGAGTTTATGTGACAGGGTAGGTATAAATAAACAGTTAGACAACTGAAGTGTGGGAGATAGATTAACAGTGCCAGCCCCTTTAACTAGTACAAGGTCTCCATTTGCTGTCTGAACATGGGATTTTTGTGGAACTGTAGATTTGACAATATCCGAGATGTCAAAAGTCATGGTATCTGTGGCTCCACAGTCAAAATCCATTTTCTATTTTTCCCGTCATGTAAATCAGGTACAGTACACGCCACAGAAGTATCATCAAGAACATGAAAGGAATTAGTACACAAAATAGGGGTGTGTTCGTTTTTTTTAAATGTTGAGGACAGCCAAGTAATTTTCTCATTGTCCTTTAATTCTGAATTTCCACAAATTTCCCCATTACCATTTAATTTGGAATTTCCACAAATATTTGAGGAATCGAAGGGCCCAATTGATTCAGCTCTATTATCTCCAAAATCCCTAGCTGCCGCATTCGCCTCTGCAACTCCACCTTCTGTTCTTCCCTCACGACGTGCTGTCCCGGAGCTGCCCGCCTCGGCATTGGTGGCCCGATCGGCAGCCATTGCTGCGGCGACACTACCTCCTCTGTTGCGGGTTTGATTCGGCAATTTTTTTCTCTTGGTGTCGTCCCACCATTCTGGGTAACCCACCAGTTGAAAACACGATTCTTTCATGTGTTTCTTCATACCACAGTGGGAGCATACCATTTTGCTCATATCTTCTTCATTCGGCCGAGTCCCTTTTCCTCTGTAACCTCTCTGCTGTTTGTCCCGCGCCGCTAAGCCAAACCCTAGACCCGATGATGTTTCTCAATTTTCCTCGGAGATTACCAGCCGAAGGATTTGGTCCCTGGCAGTCTCCCGGCGTATCATCGCATATGCCGCTTCAACTGAGGGTAACAGGTCTTTCTTCAAAATCTCTTTCTTTACAGGTTCGTATTTGTCATGAAGAGACATGAGAAATTGGTATACTCTTTGGGTTTGAATGATTCGATTGTACGTCTCGATATCTTTAGGGCATTACATCGGGTTTGGCTCTCTTCGGTCGATAGACATCCATATTTCTTGTATTTTTGCCCAGATTTCCTCTAACGGTGCTTCCCTCTGTTTTAAAGTGTTTGCTCTTCGATGTAAATCGAATACCTGCAGAGAATCCGTTCCACTTCCGTATGTGAGGGCTAGGTTGTCCCAAACAGCTTTAGATGTTGGGTGTTTGAAGACTGTATTCATGAGGTTTGATTCCATGTTCTGTATCAGCCATGTAAAGACACACTGATCGTCTTGCTCCCATCTTTTGTAGGTTGGATCACTTGTCAATGGTGGTTCTGGATCTCCAGTAATGTATGACGATTTGCCCCTTCCTCCGATGGCTTTTTTCATCAGAATCGACATAAGGGATAATTATCGCCGCTCAGTTTGAACCCAATGTTTAGAGTTTCTGTGGTTTGGGTTTGCAGACCAAGGCTATTTCGTAGCATGGTCGCAAGTTGTAGAGTTAATTCATCTGGGATATTCCCAGTGGTTGAATTATCTGTGGTTTCACTTGCTGACATCTTGTTTTGTTTGGGTGCAGATTTAACGAACTTGGCAAAAGGTTGAGAAAGGTTTAGAGACGATGATGATTATCGATCTAAGTCTCTCGTTTGATCGCCTACTCTGATACCATGTTAAATGGTACAGACGCTATTGGAAGAGAAATATAGATAGATTGGCAAAAGAAGTAATTTTCGTATATGTTCAATAGAGTAATTACAAAGCTGTTTTTAAAGATAAAAGCTTGTACAATAAGGAAATAAATCAATATAATCCCTGATTTCCTGGTCGTCTCAATCTTGCCTTCTTATTCTTTGATTTCCTTTTCCAACATAATCGGGTCAAACGCAGGTCAGCCCGCAAAAAAAGAAAAATGGTGAAATAGATGATACTTTTTGAATTTTGAGTGATATTTTTTTAACATTACGGTTGATATTGATTTTGATTGTATTTTTTTTATATTTTTTTTCTGGCCGATACTTGTTACACTTGTGATTTCCTATTACACTATTTATGTTACACTTCGTGTTACACTTTTAAATTATCAATTTTTTTAATATATGTTTTCCTTCAATTATATTTTTTTTGTGATTTATTTTAATTGTAAGATTGTTTTTTAGGGTTCACCCCACCCAATTAGGGTTTATAATTATTTTTTAGTATTTAATTTTTAATTTTCAATTAATAATTCGTTATTATGGTTGATTAATTCAAAATAATATTTTTAATTCATTTTTTGTGCTGATAAATGTTGACTATGATTATTTATGTTAGAATTAATTTTTATTTTGTATTAAATATTATGAAAGTCATAATTTTGATAGTGAAACACAGAAAAGTGTAACATGAAATTTGAACTCTACTTATTAAGGATACAGGTGATACTTTTAGGCTTTTGAGTGATACTTTTTAGTGTTACGGATGATACTGATTTTGAAAGATTATTTTTTTGTGAGTTGACTGGGTCAACGCGCGTTTTCCAACATTGACCGGTCAACGCGTTGATTTGGTCAACACGTCTGATAGTGCAACTAGTGCACACAGGTGCTTCGCTAAATTTAATGGTTGAATCTGTGATGGAAGACCAAATTTGCTTGATCAGAGATTCTCATGAATCTCATCGATCCGCAGTTTCTTGAAGAAAAAATATCTTTTGGAAGTCGGGATCATATAGTGATAGACTGATATGTATATATTGTATATCCATTTGTTAAAAAGAAATTAAAAAGGAAAAATTGAACAGGAAAAACAGAAGACCGCGACTGTGTATTATTACATCTTTAGCGTACAGGTTTAACAAGGCGCGCGACAGTAAAATTATTTTTCTTCCATCATTGTAATGTTTGTGCTTTAAATTTACAGAACGTTGAAAAAGTTTGGTCGTGTCTTGTTATAGGTAGTAACTTTCGACAATTACATAATTACTGTTGCATGGAGTATAATTGAATCATCTCAAGATCGAGCGCAAAATATAACAAGGCAGTTTGAGAAAACTTAAGTTTAATAGAATCAATTATGTAGACTTTTAAGTTTTATATGAACTGATAAATTTCGTGTTATTTTTAAAAATATACATATATAATAATTAATTACTATCAGAACACATATATACTGTGATGTAATATGTATAGGAGTGTGTGTTTATCTCCTCAAACGAGAGTATTTATTTGAAATAAATGATTCTTAAAAGGTTCAACAACAAGTGGTCGGGATATCAAATATTGGTTAGATAAGTTATAAATAACTACATTAAGTGTTGTGTAAAATCAACATCTACTACATCATTAATAATAATAACTGTATTTTATTCTAGGTGATATATTCAATGCCAAATTTACTGCTGGTCAGGCGTTTCTCATGAACGGACATAAATTTTATTTTCGTAATAATTAACCATGGTCAAACTAATTAAAGCTTTGAAAATGTTTGTACGTTTGCGGTAAATTAAATTAAATTAGCTAGCAGTCAGATCGTATTCATTAATTGTGTATCCAATTTTCGTAGAAGTAGCTAAGTATTGATCGCAGCTCTTATTATTACGCATAAGGATTTACATTTACGTTATGTATTGGTTGGTTATCGTAATTAATTCAGATAGCTATATTGCCCCCCAGCAAATTCTGTGAGACTGCAATATTATTGGTGGCCTAATTAATATGTCAATTTAATTCATGTGGGATTTTTCTCATTATTTTTGAATGAAGATTTATAAATATTAATCATTCTCACAGTTTAAGAATATTAAACTTCACCCACAATATTTAAGTACTCATACGCCGATTAATTATATACATGATCATTTAATTTTAAGAATTTTAAGAATAGAAAAGAAGTTAAATATATAACCAGTAAGAAATAACCATAACAATCAGATAAATCTTATTCTTTTTTAATGTCAATTAACCGTTTTACGCATTAAAAAAATGCAGAACACACAGATAAAAAGAAATCGATTTGTTCAATGAATTTAAAAGTGTATATTGTGAGTTGTGAGAAGGTGTAATACTAGTAGCTAGGCAAGAATGTGAAATCAAAGTGTGAAAAAGGTTTAGAAAGCGCCGCCAAGTTGGAAAGTTACGTGCCCAATTTCATTTTCAAGTCTTCGTAAGCTTCCAAAATTGGTTGAGTAATATCATTCTTAGTTTTGATGTATAAAACTTTTCCTTTATAATTTAATTTTTTATTTCTTAATAACAAGTACCTCAGAATTACCCACCTCAGCACACACTGCGTAGAAGTAAAAAATAAATTTTGGGAATTCGTGGGTGATTCTAAGGTAATTGTCTGACCGTTGTATTAAAAAAAAGGTAATGTATATTATAAAATTTCCAAAAAAAAAGAAGAAGAAGAAACCGCTCCAAAATAAGGTGCTTCAGACATCAGAAAATACAATTGATTGTAATAGAGAGGCATCATTAATTCACTCAGTTTTAAATAGATTTTTTTTTTATTTTATCTTAAATATATTTAAAATGAGTAGAGTTCCCTCAGTTTTATCATTAATTCACTCAGTTTTAAATACATTTTTTTGGGAATGATCAGACATTACTCAAAATCAAAAATTTCCCTCTTCCAAAATAATATGTCTTGGTTGACAAGGTAAATCAAGTGACAGTGTCGGAACTGTAAAAAGTAGAGTAGCAGCACAAGTACAAACCGGACCCAACTTTCAAAAAATTACCACGGGCCCGAAGATTTAACATTTTAACCTCAAACAAGTTGAAATATCATGCTATCTTCTGGGTGAATTGTGACACTTAAAAAAAGTGTCACAATAATAGATTTATTGTACCATTTGGAACATTATTATGGGATAGTATTTTCTTTAGACAAGTACACAAAACTAAAAATAGAGCAACAATTTTATTAATTTTTCCTTTGTCAGTTTCCTTCATTTTAAAAGTAGCCTTCTTCTCTCGTTTTGGATGGAAGTTACATATGGTAACTATTATCTCATTTATACCCACGCCAAGTTATATATATATATATCAAGATTAAAATTTATAAAATAGATCAAGATATAAATTTAAATATAATTAAACATTAATAAAATTATAAATATTCTATTAATAGTAAATTTGAATCCGTTATAAATTTCTCTTGCGTTGTGATGTTTTTCTATTGGTATTTGCGTTTTTTAATGAATTTTATCCAATAAGGAGCTTACTGCTCGGTCCTTACACGCTCTTCTCTATTTATTATCTTCAGAATAATTAAAAGCAGTAAATTTTGATCCCTGAAATTTGTAGTGGTCGAGGAAGTTTACAAGATGATAAATTTGGATGTATGAGAAACACATATTTCACTGTTTACATTGACTTCATGGGTAAATCTGCACACTTTTTACTGTTCACCGCAGAGTAGTTACTGTGAATCTAGATCGCAGACACGATTTAGTAAGCTTGGCATTTTGTGGTGGGCCCCAAGGGAGTTTCATCGAGTTAAAACATTTTTGAAACTTACACGTGGATGGGCTAGGGACTTTCACCTCGCAAGTTAATGAAATTTTAATAAATACATATATGCTGTGTGCATATTTCATAATGGCATGTCTTGTTTAAGTATCAGTATTTATCCCGTGCGATGCACAAATAATTATTATTTTTTTAGATCTATAATATTATGATTATTGTTTAATTTTATATGTTGTGTTCAATTTTAAAAAATTAATAAAATGATATGCACATACGTTAATTAATTAGATAAGAAGATCAATTTTATATAATTACGACAAATAAAAAGAAAAATTAAATTTTAGAAACTTTATGACAATCAATGTTAGAAAGATCGAATTGGAATATTTCCAATGTCACGATTTTATAAATAACAATGTATAATTGTCTATAATTATGGAACATTTGGTTTCTCTGAATATATGACATGTATAAAAGATATAATTATTTAATTATTTTAAATGATGAAATTGAAATATAAAAAATAACAAATTATTATTATTATTATTATTATTATTATTATTATTATTATTATTATTATTATTATTATTATTATTATTATTATTATTATAGTACAATACAAATGAAAGCTTTTTTAGGCGACAAATGTAGAGTACTACAAATCATCCATCTATGCATAATAAGATAAAATAAAAAATGTTACAAATTTTCAAGTAAAAAAAATAATAAATTAGATTGCAAAAATTTCTTAAAATACAACGGTTGTAATCTAAACTGTCGTGAAAAATGCAAAAAAGAAAGAAAGAAAGTTTACAACAATAAATATTACTAATGTTGTCTATTAATTCAAAACTGTTGTCTAAGACAAAATGCGTAATAGACAATGATTTACACCATAACTGTTGTCTATTACACGATTTTACCTTAATATATATATATAAAGAGAGATATATATATATATAGATATTAATTAGTTTAAAATAAAATATTATATGGTTAATATATATAGGTAGTGTCAATGTTACTCTAAGATTGAGTAAGAGTGAGTCTGTCTCTAATGTAATTATACGTTGCAGTTAGAGTATGGAGTATTGAACATTAACATCTTAAATACGGAGTGTCATTGTTCACTACTCTATATTTTACTATTTGAAATCTCTAAAGTTATAATTATACTGTATCATTAAACCAATAACACAACTACAATTATGCAATTAATTGATAATATAATTATAATTATTTATTTTTTGTGTTATTTTTTTCTTTTCCTCTTTAGCTAATTTTATTATATTACATAATTTTCTTATTAAATTTCAAACAGGACTGCATAATTTGATATGATACATCTCACATTTCATAAGTAACTTAACAAATTAATATTTGTAATATGATAATTATTGAAAATGAATACAAAATGCAAAATAGAGTATGAGATGTAAAGTGTGTGAATTGGAGAATAATTTTGAAATAGAGCATGGAATATTGTATTATAGAGTTTGGAGTAATGCATTTTAGAATTTTGAGTTGGAGATAGCTTAATATTGTAAATATAAATTCCAATTGAAATATTAATATCTTTAAAAGTGAAATTGGTAGGGAGTGGGGGAGGAGAGCTGATAAACATCTTAATATTGTTTATTCCGGAACCATATCTTTACTGTATTCAATTAAATGCAAGTAATTTAGACATAATGAAGGTAATCAGCCCTAACAACAAAACAAATTGTCCTGGCGGGGATGACTTAGTGGTGGAGTGAGATTGTTTGGAGACCAAAGATCACGGGTTCGAATCTCCTTAATACCACAGGTTGGGTGTGTGAGTAAAAAAAAAATAACAACAACAATACAAATAAAATGTTTGCACTTATCGCTATATAAGATAAATATTCAAACGAAATTCAGCAATGACTTTGCACTTTTGTTAAATTTATTACCTCACAACTCAAATAAAATTCTAGCTACCAGTTTATGTTGCGTTTAAAAAAAAACTAAAATAAAATTATGCTACACAACACACACACACACACACATCACTTAATTTTAATTAAATCTACAATATATCTAAATCACAATCAATTAGTAAAATAATGAATAAAAATGCGATTTTTTAATTAGCAAAAATAACAAAGTGATGCAAATTTCCGAATTATTTGGCTGTTAGATCTGCAATTAAAAATTCCAACCCCTTTACAAATCCAATGCATTGTGACTAAATTAGAAGCCGCAAATTCCAATATGATTGTCGGCCGCAGTCTTCCAGGAAAGCGTGGAGTTTGATGCTCTCCGCACCTTCTTGGTCCATGGATTTCTCTAATTTTCATTTACAAATTAGATTGTAAATTTTGATTTTGAATTTGTATTTTAAGAAAATATACAATACATATGTATTTTATAATCACTGCATTGTCTGCATCCTTTCATAGAATTTCTACACAGAAGTTTCAATAAAAATATTCGTAATAATAACTCTAAAACAATATTATAGCATAAAGTATAACTAAGATTATGATATTAATTAATCATATAAATGTATGATGAGTAGAAAATGATTTGACCTACACATCTTCGTTATTTGAATAAGATTCAACATTGGAATGTCGAGGTGAATAAATTCTATCATACTCGAAGAGTAATATTAGCACTATTCACTGACGGACATGCGATGGTGGATTTATGTTCTATTTTCAGTTTTCATCGTCTATGGACAATAAAATTTTGATGTTCGAATTTCAGTATTTACAAAATGTTTAATATTAAAAATAAATAATGCTGGAATTTATAAGTGAATTTGTTATTTATATAATTGTTTAAATTTTATTGAGCATAACAAGAATTTTAGAGTAAATACATAAGTAAAATGGTCTAATGGGACACTTGTCATTCATTTCTTTTCTTCATACTATTAACTTTTTTTTTTAAAAGATTTTCATATTATTGACTTAAATGTATTCTGATTGAAATTTGCCTAACTTAAAAGAAGAAGAAATAAAATGAGAAATTTGAAAATGGTAATATACAGGTACATATCAAAAGTTTCAGTGTCATTATAATTAATTATGTTCCAATAGATTCGTAAAAAAAATAAAATTGTTTCGCTAGTTCTCTAAATTTGAAGTCATGCTATTTTTTTTTCTTTCAATTCAATTGAATCTCTCCATGAGAGTATGAAGTGAGTAGTTGATGCACATTCAATGCGTGTAAAAATCTCCGTATAACTGCATATAATCATGTGTTAACCCAATAAACAAAAAGAAGTCTGTAATAGTTCTATTAATTAAAGTATTTAGATGAGGGCCACAAATTTTAATATATTTAATATAATTGTTTTTTGGTTCTGTAACAGCAATTACTGTAATTGTTCGATGGAAGTATAAAAACAAGAAAGAGATGACTGTCTTTTCGATTTATGCAGTCCTCCGTCAATTTAATTACCTATCTATTTCTCTCTCTCTCTCTCTCTATATATACGAAAATTTCAAGTATCTATCTGTCCATTAACCGCAAACAAACATGTCTTAGTTGAGTCAAATTATCGCCACCCACTTTCCCTTCTCCACTTCTCACTCCTACGGCAGCCACTCCCACCTCCACCGGAAAAATGCAGAACCACCGCCACCGCCACCGCCACCGTCAACACATCATATTCCTCCTCCTATCTGTACTCCTCACATCCCCGCCCCTCATTCTCTCCCTAAACCAAGAAGGTCTCTACCTCCAACAAGCCAAGCTAGGCTTCGACGACCCCAACTCTGCCCTCGACAGCTGGAACCCCAGCGACAACACGCCCTGTAACTGGAACGGTGTCGTTTGCGATCCCGCAACCGACTCCGTGCTGTCGATCGACCTCTCCAGTTCCAACCTCTCCGGTCCCTTTCCTTCCGTCCTCTGCCACCTCAAAAACTTGCTCATTATCTCATTCTACGATAACTTCATCAACTCTACTCTACGCGACGACGACGTCGCATTGTGCCGGTCGTTGGAGCACCTTGATTTGTCTCAGAATTATCTAACCGGCGAGCTCCCGCGCACGTTAGCTGATCTCCCCAACTTGAAGTATCTGGACTTAACCGGAAATAACTTTTCCGGAATGATCCCCGACAGTTTTGGAGCGTTCCAGAAGCTCGAGGTGCTGTCATTGGTGGAGAACTTGCTCGAAGGGACGATACCGGCATTTCTCGGGAACGTTTCGACGCTGAAGCAGTTGAACCTTTCGTACAACCCGTTTTCTCCGGGTCGGGTCCCGCCGGAGCTGGCAAATCTCACCAATCTCGAGGTACTGTGGCTGACTGAGACCAATTTAGTTGGTGAGATACCTGAGTCACTGGGTCGACTCGGCAGGCTCACGGATTTGGACCTGGCTTTCAACTCATTGAGCGGTACGATCCCTGCTTCGCTCACTGAGTTGACGAGCGCGGTTCAGATAGAGCTGTATAACAACTCGTTAACTGGTGAGCTACCCAGCGTGGGGTGGTCTAACATGACGTCATTGAGGCGGATTGACGCGTCCATGAACGAGTTGAGTGGGGAGATCCCTGCTGAGTTGTGCGAGTTGCCACTCGAGTCTCTCAATCTCTACGAGAATAACTTGCGAGGTGAAGTGCCAGACGGCATTGCTAACTCACCGAATTTGTATGAATTAAGGTTGTTCCAGAATCAGTTATCTGGAAGGTTACCGCCCAATCTCGGTAAAAGATCGCCGTTGAAGTGGATCGATGTTTCAACCAATAAGTTTTCGGGTCCAATTCCCGAAAATTTGTGTTTCAACGGGGCACTCGAGGAGCTGTTGTTAATTGAAAACTCATTTTCCGGCCAAATACCGGCGAGCATAGCGGAATGCCGTAGCTTGTTGCGCTTGAGATTGGGGCACAACAGATTTTCCGGAGAGGTGCCGGAGAGCTTGTGGGGGCTTCCACACGTTTCATTACTTGAGCTCGCCGGCAACTCGTTTGCCGGCGGTATTGCTAAAACTATCGCTGGGGCCTCCAACTTATCTCAGTTGATATTGTCCGGGAACAACTTTTCCGGTAGTTTGCCTGTGGAGATCGGGTTTTTGGATGGTTTGCTGGAAATTTCTGTAAGCGATAATAGGTTATCAGGGTCTTTGCCGAGTAGTATAGTGAATCTTGGGCAATTGGTGAAGCTCGATCTTCATAACAATGAGTTATCTGGTAAAATTCCAAGCGGGACTCATTCTTTGAAGAAGCTAAATGAGCTGAATTTGGCAAGTAATGATTTTTCAGGGAATATTCCGGATGAGATTGGGGATTTAGCTGTTCTAAATTATCTTGATTTATCAGGAAATGGGTTCTCTGGAAAAATCCCTGTTGGATTGCAGAACCTGAAGCTAAATCGTCTGGATTTGTCAAACAATCGTCTCTCTGGTGAAATTCCACCCATGTATGCCAAGGAAATGTATAAAGATAGCTTTTTGGGGAATCCAGGATTATGTGGTGATATTGATGGTCTGTGTGAGGGAAAAGGTGGACTCAGAGATATGGGCTATATGTGGTTGTTGAGATCAATTTTTATAGTTGCTGGATTAGTGCTTATTGTTGGTGTGGTGTGGTTCTACTTGAAGTATAGGAAGTTTAAGAAGGCAAAAAGGTCGATGGATAGATCAAAATGGACGTTGATGTCGTTTCATAAACTAGGATTCAGTGAGAATGAGATATTGGATGGTTTGGATGAGGACAATGTGATTGGGAGTGGGGCCTCTGGTAAGGTATACAAGGTAGTCTTGAGCAATGGTGAGGCTGTTGCTGTGAAAAAGCTTTGGGGGCGTCCCAAATCAGCCGAGGATAGCATTGATGTGGAGAAGGGCAACAATCTGCAAGATGATGGTTTTGATGCCGAGGTTGAGACACTGGGGAAGATTAGGCATAAGAATATTGTTAAGTTATGGTGTTGTGGTACCACAAGGGATTGCAAGCTTTTGGTTTACGAGTACATGCCCAATGGCAGTCTTGGTGATTTGCTTCACAGCACCAAAGGTGGTTTGTTGGATTGGCCGATTAGGTTCAAGATTGCCTTGGATGCAGCTGAGGGTCTCTCCTACTTGCATCATGATTGTGCACCAGCAATTGTTCACAGGGACGTGAAGTCAAATAATATATTACTGGATTCGGACTTTGGGGCTCGGGTTGCAGACTTTGGTGTGGCCAAGATGGTTGATGCAAAGGGAGCCAAATCAATGTCTGTCATTGCAGGGTCCTGTGGTTACATTGCGCCAGGTTAGTTCACCAAATTTTCCCCTTGCTATATATATATATATATATATATATATATATATATATATTTATGATCCTGTGATGAACTATACTATTTTGATGAGAGATGATATACTAATTTGTTCTTTGGCTGATCAGTATACTAGGAGTCCAACCCTAAACATTCAATTCTAGTGAAAATCACCATGTTTACCATATGTTATCTTATCTACTGTGAAGTGTGAGCTGATTCTGTTATTACACATGATGCTGATCGCATCTGCGCTGTGATATATGTTTATGCCAAGTAATTAAGTCTTGTAGGCCTATGGAACTCGAGTGTGTTCTGATCCGTTTGCAATTCTAGGTGATTGTATTGTGTCACAGGTTGTCTAAAAAAATGTCACATTCTTGATGTGTTATGGCTGTAAAAACTGCAGGCAAAGTGAGGGGAAACCTATACCATGTTAAAGAGTTTCTATTTTTCTCACAAACGAGCGAGCTGCTGCTGTTTTGTAATCCTTTGCTTTATGTGGTATAAGCATAATATAATATGACTGATGAAGTGGTGTTCACATTTCAGAATATGCGTACACGCTTAGGGTGAATGAGAAGAGCGATATCTACAGTTTTGGGATTGTAATTCTGGAGCTGGTTACCGGGAAGCTTCCTGTAGATCCGGAGTTCGGGGAGAAGGACTTGGTGAAGTGGGTGTGCACCACATTGGACCAGAAGGGTGTAGACCATATAATTGACACCAAACTGGATTCATGTTTCAAGAATGAAATATGCAGAGTCCTGAACATAGGGCTCCTCTGCACGAGCCCGCTTCCCATCAACCGGCCTTCCATGAGACGGGTGGTGAAGATGTTGCAAGAGATTGGAAACGGCACCCACCACAAGGCTGCTGGTAAAGACGGCAAATTGACACCTTATTACTATGAAGACGCCTCAGATCAACTACAAGCATCTCAGGGGTGAAAAATAGAAAGAAACGGAAAAAGATTTAGGTGAGGAGTTGATGATCGCTGCAAAATGTAAATGAATCAACCACCAACATGTTTTACTGCTGACTTTCGAAATATCTTGCATTTATTATACCCTTCCCCTCGTGTTATGCTGTGTACGCACCTAAAGTTCACTGTTATTGGGATTGGGAATACGAAATACGAATAGGGGGGGATTTGATTTTGTCATCTCTTACATTTTTGAGTTAGTCGTTGGAATTATAAATGGTAATGTACCGGAAAGCTAAGGCCCCAGGGGAAATATTCATTCCAGATGACACCTACCCACTCGCAAATTCACTGTTCACTCTTTTTTCTTTTTTCTTTTTTCTTTTTTTCTTTTCTAAAGATAAAATACTACAGTAGAGAGTTATATGACACTCAATTGTACATCTATAACGTATAATGCTCACGTGTCTCTATAATAATGAATTAATCATACTCACTCGGTTATACACCAACTTAAATTCAAATGTTACATTTACGCATTCATTTCGAATTCGCAAAAATTAAACAAAATTTCCATCCAGTCATCTGAATTTCAAGTTCTTGGGAAATTGTTGCACATATAAATATATAAGCTAAATATGTATCAGTACAATTGGCCTGCACTAACTTAATTGTTATTTATTACGGTAAATCAAGTGTTGTACCAATCGTGGTTCTTGCATAGAACTAATCCACGATCCTTATCCACTGTGTGCTACACACGATACCAACTGTGACGTCCTAAATTTTTCATAACATAGAAAATATTTTATTTATTCAATAATAGAGTTTTTAAGAAGTAATATTTAAAATGAAACAATATGTATCTAATTTTTAAAGCATTAAAATATTCTAAATATTATGTTAATTAATTTTTATTATTAATATTATTATGCTAGGCGGTGCACGGGGATAAATTTAATACAATACATTTTTCAAGTGAAATAAAGGTGGAGAATCCAACGTGGATTGCTATGCAATATTCATTTTCTTATTATGCATTTTATGCAGTTTATATGTGGAAATTATATTTTCGGCTTATGGGCTGCAGAAAAAGTTACTCAACCTACAGATTGCATGTTCGGCCTACGGGCTGCAAGAAAATGATACTTGATATTCTATGTATTTATTATTCATATTGTGTATAGTATGGATAAATGCAGAAACCCTACTGAGTTAATAACACTCACCCAAAAACTATTTATTTTTCATGCTAAGGAAGCTTGAGCGGTGACGTGGAGACAGAGTGATAGTCAAGATTAAATAAATATTGTTTCATTTTAAATATTACTTCCACTGTATTAAACTCTTTTATTGTGTAAATGATATATTTTTTTTTATGAAATTTTGGGACGTCACATATTTTGAACCAAAGATATCAAATTTGGAGAGAATAATGTTCCTCAATATGTTCAGGACGATGGTCCTAACCGCTATTTATGACATTTCTTTCTGGGGAATAGACCTTGGGCTTCAAATTTGTTATAGATCAAGCTAGATTTTTGACTGCTGCCTTTGTGGAGATTTACTTTGAAGATTCACTCTAATCATCAAAGGAACACTCCCACTCAAGAAGACAGGAAATCTTATCAACATGGAAATAAATTTCATAAGGCAAAACTCGAAGAAGGAACATGATTCGAGCCTCTTTATGAAGGCCATTTGGTTGCAAACGTATATTGTGCGAGATATGAATTATACATTACAATTCTAAGCGTCGAGTTGTAATAGTTTGATAAGTTTTTATTGTGTTTAGTAGTGTTGTTTTTGTTAAATTCAACGAGAATTTTTAGTGGGTAGTTTATTGTTAAGACAAACATTTTGGGTACCGCGCTGCTGCAGAAGATCATAATCTTGCGGAGGTTGCAAGAGAGACCAAGTGTAGACACTTGGGTCGTAGGTGGTTTTTAAGGTTGCAATCCATTAAAGAAGGGATAATGTTTGAAAGGTTATTCAAATAGGTGGTGCTGTTTATAGGTGTGTGCACCGAATTGGGTAATCATATATGTGTCCAATGTCCTCTTTAAACTTTCGTTATTTATATTCTTAATTTATAGATCATACAACTGAAAATCATAAAGGAAGAAATAACAAACAACACAAATTGCATTTTAGTAAAATGAATAGTTAAATATCTGGACATTATTAAAGGTGCGGAGAATCATAGTAAAATTAAAGTAAAATTAAGATTTGGAGAGATGATAAAATTGTAATTATACATATCACTGTCCAAACGGTGGGAAAGCGACGCTGTCTGCGTGAGTAGAGGTTAGTATTGAATTTAATATTTTTTGTGGGGCGTCTATATATATTTCTTGATTTCCTAAATTCTTTCAGATCTGTAGAGGAGAAGCCTCAAATTCACGTAAGCTTGTATAATTCAGTTGGTCATGTCAGTACTTTCAATGCTCATTAATGCCAAGAATGGTGAAAATTTAAATGGTTACACTCACATTGTATTTATGCCAACTCACACATTTAGGTCCCCATTAACTCCCCTTTGTTTAATTTCCCCTCTATAAATGTACGCAGCCTTAATTTCAAATTCATTTCTCAACCGCACCAAAATTAAAGCAGCCATCCACAGTTTGTGTTGTGACAATTCAAAAAAGGGGAAATTTTAAAGCAGCCATTTATTAATTTTTAAAAATTGAACACGACATATAAAATTCAAAAATAATCATAATACTACAAATATAAAAATAAATAAATTATTTGTGCATTGCACATGAAAAGTACTAGTACATATTTAAAGCTCAATAGAGCATTTCTAAAAATAAAAATAAAAATAGAAGCTCAATAGAACAAAATGTAATAGTTCAAGGGCTAGAAAATGATTTTTATTTTTATTATTATAATAACATCAAAGCAACTGCTTGCACTAGATGAATCCGACTTTGAGAAGGAAAAAAATTACTACCTCCGTTTCATAATGTTTGTTGTTTAAGGTTTTTTTTTTTAGTTTCAAAATGTTTGTTGTTTTATATAATTTGACATCCTCTCTCCCAATTTTAACCCTTTCAAATCCTACAAGATTTTTTGATTCTAATTTACCTATAATATATGAAGAGAGAAAAATATATGGAGAGAGAAAATATTATTATTTTTTAGGAAAATATAGATGAATTAGATTTTATAGCATATATAAGGGATGGGTATATTTGTCCATAAAATTAATTCTTAATTCCAGATAAAAAAAACAAAACAACAAACATTATGAAACGGAGGTAGTATAAAACAACCTACTTCTTTCGCCATTAAGATTTTTTCTCTTTTTTAAAATAGATCTTTTGCATTCGTCATCACTTTGAGAATATAAAATTTTGAATAAATAATAAATTATATTCATACATACGTACATAGGGTACGGTTATGGTGTAAATAATTGCTAGGGTGTTAACTATGAATTGATCTTGACCATTAAAATTAAAAATCTCACTACTACAAAAACGCACATACGTAACGGTTATTGTCCGTTACGTATGCCATTTCAAAACCGTTACGTATAGTGGTGTTGCGTATTCTACCCAGTATATGTAACGGTTATTAACCGTTATCTATACTCACTTTACGTAACGGTTTTAGAAACCGTTACATATTCCATATAATAGATAACGCTTTAATGAAAAACCGTTACATATTCTTTCAATTAGATAGCGCTTTTTTAAAACCATTACGTATTCTTGTATTTAGATAGCACTTTTTATTTAAAACCGTTACGTATTCTTATATTTAGATAACACTTTTTTTAAAACCGTTACATATTCTTATATTTAGATAACGCTTTTTTTTAAAAAACTGTTACATATAATATTGTTCTGCACAATTTTTATAAAAATAAAATTATATTTTCAAATTGCAAATAATCTAAAAAAATATTTCAAATTAAGCACCAAAACATAAAATAATTATAATAATGATACATTATCCAAATATCAATATTTAAATACAAAGGGAAATTCAACACTGATTCAATCCTAAAATCAATACATAATAAAAAGAATTTATCCAAGTACCAATATTTTAAACAAAAAAGAATTAACCATCATGTTTTTTAGTGTGACAGGTAATGGAAGAATTGAGCCAGCTCGAACCCTCCAGTTTTTCCACAAATTCAGCATCTTAAAACCTTCCTGCAATAATACAGCACATATAAAATCTTAACTTAAATAACATAAATGAACGAATAATTAGCATCATAAATCATCTAAATACAATAGAAAGTGAAGGAAAAGATGTTGCGATTCCCCACAATTCCAACCATCATTAAATAATATAAATAAATAACTTAAAAACATCTCTAAAAATATTAAGACAAAACCAAATGTAAAGAGAAGTTGCAGCTTGTTTCACAAGCATATATTTACTTGTAAAAATGGGGCTATTTGTAGTTTGAATCTTTAAGGCTGCACAAAACATCGACACACACACACACACACACATTATATATATATATATGTATATATATATGTATATATCAATGATCCATGTACAACAATAAGCACAGGAGAATGAATAAACCTGATGGCCTTTTTTGACAAGGAGTCTGGACATTCTTACATCACAGTAGGAAGTTATTATACCACATATGCAAATCAATAAAATTCACCCATTAAAGAACTGAATGCGACAATAAGCTATGTCCAAAAGAAATTTAATAGGCTGCTGACACTCCATTTTTTCATTTGACAGATTCCATTTCAAATAATACTTAACAATCTCATGCACACTTTTTGAGTTTGGTTTCAACAACAGGATATCTCAACCTACACAGAGTTTGGTTAACATGAAAATGTCAAACACCAAAGTATGGGAGGATTACAGTAGAAATAGAGGCTCACCACGCTCCTCTAGAAACCTAAGAGCCTTCTCCAAGAAGGATGGAGTGCCATCTCTTCCAGGGCAAGTAAAATTGGTCTCCCAATCACTAAGGATTTAGCTGTTTGTCTGTCTTTCACTACAAAAAAAAGGGAGGCAAGATAATAACATTCACGGTCAATAAGCAAAGTTGAAACACAGAAAAACAAAGGCTACTGCAGTGCTATGACATCCCACGTGATGTAATCAGACTCAAGGTCTGCAGTTTCAAGCCCATGACATACCAAACCTAGAACATGATGGCTCCTCTAGGCTGGGTAAAAGCTAAACGAATCACATCAAAAGTTCTATTGTAGGGAAAACACAAGAAGATGATAGGAAATTACTATTATTGAAATATATATTATACTCAATCTAAAAGCAAAGACAACACAAGGGAGGGTACTCTAGCAGATAGAATCTAATATTGTGGCTTTTCTTACTTCAGAACTGATTTAATTCCTATTTAAAAAAAAATTCAGACTGTCTGTTGTTCGGCTGAAACTTGCATTGAAAAAAAAAAAGAAACATGTAAATCATGCATCAAATAGCTATTGTATCTAGGACATAGCAGTTGCTCACCTTCTCTGTTGTTATAACAGTAGCCTACCACTAATGGGACAATATTTTAGAAACATCAGAAAATAGCATATTAAAATGGTCAGAAAAATACCTTGATCTGAAGAAGCATTGCCTGCATTTAACTGATCATTCTTGAACATGCCATTCTGTCCCGTAACAAGAGCAGCATTAGGGGCATTTGATAGGGCTTCTTCAAGTGCAGTCTTCCATTCATGCAAATCCTCCAATGTTTCTGCCTGCATTGCAAACAAAATGAGGCGCATGGCCATAATAGAATCTTAGGTACTAGGTGAATGTATGGAGGATGATCACGGTCGCAGCAGAAAACCGGCAGAAATTTGTCCTAGCTATGAAACACATGCTGAAGATAAATCTATTATATACCATGTGGAGGAATATCAATATTTCAATTATCATTTTCCAACAATGGTATCTTTAAAGAAACTTAAGCAGAAATGAACATAAAGCCGTAATATGATAAGCTCTTCCATTGCTGATATGTACCGTCATCAAAATTCAGTTATCCACTTTACCATAATGAATTAGACACTAGAAGTTGAAATCTAACAGGACATCACCTTGAGTGTGAAAGCTCGTCCATCTCGACCATCAGGGAAGAGCACAGTGAGCAGTTTCTTGTCTTCTTTGACTACCACACTGGAAATGGATCAAAAAGTCAATATCTCCTGTGGTTTGATCGCAAAAATTAGCCAAAATGATACACAGGCAGAAATAAAAAGCCCGACAATTAAAGATAAACTAATTAAAAGAATAAAAGCCAACCTGCCTGAACTGTTGAGATCAATGCCTCCGAACTGAAAAGAAGTGATAAAAAAATGGCATACCACCGAAACAGGCTGTACGCGGAGCTCGACTGCAGCCGCCACTACCCTGACTGCATTTCATCTCTCCCTCCCTCTTTTCTTCACCACCTCCAGATGTATGTGTTTCCAGGTTCCTTGATTGCATTTTGTGAAATGGGTTAAACACTAGCTTTTGCTGCTCCATCCAATTCCAATTGGAACACTTGTCCTCCACCGTCATGAGTGCGTTTCATGGTACTCACGAAATAGTAGAGCTGACAGAAAGCTACAATCTTGAATCTAAAAATAATAGAGACATTGCAAAGCAGCATTTGGGGAGATCTTTGAAGAAGCTTAGTATTGAGGATGACATTAACAAGATTTTTGAAGCAATTGAGATTAGGAGCTCTCGTCGAGGTATTGGACATTCTGAACGACATGTTAGAAAGGCTTTACACAAAAGTGCCATGAAAAGACATAAAAGCACGCCAGTCAGATTTAGCAACCATATCTTCTCAGTTCTTACCTCAAACAAGGTTAAGAGAGACATAAAACAGCGTTGCTGAAATAAATATTGAACGTTCAAACGATAAGAACCAGAAATTATATGTAACATGGTTAATACCTTGAAAAGTTCTCCTTCAGTATAAGCTGTTCGATTATCTTTTTGGTTTCACTCCCCTACGCACTCAATTGAGACTTTGGCTTGTATCGCATCATCTCTGAAAAAGTCACATTTTCCTAACACAAATAAATTAAGCCAAAATGATTGTTAATCGTGAACAGGTGAAGAAAGCATTCAGTAGAAAACAATTAGAGAAATCCTATTTTCTAGAAAAAGCAACCAAACAAAAATGATGAATCTGGTTAAGAGTTTTCTTCCCACCATAGGTGCCCACTAAGAGTTACATTTGAAAGTGCTCTCCCTAGTAAATCACAACTTTCATCAGAAGAAGTCGCAGATGCATATAATGAAAATGAAGAATCTCTACCTGAAATCATCGCCGCAGACTTAATATCGACGACCCCTGCATCATCCGAAGAGGGTTCCGATAAGGATAGGCTCCCCATCGCTCGCGTGCTGGCCCAGAAACATCGAGACTCATCAGTCTCTGCTTTGGACGCCATAGCCTATCTCCTTGCAGAAAAACAACCGTCGCCGGAGTCCTCTTTTCCGTTAAGTTTAAACGATGGAGCGGCTCCTACTTCTCACCTTCCATCGCTTCGTTTTCACTCCCTCCTGTCAAAAGTTTCGGAAAAGAAGGCAAGAGATGCCTTCGTTGCTCAGATCGCGGCCTCGCGACCACCGCCGCCTGTTCCCCGAGGAATTTCACGCCGCCGATCGGATTCCTGCCCTCCATCTCCTTCAACATTGGTGAGATATATGAGAGAAGATCTAGGGTTCGTGCGTGGTGGCGACGAGGTCTGAGGTGGCGAGGGTACGAGAAGAGGGAGAAATTCAGGATTTTGGAGAAGTTACGAAAAAAAATTGAATTTTTTCAATCTTTTAGTTATAAAACCAAATAATAGTATTTACAACGGTTTATAAACCGTTATTAAAAAAAATACGCACATATGTGTAACAGTTTATTATTAAACCGTTACATATAGTCTCTTAAAAATACGCACATATGTAACGTTTATATTGAAACCGTTACGTATAATGCACAAATACGTAACAGTTTAGTAGTAACCATTACATATATCAGTGATTACACGCACATACGTAACATATGCTTCGTTCATAACAGTTTTAACAAAAAACCGTTACATATCTAGTGTTATCTATTTATGTTTTTGTAGTAGTGTCTGGACAGTCTATATTTATTTGCAAATCTGTAGGAAGTTACATAATTTAATTTGATTCACACCTAAAAGGACAAATATGGGTTTTCAGCATTGGGATCTTTTGATTCCAAATTTATCGCCATTTATTTTTGGAATAAAGTCATCCAAACATCCATTCTCAACTAACCATGCACGAAATAATAGTTTTAGGAATCATTTAATATCAATTATAAGAATTTACCCCATATGTACTATGTGATAAAAGTGCTTGGGTATGGTAATGGAGATGCTATTATTTTAATTACATATGTTGATATATTGCTTATACTGAAAAGCTATTTTTTATTGTTTGAGATGCTATTTTTTTAATCTCACATGTTGATATATTGCTTATATCGAAGCTATTATTTTAATTACAAATGTTGATATATTGCTTATATTGAAAACCTATTTTTTATTGTTTGAGATGCTATTATTTCAATTACAAATGTTGATATATTTTAATTATAAATGTTGATATTATTTTAATTACAAATGTTTATATATGGCTTATATTGAAAATCTATTTTTTATTGTTTGAGATGCTATTATTCCAATTACAAGTGTTGATATATTTTAATTATAAATGTTGATATTATTTTAATTATAAATGTTCATACATGGCTTATATTGAAAAGCTATTTTTTATTGTTTGAGATGCTATTTTTTTAATCTCACATGCTATCAAAACTATTTTTCCAACAATCATATTAGACATTACAAAATCAATGAGAAAATGAAAATTACAATAACTTAAATAAGCATTAATACATGTAAACTCAGCAACTGCATTTAATAAAATAATATTTATATAAATATTCATGTTAAGTTGCACAAAAAACTTATATATTAACAAGTTATTGAGATAAAAAAAAAATAACATATCCAGATAAAAAAAACAAAACATACACAATTACCAACTCATGTTATAAAAAATAATAGCATCTCATACTATAAAACTAATTAATATGTCAACATTTCAGATTTAAATACTAGCATTTGCAATAGCATATTCAAGCATGTGGGATAACAAAACTACATATGGTCTTACTTTTAAATTAGGTCTGGCATAAAATCATCCATGCACACTCGAATAAAATATAAGAAGATTAAAAAACTATAGTCATAAATCAAATGTTGATTTTTTAAAAATTTGATGAATCGGCATTAATATTAACCAGAAAAGCGTTCGCACATGTAAAACAAATAAATAAAAAATGGTTCTACAAAAATCAACATATATGATAATTGATGAGACGTTATTATGGGGCAATTATGATTTGATTAGCTAAAATGACAAATCCACCCTTCTTACCAAAAATAAATATGCATTCATCATTAAACAAAATAAATCATAACCGTATATCCAATAATATTCAATGGATGAGATGAATTCACATTTAACACACTAGTATATTATTCACAAAAGAACTCTCCTCTACGTACATATACACATCTGTACCTAGACTTGGATTAAAAATAAGATAGATAAAATTAGTGGGTCTTAAAAATATATCTAATAGCCCAACTAACTTTGTAGCCCAATTTTTAATAGAAGCTCAATCTTAAATTATAATCTGCATTCCTATGGAGGCCCAAAATTTGCCTTGAGACGTTAAACTGGCCCCATGATGAAATTCATATTTGCAAGCATTTTGTTTTTTTTGGCACCGTCACAACAAAATATTACCTGCCTACAAACTTTTACAGTGTAAAGCGGCCACGTGCCACCATATATTAAACTAAATGTTGGGAATGTTTAAGAAGGTCAATATTTGTGTTTATTTAGGGGAGTCAATATCTGTGTTTGCAATAAGCATAACAACCACACAACTAATTATATAGTTCCGAAAAGATTATTAATTCCGAGTTTAGTTAGGTAGAAGTAGATGTACCCAAGTTGTTTGAGGTAATTGTGTCAGTATACTAAATACTTCAATTTTTTAGGTCCTTAATCCCTATATATGTATACTTTTACATAACGTTTTATTTTTCTTTTAAATAATGGGGCTGTTGATTGTGAGCCTTTTGATCCCTGAGTTGTATGTTTGTGAAGAGACAAAGGCACATGAAAATATAATATAGGAATAGTTGGGACACTAAACGAGACATAATTTTTAGTTAAAAAACAATATTCAGACAAGTCTGAATGCAATAATGTATTCCGTATCTTCTCATCATTGATTTGATAATATCTAACCAATTCAATCACAGCCTCTCTTTACTGCTACAATCTATTTCCTTTTAATTCATCCTTAGTTGAATCTATTTTCTTCATCAAATTTATGTATTCATTCCCTCAAAACCTCTTTAGAAAACTTAATTCCACATTTTTTATATTTAAAATTGAGGACAATATCCCAAAATATTCCATTTTGAGAGATCCTAGCTACTGATAATCTGATATATTTATATATAAAAAAAACAATTTATTTCGTATTAATTTTTATAGCTAGCAAGCATGCCCTCCGACATATTTTGGCTGCCTTATGGGTGACTGGGCACATCAAAGTCCTACGTGGATTTTGGTCCCATGTGTCAATAATAATTTCCACATAATCTTACTTCTTTAATTATATAAATCCATGTAGGAATATGGTGTGCTCAGTCAGCTTTTTGGCACTCGAAAAATGATCGTAAGACATATTTATTGCAAGGTGTGCAATTTAATTGGTTTCATATTATATTTTTGAATTTAGACTCAATTTCGTGTTTTATCTTATATTAGTGTGTTTTACCTACATAAGAATGATGATACGGTATATATTGTATTTGGTAACAATTCTATGTGGCTAAATTCTCCCCATTAATATATTTTTTTTAATTCTTTTCAATATATCGGGCGAATATATATTTGTAAAAGTACAGTTAATGGGTCCTTGCTTTATCTAAAAAATATTAATTCATGCAAAGATTGGTTGGATGAAAGCTAAATCAATTATCTTTCTAAATATATATGCGTTAATTAATTTATCGACAAACTTGACCTTCGTCATGCTAACTACTTGTTTTGACTTTTGACTTTAGACCATTGTTTTTGGGGAACTCTAGTCCTATTAACTATACATATAATTATTCTCTAAAAAACACTGTACATATAAGATAAAAATTTGTGTAAGACAATTTTAACGGGTCAAAATAGAGATAAAAGGGTGAAATAAAAATCAGTTGTTGGAGTTGGTAGTTTAATTTTTCACTAACTAGGAGCAAAGAAATGTAGTATTATTTTATTCTTCTTCGATGAAATGGAAATGAAAATAGGAATTAGGAAGCTACCAAATTGAATGGCTGAAAACAACCTAACATATAATAAGCACGCACACTGCACACACTATGTGCTAAATTTCTTCCTTCCCTTACCAATCTAATATGATTTTTTCAAACCACATTAATTAATTTTCCAATCCTTTTCATTTATCACCACACCAAAACTAAAGCCAAACTTTTCTTCAAAATTAACCCATCCACACCAATTAAAATCATCAAAATTTTTCTAAATAAACAAAAATCAGCAACGATGAGTTATGGAGAATTCAATATGGTCTACAATCTCGTTCTTGGCAGTCTCGCAATCAGTATCATTATTTTCGCAGTGGTGCTTTTCTTCCTCTGCAGATTCAAGCCGGGAAAAGAAGACGACGGCGACGATATTGAATCAACTCCTCCACCTCCACCCAAACTCTCTGCATCCTCCTACTCATTGATGGAAATCGACACCGCCACGGACGGCTTCAACCACCGAAGGATCATCGGGAAGGGGCGGCTGGGCACCGTCTACGCGGCGGTGACGCCTAAAGGCGAGGTGGTTGCGGTGAAGAGAATTCACCCACGCCTCGTGCTCAATAATGCAGGTTTTGGATTTTCTTCCATACTCAAATGGCTCTCCTTAGCTGATCATCCCCACGTGCTGCCCATCACAGGTACTTACACTCATTTATTTATTTAATTATTTCTTCTGATATTGACGATATTTCAAATTAAAAAGCTCATGTGTGTATATATATATATAGATATAATTAATTAAGTGGTTTTGACATATATGTATATTTGATTTGTAATCTTAATGGTACGTACGTAAGATCGAGTATTGTCTGATGTATCTTGAGCTCGATTAGGGTTCTCGGAGGCTCCGGGGGAAAGAATTATAGTGATGGAATTCGGAGGAATGCTGAGCCTGGACTTCTACCTGCATCAGAACCGTGACGGTGCGGCACTACTCGACTGGAGGCGGCGGCTGAGGATCGCGGCGGGGGCAGCAAGGGGGCTGGAGTACTTGCACGAAGTGGTGGTGCCGCCGATAATCCACGGCTGCGTGAAGCCGTCGAACATACTAGTAGACGTGAAGTTCTGCGCGAGAGTGTGTGATTATGGGCTTCATTTTCTTGCAAGGCACGAAAAGGAAGGAGGAGGAGGAGTTGTGGATGTGGGGTATGTAGATGAGGAGTATTGGATAGAGAAGAAGGGAGCTTCGAAGGAATGCGACGTCTTTGGATTGGGAGTAGTGTTGCTGGAGTTGTTGAGCGGTAGGAGAAGTGATCAACACTCTAATATTATTGTTGAATGGGGATTGCCGTTGATTAAAGAGATGAGATGGAGCGAGTTATTGGATCCTAGGCTTCCCATTCCATGCCACGTTGAACCACTTGTGAGATTGTCTAAGCTTGCTCTCGCTTGCCTCGGAAACTCTCGGACAAATCGCCCGTCCATCCCACACCTCGCCGCCATTTTAACCGATATAGAGGACATGACTTTATGATCATTTCATTTTTATTTTATTACATATTTGGATCGTCCCTCTAAATATAAATTTCTTGCTTCATTCATATTTTGTATAGTTTGAGCTTACTTGTTTCTTTGAATTTGGTTGAATGTGGGGCCCAAAGGATCTTCTATTCCTGTTTTGTGTTTATCTTGTATTCTAATTCATTAGATATATCACACGTCTATTTAAAAAAATTAAATACACACATCATAAATCCAATCATCAAAATACAAGATGAAATATCAAACTGCAATAGAGGATTTCTTCCAGGGTAGATAAGAAAAAAGTTGAAATACAATTTTGGGGTGGATTATCCAAACCCTCTAATTTTTATTTTTATTTTTATAATTACATGAAAACAAAAATAAGATAACTTTTAAATTGGAATAGGCACTCTCCTTGATCACATTTATTCACAATCAATAAAATGGGACATTTTAAGGTTTGGTGTGTTTAAATTATAACTAAATGCTAATTAGTGCGGCTCTTTTTTTTTTTCCTTTCAAGAATTAAGTCCCAGAAATCTCTATTTGTATCATTTTCAATAATCTCATATATTTATTTAACTAATAACGTCAAAATTCCAATAGTCATTCAACGAGGAGAGTTGTCGCTCCCCCAATTTCAATCTCAACAAAATATTTCGTCAAATTACTTGAGATGTTTGAGAATGTTTTTCACATCAATTTTTTCGGCATCTTCATAAATTGCTCGAGTAATGAAGATTTGAGATTTTTAATTTGAGTTTTTTTGTTTCTTTTGTCTTTTGTGTATTTGAAATTTTTAATTTGAATTTTTTTTTCTTGTTATCTTTTGTATATCTAACATGATCCGTGTAGTGTTGTTCATGGATTTTTTTGTGTAGATTTGAGTAGTGAGATTCAAGATCTGTAATTTTAGTTATTTGTTCTTCTTTCTCTTGCGATTGTAACATGAATATTAGTTTTTTTTTTGGAATTTTTCGTGAAAATTAAAATGTTAAATTTTAATAAATTGAATTGTGATATGTATTGCAGTTGGGCTTCACTTTGAATTAAAACAGATTTTAAAATAAAATATATAAATAATCGAGTTCGAGTTTAGCGAGGTTGATATCGAGTGAGCTTGAGCTCAAAAAATTAGAGCTCAGTCGAGTCGAGTCAAGCTCGAGTTCTATTAGGGTCATACTTGGCTCATTTACACCTCTATCCTTCATATCAGTTGAAAATCATATTGGAAGTCAGAATTGAAGAGCCCAAGAAGTTGGAGAAAATTCTCTATGAAGTTCTCTCCATCTCAAATCCAACGTCCTATCCCGAATCCAGGTTCTTAAATCCTCCAGACCACGTTATAAAGTCCCAATATCCAAGGTGTTCTAGTAAGATTCAAGTCGTTCTTCATCAGAATCACCTGAAATATTATGTTCAATCCGGAATCAAGGTCGTCGGCCCCCGATTAAAGTTATCAAGTCCAAATACCAAGTCAAAGAAGATTGAGGATACAAATTCTCCCTAAAAACATCGAAGAGCAAATCCAAATATCAAGTCAAAGAAGATCGATGATACAAATATTTTCTGAAAGCTTCGAAGACCGTTTGAAAATCATGTTTTGAAGAGAATATTCAGAGGAAGAATAGAGATTGTATCCATGAAAATATATTTTAATATGAAAATCATCTGAATTGTACATTGTTTTATGCTTTACCAAATTAAATACAAAAATTTATGTTACAAATTTTGGCACACCCGGTGGGACCATCTCTACCTCTCATTTCTTTTCTTCACCAATTTTCTCAAGCATTAAAATGTCTATAATTCTAGAAGAGAAAATTGCAAAATTGACGAAGCTTGCCGAAGAACTTGCCAAGCAGATACAAGAACGTGATGCTCAAATCTTCAAGCTAAAAAAAGAATTGGATTATTGATACTGGTGGCGAGCAAGTGGATGAATATACTTAAGCTGAGATATCTACAAAGTTATATGCCAAAAAAAGTGAAAAATCTACAACCAAAGAAGTTGAAGTATTGTCTAATGGCTCAATACAAGTTGATCAACTCAAATATTTCATACCGAAAACAATCAAAGACAAGTATGAGGAGAGCCGTAAATTACTATGGACTTACAACAAGCCATATACCCTAAGAATTGACAACTTGAAGATGTCAGATGGTTACCAACCGCTAACATTTCAACAATTTGATGGCAAAGACAATCCAAGACAACACGTGGCTCACTTTGTAGAGACATGTAATGATGCTGGGATATACGAAAATCACTTGATGATGCAATTCATTTACTCTTTAAAAGACAACACATTTGATTGGTATACCGATTTGGAACCAAATTTGATTGATAGTGGAGGGCAACTGGAGAAAGAATTCATCAACCGTTTCTACAGCACTCGAAGAACAGTTAGCCTTGTGGAATTTACAAAATCATACCAGTAAAAAGAAGAGACCGTCATCAACTACATCAACCGTTAGAGAAACTTGAGCCTGAATTGCGAAAATTGATTATCAAAAACATCATCAATTGAAATATGCATCCAAAGCATGTGTTGGGATCTTCAATATATTTTGAAATGGATTCAACCAAAGACTTTCGAGGAACTGGCTACTAGAGCTCACGACATGGAGTTAAGCATGACCTCAAATGAAGTTGAAGAACTGTCAATGCAAAAGCATCACAATTTTGAAGAAGAGCAAGTCTATTCAAGTCTTCCAAAATATATCACAATCCATGAAAAATAAAATACAATATATGCTCCTTGATAAGAGCCAAAACTATATTCAAAAGCTCTTTGATAAGAGCTAAAACTATCTAAAGTTTTCAGAATGCAAAATGCTCATTGATAAGAGTCTAAACTATCTTCCAAAGCTCCTAGACATCAGCAAAAACTATCTAAAATCTTTAAGAAATATCAAGTTTATACGATTCTCCCAGGAGTATCAGGTTACAACTGTGCAATTGGATGGAGATCCCGAACCCTAACCTCACAATGTCTCGAACCCGTTGATGAACACAACGAAACCCGAAGAAGATTGGAAACACATACCCGAAGTTAATGACGCCACAAACAGATATGGAATAGCTGTTTGATAAGTCGGTAGAAATCTCACGGTATGTGCGTGAAATAGAGAGAATTCTCCAGAGAGAAATAACTCACAAAATATTTTCAATAATAATCATCAACTGCTTTGGAACAATGTAATACATCTCTTATATAGTTGGGTACAAAAATAAATAATCCAAAAATAATATCCCAGAGGAAATAGGGAATAAAACATGATAAAATCGGAATTTCCCAACACGCCGCGGGTCAGAGCAGTTCACTTGCGCCTCGGGTCACGCTGTAACTCGCATCCGTCCCGGGTCAGAGCGGTCCCACTCACGCCCTCACTCGCGCCCATGGGCGCGACCGGCTGCTCGCGTCTTGACCCGCGCTGCAACTCGCGCCAGTCTGTTCTGCAGCTCGAGATCACCGTCTTCCACTTGTGCTCGGGTTCCACTCCCTGCACTGGTCGCTTGGTCAATTATTGGCTCCAGACCTCTTGAATGAATTCATTGAGGCTCTCCTTGAATCTCTTAGCACTGGCTCTTGCAACCGGTCCTTCAGGCACTCTAATTAAATCAAGTCCTTCGTCGACTCGGATTGTATCACAAGTACTCCTTGACACGAGTATAAAATATCTATAAATTCAAATTCAAATCCAAAACTCATTGACATGAGTAAATTGTCTACAAATGCAAATTCAATCAAAGACTCCTTGACACGAGTATAAAATGTCTACAAATCCAAATTCAAATACAAATATTCATGGACACGGGTATAAAAGGTCTACAAAGTCGAAATTCAAGTTGAAGGCTCTACGATATGAGCATAAACTATCCAAGTTTAAGAAAGCTCCTCGATATGAGCATAAACTATCAAAATTCAAGAAAAAGCTCCTTAATACGAGCATGAACTATTCAAGTAAAAAATATTGAAGGCTCCTTGATATGAGCATAAACTATCTAAATTCAAATTAAAATTCAATGCTCTTTCATACGAGTATAAACCATCTAACAAATTCAAATTAAAGGCTCATTGATACGAGTATAAACTATCTAACAAATCCAAATTGAAAAAGACTTCTTGATACAAGTTTAAACTATCTAATCTATTTTCGAGACTCATTCATTTCAAACGACAAGTTGTCAATGATCAAGTCTTGATGGGGCTTTTGTAAATGGTGAAAAATCAAATATTATATATAATATTTTTATTGATTTATATATATAGTTTTGGAATTTTATGAAATTCAAAATTAGATAAAATATTTAAATAATAAAGATATTATTATATGATAAACATCAAGTTTCTTTGATAACAAGTAAATATCTTTGAAGATATATATATATATATATATATATATATATATATATATATATATGAATATTCAAGAGCCAATGGGATCGCGCCACATCAGCCCTAGATACTCCTACCTACAATTATAAATAGAAGTATTCATATCAGTTGAAAATCACAACGGAAGTTAGAATTGAAGAGATCAAGAAGTTGGAGGAAAATTCTCTACGAAGTTCTCTCTAACATTCAAGCTGTTCTTCACCGGAGTCGTCTCAAATTCAGCGTCTCATTCGGAATCAAGGTTCTACCATCTGGAATCAAGGTAGTTGTTCTTCACCGGAGTCGTCTCAAATTCAGCGTCCGATCCGGAATCAAGGTTCTTAAACCTTCCGGACAACGTTACAAAATCCAAATATTTAAGGTGTTCTAGCAAAATTCAAATCGTTCTTCGTCAGAATTACCTCAAATCTAACGTTCAATCCAAAATCAAGATCGTCTGTCCCTAGTTAATAAATGTGGACTAATTAAATTTCATTTTTTAATATCTTGTATAAAATTTATAAATTTAATATTACCACATGAATTGAAATACCAAATGTGAAATATACTATCTCATTCCAGAAAATTGGGCGGTGGTGTGTCTAGTATAAATAGCCAATAAGGGCGGCTGTCGGTGGACCCTAACTTATTTCATAAAAATTTTGGTTGTCTTTATTTAATCATTGGTTCCAACAGATATAATCTTTTTCTTCTTTGCCAATTTCTCCCCTTACCCCATTATCTTTATTTATTTATTTTGTAAATGGAAAATTATTCTGGTAGAATTAAACACGTATTCCCCGAAATTATGAAAATATGTCGCTTCTGTTTAGTCATGTTGTGCACATACATTTTTGTTTTGGTTCGAAACGTAAATAATGAATTTGGCGGTGCCTATATTATTTATTACATCAATTATCTCATTTTACTGTTAAGGATATCCCATCTAAAAAATATTGAAATAATAATCCCTTGTTTTCCGGAGGGTTTTATAAGGGAGTTTCTGTTTGCACCCCATATTTACTCTTTGCATTATACCTTTTCTATGCACTCTCTTTTTTACTCTTTGCACCCTTAAAATTGACTATAATGTCCTTACTTAAAAAAAAACATAAAATCTGAAAATTAAAAGCATAAAAAAAATCGCGTTCCGTTCGAAGTTGTGTATTCGAACATTCTGAATATATTCGAAGTCTTCTGTTCGAGCATAATGGATATGTTCGAAGTCTTGTATTCGAACGGTACTTAAAAAAAATTCATGGAGTCCGTTCGGAAATTATTTTTCGAACATGCCATGTTTGTTCGAAAATTGATTTTCGAACAAACATGGTGTGTTCGAAAATTAATTTCCGAACGTGACTTATTTTAAAAATTATGTATGTTCGAAAATAAAATTTCGAACAAACATGATGAGTTCGAAATTTCATTTTCGAACCACACTTAATTTTTTCTTTTTGAACAAAGGGCATTTAAGTAACTTCAAAACTATTTTATTTTTTCTTTTTTTCTTTTGGGGTACAAAGAGTAAATATGGGGGTGCAAACAGAAACTCCCTTTTATAATGTTCTTTCTTAAATAATCTATAGTCTCGTTCTTAATTAAGAAATTTTATCAATTTCTCCTCAATACCACAGGTCGGGTGTGTGAGTAAAAAAAAAAGAAATTTTATCAATTTAGAGCCTTAAAAAAAAACTTTCAAATCAGAGTTTGAAAATTGGAAACTATCAATTTAAAACCTAAAAAATCATTTATTTGTATTCTTATTCTATTTTCTAATTATTTTCAATTGCGAATTAGTTCCAACAAAAAATGGAGCCAAAAATAATATCTTTACAAAAAAGTTATAATTATTTTACAAAAGTCTACATTAGAATTGCGACTCTCTCTCTCTCTCTCTCTATATATATATATATATATATATATATATATAGTGAATTAAAATGAGAACCACCCCCTAGTGTAGGAACTAGGAACAAATTATAACCACTCATCTAGTAATTTTTAATGGTCAAGATTAGATGGATATCTAGGAAACTAAATGCAATATTTTTATAGGTAATTTTAAATTTAGAGTTGATAGGATTAAAACAGTAAAAAATATATCCCTATAATCATACGTCCCTAATATCTGAGAGTAGCAGTTTTACAGTTTATCAACATGGAAACTCTTACGCATCAACCAAAAAACACGCCACAATCAATTCCTTCAATTTATTTCTCTTTATAAAAGCAAAAAAAATCGAAGATTTGAGCAAATATTTTGGAGAGAAACACAAAGGCAGACGAACTGCCCACACAACCCGTCGCAACCAATCTCACCGGTGGTGTCGTCTCTCTATCTTCACAGGAGTATTGCTCTGGAGGTGTCGTCTCTCTGTCTTCACGGGAGTTTCTCAAATCGATTTCAATATACGTTCCAATGGCCGGCGGGAGTAAAAGAACCTGTGCGAAAGGTATGTGGGTTGATATTTGACTATATGGGTTTATGATTTTGACATATATCAATCTTCCATTTGATTTCAAGTTGATGTCTTGTTGAGAAACGAACCTAGGGTTCCATGTATTTTGGGAATTGAGTTTTTGGAAAAAAAATTAAACTGTAAGAACGCGGCTAGATCTATGTTTAAAATTTGCCGCCTATGAATTTAGATTTGTGATTGTTTAAAAAATCACTCAATTTAGTAATAATTTGTGTGTATGTAGCAAATTTCTGTATGAATGTTAGCAAATTTTTAGCAACATATTAATGTGATATGCGAAGCAAATATGTATGTAATTTTTCGCAAATATATGCTTAATAATTAGCAAATATTGTGGGTGTTGAGTTTTTTTATTGAGAAACGAACCTAGGATTCCATGGATTTTGGGAATTGAGTTTTTTGCAAAAAAACTAAACAGTAAGAACCCGGCTAATTCTAAGTTTAAAATTTGCCATCTATGAATTTAGATTTGTGATTATTTAAAAAATCGCTCAATTTAGTAATAATTTGTGTGTATTTAGCAAATTTTTGTATGAATGTTAGTAAATTTTTCAGCAACATATTAATATGATATGTCGTATGCGAAGCAAATATGTATGTAATTTTTTGCAAATATATGTTTAATAATTAGTAAATATTGTGGGTTTTCAGTTTTCTTGTTGAGTAACGAACCTAGGGTTCCATGGATTTTGGAAATTGAGTTTTTTACAAAAAAAAATTAATTAAACTGTAAAAACGCGCGGCTAATTCTATGTTTAAAATTTAGATTTGTGATTGTTTAAAAAATCACTCAATAACCACTGAATTATCTATTTAATAAAAATAAATTATCATTTATGCTTTAAAAATTATGTATCAAAGAGATATGATTGTTATATATATATATATGACAGTAAAAAAAATTCAAGTTGCTTAAGCCTAAACAAAAATCCATACCGCAAATTGCTTAATATAAACATGATTTAATTTATTTAAATTTGTTACATATGATATAATTAAATTAACATAAATAAAATAAAAAATATATGAGAAATTCATATATATAAAAATAATGTTGCAAAACTCTATCATATATGATATATGATACTTATATATATATATTATACTTTTTTGCAAGCTGCATCACATAAAACCTAAAAAGAATTATCAAAGCCCCCTATCCAACTTAAATCTTTGGGCACTTTTTTTTTTCCAGTTTCCAACTATGAAAACAATTGATTCCTCAATTTTCTATCAACATCATACCTTCCATTATGCAACCTCTTATTCTTTTTGACTGATTCTTCAATCTAGGAAATGTTCTTATTTTTTTAAATCTAAGAACAATAAACTTGATTATGTCAATAAGCAATATATATAAAAAAAAAAATAGATAAAACTAATCTCCACAACAAATTCTTCTTTGGAAAGCGGTTTAATGGTATCATGATAGTTTTGGCAGTTTTCTGGAAGCGTGGTTGTCGCCCAGCAAGTTCGTAGAAGCATTTCTTCCAAATTCTGGAGATAAGAAAATGCTCAAAATTCATTGTGAAATCAAAGTTGAAACCATAAATTCAATTTGGACTCTAGCAAAAGAAAGAACAAAAAAGGTAAGATATCTTCACCAAAAAATAAATTGGTAACAACTCATACCATTAAAAATTTGGAGAGATTGAAATTTTTGTATCTTTTTTCTACCTTGTGCCGTTGTAGAACGTTTGTCTCTGTTATTTCAACATTTCAATTCCTTTATTGGATTTAATTTCATTCATCACCGGTCTTCATTCAGAACCCTAGGTTCCAAAGCTTCTTTTTAGTGCTTGAATTATTAATTAAGGATTGGCGGGAAAGGAACACGATTATCTAACAAAATCCGATAATTGCTATATTCATGTAGCCATTTCAGAATTTATATTGTCAAACTAAATTTTTGTGAGAGTTATGGGTCATAATTTAGTGACTCACCATTATCACATATTTCCATATGCCTAATAAATGGCCAATTTGATCAAATAGATTTTAAGGTACGTAACTGGTATATTTGATAATGGTTATTAAGGATATTTAATTATATAGAAAATTGAGGTTAAAATATCATATTATAAATTGATAAAAATACGCTTACAAATCGGGAGGAAAAGAATTGTTACACAACTCTGTTATTATATAAATACTAGTACAGTGCTCGCGCGTTGCGTGATAGAAGTAACGCGGGATGTGATACATACGTTGCACGGTGGAAGCGAATTGTTATTTCACCGTTGCGTTATTTGCAATATAAATATATTTAAAATTAAAATTATGTTATATTTCTCAGTAATTTTACATATATTGGTATTTAATTATTTATAATTATTAACTTACCAGTACAATATTGCCGCGAATTAGGATCATACTGTTCACCTACTGAGCAAAAAAAATTATTAACTTCAAATTCATATAATCATTATTATAATTTGATATTTAATTTTTAATTAAGATATACTACATTTAGTACCTATATAAGACATTTGTGTGACATGTATATCAATTAATTGGTCAACATTCATTGATTCATTAATTGTTAAATCAACAATCTGTTCAGATGAACTTGTTCCTCCACCTGTATTTCAAAAATTTAAGAATCAGTTTACATATCTAAACTAATATGAAAAACATAGTAAAAATATTTTTATTTACATATAAATATATACAATATTGAATTGCAAACTTACCATTTAAATTTAGAGAATCACTAAAATCAATTTAATAATTACTTTTGGTATGTAAAGTAATATAAAAATAATAATAATAATATTTCTTAGAAAAAAATTATATAGTATTGCAAACTTACCAATCCGATATATTTTAAATTTACCAATAGAAGTGTGAGTCCCAATTTTTAAATAAAAAACTAATTAAGATTTGATATAATTAATAACTTACCAGTACAATGTTGCTGAAAATTACGATCATACTGTTGACCTTACATATAAAAAAATTATTAACATGAGATTCATATAATCATTATTATAATTTAAACTTAAATCTTAAAATAACATACAATGCATTTAGTACCTATATCAGAGATTTGTGTAACATGTATATCAATTAATTGGTCAACATCCACTGATTCATTAATTGATAAATCAACAATCTGTTCAGATGTACTTGTTCCTTCACCTATAATTCAGTAATTTAAGAATGAGTTTAAATACCTAAAATATTATAAAAATAATAATTATTATTATTATGTACATATAAAATATGCATTAACAAATTGTAAACTTACCATTAAAATTTAGAGAATCAGTAACATCAATTTCTTTGAAGATTGATGAAATAATTTATTTTTTTTGGATCAATATGAATGATTTAAAAACCATTAAAAATATAAATCTCATTTATAATTATTAACTTACCAGTACAATATTGCCGCGAATTAGAATCATAATGTTCACCTAATGAGCAAAAAATATTATTAACTTCAAATTCATAGTAATTACATATCTAAAGTAATATGAAAAATATAGTAAAAATATTTTTATTTACATATAAATATATACAATATTTAATTGCAAACTTACGATTTAAATTTAGACAATCACTAAAATCAATTTCTTTGAAGACTGGTTAAATAACACAATAATTTTTGGATCAATTTCTTTTAATATTACAATTAACAACCTATTTATTTTTATTCTCAAAGTATAATGGGTAATATATATATATATATATATATATATATATATATATAAATCTTACATAAAATATATAATATTAATTTAATTATATAATATTTAACTAAATTATTTAATTATTAACTAAAATATGTAATTTTAATCACATGGCAAGTGCATTATATGAGATTATATGGTATGGAAAAAGTTATGTAAATAATTTACATTTAATTTATGTAGCTACAATAAGGAATAAAAATTGCAATTAATTAATAATTTCAAATTAATCTTAAAAATATAGAACACATTATCTAAATTTTTTTTTTATTTCAATGTTAAAAGGAAAATTTTTGCTAAATAGTTACTAATTGATAATGGGTAATTTTAAATCATCAATTTTACCAAACAAAAAATCCTACATAAAATATTTAATATTAATTATATTATTTAATTATTAACTAAAGTATGTAATTTTTATAAAATTTATATTCAATTTTAAATAATTACATAAAATACATAAAAATTTAGATAAATATTGCATAATTATCTAATATTTACGTAAATATTAAAATATTAAGTAAAGTATTCCACAAATTAAGTAATATTTAATTAGTTAAAAAATTAAATATTTAATTCAGTGAATTTCGTATAAATTAACTAATTATCTAAATTTTGTACTTAATTAATTATATAAAATAATTAATTATTAAAATTATATAAATTAATAATATATAATTATGGATATTCTTATTTGGGCCATATTTAGTATTTAACAGTTATGATTAAATGGATTTGGGCCAAGATAAAAATAATTTCTTTTCATTTGAATTGGGCCGGAAACTCTGTTTAATTTTATTACGGTAATTAATTTTTTTTTCTTTTATTAACCTAACCTACAATATATATACATGTGAACACCTCAATTAGGGTTCACTACACATTCCGCCGCAACTCTATTCTCTCTCTCTCTTCCGATTTTCTCTCTCTCTTGTCTGTATTTTTCACACTTTTCTCTCGCCTCTCTCTATGACCTTCATCTTGAAGGTATATCTTCCGCACTTTTCTCTCGCCTCTCTCTACCGCCTTCATCTTGAAGGTATATCTTCCGGCAACGCGTTTTCTGTTTTTTGTTCTCAGTATAGATCTGTTAGCCTCTGTTTTTCTGTTTTTTGTTCTCACAAATTTTGAGTATTCCATCTGTTCTGGCCGTATAGATCTGTTAGCCTCTGAGTCAGAGGCTTAATCTATGTCTTCTCTTTCTTATGGGAAGATCCGTAAGTCTAAGTGTCGTCTCCTGTGAAAAATTTGAGGGTTTCATCTCTTCTCTGAGTATAGATCACTAAATCTCTCTGGATTTCATAGATCTACGCATATGTTGAGCTGAGACGGTCGCTTCAGATACGGCGGAGAAACAAAAGATAAGTGTAATCTTTCTCTTTTTTTTTTTTTATGGTTCTATCTCAATTAGTAAGACACGCACACAGATATTTAGATAATTTACATAAGTGTATGACCAATTTACATAAGCAGTTATATGTTCAGTATCTGTTTAATTTAATTTTTTTTTCCTGTTTACTTGTTTTACGTTTCTGACATTTTATTATTTTGCAGATTTTCCAAGTTTGCTTCAGTTCTCACTCGGTTGAGGTTTTCCATATTCTCTTCAAACTCTGAATGAGATCCTAAGCACGATAAAAGTGAGTCTTTAGTCACTGTTAAGTGAATGGATGTATTACTCGAAAGTGTAGATCTATGGTTTTCTAGATCTCATGTTGCATTAATCCTCACTGATCTCATGCTACCATATTTTTCGGTATATCTCTGACTCTCTCTCTCTCTGTATAAGTTAAAGAATAAAAAGTTGACTGCCTTTTAACTTTTTTGTTTTGTTTTAAATGGCAGATGAAGTTCGGCCTTTTGGATTTAAGCACATATTTGCTTCTAGTAATACTACTATACCGATGATGTTGGCTTTTATTGAAACTAAGTACATGAGCTTAAGCAGATGATATTTTCAGCCACGGGATCACCCAAAAAAGATGAGTTTAACTTTTTTTTTTTATGCCTATAACATTGATGATATCTGAAGTGTATCTGTGATATTTATGTATTTTTTTATGCTAATACTCTGTTGTTTTTTTGTTGAAATTTATTTCTAATTTTTTCGTATGTTGTTTTGCAGGTTTAATTTAACGCGATATAAACTGTAGGTATGATATTTATGTATTATTTTAAAATGTAATACTCTGTTCAGTCGATATTTAATATTTAATTTTTTTTTAATTCATCTCAGTGAGTCTGCCTCGTAAATGTTAATGTGAAAACCCAACTTCCACTTCCCGATCTGCCAAAGAAGAAAGATAAGACCCTCTTGCTCTTCCTGTTTATATCTCACTCACTAACACAAACACATATCTCCCTACTTTTTTAACTTTCGTTTTAACTGAATTTGCAGATTAGAAACACACAATTGAACGGATGTAAGGAGATGCTTGAATCACAGATTTAATTCAACAGGTATAAATTATAAACTACAGCTATTAAAGGTATAAATCGTTCTATTTTAACTGTTGAAAAGCTTCATCTTTGTTTATATTTTTAGTTCTGTCTTCTTCAGCGTGGGAAAAAACTATAATATGTTTTGATTGAATGAGAATGTACATGTATGCTATTCGTACCTGGTAATGATTCTGACATACGAAGTCGTTTAATTTGTTCTTCTCTTTGATGAGAAAATGGATGCTCTCTCTCTGTGTTTTTCATCTTGGCACTGCTAAGAAATGTCCAATATTGTGAAATTTGAATTTTTGAAATTCTCTGCATTTTTGAATTCTTTAAGAAGTGGCAGTTTATATTTTTTTCCCACTGCCCACTACCATGACCATTTTTACATATTTTATTTTATGTATTAATAATTTATTTCCCAGATTTAATTATTTTTTTTTCAATACCAATTTTATTAAATTATTTAAATATTTTGCATTGTTAATTTAAATTATTTTTTTTCGGATTGGTAACGTTTCTGTATTTAACATTGTTTATGGTGTTAATATAATTTTAATTTCAGTTCTATTTAAATTTAAAAATTAATATATTACTTATTAATTTATATGTTTGTATTTGTAATTAATTACTATTTATCTATTACTTTTGGTTTTTTTAATACACTATATTAATTTACTGTTTAAAGCAAATATGAATATGTATTAGTAAACTTTTAGTTTTATATGTATATATGCATTACATGTTTATAACCTGTGATGTAAATTTTTTTAAATAAAGTTATATTCCTTAAATTATTTCATTTAACCATTCCTGTATTTTAAAGTGTATATATGTATAGTTGAATATATGCTTGAATGTTAAATGATAAAATCTGTTATTTAATTTATATATGGTTCAATGTTACTGTTCCTGTTTCATGGAGTTAATGTTATTTAACATGCACATGTTATTAACACCTGTTTGTGTTATTAAAATAACACATGTTATTTAATTTATTTTATACTTGTTCCTGATATTAAAAATATGTTAATGTTATTTTGTTTAATTTACTGTTACAATTATTTATTTTTGCTTGCTTGTTTCAAAATTAATTTTTATGGGTGAATATTTTAGGTTAGCATAACAGAATATATATAATTTAATATTTATATATGCATCCTTCCATGGTTGTATGCTTTGCTCTGTTCTTTTGAGTCTCAGATCTTTGTGCTCTTTGAATGTTCTTTTTTAGAACAGTTTGCGAAATCTCTCGATGAGAGGTTTTGGTTTGGATTATAGTGTTTAACCCGATAGGGCCATGGACTTTGTGTGACCCCCTGCGCCCCCGTTCAAACGGGTGATTGTGAACTGGGAAATCCACTTACTCTTAAATGGTTCTTGAAAGGTTAATAATCTTTGATCCAGATCTTTCGCACTCATTCACTTGATATTTAATTGGTACTTAATATGCTATTGCATCATTAATGGAATATTATCTAATATGTATTTATTGTCGTTGTGTTTTATTTAACTATCACATATTTAAATTGCATTTTACATTTAAATTAAAAAATCATACTCTGTTAATTATGTTGTATGGATGAGCTTCATGTTGTATGTATGATTGAATGTTTGCAGAAATTTTATTTTTCATGTAAAAATATAGATTTTACAATGTTTGTTAATTAAACGTATCTCGTATAAATACATCACATTAAAATACAAACATAAACTCAATATCACAACATAAGTATAAATGATAGATTGTATAGCATAATAATAAAGCTTAATAAAAAATTGAAAACATAATGTAACATAAATTTTAAAGAACTTAAATTCGAGCAATATCATGTAAACCAAAACCAATACATGCAAAATCAAAAAGTCAAAGTTCAACCAATGAAAAATGTCAATGAACTGAATATAAAACTGAACATCAAAAAATTATGTCAAATACTTCAAAACATCTGCAAAAACGTCAAAAATAAAATTGTTCATGTACTGAAAGCATAAAAAAATTAAATTGTTCATATACTGTAAGCATTAAAAATTTAAATCTGATCCCCTCCAATTCGACAATTTCATTGACATTCTGCATCCGTTCTTTTAAGCTGACATTTTATCCTTCTTCAGTAATCTTTTGTTTCGCTTCTGGGTGGTGGCTGAAAACTCATCATTCAGCTTTCTCTTGACATGTTCATCATCCATAATATTGACTGCATTACTCGTGTTGGATGTCATCTTCTTTGGTGTGAGTAATGAGTCTCTTCGCAAAATATCCTGAAATAGTAAAAAAAATTAAATGAATTACAAACTATATTATATGCTAGTTAATATTTTATAATCTGATATGCATAAATCTATTAAAAATAAAACAAAAATAATTTTTCTATAGTAATATACCTCATCTGCAATGTCATCAATTACCTCCTTCCCTTTTTTTGATTTCGATGGTGGTTCCTACAAAATTAATATAATTTTAGCTAAAGATTTGAAATTTCGCCTGTAATATTTTTTAATTAAAATTTGCACCTAATTTAGTGAAGTTTCTCCCACTATACTATCCTCATGTGCAACTTTAACAACATCAAATGGTCCGTTAAAATTCTTGACCTGCTCCGGCAGGACAATTATATTAAACAGCCCTTTCTTAGTTGTTATGCCTTCAATTTTAGCTGGAAGTAAATCCAGTATTTCATCCTATAAAAAAAAATGAAATTAGTTTATATTTTTAAAAAATTAATATCCATGATAATCTGAATAATTACCTCTGATGAATTTTCTGATTTTTGTCCAAATAATTCAATGCATTGATTTTCCCACATCAGAAATGTCGTAGTTGCAGTGTCGTCGCTCACTTCAACAGTCAATTTGTATCTATGTTTTAAAAAAAATAAATGATTTAATTTTGTAACAAAAAAAAATTGAAATACTAAGTATAAATTAATCAATGACCTTCTTTTTCCACATATAGCAAGAGATTCACATTGTTTGCAAAAGAATTTGAGTCCATTGTGTGGCTCCAATTCCTTTCGACATACTTTGCATATAAGGTATGTCATGCAAGTAATGTCTTCAATGGAGTTATAGTGGCAAACACTGTAAACTCTCAACTCTGAATTTAATAACAATTTTTTTATGTTGATGCAATATAAAAAAATTATTTTCAATCTGAAAAATAGTGTAAATTTTTTTTTTAACCTGCCCATCTTCTAGTATCTGCTGAATTGTTTTGCTGATAACTTCAGTACTTCTCAATTCAACAACAGATTTTGAAGATGATGAACCAATCTGAAATAAAATATTTCTTATCCATAAGTATGCTTTTCGAATTAATAATAAATTTTAAAAAATTAAAATGAAGATACCATCTCTTCTATCATTTCATCTCCATTTATCGAAGCTGAAGTCTCATCCTATAAAAAAAACGATTTGTTATAAAATATATAAAGATATTGATGTAATATTTAATATGCTATGTGTTTCATTATTTTTTTACCTCAATCACATTTTCTCCACAAACTTTCTGGATAATTTGTCTATCAGTTGAAATCCTTCCTACACTAAAAGAGCCTATGTAATTTCTTGTCTGCCCTGGCTCAACTGAGACATTGAACAAAGCCTTTTTGTTAGCTAATTGTTCAATGCCTGCTAGAATTCCCTCAAAACTTGGACCCTAAAAAAAATTCAATTATCATTTATCCTGTTTTTTTAATATTACACATTTTAAAAATTATCATTTACCACACTCAGTTCCAAGGCTGTTTTTCCAATTAGTGCTACACTTTCCTTATCCCACAGTAGGAAAGTAGTAGTTCCAGTGTCATCCACAACCCTAACAGTTAACTTGTACATGTAATTTAAAACAATAAGTATTATAATTTTTCTAAAACTGTACAATAATTAATTAAATATTATGTACCTCAGTTTTCCTGTAATATCATAGGACTGACATTTCTCACAGAAAAATTGACTTCCACTTGCTCTCATCTTTTTATGACATCTTTTGCAAGCTAAGTAGGACCAATCTCCAATGGTCTCTACGCATAGGATGGTTGCAAATACCCAGAAATAGCCAACCTAATTACAATAGAAAAATCAGTGAAATATTTTTTCGAAATAAAAATAAATCATTGTTATTCCATTTATTTATAATACCTCTCCATCTGTCATGATTTCAGATATTGTTTTTAGCACAAAATTTTCATCTCTAATTTCATCATTCAATGACCTTGTTGATGATGATGTCAGTGTAGAGATTATTGTCAATCTCACTTTTCCACTACTCAGATAACTTGAAAAAATATTTAATAATTAATAAATATTAACATATTTTAATATATGGTTTAATTAACATGTACAGTATGTAATATTGTAAAAGAGTAAATTAATATAAATTACCTGCTACAGAATTCAGAAATCTCTGAAATATTCTGATCTGTGACAATCTTTGTAATATTAAATAAAGATGAAATTCTGACCTCACCTGTAGATTTAAAATAATCAGAATCGTTAACATAATCGAAATTTATGTAACAATAATATTCTTACCCCTGTAAATGTTAGGTCTGCAAAACTGCAGAATAATAACCACTGGAGCTTCAGGTGCCGAATTTAAAAAATCTATCATGTCTTCTGCATGCTTCTCCCACAGTGTTGCTGTTATCGTATTTCCACTGGAAACATTGAAAAAAAAATTACTATTTTTGCGCTCCTAAATTTCAATTGATACACAAGTTAATTTGGATATTCATGTTTTATAAAGTTAATTATCTTTCTATTAATTCATGACAAACTGATCGTGTGTAGTGCATGTTATTCTAAATTTCAATTGATACACAATTACAGATGTAATAAATAAATAAGTTAAAAATCTATCAATTACAGATGTAATAAACAAATTAAAAATTTACAGATGTATTAAATAACAGACGTAAAATTCAATTTCAATTGATACACAATTACAGAAATAATAAATAACTTAAAAATTTCTCAATTACAGATGTAATAAACAACTTAAAAATTTACAGATGTATTAAATAACATAAACGTCAAATTTAATTGCAATTGATACACAATTACAGAAATTATAAATAACTTTAAATTTCTCAAAATGAAAACAAATGTATATTTATAAATTCGCAAATATAGTAATGAAAAGTAATAGCTTACTCCAAATCTTCCAGAACTAAGTCCATCAACTTGGTAAGCTTCCCATTAATTTCTCTTGTAAGTGGTCTATAGTGGGAAACTATAGTTCTAATTACATCTGGCATAAATAATTAAAATAATCAAATATCTGTTTATGAACTTTGCGCTACAGAAACCTTTTTGTATGTTTGATAAAAATCTTACCAAACATAGGCGCATCTCCTAGCTGTTCCATGTTTGCAACATCAACAAACGACTTCATCTCATATAAAAGGTGCAGAAATTCATCGTGGAAAACCTCAAATATCCTACTCTGGTTAAAGATGATTATCTTGTACAGCGAAGCAGTTGTTTTGTATTTCATGACATTTATTCCGATTACAAAATCGATAAGAGCATAAACATTGCCTTCAATTAGGCGATGTTTGAACTTTTCAACATTTGCTTTAGGAATAGTTACATGAATACGTGTGCCCTGCAAAAAAAAAAAGTTGCAAATTAATAAATATATTGTTATTAAAAATCGAGTCTTTAAGCAACTGATCTTACCTCTCGATCATAGAATACGCATTCCATACTGTATGAATTTGTGTTTTCGTAACATCGTATAAGTCGTAATTCTAGGCCAAACGTGCTCTTTCCGGGTTTCAACATCCGCGCAGTTCCAAATACTGGAGCCATATCTGGAGTTCAATTTCAAAAATATAGAGACGCAGAGGAAATGCAGAGAGAATCAATTATGTGGATTTGTAATAGTAAATTTTATTATTTATCTATATCTGTTCCAATTAAAAGTGGTGGGTGGAATGAAGTGGTGTATAACTTCCATGTAGTGGGTGATTTCAGTTTTATTTTAATTTCTGAAATGTAATTTTTTTTTTCATCGATTTAATAATTGACCTAATTTGCTCACTATAAATCTGCAATATAAATATTTGTATATTATATAACTATTCTAAATGATAATTTTTTTTATTATACAGAAATGACCGTTTTAAATTCTTAAAGAACACACATTGCCCTGTTTCATAGTGGTAGTGGTTGATTATTAAAAATATTTAATTTTTAAAATATTTAAAAATTAATAAATTGTCCTACCCCACACGATCAGGTTTGAATATTTACAAATATTTAATTAATATTTTAACTGAATAATATAGCCAAGTCTAATGACCTCAGAATTAAAATCTTTTTACAAAATTGCCATCAATCAATTTCAAATCAATTTGAAATCAATTTCAATTAGAAACTTTGCTTTTATATATAGTATAGATATATAGATATCGGAATATTAATTAATATGCGGCAATACTTTGGTAGGGCTTTATTTTTTTTCCCTAAAGTTTTTGGGACTACAAGTGTAAAAATTATAATAAAATAAAATTCATTATATTTTAGGGATTATAAAGAAAAAATGGAGTTGTAAATAGAATCACTTTATTATTCGTTCTAATGAATATTTATCAAAATTATTCCTTTGGTGGGCCCATAACAATAAAGTAGAATATTCATCAGGCTCCATATAAGAATTTCTCTCTCTTTTTTTCATCTCTAAGTACTTACACAGATGAGCATGATATACATATTAAAATAAAGAATAATTGCGCATCCAAACATTTTTAGTACTATTTTTAGGTACATAATTTGAGCATTTAAAATGAAAGTTAGCACTCAACAATCCAATTTGGGATGGGCAAGTGGCCCAAATTGAATCCTTAAATATGTTGTTGCGATTATAAAATCTTAAAGTCCAAATGAAAGACTAGCGGGCCTGTGAACATTGGCAGTCTGTATTGATTAAAAATAAATGAAAGGCAAATATTTACATGCACAACCACAATGTGCATATAACTATATAAGCATTATATCAGATGGACGGAAAAAATTCACGGGTCGACCGTAAAAAAAAAATATCCTGGTAAAATCAATATCAACAGTAACACTAAAAAATATCTTGAAAAGTATTATCTGTATCATTAAAATGTAAGACGTCCGCTACTTATCTTATACTAGTTTATTTAATTTAAATTGTGATTTTTTCCATTCCAATTAGTGTTTATGGTTTTTTAAGAGTTTGTTTTGAATTATTTCGGGATTTATTTTGTGTTTTTTAGGATATTTCTTTTGGGAGGGGGAGGGGGGGGGTTGGTGTTCATTTTGTGTTTTTTAATGTTTATTAATTCAATTTTATGATATATATATATATTCATATTCATTTCAAATAAATTAAATCAATTTACTTTAATTTAAGGTCCATTAATTTTATTTTAAGGTATAAAATTTTGGGGAATAAAACAAAAGAAAAAAATAGAAAATCAGATAAAAAAAAAAGGCAAAAATCGGTTAGAAAAAAAAAAAGACCCTGCCGCAAATAGTACTGGTCACGGAAGTGCTGCTTTAAATGAAAATATTTCCTAGATAAATTTTAGTATGTTGCTCCCGTATTGATTACGCAATTTCTTTATTTATCCAAGCAAACAAAATTAATAATTAATAATAGTTATACAGCAACAGGTCCAATATTGGAAATAATAAAAGCTCACTTGGGCGGTTTAATTTTATACAATAATAAAGAGTAGAGAAAAAAAAAGTTTTTTTTATTAAATTTAAACTATCATTAAACAAATCATTTATTAACTATTTATTAAAATTAATTTAAAAAATAAAGGCAATGAGTGTACTTGAGTGAGGCGTACAAATATTTATTATTTTCAGTTTTAAGATTTAAGTATACCCGAGCAAATGAAGAAATTGGTTCAACAAGTTTTTATGGATAGTTTCAAAAAAATTGATTTGTGGGTCAGCTGCTATTCCACATTGATTTTGGATTTGGTAGTAGAATTTTCGTATAAAATACTACAAAAAATTGATCATAATAAATGTAAGATTAATCAAATCTTGAAATCTGATGTCCATGCAAATATGGCAACCCTTTTCGTGTGAATGAGAAAAGGAGAGTCCTAAAAATTCAAAATTTGAAAATGGATTAATTGTATGAAAATATATATGAAGTAGCTAGTGGAGAAACGCGACTTCCAAAATGGGGGAAAATTTTACATAATGTGCAAACCATCCTCACTACGTTAAAGAAAACCCTAATTTCGAAGCTTCTTCGTTAAGCTTAATTTCTGTGTTGCGTACCTTATTTGGGAAGCTTTGATGCTTCAATGAAATTGACATCCATATCCATATAATTAATATCAGCTGATCGTCTAATTATATATTCATATCCCCTCTCTTCGATCTTCTTTATTTCTTATAACCGCCATTACCCGCCCCTAATTAATTACTTAGTCAAACCCTTTCGAATATTTCCATCTTTTAATTTGATTTTTCAACAAATTGCTCTTTTTACCATGCATGAATTTCCGACGGTTTTTGTATCCACTTTGACTTTTTCTTTTTTTTTTGCTCTGATGATCTACTATATATTTTATTTTTTTTATGTTAAATAATGATCGATAATTAAATCATGGTAAAAAAAAATTTAAGTTGAATTCTCTATTCTTATATATTTCATTTTAATTGAATGGATGAAGAATAATTAGTGCCCCTCACGTGGATCATGGCCTTTTTACTGCCAACTAAGAATCTCACATCAATTGATCAACCAACAAGTAGTCGAACATAGTTGTGCTTACGACCCTTTTATTGTAAACAATTTAACACAAGGGGCACAAATAATAGTTTGATCATATATATATATATATATGACCGATATTAGAATTATATATCTTTCTCTATCATTCTTCCATTTACATGGTACTTAAATTTGGTATCTGATCACAATTATATTAAATATCACCCCGATAGAGTATATATGTATTTATACAGATATATACGGTATATATAATAGATCAATATATAGTCATATATTTGTGCATGTGATCATAGGGAGTTACAAACCAAAGCAAATATGAGATAGCTAGTATACGTTACTAGCTTGTAAGGAGAAGTCTACGCCAAGAAATTAAAATTAGAAAAAGAAAAGAGTCGGTTAAAAAAATTAAAGTAATGGTCTGGTGCAAATTTTAATTAGTTACTTTCATATATTAGCATTTGTATTTATTATCATTATTATTAATATTTTGTATAAGAATCTTTATGGGCACTCTAGGTTGAGACTTAGGCAAATTAAGAGGTGAAACGTCCATCAAGAATCATCTGTTGCCCCATATCTGTTAATGATCGAGAAAAGCCTTCGTTTTAATTTAGTTTAACTAATTCCCATGTGTCTTGAATGATTAATTAGCAATGCGAATAAAAACATTAATGTTTTAATAATTATATATGGTAATTGGAGTACATAGGGAAGCTATGACCGGATTTGATTTAATCTGGTACATGTGAGTAATTAATACAGAAACAAAACCAAACTTGACGTCCAAGCAACCTATTTTTTTTTATACACAACAATAATATTCATTGTTTTTTATTGTCTCTCTCTCAAGAATATATATAAGCAAGAAAAATGTGACTTTCTCTCTAGCTCTGAGGGTTTCTGTTAGCACATCAAAAAGAAGGGTAAAAAAGGTGAAGAATTGATGAGCTGCTTGTTCACACATGAAAGAAGAAGAAAAAGCAGCAGCAAAGATTTGGTTTGGTGAAAACGTAACGTAATTAAAAAAGAGAAATCCTGCTGCTGTATTTAATTAATTGTATTTACGTGTTAATTGGAGAATGGTTGTTTATTGTTTATCAGATTGAAGAAACCCCAAATTGGGATGTGAATAAGAAGAGTAACAGGAGAGAAATGAGATGGTCAGATAATGAAGAAGAAAGTGCAGGCCTCCAAATAATTAGAGCTACCGAAGAAAAATCAAGAGATGATCATGTCAAAGATCTTTCTCCAATTTCAACTATAATCTGCCCTTCATGCGGCCATACCAGTAAACTCCAAGATCTGCAGGTTTCTAATTAATTAATATAATTAAGGTTTAATATTTGAATTTGTAGTAGTAAGAATAAAGAATTATTAATGAAATTGTTATTAATTAATGGAAGGGAGTTGAAGATTTGCCGGGACTACCTGCTGGGGTGAAGTTCGATCCATCGGATCAAGAAATTGTTCAACACTTGGAAGCAAAAGTGTATAGTGATGCAAAGAAGATGCACCCTTTGATCGATCAATTTATCCCCACCATCCATGGTCATAATGGAATTTGCTACACTCATCCAGAGAACCTACCAGGTTTATATTTTATTTCATTTCAAATTAATCACTGCAAATTAAATATAATTTTCTTAAAAATATATATAAGTTGAATTATATATGAGCATAATTTGTACATCTCAAGTCTATATGAAACTAGTGCAGGAGTAAGCAAAGAAGGACAAGTAAGGCATTTCTTCCACCGGCCGTCGAAAGCATACACAACGGGGACGCGAAAGCGACGGAAGGTGCAGACGGACGAGGACGACGAGAGCGGCAGCGAAACGAGATGGCACAAGACAGGCAAAACAAGGTGTGTCTCAGCAGCAGCAGGCGCAGGCGCCAACATGAAGGGCTACAAGAAAATCCTGGTCCTCTACACAAACTACGGCCGACAGCGAAAACCGGAGAAGACAAATTGGGTGATGCACCAATACCACCTAGGCCACAACCAAGACGAAAAGGATGGTGATTTGGTCCTCTCTAAAGTTTTCTACCAAACACAGCCTAGGCAATGTGCCACCAAATCTACTTCAACATTACCACCTCAGACTCTCATGGACTACTATAATCCCATTATTATTCCCAATTCTCATGCATCATCGCCCTTCATTCATCATCATTTGCCTTCAACTGCAACCAAACCCAAACCAGACAATGAAAAAGATTTCTCACGAGCACCTAATTTTTAGATTATTAATATTGTTTTTTCATCTTAATATATATATATATATATATATATATATATATATATGTATTAAATATTAATTATCATTAGCAGCAGCCTGCACATATATATGTATACATATTTTTGTGTATTGTATTTTTGGTTCATGTTTCTCACAATGTACGTACACATACATACATGTAATTGGAAGATATAGATAATCTGCTTGTAACCTTTTATTTGATAATTTAAACTATTTTATGGAGATCGGCATTTCTTGATTTTTGTCTGTATCTAGCTCGTATAGGAATATATGCACGGTATGGAACAAATATTTTCTTCTTCTTCAAGTACTTCAAATGTAATTCTTCTTTTTCAAGCTTAATAGAAATTTGACGTACTGCGTCCTGAAAGAAATAGTATGATTTCGAGAAAATGTTCCTCTGGATTGTTCAAATCAATAAATTGTAAGAGAAGAGAATGTGTCGTAGTGATGAATGAATGAATGAATGAATACGTAAGGCCAATTAACATTTTTTTTAATAGATACAGCATATAAAATGATTGATTGCTCAGCAGTCAGCATAGAAAAGTTGGAACTTCGGAACTCAAGGATTTATTCAAACATTCACATTGCAAACGCCAATTTGATTAAATGAATTTCTTCGAGATATGAAACACCGACCAAATCATAAATTCAAAAAATATCATTCACAAAATCCAGCCAGCGCATCGCAAATCATAAAGTTAGATTACAGAAGATGAGAAAATATGAAAGCTGCTGAAACAGATTCACAATCTCAAATCCTTGAAACGCGAACTACAAGACTTTGATACAACACACCCTACTTCAGCAGAGAATTGAACAATCACCTCAAATTTTACACAACAGCAAAAGAACTCGAGGAACAGCATCGATCTAAAATAAAGAGGGAGCAAGACGAGCATCACACACCGACTAAGAGCTAACAGCCATCATATCTAGCCTTGTACTACTAATAGGCAGAGGTAGGCGGCATCTGAAATGTTTCAGATAGTGAAAACCTGATTCAAGACAAAGTACATGATGGGTAAATTAGTGTTACCTTTTTAGACCAACTTAAACTAGGGTTTCTTGAGCACACATTTCTCATACAAGGCTAGAATGTCCTTTTTGTTGGGATTCCTCAATTGCAACAGCTCAGCACCAAAATTATGACTGGTAAGCTCATGCCTCAATTTCTGTACTGTAAACTTGGTGTAGTCCTCCTGGTTTGTTTGCTGGCTATTGGTTTGCTCATCACCCCTAAACACAGAACCACCATCTTCTGGACTTGCAAACTTCAGAGGGCTATTGGTACTCCTGGACCTTTTGTTTCCTCTCATTACTTTGTCATTTGTGCCCGTATCATGCACCGAGTCAACACCCATTTCATAATCATCTGTCCTACCACGTTTAGCATGGGATGCAGTTCTTACTTTGCCGTCCAATGTGGATTTTTCACCGAATCGGAGAGCAGTCAATTCTTGAGAAACTTCATCAAGCTTTCCTTGAGTAACTTGTAGCTGATGAGAGAGGGCCTCCGCCCTGTTATTTGCTTCTGTATGAGCAGCACGTTCACTCTCCAACAGTGACTCGAGTACCTGAACAGTATTCTTCCTCTGGCTGTTGTTCGATTGTAATAGTGAATCAATTTCTTTTTCCTTCTCTCTAATTCTGTCCTCCAGCATTTCCACCTTAAACAAAGCATCCCTTTCAGCTGCTCTGTACCTCTCCACTTCATTAACCAAGTCACCCCTTTGCCTCTCCAAAGTCTCAGCATGCCTTTCAGCTCTCTCAATCTGTGCTAATCTTTCCATTGCTACACGCTGGAAATCACTTTTATCCTTCTGTGCAGATGCTGCTTCGGCTCTGGCTTCATCAGCCAAGTCCATTGTCCTTTTAGCTTCCTTTTCAGCTGCTTTACACCTTTCCTGGATTTCCTCAAATCTGTCAAACTGAGATCTATACTTCTGCTCCAGATGTATTTTTTCCTGTTCCAGAATCCTGGCTTTGCTTTGGGCTGAAAGAGCAGTAGCATTAGCACTTTCAACCTTTTCACCTAGCTCCTTGATTTCAAGTTTTAATCTTGATGTCTCCTGATCATAGTTCTTAACCTTCGATTCAGCAGCCTGTAGCCAGCAACATTGAAACATACGTTACACATCTGATATAACCGAACTCGCCACTTTCACAAAGAACAAAAACATTGCAGATATTATTGCAGAAAGGAAAAAAAAGTCTGGCGGGAGACAGATTTTATTCCAGAAAACCAAAATAAAAGATAAAAACCAGAATGAATCTGTCAGGAACAAGGTCCTGCTCAGCAAAATACAGCCGAAGCTATAACCCAACTGGCCAGTTTCAGGAATCTTAACAAAAACTGAATGCTTTAAAAAGGTATTAACTTATCAACTACCAATCATTGCAGTAGTATAATACAAATATCAACGAGATTATGGACCACAGAAAGGAATACTGGAGCCTGGAAATTGTTATTAAACCATATTATGCAGGAATTATGCACAAAGCAGTAGCATATAAATAATCATATTTTCATACAATTGTGATTACTCTTGCCCAAACCTCACCTTCAATTCCATACTCAAAGTTGTCAAACGTTGCTCAGCTTCCTCAATCCTTGTGGCCTTCTCCTTTATTTCTTCCTCCTGTTAATAATGCACATGAAACTAACTCACATAATCTTCAAACAATCAAAGCAGTCCAAGCATAATGATATACAAACTAATGTATAATTGCCTCCAGCCAAATAAAGATATATATCTAGCAAAAGATAGAGACAAAGACAGAGCATATAGAGTGCTTCGCACCTTGTCTGCCAGTGTACAAGAGAATTCTTCTCTTAGAGCAGCTTCTCTTGATTGCGTTTGATAATTTGTACGCTCTTGGATAGCTGCAGCTTTCTCCAGGGCATTTTTTGTTTCTCTGACAGCAATATCATATTTACGCTTCCACTCCTCTGCCTCTTCCTGAGCAGATTGAGCTTTCTCCTGAGCTGCTGCCAATCTTGCTTCAGCGGCAGAACTTTTGGATCTGAGCATTGCAACTTCTGCGCCAAACTGATCTTCTTCGGCCTTTTGCTTCGATAAAACCAACTCATATTTCCTTTTCCAATCTATGCATTCCTGCCTTGCAGTATCTAGTGTTTTTGATATGCTAGAGGACTTCTCTTCCAAGGAACTGTATTTTTTTTGCAAATTGTTTATACGGCTCATATAATCATCTGTGAGTTTTTCCTTGTCTTTGATAGCATCCTGATAACGCTTCAAATATTCAGACTTATAATTCTCACTTGCTTCCAGTTGTTTGTTAAGCAATTCTATCTTGTCTTCAACTGAACGGCATTTCAGAGCAAGAGAACTCTTCTCTGCTCCAATTAGGTCAATTTGCTTCTTGATGAGGTCAAGAAGGGGACCCTCCAAGCTGGACAATCAAATTATATTAGAAAAAATCTTCAGAGCCAACCACAATACATAATAAAGAGTAAAGATGCCATGCACAAACCTTTGTCGAAGAAAAACGACTACTTTCCGCCACTTCTCTGGTCCATGACAGGAGGCTTCATACTTGCTCAAGAGCCCATCAAGAACCTGTCAGAACAAAAGGAATATTCAGGCCTAGTATGGCTGTTTCATTCGAGAATTGAGAGTTATAGTGCATCAAGTGAAATTAATTTTGGATTTAAAAAAATAAAAGAAAATGAAGTTTGGGTATGAAATACCAAATACAAATAAAAATGAAACTTTCGTTTGCATGCCTTATTTTATTATATCGAAAATTGTGTCTACAACCTGTGAAGCTAGTGGTAGCCAGTCCATTAAAAAAATCAATCCAAAATATGATAATGAAATAAATTATTTAAAATGTGGATAGAATCTTGTAATAAGAAACAACAAAGCATAAGTTAAATAAACTTGAAGGTGGCAACAAATAGATCGCATGGATATATTCTGTGGTTCTACATGCCACTATAGTAGTTTGAACTAAAATGGTAGGAATAGATATGGAAAAGGACAAATCAGAGTTACATATAGTAGGAAATATGAAATATAGGTTTCAGATGTTATTGTCTTGTCAAAGAATGCAAAGATAGAAAAGGTTATTTCCAATGGGAGTAGGTCAAACAAACACAATTTGAATTTTCAAATAGTATAAAACGAGAAAATGTATTTGTAATGGGATCGTACAAGATCTTACTTCTCCAAATTAGAGCTTAAATCTGAAAGCACTTGTGCATATAATTACTAAACTAGACAGTGACGAATTTTATATGGTACTCGCCTTTGAAACTGTGCGTATAATCTGAAAGGATTTGTACATACAAGGGAAGCCTCTTTCAACAATGAAAACTTGCCTTTAAAACTGTGTCTACTTTTGCATTTGGAGCATGACAAGCTGTTCTTAACTCCCTTTCCATATTTTCTATGGTCTTTGTACAATGCAGATAAGCTTCCCGGAAAGCATCTTTTTTAATATCCTGCAATTAAAATGCGACATTAATCAATAATAGGGCCAATTAGACCTGAAATAGCTTTCATTAGTTAGAGAACATGATCAGCAACATTCTAATATCTAAATATATCCATAACTTGCAACAATTTAATTTTAAGATAGATGTAACATACAATAAATCCTAAAGATATACTAAAGAAGTTTTATATTAAGCTAGGCAAATGTACCTCAAATGCCTTTTTTAAGAAAGTTTGAAGACGCTTTTCATACTTTTGCCTGACTTGGCCAGCACCTACAGCATTATCATTAAAGATGTCCATTGACTTCTGAACTGCATCTTCATGTGCCTCTCTGAGGGCAGCCTATACAGATCCCAATATTTAGCAAATACAAAAAATAAAATAAAATAAAATACACAAAATCCACAAGAAAAAAAAGGCAATATACTTACTTCCTCGGGAGGTTTGGAACGGTCAAAAGCGGACATATACACTTCAGTACTCAATTCATAAGCTCTCTGGCATTCTGCTTCCTCAACACTCTGAATAAAAAATAAAAATAAAATTGGTGTAAAAACCATATTTTGATGGTAGAAGGTGGTATGTACCCACTAGGGGAAAGGGAATATGGCATCACCATAAAGCAATGGCTCGTGACAAGGTGTCAAGCCAATGGAAACTAGTTAGTGAACATAACGAGTGGAAGTACTTCAGATTCATCCCAACTTTAAAACCACATGGGGACGTTTTAATATAGCCCATCACAAAAAATGAGCATTATCAATGAACAACATGTTGCAGTGCAATACCATGCATAACAGTTACACCATTTGGACAGCTATGTCTTCATATCATATAATTTAACAGAAATTGCAATACGTAGAAAAGAAGATCCTAAGGGAGCAATTAAGGGGAAGCAACTTGCATATAGATAAGCATGCAAACCTGCCATGAAGATGTTATTGTGGGCACTGCACCATTATTGAGAGCATCAAGGAATGACTGAGTAATACGAGCAAAAATGGGTCCAGTCATCACAGTTCCGCCAATTTGCTTGGGCCGTGTCCTCTCAAAAACAAATTTCGTCAAAGAATCTAAACCGGATTTAAATTCTGGCCTTAATTTGTCCGGCTGCAAGATAAAGAAAAATCAGTAAAAATAAAGGAGGAGAAAGAAAAAAGAAGGCAGACAAGATAGCAACACAAAGAAATTTTGAACAAATGTCTCACGCAACCAATCACCTGAATCTGATCAAGTCGTTGAAGATCATTCTCGTTGCTTAGAGGTCGTACAAGAGTGAAGCATTCTCTGTCTGGAAAAAGGGCTCGGATGGAGTCTCGAATCTAGTCAATGATTTCAACCAACAAACAGCTCAATATATATCTAAGGGGTGCTTTGTATGAGGTAATAATGGTGGGTAATGGGAATGAAAGGGGATCCATTCTCATTCCTTATGCTTGGTACAAAGGAATGAGAATCAAAATAAGTTAATCACTTAATCATTCCCTCATATTGATTAACAACCCCTATCCCTACATTCATTATCATCAATCAATACAACACTCCTCAATCAACACAAACGGCAAACCCTTCCCCAACATTTAATTTCTTTAATATTATTGTTATTTTTAGTTTCAATATTATTATTATTGTTGTTGTTGTTGTTGAAGAAAAAAAATATAACCTCATTCTTTGCTGCTAGATCCTTTCTGACTCCCTCGACTGGTTTCAAAGCAAGCTCTAGGTAATCACGCGGCGTAATTTTCTGATTGTCCTCCTTTAAATCTAGATAGAAGTCCTGCGTGTATGAATTTTGAAACCGTTATATGCGAAGGAGATGAGCAAATCAGCACAACACTCTAAATGTTCCTGATTCCCACAAAGAAGTGAAACATGCCCAGCAGTAGAAAACTTAGAATGTCTGCATTCTATTACTTACCCTCAATAGCCAAACAAAGATTGGAGAGAATTGCCCAAGCTCTGAAGCTGTACTCCTACCTCCAGAAGCTCTTACACGAATATGTTTGGTCATCTCAGTCACAAGAGAGAGCCGATCAAGTGCAGCCTCATCAATACCACCCATCTAAAGTCAAAGAATCATTGAATCATTATGATATCTTCCTTTTGCATCAAATGTTATATTCCTTGAAACAATTCCATTAAAAGCCCATAACCTACCTACCTACCACCATTTTCACTACAATCTGACGACCAAAGAGAAGATTGAAAACAGACTACAAAGGGACATATTAGTATTATTTACTGCTAGACAATGAAAAAAACACCTTCAGGCTTCAACTAATTTATTACCTGGTTATATATGAACATGCTCGATAAAAGCACAGCCAATGAAAATATTTGTGTACTGTAAGTTCCCTGTCAAAAAAGAAAGAGCAACGGGAGGAGGGGGGGGGTAAGAATAAAACATGGGAGGTTTATTGGATAAATTATAAATAAAATACTATTCATATGATCGAGAAATGGTGATTATATTATTTAATATCAGTAAATGTGGAAAATATGTCCACTGTAAGCATGGATGTAGGATAGAATACACATAATGCAACAAACATTCATGAGGTGATTAATTATAATAACCAATCCCGAAGGAAGAAAGGAAAATGGCCTAATCATGAAAGAAAATAACAATTGGAATGTTGTCAAATTGACTAGAAATATACGAAACAAAACCTGACCGTTTGATCATAAGCATCAATTCCTTCTGAGTCCAACAGTAAGAGGTTGTACTCCGTTCCATCTAGAGCAGTTCTCCTTATGGGGGTACTCCATAACCAAAGACCTTTTGTACAAGGACGATGTGTAGATGCCACTTGAAATCCACTGCTCCTCCCAAGAAGCTGCAAAAAAAAAGTATCTCAGAAGCTACTCAATAATAGTAAATATGTATGTTCTAATAGTAAATATGTATGTTCAAAGTAGCTACTCCCCCACTAATAGGGACCTTTTATGCAAAAAGAAGATACTGTTCTCGATCAATTTCATAACTTTGTCAGAAACAAACAAAAACACAGACAATAAAAATAAAGTAAACTTTGAGCTACTTATTTTCATCATCAATTCACCAAAAATGTAGCAAGGAACCTTCTTCACTCAGCAAGAAATGAGGTAACACAAAACAATCCAGAAACAAGACCAAGGTACCTATTACCACTTAACAGTAACATTTAAATTGAGAAACACCATTCCATGTAGAGAATGCTCAAAACTAACCTAATGATCACAATGTCTTCATTAGCATCCGATGTTCTTCAATCAAGATATAATCAAGACCAGCCATTGTACATCTACCTAAATCCCAAAATTTCCTTCAAAGTGTTCACCCAAACATCAAAATGGTACCGTGACATTTACATTTACAGAGTAGTGCAATCCTGATTAATCCTAATTTGAAGGTAAAGCTGATTATGCAACAAATTACTATGAATGACAAGTGACAACAATAACTAACCAGTTCACCAACCATTAGAAATGTATAAAGTGAGTGATATAAACTAGTATTTTCTTATCCATCCAAATAAGCCTAATATTCCACTAATTGGTCAATGTCAATAGTTTTTTTTCAGCTTCGGTAGATATCAAAGAAACACTGCGTAGGTAGAAGTATCAGGTCTTGTATTTTCCTTTGAAGGTGGAGTTTTGTTGATATGTTCTGTCCCCGCCAAACAAAAAAAAAAAAGTAGAGAAAAATAATAGATAAAGGTACCCCATTTTGCTCATTATCTTAAAGTTAAACAGCGCCCAAACTAGTAACACAACACACAACTCGTCAAGCATTAATCCCAAAACCCTAATTTCAATCAACTAAATTAATACAACCAAAAACCCTAATGCGCGAGAAAAGGCAATCAAGTACACAGCAACGAAGTCAATCACAAAACTATTGTCATTCAACCAGTCTCCCAATACTACAGAAACCCTATGAAAACAAATGTCACGCTAAACCCTTTTCACACAAATTGTACCTGATTTAATATATAGCTCTTTCCCTGACGTGCGCGGCCGCAGACGGAAACGACGCCGACGGGCTGCTTGACCAACTGCAGCAGCGCCACCGCCTCTGGATCCATGTGAAACCTCCCCTTGTCGTCGGTGTACACGAGGCGGATCGGCCTCGCTGGGCCCACCGACATATTGGGCGAGGCGGCGGGAAGTGGAGTCGGTGGTGACGCCGAGTGCGGAGATTCTGTGGCCGGACTTCGGCCGAATAATCGCATCATGTTTATCGGATTTCTTTCCTTTGAATTTCTTTTGAGAAATTTGGAAAGATAGCGTCTTCACTTTTAAAATAGGAGAGAGGGAAACTACTCTAGAAGAAAAAAAGAAAGGGAAAGCTTTTCAGCTCTCGCGAACGGATATAAAAGGGTTGCGGGAAGGCCAAATTACAATTTTGTAACTCCGAATATTATGGAGAGAAGGGTATTTTAGGGAACTCGTATCTCTCAGGGATAGTGACAACGAGGTTTGGGAGGAATAAGATCTTCGCCAACTGTTCGTTCAAACTTTTTTTTTTTTTGCTTTAATAGTCAATAATAATGATGATGATGGTTGATGAATATTACGATTTAGGCGTTTATTCTTTGAGACATAGTCGTAAGTACTTGTGAAATTAAAATAAATAAAAAATAGAGGACACATATTTGAAAATCCTCAATGTGTATTTTTTTTTTCTACTTTTGAGTCAAACATTGTTGTAAAGTCACCAACTAATAAATTCGATTTATTAATTTATATAGTTTTTTTTTTTTACTTTTTAGTTAAATACCATATAAAAATAATTAACTTTAATGATTTTGTAAATTACACAAATATTAAATGAATTATATTTTTTTATACACGTACAAGTACAACACATTACCCTTACTCAAGTGCGGAAATTGGATAATTCCAGCATATCAAAGCTAAGAATTTGAGTACTTGTGAGCAGAGCCGCTCCTTTATTGATGCTAACTAGGCGGTCAGCCCATGCCCCAAAAATATTGAAATTTGTAAGGGTCTCAAATTTTTTTATAGTATTATATATAAAAAAATCATAAATGTGAAATTTGATCTATTAGTATGTCCCTCAGGTGATGCTAGATACTATTTTATTTTCTAATAATTGAAAAACTAAAAGTAAAAAATCAATCATTATTAGATATATATCCGCAATACACACATATATAAGTGTGTGAAACGAACATATAAAAATATGTTTAAATAGATTAAAAAAGTAAATTTTATTTTTATAGATATAGACAATAATTGTCATAATTGTTTAACCAAACAAATAAATTAATATCATTTTGGAATAATAATAATTCAAGCACACTATTGTAGTAGTTATTTTTTGCCAACCCGCTAAGTTGGCCCAAAAAGGTTGAACGTCATCGTTCAACTAGTTTTCAAATAGATAATCGTTCAAATTGAAATTTGAATTAACGTTGGCAGTTCTGATTTATCCGGAAGGGTTGGCGGGGGGTTCAGAGGAGTTAGCACGTTCTTTAACAGCCAGCGCGATCCACGTGAACCCTAGCTACTACCTTCACCTATAAAAAAAGGTCCTTCTCCTCATTTGGCGACTACGCATATATACCACAAGTTTTACCTTCAACCCTGGAACGTGCTAAACATCGTATTTCTTTAGCCCGATCCCTCTCTGACGATCTAACCGTACGACGAAGTTTCTACATTTATTTCATTTATTCCATGTTTTACTGCATTCTACCTTCATTCCTTTCTTGACTTGAGCGTCGGAGGCCCAACAATTGTCACCTCTCGACAGTCCTTGACTCTTACGGTGTTTTTTTCTTATTTCTGTTTTACAGATATACCGTTATTCCGGACTAAATCGATAATTGCAGATTTCTGGATCTACAACTATAAAAAAAAAATGACACAAAAAATTAGTACAAATAGTTTGTAGTTGTATAGTCAAAGTCTACACTAAAAAATTTAATACAATTTGCCCGACATACAAAAATAACAATAAAATCTAACAAACATAACCGTGCAATGTACTTACTTTTTTTAATGAGATTGTGATTTGAATTGACCTGAATATTTTATATTTTGATTAACTAGAAGTGAATATTTGTATTATTTGATCAAAAAATAGAAACAATAAAATTTACGTAATTATACACAAGGAAATTCTTTGAATGCACATAAAGTTTATTTATCCACAAATTTTTCCACTTGATCGATCACAATATTAAATTACTAGAATTTGCAAAACACGATCATAAAATATAATTTAAATAAAATTAAAATTTTCATATATAAATAAATTCTTAATAACTAACAAATATAAGTGCAACTGAACAATACGTAATTCCACCTGAAATAATACAAAAGCAAACTAAAAATTAAAAACTCTAAACACAATGAGAAAGAAAAAGAACAACAAACACAAAACGCAAACACAGAGAGAGAGAGAGAGAGAGAGAGAGAGAGAGAGAGAGAGAGAGAGAGAGAGAGAGAGAGAGAGAGAGAGAGAGAGAGAGAGAGAGAGAGAGAGAATAAAGAAAGGAGTGTTTGCCAATTCTACAACATTTACAATACCGCTCACAATATTTGGCCCAATCCTTGTCCACAAAGCTGCCACTCCTTCCTATTGACTTCTAGCACTCAATGAGTGGGTATTCAACACCAACTAATTACTATAACAAAAGTTATCCGCTTGGCTATCGCATAATATGCTTATATGCCTACAAAGCATCGTTATAACACATCGCTACTCCAATTGGCAATTTACCATCAGCTTAAAGCTGAACCTTGATAAGGGCAGTAGGATTTGCCATGACTATTGTTATAGCACTTTAATTTGGACAAAAGAGTTCATATTAATAATTCCGATACAACCAACTACCATCATTTATATAAAATAGCGACAAGAAAAAAAAAATGGTTTATTCACCAGAAGAAGAGTCGCTAGTATTTTATTGAATAAGGACACTTCTCCGGAATAATAACACTCACTCTTCACTCCGACTAGTGGCGAAGCCACTTGGTAACAACTGTACCCCCGAAAAAATTAGTAGTTATATATATAAAAAATTTAATAGATACATATATACATTTAAATAAAATTGTACCCCCAAAATTTATTATAATATTTTTAGTAGATACAAATATATTTTAAAAACCTATAGTTATCTATTTTGTTATTGGAGAAGTCCTAAAGTCATGGGAAAAGAGAATAAAGTGGTGAACCTCAATAATATTAACCAATAATCAATTAAGCATTAATTTGTGACTTTTCATCTTACTCCTCTTTTAAGTCTCCTACGTCTCTCTCTCCATATATATATATACAATATATGTACATTGTACAACTATTCGAGTCTTCAAAATACTCTCATAACAAATCTAAAAAATACATAAGATTTTAAATTGAGAAGTGCCCAAGCACCACCACTATCAATCGAGGTTATTTTTTCTTTTTATTCTTTTTTTTTGTATATTATTAATTAGATTGATTGTTTATGTTTAGTATTGTATATTAAAAGTTAAAATATAGGACTTTAGGACTGATGAGTTAAAACTTAAATTTAAGATTGTTATTGGTATTTTTATATGCTTTCCGATACATATATAATTTACAATATTTTGTTTGAATATGACTGTACGGTTGCTGGCCAAAAGAAAATATATATTTTGTCAGATTAAATGGGAAAAATTCTTCACAAATATCATTTTTGTCCCGTGCTGACACAGTAGGATTTAGGATTTATAAATTTAAAAGTAGGATTTAGGATTTAAGATATATTTTGTCCCATGCAAACCATAGGATTTAGGATTGATAAAGTCTTATACTTAGGAAATTAGCTATTATTATTCATTATTTTATTTATTTTATTTCACTTTTGCTATTGTTATATAGAGTTGTATTTTTATCAATTTTTCTAATTCAATTAAGAAATGACAGATGACAAATCAAGTCGATCTTCGAGAATTTTTGTTTAAGAAAGCAAAATTTCACGGGCTGTCTTGTTCTTCACCAATTCCAAAAGATAATGATGTCTCTTCCAATAACACTGAGTCTTTTTTTATCCTCATCATTTAATTCTTCTCATACTCAATAAAATAAAATAGGATTGAGTGGCTCAAGTGTTAGTAGTGTACTACTAGAAGAGGAAGAATCCTTATATGACGTCGAATTCTTCCCCATGATCCGGAGAAAAGAATAAATATAATGGATTGTCCTTCAAATCAACGAAATGCGGTGAGGAGAGCATATATTCTTAAAAAGTCTTGTCAACCAAAAACATGTGATTTCCTTCAAAGAGACCTTGGAGGTATGCATCGATTTAGTGTTTCTTGGTTCAAAAAATACGATTGGCTTGAATATAGTATTGAAAAATATACGGCATTTTGCTTTGTTTGCTACTTGTTCAAAAATGAAATTTAGATTAACGTGGGTGGAGATGCATTTATTAATGACGGATTCAGAGTATGGAATAAACCTAGTAGGTTTGAGAAGCATGTGGGTGGAGTTAGAAGTGTACATAATATTGCTTATGAGAAATATGTGAATTTCAGAGATTTGAGAAAAAATTCTATTGTGTATATTTTTGTAACACAAGAGACAATGGATGTGATACTCTCTTGGATAAGGTCAATTCATTTTGCACTAAGTATGACATTGTTGTTCATGATATGGATGCTCTTTAATTATATTTCACAAGGAAGGTCAAAGCGTTTTGTTTCACAAGTGACAAACATTTATCATTTTCGCTTTGACTTATTTGTAGAAGTGATTGATTTACAAGTTCAAGAACTCAACGAACAATTTGATGAGGCTAATACGGAGTTACTTATATGCACGGCTTGCTTAAGTCCTAAAGATGGCTTATATTCTTTTGACAAAGAAAAAGCTTACACTTGCCACATATTATCCTTCTGAGTTTTTAAGTATTGATTTAATGACTCTAGAGTCTCAACTTGATATATTCATTCAAGATATGCAAAGAGATGACAGATTTCAGAATTTACATGATTTTGGTGCACTTTTGATGATGCTTGTTGAAACAATGAAGAATGTGACTTATCCGAAAATTTATTTGCTTATCAAGTTGATGTTGATTATCCCTATTGCCATTGCAAGTGTTGAAAGAGTGTTCTTCAGAATTATTTATGTCAAAAATAAGTTGCGAAACAATATGGGCGATCAATTATTAAATGATTGTTTGGTCACTTTCATTGAGAATGATGTTTTTCTACAAGTTCGTGATGATGATGTTATAGATTGCTTTCAAAAAATGAAGACTCGTTGAACCCAATTGAAGTTATAGTTTTTATTTGAATATTGTGTATTTTGTCGGACCCAATTAAAGTTGTAATTTTTATTTGATTGATGTTTATTTTTTCTTAATTTTGTATTTTTATTGTTGAATTTTAAACACTGAAGAATATTTATTTATGCATATTTTATAATTATATATCATACCCCCAATTTTGAAATCCTGAATTTGCCACTGGCTTGACAATGGTAACAAGAGCTCGGCCATTGAAGTGCATCTATGGGATAACGGTTACAAAAGACCAGAACGAATGGAGGGACACAAATGGGGGCTATACATTAGGGTTGTATTTTATTTTTTTATACATATTAAATAGTGGGGGTTACACATTGGGAGTTGTATTTTATTTTGATAAGTTTTATATTAGTTAGGAGTTCTACTATATTTTATTGTAATTTTAAATTAGTAGGGGGTTGCATGGGTAAAAAAGTCTAAAATATATATAGTTATATTTTAATTTTTTTAGGAGTTGTAAAGAATAAAATGAGGGTTGCGAATAGAATTACCTTACCCGAAAAACTAGATGCGATAAAATTGGCCTAGCCCGGCCCATCCCGAACGAGATCCTAACCCAAAAATCTGAAAAATACCCTTTGACCTGTAGGCAACTTAGACCGTTTTTTGGACATGTATGGGCTACAAAAGTGTAGGCCCAAAATGAGATCGGGCCGGCTCGACGGGCTGGACTGGGCCGGGAGGTTTTTTTTTAGATTGAAAAAATAAATCTCCTTTTTCATTAAAATGAAGAGATTCAACCCAAAAAAGCAATATAAATAACGAAAAAAAGAGAGTGAATAGGACTAACGGAAGTAAAGAAAATGACATCAAATTGCTGGATTCATGAGGATACGAATTAAGACGCATTAATCATAGATACGAATTGTCTAATTAAGAGACATGTTTAGTCAAATAAATAAATAAATATACACACACACATATCCAAAAGAAGAAGAAGAATAAGAAGAAGAAGGAGAAGGATGAGGCAATTAATAGATCATTTCAAAGTCAAATCACCTTTCCGGTACTTACTAGGGGGCTGAGACGGAAAAAGAGCAGCCGCCCCAATCGACATCCTGTAATCTCATATTGATATTAATTAGAATATTTGAAACTGTAAATTTATCGTGAATATACGTACGTACATATATCTTCCAAATTATATATATATATATATATATATCTAAGAAAAATTTAATATCAATGCATGTTCCCTCAAAGTGAAGATTAATAAAAAAAAAGATTAACTACCAATGTAAACTTAATTTCCGACTGCCTGGTCTCTAGACTCTAATTGAGAACGAGTGTAATACTTATGTGTGAACAAATAATAAAGAAATGCAAATTAAAAGAGTCGATAAACCGTGGTTAATTAGCTAGGCAATTAATAATGAGTTATGGGGAGTAGCTGAGCAACTAAAATCCGGTAGCAATTAATCCTGGTTAAGTTAATTAGGACTTGAAAAATTGGCTAGTTGTGCTAAGGGGCTGAATTTGTCTGAGCTCTGCTTAAACATGACTAAGTTCATGCACAATCAGGTGAAAGCCAAAGTTTCAATAGTCGCATTTATGCATCAAATGTCATGTTTCATGACTTGCCAATTCTGCCCCACTATTTCCTGATATTGAAATTCATCTCTCTCTCTCTCTCTCTCTCTCTGCTAACAAAGTCCATCTGTGGGGACTCTCGCCCGTCGCCTTTCCAGACGACATATTTTTGTTATTATATATATATATATATACTGCTTCGATCCATCAGCGTGCATTACAGCCGTTTTATTAATAATCTGTACATAGTAGTATAATTAACATACGTATGAAACATAGAATTTAAACACCTATGCTATATAATATCAATATGTATACTGATATACAAGTTACTTGGTAAAAAAGGCAAGTTCGTTCAAGATTTCCGTTCAATCAGTGCATCAAAATTCTAAGCCTAAAAGTTTGAGCTCTAAGAAAAAAGGCGAGTTTAGTCGTATGGTAATTTATTGTCGGCGCAGTTGACATTTCTAGCAGTTAATTAACTTCAATTAATACCGATCTTTTTATTATTTCTGACAATATTGAAGAATATGAACTGAATCGCAGAATTTATGGTATTGCATGGGTCTAGTACATTTAATAGACTTATATCTTTTTAGTTTATGACTTTATTCATTACTTAATTTATTTTAACTATATATATATATAAATAAAAAGGAAAAGCTATGTAATAATTAATTAAAACTAGAAGTCCAGAAGGTAGTTTGAGAATTTACAATACCAATATTTGAATGAACTTGTCAAATAGAGTTTATGATTATTTGAGTTGGAGCGTTTAATTATCTAAAATAATTAGAAAATTATTGACTTCGTACGTGCATCTTATATGTGCCTTGAGATAAATATAAAAAATGACAGCATATATTATATTAATTATAATTTATAAATTGTTGTCCTCTGCTGACAGAAAGCATTTACCTGGATAAATCTATCCCTAGCGCAGTATATTTTCAAAGAATTAATTAAACTTATGAGACGTGTCTTAAATAGTGATGGTGACCAAAATTAGCTAAGCAATATCGTTTTTGCTGGTGGCTAGATTACTTTTTTCTTTCCTTTTGATTTTTGACAATTAATTTCGCGGGGAGTTGAAGTATCTAGAACATACACATATTTCAACACCCTAAGGTCCTTGTCTCCTTGAGCATTAGGACGTCATGAATTAGAATTAGGAGTATTTGTTTGTGTATTTCATTTTATCAATTAATAATGTACAAAAATAATATATTGTAAAACAATGGACGTTATATAAAAAATAATATTATTCATTAATTAGAAGAAGGCCAAATAAAAAATTGAATAATATATATTATATTGAAAATTAAATGATATATACTCATTACGGATACATACTTAGAATTCTATCTTCTTTTATTTTAATTAATAGATTATCAAATAAACTGTCGTTAGTTCGTAGGCCAACCCCACGTGACAACTCATTTCATGTACGACAATGACTCAACACCAAATTAAAAAATTTCTCTCAAGTTGTTGTCGTTGATCATATTACAGCTCAAATTATATATGTCAGAATTGATGGGTTATAAATTCCCAGATTTCGGCATCCATTTCCAGATAAATATTTATCTAGGTATATCGTTATGCAGATGGATCATCATCATCATCAATTCCCATATCCGCAGTTAGTCCGAAAACACCAAAACAAACACAAGAAAAGGCTCAGCCAGGAGCAAGTAAGGCTATTGGAATCCAATTTCAACTTCAACAACAAGCTCGACCCGGAGCGCAAGTCCCAGCTTGCGCTCGAGCTCGGGGTCCCGCCTAGACAGGTCGCGATTTGGTACCAAAACAAGCGCGCCCGTGACAAGATTCAAGGCCTTGAGCTCGACCACAAGTCGATGCAGCTGCGACTTGATGGTGTGCTAGCTGACAATGTCAGGCTCAAGGAAGAGGTGGAGAGGCTTAAGTTTGAGTTGAGTAAGATCCAAAGCGCCTTTGCATCTTTCAACTCGACTAGCTCTGGAGATGAGGTTGGGAGCTCGAGCCTCAACCTCATCTCCAGGGACAATCTCGAGAGGGACTTATATGCGTCTTTAGTTGGGGGTGGAAGCCCCTTTGTGGCGCCCGATGGATATGATTTCTTTGGATAGTCATTCTAATTAGCATCTCGATCATGGTAAACTTTTTTTTTTTTTTTTTTGCATGCTATGGTAATTGGAGCTAATTTGAGTTTTGAGCTTCTTTTTTTCCCTCTTTTTATTAGGATATGATTATCATAAAGTTTTAGTTATGTTGTTTTGGCTTAATTTTCGACTGGATCAATGTATATGTTGGTGAAAAGAATTTGCAAGGAATTAATGTGTTTCGGCTGGCCGGTGTCCATAATATTGTTCTGGTCAGATTATTTTCATCAATAGAATATTTCAGTCGAGAACAATATTGTTTACGAACAAATTTAGATAAATTAATGGTGCAGATATCAGCTAATTCTAATAAGTACGATCATACAAGTTCTGCCAATTGAAGGAAGGAATGGAAAACAACATTATAGTTTGATTTTCCAAACAAAGATAAAATTTAGCGGACGAGATCCTTTATTCTAAATTTAATGCTCCAACCCGTGTTTCACGATCAATTTTATAAAATTTTCTTCCATTGTTTTCATCAAATTTAATTTATTATGATTTATTTTTATTTTATAATTGATTTTTAGGATTCATCCCACCCAATTATGATTTATAATTATTTTTAATATTTAATTTTTAAGAAAATGGTTATTATGGTTGATTATTTTAAAAATATGATTTATAATTTTTTTAATTTCAATATTTTGTTAAAAAAAGTTACTATATCGATTATGTTATAATTAAAATTTATTTTTACAATATCTATTATTAAACTTATAAATTCGATCGTGAAATACTGGTTAGAACACTAAACGTGGATTAGAGGATTCTATTTGCAAATTTAGGCAATGGATTTTGAACTCTCAATATGTGTGAGTGTGACCCACTTAGATACTAATCATCATTACGCATTAATTTTGTTTGGTAAATGTTATATCATTATCTCAACTGCCGTATGCATTGTTGTGTGCAATTGAGATCCTCTAGAGTCTAGTCCCAATTTATGTGGGCCAATTGCGTACCAAATCTTAAAATTATTACGTTTTCTTTTATTTTTATTCAATTTTAATTTTGTTTGTTTTAGTATAATTTTACATTATTATTTAGGGTTATTTCATCAAATTATGGTTTATAGTTATTTTTTAATATTTAATTTTCATTTTTTTAGTTAATATAATTGATTTTTGGGGTTGATTATTCCAAACTTCGGGTATATAATTTTTTTAAATTTAAATTTTTAGCAATAAATATTAATTAGGATTAGTTATAATAGAATAAACTTTATTTTTATAAAAAATATTATTAACAATATATAATTTTAATGTTGTCACACGGTTCACATACAAAATTGGGACTAGATAATCTCTACTCCTATGCGTGAGTCCTTGATCATTTGAAAATAAAAGTTTCGAGACTCATGTGCCAATTACAATAAAATGTATATAATTCAATATAGCAAAATAGTCACATACTACAAATATCATTTCCTTCCTCAGCCTTCCCCCCAAACAATTTAAATAAAATATTGCCTCCCTACTAAAAAATATTACGAGGATGCACAAGCAAATTTAGATTTGGGCGAGTCTTGTGTTAGACCGATTAACGTGTTAAAATGATGTGATGGTAACTTTAACTAAATTCAAATAACAATAAAATTATAAACATGTCATGAGATACTCATGAATCTTGACCTATTATATAGTCTGAAATATATATATTTTTTAATAGCCCTATAAAGATTGGATGAAATCCTCTAGTTCAAATTGTGTGTTCTATTCGTGTGCCAACATAAAAATTGCGTACTTTTAATAATATTTTTCATAAAAATAAAATTTATTATTTTACAATTAATCATAATTAATATTTATTGCTAAAAAATGAAATTTTTAAAAATTACACACTCTAGGTTTAGAATAATTAATCCTAAAAGACAATTATATTAACTAAAAATGAAAATTAAATACTAAAAACTAATTATAAACTCTAATTGGGTTTAATAAATTAAACCCTAAATAATAATGTAATGTTATACATACTAAACTAAAAGAAGTTAAAATGAAGAAAAAATTGAAGAAAAACTAATAATTTTAATGTTTGTAACACGGTTGACACACACAACTTCAAACTAGGAATCTGGTGTGTTTAAAGATACCCCATTTTTACTCAACATAGTTCCTTTATTTTAATAGTGTCTTTACTTTTCCAATCTTGAAGATCCTAAAAACACAACGAAAAAAGGGAATAGATATAGAGTTCGAAGTTCTAACTATGAAAACAAAATAGAAAGTTTTGATAATATATTGATTTAATTTGATTTTTGTAACCGTATTGAATTTGATTTGAAGACTTATATGTTTTTTCAAAAAAATTGTGTAGAATTTCAGTCGTATCATGATGACTATATGGTAATATGGATATAAGAAAGGGCATTGTGTAACCTCAAGTCTTGTAACTTAGTGGTATTCGCCACATGTTTAACGGTGAGTGATTAGAGCTCGATCACCAATTCTCATACCACAATTCAAAAATAAATAAAATAAAAGTGCACTATATCAGATTTCCCATCTTGAAATCGTGAAACTGAAATTCAGCAGGATATTATTACACCAAGTAATGTTGGGCTTGTGCCGAGACAAGAGAATAAACTGTTGTTAAAAGCCTGCTTCATATATTGGGCTTCAGCCGCTCTCTTAAAATATCATTATGGGAATTTCTAAACACATCCCCTATATTTAAAAATAATTAAAATATTACTTGAATGTACTATTATGTCCATATGGTCCTAATTTTAAAAAAGATAAAAATTCATAACCTCCATATTTAATTAAAATATTAATATTATTGGATTGAACATTTTTTCCATCAAAACCTTCACCATCCAAAACATAGAAAAATAAAAATGAAATACACCATTATAGCCCCCACTTTTAAAGAACGAAAAATTAAAATAAAGGACACAACTATAGCCCCCCTACCTAGAGTTGTCAACTGGCCTGACTAGCCCAGGCAAGCCCAGACCCGGGTGGACTTTGAGATAAAATGGTCCAACCCAGTCCAGGCCTACTAGTAGAATAGGCTGTGTTGGGCTGGATTTTCTTAAATATATATGAGCCCAACCCAACCCATACACCGGGCCTAACGTGGGTCTGGACTGGGCGGGCCTAAATGGGTTTTGAATTTTTAAATGCTGACATTAATTTATATAATTGTATTTAGTGAATTTATTTATCATTTACATAACAAGATACAATAAGTAATATGATTTTATAGTATTAAATTTTGAAATTGCAGTATGTTGAAACATTTTTTATGTATGGTCAAATAAATTAATAAATTAAACTAAGATGAGCCTAAAGTGAGCTTAAGGCGAGCTTGGGCTGGACCTGAGCTGGACCTTTGGTGAGCCTGGGCCTGGGTTGGACTGGGTCTCAAAAAAGGGTCCACATAAGCCCATTTCGTCAAGGCAAACCCAGCCCACTTAGCCCGTGATTTTCATAGGTTGGGCTGGGTCGGCCCCTAACAGGCTCAAGCCGGGCTGGGTTGGGTCAGCCCGGCCCATTTGACAACTCTACCCCCACCCCACACTTTTCGAGAACAATTCATTGTTCTATTGGACAAAATGTGTTTTGAAAATATTAGTCCTAGAAAATGCTCTCGAGATTGGGCCTCCAAACTCTCGCATTGTTTTGCTCTGGTGATACCCCTGTTTTTTTCCGGTGTCTTTTTGTTAAAAGAGCAGTTTCTTGAAAATTTTACTATTCTTGTTTGCGGCAAAGAAGAATCGGGTACGGGATATCAAGAAATAAACAGAACCCCATTTATTTTTTATAATTATAATTTTAATAGGTGGAGTTATGGTTGAAAAAAAAAAAAAAAAGAATATGGAGGAGGCCGTGGAGGGTGGGGGGTATGTGATGAGGATTTTTTTTTTTAGAGTTTTTAGTTGGGGGCTATAACTATTAAGGCTAAAAAATTTAATTATAATATTTTTATTTTAATTAATATTAGGGGGTTTATGAATATAATTACCTATCATTATTTATTGAGGCTTTGCAAATTATGATTTAATATTAACTCCAATGGGCCAATACTTTAGCAAAGAAAATAAGAGGAGCGTCTCTAGCTCTATAAATTGAGCCGGTCCATGTTCTTAATTGGACATCTTCCATAGGCCTCGTTACCGTACAGCCGTATAGAGTCAGAGTTGTTTTTGTATGTCTCTTTTATACTTTTTCCTATTCAAATAAACTAAGACATCTCCACACTCGTATTAGTGAATAAATTCAATTTATTTTTATCTAGCAGCTCGTTCACCGTGCTCAATAATTATTATTTTTATTTAAATAAATCTTAATTGAGATTAATAAATTGTAAGTGAGAATAAATAAAGATTTTCTAAGAAAAATATTCAAAAAAATCAGAAAAATCTAAAAGAGGAGGGCCAGGGGCATGTGCTCCACGCGCATGGCGGAAATGGATATCTATTTGACCCATGAGGTGGCCCCTCTCTTTTTCCTTTTTTAGTGGTCCCCCTTCCCCTTTTTAGTTTTTTTTTCACTTTTTAATTTTTTCATTTTTTATGAATGTATATTTAATTTTTTTGAATTAATTTAATTTTTTTTGAAATAAATATATATACCCAAAAATGAAATTAGTGAACTCTAAAATTGAATTAATTAATTTAATTTATGTATTCGGCGTCTCGCTCAATGCATTCGCCCGACGCTAACGCGTGGACTCATGTACTGAGTTAGATATAAAATGAAGATTTAAAAAAAAACTAAAAAAAATGGGGGATGTCAGATGCTTCATAGGTAATGATATTTTGCTTCATTGCTAGTGATACTTTACTTCATATACGGTGGCACTTGTTATTTAGAGCATCAACAAACATATTCCAAAAAAAAAAAAAAAAACGAATCAACTAAACTAAAAGTCCACATTATAATTTATGTAGAAAATAATTCATTTTTTTAGCATGTGAAAACACTTCATAAATTTTTTTAAACAAGAAAACACTTCATAGTTGATGATACTCCAATTCATATTAAGTGATGTATATTTCGACACATAATTAGTAATACTTAACGTCATACATAGTAATGTGTGATGTCTCGGAGAATCAACAAACATATTCAAAAAAAGAAGATAAATGAATCAACTAAATTAAAACCCAACATTATGATTTATGCAGAAAATAATTAATTTATTTTTTACTTAATATGCGAAAATATTTCATAGTTGATGATACTTTAATTTATATTAAGTGATATTTTGACATATAATTAGTGATATTTTACTTTATACAAAGCGATACTTTACTTTATACATAGCGATACACGTGTGGGCAGTCCACGCGCCTAACTATTTTTGCGGGTTTGGGCTGGTTTGGATGGGGTTTTTGAGCGGGTTTGGGTCATATTTGACTCGTCTAACGTAAGAGACCTGTTAGACGGTCTCATACAAATTTTTGTGTATAAATTTTTGTAAAATTATCATCATCTTTATTCGAAGTCCTTCCATTTATTACGACCTTTGAGAAAATTGTATGGCGCCCGTGACCTTATATGTGCTAGTGTGTGAAAGAACACTATAGCGAAGGTAAACTCATGCACCTAAGTAATATTTAATATTCTACTTATAATAATATTTCATTTTGCATGTCCTTTTTATTTATTTCCTTTTGAAATTGGATTTCTTGTGTCATGTTGATTTGTAATTAATTAAGATCTTTGTTAGTTACATGATTAAATTCTTGATTGTTTTTTATCTATCAGGACTGTGCATCTTAAAATTTAATAGAACGAAAAAAAAACCAAGTAACTAAATGCAAATTGTTCTGTTTACCGTCTTATTGGATGTGATGGGATGACTATTGTAACGGTTTCATTGAATTCACAAATTTTTATTTAAAGTAAAATTAATTTTGAGAATAATCTGGAATCGAATAAAAATATGCCACGAAACTTCGGAGTTGACGTATTGAATTTTTGTAGTGATGAAAGAGAGAGAAAGTGGTGCAAAAGAAAGATGTTTACGTAAGAAATTACGCAATTGCCCATTAAAGAATCACCTAATGGGTTGCGTAATCACACATTGAATGGTCATCATTATCAACAACTTTAGTGTACACAGTTTTAAGTTGACTTCGCTGCACCACCAATTTTAAAGATGGTTTTTTCCTTCAAATTTGAATACACACATGTATATACACGGGTTACTTCTGGTGCAAATCATTCTAGTGTGTAAACTATAAATTAATTTCTTATAATATATTCTTTAAAATTCAATGATTAAGATTTAGTCAAAAAGACGGTGATATTATTATTGTTGTGTACAATTACACTGCTTCTGAAATTACAAGAATCTGAAATACAAGGAGAAGAGAACCGAACAGAAAAAGACAAGAATAATAAACTGAACAAAGCAGCTAAACAAACTAGAATGTCGAATTTGCAGGCAAGCCGAGTCGAGGGGACCTCTCTCCGCAAGATAAATACACCCCGGCTAGTGCTCATGGTTTGATGTTCTGTCTCTCAAAGATGAAACGGCTTCGTTCTTCCGGCAGTAACACCACAATTCCAGCTTCGTCCTTCCGGCAGTAATACCACGATTCCGACAAAGCTCCGACGAACTAGGTAATGTCAGGACTGAGAGCAGAGACACGAATGAAGAACAATGCAATGCATACCACAATTCCGGCTTCGTCCTTCCGGCAATAGCATCACAATTCCGGCAAAGCTCCGACGAACTAGGTAATGTCAGGACTGGGAGTAGAGACATGAATGAAGAACAATGCAATGCAAGATGATGATTCTGTAGAATGTAGCAACTTCTGCATGCTGAAATGTCCTATTTATAGACACCATTCCACTTAAGGGACAACTAGGGTTTGGGAGTCCGGACGAGCCGAGCCAGGCACGGGCTCGGGCATGGGCGGGCGCACACGTGTGTGCGCGTGTGGGCTCATGGCCCATATCGTTGTGCACTTTAGATATTATACTTAAGTGTTAATACACTTAAATACACCGAAATCAATATGGAATAATTAAATGTGTCTTAAGCACATTTTCCCACACATTATAAATGCCCAATCGTGTAACCGATTTCAACAATTTATTTCTCACTCACAGAAAATCGGATTTGAGAAGATAAAAATACTATGATTATCTACTACAAACATAGAACAATCGTACGCTATTTAATTCATCCAAAATTAAATAACTCGGTTATCAAAAATCGGATAAAATGAGTCACGACTCAATTTATTACATCTAATTTTTCAACAACTGTAAATAAAAAAGACTTCAAAAAACGTGGATGTATTTTGGTAATTTTCGTGTCTAGATCAAAATTAAAAAGAAAGAAAGAAAGTGGACTTCTAGGATGCGTGCTAACGGAGACTCATTCATATGGTGGCGAACACATAATCATATGTTAACAAAGTAGTATCATTTCGTTCACAATATCTAACTTTAAACGCAAAAGTGATTTTGTTATGAAATTATTAAATGACGAGTTTTATATGGTTGGAAAGCTAATCAAACCTATTTTTCACTAAAAAAATAATTTCAAAAAAATATCAATCGTAGACAAAGTTATGGTTGTTTAATTGAAGGGTTTTAGTTGCATTATTTGGCTTCATTCAACCACCTTATTGATTTGTTAGCATTGTGTAATACATTCCTTTAGCATTACATAATACTTATATCAGCATACGACAATGATAACAACAGTAAATGATAAAATTCAGTAAAATTAAATTGTTGAACTCTCAAATTGCCGTGATAGCAATATAACTGATCATGATGCTAGCGAATCATCTGTCATATGCTAACGAATCATGTTTAATTGGGATGAAAGTTATATAGTGATTATACCCATATAATATTAAGCAAATATGATTCTGTTACCATACATAAGTATACTACATTAGCATTATTATAATATTTTCGGTAACAATGCATTCGCATTTAAATATAAAAATGGCTGGTCTCTTGTGCATAAGACTAATGGATTTGACCCATCAGACGGGTCAGTCCATTAGCACTAAGGAGCCAGCCCAACTAATCAGATCCACAACCTAAAACAAAAAAATCAGAAAAATGGAAAAATAAGAAAACAGATGCAGCTCGTGACAACCGCCGCTGCTCAACGTGAGCAGATCGCCACCGTCCTTGGTGAAATACGATAAAGAGACCATCACAATCGTGGATATCGCATCTTTGTCGCGACAATGAAAATGAGGTCAAAATCCATGGCTCAAGTTCTTTTGTTGCAACTCTCAATTTTTTGAAGGTAACATCTTGAAATTCAAGTTAAATTAGTGATACTTCAGAATATAATTCTGATTAGTAATATCTTAAAATCATAAGCTCATCAATTAGCAAGCTAATTTGTTTAATGATACTGGTTTTGAGGTGAATTGAAATTTATGGCTAATCCGATTAATATAGAGTGCAAATATCCTTATTAATCTTTGAATTTGTATTTGAACCACCAAGCATGAAGTTTGATGGTGTGGTTACGAGAAAGAAGCCACAGTCATGGATGCATCAAGGTTCCTCCTTTTGCTTCGTTGTGTTTAATTGTCCTACATTCGTTCCTTACTTTTGTTTGGAGTAGTATTTTTTATTCTCTCTTTGTGGTCTTATTATATGAATTGGCCATGAACCCTTGTTGGAAAAGAGCTTGTTGTTAGGATCATTACTCGGTTTGGGGTCGGGCTCGACTCTATTATTTTGTTACCACTTTTGTCTTTTGCCATAATCTGTGATTCTTTAAGTCACTTCAATTGTTTTATTTTTCCAACTTTTGTGCGTTGACTGATTCATCTGAATGTGGGGAAAATACTCTTCCTCTATATTATATATTTTGCTGGTGTTAGGGCAAGGTCTAATGAGTTCTCTATTGTGTGTTACATTTTGTGTATTCCAACACTTCAATATTAAAATTCTGGGGAATTTGCATGCGGATTTTAGAAATTTTAATCAGAAGATTGTAGAAGATGGATATAAGTCCATATCTAAAGGTGTTGAGGCAGAAAGAAGAATGTCAGTCAGCAAACTCAACTCAGTTGAATGAGTTTGACTCCAAAATTTCCAACTCTCGATTATTATATATGAATATCAGGTTGATACCTGTCTCAATATAAGTGATAGTTTTATGTTTAATATATGATACATTTTCTATTTATCTGATTGACAACTTCAATTTCCTTTACAGATTATTGGATTGAAGATTCTTTATTTTTAAATATATTTTAGGATATTTTAAGAGCTGTATTGGAACAAAATATTGATAGGAATTTATTATGCTGGATTTTTTTTTATTTTAGAATATTATTATGATGTAATTTCATTTATTAGACATTTATTTATAATTTTTTTTTATTTTTTAGTTTTTTCAATATGAAAACAAATATCTACTCATTATGGAGAATATGACATGTTCTTATGATTTTTGGACTGAAAATATATTTGTTTCTTATATGGTATGTTTTTGCATGTCATTTGATACTTTTAGGCCGAATAAATGATATTTTTCAGACACAAGTGTTTTTTTTAACACGTGATTTTTTATAGCTTAAAAAATGATACTAACAATATTTCTGAAAACAAATCCGTTTTTCTTTAAATGCAAGCTATGAATGTTCTTGAATGAACATAATTGCAGGCTTGCAGCTAATTCTGAAGTAATTAGTGTTTTTAGTAATAAAGACAATGATTATTTTATAAGAAATCTATTTCACAAAATCATATCTAAAATGATACAAAATTTAACATTCAGTGATATAAACCACCATTTCATATTATATTCATTTCCATCAATAACCCCAATCGATTCATCATTACAAAACCACATAAAAATCAGAATATTTGGCCCATATAATCATCTCCATGGCAAAAAGTGCATGTGTTAAGCTGAATAATGACATATCCAAAAACGTAATATATAATTCACCATATACCAAAACAAAACACATTAACAGTTCTTCAACTCTAGCCAGTATCCAACAACATTCCAAATATCTAAATAGAAATTCACAATCTAAGTCATTTCTTTCTTTTATTCATGGATTCAAGAACACACTTATGCACTCCAAATCTCAAGTCATCCATGCCTGCAAGAGCAATATGAGCACAATATAGTACTTGTTGCTTCTTTCAACCATAAGACTGCAAAATAAAAAACAAAGTTATAAATCAATTAGGAAAAACAAGGAAAAAAACTGAAAGGAAAAAATATATAAAAAGAATTCAAACATTTCCTAAATCAGGGTACGAATAAGCCTTGCCCCGCAATCATGCCCACCAGTTTGCTTATTCCATTCAAACTCCACATTCACCAACTCATACGACTTCAACTCTGAAGCTTTTGGATGTCGAATCTCATCGAGTTAAACAATAAATTCATCACATTATGCACGAAAAAATATACATAAGTTATAACACAAGTAAATATATTAAAATATAATACTTCATATTACTCATATAATGTTCAATCAAACATTGAAATGAACATATCTGGACAATTAATGAAAAAAAAAGAACCCAAATAAAATATGAAAAATAACTAAATCCTAAAGATATAAACATACCACGTAAAAAGTATATAAGATGTAAAAACTATGAATAATGTGATATTTATTTTTACCTCAAGTGATATTCCTAAGCATGCTAAATGATACTTAGCATAATAATTCATATTACTTGTATAAACTTTTAAAACATATACTCAAATCAATATCTCTAAACTGTAAACGAAAATAGAAAATGCTAAAAACCACATAAAAAATAAATCAGATACAGAATCAACTGCAATTTGATACTTATTTTCAATTCCACCGGTACAACAAAGAGATGTATACATATTCAATATATTTCTTAGCATATTTTCGTAAACATTTATGCTGAACATACTAAGTATTATAACATTGTATAGCATATTTCATTTTATTTTAATTTTTTTGATAATTCATTATAATTTTAAATCTAAAGATTAAAGAAGAATATAACATTATTATTTATTAAATCTGATTTCACATTGTTCAATTTTTAGGTAGGGGTTTTGTATTAAATTATATGAAATATAATATTTTCCTAAAATTTTTTGATGAACATACTAAATATTATAATATTGTATATAATATCACATTTTAGAATATTTTTCTTTAGTATTCATCATAATTTTAAGTCTAAAATTAAAAAAAAAAGATTATCAACAACATTTGATTTCAAATTGATTAAATTATATGAAATTTAATAATTTTCAAAACTTTCATAATAAACATACTAAGGCCTAAATATTATATTATTGAATAGTATATCTCAGTTTCTTTAAAATTTTAAGATCATTCATCATAACTTTTAGTTTAAAGATTGAAAAATAATATAATTATTATTTATTATAATTGGTCTCACATTGTTTGATTTTTAATTATAATTTAATTGTTAAATTATATTAAATATTATATGTTTTCGAACTTTTACGATGAACAAACTACGTATTATATTTTTATAAATATATCTCATTTTCTTTTAATTGTTTCAATCATTTTTTTAACTTTTAGTTTTTAAAATTGAAGAAGAATAATTATGCATTACATAATTTAATTTATCTTTTATTCTATTGAAATAATTTTATATCTTATAATTTACGTATACATCATTTTATTTTAATTTTTATTGATTATTCATTTTCACTTTTAATTTTATTTATTTAAAAATTAAAATATTATTATTTATTATATTTAATTTCAAGTAGTTCCGTTTCAGTTATAATTTAGATATTAAATTAAATACCAAAACATAACTTTTATGATAAACTTGCTATATATATATATATATTTTACTCACACACCCGACATGTGGTATTGAGGAGATTTGAACCCGTAACCTTTAAGCTTTCCATATATTGTATTATAGATATGCAAAACACACACACACACACACATATATATATATATATTTTAAATTCAAAGTACGATATGTATCGATGTGCCAATATATATCGTGGTACGGTATATACCTATATATGACGGTATACTGAACTTTCGGTATATGCCGGTATACCTTAATTTTTGAAAATTTATACATTTACCTTACCGTAAATTCCGGTAAGGTATCATCCCTTACCAAAAAACCGTATATCGTAAAAACATTAATATATTTAAATTTCAGATCTTTAATGTATATCTAAATTTTGGAGTTCAAATAAATTTATTTGAATTTTTAATATATTTAATGAAAAAAATCTAAATATTTAAATAGACTTTTCTGAAATGATGACTTGGTTTGATGAAGCTTCCTGCTGAGCCATACACTTTAAGTTGCATTTCCTCCTAATGCAAATCAATTTTCTTTAAAATTTTAATTTAATATTAAAGGAATAGAATCACATGATTATATTTTATCTCAATTGAAAGACTAAGAAACGCGTTATAATTACATTGTTGAGCCCTACAATTTATCATTTTTTTTATCTGTAACAATAATTGGTCGCTTCATTGATGTGGTATAAACTTAGTTTAAAATGTTAAAAATTTAAAGACTTAATTGATTAAAATATATTTAAGATATTTAAATTACAAATTTATATATATGTATATATGTATATTTAATTTCAAGGCTTTAAATATATTTATTCAAACTTTTTAATTTATTTTGTTAAAAATTTATAATTTGTTCATTTAAAAAAATATTTAGCGGGGTTCTTGAATTTGGGACAATTTTAGTTTGAGGAATTAAAATTTATGAGAGTTAATTATTTTTAATATATTTCATATAATTGAAATTTCAAACATAAAAATATTTAAATTTTTAAGTTTAAAAATATTTTTAGCTTTAATATATTCAATTGACTTATAGAATTAAAATCTTTAAATTAAAATAGAGTTAATATTATACTAATTAAATTGGATAGTTACAATTAATATCTTTATGAATATTGAAAAATGTGTAAAAATTCATTGCTAAGACTCACAATTTATAGTTTGTTCATGCATAATAATATTTGTTTGTCATCGATATCAGATACATTAAGTCTTAAAAATTAAAATACAGAAGGTTTAATAGATTAGAATATATTTAAAATTAGAATGTTAAACATATCTAACTTTTCAAATTTAAATAAATTTATTTGAATTTTACAATATATTTAATTAAAAATGTAAAATAATATTGTGTGTTCATATAAAAGAATATTTCTGGTTATTCAACATGGGATAAAATCAGTTAAAAAAATTATAATGTATGATATTTAATTGTTTTAAATATATTTTATATATTTAAAATTTCAAACTTACAATTAGAATATATTTATTTTAATTTTTTAATATATTTAAATAAAAATACAAAATTTAAATTTAAAATATATTTAATATTGAACTTCTAAAATCATATATTCATACTTGATCTCAGCTAAAAGACTGAGAAAGTTGTAAGAATATCATTTTTGGTCTCACAATATATAGTTCTTCATGTAGAATGATTTTCTTATTTGAGTCTTTTTAGATATGTAATTAGTAAAAAACTTAATTTTAATAAGAAACTGATAAAATTAGATATTGACATTTGATCTCAAGTAAAACACCGAGAAATGTGTGAGAATTTCATTATTGAACCTCACAATTTATAGTTTGTTGATCCAAAACAATATTTGCTAATTGCTTCTTTGAAGTTGAATAACATTGGTTTTTAAAGTTAAAATATTAAAAATTTAATTGAATAATATATATAGCTTAAATTGAAAATTGCATTTATAAATATATTTAATATCTAGAGTTTAAATATATTTTTATTTGAACTTATTAATATATTTAATTCAAAATTTTAATTTTAATATATTTAAATTCTAGAAATTTATAATATATTAAATAATTAATGTTAATGGGATTTTTTTAGTAAATATATGATTTTAAAAGTGTGAGAATGCAATTTTAAATTTCTTATAAGTGTGAGATTTTCTGGTGGGTGTACGTGTGGTGTGCACACGCCTTACACACACACATAAAATGGACATCACACCAATTGCTTCAGTGCAACAGCCGCACCCTAGTATCTCTCTTAAAATTTAGCGTAAAATTTAACTACCATCATTTGAACATTTTAATAAAAAAAATCAATCATTTTAACAATTTCAATTTAATTCTTAATGTTTAGACATTTTTAACATAAATGATGCAACATTTTTGGCAAAAATGAACTTCCGATCGATTTCGGACAACTTCACTTTCAAGTAATCAGGACTACCTATGTGACTGAATGACATTTTTACCAAAAAAAATCAAAATGACATTTTTTTTTGTCAAAATTGTTGGGTTATTTTTGTTTATGTCCAAATGTTGAAAATTAAATTAAAAGATTAAAATATTGGGTTATTTCTGTTAAAACATCCAAACACTGAAAATTAAATTATAATTATTAAAATGTTAGATTGTTTTATTACAATGTTCAAACGTTGGAATTTAATTATAATTAGACCTGAAGTTAATAATATGTTTATGGAGAACAATACCCATTATGTTTCGATGTGTGATAATTGTATTTCAATTTACGGTTGGCAAAAAAGCGTGAAAAATATATCTAATATTAAACTGATAAAATTATATATATATATATATATAGTTTTGATCTTAGTTGAAAGACCGATAAAGTTGTGAGAATACTATTGTTGTTCTCACAATTATAGTTTGTTCATTCAAAATAATATATTTATAAATTTAATAAATAAATTCATATTTAATAAGAAATTAATAGATATTAAAATTGAAAAATAAAAAAATTGAAAATTTAAATATGTATTTTAATATTAAATAGATAAGATCAAACATTATACTCAATTTCAACTGAAAAATTGATAAAATTTATTGTACGGGGGACCATTTTACACATTTTAAATTAACATAAATTATATATATATGTAACTATCTTAAAAAAAAAATTAAAGAAAAGGATAATAGTAGACTTATTCCTCTAAAATCTTAATATATATAAATTTACAACATTAATAGGAATATTTATAAATTACGATAAAATAACAATTTAATACTAACAATTAAAAAAACAAATTGAGATTCATCATAAAGAAAAAAAAAAGTATTTAGTAAAATAAAGCCCACAAAATTATGTATTTTTTTCCCATCCCAACAACAAATTAAATTTGTTAAATGAAAAATAGTATTTTAGAAAAGAATAAAAAGAAAAAGTGTGGCACGGCTCTTCTTCAAAATTTATTGCTTCTCTCCTTTTGGCCATTGCTCTTTTTTTTTTTTACGATTAACTAGAAGTACGTCATTTGTCGATGTATCTTCTTTTTTAACTCATCACAACAACTATACATAATGCTTTTCTCCATCATGTGTCATGATTCCTCCTTCTCTTTAAATCAATTGGCTTTTCTTGATTTTTGAACCATGGCTACTATAACGGAATGGAGTCAATACTTCTCAAATCTACAAGTAAAAAAGATGACAATTAGAGATTCACAAATATGCAAGTAAAAAAATAGAATAGAACTATGATATTTAAAAGCACAAAAACAAATGAATGCATTTCTCAATAAAATAAAAATTGATGGGGGAAGTGATAGAAAATGGACTCCCCCAACATTATATATAATGAGAAATTTTAATTAATTTATTAATGTATTCATTAACTAATACGGATTTTAGGGGATTAAGTGTATTGATACCTCATTAAGGTAAATCTTGAAATTAATTAATAAATAGTTGGTGAATTTGACAGAATTATTGAATTGATGTGAGAATATCTTAAATCATAATATTAGACTATTAGTGCACCAAATTAAGGTAAAATTAAAATTAAATTAGTTCTTATTGTCTTCTCTTATATTAAAATCTATCTAATATATGTATACATATATGTATGTATATATATTTTGTGGTGATTACCATAATAACATTTAAATAAGTATATTATCAGTAGCTAATTAATGATTGCCATAATTAAATCTAATGTAGTCTAGAATTCACGATCATTTGGCAATTACAAATGAGTAGTATATAATTAGCCATAAAACGGTTCAAATTAAATGGTGATTGCATAATTAAATATAATTTACATTAATTCATATTAATTAAATTTATAATTTTTCTCCAGGTTGAAATCATTGATATATATTTGAATATAGATATACACTATATATATTATAGATCAATGTTTATGGGCAAATTGTGCCCCGACAATGGTATAATTTTTAAATTGAATAAGTTATATAACCAGAAATAGTACATGATTGATGATTAATTATTATTATTATTATTATTATTATTATTATTATCATCATCATCATCATCATCATCATCATCATCATCATCATCATCATCATCATCGTCATCATCATTGATGATGATTAATTAATTAATATAATCATAAGTTGGTATTATATATGATATTATAAATTAATAATTAAATATGATATGATGTTAATATATGATTAATGATTAATTAATTAATTAATATACAATTAAATCAAATTAAATTGTTATATAAAATAAACTTACTAAACTTATTAAATATGATATAATGTTAATATATGATTAATGATTAATTAATTAATATACAATTAAATCAAATTAAATTGCTACATAAAATAAACTTACTAAATGTAGTAAGTGGTTTTGGCGGGAAAATTTAAATTTCTATTAAAGTATAACTTCTTGCTTTTATATATATTAAGATTAAGATTAAGATAAGATTAAGATTGATGAATACAAGAGCGCTCGTCATCCTTGATGCTGGTCTTTTATTAATCATTGGAATCACTAAATTACAAATAACGCCAATTACTTGTTTTACTTTTGTCCATTTCTTTCAAACTTTTTTTTTTTTTAATTTCATGACGGTAATATTCGTACAATTAATATATGGTGAGAACAAAAAAGGAAACACGTTTTAGGAACAAATAATTTCAAAAATTAATTCAAACAAAAAAAATTACTAATTTACTTAAATATTATTTTAAATTAGAAAAAATTCATTAATTTAAAAATTAATTAAAAACAACAAAAAGAAAAAGAAAAATAGGTCGTTCTTCTCCCGTGACCGTAGAGCTCTTCTTCTAGGGTGACCCACTGTCGACGAGAATTTAAGCACCTTGGGTCCTCCTCCAACAAAGCATCCACTTCCGCCGACCACCGCCGCTTCTCTCTTCTCCAATTCAATTAATATGAGGGGTGGGTTTCAATTCAACGACGCTCCTTTCCACCCCGCTGCCTCCAGAGCAATCGACTTGGATTTTGAGGCTCATACTCAGGAGGCTTCCCGGACGTGTAAGACTAAGAATAACGGCGACCGCACCCACTGTGGTCGCCTCCACGTGGAAAAAAAAAATCTGAAAATCCCCAAAACTCGGTCGACCAGCCTCCAATTTCAACCACATGTGGTCTCATCTCAACCATTATTTTGGCATAATTATTTTCAAACTGAAGTGGGTGTAATTTTATAAAATATCGTTTAATGAGTGTGATTTTATTTTCTGTAATTTTAGGAAATGTAATTTAATTGGTGTGAAGTATGTTGTAATTTATGTTATTAATTTAGTTTGGAATATTTTCATTTGCTTGTTATGATTATAAATTTTTATACTATTTTTATTACAAGTAATATTTTAATTTAAAATAAAATAAAATAATTATATATAATGGTGTGATTGGGTGGTTGGGTGGTCATGGATAAAACATGTAAAATAGATGTGGTTGGGTTGGATGAATATTGATGATGTGGAAGAAAGAGAAATTAATTAAATATTGAAGTGGTTGGATGATTGGAGTGGTTGCCGATATTGATAGTCTAGCATTCATCTAAAAACACAACAAGAAGAGAGTCAGTAGTCTCTTTCGTTGCGGGTCCTCCTCCTTCCTCAAACTCGACGGCCGATGTAATTGTCACCAACATTTAGCCTATACAGCGTTTCTGCCGTCTATGTCAAAGTTTGAAAATTGGTGAAAGAGCCGGCCGACAAAGGCCCGATGGATCGCCGGAGAAGAAGAAGACATGCGTGAACTTCCGTTTTTAGTTGATTTTTTTGTTTTGTAATTATCTTTTGTATTTATAATAATTAATATATTTTTTTTAAAATGAAAGGATAAAAAAAGAACTTTAACGTGGCGCATAAAGAAAAAGTATAAAAAATAAACAAAATGTGTGGTATGTAAAGTAAAAGTGGTGTATAAAGAAAAAATGATAGTGTATTTAGAAACACCACTCTTTTTTATATGTAAAAAAAGATTGAAATTTCCTATTACACTTTCTTGTGTTTCACTCCGTGTTTCATTATTAAATTTATGATTAACATTAACTATAACATAAATAATGATATTTAACATTTATCAACAAAAAAAATGAATTAAAAAAAATTAAAAAAACATAATTTTAAAAAAATATACCATAATAATGAATTATTAATTAGAAATTGAAAATTAAATATTAAAAAATAATTATAAACCCTAATTGGGTGGGGTGAATCCTAATCACAATTATAAAATTAAACCAAATCACAAAAAAATAAAATTGAAGAAAAAAAAATACAAGAAAAACTCATAATTTAAAAGTGTAACACGAAATGTAACACAAAGAGTGTAACATGAAATTTCAATCCGTAAAAAAAGGCGCAAATTTTGGATTATATTATAAATATTTCAATATAAAAGCTAACAAAGAAATATGCATTTGATTAATTCAACAACATAATAACACTCCGATGTTATTGAAAATGTAAATATGGAGAAATGATAGTATATATCACTGATGATGTGCAGATTTGACAATGAAAGATAACGTAGGGGGGAATAATACAAGTTGGTCTAATTGGTTTGTCGTTGAACTTAATAGTTTGTGCTATGTTATAATTGAGTTCTCGAATTTTAATTGATTTCAATTGAATTTATATATATATATACATATATATATATATAAACAGAATGTTGTGTCGTTATTATTAAAGAAGCGATCATAGTGAAATCTAATTAGAATATAACATAAAGGTTAAATACTTAATCGAACCAAGCAAAAGTTCAGCGATTCTACTGCAACATAAAACGGAAAAACGAGGACCCAGTTGAAATTTGAACCAAATGAAATTAAGTTCATAAAGTTGAAAAAGCTCAAGAAACTGTTCGTACATACAGTATATAATTTCCTTTTCTTTTAATGTTATAATTTTGTAAGAGTAATATTGACTTGGTCACATCAGGTTTTCTATTTCACAATTCACATACGTATTAGAAAATTATATTTAAATAATTATTACGTGTTAGTAGTGATGCCGTCTTGATGATCTAAGATTGAAATAGAATATAATTATAAAAAAAGCATTAAAAAAATTGCGAAATGAAGACCCAAAATGATGCAAACACTCTGTACAAAAAATCAACACCGAAGAGTTTCCATCATCTACACAACATTTATCCGACCTTAATTTTTCAGCTCTCAATTATATTATATATATATAAACTTAAATTTGAAATTCCACAATAAACAAGAAAGTGTTGAGTCCTAGTAATCCAAAATTAAAGAGGATCGAAGGTGACTCCGTCAAAGCCATAAAGCTCTAGCTTCTCTTAATCTCGGCACCAATTCGCCGGAGATATGAGCTCCCATAACCTGCTCAAGCCCTCCAAACAGCTCTCCGCCGACGAACACCGCCGGAAACTGCGGCGCCGCGCCGACGCCGATCCTGGACAATTCGTTCGTCACGTCACCTTCGTTTTGGTCGTCGACGTCGAGAATAGTAGGATTGACGCCGTGCCCGTTCAGCAAGAGCTTGACTACGTGGCACATGCAGCAACCCTTCCGAGCGAACACCACCACCGCCTTCTCTGCCACCAGCTTTCTGACATTCACGGGTCCTCCGGCGGATTCGCCAGCGGAGGAGGCGGGGGGGAGCAGATTTCTGTAGAGTAGTGCTTTTTGCATGGTGAGTCGTGAGAGAGAGAGAGAGAGAGAGAGAGGAAAGGGGGAAATTAATTGTGGGTGGGGTTTGGCTATATAATGTGGAGGTGGGGGTAGACTCTAACGTCAACGACTGTGACGTAATTTCGGACGTCACGGTTACTGTTCAGGACGTGTCGCTACGCCATTTGATTGGAGGCCCGCAGATTCCAAGTAGCAACGTCCGTTTAGTCGACGGCAACTCGGTATGGTCATTAGTGGTTAATTAATAGAATAACGATGGCGTTAATTATTTGGTTAATTTAAATTTAGTGGTGCAACTTTTTAATTTAAGTGGTGGAGTTATCAAGGGAGTGATGCACCATCTAATCTCACTTCAAATGCATTGGGGTCCCCGTGATAATTCTATAATGATTCATAATTTGTAAAATTAAAATTATTAATTTAGAATTCTAAAAGTTAGATGTTTCGAACTAGATATGTAAACTATTATTTTTATATTAAATTTTAAAAAAAGATAATATATTTATTATTTATTAAAATAATAAAAAATCCAAATTCATGATTTTAGGTGTCTTGAATTTATTCTTATTATTTGTTTAGGTCTTGAATTGATTAATAATTTATTCTCCGAATTCTAAATTGATAAAACTCTAAAATTTTTGTGGGTAAAACTACCCTTCATTTTACCTCAAAAGATACAATACACTTTCCTTAAATGGACTTGCACATCAGTTGTGTGGGTGCATTAATTTGTAGCATTTGCTTTAATTAATTAATTCATATGTTTTTTTAACATGGTTTTAAATGCAAAAGAAAACATAAAGTCAACCCTATCGCGTGATACTTCAATAATCGAATAGTTTCTAATTTAAAAATATAGTCTCAGACTCTTAAGTTACTTATTACCTCTCTCCCCCTCTATATATATATATTACCAATACGTCAACATCAATATATAATTTGATAATTTATAGAATGGGCCATGTATATATAGCTAGCCACTTAAAAATCAGCTTGACAATAGCACGATCACCTTGCATCATGTACGTAATATGGATTACATAATTAATTGAAAATTATATTTTACCCGAACTTGGTTGTTGACCGAGTCCTAAATAAAAAAAAAAAATGTGTCATAAATTGCATATTAATCCTTCCATTTAGGGGTGTATTGGATTGAGATTTCGTTGAATTTCGTTGGACTTTTAAAATCCGGGTGTATTCAATCCAGACTTTTAAAAGTCCAACGAAATTCTGGTGTATTCAATCCAGACTTTTAAAAATCCAACGAAATCTTGGTGTATTCAATCCAGACTTTTAAAAGTCCAACGAAATCTTGGTGTATTCAATCTAGACTTTTAAAAGTCCTTTAAAATTCTGCGGTATTCAACAATCCACGGACTTTAAAAAGTCATTGACTTCGTTGGATTTCAGCTGGATTTCACGTGAAAATTACAAAGGATGAAATCCGACCTCTGGACACGAGATTTCGATGGATTTGAAAAACCCGGGGAGCGTTGTGACCCAGCGGCCGGTGGGTACACGAAATTGGGACCCCCAGCGGTCACCCGAAGCCAGCGGCCGCTGGCTTCGCTGAGGATGACTCCCCAGCGGCTGCTGGGTGCCAAATGCATGGCTTCCAGCGGTCGCTGGGTTCTCTCGACTCGACTTCCCAGCGGCCGCTCAATTCAAGCGGTCGCTGGGTTCAATTTTTTTCCGGGTCCACCGATCGTTGTGTTCCAACAAGCGCTGGCGAGATGGATTTGAAATCCATTGAAATCGTTCAAAATCATCCGAAATCCATACACAAAATTCGCCAGACTCTGCGTGGAGTTGGGAGATTCCATGTGGAGTTTTGGGAGACTCCATGTGGAGTCTATGGATTTAAAAATCCATAGAAATCCATGAACATTTTAAAGTCCAACGAAATCCTAATTGAATACACCCCCCTTAGTTTCTATTTGTAAACATACAATATCTGTGTAAATTAATATGTGCGAAATAAACAATATTAAATTAATGTACCAAGCGTTCAGAATTGATCATTGAATGCAATTTTAAGTAGAGGGATCTACCCCAAATCCACGTGAGATCATCTATTTCAAAATACGCGTCTTCTCTGTATTTCAACATTTAAACTATTAAGTTTATATTTTATTTTTTCTTCAATTTTAATTTCTTTTGATTTAATTTAATTTTGCATTATTATTTACGGTTTATTCTACTCGAGTACCTTTTAAATAATATTTTAGTCAATATATATATAATTGATTGCTATGGTTGATCATTCCAAAGTTATGTTATATTATTTTATTAAATGTCAATTGTTAAGAATAAACATTCCAGACTATTTATTTTTTAATATTGAGACACGAGTTGGGATACACACTTCGTACTAAAGGATCTCATCTGCCTATAATCATGTATCACTACAAGAAAAATGCACATGCACCACACTCAATTAACCACGGTTTTTATTTAAAACCGTGGTAATATACATAATTACCACGATTTTTATTAAAACAGTGGTATATGAGCGCTTTTTTTTTTTTCTGGAAAGATCACCACAGTTATTTTCTGACTGTGGTGTATGTGCATAACTATGCTTTTTGTACATCACAACGGCATGCAACTAAAACTGTGGTAATTAAAATACACTTTCTAATTTTTATTTTATAATTTAACGAAAAATAACAATTCAGAGCGGGAACCCTAACTTTCTGCGGCACACCCTTCTTCAATTCCTCACTTCGAAATTTTCATTTCATTCATCTCTTTTACTCTTACTTCGAAAACCTTTGAATAAATTAAAATTGGAGTTGCTAGCTTCGATCTTTCGCCATGTAATTCTGCTGTCTTCTCCCTCCGTCGTCTTGCCGAGCAACTGGTAAGAGGAGAAGCTTGTGTGAAATCTAAGTTGTCGCCTAAGCATCTAGGTTTGGATTTGTCGCAGTATAGTCCCATTTCGTCACCCTCTACCGTTGTGCTTGAACCGCTGGAAAGTGGAGCAACTTGTATGAGGTCTAAGCTGCCGCCGTGCCTGAGCATTTAGCTTCGTCATATGGTTTTAATCAATTTTGATTTTTCTGAATTTTTGTTGGAATTATAATTAATCTGATTTTTCGTGTTTTCTATTACCAATTTGTCACGGTTAGAACTAAATTCCCAAATCTTTTTTTTTTTGTATACATAGCACTCTTGAATTAAAGTAATTTAGGTTTGTAGTTAGTTATAATTAATTTATTTTAGAATTACATAATAATTTGCACTCTATTTTTCACGTTTAATATGTTTGAAATGTTGATGGTATAATTGGAGGTTTATTTCTAATGATGTAACTATAATGTTGTGGTTATCTCAGTTGGATAACTTGTATGGATTTTGTCACTCCATGTCCAAGATGTTGGTTTTAGGAGAGCCAGTTCATGTCGCCACTTTTAGTTTTGATATTCATATTAAGGGTAGTATTGAACTTTGAATATATTGTAGTTGTTTGGACATGGAATTTATATTTATTATAGATCTTTGTAGCCTAAGTATATTATATTTTTGGGAAGCTTGTATTTTGAATATTGGATGAAGCTTGTATTTTGGATGGCTATGTTTTATATAAATATTTTTGAATTTTGGTTTATACATGTTCGATAATAGAATATGAAATTTTATATAAATTGTCGCTGTAATTTGAAAATATATAAAAATAATTATTAAAAAATAAAAAAATTACCACAGTTAACATAAAAAATGTTGTAAATTAACCATGGTTTTTACGATGGTTGTAATGAACTGTAGTAAAATGACAATGGTTTTCAACACGGTTCAATCATACTGTAATAATGTGACAACAATTTTTCCCACGGTTATACCGTGGTAATGTATGTGACAACGGTTTTGTGTTAAAATTGTGGTTTAAAATTTAAATATAGATATCACCATAGTTTTCATGTTATTCACCACCGTTGTTAAACCGTGGTACATTGACGACGATTTCAAACTGTGGTCTATGTACATGTAAAATTTACAATAGTGATTAAGACCACTGTCCTGAAATCAGATAGACCGCGGATAAAAACTGGAGTGTATGTGCATTTTTCTTGTAGTGTATGGCCCACAATTGCTAAATTATTGAGTGCTTTCCTTGTAATTTCTAAGTAAGTTTTCTTTTAATCCCCTCTTTGAAAATTTAATTTGATTTTTACGAAAAATTCAACACTTACTGAAAATTGATTAACAATTTCTATGAGAATGATACCTTACCTAATATGTATACCTCGTTAATTGACCTCATGACTTACGAAGTTACGATAGGAAATTACTCAACCACATCGCATCATTTTATTTTTTCAGGACAACAACAACGCATCATTTTTCTTCTTGAATATTCACACATCTTCATTTCTAACAAATCTCACTACTCAAAATTTACTCTTTAAAATTAGTTTGCTCCGAATAAATAAGTCAACCCTAATGGGGTTTGATCCCATTGAACAAGTTAAAATCGGATCAGATTCCTCGTGTCCTCCCATGTTACATCTGATGTGTCATAACTAATTTTATTTATTTATTTAATATATCCTAATTGAGAAAAGATGAACCTAAATAAATATTTTAAATTAAACTAAATCATGATAAATTGAACTTAAAAAACAATCAATTTCTTTTTTAAAGTTTGGTACATGAAATATCATAGAGAATGGCATAGAGGATATATGGTGAGTTATAGTTAAATTTCTTTTCGAGTGCAGTTGGAAATTGCAACCATTATTGAGAAAATATCATAGAGAATGACATAGGGGATATGTGGTGAGTTATAGTTAAGTTTCTTTTCGAGTGCGGTTGGAAATTGCAACCATTATTGATGTTGAGTTTGGGATAAAAAAAATAAACTTTACTTTTGTACACTAGTTCGCAAAACACTTAGAAGAAAGAGATTGACTACAATAAAAAAAATCGTGTGCGACTATTTGACTTATAAGATATTGACAGAGTTCGAATTCGTGATTTATGACATAGTTTTGATGAGTTGGATAGAGGTAAAAATTCCCTACACTAGTTGTATATAAGATGATTTCAAACAGGCGGGTCAAAATTCACGGGTCAACCCGCAAATAAAAAATCTTGTCAAAATGAGTATCAATTATAACACTAAAAAGTATAACTCAAAATTTCAAGAGTATCACATGTATCCTTAAAAAGTAATTGGTATGTTAGTTATCTTATCACTCAAAATTTCAAGATAATCCATTTTCATTTAAGGGATGTATATTTTAGGGAATAAAAAGAAGAGAAAATTAAAGAAAAAAGGACATCAAGCGTGCACCGACGCGCCGTCCAAAATAGTTTGAAATAAGATGCACGGAATACCTGCTCATGGATAGATTGTTAATATGGTACAAAGGTCGGAAACAAAACCAAAAATTGTGGTTGAACAAATGGTTTGCTCTTTCCTCTTGCTTGTGAAGCAGAGCAAAGGTAGGTTAGGTATTACATGTTGTGGGAAATTGAGAATATTTCTTAACAATATGTTGGGATGGCAACTTAAGTTCCACATCGGAAATATATTCAAGAGTTCCTTTGAATATAAGTAGTTCACGACTGTGTATCACTGGAGATGATGTGTTCCTTAGTTTGAGGGGAGGATTGATGGGATGACAACCAAATGTCCCATATCGGAAATATATCTAAGAGTTGTCTTGGATATAAGGAGTTCACGACTGTGTATCGGGAGGATTGTTGAGATGACAATCCAAGTCCCACACTCCCCCATTAGTATGAGGTCTTTTAGGAGATGCCCAAAGTGAAAACCGTGCGGGCTTGACCCAACATGGACAATATCGTACTAATGTGAAGAAGGGTGAACTCGCTGCGGTCCACTAATTCTACATGATTTCCTTCAGATGTGATCATCACAAATGTGCCATGTGGAGATTGTTGGAATGTTAGGCCCATTTATTGGGTTTATTAACTTATCCAAGAAAGGCCCAAGCTGTCCGGCCCATCTCTAATGGTCCATCTATCATGCCCTATCCACCGACCTATAAATATCTAAGTTGCGGTTACTTCTGTGTGAAATAGAGCATCTTCCTTCTGTGTGAGATAGAGTATCTTCTTTTTCCTCTTCTTCCTTCTATGTGAGATAGAGTATCTTGCTCTCTTCTGTGTGAGATAGAGTATCTTCTTCTTCCTTCTATGTGAGATAGAGTATCTTGCTCTTAGTGAGTGGGTATGAGCTGTGGTTTCTTCTGTGTGAGATAGAGCATCTTCCTCTTAGTGAGTGTGTGTGAGTTGTGGTGGTGCAACTGAGGTTGCAGCTGTAGGCAACTAAACTTTATCTACCGATGATTAAGAGGTGCTCTGGACTTTATCTACCGGTGACCGAGAGGTGCTTCACAGTGATCAGGAGATTCTCTTGTAGACGGTTCTTGAGCCATCAGTCTGATTCATTTTCTAAATTAGGAATTCTTTTTTGTATTACTTCTTTTTCTGATAAATCTGAGTGTAGATAGGTTTTACTTTGTAATCTTCAATTATATGGTGTATCTATCCCTAACAGTGGTATCAGAGTACGGTTCAGAAAATGGGATAGTGAGCTGCGTTGGTGTGGGAGAAACCCTCAAATGTGACCTCGTGGGGTCTCACGGTTGTCTTTATGATTTTGTATCGCTGGAGGGGATGTGTTCCTAAGGGGAGGATTGTTGGGATGGCAACTCAAGTTCCACATCGAAAATATATCCAAGAGTTGTTTTGGATATAAGGAGTTCACCTACCTCATTAGTCTGAGGCCTTTTGAAAGATGCCCAAAAATGAAAATCGTGTGGACTTGACCAAAAGCGAACAATATCGTACTAATGTGGAGTTCGTGATGAACTCGTGGCTCACTAGTTCGTGAATGAGTATCCTAACACAACAACCATCTCACATTACTCACATTAATGAATCTCAATGCGGCTTTCCAATAATTTCATATTTTTATGCCTCTGCAAAAATATTAACGTCAGATAACTCCCTTACTCTTAGTCAAAAACATGTTAAATTCCAGTGAGAAAATAAGACATTGCTTATTCTTGCTAATGTTCTTTCTATACGGAAAAAGGCTTGTGGTAGTTCATTAACATGCTATATGACACTTCAGCTGAATAACTTGTTTTCCAAAATAACTTTTATTATATCTGGAACAAATTAAAGTCAGAAAAAACAAAGAAAATTTATCTGATTTTCTCTTAAAAGAGAAAATAAAAAAATAAAAAAAATCGCCCGACTACTATACTAATCTTATATTGGGCCTATTTGACTTTCATAGGGTAACCATGCTGTTCCGGGCCTTCTTTTAGCAAAAGCTCAAATAAAATTCTAAAAACAAATTAGGTTAAGTTTTTTATATGCATGTAGGGAAAATTCTAAACACAGCCTCCGTTTTACTCTTTATAACCCCAAAAACCTAAAACCCTATCATAGCCCCATAAACTATAGCCCTCATCCCATTTCATATAACTATTAAAACAACAAGAAACAATATAATAAAAAATCATCAAATCATATCTCATTCCATCGCTTTAAAAAAAAAAAAAAACTAATATAAGTTGGAGAAAAAAAGACAAAAGAACAACAACATAAATCATATAGCCCCCGCAATGAATTCATACCTATACATTTTAGTTTGTTCAGGATCCAAAATGCTCCGACTGTGAACTACAGACTCAATCCAGCACCAATTGATCTATGCTGGAATATTTGATAATACTATATAATGATTGTTTTGTTCAACTGCAGGTTCGCCGATGCCGAGTAAACTAAGATGGACGATGATTCGCTTTTCTCTCTCTAGTATACATAATCTTTATTGATGATCACATTATTGTTCAAATTTATGAGTTGTCTTGTTTCTTGAGCAAATGCATATATGGCTTCTATTCTTGTCTGTGTATATGAATAAACGTTTACTTTGACATCTATGATTTACCCAACAATTTCTCAAAAATAAATAAATAAATTTACATACATGATTTTTTAATAGTGTTTCTTGTTGTTTTATTTATATAAAAAATTGATGGGGGCTATAGTATTGTAGGGGGCTATGATAGGGTGTTTTTGGGTATTAAGGGGTATACAAGTCCCATCATATTTATTTTTATATTTTATAAATTAATGGGGGCTATAAAGAATAAAACGGGAGCTGTGTTTAGAATTTCCCCGTATGTAGATGATAACAACTTTCTAGCCTTGTTTTATCTCTTATGTTCAAAATGAATCCTTCTAGTTCGATATCGGGCGAGGTTTAGGATTTAGTTCGCTTTTTTTCCTTTCTTTTCTATTATCACTAAACTACAAGATTACCATCTTTCAGTTTCATCGTGTAATATATATGTTGGTTATATTACCCTTACGAAGTTAATCCTGAAGCTAGCAGTATATATTCAAGAACCATCTTTTCATATTTCACTATATACCAATCCAGTATCTAAAAAACTGATTTCAAAGGGAGAAAAAAAAAACAGAACCCAATTAATTTCTGAAAGCCTCATGTACAACTTGTGAAAAGTGATAGACATGATCCAAAAAATAAGAGGTATACATATTACATACATATGCATGGGATGCAGCAGCATAAGGAACTATACTCTGGCGAACTCAAAACCATGAATAGAGCCGAGCTTCTGCTGCGTTTGGGCTACACTAATCTCCTCAGTATCTGATGTAATCCCATCATCGGTGGTGTAATCCAAATCGAGAGACAATGAGGTATCAAGAGTAGCAAAAGAGGGAGAGGATTCAAGTGATGCATCTAGGGAACGAGGTGCGAAACCTCGTCTCCTTGCAGCCAAGTTTCTTCTGGCTTTGGCTCGCCATCTTTTTAGACCTGCGACCACTTGTTCAGGGAAAACAGAATTTCCCATGGATGTTCCCATCTGTACGTTGATATATATGTATGTAAATGGAAATTAAGTAGTTGAAATTAGCTAGTACGTGTTAATTACCAAAGCTAACTACTTAATTATGAGCACAGATAATAAGATATGTTTAATACCTGAGTGACTAAAGCGTATAAAGGGAGAGTGACATAGCCGCAGAGGATGGGAATGAGCAGTCCCATTGCTATCCTAATTACAATATCTTCAGTTTTCCGGTGGAAGCAAGACCTCAGCCCGAATTTGTACTGCACATATGCCATCAACAACACGTACGTACGTACATACGTACACTAATTAATAATGTTAATTAATAAGTTGAAACCATCGAGTACTGCTGGATATATACGAATACTCACCCAAGACCATGAGAAGAATGCCAGTTGAAACGAGTTCTGCATTAATCATGACAGCATTAATTTACATAATTAACCAATTAAGTTTGATTAGATATACTAAATGAATTGAAGAAAATAGATAAGAAAGTAGGTACCTGAAATAAGATGAGGTGCATGAGGTGGAGGAGGAAATTGGGGCGATCAAACCAGAAGAAATGATCGCTCGGTCTAACAACCAAAGTTCCTCTGATCACATGAGATTTATCATTAGTGTCTAAGCACATTTTGGTGATGATGCCTTGTAGCTTTGTGCCAGCAACGAGTAGCATCTGCAACGCCGACAATCATTCATTTATATTAATTAGTTGCCCATCTATTTCTCAGATTAATCTAATCAATCTACCATATTCAAACCTTTATTTTATATATATATATATGTGTATGTATGTATTACCACTAATGGGATGAATGGGAGCCAAGCGTAGTTGTGAAATACTGCATTTACAAAGGTAATGCAATTCAGTTAGCATATAATATTGCTTTATCTATCTGCAGCTGCACCTTTAATTAGGTGTTTATTATATTGTTGTTAAATCATTTGTGCCTTACCATATGCATGGAAGAATATAAACAGCACAGAGAAGACCCAAATCCAGAGACTGAAATACATAACATATAATAATAATTATTCAATTCATCAATTAATTTATAGCAGGGGGAATATGATATATATAATGGTGAATGAATGAATTACCGCATTCCGACAACAACCTCGAAATCTTTTTCGAGTGCTCTCTTGAGATACTTCTGGAAATCGAAGTTATTTCCTTCAGCAAAATGGGCCTGAACAATAATTAAGATTAATGCAGATGAATATATATATATATATATATATATGTACAAGTGATATACATATAATAAAGAAATTAGTACCGTGATGAAGCCATGTCGAAGAGTAAAATAGTCTACTCGGTAGACGGATCCAAACAACTGTCGAAGAAAACTAACCTGCCAAATTTTCATAAACATCGATCAGATATATTATTACGTATATAATGTATAATAAGCATGCACCATAATTAATCCATCATATTGTGAATTGTGAATTGTGATCGAGTATTACCGGCAAACGAAGTGATCTTAGATCACTCCAATATCTAAGATGCCTCTTTCCAAATGACGTTTGATGAATGAATTGGAACCTCCTTGGATCTAACCATTAAAAAACCAATCAATATTAAACGAGATATTAGTTATATAATAAGTTGGTTAATTAATTTTCTATATATCAATTTTAATTTTATAATTAATTGCAAGAGTACTTACTGAGTAAATATAAAAAATATACTATGCGTACGTCAAAGAAGGGAACAAAAAAAAAAAGTGCATATATACCGTTTGAAAATTGATATTCCAATGTTCTAGTCTCGGCCTCCCAGTGCTCCCATCTCTTCATCTGTGAATAGAATAATAAATGTTAATTGAATCAGCCAACATTGACTGCAGCAACAGTATTAGTTAGTCTCCGAACAAATACTTTTCAATAGAATTACAGAGTTCAATTATATTTTATATACTGATATTTAATTTGTTCTAGAAGCTAGCTAGCTATATTATTTATTATTAGTCCGAAGAAAATATAATTAAATAAAATAATAGAAAGAAAGAAAGAGGAAGTTAGTTTTAGTACGTACCTTTGCGGCGCCAAGACTGAAGGTGAGGAAACTGGACAAAACGTGGAAGAAAGCCAAGAAAAATATCAACACCTGAAGTTCCTGAACACCGGCTCTCGACATTAACGACATCTTCCCCTGCATCAGTTCATTTTCAAATTTCAATAATCAAATCAAACTCCTCAAATTTAATTTCATGATCCAATAATTAATATTACATTTTCTTGACATTTAGGCTCCTCCTCTTCATCAGTTGAGGGGTTCTGGCAAGGAAGAAAAGATTCGCCAATGCCTTTTGGTATGCATATGGTTGCAATTCGCTTCTCGAATACGGTAAGAAACAACGAAATAAACCCCAAAAGCATCAAGTCTGCGCGCATTATTAAGTGTATTCATTTTCAATATATATACCCAAATACCTACGTAATTAATCACTCACCTGATTTGATCTTGTTCAGAGCTTGAAGCAGCGATTTTCTCCTCTTCCTCCCCAAATACTGCACCCAAATGACAAAACCACGATCATTATCGCTGCTACCTACTATACGCATAGAAATTAGATAGAAAATAACTAACCTTGGCTAATAAATGAAGACCCTGTTCGATGAAAATGGAAACAGTTATGAGAATGAAAAAAACAGTAGCCACCGCCCAAGTCGGCGTCGTTTCAAGAGTCGCAGTCTCTTCTACGCCGCCGCTTTCACCCGCCATTCTCCGCCGGTATAACTACTTTTCAGTTTTCAGCAACAGAAAATAATTTAGAAAACAAACGCGCTTCAAAATCCTTTCAAAAGGTATATCTATATTCTATATTATATATAAGAGGAGCGCAGCCGCGGCAGGGGCAGGAGCAGGTTAGTCAAACATGTTACAAAACGACCGAGGATGGAGTCGTTTCTGCCCATCAACTAAAACAAGTTGTGCCGTACGGTCAACCCAGTACAAATCTGAATCTTCCTCCTAATACTCCCTTATTTTTGCTGTTGTTGCCAAATACTTGCATACTTTTTTTACGTCTCATGCACTCAAATAACGACTGCCTACAATGTTTGTTTGGAAATAACAGTAAGCTATAATAATTTAAATATAAGTGATAAAATCTAAATATAATATTAAAACATAATCTTCAAATCCCATCAATATATTTCCATCATAAGGTAAGTAGTTTACCTTATAGGAAATATTCTCTAAATTAGTGAGAATAAGGAGGTGATTGGTATGATAGAATGGAATTAGGTATGAATGGAATGAGTGTTTGAATGGAATGACTATTCTTATGATTGGTATGTCTACGGATTGAAGAACGGAATGAAATATCATTTTTTTTAATCTTATATAATGAATATTTTATGTGCTTTAAAATTTTTCTTATAAATGAATAAAGTGTGCGTAATAGCTAATAAATATCAACATGGATTAATTTATCTTTTATATTTCTAAATGTAATTTTTCTTTTTTAATATATGATTTTTTCTAATTTTTTTAGCAAATTATAATTTATTTATTTTATTGAAAAATTTTATTCTAAAATATTTAATTAATCAATATATAATAATTTGTAGAAGTTAATAAAAATATTTTTTACTTCATAAAAATATACTTCAACATTTCAATTTTTCATTTGAATATATTAAATTATATCAAATATATAAATATTTTATATTGTATTATAACATATTTTTATGGTATATTTATTTCAGCGTCACTTTCATTTTTCTTCAACAAAGTTATAAAAGGTATCAAAATTTGATTTTAACATATATTTTTAAATTATATTTTGAAAATAAATAAATAATATAAAAATAATTAAATAATAATAATAATAATAAATTATGTAATTTGATTTTTTATTTATTTTTCTAAATATAATAAAATAATATTATAAAATATGATTATGTATAAATATATCATTTATTATTTTTTTGGTCATTGGGAATAGCTCAACTCATGGGGTGGATGGAATGGCTATTCCCCCTCTTTTGGGAATAGCGATTCCATCGGAAATGGTGATTCCTGATTTTAAACCATACCAATCGGTGGAATGAGAATGAACATAGGAATGTGGATGAAATTTTCCAAACCAACCTAAGCTACTGCAACGCGGAAAGGGGTATGGTGGAAATTCTTTTTGACAAACTTTTCACTAAAAGTTATAATAGATAACTCAAATTAGAGTTTAATTTCTCTTATTAAATATCCCAAATTCGAGATGATAAATTCGCCGAAAATTCTTTTTTGGCAAGCGTGTTAATTAGTAGCGTTCGTCGAAAAATCAATTACTGCTGAGGTTGTACTTTGTAGCTATTGTTTGATTATGTATATAATCAATGAGTCTCCAAATTTTACATCGACTACAGAATCATATCATTATGAGACGGCCTACATGAGAATCAGAATTTACCTTCGCGCTGATGTAATTGATTTCAAATTTAAACATTACGTGTCGCATTTGACATAAGGATAACATTGAAATTTATTTTTTTTTGGGCTAATTTCGGCTGCTGAAAACAGTTTCATTACCGCCGGACAAACATCCAATGGGCCGGGCTATACAATAACAAAAGCGTAGTAGAGGATATACAATAACAGAAGCGTATGTATCGTCAAAAAAAAAACCTAGTTATTTTAGTTACACAAGAGATGCAGAGACTAACGCAGAACCAAGATTTCAGATATTTTGGCAGTGATTAAAAACAGAGTTTTTGAGAAATCAAAGCAATCATGATAAGGGTAGTACACAAGTATTACCTTGTCAGATAATTTAGTGCTGATTTACACTTAAAGAGGAAAGAGAGTCAGTGCCGTGATTTAGGCACTGAGACCCATTAGGACCTAGAAATACATACGTACGAAACCTGTCAGCATCATAATACAAACATTATCATTAGGGAGTTCAAATGCATTGTCATCAATCAAGCAACTACAAACTGATGGCATGGCATGGCATGGCCTGGCCCCATTCTTCCCACCATCCACCACCATGATCCTTGCATCAATCTTGAACTGAAAAATTAAACCGTCCATCCCCAAATAGATTAAACAATAACAAGGGCGGTACCTGCGAATGCGATGCCAACCAAGTATTTCCTGCCTTGCTACCGACTTCTCAGCCTCTACATGTTTTAGAGCGCTATATCAAGAAGCCTGTCTCTCACCGCGTGCATGTCGCTCGGTTTGGTACAACTGCTAACCATAACCTTTGCCACTAAAGGAGGTTGATATAGTTGCTCTTCATTGCAAGCCAAGGAAGTGCTCCCATGACCGTAAGCAGAAACAGATGCATCTTCATTGTCTCCCTTACCAAATGTGTTTTTTCCCTCAGTCAGGGGAAATCCGAAGAGCCTGCAACTGTCTTGACACATCGAGACAAAATTCTGGTTGTCCCTGAATAATGGTTGAGTTGGGAGAGGACGATGAGTTTGGCTGTGCATTTCAGGGGCTCCAGAGGATCTGAATCCATGCAGATCATCCTTTGGGCCAATTTCGCTCAATGCAAACTTCTTAGGAATTCTTTGAGAAACACAGAACGACGAATCATGATTGCCACTTTCAAGCTTATTCTGATAGCCATGAAGCAGTGATGTAATTTGAGAACTTTGAGGACTTGCCTGCTGCAACAATAGCACTGAAGAAGGTGACATCCCTCGAACCATTGATGGAGAAAGGTGGGGACTAGCATTGTACTGGTTCGCGGTCGACCAGCAATTTCCATTCCTGGGCACCTGAATCCCGTTAAATACGTTACTTGCATTCTTCTCCTGCACCTGGTTAGCTTGTGGGCCTCTTCCATATGACAGGACTGACATGCTTTCTTGACCTTGCAAGACCTTACGGAATTGAAAGGATTCGCCTACTACAGTTCTCTCAAGCGAATTCTGAGCATCTGCGTGAAGTTGCCTGATGCTGTTTCCGCCAGTATGAAAGCCGCTGAGGCCAGGATAGCCCCTCATATCTGATAGGTGATTCCTGGAAGCTTCAGCTCCGGCATACGAAGAACTGAAAGGAAATACTTCTTGACCTTGCAAGACCTTTTGGAACCTCATAGGCTCCCCAAAGTCTGAAACTTCGTTTCCATCTGTAACAAGAATGCCTTCAATAGCTAAAAATCTAAAAAAAAAAAACAATTTCCCATCCAGCTGGAATGGAAACAGATGGGGAGAAAAAACCAAGCTGAAGGAATAAGTATGAACCTCTGTGAACTGGATGATCTGGCTTTGCTGCAGGGAAGCCTATCCTGTTTCTTTTGGTGCCAGGCAACACAAAGCTGTTGGGTCCAGACATAGGACCAGACAGCTCAATCTCCCAAGGGGAAACCCTATTCAGGCGATTGACCTCCATATCATCCCATCTCACCTGCACAAGTCATTTGGACTTTACATTTACATTATTCTAATACAGCTAAGCTGTTGATTAGTTGCATTCGTTTCTGCATAATATTTGTTCTGTTTAGTTATTTTTATTTAGTCAAGATCTTGTTCCTAGTTTGCAGGAAGTTATGTTTCAGCTCTGTATGTTGAACATCAATGAAGAAGATATTTAGCACCGTATAAACTCTTTGTTCTGATATATTTCTTCTGTCAATATATCTGTTCTAAAAACCAACAAAAGGATATATGAACATGGTAGGTTCGACACAATCAAAAACAGCAATTAGTTATAGAAGGATACATCTCTCAAATAGGTTAACTGAGAGGTCTCAGACCATGATGTTCATCACACGAAAGGCTTTAGTCAAGTTTGCTCAGCTAAAACATAAAAAGAAGATTAAGCAAGTATAAATGGTGTAAGCTAAATCAACCAGCAACTAACCAGTAAGCACTTCCACTTTGAACCAGGCCATCTTGCAGGATCCACATCACTGACGCCAACAATGAGGCCGCTGCACCTGCCAAAGAAAAATTAGTTCTCCTGGAACAGTAAAAGAATGAAAAGCTTAAAATTAAAGAAACCAACCTTCTCTCAGAAGAATCTTCTGTTTCAAAACGAATTTTGAACCTCATTCCGCACGAAAAAGTTTGTGCAAGGCTCTTGCAGAACTTATGATACGGCACTATAATCTCTGAAGATCGCAACCTACATAACATAAATAAAGATTCAGAAGCATGAATTTGAAAAATTAGTATAAGAAGGCAAGCATATAACCTAAGTAAGAAAAAATCAAAGCAAAAAGTTGTTGCAGAAAAGTATAATTATGATGATGAAAATGGCATTAACCAGCATCAAAATGAAGATTAAGAGCAACAAAGATTCTGCAAGGAAATGGCTCACAGAGTAGAACATAGAAAAAATACAGGCATAATCACCAAAAGGTAAATCAGGGTCATGCTTGCAAACCCCTCTGCTGTCTGTTTATTCATTAGGCTTAATACATGATAATTGAGCCCAAATAGACTTCCTCAGTACATTGGTTAAGTTCATTTGGAAACTAATGTACCTTGGATTGTAGCAAATGTCAAATGTACTTCGCATGGATATTGCATGCACTACTGCAGCAATGCTGCTAGCCTTGAGCTGATGGCTGTTAGTGGGAAGGATGGTAGCACCAGTTTTGATTTGTGTAGCTCTACGAATACCAAGCCTGAGTTCTCCATCACCACCTCTGCAATAATGTTCTGCTGTAAGAATCCAACAATTTAACTAGAGCCATAACCAGTGTCTGGTATTCCAACCTTAGGAAAAGAACAGCATCTCCAGACACCAGCTTCTTCTTATTCACAAATGCACTCCAACCAGTAGTCAGTAAATGCCTTCGAGGCTGACCTGAACCAAACAAAATATTGATTTCTTTTTTCTAATTTAAGTGGTTTGAATAGCACTCACGTAGATTAACGCCACCTAAGTAGGTATTATTACTCCACCTCTGTAGATATGCCGAAACTTCCACTCAATTCCATGTAAATCCTTAGCAACAAGCTCCTGTGAAGGCCTCTGTTGTTTATAATCCTGAAAATAGAACACGACAAATTAGCATAGTGATAACATTGAGATATAACCAACTGATGTAAGCTCAGATTAAGGTAAATCATTTAGAAAAACAAGGAAGTCGTGATTTTAGCAACCAGAGGAGGAAAGCAATCCTCAGCAGCACGACGAGGAACAGAAAATCCACCATGGGTGCTAGTATCAGAGGCAGTGAGAGTTTTACAAAACATGTGGGGTGTCATTGACTTCCCCATGCCTTCAGAATCTTCATCTTCAGTCTCAGATTCCATGATGCCGTCCCTCCATTTTTGCTCAATCTGTCAAAAATGAATGCACTTAATAAATTCCAGCAGTAACAAGATACTGCTACCAGGGAAAGGCAAATTTTCATTACTTGTTAACTATATTACCCAAAATCAGAAATTTTAACCCCTTGAAGAAGGAAATTTGAACAACTTTTTCCTTGATAAGAAAAGAAATAATAATCCAAAATTTACAATAAATTCATTCCCAGGAAAGATAAAAATGCTAAATTTAACCAAATCACAAGATACCAAATTTGAGTGGAACCATAGCAAGTTCCAAGAAAAATGTACATCACGCATAGGGGAGAAACATGGATCCAGCAACATCTTAACAGTTAACACTCAATTGTTTTACTCATTTAGAAAATATCGACATTTCATAAGATTGAAAAGGGGGGGAGGTCAAACAGCAGCATTACATAAGAAACATTAATCTATAATAATTTCCTATTTCCTTAATTAAATTAGTCCAAAAAAGGGAGTAATGTAAATCATTAGGAGAAGTTAATATTCTCTATATTTCCCAAATGGCTAAATTCAACATTAATGGCAAACAGAATCGCAGCTGCAGTCATACATGAAGAATGCTACTCAACGGTCTGAAGATTATTTGGCAGTACCTGTTGATCCGGAATGAGCGAAACTTGCGCATATACATCATCACTAGCTGCATCCGCCTACACCAACAGAACCTTCAACATTTCAATAAAATTGACAACAAAAATTCAACAATTCAACATTAAGAAAACGAGGAGAACCGAAGAATACATGGAGTTTAACATCAACAACGCGGCAAAATACGTGGGGAGGCAGATCATAAGCTACAGCAGGATGCTCGGGGAGGTGTTCCACGTGTCCCTGGGGAAAGTAGACGACGGCGCTCCCTTTCTTCGGCAGCGAAATCAGCGGTCCCGCGCATGCGTGCCACAGCTCCATAGACACTGATGGCAGCGTCGACGCCGTAGCCAATTCCAAGCTCCCGGAGGCCGCCGACGATGACGGGGAACCACAGGGCGACGCCGTTTCATCTTCATTGTTAACGGTATTCAAATCGATCAATCCGCACATCATATTCAAACCCTAAGCAGCACAAATCAAAGAGAATTTCGGGGGAAATCGGAAATTATCAGTTGCTGTGAGTTTCTCCTACTTTCTATATACGAGGAAAGAAATGTGAGCGTACGTAAGGGAGACAAATAGAGAGAGAGAGAGAGAGAGAGAGAGAGAGAGGGAGGAGGAGAGGAGGGGGAGAGGGATACCTTTTTTTTTTTTTTTTTTAACTTAGCAGCTCGGCATTAGCTTTCTCTCACTAAAACGGGACTGCTTTTCTTCACTGTACATCAAATCAGACTTTATTAACTCGAGTATTTAAGTTGTATTAATACAATACTACAAAACATTTTACAAGGACGCTATTCCCTATTTCACAAGCCTACGTACAGATATCTTTTTTTCTTGGTAATTAAGTAAAATAAATGGAAATTAGATAGTAAAAGGTAGTGTGATCTTTGATATATGCATACATATACATATAATAATATATATTATATGAATATAGGAGGCCTGCAAGTGGCAGCGGCAGCAGCTGCAAAGAGCAGCGCTGCAACTGCTGGGTGAAGGAAACAGCTACTTCTGATGATGTATGTGTGTGGCAGAGAGTGAATGTGTGAAACAATGAAAACCGAGTATATATAAATTTATTAGATTGTATTGGGCTATATAGACTATATATATGGGGCTACATCGCCTATAGATACATCCAACTGTATGTATTGATTGGACTGTAGCACTGTGTGACTGTGTGATTTTTGGGAGTTAGTTGAGGGGGGTGGGGGTGGGGGTGGGGGTGGGATTATGTGAATTGTGAAGGGGACGAATAGATAGAGAAAATAGAGAGAGAGAGAGAGTGGGGGTTAGCTCAGTGTACAAAACCCCCCTTTATTTTCGGGGGATGTCTATTCTGTCCCCTTCCACTTCAACAAATCTCCCTCGTGTCCCTTTGCCTTATTTAATTCACTTTCCTATTTTTAATTTTTCATCGCATGTACTTATTAAAAAATTATTTTAAACAAAATATTTATTACATCGAATAGTTGACCCACACCAAAAACAAATTCATAAAATCATTTGTGGTTAATTTGATTTCCAACTTAGGTCATATGCATGTACGATTTTTTTTTTTTTGCTAAGTGAAATTCTGAAGAAAACGAAGTACTATGACACATATTGACTTTAATTCTAAATGCACGGTTACGTTAACGTTGTTATTAATACTTTGAGCACAACGTTTTGCTTACTTTTAATTCAGACTGAAAAATCTAAGTAAGGAATTAATAATGAACCATAATCCAACAACAAAGACTTCAAGATTTAATTCATTTATCAAATTAATTATCATACTAATTATGCCAAAAATGTTTCGTATGAAACACACGCGCGTATTATTATCTCAATATTAATTAATCTCGTTGAACATTGCCCATCGATGTCTTTTAAGATATTTTTATTGTATTCTGCTTAATTTTCTCTAAATTAAAAAAAAAAACACATTAAATTGTTATTGCAGAATAATAATAAAATCAAAGATTATGCATTAAAATATATCGATCACTATTCCATCATTGTACTTATGGTGCAACAAGAAACAAGTGCTGCAATTTAATATCATATTTAAAGTGAAAGTTGGGTAAAGTTTCTTTTAGCTGTCAAATTTGTCTAGGTATGAAAGTCACGTTACCTAAAATGTTTAATGGCTTATTCCATTTTCTTCTACTATGTAACTAGTTTGTCTCCACAAATTTTAGTTTGGCCACATAATGCTTAGGGTTTTCTAATGCCTCTTGTTTTTCTCATAAGCTATATATTAATTAATTTGCTAATGAAAACCACAAAGCAGCCACCCACTATTGATGGTATCTTCTTTTTTTGTTGCAACAATAATTATAGAGAGCAATTAGGCTCTATTTTGAGTAGGAAAAGATGGTACCAATTTTTTGCGATAAAAAAAATTCACGTGAGATGTTATTTATTAGTAACATGCATGGGTGTCCGCAGATTTTTTTCGTTGTCATATAAACACCAAGGCGTTAAAAAAAAGACCGTTTTATTTAATACTCCGTATTATTTAAGGTCCAAAAAAAATTCCCCCGAAAATTTTTAACTATAAGATCGATATTAAAAAATATATATATATATAGATATATTTAATATAATTAGACAAGATTGTCCATTTTTTAAATTTAGCTTTGAATATAAGAGATTTTTCTTCATCTTTTTAATTTATGAGTTATTTAAAAAAAATTAAATATTTCAACAAGCACCTACAAGAATCATTTGTCACGATGATATTTTATCTCTTAACTATCAATATCAATACATGTCAAATATACGTATATTTATAATATTATCAAATACAATACTTATGCACATGACATGTGTTGGTGATACCAGAGTAGAAAATAGATTAAATATGTTAAATGCAGCAACTAATTAATTAATGAGATTAAGGAGCCACAACCAGAAGCTAGATATACAGAGGCTTTCCTCTAGAGTTGCGGTAGCCACCCCCCACCACATTCCCTAAAGAAGCCACCATAAGCCAAGCTGCCAACGATAGAGCAGGTCCTAACAAATAGCTATATATATATTTCAACATCAATATTACATGTATATGTATATATATTCGCAATATTCTAAAATATCCATGTATGTACGTGATTGATTTTAAAGTTTAATAGTGACAAATGAAATGGCAAATTAAAACAGTTAAAAAAAAAGGAAGAGTTGCCAGAAAAGCAAAACGGATGCAGACAAAGGCTCGTAAAAGGAGTGTGGCAAAGGAATTTAAAAAAGTAGAAAAAAGAGGCGAAAGATGGTCCCCTAGGAACAAAACAAGACTTCATTAATCATTAATCACTACTTAATAGTGATTAAAATTAAATAAATAGATAAAGGAATTAAGCGTGCGAAATCACCCTCCGCTGTACGTGAAATGACATAAACACCCCCCCCCCCCCCCCCCCCCCGCAGTAGAATGAATTACAGTAATGGTGTTTGAGATGCAAAATGTAATGTAATTATAAGTTAAAAATAGATTGAAAAGAAAAGTGAAAGGAGGGGCAAAATAGGGAGAGAGGGAGGGGTGAGTAGCATTAAATTGCATGGCACCCAAGAGCAAGAGAGAGAAAGAGATAGCATAGGTTACCCTAGGTAGGTAGGATAGTAACCCGGACAAAACGGGTTACTACACAAGGCCCAACTGATTTTGACTCCACATACCCCCTTTTATCCTCTTTCGGATAACTAGCTTTCTTCTCTTTTCTTTTCATTATGGGTTCCCCTTTCTAATTTACCCTGCACTAATTTCTTCAATACTCATCGCCTATTCAAATATGTTTAAATTCGGTTGGATGATGAGAAACTCATATATATTGAATTCTTAGAATGTTGGTAAATATATATGTAATTAATATATAGGTCAGTACTCAATGTTCTATATATGTAATATGTTGCATGATGTCTCCAACTCTCTCAAATTTGACAAAATAACAAATGTACTAGGAAATATAATCCATTCAAGTGGGGTTTCCCTTTTTATTTCTTAAAATAAAGGGCAGTTAGCTTTCATATAATTAATGAATTTCATAGTATATATAGATACGTACACACTTATTTATATTTTAAATTAATAACTACGTACGTGTAATGCTGCAATGTGGTTATATATACGCACAATTACATGTTGTGGTTATGCACTTATGCAGTTAGATCAAGGAAGGAATTAATGCAACATCAACAACTAAATTAATAATTTAATTGATCGACCTTGTTGGTTAATTTTTTTACTAAGAGATATTTATTTTCATTATTAATTTAATCTGAAAAAATAAATATAATTAAAATGGCATATATTAAATTAGCATAAGTAGGTAGTGCACTTGGCACATAGTATTTTTCTTTAGATAGTCAAAAGGCTGTACCTGAGAAAAGGAAAATAGAAAAATGATCCTACTCACGGATCACATGAAAGCAAAGCACGCTTTACACGCGCTCTGAAATCGCATCAGCATTCATGCTTTTTTCTCTACGTCTCAGTCTCACTGCACACACTGAGGAAAAAGCGCTCTTTACTTACGCAAATTAAAGGCTTACAATAAATTGACAATTTAGGGTGCCCCATGTCGTTGATGATGAGTAAAGTCTAGACTGCCCTCACCTTCCGAAAGCCTGCCATTTTCAAAAACATCGTGTACCCTTTTCCTCTATTTCAAGACCCTAAAAAAAAAAAAATCTTAAATCGTTGTAACAAAAGTTTACCTGTTCATATGCTCTCCACATCGATCTAGTAATTTTTATAATTTTAGGGGTAAATTAACGGAAGAATATTCTTACTTTCGATGAGGGAAGAATTACACTAAATTAGAGTATATAGCTATTTTAATGTCCAGGCAAAACATTTCTATAAGGGTACTTTCGTAACTGTACCTGAATGTGTAGATTGATTAGAAAATGTAAAAATCATTATGAATAGGGACGACATTAGGTGCGAAATGATTGTGATTAAAAAACAAACTCAGAGCTCAACAATCGCTTTGGATCCAGCAACCATTTTTACTGTTTCACGATTTCTAAGAAAAAATAAAATTAAATGGAGAGGACGACAATATTGGAGATTCCTTTCATTAAAGTAACGTTGATATTTCTAATTTAATATTATGTTGTTTATTTTAAAAAATAATTCTTACTGCACAAGTCTACAAGACGGTCAGATTTCGAGTGAAATAAATAGTAATTAAATTAACTCTAATAAGACGAACTGGTTACGAGAGTTAATATTTAAATATTTTATGTTTCATGGCTAGCATATAATATATTATATTATGCATTGCCATATATCCGATGTGGATGTTTGTGTGTCTATTTTTAATTGTTTGAGAAACATTATATTCAATCTGCCGTGTCACATTTCTGATATCGAGGATCCATGTATGTAACAGATTATTCTTTTGAAAATTATTGAAACCATCTAATTTCAACCTCTTTTTTTAGTGAAATGTCTCATGATCAGCTCAGATATGCATGAAGCGGAAGGTCCAATTTTATTAAGAACGATACTCTTGGTAATAAAATTTGATATTTCAGTTTCTACAAGTATTACTTCAATAACGAAATATTCCAAATAGATAAATAAAAATTGACAGTCGTCGTTGTTATAAAAATGATATTTTATGAATTAAATTTAAAAGTACTATTTTTTGTTCTATTTCCAAGTAGAACTATCAAATACTTATATATAATAACTAGCCGCTTCTCGATTAGGAAAAAAAAAGGTTTCAATTCATGATGACATGATATAGCAGAAATATTGGTGAATTTCAATGAGAAAAAGAAAAGAATAATAATAGAAAGTAATTTAATTACCCTTTGACAAATCAGAATAGGTAATGATGAAAGGAAGTGTTAGCCGCAAATTAAACTCACGTGCAGTCTCGTTAAAGCAAATGTATGGTGAGTTAATAATGCTTAAAAATCATTTTGTTTTATTAATTGTCATGATTTTACACGAACCTTATCTTAATTAACATGTTAACCATCTATATAATCATGTCTTTGACCAAACCTCAGCGTGTTTTTGTCAAATGAAATTAATAACTTTTTCCACACACAAATTTTATTTTCTTTTTGAAACCTTCCACTCTTCCACACAGTTATTGGTTAATAAGAAAAAGTTGTTGTATACAATTATCTTGACCTTTTTTTTTCCCAGAGAAATGACAATTTGAAATTTTGGACCCCTCAGCTGCATGAATATATACCATCATTCAATCATTCATTCCTTTTTCACCATTAGCTAATAACATTAAAATATGCTTCAATTTCTTCATATTTAATTTATTAATTAACGTGGCCTTAGAATTTGAACCTTTTTGTAAATTAAATGTTATTTAATCAACTCAACACATGCACGTGAAAATTACATTTTTAATTAAAAAAAAAAAAAGAAAGGAAAGAGAAATTACATAAATGGTGTATATTATATTGGGAAAAAGAATGCATAGTTAGTTAGGAGGGGAAGAGGAGATGAGAGAGAAATGAAGATAGAAGGAAATAGAAAGTGGAAAGGAATGGCATAAAGACAAGGACAGATGAGAAAGGGTTTGGCTTTTTTAGCTTTTTGCAGAGAGCCCCTCGACTTTTTCGCGGGCTTTCCCTGAAGCCATCTCTGCCGGCGGTGGGGCTCTCTCCACTCCTCACTGTTCCCACCTCCACGCCCACTCTCACTATTTCGTCCCACGCTTCACGCTCGATCTCCTAATTAATCCTATATATTCTTCAAGTTCGATTAATCCATAATGCTCGATCGCATTTGAATTCATTGGGGGGTATCATATGGACTGAGTCATTCACAACATATATATATATATATATATATAGTCCCATCTAATTCAATATTAATTTCATTCGCATCATTCAATATTCAAGAGATCTAATTTTCAAAGAGCTCTAATTCTTAAGTCGGGTCACATGTTATTATCTACTTAATTATTAATCGATCCATGTTCCCACGTGCAAATATTATGTGACTACAGTGTTGTTTCTTTGCATTTTTTCAACTTTTTGCTAATGTTTTAAGCATCCTCTTAAATTTTAAGACATTTCTCATAAATTTTTTTTTTTTTTACTTTCTTAAAATTTAATTTCAATCCTCCAATCCAAATTAAATATTTACAATTAATTTATTATGCGTCGCTAAAATCGCAGTCAATCAATCAAAACATATAAATTACAATTCATAAAAATCATAATACTTTGTAATTCAAAGAATATCAAATTGGGTTTATAAATTACAACCAACCCTCAACAATTTTCTATAAATTAAATACACTTATTGAAGTGGCATTTGTAAGACAATGACGATTCAGAAAAAAAAAAAAAACCAAAAAAAAAAACATTAATACCTTGAGAAGGTAGTTGTAATTTCAAAACATAATACTCATTTGTAAATGAATGAAATTTAAAGGGCTCTTTTTCTGGATTACATTACTCAATATGTACTTATTTATATTTTCTTTAGTTGGGAATACATGTAAAATGTTAATACTTGAAGGTGACATAATATTAATTTAGTTCTCTTATATAAAAATGTTTTAACGTTCAATTAATGGCATTTTTAGCACAATATTTGTAACTTACAATTTAATTTAAGAAAAAATATTAGTTTATTTTATTTAAAAAATTAGTATTTACATGACTATCCAAGAAAGTATATTTAAATTCTATGTAGGAATATATGCATTTGAAGAATGAAAAGCCTAAAGTTCCTATTTTACTTCAATAGAAAAGATTTGTCATTTATTGTTGAATTTGAACTCTAGTCCATATTCCTTTTAAATTGCAAGTTATTTTTTCCATACTTTCACAGCTTTCATGATTTATTTTTTGGAGTCATGAAAAAACTATAATATAAAGTGATTTCGGTTCTCGCCATGACTATTTGGCAGCTTTGGAAGGAACGAAGTCCTAGGGTTTGGGAGGGGAAAGCGAGGTCGAGAAGGTGTTAGTGTTGTGAGTGTGGTTGGGATTGTTTGAGGAATGACACTTGGCTAACTCTTCGATGTGTTTTGATAATGGTAGTAGTGGTTTGAATGTTCGTGGGAGTTGGCATACTCCGCCATATAATTTTTATAAAGTTAATGTTGATGCTAGTATCTTTACTGATACCAATGAAATTAGTTTTGGGGTTGTAGTTCGTGATATGATATTGGTGGTTTTGTTGCAGCTAAGTCTAGTTGTCTTCAGAGGTGTCTGCGGGTCGATGGTGGTGAATCATTAGGTTTGTATGAGGCTCTTTCATGTATTAATTCTTTTGATATCCAACGTGCTATTTTCAAAGTTCATTCCAGAGTGGTGGTTGGATGCGGTGAAATCTTCTTCATTGACCATTTATGAATTTAGTTCGATTATCTCCGGTTGTCACAAACTTTTTGAGGATTCAAATGTTTTTTCTCTTAATTTGGCATGTTATAGTGCCAATTGCGTGGCACGTAAATTTATTTATGGATGCTCGTGACTTTTCAAGTCCTTATTATTGCATTGAGTCTCCTTTTTTGCGATAGGCCTTCTTGATAGTTCGTATTTTTTGTACTTCTTAATATAGTATCATTTTGGTTGTAAAAAAAATGACACTTATTTTACCAATTATGCTTCTATATAAATTGCTTTTAAAGTCATCTCGTGAACTTTCAAATTATGAAAATTCCTGAATAATAGGTAGATGTCTCGAGTTCGAAGCTCACTATTATTACCATTTATCCATAATTACTTGAAATATAAAATACAAACACACACACATATAAGAATGAAAAATGTAAGATTAATAACGTAATTAAGGATGTACGAAAAGAATCACTTCCATTTGAACTTTGAAGATTACAAATAATTTTGAAAAACTCGAAAATCTAGGATAAATTTTGTTGGAAGGGAATCATGCAGCTTCCGCCTTACTAAAAAAATTGGCAAAGTTTACCCTTATTTTCAATTTTGAAAATAATCTTAATTTACCATCTAGAATACATAATCGAAGAATATCTGCTAAACACACAATTTTAAAAAAAAAATAATGCTAGCCAGCCAGATTCTGGCTAACCAGAATCTAATTTTTTGATGATTAATAAAATTGTATTATTAATAAATTAATTATGTTAATTATTAAATGTTATGTTTTTACTATATTATCCTTCTGTCATGAAATTAGTGATTTGTAATTAATTATTAAAATCACTCCAGAAGCGGATCGGAAAAAAGGGGTGCAACTTCATCTTCTTTCTTTTATTCACTTCTTTATTTTTTTTCCATCTTCGATTTCTTCTGAATTAAAGCGCATATAGAGTTGCCATAATTATTATGGAGGGCATCAATGTAAATTTATTGAATAATTAGTATTTTATTAATTAAATTAATTAATTATTAAAAATAATAAAAGATTCTGGCTAGCCAGAATCTGGCTGAAAATCACTGCTCTTTAAAAAAAATATATAATTAAAGGGTTAAAGTAGGACCACTTTAAAGTAGACTATTTATTAGTTCATGGTTTACTGTTTTAGGTTCTATAACAAAAATTAAAAATTAAAAAATGTGATAAATATACATTATCTCCCTATTAAGCTATATCTTAATTTTTCTCTAATGGTAATATGTATGCTCATATATTAATTTTCTCAACATATTTAATGTAAGATATTTTATAGGAGTAAAATTGATAAAAAAAAAAAAGTATTAAAAGGTATAAAATGTCAAATAATTTACAACAAAAATAAGAAAACAAAACACCAAAATTTTCTGAAAGTGAGAGATTATCATCATCATTATTATTATTATTTGGGGGAATTTAATTAGAGTAGGAAAAAATAGTAAAAGAGGGAAATGGCAAGGATTTGAAGGTTGGTAACTAAAATAGTAAGAAAAGAAGTGGTGGCAAAAGGAACTAGAGCGGTCATTTTCTAAAGAGGGGGTGGGGGGTGTCGGCTACTGAAAAGCTGGGGGGTAAAAATAGACCCTCGATTCGCGCGCGCATCGTACGGTGGAAAACTGCCAATCATCACTTCAAAAACAAAAAACTCTTCATCTTTTTGGCACAACTCCAACGGTGTTGATTGCATGACCATATCATTTACAATTTGCCATTGTTGCGGAATGATGATAGGGTACAACTCCACCAATACGCCCAGTACAGTAGTATATCGATCATTATATTGCTATTTTCTTGTTAATATTTATTGCGTTGATTGTTACTGCATTCGTTTTTGGAGATGATAATGGATACATGGGATTTGCTTCGACTTTCATTATATACCTCATATTTGCTTTATTTTTTTCGAAAAGGAGGCAAAGCATTGATTTGATTTCATATAAATCCATATCCTACCTCATTTATATTTTTTTTGTCGGATTAATTGTTAGACCCGCCATATCCATTTCATTCGTACATAAGTTTTTTCTATAATCTTTATTCAAATATTAATTCGTTCATAATAAAAATATTTGATTAGAACCATATTAGATACGAAAATTGGCAAGGTCGAACAAATAAGTTCTGAATTTATATCGAAACATAAATATTCGAACTTTCTCAATATATATACAAGTATATTCAGATTTAAGACGTTGGGAAATTTGGGCCGGTTGTAATTAAAAACATGAGTAAATGTATATTTTATTTGAAATAATTAAAATGGCATGTTGTAAAATAATCTAAATGTTTTTATTTTTAATATAATTAACTTAATTATAAATTATACTAAATATTAACTATATGATAAGACATGTTTAATCGTCTAACAAGTCATAACGTTAGACGGGTCAAATAGGTTCAAATCGGCCCAGAAACCCACCCATAAATGCCCATGCGTGTGAGGTCCACGTGCCTGGGAGCCCTTTTTTATATTTATTTTAATTTTTTTGTTCTTTTTTGTTTTTTTATTTTTATTTTATTACATTTTTCATTTTTTTCAATTTTTTTAAATCATTTATTTTGTATAGCATCGAGCGAGTGCACTGTCCGAGGCGTCGAATAAAAAAAAATTAATAAAAATAAATTTATTCAATTTAATTTTATATGGTTCACTAATTTCATTTTAGGATATATATTTATTTCAAAAAAATTAATTATTGAGTGTAGACGTGCGGTGCACGAGCCAACACATTAGTGTCGGACGATTACATTACTCGAGACGCCAAATAAAAATAGTAAATTAGTTCAATTTAATTTTATGATTCATTAATTCTATTTTATGATATATATTATTTAAAGAAATTATTTATTGAGCACAGTTCACGAGTCCGCGCATTAGCGTAAGGCGAATGCACAGCGTGAGATGCCAGATAAAATAAATAAATATATAATTGTAAAAAAAAAAAAATTAGAAATTGGAAAAAAGAAACTGAAAAGGAAAAAAAATTAATTAAGTTGGCGAACCATTTAATTGAGATCCGTTAGATGGTATCATATGACACCTCCTCTAATTATACAGGTAGAGTAGAGTGAAAATTTGGTTTGACAAGATCACAAACGCTCGTGAATATTATCTATTTCATGATTCATGGTGGATTTTATGATAAAATATAATCTACCTAAAGGGCCGATTAATAGGCATTTAAAAAATGAGTTGCAGCTGTGCCATAAATATGCAATAACAGTTATCTTTCAACTAATGACTTTTCAATTGGAAGCTTTTCTAATAAATTTAAGCATTTATGAATAACAAAGTGATATACTTGTAGGCTACCAAAAGGACCAGCGGTATTAATTGTTAGACTAAATGGCAAATGTCATCGTAAAATTAATTGGGATATAAATACTATATATATATATATATATATGTTGTCATTTGGTTTCATTGCTGTACGTATATATATAATTAATGAACATCATGTGTATTACATATTATTTTACTATATTTAATGACAATAACAAAAGTTCAATAGATAAGCATATAAAATCACGAATAGTAAGCACCAACGGCGCATGTTATCCTTTTTTTATTGTTGAATCGTGGAAATTAGAGCATATTTTATTTTTATTTTTGACAACGACATATTTAATATTATACAGTATATATTAAAAACACAGTCTAGCTGAGTTGCAAACAAATCTTAACTCGTTGTGATTTAATTTGTCTGGTAAAAAGTTTTATATCCTAATTCCTAAGAGTTTCATTATCTATGACTAAGTGGGTGTATTGGATTGGGATTTTGTTGGACTTTAAAATGTCCATGAATTTCTATGGATTTTATAAATTCATAGACTCCACATGGAGTCTCTCATAACTCCACATGGAGTCTTCCAACTCCACACAGAGTCTGGGGGATTTCGTATGGATTTTCGGATCGATTTTGAACGATTTCAATGGATTTCAAATCCATCTCGCCAGCGCTCGTTGGAACACAATGATCGATGTATCTGGTAAGAAAAATTGAACCCAGCGGCCGCTGGAATCGAGCGGCCTTGATCCCAGCGGCCGCTGGAGTGCCATCATCGGCAAGGCCAGCGGCCGCTGGGGTCGAGTGACGGCTGGGGTGCCCGATTTTAACTCCTCATCGGCCGCTGGGACACCGCGCTCGCTGGGTTTTTCAAATCCATCGAAATCTCGTGTCTGGAGGTCGGAATTCATCCTTTGTAATTTTCACGTGAAATCCAGCTGAAATCCAACGAAGTCAATGACTTTTTAAAGTCTGTGGATTGTTGAATACCGCAGAATTTTAAAGGACTTTTAAAAGTCTGAATTGAATACACCAAGATTTTGTTGGACTTTTAAAAGTCTGGATTGAATACACCAGAATTTCGTTGGACTTTTAAAAGTCTGGATTGAATACACCCGGATTTTAAAAGTCCAACGAAATCTCAGTCCAATACACCTCCTAAATTGTCTTTTGCAATTAATTTCAAGTTATATTGAAGCATGCGAATCACTTATTCAGTTATATTATATTCCATAAATGTCATTTCACTTTATCCATTAAATAATTACATATTTCATTATTTAGTCAAAAAACTATCAGAAAGTAGCAGTCCATTGAAGTGAGAGTAGTCGAGAAGATTACACGAGTGATAATATATTGACAATAATACTTCAAATAATCCATGTTTATAAAAAGAACTTTTTTGCCTAAGAGAAAGTTTTTGTGTAATTAGTTTCTCTCTCTCTCTCCGTATATAGCCATTTACTATATATCATGTCATGTGCAACACACGTTGGGTCATTGATATTTATATATTTATATTTTATTTAAAAAAAATAATGTACAATTATGTTTGAAGATCCATAAAATAAATGTAAAAAATATACCGTATTTTTTAAAATAAGCAAGAATTTATGGAAAAAAAAAAAGCATTGAAAATAACCCCGAACTCAATGTCAGAGCTTTGAAAATAACAGTTGATGAGTTTCGGTCAACCAGCAATGAAAAATTTAAATATAATACATTACGATTTTTTCTGATTTCAAATTATATCGTAATCCAATGTTTTTCCGTTGTGTATGACCTTAAAAATAATGTTGTCGCAAAAATAGAGCTAAATTTCAATGAACTTGTGGAGAATATTAAATATAATTGTCCCTTATAGCAACTGTATCAATATAAAATTGCAATAATAATCGAAGGCTTGAAAGCTCATCTCCGAACTTCCCAAAAAAACTCTGATCCTCTCTTATAATTAGGAATTTGATTTTCCACTTGCAAATATATTTTTAATTTATATCCAAAAACAAATACAATTATACATCAGTCAACTGTCAACACAACTTTGTAAATTGGAATTGAAAATAAAACATCTCTTATATATATAGGCTTAAACCTAGGAATAGCACGTAGCAATTGTGTTCTGGTTTACAAGACTTGCCAAAGTGATAACAAAAAAAAGAGGACAACATCAACCTCACCAAGTGCTTAAAAGGGCAATTTCGATAATTGCGCAGACTTTTATGTGAATTTTTCCGAACTAACCCATGAAGATAAAAGAGTGAAACTGTCGGATTTATGTAATTATCCATCAGGAAATCATATCTTACTTTTTGTTCAAACTAAAAAGAAAAGGGAAATTGTAGATAATAATAATAATAATAATAATAATAATAATAATAATAATAATAATAATAATAATAATAATAATAATAATAATAATAATAATAATAATAATAAAGTGGTGTAATGAGAAATGTCAGATTGCAGGAAAAAAAATGAAAACCCTGGTTTAAAACAGAGGGCCATTGACCATGTCTGCCCCTCTAGAAGCTTATTTACTACTGGCTACAACTATAGCATAGCTAATGCTATTTTGTACTTTTATTTTTATTTGTATTTTTCGATATTGGCCCCATTATTAAATCCTCGAAGATTTTCGTACATTCCCTTATTTATTAGTACTACTACTACACTACTTATTATTGCTTCAGTTTCTGCGTGCCCATTTTTGTTTCCTTTTTAATTTGACCGAATACCCATATGTAGTAGTTTGATATTTTTCACAGTATCAAATTATTTAAGATAGGTTTTTTTTTTTTTTTTTTTTTTTGAGTTTATAAATTCTTCAAATTCATCGAAAAGGTTAAGAAACGAACGAAGAAGTTCTAATTTTTATTTATTTTCGAGTGGGAAAAAAATAAATAAAGAAGTTCTAATTTGATTCAAGTATTTGGAGAGTTAGTATATAAAGACATGATTTACGTAGCAATTTTTGTATATAAGCATTTTTGAACAATATTTTTTTCCTTCTGAAGCAATCTGAAAAAAAGTTAATTAAAATTTTCTAACAAAAAGTAGTTAATTAAATGAATTCGTTTATCTCTATGAGAAAGGTAATTTTGGGCTACGATTAAATAGCATTCATAAATTATTTTGAAAAACTTAAAAATATCGACTTAACCTTTATATAGGGTGTTGATTTTTTTTATTTTTTTTTATGCTTGGGTTGAAGTGGGCCAGTTTGCTGTATATGGGCCTCTCCGCAAGAAAGCGAGCTCTGTAATATTAGTTAGAACTTAGAATAGGTGCGATCAAAATAAAAGTTTTGCGGTAGTCCAAGTCCACCGCAGACACACAGTCATGAATGTTTGAACTTGAAATCTCGATCGACTTAATGGTATAAATTTTGATAAATCTAAATGCCACATTTAATTGCCTTTTGGAATGAGTAGTTTGCACGTGCATTAAAGAATGTACCTATTTACAAAATGAAATGATTTTATAAATTATGAATGTATACAAATGATCTCGAGTTACAAAACTTGTGTTATTCATGTACAATCTAGTAAGACATATAATTACATAGTGTGCGTAACGTGCAATTGCATTGCTCACACGTTGAATAACGGCTTAGTCTTCATCTTCATTCTAAGAGCTTAATTGAGAGTCCTCTTTTTTTTTTTCGTGAAATTGAGAAGCAGCAAGAATTGCGAAAATATATTTAATACATAGGAGCTAGGGCGCGGGAAGAGGAAGATGAATTTAGAATTTGAGGATGATTATCATTAAGAATAACATCCCCAAAATAAAAACTAATTCCTTTTAGGCGCACCGGAAGAAAAAGGAGATGCGAGTGAACAAATAGAAAACCTGATGAGGCACACTTAGCAGTTGAAGACCTAATTTACATGTACACCATAATTAATTAATTTAACCTTTGCTAATGAATAATTTAGCATAACGTAACTATCCACCTACTGGAACTTAAACCTTACGTTGCACCCTTTGGAATTCGCCCTTTTGAGTTTGATAGACGATGGCGAAGGAGATGGAGATGGTGACGGAGACGGAGACGGAGACGGAGACAGTGACGGTGAGGGTGACGACGGAGATGGAGACGGACATGGCGATGGAGATAATGGAGTCCCTAGCGACGGCGACCGCGACGACCTGCAGCGGTTGAGCGTGGTGGACGGACACTTCAATATACCTTTTATAGGCTTCTTGGGCGGCGGAGGCGAGTCGGCCTCGGCCTCCTCATCCTGTTCGAACTTGAAAATAGGTGAATTAGTGTCTTCGGAGACGACGTCATCGTCGCCGGAATAGTCGTGGAATGGATCGAGCTGGTGGTTGGTAGAGGAGTCGTCGGCGTTAACGAGGAGAAGGGTCTCCATGGGAGGCCGATTATTATTATGATTGTTATTATTATTAATATTATTATTATTAATGTTGTTGTGGTTCCTCTTGGTCTTGAACCATCCTTGAGCCATAAGTTGCAAGGAATTGAGATTCTTCTTGAGGAAGGAGGTGGAACTATTATTATTATTATTATTATTATTGCTATGATTATTCCTGTTGAAGTCGGAGAGGCCCATGGCGATGAGGGTGGTAAGGAAGAGCTGGCAGATGGCGCATTTGATCTGGGCGTGCCTCTCGAAAGAGGAGGGGTCCGTCATCCCCATCATTTTCTTGATTCCGAGGACTTTCCTGGCGAGGTGGGCGAGGTCGTAGCGCCGGTATTTGGAGTCTTGGAAGACGCCGGCGGCGATGAAGCCGATGTCCATTTGAGTCCTTTTGAGGCCCAGCTCCTTGAAGGGGAAAAGCTCCATCTTCTCCGGTATGCCGAAGCCAACGAAGCGGATTCTCTTGTCGGCGAGGAATCGGTGGATGGGGGCGGGGAGTGATTCACCGGCGTTGAAACGGAGAATGACGCAACCAACTCCGAAGCTGAGAAGAAGGAGAATGATGGAGGGGTCGCGCGGGTGGCACATGACGTCGAGGCCGACGATGGGGGGCTGATCAGGCCAGCTGCTGTTCCCATCGGGGAACAGGAAATCCACTTTGCATAGGGATTCGAAGTTTTTCTTCTTGAAGGTGATTCCTTCAAGCTTCACCTCAAATCGGTTGGTGCGCAAGTATACCACCCCGGCCATGCCGAATATAATTGATTAATATATACAATATTCTTCCACCTGCAATGCACACAGTCTTTGGCTCCACCGTAACATTAATCTCGCCAAAGACAACAAGATGAACCATTACCAAGCTAAAGCTTTGGTGGCCATCTACGTGCGACGACGACCACGACGACCACGACAACCACGAACACCAACACCTACAAAAATTAATGTTACTTAATTAATTAATTTCACACACCACGCAGGAGGAGGAGGAGGAGGAGGAGGAATCCGGCGTAATAGAGGAAGGATCAGGAAAACTAGGGAAACTCAATGGTTATCCACAAATGCCTTCTTCCTTAATCATTACACACCGCCACCACCGTTAACTTTTTTGCCTTTTTTTTTTTTTTTTCCTTTTTAGGATAATAATTAACCTTCATCCGCTAATTTTCTAATAATACTCATTACTCTTGTATATCACCAAAACACAACAGATATATTAAGTCATATGAAACAATTGAAACTTTACAATTTCAAAAAAAAAAAATTTGCATGTTCATTCATAAATTATACTAGTGTATATATATGTTTCTAATAATTATAGTTTATAATAATGAGTGGTGCTTGTGAATTTTTAATATGTTATTTTTTACATGAAAGTTATAGACAATTAGAAAATTAGAAAGATTTTCAGGGTAACACGATTTATGATGAAAAGAGAAACGCGATTAGTGACCAAGTAGTAGGACATGTAGGGCGCAAGCTAAGGAAACTTGAGTGAAAGCGGTTGATTCATTCAGATCAACGCCTCGCCAATGTCGGAACCATTTTGACCTCATCGTTCAAACTTGAACAACTGAGCTACTCTAAAATGGCGTAATCAACCTCGGATGCGCGCCTTCTTGCCTTGCTTTTCAAGAAACGCTAGTCAACCTTGCGTTTATCCATCCACAAAGTAATACTACTAGTTTTTATAACTCAAAAAAGTCGGGAGTTGTGTTTTTCTTGAGAATCAATAACCAACTAAGGATAGCGGTCGGTAGTAATGCTCCCTCTTTTGAAGCTCGGAACACTTGCCCTAAAAACACTGAGCAAACCCATTGCCGCTAGGCTCAAGAAGCAGGCCGGAATTCACCCCAAATTCAGAAATCTCATAATCAGCGTAGCCCAGGTATTTTACTTTCTATCGAAGCTCATGATTTTCTGGAAATGGATCGTCATGTTTTTGGTGTTGAATGGCGTGCTGTCATCTCATCCATTAAGATCGAGGGTGCGAAACATTGTTTTTTGTAATCTGGAGATTTTGATTAAGACTTTTGCCTTCTTTAGATTTTGGGCATTGGGGTTTTTCCTTACCCCCCGTGATTTAGCATTTATAGCTTTTTGCTGGGAGCCTTTACATTCTGTGCTGTGGTTTGTGCCCGTTCGAAAGCGAAAATGAGTGAATAGTGATTGCAATTAGGGAGTTTTGAGTGAAACGATGTGTTGTTGCGTCTAGATCAAAAATTGCATCTTGCCTTCAACTCGGCCATCATAGGGTCATTCTCCGTAATTTAACCAATACTTTCTCTTAATATGTGTAATTTGATGAAAATGATATCTGGAAATGAATTGATGAAGATAGTAGTATAATTTTTATTTTTACAGAACAAAGTCTAATGAATTGGTTTCTGGGTACTGTAATTCTTTCAGCTGTCTTGTTGGATCTATTTGTGTATTGAATACCGAGGAATAGGAATTTTGACTATATGATTGCGAAGCTGCAGCCCTTGGAAGTTCTTATACTCATCAGCTTGTAATTTTAGTTTAGCTCTAGAAATCTGTAGGTTTTTTTTCTTAACTAGACCTGTCAACGGTATTCTTCTGCTGATCGCCTTTGTTATTACATCAGATAATTCTGGGATGTTGGTTTTGATGCTTTAATTTTTACATATTTCCTCTGTGATTCGTGGGATGTGTAATCATTTTCGTTTTTGTTTTCACCTTCCTTTTTAGTGTCTTTTGAATTGTTGTTTTGGAGCTCTGTAGGAGTTTACACCCATCTTAGTGATCTATTAGTGATTGGTTCAGGTATCGTCCAATGTTCTTGACTATCACTGCATTCTGAAGTGGTTTATTCTTATATTTGTTAATTGAACCAGGCTAATCACAGGATGACAACAACCATGCAAAGACGCATATATAGTCATGCGACTGATGTTGAAATCAGACCTTTGAATGAAGAGAAAGCTGTTCAAGCTGCAGTGGATCTCATGGGGGAAGTTTTTATCTTCTCGGTAGTCTTTCTTCCAGCTTCAACTTTGCTTCAGTTTTGTACTTTTGCTATTTCTCCTTGTAATATTTTAGTTCTTTAATATGTTTGGGAATGAATATTTGGTTATTCAACTATACGCTTTTCTTCTGAGGACATCTCATTGAAACTTCTCCAGGAAAATGTGAAATTGCTGAACACAAATTTTGCACGGATATCATGTCTGATTCATTTCTATTGCCAGCGTGTATTACTGTGACTAGTGGTGAAGATTTTGGTTCTGATAAAAAAAACACCAAATCCCCTTTTAACCTTCTATAGTTTTCCGTTGGCTTTTGACATTTGATATTTTATATTCTACTGCTTTTGACTGGCAATGAGAACCATACATAAGCCTATTGGTCTCTTATATCAAATAAGTAAATCAAGATTGATAAGTTATTATACACACATACAGTTTTATTCTGAACTACATTTCTGACTACTTAAGAAGGTTTGAAAAAAATACAAGACTTATGCCCGTGGGCAAAGTTAATCACACCCTGCTTTTTTATTTGGTTGCTTGTTTGAGAATCTGCACTTCTTGCTTGTTAAAAGAATTTTTGCTAGAAAAATGTTCTCCATTCTAATTTTATGAATGGATTGAGTCATGCATTGGAAACTTTTTCAAAATGTGTTACTGCATTCAAAGAGGCTACTTGTTGAGCTTATTCTGTAAAATCAGTGCTGGTGGCATTATTCAAGTGAACTTGAATAGTTTTGAAGATGAGGTAAATTGCTAAAGTTGTTAATATTGTTGATGATTTCTGCTGGCTAGAAGCCAAATGAACTGCCTGGTAGAGACTGCAAGCAAATCTTCTCTACTTTCCTTACCATTAAATCCTGAGTTATAGTTTCATTGTTTTGATAATATTGGGATCGAAAGGCATATTCACTTCCTACGCCTCAAGACTAGCAATAATCCCTAGTACATGATTCATTCATTCTCCTTTTCTGATGATGTTCCAAATTATGTGATCAGGTGGGAGTGGCTGCACTGATCTTCGAGGTACAAAGAAGTTCTCGCTCAGAAGCAAAAAAAGAGGAAGTTCGCAGGAAAGAAATGGAGGTAAATATACTTTGAATTTGGGCTTATTTTGTCGTAGTTTAGTCTGCAGATCATGTGAGCACATTAAGTTTCTTTTACTTTGGACCAAATCTGGTATGCCTTATGTTCAATCAATGAGACACATCAGTCTATTCCTTATTCTTGTCCATATTTCTAGTATCTATCTATCTATCTGGATTGGTTAAAAATGTAGCTATGCTGTTTTCAATCAATCATGTATTTCTATTGTTTGCTTTATGACAAGTTGTGAAGAAAAAAATATTCTGTTTCTGGTCGTACGTGCTCTCCTCAAGACTGAATTGTTTCCAGGGAATGAGGCAACGAGATGAAGAGTTAGCGAAAGAGGTGGATCTTCTGAAGCAAAAGCTAGCAGAGATCGAACAAATAGCGAGGGGGCGTGGACTTGCCGGAGTGTTTAATTTCAGACAGGCTGAAGAAGCCAAGCCAACTCCTGTTGCTTGATCTGCTATGATCACGAATAATGCATCTAATATTGGGTGATACAAAGGGATCCAAGTTACCCTTATCATTGGCTCTCATTCAATCTGTGAAAAAATAAAAAAAGATAGATCAAATTCTTGCCCTATTCTTTTATGAAAAATTATCAAGCTGGGTGCGCACAGGAGTTTTTGGCATTATTTTTGTTGATGGAATCGTGATAAGCATTCCGAGAAATCTTTTTTTTTTTTTTAACATTAAACTCTTATTCGTGAGAAAGTCTATTGCAGGTGGCCAAAATTTAACGAATCGTGTATAATATATTTATTGATTTTTTTTATTTATTTAGTTTTGAAATATTATGAAATTCAAAATTAGACAAAGTATATTAATAAAAATATTGTTATATGATAAATATCAATATTTCTTTGGCAATAAATAAATAATCTTTCAAAAGATATATCTCAAAAGACTTCTCAAAGATTGCCCTTGAGAGAAGAATTGAAGAAAAGCTAGAGATTAGATCCATTGAAATGTGTTTTGAGCAAAACTTTATTAAAATTGTACACATTTTGTGTTTTTACCAAATTAAATAAAAAAAATTGTGTTATATCAGCTACTTTTGACAAATGCATGAATCATGATGGTGAGTGATGGAATGTTAAATGTAATTCCAATTTGACCACTTTTTTTTAACAAAGTTTTTTTTTTTTTTTTTAATTTTATGGATGCTCTCATTCACTCTCTCTTATAATGCAATCTGTATGATTGAATGGTGATGAGATGTAATGAAGTAACACTTTTAATTTGAAATAGCTCACTTTTTTGGTCATGGCATTTTATCATCTTATCAATCCCTTTTATAGTAATAAGCACGGGTTTTAATTTCTTAATTGTGTTGGATTTAACACATGAGCAATGTCCAACGTCCATAATGATTCAATTTGAATATTTATTCAGGTCGGTTATTTGTTTTGTAAGAAAGCCCTCTACTGTTGACTAATGCATGATAATGATGGAACGCAATTCCATTGTGATCACTTGTTAATGTTTTTTTTTAATGTCTAAAATAGGCATAGACAAAAAATCGAGCCGAACTGTTCAAATAACCACCACCGATTGTATTTTTTATTCAAATTCGACGGGTCTATGTGCATAGTTGACAAGGAAAATATTTGTGGGTGGGGTTTGCGCTTTATGCGTTTCTTGCCCTGCTCATCCTCTTTTTTCCCTCAATCCCTCAAATTACAGAGGTTTGTTTTTATTGGAGGATGCTCTCACTTTTAAATTGTTTGGGATAGATAAAGCAGATAATCGAAGATTACACAATAAAATCTATCTACAATCTAGATTTAACAGGAAAAGTAAATAATACAAAAGGTAACTTCTAATCCAGATAAATCAATTAGACTGATGGCTCATGAATAGCCTACACAAGAATCCCTCTCAGATCACCGTGAAACACCATGTAGATACCGACAAATAAAGCTCGGCAGCAACCTCAGTTGCACCACCACATCTCACACTCACCCACGAAGAGCAACATACTCTATCTCACACAGAAGGAAGAAGAATAAGAAGAAAGAAGAAAATCGAGATCTCTAACTGTTTCCTCTCTCACAAACCCTAGCCGCATATACAATGAAATGAGAAAAGTGTGTAAAAGAAACTACACCTTAGGTATGAATAGGTTAGTGGATAGGGCAAAAGCAGATGGACCATCAGAGATGAGTCGGGTAGCTTCGGCCTTGATTGGTTAAGTAGATAAGCCCAACAAATGGGCTTCTAATTCTAACAATCTCCACCTGGTACATTTGTGATCATTACATCTGAGGGAAATCATGTAGGAAATATCATCATTGCCGCCTATCCCAACTGTTGAATTCAATTTACAAAGAAGACAAACAATGAGATAACACCAAACATAAAGTTTGGCAGAATCAGACACAAAGTCTGATAAGGTCACAAAGACCAGGAAATCACCAAGGTAACTTAACCGGGCAATAACCAAGGAGGTGGAACTTCAACCACAACAATAGGTACTAACTTACACATAGTAAATTACAAACCTCTTACTGTGGTTGAGCTCATATTCGCTAATATGGAAGATGGAACTTCAACATAATCATCCGTCATTATAGCTAACACACAGTAGACCAATTATTTAAATTATTATTGAAGGTCGTCTGCTATATCAGAGAAGAAGTACCTGCAAAAACAATTAACCAGTGTTAAGATTGAGTATTTTCAAATTGGAAACATGTTTTTCTAAAGGTAAACACTTAGTTCCCATATCAACGGGATTTAAATCAGTGTGGATTTTCTCAAGACAAACAATATGTTTATCTACCACATCTCTTATAAAAATGAAATCTGACATCAATATATTTTGTTCTATCATAGAAGACAGTATTTTTACATAACTGTATAGAAGATTGACTATCAAAAAATACAGTAACCTTAACTTTTAGAAAACCAATTTCAGATAAGACCCTTTCAACCATATAGCTTCTTCATAGACTCGGTGATTGCAACATACTCAGATTCAACAATAGATAATGCTATAATATGTTGCAATTGAAATTTCCAACTAATACAAGAACCACATAGAGTAAACACATAGGAAGTAGTGGATTTCCTATTGTCCCTGCCACTAGTATAAGTTGAGTCAACATAGTCAGATAATACAAACCCTTTAGCATGCTTAGAAAAAGATAAACCCACATGCATTAACCTTTCAAGTATCTTAACAACCACTTCAAAGCCTCCCAATGAGGCATAACAGGGTTAGACATATACCTACTTAGACAACTGACAACATAGACAATGTCTAACCTAGTACTTACCATTAGGTACATGACAGATCCCATTGCATTTGAGTAGGGCACATTTTTCATAGCATCAATTTCAGAATCAGTCTTTGTGGACTGATCCTTACTTAATAAGAAATGAGAAGTAAATGACACATTAACAGGCTTAACATCAGACATAGCAAACTTAGACAGAATCTTTTCCACATAGTTAGCCTGACTTAAAATGAGTTTTTGTTCTTTCTGTCTCTAGTTATACACATGCCAAGAATTTTCTTAGCTTCCCCTAAATCTTTCATCTCAAAGTTGTCACATAGACATTTTTTAACATGTTTGATAATTCATTACAGGGACTAACTAAGAGTATATCATCAACAGAAATCAGTAAGAACATTGGCACTGAATTCACATCTTTAAAGTACAAATAATGATCATACATGTTTCCACTGAACTTTAAAGATTTTATGCAATTATCAAATTTGATGTTCCACTGTCTAGGAGATTGTTTTAAGCCATAGAGATATTTCTTTAACAAGCATACATAATCAGATTTATTGCAATCAACATAGCCCTCTAGTTGATTCGTGTAAATTGGCTTATCAAGGTCACCATGAAGGAAAACAGTAGTAACATATATTTGTTTAAGTTCCCAGTCAAAATGAGCCACTAAGGCAAGCATTATTCTCACAGTGGTGAACTTAACAATATGTGCAGAAATTTCAGTGTAATCTATTCTCTCCATTTGAGTGAAACACTTTGCTACCAATCTTACTTTAATCTCACAGAATCAAACTCATGTTTGATTTTAAACAACCACTTATAATCCACTACAAAGCAGTTAGGAGGCCTGCGAACAAACTCTCAGGTCTTATTCACATACAAGGATTTCATTTCTTTATCCATAGCATCAACCCATAAACTAGAGTCAGTTGACTTCATTGTTTGTTTATAGGTTTTTAGTTCACTGCTATCTAGAGAGTCAAACATATGGCATGCAAAATCAAACAAATTACAACCAGCAAATCTTATTGGTTTTACAATATTCCTGCGAGGTCTATCTCTAGCTAATTGATAATCTTGCAAATTAACATGCTCAGTAGAGGTATCAGAATCAGAAACAGTATCCATATCACTAGGAGTTCCAAATTCAGAATCAGTATGATCAGATTGGAGATTATTTAAAACATCAAGCTTATCAGTAATAAGATCATTCTAATCAAGGGGTTTAAACAATACAGGAGGCTCCACCTCAAAAGGAGTGGTACTAGAAACAGGCAGAGAGGTAGACATAAAATCAGATAAACATGGAAAAACAGATTCATTGAAAATCACATCTCTGCTGATAGCAGTTTTAAAGCCAGGTTCATCTTTAACCCACACTCTACAACATTTCACACATTCACGATAACCAAGAAAAACACATTTCCTGGACCTAGGGTCCAGTTTATCACCCTTTTGATGCATGAATACAACACGCCCAAATTCTCTCAAATGAGATAAATCAATAGATTTTCTAATAAAAACAAATTCAAGACACTGTCATTTTAATAGAACAGAAGGAGACCTATTGATTATGTATGCAGCAGTCATAAGAGCCTCGCCCCAAAAATTTTTAGACAAACCAGACAAGACTTTCATACTTCTAACTCTATCTAACAGATCCTCCTATTCATCCTCTCTACAATCCCATTTTGTGGAGGAGTATAGGGAACATATTTATACTTTTTAATACCATATTGGTCACATAAAAAATATCAAGCTGGGTATTACAAAATTCCAAGCCATTATTAGTTCCCAATGTCTTTATCTTCTTGCTAGTCTAGTTTACAATTATAGATTTCCAGGTTTTGAATTTTTCAAACACTTCAGACTTATGTTTCATAAGAAAAATCCAAACCTTTCTAGAGAAATCATCAACAATAGACAAGAAGAATTTGTTGCCACCATGAGTGGCTTCAGATGCAGGTCCCCACATATCAGCATGAATATATTCAAGAATAGGATAATATTTAGACATGTCAGGGAATCATTCACAAGAAATTGGATTTTATGTCGCTTACCTAACATACAGACATCACAAAAAGGCATGCCATGCACAACATCTATACCAAAATAACCATTCATTTTCATGATATCAAGGCCCTTGTTACTCATGTGACCCAATCTATTATGCCATAACACAGTCTTGTCAGCATTTACAACATGCACATAGCTATCAACAGAAGCAGGGTGAGCTTGAAAAATATACATGTTATTCTTTTTTAAAGCTTTAAAGATAATTATGAAACCTTTCATGATTTTCATCACACTATTCCCTCATTTTCCCTCAACCCCTTCAAATTCTAGAGCAGCACAAGAAATCAAGTTATAGCATAAATCATGGATATATCTCATATTTTTCAAAGTATGCATAGAGCTTCAAATTTACGACACATATCACCAATTCCTTCAATTTTGCACTTTTTCTCATTTGCCATGGACACAAAGCCATTTAAAATTTCTTTAAAACATGAGAAAAGTTTCTTAAATGGGGAAATATAAAAGACGCATCCAGAATCAATTAAACATTCATAATCATGCACAACACCAAACATGTCATTATCATAAAGCAGTGGAAGCATGTAGCACTCACCCATATTACCTCCATTAGCCAAATTAGAATGCTCATGTTTTTCTTTCTTAGATTTCTTTTGCTTAGTGAAGAAACCGAACTCTCGGTTTCTTACAGAGTTATGATCAAAGTTGTATCTAAAGTTGAGACAACTTTGTATATGCAGCGGAATTTAGAAACACATAATGGATTGGAAAATTTCACGAGATTATATTTCTATAATCTCGCGAAGTGCCTCAGGGCGAAATATTCACTATATGAATTTGTGAATTACAAAAACACTACAAGTAAACTCTTACTAAACTTAAGACACTTTATCTCTTCCTTCGCTGAAGGTTGTGACTAAAGTTGTCTTAACTAACACTTGTAGAAATCTAGAATCCTATTACAGATCTGAATATATCTCTCTAAGAATTCGTATCTAACATATTTCAACTGATTCCTATTTATACAAAATTCAATACTTGGTCTCTACTCCTAGTAACAACTTGATCTCTTCATTCCTAGATTTGCGCCGCAAGTTTGCAACTTCCTTAACAACCTTTTGACTCAATCAATTTCTGGATTCTGGATAAGCACAACAACCTTCCTAGAATATCTCAATCAATTATCTTCCTGCACAAGAAAATAAAGAAAGACAAAACAAAATCTATATCCAAAATATTTAACAAAACACACGGTTTCAACAATCTCCCCCTTTTTTGTCTTTCTTCCCAAAACAGCTTCAACCATACAACATAATCAAATCATAACAGAACTTCCCCTAAACATGTACTTGAAACACGAGAACAAGTCACAACTAAAACAAATACAGTTACTCCCCCTGTCATGCACACTTCACTCCCCCTGTCATTTATACTTCCAAAAGATATCATACACATATTCAAAACATACTTAGATAACCATATTATATCATCAAAAATAACTAAATGTTAGCAACAAAAACATCAACAAAAGAAAGATCTTATCAGACCTTCAGCAAACATATAGTTGTTTTAAAACATAATGGAAATTGTTAGAGAGAAATTGTTTGAGAAACATCAACCAAAAAATTGCAACAGACTGCAGCTCTTCTTCCTTCTTCCTTCTTCTTTTCATCTACTCCTCTTCCTCATCTTGCTCATTAGTTCCTTCCTCTTCACTTGCTGCTGCCCTTGCCCTTCCTCTGCCTCTGCTACTGCCTTCTCCACCACCAAACTCTCCCCCTTTTTGGGAAGAAAGAAGGCGCTGGAATACTTTTCTTTGCTTGGTAAAGATCTCTATCTGGGCAGTATAGAGGTCAATCTGTTCCTGCAACACAAATATAGGGATAGAACAAAGATGATCTGAAGATGGAGGAGCAGTCTCAGCAGCATCACTCCATGGAAGATCACGAGTTCTGGACTCAGCAAGAAAAGCCTTTTGAACAGTCTGAAGAGGAAGTCTGGCCGTGAGAATATCCTTCTTTGTGGGCTTAAAACCTTGGTCTAGGAGCATGTTGTAAATGAGAGAGGGAACTACCAACTTCTTGTTGGACTTTGTCATGGCAATCTCAACAATTGAATTGAAAATATGTTGCCCTAGATTCACCTTTTCTCCCATATACACCTTATACAAAAGACAAACATGCTCGAACGGCACCATCGTTGTATTAGAAGTAGGAATCCAGTTGGACACAGAGATTTTGTGAAGTGTTGAGAACAGTGATGTAAGAACCGAAGCAAGTCTATTCAGCTTCTTTTTAGCCACCCACATCTCAGTTTGGCCACCAGTTAACACATCAGCCATCTTAGCCTCCAACTCCTCATCAACCCCCTCATCAGCTTCAATAACATTAGGTATTCCAAAAAATTTGTTAATCCTAGCAGGAGTAACTATGAATACCTTTCCACGCACAAAGACTTTACCATATTGTTTAGAAGCTGGATTCCCAAAATCATGTGTCAAATTTGTATAGAAATATCTAACTACTTCAGCAACATAAGGCTTAGCATAAGTTACACTCCCCAACACTTTTCTTTTCTTCAAAAATTCAACCAAATTATATCCAGAAAAATCTTTTAAATCTACTGCTCGATCATTCAAGATTTTCTTATTCTTAAAGAATTCCCAATTACGCTTAGCAAGATCGGAATAAAATAAAATTGAGTTAGCCTTTGATACCTCTAAATCCGAATCAGAGTCAGCATCCTCCTCAGTTTGAGCAACAACCCGCTTAGCTTTCTTCCTAGCTTTTCCACGACCTTTCGAGGGAGAAGAGAAGGAGATCTTTCTCTTGTCCTTCTTTGAAGCAACAGTGACTTCAACTTCATCATCAGCCTCAGAATCGGAAAGAGTCTGTTCACCCACATCATCATCTGACATCTCTTCTTCACACTCCTCCCCCTCTTCGGCTTCACTGATAATCTCTATTGGTTCCACTGAAGTTCTCAACGAATCGCCGGTCACATGAAGACGCTTGGACTGTCTAGTCGGAGGGACCTTCTTCGACTTGGTCGATTTCTTCTTAGGTGGTGCCGGAGTAGATTTCTCAGGTACCTCCTCCTTAGCATCTTCTTCAATTTCAGAAAATGGCACTACAATTGGACCGTCATTGTATGTAGTTCCTTCGACGGAAGAAGAAAATGGGTCAATTTGTTCTTCGACGAGAATAGGAGTGTCGAGGATTGGAGTATCAAAGGTCGACATGACTACCCCGTCAGGAGCGAGAATAATGGCTCGCTCTGAAGATGGGGAGATCTGAAAAGGTTGGACCGGAGAGGGCGCCGGTAGAGATAGGGGTTTCGACTGAACTTCGGAACAACTTCCTAATTCGAGAGAAATCTTCATAGGTGCATTACCTCTCGAAGGGGATAGGGGAACCCTAGGACGAATAGGAGAGGACTCTGGAGACAGAAGACGAAAAGGGTTGGAAATGATAGGTTGCGGTGGAGAGAGAAACGAAGGTTGCGGGGGAAATTTTGAGAGATGGCGAAGGTATGCTGAGGCTTCGGGATCGCTCAACAATTCTTGAATCTGCTTCAGTTTCTCAGAATCCATGGCAAAAGAAGACGGAAAGATTTGGGAGATGAAAAGGTTTGGAAAGGTTCTTGGAATAGTGAATCGAGAACAACAAAATAGAAAGAATCTGGGAGAAAGTGACTGGAGAGAGACAGAGAGACTCTTTTATATTAAAAGATGTATGATTTGCCAAAAAAAAAATAAGAGTGAATATATAGGATAGATAGATACCCGTCTCCTTCAAAATAGGAATCAAATACATTAAAGATATAGTCAAATCAGATATTAAAGATAGAGTAAGATACACTTCCAAATACATTCAACTGACTTTCAAAATTTTCCCGGTTTTTTTTTATATAATAAACCAACTATTGTCAAGAAAATTTTATTATCAGAATACTTTTGATGCATCATAGAAAACTTTTAAAGAAGAGAAACAGATGATGAATAGATGAATAACCAAGAGAATCTTATCAAACCTATTTATCTCAGATCTTTGATCTAGTTATATGATTTTATAAGAACGATCATGGTTTCACCTTGATATAGGCTTTTTCATCCTCGAATCTGTTCAACTTCACAGTTAACTATGATATACCAAAAGTGTGACAATAGTTGGGTCAACTGTACTTTTCATATAGAACACAAGCCAAGAGATTTCCTCAAAATTGAGAATCTCTCATAGCTTAAAGCTTTTGTAAATAAATCTGTCAGTTGATTATCTGTACTAATATACTCTAACTTTAATATTTTCTTTTCAACTAAATCTCTAATAAAATGATACCTCAAATGGATATGTTTGGATTTGGAGTGATGAACAGGGTTCTTTGCAAGGTTGATGGCACTTGTATTATCACAGAGCATTACCAAGGGATTGCTTTCCAGGCCATAATCATCCAACATCGACTTCAGCCATATCAACTGTGTTGAACAGCTCCCAGCGGCCACATATTCGGACTCGGCTGTGGACAAAGAGATACAGTTTTGCTTTTTGCTGTGCCAAGAGATGAGGTTGTTTCCTAAATAGCAACATCCTCCACTAGTACTTCGTCTATCATCAATCTCTCTAGCCCAGTCGGCATCACTGTACCCAACAAGATCTGCAATTGTGTCCTTTGTGAACCATAGTCCCAATTCACATGTGCCGGTCACATACCGAATAATTCTCTTTACCGCCTTAAGGTGTTCCTCCTTGGGACAAGACTGAAATCGAGCACATGCACACACACTGTACATGATATCTGGTCGACTAGCGGTCAGATAAATGAGACTTCCGATCATTGATCTGTATAAAGTTGAATCAACTTCAGGTCCAATTGCGTCATTTGACAGCTTTTCAGTCGTACTCATGGGAGTCCTCATGTGCTTTGCATTCTCCAAACCGAACTTCTTTACAAGATTTTTGGCATATTTTATCTGTGAGACGAAAACACCATTCTCCTTTTGTTTGACTTGAAGTCCAAGAAAGTTGCTAAGTTCACCGACCATACTCATTTCAAATGATGTGGACATTGCTTCAACAAATTCCTTCAAAGCTTTCTCACTTGTCGATCCAAACACTATATCGTCGACATAGATTTGAGCGATCGTGAGTAAATCTTTTTCTTTCTTGAGGAATAAAGTTCTATCAGCATGACCCCTGAAAAATCCAAACTCAAGTAAAAATTTGGTTAACCGACTATACCAAGCTCTTGGAGCTTGTTTTAGTCCGTACAACGCTTTATGTAATTTATACACATGATTTGGATTGGTTGGGTCTTCAAAGCCTTTGGGTTGCTCTACGTATGCTTCCTCTTCTAGTACACCATTAAGAAACGCTGCCTTAACATCCATTTGATGAAGAGTAATGTTAAGATAACATGCAATGACAAACAATAACCTAATGGACTCAATTCGTGCAACTGGAGCAAAAGTCTCATCATAGTCAATGCCCTCTACTTGAGTGTAACCTTGGGCAACTAAGCGGGCTTTATTTCTAATGACATTTTCAAATTCATCAGTTTTATTTTTAAATATCCACTTAGTTCCTATCACATTTATCCCTGAAGGTCTAGGCACAAGTGTCCAGACTTTGTTTCTAACAAACTCAAGTAGCTCGGCTTGCATGGCACTAATCCAGAACTCATCTTTTAATGCTTCATTTATATTTTTGGGTTCAACCAAAGATAAGAAGACAACAGCACCAACTTCATTGAATACACAAGACATGCATACCATCCTTACCATTTCCTTGTAGTTAGCAGGAGTTTTACCTCTAGTTCTGACCCCTTCATGTACATTTCCAATAATTTGATCAATTGGATGATCTTTGCGAATCTTCCTTGGTGGGTCTCTCTTAGTATTTCCTTGAACTACTTCTGAAAATTCTGACTCGTTTAAGTGGGAAATTGATCCAGATCCTTCTGTAGTTGTATCCTCATCTGTCTTTGAAGTGGGCTCAACTTCAGTGTTAACTCTTCCTTCTATCTTAGTGATCTTTTCTGTCCTTCCTTGTATCTCAATCAGATCGTTAGTATCTTCTTCAGGAGTGTATAGGCTGGCAAAATCATCAAATCTTACATTAACACTCTCCATAACAGTTTTTGTTCTGAGATTATAGACACGGTAAGCATGACTATTAAGAGAATAACCAATGAACACACCTTTATCACTTTTAGGATCAAATTTGAACAAATAATCCCTATCATTCAAAATGTAACAACCGAAAACATGTAGGTATTTAAGGTTGGGTTTTTTTTCATTTAGAATTTCATATGACGTCATGGTGGTTTCAGTTCTTAAGTTTATACGATTACTTATATAGCATGCAGTGTTTAAAGCTTCAGCCCCAAAACGTTTGGACAACTTCTTAGAGTGTAACATGACAGTGGCCATCTCTTGCAAGGTTTTATTCTTTCTTTCAGCTACACCATTTTGCTGGGGTGTTTTAGGAGCAGAATATTCATGATGAATGCCTTCTTTTATACAAAAGTTTAGAAGTTGAAGATTTTCAAACTCCCTACCATGGTCAGATCTAATTCTTTTAACGCAAGAATGGTAAAAGTTTCTAACCTTAGCATATAATTCTAAGAAAGCATCATAGGTTTCACCCTTGTCACTTAGAAATTTTACCCAAGTGTACCTGGAGAGGTCATCGACAATCACAAAGGAATACCGTTTACCTCCAAGGCTTTCTACTTCAGCTGGCCCCATAAGATCCATGTGAAGCAATTCAAAGCAGCCTTGAGTAGCAAAAGGTCTCTCTGAAGTTGTCACAACTGGGTGTGAGACTTTTACTTGTTTTCCTTTTTGACAATCTCCACACAGATTTGGGTTTGAGACGTTCAGCTTTGGTACTCCAAGAACAACATTGAGTCTCTGAAGATTCTCCATGTTGCGAAAATTGGTATGCCCCAATTTTTGATGCCAAAGTTGTACGTCATTAACCTGCGCACTCAAACAACTTTTTCTTTTAGTTTCATAAATGTTATTAGACGATCTTACCCCAGAGATTATATGGTTACCATCGGTGTCAACCACAGTACAACTTTGCTTATCAAAGACGACAGTGAAGTTGTCATCACAGAGCTGGCTGATACTGATGAGGTTTGCTGTAAGACCTTGGACGTGTGATACATTGGCCAGCTTTGGAAGACCAGGACTGTTCAAGGTACCATGTCCTACAATCTTGCCGTTTGTTTCTCCCCCGAATATGACTTCGCTACCATTAATTTTTTGGTAGTTGGTCAGATAACATTGAGATCCAGTCATGTGGCGAGAACACCCGCTGTTAAAGTACCAAGTTGTCGAATTATCAGATACTGATGCAGTGAAAACAACTTTACAGGTGTCTTTGGAGGCGACTTTGGGTTTCCAGACAAAGTTCTTTGTTTTGTCACCTTTGACTGAAAGACCTGATTTTGAGGCTTGTGTTCTCAAATGAATCTCCTTTTTATGTTCTTGCAAAAACCTATGGCAGAAAGGTTTTATGTGTCCAGGGAGAAAACAATAGTGACAAACAAATCTCCTACGCTTCTTACTCACTGATGAAGTGGGGTGACCTTCATGAGCTTTTACAAAGGGTTTTCCACTTGTGGATAGAATTTGAGTAAATGCAGTTTTTACAGTTTTATCATAACCTATGCCATGAGAAGTTACCTGAGTGTGTGCAATTACTTCATCAAGTTTAGAAGTACATGCGTTGAACTTTTTGAATGTTTCCTTTGCAAGATTGAGTTGAATCCTCAAATCATCAATCTCTGCATCTTTCTTTGTCAACATTACTTCCAACTTTGCAAGAGACGCCTTCTGATTAGTGGATTCATCATTGAGTGACTCAATTTCCTTGCACTGTTTGATCCACTTAGCATACAGCTCCTTGTAGAGTTCCTGCAACTTTATTAGCAACTCCAGAGTTTCTTCCTCGGTAACTTCTTCTTCCTCATCTGCAGTGGTTATTACAGTATTGAAACAGAAAAGAGTTTCATAATAGGACTCATCATACCTGTCAGAAGTTATCTCAACTTCTATGAGCTTTGAGTTGATCACTTCAGAGCATACAGCAGTTAAGGCTGCGTGCTCGTAGTTTGCATCATCTGAGATTTCTTCCACTGAGATCCCCGAGGTGTCTAGCTCACTATCACTGAAGAATAGGAAAGTGACAGGTTTTCCAAGCTTTCTAAAGGTGTTTGCACATTCGTTTACAAAAGTGCCCATAGCCTTTGCACTCATAGCATTAGACTTTGGAGAAATCTTTCACTTCCTTTGGTCTAAAGTGATCTGATGCAGCATGCTTTATAATCTTGGGTTCTGTTCCAGGTGAGTTCATCTTTTCATAAATCACCAAAGGTCCGGACGAGTCATGACGAGGCTTACGTTGTTCATAACTTTCCTTCTGTTGTTTTCCTTTATTTGCTCGGATGAGAGTGTTGAGCCTTTTGGTGAGAAGAGCATAGTCTGGATTTATTTCAATGATTTCTTCAATATCTTCATCATCATCTTCGTCATAGAGTGAAGTTGATTTTGAAGTTGATCCAGCTGTCAGGGCAATTCTTTTTTTCTTTGACCCACCCTTCTCATTCATTTCCATTTCGTAGGTCTTCAGGTCATTCATCAGCTTTGTGAAGTCCAAACATCCAGTGGTTGTTGCCGTGTCAATAGCAACAACCTTCATATCAAAACGAGGTGTTAGAGTTCACAAGGCCTTAGAGACTAACCTTTTGTTGGTGATTGGATCACCAAGATCAGTACATTCATTTGCAATCTCAAGCAATTTGTTGCAATATTCTCCAACAGTTTCATCTTCCACCATCTTCATGTTCTCAAATTTTGTGGTGAGAATGCGATGGCGTGATTCTTTAATTCCAACATCGCCTTCGTAATGTTGTTGAAGAATATCCCATGCTTCTTTGGCCGACTCACAATTTCTTATGAGTTTGAACATTTGAATGTCCAAGGAAGACTGAATTGCATTGAGTGCCTTGTCATTGAAGGTAGCATCTTCATTTTGTGACCTGGTCCATTCTTCTGGAGGGGTACGAATTGTATCTCCTTCAGCATCAACGGTCTTGGGATGTGTCCATGCCTTTTGAACAGCATTTCATGCTCTTGCATCAATGGATTTGATGCACGCTCTCATTCGAACTTTTCAAAAAGAATAGTTCATGTCATCAAGAACAGGAGGTTTGTTGAACAACGGGTTTGTACAATCCATTGTACTCACGAAAATAGGATCACCACTTAGTGTGTCAAGTGTTCGCTCTTGATACCAATTGAAGAAACCGAACTCTCGGTTTCTTACAGAGTTATGATCAAAGTTGTATCTAAAGTTGAGACAACTTTGTATATGCAGCAGAATTTAGAAACACACAATGGATTGGAAAATTTCACGACATTATATTTCTATAATCTCGCAAAGTGCCTCAGGGCGAAATATTCACTATATGAATTTGTGAATTACAAAAACACTACAAGTACACTCTTACTAAACTTAAGACACTTTATCTCTTCCTTCGCAGAAGGTTGTGACTAAAGTTGTCTTAACTAACACTTGTAGAAATCTAGAATCCTATTACAGATCTGAATATATCTCTCTAAGAATTCGTATCTAACATATTTCAACTGATTCCTATTTATACAAAATTCAATACTTGGTCTCTACTCCTAGTAACAACTTGATCTCTTCATTCCTAGATTTGCGCCGCAAGTTTGCAACTTCCTTAACAACCTTTTGACTCAATCAACTTCTGGATTCTGGATAAGCACAACAACCTTCCTAGAATATCTCAACCAATTATCTTCCTGCACAAGAAAATAAAGAAAGACAAAACAAAATCTATATCCAAAATATTTAACAAAACACACGGTTTCAACACTTAGGATAATTTTTAATATAGTGATCAAGATCTCCACAGTTATAACATTTTCTCACAGATCTATGCTTTGATTTAGACCTAGATTTTGTTTTCTTTTTTTTATTTTTACCAACATTTTCAGATGAAGGTCTCTATTTCTCCCTACCCCTAGCATGCATAGCCTTAGACTCATTAGAACCACTACTCCGTCAAGTTTCAAGTAACTCCAATTCTTTGGATTTAAGAGCACTTATGATAACATCAATTGAAGCACTATCTCTGCCATATTTAATGACAGATTTCACATCAGAGTACGAGTTAAGAATAGCATTCAAAAGAAAAATATTTGTATGATGATCAATTATTTTATAACCAGAAAGCTTAATGTCCTAAACAAGTTTTGTAAACATATCAACATTTTCATCAATATATTTGGACATATCAAGCTTAAATTTAAATAATTTATGAAGCAAACACATGCAACAGACAAAAGATATTTTAGTATGTATGTTTATTCTATTTTTTCCATAATTCTTTTGCAGAAGTCAAGTCGTCCACTTTTCTAATGTCAGAATCACTCAGATTCAACATAATAGTAGAACAAGCAAGTTCATTTATCTCATCTCATTTATCAAGAGTGCCAATTTCAACATAAGCATCAGTAATTACTTTAACAACACGTTGTTGTATAAAGACATATTTAATTTTCTGTTTTCAGATATTAAAATCATTTTCCCATTAAATGACACCATACCATACACATTCACATCTATTTTTAACAACAAAAGGGAAAAAATTACCAGAGCACACAGAGTGGAGGAAACCACACTTCACCAGCAACAAGAACCACAAGAACACTACAAAGGAGAAAAAGAGCGAGAAAACTAAAAGAATACAAAAAACATAAGACATCCAAATAACGAAGAGTGGGATTTCCTAGTTCACTGGCCGATTTATTGACTGTGCAGGGGGTCACTAGAAGTACACAAATATCTTAGAAAATATATAAATTTTCTCAAATCTCTGATGAGCTCAACAAAGGATCGCACAGATCTGGAGCAGGAGAACTAATAGAAATGAGATACAAGGGAAGAAACAACTCAGAATATACAATAGAAGAGCCAGGAACTCAGAAAAAAAAATTGAGCATGCGAACCCCAAGAAATACGGAATCACAAAGAAGCACGTTCCAGAAACCAAGCCTATAGGCCTTCTTGCCACTAAGAAATGAAAGAACGAGAGAATTCAGCCCCTTTACCAGAGTATTGCCCTAGGAGATGATACACTGTCTTACCGTTAGCTGTCTGTAGAAGAGAAGATGGATTTCACCGGAGCAATTGACGGCAATGGCGTATAACCACCCCTATCAACTATTAATACCACTGTTAGGGATAGATACAATATATAATCAAAGATTACATGATAAAGCCTATCTATAATCTAGATTTAACAGGTAAGATAAATAATACAAAAGATAACTCCTAATGTAGATAAAATGATTGAACTAATGGCTCAAGAACAGCCTATATAAGAATCCCCATCAGATCACCGTGAAACATCACACAAATACCAGAGATAAAGCCCAGCCACCTACAACCGCAACCTCGGTTGCACCACCACAACTCACACTCACCCACGAAGAGCAATATGCTTTATCTCACACAGAAGAAAGAAGATGAAGAAAGAAGGAAAAAGAAGATCGAGATCTCTACTCTCACAAACTCTAGCCGCATGATAAGGATTTCATTGTTAATCTAGACATTGCCTTTTAGTTTTAGTTTTTTATTTCTTGTTTGTTTTTGTTTGGTTTTAGAAGGTTGTGAGCAAACAAGTGGAGCAAGAGAAGGAAATTTCAAAGAATTCCGGACATGGGCATTGTATGTCAACATTCCCACCTCAACCATTTGTGAGCTCTTCCAAGGTGAACTATTTTTTTTCCTTTAAGCTATTCTCACATAGTGCCGAATAAGTTTGGGGGGGAAGTGTGGTTATCTTGGACTCCTTATTTCCTATAAATTTATTTATTATTTATGTTATATATTGCATTACATGTAGGTTGCATTAGTTTGGTTCTTTTTTTGTCTTGTTTGTTTGTTTGCACATTTACTTTCTTTCAATCATCGGGAGTTTTTGAGATCTTGAGCTTTTGGGCTTATTGAGACTTTTGGTTGAAAATGCTTTAAGTGTGGATTGGGTTTTTATGTTGCTTATGATGAGATGGTTTTATTGAGAAAATGACATGAAAGCATGCTATGATTTGTTGAGATTTGCTTCGATAGATTCTAAAGTGCATTGTCTTTTAAAATTGGTTGAGCCCATGTGAGTTTTTGAGCCAAAGATTGCTTTGTTTTAACAATTTTTTTCTTGCTTGTGTGATAATCGTGTATACTTGTATTGTCTCTAGAACTTGCATTGTGTCTGACTCGAAATCGCAATAGTGTGCTTGATGACTTAAAAGTGATTTAAGGTCATCTTTTGTCTAGCCTACTCTATACAAATTTTACCATTTCACACTATAAATCCCTTATTAGCCCCTTTGAGCCTTAAGACCATTTTTTTTCTACAATGGGTTGGTAATGACTTGTGATGAGAAGTTAATGCTTATGAGAAGTTTAGAGTGTTTGAAATGAAAAATACATATATGAGTATATTAAGTCAAAAATGCCAAATAACCCCTCTTAGCTCTCACAATGAAAGATTAAAAAAAATGAAATGAACACCTTGAAAAAAATGTTGAAAAGAATAAAGGAGAAAGAAAATGTGTTCACATTTGATCATTGAAAATGAAGAGCAAGAAAGAGTAGTAATATTGTTTATCATAAGAAAGTTTCCAGACTTTGAGGATTGTGAAGCATGGAAGGTGGAAGAGAACTTGTGTAGCACTACTTTGTTGATAATGAAAATTTTGGGTTTAATGATTAATTCTTGATAGTCATTTGGCCAAAATATCCATATCTTACCAAAGAACCTCTGTTAAAGCCTTGAACAAGCCCTTAATAATTCTTATTTGAAAGCACACATAAGTGATAGAGATGATTGACCCTTTACAAGCATATGGTTAACTACTTGTATGACTTGATTTTGAGTGTATACACTTGTAGCCAAAACACTTAATAAAATAGTGATCTTTATATCTTTGAGAGGTTACAAGTTCTTTTGGCAATGCATTGTAGAATTTTCCAATGCTTGTTGATCTTTGAATATTATGCTTGATTGTTCAAAATGTGTTTTAAATCTCTGAAGCAATTGTCATCATTTTATCCGTACTTAATCATTTAAGCCTTCTTCTTTTCTGTTCATTGTTTGGGGACAAACAATCATCTAAGTTTGGGAGAGTTGATGAGTGGTGTTTTTACACAACATTTTGAGGTTTAAATGAAGTGAATTGAAGAGTTGTGCATGTGCTTTAAACCTCCCAGTTTGGAAGTTTTATTTCTTATTTGAGTTTCACAAGAAATGAAGGGTGAATCAATGCATTTTTTAGTGATCCAATGCCATGAGAAGATATAGAATCAATGCATTTTTTAGTGATCCACATGCATAACTCTTCAATTCACTTCATTTAAACCTCAATATGTTGTGTAAAAACACCACTCATCACCGCACACACAGTAAAATGGGAAAAATGTGTAAAAGTAATCACATTTTAAGTATTAATAGGTCTGTGAATAGGGCAAAGCAGATGGACCGAGTTGCTTGGGCCTTAGTTGGTTAAGTAGATAAGCCCAACAAATGTGCCTCTAATTCCAACACTAATATAATACAATCTATTTCAGATGATGAAAATTAATTGAAATAGATTGACTTATGACTAAAACTTATATAAATGGGCATGGGACGACAGAATAAAAGTAATAATTTTAGTTTGAGAAATACAGGTTCTTGTTTGTTTTCATTTTTACTTTTAGTATTCAAAATACTGAAAACACGTTTGTTTACTTATTTTCAATTATAGTTTTTATTTTTTCCAATCCTATATAATATATGTTGTCTCGTTTTAACCTCACTAGAATTACAATGGAAGTACAGAAAGGTAGAAGTATAGAGGAATAACAAATACAATATTTAACTGAATTTAAACAAAGCAAGAAGATAGGAACCGGTGTGCAGATTCCGGCAAGCCGAGTCGAGGGGACCTCTCTCCGCAAGACAAATACGCCCAGGCTAGTGCTCACGGTTTGGCGGTTGTCTTTCAAAGATGAAACGGCTTCGTCCTGTTTGGCGGTTGTCTTTCAAAGATGAAACGGCTTCGTCCTTCCGGCAGTAGCACCACAAATCCGGCAAGGTTCCGGCGAACTAGACAATGTCGAGTACTGGGAGCTTTGACTCGAAAGGATTCGTATGCAACAATATGAAGGTGTGATTGATTATGCAGAATGTGGCATTTGGATCCATGCATGATGTCCTATTTATAGGCACATCTCCACTGCAGGGGACAGCTAGGGTTTGAGGGCATTCAAACCTGGTGTTGTAACCCCCCTGGAGTTATAGCTCTGCCATTAAGCCCTCCAGGAGTTACCTTCTGCAGATCCCGACAGGTGTCCCTTGTCGGCTCGGATCCCAACACGTGTCCAGGGCAGCTGCAGACTTTGACTCCCGACAGGAGTTACTTTCGGTTACTGTTCAGCCCACTAACTCCAGATGGCAGTTACCTGAAGGCTCCACCAGCTCCAGTGGTAGTTACTCACTTGAAGGCTCTTAACTCATGGGAGTTACACCCTTCAAGCTGGACATGCACCATGTGCACCCACGACCCGGTCCACAGCCGTTATAGACCCGGATAGTCGATCCGCCGACCCGCTCCACGACCCGACTGTTTCTGTACCGTAAAACTGATACGGCTAAGCCCCGGAAGCCCACGTACGCCCAAAGTCCATCCAAAGTCCAATTGCCAAGATCCAAGTCCGAGGACGAGTCGAGTCGAGTCGAGACGAGCCGAGCAAGGGCACCGGGCACGGGCTCGGGCACGGGCGGGCGCGCGCGTGTGGGCTCATGGCCCACATCCTTGTGCACTTGATTACTCCACTTAAGTGTTAATACACTTAAATACACTTCTTAATTTGATTAAGAAATCAATGTGGGATTATTTAATGTGCCTTAAACACATTATCCCACACACTATAAATGCCCAATCGTGTGACCAACTTTAACCATTTATTTCTCACTCACCGAAAATCGGATTTGAGCAAATAAAAATACTACGATTATCTACTCACGACATAGAGCAATCGTACGGTATTTAATTCCTCCAAAATTAAATATCCCAGTCACGAAAAATCGGATAAAATGAGTCACACTCACTTTATTAAATCCTATTTTCCAACAATATATTCAATCATATTCACATCATTACAATGACACTCATTATTTAAATATTTATCAATTCATCATAACTACAAATATATATATATATATATATATATATATATTCATCTCAACCACAAATTCAAATTGAAAATATAATCAAACAAACATATTTTCATTTTTCAAACCTATAACTCTAAACATTAAATCATTCATCAAAACAAAATAATTACATTTTTTTAAAAATTAATACACCTCGTAATTGAATTGAAAATACTGAAAATTGATGTTAGAAATAAAATCAAACAAACACGTGACTTTTACAACGACAGTCCTTATTTTTATGTTGTATTGAGCATTTCATCTCGTGGATATGACGAGTTCATAGACAATTTTATAGGAGACTTGCATTTACTTTATTCATTATAGAAACGGACAAATTTGAGCCAAATGGATTGAGTATGTTATTGTTTACACTAGCAATTCTCCCATGCATCGATGAGATACAAATAATTTATTTTTTATTAAAATATCACACTTCAAATTATTTATCTAATTATGAATATAATTAAATCTCAAGTCAAATATATAAGAAAAATGTAAAATCAAACATTATGTTCACTTATGGTGTTAAATCCAAATAATCTAAAGCTAAATGATTGTAAGGTGGGGAATGTATAAAATTAAAACCATTAATGTAAATTAGAAGCTAATAATAATAATAATAATAATAATAATAATAATAATAATAATAATAATAATAATAATAATAATAATTTAATAATGATGATGATGATGATGATGATGATGATGGTGATACATTTATTATCACAACCTTTTAAAAAAATTGCAATTACAACATATTTCAACACATGACTTTTGAAACTTTGCAATTCCAACATTGAGTGTAGATTTAGTGTGAATTTTATGTAATTTGATCATCAAAATGCAACATTATTATCAAGAGATGCTATGTTACATTTAATATGTTAAGTTTAACTATATAATACAGTGGAATACTTTTTTTTACCCAATATATAGTGCTTATTTAGTCTATTGTAATAATCGATCATAAGGATAAAAAGTCATGATATATTTCTCTGCAACAAAATAGTAAAAAAAAAAAAAAGAACATGATAAAATAAAATATTTAGAAAAGTTATTCTAAATTTAATAAAAAATGGACAACTAATAATAATAATAATAATTCATTAGTCACAACAATTTGGACACAAAATTTTGAATTATAGATTCGAATATAGCATGCATTTTTAATATTCATTGAAGTTTTAATCAATTTGGAATGTGAAATTTCATTTGTTATGTAAAATTTCAAACTTAAAATTGAAAGATATTTATTTGAAATTTTTAATACATTTAAACAAATAATTGAATATTTAAATTTAAAATATATTTAATATTGAACTTTCATAATCATATATTTATACTTGATCTCAACTAATTAAAAGACCAAGAAAGTTGTGAGAATACCATTTTTGGTCTCACAATAATGTTAAGAAAAATGGATGATTGAAGAATACATGAGTAACTTTTATCAAATGAAGTGGATATTACCGTTAAAGAAAAATGAAAAGAGTTACAATTCAAAAACTAAAAATCATCGATAACAGATGATGGGAAGGAAAAGTGAAAATGACAGCAAAACAAAAATACATTTGAATCAATCATTATCAGTGAGTCTAAAATATCATCGGCCAAAAAATCAGACTCCACCAAAGCATTTATAACAGGAATAGAAAACTGTCACCAACCCACAGGTACATGCCAACTTATCTACAACCTAATTGCCTTTACGATAAATATGTGATATTCTAAACTCAACCTCGTACAACAATGAGAATAATCTCACTATATGATCCTTGACCCTCCAAGAGATGAGGCCAACCTATAACATTTGAACATGATCTTGTGTCGTATAACACACATGGAAGCCATTTGATTACAAAAAAAAAAAAATCTTCTTAAGAAATGTCTATATATATATATATACAACTTTTTATTAAATGAAAAGAGTTAATTGCCTTAAAAAAAAGTTTTAATTGCCTCAAAAATCATGAACTTTGGACGTAATTGCAAATTTAATATGAACTTTAAAAGTAGGCAATTAAAACATCAATTTTTACGCCGCCAATTTAATTAAAAACAAATTAACCTCTGATTACGCCGCAAACTTGCTCGTCTCTTCAACCTCATCATGATTCGACCATCAATTTTTGAAAAAATATGTTGATGTGGCCGAATTTAACAATTCTCAATTTTTTTCCCATTGATGTGTGTCAAATTCGATTACTTTAATGCCATTTTTTAAAAATTGATGGTCGAGTCATCATGGAGTTGAAGAGATGAGCAAGTTGACGGCGCCTTTTAAAGTTCATGTTAAATTTACAACTATATCAAAAGTTCACGATTTTAAACGCAGTTAACCCAATGAAAAATAATGAAAAAGTTCGGATTAATTGATTACATTAATGACGACAGTAATTTGACTTTTAAAATCAATGAGTAGTTGCAAAAAAAAATGAATTTTATGAAATTTTTTGGCCTTTTCATGCAACAATATTGTTTAAAATAAAATAAAATTGTCATATCTATGTTAGGCACAACTTTTAGTCAAAAATATCTATTTACAACAACATTAATATAAAATTGTTGCTTTTCTATAAACTATTTAATGTAAAAAAAAAAACTTATTCTTAGTCATGAAGTCATATTAATCATATACTTTGCGTTTAAATAACTATAATAATTCTAAATATTTGACAAACTAAATTAACAAAAAGAACAAATCTCAATTAAATAAGCGTACAATTAGTTAATGTATGTATAATAAAGCTATCAATAGTAAGTGTGGATTTTATTGAACCAATATTAATAGATTTATGTTTGCTGAGTTTGGAATAAAAGTTTAAATTGAAGACAACTAATAATTTTACAATATTAATTAGGAATATTTGTTAGCTAGCTTCCTCGGCGTTGATTCAAATTGAAATTTTATTTTATCGATTTCTTACAACAATATAAGCTAATCTTGTTGTTGTCATGATAGAAGACCTCACATATCTTGATGGATATAATATGAACAATTTCTTTTCACCAAATTGAAAATGGAGCTTATAAATTTTTTGTTATTTGTAAATCTTGCGAACGGTGTCGATATAAATTACATAAGCGAAAGAAAAGAATCACACAAATACACAAAAAATAGTAAAAAATAGAACATTTATAATGATATATATCAATCTGTAATATCACAAGAAACATTGTGTATCATCACATATATAATATATATAGTTTGTTCCATATATATTCCTTATATTATTATTATTATTATTATTATTATTATTATTATTATTATTATTATTATTATTATTATTATTATTATTATTATTATAGTGTCATTTGTATATTTATCATAATTATCAAGCACTGAATTCTATTACATATCAGCTTACATTGCACTGCCCAGTTATAGCCACTTGCCATTTTAAAATTATAATAAATTATTAAATATGCTAATAAAAAATAATTGTCAATTGATAAAATAGTCAAGGGGGGGAAAAATAGTGTGTTATTATATATATATATATATATATATAGATTTCTTTAAAATTTTATTGATTCTAAAATTTATATTTGAGCTTTTATAGTTTTAGTTAGAATATATAGTGTTTTTTGGTAGCTATATATATACATGAGACTGCAATTGGTCTAACAGAACTAAATAATAAACTTAGGCCGTAAGTCAGATATGAATGAAGTTCCATGCAATTCAAGTTAAGACGTGTGATCTTTCATGGACCTAAACACATGCATGAGTAATGTTCAAAACCTAATGATTCAATTGGATTTTTTTTCTAGGCATGCGTGTTATCACATTTTTTTATAAAAATATTATAAATTTATTAAAATCATTAATAAATATTTTTGAAGTTTTAATAATTACAATTTTAAAATTCTTAAAAGTAGTAACGTGGAGGCCAAATTTGGTATATTGATACAATTTAATCTCAATCCTGCAATCTAAACATAAATATAGACAAATTATCCTAAATTATTAAAATCACAGTTAAATAATCCAAACACAAACTTATTAATCCATGAACAGTCAAATTCGACTATATTCAATTAATCTTATATATTCCATCAAGATAACCCAAATAAGGCTTTATGCTCTTATTCTTAATGGTGATTCTAAATACACCATAATTTTTTCTTTATACACCACTTTTATTTTATACACCGCATATAATTTTTATTTTCCCACATTTTTTTCTTTACACACCACACTAACTGACATTTTTACCCTTCCACTTTAAAAATTAGATTTTAATTATTAGAATTAAAATTAGAAACATAAAAGATATTATAATAAAAGGTGAGAGAGAGAAACGAGGGCCTCCATCCTCCTCCACCATTGTTGCGTCCACTATTCTTTCCTCCTCTATCGTCGCCTTTATTTTGGCTCTGCTAAATCTATCCACACTTAAAGCATTACTAGTATTGCTCGTGTACGTTGTACGAATTTAAATATTTATAAATTAATATTTTAAAATTTGAACATGTCCATGTTATAATTGAATGAAAAAAGTATTATGGTTCTTAAATGTACTGAAAATATTTTTATATGATGATAAATATGACAATGTTGTTTTAGAGATCTTCCTCATAGATCCTAATAATTACATTTAATATTAAAAAATATATAATTATATACATAATTTTTCCAAATATCACAACATCATTTAAACTAAAAAAAATAGTAATCGTGATAATTGGTGTTATTTTATTTATTTTTTAAAGTACAAAAATAAAAATATGCTATTAATGGAAAAAAAATACATAACTTGAGTTGTAAAAAATATTAGGCTCAATATAATTTTGTTATATTATTTTTAAATATGTGTCGTATTATTTAATCAAACAATCATAATCAACTTTTTTAAAACATTATATAAAACTGCTATTATTGTTTGTGTAACAATCAATTTTTAAAAATTTTATATGATTTTTCTTTAAATTTTAATCAAACATTTATTTGTTCCATGTTCTTAGTTACTAATTCATTTAACTGTTCTTCTATAAATACAAAAATAAATCATGTAATTATCGATATTAAATATTTAACTTCAGTCAAAGAATGAAAAAAAGCACTGCAATTATTGAAAAAAAAATATTGGACTTGGCAACAAATTTCAACAATTTAATATAAAATGAAAACTCAAATTTTGAGAGGAAATGGATAAGTGTATTCACCTTTATTTCAGACTCATCATCTTTATCATTCATTCCTACTAAGGCTAGTGTGAATCATCAATTCATTCATCTCTACCTCCTCAACTTGTGCACATGGAAGGGAGAGTTCTAAAACATGAAATAAAATTGCCAATCATGATAAATGACCAATTTGAATAATATTTTGATGAGTAATTTAAGGTATTTTCAGGAAAAAAATATTTATTGATGTAAAACAATTATTATTCAAATGATCACAACTTTCATGAGGAAGTGCGATCATTTAGAGTAGATAAGTTTTGTAATATTTTAATAAAGAAGTGAGATTGTAAAAGTATAAAATTAAGTCCAAAAAATAATAATGCTACCAGGTGCAATATAAAATTAAATAGTCAATGCATGGCTACAATATTAAATAGGTAGGATTATAATGGTAATCAATAAAATGAACGGTCAACTTAATCTCGTCTGGACGTTAAAAAGAAATCAAAGAAAAAAAAGTGTTGCAATATTAAATATGGCAAGTTATAGTTCGATATGTAAATTTTGGGGCTCTTTTTTTAAAAAATAATCTAGTTTTTTAAAATTAACAAACAACACCTATTTTTTCAAAAAAAAATTGTAAATTTAACATTTGATCAATTTTACGGCTCGAAAATAGTATGTAATTGATTGTATTTTAAGACATATTAATTGAATGATTTTTTTATGTGGCTATGAAATAAAATATAATCAATTACATAGTGTTTTCAGGTTGAAAAATCGATCACATATTATATTTATTTTTTTTAAATGAGTATTATCTTTATTAATTTTGAAAATGTGAGCTATTTTTTAAAAAAAAAAAAGTTCAGAATGTAGGTATCAAAGTGCAATTTACCTTATTAAATAAGTAGAATCAATATTAATTATCAAAACAAATGATGGGTTCGATCATGTACAATAATAAGAGAAAAAAATTGAAAGTGGTATAAATAAAAGAAAAGGAATAATAAAAACAAATGAAAAGGAAAAAAAAAAAAGAAAATTGAGAAGGATAAAATAAAATAAAAGAAAAGAAAAGGAAAAATCTGAAAAGGCAAAAGAAAAAGAAAAAACGGAAGAGAGAGAGAGAGAGAGAGAGAGAGAGAGAATTCCAAAAAAATAAAAGGGTGCTTTACAATATTTGATCCCAGGCCATTTGAGTTTTGGACCTCTAATGCAACCATTTGATTAAGATCAAACTTTATATTATTTTTAATAAAATCATTATTTTAGCTAAATGTTTGTCTGACTTTTTTATGATAATTTTACCCCTACGATTTTGCTTTAATATATGTTCTAGTATATCTCCCGTACGATGTACGGAAATCGATCTATATATATTTAAGTTTAAAATTTGATGATAGTTGAAATGTTGGTGGTAATAGTATTAATATATAATAAGAAAATAATTATAACTTTATCAAATGATAATTTACAATATATATATATAACATATATATAACATTATATTTGTAATTTTTCAAATATATTCATAAACACGTTTAGAATTTTTTTATTTTTTTTAATTAAATCAATTGAAGATTTATATATACTTATTGCGTATGAGCACATACCACATAGTAATGTTATTTTTCAATAGACAAAAGTGAATAATTTCTTTGTTTTATATATTTAACGTATTAAATGTATTTTATGCGGCCACACATAAATTTAAATAAATAGATTTCATAACAACAACAACAACAACAACAACAACAACAACAATATTTATTGTTATATGACATGTGTATAACTTCTTGACATGATTTATTTTCGAATTGTTAAAATAAATAGATAATAATTATCAATAAATATCATATTAATTTGTTTTTTAATTAATCGAATTTATAAAATCAATACAATTACTATAAATTATAAAATAAATCAATATTATCTATAAACCCTTAAAAATAATGATTTTAAAGTATATTAATAAAATGTAACGAGAGAAAATTCAATTAGCTGAAATCTTTAATGAATTTTGAAAGATTGACGTCAACAATTAAACCCATATTGTTTTTAATTTTTTGTCTACCATTAAAAGCTCCCATTAATTATAAAAAATTGATTACGTGATAAGCGGATGGAATCATAAGCTACAGTGTGTGAAAAATTAATAATTTTAATTGTGTAGCGTGGTGAGTTGTCCAAAATATAGCAGAGAATTTCATCTGCACCATAAAAAATAAATGTTAATTCTCCACTATTTTGTTTTAAATGAATTTGCCTCTTATATCTTTTTTTGTTCATTAAAAGCTCTTGTGTCTTTATTTACATCATGAGCAACATTAGAATTAAAAAAATAAAAATTGAAATGGCTGCAATTCAAAATACCCGTTAATTATATAATAAGTCGTTTGATTGCACCAAAAGTAATATTAGAATTAAAAAAATTGAAAATTCAAATATTTTCGATGGGCATTTTCTTATGTTTTGGTGGTTTTTTTAAGAAAATATAAAAAAAAATTAAATATGTGAATGGTTGTTGATTGTTCTCTATTCATGTTTTGGTGATCGATGTTTTTTGTTTAACAAAATCTAAAAAGTTAAAAATATGAATATTTACACCATAAGTAGTATTAGAATTTAAAAAATTAAATTTAAATATTTTTCCATGGGCATATTTTGTTATGTTTTGGTGATATTTTATATTTAGTAAATTTAAAAAGTTAAAAATATGAATGGTTGTTAATGGTTATCGATACAAGTTTTGGAGATTTTTTTTTTATTTAAAATTTCTAAAAAGTTAAAAATATGATTGTTTACACCATAAGTAGTAATATAATTAAAAAAATTAAAAATATAAATATATTATATTTTATCAAGTTTTAATGATTTTTTATTTAGATAATATAATATAAAAAATAAAAAATGTGAATGGTTGTTAATTATTATTCATGAATATTTTGGTGATATTTTTTATTTAAAAAATCTAAAAAGTTAAAAATTTAATGAGATATGCAGCTGGGAGGAATTAAATTGAAAATATAAAAATGCGCTAGCATTCGCTGTGAAATGAGGAACCGAATCCGCATGCTTACAAGTGCAACAACACACCTAAACCAACTCAACCAATGACCTACTTGCTTTAATTTTCTGCAAATAATTGTTTTAAAATACGTTTTGACTGATTTATTTTTATGACAAATTTACCCCTGTGATTTTACTTTAATATATGTATAGATAGATTATTTCCTCGTTTGTTTTCTATGAATGCCGTTATTCAATTATATTTTGAGAGACATACACGTCGGGCAAAATGAGACGCCATTGAAGTAACGACAACTCCTAAATTATTTTCTATAAAATTGAAAAAAGGCTTCAAAAATTATGTTTCAAAAAAATGTTGTTTCATCAGCAAAACAAATCTTCGAATATGGGTGACGGAATTCGGATTGAATTAAACAAACTATGATGCGAATTGTGTTTGGGAAAGAGAGACTGTGAGCAGTGGCGGAGGGAAGGGAGGTCTAGTGGGGCACTTGCCCCCTCCCCCCAACAATTTTTTTTTTTTAAATAGGGTTATTTAGCTAAATTAAATTTTTGCCCTCTAACTTTTTATTTATTTATTTAAGATTTTTGTTGTTAGGCTTGATATATTTTTTTAAAAATATATGATATTAGTTAATATATAATTGAGCTTGGGAAATTGGACTTCACTCAAATATATAAATAAATGTTGGAATAAAATTAAATATACATAAATCAAAATAAATTAAACAAATTCTCTCAAATCTCTCTCCAATCAAAACAAATTAAACAAATTATGGTTGAATTAGCAATTCGACTTTTATGAATTAGATTGCATATTTATTAAATTGATATAAACTTCAATTTAATAATGAATCATGATTGGATTGCATTACTTATTTGTTTTAGTTTTTTATTTGAAATTATTGATCTATGTTATTCACGTAATTTAATTTATAAATTATATATTGTGAAGTTATCATTTTATTAATTCGCCACTTGAGTTATAATTTCTACCTCAAATGATTAGTATGAATGAATTAATATTCCAAATTTTATTGTTGGTCATAACCAATTAAATTTCAATCAACGAATTAGTTTATATTAGAAAAGAATTCAATTTAAATTTTAATTATCCATGCTATTATTTTTAGTTATTTATTTTAATGAAAATGACATTCTTTTCTATTTAATTTGGGGAAGGGAAAGAAAGATGAAAGAGTAAACTAATCCTAAAATGACATCCGTTTCACTAGAAAAAATAATGAATAAATGAAAATGGAGTCATTTCATAAACACACCTATGGCAAAGGGTAATTAAATGCATAATTATTCACAATCGTCTCATTTGTAATGTTCTTTCTTATCGGCATGAATAAATAGAAAGTGCGAATAGTTACCGTTTCGCCCCCAAGAAAAATTTTATGAATCCGCCCTTGATTGTGAGGATGTTGAAAAAAAAAATGGGGAGAAAAAACAAATATTAGCATAGTTTGGCGGTGGTGGTGGCCAGCTAGGGGTGGCGGTGGCTTGTGGTGGCTTGCTGGAATGGGAGATTGGAGAAAGATAGGGAGATAGATGAGAGAAGACGGGAGGAAGATTTTTTTCCCCTTTTAATTTATTTTATTTTTTATTTAATCGAAGTATTTAAATAATTTTATAAATAATTATTTTTGAATTAATTTATTTAGAAGTGTATAAAGAAAATATTTAGAAACAACATATTTTTAAGGATTAAGGTCCAATTTGGCCTCTAAACTATTTTTCAAGGAGCATTCTGACTCTTAAACTAAATTTAATCCTAGTTAGCCCGTTGAACTTTCGAACCCAACTCAGTTAACCTCTTGAACTTTTGAACTTGACTCAATTAGCCATTTGAAGATAACAAAATTATTTTGGTTGTTTCTAAATAAAATAAACAGAAAAGAAAAATTTGTAACTATTATTCCCAAAATTAAAAAATTAAGAATATACATGTATTTCTCATTCTATATGTCCAAATATATATAAACTAGCATAATTAGAAGAAATTTAGAAATTAATGAATTAATTGAAATCACATTATCATTAAATTAATTCACTATACATACAATTCGGGAAATACTCAATTTCTTTTATATGTATGAAATTATACTATATGGATTCTGGGAATGAAAATCTATATATGGTAATAAATATATTATACTAGATAAATTATATATAATATACGTATAATGTTGATTATATTATATTATTAACATCAGTAATTGATCAATTTAATATAGACCATAAATATATATTAAAAAATCATAATTATGGTCAATTATATGTTGCTATTTTTAATTGTAGTGGTTTGATATTTTAATGTGTGATAAATATAATGACAATTTATGTACCACTAAAATTATTTATAAAAAAATATTTAATTTTTAATTTATTTAGAAATAAATAAAATAAAAATATTTACTTTCAAAAGATGTAATTGGATCAAATTTAATAGTTTAAGAGCTTACCGAACTAAATTTAATAGTTCAAGGAAATAACTGAAACGGGATTTAGTTTAAGGATTAGGCTGGTCTTCGCTAAATAATCAGGGACAAATTGAATCTTCACCCTATTTTTAATCATGCCTCGATATATTTTCTAATTAATTACAAATTTTCCGTTTCCTCATTAAAATATTTTGTGGGTATTCATGCTCGTGAAAAGTGAAGGGTAGTCTGGTAAATACATACATATTTGAAGGGCAAGGGCAAAAGTGGAAGTTTGGCAGGCGCAACGCAATGGTATTGCTTTCACCAGCTACGCAGAGAATCAATCTTCTTCCCAAATATAATAAAAGAGAAATTAAGAGGAAAAAGAAAAGAAAATAAAAAACACCGTCCACTGCTTTTACCCTCCTCGACACAGTCGTCACGACGCAGCCCCACTCTGAATCCTTCTCTCTCTCCTTGCCACTTCGAACCGGTAAAAATCCCACTCCTCTTGATAAGCGCACGATTCAATGCTTCATACGGGTTGCCCTTTTGTAATTTGGCACATGTCACTTTTCTTTTATGCCGATGTACTTTTGTTTTCTGAGTCTTGCTTTTGTGTCTTTTGCGCCTCAATTTCGCGAGTTTGCTTCACCCCATTGCGTGATTGCGTCCAATTTAGGGTTTGCAACTTCGATTTTTGTTTAACTGAATACTCTAGCCTGATTTCAACTTCTGATTACTTGTTCATTGTTGCTGTTTTTTGCTTTATTTATTCATTTATCTATATTCGGCATCTCTGATTAGTTTTGAATACTTTCGTGATCTGAATTGCAATCTGATTTTTTTTTCTGTTGTTTAGGCAGAGAATTATCTGTATTGTTTGTGGGAATTTTTCGTTGTTAATATTTTACTAGAATTGAAGAGGCATAGATTTAGTTTTCTGTGGCTACCGTTTACACTTCAACTTTCGTTCAAATCATCAGTTGCATGTTCTATAATTGTTTCTTTTTTTGGGGTGGGTTTGCTGAAATGGGATTGGGGATTTGTGCCTTTATTCTTGCAAGATTCTATGGATGGGTCTTTATACTTTTGCTCTGATCTCGCAGTGACTGACTTCTGGAGACCGGCGGGTGAAGTATTCTGGTATTACTTGGATGGGGAAGGGTTCAAAGAGCGGGGCATGCAAGTCCTCATCGCACCAGGTCTTCAAGGACAGGGCGAAGAATCGCGTGGATGATCTGCAGGGGGTGTTTAGTGATCTTCAATCAGCGAGGAAGGAGAGTCGGTCCATTGATGTGGCTGTGCTTGAAGAGCAAGTTCACCAGATGCTTCGTGAATGGAAAGCTGAACTTAATGAGCCCTCCCCAGCCTCTTCTCTGCAGCAGGTAATCTTATCTTGGCAGGAAAGCCCATATTTATGCTTATAATTGTATAGATATTTCATGATGAAATCTACTCTTGAATTCTGTAATTTGTAAGCTGGATTTGGACAGGTGAGTTCAAATGATGCCAGCTTGAGGACAATGGGTATACAGGACTTTCTTCATAGTTATTCAGATGGCACGTGGCCTTTTCGTTTCTGTCCCTTTGTTGATTGTTCCAATTTTGTGCCTTTACTTGTGCATTCGAACAACATGTTTTTATTGTCATGGAGACTTCCACTCTGCTGCTTAGCATACAAGAGTGTATGTTGGGATGTAATAAATACGTTCTTTCTTGTGCATTTCATCCTCAGCCACGTGTGATGTATTTGTGGAGCTATTTTAATGGTTATCATGGTTGAAGTTTATCACGCAAATGATAGGATACATTTACCTGTGAAATGATTGGATTCTGAATTTCAACTGATGGATTATCATTATACAGGGGGGGAGCCTTGGTTTTTCATCGGATATTTGTCGGCTGCTGCAGCTCTGTGAGGAGGAAGATGATGCAACCAGTGCTTTAGCTCCGCCAAAGCCAGATCCTGATGCACAAAAGGTTGTGGGTGGATATACTTCTCAAGAGGTTTGCAATTTGTTATTATATCTTTGGTCTTGGATTTATTTGTTCTATATTTTTGTAATGGTTGAATAAAGTCTTTCTGGTCTTGAATTATCTCTTGCGTTTTGCTCTTCTATTTATCTGCATAAAAAAACTAGTGTATTTCTGTGGATTTGTTTAGTGGGAATATGTGAAGTTCTGCTGAGTCTGCATGAAATAGTGCATGTTAGATTTTTCTTGCAGCCACTGTAGCTGGATTTTAATCTGGATATAATTCTGTAAACAATTCTTAATTGCACATCATATGTCATCTTTCAATCCTTAAAGTTCTTATAAGTCGAAACTATTGATCATAGGGTGCTGACTACCTTTATACTCTTCGATTTATATGTTTTTCCCCTTTAATCTTGACTAAAATAATTCTTACTATTTGGATTAATATGTATTCTGTGATTTTGGAGTAAAATACACCTTGGATCCCACACCCATGCCTTGGGTTGCAATGAATTTTCTCTGTAATTTGTAAGCTGGAGGTCAAGTTCCTGACTAGTCAAGAGACATCCCAAATCCCAATCATGTGTTATGATGTCCAATGCTTCCAGAGTGGCTCTACAAACTATATTGTGTGTGTGTGTGTGTGTTTTTGTTTTTTGTTTTGTTTTTTGTTTCAGATACATAAAAGAACATGCACATACATATTTCTCAAAGTTTGGCCAAATAAGTGGGCCCTCTGAAGAACGAAAAGAAATTCGGCATATCTCTGTTCTTTCTGAATATATGAAGTACTACATAAGATCTCAAATTTCGGCTCTTTGTTGGGGGGGCATGATTCTATGAAATAAATGGGGTTTTCTGATGAATGGAAAAGGAGAATCTGGATATCTCTGTTCTTTTCCTTACATATTAAATACTGTACAAGACATAATGAGACGTATACCTATAGCAGTTTCAAACAGAGACCTCAGTTCAGTTGTTCAGCTAAGCTCTGAAAAATATTTTTATTCCTCAAACTTGGTAATAAACTTAGACCGGCAACTTAATCATAATTTGAGAACAATTGTGGCAATGATCACATAAGAAAAATAAAGGTAAAAGTAAACAGTAACATGAGTCATGAGATGATGTCTAGATTATGGCAAAAAGGGTAAAAGTTAATCTTCCCCTAATGTGAACTGACTATCCTTACCCATTTTATTAATTTCTTTTTCGCAGAATTTTAATGTCCCCAAGGGTCCTCAAGATCAAGGCTTCCAGTTGGCGGATCAATGTAAAAATGATGCCATGGGAGTTAACATGGAAATGAATAATATGAATGTGCCTTCACAGCTAGATTATCAGTCATTTGATTTCCATCATGATTTTGAACAGCCGTATTTAATAGGCTTTGATGGTACGGGGTTCATCGGCGAGGATGTCATGCCTCAGAATTCTGGCTATCAACTAAATATCAGCCCCCCTCCTTCTGCTTTCTTGGGGCCAAAATGTGCCCTTTGGGATTGTCCTAGACCAGCGTTGGGGCTAGACTGGTGTCAGAAGTCTGATGACTATTGTAGTATCTATCATGCTGGGCTTGCACCTAGTGAAGGCTATCCTGGTAGGCTTCCTGTTGTACGACCTGGAGGCATTGGCTTAAAGGATAATTTACTTTTTGCTGCTCTTGGTGCAAAGGCACAAGCAAAAGATGTAGGTATTCCTGAATGTGAGGGTGCTGCTACTGCAAAATCACCTTGGAATGCACCTGGTAAGTAGGCTTCCCGTTGTATTGTACTCGCTTAATGTTTGTGTTTATTTACAAGTGATTTGCTTCCATTGTCGAACAGAGCTCTTTGATCTAACTGTTCTGGATGGCGAAACAATCAGAGAGTGGCTATTTTTTGATAAGCCACGTAGAGCCTTTGAGAGTGGTAACAGGAAGCAACGATCACTGCCAGATTATAACGGGAGGGGTTGGCATGAGTCCCGGAAACAAGTGATGAACGAATTTGGAGGGTTGAAGAGATCGTACTACATGGACCCTCAGCCTATGGAAAATTTTGAATGGCACCTCTATGAATATGAGATCAACAAGTACGATGCGTGTGCATTATACAGACTGGAAGTGAAGCGTGTTGACGGCAAGAAGAGTCCGAAGGGGAAAGTAAGCAACGATTCTGTTGCTGATCTGCAAAAGCAAATGGGTAGGTTGAGTGCTGAATTCCCGAATGAGAAACAGCGCGTTGTGAAGGGAAGGGGAAAAACCAATTTGAAGGATGGGAATGGAAGAAATTACAGTGGTGGTCCAAGTCCGAGCCCAGGCCCAGGTGAAGGGGTTGATTATTCAAGAGGTGCACCGCCATTTGATTATCTCGTGGACGATATTAGTGGGTACTACTTAACATGATGATGGAGTTCTGGAATAAGTATATATATATAATATAATTGCTTTTCACTCGGCCTCGAGGCAAGCGGTGAAATGGTTTTTATATGGTTCCTCGTATGCATGATGAATGATGGTTGATGTTTTGTTAATACAGTAGAGTCCGTTATCTCATCTAGGTACACTGCTTACTCATACCATGTTAACTGCTAGAAGAAGGTGAATATGAAAATGCACTTCTTGTGCAACTTTGTAAGGAGAATTTCTTCAAGCCTGACAATCTCAATCACTTGTAATTACTGAATCCCCCTATGTAGAGAGAGATTCCCTATCTTTTCGCTTTTATTTACCATCCATTTTTTGTTTTTCTTCCATGTAAGGGATGCAATTTCTATGAATTTTGTTGGAGCAACGCATATTTTGATGATTCCGGTTTGTGCAATTACAATTAACAAAAATAGGTCAAATTACATAGATTTAAGGCAAACTAAATAAGGCAAACATATCTGAAACGAAAAGTCGCTATTCCCATTATTAGTTACATAGATTAGCTACAGCTACAGTATCATAAACCCTACTTCCCATTTCCCACCACCGTCCTGCAGTTTCGATGGCGTTTGCTACCGCCCCCTCTCTCCTCATCCCCATTTCTCCTTCTTCCTCCTTTCCCTTTAGACCATCTGAAATATCATCTCCCAAACTACCCCTTTGTCCTCTAAAATTTTCCCATTCTATCGTCTTCGCTGCTTCCTCCTCCCACAACCAACCGCCGCCGCCCTTCACTTCCGACCAAGCCGTTCTTGATGCAATAGCCGGTTTTGGCGATACGGAGAACTTTCTTCCACTCGTCAGGACGTACGAAAACGACTTGGCGCGGCTGACCCTCGTCGGCGCCGTCGACTCCCGGCAAGCACTTACTGCCGCCGCCGCTGATGGTGGAGGTACTGCTGATGAACATTTATCTGCCGGCATGGCCGCCATGGTCGTCGAAACCATTTATCCTGGCCCAGCTGATGACAGCTGTACCGTTGCCACTCGATTGGTGAGTGTGTAGTTTCTTATTATGTGTCTATTTAATCTATTTTTATTTGAGTTTTATTTGTAATTTAGGACTTGGTTGTTAAGATTTCCATGCTTTCTATTTTTTCTGCATGTGGATTTTGCTTGTACAAATGCCATTAGGTGAAAGTATATTCAAATTTATATAAATTTGTTCCTCCACCCCATGGCTTTTTGATTCCTTAGGGTAAAAAAAAACTTATTTTTTTCCTCACTTCCTCAGTTTTTATCCACAATAAAAGTTAAAGAGAAAGCTATAAAGCTCAGGAAATCGCTGGCAGAAGATATGTTTCAAGGTATCTCGTCGAAGAATATACTGTCGATGACCTTTAGACAAGCAGTTTTGCAGCAGCTTTGGAGTTTTGAGCTAGCGCTTTTCGAACCTGGAACTGAAAGAAATATGCACGATCTTGAAAATCCTAGAGAGGTAAGATTAACGTATAAAAGTTCTCTTAGCAGCATGTCGCATTGGGACTTCTTGTTTCCCGGTCGTAATATCACATTTAATGTTTCTGTTCTGCAGGTGACAAGTTATTTTATTCCATTTCCTATCGGCAGGTACCTGTATCATTAGCCCTCAGCTCATCAGATGATCGTGTAATTTCTGAAATTGGCGAGGTTGTTTGTGCTGCAGCCCTCGAAAACACTGAAAAGCATTTTCTTTCTAGTTCTGCTAACAGAGCATCCAATAGATTCTCAAGTTGGTTTAACAAGCGCAAACATATTATATCCAAGAATTCTTCTGTTATTCTGTATGACTTGGTTGAAAATGAGATACTTGCTAATGCCAAGATACTGCATGAAAAGTTTAACTCTGAAAGAGGAAAATATAAGCTCGAGGGCGGCTCAGAGTTAAAGAAAAGTTGGTTGTCATCGATTGCGTTCTCGGAATTGGAAAAAATTGGTGGTCCTGAATTTTGTGCTTGGATAAGTGAATGTGTGCCATCATTCGTGTTGGAAATTGATGAAAACTTACTTAACAACGTAAAATTCGAAGGCTGGAATAAATTGGAGGATAATAGATGGGATGTTGCTCTCACTCATTCCCAAATGGTAATTACTTTATTTTGTAAGTTTCATTGCTTATATGTGTATGTGATCACTGCTTTTGATGGTAGTTTCTGTTCAATCTGATATGAGTTCATGGAGATTTTGCTCATTTCCTGATATTACTCATAAACAAAAGGATGAATGGCCTCTTTAGCTCATCTTGTTTAGTTATTTGTTACATGTAACCTGTTTTGTATGCAATTGATTAATCTTTTCAGCGTGAGACATTGACAACTTTGTTTAGAATCACTTGAGTCACTCCTTTTGTTTTCTGTATGTCACTGAGTGTTCTTTGCTAGCATGAGTTTCTTTATTGTAGATGCTCAGAAATCAATGTGCTTTTGTTGTAATCATTCAATGTTTTGGTGAAAGATATTAGATACTTTCATATTAATTCACTTATTTATCCTCTGCTCTCACACTATATGATTGCAACTATCACAGGTTAGCTTGGTCGGCATTCTAGATTTGTACTATGAGGACACCTTCACACTGCCTGAAAAGAGACTTCCATGTTATGCAGTTGCAAAATCATCCAAACTGGACCTCAATAAGGTCTCGTATTGTTCGCCAAGATTCTTCCACTGCATCAGATATCATAACTAGATATTTGTTCTCCCTCCAACACTATCTTTAGGGAAAAACACTTGCAATACAGTACTATATGCACTATGCGCTTTTACTTTGTACCACTGTTGCTCACTATCTTCAATAGCTTGATGAGATGTATTTCTAATGTTATTTTTGTTTCAGGGAAGTTCCTTGTTGAAGACATTCTCAACTGTCCTTATGAGTGGGATTCTTTTTGTAACCATTAGTGTTCTGGGGAAACTTTGTCTACCTCGTCTGCCTATCAGAAATAATTTTATCCAGCAAAACCCTCAAGCCCAAGTATCTGACATTATTCGTGTTCCACACCATTCTCCAGATCTCTCCGAGGTATGCTAGAAATGAGGTTTCTCTGGTAAAAGTACATGGTTTTCTTTTATTTTGATGTTCTGTTTGTCTATTTCTGTGATATTTTCTTAGTCACTTTGGGATTGATGGGAAGATTCTTGAATATGGTACTTCTTTCAAATGCATATCATCTGCAAGAATTTTTATTGTTTACATCCTTTTCTTTTGGATAAAATGCTCCTTCTTAGTCTGAATCCCATTCACTAACTTATGTCCATATGTGAATGATAAAAACCGCATCTTCAGTTTTTAAGTTGATTACTTTTGTCGTTTTTGCAACCTTTGCTGACTCTTACTTGACTTTGCTTTGCATTTAGTTGGAAACGTGCTGCGTCTCAATCATTAGAAGAATCAAGGACTCTTTTGGTTTTATACCAATTTCAGTATGGCGGACATGTCATCCTCATCTATGCCATTAGCAGCGGGTGAAGAAGAGATGAAAGAACTAGAAGACATTGCTAGCTATCAGGTACTTTCTTCCAAATGCATATCATCTGATTATTGTATTATTTCTCTTTATCTTTTGTTTGAAAGCAAAGTCTGGACAAACTGATACCACCAGAACGCTGTTGAAAAGGAGTGATGGCTTCAAGAGTACTATAATGTCATTTAGGTTACATTTAAATTGAGGGATTCAAATCCACACATATCACCTAAATCTATATCAATCCAAACAATCACCAATGTATTTGCTACAAAGATTTCAGATCCTTCAATCAAAACACAGCCTTAAAAGGATTTTCTGAGTTTGTAGTTACAATCTGTTGATTAATTGTAAAGTGTGAACTAATAATCTGATTTTGTTTCCACTGGACTTTATCGAGCAGGTAGTGGTGTCGTCAAGTGATTGGAAAATCATAGGGTTCCAACCCACTAATCGAGTCGCTGTTAATAATTGGGCAGCAAATCCATTGGCTAAAGAGTTGTATGGTGGAATAAAACTCTTGCCTGGTATAATCTTTATTTCACTGGCAGTTATTACATATATGTACCATGCGATTCGATTAAGTTTGTTCAACTTTCTTGCAGGCTTGCTAGAACCTGGTCTCAAGATTAACAATCCAAGTGGCATGCTTGTTTTGGAGCTGTTGTTATCATTGAATCCCAAATCCAGTTTTGCAATGGTTAGGGCTGTTGATATCAGTGGAGAAATTGATGGTTGAAGTTTTGTTCATAAGCTGACAATATATATATATATATATATATATATAATTTTTTCCCAGTTTGATACTAAACGAATTTGAAATGCTTGATTATTTTTATTTTCGAACTAGCATACGGTCCTTATCCGAGAAATTCTATGACGCGTGTGGATGTAGTGTCCTCACAAGTATTAAAAAAATAAGTGCGCCGTTATTTAAAAATTATTATATTTTCTGAGGGCACGGTAGGTGTGCACTCGTCATAGAATTCCCCTTCTGTGCAGGCAGGGGATCATTATTTGTTAGACCATTATAACAATTCATTGTATTACACACTAACTCAATATAGTCTGATTGATAATATTTATCCTTAAAAAAAACAACATTTTGGAGAGATGAAGCATTATTTGGACCGTCTTGATTAAATTAAAAATATTTGAATAAAATATTTACATTCAACACTACAAATTTCTCTAATTTTTAATTTGATACGAGTTACTAATCAATTGTCCAGACAATTGATAAACAATTGATCAAAGGGGTGGTTTCAAATAGGAACTAATTCTCCAGTGAGAACCCAATCAAATTCAAGGATTTTGATGATCTGACGGATAAAAAGGCGGTGGTATAATTGTAAATATGTAAAATTCGAAATATATGGGAACTAATCAAATTCTAGGATTTTGATGACCTGACGGATAAAAAGGCGGTGACATAATTGTAAATATGTAAAATTCGAAATATATGAGGTAATTCCAGATTTTTTTATAAAGTGATGTCATCATCTTTTAAAAAATTCTTAAAAACTTTAAATAATCATAACTTACTCGTTTTTTATCCAATTTACGCAAAAAATATATCAAATTGAAGATTTTTTCATGCTCTTTCATTTAAGATCCATAGTGCATATGTTTATTTGAGCAAAAATTGATAAAAAATACAAAAAACTTTTTTTCACGTATATTCAACTCGTAACTCTCAGACATTTTGCTAATATGATATCACAATATTGCTCATATCTTGTGTTTATGTTGCTAACATGAAATTTTTTATGCATGACTTTGAATTTTAAATTGCTTTCATGAGAAAATAGTTAAAGTATGAGCTATATATAGTTAAGTTCATAAACAATTATAATTTTATCGATGCTTAATATTATTTTGAAAACTTGTAATATTTGAGAATTTAAGTCATACTAGCATATCATTATTCACATATTAGCAACATGTTACTAACATATTAGCAAATTATTAGTCACATATTAGCAGTGTGTATATTCTCTAACATATTAGCAATATGTTGTATGTATGAATGATGTTACACATGCTACACAATATTATTTTAAATGTGGTCCAATGTTATATGTGTGGTATTTAATACGTGTCAATTTAATATTATGATCTCGTCAAGTTAGCAATACGAGTCTACCTCATGTTAGCAACAAAATCTGTTGATGTTAGCAATATAAATCTTTCATATTAGCATATTAATACAACGCCAGAAAAGACAACGGTTTTAAAGCGTTGTGTATTTAATTTCGAGAATTGGGCCCAAAATCCGAAAAAACATAACCTAATTTCTAAATTACGAAAATAACCCCGCCTTCATTAAGTTCTCAAATATTACAAGTTTGTCACCTTACTTTGACTAAAACTTTGACTAAATTATGGTCATTAGATCTAATCAAATCTAAGGTTAGGATTGGTTCCTAGGTTCTCACGGGGGGATTTGGTTCCTATTTGATCATTTCCCATTGATCTATATATATATATATAGGGTATTGTTCACATGAGAACCAATCCCCATGTGAGAACTAGGAACTAATCTCAACCACACAATGTTTTAATCTTATTTAAACTTTAAACATCCATAACTTGCTCATTTTTCATTAGATTAACGCAAATTATATATCAAATTAAAGCTCTTTTCGTGCTGTTTCATTTAAGATCCATTGTTCATATGTTTATTCGAGAATATATTTTTTCGTCCATAATAGCGTGATGTTAAACTCATAATAGCATGACAAAATATTCACGATAACATAGAAGTATACACATAATAGCATGAAAAAATATTCATAAAACACATAAATTTTACTCATAATAACAGTAGTAGTGTCGTTAATAGTAAGACATTATATGTTCATACTAGCATGTATATATGTTTATACTAGCATGCATATATATATTCATACTAGCATGCATATATATATTCATATTAGCATGTATATATGTTCATAATAGCATGATAGTACTCTCATTTTAGCATAAGAAATTTATAAGAATAGACAACGGTTTTAAAGTGTTGTCTATATGATTTCCGAAAATTATGCTCAAATATTACAAGTTTGCCACTCCGCCTTTGACCAAAAGTTGACCAAATCTTAACCATCTAAATCAAAACAATGGATGAATGAGATAAGTTCCTAGTTCCCACATGGGGTATGGGTTCTCATTTGATCCATCCTCTATATATATATATATATATATATATATATATATATATATATATATATATAGGGTATGGTTCACATGAGAACCAATTCCCATGTGGGAACTAAGAACTAATCTCAATCACACAATGCAAAAAGCGGTGGTATAATGGTAAATATGAGAAAGTCAAACTTACCCCTGGTCAAAATTGACATCAGCATCCTTACACAAAATTTATTTAAACTCTAAACATCCATAACTTGCTCATTTTTTATTAGATTTACGCAAATTATATATCAAATTAAAGCTCTTTTCGTGCTCTTTCATTTAAGATCCATTGTTCATATGTTTATTCGAAAATATATTTTTTCGTCCATAATAGCGTGATGTTAAACTCATAATAGCATGACAAAATATTCACGATAACATGGAAGTATACACATAATAGCATGAAAAAATATTCATAACATCATGAAAAAATGTTCATAAAACACATAAATTTTACTCATAATAGCAGTAGTAGTGTTCGTTAATAGTATAACATTATCTGTTCATACTAGCATACATATATTCTTATATTAGCATGTATATATGTTCATAATAGCATGATAGTACTCTCATTTTAGCATGGCGAAATTTATAAGAATAGACAACGATTTTAAAGCGTTGTCTATATGATTTTTGAAAATTATGCTCAAATATTACAAGTTTACCACCCCGCCTTTGACCAAAAATTGACCAAATCTTAGCCATCTAAATCAAAATAATGGATGGATGAGATTAGTTCATAGTTCCCACATGGGGATTGGTTCTCATGTGAACCCTACCATATATATATATATATATATATATATATATATATATATATATATATATATAGAGAGAGAGAGAGAGAGAGAGGATGGATCAAATGAGAACCTAAACCCCATGTGGGAACTGAGAACTAATCTCAATCACACAATGCTTTGATCTCAATGGTCCAAATTTAAATAAAAAGGCGGTGGCATAATGATAAATATGAGAAAGTCAAACTTACCTCTGGTCAAAAATGACATCAGCATCCTTACACAATTTATTTAAACTTCAAACATCCATAACTTGCTCATTTTTTATTAGATTAACGCAAATTATATATCAAATTAAAGCTCTTTTTGTGCTCTTTCATTTAAGATCCATTGTTCATATGTTTATTCGAAAATATATTTTTTCATCCATAATAGCGTGATGTTAAACTCAGAATAGCATGACAAAATATTCATGATAACATGGAAGTATACACATACTAGCATGAAAAATATTCATAACATCATGGAAAGATATTCATAAGACACATAAATTTTACTCATAATAGTAATAGTAGTGTTCGTTAATAGTAGGACATTAACTGTTCATACTAGCATGCATATATATTCATATTAGCATGTATATATGTTCATAATAGCATGATAGTACTCTCATTTTAGCATAGCGAAATTTATAAGAATAGACAACGGTTTTAAAGTGTTGTCTATATAATTTCCGAAAATTATGCTCAAATATTACAAGTTTGCCACCCCGCCTTTGACCAAAAATTAACCAAATCTTAGCCATCTAAATTAAAACAATGGATGGATGAGATGAGTTCCTAGTTCTCACATGGGGGATGAGTTCTCATTTGATCCGTTCCCTATATATATATATATATATATATATATATATATATATATATATATGATTTGGTTCAAATGAGAACGTATCTTTATGTGAGAAATAGGAACTATTTACAGCCGTTAGATCCATTAAAATTAATGGTGCCTATTAAAATTAATGGTGCAGATTTAGATTGAGATTTAATATTTCTTTTTAATTATAATTTTTTTTAATTAGATAAGGATATTATAGTGGTTTGATAATCCAATCCCACAATAATAGGTCAAATCATATCTACATTTATTTTTATTTCCTTATTTTTCTCTCCCACTACAACGTGATTTTATGTTTTATTTTGTATAATTTTTTTCATTTATTTTATCTTCTCTACGTTTTTATCGGGGTTCTTCATTTTTTGGTTTCATTCACCACAATTTTTATCATCCACCAACACTGCTTATATATTTTTTTTTATCTTTTATGATCATTTACTATATATTTTTGTTATTTTTTGTATTTTCTTATTGTGCTAAAAATAATAAATTATTTTTTGTGCTCAAAATTAATTAATTCATTTTTCTTATTTGTTGATTGTTACGAATCATTTAGAAATTGTCATCATATATTATTTGTTTTAAAATAAAAAGTTACATATTGTGCAATGAAATGGTATTTGAGAAGCAATAAAATGTCACAATAGAAGCAATGAACTATTTATGGTTTAAAAAAATCACTAATCCTTAAGAGCTATCGATATGAATTTAGCAATAATTTAGTGTTTTGCATGCAATGTATTGATTCTGCATAAGCAATGATTAGATATCTCATCATTATAATTTTTTTAAAATTTTATGGGTAAGCGATGATTTTCTTATACATAAGTAACATACAACACTTAACAAAGCATCAATTGTCATTATATATACTATTTTTAAAAAATCAAATTGTTACGCATCATGCAATGAAATAGTATTTGAGAAGCAATAAAATGTTACAAAACAAGCAATGGATTATTTCTAGCAGAAATTTAAGAAATTATAATATTATAATCGTTGAAATAGTACATAATAATAAATAAAATTATTAATAACATGCATTGCAACATTATATAAAATGCAATCAAATTTCTTATTTTCGATCAATGCATACCATGAGTTTTTGAATGTTCTTACTAACAATGAGGAATTTGTTTCTTATGATATTAAATTTTGTAGCTTATAATGTTTAAATTTGGTGATATGTCGATTTTGTAACTTAGACGGTGATCTATAGTGACTGAACAATAGTCGACGACTATGAGAGAGAAAGAGAGAGGACGTGAGAGAGAGAGAGAGAGAGAGAGAGAAAATATGGAGATTTATTTGGATATTTCCATATCAATATAAAATTATATTAATATTATTTTGTTTATAATTTATCTATTAAATTAATACTATGACATCTTTCCTAATTTTAATTTCAACCATTCATCCATACAAATTGAAAGGTTATGATTGATTCCTATTTATCACATAAAGAGTAGTCCTCATTATAATATATATATATATATATAAGTGGGTTAGTTACAAAAAAAATCATACATTTTTCACCCAATTCACAAATTTAACATTATTTTGAAAATGTTGCCGTAGAGACTCGACATTTACATCCATGGCAATCATGACACCTTAATTTTTCGGTGCACAAAACTACTGTAAATACTGTTTTGTGATAGAAATTATAAAAAAATGACCTTTCTTCTTCAACCTCTTCCCCCTCTCAGCGGAGATTTGTTCTGTCCATCTCCATCTCTCATCTTTCTTCAAAACAACAAACCACCATTTATCCCAATTTGCCTTCGACAATACATCACCAAAAGTAACCTTCTCGTTGTTAAACTAACATAAGATTTACAAGACTATTCATCGTAGATAGAAGAAGAAGAAGAAGAAAGATTCGATTAAGGAGGCAAATGTATTCAAGAAGTTCACGAAGAGTGAATAGCAAAATGTGTGTGTCCAAACTATTACAAGCAAATATACAAAAAAAAGGAAACTAGGGTCATTGGGAAAAGACCAAAATACCCTATTAACTAAAAATACATAATATTCTTCTAACATCCTCTCTCAAACTCAAGATGTCATTGCAAGGAACATCGAGAAATTGCCAACCAAAAGACAGAAACACAGAAGCGGAAGAGATTTGGTGAACAAATTAGCAATTTGTGATGTAGAGCTGATAAAAGGCAAGGTGAGAGTGCTAAGCTGTAGATGGTGACGAGTGAGGTGACAATCAATCATAATGTGTTTAGTTCGTTTATGGAAAACAGAATTGTGAGCAATTTGTATAGCACTCTTATTATCATAATACATGAGAGTGATAGCACGAATGGAGACCCCCATATCGGCAAGTAACCATCGTAACCAAACAATCTCAGTAGTAGTAGTAGAAGTTATGGTTCGATACTCAGCTTCTGTAGAAGAGCGAGAGACAAACTATTGTTTCTTATTTTTCCAAGAAATGAGAGAATCACCAGAAAATAGACATATGTCAGTGGTAGATTTTCCATGAACAAGATCACTGTCTCAATCAGCATCAGAAAGGCTCATAGCTCAAGAGACGACGTAGAAGAGAAGAAAAGGCTCTAAAAAATGGTATATTTAAGGTATCAAAGAATATAAAGCACGACAGCCCAATGAATCATTGTAAGAGAATAAACAAATTGACTAATATTGTGAACTGCATAGGCAATATCTGGATGAATCATTGTAAGAGAATAAACAAATTGACTAATAATGTGAACTGCATAGACAATATCTGGATGAATGATGGTGAGATGAACCAAACTGCCAATAATAATGTGATATAAAGTAGAATTAGGTAAATAAGTACCATTCGAGTCCAAACATTGGCCTCTAGAGGAGTATCATCAATCCGAGTGTATATGAGACGAGCACGCTCAAGAATGTTGGTGACATATTTGGATTGAGAGAGAAGATAGCCTTTGGGCGACCAATAAACCTTAATACCCATAAAATATCGAAGAGATCCCAAATCTTTCATTTCAAAATGAGAGGCTAACTCGGACTTCAAGCGGGAAATCTCATTGGTGTTGTTGCCATTAATGATCATATCATTGATGAAGACTCAAATTCGTGTTTTTTCCTTTATCTTTTTACACCTTTTTTTAAGTGTTTAGTATAGAGTCTAGTCTAGTTTTGGGGGTAAAGCTGATTGCAGGAGGCTGAGGGCACAAAACCACCACAATAGGCACAGACATGCGCTATTTATGCTGAGGGCACAAAGGACTGATTTGCTTGCCGAGGACCCAGTCAAAGTTGTTGCGAGAATTGTGCAACAGAATCGCGGACCAGCTCCTATATGCACGTGGAGTTAATGTGGCGGTCAGTTCCGAGTCTTGGGGAGGTCTAAGCACGTTGGGAAGGAAGTGGGGACATGAGGAAGTTACTGGAGACGCTAGGGTTTGTTGCTACCACTCCTAAAATCAAGGAAGAACATGGAGCATGAATAGGAGGAAGTGGAGGAGTGCAAGAACCCTTGCGTGGGTGAAATCTGGGCTGCTTGAAGCCTTAATTCAGTTGCTATAAATACTTTTATCTGTTTTTATATCAACACGAGCGGACACACACATTCTGCATCTCAAGATACAATTTACTGTTTTCGTATTTAGTTTAGTTTCTGGATATTCTGTCTGCCTGAAGCTGGCGGTTTGCCCGCAGAAAGGTAGTTCAGTTGTTTTGTTGGCAAAACTGGGGTTGGGCCCAGAAGTTAATCGAGTTATTTCCTTTCCAAGTAAGATGTCTTTTATCATTTCTTTTACTTCCTTTTCTATGTTTAGTGGCTAAGTATCCACTGTTCAAGTCAAAGTAATGGTCTAAAGGTAGAATATGTGCATGAGGTAATCGGACTTTAACGCCTTAAGGGTTCACAATCTTAACTTGTTTTTCAGTTAGACATAGGTAAAGGGTGGTTGGAGATGAAAACGCGCATTTCTGATTAAGTGGTACTAGTGTTAGTTACATGGGAGTGTATAGGTGACCCATGCCTCGATACCCGTATAGTAACAAGTCCGGGGGTGACAGCCTTGGTAGTTAAGATTGAGTAGTATATGCAGGTACAAGACCGTGTCAAACCTACTAGAATCGGGTCGCTTTTGCCCTCAAAGCTGCTATACTTGCAAAACCTTTATGTGATTCTCTTCTTAGGTTCCTGTATAGTTAGGTCCCTAGGTGCCGATCGTATCATCTAGACGATATAATGTAAGAAGTGATTAGGGAGTGGCCGATCGTATCCATTTCCTATAACCGGTTAACCCTCAAAGTGACAATTACCCAAATTTGGCCATAGGGATTCGATTTTTGATCTTTCTGCTAGTGTGGGCACAACAGGTAGTAGTGGTAATTACATATGTTTTGTCCGGGATTGCGCATACCTACCGAATGACTTGATGCTTTGATTAGAACACTTTTATTACTGATATTTTCTCTTGTAATTTCCTTTTCAGCATTTAGTTAGTTTAAGTTTATTAGCAAGGTTTTTAGAGTGACACTGAAGACCCAAACCAAAACTAAGAAAAGACAGAAGGTTATAAACACTCTTCATGGGATCGACATCCGTCTTCACTAGCTATACTAGCCGTTGAGGGCAGATTAAGCATTTGTGGATTATTTGCCCGCAAGTGTATTTTTGCACACTAAAACGACGATGTGCCAAAAATTGGCGCCGTTGCCGGGGAGTGTAAGCGCACTTTTCTGTCTATTTACTGTTTTACCTTAGTATATGCTTCGTTCTAACCACGCAGGAGATTTACTCTACGATCGGGAGATAGAGAGGTCAGCGAAGGCAAGAAGGGCACAAGCTAGGGCATTTTTGAAAAGACTGTAGGAGGATAATCAAACTGAAGGATCCAGTGACGATTTGACCTCAGGCGGAGAAAGTCAGGCAAGCAACGAACAAGCTGAGACAAGCAATGTCAATCCACTATATTCCGAAGAAGAGATTGAGGACGATCAGATATCAAACCACGAGGAAGAAGAACAACAAAGACCACCACCGCACACCCTTACTTTGAGGCAGCTGAGTTTCCCTCAAACCATGAACATGCGTCCCACGGGCATCGTTTTGCCCACAACTACTGGTAACTGGGAGCTGAGGGCAAACTTCATCTCGATTTTGCCCAAATTCCATGAACATCCAGGGGAGGATCCACAACGACATCTACAAGATTTTGAGATGGCATGTGAGACGCAACGCACACGAGCTAATGGGACAGGCGAATACATCCGCCTGGTTTCTTTTCCTTTCACCTTGCAGGACGGAGCTCGAGAATGGTTATACACTATTCCTGCCAGGAGTGTAACCAACTAGAGTCAACTCTAGCAAAAGTTTCTTGAGAAGTACTTCCCCACATCAAGAGTGCAGAGCATGAGAAAGAAGATCTCAACCGCAAAGGCTGGTCCCCACGAGAGCTTTTACGACTACTGGGAGCGTTTCAAGCAATTGCTCTCGAAATGCCCACATCACCAAATTCCAGATCACGACCTGGTAAACTACTTTGTCTCGGGGTTGAGAAGCGAGGACCGGGCCCTACTGAATGCAGCATGTGGAGGATCTATCCTGAACAAGAGAGCAGCTGAAGCTCTAATACTTATTGGAGAAATGGCCGAGGAGAACAGAGACGATTCATATGAAAGAACAAGTGTTGCCGCTGCGGGCAAAACTATCTCTGTGCCTGAAACTGATGACCGAAGCGAACAACTCTGCAACAAAATGGAGAAGATGATCACCATATTTTCCGCTAATACCTTGCGAATTTGTGGGGTATGTGAATTGATGGGGCACCACTCTGACCAGTGTCCACAATTGAAGGAGAAGGAAGAAACGGTTAACGCTATAGACGAAGGGCACAGAAGGAGACACAATCATTTTGCCCCCAACTACAGTCAGAGGCAGACAACACCATACTATTCTGCGTCCGCAGCAGGACCGTCTTTATCAGACATGGTTCACAAGATTGTGAATGAAACGGTGAAGGTACAAAAGAAATCAGAAGCTTTCGAGCAGGAGACAAGGAATGGATTAAACTATTTAGGAGGACAAATATCCCAAATTAGTGATGCAATCGCAAGGATGGAGAAAGCTAAAGGAATTCTACCCTCACAGACAGAACCACAAAAAAAGGCTGGGGTAAATGCAATAACACTGAAGAGTGGAAGGCAACTGCCTGCACCATATCCAGAGACTGCAAAGGATGATGCCCACAGCGATGATGAGCCCACAAAGGAGAAAGCAGAGTTGCGGGCAAATGACGAACCAGAAGCAGTTGTGCCTAAACCCATCCTGAAGAGTAATATTCCAAAAGAGATCGAGGTGCCTTTACCATTTCCAGGAAGGATGAAGCGGAACAAGAAGGAAGCAGAGGATATGGACCTAATGCACATCTTCAAGAAAGTGGAAATCAATGTTTCCCTACTGGACGCAATCAGACATGTGCCCCGATATGCCCGTTTCCTGAAGGACTTATGTACAAAGAAAGTGTGATTCACAGAGGAGGCACAAGTGGTTGTGAATGAAAATGTGTCAGCATTATTACAGAAGAAGCTGCCTGAAAAGTGTAGAGACCCAGGGATATTCTTCATTCCCTGTGAAATTGGAGGACTTCGAGTTGAGAGAGCTATGCTGGACTTAGGGGCATCAATCAATGTTATGCCCCTAAGCATTTTTGAAGAGCTGACCTTAGGACCACTCAAGGATACAAGGACAATTATTCAATTGGCTGACCGTTCCAATGTTTACCCCGAGGGAGTGCTTGAGGATGTCCTAATCAAGGTGGAAAGTCTGATTTTCCCAGCAGACTTCTATGTGCTGGATATGGGCAAAACCAATCCAAAGGCTGCCTGTATACTTTTGGGCAAAACCAATCCAAAGGTCGTCTCAAAACTTGGGTTTCTGCCTGTATACGTTTTGAAAGGTGGCGACCTCGACGACGTCTTTGAGGGGTACCCAGAGCTTGACGAAGGGACAGAGTATCTCGATGCCCAGAGGCTGGAGCGGATGCAGCTAGTTGGGTTCACTGAAGAGAACACCCCATACTTCCTCCCTTTTGACGAACCAACATATTTTGACAAGAGAAAGGCCCCCAAGGCACAAGAAGGATCACCCAGGGCACAAGAAGGACCGAGCAGGGCACAGAGCAGTGCAGATTCAAAGAAGCTTGAAAGAGTTGAGAAAGCCCTGCAGAGCATTTGTGTTCATCTCGGGTTAGACTACCCCTCCTCTCATTAAGTCATGTTTTATCCCCATTAGTTTAGGATTTGTTTGTTTTTATTTTTGTTTGTGTGTTTAGCGTCTATTTTTGTTTTTGTATATTTGCGTCTGTATATATAGAGTCTGTTTTGGGCATATCTAACCCACATTACTGCTTGTGCCCGCTAGGGTACTTTGCACAACAAGTGTGTGGGAGGGATATGCCTAGGTCGTGGTGTTTGTATGTTTTGTTTTTATTTTTGTGTGTGCATGTTGAGTCTACAGCATATGAGTCATAGATTGACATTGGGCATATATGGACATAAATTTATTGTTAGGCAGATGGAATTAATCAATCGTATGTGAAAGCAATATAACTACCCAGTGAGCTTTGAGCCCAAATTACATTTGCGACTTCTTTCTGTGTGTTTAAATTCCACCACCTCATTTGATGCTTACTTGTTTGTGCCCTGTCAAACTTGATTTCATGCATGCTTAGATGATTAAGGCATTTTCTTTCGTCGTTATTTGGCCATATTATTCACTGATAAATGCTCCCCATTGCTGCCATTACTTGAGCCTGCTTATTTGTTCATGACATGCATTCTGAAAATCTCTCTTTAAAGAGTATCTTATGACTGGGAATGAAACTTTTATGCTCGTATTGGTAGCATGTTTAAGCCAAATAGTGATAGGATGCCAAAAATGGGCACAAAGAAAGAAAATAAATAAAAAAAATAATAAAAAAATAAAAATAAAAATAAAAAATGTTTGAATTTTTATTCTCCCCAGGTTGTTATGTGGGCACAAAAGCTGCCAGTGCTGATTTTGCCCAAATACTATTGAAGGTAGCCAGTTCCTAAATATTTCCAACCTTGATCCGCATGCCCCATTACAACCCTCACAAGACCTTTTGATATGCATGCATGTGAATATTGTAAATTGTTTATACAGGGTGTTTGCAAGTTTGTTAATGATGATTTGGTGGAATTGTTGAGAGTAAACACTTAACCTAAACACTCGAGAAAAAGGCGAGCTGAGTGTACACTACAATAGTAGCCTGAGTTTGGTTGATTCGATTTGCCTGAATCATTATGTTCAAATTTTTATGCCATTTATCAACTTATGATTCATATGTTGTATTGTCTTGTTTTGAGTCATTTGAGTCTTCTGTTTTTTTGTTGATTTGAGTTAAAGTTACATTCATACTTGAGGACAAGTATAGTCCAAGTGTGTGGGTGTGATGAAGACTCAAATTCGTGTTTTTTCCTTTATCTTTTTACACCCCTTTTTAAGTGTTTAGTACATAGTCTAGTCTAGTTTTGGGGGTAAAGCTGATTGCAGGAGGCTGAGGGCACAAAACCACCACAATAGGCACAGACAGACGCTATTTATGCTGAGGGCACAAAGGACTGATTTGCCTGCCGAGGACCCAGTCAAAGTTGTTGCGAGAATTGTGCAACAGAATCGCGGACCAGCTCCTATATGCACGTAGAGGTAATGTGGCGGTCAGTTCCGAGTCTTGGGGAGGTCTAAGCACGTTGGGAAGGAAGTGGGGACATGAGGAAGTTACTGGAGACGCTAAGGTTTGTTGCTACCACTCCTAAAATCAAGGAAGAACATGGAGCATGAATAGGAGGAAGTGGAGGAGTGCAAGAACCCCTGCGTGGGTGAAATCTGGGCTGCTTGAAGCCTTAATTCAGTTGCTATAAATACTTTTATCTGTTTTTATATCAACACGAGCGGACACACACATTCTGCATCTCAAGATACAATTTACTGTTTTCATATTTAGTTTAATTTCTGGATATTCTGTCTGCCTGAAGCTGGCGGTTTGCCCGCAGAAAGGTAGTTCAGTTGTTTTGTTGGCAAAACTGGGGTTGGGCCCAGAAGTTAATCGAGTTATTTCCTTTCCAAGTAAGATGTCTTTTATCATTTCTTTTACTTCCGTTTCTATGTTTAGTGGCTAAGTATCCACTGTTCAAGTCAAAGTAATGGTCTAAAGGTAGAATATGTGCATGAGGTAATCGGACTTAAACGCCTTAAGGGTTCACAATCTTAACTTGTTTTTCACTTAGACATAGGTAAATGGTGGTTGGAGATGAAAGCGCGCATTTCTGATTAACTGGTACTAGTGTTAGTTACGTGGGAGTGTATAGGTGACCCATGCCTCGATACCCGTATAGTAACAAGTCCGGGGATGACAGCCTTGGTAGTTAAGATTGAGTAGTATATGCAGGCACAAGACCGTGTCAAACCTACTAGAATCGGGTCGCTTTTGCCCTCAAAGCTGCTATACTTGCAAAACCTTTGTGTGATTCTCTCCTTATGTTCATGTATAGTTAGGTCCCTAGGTGCCGATCGTATCATCTAGACGATATAATGTAAGAAGTGATTGGGGAGTGGCCGATCGTATCCATTTCCTATAACCGGTTAACCCTCAAAGTGACAATTACCCAAATTTGGCCATAGGGATTCGATTTTTGATCTTTCTGCTAGTGTGGGCACAACAGGTAGTAGTGGTAATTGCATATGTTTTACCCGGGATTGCGCATACCTACCGAATGACTTGATGCTTTGATTTGAACACTTTTATTACTGATATTTTCTCTTGTAATTTCCTTTTCAGCATTTAGTTAGTTTAAGTTTATTAGCAAGGTTTTTAGAGTGACACTGAAGACCCAAACCAAAACTAAGAAAAGACAGAAGGTTATAAACACTCCTCGTGGGATTGACATCCGTCTTCACTAGCTATACTAGTCGTTGAGGGCAGATTAAACATTTGTGGACTATTTGCCCGCAAGTGTATTTTTGCACACTAAAACGACGGTGTGCCAATCATCAACATATAAAGAAAGGAGAATAGCACCAGATGAGGAGTTCTTGATAAACAGGACAGAGTCATAATCACTAGAATGAAAACCAAGAGAGGTTAGAGTAATAGAGAACTTCTCATACCAAGCATGAGAGACTTGTTTAAGACCATGCAAATACTTCTTAAGTTTGCAAACGTGTCCAGCCTTATCGGGTACTCCTGGAGATGGAGTCATATAAACTTCATCGATAAGATTGCCATTCAGGAAGGCATTCTTGACACCTATTTGAGTTAGATGCCACTTACGAATAGAGGCAACATCAATAAGTGTACGAATGGTGGTCATCTTGGACACGAGAGCAAATGTTTCTTCATAGTCTAAGCTATTCTGTTGTGAAAAACCTTTTTTCCACCAACTTTGCTTTATATCGTTCAACCAACCCATTTGACTTGGTTTTAATTTTATATACCCATTATGAACTAATATAATGTTTACCTTGTGGAAGATGAACCAAATCCAAGTATCAGTGCGAGATAAAGCATCAAGTTCATCGATCATAGCTTGTTTCCATAAAGGGTCAATAGTGGCTTATTTGTAAGAGGTGGGCTCATAAAGCTTGTGAATGATGGATAGAAAAGAGGTGAAACGTGTGAGTAGGAAGAGTAAGAAAAATCAGGTAACTGAGTAGACTCACGAAGATGTGTGGAATGACGAAGAGTGGGATCTACTATCTTAGGAGGTGGAGAGGGTGCCTTGGGAGTAGGAGGGGTCGTAACATCATTAAAAGCATCATGCGTAATAACTACATGTCCATTTTTGTGTTGCTAGCAAAATGATCAACATTAACAAGGTCGGATCTAGACACAATATGAGAAGTATATGGAATGGAATAGAAATGAATATGCTCAAGAAAGAAAACGTGACGAGACACATATAGTTTATAAGTGACTGGATGAAAACAATGATACCCCTTTTGACCATCCCCATATCTTAAGAAAACACATAAAGCTGAACGAGATGAAAATTTACTACGTTCAACATGAGGATAAAGAACGAAGCAAGTGCAACCAAACATCTCAAAGAAGCATAATCAAGGGGGTGACCAAATAATTTTCAAAAGGAGACACACCTGAGATGAGAGAAGATGGAATTATGTTAGTGGAATGAACAACTGTGAAAATAGCGTCCCCTGAAAATTCACAAGGAACAAAAGTAGATATGATGAGAGATCGAGTAGTTTCTACAATGTGCCTATGTTTTCTCTTAACAACACCATTTTATTCTAGAGTGTCAGTGCAAAAGGTTTGGTGAACGGTGCCATCTGCAGCAAGAATCTCACAAAAACTATTGGAGGTATACTCCCCACCCAAATCACATCTAAAACATTTTATAACAGCAGAAATTTGAGTTCACACAAGAGTTCTAAATGATCATCGATAAAAGAAACATAATGTCTAGATCCTCATTTCGTAGATAGAGAAGAAAGACCAAAAATATCAGAATAAATCAAATCAAAAGGAGAAATAGAAATAGACATGATTTTACTAAAGGGCAAAGCCAAAAACTTTGCAAGTTTACAACCACTACAATCAAATATGTTATGACTCTGATTTTTTTCCATAGATCCAATGGATGAAAGGTAGTTTAATCGAGAAAAAGAGACATGACCAAGACGAGAATGCCACAAATAAAAATCAGATGAAAAAACATAAATGAAAAAAAGATAAATCAACACTGGGGGCATCAACAATATGTGCATGTACTTGAAGATGATCTATGATAGATAACCCTCCCCGCCTATGGCCTATCCCAATCTGCCTCTAGGAGAGTGGAGACAGAAGGTAGTAGAGAATGTAACAACATAACCAGGATGACAAAGTTGACCAACAGATACAAGATTCAAAACAAGTTGAGGAATATGATAAACATTGGGGGAGAGAAACAGTCTGTGATGTAATTGAACCAACACCTGCTAATGGCATGAGAGTGCCATCCATAGTCAAAACAGATATAGAAGTCGAGGGAACAATAGAATCAAATGAGTTAGGATTGAGAGACATGTGGTGGGATGCTCCAAAGTCTAAAAGCCAAGCATAGAGAGATATACCTGTAGAATTTGACCTGTTGCAAGCCTGCAACTGACATAGCATGAGGTTGGTGATTGATGAATTTTTGAAATTGCTCAAAAAGGAGAGAATCAGGCTTAGCATTGGATGAGGAAGTGGATTCTTAGCTGACAACATCAGATGGTGACATGGAAACAACAGCGGCATGCGCAGTAGGCAAAGGAGATTGCCTAGACGGTCGTTGATGATACTGAGGTGGTGGAAAATGAAGATCGCATGGACCCGATGATGCATGTTTGTGCACCAGAAGTGAGCATTGAGCTTTCCAATGGTCCGACTGATAACATAAATTACACTTATTTAGCATTGTGGCCTTTGAGTTTGGTCTACTTTGATTCTTGTGAGATGGATTGTACGGAAGCCGAGAATGGGCCGCCAAGACAGATGGATTTGGTGATGGAATGAGACATTTCATCATCCTAGACTTCTGTCGAACTTCCTCTGCAAGAAGCTCACTAACCACATAATTAACAGAAGGAAGAGGGTTGCGATGCAAAATATTCTCTCTAAGGCTTTAAAATCATCACGGAGTGCCATAAGAAACTGAATCAAACGTTGTTCCCTCTTCGAGAAATGTATGCGGGAAAAGCTCGAAGTTCTGCAAGTTCAGTAAGAGCTAACTGATCCCAAATATTTGTCATGGCAGAGTAGAACTCTTGAATACTCATCTCTTTCTGGTTAAGAGATCAAATATTCATCTCTAACTGGTATTGTATTTGCAAAATTCGATTTTGTAAACAATCGTTCTAAATGATCATAAATTTCCTTTACTGTGTCTAAGAGGTGTCGAATTTGCAGATTTAGTGACAGGTGTTTTTTTTTTTTTCAACTATTCCTGTAGTAATTATGTGGTAATATTTTTTTGAAAATAAGTGAGCAGTGTCGCCACGTAGTTGGGATTACCGTCCAGATCGAGTATGTATAAAATTTTTTATTTATTTAATTATTATAAATTTTTAATTTAGTTGGCTACACTTTAGTGTGTGCTCAGATTTCATCATATTGGTAATTGATAGTTGATAATTCAGCTTCCTTACTATGTATTTACCTATAAACGGTATTTTGTCTTGTTTCAAATCTATGATTGTATAATTTATACATGCATTCGTACACAAAATGAAACTGACCTAGATCACACATATGATAGTAGAATTATAAATTCCTCATGCATGTCATGCACATCTAAAATTTCAATAATATCAAGGGAAATTCATCTTTTTTTTTTTTTTTTTTTTTAATGTGAAAGGTATCTCATATTTGAAAATTAAGATATTGATATTGAGCTTGAGAGATTCAAACATGAAATATTTAATGTGAAGGTTACACAACAAGATTATCCTTTTATGTTTACACTGGTAATTCTTCCGTGCGATGCACAAATAATTATTATTTTTTTAGATCTGTACTATTGTGATTATTTTTGAATTCTATATGTTGTGATCAATTTTTAAAAATTATAAAATGATATGCACATGCGTTAATTAATTAGATAAGAAGATCAATTTTGTGTAATTACGACAAATAAAAAAAATCAAATTTTAGGAACTAAATGAAAATTCATGCTAAAAAGATCGAATTGGAATATTTCAAACGACAAAATTTTATAAATAGCAATGCACAATTGTCCACGATTAAAGAACATTTGATTTCATTAAATATATGACATATATAAAAAATAAATTTATTTAATTATTTTAAATGATAAAATTGAAATAGGAAAATAATAAATTATTACAAATTATGTTATAATAATAATAATAATAAATAAATATATATATATATATATATTATACAAATGAAAACTATTTTTAGGCGATAAATGTTGAGTATCATAAATTTTCCATCTATGCATAAAAAAATAAAAATAAAAAAATATTATAAATCTCAAATTTTCAAATAAAAAAATAATAAATAAGATTGCAAAAAAATATTAAAATACAATGGTTGTAATCTAAACCACAGTGGAAAATGCAAAAGAAGAAGAAGAAGGAGAAGAAGAAAGGGAGGAGATTTTAGAACAATAAATATCACGATTATTGTCTATTAATTCAAAATTATTTTTTATTATATAAAAATTATTGTCTTAAATATAATTATTAAATCATGTGATGTACAAATCTATTGTCTATCACACTATTATGCCTTAATATATATATAGATATAGATATAGTGTTTTGTTTATTTTATATTTGCATCAGCGTTTTTACCAAAATTGGCTACGAACCGGGCAGGACTAACCCGATTGTTGAAAACTTCTCTCGAGAATAGTGACGGCCACGCGCCCTCATCTTTTTATTTTATTTTATTATTACTAACAAACATAATACGCGCCCTCATCTCAGATTCTCACTTTGCCCGACTAGGGTTTATGGAAAAGGGCCAGAATCTGATTCAACAAAGAGCCCCTAAGAAAAACAAATTACTCGAATCTGCTTCTCTCTTCGATTCAAGAGTCGCTCATTGTCTCCGATCCCGAACCAATAATTTGGTTCGAAATGTAAACCAAACCGACTCGGTCTTTGGCACTTCCATCGAAATTTAAACCCTCTTTTGGCACATCCTTTTTCTATTCATGTTGATTAATTTTACAGTATGCAAATTCTACAGAGATGGCGAATTTTTACTCAATCGACAAGACTAGCGGCAGCAGCAACCCATTTGGCTTCATTGCATTCAACTAATGCTTTATTTGACAAATGGAAAAATAAGTTCCATCCTGTAAGATTCTTGCTCGTCTATTTTGCTTTGTGTTTGTATGGGGCTTAATATTGTTCGAACACATTGGTTTTTCTGGTCACTCGAGATTTGCGGTTTTTACACTTAGCTTGGAGGTGTTTGTGTCGTGAGGCTCTTTTTGCTAGCTATTGCGCAAAGTTTCAATCTTTACTTTCGGTAGTTATATTTATTTCTTATGTTGATTCAATTAATTTGGATATCACTGATTTTCATTCATTTCAGTATACAAAGATCGTCGTAAAACAATGATGAGAACCCTAGGATGTAAGGAAAGAACTTTGGTATTTGTTTGTATTAGTAAGCACTTTTATTCTAGTTTTATCGTCTCTATAGTTCATAATGGTTGTGTCTCTTCAGTTAAAATAAAAATAAACTAGAAAATTATGAAGTTTTCGACTAATTTACCTGTTGGTGAAGACTTTATATAGACTATACTTTATGTTATAGTCACCATGAAGGCAACTAGTAACCAGGAAATTATTTCATACCTGCTTTCCTCTATGTGATGATGCTCGTATTTGGTTGAAAGTCATACTATAAGCCGATCTATCAGACAATTTCAAGCATTTGCTTTTGTAGATGGCAAACAGTCATTTTTTACTTTTTCTTCATTTTGCTAATATGCTATCGATGAAAGTTATTTATATATCTCCATATTCTTTTCCTTGCTTGATTGTCCTTAACATAGTCTAAGAAAGACTATGCTGCATAGTCCTAAAAATTGTTCCAGTTTATGGTCAAAAATATTGTCCAGTTTTTTCTCAATTATCATCCTACAAATCATAGTTTGTGTTTGGAAGTAGGAACTTTTCTGAAAATTGCTGTGTAACTTTGTAATGGCAATACAATGTTCTTTCTTATTAATTTCTGTAGCTATTAGCTGGTTAATCTCTCTACCTTTTATATACTGAAATATATTGTTTTGACAATGGGAATATCTGCAGGATGTAACAAGAGATCAAGAACCATCAAAGGTGGAGAAGTTACTTTAATTTCTTGTTAAAAATCATTTCAACTCGCATTAAATATTGTTCAACTTTGGTTTTAAGAAAGTGGCTGTTGAAGTTTTGACCAAGTTTAGATATTTTGCAATTCCTACATAAGGACAGTTACATAAAATCACCTCACGACTCTGTTTTCTTTGGTAGTATTTCTGATTTAAATATTTTTCTAATGAACATGATGTAACTGTCACCACCCTTGTCTCTGAAGTTTTTCATTTCATAATTGTAATTAATTACCAATTTTCTTTTCTCAATCTCATCTCTTGAATATATATTGTTACTTAAAAAAAAACTCTTGATCTGTTCATTCTTGTTCTTGGTCAAACAACAAATTGAAATATATCTTTATAAGATTTAGAATTTCAATTAGGCGATTATTTGCTTCTAGATTATCCACTAAATAGAGTGTTGAGAATTGTTGAATGTCTAGTCTTTCTAACAAATAAACAGTCTAAGAAAATATTATTGTGAATACATCTACGCTTCTAGATTGTGACTGACGAATGGCTTCTATCAGCTAACAAGTATTTTTTCATGCATTAAGATAAGATTTACAGTAAGGGAGAAGAGGGCTGAAGCAAAGAGAGATCTTAAAAGTATTCTCTACAGTGGGGGGTGCTCAACATCAAGACACGAGGTTTGCATTTTATCAATCACGTATATTTAGATACATTTCTGGCATCATAAGTAATTATATTCTGCAGTGCTATATATTTATGAATTATAACCCATGTTTTAGTGTGTGTGGATCTACATGTGTACTATTTTATATTTACGCTGTGCATTGTGATATTTTTGCTACGATTTTAACCTGACTCCAAATTAGGTGTATTAGGAATTTGGGTGGTTGAAAACCGAAGTTAAAACTTTACAAATTAGCAATGTGTTTCTGCTTTTCTGTTGGGTTATCTTATCTTTGCAACGCCTAGTTGGAGTATGTGCTGTGAGTAATGGAAATAGATTCTGATAACCATGGAGATTCTCCAGCTGACAGGCTTTCCTGATTCCACCTCATGTTAACAGATTTTGATTGTATCCCTTTTGTTGATATTACTTTCTATTTATTTCTCTATCCTTTTCATGTGTTGGGTTACTAATTAATGCTAGTTTGGGATTTCATTTTCTCATTTTCATAGATAGCAGGAGGTTATGCAGATCAGTTAAACAAGAAATCTCGAATGAGGCCTGCTCATCATTCTAAGAGAGCTGCCAACAAGAAATCGAAACGTAAGTTTCACCTTTTACAGTTCCTGGATGTTTCCCCTGCTTGATTTATCTTCTTGCCCTGCGAATCACTATTTTAGAGCCTATCTTAATTCTGAATGTTTATAAAATTACATAAATGGATGAATTTCTTTAAGGTCTGTTGCCGGTGTTGAGGAGAGAAATTATGTGGAGCACTTCAACATGTAGGTGTGAATATCTGTGACTTTGATGGAGCACGACTTCAAATAAATTGCAAGTATTTGTTCTGTGCTGCTGAAGTGTGTCTTCATCCTAGCGTAGTTTAATTCAACGTCAATTGGTAAAATTTCTGAAGAAGATAACTAAAGAATTAAGAAGACAGGGAGAGAATTCAGGAAAATTATACCATATCCATGAATCCTTGTACTATTATGTTGACGTCAACACCACATTCATTGCTGTTGAATTTGTGTCTGTTCTCATCCATGTAAGGATCAAAAATTAAAGAAATAACTGGACTCTATCAGTGGAACACTTACATTTCTCTGCTTCACGTTCTCAGGATTATTGGATAGAAATTTGATTGCGTGTAGTGAAGTTTTATCTCGCCATCTTCTAGTTCTTTTCTCACAGAATTCTAGTAACATGTTTGCTTTATTCTAGGGAAGCATCTGAGAGAAAATCCAGTGGACAGTTGGGATGACGACCCTGCAAAAGCATTTTTTGCTGCATTCGGGAAAGTAGGGTCCCATTGGACCTTCAGACGCTGGGAGGAGAGATCTGAGTGGATGGGAAATTCTGAAAGGAATAGTAGGACAGAATATCAGGACAAGTCTTTCAGTCTAGAAACATTTGGTGATCGGAAAATCCTTGGTCTGCCAACATCTGGTCATTTGAAAATGGAAGATGTCAAGGCTGCGTAAGCACTTTAATTGTATCACATATACGAAGTATCATGTGCGTGCTGGTTGGGAAGTGGATAGCTAAACAAGAATTTGTGTTTTATGCAGCTTTCGCTCTTCTGCTTTGAAGTGGCATCCTGATAGGCATCAAGGTTCTGCACGAGTAAGTTATTTTTTCAGTAACCAAATTACTAACTACATGATGCAGCAGCTAGTATGTATGTAGGCCTCGATCTGAATAATTTTTCAATCAAGCCAAGCAATGCTGCTTCTGGTCGTAAAGCTGTGGTGTGTTTATTAATATGATATTTTGATTAATAATTTTATTTGCAGGCAGCTGCTGAAGAGAAATTTAAGCATTGCGTCGATGCTTACAAATCACTATGCAAGGGTCACTCCTCGCGGTAGCATTTCTTTCCTTTCCTACTTTCTTCATTGGCTACTTCTTTCATCACGGATTCTTATAATGTTAAAAAATTTACATCTTCTTTCGTCTCTTCGCCAACTGTTTACAAACAATTCTTTGATGTTTTATGTAATTGTCATTTTGAGAGAGAGAGAGAGAGAGAGAGAATGTTCATAAAAATATCATTTCCATAAAATTAAATAAATAAAAACCGCAATCACTAAGTTTAAATTTCAGTAGCAATCGCCAAAAAATGTTCAAAAATCTCCTGAAAATTTGAAAATGTTCAAATTGCATTAGCATTTAGCAAGTTTATTAGTAATGTAATATGCAATCTCAGTAGATCACTTGATTGTTTTGTTGATATAACGAAGTGGAAATGTTTCATGCCACCATTTGAATATCATGGATCCATGAGGACTCAAAAAATCATTTTAAATTTTAATATTGTTATATAGTGAATTATAATAGAAGGGGCATTATTTTATAATAGTTATTTCTTTATCTGTATTTGAAGGAGATTATTAGCTAAACAATAATTTCTGAGAAATAGTATTTCAAATAAAAAAAATTAGATTGACTACCTCTTTTACATAGGAGTCCCAAAAGGACACTTTTTTTTTTTAATTGAAATACAAATACTCAATGATGTCAAAATATGAAATATTATCCATGAACAAAATTCAAAAATAAAATTAAAATGGGATAGATAAACCTATGAGGCATATCCCAACTTTCATTTTAGTTATTTAATTATTATAAATTTTTAATTTAGTTGGCTACACTTTAGTGTGTGCTCAGATTTCATCATTTTGGTAATTGATAGTTGATAATTCAGCTTCCTTACTATGTATAAACTATTTTGTCTTGTTTAAAATCTATGATTGTATAATTTATATATGCATTCGCGCACAAAATGAAATTGACCTAGATCACACATATGATAGTAGAATTATAAATTCCTCATGCATGTCATGTACGTCTAAAATTTCAATAATATCGAGCGGAATTCATCTTTTTTTTTTTTTTTAATGTGAAAGGTGTAGTGGTCATTTTTCATCAACCTAAAATGCTGGCCCAAAAGGGTTGAGCGATAGCGTACAATCGGTATTCCAATAGACAAGCGTTCAATTTTAAATTTGAGTTAACGATCAGTTCCGCCTTATCCGGTAAGATTGACGGGTTCAGAGGATTCAGCATGTCTTTCAACCTCCTCCGCGATCCTCGCAAACCCTAGCTGCTACCTCCACCTTTAAAAGGAGACCCCCCATCCTCATTTGACGGGTACGCTGAAATACTCACAAGCTTCACATTACACCCTAAGAATACTGAGCTCACAATTTTCTAGGTTAATTCCACCCCGGCGATTCAACATCCGGCCTTCTTCCTACATTCTTCCAGGATCGAACGGCATTTCCCTAGATTTCTAGTCACGTTCTGGATAAAGATTATCGTCATTAAGCACCTTAATTATTTAATTATTCCGTATTTTGTTTCTTTCTACACTTCTTCTTTTCCTGACTTGAGCGTCGGAGGCCCAACGATCGTCAACCCCCCGACGGTCTTTGGCTCTTACGGTGTTTTCTGTTTTTGTTTCACAGATTGGCCGCTACTCCGGACTGAATCAATTAATTGCAGATTTCTGGATCTACAATTTGGCGCCCACCGTGGGGCAGCGATCTATTCGTGAAACAAAATGACAACGCCTAATGAGAGTCGTAGAGATGGAAAAGGACCTCAGCAAGATGGCAGAACCTCTACGCCTTCGCTCGATGTTGATCTGTCGTTGGCTGATGTTCTAAGGAATATACAACATCAAATGGCAAACACCGTCGGGGAGTTAGCGCTTCTGAGGTCAGAGAACGCTTCACTCCGCAGTAAACTTGAAGATCTAATCATCAATAACAATACGCGCCATCTGAACTACATCAAACCCACCAATCTGTTCGGCGAGCCAAATTCGGTATACTTTGAGCGTCGTCGTTCTGTTACTTTTACTGATCCATTTATTGCAGGTACTAGCGCGTCAGCACAGAAGGTAGACACCAGACAACAAATGGAAGAGAGCCCGCTAAGGCCACCTCCAGGGTTTGAGTATCATGCTTCTAGACAGGAAAGGTTCCGACGCCAGACCCTCGAGCAAGAAAGGGTTGAACAACAGCGCAGGTTCAACCAGAGATTCGATCAGAGAATGATCGATCACCCAAGTGAATTGGAGCAACGACTGGCTGGTATTGAGGCAATGATAACGCGAATTCCCGGTGTACCTCTACCAATCCGCAAGGCTGCACCAAATAGCTTTGCTGACTCACCGTTCGTGGATGAAATTGGGTTAACAGAGATGTCGTCAAAGTTCATCCTACCATCTATGAAGTTATTTAACGGAACCTCAGATCCAGATGACCATATCGCATAGTATAAACAGAAGATGTTCATCGCAACAATACCAAAGTACCTCAGAGAAGCCTGCATGTGCAAGGGTTTTGGGTCCAGCCTATCAGGAGCCGCACTGCAGTGGTTCACGAACCTTTCTAACGCTTCGATTGGATCATTTGCACAACTCACAGATCTTTTTGTAGAACAATTTGCCAGCAGCCGGAAAATTGAGAAACATTCAGATGACCTCTACGCCATTATCCAGTATCCAAATGAAACACTTAGGAATTATGTTGCACGGTTCAATAGAGAGAAGGTAGAGATACCAGGCTGCAACGCTGACACCGCCATATCAGCCTTCAGAAAGGGGCTAAAGAGGGATTCAGACCTTTACAAAGAACTCACAAAGTACCCGTGTAAGACAATGAATGATATTTTAGCAAAGACATGGGCACAAATTAAGTGGGAGGAAGATGAAGACCAGTATTATCGACCCAAGCCAAGAGGTTGAGATGAAGGAAGAGACTCCCGCAGAAATGATAGAAGAAGAACCGACCCTTACCCCCGCAATGATCACTACAAACCTCAAGGCCGAGAGGATATTTCAGATCCATATGATCGACGCTTGCCAGAATACAACCTGTGTATCACGCCCTCATAAGCCGTCAATGCTTTGAAGGAACTTGGTAGTACAGTGAAACGGCCGCCCAAGATGAGGAGTCCAGATCATGAACGTGACAGAACAAAGTACTGTGAATTCCACAAAGACTATGGCCATAGGACAGATGACTGTATTGCATTGCGTCTCGAAATCATCGACCTATTCAAGCGAGGCCATTTGAAAGATTTGCTGACTGATAAGGGGAAGCAGACCTTCGGCAAAAATGATGAAAACCTGAGGGATCCGCCAAAGCCCCCACCAATTGAGCATGTGGTTAATTGCATAACTGGAGGATCCGAGGTTAGCGGAGTATCTCAGGTATCAACAAAACGGCATTGCAGATCTCTTAAATACACGCCTATGATACCAAAGCCCGACACTGAAATGGAACTCATAAGTTTGAGTTTCACCAACAGCGAAGCTTCTGAACTCTCACACCCGCACCACGACGCATTTGTTATTTCTGTCCTTATTTCTAATTGTATGATCAAGAGGACTCTCATCGATGGTGGGAGTTCGACTAATGTCATTTTCTTATCTACTTTGAAGGGAATGCAAGTCCCCGATGCTCATATCGTCAAAAAATTAATGACCTTGATTGGATTTAGCGGCGACCACAAAACCACCATAGGTGAAATTACACTACCTGTATATACGGAAGGGGTTAACCTGCACACCAAGTTTCAAATTATCGATGCACCCTCAACATACAACGTCATCCTTGGGAGACCTTGGATTCACGAACTAAAAGCTGTACCCTCGACCTACCACCAAATCATACGCTTCCCAACCCCATGGGGAATTAGGCAGATCCGTGGAGAGCAAATCACATCAAAAGACTGCTACAGATCGGCTTTCAAGACTAACCACGTGCAGGTACACGAAGTAAACCAAATTGATGAGGCATCGACGTCAAACTCAAAATATGAATGTGGAGAAAGCTCAAATTCAAAATATAAACATGGACAAAGTTCAGGGTCGATCTCCTACGTCAGCCCGAGATGGAAGATCTCGATGAAGTACAGATTCACCCCGACTCCCCAGACCACGTCGTTCAAATTAGGTCGAGGTTGTAGGTCGATCCTGATCACCAAGGTGGTATGAAATGGGGCTGACAAGCTACAAACTGTTGAATGCAGAAAAAGTGCAAATAGCTGGAACGCAGTTCACCTCAAGCAGTTGAAATTCAACCCTGACGATCGAGGTTCAATAGGAAAGCCTTTCAAGGTCGACCCAGTAGCCCGTAGGGCGGACATCGATCCTAAAAAAAATGATGAGTTTGCATTTTTATTTATTTTCTTCTATTGCTTTCAATTATTCTCAAAATTTATTCCCTACTTCAGTTGCTGACTTGAGCGTCGGAGGGTCGATGGATTAGCCATCGACCATCTAACCTTGCCGCCTACAGGTTGAAAATCAATGTTGACAACCCAAATCAAATAAGAACAATCATGTAGATCTCAAACGCACGCTAGGGTCAGCGCCGAGTACAATAAAGAGCAAAAAATGGTTTTGCACTCCGAAGACGAGAAATGTCATTGATGTCATCCTTGACACGACTTTAGAGACAAAATTCTCGAACAATGTTCGATACCATGTCTCTAAGGCATGATTCAACCCGAATGCAAAGTTCAGCCTCGAGTCAAGATAAATTGCATTTAAAGTGCATGTCTATTTGTATATTCTAGCCTTATTATATCGACCTTGTAATCAATTATCTACAACGTCATTTATGTTTCGGGATTGATCAAAATTTGAGACTCGGATAAGTAATAAATCAACCTTAAATTCGATCTTCTACAATGATAAATCTCATCATGTTGGTCAACCCTCGTCATCGTCAAAATGATCGACCCTAGGGTCTATTAAATTAAAAGTCGACCTCTATGCTACTTTCTCCGTAAAATTGTCGACCCCAGAGTCGACAAACTCTTATATCTCCAAGTAGACCCTTTTCATGTGATAGTCTTATGCAGTTGATTTTGACCCTTAAAAAAAAAAAAAACTGGAGGGGGTCGACCCTAGGGTCGATCAACCTTAAAAAAAAAAAAATGACCTCAGGGTCTACAGCGTACCCTAGGGTCTACTACGTCAAAAATCGACCTTAGGGTCTACTGCATACCCTAGGGTCTACTACGTCAAAAATCGACCTCAGGGTCTACAGCGTACCTTAGGGTCTACTGTGTACCCTAGGGTCTGCTACGTCAAAAATCATCCTCAGGTTCTACAGCGTACCCTAGGGTCTACTACGTACCCTAGGGTCTCCTACGTCAAAAATCGACCTCAGGGTCTACAGCGTACCCTAGGGTCTACTGTGTACCCTAGGGTCTGCTACGTCAAAAATCGACCTTAGGGTCTACAGCGTACCCTAGGGTCTACTGCGTACCCTAGGGTCTGCTACGTCAAAAATCGACCTTAGGGTCTACAGCGTACCCTAGGGTCTGCTACGTCAAAAATCGACCTCAGGGTCTACAGCGTACCCTAGGGTCTACTGCGTACCTTAGGGTCTATTACGTCAAAAATCGACCTCAGGGTCTACAGCGTACCCTAGGGTCCACTACGCACCTTAGGGTCTACTACGTCAAAAATCGACCATATGGTCTACTAAGCCAAATGTCGACCTTAGGGTCTTAAAAGCATCAAGGTCAATCCCATGTGCGTTTGGCAAACAATAGTGACTTATGACAAGTGATATTAGATTTACGGTGTTCGATCTTACGGTTTACTTTCAAAGCCTCGATCGTCCTACCTTACAGCTTGCGCTCAAAGCTTAGGCGTTCGACCTCCAGGTTATTTTATAACTTGGGTCGTTCAGCTTCATAGCCCATACTCGGGGCTTCGGTGTTTGATCTTACTGTTTGCTTTCAAAGCCTCGATCGTCCTACCTTACAGCTTGCACTCAAAGCTTAGGCGTTCGACCTCCAAGTTATTTTATGACTTGGGTCGTTCAGCTTCATAACCCATACTCGGGGCTTCGGTGTTCGATCTTATGGTTTGCTTTCAAAACCTCGATCGTCCTACCTTACAGCTTGCGCTCAAAGCTTAGACATTCGACCTCTAAGGTCATTTTCATTTATTGGGGCGATCTTTTCTAATTTTTACTTGGGCTCGATGTTCGACATCACGACGAACATCTTATGTCCTTACCTGTTTATTTGCATTATGATTCATTGTCCAGCTCTCATGCTGAAACCTAGACAATGAGGGGCTAACTGTAGTGGTCATTTTTTTCATCAACCTAAAATGCTGGCCCAAAAGGGTTGAGCGATAGCGTACAATCGGTATTCCAATAGACAAGCGTTCAATTTTAAATTTGAGTTAACGATCAGTTCCGCCTTATCCGGTAAGATTGACGGGTTCAGAGGATTCGGCATGTCTTTCAACCTCCTCCGCGATCCTCGCAAACCCTAGCTGCTACCTCCACCTTTAAAAGGAGACCCCCCATCCTCATTTGACGGGTACGCTGAAATACCCACAAGCTTCACATCACACCCTAAGAATACCGAGCTCACAATTTTCTAGGTTAATTCCACCCCGGCGATTCAACATCCGGCCTTCTTCCTACATTCTTCCAGGATCGAACGGCATTTCCCTAGATTTCTAGTCACGTTCTGGATAAAGATTATCGTCATTAAGCACCTTAATTATTTAATTATTCCGTATTTTGTTTCTTTCTACACTTCTTCTTTTCCTGACTTGAGCGTCGGAGGCCCAACGATCGTCAACCCCCCGACGGTCTTTGGCTCTTACGGTGTTTTCTGTTTTTGTTTCACAGATTGGCCGCTACTCCGGACTGAATCAATTAATTGCAGATTTCTGGATCTACAAAAGGTATCTCATATTTGAAAATTAAGATATTGATGGGATTCAAACATGAAACGTTTAATGTCAAGGTTACACAACAAGATTATCCCTCTATATTATAACATGAAATGTTGTAATATTGTGATTATTTTTGAATTCTATATGTTGTGATCAATTTTTAAAAAATAACAAAATGATATGCACATGTGTTAATTAATTAGATAAGAAAATCAATTTTGTGTAATTACGACAAATAAAAAGAAAATCAAAATTTAGGAACTATATAAATGAAAATCCATGTTAAAAAGATCGAATTGGAATATTTCAAATGACAAGATTTTATAAATAGCAATGCACAGTTGTCCACGATTAAAGAACATTTGATTTTATTGAATATATGATATGTATAAAAAATAAATTTATTTAATTATTTTAAATGATGAAATTGAAATAGAAAAATAATAAATTATTGCAAATTAAGTTATTATTATTATTATTATTATTATTATTATTATAGTGCAATACAAATGAAAATTATTTTTTAGGCAATAAATGTTGAGTATCATAAATTTTCCATCTATGCATAAAAAAATAAAAACAATAAGATGTCACAAATCTCAAAATTTCAAAATAATAATAATAAACAAAGTTGCAAAAAATTGTTAAAATACAATGTTTGTAATCTAAACCGAAGAAGGGGAAGAAGAGATTTTAGAATAATAAATATCACGATTGTTGTCTATTAATTTAAAATTGTTGTTTGAAATATAATTATTAAATCAAGTAATGTGTAACGGTTTATACCAAATTTATTAATTTTATCTATCACACCATTATGGCTTAATATATGTATAGATAAATGAATAGATTTTTTTTTTGAAAGGATGGATAAATGAATAGATAATACAGTGTTTTGTTCATTTTATATTTGCATCAGTGTTTTTATCTAAAGTGGCTACGAACCGGGCAGAACTAAACCGATAGTTGAAAACTTCTCTCGAGAATAGTGACGTCACGCGCCCTCATCTCAGATTCTCACTTTGCCCAACTAGGGTTTATGGAAAAGGGCCAGAATCTGATTCAACAAAGGAGCCCCTCAGAAAAACAAATTACTCGAATCTGCTTCTCTCTTCGATTCAAGAGTCGCTCATTGTCTCTTTTTTAAATTTTAAGCAGAGGAGAGAGAGAGAGAGAGCGAGCGGGCGGGCGAAATGGGAAGAGGGAAGTTCAAGGGCAAGCCCACTGGCCGCCGCCATTTCTCCACCCCGGAAGAGATGAGTAAGCTTTCTAGTCCGGGCGCTTAATGTACATAAAAGATTTAATTTTGACTGGGGGACCTGCGTTCGTGTTGGGAGGGAAATTCGTGATTGCGATTCATATTTCTTGGCTATTTTGTCTGTGAATTGCCAAATGCCAATGAATTTTCTGTTATTGGATTTTATGTTGCTTTCCTGAGATGATATGATGATCTGTTTTTTTTTTTTTTTTTGGCGATTAACGTTTATTGGCCCCGTGTTCTGAGGCCGTCGTTGGAAGGGGGCATTGCGTTCTTTTGTCCAAATACGATTTGAATTCTTAAATTTAAAAATCATCGTTTTTTATTGCACAATTGATAATTCCTAGCATGTTGAACAGTTGAAAATCATCTCTTTTATTGCACAAGGATACAAAGGAAATATGGGAATGAAATTGAGCAAACCGAGTTACCATTTCATCGCAGCACATCTAACTGAATACTCCTGGAAAATACGGTAGCAATATAGAAGTATAACACTGCTATTTTTCATTTGGAAATTCGCATATGTAGCAAACTTCCAACTAATGCTTAATGAGCAAGAAATGGATACATCATAAGGTCTGGGCTTAAATCTAGCAATTGCCTTCTCAAGCAGAAGCATATCATTCTGGTATCCATCTTGGGTGTGATCTGGGCACAGTACTCTGAGAACCCTCAGTTCAGTCCTCCTCGACTAGGCATATACAACTGAGGTCTTGGATCTGTTCTCATGTTAAACTGTATTCACCCGTATGCAGTTATTTCAGGAGATTCTTATGTAAGAACATTCATAATTATATATAGTTTTGATAGGATTGCTGCTTGGATATGTGCACTCAATTGGAACGACATAGAGATTTTACACAGCATACTTTTTTATTTCTCCTAAATGCTCCTCATGTTAACCTAAATCATACAGAGGCATTGCTCTCGAAGAAACTATTTGACTCATTTGCTTAATTCCTTCCACCTTTATTTGGCTTTCACTGCAATACATGAACTTAATGATTAACTGTTTTCTGCAAGGTCTGGGTTTTGGCTCTCAAGCACCTTTATTTTCTATTTTGAAATTGTTTATATATATGTGCTACGAGGGATTTGTTTGAATTTTTTCCCTCTCTCAGAATTGCTGCTTTACCTAGTATTGCTGATCTTCAAAAATCTCACCACTTTTTTATTATTGTTTTTTCAATTATTCAGTTGCCGGAAGCTCTGCTCGTCCTCGCTCTTTCAAAAAGGTATTACATCTTCTGACTTTCCCACAAAGATGTTAGTGCCATACTGATGAGTTTCACTCCTACAAATCTGCAATGTTGACACTAAAGTTTTAAGGACTTTTGGAGGTGTATTATGAAATTTATTTTCAGTGAGGAAGCATGGCTAAAGAGAAAAGAACGGTGATTATAATAGTGATCAGTTCAATGAGATGCATTGTTGACATATTTATAGATTTTTTATTAATATATGAGCATAATTGTTGTGATGGAGCTGTAAGGTTGGATTAAGTAGTAGATTTACTAAATTATTTGTATTTTGTTTAACATATAGGCGTCACCTTTTTTTTTTTTTTTTTTTTTTTGTGAATGGCATCATGGGTCCTAATGAGTTAACCAACATATTTATCGATTTTCTGTTCGATGTATTGTGCATAATATGTAGTGGACCTGGTAAGGGGATCTAGTTTGTTGCTTTACTAAATGATTTGGTAATATATTTTCAACTGATTGGTGGCCACTGTGTTGTAACTTGGATCCTAGTTCCTAATACACTTGTCATTATAGTAAAAGCTTCAGTTTTTCCTCCTATTAAGTGTTTCTGTGCTACCAGGAAGTAGCTGAGGCTGTAGAAGATGAGACATCTGATGTCGAGTCAGAGGAGGAATCTGATGATGAACCTGAAGTGAGTATGATTGTGCCTCTCCTTTCTTGCTAACCCTTTTAATTCTGTAGGCATTTTGATTTTCAATAAATGGGTTGACAAGTAAACATTTTCACTTTGTCTCTGCTAATGCTGCTAACAGAAAGCGAAAGGCACCCAGGGTGTCATTCAAATTGAAAATCCTAACCTGGTAAAGCCAAAGAACTTGAAAGCACGTGATGTTGACGTAAGTTTCTTAAGAGAGCTCCTTTTTTTTGGGATCTACTCAAGAAAGCAATTTTTTCTTTCTTTTTGGGTATCATTACTTCCCCCATCGACCCTCAAACTGGTTTTGCCTTTTTCTCTCGTGCAGCTAGAAAAAACAACAGAGCTTTCTAGGCGTGAAAGGTGTGTGCCCGATACTGCTGTTATATTATTATTTTTATTGTTCTGAATTGTATTTCTTACATAAAGATCTCAAAATCCTTCTCCTGTTAGTCTCAACCTCCATCTGGCATTTTGTTTGTAAGTATTATGATATGTATGAAAAACAACTTAAGAAACCATAAGAAATTCTTCTCTCATTGATTTTTCGTACCCTGTACTTGTGTTGACTTTATTTGCAAATCTTTATACACTTGGAAGTTCTATTGTGGATTGCCATTCTCGTGATTGGGCATTTCAGAAGTATATCATACTAAAGTTTATTCCTTAGTGGCCTTGCTGCTACTCCTAATTCAATTCTTATTGAATATTTTATGTTGTGGTTCTCTTTTAAATTGCATCAGGTTACATCAATACATATTTGTTCATTTTCTTTTGTTTTAGGGAGGAGATTGAGAAACAGAAAGCTCATGAAAGATACATGCGGCTACAAGAGCAAGGGAAGACCGAGCAAGCAAAGAAGGATTTAGGTAATGTTTAAATCTGCTTGAGAATATGTTCTGTTCGTTACTGGCTCTTTCACCTTCTATCCATGGATTCTGAACTATGGTTTATATTTACATATTAATTTTATATGAGGATCTACCCATATGCTATAAATGATCTATGTTTTCTATGCTTGACTATCTGCGTTGATTTAAAGTGATGTGTCTAGAGGCAAATGCTAAAACACTTTTCTTGATTTCTTTCCCATACAGAACGTTTGGCTCTTATACGACAAGAAAGAGCAGAAGCTGCTAAGAAACGTGAAGAGGAGAAAGCCGGTAACTTGTCACTTTTATAGTTTTATTTCTGTAATTGCATCCTCCTCACCCTACCTGATCCTCCTAGTTTTACCTGTTGCTGATGATGCTATCTTCCTGCAGCCAAAGAACAAAAGAAGTCGGAAGCTCGTAAATGATTTTGACATGGTGTTCGAACACTACTTGGTATATGAAATGATTTTCAACTTTGGTTGGCCGTATTGAACAGTATGTATTCTGCTGTTTCCTTTCTGTTAACAATGTCCAACCCATTTTCGTTTCACTTTCTTCTTGCTATGTTGATGTATTCAGACATGATATACAACATTCGCCCAAAAAAAAAGAACACTATAAATCTGGTGCTACAGCTTATTTACTAATATTATACTTGTTGATAACTGATGTATTATATAATGTTTATAGTGTTAATCTGGCTATGTTAAATCATTTAATAGGTACCTTTCTCCTCACACAGTTTAACAAATGTTTTTTGTAACTTTGATGGTTTGGTTGTTCGCAATTTATAAATTACGTACGTAAAAGTAATTGAAAGATCAAAGTTGAAGTTTGGATTATATGTAAATAGCGTTGAGATCATTAGGGCAGTTGAAGTTGAAATTTCTTTTTAAATGTTTTTTATATAGTTTTGGAAACTACTCGTTTGAAAAAAAAATCCATATCATGTTCATTATTATTTATTATTGCAAATGTAAAATGAATATGGTGATGAGTTTACAATATGCATGCATAAAGAAGCGTTAGAAGGATTCATGTTTATGGCATATAAAATGAATTTATTTAGTTTAATGTGATACTGTCAGTGTTCTAGGTTTTATTATGTTTTACATTTGAACTAATAAAGATTTTCATTTAATTACCTTTGATGTAATTAGTGCTAAGTTGTAATTAGTGCTAAGTTTAATTGAAATTAAGGATATTTGTGTGTTTTAATTTTTGTACATCAACATATTGTTATTATTTATCTTAATATTCATCTAAATCTAAAATACCGCGTTTGAACACATTAGATGTATCCAAACAGTTTATTATTACTTATGATATAAAAAAAAAGATATTAGAAAAATACGAAATATCAACATATTAATATGTTTGTCACAATCAGGCAATAAATGAATCATCTTAGCAATGTCTTAAATTCTATTTATTCCGTCCAACAAAATTCTCATTTATTTAATAGGGCTCTTCACACAAAAAATAAATAAATATGATTTAAATAGAATGTTGTGTGAATATAACATAATTATTATCTATTTTTCATATGCACAAAAAATTGCTGTTAAATTTATTGAGGAAATTGTACTGCTATGTGTTGAACTATGAATCATTCATGATTAGAAAATAAATAAAATTATAGGTAACTTTGCGGTAAAATAACTAAGTATCATTATTAATTTGATTAGGCATGCACAATGTTCATTATTTTTTTGCTTAACGTATTTTTTTTTCTATCCTTAAAATACATAATGTATTGAACAATCGAATTTGCAATTAGAAGGAATTTTATACAAATGTTATAATCACTAATTTAAAATGTGATATAGTAAATACATGATGTGGTCCGTCATCATCACTTGCTTCTCCAAATATAAAACTCAATCATCGAGGTTTTAACTCTAGAAAGCCCATATCTTGGTTCTCAATGGATAGAAGTAAAAATATATTCAATATAATTTTTTTTAACAATTTCTATTGATAGCAATGTTTAAGTTTAGAAAGTGAAAAATGTTATAAAATTGACAAAAATACAATAACAATATCATTATCAATAAATAATTTAAACATATGTTCAAGATATAAGTTCTTGCGTAGTTTTTTTATGATGATGATAATCCACATCTGATATCCAAGGATGTTTATTGGGTGAACCCAATAACTTACAAACAACATAGAAGAAGGATGTGTGGTGGGTTTTGCTCAATAGTGTACAAATGACACAAAATAAGTAACTACATTTGAAAAATCAAGTGTGACAAACTCACATCTAATAGTATGAGTTTTGAACTTGAAACGTTCGTACTTAAACTATCTTACTCCACCACTAGGCTATTACTAAAAGACAATAAGTTCTTCTTTTGTTGGATATGATGTTATGCTTATGTTTAAGACACAAATGCTTAATTACTTTAACTATCTCTTTTGTTGATAACATTGGACCAATCAATCGAATATTGATTAATTTGTAATATTCTTATTACTTTTTCAACGAATAACATGAAAAATCAAAAGGTCGTTCATGACACAAGTCTAATTCATTACATTGGACATATAAAATATTGAAATATTTTCTCATCGTTTACTTATTATCTATAAAAATTGTTTATGCTCAATCCATATAACTTGTCTTACACGTTACAAGTTGAATGAACACCTAAAATCATTAACATGCCTTTTGAAATTTTGGAGTTTATTTACAATTCTGAAAATTAATTGAGACATTTTATTTTTAATTGTAGTCTACATACAATATACCGTCAATTTATTGAAAATTTTGGTTTAATATTTCGCGATTTAGATGATTATTCTTCTCAATTATATTCAATCATACACAAAAACATTACAAAATTATTTAAAATGAGATATGAGACACTACAAAATACTTTTATAATTATATAACAAACTTTAATATTCTAACTTTAAAATATTAAAATCGGTGTGATTATTATACCAAAAAACGAGAGAGGCCAAGTTCTATAAAATATTCAATTATTTAGAATTTTTTATCCAAAAACTCATCACGATTCACGACATAAAAATGACAAAAAAATAAATGTTGCGATATTTGCAGATCCAAATATGAGCGGCCCCCAAAACCCCGATCAGAAACCCTCGGCTGAGCCGCCGAAACCCCCCAGCTACGGCGGAGGAGGCAAGTATACCAACCGGCGGGAGACGGTGAATCCGGACGCCGCCACGCTCAGAGACCAATGGCGATTCGCTGTTAAACAGTACAGCAGGTGGTACTCTCAAGCCTGGGGCACCGCCATTCTCGCCGGCGTCTCCTTTTTCGCCCTTGGCTGGATTATTAAAGGCTCCAATCCACTCCCTTCCTTACAATCTGATAATACTGGTCGAAATAGCTCTTCTCCGTCCGATAAAGATAAACCCGAGCATCAACCTCGCTGATACTAATGGGTAAATTCCTCATCTTCAAATTACTTTTAATTTGATTTGATTGTTGTAACTGTGATGCCATTTGAATCCATGTATTGGTTCAGTTTATTGAATTTAATCATGTTACTGTTCCTGGGAAAGTTTGAATTTTTTCTCTGTATCTAAAAGCTTTGGTTGCAATCATATATCACCATCGCCGCCCCATGTCATATATAAGATTTAGCAGCATCTAAAAGTTGGTTCCAAATGGATTGAATTATCTCAATAATAATGTAATATCTTGCGATTTTCAATTTCTCACTAGGTATTCCATACAATCTGTCTGGATTGTGAGCTGAGGAATTGCATATTGCAAATCTAATCTTTTTCTCCTCCCCTTCTGGGTGGTTGCAGGTGGTTTTTGTCTTGCAAAACTAAGGCTTGGCGGGAGAGAGAAAGCAAAAAAAAAAAAAAACACACATAGGTCTTTTAAGGATGTTTGTAACTTTAATACTCTCAAATAAGTTGATGGAGATACGGACTGTTTTCCGTTTTCCTTTTTTCTATCTGTAATTAAAGATAATTAAGTTGGATGAAATGAAGACGAATTAAAGGGATTAAGATGCAGTTCCCTTCTTCTCTCTCTTTCCATTCCGAACACACAGGAAATTTTATCCATTGACCATTTGCATTCACTCGAACACGATCGAAGACAAGAGCATCAAATACATACACCATTTTTATTAGTTTTAAGTTTGTCGATTTTTTGGATCCACCAACTAGCTACATTCTTGATTTGTAGTGAAGATACTGATTTTCTCTGTTGCGTTAGCCGGAGCAGCATCCAGGTTTGTTGACGGCCGATACGTCGGCATGTCCGGTGATGTTAACTGTTCGTCCCTTTGGCAGAGTAGCATGGGCGGTGCTGGCGAGAGCCTTCCTGCTGACTACTTGATGTATCTGCGTCAACACTTGTGTGAATGCCTGGTCCACATTCAAGGCTTCCAGAGCAGATGTTTGGATGAAGAAGAGCTTCTCCCTTTCTGCAAAATCTCTTGCTTGCTGCGTGGGAACTGCGAGCAGGTGACCAAGATCTGCCTTGTTTCCTACCAGCATAATCACAATGTTGCAGTCTGTGTGGCTTTGAAGCTCTTTCAGCCATCTTCTCGCGTTCTCGTACGTCGATTGGCGCGTCACATCGTACACGAGTAGAGCCCCGACCGCTCCTCGGTAGTAAGCATTTGTGATGGCACGGTACCTTCACTTTCAAACAATCGCACCCAATCTAATATATGTATATATCAATGGAAAGTTTTCTCAAAATATTTCAGTTATCCAACAGAATGTGAATATATGAGCGGGAGAGTCATTACCTCAAATTTGAAAGGTTATTGCATTTATATATAAAATATAGAGGTAAGAAATGATGAAAACTGAGATTGAATATAATTGACGAACAAACCTTTCTTGACCAGCGGTGTCCCAAATCTGGGCCTTGACAACCTTGTCGTGAACTCGGATGGAACGGGTGGCGAACTCAACGCCGATGGTTGATTTAGAATCCTGGCTGAACTCATTCCGGGTGAAGCGAGCCAAAAGGTTGGATTTTCCGACGCCGGAATCGCCGATGAGCACCACCTTGAACAGGTAATCATAATCCTCATCGACTTTAAATGCTCCCATATCAATAGCAGCAGCTCTGTGATTTTCAACTGCTGCTATTGGTTCATTCCAACACCCCAACTGCTAATCTTTGTATTCTATTTCTTCATCAGGAATGAATATCATCAGCTTGCTTGGTTGCTGGCTTCTTGTTTCTCTTTTCCCTCCGAAAATGTAGGGGGACTGTTGATATTACAAATGCTACTTCTTTCTTTTCTATCAAACTTTTTTCAATATATTTTATTTACATAATAGTGCAAGTAATAATTTTTTAATTACAAACAATGGATCATGCACGTCTAATATGGGCTTTCTCCATTATTAATGTTTCAACATTGATTGGGCTGATGAATTGGGCTATATATTTTGGCCCAACCTGATGATGACTAGGATGAGGGATCTCAGTATTTTATTTCTGTTCCTATATATAGTTAACAATTTGATTGAGTAACAATTGCTAATAATGCGATTATCAAATTTAGAGATCGAGATTATCGTTGTGTTCAGCGCAGTGTCCATATTATTCCCTATTCCAATTTAAACAAGTAAATAAGAGATTATATATATATATATATATATATATATATATATATATATATATATTCTTCCATGAAGAAGAATTGAATTAGAAAAGATTAGATTATTGGAATAAAGTTGTGGAATTTGATGAGGTGGCAGGCATCTGTAGAGGCTATATGTAGGTAGTTAGCTTTAATCAAATCAGAAAACACAAGTCATCGATCAGAATTCGCTTTCAAAGTTGTCCCATTCATGAACAACCCACATTGGGAAAATCGAAACCATTTGTCTCACCTTAAATTATCTATAACTCAACAACACAGTCTACAGACATCCCACTTCTATAGGCACTGTATATATCCTCGTCTTCTAAATTACACATTCAAATTGTATACATATACTTAGGCATCGCATTAAATTGTTATACATTTATAGTTGATGAACCATCCAATATTATACGTATTCCACCAGCTGTGCAGCATATCTATAAAACCTTCCAACTTACGTACATTTGGACATTTGACAAAAATTATCCTAATTTTGAGAAATACAAACTATCTATGTATCTATATATATATATATATATACATGCAGAAACATAATGTATATGTGTGTGCATGAGTAGTGTGGGAGTGTGTATATGTATTCAGGGGATTGATACGTACGATATATATGGTGGTTTGAGGGAACTGAATGGTGCTGGATGATAAAAGCAAATTAATTAATGTGGAAATATATGTTTATACCCAAATATATAAACATCCATTCAAAAACACCCATTTATATAATACTCATTCACTATATACCCACATTATCAATTTTATCCCTACTTTTTCAAATACATCTTACACAAATTAAAAAAAGTGACAGTCAATCATTGATAAAACATAATAGGACAAGAGATGATTATTTCCGAGGATGACTGTTCATTCACATGTGACTCTGACACGGTTTTTCGGTATTGGTCGCGGTCGACCAATTCTTGGTAGCTATCGATAGTTTCTTAGTAGCTGTCGACAGTTTCTCGGTATTTGGTCACGGTCGACTATTTCTAGGTAGCTATCGATAGTTTCTTAGTAGCTGTCGACAGTTTCTTGGTAGCAGTCGACCAAGTCTTGGTCTTGGTCACTTTTGGGCGAGTTACGAGGTAATTAATGATTTCCATTTGCCAACTACCTCCTTTTATTTAATGCATGGTCTGTACCCATTTATTTGAATCTCCATGAACGGATGGAGACATCACATGTCTTCTTCATCACAATTTTATCCTCTTTCACCATTTTTCATCGATCTAGCCAGAGGCAAAAGGTTGGTAAATTAATAAAAAATATGTCTCTTCCAAATATTAATATTAGAGGATAGTTATAATAATATTAGTTGTAATATGGATATATTTTTTTTTTCTGTGGAATGTGAAATTACTTATTAATTAATTTTGTTTTCATGTTTGAATAGGTGGGATCGGAAAAGCAATCAACACAGCCTTACATGGTGGAATAGAGAGAAAGAGGAAGAACCTCCTCAAACCTCAAATGTCTTCTTCATCACAAGTATCTCCTTGAACCCTTAATTAAAGCATGATTATTAGGGTTGACAATTTATCTTGTAATTTAATCTTATAATTTAACACTCCAATGTGGCTATAATAACATCGTTGTAACGTCAAAATTGTATAATTGGTGGTTTAGAATAATTTTGTTAAATATATAAATTTCTTAAAATTAGATTCACATGAAAATTGCATTATTTTAGGTGAATTAGTTTAGTTGAATTTGATCAAATTATTTAGAACTAGTTTAATTTTTTTTATGGATAATTAATTAGTTGAATCCTAATTAATAGATGCGATTTGAATAGATGCTATTTAGATTTAGAATTAGAATTTTTAAGTGCTTTAAATTGAGTAAACATTTACATTGAATTCTTGATGAAGCAGTCTTGAGAATACCATTTAATTTCTATCTACCCTTGTAGAAATAAGGACAGAGTTAGGTGAATCAAAAAGAGAGAACAATTAAGAAAGTAGTTAGAGATATATGGTCAACTCACAAGAAAAGCAAATTACTACTATTATATACTTGATTTTAAACCTTTATTACTCCCCTTCTACGTACTATCAAATAAAATTTTGAATTAACTATTTTATCTAATACAAAAATACATGCGTGCACTTTGTAAATTTTGAAGTAAGCAGCTGAATTCATTAATCCTTTATTACTCCCCTTAATTAAATTCTAAAATATTTTATCTTGATTACAATATTAACAAATACAAAAATACATGCGTGCACTTTGTAAATTTGAAGAAAAGCTTTTAATTTGTTTCTTGATCATACGCACATGATTCAAAACTAAATAATGAGGTCCTTAATTTGACCAAATAAATAAATAATTAACCAGTAAAAAAAATTATCTACATTTCTCCTTTTGATTTCCACTTCTAATGCTCTCTCTCTCTATATATATATATATATCTGTGTGTGTGTAAGTAAAAATTTATCAAAATTAAATGATAATCAAAATGTTTGCCTAGAATTATTTTAGCTAGATAAAAAACAAGCTGAAGACCGCCACTGGTAGTGGTCGACTGTTACTTGGTCGCAGTCGACAGCTACCTAGTCACTGTCAGCGATGGCTACCAGGTAGCGGTCGATTATAATAATTCTAGCTAGAAAAAAGCAAGCTGAAGACCGCCAGTGGTAGTGGTCGACTGTTACTTGGTCGCAGTCGATAGCTACCTAGTCACTGTCAGCGATAGCTACCAGGTAGCGGTCGACGATAATAATTGCATACAAGAAAAACTTTTCTCTAGAAAATTAGATCTTTATTATTTTAAATTCTTAGTTTAATAAAATTATGATTTATTATTTACATTTAAATTATAAATCATGTGTAGCCGGCTTGGAAGAGATCTGAGGTTCGATTTATTGAGCCGAAGATCAATTTACATTACAAATGGAAGAAGTTTCGAATAATTGTGGACACACTTACTAATATTGGTGAGGAACGCCTACTGGATCGATTCAAAGCAGGGTGTTTTGGCCATGTTTTATCTTGGAGGCCGGGTAATAGTGCTTCAAGAGCACTACATGTTTTGCTAAGTTACGAGATTTTCAATGATAATCCCGATGAGCTTTGGTTTTCTGTACAAGGCGTGCAGTTCCGATTTTCTCCCATACATTATGCGTTGGTGTCTGGCTTAAATTTTGGATATTCGAGTTTTGACCCGAGTCGAGGGATTCATGATCCATCTAGAGTTGGAGTTTATAAGCGTGTGGCCAATGGTGATTCAATAGTCTTGAGAGACTTAATGCGCAAGTTCACCGAACGCAACATATATGAGGATTCAAGTAACTTGCCTCAGGATGACAATGAAGAGCATGATGATTACCTCAAGGTGGCTAATATCATAGTCTTGTATTTCTTCTTTCTTGGATTTGCTGACTCTCGAAAAGTCGAGAATTGGGTGTGGATATTGGTCGATGATTTATCAGCTTGGAACAGATTTCCATGGGGGGCATATACATACGGAGCATTGATACACTATGTCAGTATTGTCCCGATGACGCGGTTAGAGGCCCTGCCATCGTATCATCTTTATGGTCCTATGTGGGCTCTTCAGGTAATTATTTATTAATTGTTTTAATTAAGTTTAAGCATTGAGCTTAATTTTTTAACACTTTGTTGCTTGAATTTTTTATATTGTTTGATAGATTTGGGCATACGAGACGATTCCCACATTAGGACGAGTGGCTGCTCATTATGCTTACCCGAACAGCATTCCACGCATGCTCGCTTGGAAATTCGGGACTTCGCCAGAGCTTGATTTTGGCTTTATTTTTGGCCCAGAGGTACAATATATATATATATATTTCATTTATATTTGTATTTTTATTTAATACTCATTCTTTTTATTTGGTCATGTTATCCAGTTCTCATATCGCGAGATGATGGTATCAGCTAACGAGGCTGAACAAGACTATTATATGAGCATACAAAGAGGTGAAATATTTGGTGTTCGTTTTCTGATTGTGGAGAATCCAATGCATCCAAGACAAGTCCGAGATGGAAGACCTGTTCTTTTTCGTAAAGCAGCGAACCGACGACGCAGCAAGAATGCCTCTGTTCAAATTGAAGAGGTTGAGGAGGATGATGAGGAAGAGGCTGCAGAGGAAGTGTTTATTCAGCAGCCTCAGACGCGGACTGGAGGCAAAGGCAAGTCAGTAAGTCATGGAGAATCATCCGGTCAGCTTGACAGGCTCAAGACAGATGTGATTCATCACATAGACACAGTTGTTGCCCCTAAAATTACAAAAGATGTCGTTAGTCAAATGAAGGGGATGATCAAATCGATGTTTGGCTCGAATGGCTCTTTTAGGAGCAAGTCCAAGTCTAAAGGAGGAGACGAGGCCACTTCGAGACCTAGAGACGCATCTGCTAGACATTCTGTATCGATGCATGATCGTCATCATGTTCGATCCCCAGAGAGAGAGCCCTCACGACATTCTGTATCGATGCATGATTGTCATCATGTTCGATCCCCAGAGAGAGAGCCATCACGACATTCTGTGACTATGCCTGATCAGTTAGCACGTAGAGCACCCTCACACCAACCTCATTTAGACCTCCAGCTTCAACTTCAGTCTCAGTATCGGCCCCAACCTCAACCTGAGTTCCAGCTCCAACCTCAATTTAGCCCAACTGGTCAATTTTTTGGAGATTCGGGCGAGTTTATGGAGTTTTACAATCAACTCCAGCCCCATGAGGATAATGCGCAACCGGTATTTCTTAATTAATATTTATTTTAATTCTTAAAGTTCTAGTCTTTAGTTTCAAACCTATTTAATTAATTTTTTTTGTTCTTTGTAGAGCAACTTTGTGACCATGCAGAGAGGCGCTCCGTCGAACCCAAACTTCCCTAGGGGAACAAGATAGAGCACATTGAGATGTGTTACTCCTCATGCTAGACTTTATTGAGACTCTTTTTAGTAAATGTTATTTTAGTTGACATTTTATTAATATTTTTAGTTGTTATTTTATTACAACTCTTTATAACCTTAATTTTCGTAATTTAAGGTAATTGATAAAACAATTGAAGTAGTACGAGAACAATACAAATATATAGCCCAACTTACAAATCGAAATCTAAAAAATTGTACGTAGATGTATATGTCTATATACAAGATTATGTTGGTTGTTGGGAGAATTGAAGCATGATTCAATTATGGAGACATGGACTCACGATAAGTAGTGGTCGATAGATACTAAGTGGCGGTCCAAAGATACCCAGTAGTGGTTGATAGATACCTAGTGGTGGTCTAGAGATACCCAGTAGTGGTCGACAAATACCCAGTAGTGGTCGACAGATACCTAGTAGCTGTCGACAAATACCCAGTAGTGGTCGACAGATACCTAGTAGCTGTCCACATGGACCAAGTTACGACCGACCAATACCAAGTGGTGGTCGACTGATACCTAGTAACGGATCTCAACATCCTTCCAGATCGGGATGTCGATAAGGAGTAAATTTGGTATTCTCCTCTAATAGCTTCTGCTGATAATATGTAGCTAATTGCATCCCTTAACGCTGTTAGGGATACATTGCTCGCCGGAATATAGCCGAGTCGCTCATTTCCACCAATATAATTGGATTGATCGTCAAATTGACCGTTGTAATTAACAATAACAGATCGCCAATCTTCCATCTCTCACTCTAATTTTTTTGGATATAAATTGAAATCAAAATATTTTTCTCTCTAATATTTTGGATATGAATTGAAATCTAAAAAAATTTCTCTCTAATCTTTTGTGTGATTTTGCTTGTTGTCGATGTATATGTGTATATATAGAAGATTATGTTGGTTGTTGGGAGAATTGAAGCATGCTTCAATTATGGAGACATGGACTCACGACAAGTAGCGGTCGACAGATACCAAGTAGTGGTCGACAGATACCCAGTAGCGGTCGACAGCTACCCAGTAGTGGTCGACAGGTACTAAGTGGTGGTCGATCGACTAGTAGCTGTCCACATGGACCAAGTTGTGATCGACCAATACCCAGTAGTGGTCGATTGGTACCTAGTAGCTATCCATAGGGACCAAGTTGCGATCGACCAATATCCAGTAGTGGTCGACTGGTACCTAGTAACGGTCGATTGTTCTTTGGTCATGGTCGACAAATACTGCAATAATTGAAGTCAGTATTTCATATACCAATAAATCCGTGCACTCAATTATTTAAATCTGGTACAGAAATTGAGAAAAAACTGATTTTGCAATTAATTTAAAGTACTTTTGAAGGATTATATAGTAAAAGTGGGTATAGGATGAATTGAATTTATTTGAGTGGGTATTAATGATTTTACATTATTTAAAATGGGTATAGAGTGATTGATCCCCTTAATTAATTAAGAATATAATGAAAATTGTCTGAGGCAAATCGAACCCCACAACTGCAACGACGTCGAAAAGAGAAAAAAAAAAAAAGGAATTTTAGCAGTTCTCACTGATGAATCAAACTCACTCAACCCCTCAATCAATCACACAAATGTATGCGTACGTACGTCGATCTGCGTCTGTGTGGGGGTGTGAAATAAACACTGTTGCCATGACTACATTGCACGTAATCATTCTGCACCACTCAACCTCTACCTACTCAATCCACCCCTCACTACAGAACACATGAACTTTTTTATTTAACCTTTCTTTTTGTTTTTGTGGAAAACCAAAACCAAGTTGGATTCAACGACACAATGTAAGATATAACCAAATAAATTCTTGGATAAATATATAGTTATATGAATAGGAATATACATAGGATTTACTATTCGTTCCTATAAATCATTTCTTTTTAATCTAAATCATTTAGACATATGGCAAGTTGGCAACGTATATAAATGAGGGGGATGCATAATCAAAATTCAAATTGTAGCTACAAAGATTTTTCAAGGGAAAAATTAAAAAAAAACTTCAACAATTGCTTACTGGAGAAGGTAATAATAAGACAGTGTTGACTGTTGCAAGAAACAAAAAGCCGAAGTGGGATTCTTGTTTGGAATGACAACACACTGCAGCATGTTCAAACGACAGTTGATTTACTATTACATGTATGGTTCGAAAATCAGCCATTACAGAACTGAAAAAAGAACATATATATAGAATTGTCATTGAATTTGAGTTCAATATTATATATATATATATTGATTAAGTGAGGTATGAAATAATATATAAAACATTAATTATTCTGGACCCAACAACACATGAAATGATATATATAGACGACATTCCTCAAAGTCCTTGAGAAAAACAAAGTAGTAAAACATTGTCCCATTTCAGTTACTTTGATTTGAAAAGACATAAAAAGTACATAATACTTAGTAATGAAGAGCAAGTAACTACAGTTTGATTACTAAAGACATAAATGTAGAGATTGTTCCCAACATTGATTGATCGATGATCCAATGTTCGGCAGCAGTAGTTCCCCTTATGAAGAAAAATGATCAACCTTACAAAACTAGAAATACTCATTTGCTCAACCTTCCTCAGTTCTTCTAAATCTGCATCACATACCACAAACACATCAATTTTGAATGAGTAATAAATTGACAGAGCCACAGGGGCATATCAGAATATATGAAAAGATCACTCCAACATATGTAGATACCATATTACAATGGCATGACGTCAATAATAAGGAATGCTATCTAAATAAAACATCATATCCCTCCCTAATGCGTATGTATGTATGTATGTATGTAGGTATGTACGGGTGGATCAATAAAATACACAAGTAAGTGGGAAATAAAATACCAAATGAATGGTCCTTTCATGGGGCGGAGGAGATAGTAAAATGCGCCGTGGTGCAGGGGGTGCAACGTGATGCCCCAGTCGTTGGTGAGAACCGGCTGCCCTGACGAGTGAATCAGCACCGCGTCTTGGCCAAACGCCTCCCGCACATTGAACGGTCCAACTCCCACCTCCAAGCACACATCGTTGATGAACACCGTCGATTTTGTGGGGCCGGACTCGCCACCACCTGCACCATCACATATCAAATCACCATCACCTCAACCTCATATATATATATATAGTCTCTCCTGCTGTTGACTTATCATCATCATCATCATCATCATCAACAACATTTTCCATCTCCCCCTCCCCCTCCTCTCTCTTAAGCAATGCATAAGTATAAGTCAATCCATGCAGACGTTCTAGCTAAGCGAAAGTCAATTGTCCGTCAAATTAATGCCAAAAAATGAGTGTTTAATATATACAGTTTCAACCATATCAGTCACTTCCATGAATGACATGAGTTAGTTGCTTATCATATTTTGGATATATGTGGAATGACGAGACGCCAACGCAGTACTGTATAATTACATATAATTCCTATTTCCTAGCTAGAAAAGGGAAAATTTATAAACCCTAATTATAATGCTAAAAATTGATTTGCTGATTTGAATAAATTAAATACCTTGGAAAAGTTGATCACTAGTGGGAGAAGAAGGTACGCAGAAAGATGGAGGAACCACGGTGTGATTAGGAGGGTTTGGTGGTGTAGCATGCATAAACTGCTGCTGCAGCTTCATCTTCTCCTCTTCATCCTTCTTGGAAGGGCAATTGCTCATCAGCATCAGCTCACTCAGCAAATAACTCGGACTCTGCTCAGGAAAGCAAAACTCTTGAGTTAAATTCAAATTCGAAGGAGGCGATCCACCGTTTTGCTGCACCGGAAAAAGGAAGGGCTCCGCCAAGAACTCGCTAGAAGAATGAAAAAATGATTGATTCACAGATGCAGTAGGCGAATTGAGCAGGTCAATCACGGCGGTGGGGCCCATAGATGGAGATTTCTCGCTGGAAGTCTTGTCGGAAGAGGATGACGACGGAGATGGAGTTGAGAAGGCAGGCGGAGGCGCGGTGGTTTGTGGCTGAGACTTGGAGCTGTGGAGCTGGCGCTGCTTGTGCTTGCTTCTTGATTTGCGGTTCTGAAACCAGTAGAAGACGTTGGCGTCTCCTACCTGGCCGTATTCCTGCAACTGAGCCCTAATCTTTCTAATCTCATCTCTCGGCGGATTCACCATGCCGGAGTTGAAGATGCCTTCCAGAATTCGGATTTGCTCCGGCCGAGGATTCCATCGTGGTTTCGGCTCCGGGGTTCTCTCCTCACATCCGTGCCCTAATATAATATATATGTATGTATAGTGGATCACAAAATATATAACTAATAAATGATCATGAGTAAGAACAAGAGATAGAAAGAAGGAAAAAATAAATAAATAAATAGAATTTAGGAATTGAAATATAGTTAATTCGAAATAGGTGCCTGGTGGATATGGGGCTCTGTTGCAAGCAGATGGTGAGATTAAAGAAGAGTTGAGCATCATGTCATGCTGCCATTGGTGATGAGTGGTGTTGTTGCAGGGCTTGGATTTGAACATGCTAGGCCAGTGTCTGTTTGATGAAGCCATATATGATTGCAGAAACTGAAGCTTTAAATTTTGCTTCAGAGATTTTTACAAGAGACCGAAGCTAGAAAATTTACAGTCTGCGAGCTAAAGTTTCAGTGATGAAACTGGTAATATAAATTAAACTGTGCGTGCTAACACATCATCTCCCTCTTATTATAGCCTCGATCCTTTTCGCATCACCTACTCCTGTATTCACTTCCGCCAGCATTAATTGAATAACACACTATAAATATTGATAGATATATACATAAATTTTTAATATTATGCAAAATAAATGGGTTACTGTGTGAAATAAAAAAGACAAAACCTGCAACAAGAATCGCCTGCAAAAAAATTAAACAAAAAAGGAAAGGAAATTAAATAAAAAAGTGAATTGAAAGATGGAACCATACCCATTCCTTACGAAACTATATATACATTAAAATCTAGAATACTTGTTCTGTACTCATGCAAAGAGAGCATTGAAAGAAGCACATGCTTGGGCTTATATTGCCATCTTCATCACGAGATCTCTTAATGCACGAGGGTGGGGGTGCTACAGCCACACACACAGACACACATACACATATGTATATTATATATATGTATGTATATGTAGAGAGAGAGAGAGAGAGGGAGGGAGAGAGAGAGAGAGAGAGAGAGAGAGGAAAGGAGAGGGGGATGGGTTGTATGACTTGTATCTGATCAGTTTGTCCCTTTGTTTCAGATTATATCTATTTTGTATGTATATGTGTGTGCAGTTTTCTATGGAGGAGGGTTATTATTTTTTGAGGTTTTCTCAGCAGACGGGAGTGGGAATAAATAGAGGAAGAGAAATGAATGGTGTAAATAGGATTACGTGTATGTGTGTAAAATAATATAATTTATTACTGTAATCCCCTCAAAAAATAATATTATCGTAATACGAAGAGGTTGGTGGCGGAGGCATAAATAATGAAATCTGAGGGTGTTTTGAAAGTCAAAGTAACGTAGGGTTTTGGGGGAGCGGTGGCCATGGGTGAAGAAAAAATTAACGTATATGCTTTTTGGAATTGGATTACCAAAAGTATTCATAAATCACATGTACTATCATTTCACATTTAATTGTTGATATATAATAACATATCATATTTCACTTTTTTTATATGCAATATCAATCAATATTATTATTATAGTGATACATGCATGTAACTGCAATGGGTAAGAAATTGCCTAGCTAGGTGTAATCTGCAAGTATTTTTTTAAAAATATTTTTATTGGTTATTAGTTGGAATTGAGTGTAATAATTGCAGATTTTGACTCAAGGAAAAGTGCATTGATAGAGGCAAAAATATAATTTGACAAGGAAAGTTGGAAGGTCTTTTTACTTTTGATAATCCAATAGGAATTGGTTGGATTTTGTTGTAGAGAAATCTCAATGTGTGTGCGTTTGAATTTCTAGTTATTTGTTGCATATCCCTATGAAAATGAAACTGTTAAAAGTTAAGGAGAGTAATTGTTTGGTCTATTTGGTGTCCGTCTCATTCCGACATTAATCAAATCAACCTTAATTCTAAACCGGATTTCGGATTTTTTTTAATTGTATGCTTAATATTTAATATGCTTTTGTTGTATAAATTATCTGCACTCATGATTAAATATATTAATAATAGAATTAATTTATGAAATATTATCATCGGTGCGTGTAGTAAGCAAATATGAAGGGCTGTTCTCATTATTATTTTCCAGGGTTATAGTGCTTTTAAAGTTATAAATTTTACACATTTTTTTATTTTTTGACATGAATTTAAAATTATGACATAAACATACATTCATAACAACTTTTACAAATTTAACATCCACTTCATTTTCAAGGAAATTAAAATTCTCATGGGTGACAGAACAATATATGTGGATCAATTGTCCGACCATTAAAAATGACACTATTTTATATTAATTGCTTTAAAATATGTCCACATGAGGGAAATTTTATTCCACATGGGCACACTCCACCTATCACACACACTTTTAAAAAATAAGTGCGCCCATTATTTAAAAATTATTAAAGTGTGTGTGATGGGTGTAATATGTGTTTATGGGATGGATTTTTCCGTCCACATTATCCCTTCCACGTACATTATCCACGTCAGTTTCAATTTCTCCAGAATCGCAATTAATATTAAATTTGTAAAAGGTTTTAAATTTGTGTTTTTTACACAATTTTAAGTTCATGTTAAAACAATATATATATATATATATATGTGTGTGTGTGTGTGTAAAATTCATAATTTCAAAAGCACTTAATCCTATTTTTTAAGATTAAAGTATCACATAAATATATAATTCAGTGTATATTTCGGATAATTAAAATACTTCACATCGCAAGTGTACACACCTCCAAAGGATTATCAACATTTGCAGTTAATCTTAAATAAGATTTGACTTTAAGATTTAGGTCCTAACAATGCATGTTTGACTTGAGGAAATGCGCGAGTTTGCTAAGCAATCGCGATTTGACTTTTGAGTCCAACTTTATTATTATCAACTTATCATTATTCATTAATCATCAGCTTCAATTCGTGCATCAAAAAAATAAATCAGTCATCAACTCATAATTAATTTGGTCAAAATAATCACACCCAGATTTTCCTGTTTTAACTATCCCAATCACTTTCACTTTCACTTCTTTTTTTTTTTTTTATCATATTTTAGCCTCACATTTCAAGTGATTAACAAAATTATTACTATAATTTTTCATAAATAATAATTTAATATCTCATCTTTTGAACTTCATTATCTAGAATGGGATTAATTTTGGAGCTTTGAATAGCTGGCATGTATTATTTGTCCTAATATTTAAATGGCATAAAAATCATTTGTGTCGTATCATATCCGGACGACGTCATTTAAAAGAAAAAATTTTAAAAAATAATCTCTCTTGCAGTGAGAATAAAACAAAGATCTTCCATGCAACCAAGATCCAAACGTTGTTTTATTATCCACTAGATTTGTGATAAATTCAAAATGTTAAGTATTAAATTATTATTTATGAAGGTGCGACTTTTTTTGCGAATTAATTACTTGAAAAATCATGATAATCCCTGACCCTGATATTATATAATTGCCCTTAAATTACATTTTTCTCGGCCATAATTTTGAGACGACCAAAAACCCAACGGGTATTTTTAATCGTTAAAATTTCACACAGTAATTTCACCACATTTACCATAATTTTTTTTAATTGCCATACCATTTTCAAAATATGACAATTACAACATCATGTTTTAATCTATAGCAATTAAAACATCTCCAAAACAAATTTTCAAATATAAATGATATTTTTAATGATTCTGTATACTAAAACCTAGAAGGTGAATTAATTGTATGAAAATGTAAAAAGTCAATTTGAATTCTCATATTCATATTTTATTTGTTTGGAAATTTTAGAAAACCAATTATCCCGGCCAATTCTACATCTCATGACGTACGCGATTCAATGTTTTTACTAAAATTAATCTGTCCTTCACTTTTTCTAAATATATATATATATATGTATATATATATATATACATAAACATTAATTCAATCACGTAAAAATACATTAATTCAATCAATCACGTAAAAACTAACATGCACCATGCATCTCTTAATATTTTCAGACCTTGGGCTTTAATTAAATCAATCATAAGCGAAAAGTAATGAACTATAAATCAATGAAAAAAGAACAATATAATTCATAAAGCGTTTGTTAGTGCGACGGTTATGCACTAAGTGTTCGTGTTGTGTTGTTGGCGAGATATGTTCGACAATGTGTGCTTGGGTATGTCCCCGAAGCCATTTATTCCGCTGTGTGAGAAAAGAAGAACAGTTGGCGAACTGTTCCCTCTGATGTCCCAGACATACCTATGGATACTCTTTATATGGCAGTTTCCATAAATACAAGATCTTGCGCGGATCCGTTCATGGAAGGCAAGATATGTTCGATTGTCTGCCTTGTGGAGTAGATACCGAGCTGCTAATAACCCTCCTATCCGAGGAAAGTATCTACACACGTTTGGGAAGGTCACAAACCATAATCTACCTACCATATTAACGATGATGAAGATCGGCGACAATTGTGAAGAGAAGATTATAAGAAGGCCGATTCTTTTTGCAATTGGTACCACTTACACTTGTTTAGATTCTCTTAGAAGATTGTTTGAGAGTCATTTCGTTTGTGGTCTTTGTTTATCTAGTTACTGTCCCACAATATGTTCTAGCATTTGAGTGTTTTGAGTGAAACACGTGAGGGGTTTATTAATCCATTTTGTACGCAATCTCGGGAGAGATTGTAAGTTGAAGTTGTGTGTAGCTAGAGAGAGTCTAGTGTCATGGTTGTAAGGGGATCTTACAGCTTTCGTTTAGCGAAAGAGTTCGTGGAGAAGAACGGGCGACATAAGGAGGGAGTCATGTATGTGTAAGAACACAAATACACTTCATAAAGGAGTAACAAACGAATCTTCAAGTTTGGGAGCAATCCCCCCAGAGTAGGTTGTTTAACCGAACTGGGTTACCAATCTCGTGCGTATTTTACTGCTTTATATTTTATGTTCTTACATCTGTCCCACACATATCGTAGAACACTTGTTAGCAGTATTTATTAAACACTTGTGAGCACGGATTATCATTTTTCAGCATTAAATTATACATTATGTGGAACAATATATATATGCATCATTAATTACCACGCCATAGTCTTGCGAAAGATGAAAAATGTGCCTTTATGGGGCATGAAATTAAATGGTTCTAAATTTGTAAAACAATTCACAATTTCACACCACACAATAAGTGAATTATAAAAAAGAAAAAATAAAAGGAAATGAGTTATATATATATATATATATGTAGAGGTTGGGTAAAAAAGGTAGTAGATTGTGGGAAATGGAGATGGACAAGGAAGTGTCATGGAAAAGGGGCAAAACGCACAATCCCATCATAACTTGATCTCATCAGTCCCTGCTCCATGCACATAGTTGTCCAATATTACTTACCCCCACTTTCTACATTATTTTTCTCTTAACAAAATATATAAATAAATTAAAATGAACCATTAATTTATGCAGATCTCTGTTTATCATCACCCTAAACTCAAGTCTTGAATACGATACATGGAACGTGTGCAGAACTGCAGTTCAATAATGGATGCCGATGGTGGGGTATATTCACAACTTAATTAATTTTTACTCATATATATATATATATATATGTATTCAATATCTATATCAGCTTTAATTCCCTCTTTGAGGAGGATTGCTTCTTCCGTTAATTTCAATTTGTCTGCTACAAAATTGGACGAGTTCATTCCATATCATGATTCGTGAATAAGAGCTCTCTCTCTCTCTCTCTCTCTCTCTCTCTCTCTCTCATTAACTTGTTGATTCGGGTCAAAAAGTATTACTTTTGTTCTTGTGTCTGTATGGTAAGCTACTGCCTATGTCCTCCCTATTCCTTTTTAATGCAACAAATTAATTGACTACGTACGTACCTTTTCTTTTTATATATATATATATACCCTTCAATATATTTTTCCCTATGGATTGATGGATGATTGATAAATTTGACGATGGCTCGGGTTTCTCAAATTTCATGTCGGGTCCAATTTTTAAAACCGGACTCATAACACAAGTTTCAGATTAATGTGCTCAATATTTGCTTATGATTTCTAAAAAAATTTCTAAATATTTATAAACTTACTTTAAAATACGTACGAAGGAATTAAAATAAAACTGTAATAAATATGAATGTGAAACAATTTTTTTTTTACTCGAATTACCTACCTTTTTAGATTTATTCCGACTAAACCTTTTCTTTTTATTACAACTTACCACATGAATTTTGCCAAAATTTATCTTGTGCATAACTCAACTTTTATTTACGACAATCTTTTGCTTTAGACGTCGACTATCAAGGTTCTTTTCTTCATTTCACAAGTGATAAATTCTTAATTATTGTCTAGCATATATACATTACATGAAGTGTGCATAAATAAATGAACTTAAAATTAATAGAGGTGCAATTGAATTTAAATAGTTCGAGAAAATATTGCTTTATATATCTACTAGTAGACTAGTAGTAGTATAACTCATTCACGTGCAAGTTTTTAATTTCTTGAACAATTAAATAAAGTGAGTACTTTAATTTATACGAGACAAAAATCAATCATCATTCCAAAAAGGACATACATTACCTGAATAATTCACATATAATGCATATTTTGTCCGGAAACAAAATTTCATGTAGCAAGTAACAAAAAAGCTAGAATTAAATAGTAATAATTTTTGAAAATCAAACAACCACAATTCCAAATCAAATCCAAATATGAAAACAATTCATAATCTCCAAGACGAGTCGCTTAAAGTCTTGATATATACATGGTTGTTGTTAAATACTCATTCCGCCCCAATTATATAGTTTTTATTACTATTTTGGATTGTCCCAATTATATAATCTCTATCACTATCTTGGATTATTCGATTCCAATTATATTATATAGTTCATTATTATAAGTAGAGTTAATTTTTATAATAATGTACAAATTAACCATTGTTAAGTCTTGATAATTTAAAAACTAACCACTTAAATTTTTGAAAGTCATAAATATAAATAACGGTACTATTGGAAATTTAGCTTTAATATCTTGTTTTTCATAAATATTTTTAATCCAAGTGCGTCAAGGAAAAAACTTTATAAATGGGACGAAGGGAATAATAAAATTAAAATTAACAATATTAATTGGACAAAGCGCATGAAAGCAAATTAAGAATATTGGTATTTATAAATACTTTTAATATTGGAATAAGGAAAAGCGTGTGTAGGTAGCGCGAAATGCGCCACACAGGCATCACTAAATGCAAACGTGGTCTTAGTAAATGCTCAACAGCTCTAATTTAATGCTTGAATTTGGTGCACATGCAACTCAGAAACAATACTACATTACTACTATCGATCTCATTTATTAATTATTAATTATTAATATATATATAGTAAGTTTGTAACACCAAGTGCACATTAACTCGATCAAAATTAACCTGTGGCACTAAAAATATTGAGTGACAAAGAAGGATTCATCTATTTTTGTTTAATTGTTCTTTGCCAGAACTTGTCATTAATCTTCAATTTTCTCTTTGCATTTCACTCTTATATACGTATATTTACGACCATGTACATTTACTACTTGTTTATATATCAATGATCTTACAATCTAGTTACTGTGCAATCAAAGTAGTCTTAATTTACCGTACATTCTATATAGATATATTCAACTAAATTTGTTCTCTAAATTTAATTTGAGGAGAATTAATTATTAATTCATGACTTGAAAGATGGATAATCTATCGATTCAGGACCTGAATATGAAAACACTCAATCCATGACTTGAAAGATGAAAATTCTCAATATCAAGAACATCAAAAATCACGAATTTTATAAAATTAATTAAAAAAATTAAAAAAAAAATCTAAATTCCTGATTTTTGAGGTCCTGGATTAAGGATTTTCATCTTTCGGATCCTAGATTGAAAGTTTTCATCTTTCAGATCTGAACTGATAAATTACACATATTTCAGATTTTGAATCGACAATTCTCCAAATTTTGAAATTATAAAAGAAGATATAATTAAATGATATACATAACAAACAAATCTTAAATATAAAACAATACATATTTAAACACAAAACTAAACAAAAAAGAGAAGAAAAAAATAAAAGAGAAATTAATTATTACCCCCAAGTTAAAACAATTTGACATGTTTTGACGAAAATATCCAACCGAAACCTTTTTCTTTTAAATAACTAGTTGAGTCAAATGATCAAGTGTCCAAACTTAAAGAAACTTTAGAACTGATTATTTTCATAATTAGAGAAACTTATAATTCTGAGTAATGTATATTGACTATATATTGAGACTTTTTATTATCGTACTTATATTTTCCTAATTTCCTCTATTTCATTTTGAAATTCATACATGGACATCAGATTCACTCTATCCTATCGCTCTTAATTGGAATTCATACTCCCAATATTTATTTATTTATTAATAATTGAATGGTATGCATGATCCACAAAACACGGATACGCCCTTTTATTAGACCTTAATATAATATTTTATTTTTTATGGGAAATTGAGGAGTGCAAATATATTATTCGATCTCATAATTTTTATTAACCTACTGTAAGTACTGGGATCAGATGCTCATCTAATTAAATCGTAAAAACCCATGATTTTTAAGAATCTTGTGCAAGTTTTTGGTTAACTGTCATCAAGTATGTGTATATATTGGTAATAACAAATGTTAGTTATAAACCATTGTAATCAGTTCCTTAGCAAATATACCTAATGAATTAGAATATTTGTGCATAACATGTTCCATAGAATGAAATTCCAATATAAATTATTTAAATAATTATATTTTAATTGACTACAATGCACGATCAAATATTTATATATTTAGTCAAACATGGAATAATTTTATAGTACGTAAATGCACACTTTGCTTAATTATTAATTAGCTAATTAATGAATTATGAGTTTCATGGATGACTAATGGAGTGGTACGTCAAATTGTGAAACAACAATCTCATGATTGAAATATCATGGATTTCACTATTTCTTAATTTATTGAGCTATTAGAACTATTAATGCATGTTTTGATAAGATGAAATGTGAAATTGAAAAATAATATAATATAAAGGATTTTGATTAATAGGTCCGAAAGAAAACTACGTACATGAAGAGTGTCGCTAATACATTACAAGAAAATAAGTAATTAAATCTAGGGTGTCTTAACTCCCCAACAAAAGATTTTGTTGTTTTTTTATAAAAGAAGATATATAATAATAAATCTCGTACTATTGGAATATAAGGGTTACTAAAATACAAAATTAAAATTTAAAGGAAATTGCATCTTCTGGACTTGCGAGACCTTTTCTTGATTTTGGGTGGCCGCAAAACGACCTTTATTGAAGTGTCAAACACAGCTTTCACATTCTGCCAGTAAATTAGAGTAAATAGTCTTTGATTAAGGAAAATTCTCGCAAATAAGAAAATAGATTATAATTACCATTACCAAGGGAAAAATAAATATTATTTATATTACCTGTTGAGTTTTGGCACTACACTCTATATAAGCTACTGCTCCAATCATCTTCTTCAATTCTTCTCCCTGAATTTGTTCAACTATCAGACTATAAACACACAAATATATACATATATAAGAAAAGAAAAGAAAATTAAGAAACAATTTTGCATACATATATGTACCTGCGCAGTTGTTATAGGAACTGCAGCTGGATGATCACTCAAAAATTGCTTATCTTCTCTCAAGTCTGTTTTACCAATGCAATGCCAAGAACAACAAATTAAGCTAATGCGTTATGTTTAATTGAACTTAAAGTTAATGTTTGCCGATTAAATTTGCTCTAATACTTTAAGGCACTAATAATTAAACAGAGTATATCTTCATAAATTAAAGTGATGCGTGACAAATATCTTACCCATTTTAGTTCCAACAAGTACAATCGGTACATTTGGAGAATAGTGCCTTAACTCTGGAATCCACTGTGATGTGATCAACATAAATTCGATTTTATATATAATCCTCAAAATCAAAGAAAAAGGGCACATAATTATACAAATCGATAAATTTATAACACCTTCTTGTAAATGTTCTCATAACTAGCTTTGCTGATTAGAGAAAATGCTAATAAAAATACATCAGCTCCTCTGTAACTTAGAGGGCGTAACCTGTTGTAATCTTCTTGCCCTATATCAACAAAAATACGACCCCATCACAAACTTTCACTAACAATCATAATTTACGACCAAAAGTAAATTAAAATAATAATAATAATAACAAAGGCCTTTACCTGCGGTGTCCCAGAGGCCTATGTTAACCGTACTTCCATCCACCACCACGTTGGCGCTAAAGTTGTCGAACACGGTCGGAACATAATCCTGCACGATACCAGATTAATTAATTAAGTAATATATAGCATATTCCTATATATGTATATTTGAATGATATTAACCGGAATAGAGAGTTTTGGGAGACATATATATATATATATATATATATATATATATATATATATTAATTAATTATGATATGCATACCGTTGGAAATGTATTACTGGTGTAGGAAATGAGCATGCACGTTTTCCCGACGGCGCCATCGCCCACAGTCACACACTTGATGAACCTAGCAGTAGTCATTTTATTTGTACTTTTAATTTAGTTTTTGCATCCAACTCTGCTTCTTTATAAATCATATATAGCCGTGGTTTGATGTAAGATTTCTACGTGTATAAAGGGAAGATATTGAAATAGTGGATAATCATTTCTTACGGGACTTCTCGTTTTCTTTGAGTTCAAGGACAGAGACAGATTGGTTGCAACTAAATTAGGTGTGGTGCTTGCTTATGTGTCCAACAAGCGATTCGATTTTTTTTTTAAATTTTTAAAAAAGAAAACAAAAAAATGATCAAAATAGAGGGTTGCTTAGTATCTAGCTAATATGCCATCATTATCTTTTTTGAAGATTTTTGAGAAAAAAATTTAAGAATTCCTACTTGTAAGTTATCTATTATTCTCTTTTTGGATGAGTCATGATTACCATGTGAAATCCTCCCGCCCAAGGTATGTGTTCCAACTGTGTCATAATATTAAAATTAGACAAAAATTTGTATAAAATTGTCTAACAGGTCTCTTATGTTAGACGGGTCAAATAATACTCAAATCCGCCCTAAACCCCCGATAACCCACCTGTGCCAGATTTTATATATTTTTTTTTGGCTGTTGTCGCTGGCACGGCTGCCAGGTTTTTAATTTTTTTTGGGCTGCTGTCGCTGGGCTGCCAGATTTTTAAATTTTTTTTTTTTTGGTTGCTGTTGCTTTTTTTTGGCCATTTTTCTTCTTTCTTTCTCATGGCCCAATTTTTCTTATTTCTCTTTCTTTTTTTTTTTCACTTTCTTTCTTCCTTTTTTTTAAATAATTATTTTTCATCGAGCGCAGTGCACGAGCCCACGCGTTAGCGTCGGGCAAGATGTCGAATAAAAAATAATAAATTAATTCAATTTAATTTTAGGTTATATATATATTTCAAAAAAATTAATTATCGAGAGAGTGCACTGTGCGAGATGCATGATAAAAAAAATAAATTTTATTTAAAATAAATAAATTAATTCAATTCAATCTAGTGCTCACTAATTCCATTTTAGGGTATACATTTATTTTTAAAAAATATATTTTTTTCCTGACGGTTGACTAATTATTGAGCAAAAAAAAAGAAGTATCATTAACTATGAGTGGAGTATATCATTAACCCAAGTATCATTATTTATGAGGTGAAGTATTATTAACTCACATGTGAGTATCATTATTTACGGGGTGAAGTATCACTAATTGCAGAAGAAAGTATCACTAATTGAAGAAAAGTATCACTAATTGCAGAAGAAAATATCACTAATTAGAAAGAAAAGTATTACTAATTAGAAAAAAGTATCACTAATTGAAGAAAAGTATCACTAATTGCAGAAGAAAGTATCACTAATTAGAAAGAAAAGTATCACTAATTAGAAAAAAATATCACTAATTGCAGAAGAAAGTATCACTAATTGAAGAAAAGTACCATTAATTGCAGAAGAATGTATCACTAATTAGAAGAAAAGTATCACTAATTAGAAGAAAAATATCACTAATTGCAGAAGAAAGTATCACTAATTAGAAGAAAAGTATCACTAATTGCAGAAGAAGATATCACTAATTAGAAAGAAAAGTATCACTAATTGCAGAAGAAAGTATCACTAATTAAAAGAAAAGTGTCACTAATTGCAGAAGAAAGTATTACTAATTGCAAAAGAAAGTATCACTAATTGGAAAGAAAAATATCAGTTCAAACATATTGCAATTCAAAAATTGAATCATTAGCTACATAAAAGAAAATATTGCAATTCAAAAATTGAATATGATACTGAGTAGTAACTACTCATTATATTAGTGACGCTTCATTTTTTATTAATAGTGATACTTACTTCATAATTAATGATACTTCCTTATTGTTAATTTAATAATTAATGCTTAATCATTGATAATTTTCATTTTAATGAAAATATAACTTTTATTTGGTGAAGTATGATTAACATTGATGTGAAGTATCATTAATTATGGATGAAGTATCATTAATAAAATCATTACAAAAAAAAAACACACAACTTCTAACTCTTCGTAGTGAAGCGTGAATTGGAGTCGTACAAAAAAAGAGTTGAGTTGTGCGTGCGTGTGAGAGAGAGGGGGGATAGGGTAGGGTAGAGTGGGGTGGGGTGGTGCAGAAAAACTGCCGAAAGGAAAAAAAAAAGAGTTGAGTTGTGCCTCCGTGTGAGAGAGAGGGGGTGGGGGTAGGGTGGGGTGGGGGGCAGAAAAACTGTCGAAAAAAAAAGGTAATAGTTAGATCTAAAAGAAAAATTAAAAATTGAATATCAAAAAAAAGAGAGGAAGGGGAGACCATAAAAAAAATCAAAAAGAAAAGGAAAAAGGAGGGGTACCACTTTGTGGGTCAAATAATATCCGTCTAACACAAGGGAATCCGTTAGACTGTCTCACATAAGTGTGCCCCTTAAAATTATTAGTTTTCTTTCATTTTTTTCGTCAGTTTTTTCTTTGTTTATTTTAGTTTTATATTATTATTTAAGGTTTATTCCATACAAGTAGGATTTATATTATATTAATTTTAATTTTAATTTTATTATAAATATTATTAAAATTATATAATTCTTAATATTGAGATACGGTTGGGACACAGTTCGGGATAGAGGATCTCATCCGTATGATTACATCTAAATTTTTGAAGATTATTCCGTACGCCCGAAAAAAGAAGTTGGGTTATTTCTGGGCTCTATTGTGGTGGGCCCATAAAAAGCCCAAGCCCGTGTATCCTATATATGATATGATTGATTTTTAATGGGCTAGTTTTTCACATCAACAAGGCCCTCGTGGTCACGCTCACCCAGCTCCTCAAACTGATTGTAGGGGTAGGATTTTTCAATTAATTTGTTTTTAAGTGAAAAGGAGTAGCTAGTTAGTTACATTGTTTAATGACTCTTTTGACCCTGGTTTTAGTTGGAAGTTTGATCAGTTTTCCTCCATATTGATACAATCAAACCACTGCCTTTTGCCCTTTTTCGCTTTCTAATTAATTGCCAAAAAATTAACCATTTTTGAACGATTTTACAATTTAAACATAATTTTTAAAACGCTGTAATAATAACATAATATTTTAATTTGTAGCAAATTTAATGTTTTTAACTTTTTTTTTTGACGATCGAAATTATGATGTGGGAATAATTTTTTCATGTTCACAGATTAATTTGGTTTAGGGGTGTTGAAAATGCGGATTTTTATTATGCAACGCTAATTTTTCAACCGTCGAATTTTCATAAAGGTGTCTATTTTGCTACAAAATAAAAAGTTGGACTATTATTGTAACATTTTTAAAATCATGTTTGACATGCTATTTATTAACAAATAAATGTACCGCAAGTGCACAGTGTGTTTGCAAATATATAGGTGAGCAAGAGTATCGTATCCCACAGAGACCGTTATTTTTCAGTTCTTATACACAAGCACGTAATTAATATCTAGACTCAAAACAATCAGGCAAAAAGGAATAAAACTAAAGAGCATAAAAACAAAGACACAATAAATAAAATACTGGAATAAAACAGATATATATAAAACATAGACTTTAGGGAAATTGGATTTATTATATCATTTAACAATATTCATTAATTCTCTCAACCCGACTATTGTCTTTAATCTATCAATGGTGGGGGATCACTAGCTAGTCTGTTATCAGGCTGTTGTTTAAGACATATACCATAACATAAATATAATGAGCATGCACTTCACTGCAGTCGGTTGTTCACACATGTCATTACTCCTAATCGAGCACACGAAGATTTATTTAACCCTATGTGATACTTGTTCACTTGGTCGGTCCTTCCAAACGCACATGATCTGATTTCTATCTTTTCATCATTAATTTTTCTCTGGTTAGTACTTCAAATTAATGACTAGCATGCATAAATGGTGATCAAGTATTCACGCAAGATATGAAATAAATCATAGAAATAAAATCCCAAGAGATAGCAGGAAGAAAATTAATTAAATCATATATTAAAATCTATAATCTCCAATCCCCAAAACCTAGCTATGAAAGTAGCTAGACATAATTAAATAAACAAATAAAACTAGAGTATCGGTGTTCATGACAGAAAAAGATAAAAGAACCAAAGAACAATATGTATTCCGGTGGTCTTTGTCTTCTCTGCAGTGGCATTTCGTCTCTAGCAATCTCGGCGTCTCCTCTTGAGTAGACGGTAACTCTATGACTTCTCTCTGGTGTATTTTGAGTGTTCTCTCTCTTGTTTATCAACTTCTCAACGTGTATGAGGCGTGTATTAAAATGAGAGATTTTATATGTAGGTTAAAAACCCTGAATTGGAGTGAAAAAGTCATATTCCCACGGACCCGAGCGTGTGAGTCGATCGAGCCACTTGGGTTGACCCAGAGCCCTGTTTTTACACAGGATCAACCCAAGTGACTTGATCCGGGTCGACCCATTCCTTCACAATTTGCGCTGGGTTGGGTCGACCGGCTCTTTTCGGATCGACCCATCCTCTTTTCGTACTAAATTTTGGATTTCTTCGGGTTTTGATTATTTAATCCAGTCCATTAGGCTTTAATTAAGTATTTAATTAAGCTCAAGAGGCTAATTAAACACCTTTTCAACTCCTTTTGTCCATATTCACTGGCTTTGCTTCAAATATGCAATGAAATCACAACAATTACTGCAAAACTAGCAAACACATCAAAAACTCCAAATGATAACAAAATAAGCGCAAAATCTATATAAAATACATAACTCCATATAATAAATAACATCAATTCATATCCAAAAGTTGTGTAAAATACACAACTATCAATATTGAAATTGTAAATTCATTTAAAGGTGATGAATTTTATTGCAATTAACCCTTTTTCTTTTTATATGGCCAAAAGTTCGGACGGGATCATGGAATTTCCTAATCATACACATTGTATGTAGTGACAAAATAAATCACATGACCATAATAAATAACCAATTATTATTTTATAAAACAAAATTGTATTTGTTAGGAAAGATGCTACATGAGCTGTTATCAACATTGTTGATAATAGTGTTCTCAATATTATACACGATATGTGATAACATTCCGACAAATTGATCGAAACATTGAGTGTAGTAATCTTATCATTCCCTAATTTTTAGGATTAATTCTTTTTGAATTAATGTGATTAATTTGTTTATCTTAATTAAATATATCCACGAAATTTGAATTTAAAATAGTTGATATAGGTGATTGAGATAGTGGATTACTTTGGCTTTGAATTAGTCAAAGTTTGTTCCTACATTTTAGGAATCATGTTATCTTTTTCCTTCTTTCTCTAACTAATCAATTTCAGTAGTGGAGTGATGGGGCAATTAAGTGCGGAGAAGGAGAACGTGAGTGGACTTGGAAGCTGTGTTAAGAGACAATTAACACCAATCCGAGGTTGACGTGGAAGCCATGCTAAATGACGATTAACACCGAGCCACTAACTAAAGAGAGATCATGGGAAAAACTGCTACGTTGAGAGATGATTTATAAGTGCCAGTTTTCATTCCTAGAGAGAAGACACCTAAGTTGAGAAGATATCACCATATCGATTGAGAAAATCCAGAGCTTGCGTCCTTAGTTTTTCTTTGGGATTTTTAGCAATCTGTTCAACATCGAGTCAATTGTTTATTTGTTTTGATCAACCAATAGATGTTTTTTGGTTGTGTTTGTAGATTAGATGTTAGAATCGAGAGTTTAGGCTTCGAAGTTGCAACAATGTCTAGTGTTAGATAGTAGATTTATAATTCATTCAAGTGTTGTACTTAGAATATGATTTTTGTGTTTTATGCAGTAGTGTTGTCAAGGGAGTGAATCGAGATAACATCAACATTGTATTTCATCACTTGTAATAGTGAAATTTCGACAATCACATATCGAAGTTGTGTGATTTAAAATTATATTTTAATAAAAGAAATACGGTGAATGATAATAATAAAAGAGGGTGTGTAAATTAAATTAAAGAAAGAAATAGGTGGATATAGTCATAGATAAATGAAATGGGGACCAATTCTCCTTAAATTTTAAATTTTATTACTAAGCCTGGCTCTGGAGGTGTCTCGACACGACTCATAAATCATAATTAACAATTCTGACCGGTGAGGCCAATGTCATTCATTTATTGAACAATAGTTTGCAGTGTACGAAATAGACTGGTGCTCTATCTACAGCCACAAAACAATATTTCTTCCTTTATTTACCTTTGGATAAGTAATTCAAAAATTGCTCAAGTTTTTTTACCTTTTAAAAAAGCTTTAAAATACAAATGCATCAAGATCGATCTTGATCATTAATTCAGTTCACCAATGATTCAATTTAGTTAGCAGAGCCAAATAGTAAACTTAAGTAACTCGTAAAATATAAATTTATTATTTTAAAATTTAAAATAAAGATCCAAATTTGACCTTTTGCTACTTGTAATTGAAGTTCCTTAGGCTACCCACATTAGTGACCTCATCCAACCCAACCTTTTAATAAAATATTAATTTCTCTCTCCTTCACATCCACAACCTCCAACTTTATATAATTTATACTCCTATCAGTGACCTCATCCAACCCAACCTTCAAATAAAATATTATTTTTTCCTTTTCTTCCAACCTACATAAAATATTTATCATTTCATTTTTTAACAAGAACATGTTATTAAAATAATATTTTTCTCTTGCATTTAAAAAATATTAATTAATTTATTAGATTTTTTTTAATTCATAATTATCAAAAAATTACCCATATAATTATAAATTCTTCAGAAGTAGGAATTTGAGTGAGGTTTGGCGAAAATTGAGAATTTTGATAATTTTGTTGATTTTCTGAATTTGAAAAATTTTGTGGGTGAAAGTATGATCCAAAGTTTGACAAATTTTGGGAGTCATCATAATAATTTGGGTGGTTTGAATCTATAGCTTAAAATGAAGAAGAAATATGAGATTGAGAATTTATAGAGAGAAAATGTGTGAGGAAAAGATAGTTTTAAGTTGAGTGTAAAAACATATCAATATTAGATTATATTTATATATAATTTTTTTATTATGAATTTTGATATAATTTTATTTTATTAATTTTTATAATTATATAAAATATTTATAATTTAAATTACACTATATATATACATGTGACATCCAATTAGAGGATGCCACATGGCAAGTCAAGGAATTGATGCCTTAGGTTGGCCATCCGCCTTAGGTCACCAATTACCGTGACTTTTGAATTATTTTTTTTGTTACAAAATTTGTCCTTTTCCTATGACTCTTTGGCAAAGGTCACTGATGGCTTCAGTCTTAGAGCATTCATTATGGGGGTGCTTATATCTATGTGGTAAAATAAGCACCAGGTTCCACCATAATGGAACACAAGTCAAGGTAGCAAAATAAGGAATGAGTCCCTTGTGCAAGTACCTAGTTCTTGAATTAAATAGTGGGCCCAAAAATTTTCTCTCTCCTCCCATTTTGCATTTTTGGTGCTTTCTCTCTCCTCCCCTTTTGTATTTTTGGTTCTTGAATTAAATAGTGAGGTCCATGAATAGTTAAAGTGAGGTAGCACCATAGTGGAGAAAATATTGAGTAATTAAAAAAGAAGTGATTGATGATGTGGCACACATGTAACATCACTATGAGATAGCACCATATGGCATCACTATGGGGTAGCACCACAGTGGATGCTCTTAAGTCTCTCAAAGTTTGAGCTATACAACACACATGATTCTACTTTGTGAATTGGTTGATAGCTTGCGATAAAATAATATCAATTCAATTTTAAAATCCAGACTAAATATGCAGTGTACGTCAAATCAAATGTGTTTTGAAATGGGTTGCACCATGTGCCCCACTTTAATTAATGGGCATAATAATGTTGATATATAATAACATTTATTATTTTCAAATGAACAAGATTCGAGCATGAAATTTAGATTTTGTGTTATTATTATTATTATTATTAGCGGTTGAAGATCTGGCAATTCCTTTAAATTTTTTTATAATGCTCTGCTAACAAAAAGTCCACTTGAGATTTCATGTTATACCCTGTGTTATATTGATAGGACGTATTTTACTTGCTTTTATTGTTATCTTTTGATGTCATTTCTTCTAATTAATTGCCCTATACTTGTGTATTTTGGAAGAATGATGTGTTTGTTGAGTTGTGTAGGGATGTAGTACAAAGTTGGAGAAAATGTCAGGTTTTTGGTACAAGAAGAAGGTGAGTGAAGAAAGATCAAAATTTGAGTCTGACAAGACCAGGCCGTAAGGGCTTGCCGCTGGAAAGCTGGAGCGAGTTTCTGGAACCTGGACCTCTACACGCATTTTGGGCTTGCAAAATCTGATTCTCGGCCTAAGCCACAACTTGGACGCGGAAATACATTTTTCCACCGCCTCAATGAAGTTTTTGCATGGAAATTACTATGTTTATCTAGATTAGGATCTTATTTCCTAGTATGACTCTATCTTTTTATGGTTAGTAGATATATATTAGGTTTTTAGCTTATTTTCAAGACACATTATTATTCACGCACGCCGCAGCAGTAGAGACAGATTCCAGCAGATCTTATTTTTCTTCTTCTCGTTAGTTTTCATCATGTTCTACTACATCTTATCTTGGAGTTTCAATTCTATTATGCAATCAAGCTAAGTTCTTCTTATTCCGGTGACAACTAACGAAGCTCTGGCCTAGCTAAACTGTGAGATCTAATTTGTTTATCTCGTTTAATTAATTTGCATGCATATGTTATTCTCGGTATTTCGAGTCGTTAATTGTTTCGATATTGCTAGGTAGGTGCACATATTTAGTAATTCGGAATTAATTACTAGCCAATTAAATCGGGCATACATAATTGTGGTTTAGGTTTAATAAGTGATAAAGCGATTCTTCAGAACTAGGGGAATAACAGAATTAATTTAACAGTCCCGCATCAGAATTTGTGAAGTTAAGAATCGGGTTTCTCTGGTGCTCAAAGTTGTCGGCTCATTAAACCCATAGAGCGTCTCTTACGGTTGTCAGTTGATTAGAGAAATAATTGGTGAAGTGTCTTCCTGATTATCGAGAAACTATGGAGGAATTAGGCTGCGTCAGTAAGTGTCTTCGGTGGCTATAACTGATTTGCATGTGTTAATTGAATCTATCTTTGTGTCAAGGATCGGTTTAGGTAAGCTAGGGTGGAGTTAATTGGAATCCGGAATACTTCTTCTCATATTTTAAAACGGTTCGCTTTATTTACTCGTGCATTTATTTATTTTTTATTTATTTATTAATTTCGTTCAGTTTATTATAAGCACAAAAACTCTCTGGAAAGTTTAGTTATGCAGATTGGAAGTGTAGAGTAATTCTCACCAGTCCCTTGGGAGACGATCTTGCTCATCGCTGTACTCTGCAGTAAGGGCTTACCGACTGCTGTCAGAAAATTTATTTTTGGTGTAAAACGACGCATCAAATTTTGGCATCGTTGTCGGGGATCGGTTCTAAAAGCAGTGATTACTCGAAATTTTCAGTTTGTTATTTACTTTGCTTTATTTTTGATTTTTTCTGGTGCATGACCCGTTCCTCTGCAGAAGAAGATTTAGTGTTCGATCCGGAGCCAGAGAGAACGTTACACAGATTGAGGAGAGCTGCTAAGGAGTCTAAGGAGGCTCTCGAATCTGAACAAAGCACTCTTGGTATTGATCAACTTTTCGACATGGCCAATAATGAAAATCCACCGAACCAGCAAGGCCTTGCCGCAGGTGGAGCCCTCATCAATACCAACGTTGCTGATCTTGAGCCCGACCCTGAGCCTCTCATCAGAGAACTCGGCCGCCTTCGGAGCAACAGACCCATCTGCATCGTGCTGCCCCCGATTGCCAACAATGCAGAGATCCGACCTGCATTCATCCAAGTGTTACCGAAGTTTGGTGATCTATCAGGAGAGAGTGCACACAAGCATTTGTCTGAATTTGATCTCGTGTGCTCGACTTTAAGACCTACAAGTTTTACTGCTAATAACCTAAGGTTACTCACTTTTTCTCACACTTTGCAGGAAAAGGCAAGAGATTAATTGTTTGATTTGCCACCGGAGTCCATCACCACATGGGCGGAATTAGAAGGACAATTCCTGCGAAAATTCTTCCCTAAGACTCGAGCTGCAAATCTAAGGATGGCAATCAGTAGCATCAAGCAAAATCTGAATGAAAGCTTGGCCAATACTGGGAACGATTTCAACAACTTTGTCGCAAATGCCCGGACCATGGATTCACTGATTATCAACTTCTGACTAATTACTTTTACCATGGCATGTCTACTTTTGACAGGAAGATCGTTGATGCTGCCAGTGGAGGATCTCTCACCAACAAGACACTGGCCGATGCCAAACAACTGATTATTGACATGGTTTCTGGAGGTCAACAGTATGAAGATGAGGATGACGATAGGTATCGACCTGTGAGAGGGATTGAGCGAGTTGAGAGATCCGGTGTCAATGAAAAGATCGATGCTCTGACTTCTCTGGTTCGAAGTCTAGCTGTGGCGCAAGCTCAAAACATCCGCTGTGGAGTCTGCTCGGAGAATGGCCATTTCACTGATGCTTGTCCTACCTTGCAACATTCTCCAACCGAGCAAGCATGCTATGGGTCCGGTGATGCGCAACAAGATGCCATGAGATGGAAGAATTATGACCCGTACTCAAATACGTACAACCTAGGCTGGAGGGACCATCCTAATTCCAGCTGGAGGCAGCCAGATCAGAAGATGCTGGGAGTTTTGCTTCATAGGCAGCCGCAGGACGGTCCGTATGGGCATACTGACAAGCATGCGCCCAGCATGTGTGAGATCATGAAGAATCTCGAGCAGAGGACAAGCCTAGTGAGCAGTCTAGCGCAGAGCCAAAAGGCCTTTCAGCAGGAGACACAAGTTGTCCTGGGTAGTATGGGCATGCAGATCACGCAGCTCGCCACACAAGTGAACAAATTGCAAGGGAATCAAGGGAATCTACTTTCCCAAACTGAGCAAAATCCACGAGGGGACGTCAGTGCTGTGACCCTTCGAAGCGGCAAAGAATTGGTTGAGGTTGAAACAAAGAAGAAGAAAGACAACACACGGTGTGGGCAAACTGCAGACGCTGAAGACAGACCAAGCGCAGAGGGCAAACAATCTGCTGCCCCGTTTGCCCCTACTGAGGTACAAGTTCCACCTAAAATTTCTAACCCTATTAATGCATCTCCTTTTCCTTCCAGGTTAGCAAGGCATAAGAAAGAGGGGGATGAGAAATAGATCTTCGAGCTTTTCAAGAAATTCGAGATCAATCTGCCATTGATTGATACTATCAAGCAAGTCCCGAGATACGCAAAGTTCTTGAAAGAACTATGCTCCAAGAAGATAAGATATGAGAAAGATGCAAAGATCAAGGTTGGTGAGACTGTTTCAGCCGTTATTCAATGGAAATTACCTCAAAAATGCCGAGATCCAGGTATGTTTACCATCTCTTGCATAATTGAGAGCAAAAAGGTCGAGAAAGTTATGCTAGATTTAGGTGCATCTATCAATGTTATGCATTTCTCTGTTTACAAGGAATTACAGTTGGGTCCTATGAAAGATACTCGAGTCATCATTCAATTAGTTGATAGGTCCAATGCATACCCTAGAGGTGTAGTAGATGATGTCTTAGTTAAGGTGAATGAGTTGATTTTTCCTGTTGATTTCTACATCGTTGACATGGATGATGCATTGTCTGCACATAGATCATTAATTTTGTTAGGTCGTCCGTTCATGAAAACTGCACGAACCAAGATTGATGTAGACAAGGGAATGCTAAGTTTTGAATTTGATGGGGATGTTGTCACATTTAATATATTGGAAGCTATGAAGCATGTGGAGGACCCTGAAGCTCTTTTTATGGTTGATACTATCGATTCCATTATTGATGATTTTGTTGAGCATCATTTCAGGGATGACAAATTAGAGCAGGTACTCTTTAATGAAATGCCCAACCCCACTGCAGATTCGGAGGAAATAAGGGCAATCTGCGAGATAGTCCAGCAGCTGTACGCAGCCGAGGAGTTTCCAGCCAGAAAGCTGACAGGCCGTTTGCCTTTACCAACCAACTCAGAACCGATTTTACCAGCTCATGTGAAGACTCCAGTGCTGGAGCTGAAAGGGCAAGAAACAAAGTTAGTCGAGCTTGTGAAGAAGCATAACGGTGCGGGGATGGAAACGATTCCTTTCGACAGGGGTAGATCTGCTACCCCTAAAATTGTCTCTTGATCGTGTCTCCCCACGTCGGGCCTCAGACGTTAAATAAGGGCGCTTCTCGGAGGCAACCTGAGCTTTTCTTGATTTATTTCATTTTTCTTATTTCAGTTAGTTGCTTACTTGTTCATTAAAAAAAAACAACTCTAGTCCAGTTTTTCGTGCAGGTACCTCTTCTAGCGTTGCCCATACCCTTGCCAAGCTCATGGAGTTGTTTGACCCCTACACACCGAGCTGGACCACTGCAATGGAGCGCCGTCTGTATGCCCCTACTGACCGTCGTTCCCCTTGATTGCCAGTTTGCCCTCTCTATCCCTTTGTTTTTATTTTCTTTAATTCATGTTGTGTCCGTTTTGTTGGCTCTCTTCCCTGTACAGTGAGGACACTGTGTTGTCTAAGTGTGGGGGGGAGATAGTTGTTGTTTTTGTGTCTGGATTCTTTTCTAAATCGAAAAAAAAAACTTTTATGTTTTACTTATTTTGTTGAGTATTGGCTGCTTGAGATTGAACAATACAAGGAGGAAAGGTTATAGCATGGATTATCTTGGTTTGTTTGATTTATTCTCTTGTGATTGAATTATGCTATTGCTCGTATGTATTCTTGAACGATGAAATGTGCAACTTGATCAACTTTTGATAAGCTTATAAACGTGAGATTTGAGCATCTTGAGCATGTTATATATATAGAAAGCTCAGTTTTATCCTTTTGCTGAGTGTGTCGGATTTGAATGCTGAATTTCTGATTTGCCTTGTTGCCATCGTCATACTGCTTGTGGGTTTCCTTTTACATGAAAATGATAAAGGCATGTAGGATTAACCATTGCTTTGGCCTGAATAAATTATCCATACCCGAAACTACCCCTTAGTGAGCTCATTTGTGCCTGAATCCTCTCTTTCTTGATAGCCACTAAATATTTCAGCCTTAGCTTGTTTTGGCCTGCTCTTGTCCCTTGAAAGCATATGAGCTATATTTATATTTTTTTGTGATTTAATTTAATTTTAAGATTTAAGATTTTTTTTTAAGGTTCATCCCACCCAATTAAGTTTTATAATTAATTTTTAATAATTAATTTTTTATTTTTTATTTTCAATTTTCAATTAATAATTCATGGTTGATTAATTCAAAATAAAAATTTTATAACTTTTAATTCATTTTTTAATTGATGTTGATTTTGATTATTTATATTAACATTAATTTTTATTTTATAATTAATATTATTATAATCATAAATTTGATAGTGAAACACTGAGGAGTGTAACAGGAAAATTGAATCCCAAAAAACTATGGTAACACAGGATGTGTCACTACAAGAAAACACGGCTCTTAGTGACGGAATATTCTGTCGCTAAATAGTGGATTATGTCGCTATTAAGACCTAGTCATGGATTAACGACGGAAGTCATTCGTCGTTGATTCCCTTGTCGTTACAGATGTTTAACGATGGATAAGAATCTGTTGTTATCTGTAATAATGGAGTAGTAACGGACTGTGTCGTCGCCAGCATGATTGGTCGACCAGTTGGTGATGGTGTACCGATGGACTAGTGACTGACAAGTCCGTCGCTACTAATGAAGGACATCAGTTCTTAGTAAACATAGGCTGTGAGGTGGCTCAAGAACATTTACTGTTGCCGCTGTTGTGACCGAGTTCCAGTGCCGAAGAAGCTTCTTCTTATTTATGTCTCTAAGCGCGTCTAGATAGAGGGCGGTCATATCCACCTCAGGCACATTATCAGTGCCTGGACACGCATACTCGCATGCGCGCGCGCGCACACACACACGGAGAGAGAGAGAGAGAGAGAGAGAGACTCACCTTGTTGTAGCCGTTGTTGCTCGTCGCATAGGGATGAGAGTTCGTCGGGGAATGCTTGCTGGTGGGGCTTCGCAGCGGATGGGGGCTGATTTGAGGATGGTGGCTTGTCGAAGGGGGATGTTCATCGGGGATCGCCGGGGAGGGAGGGTCACGGAATTAGGGTTGTGAAGCGAGAAAAAAGGGGATTATGATATATTCTGTAATTGAAATTTCCTGACGGACTCAATCCGTCGTTAGTTAAATTTGTTTAAAAATATATTTAAATAAAATATTAACAACGGAACACGTCTGTCGTTAAATATTTTCTAGAATTTTTAATTAAAAAATAAATAGTTAACTACAGAACATGTCCGTCGTTAACTATTTTCCGCAATATTTAATTAAAAAATAAAAAGTTAATGACGGAATATGTCCTCCTCTGTTAGATTCAAGCACGGGACATTCCCGCTATTTTCTGCGCCTAAAACGATTGGCGATGAATTTTCTGACCCCCCCCCCCCCCCCCACCGCCTCGCCTTTTTTTCCTTGTAGTGGGTGGGTGATATACACGTATTATCACTAAAACTTAGCATAGTATAACAATATATACAATATATAAGATAATTAAAATACCGTTATATATAAGTAAACTGGCCTAGTTATCTCGTCTGCGATAAAAATAAGTTTAGTTCTATTTTTTTTATGTTTTTACACAAGTTGGTGAGTTCGACGAATGGTAAAAAGGGAAAAGTAAATACTAATAATATTGGTACAACAACCTGTGAACTTAAATTCCAGCATTAATGACAGCTAAAATATGGTTTTTACTGGACGAGTTACACAATATAATTCGGTTATATTATATTTCTACTTAAATTATATTTTCTTTATTTTATATATGTATGTGTGTGTGTGTATAATTAGTGGAAAATAGAAATATAGCATAAAAATATAGAGGATTAATTGAATCAAACAAATTGATGATTAATGATTTATTGAACAGTTGGAAGCTGTCATGATATCGGCTTGCAAGATTTGTTCCTGTTTCGAAATAAATCTCCCATCTTCTTGGTCATACGTTTCCACTTTTTACATTTTTCAATAGTCACGTACCGCGTAGTACTAGTATTGCAAAATTGCAAATAATAATAACATACAGGTACGTAGTGTTATTTATATATAGAGAGAGAGGAGAGAGAGCGACGGACACAACACAATGCAAGGACCGGCCATTAATTTCGAGTAATCGGAAAAGCAGATTATTTCCCATTTCCAGCAAGTATGTTTCCCTACTACAACTACAGCACATTTCGCCCACTTTCTTCCGTGCTTTTCCTTGTTCATTTTCAGCTGCTTCTACTAGTTTTTGCACTGCACGTTGCAGAAAGCCGAAATTTGGCTGAGAAAAAAACTTCAATTTCTGCAATTTTCGTGTTCGGTGATTCTACAGTTGATTCCGGCAACAATAACTTCATTCAAACTATTAGTAAGAGCAACTTCCCTCCCTACGGAAGGGATTTTCCCAATCACACTCCCACCGGAAGGTTTACCAATGGCAAGCTCGTCACTGATTTTTTGGGTAAGTAACATTTATATCATTAATTAACTAAATCTCAATATATATTAATTCACTCATTAATTGTTTCTTTTTTTTCTTTTCCTTTTTTAATGAAGAGGGTAATTAACAAAATAATTAATAGGTAATATGTATATTAATCACATTTGGACAATCAAGTTTGATGGACTCACACCTATTAATGGTGTTGGTGTGATTTAAATTTGAGACATCAAACTCTATCACTAAATCATCCCAAAAGGCCAAAAGCTAAGGGACTAATTAATTTCGCCTGTTTCTTTGCCTATATTGTCTATATATAATTATATATACATAGAGTATATATAGTCGAACTGAGTTGATGAAAAGCAATATTTTATACAGTGTACTATATAAAAATCGAAATGTATTTACTAAGAACTATGATTTTAGACTTTAATTATAGTGTGGCCGGTGTGGGCGTTTCACTTTTGCTTTTGTATTATTGCATGGTCTATCTTTATGCGACGTTGTGTTAGGACTTAGGTGTGGAAGCGTCCATGTCATAAATAAAAAACCTTATCTTTTCTTTCAACAATATTACATAAATTATTATATATATCCTCTATCTAGCTACTTATAATGGTATTTATCAAAATACGTTACTAATTATAAGTTGTATAAAATCTTATATGTATATATGTCGTGAGCGAGCAGGTTTTTCAATTTAATTAATTATTTTATGAATTTGCAAATTTCTGAAACAGCTTCGTATTTGGGGATCAAAGACTACGTACCACCCTACTTAGACCCAACGCTTAGCCTCGACGACCTTAAGACCGGAGTTTGTTTTGCTTCTGCTGGCACCGGTTTCGACCCCCTTACCGCTCAGATCAACGTCTCTCTCTCTCTCTCTCTCTCTCTCTCTCTCTCTCTCTCATGATCATATATACATCATGTATATATATGCATTATATATAAGGTTTAATTTTGACTTTGTGAATTATATATATATATATATATGCAGGTCGTAATTCCTATAGAAAAGCAACTGAAATATTTTGAAGAGTACAAATCAAGGATAGAAGGCCACATTGGAAAGGAGAGTAGCAGAAGGCTGATAGATAATGCAGTATTCCTAATAAGCGCAGGCACTAACGATTTTATGGTAAACTATTATGGGGCGACACAAATTCGACGCCAAGCCTACAATATCTCCACTTATCAACACTTCATGTTACAGCTTGGCCAACAGCTCGTTCAGGTACTCTTCTTTACTTTATCACTTTTCAAAACACATTTGCTCAAAAATAATAAATCATATGACATTTTATTTAATTTCAATTTTCTTCTAATTTTATACTATTCACTCTCTCGCATTTATTGCCACGGGATTTAATTCATTTGTTTTTCTTACTCCACTAGCTACAGCATATACCACGTTGTTTTTATCATAGAAAATATTTTGAAATTTTTATTTTTATATTTACTCACGTAACTATTAATAGTTCATATTTCATATTATTAATTCTAAATTAGTTATACATTTATCACCGTGTGTGTGGTCCGGATGTTATATATACTAACTAATCTAAGAAACAAAAACTTACCCTAGCTAACATATGCACATATAATTATATATAGAACTTTCTTTTACCTAAAACAAAGAAAGAGATTTTATAGAACTTCCCTTTTACCTAAAATTGAAGTAGTTGTTTTATAGTATAATGTTACTCTAAATTCATAATATGTATTAATTCCAACAAAATAAAAATAATAATAACCCCATATGTGCTGTCAATGACAGCCGTACTCGACTAATTACGTCGTGGAGTAAAGACTGTTTGTACAATCTGGTGGGCATTCATAATATTCATATTTATGAGGTGGGCCACGCTAAATTTTGCTAAAAGAAAATATTAAAGAACGTGCTCAATAAATTTGAAAAATAATTCTCTAATCTAAATAAATACTGTAGTTTTTAATTTTAAAGGTCATCAGCTAGGTATGTATTAAGAGAAAATAAAATTTAATGTCTCTCGGGATAGCTTAATGATGGAGTGAGGATAGTTGAATAGTAAGAAACCGAACATTAATTTCCAGTTCCATGCCCACCCTTTGTGGAAACGTTATAGTATAGAAATTCAAAGATAGAAAAAATAGATAAATAGTTTTGTTTATAATCTTTCTCCATCTCCCGAAGATCTCATTTCCACTAAAAATCTCAGTTGTGTTTCCACTAAAAAACACAAAGGAGCGAAGAAAAATAAAATGGACAAAAAAAATGTATTCAACAAAATTGTGCTGAGCTTTGTACCACCAGCTGGAGAAAACATAGTAAATTTTAAGATAGGGATTTATTGGTTTTTTTATATATAATTATATTAATCTATGTAATAAAATTGGAAGTAGATAAAATGAAATATTGAAGTAAGAGTAGTAGTGTGTATTAATAGAGAAGAAGGTAATTAAGTGGTGCAGGGTTTGTTGGAGATGGGGGCTGGGAAGATTGCTTTTGTGGGATTGCCACCAATAGGATGCGTGCCAGCTGTCATCACACTTAATTCGGACAACGCTCTGACTCACCGCGGCTGCATCCAACGGCTCTCCGCCGTCGCCCGAGATTACAATCGGTTGCTCCAAATCAGATTGGCGGCGATCCAAACCCAAAATCCCGGCACCACATTGATTTATGTCGATATATATAATCCCATAGATGAAATGATTCAAAAACCCCAACAATATGGTAATCTCGATCTATTAATTAATTATTTGCATTAATCAATGATTGATTAATTAATTAATACTTCGTGCATGCATATTACATTGCAGGATTTGAAAAGGTGAACGTTGGTTGCTGCGGGAGTGGAATTCTGGAGTTCTCGGTGTTATGCAACCCCTACTCTCCGGTTTGCTCCGATGACTCTAAATATCTATTCTGGGACGCCGTACACCCAACTCAAGCCGCTTACTATTCTATTTTTCAGGGCCTCCGTCCCCTAATTGATCGATTAATTCAAAATTAACTCCCTCTTTTTTTTTTGTTCTCTCCGATCTGATCCCGTGCTTATTTTCTTTCAAATTTACTATATAATATGTCTTTGATAAGGACTTACTTCTCATATGCAATGCACGAGAAACGTTTTATAATATTTAATGATTTTTAAAATATATTTATAAGCTCAAATAAAAAATCAACACAAACACCGCGCACACACACATATATATTTATAACGTTTAAGAGTAGTTTTAAATTTTTTAAACTTAATTATATTTTTGTTATATAATATTGTATTATAATATGAATAATTGTTATAAGTACATAAGAATCATACGTATGTATACAACTATATATCATTTTGTTTTGTTAGATGATATTTAATTTTTTTTATGAAAATTTACAAAAGATTTTTATCAGCCAATGATTATGCATCTTGTTCGATGTCACCAAAAACCCCATTATCATTTTCCGACAAACTAAATATTGAAATTCGAGAGAAATTGGATATCAGTTTATGATTTAAAACGATCCAGGTTTGTATTTGTTGAATCATAAATTGTAGATTAAGAAAATACCAACCCCCCCATTTACGTAAAAAAATAAAACTAAAATTAAACACACGTAAATTTAAAAATATGAACAAATTTTAATTAGTAAAATCAATACCAAAATCCACCATTTTTTTATCAACATAATTAATAACTCAAACATCTTCATAGTAAATTAGTCAATCAATGTACATGCACATATATGTTTTCCACTCAAGAAACAACGAACTTCTCTCTCTCTCTCTCTCTCTCTCTCTCTCACACACACACACACACACACACACAACAAACTTCCCTCTCTCTCTCTCTCTCTCTCTCTCTCTCTCTCTCTCACACACACACACACACACACACACTTGCCTGATCCTCCCTCTTCTCCTCCCGGCAGCCGCTGCAAGGTTGTGGGTTTGTCATCTGTGGCACAATCAAAGATGAATTCTATTCTCACCCTAGTTATAGGGCCCAAGTGGTCAATCTTCATCATTATACGAGAACAATTGTTTTTTTAGTATCTCAATTCATATTAAGTGTCGCACATATTGTTTGATAACTATTTATAGAATCAATAATGAAATCGAGAAGTCATTATATTTTAATAATTTTTCAACTTTTCAATTATTCATTGAGCCATATATTGAAATACTACCTCCGTTTCAAAATGTTTGTTGTTTAAGATTTTTTTTTAGTTTCAAAATGTTTGTTGTTTTATATAATTTGACATCCTCTCTCCCAATTTTAACCCTCTTAAATCGTACAAGATTTTTTGATTCTAACTTACCTATAATATATGAAGAGAGAAAAATATATGGAGAGAGAAAATATTGTTATTTTTTAGAAAAATATAGATGAATTAGATTTTATGGCATATATAAGAGATGCGTATATTTGTCCACGAAATTAATTCTTAATTCCAGATAAAAAAAACAAAACAACAAACATTTTGAAACGGATGTAGTATCTAATTATAAATACCAATAAAGATTAGAAGATAAAAGGCCAAAGATTTGAATGGCAATAAAAAAATAAAAGATAAATGATCTTAAATGATAAGTTTATGGCTATAGATAAACTATAATAGATTGATTTGGAGAGTTGTCATTAATTAAAAATCTAATTGCCCATTATTAAAAGATAAAAGAGCAACAATAAAAAAAAAAAAAGAATCGGCAGAATCAAACACAAAACACCCAAATAAGAATAATACTAATAAAAAACAAAGTGTTTCTCAAATAAAATTAAAAAAAAAAGAAAAAAAAAATCTGAAAACAGACAATAAAAATCAAATCCTTAAGGTTGAAGAAGCTAACAAAAAACAAAGTGTTGCTCAAATAAAATTAAAAATAAAATCTTAAAAGTTGAGGAGCAAACAATAAAAATCAAGTCCTTAAAAGATTGAAGAAGCCATGTTTCGAACATGCAAGGTCGAAGTTGGAAACAGTTGCACTAGCCATTAGACTACCAACAACGGTGACACCCATTCGGGTGTCACCACTAGCCGACAACAGATTTTTTAAAAAAAAAAATAGAAAAGTCATGACATTTTGCCAAAAGAGTCGGCTGGCCGACTTGAAAGCCACAGTCATGCCCCTGTACACGTGGCACCCTCTGATTGGGTGCCACTTTTTTTTTATATATATATATTAATAATTTAAATTTTAAATAATTTATATAATTAAAAAAAATCAATATTCATAATTTTTTTTGTTGTTTTAACTCTTGTAATTTTCATTTTGTTGTCAAATAAATTATAAATTTATAATTGTATGAGTTTTTTTTTTAATTATGAATTTTAAAAATGTATCTAATAAATTAATTTTGATTTTTTAAATAAAGAAAAAATTATTATTAATAATATTTTATTTAAAAAATAAAATTATAAATATTTTATATAGATTGGAAGAAAGAGAAATTAATATTTTATTTGAGTGTCAGGTTGGATGAGTGTTACTGATGGAGTGCAAATTAAAAAACATTGGGGGTTGTGGATGTGGAGGAGAGAGAAATTAATATTTTATTTGAGTGTCAGGTTGGATGAGTGTCACTGATGTGGATAGTCTTACAGCACAAGCACATGTTCATAATTTTTGAGACATAAATATTATTTTTAATTAATAGTTTTCTGATATTTTATGTTTACAATTTTACACTTACGATTTTGCCTTAATATATGTATAGATAAATAGATAGATAATTTTCACATAAAAAATAATATCATTATTACTCGCTTATTGTATATGAAAGATTGGTGCTGAGAAATAAAATCATGAATTACTTAGATGTTTGTGTGTGTGCGTGTAATTCGTAATAATTTACCCCAATTTTTATGATTTGGTTAATTGAAAAGATTCACATCTTTTTTAATGGGTCATATGATCATATATAGTTATATATATATATATATTCGGATATTTCTTAATCCAAAATATAGATCAATACTGATGAGATAGTATAGTATAATATGTCCCGTTGGATTAATGAGATGTAATAATGTATCATGATATGCAACCCGGCCCGTGTCTACTTAATTACAACCAATTATTTATGATTGTTATATATCTTGTCATCAAATTAAATGATATATGCGCACTATATATCTAAACTATCTAATATGTGTATTTTCTATATATATACGTTGATTATGTAGTTATATTTACTAAGTAGGTAGTATTTGATTTAATAGAAGGTGTAGACCACCACTTTATGGTATAGTACTAATTAAGGCCATATTAGTTGGGCCTTTGTCATTTCCTACCCAAAGAAAAAATTCTCCAGAAAACAATTTAATTGTTCAGTTTGGAAGTAACTAGATTCAGAAAGCTGGGTTGTTGAGACCCATAAACTATTTCAGCAAGTTTGGTTTCCCAACCGTAACAAACTCGCACCAAAAATCCAAATAAGACCTTCTCGAACAAGTTATTTACTTTACTCATTTTGTGCGTGTCGTCTACTCTCTTTACCAAAAGAAACTTGACTCAATCCACACACATGCATGCGATAAATTAATTTATATAACTGCATTATTTATTCCTCAAAAATTTATAATATCCACTTCTTTTTTTTGTTTGTTTTGTTTGGATTCGGGCAAATGACAACAAAAATGGCCTTAACAGTAAAGGCCAATATTTTTTTGGTAGTATACCTTTTGTTGGAATTCGAAGTAATTGCAGCAACTGGAAGCATTGGTGGTGGTGGTCGCTCGCCATCTATTTCGTCCATTCTCATTTTCGGCGACTCGACGGCGGATCCCGGGAACAATAACTACATGAGGACTCCATTTAAGAGCAATTTTTGGCCTTACGGGAAAGATTTTACTAACCATACGGCCACCGGAAGGTTTACTAATGGAAGGCTTGCAAATGATTTCATTGGTACGTACGTGATCATCATTACTTTACTTAATTAATTTCTCCATTGTTAATTAACTAATTAGATTTCCATTTGTTAATTAACGTACGTACGTACGGTGATCATATTCCTGAATACATATATATATTAATATTAATGCAGCTAGTTACGTTGGTGTCAAAGATAGCGTGCCTCCATATCTGGATCCATCACTCAGCATTCAGGAGCTTATCACTGGAGTCAGTTTTGCTTCTGCTGGGTCCGGATTCGACCCGCTTACTCCCACCATAAGCGTCTCTCTCTCTCTCTCTCTCTCTCTCTCTCTCTCTCTCAAAGTTTGGAGTAGTAGTAGTGAATATATATAATGATGCTTATGAATTGCTAATTAATTAATTAATTAATGAAGGATTTAATTTGGATGATATGTTGATCAGAATGTGATCCCCCTGTCCGGGCAGTTGAATTACTTGAAAGAATACAAAGGAAAAGTGGAGGCGGCAATTGGGAAGGAGAAGGCGAAGGAGGTGATAAGAAATGCTCTTTTCCTTGTTAGTGCGGGCACAAATGACTTCGTCATCAACTATTTTACCATACCGATTCGACGTCAGAGTTACACCATCCAAAGCTACATCGATTTTGTTGTAAAGGGAGTTCGCCAGTTTTTGCAGGGATTATTTGATCAAGGAGCTCGACGAATTGGGGTGGTGGGATTGCCACCAATGGGTTGTTTGCCGATTGTGATAACCCTCTTCGCAGATAATCCGTTCCTTAAGCGCGATTGCATCGCCAATTTCTCCTCCATAGCTCGAGATTTTAACCAAATTCTCCAAACCGAATTGAACGCCATGCAACTTCAAGTAGAAGAAGCAGCTTCTGGCGGAGCTAGAATTGCTTATTTGGATGCGTATTCACCATTGGAGGAGATGACTTCAGGCCATAAATACGGTGATGAATACATATATATGCATGATATTCAATATATACATAATTAATAGTTACGTATACGTTGTGAAAAGTAATGATTGATTGTTAGAATTAATTATATATAAATAATTAATTAATTGTTCTTCTATTATGGCGCATATATATCTGCAGGTTTTGATGTTGTGAGCAGTGGATGTTGTGGGACGGGCATGGTGGAGGCGGCGTTTATGTGCAATTCAAACTCTCGTGTTTGTGATGATGCAACAAAATATGTGTTTTGGGATTCCATTCATCCCACTCAAAAATCGTATGAGCTTCTCTTTCAAGCCCTTCGCCCTGCAATCGATAATCTTCTTGGGAATTAATTAATTATTAAGAGTTAAGATATATAGCACCATCCAATATGTAGTATGAATTTCTGTTGGTTGTGAATTCAGATTGTACTACTGCATGCGTTTCTTGTTTAATCTTGATCGTGGCATATATTCAAATTCCAAGAATATATAAATACACACACACACACATATATATATAGATTCATAGAAGAAGAAGAAGAAATTAAAGTCAAAAATAGAAGGAGAAATTAAAGTCAAAATTTTGTTTTCCAGTACATACACTGGTTTTTTTAATATGGATTATATTCGATCTGCATTAATAAATAGCCAGCATTGCTAGCTCGATCGAGACACGCATTCTAGCAATATAATATATATATATATATATATATATATATATATTGGTCACTTCCAAGCAATGTTCGTATCGTATCAAGTTACAAGATTTATGGTCCATAATTTAATTAATAGAGAAAATATTGAAGATCATGATGAATTGGTTGTCAGAACTCAGAAGGTGTGTTTAAGAAGAAGTTCCGCTGTAATGTCGGCAATAATCTTTTACATATTTTGAGAGGGATGAACTGCATCCCACAATGAGAATAATTCACCATCTCAAGAATTATATAGAGAAATCGAGATTCGCAAGATAATTGGCATGAGGTTAAATCTAGAAACATGGCAGATTTGGTGGAGCTAGTCTTCTCGAACAACCGAGACTAAGCCAAGATGCCATGTTATAATTAAACTTTAAAAGTAATAATGCTTATTAGTGATAATATTTTAGCCTAGAATAGTTAATAATTCTAAATACTACTCAACTAGAATCTCTAATTAGCTAATGTGGGTGAAGTATGCCACATAGTAAACTATATATAAAGATTAGTTTCTTAGAAAAGGTAGATAAGAGTGTCAAGAGATTTGTGCACAAGTTGTGACTAATTAAGAAAGAGTCGTGAGAAGTTTGTCCTCTAGAAAATTGCATTTTCTTATTTGGAAATAACCTCTCACTACAAAAAAATCGTGGTATAGTGACGGATTAGTCCGTTGTTAGACTTTGATTTTCCGTCGTTAGAATGTTCTAACGATGGACTAACGACATATTACGTGCGTCGTTAAATTTTTAGTCGGAAATATGTTTAACGACGGACTTCGACGGTCGTTAGATTATTAACAACCGATTTAACGATGAACATATCCTCTAGAAAATTGCATTTTCTTATTTGAAAATAACCTCTAGCTATATTTTCATTTTTTACCCCAAATGAAAATTTGGGTGCAAAAATGGTCAAACCGTCACATATTCTATTAAATGGGATGACACTTTTAGTCCCATAGAACACATTTCACTTTCGATCCCAAACAATCTACAAATTTATAGACTTTTAAACAATTTTTGGAAAACAGTTTCCTGTTAAAATATAAACTATAAAAATATATATATGGGAGTTTCTATTTACACCACAATAATTACTCTTTGCACCACAAAATAAATTAATTAAAAAAAAATTAATTATGAAATTGCTTAATTGACCTTATTAAATAAAAATATAAAAATATCTATATCAGCTACATGTAGAGAGAGAGAGAATCTAGTGTTTAAACTTTAAAGAACTTGAATTTTTCCGGCTTTGATAAGAGAGAGAGCCCCGACGTTGAGCACAGGTCTTTTTCTGGTGGCGTTCTTGAGCTCGAGCGGTCCGGTTTTGGGGCGGCAGAGGCCTACTCTGGCAGTGTTGCTTAAGCTGAAGTGGGCAACCAGGAGAAGAAACTTATCTACTAATTTTTGCGGCAGCCATTTCAGAAGCAACATTTCCACAGAAAATGTCAAAACACCCCACATTTTCTCTCTCATTTTTTTTGTTATTCCACAACGGCTCGCCGTTATCGTGCTTCTGGCTTAATCACCAAAAGTGCGGAACAGGCTTCTCGACGAGCGCTCACGCTTCGAATGACGGCGAGTCATCGGCTCCGCCGACGATGTGGTTTTGGTGCTCTACTCTGGCAAGAGAAAGAATTGATCTGCTGTTTATGATGGTGAATTTTGCGTTTATTTGCTCTGGCATGCATGAATGTTAACTTTGTGTTGCTGCATTTTTGTTTTGGGGAATTTTGAGGTGATTAACGGGTGATGAGTTCCGGTGTGTTTTTGTTTATGAAATGAGGAAATTTCAGTGGTTACTAATTGGTGTAATAATTTTTCTGTTTTTAAGTTTTTTTTTTATGTTAAAAATATATTTTAGATGGGATGGTATTATTGTCAATATTGGTGGTGCAAAGAGTAAAAACTGTGGTGCAATGAGTAGATGTGGTGCAAATAGAAACTCTCTCTCTATATATATATATATAAGTCCTTAAAATAAATATGACTAAATATCAAAAGGACTCTTGTTCTTCAAGCGTGTTTCTCTACTTCAAGCAAAACCCAAATTGCAAATAAAATACTTAACTTCTTTCCATCTTCTCTTGCGACATCTCGCCGCCAATCGAAAATGAAGTAAATCAAGCTAACTAGCAGATTGCACAACATACTTATCAAGCTTCAAACAATCAGAAGACCTTAAATTAATTTGCAGAGAGAGACCTCTTTGTACATGACGTCGCCGGTGCTCGGACTTGTTGTGCCGTGAGTAGATCATGTTGTCTTCCCGTCTTGGTATAGAAGAAAAAAGTTTTGAGGCGGGGGATTTTAGTAAGCTTGAGAAGTGTCATTGCTATGGGGAGATGAGTTAATTTGAACTGGTTCGGAGTTTGCGCAACCATTGGATAGGCTATCTTGGCGAGACCATTTGGTGCGAAAAGAGAAATTTGAAAGAGTCTAAAATGAATAATAATCGCAGCAGATGACTGGGTGATAGTCAGCGGCGTAGGAACACGGAAGTCATTCAGGATAGGGATTTGACAGCCCGTGAAATGGGTGCAACAATTCATATATCTGAGTGGGAACGGGTCACTGGAGATCTGGATTTCAAAGGTTGCGGCAGGTTGAATGTCGCCAAAGAGAGTGGTCGGAAGGCCTTCGTCGTCAAGGAGACATTCTGGCCCAGGTACATGCTAGTCAGTGGGTATGTGATGGTCGATGATTAAGTTTGATTTGAGAATTTCTTCAATTAGGGTTCAATTTCAATTGTTAAATAATTTAGATAAGCATGTGTGCCTCATGTGAAGACTTCATGTTAATGGTTTGATGAATTTGTTAACTTTTGGGATTAAAAGTCAAAACTACATGCTTTATGGGGTTACTTATGCATGATTTTTTCCACTTGGGGGTAAAAAGTAAGAGTTTTGGACCATTTCCAAATTAGCCGAAGGATGTCTTGTGGAACTGAAAATACAATTTTCTCTCAACTTTAAGAATTATCTAGAGAAATCGAGATTTGTAAGAAATTAACATGAGATCAAATCTTGGAGATAATAGATTTGGTGGAGTTTTATCGAACAACCTAGACTAACGACGATTGAAAATATGTCATGTTATAAGTATGAGTAATGCTTACTAGTGGTAATATTTTAGTCTAGAATAGCTAATTCTAGAAAACTAGTCAACTAGGGTTCTCTAGTTAGCTGATGTTAGTGAAGTAGCCGACCTAGTAAACTATATATATATATATATATGAAATTAGTTTGTTAGGAAAGGTAGATGAGAGTGTGGAATAGATTTGTGCTCAAGTTATGACTAAGAAAGATCTCATGTCTCATTATGTGTAGAAGTTTGTCCTCTAGTCTAGGTGTGTTCTCAAGTACTTGATTAACAAATGTGTCCTCATCAAGTATATATAGTGTATCTAGACGAGGTGTGTCCTCAAGAGAGTAAGTGTTTCATACACCATATTACGTTGTGGTCTTGAGTTGCAAAGTGTTGTGTACACCTAATTTGAGTATCAGAGTGGGTCGATCACTGAGGTTCTAACTATTATGCAAGTGGGTTCATCAAGATGCATTTGTTAAGCTCGTGATGTTCGTAGGTTTGTACTAAAAAGTTTGTGTGACATCATAATTCAAGTGAAGTTACGATAGGTGATCTTCAAGTGGCCCGTGGAATTAAAAAGACTAACAATGAAAACCACAGCACGTGGTCGACGTATATAGAATCGTATCTCTAAGGGCAATTGTAATGCTCTAGTGACAGCTGTGTATTTTACACAATTTTTGGACATGTTCCGATACCTTTTATGTTAAGAAGTTGTGTGTTTTACTAGCTTTTATGCTTTAATTCTTGTCATTTGATAATTTTGGTATGCTTTGCTTATGAGGGCGATTCTATGAGTTTTGTGCAGAAAGAATAACACTTAAGAGGGAGATTGTTGGAAATGATATTGTCATCAGCTCCATAACATTTCTTAATGTTGGAGTTGATGTTATAAACATTTCTGTAACACTTAACGTGTGTTTTTCTAAGCTTTATTCTTTCCTAGTTTTTTTATAACTCAACGGATTGATTGAGTCCTCATAAGTTTAATCAGTTGAGGTAGAGTTGAGGACAAACATTTGATGCTTTCAGATATGATTTATTTGTATCCTTAGTTTTGATATCATGTTGACAGGTTTTAATCATGTCCTGTTTTGATGTTAATTCATCTTAATATTTTGATATATGTTTGCATATATTTTGTTTATATGTTGCTTCAACATATATTTCTGTACAGGGGAAAATGTCCAACTTATTGTATATTTCTGTATAGGGGATTATACCCACTAATGTTGTATATTATTGTATATGTAATAACTTAAGAAGGAGCAAACCTTAAGGGGGAGATTTTAATCTCTAAATTTTTTATTTTCCGTTGCGGTTCTAACTATAAATACAAAGAGTTTTTTTTTTGTTTGTTGTTTTGTGCAGAAAGGCTAAGATTAAGAGGAAAATTGTTATGAATGGTGCTACATCAGATGTTATTAACATTATTGATAACATTGTCCTCAATGTTATACACGATGTGTAACAACATTCCGACAACATTGCCTGAAACATTGATTGTATTAATCTTATCCATTCCTAGTTTTTAGGATTAATTCTTTTGAATTAATCTAATTAATTTGTATATCTTAGTTTAATATATCCACGAAATTCTGAGTTCAAATTAGTGGATATAGGTAGTTAAGATAGTGGTATATTTTGGCTTTGAAATAGTCCAAGTTTACTTTTTATGAACCATGTTTTCTCTTTCCTTTATCCACTAACTAACAGATTTTAGTAGTGGGATGCTGGAGCAATTGCATGTAGATGTGGAGAACGTGGGAAGCTGTGCTAGAGGTAGTTATCACCAATCCACTACCATTAAGGGATCATGGAAACTACTGCAAACCGAAGAGTAAACATGGAAAAACTGTGGCATATAGAGGGATCTATAAATAGTGATTTTCACTCCAGAAGAATGCATGTAAGCAGAGAAAATATCACCTTGAGTAGTGAGAAAACCTAAAGCTTGCATCTGTGTCTACTAGAGCTCTGTCAACATTCAACTCGACATCAGATCTATTGTTTGGATCAACTATAGATAGTTTTATCTCAGTTGTGTGTACGTACTAATTAGAATGAGCGTTAGTAGTTCTTCGAGTAGATACATAGTTTAGTTATCTAGATGTTAGATAGTGATTTTGAGAGGAATTATTCGAGTGAGTGAAGTTAGAATATGTTATTTGTATGTTTCATGCAGTGTTGTTAAATGAGTGAACCGAGACAACATCTGTGGTGTGTTTCATTACTTATGGTAGTGAATTTTCCCCTGAGGCAATCACACACCGAAGATGTGTGATTTAAAATTAATTTTTCTGCAAGTTGTTCTTTAAATTTATGCTGCGTGTTGAAGGTATAGTGGTTACACTAGCTTCAACATCAACTCTATTATCTGCACGTTGATGTTTTTAACAAGCTGTTTCTGCTTGCGTTTCAAAATTATTTGCGTGCAAGCTGTTCTATAAATTCTCGTCACAATGTTGTCGGTAAAGTGAGTAACACTGACTACAACATTGTCTATAATTTTGCACGTGTTTTCTATTTTTCACAGTATTTGAGGCAATAAATTTTAACATTATATATATATATGGATCAGATATGTAACACAACGGAAAAAAAAATTTTATAAAATATGAAATAACAATTATTTCACAACACGCGTATCTTCATATTCACATTAATAAGATGTAATATAAAACGATCCAATCATTTTTATATAAATATATACACGCACCTTATTGCAATCCGGTTGGTGATGAGTGTGTAGCAATTAATTATCCGTCTACTCATAGAGATCCAAGCATCTCCCTTCTATTAGGTCCACACAGTTAGAACATATCTCGTGTATATTGGTTTCGCTAGTAACCAATATTCGAACTCTATGTTTTGTGTAAAATCTGAGTAGAAGAGGAAGAGCAAGCGAGAATGAAGAACCGTTTTTCTTCTCCCAAGCCACGATCACTACTTATCAAAATAGGTAGGGGTTTTTTGTTTTCTTTTCTTTATCATCTAATAAAAGCCTCTTAATATCCATAATAATTGGGACTCATAATCCCACATTAATACTATTAAATAGAATTAATATTTTACACAAAATAAATTAATCTCATTAAATTTATATCTTTATTAAATTAATCCAATCAGTTTATTCAATCCATATTTTGTATTATACTTTTAATCATACTAGCAGAGAAAGCGTGCATTGCACGCAATTCAATTAATTTACTTAAATTAATTATTAAAATTTGAGCAATTTTACTATACTAAATTTGAGTAGTCAATTAAAAAAAATACATTTCAATATATATATGTATGTATATCATTTTATAAATATAATAATATCTGAAAATTCTAGATTAAGCAATAATCAGAAAAATGATATAAACGTAAGAGACATAAAGTATAATTAAATTATAACTATTCAAACACGATTGGAATTTATAGTCTTTTAATTTATTTATATTTTTGCTGTTTTAATACACACACACACATAGGGAGAGAGGGATACATGTATCCTTTCTCAACATCCTTTTTTGCAACAATTCTCAACATTTGATTGTTGACGTATATATGTATTAATATAATTCAAATCTTCTATTCAATAATTCTTATTTTGATTTTACTATCTAATAAAAATACAAATTTTTAATTAACATAAATTCACAAAATCTTGCATCATCCATTTCAGAAAGCTTCCATATAAAGTTAATTAAACTTACTAAAATAATTTGTATAGTTAATGAGTTCAAAATATTATTAATTATATGATTTTTTACTATCATGACAAAACACCTTATCGCACATCAATTAATATAGTTTATCTCAAAAGTAAATTATATTTTTAATCCCTTACTTATGATTGATATCACGATACACTGAATCAATTGAACTATTTTAATGATTACACATGTCGCAAAATATTAACTTTTTTTGTGTGTATTTTATCCAAACATACATTTAATACTATATTTTTTATTGAAATATAAATGACTACATTGAACAAATAAAATAAAAAATAACTTAATTAACTAAAATAAAATGGTTTTGAATGTATAAATATCATGTGTTTAAAGATATATATATATATATATAAACTTTATTATTATAGCAACAAGTGTTGCTCAATGATAAAGAAATGATAAAATTTCAAAGTTTGATTAATAGTTTGTTGTAATATATTTGTGTTCAAGGTTTCATGTTTAATATATTTTTCAAAATGTTATACATTGTTTATAATTTTTTTAAGAAAAATATAATCTGATTGGCAGTTGTAATTCTTTATTCAATGACTAACTAATTTAATTAGTAGTACAATATATATCATTTCTTCCACTCGAGGAGTTTAATCATCTCATTAAACCACAACACATAATATATATCATTCTATAAAAAATTCTAATGTATAACACTTGTACATATAACTACATATTATATTATTGTTCTATATTATGTTTAGCTAAATAGTTTGGAAATTTATGTTAAATAATTAGTAGTTCAATCTAGGTGGAAAATATTCAATTCTTCTATTTCAACTCTTTTATCACTAATTGGACTATGTTCATTCTCAGTCACATGATTATGGGTAGTCAACATAATCCATATTTCAAAAAATTGTGCAATATTTATTCCTCCCAATTAACTATTCTTAATTAATTGAATAATCTAATATAAAATATGTTATATATAATTATCAAACCAACCAATATTCTAAATTTCTCAAATTATAAATTAATAAGCTAGAAAAACATAACATTTGAACCAAAATTTAAAATTTATTTTTCCAATCAATCATTTATTATTGTAATATTTTAAAAGCAATGCATAAATTTTAAATTCGTTTAAAGTTGGTGATAATTTTTTTTTTACAATTAACCATATTTTTAAAACTTTGTCTAGCAACTTTCAAAATAAAGATCCCAAATTTTTCTACATTAATAAATTCTTACATTTATCTTCATCATTGATTTTTTTTAGGTGTTCTTCACATTAATAGATATACAGTTCAGCATATGTCATCTACATGTCTTGTTGGTGCAGTTAATATTATCTGAGACCGACAATAAATAAAGAAGTTGAAATTTAGTTTCAATAAATTAAATTGAAACTACTTTTAATCATATGAATGAAAATGAACACATAAATTTCAAGGAATAAATTAAAACTTAATTTGCATTTTGGTTGTATACATTATGGAACTATTTTTTTTTAATATTCTTTCATACCATATAACATGATTCAAAAAAAAAAAAACACACACACACACACACTATAGTTGCCACAACTAAAATTAGATGTTTTCTATTAAAAATGACTTAAATAGCTTATATTAAATGAATCAAATCACTGATTGAATGTCATTCCAATTGATCTTCTAATTTTTTTTCCCCACATTAATAATTGATGGAGATGTAATTCTTGAATATTGGCAGATAACTTCTTAAGAACAATGGGGTTAGTTTATAATCTTTCCATAAATTTAAGTTTTATTTTTCAATCTCTTCATTGGCATGTAATATGTATAAACTATGAAATAGTACAATTCTATTGAAATAATATTTAAATTATAAAATATAATATATTATACGTGGAGAATTAATTATATATATTATGTTTTTTTATTTATTTTTATTGTTTGATATGACTAATATAAATTCAAGCTTTTATTTTCCAATCTCTTTATTCGGATGTAATTTATCTAGACGATATAATTGTTGGAGAATTAATTCATGTGTGTGAATGAAAAATTATAATACTGCAATTTTATTGAATTAATTATCTAATATATTATATTGTTGTGGGATTATACTTTTTATTTTCTTTTTTGTTTGTTGTGCTTGATATGATAGAGAAATAATTGGTGGAAAATTAATATGATATGGATATATAAAGAATTGAAAGAGTACAATACTATTGAAATAAATATAATATATTATATTAAATAATTAATTAAATAATATAGTATATTGCTATTTAACCTTAAATTAAGTGCATATTATGGATATAATAGACAAATCATATTTTGTAAGAAATTAAATAAATATAATATATTATATTTACAGATAATTATTATTTATATTAGGGATAATTTTATATAGTAGAGTTCAATTATAACAAAACTATTGCAATAAATATAATATATTATATTACAAAAAAATTATTATTTATAATATTTTATATTAGGGATAATTTTATGTAGTAGAGTTCAATTATAACAAAACTATTGAAATAAATATAATATATTATATTTACAAAAAAATTGTAATATAATATATTACTTTTTTACCCTTAAATTAAGTGTAAATTATGGACATAATAGGCAAATCATATTTTGTAAGAAACATCCACACTTTTTATATAGGTATAGATTAACTCTAATTAAATATTTTAATTGAATATTTGATTTAGCTAATTAAATAAAAAATAATTTCAATTAATTAACACCATTAATTAATTGAATCCAACAATTGAATCAATTCAATCGATGCAATTACAATATATTTGTGTAACCCTCTTAGGTTTACAACTAATACTAGTAGTAGGTTTGTAACACTTTACAATTTAGTGAATAAAAATATTATTCTATTAATTTATCTAATAAATTAATAAACTCGAAAATAACTCTTTAATTTCGATAATTAACCTACAAATCATGGGAACATCTAGCAAGTAGCATGATCACCTAACACTATGTAAAATAGTGAGTGAACGTATTTAATTACAAATCATTATACACGTACGGTCCTTCTATTATCTAATTTCCCGGTTGGATCTTGAGTTATGGAATAATACGAAAAACTTAATTAATCCAATAGTAACATTTTCATTTCCATTCAATCAATTCATTAATGAATCAAAATATTCATCACGCCTTGGCCAAGGTCTTCTGAATTATGAATCATGAAAATTAATTAGAAGATTCTCTCGACAATCGAGTAATAGATCATTTATTGACCACTCCATTAATCTCCATATTAATTAATATAACATCCAGCATAATCTATTTACAATTATCATGCAATCAGAGACTATATCAAAATGAGATATAATTAATACAAAATTACTATGATGTCTCAAGTCAAAGGACTAACTGTTTACTATTGTAATTTAAAAATTCATATTTTCGATAAATTTCATTTAAGAATTTCTAATGGGTTTGTTCAGCGAACTTGTTCTCCAACAAGCACCCACGTATATGCATTTAGGTTACCACGCTAATAGCAATGAAACTTAACATTCTCATCTTATGAGTGTGTATCATACGTGCAAGTTAAACTGTTCAATATCTCATCTTGATCAGTTATATAACTCGGAACTAATTTAAAATCTAATTAGTACAAGAAACATATTCCATAATTATCATCATATGCATGATCATGTTTCGTGACTTATTACTATTTAGAGATTTTATCACATGCATATATAATCAACACATAAGATAAATAAAATGCTTCGATATAATATAATTCATTAAGAATTATTTACAATAAATAATAAAAAGAGTACAAATAACCAATCTAATTGGTGTGACGGGTGCTACGCTTTCAATATATATATATATATATGTATATATGTGTGTGTGTGTGTATTTGAAAATTTTGGTCTATCACTTCCAATAATTAAAGGAATGTTGGTATCATATTACAAGATTAATTGAAGATTGATGGCCCATAATTTAATAATTAATTGGAGTTGGAGATGCTTTATGGTTGTCAGAAGGTGTGTTTAAGAAGAAGTTCCAAGGCTGAGTCGGCAATAATCTTGTACATATTTTGAGAGGGATGAACTGCGTCCCAGAATACATATTTTGTCCGATCAGAGCAGATGCTCATTCCCTTGCACATTTCCCCGTATTCGTACGTTCCTGATCCGCAGCATCCCTTCAGAGTCTCTACGAAACCTGTATATATATATATATGCCATTAGATCATAAACTTAAGTAATTAATTAATTAAAATACAAAAATAGATATATATGAATCTTAATTAATTTGTTCTAACCGTATCGCTTTGGGTTCTGAATTGCATTCAGTATAATGGTGTTTATATCCAAAAAAAGGGTCCATCTTCCTAACATTTTCGACTCCCTTCGTATCTTTGAGCTGAACCTAAACGCGAGTTTGTTCGATTCAATGTCGCATTTCTCAACATTCCGGAGTGTCCTAACAATAGGCATGCACCCCAATGGAGGCACTCCTACCACCACCACTTTCCTTGCTCCTAGAGAACGCATAGTCTGCATGCATATATATATATACACACCAACAACAGCTACAATTATATATATAGGCATTAATTTAATTAAAATCTTATAAATAAATTTTCTAGCATTAATTATTAGACCTTGATGACAGTTCGCATTCGAGAAATAAGATAGTTCATATATTGCTCTATGCTGTACTGCTTGGAACGAATGGAGTCACTGTAATAATTTAAAAGGAAATCATTCGTCCCAGCGCTCACGACAAACAATGTATTATTTCTGATAATCTCTTCAGCTTCTTGTGTTCCAACCAGGTTTCTCAGGTGGATTTTGTAGTGTCTCAAGTACTCCAGTTGCTTCCACATCGGTATAACGCTCTGCATGTTTAGTTACATATATATATATGCATGAATCAGGGATCTAATCTCAAACAAGCTGAGTGTATATATCTATATATACACTTATAAATTACCGATAAATTGGCTGTCAATTCGTCGTAACCAGACCCTGCCGATGCAAAACTAACACCATGCAACAAGTCTTTCTTAGTAATAGCAGGGTCGAGAAAGGCCCTGACCAAATCCGTGTAGCCAAACGCCTCCGCTGTAATAATTCTTCAGTTAAAATTAATATATATCAACAGACAACATGCAGTACGTACATTAATTAATTGTATTGGATGGTAATTAATTAACTACTTTTTAGGCCAAGACAATTAGAATTGATCGACGACTAATTATATATATATATATATTACCAAGGTAGTCGGTGGCTAGTCTGCCGTTGCAGAACCTTCCAGAAGGGCGGCCATGGAAGAAATCGATTCCATAGGGTATGAAGTTGCTCTTGGTGGTAGTAGGGAGACGGTTGTTGTTGCCCGGATCTACGCTTGAGTCGCCCAACACCAAGATGCATCTTATGTTGTGCTTATTAATCCTGATCACTTCATCATCACCGGTACCATCACTTGCTTCTGCAACTTGTGTCTCATTATTCAGCCACAATACAGTTGTCGCAACCACCAAAACTACCACTCTTCTAACTATCACGCTCATTTCCTATATATTCACCAACAACAATATAATTAATTATCACTTCAATTCCTGCATATTAATCATATATATATAATGAAATGAACTGGCTGCCCGGACTATCTGCAATGGAGGTGATTCAATAGTGTTAGGTTCAACATATATTCAATTTGTTGGCTTCGCAAAGGAATTCACGTATAACTCCTAATACATTACCTTAGGAAACTCCAACGACCTTTTTTATTGTAATGTACTATTGTTTTGCTACAAGTACTACTATATATTTAATTCAGCCAACCTAGCTAGTCTATTATCAAATAATTAATTTTTGGAATCTTCTATGATTTAATTTCCTACAATTAATTTGGCCAACCAACTGGATTATCAAATAACAGGGCCGGAGCATGGTCTAGCAGTCTAGCAGTGATGGTATAAAATTCTCTAGTTCACTTTTCATGTTCCACTATTGTGTCCCATTATATATGAAATTTAATATTTTAAAAATGTTTATTACAAAAATAAATTTTATTATAGTATTACAAATCATAATCAACTTTTATTTCTAAAAATTTAAAAATTATATACCCTAATTTTGGAATAATCAATTAACCATATTAATCAATTATATTAACTAAAAAACAAGAAATACAGATTAAAAAATAAATATAAATTAGGTGGAATGAAGCCTAAATAATAATTATAAAATTAAACTAAGTCATAACAAATTGAAATTGAAGAAAAATATTGATGAAAATCGAATAAAAATCAAAATGGGACACCAAATGGGATAGAGGATTTCATTTGTCCAGTGAGTATTTTCTAGCCACATTAGCGCCACCTCAAAAGTTAAATACCTACTTCCTCTAAACATATTTCTCCCCAACAATACTAGCTATCTCAAAAGTAACTATTCAAGGGTCCCACTATCAAATTATTCCATATTTTATATATATACTCATTTATTTTATGATTTTGTTTATATAGTACTAAATATTATTCATAATATTATTATTTATATATAGATAATTTAATTTATAATATAATTTCATAAAATAATAATTTCATACAATGCTAAAAAATAAATAAAAATATTTAAACACAAAACTAGTGAATAATAATTAATAAAAAAATTAAAACACACAAAAGATCTTAAAATTACATACACACACACACTACATTAAATAAATATATTATTTTCCAACAATAATATCTAAAATATAATAAATACACCGACGAGAAAAAATAAATTAAAAAAATCATAGGTGATTACTTTTGTAGATGCCGGACCCACCAGTTGAGCAATCCCACACTTTTGCATGTGTAGTGGCCTCCATGCACAACACCCCCTCTCCGTAAATGCAATGTGTAATGTTTACTCTCCCCCATCCCCCACTCTCTCTCAACTAATATTCATAGGTGCTTGGCAGACTTCCTCCAAAAATTAAACTTCCCCTCACATATTCCTCATTTTTCCAAATCAAAACTTCCTCCATGGTCAACTCAACATATTCCTACCCATTGGAGATGCTCTAATTAAACTTACTAGCTACAAATCTACTGCTTGAAATATATATAGATCTCTTAAGGATTTTATATGAGCACGAAGTGGAGAGTTTTGAAAAAAATTCTACCTAAATTATTTCATTTGGTGAGCTGGTGGGTTGAGTAATGTCTTAAAAATCTATAGGTAACTAGCCTAAATACAAGTATAAGGTTAATAAAATAAATTGTATATAGTTCATATATAGCAAATCTGTTGTAGTCTAGTTGGTTAGGATACTCAGCTCTCACCCGAGAGACCCGGGTTCAAGTCAACAAATGAAGGGACTGAAGGGGAAACAACTCATCCATTTCCTTCAAAACGTGTGACACCCCAATTTCAAAAAATCAAGGTGCTAACAAAAGATTTAAATAAATTTCATAATTTTACAAAAAATTCATATTTAAAGAAAATATTTATACAACAAACTGCCTTATAGTTTAAAACCAATCACAAGTCACAACTTGAAAAGACTATTCAAACAACAACAATCACAAGCAAGTTCAAGATCTTAATTATGATGACACATAAAAGACTATTTAAATCTAAACAAGATTTATGATGACATGGAAATGTTAGAAGATCTTATGCTATTATGTTTTTCTGCTAGTTTTGACCAAGTACTTCTAAAGGAGGAGAAAATTGCATTTGTAGTCTCATAGTACATGTATTGATTGAAAAATAGCCCCGATACTCTCATTTTTAGTCCCAAAAGAAAAAAAACATTGCAAAAGTAGTCCTATAGAACTACATTATATGCAAAGGATAAAAATAATTGCCTTGTAAATTAATTTGATAAAATATAATAAATTCAAAATAAAGCTTAATTTAAAATAAAATAAATCATAACAATCCCTCCAAAAATTATAATTACAAAAAAAAGCAACCCAAAAATAAAATAAAATAAAACAAAAAATAAAAATTGACCAATAAAATTAAATAATAAATGCAAAAAAAAAAAGTAATGCAAGAAGAGATGAAATTGTCAAAATAAAAGGTTTATTAAATAAGGAAAGATGTAGGAAATTGTTAATAGAAAATCGCAGTTACAAAACCTTCCCATTTATATTTACCAATTAATTAGGTTTGACCGTTTGAGTTGAAAATGTGGAATTTGAGAGAAATTGGTCTTGTGTTGGAATATTTGAGAGCAGAAATGGCCATTAAGTTGGAGCTCAAAATCTGTGGTTTTCTATGTTGGTTTCTGCTTGTTTTCGTTGTAGTCGGCGGCGGCGGTGGAAGGGAGAGATCGACGTCGTCATCCTGCATTCTGATTTTCGGCGACTCGACGGTGGATCCCGGAAACAACAACTACTTGAATATTCCATTTCGGGCCAACTTTTCCCCTTACGGCAAAGATTTTGTCAACCATACACCAACTGGAAGGTGGTCTAATGGCCGCCTTGCTATTGATTTCATTGGTCAGTCACAGTTACGTTGCTTCCTTCATTTTTCATACTTTTACCTTAATTCATCGTTTCTATTCTTATATTTACTTTGTTTGATATTAATATATATATATATATATATATAATTCAATGTTCGTTATTACATGATCGTAACACGTGTGTTCCATAATTTATATTCCTCCTTAATGTCTCAAAGTGAACAAATGATATTTTAATTATCTACTAAACTATCTATAACCTGACAAATTGTACAAATCATCAAAGTAATTAAACAAGCTCTAATTAACAATATTATATACTACCTCCATTTCGAAATGTTTGTTGTTTTAGGTTTTTTTTTTTATTTCAAAATGTTTGTTGTTTTTTATAATTTGACATCCTCTCTCCCAATTTTAACCCTCTCAAATCCTACAAGATTTCTTGATTCTAACTTACCTATAATATATAAAGAGAGAAAAATATATGGAGAGAGAAAATATTGTTATTTTTTAGGAAAATATAGATGAATTAGATTTTATGACATATATGAGGGATGGGTATATTTGTCCATAAAATTAATTCTTAATTCCAGATAAAAAAACAAAACAACAAACATTTCGAAATGGAGGTAGTACTAGCTAGCCAGGAATGATTTCCATATTTGTCCATTTGTCGAAGGGGATGGGATCCTCTGTTCCAGATTTGGTGCTCTAATCCGTATTCCACGATCGATTTAACAAGTTTAATAATAGATATTATAAAAATAAAAATTAATTATAACATAATCAACCTAGTCACATCTATCAACAAAAAATTGAAATTTTAAAAATTATAAATCATATTTTTAAAATAATCAACCATAATAATCATTTCTTTGAAAATTAAATACTAAAAAATGATTATAAACCCTAATTGGGTGGGGTGAACCCTAAAAACAATCATAAAATTAAACTAAAACATAATAAATTAAAATTGATGAAAAAAATGGAAGAAAACCTCATAAATTTAATCGTGGAATACGGATTGGAACACCAAATCTGGAATAGAGGATCCCAGCCGTTGTCGAAGGGTACAATCCACTAGAATATGCACACAAATATTATTAGAATTATTATTATTATTTGTTGCGTTGTAATATAAATATTTATACTTTTTTATTTTAATGAATTCTGATAATTAAGTAGAAAAGTAGATTCTCCCCAATCAAAAATCTATATAAGTTACTTCTTCCCTGCTGTCGGCCTGTAGTTAATTAGAAGTTAGAGTAGTAATTAATCACACACATACATATCTATACACTTAATAATATGCAGTGGTGAATAATATAATATTGGCAATATATGGATGCAGCGAACTATGTTGGCATCAAAGAGTTCGTGCCTCCGTATCTGGATCCATCACTCAGCATTAAGGAGCTCATCACTGGAGTCAGTTTTGCTTCTGCTGGATCCGGATTCGACCCTCTTACTCCCGCCATAAGCGTCTCTCTCTCTCTCTCTCTCTCTCTCTCTCTCTCACACACACACACACACACACACACACACTTAATTGCATGTAGAGTTGGACTTAGTAATTAATTAATTAATGATTGATTATTATGATATTAGGGTTTCAATTCGATATGCATGTAATCCATTTCAGAAAACGATACCTCTGTCGAAGCAGTTGGAACACTTGAAAGAGTATAAAGCAAAAGTGGAGGTGGCAATTGGGAGGGAAAAAACCAAGGAGCTGATAAATAATGCCATCTTCATTATTAGTGCTGGTACTAATGACTTCCTCATTAACTACTTTATGAGACTAACCCGACGTCGAACTTACAACATCTCAAGCTACACGAATCTCGTCGGACAATTAGCTCGGAAGTTTTTTCAGGTCGTCTTTCAATTTTTTTATAATAATTAGAATTAGAATTAGAATGAACTAATAATAATTAATATTGTTAATTATGGATGGGATGCATGGTTGTGACATGCAGGAGTTGCAGGAGCAAGGAGGTCGACGAATTGGAGTAGTGGGACTGCCACCAATGGGTTGCCTGCCTTTTGTGATGACCTTTTACAGGAATAAAATATTCGGTAAACGTGAGTGCAACGACACTATATCCTCTTTAGCTCGACAATTCAACCGTAATCTTCAAAAGGAACTAAACATGATGCAAGCTCAACTACAGCCCTCCCCATCTCGATTTGCTTATATCGACCTCTATGGCCCGTTGGAGGAGATGATTTTACACCGCAAATATGGTATATATACGTACGTGAATATAATATATATATATATATATATATAATTTAATTCGATGAGTACTGCTGCAGGTTTCGAGGAGGTTAAGTTGGGATGCTGCGGGACGGGGTTGATGGAGTTTTCGTTTCTATGCAACCGATTATCTCATGTTTGTGCAGATGCAGCCAAGTATGTGTTTTGGGATTCCTTTCATCCAACTGAAACAACATCTCACCTTGTCTTTCAACACAATCGCCCTCTCATTGATTATCTCGCTCGCTAGCATTCATCTCTTTTCTTTTTTCTTTTTTATTGTAGCGTACGTGATGCATAAAATAAAAACTGTCAAGAATGTATGTTCTGTTCTACATTGTGCTCATAGCTTTCAAATGTGTCATGTTAAATAAATAAATTATAGATCCCTAAATGAGATCCGTTGTAGTCTAGTTGGTTAGGATACTTGGCTCTCACCCGAGAGACCCGGGTTCAAGTCCCGGCAACGGAATGAATATTTTATTTTTGATCGTTTTTCCCAACTTTCTCATTCTCAAGTCTCAACCCATTATTAGTTTAGGTTAATTATTTTAGACTTTTATCTTAAAGTTTTAAAAGTAATATATCATTATCCAAAGTTTACATAATTAACACTTTAGCACAACTAAAATTTCCTAACAAACCAAATAAAGACATGAACTACTCAAAATGATGTTTTTGTTTATTAGGTGAGAGGTTTATTTTCCACATAATTTTATTAAATCACTCAAAAATTCATGTAAAATTTTCGACAATCATGTCATTTTATGGTTGCCGAATAATTATGTTAGTGCTAAAAGTGTTAATTATGCAAATATTGGATACTAATGTATTATATTTTAAATAAAAAAAATTGAAAACAGGTTAACATTGGGTACTGATGTGAAATTAACCCAAAAAATAAGTAGATGATTGCAAATTAATATTTTTTTGTGACATATTTTGAAGTGGTTATGTGTTGCATAACGGGTTGGGAGTATTTTTTTTTACTTTGTGTTTTTATGGTATAATAATAATAATAATAATAATAATAATAATAATAATAATAATAATAATAATAATAATAATTGTAGAACCGAGATTCTGCAATTAACGAAGTTCGGATCCGGACTCCAGTGTTCTACAAAATAAAGACAGAAAATACGTGAATTCGAAGGACCGTCGGGGGGGTTGACGATTGAACGGACTTCCGATGCTCAAGTCAGTATCGATTCAAATGAAAAATAGATGTTGCGGGAAAGAAGTTGATATGGGAAACGATAAAGCAGTGATTTTAGTGATTGAAAGTTGAGGAGTTGTTTGCCGCTGTCTCATGTCCAGCATCTCTCTTCCTCTTCTACTATTTATTCTCGTTCTATAACTCTCTTTCCTTATTCTTTGAGATCTCCTTTATCCATAGTGGGGTTTCTTCTTATCCCTAACGAGGTTTTGGCCCGGTATGATTTTAAAAACGATAGGTTTTAGAACCTGTCTCTTTTTGTGGCGGCTCTTATCTTTCCAACCTCTGTGATATGACCTCCATGTTCGACCTCGTGCCCCTCGACATCTAGTCGATATTGGGCTGCTTCAAACCATCAGTTTGGGCCTTATGAAAAATGGCATCTACAATTAGCTATTCATTGTTCAAGCTTCGTTGTACGGAGGTTGGACAATGAAACCAACTTCATTGAATACGACAACGTAATTATCCATTTTCTAAAGACATGAATAAAGGCCCTAGTTTTGAAAGCAAATACTTGCGGTTTTGGAATTCCGAAGTGAATTTTACGAAGCTTCAAACTCGATGGCGAGTCTAGAAGAGCTATAGAGGTTCTGAGAGCAAACCTCAAGGAGATCCATACTCGAAGACGAGTCCGGAGGAGCTCCAAGTTCTGAGAGCAAACTTCAGGGAGCTCCAGACTCAAAGGCGAGTTCGGGGAGCTCATGGTTCTGAGAGTAAACCTCAAGGATCAAAACGTAGGTTTACCTCAAAAAGAGAATCAATCACGCCACATGTACTTTTCTCTTTTCCCTATGCGTATCAATTCAACTCCAACCATCAGATCTTTAATCGTTGTGGATAGTCGATCCAGATCTACCCGTTGATCTAGTAATTCTACATCATTCGATCAATGCCCCTTCATCCATACCATCGAATTCAAACTCTTTATTATCTCCCCTCAACCACAAACCCTAACTTCTCTGTTTCTCAAAACATCTTGTATTTATTTGCAAGGCCCAATCTACTTGAACTATATCCCTAATCTCCACTGGATACACTTCATGCGTCACTCTCTGCTTATGAATCTTCTCTCCTCTATGTTAACTTCTCATTCCCCATGAATCGAGTCTGAAGGAATGAGTTCTGAACATAGTTGTGAATCGAGTCCTAAAATTCAGGTCGTTGAAGTTCCGACTGTGAAAGTCTCGTCCAGGGGAATGAGCCCGTGATTATTCTGTGCTTCAGCGGTGGTGTTGTTATGTCTAAGAATATGGGGTTGGTGGCTAAGGATAGTCTGGCTTGAAGTAAGAAGAAGAAAGAGAAGAAGAGTGGACAGGTCTCCAAATGTACTCGACCGTCTACCGATCTCTTCCGGGCAAAAGAAATTGCCAAAAAAGTAAATGACGACCTTCTGTGTCGACTAGTCTTACCTCCAATTTTGGGAGGTGGGGTCGAGATTCGATCTCCCAGACCATCTGATCATGCCCACCGACCTCCTCCTTGTTTTACTATTTTCTACTTCATCGTCACCGAGAAGAGGGTCGGGCTACAAATTCTCCCTTTTTCGCAAAGATCGCCCATTTCTACACATAGCTCCTGCCCAGATAGCTCCAGTCAGGTGATACCATATGATGGGTATGTTTTACTTAGCTAGATCTGAACTTTCCTGAGCCTACCACGGGACAAAGGGGCTCTTACTATTTTACCAAGTTCGTAGGGGTCGACCTCCTCTGATTGTTAAACTACCTTCGTCTTCAGGCAGTTGGAAACCTAAGTTCATTTTCGTACCTGCACAAATTTCTGAGGATGCAGTTGTTCTGTCCAAATTCTATCAAGCTCGTGGGTTTTCAACGACGACTCATGTTTTTCTCGACCTTTGCATCAAACAACTCATGTTTCGCTTTTTCTTTAACTGTAGCTGCCCCAAGCGCCATACCTCGTCTGGGATAGAGGTCGAGCACATCAAGGAGGCTTATCTTCTTCCAAAGGAACTACACAAATTCGAGACGATCAGAAACGAGCATCTTTTGATTCTGGATGTAATCCTTGTTGATCTGGGATAAAATCCTCTAGTCCACTTTACTTTTCATATTCTACTATTGTGTCCAACTATAAAATTTAATATTTTAAAAATGTTTATAAAAAAAATAATTTTAATTATAGTATTATAAATCATAATCATCATTTATTGCTAAAAATTAAAAATTTTAAGAATTATATACCCTACTTTTGAAATAATCAATTATATTAACTAAAAATAAGAAATAAATATTAAAAAATAAATATAAATCCTAATTGTGTGAATGAACCATAAATAATAATTATAAAATTAAACTAAGCCATAACAAATTCAAATTGAAGAAAAGAATTGATAAAAATCGAATGAAAATCAAAATGGGATAGAGAAAAATGGGACAGAGGATTTCATTTGCGACGATCTGCACTTGAATGGATGGTTAAATCACATTAGAGATAACCAAGATCTTTATATATAGATTAATAGTGGCCCATAGCTCCGAACTGCAGTTGCTCTTTAATTTGAAAAGTCGGTGTTCGTCGACATATGCCTTAATCGACAATGAGTGTTGGTTCTTGGTATTCTTCTGTTTTTCCGAGGATTCTGGATTTTGAATTTACCGAGGATTCTGGATTTTGAATTTACGGCAAAAATATGCTGATTGTTTTAGATGAATGACAACTTGTTGGTTTGGAAATGGAATATTTCCAGACTAGATCTCCTGTTATATTAGTGTTATATGTGGTGTTTCACTATCATTAATGCATGTCATGTGTACATTTATGATGTCATGGTGTGAAAGTTATTACACATGTCATCCATTAATGATAGTGGAATACCAAATGTAACAGGAGATCTGATCTAAAATATTTCATGGTGATATCATTATCAAATATTTACATTAAACATTATTTTCAAAACATTTTACTTTCTTATAATTTTTTTAGCTTTAAATTCTTAAATACGGTAACACGTTTTAATTTATTGCATTCCTATATTATTATTAAAAAAATAAAAGAAAAACCGACGTTATTTAATTAACAAATCGTCAATTAACAATTCTAAGTTAAAACAATAATTTTTTTGGAAGAGACTGTAAAATAATATTGATTTTTTTTGTTTATTATTGTTTATTAGTTTTTTTTTTCAAGGCGGGAATTTGTGCTAATATGGTAATGGCGGGAATTTGTAGCATCTATCTGTTGTTCGTTAAAAGAGAAAACCACATTCGCTTTGGCTAGGGTTTCAAAATTGGGGAGAGTCGAAATATAAAAGTTTCGCGGGATAGAGAGAGCGTGACAAGATTAGGAGGAATATGAAGAGACTGAGGAGAGATGGCGGCAATCGAGGATTCGAAGAGAACACAATGGCGATTATCGACACCTCCGGTTTCAGTAATTCCAAAATTTCTCACCACCTCGACGACGATCGTGAGTACATAGATCGTTTACTTACTTTTATTCCTGCAATTGTTTTTCGTTTGATTCTGATCGATAATTGGGTTTTAGGGCTTGCTTTTCTCGAAGCTGTGCGAACTACTTCTCTTCTTCCGGATAATGGAAGCGCACCTACGCGGTACGACATCGCCCTACCCTTTTCCATTGTGCTTATTGTTTCAATTTTTTTGTGAAGTTTTTGAACCGTAAAACCAGCAGTCTTGATGATTTTTAAATCACGACGTGTGACTCTAATATTATTCTTGTTTGTGTTTACGGGTAATTGGTCTATATATTATGTTGCCTGGGCTCAGGGAGACTCTTTTATATAATTTGAGTGGACAGGAAAATGCTTGAGGCCATTTTTCATATCCTGATCGATGCTGATTCGCTTGATTTGGTAATTCAAAGCCACCAGCTACTTGTTGAATTAGATAAGGTACTTGATTTTTTTATTTTATTTTCTACTTTTCTTGTGTGCAGTGCAGTCCATTGTTTTCACATTTAAGGGACAATTTGTGTTAGACATTTGATCTACCTTTGAGTAATATTTTCCTTGACATACAGCGGTTTCCTCGAGTGTACCTATCAGAAGCAGAACCATCAGATTCACCTTCAACTAAAATCTCCCAGTATGTTATGGTTGATGAGGTGATTCAGCTCTCTCCCATTCAATGACCTTCCTATTTTTGGTGCAAGCTGAAACTTCAGTTTAACATGTCAATTTGCTGCTGAATGACAGGCTTGGTCACCTTTTAATTTTGGGACTGATGGTTACAACATGAAGGGGGATGCTACAAATCATTCAAGAAGTTTATTGGACTCCTCGGTATGTCATTAAGCTATTTCTCTGATGTTCCTTTCATTTACCAACATAAGATTGAAAGAGAAGAAAACATTTTCTTGATGATTCGCGTCATTGTTTCTGCCGATAATAGCATTGTACTGTATTCTTAATTCTGCCGTTTCTGCAGTTAGTGAAAGTCCAAACTTATATTTCAGGGTTTCCATTCTCTTATACAAGAAATAGCTGATGTGTCTGAAGAAATAAAGTCTGGAGCATTAGAAGTAAGGGTAAGTTACTTTTGTACAACATTTTTTGCCTTTAAGGTTGCTCCAGGCATCCTATTAAGGTTGTTTCTCATGTTTTTCTGACATTGCAGACTTGGTAGTCCCAGTTCAACAGATCATTATTATGGATTTCTGACATATTTTGCAATTGTTTCATATTTATAAAAGGCCACCAACATACAGTATTATGTTTTCATAAATTTCAATTTTTTATGCATGCATGAAAAAGCCTGGAGTTCATGCAACATTTAGTTAGAAGTGAAAAAGGGCAAAATTTGTTCTTCCATGTGAACATCAAGCACACTAATTTCAGTAAGAAATATCCAGATTATCCATGTACTCATGATGAATCTATTTTTTGTATTGGGAAGTTTAGTAATTGATAAAATGCTGGTTAATCTTGTGCTTGTTCTTGTTATCTCGCAACAAATGGTTGGTATTCGGTCCTGGCACAAAGATGTAATCTGAGAGCGATTATCATAACTGAGTGACTAAAGTTTTTGAGAGGGATTTATTATCGTGTACATACTTTCTTTTGTTTGTTTGATTCTTAATTGTACAAAACCTCCTTTTCTCACTAAAGTAACCCTTTTTCTCTCTAATTACTGTTTGTAGCATGGATTGGGAAAATACTGATACAGACACACAATCAAATTAATGTGCTTGATGTTCAAAACCAAGTGACAAGATACTAATATAATGTGTAGCATTTAACTCTGAGATCTTCTTGCAGTTCTTGAAGAAAATGTTACTGCTTCAATATATTATCACTGTCCTTGAAGGGGATTTTTTGCCTCGTAATTGTGCTTATCAAGGTAAAAAATATCACTGTTGCCATGTGATGGGATTAACCATTACTGATTCCATGCTTTAAACCTTGTGCTCTTGCAGAAACTATGAACTGGGCCATTTTGAGGGAGTCATTGCTGAACATGCTTCTGGTATACCTCCCTGAAATTTTCTAATTTTTAATTTTCGATAAGTTCAACAATTTCGATTGTTTATGGTTATGCTATGCTTGTAAAGCTTATGTTATCCCTTTGAGTTTTATTTACGGGTGGGTTTTTTTTTGCAGGGATCAAGAAAAATAACATACAAAGGATTAATAAAGGACTCTTTGTCTATCATGTGCAACATGTCTCAATCTAATGTATCTTCTGAAGAAAATAGCTGCAATGATAAACCTCAAGGGGAGCTACTGCATGAACTGGATAGGACCATGGCGTTAGCTTTACCTGAAGTAGAAAAGTCTACTTGCAATGTTCTGAAGAAACTTTTCTTAATGGTGAACTTGTAGCCGTTTATTTCTTAGGATATACTAGAAACAGCATTTTATTAACAATTATGTGCGCAATATAGATCATGGACCTAGATTCTTCAAGGAGGACGGCTGATCAGCAAGGCCTTACAACCAGGGTTGATGGTGTAAGGTATTTTCTCATTTCAATTTATTTTATTTTGGACTCTAGGAACATGTTTTCAACTGGTTGTATTGCAGGACGCCAGTAATGGAGATCATTTTGGATGAACTCATTTACGATAATGATGTCCTTTTTTCATTTCTTAAGGTGCTCTCTCTCTCTCTCTCTCTCTCTCTCTCAGGTGAAGAACAGAACAGTTAAGAGTAGCTTGAGCTAGTATCTTACAAGGAATTTTCCACTGTGTGGATTTAAAGCACTTTAAGGCAATTCAATTTTACTTCAAAGGAAAATACAGTTAGTGATGCATGCAACTCTATGTTTACTTGAACTGGCATGAGGAGCTAAGAGATTTGAAAAATGGTAAAAATTAGCAGCTTGCTAATTTGATTATTACTTTTTATACTTTGTTTTTGCTGGGTGTTGGAAGATATGTCCCAACTTTTAGATTATGGTAAAGGTAGGTTGGATTTTTTTTCCTCTTCTCTAGCTAGCCCATATAAATTCCCTTTACAGTATAATTCTACTATTTTTTAAGTTTTCCCATTTCTAATATTTTTCTAAGCCAACCATCCTGATCTCATCTCGAGCTTTTTCTTTTTTCTTTTTTATTCTTCGTATCTCTATTGCTTTAATTGATTGCAATCCCCCCTTTCATTTATTTTTTCTGGTAATATTTTCTATATCACATAAACTCTCTCTATGTTATAAATATAACCTGGCTTTTGAATCTATTTACTTTACTTTCAAATTGCTTCCAGGTGTTTGACCCAAAATGGAGGCTTGAGATTATTGTACAATATTTCCAGAAGTATGTTGCGAAGGTTCGCATTCTCATTTTCTATGTTAGTATCTATTATCAATTGGCGCTACCCTTGCTGAGCCTGATTGAAGGCTTTCACCTACTTGGAGTACATCTAACAGCCAATCTGTATGTTCATTACCATCAGAAATTCCTTTGAAGCGATTCAGTTCAGAGAAATGGCCATAATTTGAATACAACCACCTGTTTAAGCATTCACGATCCATATATATACATATCTTTAATTTTTAGCTTGTGGTATGTGAAATTTTGGTTTGACCTTTCAAATGGGCTAATTCAGAGTAGGATGTATATATAATCTGCATCGCTCAAGTCAGCCCTTAATCCACTATTGTTCAGAAGATGGTAAAAGAGTCATTTGATAATTTAGAGCAAGCATTTACTCCTGAAATTAACATTTATTGATCCTTTGGGGTATATGTTGCAGCATTCTTTTCAAACTAGGAGGTCTAGTACTACAGTCGATACTGACTTCGATGGAGTTTTAAAGTGTCTGTCCAACAGCAAGAGCACTAGAAGTATCATTAAAAAGATCAGAACAGAGGTTATTCAATCGCTGTTGGCATATGCTTTCCAGGTGGGTTCTCTTTTCTCATGTAAAAAATTTATTCTACATACTAGGGTTGCATATTAGGCTCTGGAGACTTGTCCCACCTTTCTCTTTCAACTTCAAGGTTGGAAAAATGAGATGGCAAGAGTTGTGTTGTAAAAGGAAGGATGTGTGCTCTGACCTCAATCTCTTTTCTAGGCATATGTGGTGTTATCATACCATGAATCTGAAGGCTTGTCTGATATGGGGGAAGATGTCAAAAGCGACTCTGCTGTGGAAGTTTGCAAAAACTTTGTATCTGCTTTTACTTGTCTCCAACAAGAAGATCCGTAAGATTTCTTTGTCTATATATAGTGCTCTAAATTTTAAGTTCTAATGTTAGAGAGCATCTCCCATGTCTCATAGTGGCATAAAATTAATTATATGCTATGTTCTAAAACTACTGGCGATGATTTGATTGAACTCACACGTTATTGGTTTCTTTTTTATGTAAAAAGGATGGAGGAATTACATGATTTCTCATGGAAAAATATTTAGGCTCATATTATATGAACTTCCATTTCCTTCCTCATTTTCTTTGAAATGTTGTACGTCTATCATTTGGTAACCGTATATCTGGCGCAGGGACACTGAGATTTTGTGCTGTGGCAAGCAAGCACTGATTACTGCTGCTGGCATCATCTCAACCAAATCATAGTATCGTTTCTTAGTAGCAAGCTCTGGTTAACTATATCATCATAACCCTGTGCAATTGAAGGATACGATTTTTTTGCTTGATTTATGTAAATTTGTTAAGTGCTCTGATTTTACAATGTAACTTTTCTGCTATGGGGATGGGATAGCGTAGCCTGTTTTATTTATGGATTCGAACTCTCCCTCCCAGTTGAAATATGAGAATATCTCCATTGTCAACATTTTAGATCTGCCGGCTATTTAATTATGATATTAGAGCTATACTCCGTAAATCAATTGCCCGTGCAACCAAATCAAGAAGCTGCAGCTTTTCAGATCAATATCGATTAAATGCTATCTCATATCTGAAATGAAAATTAAAAGCAGTAGAAAATCTGCAATGTGTATTTGCTCTTGCAGGGTGCACATCAGACCCACAGACAGGCCCGAAGAGTATACTATTAACTATTGTTTATTACAATAATATATAATATTTATATATTTTTTTCAATACAAGTTATTATTTAGTAAATTAAATAATATATATATATAAATATGTATATTATATATTAATTAATATATCTATTTCTAAGTACTTAATTATATCTTCTCTCTTTTTTTGGCAGTTTCTTGAAATGGACATTAAAAATTTAAATACATTTTCTAGCATCACTTCCAGTCTTCCAAGAATATTGTAGAAATTTCAATACTCCAAAGCCAGTTATCAATATGACAGCATTAGCAATTTGCTCCGACCATATCACGAGACAAGGGCTTTTTCTAGTATTAGTAAAGCTGACTTTTGAGAAAAGTCAAGTGAAGATGAAACCAGGAGCTTGTAATAATATACATATGATCTCATCCCGTCTAATCATGCAGGTTTCCGGCAGTCTCATCAACATTTGTATTCCTGAAACGATACAAACGATGAATTAGACTGACTTGCATGCATAATAAGAAGCTTTGGGCAGCCAAACATGGCTCGTCTTCACTTACTTGGATGATTGCCTGGAGTCCAGCTGCATTGTCACTGGACCATCATTCACCAAGTTAACCTTCACATTGATAAGTAAAATAAAATGACTGTTTTCAAAAACACTCTGCCTGTATAGGGTTTAGGTTTAATGAGTGATAAACAAAGTTATGAATCTTACTTTCATCATTGCTCCGAATTCACCATCTGCATCAAATGAAAGATCGGTGGTTAGTAATCAACAACTCAAATCAACCTAAATTCAATTTGTCTGAGTTCAGAAATCTAATTTCAATAGTTTGCACACGTCGTTATTCTTTTTTTGAACTTCAGAGTGATAAGGGAGTGCAACCTAGAGCAAGGACTGTTTAAGTATGTCATACTCCTAGCGCCAGAGAACTCAAGGTGGGTTGATAGAGCACAAGGTATTCTATGATTGTACATTGATATCTATCACTATTTGGAAAGAGGTAAATTGTGACTGCTAACAATCTCAATGCAAAGTTCAGACGAGTGATGAAAACTCTCACCTTTAACTGCATCTGCCCTGTAAGCTTTCTGAAATCTTTCAACTAGAGAAGCATAAAATGATTTTGCTGCACCGGGGGGCATTGCCACATGAAAATCAGGTTTGTTTCCTTTTAATACCCCATATAATGTAAACTGACTTACTGCAGGAAATGAAAACTCGCGCATCAGCATGAACACTAAACAATGCACCCAATAATTAACAAACCATAGTCTGCACAAGCCGGAATGGAGATTTAAGGAGAAGGCGGAGTCTTGCCTAATAGGACTTCATAATTTTTTTGCATAACCTGTCAATGAGCATTAAAGCCATCAACTATGAGCTCATCCTTCAAGCAATAGGTAATAGCATAATGTCATATTCTTCAATAACTACGAACATTCTTCTTTTCTACGTAGATTTGTTTTTCATTTAAGTAAAACAGAAGAATCAGATTTTGATACCTTCAGTAGCTTGGTACTGAAAAAGATATAGCCTCTTTGAATTTAAGGAGTAAACTAGTTAGCTGTTAGCCTAATAGCTTAAAAATGCCAAACATTCAACTTTTTTGTATATAAGCAAATTCTTTCAGAATTGTCAGCGTAAAAAAAATCAATTAAGTAAAATGGTTGCTCTTTTACTAGTCCTGACATTGTTTTCTTCCTTGTAACCTTTCATGATTAAACAAGAATGTTTACTTTAAAAGTAAAGCTGAAATAAAAGAAGGTTATGAGAAATAAAAGTAGAAAACTAGATAATTTCCATAAATGTACGCTCATTTCAGTAAGTCTAAAACTAAAAGTATCAAAAGGGGGGAAAGTGTGATAAAATTACATTATGGTCCCAAGTTTTCCCAGTTTTTTCGTTGGGAAACAATCTCATATTCAACACTTTGCGACATCTGCAACACAGCAAAATTAGCAGTAAAAATAAAAAACAAATTACACTCATATTTTCGATTAATACGTACATGTATTCAGCGTCAGGGTCAACATCAGTCTCATGAAGGCCGACGAGGACAAGCAGGCCCGGCCCAATCGCCGATACCAGGCGGCCTTCCACCTGCAATACCGCCATCTAACACGGGTGAGCAATCGCAAACCAAGCAAAATGCCGCTGTGTGTGTGTGTGCGCGCGCGTGAGGGAGAGAGAGAGATGCAATTGTAAGTATCGATCGTAGACCTCAACGGTAGCGGAAGCTACGCGCTGAACCACGGCCCTCATTGCTTTGATTGATTGCTTCCTTCTACCAGAGCAAACACGAGTCGTGCGCTTAGGGCGTAGGATAGCAGAATGGCGAGGGGCAATTGGGCGTTGTTTGGTTTCTAGGTGACACGTGATTTGCTGCTGGAATTGCATAAACCCGACATAATTTGAGAGCATAGTTTCTATTACACTGCTAATTTGAGGCCCTTTTGTGTATGGCCCACAAAGTCCGAATGCTGCGTATTATCGAAACATTGCAAGGAACACACCTAAATACCAGATTAAACTTTTTTCTCAAAAAAAAAAAATTAAAAAATTAAAAATACCAGATTAAACTTATAAAAAATCAATCATTTGTGTGATATCATTGTTTTACACATGATTGCTTTGCAATAATGAAAGTAGACGAAAGTCATATGATTTCAACAGAAGAAAATCATGATGTAGTGCAATCAATCAGTTTACATATGATTTTAGTCTCACAAATCTTCACAAGCCTCGCAGTAGAGAAGGTATTGTATTACAAAAGAATCAAAATATGAAAAAGAAAAACCGATTGCACAAATATGCAGACAAATCAAAGTAAAAACAATGAGAAAGAAAAAATAATTAGAGAAAGTAATTAAAAGATTTTTGATTTTGTAAAGAAAATTAAAATGGTTAAGTAGCAGTCTCATCCCAGGTGCAAAGAGCAATCTTTTCTTCTCTCTCCATGTCTTGTGCCCCTCTTGACACCAATAGATCCCATTTTGTCCATAGCTGCAGAAAATGCTTGAAAAAACTTGTTTTTATCCTTAGCCATTTCCTGAACCAAAACCTTTGTTCTAGGGTCCAAAAAGAGTGCTTGATCAGAAGCCAACAACCCCATTTTAGCCATCAAATTCCCATAATAAGCATTGTCAAATGCAAAAGGAGTTGTGACATCAAATGGTGCAACAATATCTGTATTGCCTCCATAATGTGGGCAGGACATTTTGAGGGCCTTAAGCAATCTTGGATCAATGGAAGGATCAGGCTGCTTTGTGCCCTTGTAGTCATACAGTCGGCTCACAAACTGCTTGCAGTGTGCGAAACCTATGGTGTGAGCCCCCGACAGGATAACCATGTCTTCGAGTGTCAACCCCTTGGAGTTGAACAGCCTAACCAGCTCATCCACGGTTGCATTTGAGCGTGGGAGATTGGATCCTACTCTTGAAGCCATGGATATCTTTCCATCCCACCTTCCTTTCTTCACTTGATAATATGGCCCTCCAGCCTGATCACATAATTAAACACATTTAATCATCACAACTTGATTGCATTTCTGACAAGCTAAGGATTGACTTGTAACTGCCATCCATGTCTTTAATTTCTTAAACAATAAATTGTTTTCATCCAAGAATATATATATATTGTTCAATGTCTTGTTATCATGTTGGTCTTCGAAGTTTTTTGTCACTATTTGCCTAATGACAAAATTTTATCTTCGAAATTGATTCCTCAGCTACCATCAGATTTTAAGATTGGTGATTATTTGTTTGGTGGTCATGCACTGGACAAAATTTGCACAGCTGTTTTCTTGTTTTAACAATGTCTGAGGTTTTGGACTGTACTAATTGTTTATGCAAATGTAGGAAAAATTGAAGCTAGTTCTATATTAATAAAAGTATTGATCACTCTGCACATAATGTCCTGTTGTGCAGCTACTCTAGTCTCTAGTATTGATCACTCTGCACAATCCCTAATGATTAATTATCAATCTTGTGAGGCGATACAATAATACAATTTGACCCACCCTCCTAAATTATTTAATTGTATCAATCGAAAACAAATTACCTTACCTTACCTTATATGTGAAGTAGTCTTAGTTTCAGTTGAGTTAACTCACTGTGATCAGACACAAAATGCAGAGGTCGCCATCAAGAATTCAAAGAACCATATCTATTTTTATCTTCGAAAACTACATTTGCGGACAACAAGAGTCGAATAATTAAGCAAAAGGAATACTATAATTATGTTTTATGTACTAACCAAATGAACAAAATCTCTAGCTGCAATTGCAAGAATGTCTGCACAAGACACTACACCAGAGCACTTGCTCTCCACCAATGCTTTAGCCCTGTTTACAGTGTCGAAAGCCTCTGCAGCAAGCTCCTTGTTATCCTCTGCATCCCTCTCTGCTAACTCCTTGCTCCCATGTTTCGACGAAACGAGCACTGATGCATCACACCCCTTCTCAGAAGAAGCACCACCACCACCACGGACAATTAGAATATATATAACATAATATACATTATTAGGCATCAAGATTAATGCTATATATATATAATTTGGCTTACTTCGACGAAGCAGTCATGGAAGAAGAGGCGAATGGTGGCGGGGGCTGAGACGGGAGCTTCCTTGAACTGCTGTGAGGTAATGGAAGCAACGAGCTGATCGACCTGAGGGCATGACTTTGCATAGAAATTAGCTGAGAGTTGATACCGCGGCTTGCGGCGGCTGCTGGAATTGGTGGCTGCTGACAACGAAATAACAAAGGTGATGAAGATGAGAATGAGAAATGAGGAGGAGAAAGACATGAGAGAGAGAGAGAGAGGCAGTCAGTTGATTGATTCTATTTCTAGCAGCTTCGGACAATTTAGCTTACACTGGAGACCAATACATCATACATTTATACATGTGTGCAGTAGTAACTGCTAAATACTGTTATCTTGGTGTCTATTTGCTCAGCTTCAAAGGGATTTATTAATTTATTAAATTGAGAGAATCAACTCCCGTGAAGTCTACTATTGTACTACAGCTTCACACACTACAAAGTCGATCTCATGTCCATTGTGTGGCGTTTGTGTGACTTATAACTGATTTTACGAACCTTGAATTTGCTAGCGTTTTAAGTTTGACGTGTTGGATCATTGTTATAATGTATATGAATTATCTTTCGGTCTTTCATGTAGTGAGATATTTTCAAGGACGAATGATGGATTTAAAGAGCAAAAATCTTGAAATTATCAAGAAATGTGAGGAATGGAATTACAACATTTTAGTTCAGATTCTGAGTTAAACATCTTTGTCATTTTGCGGTGATGCTTAAAATTCCTAATTTGTCATCCCAAATTGGCTCTTTTCAACTTCAAGTCTCCAATTCCCAATATAAAAGTTAGTAATAATAGTTGGACTTGGACAGCGACAAATCCATGCATGTGCTTCATAAATGCATAAATTAAATCACACTCATAAAAGTATCACGAGTCCTTCTTAGCATTCATTCTCAACATAAATGTCATTAACTCGTGTCAAACAACCAACATGCACAAATACGGTCTCTATATATTTTTTCTGTTTATCTTACCTATTGGTATTCAGGTAAAAATGGTTGCTCTCATTATTGTATCAATATATATATATATATATATATATATATATATATATATATATATATATATATATATTAACTACTGCTTCAATATAATCATTGATAATTTTTTAAGAATGTCCACATTAACATAAAAGTGAGACAAAATATTTATGTATATATATCTGGCCGGCGGAATCAAATGGAACACAAAAAATAAAAAATCGTTGAATAAATATAATCACAGAATAGAGAAGTGATAAAGTGAGTGAGGCCCAGAAAAGTTCCTTAAATGCTGAGCATGTGCAGTGTGCTAGTGTGCAACGGGTCATTTCACACCAACTCTTACTCGAGCACAACCCTTTTTATTACCTATTTTGAAAAGAAAAAGGGCCAAAAAAAAAACCTTTATGTTACCTAAATTTGCATCGCACCTCTTTTAGATCATTTACTGCGAGCTAGTATTTCACTCTCTTTTTTTCCTAATCTATATTTATATAATTATCCATATAAAAAAGAGTGGATGATTATTGATTTCTTACAAAATATGATTTGTTTATTATATTCATAATCTACACTTAATTTAAGGGTAAAAAAGTAATATAATATATTACAATTTTTTTTTTGTAAATATACTATATAAAATTATCCCTAATATAAAATATTTTAAATCATTATTTGTAAATATAATATATTATATTTATTTAATTTCTTACAAAATATGATTTATTTATTATATCCATAATATGCACTTACTTTAAGAATAAAGTGGTAATTAATTATTCACACATAATATATTATATTTATTTCAATTGTACAATTCTTCATTCACATCATATTAGTTTTCCACCAACTATTTATATATCATATCAACCATATAAACACAATAAAAAAAATTAAAAAAATAACCCCACGACAATATAATATACCATACAATGAATTTGACACGTATAATATATTATATTTAATTTTATAATTTGAATATTAATTCAATATAATTGTACTATGATAATTTTTCATTCATCCACATGAATTCATTCTTCATCAATTACATCGTCTATATAAATTACATCCAAATGAAGAGATTAAAAAATAAAATCTTGAATTTATAGAAAAATTATAAACTAATTTGATGATACTTAAAAAGTTCTCTATCAAAAATCAAGAATTTATTCTCCATCAATCATTATATAATTAAGTATTCACGTATAATATAATATATTATAGGGCAAAGGGTCAAAAAAATACCAAAACTATATGTCGAATCCTACCTAGATGTACGAACTATTTTTTGGCCCAAATACACACACAAACTATTTAAAAAGAACAATCGTCCCCTAAACTATTCAAAAAAAAAAAAACAATACTTGAAGTTAACACCGTTAGTTTTTTCCGTTAATTAAAATGTGTCAAACTCAATTCTATCACCTATGAATTCTGATTGGATAAATTGAAATCACGGTCAAAATAGCTCACTTTATGGAGTTCCAAACCCCCCTTTTAATTTCAAAATTCAACATCGAATCAGTATCGGTACTTAAAATTTAATTTGTAATACAAACCCTCATCATCGATATTTCTCCATATAATTATTATATCGTTTAACAGTATCCGATTGACAAATTGAGAGTGTAATTAGAAAACCCATGACGGGGGCTTTCTAACCATACCACAATACATGGTATCATCGTCTGAATCAATTATAATTAGGTCGAAGAATTTATGGGCATTTTATTTAACAGGAAAAGTAAACGGTGTTAAACGAAAAGTGTGAATTTGATATATTTTGAATAGTTGAGGATGATGATTGTACTTTTTAAATAGTTTAGGTGTGTATTTGGACCAAAAAATAGTTCGTGCGTCTAAGTGGGAGTGTGTATATAGTTCGGGTGTTTTTTTTTTGTCATTTGCCCTATGTTATATATATTTCAATAGTATTGTACTATTCCAATTTTTCATTCACATCAATTAATTATCTACAAATTTCTCCATCATATCAACCACAACAAATAAGAAAAAAACATAATCCCATAGTAATATAATATATTATATAATTAATTCTCCATGTATAATATTTGTTATATTTTATAATTTGAATATTATTTCAATATAATTGTACTATTACATAGTTTATACAAATTACATTCCAACGAAAATATTGCAAAATAAAAACTTGAATTTATGAAAAAATTACAAACTAACATCATTGTACTTCAAAAGTTATCTGTCAATAATCAAGAATTACATCTTCATCAATCATTAATGAGGGAAAAAAAAGATAAAAGGAATGACATTTAATCAATAATTTGTGTTATTTAATATAAATTATCTAAGTAGTTTTTAATAGAAAACGTGTAATTTAGTTAAGAGGAATGACATTTAATCAATGGTTTGATTAATTTGATATAAGTTATTTAAGTAGTTCTTAATATAAAACATATAATTTAATTGTGGTGACTACAATGTGTGTGTGTGTGTATTCTAAATCATGTTATATGATATGAAAGAAAATTGAAAAAAGTTGGTTCCTTAATATACAACCAAAATGCTAATTTTTAATTTATTCATTGAAATTGTTGTGGTCATTCTCACTTTATATGATTAAAAGTAGTCCCAATTAAATTTATTGAAACTAAATTTCAATTTCTTTGTTTATGGTCGGGCTCAGATAATGTTGACTCCACCAAGAAGACATGTCAAATGGTATATGTTAAACTATTAGAATATATATATATATGTGTGTGTGTGTGTGTGTGTGTGTGTGTGTGTGTGTGTATTAAAGTGAACAAAGAACACCTAAAAAAATTCAATGATGAAGATAAATATAAGAAATGATTAATGTAAAAAAATTTGGGAGCTATATTTTCAAAGTTGCTAGACAGAGTTTTTAAAATATGGTTAATTATAAAAAAAAATCACAAACTTTAAATGAATTTACAATTTAAACATGACTTTTAAAACATTACCATAATAAATGGTTGATTGAAAAAATAAAATTTAAATTATGGTTCAAATGTTAGGTTTTCCTACCATGTTAATTTATAATTTGAGAAATTTAGAATATTGGTTAGTTTGATAATTAAATATAAGATATTTTATATTAGATTATTTAATTAATTAAATTCATAGGAGTTAGAGGGAATGAATATTGCACAATTTTTTAGAATATGAATTATGTTGACTACCCATAATCATATGATTGAGAATGAAGATAGTCCAATTATTTATAAAAGAGTTGAAATAGAAGAATTGAATATTTTTTTTCCCTTAGATTGAACTACTAACTATTTAACATAATTCTCAAACTATCTAGCTAAACATAATATAGAACAATAATATAATACATAATTATATCTAGAAGTGTTGTACATTATGATTTTTTTTATAAAATGGTATATATTAGGTGTTTTGAAACTCCTCGGATGGAAGGAATATATATTTCACATTTTTTGGAATATAAATTTCAACGAAAATGGTGATGACCTATTTTAAAACATATCAATCATAGGAATGAGAATGAAATTCTCTATTAGTTGAGGAAATAAGTGAAACTGGGGAATTAAATATGTTTCCCTTAGATTGTACTACTAATTAAATTAGTTTGCCATTGAATAAAAAATTACAACTGACAACTAGATTATTTCTTTCTTAAAAAAATTGTGAACATTGAATAAAATTTTGAAAAAATATATGAACATGAAACCTTGAACACAATTTACCACAATAAACTATTAACCAAACTTTGAGATTTTATCAATTTTTTATTATTGAGTAATACATGATATTTATAGATTCAACACCATTTTAAGTTAGTTAAGTTATTTTTAGTTTCATTTCTTCAAGGCAGTCATTTATATTATAATAAAAAAATATAGTATTAAATGTATGTTTGGATAAAATACACAAAAATAAAATAATTAGTTAATATTTTGCGACATGAGTAATAATTAAAATAATTCAATCAATTCATTGTATCGTGATATCATACGTCAATTAATTGATAAAATAGAGTGGTTAAAATATAATTTATTTATGAGATAAACTATATCAATTAATGTGCGATAAGGTGTTTAGTCATGATAGTAAAATATCATATAATTATTAATATTTATATCTCATTAACTATCTACATTTGTTTTAGTAAGTTTAATTCTAAATCTTTCTGAGACAAATGATGCAAGATTTTTTGTGAATTTATATTAATTAAAATTTTAGATATTTATTATACAGTAAAGTCAAAATAAAAATTATTGATTAGAAAATTTGAAGTGTACGTGTTAATGCATATATACGTCAACAATCAAACAATGTTGAGAATTAATGTTCTAGAAAAGGGAGCTTGAGAAAGGATACATGTGTGTGTGTGTGTGTGTGTGTGTGTGTGTGTGTGTGTATATATATATAAACAAATTAAAATGCTATAAATTCAAAGTTCTTGTTCAAATAGTTACTATTTAATTATATTTTATGTTTATATATTTTTTTCCTAATAATTGATTAATCTAGAATTTTCAAATATTATTAATTTATAAAGTGATATATATATATATAGCAAAATATATTTTTTAATTGACTTCTCAAATACAGTATAGTAAAATTATTAAAACTTCAATAATGAATTTAAGCAAATTAGTTGAATTGCATGCAAAACACGCTTTCTCTACTAGTAAGTAATAAATATCCGGTATCATATTATCATGTGATTCATGTGCTGAAACAATAATATACAAGATATCACTATCTCATTATTTAAATAAAAAAATTATTCTGAATATATATATAGGTATTTTTGCGAGTTGAAATATTTGATTTGGGGTGCAGAAAGAAGTAAAAGGTGTTGAGCATGGTTGATTCATCCCTAAAGCTAGAATTGGGAGCAGCAGATTTGTGTGGACCTGAGTAACAGTGAGGATGGTCAAGTGACATGGTGTGAATTGTGAATTTGTATATTTTGTTTTTGTTTATAAACTTTAAAGTGGTGGGGTTGGGAGTCCACTTTCTTTTCCTATGTTTTGACTTGGTAATTGTCACACATGCTTCTAAGTTCTAACTAAGTCAGTGCTCTACACTTTCTATTGCTATGTACCATTTCTGATAAAGCACTTTGCTCCCATGTACCATTTGTAGCGCACTCATCAATCCGAATAATAGTACTACCTATATTTATTAACTAAGTATTTTCTTACAGCTTTGAAAAAGTTTAAAGGCTTATTTCTTCCTAATTGATACGTGTAATCACTCTGATAAAGTTACTTTCAAGTAATTGGATTACAGCTTTTTGAAAAAAATAAATTATCCCACAGCTTTCAGTGTGGAAGTGAATTGTTTTAGCCATGGACTATGGTCATGCTTTCCGATAATTATGGTATCTATCTGAGTCTGACTACATAATTTGGGCCCAGCCCAGCCCAGCCCAGTCCAGCCCAACCCATCTACTATCAAGAGTTCTCATGATTTTGCAATCTCAAATGGACGGACACTTGGAATTTTATTTTCAGATGATTGTCAGACACTTCAAAAAAGCATATAAACTCAAAAAAATTGTATTAAGCTACACTTGAAAAATTTATAAGCTCAACCAAACACTCCCTAAATAAGCAAGCCTACCAAGCTTAAATCACATAGCCATGAGAATATTGTACAAATTCAACTATTTAAAAATTACTAAACTAAATTAAATCATAAAAAAATATATGAATAAAATAAGGTGAATATAAAATATGAAATACTAGGCAAGTTATTTAATTTGATTTTGCTGCGCTCTTGTTTTAACTCATTGGCAAGTTATTTATTTAAGTTTTTCCTTATTATACGAAAAATAATGAACGAGTTTGTATTAAAAGCAAATAAACTACAAACATTATTGTGATGTAACGATTCCAATTGAAGAAAAAAGAAAGTATAATACGAAATAAATTTAAGCAAGGTGAATTTAATTTCGAAATAATAAAATTTATAGATAAATCGAGCAGAAGTTACAGTAAAGTTGCTTTAGACCAAGATTTTGAGCTTCGGCGCGTGTGAATTGTTTTTGTCGATCGCTGCAATCAAATCTCGGAGCTGCAGTCAGGTAAGCTGAATTCGCCTCCCCGCATAATGTTGTCCGGAAATTGATAGATGGCTCTATAAGTATTGTGTTCACCAACTGTTCGATGAAAGTGTTCACCGAACTCTTATTCTAATTACCTCATGAAACCACGATCGACTAGTTGCCATTATTGAATTGACCTCACATTAGCTCACTTATCTGGGATTTGGATTTACGTATTGTTTTTATGGTTTGTGTTTGGGACTGTTCAGGAACAAGTTATTTGTTTTATTTTTGGACACTTTTATCAACGAATAGTGCAATGCAGCAGGTTCTTCAATTTGTTTGACGATAAATTTAAAATGGTGAATTGCAGAAAAAACATACACGATGCATCACTTGGTGTCCAAAGTTTCGAGGAGGGTATTGGATTCGGTGGGAACTCTGTATCACAATGCTTCGCGTTCTTGTATGGTTACAAGACATCATTTTAGTATGATTCCAACACTGCAGAGAAAGTTTGAGAGTATGCAAAAAAATCCATTTCCTAGCAATCTCTTGCAATGGGGATCGCTAGGGTTTTGCAAGAACTTGAGCTTTGCAACTGGGTTCACACCCTTGAAGGTAAAGCCCCTGGAGACAATTATGGATGTTGAAAGGGCTAAGAAGAAATCACCTGAAGAACTCGCTGACATTTGGGATGATGTATGTTTCTTTAGACCAAATTTACTGTTGTTCTTATGCTGCTAGGCCACGTTCAAAATCTGCTCATGACTTTCCTGTGTTATAGTTAAAGCACATAACTCCAGCTGCCCTTCTGCTAAATTTTCTTGCCAGCAGCTTGCAATGTTGTTTAACTATTTGATTAATTGACACCTGAGAACTATGATACTTGCTTTGCATGTTATGTACAGCCGCTCTGCCGTTAAATAGCCAAGGGCGAATCCTCCATGTTTTCAGCATGTGAAGCATGTCCTGGATATGGATAAATTTACATCTTAACAGGATTTTAGGAAAGTATTTACCAATGTAATAGTACTTTAAGCATTTCATTTTTCAGTATAGACAGCATAATCTCCATAGTTACATGTTTTGTTCTCTTACACGCGCAAACATGCTAAAAAAATCTCCGGTTAGAAATTGTCAAAATGAAGTCCTAGTAGATTACCATTTAATATTTACTTCTGTAGAGACCATATTCATTTCCTCTCATAATGTAATGGTGTTAATTGATGTTTTTGCAGTTTCACTTGGGAAGGGGTCATATTGGTCTATCTATGAAATCAAAATTGTATCACCTGTTGGAGCAAAGAGCTGCGGATTGGTAGTAGTCTACCTTATTTTTGTTTTTTCTTATATATGATCCTCAAAAAAATAAAAATGACAATCATTTCTCTTTGTTTGCAGCCGATATTTTGTGATTCCATTGTGGAAAGGAAGTGGGTACTCGACAATGTTTGTGCAAGGTTAAGAGATTACCTGTTTCTGTTTTTGTGTGATTAATTATATTTTTAGGGAGGATTTCCAGAATGCTGAATGAGTGAGTAGTATTTAGGTATCCTGGAATTAATTGCTGATTAAAACTGTAAGAAAATTAGAGTGAAATGGCTTCAACTTTTGTGCTGGTGAGATGGCTGCTATATGACCATCACAGTGTGCTGATTTCACTTAGCCGTGTTAAGTGAGTTTATCTAGTTGTTGATTACAGGAGAAGACTTGTAGTTAATGGAATGTTCGTAATATCTGTATCCTAATTGCTAATCTGTGTCTTACAGTTCAGATGCCACACATGCTTTTTACTGGTCTTGAAGATTATAAAGCAAGAGGAACCCAAGCTGCTCCGCACTTGACTGCTTCGTATTACAAAGAATTTGCAGATAGCAAGAATTTGGTGCTTGTTCGTGGTGATGTTGTGTTCACTAGCAAGCTGAGTGATGAAGAAGCAAAGTGGCTTTTGGAGGCTGCTCAATCGTTTTACCTGAATGATGTCAGGTATAAACTGGTCGAGCGTTTCAACAAACAAACTCGCGAATTTGAGTTCAAGGATGTTTTGCAAGCTTTAGAGATGCCGATATTGTAGTCCAAGAGAAAGAATCGTGCAATTTTTTTTATTTTATTGTTTATTTTTTATCTGAAAGGACTAAGGAGGTGCTTGTGAAACTTCAAAGACACGACCTTGTTCCTATATTTCCAATCTTTATATAATTTTTTTAACTTGTAAGTTATTGATCAGATAAAACTTTATAGCTCTTGAGATCCTCTTATGTAATTTAGAGGTAAAATTCCCAGAATTTGTGAAAAATTGACAAAAATAACTGCCTCCTGTGAACATACATGAATGAACTAAAATTATTTCCTTCCTCGTGTGGTGCAGCTAAAATTTTGAATACCATGACATGTTCCTAAATAAAATAACAGGATGCAATTTCATGATATTGAGAAAAGAAACGGGCATATTTTTCAATGAGTTTAATGAGATAGACAAAGACAACCTTTTATTTATACCGGCTGCGGTTACCCTTGACATCCAAAAAAAAAAAAAAACTAAAGCATCACATCATAGAAAAATAAGCATACTCATTTATAAGGTCAAGAGAATAAGGCCAATAAATAAAGGTAGAACGTTAATAACAAATCTTTCTACATTAATTGAAGTTCAAGGATTTAATAGAACATAAAAAACTTTAAAGTCTCGAAGAAATAAAATTTGACAATTTTCAAGCTGAAAATGTATTGTATGAAAATTAATAAATATAACCGATCAATTATTTAATTCGTTTGAAACTGACAAAACTAGCTCAATATAATGATTTGGAAATATCGAAACTAACCTTTACTACTTTGACAGTTTTTTTTTTCTCCCTCTCTTTTGACTGGAATACTCGAAGCAAAGGCAACAAAACTTCGCGCATCGGGCTTATGATTCGAACCCAACAAGATCTCGGGCTTTTATCATTTATCATTTCCAAATCCCACTCGTTTCCTGCAGCAAAATCCCTAATAATTATCTGCCGAGTCAACTCAGTCTCTTTTCCTGAACTTGAACAGTTGAACGTATATATGATCCTCACACCCATACGTACAGGCATACTGTATCTATAGCCTATAGGCAGGCTTTCACTCCTCACAATCACGCAGTGGGAGCAATGACAGATGCTTCCGACGAGGCGAAGGACATTGAGAAGCTCTACGAGTATGGTGAACGCCTCAATGAAGTCAAAGACAAGTCGCAGGTACCTAATTCAATCAATTCTTGCTGTCTTCATTTTCAGGATTTCAGCAATTGATCAATAATTATTTAAACAAGTCTCGCTGTTTGGAAGTTAATCATTGTTAAAATTTCTGGTATGTAATTAGCATACTGAAGACTACGAGAATATAATAAAGGCGGCGAAGAGCAGCAGTGTGAAATCCAGGCAATTAGCTGCGCAGCTAATCCCTCGGTTCTTCAAGCACTTTCCCGGTCTGTCGGTTAATGCTGTCGACGCGCATCTTGATTTGTGTGAAGCTGAAGAGATAGGGGTCAGCTTTTATTGATTTATTACAACATAATTTGTTTCCCAATGTGTGAAATTGTCTTCTGTTAGAAGCTTTGAGTTACAGGGCATCAAATGAGGTTTAGATCGTAGGCTGAAATTGTTGTTTTCTAAATACTCGTGTGAGAATGCATATTTGTTACAATGGTTAATAGTGTTGATGCACATGATCCCAGATTCGGGTCCAAGCAATTCGCGGGCTACCTCTTTTCTGCAAGGATACGCCAGAGCATCTTTCTAAAATTGTTGACATTCTTGCACAACTCCTTACCGCTGGTATTAAGTGCTCTGACTATCTTTCCAGAGTGTTAATTTGTAAAGACACAATTTTGTTACTAAATAAGTACAAACATGGATATATAGTACAGTTTATGATTTCTGTCTTTTCTCTGTAGAGGAAAATGTGGAGCGTGATGCTGTGCATAAAGCGCTTTTGTCCTTATTGAGGCAGGATGTTCAAGGTAATGCTGTCTAATGGTTTCTGTCAGCCTTTAATGGTCTATTAGAACTTAGAAAACACCATTTTAACTGCTAAGAACAAACTTAGATTTTGAAACTTCTTGTGAAATACACATCTTTATTCTGATTCTAAAGTATCTACTTTGGGATCTTTTGTTTCACTTTATTTTTGGTTAAATAGGGTGGAATCTGTAACAAATTACACCGTAGCTTGGGAGCTTATTGGGTGTGGGCTGCATATCTTATAACTTTGCTCTCTTCATGTATTGTTGTATTTGTTGAGACTTATATTTTCATGCATTGTTTATGCAGCCTCCTTGACAGCCCTATTTAAGCATATTGAGAGTGTTGATGAGCAAATAACAGATGAAAATCTACGTGAAAGGACCCTGCTTTTCATTAGAGATAAGGTAGGAAAACAGATTTCAAATTCCTTTGTTATAGCTCATGCCTTGTATTTGTCTATAAGAAATCAGCTCTACATTCTTTAATTTAGGTCTTTCCACTTAAAGCTGAGCTCTTAAAGCCCACAGAGCAAATGGAAAGGCACATAACTGATTTGATAAAAAAGGTATGCCTATATTCCTTCTTTTTTCTCTTTTCTTGGATGCCAACAGATTCTGGTCCTTGTCCTGTCAAGGTAATGGAGTTCAGATATTTGTACAGGGATTGAAAGAATTTGTCCAAGGCATCTCAGTCTCTAGTTAATATGATTATTTTTTTAACAATAAAATGCATGACTCTTTGGTATTAAATTTGCAGAGCCTACAAGATGTCACTGGAGCTGAATTTAATATGTTCATGGATTTCTTAAAAAGCTTGAGCATGTTTGGTGAGAAAGCTCCTCCAGAGCGGATACAGGAACTAATTGGAATTATCGAAGGCCAAGCTGATCTGGATGCACAATTTGATGTATGTATTATTTTCACTATGTAGTGATAAAAGATGATGCTGTCAGTTGTGGTTCCAAACATTTGAAAAAGTGGAATAATGAGCCTGCATTAATTTGTTAAATGCTTACATCCCTTGTATCATGTTTTTAAAATGTTATTTTTTTTCTAGGGATTTTGGTACAATATGCTCCAGTGGGTTTATATTCATATTTGTACATATATCATAATCTTGATTATCAAGAACTTTAAATTTTTCAAAACCTAAAATTGAGGTTGATTCCCGAAAAATATGTGCATTTTTTCGACCTTTCTTCTGCTTTCTTGACAGAGAAGAGCCATAATTTTATGATGTGGTCTAACTGCAGGCTTCAGATGGAGACCATATAGATCGACTGATTTCATGCCTGTTTATGGCTCTTCCATTTTTTAAGGTTCATATCGATTTTGTGGGTTATTTTCCTTCATTCTTATATTACTTGATTTTATCTTAGCTGACTTTTGGTCTACTTGCAGAGGGGTGCATCTACTAGCAAGTTTTTCACCTATTTAAACAAGCACATTTTTCCAGTATTTGATAAGGTGCATATTCCGCATGACTTTTCTGCTGATCATATGTAATAGATCAGATCTTCTTTTTTTTTTTATTGCTGAACTGCTTACTAAAGTATGTCACCCTTTGTTCATTAGCTTCCTGAAGAACGAAAAGTGGACCTGCTTAAAAACCTTGCTGAGGGTTCACCTTACACCTCCCCACAAGACTCCAGACAAATTCTTCCTGCTGTGGTTCAGCTCCTAAAGGTAACTCCCTGAACTATATTGTTTGCACGATGAATGTGGTCAAATGTCTTCTGTCGTCTTTGTATTGACATTTAATTCTTATTCTTAGAGCGGATTCAATCCTTGTTAACACAAACCAAATGTGAAGGAAGACAAGGAACAATGTTTATATAGTTTTGTCCTTTATTTATTCATTCAGTCATTTCTTTCCATTTTCATTTTATTCTCATGATGAAGCAAGAGCCCTAAATTTTAGTGAGGCTCCTATATGTCATTGAGATGCTTGGACTTTGGTTGAGAATATCCTCTAATGCAACTTCATGCCTTTTCAATCTTTAGAAGACCATGCCTCGAAGAAAAGCAGGGGAAGAGATGAACTTTACGTATGTTGAGTGCTTGCTATATACATTCCACCATCTAGCTCACAAGGTTAACAATATTTCCTTATCTTGCATTTTATTTGTCTTGCATCTCGAAATTACATGTTCATATCCAATCCCTCTTCCTCTGTTTGACAGGCACCTAATGCAACTAATAGTTTATGTGGTTACAAGATTGTGACTGGGCAACCATCAGATAGGCTTGGGGAGGACTTCTCAGATCAATATAAAGATTTCTCAGATCGGTTTGTTAGTTCATTCTGCACGTGCAATACTTGATCTTGAACTTATGAAATTTTTTAAAATGAAATGATCCCGATGGAAGAATTCATTGTTCACTTTCTCATTTTTACATCTTCTGCAAGTATTATGAAGAAATTGTGATTCATTCATGATTCTATTTTCTTTGCTTATGCTAAAATCTTCTTGATACAAGGTAGCCTTCTACTTTGTTTTTTTTTTAAGACAAAATTTTGTTGAATGCCACAGATTGAATTGTGTTGAAGACCTAGTTCGTGCCACCATGAAAAAGTTGACTCAGGGAATGGCAGAGCATAGCAAAGCACTGACTGCTGCTGGATCTGATGAGGCAAAGGCTAACATTGTGAGTTACTTGAATCAACATGTTTCTCAAGTTAGCAAATGATTGGTGTGTTGGTGATGAACTCACATGATTTCATATATAATCTGCAGAAAACGCAAAAGCAAAACACCACAACTGGATTAAGAACTTGCAGTAATATCTTGGCTATGACTCAGGTAAAATGGTAGCACTATAATTTTGGTGATAGACTTGAGTTATTCTGTAGCTGACTCTTTTCCATTCTCTTCATATTCAGCCTCTGCACGCGAAAACGCCTTCATTTATTGAAGATAAGAGAATTAATTTATCTTGGAAGGAAGCTGTGAACCCTTCAGGCACATCAACTGCTACCACCACTGGGTATGTTCCTTGGCTCACTCCATTATCCATATATCTCTTAATATTTGAATACCTTTTTATTTATCGCTTTCATCTCTCTCTCTCTCTCTCTCTCTCTCTCTCTCTCTCTCTCTCTCTCTCTCTCTCTCTCTCTCTCTCTATTTACTTACACATTAACACATTGCTAATGCCAAGGCTTTGTGGGGAGCATTTGACCTGCCATATTTGACAAATTTAATATTTATCACTCATCTTCATCTGCAGAGGGAAGCGCCCTGGAGCACAAAATGGCGTTGGTAACAATCCACCAAAAAGGGGGCGTGGAGGCAGCAGTACTCAAAACCAGCATTCTAATAGGGAGTTTCAAGGATCATATGGAGGGAGAAATGTTGGGGATCGAGGCAGGGGCCGAGGTGGACACGGGAGGGGGGCCGGAAGAGGAAGGGGAAGGGCACGAGGATTCCGATAGCTTTGTTTCTGCTATCAATGTGTAAGGTAGAAAAATGATATGATTTGACGGCATTAGTGTGTACCATCGTTTTGTATTTGAGCAATTTTGACGAGAGGAAGAGGTGGTTGTAGGATTTTGTTTGTCTGCTCGATTCATGTGTTGGCTTGTTTATACTTGTTGGAAAGTTCAGTGTTTTTTTTTTTTTTTTTTTTTTTTTTTTTTTTTTGCGCAAAACCTAAACTTCCAATGTGGGATAGTTGAGATATATATCGCGTGGGCTGAGATTATATTTGAAAAAAAAGCATGTGCTTCCTCAAATGAGGAGACTCGAAATGATTTGCAGCTTCCCAGTTCTTAATCTCACGCACTTTGAAGAAGCAGGACAATATGAAGTTGCTTAAATCAGGTTATAGGGCCTATTGATATTTTGTATTTAAATTGTAGTCATTTAAACGCGTATGTTATTTTTGTAAAAAAATAACCGCTGAGTATCCTTTTTTTTTATTACAGATAATACATTTTAATGCATATATAGATATAAATCATATTATATAATTAAAAAACATATATAGTTTATATTTTGAAAATTATTATGGACACATGGCTGGGGTTTGTTCCCTTGCAATTCCTATGATTTGTTGTCAAGTTTTTTTTTTTAATATATAATATAGAGTTCACACAATAATTATAAAATGATTGAAAATCTAACACATAAAAATTAAATGAAAATTGTTATATGCTTATGTAAACACACTTACTTTTTCTTAGTATCTACTGTATTTAAATATGATGTGATATTTCTAATATAATGTGATATTGGATATTGTAATTATTTATATATGACATTTAATGTTGAAAATTAAAACTACATTATTAATATATATTTTTATAGTACACATCTAGGGTTAGGTTCTTGTGAGAAAGAAGCTTCATATGAGAAATAAGAAAAAATCTGATCCATCTATTATCAATTGATCAATGGTTGAGATTTAAATTATGGATTATGTATTAATTAGGTGTTATATTAGGCGTTACAATCTTGCAGATTTCAAAAGGATACAATTGTAATAATCTCATAATACAATTATGGTAAGGTAATATTACCAATAATAAATTAGGGATACGTTTTTAACCTTGCATGATTATTATTGGATGCAATAATTAAAATCATATCAAATCACTGTCATAAAAAAAGGGTTGAATCCTTTTGGAGAAACTATTAAAGAAGACAAAGTTCCAATCGGGAATCAAGAATCTGGAAGAACTCGGAAAAAAATCATAAATGGCGAATTTCAGATCGAAAAATAATTAATTTTTTTCCTTGTAGATGTAATATGCAGATTGTATTTAATATGTGCATACATGGTATAATAAACGATATTCAATTAAGCTTAAAACTAATATGAATTAAGCTACAAAATTATATCAATTAAGCAATAGGACACTATATATATAGAGACAAAAAAATATGATACGTTACAGAATGGATGTAGTACAAGTGAGTGACAACCAATTTATAATTAAAAATAAAATTTTCAATGATCAGGAATACTATTCTTTGGTGTGTAACATGTTCGTCTCAATAATCTAACTGATGTGTGTAAATATGTGTATTTATTTTGACAAAAGCAATGGAGTTGGAATGGTTATGTATATACTGTTTAATGAATAGTATTTTGCTGCTTAATATAAAGTAATATATTTGCATACAGCTATGAAGCAATATATAAATATTTAATGAGGAGAGGTTGGGTTCAGGTGAGAAATGAGAAAAATGCTTATTGTATTGTATTTTATTGCTTAATTGCCATAATTTTATTGCTTAAATACTTTACTGCTTAAATTGCTATAATTTCATTGCACACGTGGGATAAAATAATTATGCAATTAAAGTATGTCTATTAAGCAGTAAATTACAATAAGATAAACATTTTCTCATTTCTCACACTAATAAATATTTCTCACCTGAGCCAAAACCTAATGAGGAGAACAGTAATAAGAATTTAGATTTCATTTAGTTAAATGAAGTTAATATTTAACAATTTATTGATATAAATTAAGTTGATAATGGATTTTGATTTTGCAATAAATTAATACACATTAAGCGACAAACAACAAATTAATATGCAGTAAACTTTTATATTTTGTTGTATATGTATAACTTCAGTAGGTATTGTCTTAGATATGCAAAATTTGCAACAGAATTAAGCAGTAAATTAATGTAGATTAGCCTGTGTATATTTGCAAATGGTATTAAGCGGTAAATGTTGATCAATTAAACAATTAATTGGTGTTAATTGAGCAATTAATTTATTGTAATGTGAATTATGATATCCGTGGAGTCGAGAAATTTAGTAAGTATTCAAAGTACATTAAGTGATGAACAATTATTATACATAATTTAATATATTTGTCTTCTTCAAAAGTTTCTGCAAAATGTTAAAGTCGTGTGTTTTTATATATATATATAGTAATTGAATGATCACAAACCTACCAAATAGAAATGATTTTATGTATGGCAATGGGCGGTTGTTATGCATTCCTCAAATAAAATTACAAAAATAGCCTCATTATTATCAAATAATGTGTAAGATTGAATAACATGTTCATTTAATTTAAAATATTAAAATTAATCTCTACCATTAATCTTATCAAATCCAACGGTCAATAATCATTCCTATTTCTCACCCCAATCAAATTTTCTCACCAGAACCAAAACCTACACATCTATACCTATATACTATATAAAAAGAGAATAGCGGGGGTAGTTTAGACATTTTACAATTAAGTTAATAAAAAATCAGTATAATATAATATAAATTGTTACTTTTCTAAAAAATATGTTTAGTGAAGCATTGCAGAAAATAAATTAAACCTAACCAGAATCTGATTATTCAAGTGGTGATTATGAAAAAAAAAAAAAAAAACATAGCAGTTCTTTGTGAAAAAATATGATTATTCAAGCGGTGTATAAGTTGACCTTCTCTGAAACGTTGCTTGTGAAGCAGTTTCTCAAACCAAAACACGTTGGTGAATGATTCGAAGTTGCAGTAACCTATTTCATAAGTCATAACCTTGCAATTTATAGTATATATGTAGATTTCATAAAAAAGAATACATGTTGGCGATTTCATGATGCCTTTGTCACCAAAACGGGTACAATGGTGAATTTCATTACCTGTCTCTCTTATTCGTAGCCGTCACCGTTAATCATACCCTTTTCAGCTTTTCAACTACCCGGTATGAATTTTTTCTCTTTTTTGTCGATCTGTAATGAAATTTGTCTTTGATTTTTGCAATCTGAAAAGTTGTTTGAATTTTGACTGAGTCTACTGATGAAGTTATTAGCGATTTCAGTGTGAAAATGTTTTGATGGATTGAGTTGCAGTTGAAATTTGAAAGATTCCTCACGTTGCATAGAAGAACGGTGCATATCAATGTTGCAGAAAAGAACGGTGCACAAAAGGTAGAAGAATGAGGCCTTTGTAATATTACAAATGACTATTTTTACAATATTAGTTCTAATCTATACGTATATTAAAAAATAAAATCACTGGGTTAAAATTGTAAATAAAAAAATATCAGAGAAAAATGGTAGAAAACAAAATCCATGTGACATTTTTATAAATTTGTTTGCGTGGCACATTTTGCAGTAGTTATTTCAACTAAAGTTGCAATTTTTGAAGGCCCATGTTCGATCCACTTAGAGCATCTCCAATGATGCTTTCTCAATTACAGGAATTTTGTTGCAACATCATTGCCACCTCAAAAGTTAAATACCTACTTCTTTTAAATATATTCCTTCTCAACAATACTTCCTCAAAAGTTACTATTCATGGGTCCCACTTTCAAATCATTATATATTTTATAGATACACATATATGTATATTTAACACAAGTAAAAGTAAAAAATAAAAATAATTGTAGGCATTATGCAATGTGGGGCCCACTTTCCCACTCACTTTACACAAAAATTTCTAGGAAGACATGCAACTTTTTTATCCCACTTGAACAAGCTTCCCCACCTTTACTTTCTTCCCCCACAATGGTGCTTTTTTAATTGTGTGGAATATGTTGGGTGTCAAGTCAACATATTCCTAACCATTGTAAATGCCCTTAGGATGCACCCCAATAATAATTGTTTTGTCTTTTTTTAGTCATTTCCATTTAATGATGTTTTGTCCTTTTTTAACCTTTTTCCATTTAATGGTATTCATGACATCCTTTTTTAACTTCATAATATTACCTTCCATTCAAGGTTATTACTGGTATGTTGATGCTAATTTTATCTAAAAAAATTTGTATTCTAATTTTTATTTGCAATTAAGACAATAATGGAATTGAAAAGTGATCTTTATAATATATTAATTTTATTTTTTATACGATTTTCAACTTTTCGACTATAGATTGATTCGAAGAGCCGGTGTTTGATAAAGATCTTAAATGTGAATAAAGTTAGGGCCCGTTTGGTTTGATGGATGGGATAAATAAGATTGATTGAATGTAGTAGGATTGCAATGTTTGGATAAAAATAGTCAAGTGTTTGGATTGCTTGATTGTGATTTTAATTATTTATGATAGATTGTCAATGTTGTGTTTAAATTAAAGGATTATGATTAAAATGTATGAGAATACCAAAATTGTCTATCACATAAGATTTCATTTATTAATTATTTAAGTTGTTATTTTTATTGTAATTTTAAAATCTAATGAGTTCTTAAACAAAAATAGTTTATAATAATATTAGTAGTAGTAAATTATTATTAAAGAATCCACCCAAATTTTAATGTTCATTTGCTTCCTCTATGAATTTTCTCTTCTAAAAATTTAAGTGTGTTATGAATAAAATATATTTGCTAAAACTGTTATAATTGCAGTCATTCTTTTAATCTACTTAGAATTATTACACTACCAACTCTCGAAATTTGTATACAATTGTTAACAGACAAATCTAAAAAATAAGGATTACTTAAAAAACACTCCATACAACTATAAAGTTCCATCATTATCTATCCACACAATCAAAATAGACGGTAGTAATTTCATAAATTATAGTAATTGAAAAAGGAAGAATAATCTACCTTGGAATGGAAAGCAGAGAACAACAACACCTAGAGTAGTGTATTCCACCAAAGAAGACTGAGATGGAATCGACGAGCAGCAGCGTTTGCAAATGTTAGGGTTTTTTTTTTCACTGCTACGCAAATGAATTTTATATATGGCTTGGTTGCAAATCTGAAGTAGACAGATGGCAAAGAAGACAGAAAAAAAAAGCAGGGGTATTCTCGTCATTCAACATCTCAGTTAGATGGGCTGATTAATAATCCGACCTGGGATGAGTGGATTAATAATCAATTGAATGATTTGTGATAGATTGTCCATATTGTATATTGTATTTATTGTTGTAATTTTTTTATTCCCCTTCATATCATTGTGGTATTTTTTTTTAAATTGTTTATTGGTCAAATTTATATTATTTGTATTATCTACAATTTATATAATTTTGATGCAAATATAATATTTGTCCTTTATATTTATAGATAAGTGCATATCCTTTACTTTTGGCCTAATGGCTTATAATAATATACTAACATATAATATTTTACTATCTTCCGTAAAAAAATGTTTAATTTTTAGTTACTTAGCATACCTAATAAAAATATATAAAATAATATTCATTCTTTTAATGCTACTATATATCCGTATTACTTTAACACGTGCACCAAGAAGTAGCATGTTTGATAGAAAATCAATTATACATTTACAAATTGAAAAGTGCACCAAAACTATCAATTGTTATCTATTTATTTAAAAATTGAAAAAGAAACCTTGCTGAAAAAGCACATACATATGTCGTGTAACAATAAATTACATTTTTAAAATATGAATATACAAAATAAGAACTAATAAATAATTTTATATACTATGTACGATTAAAATAATTAATGTACATAAATACCACAATTAAAATATAATATATTTTTATATATTTATAGACCCAATAAAACAATCCATAAATAAATATTCATATTTTGAATGTAGTTACATATGATTACCCCTTTGTTTAGGGATATATGACTATGCCTTTTAATATGTGATAAAGTATATGTTCACATAATGGTTATTCAAAATACAACATAAACATAAAACAATACAAATAAAATTAAATTTGGTCTAATTGTTAAATTTTCAATTAAAATTGTGTATTTTGTTCAATTAACACCATGTTTTTATTAATAATGGTGACATCAAGGGTGTCTAGCACTTTACAGTCAGATTTTTCCAACAAAGCTTATTTACACATACATACACAGTTCTACAAATATATAACGATAATTACCATCACATAAAACCACTGAACACATGTATACATTATAGTAGCAGAGAAATGGTTCATCCAAACATTTGAAAAGTATTGAACTCTTATTTTCTAATAGCTCATCAGATTATATTTTGTTCCTCGCATATCTTAAATGCTAACCCCCATAAAAAACCTCCCTAATAACATAAAAATAAAATAAAATAATAAGGCCTCCTTGAGAGTAGAGTTGTCAAAATGGACTGGTGCGGCGGGGCTGCCCACTAGAGGGGCACGCCTGAAAAGATAGGGCTCTATCTGCTACGTACCGTTTAAGCCCGCAGGTTAGTGGGCCGGTCCGCGGGCTTTAATATTATGAGCGATATAAAATTGACTAAAGTAATGAAATTATGAAAATTGAAAAACAAGTAATTGATTATTGAGTTGATAATTTATTTAATTAGTCGTAATAAAAAATTAGAGTTTAGAAAATAACTAGCTTACTTCTTGCTTCGTCATTACACGCCATGTCTCAGGACTATGCATCTCTTATTGTGAAATAAATAATTTAATTTCAGAAAGGCACATTGAACGACAAACTATATTAATTAGAGATATCAAAGTGTAACAGATGTGATATGAACGTGTAACAAAAAATGTAGTAACATTTTATATTATTGAATTCAATTTTAATATTTTCAGAAAAATGTTACCCATTTTTATTTAATTTACAAGTGTGATATATAAACGATGCTTTTAATCCACATATTAATTAGAAATATCAAATAGGAACATGGAAACTGTAAGCAACTCGAAAAATGTTACCCGTTTTTATTTAATTTACAAGTGTGATATATAAACGATGCTTTTAATCCACATATTAATTAGAAATATCAAATAGGAACGTGGAAACCGTAAGCAACTCTAGATTAATTAGTTAGTCCACTGATTGATAATGAAAATAGAGTAAATATATAATAAACTAGTTAGATTTATAGTGCCTAAAAAAATTGAATATTTGAATTATAAAAAAAAGGGTTTACCTGCCAAGATCCATCAGAAAAAAGGGTCCTAAAAATGGAAGTTTTAATGAGTCGGCTTGGCGGGCTTAGCTTGTTTTGACAATTCTACTTGAGAGTAAGAAAAGTACACTGAGAAAAAGAAAAAAGAAAAATGAACGTTAAAATGTATAGTAAATCATCACTGATATAAAATAAGTTACATAAATAACTTTTGTAATTAAATGACTTGTTGCTTTAGTTTGTTCGAGTATTTTTTTATTCTCAAACAATATAGAGGATTTACCTTCCAGAAATTAATGTGGAATTAGAGTTGATGTTTATGTATACAAATTACTATTAAAAAAATATATATATTTCAAAATTTGTAGAATTATACATGTACATATACATATATTTGTGTATAATATTTATGAATACATTGTCTTTTAAGAATTAATTATAATATATTCGTCATGCATTGCACGAATGGCGCACTAGTTAGATATAATAAATAAATACTCATCAAAATTATTATAGACGAATGAAGTGTAATATTGAGTATTTTTTCAGGGTTCGAATTCTGACAAATTAATATTATTTCATCTATATATATGCTTTCCCCTTTCTTCTTGTTGGAGTCGCGGAAAGTGTAAATATCTAATTTTTGAGAAGGTAACATCTATTAATACGTAAAATTAACGGGACAACATTTTCATTAAGGAAAACTCACATAAATCTTATATAAATATCCTGAGCGACAAAATCCTAGTTATTATTCTACACCAGCGTAACAATTTCTAAATTCTTAAAAAAGAAAAGAAAAGAGAAGAAAAGAACAGAGAAGAATGTCCAGATTCTGGAAGCCGGGAACAGAGAAACCTCGCTTCGTAGAGGATGAAGAAGGCGGCGTTTTGTTTTACTCCGCCGCCGTATCTTCTTCTTCCGGGTGAAAAATCATCTCTCTCTCTCTCTCTCCTGTTTTAGTTTTCCTTTCCTGAATTTTTGTGGCCTTGTTGCTTAATTGTACGTGAAATTAGGCATGGGCACGCGAATTCTGAGAGGCAACGGCAGAGGCTCCCGGTGTACAAGTACAGGACCGCCATTCTGTATTTAGTGGAGACGCACGCCACCACAATTGTCGTCGGAGAAACGGGCAGTGGAAAAACTACTCAGATCCCTCAGGTTTACTTTCGAGATTATTGGAAAGATATGAATGTAATTTTTGTTTCTCTTGAGCATGCAGTCGAATTCTAACTTTCGTTTTATTGAGTACTGTTTTTTGGAGTTTTCTTGTTGTGTTGAGCATTGTTCTTACTCTTCGGTGTTGACTATGGAGTTGATGTTTGAAAATATGATGAACCTGGACAGTTCTTGAAAGAAGCTGGATGGGCGGATGGTGGACGGATGATAGCTTGCACGCAACCGAGGCGATTGGCTGTTCAGGTATGACGCATTATGCTGAATATTTTAGCTGCCCAAATTTTGTGTCTGCTTATTCTGTTACTCTATAACAATTGAAGTTTATTTGGTGTTTAGTCTGTTGCTTCAAGAGTTTCTGAAGAGATGGGCGTTAAGCTCGGGGAAGAAGTTGGTTACACAATTCGGTTTGAAGATATTACAGATGCTGTGAGCGTTTATGCTTTTTGTGATCTTACTTCTGTTGATTTATATCATAAATTGTTATTATCATGCCATTTTCAGACAATGGAGTCCTTATGAAATGCTGTACCTCAGCTTTCGCAGTGTTTCCCCAACCAGTAACACTAACAATGAATAATCTTTTCCTGGACCAGGAACTAACACAGATAAAATTTCTCACTGATGGAGTCTTGCTAAGGGAAATGATGGATGATCCTCTATTAAGCAAGTATAGGTAAGTCTATGCTTTTTTAAATATTCCTGTGTAATCTTCTCCAACTTGGGTGGCCAAAAATTGTACCATATTCAAATTGCAGATGAATGATAGATTTGAGTGGGTAGAAGATGGTTGATCCTATGCTTGTCCTTTATTCTCTAATTTTTTTTAACTTAATGGCTCGTGTTTTTAACTGTTTCTTTTTTTTATACTTGCTTGTATTTACATTACCGAGGCTCATCCTCTGCTTTTGGCCATACAGTATAATTATGGTAGATGAGGCTCATGAACGGTCTCTTTCAACGGATATTTTGTTAGGTCTTCTGAAAAAGGTACCTTTTTGCTTCTATTAGATGGGTGATGATCCTGCTGGTTTTTTTATTCTCCGCCTTTTATTATAGAATGCACTATTCTATTATCATCTTATATCTTCTATTGAATTAACTATCTGAAAACAGATTCAACGGCGTCGGCCTGAGCTTCGTCTTATCATTTCGTCTGCTACAATTGAGGCAAAATTAATGGCTTCCTTTTTCAATAACAGGTTTTCCATTGCATCTGAGTAATATTTGATAGCAGTTAGTGATATTTGTTTGACTTCACTTTAGTATCCCTCTATTTCTTGCCCTTGTATGGCTGCAATGATTCTAGTTTGAAGTTGTCTCGTTACATTCATTCTCCCATGGCACCTATTCATATTTTTATCTTTATTATTTTTTATTAACAACTATTCAAATCATATATTCTTAAAATTCTGAGCGTATGCTTTTTAAATTTGATCAAAATTAGCCGAAGGCTTCAAGGGCGAGATGTTGAAGGACATGGACCAAGGAAAGAGCCTGCCATTCTCTCTGTCGAGGTATGTTTCTGGTAATTTTGTTTTGGGACATACAAGGGGACCCCCCCCTCCCCCACCCCCACCCAACAGAGACATACATATTTAGAGCGCCTGCCACTCTTTCTGTCTATGTGCATGTTTCTGGTAATCTTGTTTTGGGCAAGAGCAAGTGAGCAACAACCCAAACATACATGCATTCATATGCATGCATGCATACATTCATGCATACATCTCATTTTTGGTGAACGTTGGTATCTTTAGCTGGATATCTCAAACTAGATTCTGAATATGTAGGGCAGAGGATTCAATGTGCAAATCTTTTATGTTGAGGAGCCTGCTTCAGATTATATTCGAACTGCAGTATCAACCATACTTTCTATTCATGACCAGGTATGCCAAAGACTAGCCAAATAATATCTTGGCTGATTTGCAGGGACATAGTTGCACATGCACAAAAGAAAAAACTGGCTGAGTTAGAATTGTACTTTTATTACATGTTTTTGCGTCATACATTTATTGAGTGTTATATTGGGTAAAGGCTATTGCTAAAGACTGTGAGTCAGGTTCCAGGTTCCTTTTTGTTTTCTTTTCTTTTGTCGAACCTTCTTCACATTGGGGAAATAAAATAAAGAAACAAAATATGATGGAGGGTAAAGGTACGAATGCACGAACGGTACGAAATGAATGAATAATAAATCTAGAGAAAATGATATCAACGATATCTCTAGCCACAGGTTACAGATAACCTGCCCAGCTCCAAAGCCGTAAACATAATTGATAATCCAAAGCATAACCTAAATTACGCGCATAGCGCTATAAATACTTTTCCTACTAAGATAGCCCATGGACATCCCAATCTCTATCAATTGGCCCATGAGTAATCCGGAACAGAAATAACAGATTAAAAGACTAATTAAATAACTAATTAATTAACCATAAGTGAAGCAAGCAATAATTCAACGAGCAACTTCTCTCAAGCGGCGAGTATAAACAATGAGTCTTCGCTCTCTATCAAAATACAATGGATGAATCATTTAGGCAATCAGTTTCTTACTTTTAATGAGTTATAATTGCTGCATGCTCCTGAAATATGCAGACTTTGAAGTACAGACAAGATTATAAATGTTTGCATAATTGATCGTTCATATGATATTCTGGAATCTGTCATCCACCGTACCCACTCTTTTAAAACATTTGATGTACTTTTAAGTGTACCGTCAACATTTTAAATTTCCTCTCCTAACCCCACATGATATTGATTGCTTTATGGTTGCTTGTGTTAAATTGCAGTTTCCCACTTTACTTTTATGCTTATCTATTAGCACATCAGATGTGGTTAAATTGATTATTATCAAATTTAAATGGGGCCATTCATGTTGGAGCGGTTGGGCTTTGATGTTTGCCTCAACTTGTTCTTATTTCCTCCATGCAACTGTTTCCAGTTCTTGCATTTGAAGAAAATGTTCAATGGCTGATGTTCATAGCCCTGAATTAATATTTTAACATCTTGAGCATTTGCGTTCACAAGATGACATCACTTGTTTGTTTACAGTGGATTACTAAAATTTATTGCATTAAGGATTCTTAATTCTTATTAGATCTTGATGATGTGTATTTCAAGGAGCCAATGGGAGACATTCTTGTATTTCTTACTGGTAAAGATGATATTGATGCTGCAATTCAGTTGCTTACCGAAGATTCTGATCACCGAAACCAAGGTAGTTTATGAAACCGATGAATTGCTAGGGTTCACTTGTTTCTTTATGCACTTGCGGCCATGAAATGTTTCCAGAAAACTTTTATAAAACATTTGAAAAAGAAGCGAGGCTTTCTGATCTTGTTAAGTTATTGGTATTCATAATCAAACATCCTCATTACTTCAGTTGAAACTTGGATCATTTATCCTATGTGTTTTCTTCATTCTTCATTAATCATGTTTCTTCTGTCCGCTTGCAGGATTGATTGTTTTGCCTTTGTATTCTGGATTGCCGCGTGCCGATCAGGTTGCTGATTCTTCTTTTCCTGTTAAAAAAAAGGGGAACAAATTGGAGTCTCTGTCTTTATCTATATAATTGAAATTTGCAATTGATTATCTTTTCTGATCTTTTTTGCAGGATCTTATTTTTTCTCCAACTCCTCGTGGGAAGAGAAAAGTGATAATATCAACAAATATAGCAGAAACGTCCTTAACATTGGAGGTAAAGACTTCATGTTAGAGGGCATCTAGACACTCCCTGATGTTAAATTAGCGGCCGATCCTTGTTTCTTAACATTTTCTATTTCATCTCAGGGCGTTGTCTATGTTGTTGATTGTGGATTCTCAAAGCAACGGTTCTATAACCCGGTAAGTGTTTCCAGTCCTCTTTTTCACAAATTGTTTCTCATTTTGTTCTTCTTATACCTTTTTTTTAAGTGAGACTTGACATTTCTCACGGCTGATTATATGATAATTGATGTTTAATTAGTGCTTAATATTTTCTTTTAGAAGCAGCATTTGGCACATTTATGTCACCGCCTCTGAATAGATTTGTACATATGCTGGAAAATGATGGAACAGGGTAGTTAAGTAAGCCCGTAATTGCCGTTAAATGAGCAGAAACACATTAGTTTCAAGGGAAATCCGTTATGCACCGAAGGAGTTGGAACTCAGATGTGAAAGGGTGTAGATGCTGAAAAGTCATGTAGTTCTGCTATAAGACTAAAGTAACTTTAAAGTGCTAACCAGTTATATACGTCCCTCTTTTTTTGTCAACTGGATAATTAAATAAGAATAGTAAGCACTGCAAAATAACAGATGTGAAGAATGTGGACAATGAATACCTGGCTGCATTGTTTAATAAAACTTCATTAATTTTCAACTCAAGTTAAACCCAAATTGGCTTTTCAACAGATAACTGATATTGAAAATCTGGTCGTGGCTCCAATATCAAAGGCTTCAGCACGACAAAGGGCTGGTAGGGCCGGAAGAGTTAGACCGGGAAAGTGTTACAGGTGCTGAACTAACCCCTTCTCTTCTAAGCTGTTGACCAGTATTAACTAATCAAATAATATAACTTGGAAAGAAACCCACGACTTGCTGTCCTGACAGCGCAATGGAAGAAAGGATGCATGATAATTTGATAACTTGGGTTTTCCATTTCTTCATCTTAAACAGGCTCTACACCGAAGAATATTATGTAAATGAGATGTCTTCTGATGGTATTCCAGAGATGCAGCGGTCAAACCTTGTTTCCTGTGTTATTCAGGTATGAGTTTTTTTAATAAATTTCATTTAAAAACTTCTACCACTGACCTTGCCCCAGAAAAGTTCTACACTGATCTTACATGACAAAACACTCCTAATTGATCTCGTCCAGTTTTGCAAATAGTCCATTGCTTGTTTAAATGCACATATTTTTAAGATTTGTTTGATAGTTTCTGCACTTGTATAGTTGTAAGTGTTTCTTTTATAAGAAATTTAAATTCTTTTACTAGCATTTTTATTTTTATTTTTTATATGTAGGTATGATTTCTGGTTTTGTATTAATTTATTGCTTGTTAATATATTCTTAATTTTTTTTAACTATTGCCTTTTTGCCCTAGAATGATTCTTTGAGCTCAAGTGCGCTAGGAAATATAAAGAGAGGGAAAAAAAAAACTCAGCTTGAGCTGATTGAACTTTTTAGGCTCAATCAGGAAATATCAAACTCGAGCTTGAAACTGAGCTCACCTACTCAATGATATTTGATCAACATGAACATGATTTTTACAAACCGTTTATGTATACTATCATGTTAAAATAACAGTATAATCTTAAATTGTTATTAAATTTATGTTGTTATATTCTTAGATTAGATATTCTACAATGAATTTACACTTCAAGGCATTTGGAAAAAGCTTGCAAGCTGGTTGGCAAACTTTTAATATTTGTTTTACCCCCAAGCTTGGGTTTTGATGGAGCTTGAGGAGTTGAGGTTATTAGGTTAAAGTAAAAAATCTTGATTTTTAACCGGGTTTCCCTTTGAGCCATATTGACTTACCCGTCAGTGATTTCATGAACTTCCTATGGAGTTCCTTTCCTTGTTTTATGCCCTAAATTTGACCTTTTATTTTCTTAAGGATCTCCTGGTGATTCGGTTTTGTTTTTGTTACTCAGAATGATAAACTCATATTTTGTTGTATTTCACAATGACTAATTACATCCATATTTATACAAGAGATATGGCTCTATACTAGGAAACTAGATATTCTACAATTAATATTACAATCTCTAATTATCTCTAATATCTTTAACAATTTTGTTCTGTTTTTTTTTTAATAGTTAAAAGCCCTAGGGATAGACAATATTTTGGGGTTTGACTGGCCAGCATCACCCTCCCCTGAAGCACTGATCAGAGCACTTGAAGTGTTGTATTCTCTTGGAGTTCTTGATGATGATGCAAAACTTACATCTCCTACCGGATTCCAAGTTGCTGAAATTCCATTAGTATGTTTCTGAAACCCAAGCTCCTTGTATTGTATCAATGGAAATTTTTTATTTACTCTAATTTGACATTTATTTTTCCAAATTAAGTATATTTTTTAATTTGGAGGGATCACAATTAACTAAGTTAATAAATTGTGTTAAAGAGAGAGTTTATACAACGAACTCGCTACAAAAATTCAAGTTTTTTCCTTTTTAATTTTTTTAAACAAGTTCCTGGATGGAAGAAAACAGGACTTCTGATGCATGATGGTCATTGTTTTTTATGTGAAGTGAACCAGAGTGAAGGAAAAGCATGGAAGAACCGTGTTGATTTTTGCTAAATTAGTAAATATCAAGCATGTACATTTTTGTCAGGTTACTGCAAGACCTACATAATGAAGAATGATTTTTCTAAAATGGATGATCAAAATAAATTTTGCCCTTTTGTACCCTTTGTTTGTTACTTTTGGGCTGCTGAAGTGTCAGTCAGTCCTGCAAAATGCTTTGGGTTGTTACCGTTCCAGTATCTAAGCTGATGAAAAATAGTGTTATAATTTGATTTTTACTTGTGAGGCTGCCGCCTCTAGATGCAGAGTTAAAATGATAAAGTGAAAGGTAGAAGAACTTGATAAATTAACTGGAATGAAAGAAAACACGGTAACAACTCTCCTCCGAAGAGGCCCTCAGACAATTGTCTGCCTAAACGTATTACTCAAAACTTAACCCTAATAATACTGCAGACCTAATATAAATACTAAACAAAAGCCCACGGGCTTGACCCACATTAATAAAATAAATACTGAATACTAATAACAATAATTAAATACTAATACTTCTTCGGCCTTCTCTGATAACAAATCGGCTCCAGCACATCTCTATCAATAGCTCCCTCCCCCAAAACAGCCTTGTCCACAAGGCTGGAATCAGGAAATTGCCTCCTAAAAGCTTCCACGTCCACCCACGTGGCCTCCTCCACACCCAAACCAACCCACTGAACCAACACTTGCTCCACCAAAAGGCCCTCACGACTTGTCTGTCGACGACGCAAGATCGCATTCGGAATGAACTCGGGAGCATCGGACAACAGCTCCACCGGCAACGTCCCCATAGCCTGCGAATCACCCACCACCGGTTTTAGCAAGGAAACGTGAAATACCGGGTGAATCCGCGATGTCGCTGGGAGTTGGAGGCGATACGCCACCTCACCCACCCGAGCCAACACCGCAAACGGGCCAAAAAATCGAGGAGCCAACTTAACATTTAGTTTGCGAAACAACGCCTTCTGACGATAAGGCCGAAACTTCAAATATACCAAATCCCCAACCTGAAACTGAAGTGCACGGCGGTGCTTATTAGCCTCTCGAGCCATTCGTTGCTGAGCACGCTCCAAATGGAATCTTAAATGCCGCAGTACTTCATCTCGATCCCTGAGATCCTCAGCCAACTGGTGTACCCGAACCTCGCCTAGCAAAAACCCCCGCAACACAGGTGGAGGACGTCCATAAACGACCTCGAATGGGGTGCAGCCCGCACCAGAGTGAAAACCGGCAGTACTCCGCCCAACATAGCCACTTTCCCCAATCGCCCGGCCTATCTGAAGCAAAACAACGAAGATACGTCTCAAGGCAGCGATTCAAGACTTCTGTTTGGCCATCGGTCTTCGGATGATAGGCCGAGCTCATCTTCAACTTAGTACCGGCCAACTGAAATAATTCTCGCCAGAATGAACTCAGAAAGAGAGGGTCGCGGTCAGACACAATGGAACTAGGAATTCCATGTAGACGAACCACGTCACGAACAAATGAGGCCGCCACCGATCGAGCAGTAAAAGGATGGCGAAGCCCAATGAAATGGCCATACTTGGAGTACTGATCAACCACCACCAAAATGCAATCTAGTCCAAGGGAACGAGGCAAACCGTTAATGAAATCCATACTGATATCTTCCCAAACACGAGTTGGAATTGGCAAAGGTTGCAGCAGTCCTGCGGGCGACTTTGTTTCATATTTGTTTCGTTGGCAAACATCACAAGTAGCGACGAATGCGGCAACCTGTTTCATCATACCTGGCCAATATACATTAGCAGCAAGACACCGATACGTCCGAAAAGCCCCTGAATGGCCTCCTGACGGGGTAGCATGAAACTCAGCAATCAATTTTTGAGATCATTCAGAGCCCCTAGGCACTACCAAACGACCCCGATAGAACAAATGACCATGCACCAGTGCATAGTGCTGTGAATGCGACTCCCCGGACTCCAAAGTTTGAATGACTTTTGCTAAGATTGGATCTTGGCGAACTGCGGCCTGCACCTTGTCGTGTTCCACCCAGACCGGCAAACTTATTGCCTGCAATTCTACATCCTCGTCACGACGGGACAAAGCATCTGCTGCTTTGTTCAGGTTGCCCACCTTATACACAATCTCGAAATCATACCCGAGAAGTTTAGCCACCCAATTTTGTTGTGCCGGAGTGGTCAAAGGTTGTTGTAATAAATGTTTGAGACTCCTCTGATCTGTGAAAACCGTGAATCTGCGTCCCATTAAATACGGACGCCAATGCTGAACTGCAAGCACTAAGGCCATGAGCTCGCGCTCGTATGCAGACTTTGACAACGAACGATCAGCTAGACCTTTGCTGAAATAGGCGATCGGACGGCCCCGTTGCATGAGCACTGCGCCTAAACCTCGACCAGACGCATCACATTCGATAATGAACGGAATGCTAAAGTCGGGCATGGCCAATACAGGTGCTGTAGTAAGAGCCCGTTGGAGGGCTTCAAAGGCTTGACCAGCTTCCGGAGTCCAATGCCATTTCATTGTTGGAGTCTTTCGTAATAATTGAGTAAGGGGCTGAGCAAGCTTGCCATAATCCTGGATAAACCTGCGATAGTATCCGGTGAGCCCCAAGAACCCTCTCAAACCACGAATAGACGTCGGCGTTGGCCATTGGAGCACCGCGGCAACCTTAGCATGGTCCATTTGCACCCCTTTATTTGACACAATATGCCCCAAAATTCCATCTCTTGACAGCCAAATACACATTTGGCTTGGTTAACCACCAACGAGTTCTCCCTGAGTAAGCCAAAAACCTGACGGAGATGTGATAAATGAGACTCCCACGTCGGACTGAACACGAGGATATCATCGAAGAAGACCAACACAAAACGACGTAAGTGGGGTCGAAACACATCATTCATCACTGCTTGGAAAGTAGAGGGGGCATTGGTGAGGCCAAACGGCATAACGAGAAACTCATAATGTCCAGAATGTGTTTGAAAAACTGTTTTGGGAATATCCGGATCAGCAACCCGAATCTGATGATACCCTGCCCGTAAGTCAATCTTGCTGAACCACTGGGCACCTTGTAACTCGTCAAGGAGTTCTTGGATGACTGGAATTGGGTATTTGCCAGGCACTGTGCGTTTATTAAGCTCACGATAATCCACACAAAAACGCCAACTGCCATCTTTTTTTCGAACCAACAACATCGGGCTAGAGTACGGGCTGCAACTCGGGCGAATGATACCTGCCTCCAACATTTCATTGACAAGGCGCTCCATCTCATCCTTTTGTAGGTGGTTGTAGCGATATGGACGGACAGAAACGGGAGAAGAGCCGGCTTGCAAAACAATTTGATGATCCAGGTTATGTGAAGGCGGCAGAGAGCCTAACGGGGACAGAACCGTGGGAAACTCCTGTAGCAACTTTTCTAACTCTGGAGAAGGTGTTTCTGTAGTCGATGATTGTGCCAAATTAGCCAACTGCAACGGGCAGCACCTGCCTCTCTTGGCCATAAGAGCCACGAGTGTGCAATGTCCGTTAATAAATGTACGTGAGCCTGCGGTGTTGCTCGACGAACAAATGAGGGATCACCCCACAATGTGATTGTACGCCCGGCAGCCAAAAACTCCATAGTCATCAAGCCCCAGTTGGCCTTGACATCCCCTAACGAAGCCAGCCACGAAACCCCCAAAATCATATTCACTCCGCCAACTGGAAAAATATAACAGTCCATCGGGAATGTAGCTGACTGGAGTCTGGAGATAGAGCGGAACCTGACGACAAATTCCCGCAGCGGTAACCCGATTTCCATTTCCCAACACCACTGAACAACGATGAGAAGTGTCAATTTGCAGTCCCAGTTGTTCTACCACCCGTTCCGAGATGAAGCAATGGGTCGCGCCACTGTCGATCATAGTTAAGACCCGATAATGACCCACACGACCAATCAGCTTCATTGTTCGGGGCCCATCAAAGCCTTGTGAGGATAAGTGAGAGAGCTGCAGCGAGTTAAGTTGGGAGTCAGGGTCACCCGCCGCAGGCGACTCCAACGTCGTCGGCTCAGGGGGTCAGTCAGAGTCCTCGCCTTCTTCGTCGTCAGCTCCAATCATTACCGCGAGCCCCTTTGTCGGGCAGACATGTAATGGTCCATATGGGTGACTGCAACAAAAACACAAACCCTTTTCCCGATGCTCTTGATATTCGGACGGCGATAAGTACTTGACACCACGGGGTCGAGTTCTAGGTGCTGTTGGGTTGGCGGAACTTGAGGAGCCGGGAAACCCCCTGCTGTCCTGGAGGACGACCATTGGCATTCGCAGGTGGCCTACCTGAGCGTGCCACAAAAGATGGCGGCGGTGCCGAATTCCCTACCGGAGGAGGGCGGAAGTTTTGACGCTCGGTACGGTGTCCTGGTAGCCAGCTGAGTTCCCGCTCGGCTTGTCGCGGCCATCGAATAGCCTGAAAGACATCCATAGATGGTTCAGCACGAACCCTGGCTCGAATATCATCCCGCAGACCCCCAAGAAATTGACCGAGGTAGTGGTCATTGGAGAGGTCAGTCACTTGAGCGACTCGAGCAATGAAAGAACGAATGTAATCCTCAACCGAACCTGTTTGACGCGTAGTAACCATGGCTTCATATGAATTAACTGTGTCATCCTCGCCAAAACGTACTAACAATTCATCCATGAATTTCTGCCAAGTTAACGTCGGAAATCGACGTAAAACCCACTGTATCCAGTACATGGCATCTCCTTGCATGGCGACCAAGGCTAATCCCACCTTATCGGTGGGCGCTGTCTGATGGACCAAAAAATATTGCTCGGCTCGAGCTACCCACGCACGAGGCTCTGAGCCATCAAACGTAGGAAGTTCAAAACGCTGTGAGAAGGGTGGCGGGTTCAGGGAGGCGTCTGTGACAGAGGGTTGCGGCGTCGCAGAAGCCGAACTGGAAGGGTTCTCGATGCCCTTCTCTTTGACCAGTGACTGGAACAGGGATTCCAGCGTGGCAAACTTAGCACGTTGTTCATCAAGTGCCAAACAAACATCGGCCAAACCTTTCTCTATCTGATCAACACGAGTCTCCATCCGTGTCTTTGGCATCAACCGAGCAGGTCGGACCAAATTGATAGAGTGAAAGGTAGAAGAACTTGATAAATTAACTGGAATGAAAGAAAACACGGTAACAACTCTCCTCCGAAGAGGCCCTCAGACAATTGTCTGCCTAAACGTATTACTCAAAACTTAACCCTAATAATACTGCAGACCTAATATAAATACTAAACAAAAGCCCACGGGCTTGACCCACATTAATAAAATAAATACTGAATACTAATAACAATAATTAAATACTAATACTTCTTCGGCCTTCTCTGATAACAAATCGGCTCCAGCACATCTCTATCATAAAACAACGAAGTCTTGATGTGTTCATCTGGAGAGTTGGCAATCTGGCTAAGCGTAATTTATTATTTTAGTTCCATTTCTAAGCAACTTCAATTGCAGGATCCAATGGTTTCCAAAATGATTTTAGCTTCAAATGATCATGGCTGCTCTGAGGAAGCTATCACTATTGCTGCTGTGCTGTCCATACAGGTTCATTATTTCTTTTTGCAACTTCCATTCAGTAAATTGTAAAACACTTCAGTTCTAACATTTTTAACTTTCCCGTGAAGTCAATCTGGTTTTCGGTTAGAGGAGCAGAAAAGGAATTGGATGAAGCCAAATTGAGATTTGCTGCTGCCGAGGTGCTTTTTCTTCCTACTCATCCACCATATCCATATGCCCTGCAAAATTTTTCATTAGCAGTTCTAAGAGTCTTTATCTCAACAAGCAGCTCTCTGAGCTTTCGAAATATCATTTTAGTGCCATTTGGATTAGGCAAAACATAGTTCGTTTTAGTGAGATATTCATTATAGGAATTGTGCGTACTATTAATTTTATCCCAAGTATCATATTCTGTGCGTTAGTTCCTTAAATATTATGGTGGTTCTATTCTTCTGGCTTTATTAGTATATATATGTCTTGGCCAGAGAAATTTCATAGAGATATTTAAACAAAATAGGGCCTGGAGACTTTCTCAAAGAGTTCATACACTTCTGACCCATAGTTTCAAGTTAGCTGATGAAACGACTGGGTATGGTATGTATAATTATTAGCTTATTTTTCTATATTCAGCAACCTCAATACGTGGTAGGTTGGTTTCGCACTAGACAACTAGTAGATAGATGGAAAAGGGTGGGGAAATTGTGAGACTTGACATGAAACTGAATTGAGACCAAAAAGAAGAAATTACTAGGACAGTGTTAATGCTTTTGATTAATCAAATATTACCTAAATTCCAAGTTGTTCTCAGTTAAAAGCCCTGCTTCTGCCCTTGATTAGACTTTGATGGCATGTGTGATGTGATGGGATTTGGTCTCTGTTTCTAGATTTCTGCTTGACTTGAATTTAGCTTCAGGTAAAAATAGGAGATGAGAAGGTGGACTACTTATAGTCAACAAGTTTTCATGTTAATTTTATATTACATCTGAAGCTGTTCACATTGCACATACTTCTGATTCCACAGTGTAAGAGAAATTAGTTTTTCATAAATTTTTGTATACTTGTTTGAGCTTAAACTAAATGTCTGACCTTGGTAAGAAGTCAATTGTAATTATATTTACCTTTCAGTTTTCACAGATTTGCATTAATTTTATCTTTTCGTGCTCTGCAGTTGAGAGTTTACCACACTTTCTTTTTTTTACCTATCCTATGTCAGGACATTCTTAGTCTTTTCGAAATGATCTTTCAGAGAAGAATCTATTCTTCCTATGGTTCTGCTCATAAAAAGCCCAGCATCTTTTTTGCAGGGTGACCATGTTACCTTCTTAAATGTGTATAGAGGATTTGTTGAATCTAGTAAATCTTCGAGTTGGTGTCATAGGAACCATATAAACTACCATGCAATGGTAAGTCTCGTAATTCAGCTGAAGTAACAGATTCTCAAATTTTCAATATGCTCATTTTAAATTTTGGTTTGCTTTGCCTGCAGAGAAAAGTCGATGACGTTCGGCAACAGTTGAGAAGAATAGCACAACGTTTAGGCATAGCCCTAAAATCTTGTGACCATGATATGCAGGTATGTAGATAGGAGCACCTGATGATTACTTCGTCGCCTAGCTTTAGAGAACATTTAACTCTCACTAATAAGGCAAAGCCATGGTCTGCTCACGTAAATTTCCTTATGGTAGTTATATTGCTTAACCTATTTTTCTTACACATGGTTAATTCATCGGCACAATACTGAATGAAAGGATTCAAAGTAGATGTATAACCATGATGCGGAAAAATATTGCCACCTCACTGGTAATCATAGTATTCAAGATAAGCTCGGACAACATGATATTCTGTTCACTTGAAAAACCAGAATTATGGCTATGACAATAATAGGTGAGCCATATCAACTTTTAGGCTTCGAGTAAAACTCAAGCCATGTTGGTTAAAAGAATGGATTCCTACAATTCTCCCCCTGAAAAAGTTCAGAATTATGGTTGTAGCAAAAAGGGGGTGACCCATCAGTCTCAATTCAACTGTGAATCTCAAGCAAAGAATTTAAGAACTAAAATAATTGATTCTATAATACATATCTGATTCTCTGTGTTCTCTTGTGTTTGGTAATAAGAATGGTACAGTTTTATCTTAATTTACTCCTGGATTTTTGGATTCTGCAGGCATTGAGGAAGGCAATTACTGCAGGATTTTTCTCGAATGCTTGTCGTTTAGAAGTAAGTGTTATTTTTCATGCAAACAGATGATGAGAGTAATGTAGCATACTTGGGGGAAATTTTGGTCTCTGTGCATAATTTGATCCGTGTCTGTACACTGCTGCTTATCTGAAGGCCTTCAGCCATAACGGGTCATACAAGACTATAAGAGGTTCACAAGAAGTGTATATTCACCCTTCGTCTGTGTTATTCAGGTCAGATCTTCCACACTGTTCTCTGTTATTCATTTACTTCATAAATGATTCAGATAGTTACAGATGATGCAAGTCATTCATTGCTTGATGCAAGTATTCAGAGGAATAATTTTCTGGACTTTTTATCATAGAAAAAGCGATTATCCATTCTCTAAATTCTTGTACAGAAATCCTTTAACGCACACATACAAACCAATCACATTTTAAATTATGTCCTTTATGCACGCTTCAATTCTTTCAAGATAACTTTAGCTGGCCAAGTTTAATAATATATTTTATTGCATATATTTACTCCGTGTTTGGTAGGAGATTGTCGCTAAAAGAAATTTATTGTTAGACAATACAATTATGTTGTGGTAGAGTGATCATTCGTGCTCCATTGTGAAGTTTTAATACGTCCTTTGCAGAGTTAATCCTAAGTGGGTCATCTACCATTCTATTGTCTCAACTGATCGCCAGTACATGCGCAATGTCATCACAATTGATCCCTCATGGCTAGCAGAGGCCGCTCCACACTTTTACCAGCGCCAACAACTTGACCCTAGATTGCATTCCTAGTGCTTTCAAAGCCGACTAATGCTTTCACCTGCACCAACATTTTAAGGCACTATCTTGTTGTTTGGAGTTTTGTTGACAATCTTTTGCAAAGATATATGCCCCTCTGTTTCTCACGTTGCCATTTGAAATGGTTCACCAGATGATGGACGCGTTGCACCTCCGTACAATCAAAGAGTTAAACGAGGTGCTAATCAGTGGTACTTACTATTCTCGCTGCATGCGTGTATATATGCTTTCTCTGAGATGCGGGCCTTTCACCATAAATGTAATGCTTACACTGGAAAAACTTGTTATGTCGCAGACCTGGCGCTTCTCTGAAATTGATCCGACACATCTCCGAGAAATGTTAAAGATATTGGGACATGAGTGAAGTTGAAAACGCATTGGAAAATTCTTGCATCAGTCACAGCCTTCTTAGTTGAGGCTTTCCAATGTTTTTGGACCGATGAAATTTGTTTGTTAAGAGAGCCTGTATGTATAACTTCCGGAAAGTATTTTGAACTTCAAATTAATTTGATGTGCAGCCTTTTGTCTCAGCCTTCCTTCCGTGTTTGTTGCCAAGCATTTATGCTCTACTTGTACTCATTTATGCTCTTAAAGGTAACAAGGTACTGAATGAAATCTTGTATGAAAATCTGGACGTCTCCATAATTTTTTTTTTTAATGTTGAATAAATATCATTTACTACCTCCGTTTCATAATGTTTGTTGTTTAAGGTTTTTTTTTGTAGTTTCAAAATGTTTGTTGTTTCATATAATTTGACATCCTCTTTCCCAATTTTAACCCTCTCAAATCCTACAAGATTTTTTAATTCTAACTTACCTATAATATATGAAGAGAGAAAAATATATGGAGAGAGAAAATATTGTTATTTTTTAGGAAAATATAGATGAATTAGATTTTATGGCATATATAAGGGATGAGTATATTTGTCCACAAAATTAATTCTTAATTCCAGATAAAAAAACAAAACAACAAATATTATGAAACGGAGGTAGTATTTCTCAGCTATGATGAATGTTAGTTATATTGATGTACTGAATCTATCTAGAATTTCAGCTACTGGGTGTATTTACGCAGCAGACAAAACATATATACATTTAACATTTCTTAATACTTTTTTTTTTAAGGAAAAGCCCACCATGTCTGAATATTCTTGGTTTCTTGCTCGTGTGTTTAGCCCCAGCATGATGAATTTGACCCTCTAATAAGTCTCACTATTCAGTATTCAGGCCTAGGAATGAGGAACTCGAAGACTTGATTGAATACAGCCTACTAATCATTACTATTTACTTGTGTTGTCAATGTAGTAAAAATCCCTAAATTGATGTCTGAACAGTTATAATTATAACTATGCCTTAACCATCATTTATATTCCAAATTATTTCAATTATTTTCATTTTTTCAAGTCTATACTAAACTAACACTTTTATCAATTAAATACCTAAACTATTAAAAAACTAATCAAATCTATCCAAAAATACATTTTTCGGTAAAAAAAATTACCTAATATTTCGGCTAAATACTTGAGTCGTCTTCTTATATAGTAGTCAAATCAATCATATTTATGACATAATATCTTTATTCTAACTTTTTTGAACTCTTTTTTTGACATGATTTTGGCCGAAAAATGTGTTCGGAGATAAATTTAATTAGTGTTTAATAGTTTAGGTATTTAATTGATAAAATTGTTAGTTTGTAATATATTTGAGAAAATGAAAATAGTTTGGGATGTAAATAATGCATGAGATTTTCGGTTGCACCCCTGATTTTGCGCTACATGTACTTTTAAATTATGAGATTTTATTTTTTTTTTCATTTTTTTTGTAATTTAATTTAATTTTATGATTTGTTTTTAGGGTCCCCATCCAATTAGGGTTTATAATTATTTTTTAGTATCTAATTTTTAATTAATTATAATTGATTATTTCAAAAACTAAATTTTATATTTTATTAATTTATTTATTTTATTGATAAAGATTGACTATGATTATTATTTTAATTGACACACCCGATCTGTGGTGTTGACTATTAAGGAGATTCGAACCCGTGACTTTTGGTTTTCAAGCAACCTCACTACACCACTAGGTTGTTCCCATCGAGACAAGACTTTTTATTTATATTATAATTAATTTATATTTTTTAATAAATATTATTAAAAGTATAAATTTGATAGAAAAAATGAAAAAAATGTAATAGGAGATTTGAAAGGTGTAAATAATGTTATTCCTTCCTTCCATAACAAACAAATACTATTGCCAGCCATCCATCCATCCATCCATCCCGGAAACTGACAAATCAATAATTGACTATTGAAAGTTGAACCGTTAGTGAACATGGTCGTTAAATAATAAGGGAAAATTCTTGCCTAATAAATACTAATTAATTAAGTGGGGTTTGGTAAAAGTAGTTGTCTCTGAGGTTTTATTAATATAAAAACAGTCTCGCAAATCTCAGAATATAATAATAGTAGTATTATATTAGTAGTAGACTAGACTACTAGTTGTGATGTGTCGCGTAGGCAATCAATCAATCAATTAATTAATTAATTAATTAATTGGGTATTGGACATTTGATTTCTGCCTCCAAATAAATAATTAAAAGGAAAACCGATGTATCGGGTCCCCGGCGGCTAAGAAATTAGCAATAGTAAAAAAAAAAGTGCGTAACCCCAAGTTGTTGCATATAAACAAGCAAACGTCAATGTCTAGGACTACGTAGGTGATAAAATTCATCATCTCCACAAATTTTTTCATAAATTATATTCGGTTCGCAGCTGACGGATGAGTTGATGGGGAAGATGAAAAAATTGAGCATAATTGCTGCGGTGCTTCTAGTTGTAAGCCACGTAGCTCATAGCCGTTTGATTAGAGAGGGTTTGGATTTGGGTGTGACGGAGTCTTGTGAGCCGACATACGGGATCTTGCCATGCTCGAGCAATGCGTGGGGGCTGCTCTTTCTCATTGTCGTTTTCGAAATCTTGCTTACCTTCGGCGGCCGATACGTCGGCATCGGTTCCGACCTCTTTTTCCAAACGATCGGACCTAGTATTTTCGGAGCTAGCTTGTTTCAGTTGCTCGGCACATTCCCCCAAATTGTCTTGGTTCTGGGTCAGTTTATTCCTTCATTTTCTTCATTTATGTTTGTGTCCACGTCTTCACAAAGAAATTGGAACATTTTCTGGGATTGCGTTGTTTCTTTTAAAGTACTAGTACTAGTATTGGATTTGGATCCTTAATTTGCTATATAACCTATATATAAACTCCACATCTTGCCAGATGTAGAGGTCTACTAATTAAGATTCCTTCCGCATATGCATGGATAATTGTTTATACTTTAATTCAGTTGCCAACATGTTAACTATCACTTTTTTCTGGGGCCTCAACCAATTTACTGACAGATTACTTTTTTTTTTTTTGGTTTGGAACTAACCGATTACTTTTAGATGCATGTATTAATTGCAGAAGGGATATCGAGTTTGTTTAATAATAATAATAATAATAATAATAATAATAATAATAATAATAATACTAATAATAATAATATTGTTATTATTATTTGTTTATTTTTATCTTTTTGGAATTGCTTTGGTTAATGTAATTTTGACAAAGCCGTGTGGAATGTAAAACATTGAAAAGTCGTCGTAGTCCGTTCTGCCCCTCATAAAAAAAAAATGTAAGGAACTCATGGTCTATGTATCTGAATCTGATGGAGTCAGTCAATGTTCATCTGAGTCGAGCTGTTTTCTTTCTTTTTTTTTTTTGAAAAAAACTCAAGAAAATGAGTCGTTGATAAGATACTGTTGCCAATGGCGGTTTTTGAAGAATATAACAATAACTATTTGTCAGCTGTTTCGACAGCGACCGAAGTGGACTAATCAATTATATATATATATATAGGTAGATATCTTGTTTATCCATGTTTGTGATTCCACATGAACGTGTCAGCCTCCGCATATTTTTACATTATTATCACCTAAAAATATCTTGGGAACTTATAACAGAAAGAATGACCATATATTTATGATTCTCCATTCACATTGGTTGAGTCAATTTCATAAATTAAGCTGCTCTTGAAACTTGGCTGATGTTTTAAGTCGATTAATTTGTACAAATTGACAAGTATTGATGCTGGGAAAGGATTATTCCAAAACTTGATTGCAAGCATGAACTATGTGATTTCGATGTCTGTCTACCGTCTTAGAGGCATAAACTTGATCTAAATATATGAAAGAGATCGCCAAAATGGAAGTTATAGACGCTTTATTTCTCTTTTCCAGTTTCCTACAAGTTATCACTATTTGTTCTTATGTTTTCTTGGTCACAGTTGATGGACTTGAATGAAATATATAAAACAAGATGACAGTGAAAAGCTGTAGATCGACTTTTACCATACAAGATACAATTACTAGTGTTCAATAATCTGATGAAATTATAATGCGGTGAAAACAATCTGACATATGTTTGTTTTTGGATCAAGTAACGGTGCTTTCGGGTACTAAGGAGGCAGCTCAAGAAAGGGCCACACTGGGAATGGGATTGGTTGCAGGATCAACAGTTATGATTCTGACACTGATATGGGGCACTGCTGTCATCCTTGGAAGCTATGATCTCTCAGAGGCTACGCCTATCGATAAATCTGGAAGCCAGAAAAGCACACCAGAAGGTGCAATTGGTAGTTTTCATTAACCTTCTTGAGCCATGAAACATTATATGGATCTAATAGATGCATTGCTCCCTCTCTCTCGAGCAGGTTATGGCGTTGTAACAGATGTAGAAGCAAGCTACACTGCACGGATAATGTTGATACCCTTGATTCCGTTTCTCATCCTTTTACTAGCAGAAGCTTTCAGTTCATCATCAGTGAAAAGAGTGATTGTTCTTATCGCACTCATCGTCTCAGTCACTTTGCTCATCTCTTTCATCTTATATCAGGTAACAACAAGTGTTAGATTACATCAAGATAATAAAGGAGTTTCCTCCTTCATGATCTTTACATTTTTATGTTCAATAATTTCAGGCATTCCGGCCATGGATTCAGTTCCGTAGATTTGAGTTTTTGATGGATAAATATGCTAAGGACAAGCTAATGAGACTGTTATCCAGAAATGGCAGGCCTGATACTAAAAGAATACAAGAGTAAGTAGCTGAACCATCTGCCATAGGTGTAGTTCTTCACCGAGGTTACAGATTTTTGTTCTTCTTTTTCCCATAACTCATTCTTACAATGTAGCACAATTATATGGGAAACTCTTCTTGTTTTCTTTAATAAGAAACTAAACATACCATCTTTCCTAGAATTTGATATCTTCAAAGACCACGCATTTCAAAATTTGATCAATGTTACTTCTGTCAAACTGCTTAGCCGCTTCTCAAAATTTGAACTCCTTGGTGAATACATAGTTTTAACAAATTATTCACCATCATTTCATCAGAAGCCAACATTTTCATTGCTCATCATTCCTTTCTTGGTTTATAATTCGCAGTCTTTTTCACCAAATCGACAAGGACAACAGTACATCCATATCAGCAGCAGAACTTAGAGTTCTGCTCTTGGGTGTGAGGATGGATGAAGGTGATTTAAGCACTGACAGGGATGTTGAACACATCTTGGGGTCTTTTGATGCCTCTGAAGATGGACGTATCAATGAGGAAGAATTCGTCCAAGGCATGACCAAATTACTTTCTGAAATGGCCGAAGAGAGGATAAACCGCATTAAGAGCAGCCGCTCCCATTCTCAGGTAAAAAAAAGACTCAAAACAATCTGAATTTAGTTACATATCTGTCAAAAAAAAAAGAAAAAAAAAAGAAGCTGCTGATCCTATAACATCAAACTGCAGGACAATGACCAATTACAACAGGGCTTGTTGGGTAACAGCAGTAGCACAAACACAAGCAGAAGCCCAAGACCTACAAATCGTTGGTTGAATTATCTCAAAGCTGTTTTCTTTGTGATTCTTGGGATTGTGTTGCTATGTGCGTTTGCAGAACCATTGATCAACAGTGTTGTGAGTTTCGCTACAGCTGCAAATTTGCCTAACTTCTCAGTCGGATACTTGGCCATACCCTTAGCTATGAACTATCGAGTTGCAGTTCAAACAATTGCATCATCCAGACAGAAGTCACAGAAAACCATTTCTTTGACACTCTCTGCAGTAAGTTCTTTCATTTCTTCCACTGTACATATATGGTGATCATTGCTGTAAATCTGAAATCTCTCTTTTCTGTTGTGCAGCTTTACAGTGGTGTGTACATGAACAATGTGGTGAGCCTGATTGTGTTCCTCGGCCCGGTTTATGTTCTAAATCTGTCCATAGATGTGTTTGCAGAAGTTCTGGTAGTTATGGCAATGAACACTTTGATGACAGGTCTGACAGGCTTCCGAACCACATTCCCTCGCTGGTTGGGTTATGTTGCTTTGCTATTGTACCCAGTTTCTCTGGCATCAACCTATGTACTTACTGATGTTCTAGGATGGCCTTAGAAGGCTATGATTAGATCATTATGTGTAAGATATGTATTTACTTTTAGTTTGATGCCTGTAGAAAATTTACTAGGCAGATATTTTTTTTCTAGTGTCACCATTCTACACGTTTGTTGTAATAAAAAGTATATTTGTATGATCTAGTAGTAAAAAGAAATAAAATATTTGATATTGATTTTTTATCCTAGTGTGCACAACTATATGCTAATTGTTTCCCGTTCAGTTTTATGCAAAGTAACTCGAGGAATTGATCCTTCAGGAAAGTCTCTATATTATGAATAAAGTTGAAGAATAAGCAGTTAAGGAATTTATGCCTAAAAAACACATATTGGAGTGGAGTATAAATACAGCGAGAAAATTCCAATCTTTTTCTGCAATATCTCTTTTATGGCCAACCGCAAGTTCTTAATGATTACACGTGTTTTTCCTCCTTAATAGTTTATGAGTGAAGAGTTCACTTTTTTTTCTATAAATTTAGGTCCGTACAAAGGAATAATATTCTTTGATTTTCCTTTCATTGAACTCATGCTATCATCTCTCATACTGTTGATTTGCTAGATGCCGCAGAAATATATTCTCACAAAAATTTCTCATATTGAATAAAGAAAATTTAGTTATGTACTGTATCTCAAAAGGCAAGGCCATGAAGAATTCGGCATCAATCAAAATTTGACATGATAGGGTCAATGTTATCTCCACTTAAGAAATGATCGTGATTCGTGAAGTTTCAACCTGTATACATATAAAATCCCCGATTTCTTTTGCTAAATTTGTGTAAGCTACTTTCACTAGCCTTCTAATGGCCATCCTTGTACAATCTTTAGGCTTTTACATACTCTTCTTGTCTGTAACTGAAACTGTTGCTGGTCGAATTCTGAGACTTAATGTTTCGGATAATTTAATCTCTGACGGGGTTGATGCTGTTGCATTTCAGCCACCATTTTTGAACTCAGGGAGCTCTTCTTCACTCGTAAGTAGTACGTGTGTGCACACGTATGGCTTCTTTCCATGTGCAGACAACATAGGGGGATATACTTTTCAGATAGCCATTTATCAGTACTTGTTGATTATTGGAGGAAAACTAATCGGTAGAGGAAGCAAGAGAATATTCAACATCTTAGGAACTGGTGTATATGGGGCTACTGTTTTTCGTATACTCAGGGTGTTGCCAAAGATAGCCATGGTTATTGGTAAGTGTTTAATTAGCATTAGTTTACTGATTCTTCATCTGCTTTAGTGTCTGATTTAACCAATATATACTCTACTGTTTGTGTTGCTACTTGCAGTATCTGGAGTTCTTAAGAGCAAAGAGAGTGCTCAAGAGTCGGTTTCATTTGGAGTAGGCGTGTATGCCGGATCCACTGTCTTTAATCTTACAATAGTATGGGGAATGTGTGTCATATTTGGCAGAAAAAAGTTTGATAAGTTGGCTGCTACTGATCCATCCTCAGCTTCCCTCTCTTTGATGTTCAAAGAAAAACTCTCACAATTGAAAGGTTTAGTTATTTTCGAACACTTTTAGAGTAATTAGAAACTTGGAGTTAGATATGTCTGAGGGCTGAGATGTGTTTCTTAGTGCAGATACAGGAACAAGAATTGACAAAAGGACATGTTACACAGCTGGAATCATGCTTCTGTCTTTGATCCCTTACATTATAGTGCAAATGGCCAATGTTTTCGACTCATCATTTGGAACTCGGTTGGTGATTTTGGTTGCTCTCGTAGTTTCAGCAGCGATGCTACTGTCATACTTCTTGTATCAGGTATCTTACGCTAGATACAGAGCTGATGCTTGAACAATTAGGCACATATATGACTGTTGTATCTGATATGTGTATTGTGGTTGAACCGTTTTCGCAGATTTTTGATCCTTGGATTCAAGAGAGGAGTTTGGAGTATTCGAAGTATGAGAATCTGCTTGTCGGATTTCTGCAGCATGTTCAAAGGCATGCGAAAGAGAAGCTCATTGATGACAGTGGCCAGCCTAACATTCCAGTCATCAAAGGGTGATTCAAACCTAACTAGAAACTTATTATTTTTATCATTCAAGATTTCATTATTAGTCCTGATGAACAGAGACTTATTCTTGCAGGTTGTTTGATCAGACAGACAGAGATGCTGACAGAAGCATAACATTTCATGAATTAGAATCACTGATTCTTGAGATTCAGTCTGGGAAAAAGCAGGTGGAGAAAGGTTATGCCATTTCCCAAATGTTGAAAACATTTGATCGGAACAAAGATCGAAGAATAGAAGAACACGAGTTCATAGATGGATGCTTAAAATGGATAAATGAAGCCACTCATTTAGCTGAAAAGGCTGATCTTGATGTAGCAGATTGCTCACGAGAGGCAAGTAGTGCCTGCTGATACAATACAATAGCCCTATTTTTCCATAACGCGTTAAATTTCATTTATTAACAGTGTAATCATATCTGCTCATTGTGTTCAGGTTGTTCAACCAGTTTCCAAGAAAAGAAGATTTGAAAAGGCTGAAATTGAGCATATAATGGCAAGAATATTGAAGCATGCACAGAGCGATGAGCTTGAAGCAGAAAATTATCTCGCCAAAGAGGATGGAGAGCTTAATGTAGAGCGAATTAAAGGGTACATCTCCTTTGCTCATTTCAAGGCCATAATATTCACTGCAATAAACTTATTTGATCCTTCCTTTCTTAAATTAATGACCTGCAAAGCCTGTTCAAGAAACTCGACACAGACAGAAGTAACTCATTGTCACGGTCTGAGCTGGAAGAGTTGATTCAGACAACAGTTAGAACTGGAGATTCTCAATTGAATCATCAAGAAATGGTGAAGAAGTTCATGAAAGATTTCGATACAGACGGTGACAACATTGTTGATGAGCAAGAATTCGTCCATGGAATGACTAAATGGCTTAATAAAGCCATGGATGTAACCAAATGCAATGATGCAAAAAAATCTATTGATAAATTTGATAAGGTATATATAACTTCAACATTCGTGAATGCTTTGCTTCATATATATCTACTTAGTATTAAGTTTATTACACATTGAAAACTGCAGATTATGTGGGGAGAAGTTGACAACCTAGTTTATGAAGTTGGTAAGAATGAGAATAGCCGGTTGAAGCTATTGACATGGGGTTTCAGCAAATCTATATTTCAAGTGATGTTAGGCATTGTTATATTGACCTTTCTTTCTGGACCTCTCAAGACCAGCATCCAAAAATTCTCAGATGCCATTGGGATGCCTTCCTTCTTCATCTCATTCGTCATCGTTCCGATTGCCTTGAATGCACACTCAGCAATATCAGCAATATTTCCAGCAAGCCAGAAGAGTTCAAGAACCTCTTCTTTGACATTTTCTGAGGTATCATCTCAATATTTCCAGCAAGCCAGAAGAGTGATTCTTTATGTTTTAGTCTCGTATTTTATTTCATCAGTATTGTTACGGTTTTGGCAGATATATGGTGGAGTGGTGATGAACAACATCATGGGATTGTCAACACTTTTAGCTATTGTCTACATAAAGGGATTGGAATGGGATTATTCAGCTGAAGTGCTGACAATTTTGGTGGTTTGTGCAATAATTGGAATTCTGGCTTATTCACAAACTACATATCCACTGTGGACGTGCTTCTTGGCATTTTTCCTTTACCCATTTTCCTTGCTTATGTATTATGTTTTTCAGTATGTGTTAGGCTGGGATTGATGTATGTAATTATTATCTATTTTTTGTAGGTTTAATATGTGAAACATGTTTTAATGTTTAACAAATCTGTTAGAAACAAAAAATAATCTTTTTCTTTATACATCACTAATTATAATAATTAACAATGAATTATTCATAGAATTATTTAAACCCCTCTACCTCTACTAAATTAAAAATAAATAAATAAATGAAAAATCCTAACCTTCCTCTCCAGCCTGCCCGTTGGCTCTGCGCTTCTATCTCTCTGTTAGCAAAGCTGGTTCTCGACCGTGGATCGCGGAGAAGAAGGCATGGGCGACTCGTGGGAGGAGGACAGTTAAACAACTCCTGTCAGGCCATCTGCAGCAATTTACTTCATTATTCATTTCATCTCCAACAGTTTTCTCTAAATTCTACTTTAAAAAAAATATTCCATAATATTCTTTTTTATGTATTTATTTTAATCAAAATTTTTCCAATAAAAATAACTATTAAAATTTCTGAAACTAAATAATAATAGAATATGAAAACATTTCATAATAATATTGCAACGAATAAAAATTACATATTAATATTACAAAAAAATAAAAATTACAGACTAATATTACAACATAGAAAAAAAACATAATAATATTGCAGCGAAAAAAAACCATAAATTACAAACTATTTTTTTTTTCTAAAATCTCGAATTAGAATATTTTTCCCACAAATGATCGATTAATGCATTTCGAAGCGCCAAAATGAGCATTGACATCTTTGATTTGTCTAAAACGAGCAAGAAAATCTTGAAATTGAGTATCTTCATTGCCAACGAATTCGCAATCCGGAGGTGGCACTTCCCCTTGCTTCGTCAATATTTTTAAGAAATAAATAAATTAAAGTATAAGATTAAGTATATATATATATATATATAAATCGTAAATAGAAATTAATCTAATTAAAGTATAAGATTAAAAAAAAAAAGTGAACAGTAAAGTATAAGATAAAAAAAAAACATGAACAGTAAATATAGAGCTGCTACATTGTAGCTCTAAATATAGAGCACAAGAGCCTTTATTTCTAAAATAGAGCACATTTTAGAGTATCTCTTGGAGGGGGATTTTTGGACATTTTGCTCTAAATATAGAGTTTAGAGCATCTCTTAGAGATGCTCTTAAATATATAAAATTTACCCACTCTTTTCAAATAAATCTCTTCTATCCAATTTAAGAAAAAATACGCACTCTTTCTAAAATAAATATCTCTTTTATTAAATTTAAGAAAAACATTCAAAAAATACTAGTGTTAAAAAAAATATATCATTTGAAATTGACTTTGATGAGTGCATTGATAGATTTTCTTACACATGTGTACTTAGTTCAATAAAGTTCAAACAAAAGTATACTCAATTTTTAAATTTTAAACATTATGAAATTTATATTCATATTTTGTCTGCTTAAAATCAACCAAACATATGCGTTACAACGAATTCATAATATTCATCATGCTGAAAATTATATCTTAACCAAAATCTTGATCATGGTTACAAATCCCGATAGTATTACAGTCATGATCGGGAATCTCGATCATGAATCCCAATCGTAATTCAGATTGAGAATCCCGATCAAACTCTTGACACACCCTGAAAAAGTTTTGACATATGTCTAAAAATGCTGAAAAGTGGTCAAAATCACTTAGGTTATTGATGGTAGCACAAGAAAGTGGGTATTTTTCTCTGTTTTTCTTAAATTAGGTAAAATAGGTTTTGTCTTTATAAAAGTGGGTATCTTAAAATTTTGCTCTAAGCAGAAACGGGTCCTTCTCCAGTTTTATTTTATTTTATTTTTCTAATAATAAAATTCCGATTTTCAAAATGAAAGGTAAAAAAAATATTTATTGTGAATTATAAAGAAAAAAATAAAATTTATATGTATATATTTTATAACATTGTATTCTGACATGTATTTTCCATTAATATGAGACTGTTAAAAATGTATATCGAATTTTAAAAATATGTATCCAATATGTATTAAAAATTATTAAAAGTACTAGAATGACCCACCATGCAATGCACGGATTATATATTTACTATTATTGTCCTTTTTGAATGATCTAATGGTGAAATTATGTAAGCTCGATTGTAGCGCCCCGATCCCGAAAGATCGTGGAAATGGACGCCACGGGGGTTGGAATTAAGAAGCGGGAAAGAAATGGGGTAATTAAATTAATGACGGGGTGTTAATCCAAAATGATTAATGTTTGGAATAAAATTTAACAACCGAGTATGCTAAAAATAGGTTATGCCTTCCGGAAAATTAGACAGCATAACCTCTGTAACTAGAGTGAATCCCCGTTTATAACGGCTTATAAGAGAAGAATGGAAGCTGTAACAATTCAATAAGCCCTTTCATAGGCCAAACGGAAACAAATAACCAGATACCAACAATTAATAGACCCATTCATAGGTCGACAAAAGAAACAGACACTAATACGCTGAACAAATGAAGCCCTTCCATAGGCCAAAATGAATGATCAAATAGACATAACGAAAGACGGACTTCCTCCCCTTGGAATAATTATGTAGCTAAGCATATGATACATGTTAACTAGGAAGTCAACAAATGTTCAGAATCAGAGAAGCAGAATCATATCAACAAAATACCAAGATCAGAGTTCTTAGCATTTAGCAAAAGAATACCATAAGTTCGAAAACTCAATTCTTAACAGAACACTAACAAAAAGGGACAACGGAAAAATATGTAAATCATAATAGCCCATATCTCAGCTTCGTCACCTCCACGCTCCAGCCTACTTACCTGAAAATGTTTGAAAAGATTTGGGCTGAGTACTAATGCACTCAGTGGGCAAGTTTTACAATTCAAGTTTTGCAAATCATTTTATTAAAGTAATCTATCTGTGTTCATGCAGGTAGTGAAACTTAGGAGGTTTAAAAGTTGGAAGCAACCTAAGTTCACCAAAACATTTTATCGTGAAGCGCTTAAGAGTATGACCCATCACTGCCCGCAACCCAAACTACATCACCAGCGCATAACGTTGAGTATGACCATAGTATACCCAAAGAGTATAACCAATAAGTGTTTCATTTTAGTCTCACCGACAAGGAGTAGGGCAGGACAAACAATGCATGCATACTGTAGCTACTCACATTGACACAGCGCTGGTATATGAGACTCTGACAACATACAGTAGCACGTAAATATTTAACACAGATAATCACATATGCAATTTTAACAAAGCAGAGCTTAATAACTCAAACATAGCATTTTGAGAAAGATAGTATACGCCCACCTTTCTCGGAATTTCTGAAAAGCTAACTCCTGAAGAATCAACCCTGATACTCTTTCTCTAGCTTAGCTGGTACTACAGAAGGTAAACTTCAACTCAGGATAATCGCTTTATTTTCGGAAAATAATCTAATATATTCCGAGCTATTATTTAATTCTATTCTCTTCAAAAATAGATTACGTGACTCTAGAGACCTCGAATAATTTCGACGAAGAAGGAAATAAATTCCAAAACGTCATTCTTGATTTAATGGGACTAACCGATTTGATAGAGCTCTCTTTCCAAAATTTGTCATTTTACACAGCGGACCTCGATTACACTTTTCACTTGCCCGAAAATTATGAAAATAATACGGGACGCTCCTATACATACGAGGACTAATTACCGAAACTTTGGGAATTTTTTGATAACTCATGCTTCCGGAATAAAAATAACTGTTTAAATTAAATAATCGAGATTATTCAAAACTCGTCCAAAAATTATGAAATTCGACGGGCGCATTGGAAATAATTTTTGGAGCGACTTTCGTGAAGAAACTTTTTCGATTTGACAACCCGAAATGGGTGAAACGGGGCAAAAACGTAACTGTTCGGCGCCCTCTACTATTCACGTTTTCTGGCGTTTTGGCCGGTTTCCGGCCACCGGATGACAACGATATCAAAAGACGAAATGTAGAGCACATAAAGATACACGACATACTAAAATTTCAACTTAAAAGGACGAGAAACGAACCGAGACGAGACTGCGCAACGTGGCAGCCACGTTGCCGTTATCCGGCGACTGTAGCGGCGGCTTCGGGGCGGCAGCAGGGCGGTGGTGGAGGTGGCTCCTCCCTCCTCCTCTCTCTCCCCCTCTCTCCCACTCTCTCTCACTCTCTCCCATATCTCTCTCTCTCACGTATCATATATATATATATATAGATGGGGTTTGGGGATTAGGATCAAATGGGGGGGCCGGTGATGGAGAGATAAGGATGGGAGGGTTATTTAAATATTTTAGGATATTTTGGGATAAAATATTCGGATATAAAATACTGATAAATTATTTTTCGGATTCGATTTAAGTTACTTTAATCAATGGTGAGGTCCAAATGACCTCCGACATTAAATTCGAAAATACTGAAATGTTCATTGACTCGAGTACTATTAAACCAACTTGACTCGGGATAAAGAACGAGTCATCTTGATGGAAAACGATAAAAGATTCTCTTTTCAAAAATAAAGTTACTATTCCACACAAGGGACAAATAAAATTCCCGAGCGTTCAATTGATCTCAGAATAAAAATCCGGGAACGCCAACGGATTCCTTGGGAAATTTTCTATAGGATAGGCTTGAAGAAATAAGGCTCGGATTAACACACAAGATTTCACAAATTTCTAACGAACGCGCTCCTACGGAAAAACACTATTCATAACTTCTTTAAACGCGTTTTAAATCACCGGGAATTCAAACGACTTCAGATTCAAAATCCGAAAATACCGGTATGCTTCTTGGGTCAACGCCTTTCAAATATGACCAAAATCGGCTATAACTGAGCTAAAATCAAAATTCTCGAAAAGACGATTTCACGAAAAACGATCCTAAAAACGCGGCTTAGAACCGAAACATCTTAATTATGCTCAAAATTCCTCTTAATATTTCCTAATTAAAATGAGGAATTACTTAATCATATTCTGAAAATCCGGGTTGTTACATCGATACCAAATATTTTGAGTTTGAATCCCACCAACACCTACAATTATTGTCTCTTGTTAATCGCCTAGTAGTGGAATGGTATAAGTTCAAGACCAAAGACCTTGAATTCAAATTCCATCAACACCGCTAGGTGTAAGTCTGTCACACCTAGTTTATCACTTCTATGTGATTTGCATGTTATTATACATGAGAGTTTGGTTTACCCTGTGCACCCTCGAGTAATGGCTGCGAACTCTCAATATAATATATATATATATATATATAATTATTTTATTAGAAACTATAAATATGAATAAATATAATCAAAATATTAAACAAAATATTGTAACACCTGTGTATCAAAGAGAGATATCTCGAATTCGAAACTTACTGCTCCCCCTTCACCCAACTAAAAAAACAGATAAGTTAGAAAAATCTAAGATATATAGATTTTAAAGTTTTTATTCTTAAAAGGATGTGAATTTAATAACGTTTTTAATGCATAAATTTAAAGGTTCTTTCTATTGTATTTAATTTTTTTATTTTATAAAAAAAATATAAGATATGTTGATTTTAAAATTTTTATTTTGAAATTTTACGTGGATTTATAACATTTTTAATGTATATTTGAAGGTTCTTTCTCGTTGTTGTCTATTCGGTTACTCGCAAATGGTGATGAGAGTGACGTGATATGGCGAATGAGTTGCCGATTTTAGAGGAAGTCGTAAAACCAGATTTTGTTTTTGATTTTTGACATATGTATCGTGATTCGTGATGCAAATATCGATGCACATGCTTTAGCCCAATTTAGTACTAAAAGTGATGGTTTTTGTACTTGGAATAGGGATTATCCTCCCTGGTTGGTTGAGGGGGTAATGAATTAATAAAATCTTATTTGTTTTCTAAAAAAAACATCAAGGTTCTTTCTATCGTATATGGAATTTTTATTTTTATAGTGATACAATATATTGCTAAAATATTAAATACAAAAAATGCATATAAAATATAATACTTAAATTTTATTGTGTATATATTTCTCAAAAGTTATTTTTTCTATAACACATTTTGAATTATATTAATTAAAGTTTTGAAAAACAATCATTACAAAATTTTCATCTATTTATCATCGATCATTTATATTCATCATAAAGTATAAATGTTAAGCAGCACTTTTTAATGAGAAGTAGTTATGTAATATATAAATGTAGTAGTCATACCAATGTTTATTAGAAATTTTATGATAAATATTTTTAAATATTAAAATGTCGCAACCTCTCCTGTTTTAAGATAAAAATGAAAAGATTATTAAAATATATATATTTATTTAAATTTATATAATATGTAATTAATAATATATTATCATGTTTACCACCAATATGTTATTTGAAATATGAATGGAAATGCCATTAAAAATATTATAATAGTAGCAATAACAACAACAAATTCGAATTGCATTGAAAGACCATTTTATGATACCCGACACATAATGACGTTGATAAATAAAATGAACGGCCAATGGAAATATTTTTCATTAATAAATGTCTTTTAAATAAAAAATTCAATTCTAAAATATCAGATTTCGTCGTGTTTCATATCTCGTATTCTTCTTTTAAATAATCAGTGTCCACCAATCTCTCTCTATACTATTTTTGGACCATAACCACACATGTGTGTGTGTGTGTTCAACTTTAATCCTTCACCGTGTATTTATGATCTTGCGTTTTTCGTTGAGTTTTTTTTTTTCCGAATATATCATAAAATTAATTGAAAACAAAATGAATCAAAATATATGATTTTTCAAGTGCTGAGTTGATAATTTACACCTTCCAAGTCTTGAATTAATATATAACACATCTAATTAATTCGTTTGCTTATTACGAAAAAAAATGTTGGGTTAAACTGATTTTATCTATAATTACATAGATTGTATTTTGATAAGTATTACTTTGTGGGTTGTATTCTTGCAATTTTGTTTTGTTTTTTTTTTTTTTTTGTGGTTAATAGGCCTTTCAATTTTGACCCAAATGTTCTTCTCAATAAAAAAAAATGACCCAAGTGAGATTTGCATCATTTTTGTGAAGCACGTAATTAATTATTGGTTTCATGAGTGAGCAAAATTAAATGGTTTTGCTTGCTACTCGGCTTCGGTTCAAAATTGAATCTTTTAAACCGACATTCAAATTATTATTAGTTTATTATTTACATGTATACATAAATTAAATAAATAATAAAATTTGAAATGAACCACACTTACAACCTTCTATTGGGAAAGTGTAATTTGTTTAACATAATTGTAGTATGTGTATTGAAATAATAATAATTATTAGACATATAATTATCGTAATTAATGGTTTATTTATAGAAATATATTGATTGGTTGGTTTACACACAATGTGTGGATTAATCATTATAAATTGATTGATATATCTATATATAAATAAATTGATTACCCGTGCTAATCAATCAATACGTATTTGTAAATTTTAAAAAGGGGAATTAATTAATTTTAAATCCAAATACACACACACACATTTATATATGCAGAAAATATGTGCAGTGTGACATATGATAAATTAAGATTTTATTGTTTCATTGTAGTAGTCGAGCAACTACACACTAATGGATTAATCTAAATCTTTTCACTACAGTATTTGATATTTTATTATTTGATTAAGTTTCTTATGGTTAATATGATAAAATAAATGAAAAAGAATTAGAATCTCGAACTTCAACGATATGCCTATATCAACTGAATGGTAAATTGCATAGGTTAAGATTTCAAAATCCGATTCAAGTTCTTCACAATTTATTTTCATTCTTTACAATTTATTTTCATGTAATTATGATAAAACTATAAAATATTTTATTAATTCACTAATTGATTGTAAATCTGATATGCATCTTAATTACCATGATTGTGGTATTTAGAGACAACAATATTCAAAGTAAATAAAAGAAATGAAATGAAATTTTATAGTAATAGACCAAAACTAAATTGGATTTGGAACAATATAAGAATAACTACAACAAAAATTCTATTTTGATCTACTATAGCTCTGATTGAGAATTTTTTTGATTTTCCCGTGTTGCATTTGAATGAAACAATTTGTTTATTTGCTGCCAACATGGAAATTGATATAAAGGTACAAGAGAGCACAAATCTCCTAAACTTGAGAAATTACTTCAAAGTTGAAAAAATTGTGTCCGTGCGCAGGTTAGTTGTATGCTCTCAAATTGAGTTTGAGCACTCATTCATGATTATAGTAATTAATTTGTTTGAAGAAGTTGAAAAAAGAGAATCATATTGTCATGATGCTACTTGTAATACTTGTTACAAAATATAATATATTGACAAACTTAGCCATAATAGAACACATATAAATAATAAGAACCAAAAACCACAACAAAATACAATGAAAAAGTCCGAAATCGAATTATGTCGAGAGTATTGATATTGAACATACATACACATAAAACATAATATTAGACGAAGAAATTATGTGACAAAAATTTCTTACATATTTGTTTCCGTAGAAGCTATAATGCTAATCAAACACATCCAAAACTCGGTGACTTAAGAGTACAAAGAAGATACACGTGCCTCTCAATTCAAGAAGATCATTGAGAGGTTGATTTAATATATAGTAGCATCACTTTCCTACTTTTTAGCTAAAGCAACACATTCTATATTTAACACAAAATCAATGAATATATAAAGTGATTGTATCATTTATTGATTGATAATATTACCATAATTATATATATATACACACACATATATGTTCCATTTTATAAGGTGAGGATATTCTATTGATGATATAATATACATAATCGAGATTTAGAAATTTGATTGACCAAAATAACGATTCAATTTGCAGAACAAATTTTTTAATTAATTATGTTGTAAGATTTTCAATATATAGTATAATATAGTATATATTATAGAAACAAAAAATTAAAATACAACCTACAATATAGCATATGTAATAGGCGGACATTTAATATTGTATACAATAGAGTACAAAGCGAAAATTTATTTCCATATAATACATATTTTCGGCACATGCGTTAATATACTATTGTGGATTTGAGACTTACTAATTAATTAAGTAATTAATATTAATAATAATACTATATTTCCAAGTACGGTAATGTCATTTAGGCGGAAAAAGTAAATTTTTCTATTTTCGGATGCGGAGTCGTTATTATATATTATATAGATTTACTATGCATTTACACAATGAAATAATTTATTTATATATATATTTTTATATAATTCTACTTATGTATTTTTAGTCAAACTCAAAAGCTTGGAAGTAAGGCGTACTTATATTGATTTATTTTTTGATCAAACTCAAAAGTTTGGAAGTAATTTGTATTTATATTATTTTATTTTTTTAACTTTGCCTGCATTGCACAAGAGAGATATTAGAACATCTCCAATGCTGGATCAAAATATTAATTTGGGGCAGGATTTCACTTCAATTCTATCCCAAGTCCTGCCCTAAATTTGGAGTAGAATTTGGTGTTGCGTCTGATGCGATATTTTGTATCTCAAATTAAATTCGTGTCATGCGCAAGTGTACACAATGTAGTATGCAATGAAATGAGTCGAACCACAATGAATTGAAGTAATTAATGAGAATGCAAGTATTGTTAATCAGAACATTGTGAGAAATTAATGCTTTTACTTAAAACAATAAAATCAAAATTGAAAACAACATGAAATACCACACAATTCAAATAAGGATTCAAAAGGTAAAATAACGAGTCCTAGCGTACTAAATCCTAAATGAGGATGGTCTTGGCAACTGCTCAACTAACATACTCTCTCTCCCTCAATAAGATCTGGAACAAAATAATCTAAGCACTTTCTCAAGCTACTTAAATATTGGGGCTAGAACTAAAATGCATATCTCTAGCAGATAATTAACGGACTAGCTTACCTAGGCTCAAATCAAATCCATCTTTCCAATTACTAACCACTCTATCAAAATCACAAGGAATTGAACCCATTGTTCGCTCTTTTATTTCACTAAAAAATGACTCGCAAGTATACGAGGCAAATTGTAGAAAACAATGGTGAGAACGGATATTGTATCCACATAGACTGGCTATGTAACTCGACTAAATACCCAATTATCTTGTCCTACTTTATCTAGAGAACCGAATTAAAGGTTGCTTTTAATTAACTAAATACTGCAAAATAAATAAACAAATCAAACATAAAAAAACTGGATAAACAGATAAAAAGACGGATCATAGGGTGTTGCTGTTAAATGGATTTCCCGATTTTCAGATAATTTATTAAACCAATTTAATTCTAAATCCTGTAGGAGAATCACTAGTGTAATTACAACCTTTCTCTCGAGTAAGCTATAACAGTAGATTAGACTCTAATTCTTATCTATCGATCTCGAATTATTATCTAACTCCAATTAGCACCTCAAATTTATTCTCCTCACGACACCTACCAATCTATTGATCTAGCAGACTCGTGTTGTGCAATCCTAATCCGTTAATCTATTAACCTCTCTCGAGTGAATAATAAATTAACTACACAAGTGCGAGAGCTGATCAATTTAATCACACAAGACAATAATACACCAGGATGCACAAATAAGAAATAAAACGAAACAATACATTACTTCAAATGATCAAATCCATAAAACAATAAAAAACCCTAGGATCTCTAAAAGTTTAGCTACTCATAGCGTACTCAAATCCAAAGAAAATAAATACGAACAAATGGTCAACATAATAATTCCAATTGAATAAAGCATAAAATAAAACTTACTCTATGATGTGCTTCTTCAATCTCTCTGTAGTCTCTTCTCTATCTTCTCCACGGTGTTCTCTGCTTTCTTTATATGATCAAAGTTTTCTAATTTTCGTCCATAATCAGTCCTTAAATAGTGGATGAAGTTCAAGCCAAGAATGGAAGAAGACCCGGTCCATGAAGGAAACTCGCCAAAAATCACTGAACAGAGCACGGGTCATGCTCAGTGGAGCACGGACCGTGCTTAAAATTCAAAAGTTCACGGTATCAGGGCAAAAAAAACAGAGCACGGACCGTGCTCCAAGTTCGTCAGCCGATACGCTTCACTGTTTCGCTCCGTTCTCACTCGTTTCTCATCCGATTGACTTGATTGTGTTTGCAATGCGCTCCTAGCTTGATTATCTATCTTCTTAGGCACTTCTCAAGCTCAATTTTTGATGAAGCCATGCAAGGCATTGAAGGCCTTGAACTCGAGCTGCAATTCAAAGGTCCAATGACGCGACTTCGAGCGAAAAAATTACAAGGTTATTTCCAAGTGTTGATTCGTAAGAAGTTCGAGGAATTAGAAGATGCAAATTGCAGCCATACTTTAGTTAATTTATTAACTAATGAAGATCAGTATCATACCATGGAGAATATAACTTGAAGAGTTGAAGAAGAGAGCAAGAAGAAGTGCACGTGTGCATGGAGCTGTTTTCGCCCTTGATTTAATTTAATTAAGGGGTTGATTTTTATCTAAACTATAGTATTTATTTAATTAATTTAGACTATAGTTTAGATCAGTTTTTAACTAATTTTTAAGTGTAATTTTCGTTCCTTTTAGTATAGGTTTGACTAGAATTGTATTTAAGGCAATTTCCAACCTTGAATAGAATTCTAGTTTAGGTATTTTTATAATATAGTTAGAGATCCTTTTTGGATCAGATTTTTAGGCCTTTTTAGAGTTTAATTTCGTGCATGTTAGGCCCTATAAATAGGGGAACTATGTTACTTTGATATTTTAGACATTATTGATTAAAATTGCTTTTGCATTCAATTTGTGTCTCAACCGTTTAAAGCTTTTGATTGTTTTTCTCGAAAATTATCATTCTTGAAGCCTAGCACACTTTGAGTCTTACATCAAGGGAACGTTCTAATTCACACAAGGAATTAGGGTGAACTTGCTACCGAAGAGTAACTTTGAGATTCGTTTTCGTCATACAAGATACGCCGGGGATTAATCGGGTTGCGAATCACAACACCTCCATCGTCCAGCCACCATATTCGACTTCCTACACCTTCCATCAACGTCCGTGACACTCCTCAGCCATCAAGATCTGATCGTGTGTCGATCAACAAGGGTTCGGTTCTGTTCGCGCCCAATTCATCGTGTTCGTCCTCAATACCGTAAGTACTTCATATCCTTAACATACCCTATCTACTCTAGCCTTTCTTCACCATATTTTCAGCCCATAATAGCCTTTTTTTCAGCCATAATAATCGTCCAAAACAGCCCCCTTATCTTTGGATTTGTGTGTCCTTTTTGTGTCATAGTTTAAGTGTCGTAATTAGGTCTAGTTCATCTTTAATATTGTTTTGAGTTATTATTTCGTTTAATTCAGATTATTTCGAGTTATTTGAGTCTTAGAGTAGGGTTGAATCCTTCCTTAGTTGGCGTGTTCGATTCTATAAGTCTTCCGCGCGTTCTTGTATCCTGTACAAATTGTCCGGGTTACACCAATTTTATCTCTTAAAACATCTGCCAATAAATCCCTTCAAAATGAGCAAAGACGTGACACTGCACAAAATATGGAAAATTATGCGCAACTTCTCAATATATGCATGCAATGCACATGGACTCCCATATAACTAGACCTCAAAAATGCATAAAAGCCATGAAAATTAAGGGCTCATCACCCATAAATCAAACACCCATGCAAAATGGTTTTTCTTAAAACACATTTAAAGCATAAACATAAACCCTAATGGAGGCCAACCAATAGAATTTAGCAATTAGCACATTGATTTATGAGGAAAAGGGAAAGAGAATACATCAATCAAACAATTATCTCAAATATTCATCATTTAAAGATTCAACACCCTAGAACATGGAAAATTAGCCACTCATACTTAATATAACAAAAGCAAAATCAAAGTATGAAATCATAAAGAAAAATTAGGATTAAACCTGAAAAGATATTCAATATATCGAAATCTTCCTTGTTCCAAGCCATTAATAGCACACACAATTTCACAATTTTACTTCTCTCTATTTTGAGTAACAAAAGGAGGCTTGGCCTCAATTTTCGAATTGAGGAAGCCTTAAATACTAGGTCAAAATATAACCATTAAAATTAATTCTAAAATGTAACAAAATACAAAATTCTGCAAAAAAAGTGATGGGGTGCGAGTCGAGGTTGGTCACGCTGATCAGCGCAGGCGCGCCGCTCGCACCTTGTCCAGGTGATTTTCTTCCGCTGAGTTGGAGCGTGGATCGTGCTCGGTGCTCGCGCTCCCCAGTTGTGCCTTCTCCTTCTGGCGCGAGCGTGCTGCTCACGCCCGTAGCTCATGTTTTCTCCACATGCACGCTCCTTGTTGAGCCGGAGCGTGGCTCGTGCCTCCACTCAGGTGGCGCCTCTTGTAGTGCACACGACCCTTTGATTGGCTTTCGTCATCTCTTTTGTTCGATTTTTGATCTGAAAAGCACAATCCTAAATTATAAAGCGTTTATTACTTCATTAAGTTAAACTACTAGTGAAAACAACTAAAAATAGACATAATTAACTTAAACATGCATTAAAAAGGTATAGAAATGATAGCACAGATCTCATATATCAGCACTAAATTGGTACTGATGACCCCACGTTATTTAATGGACTATTTTATTATTTAAAATTATTTTTAAATGGATTATCCAATAAATTTAATTTAATTTGTAAATTATCTATCCATTTAAGTTAAATTAAAAATCATCTCAATAAATAAATAAATTAGTAAATAATTTCAATGAAAGCACAATAATTAAACATAATGGATATAATGAAGTCACATCATAAATTACTACAAATTAACTTAACAACAAACTAAAAATAACAATGATATTAGTGTATTGGAATCTTCTCATCTTTTTAGTGACAATGATAGTGTTCGGTTCAATAAATTTCTTGCTCGATATAGAGAAATCAAGAACAGAGGCTAACATTGCGCTTCGAAATGCATTAATAGAACATATATGGGAAAATATACCAATTCCGAGCATTGAGGCCAAACTATTTTTATTTTCATAAATGTTGTAGTCTCGTAATATTATTCACTAATTGTAAGAGTTTGATGATCATTTAAAATACTTTTATTATTCCAAGCACATTATATATTATAATTATTTAATACTATTTAATTTTTTAATATTAAATATAGTTTTTTGAAAGTATATAATTAATAGTTATTAATTCTGAATAGTTATAATTTAAAAAAATACTAAATCATTAAGCATATTTATATTTCAATTATAAGATACAATGAAATCTTTTCGAGAATATTCTTATTAAGCGCATATGGTTGGAATTGCCGAAAAAATTGGTGATAAAATTGCACTTATTTGGTGTAAAATCTATACCAAATAGATGTTTAGCATTGGAGATGCCCTTAGTATATTATTAGTACAATGTATTAACAATAGAATGGGAAAATTCTTAGCCACACTAAGCACTACATCATCTCTCACAATATCTATATTGGGACACTGAGGGGAAATTCCATGCTGGCCGAATGGCCACTGGCCATCCTAACTCCGTAAACTATATTGGGACACTGAGTGTTCCAGTAGAAGTTTTTAATATTTTTTAGTTAATATAATTAATTAATAGAGTTGATTATTCCAAAATAGGGTATATAATTTTTTAAATTTTCAATTTTTAGTAATGAATGTAAATTATAATTGGTTATACTATAATAAATTTATTTTTTTAATAAATATTTTTAAAATATTAAATTTGATAGTGGGACATAAAAAGTGAATTAGATAATTTTATCCCAGATATAAATATGTACTACATGGGCATGGTGCACACAATTTTCCCTAAGTTGTAGTAACGAACCGGATTTTGCATTTTTCCTAAGTTGTAGTAACAAACCGGATTTTGGCAGCTGGCGTTGCAAACTGCCAATTAACCACGCACGCAATAATTCTTATAAGTTGTAATTGATCGGATGTTTATTTGATTAATCACTGTTAATCAAAACGTGTTTAGTAGATGCGGACGCATTAAAGGAAGGTTAAATATATATTTATGCCCTCAATTTTGATCATTTTTTAAAATCATCATGAACTACAAATAATATAAAAAAGCATCATGTAAAAAAGTAGAAAGTACATGATATTTTTTTATATTATTTAAAGTTCACAAAAAATTTAGAAAAATGATCAAAATTTGGGACATAAATATAAATCCCGATACAAAACATTAAAAATGTTGAAAAAGAAGGTGAAAAATAAAGATATTTAATTATACAGTGTTGTTTCGTCTAATCCGAAAAAGATTTATCTCAAGTCTGAACCCTCGTTCTACGCTCAAATCCTCGGATCAGCCCCGATTTGAGCGAGCACATCAAATTAAATTCAAGCCCATGTACAATGTGACATCTCAATTTTTATTTATCACATATTAATTCATGATTCATAATAATAATAAAAAATATGTAATACCCCGTAAATTAATTACTACTTAATTGCAGTAAACTGTTGCAATTACTATTTAGTATAGTAATTTCCAGTCAGATTAAGGTAGAAAGTATCCGTTAAGTTTCATGGAATTCAAGATCAATTAATTCCCATAGGTGAATTAATTATTTCAGTTTGGGTTTAATCCTCTTTTTAGTTATGGAAAGCCGGAATTGTAATTTCAGATAAATTCAATTCCTATTCTTTTAAATTTGCGGTGTGCATTTATCGTGAATTAGATATTCCGATAAATATTTTTAGGACTAGGAGAATTAGACATTATCTAGTCATTAGTGTTTAAATTCAGATAATTTAAACAGGGTGATTTAAAATCCGAGATAATTAGATATTCTCTAGTTCGGATGTTTTAATTGTTGAGGATTTAAAACCAGTATTTTAAAGCAGTGTTTTAAAAATTAATAATTTCAAATAACTATTATTTTAAAGTAAGTGAATTATTTTAGCAATGTCGGTTTAGTTCGGGATTTTTCCGAAGATGGAAAATATCATGATAGACGAACAATCGGTATTTAAAACCGGTATTTCTTTTCAGTCAACCAAAAGAAATGGGAGCCATGCCTCACGTCTCTTCACCATACCCTATCTATCTACCTACTCTAGGTGGCCATGTTTCTCCATTTATTAGCTCAAAAGAATCGAGAGAGGGGAGACCAAAACAACAACTCTTTTCTTTGCTTATACTTCATCATCTTCCATTCATTTTTCTTTTTCAAAACTAGCGAGAGAGAGGGGGAGGAAAATAGCAGCAGCTTCTTTTTATTTTTCCTCTTCATTCCATCTTCATCATTTTCCATTCACTTCATTCCTGCGTGAGAAACTGAGGGAGAGAGAGTGAGCTGTAGCTGCAACTTTTCATTCCCATCTTGTCAGCTGCATATTGCCGAGAGAGAAGGAGGAAACACATAGCTAGCTGCAGCCATTTGTTGAGGAGAACTCCATCTCATTGCAGCCGTTCTTCACCATTTTGTGTTTCCGGAGTCGTCGTTGGAAGCTTCGTTTCCAGTCGTACCATCTCTTCCAAGTTTCTTCCAACATTTCTCCATTGTTGTTTGAAAGGTATTTCGAAAACTATAAATTTTATAGATATGTGTTCCAGTTTTGTGTGAAATATATATACATATGTTTGGGTTGCAAAAGCTTTGAAATAGCATGTTGTTGTTGTGAAGCATGTTAGATTAAATGGTAGAAATGAATTGTATTAGGAGTTAGCATGATTTTAGCTTTTGTTCATGCGTTTTGTTGAGTTGAAAGCTTGAAGTATCGAGCTTTCATGGCGTCGTCGGCCTCAGACCCGCGCGAGTGCGCGCAAGGGCGTCGCCGCGGGGCGCACAAGGGCGCCGCCGCGCACACCAGCGCGCCCGCGCACTCCACTTTCAGCAGACTCGCCATCCTTCGATAAAACGAGCATAACTCCCTCGTTAGATGTCGGATTGATTCACCGTAAATTTTGACGGAAACTAGACTACCGTGGATTTCCAATGGTATAGGTCTCAATTTCTAATTCGTTCTGAGTAAATCATGAAAAATCGGCAAAGTTGAGTCATATTTCTGTTTTCAGGAAGTCATGGCAGTTCTGCCACCTTTCAGTAAAACGGGTATATCCGTTTCATTTGTTATCATCTTAAACCACTGTAAATTTTTAAAAATTCTAGACTTCCGTGGCTTATTAATGGTATATAACTCAGTCCGTAACTCTTCCTGAATCGATCGTGAAAAATCTTCAAAGTCAGGTCACGAGTTTGTTTTCAGAAATTCTGGCAGCTCTGCCACCTTCTAGTAAAACGGTCATAACTTTTTCGTTAGTTATCATCTTGAGTCACCATAAATTTGGCCGTAAACTAGACTTCCGTGGCTTTCCAACGGTGTATGGCTTGTCCCCTGCACCCTAGCGAGTCAAAACAGAAAATTCTGCAAAGTTTATCGTTGTGCAGAATGTTGTTCAATCTAAGCTTAATGTTGATCTTGTTTTTAGAACCAACTTGCGATGGATGTTGAGGTATTTTTGACACCTTAAATGATGTCGACGTATGTCTTTAGATGGTTAAGAACTAGGGTCAAGATTAACCCTTAAGCAAAAGAAAATTTAGAACGGATACTAGACCCTAATAGGCCTTCAATTTCATGTTGAGTCCAAACAACGTATTTGGTTCAACGTACTCAGATTTATGTTAACTCTATGAAGGCGAGCTGTTCAGTGCAAGATAAAGTACGAGGAGGAACTTTTGCTGCAGTTCAAGTGTTAAAACCTCGATGAAAGGTGGGCTTTCTTTTCAACGGACTCTTAGTCCAAATAATGATTTGAGTTTTTACTCACCCGCAGTTATTTATTCTGATGCAAATAAATTATTGTCATGCATAAAATGTTTTGTTTTGTATGATATCCTTATCTGTATTTAGTTAGCTCGCAAGGGGCTTTCTAACTCGTAAATCGATCGGGCCTCGTGCTAACTTAGCGTGTTAACCGAGGTTAGTGTACACTTGGGTCGGTGATATTAGGAAGAGGGAAAGGCTGAGCGGAGCTATTCCTGACTAAGACATCGACGATGCTAAATGTGCGTGAAAAAGGCTGAGCGGAGCTATTCTTCGGCATTTAGTTATATTAAGCGTTCGAGGGAAAAGGCTGAGCGGAGCTATTCCCCGACGTTCGTGGAAAAGGCTGAGCGGAGCTATTCCTCGACTTTCAGTGGGATATGGATGATCACACAACAGAAAAGAGCGCTCAAAGATAGAAAATGATTTAGTAAAACATAAGGTCTTTTTAGATAAAACCCCTGTGTTTTCACTCAGATACATGACAAGAAAATGAGTTTTCAGTTCATAAATATTTTCTGGCAATGTGTTCACTGAGTACCCTTGTACTCAGCCCTGCATGTTTGTTTTTAAATGTGCAGGTTGAGCTGGTGTGGAAGAGAGAAGTGCTGAGAGTGGAGTTCTTTTTGGTACAAGGCTCAGATGACCTTGTATTATTATTATTATTATTATTATTATTATTATTATTGTCTTTCTTTTGCTTCCGCAACTCAGTTATATCACAAGTCCAACATTTCAGCTTTTGTTCTGGATGAGTCCCATAACTCGATAATCATTTGAGTATTATTATTATTCAGTCAATTGTGAGTACTTGAAATCAGCTTGGAATTCGAGTTCACAACAAATATCGATCCTGGAATACAGTAGTTCTTTTCTTTATTTCCGGTTCGCGCCTTGATCCATCCTTCATTGGGATCGAGTCGTGCCAGTCACACGTCACATTAATTGGATATTAATGTGGGGTCGTGATAAAATATCTGCATGTCGTTGTGAACTGCTGGGAAAGAGAGGAGGCTAGTCATAGTCATAATTCATAATGCGCCAACTACCCGAGTCCCTACACTGGTCATGAAAATATCTTTAAGAAAAGTAAAATTAAGAAGAGTGTCCTCTAAGATGCCTTTTTTTTTTAATAAAAATTGTATATTCTAAAATATAATTATTTTACCCTGAAATTGAATTGCACGTGGTTTGCGCGGTGCACTATATTTTTTTTCAAGATAAATATATACTTTAAAATATAATTAGCGAATTCTAAAATTAAAATGAATTAATTTTATTTTATTTTATTCAACATCACGCGCAGTTTATGCGCCCGATGCTAATGTGTGGGTTGAGTTAGTATATTGCGCTCAATAATTATTTCTTTTGAATTAAATATAAATTCTAGTTAAGATGAAATCGAACGCTTTTGAAAAAATAATACATAAATAATAATAATATATCCAAAATTATTAGAACACTTAACTACTATGGCGATGCTAAGTGTCGGTAGCCCAAATTTTCAGGCCGCTCAAGAAAAAGATACGAGAGAAATTGAGATTTGGGGAAAATAAATCGTGTATTGACTATATGAACACACCGTTTAACTCAAACTCACCCATTTGTTAGTTTTTGTGGAAAAACAAATAAAAATAAATCAAGTGTTTGGATGTGATTTTTAAAATAGTTTAGGGCTCTTTTGAACCTTTTCCCGATAAATATTATGTGTGAGCAATTTAGGTTGTACTATACTAAATTGATATATTTATTTAAATGTGTGATGCCGGTGCCACTGACGACTTGAATTTTCGAGTAGCGCATTTGAATGTTAAAAATGGTACCCTTATTTTAATAAAATAAAATTTTAAAAATCCATATAAAATGAGCCTAAAAATCTTTATTTTTCATAAATACAAAATTTCTTTAATATATTCAAATTCACAAAATGTGCGCATTTTAAAGACTTCGAACTTGTCAATTCATTAGTCTTTAACCAAACTTGAAACAAAAGAAAAAAAATACTTTAAACAATATCATGTATGAGATTCAAAATTCAAAATATCATTTAAATATATTTTTTTCTTGAAGAAACTCACTAATATTTTTATTTTCAAAATTAATATTTTCTAGCATTTTTTTTTAAATGTGGTTCATCGTATCGTAGTCTGGATGACCTAATTGAGTAGATTAATTCATTTGTAATTTGATAGATAATCAAAGGTAAATAATTATTTATGTTGGATTAAGAGGCATTTTGTTGTTATAATACAAAAAATTGTGTTGCACTGACAAGTTATCAAAATCAATTAAACGGTACCATGCCTGGGTTAATGCTCATATTCAATGACATATTTATAATTTTATTGATATTTAATTGTATTGATTGTCATCACTATTATTTTTATTAATGAATTGTAATAAATAATTGATTATATATCATGAAAAAATGCAAAATAACACTGAGTGTTTGAAAAAAAAAAACAGAGTACATGCCCTTTGTCTTATAGTATCATTCACCAAGAGATAATTATTTTATTTGAAAGATTTTAATTAACAACTTTAACATGCTTTTTGTTAAATAAAATAACTGTGGAATTGGTTTAAACCTACATAATTTGATGATAGTCATAAAAATTATGATCACAATTTTTAGTAGTTTACGCTAATAACATGATAAATTAAATATTCATAATATCATCTTTCAATCTTTTTCAAGGGTAAATATTTCTGTTTTACGCGTATATTTGTTTGGTCAAATATATTATATTATAAAATATTAGGCTAAATATATTTATATGGTTATATATTTTAGTACGCTAACAACATGATAAATTAAAGATTCATAATATCTTCTGTCAATCTTCTCAAGGGTGGAAATTTACATTTTACGCATATTTGTTTGATCAAATATTATGTTATAAAATTGAGGCTAAATATATTTGTGGTCTTTGCTATCGTTTTTAATTGAACTAAAGATCAAATTTATAAACTAAAATAAATTAATTAACAAGATTTTTATTATTATTAATAAAAACATAAAAATGATCACCTAATTAAATATATAGGGCAGCTCTTCGGCGCACCTCGCACGGGCTGAGGCTCACCTCTAGGCGCGAGCTAGGGATTGATATTGGCTTCTCCACTTAATTTTGCTTACACTTAACTAAATCAGTCGACAAGCGGCACAGGAAAAAAATGTCTAATTTGGGTTCTCTATTCGATTTAAGTGTCCTGTAGCTATTTTATATTATGTTAAATGTAAAAAAATAAAAATATTCCAACTGTAATATACATTTGGTGAAGACATACTTGAAGCTAGGAGTGTGTAAATGGTTAGTTCGGTACAAAATCAAATCAAATCAATAAAATCATAAACTGAAATTCTTAAAAGAATGAAAACCAACCCAACCAAAGTAATTAATATAACTGAACCATAATTCTTTGGTTCTTTTGGTTTGATTTTCGGTTTAACCGAATGTTAATGGGTTTTTTTTTTATCTAAACAATTATACCTAAAAAAATAATACTGAAACTCAACAAATAACAAATGATATATTAAATAAATAGTAATAAAAATATCTGCTGATTCAATCACGTATATTGTCAATTTATCACAATATCAGAAGTCACAATTATGCTTATCAGTTAATAGTTCAACACACAAAAAAACAATCTCGCAAATTTTTTACTTTGAAATTGAAGCACTTTTGCATTTTGTCCTAGTTCACCAATGAGCACTGAATTTTATTTTTCATTTTTTTCTAATTTATATGAAATATTAAAAATATGAATTATAAAGATGGAATCATTTAATCACCAAACCAACCGAATCAAATAGCTCGGTTCGGTTTTGATTTTTTGATTTTGATTCAATTTTGTACACCTCTACATGAAGCTTTAACTGTGATATATTATTTTCTAAAATACATATAAATATATTTATTATGCCATTTATAAAATATTAGTGATGTAATGTTGTTGACATGAGCATTTGCTCTTCTGGCAAGTTTTCTGATAGAGAACAACAATCATTATATTTTATTTATATTTTAGTTATTATTTATATTCTAGTTATTTAAATTAGTTTGATTATTTATTTTAGTTTGTGTCTGACTCACTTATGCATGAGCTTTAGGGTGTTAGGGTTTCATATTTATAGTAGCTTGTGCATTAGAATCTGATGTTTAGAATTAAACTGGTGTTTGGGACGGCTCTGCCATAGGCCTTATTTGAGGATTATTATTATTATATCGTTTTGAGTTTGCGACTTCCACCTTTACTCTAACAAATTAGTGCGGTGAATGTAGAATGAAAATATGGTGACAACGCGAAGTACTGAGACTCGGTTAGATCAGTTGGAGAAGGTGGTTGAAGAATTATCCGCTGCTTTCAATAATTTTCAAACGGATTATCAGACATCCAAAACCTCGACTGATGCAAAGGTGGATGCTTTGCTGAAGAAATTTGCTATCCTTACCGGATCAGCTGAGAATAACGAGTCTGGCTCTCGCCACGATGTTGTTCCAGAAGAAGAATATGCCACCCCTGTGCAAGGGATTCAGAAGATGGACCGTCCTAGTTTTGATGGCACTGATGCCTTAGGATGGCTCGCACATGCTGATCAATATTTTCTCGTTCATGAAACACCGATGGAGCAGCGCTTGAAGATCTCTCTGATTGTCATGTTGGGCCCAACCATGTCTTTGGTGCAACTCTTATTACGCCGCTGCCCAACGTTGACTTGGGATCGTTTTACCCGCGAGCTCCTGCTTCGTTTTGGGGAGAGCTCAACAATTAATGGTTACGAGGCATTGGGCACTACAAAACATATAGGGTCTCTGGAGGACTACATTGCCACTTTCGAAGGTACGATTGCTCAACTTTCAGACTTACCAGATGCCCAATGTATGGGTTTTTTACTCGGAGGCTTGCAGCAACAAATTCGCATGCAAATTCAAGATCCTATTATCGATTACTCTGCCACTGTGAAAATGGCACGGAAAATTGCCCATTCAGACCAGCCTTTGTCATTTTCATCCCGTCCATACTCTACAACCAGTTATTCCTCATGGCCCACCTACATTCCACGACCCACATCTGGAGCTCACGGTACCTCTCCACAATCGCTTCAGTCACAATCACCTATTTCCTCCACAACCAATTCTGCGGCTTCCCGCAACCAGCATCGTTTCCGCCACATGAGTGATGAGGAGTACCTAAAGCATAGGGTTGTTGGAACGTGTTTTAAATGTGGTCCGAAATTCGGACCAACCCATCGTTGTCCCCCAAAAACTCTACATGTTCTAGTGGGGTGCCATGACAGCGATCCGATTATCGAGGAGGAGGGTATTGGGGACTTTCTGCCGGACTAATCTCTTGACTTCCTTGAGGACAAGTGTGATGCCCGAGGCCGAAGTATGAAGTGACCGCCGGTGCAAAACATGGACAAAGAGCGGCTCCTATAAGACTTCCAAATAAAGGGGCACATGAATGAACAGAATCCACCCGAAAGAGAGGGATTTTGAGGCTATACAAGAATGGGACTGTATAGTTGAGGAGAGTTTAAAGGATTTGATTGGTGCTACTCATACTAACAAGGTGCATATTCTTTTCTGGCGCTCGTTCCACCAGAACTCCAAAGTTAAGTGTGCTTGACCTAGAGCAATGGTGGGATGGGTGTGGGGACAGTTGTCAGTCCGGTACATGAATGAACCGAATCCACCCGAAAAAGAGGGATTCTGAGGCTATACAGGAATGGGACTGTATAGTTGAGGAGAGCTTAAAAGATTTGATTGGTGCTACTCATACTAACAAGGTACATCTTCTTTTCTGGCGCTCATTCCACCATGGTGGGATGGGTGATCCCCTGGGAATGGTGGGATGGGTGATCCCCTGGGAAGTTTCTCAGGGAGCGTGTGAGTGAGGACAAAGTACGCTGGAAAAGACTTGTGTTGGTTTGTGGGGACAACCGTCAGTCCGGTAGCCGGGTCATTACAACAAGGTTGTTTCCGCCGGAGGAACAGTTCATAGAGAACAACAATCATTATCTTTTATTTATATTTTAGTTATTGTTTATATTCTAGTTATTTAAATTAGTTTGATTATTTACTTTAGTTTGGGTTTGGCCCATTTATGTATGGGCTTTAGGGTGTTAGGGTTTCATATTTATAGTAGCTTCTGCATTAGAATTTGGCGTGCAGAATTAAACTGAAGTTTGGGATGACTTTGCCGTAGACCTCATTGGAGAATTATTATTATTATATCTTTCTGAGTTTGCGTCTTCCACCTTTACTCTAACATTTTCATGCGAGATTGATTGAAAAAGGCATACATTTTGATTAATCATATCACAATGACCTATCAACAAAAGTTAATTAATTCTATTTTTCGGTTAAGGTTTTTTACCAGTAGAGATTGTTATATAAGTTTCATTTTTTTGGTCTTGATCCAGTCAAGTTAAGCTAAGCTGTTAAGTTACAGTCCTGTATGAGGTTGACCATCAATATAATTAATGGGTGTGATTGGTGGAGGGCTGATTTTGATTTCATTGTTGATAATGATAATGATGATGAGCATGGTGAAGGCCGGTTTCTGAGGCTGAATTATTATGCCTCTGATGAGTTAATCGATGATCTCGGACGGCGGAGAATCCTTTGTTAAAAGGTTAATTTGCAATTTAATAAATAAAGAAGATGGAAAATCAACGTCTATTGAAGACTAATCATCTGTTGGGAGTTTGGGAGTTATTATATAATTAAATAAGTTCTATTACTCTTTAATAAATTCTTGTATTTAGAAATCTCCAATGCACAATATATATAGTGCTGCTATCTTTTATAATAGATCAAGTGAAATACGAAAGTTCAATATTATAAAAAGAGAGTGAGCTGTAGCTACTCAATTTCTCCTATCATTGCTTATGCACCCAACAAATTTGGTATCAAGAGCCACAATTCTTTTCCAACATACTCCCACACAATGAGTGCACATTAAATATGTCGATTGAATTTTGATTTAGCGTTCTTTCTGCTCGAGAGATCGATCTATCTCAATTCTCAACCCGCATTCTACACACCAAAAAAAATCCTTGGATCATCCTCGATATGTCAATTAAATTAATTCAAGCCCATGCACAATATGCCATCTCAAATTTTATTAACCACGTATTAATTCTGGGTTTTTTTTTTATTTGATATTAATTCAAGGCTTGTTTACCTTAAGGATTTACAATTGAGTGGATAGATAGTTTAGAGGATGAAGGGTGAATAAATCATATCACACCTCTTTAATTAGGTGGGATACACATCCCACATATAAGCAGTTAAAACTCATTTATTACGGGGCTTAAGTTATCCACCATTTTATTATCATGCTAAGTAAATATAAAATATAGTTGGATAACTTATTAATCTAATCTATCTATACTTATGTAAAAAGTGTAGATAATTTCTTTCAAAATATGATTTGTCTATTATGTCCACAATTTGCACTTAATTTAAGGGTAAAAAAGTAATATAATATATTACAATTTTTTTGTAAATATAATATATTATATTTATTTCAATAGTTTTATTATAATTGAACTCTACTACATAAAATTATCCCTAATATAAAATATTATAAATAATTATTTGTAAATATAATATATTATATTTATTTAATTTCTTACAAAATATGATTTGTTTATTATATCCATAATCTACACTTAATTTAGGGTAAAATTGTAATATACTATATTATATAATTAATTATTCACATATAATTTATTATATTTATTTCAATAGTATTGTATCTTCATCCACATCATATTAATTTTTCACCAATTATTTATATATCATATCAACCATAGCAAATAAGAAAAAAAATTAAAAAATATAATCCCGCAACAATATAATTACAATATAATTAATTCAACACATATAATATATTATATTTAATTTTATAATTTAAATATTAATTCAATAGAATTGTATTATTATAATTTTTCATTCATCCACATGAATTAATTAATTCTCCATCAATCATATCGTCTATATAAATTACATTCGAATGAAGAGATTGAAAAATAAATGCTTGAATTTATAGAAAGATTATAAACTAACCTGATGATACTTAAGAAGTTCTCTATCAAAAATCAAGAATTTATTCTCCATCAATCATTATATAATTAATTATTCATCACATGTAATATATTATATCTATTTCAATAGTATTGTACTATTACAATTCTTCATTCACATTAATTAATTCTCAACGAATTATTTCTTCATCATATCAACCATAGCAAATAAGAAAAAAAATAAAAAAAATAATCCTACAACAATATAATAAATTATATAATTAATTCTCCACATATAATATATTATTTATTATAATTTAAATATTATTTTAATAGAATTGTACTATTACATAGTTTATACATATTATGTTGGGAAAACAATTGGTCAAATGTTTTGATAAAATATCAAATAACTTAAAATAATCAGTCGTGACAAACTCGACTGAATGAATACACAATTATCACAGAGACGAGTTGATAATCAATAAAGATGTCACGTCATCAGTTGTCTATATCACAATTAATCTATACAAAGGTAGATAAGACGTAGAAGTTTTAGCTTCGAACCTTTATAAATCTTATGTGTTGTACATTACTTTATTTTTAATTGCAACACGTTCATTCAAATTAGATATCCAGAGTCATTTTCACTCACGGCTGATTACCGCTATTTTATCTTGTTCATTAGATATTCCATCCTCTGAAATTATCATTCTAGATTATCTCAACGATAGTTAGTACTATACAAATCAAGTAACGAGTCAAAGCCTTTTATTTCCGCACTTTAAATTGAATTTTGAAAAGAGTTTATTCAACCCTCTTTCTAAACACCATTTGACTCATCCGGGACCAACAAATTACATCACAATGAAGAGATTAAAAAATAAAAGCTTGAATTTATGGAAATATTACAAACTAATCTCATTGTTCTTAAGAAATTATCTGTTAATAATCAAGAATTACATCAACATCAATTATTAATGAGAGGAAAAAAGATAAGAGGAATGACGTTCAATCAATGATTTGATTCATTTAATATAAGTTATTTAAATAGTTCTTAATAGAAAACATGTAATTTAGTTGTGGTAACTACAATATGTGTGTGTGTGTGTGTGTGTTCTAAATCATGTTATATGGTATATGAAAGAAAATTGAAAAAAAAGGTTCCGTAATATATACAACCAAAATGCTAAATTTTAATTTATTAATAGAAATTGATATGTTCACTCCCATTCGTATGATTAAGAGTAGTTCCAATTAAATTTATTGAAACTAAATTTCAACTTCTTTATTTATGGTTGGGCTCAGATAATGTCGACTGCACCAAAAAGACATGTCAGATAATATATGTTGAACTATTAGAATATATATCTATTAAAGTTAATGAAGAACATTTTAAAAAGTCCATGATGAAGATAAATATAAGACTTGATTAATGTAGAAAATTTTGGGGGCTCTATTTTGAAAGTTGCTAGACAAAGTTTTAAAAATATGGTTAATTGTAAAAAAAAATCACCAAGTTTATACGAATTTACAATTTATACATGACTTTTAAAACATTACAATAATAAATTATTGATTGGGAAAATAAAATTTAAATTATGGTTCAAATGTTACATTTTTCTAGCTTATTAATTTATAATTTGAGAAATTTAGAATATAATATTGGTTGGTTTTATAATTATATATAAATTATTTTATATTAGATTATTCAGTTAATTAATAATAGCCATTTAAATTCAGGGGGGTGAATATTGCATAATTTTTTAGAATATGGATTATGTTGACTACCTATAATCATATGACTGAGAATAAACATAATCCAATACTTATAAAAGAGTTGAAATAGATGAATCGAATGTTTTCCCTCTTAGATTAAACTACTAATTATTTAACATAATTCTCAAATTATTTAGCTAAACATAATACATTTAGAACAATAATATAATTCGTAGTTATATGTAGAAGTGTTGTACATTAGGATTTTTTTATAGAATGATATGTAATTAGGTGTTTTGGTTGAATTAGAATAATTAAACTCCTCAGGTAGAAGAAATTTATATTTCACATATTTTGGGATATAGATTTCCACGAAAATGGTGATTACCAATTTTAAAACATATCAATCATAAGAATGAGAATGAGCATTCTCCGTTAGTTGAGGAAATAATTGAAATTGAGAAATTGAATAATTTTTCCTTAGATTTGTACTACTAATTAAATTAGTTAATCATTGAATCAAGAATTACAACTGAAAATCAAATTATATTTTTAGTAAAAAAATTGTAAATAATGTATAAAATTTTAAAAATATATTGAACATGAAACCTTGAACGCAATTTACCACAACAAACTATTAACCAAACTTTGAGATTTTATCATTTCTTTATCATTGAGCAACACATGTTGCTATAATAATGAAGTTTTTTTTTTTATCTTTAAACACATGATATTTATACATTCAACACCATTTTAATTTAGTTAAGTTATTTTTAGTTTTATTTGTTCAATGTAGTCATTTGTATTACAATAAAAAAATAGTATTAAATGTATGTTTGGATAAAATACACACAAAAAAATAGTTAATATTTTGTGACATGTGTAATAATTAAAATAGTTCAATCAATTCAGTGTATCGTGATATATGTAAATTAATTGATAACATAGAGTGGTTAAAAATATAATTTACTTATGAGATAAACTATATCAATTGATGTGCGATAGGGTGTTTTCTCATGATAGTAAAAAATCATATAATTAATACTATTTTGAACTCATTAACTTTTTAGTAAGTTCAATTAACTTTATACTATTTTTTTTTTTTGAAATGGATGATGCAAGGTAAAGTCAAAATAAAAATTGTTGAATAGAAGATTTGAATTGTGTTAATGCATATATACGTCAACAATTTAAGAAGGGTGAGAATTTTTGTAAAAAAAAAAGAATTTTGAGAAAGGATACATGCATCTCTCTATACGTCAACAATCTAAGAAGGGTGAGAATTTTTGTAAAAAAAAAAAAAAAGAATCTTGAGAAAGGATACATGCATCTCTCTCTTATCTTACTGCATTTTACTGTTTGATTGCTATTCTTTATTGCTTAAAATACTTTATTACTTAATTGATATAATTTCATTGCATAAGTGATACAAAGTAATTATATAATAAAATATTAATAATTATGTAATAAATTCATATATAAGATATATAACCAACAAATGCATTAAGCAATAAATTCATATACATTACTAAACAATGAACAAATTAATTAAATCAACATGTTACCTTCTTTCATAGTTTCATCAACTCCCACGGTTGTTCATTAATTAATTATTATTTTTTTTGTGATTGTCCATTATTTAGTAATTTTTTAAATACAAATATTATAAACATGATTAGATTTCTCAAACTCCTCTGACCGTTTTTAATCTTCGGGGAATCTAAGATATGATGTATCTATATTTCACGTAGCTAATAATTTCTTTACATAATGATTTCATAGCAATTTTACAATATATAACACCCTTATATGAATTAATCTGCATTTATCACGCCTAATTGCACATAATTAAATACCAACCATTGATCAAGAAAAATAAATGAATCAAATTTATTCTCATTTCTCACATGAGAGTTTCTTTCTCACCAGAACCTAACCCTATGTATATATACATATATATATATACATATCCATATATATGTATATACATACATATATAGATATATTAAAACAATAAAAATATAAACAAAGTAAAAAGCTATAAATTCTGAGTTCGTGTTTGATTAGTTACAATTTAATTATATTTTATATTTATATTATTTTTCTAATTATTAATTAATTTAGAATTTTCAGATATTATTAAATTTATAAATTGTATATGTATATAATGAAATATATTTTTGAAATTGACTGCTCAAATATAATATAGTAAAATTATGCAAACTTCAATAATTAATTTAAGATAAAAACTTGTATGAGACCATCTAACGGGTCTCTTACGTTAGACGGATCTCCCCCGACCCGACCCGGCATATATATATTAGAAAAAAAAAATCTGAATCACTCTCTCATCTCTCTGATGCGATTCACTCTCATCTCTCTACGCGATTCTCTACTCTCCTCTCTCACCATCTCCTCCATCTTCAACCGGCGATTCTCCTCATCCGTCTTCAACCGACGATTCTCTCCCGTACAACCGCTGCTTCTCCCCAACACAGGACCCTCCACGATCTTCCTCCACAACCGCACCAATTATCGTGAATTATCACGACCACCGCCGAAGGAAGTTGTGCCACCACCATCACCAACTATTACGACCATCGGCACCGTAGTCTTATCCGTAATCGGCGCTCTATCGTCAACATCTTCGACGTAGGGTTCAATTTCTTATTGTAAGTTTATCTAGTGCTTTTAATTTAGGGCATTTTAATTTTAAATAACAGAGAATCCTACATTGAGTTCATTGTGTTGGTCATGTTGGTCCTTGTTTATTGTATTTTTAGAAAATCTACTGCGTGCTAGTTTGAACTCATGAAATTCAGGAGGCAGTCATAGGTGAGTGTGGAGGCGAAGAAAATTGGTACGATTGTAAGCCCTAGATACGCCGTGTGTGTGCTTGTGTTGATGCTCCATCAAAGAATCATTTCATGTTCATTACTCATTAATGTCGATTGAGGATATGGTTGGAGCAAAGAGGGTTGCAAAGGGCACTTTATTGGCATATAGAAGCTTGTGTTGTCTTGGATCTTCAAGAACTTGTGAACTATGTATGCAATTTTAAACAACACTGAAAATGTGATACCGTCTTTCAATTTTTGTAAGTTTTCTTGGTTTGTGAAGAAAAAGATGTGGTAATTGGAAAAGAGATTTCGTTGGTGGAAGTTTATATTATGCAACTCTTTCAATTTAGTTACTTATAGTGTGCTGGTAAGATGAGCATTTGCTTGTGTCGGTATACTTGAATATGGAATTTTGATTTTTCCATTTTTATTTCCTATAATTCAGGAGAATAATCGTGAACTTCAATTTTCCATGGTTGATGGTGATTTCAAGAAATTCGAAGGCAAATGGTCTGTGAAGTCTCAGAAAGGGTATGATACATTTTTTTTTCTTCTTGTTGATCATATCATAAGAATGATGAATTAATCTAAGTATCTTTTGTATCAAGTGACTAATTGTGATTGTAAGAGATTTATCATGCGATACCGATTCCTTCATCTTTGAAAGAAGTGTTTCATCGTACCTGTCATTTTGTATAGTAACGAATATTTGAGCTGATATCTGATCTTCTTTCCCTGCTGGCTAGTCCTACACTCACAACACTGATACACAACTTGTCACAATGCTTCTGATGGCAAATAATTTGCTTCTATGTACTAGCCTTGTGAGTTATAGTAATGAGTACTAAACATGAAATGATTCTTTGATGGAGAATTATAAACCATAATTTAATATTGAAGTCTTGTGTGTTTGTTTGGAAATTTAGATTCCCAATTCCAGAAACCTATTTGTGTTGAGATTTTGAAATTTAATCATTTAATTTATATAATATTTTGGAGTGATTGTTGTATATCTACATCTGTTTCTAGCATGTTAGCAAGTGAATATAGTTGTTTTTTAAGTTTCTTGAAAACTTTTGCTGCGGATCAAATTCTCATGTCTCTGATGGTAATTCAGATCCATTTTCTCAACTATGTATCAATGGATTTAAATTTAGAGGAAGCTAGTCTCTGAAAATTTCTTATGAAGAAAATTGCCAAACATGACTTGATTGTTTTTGTACCACATGGTTTATGAATCGTGAGCTTTTTCTACAGTTGCATTTTCAGAAAATTATAAGGTTTGTTAACATAGCTGCCGTAATTAAAATTTGTTTTTTATCTTGAGATTTTCATTTAGTATATTTTCTGAATTTGTGTTTAGTTGTTGACACTGATGCTTTTATTGTATGCTTTGCAGTTGGATTTTTGAACAAATATTTTACTGATGGAAAGAATTAAAAAGAGGTTGCAGCGACCTAGTAAGTCATTACCTGAGGAGAAGAAAGATGATGCTATCAAGTATGAATTTTTGTGTTTCAAATTATCATGTTATTAGTTTTTTAATGAGTCTGTTGTTTTTTTTTGTGTTATAAATTATTTATGTTAGTAGTGTTAATTTTCTAAATCATGTCATTTTTTATTGCAGTGAGTATACAGAAACAGATGTTGACGTTGTACGGATATATAAGAGGCGTAAACCATCTGTTAAGGAACAGAAGGATAAAGATGTTGTAGTCATGTAGTATATATATGCAGATACTGTATTTTTTAAATAGTGATACTTGACAGGTTTTTAGTGATACTTTTATGTTACTTAGTGATACTTACATCAGTTTTTTATACTTATTTTTATACTTATTTTTACCTAGTGATACTTTATGTTTATTTGGTGATACTTTTACATTCTTCAGGTGTATCTTTACTTATGACTTAGTGATTCCTGACTTTTATAAGTAGGGATGCTTATTTTTTAAATAGTGATACTTTTATGTTAATTAGTAATACTTTTCTGTTACTTAGTCATACTATTTTACTTATTGTTACTTATTTTTACATTCATTGGATAGTGATACTTATTTTTACATTCATTGGATAGGGATACTGTATTTTTAAATAGTGATACTTAACAGGTTTTTAGTGATACATTTATGTTATTTAGTAATACCTACATCAGTTTATTATACTTATTTTTACATAGTGATATTTTATGTTATTTAGTGATACTTTTACATTCTTTAGGTTTATCTTTACTTATGACTTAGTGATTCCTGACTTTTATAAGTAGGGATGCTTATTTTTTAAATAGTGATACTTTTATATTAATTAGCAATACTTTTCTGTTACTTAGTCATACTATTTTACTTATTGTTACTTATTTTTACATTCATTGGATAATGATACTTTTACATTTACTCGGTCATCCTTTAATTTTGACTTAGTGATTTTTGAGTTTAATAAGTAGTGATACTTTGTTTTTTAAATAGTGATACTGTTTTGTTTACTTAGTGATGCTTAACTGTATAATTCAGTGAGTTTTTTTAATTATGTTATACTTAATCCTTTCTTAGTGGCTGTTTTACTTAGTGATCCTTTGTTTATCATTAGTGATACTTACTGGATAGATAATGATGCTCATATGGATTATTAGTAATACTTCAATGTTTTAATTTACTTTTCATATTGCAGTGAACATGATGATGAAGAATCTGATTATAGTGATGATAATAATGCTGAAGATTCTTGCTCTGAACATGAAGTCAAAGCATTTTGTTACAAAGCATTTACTATCATATCCTTCATATTAATTTAATGCAAAGAATTTTGTTACAAAAATGTATTAAGTATTTTTTTCATATTTTGATATTAATAATAATGTAACAACTATCAAAAATAAGAAATTGATAAATTATATGTAATGTATCATTACTGATGAAGAAAGTATCACTATGAATACCATTAAGTAACACTATTTACAACATGATTTTTTAGTAACACTGTTTCATTTTTTTAAGTAACATGTTACAATAATAATGCAACATGTTACATGATTTTAACAATAATATAATAAGAAAATCACAAGTTAAATGAGGAAGAAAATCACAGTATCAATATTGATGAATAAAGTATCACTGTGTATGCTGTGGAGTAACACTATTTACTGCATGAATAATTTAATGCAAATCATTTTGTTAAAATAATTTATCAAGAAATAATATAACATGTTTTATGATTTAACAATAATATAATAAGAAAATCACAAGTTATATGATGAAGAAAATTATAGTATCAATACTGATGAATAAAGTATCACTAAGCATCCGTGAAGTAACACTATTTGATAATTACAATTTCAATAATATAATCTGGGATACATTTCTCAAAACAATCTAAATGCATTCTCAAGACAATCTGGGATTAGGGGTTTTGGACCCAAACTCCTTTGAAATTGAAGTGCCACATGTATTCTTTTTTTTTTTTTTGAAGATGTCCTTTGATTATTTTTCTCCTATCCTTGTGGTTGAACGTGCAGGATCCAATATTGGAATAGAAAAGCTTGAAGCATCCGTATCCATCACGGAAGGCACTGTACTCAACAACTCTTCAACATATGCTACGACCTTGTTATGTACTCAACAACTCTTCACAAAATACTACTAAAGTATTACTAAATATCATAGAAGTATCACTACTATATATAAATATAATATAACGTGTGATGTGCACTTTTGTTGATTTACCGAGATACAAAAAAATATTGTCAATAAATGTGTGAAATGTATCATTAAATACCATGGAAGTATCACTAGTGTACAAAATTCAATATATTCATGCGATTTACAGTTTTGTTGATCTATTCAAGCAGAATCGTAATTAAAATGAAGGATTACTATCACGATAGAAAGTATCACTAAATATTATAGAAGTATCACTAATTTACGAAATACATTTTACAGTAGATTTGTTACAAAATCAAAGAATAGAACTAAAGTACTACTTACTGTCAATTTGCAACATAACAGATTCATCCTCGTTGATAGATGTTTTTTCTACATCTTCAACATTGTCTTCATTATCAAGTATAACAATATCTGAAATTTAGAAAATTTATATCACTTTTAGAATTACTATAACACTAATAGATTACTAAATCAAAAGTTTAATGAATCAGTTCATAGTAGCATTTTATCGGACAGTTTGAATTCAAAATTTGATATATCTAATAATTGGTTAAAAATTGATACAAAATCTCAAATCTTCCAAAATAAGAACACATACCGGTCGTTGCTATTGTTTCTTCGCCGAAATTAACCAGAATTCCAACGGGAGGAAGATTACATACCTTTCTCAAATTATCCATTGAATCGTTCATGATTCACCGGATAGGGAAAATCTACACGCCGCCGCGAGCTCGACGGGAAAATCTAGGCGGCACGGCAATCTGGATGGGGAAACGTGATCGGGACGGCGAGCTGGACGGGAAAATCTAGCGGTGTGGCGATTTGAGGGAGAAAACCTAAGCGAGATGGCAGCGAGAGATGAGGGAGAAAAAAATCTGATTTTTTTTAATATATATATGGCAGGTCGGGTCGGGTCGGGTCAGGGGAGATCCGTCTAACGTAAACAACCCGTTAGACAGTCTCACACAAGTCTGTCCCTTAATTTAAATAAATTATTTGAATTATGTGTAATGCACGCTTTCTTTGCTAGTAAAATAAAAAGGTGGTTGTTGTGAACAGCTGGGAAAGAGACGAGGCTAGGAGGTGGATCCACGAAGTCATAATGCCGCGAACTACCCAACACTGCTCGTGAAAATATTCTTTTTTTTTTTAATTATCTGAGGTAAATTTGTAAAGCAAATATTATGCGCGAACAATTCAGGCTGTGCTAATACAAAATTAATTTTAAATGTGAAAACGGCGCCAGGTAGAGGTTGACATTGGCTTATCCACTGAATTTTGCTTATACTTTACTAAATCAATTATTAACAAGGAAAAAAAGAAAAAAATGTCAACTTGGTCCTTTATTCAATTTAAGTGTCCTGTAGCTATTTTATATTATTTTAAGGGTTCATTTGTTACATAGTTTGATATAAGGTTGAATATGTTTAACATGATATGTGTTATACACTTATACCGTATAAGATATCAATATCATATTTGTTTTGGTGTATACCGTGTATTAAAATATATATTAATAATATATAGTTTGTTTAGATGTATTAGATTCTATATAAAATTTCAATTCACCACAGGTCGGGTGTGTGAGTAAAAAAAAAAATTCAATTCATAAAATATCATTTAATTAGTTACTGTATATTGTATAAATATTCTATAATAAGATTTTTAATTAATATTTGTAAGATCATTTTAGTCTGTAATTTTTAGTAATTATATATGTATGATATTATGTATCCCACCTGCAGGGTGTGATATGTTATACTATATAAATGGTTAACACATGTTGAGCCCTTGCATAATTATGAACTTTATTATTACTAGTAAACATAATATTAAGGGTGTCATATGTATCTATGACATCATTATATATAAAATATTCCAACTCTAATATATGTGTGGGGGGGGGGGGTGAAGACCACGCACGTACTTGAAGCTAATTAACCGTATATTGTTTTATAAAATACATAAAAATGTTATTTATTATGTCATTTATGAAATATCGATCAATGACGTAATGTTGTTGATATGAGCATTTGCTCTTCTGGCGGACGAAAACTATTATTAAGTTTTTTTTTTTTTAATTAACACACAAGATTCGAACCGGATCAATTATTAAGGTTTATAATTAATTTCCTAGTAGAGATTGTTATATATATATGTGTGTGTTCCAAGTTCTTGATCTTGATCCAATCAAGTTAATCATCAGGTTGAGTTGACCATCAATAATGGGTGTGATTGGTGGAAGGCTGATTTTGATTTCATTGTTGATAATGATAATGATGATGAGCATAGGTGAAAGCCGGTTTCTGAGGCTGAATCATTATGCCTCTGATGAGTTGATGATCTCGGACGGCAGAGAATCCTTGTCCTTGTCCTTGTCCGTGAGCAGCTGCCGTCACCAGTATGGTTTCCTGCCGTGTGCAGAAAATGGTGCCGGATACCTATTCATGATAGTGGTGTATCAGGTGCTACTGATTGTTGGAGATATGCTTATAGGCGGCGGGAGCGAGGTGCTCTTTTATATCACCGGCGCTGAATTTGGCGGTATTCTTTTTCGTATTTTAAGGGCGCTGCCGTCAATGACGCTCATGATATGTATGTATTAATTATATTGTTTCTCATCTATGATTTAATTATTAATATATTTACCTGTTGATTTTGGGGAAAAATGAAATTAATATATGTACATGTCTGTGGATGATGTAGTATCTGGGATTTTCAGCGACAAGGAGCATGCTCAATCTCAAGTCTCAGTTGTGGTCGGTGTTTATGCTGGAATCACCGTGTTTAGTCTTACTGTTCAATGGTTTATGTGTATGGTTTCTGCTAGCAAATCCTTGAAGGAGAAGGAATCAAAGGAGCATAATGAAACCTCACATTCAAATTGTTTTCCATTTATAAAAGAAAAGCTCAGGATCTTCATAGGTTAATTTGTGAACTCATTGATTAATTAATTCACAAATAATTAAACAAGATTCTCAAATCTCAACTGATACTACTCTCTCTCTTTCTCTCTCCTTTTTTGGTTTAATTCTGCAGATCATGGCGTGAAGGTTGATAAAGAGACTTGTAAAACTGCTGGGATTATGCTGTTATCTCTGCTTCCTTACGTCGTTTTGCAGCTGGTTTATGCCTTCAACACGTCGTCTGGAAAGCGTTTCATGACTTTGGTAGCGCTTACCGTCTCATCCTTGTTTCTCATATCATATTTCGTCTATCAGGTTAGTTGGTTAATTGAGACACACGTTATCATGGCATGGCTCTTAATTAATTTTATGATGGTGATATATATCCAGAAACTAATTAATTAATAGAGTAAAAACCTTAATTAATTGCTTGGTTTTTCAGATTCGGAATCCTTGGATGCAGAAGAGAAGTTTAAACTATTCAAAGTTTGATATTGTGCAAAGAGGATTTATGCAGCATGTGGAACGGCTGGGGAAACTAGTGAAGGAAGACGGAACACTCGACATTAATCTCATCAAAGAGTACGTAGTCACTAATCATGCAGATATATATGTTTAATTTGGGTTCCAATTAATTATTTAATTACATGCACTAATGGATAAATGTGCAGATTCTTCGATAAAGCAGATAAAGATGATGACAGATGCATAGCTGTGGAGGAAATGGAAAAATTGGTTTGCGAAGTGTTTAAGGCAGGGAAGACCGACATTGATCAAAATAATGCAGTGAACCAAGTCATGAATAAGTTCGACAACGACCAGGACAAGAGAATCACTGAGGAAGAATTCCTCCAAGGATTCAAACAATGGATTCATGAAGCCAAACATTCAGCTTCAGATATTGATGATGTCAATCCAACACAAATGTTTCATAAGGTACTGCTCTATACTAGCTAGCTATTAACTAATTCTATATATATATGTTTCTAAACCACATGCATGCATGCATTCAATATATATATATATATATATATAATGATCATTTTCATTTGGGTTTCTGCAGGCCTTCCAGCTACTGAAAGAGAATAAAGAAAACATGAATTCCCCAAATATAGACAAAATTATGTCCAAGATTCTAAAGCAAGCCGAAGGCCAACTAATGAGGTCTGAAGCACTCATCACACACGATGGGGAGCCAAATATTGAGCGCATTCAGAGGTAATAATTAATTAAATTTCCTTTAATTTGCTTGTTCAACTGATTCCTTGCATTAGCATATATAGCAGAAACTGATTATATTCCTGATCGGTACCATTCTGGATGTGCATGGCAGTCTCTTCAGGGAATTCGACACTAGTGGAGACGGATCTCTATCAGAAACTGAGTTAAAGCAACTCATAAGTAGAGTCAAATTTGGAACATATCAAATGAAAGACGATGAGGTAATAAAGGAGATGTTTAGAGTTTTTGATCAGGACAATAATGATGCAATTGATGAACAAGAGTTTATCAAGGGAGTGAAAGGATATCTAGAAAAGGCCATGAAAGCTGTCAATACATCAGAAAGGACAAGAGTTATTGAAGAATTCGACAAGGTAATTAAATTAGCTAGTAGCATCTGGATTCAAGACTAATTAAATGGAGAATATATATCAACTCAAGATTTGATGTTTAATTATTCTCTTCAACTTAATTGCAGATTGTGTGGAAAGAAGTAGTGTACACCAAGCAGGATTTCTTCAAATCTGTTTTTCAAGTCTTATTAGGCATAGCTATGCTAACCTTCCTGGCAGGGCCTCTCATGGAAAACATTCTACAGTTATCGAATGCAATGAACTTCCCTTCATTCATCATCTCCTTCGTTGTGGTACCAGTAGCCATGAATGCTCGAGCAGCAATAGCAGCACTCCTCCCAGCTAGTAAAAAGAGAGAAGACACTGCTTCTTTGACATTTTCAGAGGTCACTTCCACACCAAAGTACTCTAATAAACATATCATTACACATAATGTTCACATTATCCGGCTATATATCTTCTTTTCTTGATCAAATGTTTGCAAACAGTAGGCCTCAAATGCCGTTTTTTTATTATTATTAACAGATATATGGTGGAGTTATCATGAACAACATCGCGGGGTTGACTACATTGTTGGCAATTGTATATGCAAAAGACTTGAGATGGGATTTTTCAGCAGAAGTGCTCACAATTTTGGTTGTGTGCACTGTAATAGGAACTCAGGCATTCTTGTGCACAACTTACCATCTATGGACATGCATACTAGCATTCTTCCTCTATCCTATTTCCTTGGGATTTTTTTATTTTTTCCAGGTTTTCTTTAGTTGGAATTAACACTTGTATCAGTTTTCATGTCTTGATATTTCCAGCTATTGGTAATGTTTAATGTTTTCTGTAATGAGAGAATGAAATAATAAGAAATACTCATATATATATATATGTATGTATACATAATTATTTCCTTTTTACGGTTACAGAATTACAAATGTTCCAACTCCTTTTTATATATCATTGGAAAAAATTAAGCCATGTATTTTATTTTGTTCGTCAAAAGTTTCAGATTTATTTATTTTTTATAAAAAAAATATGATCAATTGAATTGAAGTGCCTATATTTTATTTTCAGAAATATGTCTTAATGTTATAATTAAAAATTATAATATTAATATTAAAATATATTTATTAAAAAGTATTATTTTTTCCCTTGTGCATATGTATATGTCCATATCATGATCTTATAGATTGAGAAGAACTAAAAAAATAATAATTAAAATTAATACAACAATAAATCAAAACTATAAAAACCCAAATAAAATTAATCCAAATAACATATAGAGAAAAAAAGAACAAAAAAAAAAAAACCTGCGCACGCATGAATAGAATTGTACCTAAAATTTTGAGGTTATTCTATACTAATTCCTATGCAATCGATCGCACAAATTTCTCGTCCAACCAAATTAATAGCTTGCTGTAGAACCAAAAATTCTGCAATTAATTTCGTTTGGATTCGGGCTCCGACGATCTACAAAACAAAAACAAAAATCATGAGGCTGAAGGACCGTCAAGGGGGTTGACAATCGAACGGACTCCGACGCTCAAGTCAGAATTGAGACTAGGAAAAATAGATAAATAAAGCAGTAAGTAAGGTAGAGGAATAAAGCCATAAAGTTTAATGATTGTGTAGTGTTTTTTATAATCGATTCTTATCTTTTTCTTTTTTCATTATAAAAGGGACGTATATATAGATAAAGGTTTAACCGATTTCCCCTTTTCAAGGGATCATTTCTATCCCTTTTAGGGTTTTGACTGGGTCTCACTTATCTTCAACGGACATGTTTGACTTGGTCTTCTTTAAGAGTCTTGTTCGAACTTGGTCGAGGCCTCCGGACCTTGAGGCTTCTGGACCTCAGGACATCGACCTCGAGGCCTCTGGACCTCCCCATTTCGAGACATCGACCTCGAGGCCTCTAGACCTCTGGACCTCGAGACGTCGACCTCGATTAAGGCTTCCACCTCTTGATTTCGGTTCTTAAGCCTTTGATCTCTTTATGGGCCTTAGTTTTGGGCCTTAAGCGGAAAAAGGCCTCTACAATTAGCTCCTCATTACTTGATTCTTGAATTTCAAGGATCGGGTAATGAATGTCGATGTTCGCCGGTCGTTATTCCGATTCAGCCCTAGGCTTAGATACTGATTCTATAATAGCTTCGGAGGCGTACTCGGAAGCAAAATTTTGAGAGACTTTACCAAGATCGTGAAGACTGACCTTGAGGAGCTCCAGATCTGAAGGTAGGTCCTGGGGGAGCCTCTGAGGTCGTGAGAGTAGACCTCGTGGAGCTCCAGACCTGAGGGCAGGTCCTGTGGGAGCTTCTGAGGTCGTGAGAGCAGTCCTCGTTGAGCTCCAGACCTGAGGGCAGGTCCCGAGGGAGCTCGAGGCTTTGAGAGCAAGCCTCTCATGAAGGCCGAGAGAGCAAGCCTGAAATGATGCCAAGGTCTTGAAAGCAGACCTAAAAAGAATTTAAGGCCGTGAAAGCAGGCCTTGTGAAGCTCCAGACCTGAAGGCAGGTCCTGGGGAGCTCAAGGCTTTGAGAGCAAGCCTCTAATGAAGGCCGTGAGAGCAGGCCTGAAATGATGCCAAGGTCTTGAAAGCAGACCTAAAAAGAATTTAAGGCCGTGAAAGCAGGCCTTGTGAAGCTCCAGACCTGAAGGCAGGTCCTGGGGAGCTCAAGGCTTTGAGAGCAAGCCTCTAATAAAGGTCGTGAGAGCAGGCCTGAAATGATGCCAAGGTCTTGAAAGCAGACCTAAAAAGAATTTAAGGCCGTGAAAGCAGGCCTTGTGAAGCTCCAGACCTGAAGGCAGGTCCTGGGGAGCTCAAGGCTTTGAGAGCAAGCCTCTAATGAAGGCCGTGAGAGCAGCAGGCCTGAAATGATGCCAAGGTCTTGAAAGCAGACCTAAAAAGAATTTAAGGCCGTGAAAGCAGGCCTTGTGAAGCTCCAGACCTGAAGGCAGGTCCTGGGGAGCTCAAGGCTTTGAGAGCAAGCCTCTAATGAAGGCCGTGAGAGCAGGCCTGAAATGATGCCAAGGTCTTGAAAGCAGACCTAAAAAGAATTTAAGGCCGTGAAAGCAGGCCTTGTGAAGCTCCAGACCTGAAGGCAGGTCCTGGGGAGCTCAAGGCTTTGAGAGCAAACCTCTTATTTTGAACATAGTCTTTCAATAAGAGAGCTGAATAAGTCGAGGCTTTGGCAGCCGATGCAAAGGCTTTAAAGAAATCTGTAAACATTTACATTCACACTGGTAGAATCAAGTAGAATATACAATCATTGATGCAGAAGTATTGAACATCGAAACTTACGAATCCTCTTTCCTAAAAGTTTATAATTATTCAGTTTGGTAGGAATGTAATGAATTCATTTTGTACTTTGCAAGTAACCACTTTGCAGAAACATGAAAGCATGAAGGTCGGCAAGTTGGAATATAAAGAGAGCACTAACACTCGAAACAATGATTTTTAGTTGATACTCTCCATTTTGTTACCAATTCTGATGGAAACAAATCAGGTTAGTTTCATTGCAGAACAAGACAATTGCACGATGATTAGTAGACCATTGCAACAATGTTTACCCGCCAAATTAATGAGAAAAATTGGCCGAGGAACTCCTCAGATTTATCAACTCGAGCTTAATAAAATTCGAACACAAATCAAGACAAATGAGCAGGATATCAATAGAATTCAATCATTTTTTTTTATAACTGTAATGCGGCAAATATATAACATAAATTTAAAAAACACGTTCAAATTTAACATGCTTATGGTGTAGATTAAGGGTTGCATACATCTCGAGCAGGGGCTGTTTAGAGCCTCAAGTATAATAGAACAACTCAAAGACACTAGAAATTTTTAGCATAGCAGGGGATTGATGTGAGCCCAGCGGGTTTAGCAATTTCTAAACTTATAATTTATGCAACGCGGATTCATGCATTCACAATATCAAGAGACATGTCCCAAATACAAAAAAAACACATAGGTATGCTTGGAGAGTGATAACGGGACTTAATCACATCCTAATCATACAATAGACTATGCAACATGATTATAGCATGATTAATATAAGCTATTTCTCGACCGAATTGAAATTGAATCAATTAAAGAGCTTTCACGGCGGACTCGCACAATTGAGATTCAACAATTGATTTAATTTTGATTAAGAAACTCACGGCCAGATTTGAATTTTAACAATTAATTAAAATTGACAATAACAATAGCACCCGATTGTACTGATTTTCCAAAACAAATAAATCAAGGACCTCTCAGCTTTAAAACACCACATCAGGGTAACAACAAGGTGTCTACGCTAATTAATCTCAAACAGAATTGAACGAATCAAATCTCTCAAGATTGATTAATCACTTAAAGAGCAGCTATAGCATTAATCAAAACAAGGACCAAATACTACAAAATTATCAAATTTAATAGATAAAACTTATCACATTAAGTAATATGTGGCAGCTTGATATTAGAAGCACCTCAGCAATTAAATCAAATGGAAAGCAATAGCCGTAGCTTGTGTTGATCAATCAAATGGATTAAAATAATCACGAAAGTAGCTTAAATCCAAAGATTTGCAAACTGCCACCCATTAAGTTGAGTTCCGAGCAGTCCTAAAATACAAAGCACTTAACTGCCACCCGATAGTCGAGTTCCGAGCAGTCCTAGGATACTAAGCACAAAGCTGCCACCTGTTAGGCGGGTTCCGAGCAGTTCTAAACTGACTAAGCACTTAGTGAAGCTACTGTCACTCGTTAGCCGAGTTCATAGCAGTCTAATTAGAGATGAAATCGCATGCAATACAGGAGCAAAATCAAATTGCTTGAAACACTCTGCACAATATATTCAAACAACTGGACTAATTAATCATATAAGCGCAGCCTAGAAACACTATCTCTTGTAGATTAAACCAAAGATTATTTATAATTTGCAGAGGGATAAGAGGGGAACAAAGGAACGAAAGCACCTGTGGAGATTTAATTCTTGTTTGGTACAGAAATCTACCACTCTCGACTGCACGTTCACAGCTTCTTTACAAATTAGTAGGATACTCTGGAAATCCTCTCACACCACCGTACACCTATGAGGAGGACAATGGAGCAGTAACAGTGAAACTCACATAAGTAATTCAAGAAGAGGAACGAAAGCACCTGGATTATAGGCAACAGCGCTGTTGGTTCAGTTTTCCGCCCTCTCCACAATCTCAACGATGGTTTGGTGAGGAAGATAACCCACCCCGTTGACTGCAAGGCCCAGTTACGCCGGTTTTATGAATGGAGTCCAAGATATCGCGTTTGTTCTTGAGGCCTGGGCTTAGGAAATCCAACGATGGAGCAGGTATTGGGAACCCTTGGACTGTTCTGAAGTTTTCAACGGTGGTGTAGCGGCCTCCAGCGGGTAAAAGGACGGTTGTCCCCTATGAGGAAGGCAATGGAACAGTAAAACTCACACAAATAATTCACGTAAAGGAACGAAGCACCTGGGTTAGAGGCACTGCCGTTGTTGGTTCAGTTCTACGCCTTCTCCACTGCCACAACAATGGTTCAGTGAGGAAGAAACCACCCCGTTTACTGCAAGGCCAAAATACGTCGCTTTTTTTTTTGAATGAAATCCAAGAAATCGCGTTTGGTGTTCTTAAGGCCTGGACTTAGGGAATCCGACGATGAAGTAGGTATTGGGAACCCTTGGGCAGTTATGGAGATTTCAACGATGGTGTAGCGGCCACCAATGGGTCGCCGTTTCAATCCTCGCGCTGTATTGAACGGGAAACCATAGTTTGCGCCGCTAGGGCTCAATACGTACACGAGCGAGTTTCCTTGCAGAGGAGAAGAGGGCCGCTGACGATGATGGCTACCATGAAGGTATTAGGGTTTTGACCTTGCAATATGGCAGTCCCGTCTTCAATACACGTTTGGAATCGCGGTTTCTTGAGGAGTAAGTGAACAGCCACAACGATTGCGGTGAGTATGCCTTGATAATACGGCGAGAATCTCCTTGAAGGGAATATGGAGTCGCGGCTATGATTTTGAAGTGAACCCTAGCCGCCTTTTGAAAATATATGAAACCCTATCTATGAATCTGATTGGAGAAGATGATAGACGGTATGATTCTATAATTAATTTGAAGAACTAAGGCAACGATTTACACTAATACAGATTAAGGGGGAAATCTATATGAGTCTCTCATAGTTAATCTGCTAGTTTCTCCAGGAAGGAATCAGCGAGATATTTTTTTTTTTTTTTGAAGAAAGTTCCAGCACCGTGAACGACTCGGTCTACGTCCCTAGTCACCAGAGAAGAAATCTTTTGCATGTAGTATCGATCGGCCCCACGGTGGGCGCCAAATTGTAGAACCAAAAATTCTGCAATTAATTTCATTTGGATTCGGGCTCCGACGATCTACAAAACAAAGACAAAAATCATGAGGCCGGAGGACCGTCAAGGGGTTGACGATCGAACGGACTCCGACGCTCAAGTCAGAATCGAGACTAGGAAAAATAGATAAATAAAGCAGTAAGTAAGGTAGAGGAATAAAGCCATAAAGTTTAATGATTGTGTAGTGTTTTTTATAATCGATTCTTATCTTTTTCTTTTTTCATTATAAAAAGGACGTATATATAGATAAAGGTTTAACCAATTTTCCCTTTTCAAGGGATCCTTTCTATCCCTTTTAGACTGGGTCTCACTTATCTTCAACGGACATGTTTGACTTGGTCTTCTTTAAGAGTCTTGTTCGAACTTGGTCGAGGCCTCCGGACCTTGAGGCTTCTGGACCTCAGGACATCGACCTCGAGGCCTCTGGACCTCCCCATTTCGAGACATCGACCTCGAGGCCTCTAGACCTCGAAGCCTCTAGACCTCTGGACCTCGAAACGTCGACCTCAATTAAGGCTTCGACCTCTTGATTTCGGCTCTTAAGCCTTTGATCTCTTTATGGGCCTTAGTTTTGGGCCTTAAGCGGAAAAAGGCCTCTACACTTACAACTTTATATCTGTTATAAAATTAAAGAGAATGAGTCTAATTATTGAATAATGATGTTTCCTTTGGTGTTTTATGTTTTAAATGGTGGAGTTAGTATTAGTTAATAAAACAAAAAAAATTATACAACTTGTATACATTTAGCACATGCAATTAACTAGCTACAACTGGCATAACTTTTTTTAATTCAACTTGCATAGTCATCCACAATCATTAAGTACTAAAAGACGAAAATTAATCAAGTAAACGAGAGAGAAAAAAAAAAGAAAAAAAAAGAAAAAAAAAAAGTGAACCTTGTTGCAGGGGATGGGCCGAGGAGGGGAAAGAAGGGAAGAAATAAAACTACTTATTTAATGGCGCAATCTTGTTTCTCGTGCTCTTTAGTATAGTGGAAAAGGAAAAGCGGACTTGGTGCTTCTTGTCTAATTAATTGATAGCTTTTAATAATAATAATAATAATAATAATAATAATAATAATAATAATAATAATAATAATAATAATAATAATAATTTCTTCTTTTATTTATAAACATATACTATAAAAACTTAGGGAGAATCTATAATTCACAAATTAAAATCAATTTTTTTCTCAATAAGTAGACCAAACTAGTAACTAATTACATATTTCAAACTCGTGATATTTTATGCAGTGATAACTGATCAAATCGCTATAGGTTTGCAGAAATGTAGTCTTTCTATATGTTCTAAACAGCTTCAACTTCTTATTCTTTTTCAATTTTTTTAGTGCTTGAATATAAAACAATTTTATTTTTTCTAACAGCTTTATGTGATGGCGATTAGAACGACGTTGTTAGATATAAAACATCTTCTACCTACTATGTGTATATCAAGTCACGCCGTTAATATATTATAAGAAGTTGAGTTATTCCAGGAAGTGTAGATGAAAAGAAACCAAAAAAAAAAGGTGTAAATACTAAATAATGGAGAAAGGTATTCAACCAAATACATATTTAAATGGAAAGAAGTCACCTAGAGAGGCTGCTATTGGCTTCTCTGCTGGATCTTGCTCGTGCTTCTTTAAAACGAAACGTTGCTGATGGTATTTACGTTTGTCTGGATTTTGATATTCCTGTATACAGACAGAAAAAAAAAAAAAAAAAAAAAAGAAGCCAGTATTTCCAAATAATTCACATGTAACAACCAATTAATATAAAAATGTACAATCTTCTCAATATATATAAATAGCAGTATAGGCTGATCCAAGCAAGCTGCAAGTAGTATAGGCTGAGCTTCAATGGGTGTGGTGGCAAAACGCTTGATTTTTGTGGGGTTGCTGATCAGCATAGTAGAAGGTCGAATCCTGAGCCTGTATTCCTTAGATGATGGGTTGATCTCAGATGGAATAATCGAGAAGCAAGAATCGTCTCTGTCATCGTGCAATCACCAGTATGGTTTCCTGCCCTGCGCAGAGAATGCTGCTGGTTACATTTTCCTGATAGTGGTGTATCAGGTGCTTCTGGTTGTGGGAGGAAGGCTGATAAGCAGCGGTAGTGAGGTGCTCTTCCATATCATCGGAGCTGGAAAGTTTGGTGGCATCATTTTTCGTATTCTGATGGCGCTGCCATCCATGATGCTCATGATCTGTAAGCTAGCTGCCCACTAGCTACTTTTTCATCACCTTCCTACCTCTATTGGATTCTGATTTCGGATGCAGTGTCTGGGATTTTTGGCAGCAAGGAGGATGCTGAAGCTCAAGTCTCTGTTGGTGTTGGTGTCTATGCCGGAATTACTGTATTCAGTCTTACTATTCAATGGGGTATGGTTATGATATATGGCAAGATTGACTTGAAGGCTATAGCAGATGAGATCACTGAACTAACCTCGGACTCGTCTACTTCTCCATCCAAAGGGAAAACAAGGATCTTCAGAGGTTTAATTGGCATCTCAAAAACTGATCCCATGAATTCTTGACTTTTTGCAGACAATAGTTGTGTTTTTTTCTTAATTTTTGCTGCAGATACTGGAGTGAAGATTGATAAAAAGACTTCTTACACTGCTGGGATTATGCTGCTATCTTTGATTCCTTACGTGGTTCTGCAGCTGGTTTACGTTTTCAACACCTATTCTGGAAAGCGTATCATAACTCTGATAGCTCTTATCGTCTCATCCTTGTCTCTGCTCTCATATTTCACCTATCAGGTGGATTAATTGAGACCTAAATATTAATTGGTTTTGATCTGACAGCTAGCTAGCTAATTGATCCAGTAAAAATCCTGTTTGGTGGTTCAGATTTGGGATCCATGGATGCAGGAAAGAAGTTTGAACTATTCAAAGTTTGACATTGTCCGGAAAGGATTTCTGCAGCATGTCAAACGGCTTGGACAACTTGTGAATCAAGACGGCAAACTCAACATCGACCTAATCAAAGGGTACGTAATTAATCTAGCCTCAACTTGATTGTATCCAAGTGTGGGGAAGTCTCACATTAATTATGTGTTTTTACTACCTTGGCAGATTATTTGATGAAACAGATAAAAATGATGACAATTTTATTGCAACCAAAGAGATGAGGAAATTGGTGAGCAATATCTTTAGGGCTGGGAAGACGGACATTGATAAAAATGATGCAGTCGACAAAGTCATGGATTTATTTGACAAAAATGACGACGGCAAAATCACTGAGGAAGAGTTCATCAAAGGATTCAAACAGTGGGCTTACGAAGCTGAGAGATCATATCCGGACAATGATTTCTTTCCCAAAAATATGAGTCAACAGGTTACAAAAATATATATTCTTCAGTTGATGCCTAGCTAATTAATACTTATTATGAATTTGGGGTTGAGGTGCAGCTCCTAAACTTATTCAAAGATAAGAAAGCAAACAAAGGTGAGATGATGGACAAAATCATGGCAAAGGTTTTGAAGCATTCTCAAGGACAACTACTGAAATCCGAATTACTAATCACAGAGAACGGGGAGCCAAATATGGAGCGTATTCATCAGTAAAATTCACCCTACCTTATTTTAATTTCTTCTCAACTAAACAGATGGAATACTTATTCCTTTTGATCGATATCAGAATTTCCGTTGTGGTTGTGGCAGACTCTTCAGGGAATTCGACACTGATGGAAACAAGTCTATATCAGCACCTGAACTAAAGCAGATTATAACTAGACTCAACTTTAGCTCGTATCAACTGAACGAGGACGGCGTGTTAAAGGAGATTTTTAAAGAGTTTGATCGGAATAATAACGACTTCATTGATGAGCCAGAGTTCGTCCAAGGAGTCACGAAATATGTGGATAAGGCCATTCAAGCTGCACATACATCGGGAGTTGATGGGACAAAAATTATTGAAGAATTTGAGAGGGTGAGTAGTGAAGGGCCGGATGGAGGCAATATAAAAAAATATGTATCTATGATGCACGACTAAAACAATGTAAATATATAATATGTTATGTGTTGGTTTGAACTTGCAGAGTATGTGGAAAGGAGCAGAATATGGGAAGCGGGCTTTCGTGAAATCAGCTTTCCAAGTTTTATTAGGGATCGCTATATTAACCTTCCTAGGAAAACCTCTAACGTCTAACATTCTAGAATTGTCGCATGCCATGGGATTCCCATCTTTCATCATCTCCTTCGTCGTTGTACCATTGACCATGAATGCTAGATCCGCCATAGCAGCAGTTCTCCCAGCCAGCAAGAAGAGTGAAGAGTCTGCTTCTTTGACATTCTCTGAGGTAGCTCTCTCTCTCTCTCTCTCTCTCTCTCAAATATATTATGGATTGAGTAGTTATTCGTTGACAGATCTACGGTGGAGTGATAATGAACAACATGGCGGGATTGACGACGTTGTTGGCAATTGTGTATGCAAAAGAGTTAACATGGGGTTTCTCAGCAGAAGTGCTCACCATTTTAGTCGTGTGCGCTATAATAGGCACTCTTGCATTCTTCCGCACAACTTACCATCTATGGACGTGCATACTCGCATTCCTCCTCTATCCTCTTTCCCTGGCTTTTTTTTATTTTGTTCAGGTTTTATTTAGTTGAAATTATACAACCACTGTCATTATATATAATTTATTTTCCCTTCAAAATTAAACAGGGGTTCACTGGTCATTGTCTCGGAAGTTATAAATTCAACAAAATGAAAACTATTATTGTTCAAACGTGGTATTTCCTCATTTCTTGTAATTATTACAAGCTGTTGAGCTAGAACTATGTCAGGACAGAAAGCAAGGTAATGAATTTATGAGATATTAACAAGTGTATTTTGTTTGATCAACACGGGATATTCCACAAGTTGAGCAGTAGCTAAAATTGATGTAAATTGTGAATACGTGAGTTACCAGTATTTCAAAGACGAGTTCTAGTCCTCCAGAATTGAGGCATATGCTCTTCAAAAGCAGGGGGTCTTTCATATATAATCGAAGCAGCTTTTATTAAGATTGCAGCGGTGAGGGCCCATATTGTGTAACATCTGTTCTCAGTTTGGTAATCGAAGAAATGGAGCAAATATTTATAGCCCATCCACTCCATCTTCTCTTCCCTTCGTCTTTCATTCTAGGCATAGCAATAAATAAAATAATGCAGTAATGAGCAACTTCAAAATAACCATATTACTATAATTACTAAAACAAAAAGGTAGGTAAAATAATGAACCTTGAGAAACATTCCTAATGGAGCATCAAATACCGACTCCACCTCGGTAGCATTAATCACAGGGTTGAAGGCAGTGATGTCCCATATAATTCCAATCACTGGAAATACAGTAATATGACGCTGCAAAATGAACTTGCCCATTCTAAATCAAAATCATTCAAATTTTTTAACATTGCAAAATGCCAGACACCTGCCTCAAAGGTAGGAAGTACCTTAGTGTAGAAGGGCTGAAGAACGGCTACAGCCTCCACAATTGAAGGGTCCAATCCGATTTCTTCCTTGGCCTCCCTCATCGCGGTGGCCGCGTCACTCTCATCGCCTTCTTCCCACTTGCCTCCCGGCAACGCAACTTCACCTGATTCTGAATTAATTATGTCCAAATTCATACCACTCTAATAGTATTATTTAATGATCCCCATACGACATGTTACCAGAATGAGAGGACATAGTTGAAGATCTTTTCGTCAGTATTACTCGAAGATCGCCATCTTTTCCTTCGAACAAGCATATCAGAACTGCAGCTCTATTAGTCTCATCACTTGTTGAATCTTCGATTTTGATGTCGGAACCCTGATTCGATTGGTTAAGGCGCAGTCTTTGGGCGATTTTCTCGAGCGAATTGTTCAAACTCATTTCTTCATCTTCTAATTTGTGAGGAAGATTGAAGAGCAGGTATACCGTATATATTATTAAAATTCAAAAAATAAAATAAAGGCTGGGAGTAGATGCCTTTAATTGCATGTCATCATCTTTTCTTTTCTTTTCTTTTTTTTTTTTTTAATGTAATTATGCGTGTCATGATTATTAATATGCTATCATCCTTTTCCTCCCACTAGCCCCCAGATGTATCATAAAACTTAACAGGGGATAAAAAATCTTAAAATATGTAGTAAGCTCCAAGAGCTTATAATATAATGCTCGATGCAACATATGACAAATAGCATGTAAATTGTGAACATGAATTAAATTTGCTAGGAAATACATTTAACCGGACTGCATCATGTGGCGCATGAACTCTCGTAAATAGTATAAATAATACGTATGACTGTCTAAGAGAGTGCTCGGCATAATACACTATAAAGTGTAAATTGTAGATTAATCAAATTATATATTGAAATAACTCAAAAATAATTCTATTGAAACCAACTAACTAAAAATTATTGGGAATTACTTATTTAAGGCGATATCCGTACCATTTGATACATTTAACTTGAGTTTAGGTAAAAAAAATATAATACACCATAAAAAGGATCGACATGGTGATTTCCTTTTTAGTATTATTATTAGTATATAATATAAGAAGATTTTAACAATATAGTACAATAAGAGATTACTTTATGACATTTATGAAAATTAACTTCGAGAAAAAAGCTATCATCGACAGAGAGAATTCCATTATTAAAAGGAAAACAGTTATACAGTTACTGGGCAATCAATACAACAACGCAACACCTTTCTCCGTTCAAATTTTAGCTCTGCTTAAAACGACTCTTTAAGCCAAGAAAAAAGAGAGAAAAAATGTAAGAAGAAGAGGTGAATTGTAGCTGAGGCAGTCGTGATGGAACTTAAGCTAATAATTTATATAGTGATTCTAACATCATGGTTCCAATCGAATTCCGAACAGCTAAAGACCATCATTGTACAAAGACCAAGCATATTCATAAACATTGTGTGCTTGAGATAGATTCTGCACAAATTTTGGACAGGTGAGCCAGTGAAACAATCTCACAGAGAGATGAAGACGAATGCTACCTGATCAGATGCACTCCGGCAAGTATTCTCCCAGACTTATTTATCCAGTGCTAATGCCGACTGCATCCCTCATTTTATGATTCTCTAATCTGCTCTAGAAATGGTGAGAAGAAGTTCTGGCCAGCATGAAGCTTATCGTTAGGAACATGATTTAGGAATCTTTGAGCAATTAAGAGCATCCATTAGGAACTGTAAGGCAATATGCAATGCTAGAAGAACAAACCAGGCTACCTTCAAGGCAGGGTAGTATCTTTGAGCACATCACTAGGAACTTTGAATTTGGGATTTTGCTCTACAAAAGCAGGTGGCTTCTGATACACAATTGAGGCTGCCCGAATCAATATTCCAGCAGTTAAACCCCAAATGAGGTACTTCTTACCATTTGTTTCATAATCAAAATAGTGGATCAGATACTTGTCACCCATCCATACTCGTTCTTCACATCTTCGATTCTCATCCTGGAATGACAATTATTTATCGAGGGCATAGCAGTTGTGATAGCTCAATAAATAATGTGAGAGAAAATACCTTAAGAAACATTTCCAAGGGAGCATCAAACACATCTTCTACTTCAGCAGCATTTGGAGAAGGATTAAACTCTTTCTTGTTCGAAAGTATGCCAATAACTGGAATTACCCTGAGGAGGTGCTGCATACATAGTATAGGGTCAAATTGGAAAGCCAGATAAGCAAATTCAATGAAAAACTTGCAAGGTTGATGCTTATTTTTAACATACGCGAGTTCAGTATGCAGTGCAGAAATATAGCGGCATGGCAACAGTTGAAGTTAATCCAGTCTTCTACCATTGAGAGTAATCCACAGAAACAAAGTCATACTAAAAGATCTAACAATGTCCACCAAGTATAATTAACATAATTCGACACTTAAAACCTCTTACATATGAGCAGGAAGATGACAAAACAGAGGAAATAAGTACATACTGCTCCCACATTTATGTTCATCCTTAGCTGCATTGTTACTATTTGATCTAATCTATAATTTAAGATATTCAGAAGCAAATTCATCTGTACAGTCTGCATCTATTAGAAGTGTAACAACTATGTTAAAAGTGGGAAATTCCATCTTCATATGAAACCTTTGATTGCATCAACTGGTTGCAGAGGTAATGATTAGGAAAGGCTGATGTTTCTACAGAACAATTTGCTTTGAGGGTGATGATGAGAGCATGGAAATTCAAAGGTCGCAAAAATAAGAGCATATTCTTGATTTAGATTGTTTTGCCAAGAACTAGGGAAAAACCAACCAGCTTCAACCTGTAACTGCAGCAAGACGGGCTTTACTTGAAAATCAGTTTGAATATAATCAACTAATTAAACCGATATCATCAAATATATACGAATGAGGATGCAGTATTCTCAATTTTCCATGAGAGGATAGGCATGTATACCTTCGACAAGAATGGTTCGAGGCAAGTGACCACATTTACAAGTGAAGGATCCAGTCCTATCTCCTCATTTGCTTCCCTTGTTGCTGTCTCAGCATCATTGGCATCTGTCTCCTCTGCTTTCCCTCCAGGCAATGATACTTCACCTGCTCCAAACAGATCGGTAAATAGCTAACAAAGAAAACGCAACAACCATCACCAAAAAGAACTACATTTACATGAAGAGATGGAAAATGAACATGTAGCATATTAACCAGCAAAACAATCTAGGTTGCAATGCCTAGTCCCGTAATTCCAAATTTCTCAATCACAGTGACAAAGAAATCCAGATAGCCCTAATTTTAATACAATGTCCAAAAAATCTCAACTTGCCACCAAATTCACCCAGATCAACTACTCAATTGCTCAAAAAACTTGAAATAAACACGAAAAAAGGGAAGGCGTGATTGAACAAACCAGAATGAGTAGAAAGGCGCGACGATCTCTTAGTGAGAATAACCCTAAATTCCCCATCATCCCCTTCGAAAAGGCAGATGAGAACCGCCGCCCTTTTCGGCTTGAACCGCTCAGCAGTGTGTGCTTGCGCCACCGAAGTTGCGGATTCGGGAAAACCCACTTGCGCAACCACCTTCTCCGCACTATCCTCCATCCTCTGCTCCTCCTCATCATCATCCGATGGCGGCGGAGGTTTGTAGAGGCGCAGTTGTTGGGCCAAAACCATGAATCTACCAGAAAGCGCCGAATTGTTGGCTAAGCAAGAATCCATGACAATGAGTTTAGAGAGAGAAATTGGGATTGAAGATGAGGGCGATAGGGTTAAGGATGAAAGTAGTGAAGGAAATAAAGAGGTTGAGGTTCTCCTGAGTAGTGGGAGCATGTGTAGTTGCTGCATAAATGGCCGTCGACGAGTAGGCCACGGATTAGTTCATGTATCAATGCCTAATTACTCTTTTTGGGGTATATTTTCATTTCTTTAATTTGTTCTCGTCATAATTATTAATTAATTAATTAATTGGCATCCCTAATTTTGTCCCCCTTTTCTTTTCTTTTTCTTTTTTCTTCTGTGTTAATTTATGAATATGATTTAGCAGCTTTACTTATAATATATTACTCCATTTTCATAATATTTGTTGTGTTAGGATTTTATTATAGAATTAATAATTAATTTTTTGGACTAGTATACTCATTCCTTCTATATCAAATAAAATCTTATTCCCTTTTATTTTCCTAAAAAATTAGCAACATTTTCTTTTTATATATATTTGTAGGGTTAAACTTGGGATAAATGATGTGAAAATATCTAAAACAATAAACATCTTGACATAAAATAAAACTTCTAAAACAATAAATATTATGAAACAGAGGCAGTATAAGATTTACGTTAGATTATATTAATTGATGCACAAAATTTTGCAATTAATCAAAGTGTCTCTTTTTCTTTTATCTTTTTTTTTTTTACAACCAAATACTAATATTTTTATTAAGAAGCACAAGAACACGAACTATCGAGAAGGCCTACCACAAAAGGCAGAAGTTCAATCCAACAATAAAGGCTTGAAAAATCACGAGCAACCCTAACTAAATCATGTACCACACGATTAGCACTTTGACGAACCAAATTAAGAGAAAAATATCTCTTTTTCTAAAAATGTTTTTTTTAGACGTAGAAGTAATAACGTAAATGATAAGAATGACATTTGATGTGCAATATCATAGTTTAATGTGTAAAGGGGCAAAAATCCCTAACATTTATCTCCAGAGACAGATTCCCTCTAATATATTTTTTTTTTACCAATTAAGAATCCTCCCTGCATCTTTTATTAATTAGGATTTTATGTTGGGGTAATAGAGCATTATATATATATATATATGTATGTATGTATGGCGTGGATCTGGTTGGGACCCTTCTCTGTGTGGGAACAAGGAATAATCACATCCATTCATTCACAGATTTAGACGGCTAAGATTAAAATAGATTTATCGGTGGCAAGCTTGTAAATATGTTGAACTTTTTAAAAAAAGGCGATGACATATTAGTAAATAAATTGAACTTCAAAAGTGAGGGTTATTTTTTTCCCTCAAAATATAGATGCTGATGTCAGCATATTTGTACAAATATTGTAGAAACTTTAAACAATCATAACTTGCTCGTTTTTAATCGGATTTACGCAAATCATATATCAAATTAAAGCTCTTTTCACACTCTTTCATTTAAGATCCATATTGTATATGTTTATTTGAAAAAAATAGATGAAAAACACAAAAATCAATTTTCCCACATATTTTTCATACAAAGCAGCCCCATATTTATATTAGCATGGTGTATATAATATTTTAGCATTACCTATATAGCATTTTAGCATGACCAACTATAACTCACATAATTGGGTTTATGGTATTTTAGCATGAAACTACTTGCATAATAGCATTATATATATGTCATTTGATCATAATCCGTAACTCATATCAGCATTGTATTTATGACGTTCTAGCATGATACTCATAAAATAACAAGATGATATCAGCATATTTACACAGATATTATAGAAACTTTAAACAATCGTAACTTACTTGTTTTAATCAAATTTACGTAAATTATATATCAAATTAAAAATATTCTCATACTCTTTCCTCTAAGATTCATATTTCATATTTTTATCTAACAGAAAATATTTTACTCGCAGTAGTATTAAACAATATTCATAATAGCATGACAAATACTCATTATAACATGAAAATATAATCATAATAACAAAGAAAAATATTTATAACAATATGAAAAAATATTCGTAAAACATGTAAATTAAAATTTACTTGTAATACCATTTGTGGTGCTCGTTCATTTTAACATACTTATATGTTTATAATATGATACGGATGAAAGTTGTATTAATTGAAATATTAATTGGCACAATTTTAGCATGATAATTCCTTAATTTTTAGCATAATATTTGTATTGATTTTAACATGATATTTTATTTGATTTTAACACGATGTAATAAAACATATATAATTGATAAATAATAAACCCTAAGTGAGATGTAATAAACCTTAACTAATGTGTATGGAGTAAATCTTAATAGATCCATTAGCATGATTTAGCATGTTATTATCCTTGATTTTAGCATGATCTACTAAAGCCTAATCTGGACATATAAACCCTAATTGGAATGTTAGCACGATTTTAGCATAATATTTCTATTGATTTTAGCATGTATGATATTCCATTAGACTTTAACATGATGCAATAAAAATTAATTGGATTATAATAAACCTTAATTGAAATGTAATCATCCCTAATTGGGATTAATATAATCCCTAGTTAAGTTGCAATAAAATATGAATTGGAGAATATATAGTCATACACAGTGTTAATATAATTTCACAAAAATAATGTGCTAAAACGAGTGTAACATCATGCTAAAAGTGTATAAAATATGATACTCAAATGAATACAACATCATGCTAAAAATAAAAATAAAAAATCAATTCCCACAATTTCAGAAAATAAACTACTCTCATACTATCATGGTGTATGACATTTTAACTTGACCTATAACTCATATTACTCTCATATTAGTATGGTGCACATGACATTTAAGAAAGTCTTATGTGCACCTGAATAATATTAGGAATGATGTTTTACAGTATTAAAATGATTTTTTCATATAAATTTTAAAACTCTAATTGGAATTAAATAAACCATAATGGGATTAAATTTAATCCTAAATGGGTTGAAATAAATCCTAAAAGGGAACATTTTATATTTTTCATATATATTTTATTCGAAGTACCAGAGACATGCAACATCTTAAATAAAAGTTCATTTTTTTTAATTTGATAAATTATATGAAAAACATTGCGTTCATAACGTTTTAATCTGAAACTACTCTCTTATTAACATGGTGTATACGATATTTTAGCATGATAAGAACATGTAAATTTACTCTTGATAGCATATATTGTTTGTTCATTTTAGCATATTTATATGTTCATATTAGCATCACGTTATTTTCATTTTAGCGTGATGAAATTACATGAGAATAAGAAAACACAATAATTATTTAATTATCATATATAATACCTAATTAATGGTGATATAACTAAATCCTAATTGAGGAGGAATAAACCATAATTGGATGAAATAAACACTAATTAAATGGAATAAACCCTAATGGAAATGAAATAAACCCTAAAAATTAATGTTATGTATTTTTCATCCATATTTCTTCGGATAAATAGATATATTCGAGATCTTAAAGGAAAGAACATGGAAAAAGTTTTAATTTGATATATTATATTCATTTCATTATAACATGGTAAAAATGTATGAGAATAACATGTACATCTATTCATAATGTTAATTATGTACGTTGTTTGTTCATTTTAGCATTGTGATATGTTAATATTACCATTATATTGCTTTCATTTTAGCATGACGAAATTGTATGAGAATAACATGTAAATACTCGTAATAACATTTGTGTCGTTCGTTCATTTTATTGTGAAATCTATCCAACATGTAACTCATAACAACACCAGTTTATCAGATATATCAAAAATAAATCAAGAAACACTAAAAATTCAAAATGCGCATATGAACGTAAAAAAAAAATCATCAAGAATTGAAAGTCATGTCTGAACCGGTAACATTGATTTTGATTTTACGCATAAAAAACCTTCTTAATCTTATATATATTTATAGGTATAATATTTTATTATTTTAATAAATTATTAATAATTATCACAATTTTTTCAATTTGTGTTTAATGAATTATTTACAAAAAAAAATACACAGAGAAAGACAAGAAAGAGGAGAAGAGAGAGATGAGAGGAAAGAGAGAGAGAACGAGAAAGAAAGTGGGAAGAGGGAAAAAAAGGAAGTCTATACCAGAAAAAGAAAGTGGGAAGAGGAAAAAAAAATGAAGTCTGTACCAGAAAAACAAAAGGAGAGATGAGAGAGACATGCTTCGAAACATAAGAATTATTGGATTCTTATAATACCTTATTTTACTTAAAGTTGTAAATAATTACAAGTATGTCATCTTCCATTTGACCAAAATTTGACTGAATTGCGGCCATCAAGATCTAAGTCATGGAGGATTTAGATGGGTTCCTAATTCCCACATAGGGGAAGGGTTCTCATTTGAACCCTTCCCTATATATATATATATATATAAACACATTTTTCTGATTATTTGAATGTGGCGCTAAATTTTCGAAGATATTTTAGGTTTACATCGCAAGTGATGAACTCAGGTTTTACATGGATTTACGGTCGTTTATGGATGCATTATTAGTGTTAAATCATGTAAATTAGGATGTTTTGCTATCGAGTTGTAACTTATGTCCTATATACTTGAGTTTGTCGAGTTTATGATGTTTTGGTGCTAAAAAGTGAAGAATTGGAAGCCTAAGATGAAGTAGAGGATCAATAGGTCGAGAAAAGAACCAAAAGAGGCTTCCAGGAGGATAGCATGACCGTGCCTTGGTGAATCAAGGTGGCACGGCCGTGACAAACCGTGCCTAAAACATCAATTTTCATCCAGAGGTTGCAGCACGGGCCGTGCCTTCGTGGTTCATCAAGGCACGGCCGTGCGTGGTCAAGGCGTGGTTCAGCACCATTGGAGGTGGCACGGACGCGCCTAAGTGATCCAAGTTAGCACGGCCGCATCTGAGTGCGGACAACCCAAATCTTACCTTGTTCCGTCCATTGTGTTTCCTATTCAAGTCGGGATTCTTTTCGGCTATTTAAGGCTCGATGTTGGACGAATTTTGAACAAATTTTTACCTTAAGAAAGAGAGAGAGCTATTGGAATAAGAGCAAAGAAGACGAAGAATGGAGACACATAATTCATTGAAGATTGAAGATGAAATTTCTCTACGGGCTTTATTTCAGATTTTATTTTCTTTAAACTATGTTTTTCTTTGGAACATGTTTAGTTATTTATTTGATTATGAGTAGCTAAAACGTTCGGATTCTAGGGTTAGAGAGTAGTTAACTCTCATACACAATTAATTTGTTTCTTTAATGTTCAGACCCTGTTTTATTTTAATTACTCTGGTGTTTAATGCTTCTGATTAACTGGCCATTAATTGGATGATATATGTGCTTAGATTTATAATTCGAGAGACGAGTTTCTATGCATGCTTAAGGAGTAATTAACATTCTTAATTAATAAGTTTGAGATAATCGAGATTAAGAGTGAGGACATTAAATATGTGGAGCTTTTAGGAGTTGCAATTTAGTAATTGAACGGAGACGTTAATTATAGATTGTAATCCACGAATTATTCACTTCGAGAGAAGGCTTACTTTAATTTGGTGATTGTCCTAATTGAACTTGAGTCGTGATGAACATTTAAGTCGTGATTTGATTGTGTAGGAAAGTTAATGAAATCGAAACCTTAGAATTCTTCTTTAATTCCAAAACCTTTTCCATTTGTTATTTCAATTGTTTAGATTTTAATTTGCATTTTAATTATTAGTCTTAAAAACCACAATCTCTTTAATTGGTTCGTCTAGATAGTAGATATTAATTTATGTCATAGTACTTAGAATATTATTATCTAATCCATGTGGATACGATATCCTTGCTCACTTTACTAGCTATAATTGCACCGTTCACTTGCGGTAATTTTGTAGTCGAAATAAATAGTCGATCAGCAAGTTCGATCGTACTTTGGTAACTGCTTCAAAGCACACTAAATGATCATGGTTTCGTAACTACGTAGACCGTTATTATAAAAAAAAAGGGTGGACTTGCATGCAGCAGGTCTCATATATGGTATTTCAGACGGGCCGGCCCAATACAATTCGGATCCAGCCCAATAGAATTCAGACCCAGCCCTAGTCTAAAAAAAAAAGTTACAACTCAAGCCCAAAAGAAAAAATCATAAGCGAAGCTCAACATCGGCTAGCATCCTTCACGCCTCATCTCTCGCGATCGCGGAGACCATCGTCGCCGCCGTGAACCTTCGCATCATCACCGCCGATAACCTTCGCACCGACTTCAAATATCACATCATTTCCATCGGTTAGGGTTTGCGGCCACAACAAAGAATGAGTCGACGCCACAATTAAGGAATCACGAAGCTAAACTCTATCAAAATTTCATCTCAAAATCTGAATTGGATCTGGATTCATCCAAATTGAGGTAAAATCAACTATGATAACATCATTGGAGTTACTTTTATATAATTTGCGTTGAAATTCTGATTTTTTATTTTTATTTTTTGATTTACTGTTAGGATAAAAAAAAAATGGATGAACAAGCTATTTTGGTAGATAATGAATTAGATATAATTATTCTTGACAAATCTGGGGATGAGGATCATGAATATACTGACGAAAACGAACACAACAGTACATTGATTGAAGCAGGTCATATATCTAATCTTATGTATTTCAAGAATTTTACATGTTGTGGTACTTTATTTTATAGTCATTGTTACTTTTTTATTATACAGTGAATACGTTTAATGTCAGTGGTTCTCTAATTGGTTTCCGGAGAGAGAGTTTTGAAGAGGTGTATCAATTATACTGTCTACATGCTCAGGAAGTTGGATTTAGTGTCAGGAAAAATACTCAAATTCGCAATAGTACTGGTGCTGTGACAGAGAAATATTATGTTTGTTCAAGTGAGGGGGTTAAAAATATTGCAGAAATTGATCCTCTAAGCAATCAAGAAAAAAAGTGGACACGAAAAAGAAATATTACACGCACAAATTGTAAAGCATCATTGAGGGTAAAGAGAGACCAAGATGGATTGCTTGAAGTCATTGAACATGTTCAAGAACATAACCACGAGCTTTCTAGGAAGGAATGAAGTCACATACATAGATCTCAAAGATCAATTAAAGATGACAAAGTTGTTCGTATTGAAGACATGATATCTTCAGGCATGAGAGCAAGTGACTCATATCGATATATGGCAAAAGAAGTACGGGGGGAGCATTTGGTTGGTCATACGATGAAGGATCACTTGAATTTTGTAAACAGGATGAAGATGGGTACGATTGAAGTGGGGGATGCACAGAGTTTCATTGACATGTTAGCTCAGGATGCCACTGAAGATGAACACTTTTTTTATAGATTTAAGTTGGATAGTGATGGAAGACTATCCAATGTTTTCTGGAGAGACTCGATGATGTCTGAAGATTATGATTTGTATGGTGATGTGGTTGTCTTTGACACAACCTATAGAACCAACAGATACAACATGATTTGCGTGCCTTTTGTTGGACTTAATAACCATAAGAAGAATGTCATGTTTGGGTGTGCATTCTTAACGGACGAGAAGATTGATACATTTCAATGGTTGTTTGAGGTTTTCAAGAAATCCATGAAGCAGAAATGTCCTGTGACAATATTCACCGATCAAGATCTTGCAATTACAAATGCACTGTCAAAGGTATACCTGTTACTCTTTCTGTGATACTTTTCTTATTAGTACATGATACCTTTTGGGCAAAGTATTAAATTTTTAGAATGATGCTCAGGTCTTTCCAGATGCAAGACACCGACTGTGCATATGGCATTTGTACCAGAATGCCGTAAGCCATTTTGGGAGACTGAAAGGCAACAAGGCCTTCAATGATGCTTTTTAGAGATGTTTAACTAGATGTGTTGAAAAAGAAGAATTTGAGCGATGTTGGGCATCAATGGTGTCAGTTCATGGTTTGGAAGGCAATAGTTGGTTTGCACAACTATATGACTTGAGAGAAAAATGGTGCACCGCGTACAATAAGGACTACTTCTCAGCCGGAATTCTTTCTTCCCAACGGAGTGAGAGTACGAACAGTGCAATCGGATTCAAGGCAAGCAAGGCTACAAATCTGTACGAGTTCTACACAATTTTTAACAGAACAGTCCAACGATGGAGAAGCCGAGAACAAGCAGATGAATTCGAATGCTCAAGAGTGATACCAACCTCACGTATACCCCTGATAGGAATACTCAAGCATGCTTCTGAGGTATACACACTATCTGTGTTCACTGATTTTGAGGATGAGCTATTGAAATCTATATCATACTTCGTACTTTTTTTCTTCCCACATGGTACTTTTTTTTGCATCAGACTCATGTTTTGCTTTACTTTGACATTCTTGGAACGATGATTGTTTTAGATTAATGTAAAGTTGATACCTGTCTTTATCGAACTTGATACTTTTTTTCTTACCACATGGTACTTTTTCTTGTATCAACTCATGTTTTGCTTTAATTAGATTTTTTATCGTAGTTGAAACTTTTTTTCTTACCACATAGTACTTTTTATTGTATCATATTCATTTTTTTGCTTTAATTAGATTTTTTACTGTTGGGATTTTTTTTCCCACATACAAGGATTTGTTGATCATTAATTTATGAAAGTTTTGTTTAATTCTTTAAAAAAACACATACAACATAAAAAGACTACAAAAAACATAACATGGTACTCTTTCATTTATCGCGTGGTACGTTTATGCTCTGTACGTTATACTATTATTATATCTAAATAAGAATCGGGTTTCTTTAAAATCAGGTTATGAATGATCATTAAATAACTAATTTACAACTAAAGTTAAAGTAAAAATATTTCTGAAACACACGATAATTTTTTGTTGAGCATATAGTGTGGACAAAGATACATGTTCATTGGTACCTCATTTCACATTAGGTGATATTTTTTATATGCTTAACATAATATGAGCAAAAAAAAAATACAATAAATTGTGGCATAAAGAAAGCTCATTTTCTAATGATCAAAAAACATACACAAACTATATAATAACATAATTCTTAAAACATTCTAGACATCCAAACTATTCATCATATCTAAAACCCTGACCAATATATCCAAGCAATTGTATTCTCAAGAAGTTACATAAACCAGAGTATTTTGATATCAAACACAGATCAAACTTAACGATAACATCAAAGTATCTGTCATCCCACAACATCCCACCAAAAAAAACATCATTCAATCACAAATATAATCATTTCTTCTTCTTATTCATGAAATCCAGCACAGATTGGTGAACTTGAAACCGCATGTTGTTCGTCCCTGAAAGTAAAATCCGAGCACAATACAATGCTCGTAACTTTCTTCTACCACATGACTGCAAAAAGAAAGTTCAAACATTTCAATAAGCAAAAAAAAACATGAAGCAGAAAAGAAAAAAAATTAATTGAATGAGTCGGACCTTTATCAAATCGTTATACTCATACAGTTTGCCTTCGAAATTTTGCATCAGATTCATCACAAAAACCCCACAATCGAAATTACTTGAAGTCTTTTGCCACTCCAGATCAACGTTTACTAGAGCAAAAGACCTCAATTCCGATCCTTGAGGATGACCAATCTCTTCCAAAAAATCAGCAAGCTCTGCATGCTATACCAAGAAAATCAAAATTAATATTATGTCAACACCAATAAAATTAACAGGACAACAAAAATAAACAAAAAATAGCAACATATAATTCTTACCAACAAACTTGCCAGCTTCCAAAATAAAGAATCTGAACTAGAAGAACGCTTCAAATTGTCCAGAAAATGAACCAATCTTTGCCGAAAATCAATCACCACCACGAAAAAATGATCAGAAGAATGCACGGGGAAGTACATCAGTTCAGTAGTCTTTGCTCCATTGAAAGACCCCATCAGCTACAAACTGAAACTCCAACTCCCCCTCAAACCTTTCCTCTTGGCTTCAACAAGATTCACCATCTCCTCCTTATCTGACTTCCCGCATTCCAACTCATGACAAAGCCTCAACAAATCACCCAGAAACAACTGATATGCAAAAAGAGAAAAAAATAAAAAAATAAAAACAAACGCATACATGTGCACGCAAAGAACAAGCAAATAATGAAAAAAAAATTGCTTCATAAACTTATTGAACATTGGCCAGTGAAGTACACCTTCAACTGATCTCTGTCAGCAATAACGTCATTGTGTTTCTCCGTTTGATCCAGCAGCAATGCCCATACATCAATGACATTTATATGGATATATGAGCTGTCTTGCAGGGATTGTATGACCGAGAAGGACAAGAAGAAGTTGCCCCTATATGAGAAGACAATTGAACTGCAAAAACAAGGTATAAATATTAGAAGATCAATCTGTAATGAACAAAATACACAAAACGAACAATAAACATAACTTACTCGATTTCTCCACGGTGATTATGAAAAACATAATCAACAACATGCTTCTCTTTTGTGCTGAGTTCCTTCCAATACCTTTCATTCTTTTTAAAAAACGCAGACCTGAACCCAACTTTCTCATCGACTTCCCATTCATCATTTGCAACAAACCACGGGTCAATAGGATCGATATCAAGATTCTGCGTCCCATTTGGACCAACAGACTTGAAAACTTCATCAACAAAAGTAACATCTACATCATCAAAATAGAATAATAAATACATACATAGAAATAAATGCCACAATAAAAATAAAAACTCTAAAAATTACCATCACCATCATCTTGCAAAAATTCTTTCTTCCCATTATCTGAAACTACAACATTTTAAACCCATTACTTCACAAAACATGCATGATTAAAATATATATATATATATATATATTTCTTTAAAACATTTCAATAAAACAAATATATAAATATAATTATGGTGAATGTATTACCACATCCGACAGCATCATCAGTACGAGCTCCTTCAAATCCAACAGTGGCAGCTTCAACTTGATTTGCAACTTCTTCATTTTCAACTGCAGTTGCATTCTTACTTAAATTCTTACACACATCATCAATCAAAGCTTCCAATACAACATCATTCACATCACCAACAGGTGAATGAGGTACGTGTACGCCAAATGTTGTATAAGAAGACTTGCAGTGCTCCGGCATAGCCTTGAAGGACGCTACAACTTCATCTACAAGACAGCAAAACTTGTCCGATGAAAAATAATCATCGCTATCAGACAGGGGCCCACCTACACAAGAAGATGAAGACTGATATGGATCACGTTACTTATAACACTTCACAAAATCTTGTAAGCGTTCCATGTGAGCATGCATAATCACATTCAGGTCCCTCTTCAATAAGAAAAAAGACTCCCCAAACCCCTAAAAATAAGTGGAACAAGAAAATATTAGTTCACACTTCATACAAATAATATAAATTAAAAAAAAGCAAAGAATAAAAAAAAAAGATAATACTAACATCTTGAGAAACACAATGAATCTCTTCATCAGTTTTTTCATTTGGAGGAAGCAAATAACGAATATACCTCCCCGCTGCATCAGTTCCGTACCTCACAGATGGACCACTACCCTTACCATCCATATGTACACCATCAGAAGATCCAGCAGCTCTACCTTCATTACAACTCACAGGATATACACCATTTACAAACTCTCCCTGACCATAAACTCCTGCTTTTGTCTCCTCAAGCAATCTCTTGTTAAATTTTGAGGCATTCCAATGCCTTATCAAGGGCAGTGTACTAGGTTCTATGAAACCCCTCCATTTTAAACGATGCAAGTACAAAATAGGAAGCACAAGAACACAACCAATCACATGCTTTGTATCCAGATTTTTCCTGAAGTAAACAATTGCTCTACACAACTTGTCCAACACATAAGAGCACCAATCAAAGCTTGAAATCCTATGAACCTCAATTACTGATTTTATCAGATTAAGATGAGTCGTCCGATTCATAGTAGGAGCAAAGAAAACAGACATAACATATATCACAAACAAATGTTTGAAATCGTCACCGCCATCAGCCAAACACGGATCCCCCAATAAACTACGAACACCAGACACTGTCATAAGCCTCTTTTCAGAATATTTCTTATTCCAGTCAGTAAGAAAAGACTTGATGAATGGATCATTCCTACCCTTCTCTACATCACTACCCTCAATTCTAGGCAGTAAAAACACATCACATATATCATCTGGAGTGACTACAAACTTATCCCTATTATCAAAACACATCAACCGAGTCTCTGGATTAAAATACTCAACAAACCAATGCACATTTGACCAAGAAACAAATGCAAAATCTTGAAAGAAAAGCAAACCCCCAAAACCAATATCTTTTACAGCCTTTTGCTGCTCCTCATTCAGTGAACTCATAAGAGAATAGATTGAAGAGGGCCGGGATTTAAATACATAATCATTTCCACTGCAATAAAAAATTCAAATAAAAAAGAAACATAATTCACAATCTGCAACATAAAGGTACTAACTACATGCATAAAAAGTACCACTGAAGTCACATAAAGGTACTACTTATGCATGAAACCAACAAAAAAATATACAGGCAAGACCCAAGACTTCTGGTGAACCCTCCACTGCCCCTGCTATCCAGGCTACTCGCACGAGGAGACCCACAGGGGAATCCAGACGAACTGGACCGTAAGCAGGGGGCAGTTCGAGCACTTGGCTCACGGGCATTGAATGCCAAGGTTCACAAGAAGGTGGGGATGTTTTTTCACAAAACATAGATACTTAAGCATGTATAAAATGATACTCATACAACGAAAAGGAAAAATAAACATAAAGGTACTAACTACATGCATAAAAAGTACCACTGAAATCACATAAAGGTACTACTTAAGCATGTATAAAATGATACCCATACAACTCAAAGGAAAAATAAACATAAAGGTACTAACTACATGCATAAAAAGTACCACTGAAATCACATAAATGTACTACTTAAGCATGTATAAAATGATACCCATATAACTCAAAGGAAAAATAAACATAAAGGTACTAACTAGATGCATAAAGAGTACCACTGAAATCACATAAAGGTACTAATCATGCATGTATAAAATGATACCATACAACGCAAAGGAAAAATAAACATAAAGGTACTAACTACATGCATAAAAAGTACCACTGAAATCACATAAAGGTACTACTTAAGCATGTATAAATTACCTCATTATTTTTTCTTTCTTATCGACACAAGATGTGTCAGAAACTTTCCTTACCGACTTCTTCTTTGAACGACTGCTTCCTCCACAATCTGATGGGGCATCGTCATACTTTTTCCGCTTCTTAGTCTTCATCACCTCCACAGACATGAAAAAGTAAAAAAAATTAGAATCACATCATAAAATAAAAATCAATACCAAACAAAACAAAATAAATTCAAATTTAAAATAACTTTCATAACATATACCTGACTGGTGATTTCCCTTTCACAGCTTTCTTGAACTCATTCTCAGCGTCAGTATCAGTGCGATTATCTGCCTCATTAGATTTCATTTCCTTCTTAGATTTCTTCGTCATTTTGGAAACCTACACTACAAAAAAATAATAAAAGTGAAAACACAATCATAAAGAGCAGACAATAAAATAATCCACACATCATTTTTCAAATTATAAAACTCAATCCACTGATTGAATATCCATCTATAAGACAGATACACACTAAAATGATACATATATGTGAATAAAATGATACTTAATAGTTTAAAAACTGATACAAAATATATGATATGGTTAGACTATAATGAACTCACTCAGAATAGTGGAATAAGACGTACAAAGAAAACTGATACATCAAATAACCACTACAGCAGATAACAAGCCTCAAATCACAGTAGTAACCTTCATACAATTTCTTTGACATAATAAGACAATCGTATCCATAAACATCAAGTAATTTTTTACAACAAAACTCACACATAAAATATAAGCAAGTAAAACTCTAAGCAAAATACCCTAGAAAATAAACAATACAACCTGTAATCGTACCAGATTAACGAAGAAGCTGCAAAACAGGATCGAATGGACGATAACTTCTATTTGATTCAAACTGCGAATACAAAAAAAATATAAAAATACTCAATAATTGAAGAATACATAATATATATAAATTAACACCAAACCAAAAACATACACTCACCTCTGATGTCACCAGATTGAAGATGAAATCGGAAAAATCGGATATTAACTACTCTTCGACAGAAACAACGGCGGAATCTACAACAAATCTTCACCGAAGTACCAATCTCCCTATTCTCGTGAAACTAGGTACAAGAATAATCGGAAATCTTCAGTGATGAACAACGAGAAGTTTTAAGGCCCGATTCTTACATCTAGGGTTTTGGAAAAAGAAGAAAATTGACCTGAAATCTCCGCCGCTAGCCCGCTATGCACAAACTAAGGTTACTAACCAGAAATCTTCAACGATTCTTAGATCTAGGGTTTTGGAAAAGGAAGGAATTCCTCTCAAATCACCGCCGCTAAACTAGGTTAGAAAGAAAGCAGAATGAAAATAAAAAGATGGAGCGGGTTTTTTTTTATATATATGACGGGTCGGATAAAACCCGGATCCGACCCGTCTCACATAATGTTATTTACATCCAGCTGCACACAAGTTTTTGCGATAAAAAAAACATCAGTTCAACGCCTGAAGCATTCAGTTTTTCATACAATTCAGTATCCGCCTTCTTGATCGATCCTAAATCTCTCTTCAAAAATTCTCTAATTCAACTCTCTTCAATATTAAATCAAAAAACACCCTCACTCACGTTTTGCGGTTTCTTTTCTACTCCCTCTCTATTGCAAACTCATATCCTGATTTTTCTTACAATATTTAATTTTCGGAAATCCACATCTCTAATATACAAGCATCCATCTGAATCCTCGCTCAATTGAGTTTTGTTGTCGGCATCAAAATCTAATTTGAGATTTTTGATGACTGAGCGACGAAACAAACTCTGATATCCCAGCAAACGTTGAAGACAGCGATGGAACATGAGGTGAGTTCTTCAATTTATTTATTTTTTTCAATTTTTGTTGGTTTAAAAAATTGCACTCATTTTAAACTCTTCACTCTCATTTTGGGTTATGGCTATCTTCGTCGCTTTCAGAACCCAAACTATGATGCGTGTTTGAATAATTGCTCTGATTTCATAATAAATGATTTCACAAATGTCGGTGAGATTAATGCTCTATTTATGCATTGTTGTTCGCAGCTCTTCTTTATCTTCTTCTCTTGATCAACCTAAAGGTAATATTTTTATTTTTAATTATTTTGGTCCCAATTCACATATTTTGGCTTGGGTACGTATAAATTTTCAATTTTGTTCTTCAGATTTGGGTAACACTTTGATCCTAGCTTCTTACAGCCGCACATGGATGTTTCAATTTATATTTTCTATTAAATGTTACCCAGATGAGGAGTGCATGGTTTTCAGAGTTTATGTGGTTTCTTAGTAGATTTAGAGTTGTTATTTCCTAGAATTACTAATGCAAATTATTAGAATTTATGAGAAATTATGATCACTGAAATGTTAACTTTAAGTGCATGTATCATGTATGTATTCGTGGCTAATGGATGCTTACCCGATCTAAATGATTCATTTATCCAGTTAATCTTGCTTCTTCGCTTTAGGCTTTTCTTTTGGTATAATTTTGGCAAATGGGAAACAAATTGTTGTGACTTTCAGCATAAGAATTTTGTCAATTACTTGGAGATTGAGTGGAGAAGAAGAGAAGATTTTAATATATGAGTACATGCCAAATAAACGCTTGGATTTTTGTCTCATTGGATAGTTCAAAATAGGAGGCATCCAAAAGGTGACAAGGATGCTTGGCACTTTCCATGATTTCTTTCCTAATCTTATGTTTTCTGATATATGGAACTGTGTGTTTTGGAACTGCGTGGAGGGTGAAATTAATTTTTTTTCCTTAATAGTTATATATGTTGCCTAATAATTTAAATAAATTAAATTTATTTCCGTATAATTATAAACGTATAATATTGATCATCTTTAATTATTTTAATTAAGTTCGATGATTATCGTGCATCGCATGGGTGCAAAACTAGTAGTATATAAAATAATATTTTTAGTATTTTTATAAATAAAGAGCTGTAATGGAAAAAAAAAGCTCTTTACATAATTACCCTTCCACTTATAATTTCATTCACCCAAAATATTTGGACCTTTCAGTTTGGGCCCAATTGAGGTTTTGAGTTGGGGCTGAAAAATTCAATGGAGGTCAAACCCGAATTTCTTCTTTTAATTAAAAAAATATTTTTAAAATGTTTTGGCAAAAACGATATTAGTAGATATTAATTATGTTGATCTTAATTTTTTTCTGCCTCCTCTTATATTAACAACATTGATGTATTTTTTAATGATATCATGTAAAAACACAGCATTATTGCTAACATAATAGAAGACGAAAATGTGCTCTATTAAAATAAATTAACGAGAAATTATATTACGTGTTCGCATATAATTTGTCCGTCTCACACATAATAAAAATATAAATGAACTCATTATTTAAAAATTATTATTTTTTATGAGAGGTGCACGCATACTACGTATAGACTATACGTGTCATATAATTTCCAATAAACTAGGTAGCAACTGTAAAATCAACAAGCCATGGCCAAATTTTTGATGATGATATGGAAATGTGTAACGTAACTCATGAAAACTGGTACAGATTAGTTCTGATTGGACAACACAATCGATTATAATTCTTGTACGCCTCATGAGGTACTACCTCATGTGACACAATAGAGATATTGGGACACTTAAAAGTGTCCTAATAGGCTATTGGGACACTTTCAAGTGTCCCAATAGAGATATTGTGCCACATGAGGTAGTACCTCATGAGGCGTATAAGAATCAGTTCCAAATTTTAAACACTAGCTAGTATGATCACTAGCTATTCCTTAATTTATGACTAGTACTAGTACTACTCTACTCATTCAGTTTATATATATATATATGTATATGTAAGTGTAAACTGTAGCTGGCGGGGCTTTCCCAAACCTCCCATTCTCTCTCTCTCTCTCTCTCTCTCTCTCTCTCTCTCTCTCTCTCTCTCTCTCTCTCCACACAGAGAATTCGAAGGACTAGCTAGTTAAATATATATGGATAGAGTGGAAGAAGCAAGATTTCATCTCGGCAAAAGGCACGATGATTTTGCATCTACAGCTGCAATTTCTTATTCAGCGAAAATGAAACGAAAGACAAGCATGAAAAGAGAGGCGACTGATGAACAGAATAGAGGCGGGAAGGATAGGCACGGCAAAGTTTGCACGGCGAGGGGAACGAGGGACCGCCGCGTTAGGCTCTCGCCAAAAACCGCCATTCTGTTCTACGATGTGCAGGATAGGCTCGGCTACGACCGCCCAAGTAAAGCCATTGATTGGCTCATGAAGGAGGCTAAATCCGCCATTGACGCGCTCGACGACTCTCCCACGGCCGCTACTTTTAATAATCAGCAGATGTTGAAATTTGAATGTGATCATCATAATTCCGTTGCAGGTGATCAAGTGGCTGCGCCGCCGCTGTCGTCGTCAGAGTTTCTCACTCCTCTGGAATTATTTGATGCAAATTCTGAAATAGTTAGGCTGCAGAGATTCTTCTCTGAGGCGGAGGCGGACTATCACATTCTGCAGTCCAGTTATTCTCCACAATTTGAAGGTGGTTTCTGTTATTCCGAGCAGGAGCGGCCGAATTGAATATTCGTGCTACTGCCGCGACAACAATATTAATTAATTATATGTTAATTTTCTAGCTACCTCTGCAATCGGCATGCATATTAATTAGTTATGTATTAATTTTCATTTCTTATAGTTATAGCTAGTGATATTATATCGATCAGTGTAGTAATTGCATTTTTATATATCTAACAAGTTTAATTACCAGAGACATGTATATTTAATTGCATGCATTTGTACGTACCATCGTCATTAATTAATTTTCAAGAAAATGGAAAGTCTCAAAATTGCAAACTCACAACCCCAACCGTACGTGCGTTTGTGTTTTCTTGAGTAATTATAATATGCAAATTACACGGCCACCATGCAGGGAAAATTTTCATTTGTCAAGTAAAACGGCTAGCTAGCTACGTACTACTGTAAAAGAAACTTGTGAAAGCAGAAACTTTGCTTGTTGAAATTTAAACATTCTGTATATAAATTAAACCTGTTTAGGGTTGATGAGACTTTTTGAGGTCTAAGCAATGTGGAAATAGAAAGTGCAATTAGCTAGGTTTTTGATGGTGTCAGCTGGCAAAATTAATTATTAACTAGTTCAACCGCAGATGCAATAATTCTGCTTCACTACCCAGCAATTACTACACAACTATATATAATCCTTATCTTTTAATCCATCCATATTATCCACATATAATTTCATCGTTGAGGCTGCTAATTACTCTACCTATTGTACTTTCACACTTTTCTTTCTCTAACAATCAACTTCAAAATTAGACACGTATCATACCCCTCATCAATTATTGCAGCAAATTATTGTCTAAATTTGGTTAGCAGGTGGGAAGCCATATATGGATGCTATAATATTGAAACCAAACTCTGCCACTCCTCATTTCTGCATGCATTTCTTATTTGGTAATTAAAAGAAGGCACCTCTCTCTCTCTCTCTCTCTCTCTCTCTCTCTCTCTCTCTCTCTCTCTCTCTCTCTCTCTCTCTCTCTCTCTCTGCATCATATCTAGCTCTATTTGTCATAAACTGGCACAGGTTCACCTCCAATGTGTGTAACTAAAAATCAAAACTTTAATTAGTAGGTACAAAAGCTCATGGATGAAGTTCAAATTTTCACCATTTTTTTCGGTGGTTTGTGGACTACTTGATATATGCATAACAAGATCAAATTAATTACCGAGCAACTGCAAATTTGTCATGAGAGGCAAAATAAATAATTAAAGTCAAAGCAATAATCTACATATAAGTACTTCAGATTAATCACTGTGCCTTCGCACTTCAACGTAACGTTAAAGTTATATCCTCATATAGGTTGATTAAACCATGGATATATTATAGTGCGCTGTGCTTAATTAAATTAGCGATGATTATGTTTATCTCTATGAGGTAAAGATTTAATCAGACTAATGAACTTAAACTTAAGAGTGGAAAATTCTAGAAAAAAACTGAGTTGGGAATTGAATTAGGTTTATAGTAGAAATAGACACACTTAAAAGTCACAGAAAACTAGTATAAATTAGAGGAAACCATCTTGCCAGAAAATCCTGCCATTGGTTTCCCAGTACAAAATCACCATTCCATTCCCAAATACAATACACAATTGATAATTAAATACATTAAAAAAAACGACAATAACTCAATATTTTATAATTTACAGTAATGTAAAACAGAAAATGATTTTTCTCGGAAAAGAAAAACGACTGAAAATGATTCCTTGCAGGTAGAGCTCAGATCAATTTTTCCCCCCTTTACAGTTGTGCATTTTGACAAACGCAAAGTTGCACAACCCTCTCTTAGTCAATCTGCAAACACGAATTCATATCTGTTGATCTGAAATCATTTGAATTTGTAAACTTCTCCGACAACATATCATTTGAAGCCGCTAAACTCAAGAACTTTCCTTTTCATTCTTAGTTTTCTTCTCTTCACTTTTCATGTTCACTTTTTTAATGACAGCACCTTCATAAGATAGTTTGCGGACTTTTCCTGCAGCCTTCCCATTGGGAGAAATCAATTTGACCTTTTCTGGCGCCTTACTTGCAGGGAAAGTTGTAGTTTTAACTGCCTTGTTTGGCTGGCGGATCTGTACTTTTTTGGGGCTATCCAAAGCTGCAACTCGACTTTCCCAAGGCCGAGCAGCAATCCAGCGATCCATCCAGCTCCAGCCCCAATTCGATTTACTGAGTTCCTGATTGCCCGATCCAAAGTTTGGAGTCGAGTTGGCCCTCCACTGCATCCATTTTTCAACTTTTATTCTTGGCCTAGTAAATGAAAAAGAAGTCACTAGATACTATAATTCGACAAACCTGATGAGTAAAGGCATATGCCATAGCTCGCTCCCTTCTCACTGCTGCTTCTTCTCTGTGATGTATTTTTGCAAGGGCTTCATTCATTGTTTCAGAACCACCATTCCACTCTACCTGGGACATAGTTCATTATTGGAAGAAAAGTGGAATTCGTGTTAAAAGGTGAAGTTTTAAAAGATAATATAGGCAGATTATTGATATTTCACGAAGAACCACTATAAAATCAGAAGTCTGTATATACTAGAGGAGATACGAGACTTCCTACATACAGAAGAAATTGACTGATCCTACTTCTCAAGGCAAATGTAAAGAAGTATTGATAATTTGATATATCCCTTATTCTTCCTCTGTCTAGGGTCTTTATCTTAGTTACATTACTTCGACAAGGAAATGAGAAGGACTGATTTTATTTAAACTATTACCAAAAGCAAAAGCAGCCAGGCAATAAACACTGGTGACAATCCATTCAATGTAAAATTAGAGAGAATTTCATCATGAAGTTTTTGGTCGCATTTCATTTTATTTTTTTCACATTCATTTTTAACCATTACTCCTGGTAGAGACAATAAGGAGATATTTTGACCGACTTACATATTTGAAACTAATGGAGTCATTCACAGTTGATTTAAGGACTTTGACAAAGAAATCTATGAGAAGCCCATCAACTATACCATATATAGAGAAAGTAGTAGTATTACCTCAAGGTCATGAAGCTTTGCTTCTAGCTTCAATTGATTCTCTAGCTTCTTCTGCCTAAGCCGGCCTTCCATAACCATATGAGCACGACGTGCTCTAATTTGGCCTTGAGTTTTGGTCCATGAGTGCAGGCGACTCAATGTAGTTGATGCTTGATTCTTAACAGAATCACGTTGCACCAGAGTCTGCAACCTTACCGTTCCTCTAATTCGTCGAAAGCTTCTCCTTGCCTAAACCAGAAGAGGAAGAGTACAGTCAATTCTAGAGTTTGAGATAATAAATTCATACAAAGATGAAGATTGACAAATGACTCTAGTTGGTATGCATGCATTAATTATCTCTTAAGGAAGGATAAATAGGGGACACTTGTATTTCATTTTACTACCTACAATCAAGAACCCAAGGAGGTGAGGTGAAGGGAAGGGAACTTATTGTGCACATAACTTGGTGAGTGTTCTCACGACAATCCCTTTATCTATAGTAACCCAAGCAGGGTTACTAGGAAAGACAAATAAATAATGAACCATATAAATTAAAATGATAGCAATAGATAGCAGGGAACATAACATACAGCATATGCACGATATGCAGTCTGAATCTTCGTAGCAGCAGCCTTTTCTATGGAGAGAGCAAGACTGCCCTGATTGTCGACAGAAGCACCATTGGCTGGTATTGAACACTCTTTGACCAAGCAGAGCTCCTCTTTGCAGCCAGTTTTGTTTTGAGGAGCTGAATATCTCTGCTCAACAATATGGAAAAAGATCGCAGTTTCAGAAATGCAGGTGTCCTATCTTGAGCTAAAAAGTAATCGATTCAATCAGGCAACTGAAAACAACCACATGATAGAACCTTTCACCAAGAAGAAAGGACAGAATAATCTTCAGATAACTTGAGCAGTCAGATAACATGTCATGATGTGCCACCCCCAAAACATGGGGGCAAAAATAAAACAAACAAAAACCAATGATTCAGATTAGAGCTTCTAACCTTCAGTTTATGTGATTCTTCTCCCTTGACTTTCTTTTTGCTGATTATATTCTTAAACCAAACTCCTGAACCCATACTCAGTGCTCAAGACTGGTAACTTAAGGACCCTGTAGAAATATCATAGATCACATCAATGGCATGAAATGGTGAAAGGGGCATGTTGTGCTTAAAACATCCATACTGCACTGCCTCACACATCAACTTATCTATTGTAAACATTTAATAAATTAAACATTATGTAATCTGATAAACTGCTGATATATAAAAGGAAGACATCCAATATAAGACAGATCTTGGTATCATATCAATTAGATTGCTCCATTAGTCGGGAATTGTCAATATTTTCTTATAGTGGAACTCAAAAAACAGCAATCGGATAGGACGAATGAGATACATAAAAAAAAAAAGCTTTACATTACATCTCATAGACATAATTTATAGCATGTCTTTCCATATGTGGCTAAATACAGCACCACAATTGAAATCTAGAATTAAGAAATATCATATTAATATGTTCTATCTTCAGTAAATAATAACAAAGAGAATTCTTACGTCCTGGCTAGTCATCAACCAGCAGAACAGGACTCGTGGAACCTTGGATACGAGCAAATCAGAAGGCATGTCGAGTTCTCAAACTAATGAAACTGGGATTTCACAGATCCATTCTTAAACGAAGGTTTAAGGGATTAAGATCAACAGGCGTGGCGTGATAATTACCGTGAAGTACAACTTCATTAACTAGGATCCAACATTATCAACAAGAAGACAGACAAATTCACTCAGGAAATCAGCATTTAAACAGAGTTAGGCAGGATTGATTTAATCAAGTATGAAAGGCTTGTCGGCTTCAATCAATCTATAACGAAGAAGTGTCCATAGAAACAAAATGCAGTATAAGTAAACTGATTCGGATCTCCTCAAGAATCACATAAAGCTATCTGCTTCTTTCAAGATTAGTTGACAAACACTAAAAAGAAAAGAAGATGCCCATTTTGCTTACTTGAAACATTACAGACAAATCAAGAAACAAAACAACATGGGCAAATTCAAGAATCACGCATAAAAGAAATAAAGTACCATGGGCAATTCAAGAATCTCACATACCAAAGAAGTGGCCTCCACAGTAAAGAGTCCTCCTTTTCGGGCAAAGGGTTTCTCCCAGAACTGACAAAAAAATCAAGAAAAATAGAAGCAAAAGTAGTGATGGAGATTGGAGTGGGATAGACAAGTATGAGTGAAACAGAAGAAATACAAAGGCATATATGTACAGACTTGAAGTAGAAGGTAAAGAGGGAAAGAGAAAGCACACAAAGTGGGTAGCTATGCCGATATTTGCCATGGCCCAGCAGCTGCTGACCTCAAAAAAAAGTTGGAACAATCAACCTAAAAACGTATCAACAAATAAGAAATTGAGGCCTGTCGCTTTAGATTCCAATTATTTGAAGAAAAAATAACGTCTTTCCTCAATCAAAGGGGTTTAACCGACACCTCCAAAATCCATATATCATAAAAATCGTGATTTTATTCATCCAAGTAAATTTAAGGTTATAGCGACAGCGGAACCAACCCTGATAACCCTTCAATCATTATTCATTATTATTAAAAAAAAAACAATCATTATTGGTGATAGTTACTCCCTTTTTTTAATATATTTTCTGGCCATATGCAGTAACTCAGCTCCAAAATTGTATTTCAATTTTATGCTAGTAACGTTCTACCGTAAATCAAAATTGTAAACTTAAAAAATCCTCGACACCTTTAAGACTTGAGCATATGAAATGTTGACTATATACTATTAGATTTATTCGTTGGTAACATCTAGTATCAAATAATATATACAACATTTTTATGTTATTTTATGGAAAGTGCATTTTTTTTTATTGTTTGTGTATATAATCATATCATTTCAAAAGGGCAACAGGCAACTAAAAAAAATCATATCAAAATATGTGAAAGAAAAAAAGGATAACGTTTTTCAAAAAATAAATATTTTTTTTCAAAATTAAATTTTTATTCTAACATGCCTCGAAAAAACTGTGTTGGACAAAAACTTAACCAAGAGGTGTCAACCAATAAAATTACAGAGTAATCTAAAATTTATCTTTAAATTAGTGTAATATCAATATTAGAGTATAGAGAACCCCAACAATGCTATTTAAAGAAATTAATAAAAACCGGCATCTTTGTTTGGTGTATGGCCAAACAATGATAATTATAGTTCCCTAATGTAATTACGTGTTTAGGCCGTAAGGTGTCAACTGGCATTATATTATTTTAAATTTCCCACTTTTGAATAATTAACTCATAAGTAGCTAGTGTTCTCCTCTTAAAAAAAAAAAACTCATAAGGTAGCTAGTTTCAATTAATTAGGTTAATCCAAAATATTGCATGTCACGTACTTATATAGCACCTACCAGTTTTAAAACAGCTGTAACACCAATTTTAATGCGGATTTATTTTCATGAGCTGTTTGTAGGGACGTTTAGAAGATTATAGTTTTCCCATGTATTGGTTCTTCTGAGTTCTGATTAGGAGAAATTTCTCAATTTTGATTAGCAATTCTTAAATCAAGAAAATAATTAAAAGGTTAGAAATTCTCAACTCCAAATTTCAATCAGTTTTTTTAAGAACTATTTTCAATTAGTTTTTAGTCATTACCCCGGGCAATTATCAAGTCTTGCTTTTAGATATACAGACGTTAATTTGTTTACTAAGCTGGTCTTCCACTATATATATATATATATATTCATTTTTAAAAGTAATTATGACTTTGTATACTGTATACATACATGTAACGCGTTATGAGATGATTAGGACGGAACGAAACTAACTGCATGCATAAAAGTTATGAAAAATCCATATATATCTGTTGACGTAAAATAAAGACCCAAAAGTCTGAAAATTAATGTTTAACTATTGCTGTAATAGTATTGCTCATGGAGTTTAGACATACGTTATCATCATTTGGTGTATGAGAATATCTATATAAGAAAGTCTGGAAGTGCATGTGGTGATTACTGGAATTAGATTGGAAGCGACGACTGTCTTAATTCTTAAATAAAGACAAACACCCCTCTTTATTTAGGCTACAATGCTACATCAATCAGCAAATTAAGGTGGGGCAAATTTTGGATAACATAAATTATGATATATAGAAAGCTGTAGGTTTTGATGTGGAATATTTAGGTGCATGTTCATCTTTACGTGGGATAGAATATCACAAAAAAATAATTGGTTGATTACCACCAACAAACATGGATTCCACAAGTTCTAAATTTATTTTAAAAAGAAAAAAATAAATACTCGCGGGTTACAATATATAGTCTTCGAACTAATTTTTCTTTATCATTAAAGAATTTGGAAGAAATTTCAAAAAAGGTTAGTAGTTAGTTGGTCCTGGCGGGGCTCGAACCCGCGACCTTCGGCTCATAAGACCAACGCTCTAACCAACTGAGCTACAGGACCGACACTAATGTAAGATACCTAAATTGTATTTAACTAATGAATAGAAAACATTCACCTGTAATTTGTAAACAATATAAAATAGCATGATAAGGAAAAATAATAATGAATTAAATCTATTCCACCATATATATCTACGAAAAAATGTCTTTAAGGTCTTTAAATTAAAGAGAAACAAAAGGGACAGAATTCGACTGTAAAATGTGTTACGCAATTTTATTTTTTGTTCAAAATGTTTAGGTACAGTTTATTAAATAGATATATCTTCTACATAACATAGCCATTAACCAGTATATATGTCGTTTAAATATCTGATTTTGTGCTTCAGCATATGCAAGTTGCGATATATCAATCCCCATCGCTTTTAGTAACTACAAAGGATAAGTTTACACTTGTGGTGGGTGACCTAGTCATAGAGTGAGCAAACTTTGTAGGGAGGGAGAGGGAAGCCAACCGCGGTTATTACAGTAACTACAAATAAATTAAGATGAAGATTTCAACAAATTATTACCAATCAATGCAAGTACATATTTATAATCAGATATATTCTTGTATTATAGCATCACGTATTCTTGTCTATCAACATTAATACATTATATAGCTCAAAGTTTCATCAATACAATAGGTCATTGTCATGCTACAGCTCAACCACAAAATAGTATGAGCTTTCAGTTTGTTTTGAAGCTCTAGAATTGAATAGTTAAAAGTACAAAAACTTCATACCAAAAGATGAAGCTAGAAAATACTCTGTCCTGTTCCTGTCTCAGGTAAAAACTTCATAGAATTTCTCAATCACGAGTAAGCCTGAGTCAATTGACTCCAGAGGATCCTTTCTAAGTCGGTGTCTTAAGCAGTTAGGGATGACGGTGGCAATATCCTCAGCTGTTACTTTATCTCTTCCTTTGAGAGCAGCAAGTGCTCTTGCTGCCCTATTGCTAACTATATCACCTCTCAGTCCATCAACATTGAGCTCAGCACAGACCTTGGAGATTTTTACTCTAAGATCGTGATCTAATGTAACAGAAGACAGACAACTCCTGGCTGAGGAAATTTGTTGCTGGAGTTTCTCTTGCTCTGCCAGGTAAGACTCGCGGAATTCTTTAGGATTTCTATCAAATCGTGCTCTCTCATCAACAATCTTTACCCTCAGCTCGGCATCTTTCACTGTTCCAACTTGCGCATGCATTCCAAACCGATCAAGAAGCTGGGGCCTGAGCTCTCCCTCTTCGGGATTTCCAGATCCAATGAGTATGAACCTGGCTGGATGGGAAATCGAGATTCCCTCCCTTTCCACAGTGTTCCAACCTGAGGCAGCAGAATCCAATAGAACATCTACTAAATGATCATCCAAAAGATTAACCTCATCCACATAAAGAATCCCTCTGTTAGCTTTAGCCAGGAGACCAGGCTCAAACGCCTTCACACCTTCAGTAAGAGCTTTTTCAATGTCGATTGTACCACAAACTCTATCTTCCGTAGCACCCAAAGGCAAATCAACCATATTAATTTTGGTAAAAACAACAGGGAGTTGTTCATCTTTCATGATTTTCTCCCGTACATCTGGCCCCTGCACTTCCGCATCCTCTGGATCAGAATTAAATGGATCCCCGGCAACTACTTGGATCTCAGGGAGTAAATCGACTAAAGATCTAACAGTGGTAGACTTCCCTGTGCCCCTATCGCCCATGATCATCACCCCTCCTATCTTGGGGTCAATCACATTCAGCAAGAGGCACAGTTTCATCTCATCTTGTCCAACTATAGCTGCAAATGGATAAACTGGCCTCTGGCTCTCCTTGGAAGAAGCTAGCTTCTGAACCTGATGTCCACACACCACAAGCTACATTATCCACGTAAACCCATATCTTTTCTATTTGTATCCTACCAGGTAAGGAACAGATAACTTGAAATTGTACTGTACTATGATATGAATTATCCACAGGTACTAAAATGAGACAAGAATACATGCGACTTCAGGTCACAATAAAAGTTTTTCAGGAGTATGATTTTATAAGTAACAAAACACCCTCCTAAGCAAAAATCAGAAAACAGAATCGAAATAAGCGTAAAAATCATTTTAAACTATACCTCTTGTTGGGTAGGAGTAGTGGCAACACTTGAAATTGGGACTTGTAACTGGGATCTCCCTTTCTTCAAGGGGACTGCAATTCCTCCGTAGAATTTCCTGCCTGAGCTCATCCCTTCAACAATTAATTAAAAAAAAAAAAGCAAGCCCACTTCTATTTCTTCAAAATTCAAAAAATGAGAATTTGACGGACGCAAAATATTTAACAAATTAACAAAAAAAAAAAGGAACACAAATTTGAAGAAAAAGTTGGAAACGCAAAGGGTTTCAAAAAATGAAAGGGGCGTGAGCATGAATGTACCAGGAGATGGTTGGAGAAAGAAAGAGGAAGTCTTTGATGAGTGAGAAGATACAAGCCTAGAGGCTGAGATTGCTGCAGTTCCCATCATCCCAGCCATGCTTGGCAGTTTGAGTTAGTGTGTGTGTGTGTTTTAATTTAACTCGCTTAAACTTGAAATACCCGAAAATCCGAATGGTTTTCTTGTGGGTGGTCAATATAAGAGGAACAGATTTCCTCACGACCCATCTTTAATAAAACATTTTATTTTTTTTATTCGTAGTAATTATTATTATTATTATTATTTGATGAAAGCCGTAGTAATTAGTCAATTAACATTTTTTTTTATTAGTAGTATGACTATCTTTTATTTTGAGCTTTTTTTTTTTAATTGGGAGGGCACACTAATATATTAGTGAGTACTGAGTATGAATAATAGTGAATCATATCGGTTATATTCTACTGGGATGGGCCCATAAATTTACCCAAGGAATGGATTTGGGGCTGTTACAACTTACAAAAATATGGAGTTATGGCAGCTGCTGAAATATTTGAAAGCAAACAGATTCCGCTCCAAAAATTTGAAAACCCTTTACCCTTGTCCTGTAGGAGAATTAGGGCGCGTTTGTACCTTCCAAATTGCCCTCCAAATTCGAAAGTGCAGTAAATCACTTTCCCCAAATTCAACTCAAAATTTCTCCAATTCAATTCCACCCTCCAAAACCAAAACTCCAAATGCACACAAATTTCAAGTGTGTGTGGATTGCAGTGTGCTTCCCCTTCATTTCATTTCAAGCATCTCTCTCTCTCCCCCTCCATAAAATGGCTGTTGTCTGTGGCAACAAAGAGAACATCCCGAGTTCATCATCAGTAAAGGCAGGCGTGGCATTTTCCAAAGTTTCGTCGAACAAGAAGAGAAAAATAACGATGCCGCTGAGCGACATTACCAATCTCCATTATCCAGAACCAGGATGCCCACCTCTTTCTCTGCTCCTCCTCGCGGTTTTGGCTTATCAGCTGCAAAATCGACGTAAGAGAGCTGATGCCTCCGCGTTCAGGAGTTCAAGTGCTGCTGCTGCTGCGACGTTGAGGAAGCACTTTAGATAGGTCGATTCTCTTCGTCGATTGCTTTTGATCATGCTACGGAATTTTTAGTATATATAGTGGGATCTTGATTTTTACCAATTTTATGATGTTGCTGCATATCAAAGGGTATGTATGTCCTTGATTGATGTTTTTAAAGCGTTTCATTTTATTTTTAGATTGCAGATAAACTTTTTGAGAAGTTGATTGACCAGTTTCAAAAAAATTGCTAGATGTATATCTGTATTGAAGTGTATTAATTAAGTTAGGATTTGGTAGTATTCATTGGATTAGTTATCTTCATTGTGTCTCTTGATGGAGTTGAATTAATAAAAGTGGTGAAACACCCCTCTAAGAATAGAAGAATCTGGATTGGTTTAGGCGGCTACACTATGAACTGTCTTTGCATTAAGTTTCCACCATTGCTCGCTGACACTTATCCCAGTACATGAATTCTCATGCATAATGCTGAATTAAACAATTGGATTTTGAAAATGACTGAGAATGATGTTGATTAAGATGTAATAACCATCCTAAGCAATTTAAGTACCAGGGTTCGACCATTTTATGATCTTTATCCAGTTGGATGAAAAAAAAGACCATAATATCATTGCACTTGTTGGCCAAAAGAGGCCCATAATTGGTCCTTCACAATCTTCAGTTTTTAAATTTACCTTGGTCTTGATATTGCTTTAGAATGACATTGTGAAACTGGTATCGTAGAAGAAATTTTAAGTCTTTATTAGAGGGAGATTGGTCTATTGGTCCTTCATCTTGTTCTTGATGGTCTTTAACGGGATCAAGTCTACTTGAAGAACTTTGAGACTTGGATGTATCTTTTGATCACTGAGCTGTTAGGTTTAAGAACTAAGTTAAGTGACATGATGCCAGTATTTTCTGGTGGACACTTTAATGGCTAGTAATGCATTATCCCTTTGGTCTCATATTGTTCTGTTACATTATTTTGTTTTTGGTAGAGCGCAATCTGTTTATTACAGTAGATTTAAGCAACTCTTATTTGGAACTAGTATTCTATATCCATCAACACCGCTCTCCTTCCAGTCAACACTAATTATTCATTGCATGCGATTGCATTAGCACGTGGGTGCTGGAAGGTAAGTGTGAATAAAGTTGCCTTCGTCCTTATCTAAAAACTCTTAGCTAATGTTAATATGATTCAGAGCTGCTGAGGTGTTCTTTGTGTATTTTCCTTACTTTGTTAAAAGCAGTCATTCTGTGGATATTGAGATGACATTTAATGTAAGCATAGTTAATAAAATATGTGTTCTCTGTCCAATGAGTTCTTGTTTCTGCATCAGCATCTACTCAAAAACCTGTTCATACATTGCTTTAATTTTCGGTTTGTTCAAGTCATCAACCATCAGCTCTTGTGCATTTCCAATGGCATGCAAATTTGATTTGGATTTTGTGGTCCTCTGCTTACTACCTGCACCAGATAAATGAGTGAATGAATTGCTAACAAAAAAGTATTTAAATGCTTGCATTTGACTTGCATAAAGGTATTTTGGGATTGCATGTTTAGTTTAATGGACACATCATGCTCAGATGCGACTGGTAACTGGTGATTTGTTTTTGTTTTGTTTTTTTTTTTCAACTGCAAATGAGGCTGTTGAACAAAGCCGAGAATGCATTGATATAAAACAAAAGATTGTGGCTTTTGAATCAGTTTCTCTAACTTTAGAGGACTTTAGATAAAGGAAGCATCTCAAAGTGGTATAAAGACACTATATATGATGTGTTATCAACTTATCTTGAAAACACTCGCATTAGACTCCAGAAGCATAATGACTAGCATGAATTTTTCCATGTGGCTTATAACTTTGCTGCTTCTACTTTCATCTGTAGTGATTGTGGGTCGCCCTGTGAAGCCTATAACACTGGCCAGACGCGCACTGGAAGCTCAATTTGGAATGGACAAGATGAGCCAAAGTTGCTATGAGTGGCCTGAGAGAGTAAGTCCCGGAGGGCCTGATCAACACCATCACTGTGGGCACTTCTAATCTCAAAAGGCCAGACTCGAGGTTTAAAATAATCGTACTTTAAGAATGTAATCCTAGCAGCAAATTGTGATCTTTTGCTACTTGTAATTTGGCCAATTTCTTTACTGAGATTGGTAAATAATGCAGATTTTACTTGCAATTAACCAATGATGCTAGTTTCTCTCCAAATGATCTCAGGAGCACACTTTCTTACAGTTTCATTTTAACAGTGCCTTCCTGTCAATTTCAAACAATTATGTTTAAACTTCTGTTATCTGGTGTGTTTTCTTCTTCAAGAATGTGTCACAGAAAAACTTAATTAAGCAGAAAGATGGTTGATGTTACACTATTTTGTTCCAACTATGCCAATATGTAACCATTGATGTTGAATGAGCACCTTATAATTACTTAATGTGTTTAATAGCTTCAACGGGTGTAATGAATCCATTTATGTAGAAATTATCGATGGTCAGGTTGAACCGAGAACCAATCTCAACCATAGATCTTACCTATTTGGACGGTTAAGATCTGTTCAAAAATTAAAAAAGCGCGGTGGCATAATTGTAATAACTCCGAACTTCGTTGCCCTGAAACTCGACGAGGGTAAAATCGGAAATTTCAATATATATGTGATTCACGCGTATATTTTTCAATTTAGGATTTTAGCATTGTCATTTCATATTTTAGCCCTGTCATGACTTATTTTAGCACTAACATGACCCTTGTTTAGCATGACAAGAAACTCTCAAACCAGCTTTCTTTTTGCGAAGAACAATTTCGCCGTCAACTCCCCTTCGTGTCTAGCCACCCTCTGTCGTCGTTATATATATATCATCATCATGAAGACATTGGGATCTGCAAAAAAAAAAAAGAAAAAGATTGGACATTGCCACATTGGGTTACGGTTTGAGTTTTGCAACTTTTTACGATTGGATTTTGATTTTTTTTCCAATTCTACGATCTTAAAAAAAAAAAAGATTGGGTTTAGATTTGAGTTCTGAAATATTTTGCGAGTACTTGCTAAACAGAAACTTTAATTTGTATGTATAATTTATTGCTCTTTAATTTGCTTGTCTTTTATTTATTTCAATATAGTATTTACGCCATTTATTTTTTTCAAGCGTGATGAATGCAGTAAAAAAAGGTAATTATACTTGGAACAATGCAAAAAAAAGGTGCTACGCTTGATAATTTTGAATGAGATACAATAATATAGATCAAATCACGACAGCTTAGCGATCGTGATAAGTTGATTTGTAAATATAATATTTTAGCACTGTCATGACTTATTTTAACATTGTTATAACTTATTTTAGCACTAACATGACCCTTGTTTAGCTCTTTTTGTAGCACTGTCATGGCCTTTTAACATTGTCATCAAACAAATTAATTATATTTGGATTCCTATTTTAGCGCTGTCATGGCCTTTTTTAGCACTGTCATGACTTATTTTAGCACTAACATTGTCATGACTTATTTTAGCACCGTTATGGTCTTTTTTAGCATTGTCATGACTTATTTTAGCACTAACATGACCCTTGTTTAGCATGATAATTGTTTAGAATCATATACTAATCAATAAACCAATCTTACTAACGTATTCAGAAAAATGAAATTCCACCATTTTTTCTCACTTCATTTGCTATATTCTGCTTTCATAATTTAAAGTCAACATCATCTTTTAACAATGCTTTTTTTTTTCTTTCTTTCTTTTATGAAAAGTCACAACAAACTCAATGAAGTTGCCCACTTAATGTATAAACGGGGATCATCATCATGTAAACTTATAAGGTTGAATTCTTGAGGGCAATGAGACATGAAAAATATATAAATTGATAATCATATTATGTGTGTGCAGGCATTGTCACACACATATACGTAGGTGATTAAGATTTACCCACAAATCCCACAATTTTGTGTGATGGACATGTACCTTGCAATCTAAATTTTAATTTTTCTATATTTTATTAATTACGTATGCTAATTACACAAATGTCATGTAAGGAATTTTTTTTTTTTTTTTTTTTTAGAATTAGAAACCGATTATTTGCTAATTGAAATTCAATGTTGTTTTTATAATTATTATTTAAATTTTTGTTATCAAGTTACAAAGAGAAATATGGGTGATTTACATTATTGTTTCTAACAATAATATTCATTCGTTATTTAAAATTTGAAATCATAAGTAGTTGACGAAGGATGAATTGAGATTCATTTAACTTGTGTCATAAATCTATTGGCTACAAGAAAAATTTATTTGTAATTATAATTAGATGCCATAGTTTTATTGGCAGTAGATAAAACAGTTCACAGTAGTGCTAAACTAGATTACAATAGTGCTAAAATAGTTCACAGCAGTGCTAAAGTACTGATAGTGAAAAATTAAAAGTAACAGCTTAATCAAGTAACCAGATGAATTAGGTAAGAGATGTGAATTATATTTGATAACAACATCATAATTAATTGTGCCCAAATATTAGAACACACTAGACAAACTAACTTAATTATTAATTATTTTTCAGAAAATATTACGTGCGATTGCGCATTTGTTTTTTTAATTTAGATTTGTTCTTGTGTTACAGATCAAGTTCTTAGAATTGTTTCTGGCTTAGTTGTCTAGTCATAAATTATTCATAAACGACAACAATTCATGATGATTGAGATTTTTTAATTAAACCATGCAAATCATCTAAATTAATTAAATGTATGGTGTTATGTACATATATAAACTTATTCTAATAAAAAAAAATATAACATAAATTAATTATTCATTTCTAGAAGAAATATTTATTGGCTTTTTAATGGTCGAGGGTTCACATTTTCTATTAATTTCACAGTGCTAAACTAGGTTACAATAATGCTAAAATAGTTTACAGTAGTGCTAAAGTACTGATAGTGAAAAATTGAAAATAACAGCTTAATCAGCTTCGTCAACCTAAGTGCTAAAATAGTTCACAGTAGTGCTAAAATAGGTTACAACAGTGCTAAAATATATCACAGTAGTGCTAAAGTACATGGCAGTGCTAAAATAGTTCACAGTAATGCTAAAATAGGTTACAACAGTGCTAAAATAGATCACACACAGAATGACGATCGTGTTTGGGTGCAAATAATTTGGATTCCACGCCTATCAACAATTGCTACAATAATAGCCTTGGTTTTGAGGTTAATTATTTTTTTATATATATATACTAGCATTTAATTTGTTGCTAGTATTTCTTCCCAGCAATTTCTTGGAAGATATATGGTAATTAATTAAGATGAATTGATCAAGCACTGTTGCCGCGGCTCCTCCCGACGCAAGCTCACGGAGCATTGGAACCACCTGCAACATATTAGGGCGCTTGGAGGGGAAGTCGTCGACGCACTGCAACGTTATCTCCAAATACCTCACCATCTCCTTCACTTGCTCACGTGCTTCTTCTTCATCATCTTTATTCACACTCCCACACAACAACTGCCTATCTATAACCTCCATCTCTTTCCCTTCTCTCACCTTCATCTTCACCCACCCCACCAAATTCGTGTCCCAGAAATCCTCCTTATCCATCGGCCTCTTCCCCGTCAGTAGCTCCAACAGAATCACTCCAAACGAGTACACATCTCCCTTCGCCGTGCACCGGAAGCTCTGGTAATACTCCAGCGGTACATACCCCGATGAAGGAAAGAGATGAAGTAAATGAAAGAGATTGCAAAACAAAAGAAAGATCGGGTGAAGAAATTGAACGTAAATAGAAAACAATTCATAAATTACAAAAATAACCCCAGTTTACTAATATTACAATAATGCCACTGAAAATTTGAATTTTGGATACATATCTTGGCCGTTCAAAAAGGGAAGATCAATGAATCTGATTGGTTCTCAGTTCTCACAGGGAGATGTAGTTCTCATATGATCCCATCTCTATATATATATCTCAAGCTTTGACGGGAGAGATTATTATTTCATCTAAAGCCTAAGTGGTAAAATAATGGACTCATTCAGGCCCTACTGAGTTGGATGCGACCTAGAACAAAAAGGGGCCCAAAGTTTATTGGATTTCATTTTGTTAAACAATGTAAATTTTAAATTATTATATTTCTTTAAGAAAGTACTTTTTTTTTTCAAGTTAACCTATTTTACAGTGAGTCATGTCAAAGTCGCCGAAAAATTGATCAAATTTCATTTTTGTTGAAAAAATGCATATTTTGGGAATGGATACGTAATTATTAATTAAAAAGTCGAATTATTTCGGTTAAAAACATGAAATATTGATATAGCCGATCAAATCTTTTTAGGTAACAAACTGTAAAGGTAATTAATATGTGTAAACTAAAACCAACTTACAAAGTAATTGTGATATTAATGTTACGAATTGAAATGGTGATTAGGCCTCTCACCCCACCAGAGTTTGTCTCATTAACGCATTAGGGAAGATAACCTTTGATTGGAGACGTTCGTAAAATACAGAAAAATAACCTTAAGAAATCAGTATACAAAGTTCACTTTCTTTTTGAAAAGATCAATAGTGATGATGGCGACTCTTGACTCTTGATATTGGCTGTGGCGATTCGGCTAGAAAAGGAAGAGGCGGCCTAAACAAAATATTAATTACCGCATGTGTAGTTAAAATCTCAAATAAATTCCTTCTTATATCGTCACTAGTTTAATTTAAGTGTTTGAAACGTATTTTCTTTTCGATTTCTTAAGAAGAAAAAAATAAAAACAAAATAAAATCTCCAAGATACATATACGGAAACTAAATAAAATGGGTTTAATTTGAGTCTCACTAACACCTTAATTATGTGTGTAATTCGCCCCACTGGATATATACGTTTAATAAGATATATCTCACCTCTTCAAAAAATGAAAAGGAGATGACTAGATATAGCAACTCCGAAACCTAATTAATCATTAGGATTATGCAGTAAGGATATTAAAATGTAAGAGTAAATTAAGATTATTGGAAGAAGTGTGCATGTGATCCGTATAATTAAAGTAACATCAGCTTCCACATGACATCTCAATGTTGATCATAATTCTGTGGTACTGTAAGTCTGTAATATAATATTTTAATTTACTGAAAATTTTTACGTTGATCAATCTTCCTCTAGACGACAAAACTGTTGTTGTTCTTTAATCTTCATGTAAACCGAAGTTATATTTACTATAATTGTTTGCTGTTTTTAATTGTCTTATTCAGTTTCCAGTAATTGAAAGATTAAGCATCAATTCTTGCGATTATTTAATTACATTAAATCAGATTCAACACCCTACCTACATCAAAGCATTGTTATGTATCCTCCAACATTCAACAAAATATAGAACTAACACATAAAATAGATATATCGTTCGCGCCGTCCTACGTACAGTCTACAAATTAAAGGAAGACAAAAACACATTATATAATTAAGCTTAATTAAAGAAGCTGTAAGCATTTCCTGGCTAGCTTTTAATAATATCAAGTTTGGCATAGAACTACATACATATATGTATAGGCGTATAGCATTCATTAATCCACTGCCACTCTCTCTCTCTCTCTCTCTCTCTCTCTCTCTCTATATATATATATATATATATATATACATATATATATATATATATGTAAATAGTGAATTCAAATTAAAGCATAAGCAAAAGGCGCAACCTCCTCTTCAAATCTTCTCGAACGACTTGAGCGGATCATTAGTATCAAGCTCAGATATGAGCGGGAGATCTGCCGGTAGCGTCTCCAGACTTATTTGCTCTTCACTCAGCCGCTTAATCACTTCCCCAAATACAAACTTATTGCCACTCTGAGTGAGATGCAGACCATCGCTGCATTTTATCAAGGACAAAAAACAAAACCATATCAGATATATATATATATATATATATACACAAATAAATCTCTTAATTATTAATTGTTCATAATCGAGTATGCATGGCGAGAGAGAACCATAAATAAGCCTTTTTCCAGCCAGGAAGCTGCTGCATTTTTTCACACAGATTTATGGCAGGAACTCCACATTCAGCCGCCACAGCAACACATTCTTGGGCATAGCGACCAGCAGCCTCATTTGTCCTCTCAGGAAGCCCGGAAGGGTTGTCCACGTAAGGGTACCTGCAAATATGAGATGATTTTATATGTTAATTAATGGTGACATATATATATATAGACTGAAATAATATGCAATAAAAATAGCTCTGCGGGGAACATATTTACAGGAGCCTTGCATCTTCGTCAATTGGAGGAGGTGCGATGAGGATGATACGCGTTGACGGCCATTGCTTCTGCAGTCATCAGCATTGATCTATGTTTAACACTTTTGAGACTAGATCACTAAGCACTACTATATATTCTTTAATAAACAAGCAAGGTTGCTAATTAAGATGATATTGAAAAATGAGTGTCCTCTCATTCTGAGTCAAACCCGATTTCCCAAGTAACATGCATGATACAAGAAATTGACATCACTTGGCGTAAGAAATTCATCTTTCATGTAACACGAAGGCAAGAATCAAGAAAAGGGCATTTTTTTTGGAGTATGAACACCTATATATGTAAGTAGTGCTTGAGGGGCCATCTTATTATTGATGACTGATGAGTATTAATAATTCACTAAACTACGATACGATCACAGAGATAGGAGAAAACATTTTTATTTTTATTTTAAAAAGAAGAATTTGCAATGGTCCACATGCATCCTTGAATTATAATAGCATGACATATCCAGAGTCAATCGATCAAGAAAAACATGGTAGAAATAATCATTAAGAAAACTCATGTGTGGTTGCGATGCAACTATAGTACTAGAGGAATGCAGTAGTTAAAGGGTAATGAAAATGACAGGGCAACTCCATGCATTTGCTCATTTTCACAGTAGAAAAAAGATATTATCAAGTGGCAAACAATGATAGCGATAACTGGGCCTCTTCCGAATTTACTTTCCCTCTGTAAGGCCCATTCTTTCATGACTTATTCAAAACTCTCTCCAACTATCTATCTATAATTATTGCCACAAAAAAAATCTATCTTTTACTCTTAAAAGATTTGTATTAAATAAGCAATCCCAAAAATCTTATGGGCTTAATTATATGAATATTTACAAGCACACGACGATCACCTATCCACCAGTGGTAAGTGTTACGTAAGCTGCTACGTTTTAGGGTTCAATTTCATACTTGAGATTTACTTTTTTTACATTTAAATAACGTCGCTTGGTAGTTCATGTGTCATTGCCACATCATCATATTTACCATTATTACATTTAAATAACATCACACGGTAATTTTTCTGAAAATAAAAATCAAAATGAAAATATCACATACGTAGAACTAGTTCATGATTCATTGCGCACCATCCTAATTACTACAACCGTTTCTAGTAGCCATACACCCCTAATAGTTTAGTTGAACGCATAAATAATTTATCCTTTCAAATTACGATACAACTCCTCACTATTTTCTCTTTGAGGCAAAATTCCCCCACCTTTGTAAAGGTGAGAGAGAGACTGAGCTACGTTATCACCGATTCTTCTAAGTTCTAACCCACTCTAACAAAATAAAAATTAAAAATTAAAACAATCCAATAAACTACCCCTATTTATGTTTTTCAAACTTCCTAATTCTAGTTAACTTGGATTTTTTTTTTTACATAAATAATTATTTATTACATTCTTTCTAGTTTTTAGTTAGGCGGAAAGAACTCAGATCAATTCCAATTTACAGATAAAAGGTGACAAGCAAAAAGCAAAAAAGGAAGAACCAAAACTTGTATAACCCTTACCCAAGTTTACCTGTAACGTACGGGATGAATCACAAAAATATCATAAGAGCATGCGTGGGCAAAGATATGCTCAAAAGTGAAAAGACTATAACGTCATTATTTACGTAAGTCCACATATATTTAGGCACTAAAATAAGAGATATACATATAATAATAGAAAATCTCAAGTGAATCTTATTTGCATCCTCGAAAACAACCCTCAAAATCGGAACTGTAATACATAACATTTAAATTCAAGATGCAAAAGAAACTTTAATTTTTCGGTAAAGAACCTAACCTAACCATGTTTAAATTTTACGTTTTTTTATTTGTTCTCACTAGTTTCTCAGCTCAACAGGACAATTATGAATGCTCTTTTATTTTTTAAATAAAATTAATAATTGGCTAAGATTGTAATTATTGTAGCTGCGGATATCAAATCGGAATGGGGCCACACAGTGCGCACGTGTGAACGTGTAGGTGGGTGCAGGCGTGTTTAGTGTGTGTGCCGTGGGGGCGGCCACGTGCGGAGAGGCTGCAGTTAGTTTATTTTTTTACCTTGAGAAAGGCAACAATGGCGAGAAGATTCAGCTTGTATTCATCAAGCGGCACGTGTTGAAACCCACTGGATCTGTCAGGTAGAGATGCGTCATTGGCGCCGAAGAACACCGTCACCGCCAGCGGAGCACCGCCGCCCGCCGCCACTGGAAACACTTTCTCCATTACCTTCAGAGCCCACCTCGTGTTGTACCCGCTGTACCCTCTCAACACCACGTCCGCCTTCAACCATCAAACCATAACATCACAAATCAATAAAATTAATTAAAACACATACACACACATATATACATATACATACACCTATATATATATATATATTACCGTGCGAGAGAAGTGATTAGTGAGAGAAGCACCCCATCCGCCATCGGCGAAGGACTGTTCAGTGATTGAGTCTCCGAAGAGATAAATCTTGGGCCTCATTGCTTCTGCTTCTGCTTCTGATGAACAAGGGTTTTAAACTATCTAATATATTTTATTTTTAAGGTCTGAAAATGACGCTTTAAATGCGGTAATTACATCGTCTGATAATATTCTCTCAGAATATATAAAACTATATAAGAAAAACAAAGGAGAAGAAAAGTGGCTGCAATTTCGGAATAACTGCAGCCAATTTTTAGTATTATAGCTGAAGTTTGACGTTACGTTTTATTTAGGAAGGAGAGAATTCTTCTCCTCGATAAAAAAGAAAAAAAGAAAAAAAAGGAAGAGAATTATAGGCAGGGCTCACCGGCTCAGGATAAAGTAGTTTTATTAGGGAGAGTGAAATAATAGTAATATGGTTAATATATTTAACTTTATTAAAAAAATTAAAAAAAAATCCAAAATCTTAAAGAAGAAGAAGAAGAAGAAAAAAAAGGCTACTGATGCGAAAGGCTGATTTTTAATGTAGCAAAGGGTAAGTGAATTAATGTTGAGGGGCCATGGCAGTAAATATGATTTATTTTTAGTAGGTTTAGATGGGCCCCTGGTGAGGTGCTACTGCGGTTTGGTGGCCTTTGCGCTTTTCGATGCCTCCGATGGCTGTTTTGAGTTCAATTAAATTCATCTCTAAATAAATTAATCATTCATTTTCTATTCAATTACTGGATTCTTCCCACACAAACCAGTCAAATTAGCGGTGGATACATAAATACATGTCACAACGATTCAATTGATGGAATGAGGGGAAAATATTCGAAAATTAAGTTCACATTCACGTTTTGTTTATAGTTGGGTGCAGTGAATTAGAGATTGAACAGTAACACTTACTCTCAAAATAGTAAATACATCAACGCGAATACACCAAAATTCCTATAAATTACTTCAAGTCCAATAGGCCCATTGACTGGTGTTGACTCGCCGAAAAAAAATTTAATAAAATTCAGTATCAATTTTTACACTAAAAAATATTATTTCAAATTTAAAAAGTATCATTTGTATTATTAAAAAGTAACTATTGTGATACTTATGAGTTTATGTAATTCAAGTTGTCACTTTTCTCATTCCAATTAATGTTTAGAGTTTAGGAGGGAGGGTTATGTTTTTTTAGGGTTCATAGTTTTTTAGGGTTTTTTTTAGGGTTTGTTTACTATTTTTTAGGGGTTTTTGTTGTGTTTTTTTAGGATTCGTGTTTTTTTTAGGTTCATTAATCTCAATTAGAGGTTATATTTATTTCAAAAAATATTAAATTCGTTCACTTTCATTTTAAGGTTCACTAATTCCATTTAGGGTATATATTTAATTCAAAATTATGTTTTTTTCAATTACCATTTATATTTGCTTCGAAAAATTAAATTAATTGTCGAGCGCAATGCACGAGTACATGCGTTAGCGTCGGGCGAGTGCATAGCGCGAGTCGTCGAATTAAAAAAAATCATTCATTTTAATTTTAGGATTCATTAAATCAATTTTAGGATATATATTTACATTTATTTTAAAAAATTAAATTAATTCATTTCAATTTTTAGGGTTCACTAATTGTATTTTATGGTATACAATTTGGGGGGACAAAACAGAAAAATCGGAAAAAAATAAAAAATTTGAAAAAAATAATAAAATAAATCAAAAAAATAAATAAAAAAAATTAATTCAGGCGCGTGTACGGTGTACCCCACGCCCCGCCCGTCGGCGCGTGCGTGGCCCTCGCGCGTGAGGTCCACGCACCTGAAATGGGGTTTTTTTTGGGCCGCTGGACCTTATTGGGCCTAGGCCAGTCTGATGGGTCTAGACCCATACAACTGGTGCACAGGAGACTGTCTCATGTGAATATTGATGTGTGTTCTATTTTTAAATAACTAAAAGCAGATAATAAATTATTTATAACAAAAAAGATAAGAATATGTTTTTTCAATTAAGTAAAAATTTTCGTGTCAATATGCGCTCAGTCCTAGTATGTGCTCAGTCCTAGTACATATTGACACAGGTCCTTCTCGTTTCAATATGCACTCGGATTCGAGTGCATATTAACGTGTAACCACCCTTTTCATGATGTGATTTTAAAAATATATTCTTATCGTTTTTGTTAGAAATTATTTTACTATATATTTTTTTTCCTACAAATATTCATTATCATTATTGATAACGTATGTGTAAATATTAAAAACTATTAAATAAGTTCCAATTTTTTTCAGATTTTGGCCGAAGTTAATATCAAAACATCCATTGATTAATTTTCTAAAATTTAAAATATATATTTTTATAAATACTATTATTTTCATCCTTCAATCTACAACTGATCTGAACTGCAACCACCGCTAACTTTAAATGCAAATAGAGAAATTCCATTTTAACAATATAAATGGATAATTTCTATTATGCACTATGGTGTATTGCACTAAATGTCAATAAATAACTAATGTGATACTTAAATATCACAATAGATCCAAAGTACATTGCACCATGGTGCATGATAGAAATTACCATGCTATCCGTATGAAATAAGATTATATGGTAATTTCTATCTTGCACCATTGTACATTACACTGAGTGTCATAATAAATAGTTAATGTGATACTTAAACGTCATAATAAATAATGTGGTCTAAAGTGCATCGTACCATGGTTCATAATGCAAATTATCAGATTATACCATGTGGAAAATGATGAATTAATAGGGTGGAGGCACGTAAACCTATTCTACACAAATTATTTGCTCCGTACTAATAAATGATTGAGACTAGCAGCAGGGCCAGATCAATTGAGTCGCCGCCCCTTCAATATTATATTTCTTCAAACTAATTCTACTTTCTTATAACCAAAATCTCTATTTTAATAATTGAAGAATGTTTAAGTAGCCAAAAAAAAAAAAGATCGTAAAATTATTTTCTGAAAAAAAAAACATTTTTTTAATCACTTGAATATTATCAGGTGTAAATGCATACGAGAAAGGTGATAACAGGTTCATATGAACTCAAGTCTAGTATATAATTATGATTTTTATTTTAATATCATTTTCTTCAGGGACACACCTTCACAATTTGGTATTTTTCTAAAATATTTCTATATCAAAAAATTAGAGTTGGAGGCTAGGTAAAAATTTGATAGGCCGGTTAAAATCCAAATTAAAATTTAGGATTAAATATCATATAGGTCCCTTGAGTCCTTGACTATTGTATGGGATTCATATTGCTCCATCTCTTACTATTTGAGTCACATATTCCCTGATTATTGTCAGAGTCTCACATCGCCCACTCTACAATTATTTAGGCCACATAGCCTATTCATCTATTAAAAATGGCCCTGATTGCCCCTTTAATTCACAATTTTAGATACTCCGTTGAGTTTTAGCGAGTTAATTAGAGTTCATTCTTTCACTAATTTTTGCGGTAAATAAAAATTCACAAAATCAAAAAATGATCACTTACACTATAATTAATTTCGACAAGTATAATATATCCCACAAAAATTCTCCCGAGTCCATAACGTTTGAAGAACTTCACGAATGACACACTTGCAAACTTTTTTTTACGTTTTGCAATTCAAAGAAGAAGAAGAAGAATTTTATGAATTGTTATTTACCATGAAAATTGGTGGAAGAAATGAACCCTAATTCTAGAGATGTCAAACTAGCCCGAAATCGATGGGCTGGCCCGAACCGCCCGAAAAAAAGGCGGGTTAGGGTCATATTTTTTAGGCCCGAAATAAATTTTAACCGAACGGGCCCGCCCGAACGGACTGACGGGCTAAACGGGCTAGCCCGCTAGGTCCGTGGGTTGACCCGTAGAGCTGAATTTTTTTTTAATCCGCTCTTATTATTATTTGATAAGAAACAAATGGATATTAGAAAATAGTTAGATTATGCTTTCAACTGGTAACTCACCATTCTTTGTTCTTCTTTCCTTTTGTTGAACTTGGATTTTAATTTTCTTATAATAAACAAATGAATTATTATAAAATAGTTAGATTATGCTCTCAGTTAACTATTTGTTATCTAAATTTCTCAAAAAAATAATCTCACTGTTGAAGAAATGGTCACTGCTGCGGAAGAGATAAATCCAATCAAATAAATTAGAATATATGTTTTGGAAACTCTTCTATAGAATATAGTGAAAAAAATATAATACAATTTGCAATCAATTCGACACTGAAGAATGCGCAGTTCCACTATTTGACGAAATTCCTCAATGAATAAATTGTAATGCATTGTAATATAGAACTGTAGATTATGTGAGGATTTTAACCTATGCATCTATACAGACTGTGCTGCTTAAGTTCTCGTGCATCAACTTTGCTTGTAATTATATGATGCTTGTATAAACATATGGTGTCTCTGTTATAGTTTTGGATCTAATATAGGACATGAAAACTTATTATTTGAAAGAGTATTATCCTTACACTTAACTTTTGTCGTAAACATGTTGGCCCGAAAACCGAAGTTTTAGGGTTAGGGCCAAGATTTTTTAGCCCGAAAAAATTTCAGCCTGAATGGCCCGACCCGAATAGCCCGATAACCCGATAGGGTTGGCCCGAAACCGACGGGCTAGCCCATTTGACATCCCTACCTAATTCACTAGCTCCTTTAAATAAGGAGTAAATTAACAGTCTTTCATGTTGTGTACAAAAAAAAGGGAAATTATGGTTACTTTTAATCAGATGAGATCCTCTACTCCAAATTGCGTATCTCGTCCGTGTGCCAACATTCAAATTACCTAATTTTAATAATATTTTTTTATAAAAATAAAATTTATTATATTATAACTAATCATAATTAATATTTATTGCTAAAAATTAAAAATTTAAAAAATTGTATACTCTAAGTTTGGAATAATCAACCCTAAAAATCAATTATATTAATAAAAAAAGAAAATAAATATTAAAAAATAATTATAAACTCTAATTAGGGGGAATGAACTCTAAATAATAATGTAAAATTATACTAAATAAAAAATAATTAAAATTGAAGAAAAATGAAAGAAAAACTAAAAATTTTAATATTCGGTACACAATTGGCACATACAACCTCTGAAATAAAGGATCTCAAGTGACTTTTAATAGTCGAATGGGCTACATGGCCTAAATAGTCGGAGATATGGTAATGTGAGCCCTCACAATAGTTAAAGGGGCTATGTGTATGGAGTGTAAATGAGTCGAGTCGAGCCAGAGATAAATATGTTCAAGCTTGTTTGAAATGATATCGAGCTTTAAAATTTATGTTTGAGCTTGTTTGATTATCTATCGAGGTAAGCTCAAACGAACTTTAATCGAGTCGAACTCGAGTAGTTTGATATTTTACACGTTTGGTCATTTTTTACTTATTGAGCTCGAGTTTAAGCCGAGTTTTAAAAATTGTATCAAACACTAAATTATAATTATGTTCAACCTTGTTAGATACGCTTATTGAATCAAACTCAAACGAGCTTTTAAGAAACGAACACGAGTCGAATATCGAATTATTTGATTTGATTTTTAGTTGTAGCTATGTGGCCTCCAAATAGTTGGAGAGGGTGCAATGTGAACTCTTAATAATAATCAAAGAGTTGTGCCGATGGGATGATTTAGTGGTGTAGTGAGATTGTTTGAAGATTAAAGATTACAGATTTGAATTTCCTCAATACCACATATCGGGTGCGTGAGTATAAAAAAATAAAAAAAAAAACGGTCAAAGGGCTATGTGCCCGTTAGATCTAAAATTTATATTGAATAAAATTAAAATAAAAAAATTCAAGAAATAGTTCAGAATTTGGTTTTGGCCCGTTTTAGTCGTCAAGAAAGCCTACTCAACTAAACGCACCGCAAAACCATAAAGAAAATGGGGGAGGAAAATAGTACACCAAGAAATCAAACCTCATTCACCACTACTGATTCATGAATATGGAATTCCTCTTAAAATAATTATCTCTGTTTGATATCTAAATGGGAATAAAATGAGAAATGGCAGATTTAGCAATATCAATGCCCTAGTTCAATCCAGTACGAATTGCTCACGAACAGAGCTCAACTCTCCACAAATATTTTCTATGGCATCGGCTCTGCAGAGTTACATAAATTCCGACCACCCATTTCGAGGCCAAAAGATCCATTCCCGGATCCTCAAAACCGGGTTCAAACCCAATGCGAATATTTCCATCAAACTCCTCATACTCTATACCAAGTCTTCTTGTTTATCGTACGCACGCCAGGTGTTTGATGAATTGCCCCAACGAACTTTATCGGCCTACAATTACATGATAGCTGGCTACGTAAGACATGGTTTTGCCGAGAAATCATTTGAATTGGTTAGGGAACTCTGTCTTTCAGACAAAAAGCCTGATGTTTATACGTATTCAATGATTTTGAAGGGTTCAACTAGCGGGAGTGCAGGGTTATCTTTGCGTGGTGTTGGGAAGGAAGTCCATTCTCATATCGTGAGATCTAATTTAGTTGGCGATGATGTGCTTTACACGGCATTGGTTTATGCATATGTGAAGAGCGAGAGGGTCGATTACGCGAGGAGAGTGTTCGATTTGATGTTGGAGCAGAATGTGATGTGTTCTACGTCTATGATCACCGGGTATATGAACCATGCTCGTTGGGAGGATGCGGAGGATGTGTTTGAGAAGACTTACGAGAAAGACGTGGTGGTTTACAATGCCATGATTGAAGGGTATAGTAAATCTGTTGAAATGGCTAAGAAAGCCATAGAGATATATATTGATATGCAACGTCTGGATTTTAGGCCTACTATATCGACGTATGCAAGCATTATCGGGGCTTGTTCTCTCTTATCAGCGTTTGAGATTGGCCAGCAGATTCAAGGGCAGTTGATGAAAACTGAGTTCTTCTCAGATGTAAAGATGGGGAGTGCTATGATCGACATGTACTCCAAATGTGGGCGAACAGAGGATGCAAGACGCGTTTTTGACTACATGCCCAAGACGAATGTCTTCTCGTGGACTTCAATGATTGATGGATATGGGAAGAATGGAAGTCCGTACGAAGCCCTAGCTCTGTTTAGTCGAATGATAAGTGAAAGTCGCATTGTTCCAAATTACGTGACATTTCTTGGTGCAATGTCTGCTTGTGCCCATGCAGGGTTAGTGACTAAAGGAAGTGAGATCTTTAACTGCATGGAAAGAGTTTATTCAATGAAGCCAAGAATGGAGCATTATGCTTGTATGGTTGATCTATTAGGACGTGCCGGAAGATTGAACCAGGCACTTGAATTTATAATGCATATGCCTGAAAAGCCTAACTCTGATGTTTGGGCAGCGTTGCTGAGTTCTTGCAGATTGCACGGCGACGTGGAGCTTGCTAAAGTGGCTGCAAATGAGCTTTTCAAAGTAGAAGGAAAGAGCAGGCCTGGGGCGTATATCGCGTTGTCCAATACATTAGCTGATGCTGGAAGATGGGATGGTGTGAGCCAATTGAGGGAGCTGATGAAGGATAGAGGAATATCTAAAGGCACAGGGTTCACTTGGATTGGGACAGATACTGGTTTAGAAGCTTTCCATGCTGGACGGCTGTAGTATTTAAGAATTCAAATGTGTGTTTCAACATAATGCTATGATCCAAACTATTTATTTCAATTATTCAAATGACTTGCACAACTCTTTCCTTGATCTCTTGCAATTAATTTGCTGTGGAACCCGCACTATATATCATTTGCCATTGTTAACACATATAGTGGAGCGGCCCATCACAAAGCAAGTAGCCTAAGATAATCTTTTCTTGTGCCTATTTTGTATAAAAACCACATTGGGCAAAATTACGGGCCTAAGCATCTCTTTCTACGGATTAATTCTATTCACACCCCCATTTTTATCCTTATAATCCCCAAACTAGTTAAAAAATAAGTATCTATTTTAAAGACTTTTTTAACCCTATCAACTCCCACTATTTAAAAAACCTACAAACTATGATACAACTCCACTATTTAAAATCTCTAACAAACTAAAATACAACCCCCATTTACCTAAAACAAATACATCTCCTACTATTTAAAACTCTTGCAAACTAAAATACAACTCTCAATATATAGCATTTACCTTAAATAACACAAAAGAAAAACAAAAGAAGATCAAAACAAACATGGTAAATATTTATATATTATTTCTCATTGAATACAACGTAGTAATTAGTGATGCGAGTTGAATTAGTAATTTTGATATATATATATATATATATATCAAAATTTTGAGATTTTTTGTTAAATGTAGTTCTGCTAGTTGAATTTTGATTGCTGCGATTTTATAACTTTTGGCTTTAATAGAATTTAATTTAATTAAATTTTCTTAGAATGTTATTCTTGCAACTATCAAATTTTTTTTAGCGTATAATAATTTAAGACTTAAAGAATGCTCCCGACTTGACAGAATTACAGAAAATTAGATTTAAAGATGTTACAGAAAAATAGATTAAAAGATATTACATAAAATTAGATTAAAATAATGCTCCCGACTTGATCAGACTTAAAAAAAGAATGCTCCCGACTTGAATCCAATTCACAAAATTGAGATTTGAAGAATTTACTCTAACTTTTGCGTTGAGATTTATAGGCTAAGAATTTTATTCCAACTTATGTGTTAGATTTAAAGATTTGATTTTGAAATTTATATTCTGTTTATAAAAGATGAACTTGTTACATTATGACAAAAATAAATTCAATCATTGAAGTACTCAAATTTGTTAAAACTTCATACTATTTTCATAATGTTTGTATTCAATGCAGAATAGTGTTGATTATTTTGATTATTGTAGCATTAGTTGAAAAAAAAAATTCAAAACTAAAATTAATTTAAACATATTTTCATTCAACTATGTCTCAAGAGAGATTAAATGGACTAATTATTTTAAGCATTGAAAATGACATACATATTTGTAGGAAATTTTCAAGAAGTAAGATGATGAAGACAATAAGAGAAGAAAAGATCTCGTGAAAAATAAAATTAGGGTCATTTTTTTTTCTTATGTTTTGCCATGGTCCCTAAAATGCCAGGGATGTCCTGACATAAAAATGATTGAGTTTTTCAAATAATGGGAACTATATTTTATTTTTTATTATTTTAAATTAGTTGGGGATTATGAAAGTGAAAAAGTCTAAAACTTAAATATTTACATTTAAATTAATTTGATGGTTGAAAGGAGAAAATAGAGGGTGTAAATAGAATCACTCTATTCCAAGTTATGTTTATCTTTTCAAACAAAAAACGTTATAAGAAACCAAAAATTATTAGTCTATGAGGAAATTAAAGATTAGAGTTAAGAGTATAGAACTACTCTAAAATGTAGCTTTGAAATGCAATTTTAAACAGTGATTTCCATATATAGACGTATCACTATTCAAAATTATACACTCTATATTCACCATTGGGTTGATACAAATTACAGTTATGCCATTTATCAATAACATCATTATAATTATGTTATTTCACACAATTATTATTTGATTTTTTTTACTTCTACTGTTCTATTTTAATTTATTTCTTATATTTTCTTTATCTTTTTATTTAATTTGACATATTTTAAATTATAATTAATTATTCAATTGCTTTAATTATTTTTCTATGATTAATTTAATGAGATAACTAATTATTTAATATTTATTATATGGTAATTATTCGCAATGAGTAAAAAGTAAAAAAAAAAAACATGGTGAGAGATATATAGAGTATGGGGTTGGAAAGGGTTTTTAAAATAAAATACTCCTTTCATCCTAATTATATAGTCTATTTTCTAGTTGCGTATAGATTAAAAATATTTATGAAAATAAAGTGTTAGAATTCGTTGCCTCAAATACTGTGAAAAATAGAAAACACGTGTAAAGTTATAGACAATGTTGTGGTCATTATTACTCACTTTACCAACAACATTGTCACGAGAATTTAAAGAACAGTTTTGCACGGAAATATGTTTAAAACACAACGGGGAAACTACTTGTGAAAAACGTCAATGTGCAGATAATAGAGTTGATGTTGAAGCTAGTGTTAACTACTATGCCTTCAACACGCAGCGGAAATTTAAAGCAACTTGCACGAAAGATAGTTTTAAATCACACTCCTTACGGTAGGCGAAATTCACTAACGTACGTGAAATACAAAACAATACAAGTGTTGTCTCGGTTCATTCCTTTGACAACATTGCATACACCATACAAGAGAACTATCTATAATAACCCGAGACTTTCTTATAATTTTATTCAGAAATATATGGAGTAAACGGTTGAATTTAGAAATTTATTTATTTATTTATTTTTATTTTTATTTTTGAGTCTGGTTCATTAGCACAATTTGAACTTTGATAATTATTATATATATATTTTTATTTAGGGTTATTAAATGATTTCAATAAAAAAAATATATGAATAGGATATTTACTAAATTTTTTTCAATTCCCCTTCAATAATACACGTATGAGTATATATCAACTCATCAATTTTGGAGACACTTGTCCAGTTCTTAATCCCTTTGCTAGTCAATCAAATATCACAATGTTTATTTCTTTTGCTGGAGAAAAAAAAAGAGAAAACAGAACTACAATTCCCAAACTTCTCGTTCTCGACTGGTAATCAAATTCTACAACAAATTCACACCTTTTGGTAAGCTTGCTTTAGATTCAATTTTCTGTAGTAGCTCTATAGATTATACGCCCAATAACTCCAGCAAATTTCCCCAATTTTAATTAACCAAAACAAAACCCATAAATTCATATAACTGTAATTCATCAAATCATACTTCATAAAGCATCAATTCAACACCAAAGCAGAACCACCCCTCAATTAAGTTTCCCCAAGACCACTTTCGATACATCAGATTCCAACAAAAAAAAAAATCCTTCATACTTCAGATATATGAATTTCATACTATAAATATTTCAGAATTTAGAGATATATTGTAGAATTTCAGAAAAATAAATAAAAATCAGAAATAGGGAGAGGGAAATCGATGGGTTAAGTTGTAGCAGGGGAGGGCTCGTTGGCTGGGCTCGGGTCTCGGCAACGCTAGTCTAGGTCCAATCGGAGGTCTGCGGTTCGTCGGTCGGTTGCCGGCATTTTCTCCTGCGTCACGTTGCCGCTGCGGTGTTCAACTGCGTCGAGCCATTCCATTGCTAGAGTCGTCGGTCTAGATTGCTGCAAGTGCGGCTGCAGGTCGAGGTCATAGTCTTCGCGTCGTTGGCGGCCGGTGGTGAGCTCGTCGGCGTCGGAAATAAAGAAAGGAAAAAAAAGATAGGAATTTTGGGAATGGAATTTGGGGATTCTTAAATTGTGTTCGGTTCTACCTCTTATGATTTTGCAAAGAAGATGAAAACAAGAGGAAGATTTAATTTAGGGATTTAGGCAAAGAATTTCAATTTGGGATTTTTCATTTTGAATCCCCATTTTCAATAGCTTCAGAGAGAGAGAGGGTGAATGAGAGGAAAGATGAGAATTAATTTGGGATTCCTATTTTCTAGTGGTTCACGTGAATTTAAGAGAAAGAGGAGAGAGATAGTTGACTTTTAATTCCCATTTGTCACGATTTTAGGAAAAGAAAGAAAAGGGGTCCTATAGTAAAATAAGTAAAATCCAATAAATGATCAACTTTTAGAAATTATATATGTAGATATATATACACATCAGTGCCTATTTTGATTAGTTTGGAGGTTTGGTATTTAAGTAATATTTAAATATTTGGTACTTAAGTAATAAATTATTTAAATATCAATTTAACCCATAAGTTTTATTTAAATTTTCTATTTAACCGAGAATGCATAAATTAATTATTTAGGATGATAAATCTTTTATTTTTAGATATATTAAAATTAGATTGTACTTTTACGTGATTAATTAGCTTTAATAACAAATTAATAATGTATGTTTTATAAATCTTATTTGTTGCAGAGAATAAATTGTTTATTATGTAATCAAGAGAAATTGATTTAACAATACATCATAGTGTTATGCTAATTATCATTTGATGATTTAACACTTCTCAATAATTGTATAAGCATGCTACATGTATTCTGTTTTCTATCCTCTAATTTAGAAATGATATCAAATTTATAGGAAATATATAGAATTAATTAATAATGAAGTTTAATTTCAAATTTAAGAACTAACTTAGGAATTGAGTTTGAATAGAGGCTCTTTAGTTAAACTAAGTCAATGATGATTGTTGTAGGCCCAGAAGATATAATAGAACCTGAGCAGGATCAACCAAGAGTTGAAAGTTTATCTGTTATTCAGGTGGGTTATATATCTTTCTCAAATTATGTTTAGCTATTAAGCTCAACTGTTTTTCAACTGTGAAGCATGAATATTTGTTTCAAAATGATTTAGCTCACTGTTCGCGTTCGCCAGTATCCTACGAAAACATTGAGTGCTTAACTAGACTCGAGTTCGGATCCTTTAAGCTTTGGGACCGTATACACTATCCTTTATTAGACAGCTGGGCTGGAGGACGTGTATATAAGTTAAGACACTGTAGGAAGGGACAGCTGAGACAGAGTGTGTAAGATTAAAAGAAGCTTTGTATACATGGAATGCTTTTTAGTTTTGAAACCTTTCCATTGTTATACTTGTGTGGATACGATATTCATATTTATAAAATGATTGTGAACTGTTTATCAAAATTTGCCCACTGGGTACATTAGTACTCAGCCCAAATCTTTTCTAAATATTTCAGGTTGAGAGGCAGGCTGGAAGATGACGGAGCTGAGGCCAAGGGCTGGCTTTTTGTTATATGCTTGCTCTTTCTGTGTTGTTCAGAAATCTTAGATACTCTAAATTAATTAAGTGTTTGCAAACAAATTTTACTTGAGTTGTGCTCCGCGCTTGTTCCGTTCACTCTGATATAACTTGTCTTCAATTGTTTGAAGCATGTTATGATTTCAGCATTATGCTATGATGTTCCTTTACAGTTATTTGGTGGGATAAGTTCCCTTTGATGATTGGTAATTTATTCAGGTTCTTTCTAAACGCCTTAGAGCGTGGTTTAATTCCAGTTACAGAGGTTATGCTGCCCAAATATTTGGGGCACTAACCTTATTCCTTCTGAACACTCTCGTGGGTGGTTCTATTTCAGTTACAAAGGTTATGTTGCCCAAATGTTTGGGGCACTAACCCTATTTCTATAATTATCTTTATGCAACAACCCCTTCCCCCTTCCCCCAGTAGCGCATCGGTCCCTTGTAACTATTCTTCCGGGACTGGGGCGCTACACTATCCTACCTTCACTCACTTGAATAGTCTCTCGAACAAATACTATCTAAACATATAGATATAAACAACATGTCAATCTAAATCCCAAGACTCTCAAATTTAACTATCTAACCTACACACACAACTGAATCTAGACTTCAGTTGATTGGACGCTAGACAGATGTTGAGGAGAACGTTTTGGATTTTCGAGATGACACTAGATGCAAGTTTCAGAACTTCTCACAAACCATGGTGATAATCCTGCTTGCACAAATGATTTCAAGGTCCAAGGAGACCTTAAATACTTCTTCTATCTTGCTCCAGTAGTTGCTCCACGAACACATGTGATGTGGCCTTAAATCAACTGTTTTCGACTCTTTATTGCTGTAGTGGTTTTGAGATAACTGCTTTTTCTGCTATGTATCACACGTTCTTCAACATCGTGCAATAGTGGCAGTTACTCCAGTCAACCACGTTTACCTGTAACGATTAGTGTTCAAGATAAAGTGGGAACATCACGTTCGCTAGAAAATTGGAACAAGCTTTGACTAGTTCAAAGTTATACAAAATCCATGAATTACCACATATTTTATTCACCAATAAATATCTAAATACGTGGAAATAAAAACGCGATAAAAATCACAAAATAATCAGATTAATCCAAAATAATTTAATCCTAAATAACTGGAGAGGATAAGATTAGCATCCACAGAGTTGTACCCAATTTCATGAGAATGACGGAACACATCATATACAACATTGACTTAAACGTTATCAATCGAAGTGATAACAACATCTGGAACACATCATTCGCAATACAAAATATTAAAGCTAAACTTCCAATAATACCTTTATTTAATATTTATGACTTTAAAAAAATTAAGTGATTAGTTTTTAAATTTCTAAGACTTAACAAAAGTGTATTTATATATTACTATGAAAATTAATATTATTTATAATAATGAAATTATATAATTAGAATATTTTAAAATAATAATAGAAATTACTATGAAAGTTAATATTATGTATAATAATAAAATTATATAATTAAAATATTTTAAAATAATATTAGAAACTATATAACTGTGACAAGAGGAGGATTAGAGATCCGTATTTCGAAATATAATGCAAAGTAGACTTTTGAGTTGCGAATGGTGTTAGGGTGGTAGTAATGGTAGGTTCATCCAACCCATTGAACCTACTTTTTTGGGTTCATCCCATTAGAGTAGGTTGGGTTCAAGTTGAGGTTGGGGGTGTGGGTTCAAATATTTGAAATTGGGATGGATGGAAAAATAGCCAATGAGAGAAGAGGAGGTGGGCCATGCCTTTAAATATATATAGATGTGTATATTAATGAGACCCATGTTGAACTTGCTTTTTTAGGTTTATTGTTATTGGGGATAGGTTTATAAAAATAGTGGGATTTAACTTTTAACATGGGCTTATGTGAAAGTGTTGAAGTTGCTTTTTGGAGTTCACTGTTACAACCACCCTTATAGATTGATTATTGGACAATGGTCCTTCGAACACGTGTACTTGGAAAAATAAGCGTCACCCATTGGTCAATGCTCCGAATATATCTTTTCGTATATTGTATTGGAATAAAAGTCCACTTGATCATTAAACCACTTACTCTTATTAATAGAACCAATAACGCCTCTGGTTTCTCCATAATCCACCATTATTCCCCAGTCCCACTTTTTTTTTTTTAATTTGCAAAGTTGAATGATTGCTTGACATTATTCACCCAAAAGGTCTAAAAAAAAAAAAAAAAAAAAAAAAAAAAAAAACATTAATCCACTTCCGACAAACAATACCGCTCGAGAAATCAAACACAAAATCCTGTTTTAGACCAAACTACATCTTCTCCTTAAAAACTGCATGCCCACAGTGTTGTTGAGTTTCCTTTCTATAAATACATACCTCACCGCCACCACGTTTATACCTGCAACCAAATCAATACTTCTTAAAAGTTAAAACTGATCCAAACTTCAAAACACTAGAAATCCAATATGGAAGCGAGTAATACGATCGGCGCCGCCGCCGTCCAACCGGCTCCAGTGGGCGCCACATCAGGTGGGACGCTGGGGAGCCACCTGGCGCAGCGGTTGGTTCAGATAGGCGTGAGGGACGTGTTCTCAGTTCCCGGCGATTTCAACCTCACCCTGCTGGATCACCTGATAGCGGAACCGGAGCTGAATTTGGTGGGGTGCTGCAACGAGCTGAACGCGGGGTACGCTGCCGACGGGTACGCGCGAGCGAAGGGGGTGGGCGCCTGTGTGGTGACGTTCACCGTGGGCGGGCTGAGCGTTCTGAACGCCATCGCCGGAGCCTACAGTGAGAACTTGCCCGTGATCTGCATTGTCGGCGGACCAAACTCTAATGATTATGGGACTAATCGAATTTTACATCACACCATCGGCCTGCCCGATTTCACTCAGGAGCTGCGCTGTTTCCAGACGATCACTTGCGCACAGGTCTGTTAACGGAATCGAATCGATCACCTTTTATTTTAGTTAGCAATAGCATCACATGCCATCAATCAATTTCAATTTCAATTTCAATTTGACTGCAGGCAGTTGTTAATAACTTGGACGACGCACATGAATTGATAGATACTGCGATTTCGACTGCTTTGAAGGAAAGTAAGCCCGTGTATATAAGCATAAGCTGCAATTTGCCTGCAATTCCTCACCCCACTTTTGCAAGAGAACCGGTCCCATTTTTTCTTGCACCCAAGTAAGTCTTATTAATTATGATTTCGTTATCTTGTAATTACTATCTAGCTTTCTGGCTTATCGGCTATTTTTCCTTCTAGCTAGTATCTATTCAGATATAGACAGGTAATTATTACAAAGAAAAATTGGGAAATTCTTAAGTAAATAAAAGCCAAAAAGAGAAAATATGTAAGCATTGGTGATCTAGAGTCTAGACTCAAGAACTAGATTGTTTCACAGATTAAGGATCGTAATTCTCCAGTAACATTTAATTATTTTAATTTTCTTCTTGATCATGATATAATGGTCTTACAGGGTGAGTAACCAAGTTGGTCTTGAAGCAGCTGTTGAAGCAACAGCAGAGTTTCTGAACAAAGCTGTAAAACCAGTAATTATAGGAGGTCCGAAGCTAAGGGTATCCAAGGCACAGCAGGCCTTTGTGGATCTTGCGAATGCTAGTGGCTATCCAATTGCTGTGATGCCCTCAGGCAAAGGCCTCGTTCCGGAGCACCATCCACACTTCATTGGGACGTACTGGGGTGCAGTCAGCACCAGCTTCTGTGGGGAGATTGTCGAATCCGCAGATGCATATGTTTTCGTTGGCCCTATCTTCAACGATTACAGCTCCGTTGGCTACTCTTTGTTGATCAAAAAGGAGAAATCTGTGATCGTGCAGCCAAACCGTGTGACAATAGGCAACGGCCCTTCCTTTGGTTGGGTTTTCATGACGGATTTCCTCACTGCATTGGCCAAAAAGCTCAACAAGAACAGCACCGCCATGGAGAATTACCGTAGGATATATATCCCTCCCGGCATTGCCCTAAAACGCGATAATGATGAGCCACTCAGGGTCAACATTCTCTTCAAGCACATACAGGTAGTAAAACTAAACACTGGCCTCAAGCATTATACCACTAAATATAATTGATGTAGAGCGAAATCCTTATATTATGACAACATATAACCGTATTTTTCAATTTATTTCATTGCAGGAAATGCTGAGCGGCAATAATGCAGTAATTGCAGAGACAGGAGATTCATGGTTCAACTGTCAAAAGCTCTGCCTCCCTGAAAACTGCGGGTAATTAATTTCTCCCGCCTCGCCTCCCTGAAACTCTTATATATCACTTGTTACATCTCCACCAATTCAAATGATCATGTTCTAAGTTCTTGCATACAGATATGAGTTTCAGATGCAGTATGGATCAATTGGGTGGTCAGTTGGTGCAACTCTCGGTTATGCTCAGGCTGCAAAAGATAAACGCGTGATTGCCTGCATTGGAGATGGAAGTTTCCAGGTAATATAGAATGATGGAAGTATTATTGAAGCTCAAATCATTATTAACCTCTCGATTGTTGTCACACTGCATGCAGGTCACAGCTCAAGATATTTCTACCATGATAAGATGCGGACAGAAGACCATCATATTCCTTATCAACAATGGAGGATATACAATTGAAGTCGAGATTCATGATGGACCATACAATGTGATCAAGAATTGGGACTACACGGGCCTTGTCGATGCTATTCACAATGGGCAAGGCAAATGCTGGACTGCCAAGGTTAGCACTTAATTAGCACTACATATTGTTTTTGTCAGGTTTCTAAGATATTGGTGATATCATCAGGTGAAAACGGAAGATGAGTTGATGGAAGCCATAGCAACGGCAACAGGCACGCACGAGGAATCCTTATGTTTCATTGAAGTCTTTGTTCACAAGGATGATACTAGCAAAGAATTGCTCGAGTGGGGATCTCGTGTTTCCGCTGCTAATAGTCGACCTCCCAATCCGCAATAGTTACTTTTTACTCTGTTAGTTAAATGCTCAAAATGAAATCTGGTTGCTTCTAATTTGGCATTTGGAGTCATTTTTTCAGTTTTAAGTACTGGATTTGTAAATTGTTAATGCAAGTGGACGACCGGTGGAAAGGGAAAGGCATTTGCATCTTGCACCATTTTTATTAGCCTCTCTGCGATCATGTGCCAAATATTAAATATACAAAGGAAAATCAAGGACATCCAAAATAAAGTTCTGATATACTTAACGGCCGCTAGCTCAAGTCATACAAAACTGGAAATACTGTAGTCAACATGAATTTCTACCCATGTTTATTTTAAATGGTTCGAATTATTAGATATAAAATTCTACAAACATGTGGCACTTAATCGATTACACGAGGCAGTCAATTAGTTGAGGAGCAACATCAAATAAATAAAATGATTCTCGTTCTCGATGCATGTGGAGCCATTTTGTCAACAGGAAGGCTGCTCCCGGCTCCACCTAACCCCCTGCCTTAGAAAAATGGCGTTTGCAGTTGCAATTGTGTTGACTTTAATCGCCGCCTCGTCCTCACCGGCGAGCAGCAAATCGGCTGCCGGATGCTACGAATCCATCGTTAGCTTCGGCGATTCTCTTGCCGACACCGGCAACTATCCTCTTCTCTGCCCCGCGGACAGCCCCCCGCGCTATGTTCGCCTGCCTTACGGCCGGACTTTCTTCCACCACCCCACCGGGCGATGCTCCGATGGCCGTCTCGTCATTGACTTCATCGGTATATATGCATAATCCTATATTCTATATATGTTTAAAGTTGTTGAGTTCACTAATTAGATGACGCTTTCCACCGTCTAGCTCAGAGTTTGGGGCTGCCGTTAGTGCAGCCCTACATTGCGGGAGGAGAAGGGGGGCGGAGCTTTACCGAAGGTGTGAATTTTGCGGTTACCGGAGCTACGGCGCTCGACTATGATTACTACGAGAAGATTGGAATCATCAATACTTATACGAATGTGTCTCTTGGAACTCAACTGGATTGGTTCAAACAATTTTTGGCCACAATTCCTGGTAATGTTAACACTTAATTTCTCACTTGCATTCATTCAGGTTGTTATATATATATACATAAAATCATCAGTACTGACATCATCGATCACAATATATGATCAGACGGTAGAAAATATCTTCAAAAGTCTTTGGTTCTAATGGGAGAGATAGGAGGCAACGATTACAATCATCCAATCATGCAACGCTCAAGCTTCCAAGTGGTTCAATCGTTCGCTCCACTAGTAATTGACTACATTGGATCCATAATAGAAGTAAATAAAAATTAATGAGCAGACAAAATTCTTCTTAACTATCATAATTATCGATCTCAAATTAGTTATATATATACAGGAATTGATCAGGCTTGGTGCTGAGACGTTACTAGTCCCCGGGAATCTACCAATAGGCTGCCTTCCTATTTATCTAACAGAATTCAAATCAAGCAGCAGCGGCCAGGACTACGATCCTCAAACAGGATGCCTGACTTGGCTGAACGACTTCGCCATATACCACAATGAGCTTCTCCAGAAGGAATTGAACCGCATACGACAGCTTTACCCCCACGTCGTCCTAATCTACGCTGATTATTACAACGCTGCAATGCGCATCTATCTTGCACCCAAACAGTTCGGTACGTACGGTACCTACCTTGATGCATTTTCTTCAATTCTATTTAATTGTCATGGTGCAGGATTTTCAGAGGAAGAAATTCTTAGAGCTTGCTGTGGATCAGGAGGGCCGTACAATTATAACGAAACGGCACCATGCGCCATTCCTCCGGCGAGTTCTTGTCATGACCCAGCTTCGTATGCGAATTGGGATGGCATACATTTTACAGAAGCAGCTTACAGAGTGATAGCGCAAGCTTTGCTTCAAGGGCCCTACACCACTCCTCAATTTACAACCCTTTGCCGCCCCTTCAATTCTTCGCTAATCACGAATATTAATGCGTGCTCAACTTTATGACTATTATTACCATTAATTTATTTGGTAAAATCTGTTTCTTTTCATACGCCATATATACATGCCAAAATGTGATTTACCTCTTCGCGTGATTTACAGACTATTATACATAATAAAAATTAATACTCTATTCGTTCTATTTTGATGTACTTGTTTTCCTTTTTGGTAATGACATGTTTCTATATATATTTAGCTAATTTACTAATGTATTCCCTTATTTAATATGTCCACATAATATCAAAGAAATAAATAGGGGCATATTAGAAAATTTCTTAATTAATTATCTTTCCCAATTTTTTTCTTAATCCCCGTGAAAAACTCCAATCAGCCCATTAAAATGGGACGGAGGGGGTAATAACTTTGTGGGTTGGTGTATTTATGGCTTTTTGCCTCTTATGAATGAAAACTTTATTCCAAGTTAATTCTACTTCAACTTTCTTCACCAACCATTCAACAACACTATTTTTTCATTTTTTTTAGTTCGCCGTTTGGTAATATATCGGAGAAAAGTCTACACCCCTCTAAATCACATATATTCTTATCAACGTCACTGTCAAATAGTATATATATTTTCTCTTAGAAAAAACTATCAAGTATATTTAGTATTGTCTTTCCATATATATATATATAATATTAAGAGAATAATCAAGCTCAATATCAATATTTCAAAAAATCGATATTTTCGTCATCGCTTGAAAAGCAGAAGAAATTAAGCAAATGATGCAAAGAAAATAATAAATTAAGGAAGTCGTCCCACTACCAACTCCACTTGTTACTTGTTAGTATTGTACTAACGAATCTAAAGAAGACAATTGAAAGCTGCTCCTTTCACTGCCTCTTTCTCTGTACCTACCGAATTTCTGGGGAAGTCGCACAAAATGCAATTTTCATCTGCAATCATCTTCATTTTACTGGCGGCGGCGGATTCGGCGAGCGGTAGAGTGGCTTCTGAATGCTACGAATCAATAGTTAGCTTCGGCGATTCTCTCACCGACACCGGCAATTATCGTCTGCTCAACCCAGCCGACAATCCGCCGCAGTGTTCTCGCCCCCCCTACGGCCGAACTTTCTTTCACCATCCCACTGGCCGGTGCTCCGACGGCCGTCTCATTATCGACTTCATCGGTATGTATCTCATATGTATAACGTACTTGACTCAAATTGCGCTTTGAATTTCGGTTTTCATTTGTGCAGCTGAGGGTCTGGGGCTGCCGTTAGTGTTGCCGTACATCGCCGGAGAAACGGGGGTGGTGGAAAGTCAGTACTTCAGCAAAGGAGTGAATCTCGCGGTGGTCGGAGCTACGGCTCTTGATTACAAGTTTTACGAGAAGATGGGAATCGACCCAGAAACGAATGTGTCTCTGGGAACTCAATTGGAATGGTTCAAACATTTTTTGGCCCAAATTCCCGGTGAGATTAGTCTAAAATACGAAGACCCTACCCAATATGTGTTGGAAATGGAAATTAAACGGGTCTGAAACAATATCTGCTCTGGGCCTTATGCTACAAAACCCTCTGGTTATTGCATGTAAATATCTTCGTCTAGATTGCCATTTAGAAAGATTGTCTAGTCATCTATCTGTCATAAATCAAAATCAAGACATGCAGTAATTGAAAGAAGTACACGAATGCACAATCTCAATAGTTTGAAATTTTAATTAAATAAATTATCGCTATAACTATATATACAAGTGTTTCGTTTTTTGAATATAATTATTTAGGTGTTTTCAACAAACTTCTGTTTTGCTTTGTTTTTTAAATAATATTTTGATAGGTCCATTTGATATATATATATATATATATTGTGACCACAGAGAGTAGAAAATATCTGGAGAAGTGTTTGGTTGTGGTGGGAGAAATAGGAGGCAACGATTACAATCACCCAATTACGCAGGGGAAAACCCCAGAGTTGATTCGATCGTTCGTCCCAGTAGTTATTCACTATATCGGATCCACGATTGAAGTAAGTAAAAGTATATGTAAGTTATATCACACCGGCCATTCTCAGCTCTATGGATTCTGTATTTCATTATATATATATGGGTGGGTGTGGGTACTTAATTATATAATTAATGTTGGAAATGAATAAATAGACACTAAATAAGTATATATGCATGTGTGTGTGTATTAACTATTAATTAGAAAGAAATAACAGGAATTGATTAGGCTAGGTGCTGAGAGAATGATAGTCCCTGGGAATCTGGCAATTGGTTGCTTGCCTGCTTATCTAACACAATTCAAGAGCACATCAACGCCCCAAGACTACGACTCCAAAACTGGATGCCTAAATTGGCTGAATAATCTGGCAATCTACCATGACCACCTGCTTCTCAAGGAACTCACCCGCATACGACGCCTTTATCCCCATGTCACCATAATGCATGCCGATTATTACAACGCTATGCTGCGCTTTTATATCTCCCCCACCCCATTTGGTACGTACATACCTAGCTACCTACTGTTTCCACATATGATATATATTAACCGATGAGTGTGTTGCAGGTTTTTCTTCATCTGAAATTCTAAGAGCATGTTGTGGAGGAGGAGGAGGGGAGTATAACTACAATAGCCAGGCAGTGTGTGGGTTTCCGGGTTCAAGCAGTTGTGACGATCCATTTACACACGTGAGTTGGGATGGCTTACACTTAACGGAGGCGGCCTACACACATATAGCCCAAGCTTTGCTGCAAGGGGACTATATTACCACTGTCACCATACCTGCAGCTACCTCAACCTAGCTAATCACGTACTATTACAATTTACAACCCTTTCTTATCTCTCCTAATTACATTTCTCATTGTCTATCAAATGCCTCATTAGGTAAACAATTATTAATATGTAATATATATATATGTATATATATATTGTGATTCGATCCATTAAATAAAAGTAAGTACTGCAGATCGGATAAATAATTAGGAACATTCACACACATACACACACAACGAACACCTTGAACTACTTAAGGTGCTAAAAAAGTGATGAAAGAATTCAGGCGGAGCTCTTCAAAGTTTTATTTTATTTTGCTTAAGTTTTTTTAAGTGATGGGATTAGAAGTATAAATATGTCTAATAAGGGGAGCTTTAGGGTGTGAAGATAGCGTGTGTGTGTAATTTGTGGACAAATCATATCCGTTAATCTGATAAGATTGGATATTATTAATTAAGGGTTGATGTTATAATACTGCTTTTTTTCAAATTTCATATGCACATGGAGTAAAGTTGTACAATCATATTTTATTATTTTTGGTAGAATCGACTTTTAAGGAATTTGAAATGGAAAATTTACATACTCTCCCATATCACAATTGAGAAATTTTTACTATTTTTTTGTATGCAATTTGAACATTTTATCTATGTAAATACGACGTACAATTTAGTTTGAAAATTTAATAATGGGGATAGCACATTCATATTCATATGTAATTAATGACACTACAATAGTTTTAATTAATACTATTTATGCCGATTGCATTGCTGGTTTTTAAATTTTATAGTGCTTTTGTTGCTTCATTGTGATTAATATTGATTACGGATTGGTAATCTGCATACGCACCTAAGTTCAAGATATTTTGACGAGTGCTATTTATGACTTTTGTACTGCTTTCTTTTAGCTTTTATATTGTTTTGTTCATTTTTGCTAGTTATATATAGTTTTGATGATTGCGAGTAATGGAATCCTTTTCCATATTGTATAGTTACAGTGACACGCTATATAAATGTTATAAATGTAGTAAAATTATATTCGTCATTAAAATTTAGTCAATTCACAATAGTTTTAATGAATGCTATTTTAGATTTATGTGGTGATTTTTTAGAATTTTTTACTGCTGGTGTTGGTTTATTGGAGTGAAGAATTATGATGCATCATTACTCTGTATGTATATTTAAATTTGGTGCATAATAGTTTTGATGGTGCTGTTTATGCGATTTGTAATGTTTTTTTGGGTTTGGTGTAGTGCTGCAATTGTGTTTCCCATATTAATAACAAGCATAATCCTTAATATTTATAATTAACTCAATACAAAATATTTTAAGTTTATGATATTTATGCCTTTTGTATTGGTGTTTTACCTATGTTAGGGTGCTGCCCTTGATTTTGTGTTTTTTTTTTTTTTATCATTTTTAAATGTTGATATTGATCTAAATAAAATTAGAATTTTTTTACGATGCTTTTTATGATGTTTGCATTGTTTTTTTCTAATAGTATAGAGTTGCCACTAGTTTTTTTTTTTTTTTTTCGAGTTAAGAACGAGTATAATCATTAGTCCACATAATTCACCCATATACAAAATATTTTTAATGAATGATATTTAGCCCATTTTGTAACACCCCAGAAAAATATGGTATTTAAAATTTATTTGATAACTAGAAATTTCATGAAATTAGAACCCAATTTATTTTGGCTAGTTAATTATGGGCTTAGAGACGCAATAAGATTAAGAAAAGTCTTGACCGTAGTTGAGTTTCTAATTAAATATTAGAAATCATATTATAAAAATAGATATTAATGGGATCGTTTTGATATCAAGTTCATCCAATTCGAACTTCATTTGACCTTCCAATGGAATTTATTTCATTAAATACTTTGAAATCAATTTATTCCACCAAGCCTAATTCTATAATTTCAAGTCCAATTAATTATACACTTTCGGACCATCTATTTATGTTATTTCCAACTATTTCATAATACATATATCTATTGATGGACCTATCCATTTGAAGAATCCAATAAAGAATAAATTTATATCAATTGATTAAATTTCATTTGGATGAGTTTGGGACTTCGACTAATCCAATTTGCACATTTGGAATGCATATGAGAGTGATTAGTAGATTATATACATATATGCGCAGTTATAAGAATAGACTATATATAATTAATAATAGTTTTATTAAAAAAAAAGAAAAAAAAAAGAGAGATTAGTCATCATTACACTTGGAACCATTTTGGTAAATTCAAGTGTACAAGTGTGGCTCTATATATATATTAGGTGGTTGCTTGAGATAGAAGTTAAGTTAATAAAAAAAAAAGAGAAAAATCGAAAGAAAAAGAAAGAGAAAAAGAGTCAAAAGCAAAAACGAAGAAAAAAGTTGAAGAAGAAAAATAGGAAAAAAAAAAGAAAGAAAAGAAAGGTGAGTTTTTATTTTTTTGATATTTTTTTTATTTTAATCCAATGTTATTTGATTTATTTAATCTCGGATTTGGTCATAAAATATTAAATGAATCTAATTTTTAAATTCATATTTGTTTTCGAGTCTTCAGCCTGATACAATAACCTAAATTGAGTAAAGTCTTTATATGCAAGTTTTGATTAAATGTACTTATAGCCTTCTTGTCGTTAGTATGAGTTGTATGCTAATAGATCCTATATGTGATGTAGGTGTTCTCTTCTGCTATAACTATTTATGAAAAATAATAAAGAACATTGCGTAATATTGTGTATATTATATCAATTTGTTGTGGTGGGTTTGTGAGTGTATAACGAGATTAAAAAAAAAATGACAAAAACTTGTATGAGACGGTCTCATACATGAGACGGATCAATACATGTGAGTTAATGATACTTCACCCATAAATAATGATATTTCACCCATAAATAATGATACATGTGAGTTAATGATATTTCACCCATAAATAATGATACTCACATGCGGGTATAAATAATGATATTCACATGTGAGTTAATGATACTTCACCCATAAATAATGATACCCGCATGTGAGTATTGACCCGTCTCATGTATGAGACGGTCTCACCCAAGTCTGCCCAAAAAAAAAATAGGTACTTGAATATAAAATGTATTTTAATCCTATAAATAAAATATTGTATATTGCTCAAAATAAATTCTAAAAATTAAAATTTACTTCTATATATTAAATCAAGTTTCATAATTGTTGATTTGAGTTTGATACATATTTAAGCATTCAATTCTGTTCGCGAAGTCCAATAAATTCTCAATCTGGATCACTAACTTGATTCAATCCGTCAAATGCGCATTATTCGCCCATTTGACTCTATTTCAATTCCAAACGATCCCAAGGCATAGGAAAACCCTAATTAAGTTATTTAGGACCTAGGTTATTATCTTAATGACTTGTTTGAGGTTTCTAAGCTAGAATTTCAATTTTATAGGTCGAGACGGACGAGAAGCATAATAGCATTGCATAAAATTTTCACTGCACTTTGAGATCAGCCAGGTGAGTTTTTCTGTAACTCACAACTATATTTTAAATTCGTCCATGAAAAACATGTTAAATGTTTTAATAGCATTGTTTACGCAATGATTGGATGTTATGAGACTCCATGCACAGAGAAATTCCGACTTACAAGCATAGACGGTTTACTTTGTGACTAAATGTCTAGATAAGTAACCATAAAGTATTCATGTGATCACATAGGGTCTCTCATCCAATGAAGAAGAGTAAACTATGTTACAAAGTATGTTTATGATTGATTTTAAAGCACGAAAGTATGTCTTAGACGAATAATAATGCCCACTGAGTGTTTTCTGGCACTCAACCCAAATATTTTCAAATGTTTTTCAGGCCCTGGAGATCAAGATGGTTGATGATGAGCTGTTGGATTGGGTTTTGATGGTTGACCCTTATGTGGTTTTTGCTTAAAACCATCTTTAGACTTATGTTTGTATGTTAAATATTAAATGTTTCCGTTGGTACGCTGCAAACCTTTTAAGTTTGAAAGTTGTTGACCCTAATGGTCAATTTTTGATTGTATATACAAATATTTTGAATGTATATAAGGGTTGGCCGTGGTGTTTTTAAATGTATGGCCTGATTGGCTATGTATATTGTTTGTTGACAAGTCATAATTTGGTTATGTGTGAGTTAGTGATTTCGAAAAGCCTTGTTGAAAGTTGACTCTGAGAACGCCTAAGTGCGTGGTTTGAACATTTTTAAGTTGAAGTGCTGCACATTTATAATTATTGATAAAGTTAAATCTTATTTTTGAAAATTATTTATCACGTAAGCATGTACGTATATTTTTGGTGACGTTTTGGTCCTAATGGGACTAGGACGTTACACATTTGAATTGTTTTTTTTTCCCGTGGTATAGTGTTGTCAATGATTTTTCGAACATGTGTAGACCAATTTTCCATAATCTTATGGTGCTGGTTTTGGAACAAAATTGTGTTGTGTTTTTTTTTTCACAATTGCACGATTTTTTTTTTTTGTAATTGTGTTTAATTAGTGTGTACTTCATGTCATATTAAATTTTCCATACTAAATCCCATTAACACGGTTGTTACCAAATAGAGATGGACTTCCATGCATCTGCTGCAAATAACACTATTTCAGACGGGTCGGCCCACTTCAATTTGGACCAGCCTTAATAAAAAAAAATCACTAACTGAAGCCCAAGACAAAAAAAAATCTGTAACTCAAGCCCAAGACAAAAAAAAAATTGTAACTCAAGCCCAAAGCATGGTTTTTTTTTTTATCTTACAGTTATATTGGAAAATCACTAATTAGATTTTTGTTACTTTGAGATTTTATCATGTAATTTCATTTATTAAACTTTCATTTATGACAAATCATTTTTTTTATTCATTAAAATAAAGATTGCTAATATCTTCAGTACACTTGTTTCAATCTGCATGATGGTACTGTTTTTTATCTCATCGAATACTATTATACTTCATACATGATACTATTATTATGTCTAAAAAATATCTAATTTTTTAAAATTCAAGTTACGAATAATGATGAAGCAACTAATTTACAGCTACATTTGCAGCATATTTAGCTATGAATATTTATACACACTCAGTATTTATTAAACTTGCAATGTATCCAAATTACATGTTAAATGATACTTGATGTATACAAAACTTTCTTCACAGACTTCTTCTTAGCACGACTGCCATCTCCAGAGTCTGATGGGGAGACATTGCCAAACTTTTTCCACTTCTTTGATTTACTCACTTCCGCAAAACTAAAATAGAAAATAAAAAATTGAAATGAACATATAACAGGAAAATAAAATCAAAACACAACACGTAACAAATTCAAACACATCAGCAAACTTCATCGTATATACCTGATTTTTGTTTTCCCTTTCACAGCTTTCTTGAACATATGCATTGCTTCATTTGCGGCATTCTCATCAGAACCCTGTGTGCTGGAATCAATTTCCTTCTTCTTCAGCTTTCTCTTCATTGTGAAAATTTGAAATACAACCAAATGATAAAATTAGATACCTGAAACATAACCAACACACATCAGATATGAAATTACAAAAAAAAAAATGAGTCAACAGATTGTATGTGCATAAGACAGTTACATACTCAGGTGATACTTATATGTGAATAGCATGATACTTAATGGTGTGAAAACTGATACTGATCTCTAACAAAGCAAAACATTCAGAGAAAACACAACATCAACTAACAGAGATGAAAATAAGGTTTATTTAATTAAGCTAGACATCACTTTTCAAGTTACAAAACTCATTCCACTGATTGTATGTGTACAAAACAGATACATCTTCCTGTGATACTTATATGCGACTAGCATGATACTTAAATGGGTAAAAACTGATACTAATCTCGAACAAAGCAAAACATTCAGAGAAAAACAAAACAGCAACTAACAGAGATGAAAATAATGTTTATTCAATTAATCTAGACATCACTTTTCAACTTACAAAATTAATTCCACTGATTGTATAAGTACAAAACAGATACATACTCAAGTGATACTTATATGTGACTAGCATGATACTTAAATAGGTAAAAACTGATACTAAAGCACTGCATCGAAAATCAAACAAACAAAAGCAACACATCTTTAAAATGAATATCAGTTGCTTAAAAGAAATCACAAAAAATTGTAAACTAAAAACGAGATTAAAAAAACCTAAAAAGGTGAAGAAACTAATCTGAAATGAAATCGAATTAAAAAAAACACCAGAAAACTCGATCAAAGTCACAGCGTCGGGTCTTCACTTCAAAGCATCGAAAATAAACAAACAAAAACAACACATCATGAATATCAATTGCTTAAAATAAATCACAAAAAATTGTAAACTAAAAACGAGATTAAAAAACCTTAAAAGGTGAAGAAACTAACCTGCAATGAAATCGTATTCAAGAAAAACACCAGAGAATTCGATCAAAGTCACAGCGTCGGATCTTCACTTCACACCGGGGTTCACGGTTGTCGAAAAAATTGATTGAAGGAATGACGGTGCCTCTTCGCTTGCAACTAGAGGATATCAGTGCCGGAAAACTCCATTACAATGAAGAGGCGAGAGCTTATGTTCAGGCTAGGGTTTTCGATTGGGAGGAAAAGTGAGAACAGCTGCGCTTCAGAGTGAAATTAGGGTTAGGAGTGAATCAGAATAAGGGAAGGAGCGGTTTTTTTTTATTTATATATCGGGTCGGATAAAATCCGGATCCGATCCGTCTGAAATAGTGCTATTTCCAGCCGCTGCAGGGAAGTTTTTGCGTACCAAATATAATAAAAATTGATTGTACAATTTTAACCTTGATTGCATATGAAATTGGAAAAATAGCATTCTCATACCTTTCATTAATTATTAATAGTGTCCATTGATCTTAAAATATTAATGGATAGGATTTGTTCATAAATTACACATGGGACATCACATATAGAGATGATAACAAGGACAAATTCAACGTAAAATCTCACATTGACCTTGATATTAATTGATTAAGTCCTGCACGCCTTGCCTATAAATTAATTATCTTAAATTAATGAATTGAATAACATGATACGCAAATTGATGCAGGTGACTAAACCATTCTTATAACATGATACATGCTTAATTCATTGTTAGTGATTGGGCAAGGGATAGTCTTTGCCAGGAAATCCTTTTGCTAATTATTTATTTATTTATTTATAGAGGAACTCTTCTGTGCAAACCCCTCCCCCTATTTTTTTTTTTCCAAAAAATTTTATACCTTAAAATAAAATTAATAAATTCTAAAATTAAAATGAATTGATTTAATTTATTTATAATAAATATATATCCTAAAATGAAATTAATAAATCCTAAAAATATAAAAAATAAACCCTTAAAAATACCCTGAAACACAAAACGAACCCCGAAAAACACCCTAAAAGACACAAAATAAACTCCTAAAAATACACTAAAAAACACAAATAAAACCCTAAAAAAACTCAAAATAATCTCCTAATAAACTCTAAAAAAATCCTGAAAACACAAAATAAACCCTTAAAAAACCATGAACCCTAAAAAAATCCCGAACTACTAAGCTTTAGGCATTAATTGAAATGAAAAAAACACAATTTGAACTAAATAAACTAGTATAAGATAATTGTCAGACGCCTTACTTTTTAATGATGCAGATGATACTTTTTGAATTTTGAGTGATATTTTTTTAGTGTTGCAGTTGATACTGATTTTTCCGAATTTTTTTTTTGCAAGTTAACCCGCGTTGACTCGGATCAAAATGGATTGACCCGTATTTTGATCCGACCTGTCTGAAATAGTACTATTTACACCTAGTACATGGAAGTGTTGGTATTATTTATAATTACATTGAATCCTCTCGTGCATATGCTAGATTGCTAGCTACAGAAGAACAAGGTATGCTTCAAGGACCCCTATCCCTATGCCACTCCTCCCATAGGAATTATTTGTCCTTTGCTATGTTAATATTGTTTGATTATATAAGTGGATTGAATAAAAAATCTGGATTTTGTATGTTACTCGATTGTGTTGCAAATTTGCAATTGATTTCGTTGACTTGGGCTAAATCATCAAACCTCCTCCACAAGAGCCTAAACAGTCAATGATGCTGGCTGTAGTCTAGTCTATAGAAAAGAGTTGTTTTTCCCCCAAGTGTTCTGAATTTAATTTTCAAGTATTTTACAAAATTCTGTGGTGTAAATATGCAGTAGAAGTAAGCTCGCTTTTTTAATTACGTCAATTGCAGTGAGAGACCCCTCCCCTCCCCTTTTTCAACTAACTCTGTTTTCCTTGTTTTGTTTGGGGGTAGGTACAATAATGCAATAATCAATATAACAATTTGCGCAAAAAGAGATGAGGAACCTTATCCCTTGCAAATAATTTAGCACTCTATCTCATAATTAAATGTTTCTGTTTGACATAGAGGCTGCTGCTTTCTCTTGTTTCAAGAAAAGAATTAATCTCACGTACTTTATTCTGGTCATTTTACTGTCACGGAGCAATAACACTTGTTGTGCGTGCTTCAAATCCATCATCAGCTTCGGCAATTCACTAGCGGATACCGGCAACATAATTTACCTCACTCCGTCAAACGCTCCACCACAGTCCGCCTCGCCGCCGTATGGAGAAACTTTCTTCCACCGTCCGACAGGAAGGTGGTCCGACGGCCGCATCATCATCGATTTTATCGGTTGGCTTGTGCACACTCACAACTATATATTTTCTTCTTTCACTCTAGCTAAAACATTTCACTGCTCACTATCATCATTTTGAACTGGTTAATTTGCAGCTCAGGCTTTGGGGCTTCCATTTGTGCAGCCATTTTTTGGTCAGAAGAATCTGAGTAGCGGAGGTTTCAGCGGTGGTGTGAATTTCGCGGTGACGGGTTGCACGGCGCTGCCGGACACCTTCTTTGCGAAGGAGGGGATCAAGATTCCTTATGCAAATGTGTCCCTTGCGGCTCAGTTGAGTTGGTTTAAGGAAATATTCCTTCCCACCTTTTGCCACTCACCACCTTCAGGTACATAATAAACATTACATACATCTCTTCCTGATTTCATGAATGATTCCCATAATGTTCACACTGCATAATAAAATCGGGATTGTGGGAAGGAATTCATAATAGTTATGAACATTAACCAATAATTTCCACCAAATTATATAGATATATGGAATTTTTTGTTTATTTTAACTTCAATCTGTCAGCGATTTAATTTTAGAGTTTTGGCGTATTATAAAATGGGGTTACGGCACATCATTCACAGTAATGCAAGGTATATTGATTTATATTTGAGTGGTAATTAGTGTAGCAACTATTAATTTAATACATTTTATTTCAGTAAAAATTTATATGTATCAGCTGTGTCCTTTTTATGGGCATTATCTGCTAGCCTTTCTTCCAGTTACTTGACTGTCTAGAAAAGGATAAAAAGTTTGTAACTATGGATTTTTTTTTTCTTTTTTTTTTTGAGAAAGTTGATATTCTAACTTGGCTGAAATGGTTGTGTTGTAAAATATGGATCAAGATTGTAAGAATTTCCTAAAATCCTCCTTGGTTGTGGTGGGAGAGATAGGGGGCAATGACTATAATTATGCATTCCTTCAAGGTAAAAGCACGGAATTAGTACAATCATTTATTCCTCAAGTTATCAAAGTAATCAGCTCAACAATCAATGTAAGCTTCAAGCACACATTCACTATGTCTATATATATAAATATAATTAATTGATTAATAATGTACGTATAATTAAATTGATGTAATCTAATTGTAAACCTTTGATGTACGTAATGCAGGAATTGATTAAACTTGGAGCTTCGAGCCTAATAGTTCCAGGGAATTTGCCGATTGGATGTTCGGCAGCTTATCTTACTTATTTCATAAATTCAGATGAAAAAGATTACGACAACGAAACTGGCTGCCTCAATTGGCTAAACAGGTTTTCTCTGCAGCACAACAACCTGCTTCAGTTAGAACTCCAACGCATTCGACACCAGAACCCAAACATCCACATAATCTATGCAGACTATTACAATGCTGCAATGCAATTTTATCGTGCACCAGATAAATATGGTAAGTTCAAATATATTTACTATTATTAATTGCAATTTTATCATGTGTTGCATGCTGCAGGATTTACACAAGGAGCCCTTAGAGTTTGTTGTGGTGGGGGAGGACCATACAACTTGAACCGGACGTCGCTCTGCGGGACTCAAGGATCTAAAACGTGCGACGATCCGTCGTCGTACGTTGCTTGGGACGGCCTACATTTAACGGAGGCAGCTTACAGTTTGATAGCAAATTATTTGGTTAGAGGATCTTTAGCCATTCCTCGCCCCAATGTTGTTTCTCATTTCTCTTCAAATATTGCTTCCGACCATTAGTGCACGAGGGAGCTAAATGTCTTCGCATCTCCAATTTCTGCAAAATTTCTCTTCTTCTTAAGAATAGAAATTCTACATAAATTGCTGTAACGCCCCGATCCCGGAAGAGTAGTGACAAGGGATCGATGCGCTACTGGGAAAAAGAAAAAGGAGTTGTGGCATAAAAATAATCAAAGAAATAGGGTTAGTGCCCCAAACACTTGGGCAGCATAACCTCGATCTATAACTGAAATTTAACCACGCTCTAAGGCGTCTTAGAAGGAACTCGAATCAATGATCAATCATCAAAGGGAACTTATCCGCCAATTAATTGTAAAGAGAGATCTCAATAACAAACACAAATCATATTATGATTCAAACAACTAAAAACAAACTATATCAGAGTAAACGGAACAAGCGTAGAGCATTCTTTACTAAACTTAAGCAAAATATTTCCAAGTACTTCTGTGTTTAGAGTATCTAAGATCTCTAAACAATGCAAAAAAAAAAAACAAGCATATATCAACAAAAGATAGCCCCTGCCTCAGCTTTGTCATATTTCAGCCCGTCTCTCAACCTGAAAATATTTAGAAAAGATTTGGGTTGAGTACTAGTGTACCCAGTGGGCAAATTTTGATAAACAATTCATAATCATTTTATAAATATGAATATTGTATCCACACAAGTATAACAATGAAAATGTTTCAAAACTAAAAAAAACATTCCATGTATACAAAGCATTCTTTTAACCTTACACGCTCTGTCTCAATTGTCCCTTCCTACAGTGTCTTAACTTATATACACGTCCTCCAGCCCAGCTGTCTAATAAAGGATAGTGTATACGGTCCCAAAGCTTAAAGGATCCGAACTCGAGTCTAGTTAAGCACTCAATGTTTTCGTAGGATACTGACGAACGCGAACAGTGAGATAAAACGTTTTGATACAAATATTCATGCTTCACAGTTAATAAACAGTTGAGCTTATTAGCTGAACATAATTTAAGAAAAATATAACCCACCTGAATAACAGATAAACTTTCAACTCTTGGTTGATCCTGCTCAGATTCTATTATATCTTCTGGGCCTACAACAATCATCATTGGCTTAGTTTAACTAAAGAGCCTCTATTCAAACTCAATTCCTAAGTTTAGTTCTTAAATTTGAAATTAAACTTCATTATTAATTAATTCTATATTTCCTATAAATTTGATATTATTTCTAAATTAGAGGATAGAAAACAGAATACATGTAGTATGCTTATACAATTATTGAGAAGTGTTAAATCATCAAATGATAATTAGCTTAACACTATGATGTATTGTTATATTTACTCTTGATTACATAATAAACAACTATTCTCCGCAACAAATAAAATTTATAGAACATAAATGATCGATTTGTTATTAAAGATAATTAATCACATAAGAGTACAATCTAATTTTAAAATAAAAGATTTATGTTCCTAAATAATTAATTTAGGAATTCTCAGTTAAATATAAAATTTAAACAAACTTTTGGGTAAATTAATATTTAAATAATTTATTACCTAAGTATCAAACATTTAAATATTAATCAAGTATTAAACCTTTAAAGAAATAAAAATAGGCACATATATATATATATACACGAAATTTTTAAAATATAAATTTGGTTCTTTATTAAATTTTACTTATTTTGCTATAAAATCCATTTTCCCCTTTCTCTAAAGTTATGTCACAAATAAACTAAATTAGAAATAGAAGTCAACTCTCTCTCCCCTCTACCTTAAAACTCACGTGAGCAACAATTAGAAATTAGGATCCCCAAATTAATTTCCATCTTCCCCCCTCATTCACTCTCTCTCTCCTCACCCTCTCTCTCTCGACTGAAAATGGGGATCCAAAATGGAAAATCCCAAATTGAAATTCCTTGCCTGAATCCCTAAATTAAACCTTTCTTTTTCTTCATTGCAAACCATGATAAGAAGAGTTGCACCCAAATCAAACATCCCCAAGTTAAATTCTCAAAATTCCTAATTCTTCCTCCCATTTCTCTCTTTCTTCTTCTATTTTTTCCAACGCCGGTGAGTTTACCACCGGCCGCCAACGATGCGAAGACCACGACCTCGAACTGCAGCCGCACTTGCAGCAACCTAGATCGACGCAGTTGAACACCACAGTGACAACGCGACGCAGGAGAAAACGCCGGCGACCGACCGACGAACCGCAGACCTCCGACACGACCTAGACTAGCATCGTCGAGACCCGAGCCTAGCCGACGAGCCCTCCCCTGCTTCAACTCAGCCCTACAGTTTTTCTCTTCCTAATTCTATTGGCACACCGTCGTTTTGGTGTGCAAAATACACTTGCGGGCAAATAGTCCACAAATGCTTAATCTACCCTCAACAGCTAGTATAGCTGGTGAAGACGGATGTCGATCCCACGAGGAGTGTTTATAACCTTCTGTCTTTTCTTAGTTTTGGTTTGGGTCTTCAGTGTCACTCTAAAAACCTTGCTAATAAACTTAAACTAACTAAATGCTGAAAAGGAAATCACAAGAGAAAATATCAGTAATAAAAGTATTCAAGTCAAAGCATCAGGTCATTCGGTAGGTATGCGCAATTTTGGGTAAAACACATGTAATTACTGCTACTCCCGTTGTGCCCACACTAGCAGAAAGATCAAAAATCGAATCCCTATGGCCAAATATGGGTAATTGTCACTTTGAGGGTTAACTGGTTATAGGAAATGGATACGATCGGCCACTCCCCAATCACTTCTTACATTATATCGTCTAGATGATACGATCGGCACCTAGGGACCTAACTATACAGGAACCTAAGGAGAGAATCACACAAAGGTTTTGCAAGCATAGCAGCTTTGAGGGCAAAAGCGACCCGATTCTAGTAGGTTTGACACGGTCTTGTGCCTGTATATACTACTCAATCTTAACTACCAAGGCTGTCACCCCCGGACTTGTTACTATGCGGGTATCGAGGCATGGGTCACCTATACACTCCCACGTAACTAACACTAGTACCAGTTAATCAGAAATGCGCGCTTTTATCTCCAACCACCCTTTACCTATGTCTAAGTGAAAAACAAGTTAAGATTGTGAACCCTTAAGGCGTTAAAGTCCGATTACCTCATGCACATATTATACCCTTAGACCATTACTTTGACTTGAACAGTGGATACTTAGCCACTAAACATAGAAACGAAAGTAAAAGAAATGATAAAAGACATCTTACTTGGAAAGAAAATAACTCGATTAACTTCTGGGCCCAACCCCAGTTTTGCCAACAAGATAACTGAACTACCTTTATGCGGGCAAACTGCCAGCTTCAGACAGACAGAATATCCAGAAAATAAACTAAGTGCGAAAACGGGAAATTGTATCTTCGAGGTACAAAACGAGTGTAAAAAAACGTCGCTCCTAATATGAAAACAGATAAAAGTATTTATAGCAACTGAATTAAGGCTTCAAGCAGCCCAGATTTCACCCACGCAGGGGCTCTTGCACTTCTCCACTTCATCACCTTCATGCTCCATGTTCTTCCTTGATTTTAGGAGTGATAGCAACAAACCCTAGCGCCTCCAGTAGCTTTCTGATGTCCCCACTTCCTTCCCAACGTGTTTGGACCTCCCCAAGACTCGGAACTGACCACCACATCACCTCCACGTGCATATAGGAGCTGTCCCGCGATTCTGTTGCGTAATTCTCGCAACAACTTTGACTGGGTCATCGGCAGGCAAATCAGTCCTTTGTGCCCTCAGCATAAATAGCACCTGTCTGTGCCTGTTATGGTGGTTTTGTGCCCTCATCCTTCTGCAATCAGCTTTACCCCCAAAACTAGACTAGACTCTATACTAAACACTTATAAAGGGTGTAAAAAGATAAAGGAAAAAAGCACGAATATGAGTCTTCATCATCTATTTATTTCTTAATATCAAATTATATATCTGAAATTTTATAGTTTTAGTTTCTGCAGAACCATGTATGTATATTGACGAGGAGATATTTGATTGGGTCATGATATGTTAAAATTGATTTTGAAAAATATAATTGAGGGTGGTTCTGTTTTGGTTTTGAATTGATACGCTAAGAAATATGAATTGATGGTTTACAGTGGTATAAATTCTTGGTTTTGCTTTGGTTATCTGAAGTTGGGAAATTTTCTGAGATTATTGGGCGTATAATCTATACAGCAGCTTCATGGAATTAAATTTAAAATAAACTTACCAAGAGGATTGAGTTTACGGTAACACTTATGGTTGAAGGTATTAAGCGCTGGAGTCTCACTACAACCTGATAGATTTGCTGTGAAATCTGGTTTCCAGATGAAGAGTTTAGGGTAATAGTTTTTCGTTAATCTGCAGGGAAAAGAAATAGCTTCTATGGTACTTGATTGTTTAGTAATTAAAGAAAATAAGAGTTGGACAAGTGTTCTCCAAATTTTGCTGAGTTGGCATATAACCTTCGTATTCAATTGAAGGGGAATTGAAAGAAATTTAAAAAATATCCTATTCATAATTTTTATTGAAATCATTTAATAACCCTAAATAAAAATATATATAATAATTACCAAAGTTAACATTGTGCTAATGAGCAAGACTAAAAGAAAAAAAATAATAAATAAATAAATAAATTTCTAAATTCAACCGTTAACTCCACATATTTTTATTATTAAGAGGGAAATTTTGGACAGGTTCTATAATTTTTTTTTTTCCTAGATAGAGTTCAAAAATAATAAAATATATATAATAGGATTCATTAGGTCCTAATACAACTATTTTAGAGCAGGTATTTCAGATTTCTAAATAACAATTATGAGAAAGTCTCGGGTTATTACAATTGCAGATCGATGCGAACACACTTTTATTCAGTTAATATGTTCATAAAATGCGACGGCAATTCTGAGGCTGTGAAAGAGGTCTTTCTACAGGTGTCCTATATTATAAGTGCTCGTTTACTTCAAATATTGACTAATGAGTTGATAGATTAATTTAGAATAACTTATGTGATTTGAATATCCTTCGAATTTAGTCAAATATTTACTTTGTGTGAAAAGAATATAAGATGATATATTTTGACCAAAACACCTTTATTAGATGAAAATTAATTGAAATTTTTTCAAAAAAATAAAAATAAAAATAATTATACATTTTTTTTTTTTAAAAATCTAATAGTTCACCAAATCCAAGCTAGATCCTCTCTCTCTCTTGTTCACCTTCTCTCTCTTCCGAGCCATATCCCCCCTCTCTCTCTTTCTCTCTCTCTAGGAGTAGTAACAAAATTGCTCTCGTTCCCCTTCTCTCTCTCACCCGAGGCAACATCTCGATGATAAACTGCTCAATTGTTTATTCAATTTGTTCTTTTGTAATAATAGGTTATGACAACTTCAATTTTTTTCCCCAAATCCAATTTTCATAAAAAACAACCATCAAATTATCTCAACATTTATCTCTTCTCTTCTAATATCCCTTGTAAATTTGCACTTGAACAATCAAGAAGATGTTGATCTTGAGAGAGAGTCATAGCACAACGAAGAAAATGAAATTCAGATCTGAAATACGATAGTAAAAAGAGATCCATCATTCACGGATGGAATTGTTAACAGTAGATGGATGTGGCGGGGGCGAGGAGAAGGGTAGAGGTGGCAACGGTTTCGAAACCGTCGATTCCCTACGGTACGATTCCGGAATCGGCGGTTCCGCGGTTCTACACGGTTAGAACCGTGTAAAATAGCACGGTCCATGCTTGATTTAGCACGGGCCATACTCTGCAATCAGAAACTCTTAGCCTCGCGGTGCTCCTAATTAGCACGGGTCGTGCTAGTGTAGCACGGACCATGTTATGTATTTTTTTTAATGTAATTTTTTTCCATTTTTGCCTTGCATAACTTATATATTATTGCATTATTCGTACATGATAACTTAGCATTTGTATTTGTAAAGTTAAAAAAGAAAAATACATAATAAAATGATACATGAATGATTATCGATATATTAATCATGAATGATGAATATACATTACAATTTAAATTGAAAAATTACAATCTAAAAACTAAAAAGTCAAAAATTTCCAAAATATGGAGGGGAAACGGGGAATGGATTTGAGCTTTATATTAAAAGTATAAGTTCAAAATTCAAAGTCTCAAACTTATAATAATAAAATTAAGTTGCGTACGTATCCTCATTGAGGAATTAAAGTCCATGTAGTTCTTTTACCTTGTTATACTTACTATTCGGCATTATCATCAGATTCGTCGTTGTCGAAATCATCATCTTCGTTCATCAATGCACTCTAATCATTCTCTTGTTGTCTTCATTCGGCCAAAGTCCAATCTTTAAGCAACAATTGTGATTCAAGACTTTCCGGTCTTATCATCGATCTACGCTCGTTCAACATGTAGCCGGATTGACTAAATGCTTGTTCGACTGTCACCATTGATCCGAAACCGCAAATATTTCCTTAGCCATGATAGACAATATAGGGAATTGTTCTTATTTTCTCAACCACCACCGAAGAACATCAATATTGTTTGGATCTCCATCATGTATCTCAATTAAAAGGTCATCTTGTAAATGTATATCAAGTTCGGAAATTCCTCCATCCTACTAGATTCTCTTGCTTTTTAAAATATTTTTTCTTTATATATATCTTGTAATTCTAGTGCTAATTCACTATCTATTCCTAAATTAAAGTTACTAGGTTGTGAATCATTATTATTCTCATATGTTTGGACATAGTTCTCAAAAGGAGTTTTAAAAGCAACCTTAAGATTAATTTTGATTTCATTAACATTTGGAAGTTCAAGAGGCACCAAACACTACAAGAAATATGCTCATACACCACACCTGATTAACCACAGTTTTAGCAAGAAACCGTGGTAATTTAGCTATTAACCATAGTTTTAATGAAAACTGTGGTATATGAGCGCATTTTTCGTAAAAAAAACCACGGTTCTAAAAAATCTGTGGTGTGTATTCTTGTATACACGACTATATTTTCTAACGGTGGTGTATGTGTGTATTTTTTATCGACCATGATTATTTAATTCGGTGGTGTTTGTATGTGTTTTAGTTAAATTAAACCTGAAAAAGAAAGAAAAGATTTAAGAGGGAATCGAAAAATCAAATCCTAAAATTTATCAACACCAGTCGTTCTCGCCTCTCTCTCAGTTCGACCAATCTAAAATTTCCCCTCCCTCCGTCTCTCTCTCTCTATAACACTTGACATTTGTGATCTTTCTTCTTACTGCGTGTTTCTGTTGAATTTTTCAGGTAGATGTCGACCGTAGCGGCTGGGCAGCCGAAAAGGAGAACGTGTAAGTTCAACTTCCGTGGCCTTGATCTCGATTCCCTCCTTGATATGTCTACCGATGAGCTCGTCAAGCTCTGCAATGCTCGCGCTAGAAGAAGGTAAATTTTGTTTTTTTTTATTACTTTCGTTTTTTTATTTTGCGGATGTTCGTTAAAATGTTGTACGGTAAATTTTTGGATTGACTGAAATTAGGGTGCAGGAGTTGCATTTTTAGCCACTTGTATCTTTTTTTTAGGTTTCGCTTACTGTTGTTTGAAAGAAGAGGAATATGGATTTTTGTATAAGTTGTCTGGTTCTTGTATTAGTTTGGACCAGCTTTTAGTTCTTAAAATCGATAAGAAAGCCTATTTTGATGTCAATTTGCTTCGATTGAAGAATTCCGTGTTTCCCCATTGAACGTTGTCTTTACCACACCTTGGCTTATCCTTCAAATTCTAGTAAAGTTGGTCTTGTTATCGAGTTTGATTATGGGTTTAGGGTCTATGGGTCTATTTCACTACCCTATTACTACATTTTTATCAGATGAGGAAATTTGCCAGAAATGGAACTTTTTCACTTTTTTTCTCATGAATTGGTTGTTGTTATGTCTTTAGTTGTTAAGTGGTTTCTAGCTGTAGCTTTTGGTGCATCCATATTTACATTTCTATTCTCTTATTTTACATCTTCAATGGGCAGGTTCTAGAGAGGTTTGGAGAGGAAGCCAATGGCTTTGATCAAGAAATTGCGCAAGGTGGTGAGTAGTTGTAATTTGAATTATTATATGATTATTTTTTCTTTATTTTTGTAGTTATTTCATAACTTGTTCTTGCCTTTGGTTTCATAATTGACTCTTTCTTTAGTACTTGTCCTGAAACAATTTTATCAGCTTATGTTTCTTAAGTCCCTGAGATCCTGAATTTATTTGTAGTTTCTTAACATCTTTTGACCGCAATAATGATGATAGTAGTGTTAGCCTGTTGTTACTATTTTTAATAATTTCTTATCCCTAGCTGGAAGAAAATTTACAAGTTATAGTTTTATATTTTGATTAACTAGTTCAGTCATTATGATGACGATGCAAACAGATTGGTTGTTAAGTGTTGGTATTGTATCTCCTATTACAAAGGAGTCTGCTGGTGCTTTGTATCATCAACAACTATCGTCAGGTATGTTCTATTAGTTACTTGTGTTCTATTATTTTGTGCTCAACTTTCTATACTGGAACTTAAAATGGCGATTACATGTTCATTACATGTTCTATTATTCTCTTGTTGCTGACTTCGGCATGATGCTGACACTTAATATTTACAGACTACAATTGAGTAGGATATCTATTTGTCATTTGTATTTTGTTTTTATTCTTTCTATAATATAGGATTTTGTACATCTCATGCTGGTGTTCCGCTGTGCATAGGTTAAACCTTACCAGTCAAAGAAAACAATTTGATGGAAAGATAAGCTCAATAAAGTTTTTCCTAAGAAGTCATTCTTCTTAGATTATAGAATGTTTTTTTATTACTCTGAAATAATGCTTCTCAATTTGTGACTGCTAATCTGATAGTTTGAAAGTTCAAACTCTTATTTTGAAGTCATCTTTCAATAATCCTTATTTTTTTCTCCTTTTTGTTGCAGGGTTAAATATCACAGTAGATATAGCACATGGATTAATGCAGTTCTATCCAGGCCAGTCCTCATCCCTGCAATATATAACTTCTGCTTGTATTGTTGCTTGTGTCCGAGCATATGTGATATTGTCTAAACAAGTTGTGTTCTATAAATTTCAGAACTCCAAACAAATGGTGCAGGAGGGTGCCTTAACTGCATTGGCTTTTGTTGCAGATTCATCTCAGGTATGCCAATGTTGTATTGGTTCATTTGGTTCATTTAGTTAGTAATTGCTGCTCTACGTATTTGCTGATCACTAGATGTTCTGGCAGGAACTCTTTAAGAAATATTATGATGCAGTCATGCCTTACCTGAAAACTATCTTGGTCAATGTAACAAACAAGTCTGACCGCATGCTTCTTACCTTACATGAGCGTAGTCATGCCTCTTTTCCATGTTTTTGTGTTGACCACTCCTTTTCTTTTTTCCTTTTCTATGGATATTTAATGACACTTCACCCCAAATCCATCCACTTGTGATCTGGAAGAATTCAGCCTAATACATATGCTCATTTTTTTTTACTGTTGCTTGCTATTACTCAACATTCATAAATGAATTGAATTAGGTGCAATGTCTAAACTTGTCCTATTAAGTTTGTCCGTATAACTTGGGGATATATTTTAATTCAACTCTTTTACTATATTCCAGCATGGAAACCATCACTCTCGGTGATAAAAGAATAGGAATTAAAACTAGTGTCCTTGAAGAAAAGGCCACTGCTTGCAATATGTTGTGTTGCTTGCTGATGAGTTGAAGGAAGGTTTCTACCCATACATCGATCAGGTTGGTAGACATACATTGATTTTTCTTTGTGAATAATAGTTGGAAAAATTCAAATTGTCATGGTCTGTCATAATTGGTATAGGTTGCACCAACTTTGGTTCCCCTTCTGAAATTTTATTTCCATGAGAAGTCAGAAAAGTTGTTGTTTGAGGTAATATAGATTTGCTTTAGATCTCCTCGTTGCTTTATATATGTTAGAATTTTCTTGAAGCATTTTTTGAATATTAACACTAGAAGATAAGATTGGTAGGCCTCAGCTGATCAGAAGATTGAGGAGTCTGGTAGGAGACCAGATGCTAATTTTAGTGATTAAATTGTGTAGGGATGAGGTAATTAATGCTACTTTTTTCTCTCTCTTAATTAGGTTCCTTTACCACCAAGTTTTTGCTTTCTTTAGTCTTTTTCTCAAGAACTAGAGTTGTTCTTTTGTCGGTTAAATTCAGACAATATAGATATATAGTATGTTAGCTTAAATGAAATGAATAATTAACATAAATTTTATTTAATTCTTGCAGAGGATATAGAGCTCGGCAACAATTTCTTTCCTTTAAATGTGTATATCTTAGTTGCACTGGAGCATGAGAGAGAGAGAATGGGATGTATAAAACAACTTCTGAATACAGAGGTAAAACTTGTCTATAAAACAACTTATCATTTTATGCACCATGCCAAATGATGTGATTGTGTATAGTGCTTTAGGTTAATATATCCCGTAATTGTTTTACGATTTTAAAGTCTTGTAATTAATTACTTGTCTTTTGACATGTTGCAGATTATTGTGAACTAATCATCTCTCTTTTATTTCTTCAATATATCATTGGAGCTAGCTAATGGAACTAGTAAGATCTTTGTAATAGAACTTTGGATTTGTTTAGTAGTTTTTTAACAATCAATAAATATATTTCTTTGCAATGAATTTTATATTTTGGATAAGATGTATTTTAGATGAGATTATGTATTTTGGACGATTATCATTTTTATAAAATATTTTTAGTTTGGGATTAAACATGCTAGACAACAATTTATCAAGGGATTTAAAAATAAAATAAAAAATAAAAATATACCACATTTTTAATGGTGAACCGTGGTAAATTTACCACGGTTTTATCGAAGCCGTGGTAATTTTACCATAGTTTTTTAAGAAAATCGTGGTAATTTTACCACAGTTTTAATAAATCCGTGGTAAACTTACCACGATTTTTTGTAATCATCGTAAATTTACCACGGTTTTGATAAAAATCATGGTAAAATTACCACAGTGAATAACCGTGATGTATGCGACCGTCGTAAATTTAACCACGATTTTCATAAAACCGTGGTAAAATTACCACGGTGATTACCCGTGGTGTATGAGCGTGTGCGTAGATGATGCCTACCTAGACCACGGTTGGGATTTGTCATACACCACGGTTATTACCCGTGGTGTATGAGCATATTTCTTGTAGTGAGAGGTAGTGGAAATTTCATAGTTCTAAAAGCTTTATAATAAACATCTAACGTTCTATAAACACCATCATATTTCATTGAAGAGTAAATTTTCACTTTTGGTTCCATTAAAATATGGTCAAAACACTTTTAGTTTCAAAAGTTAGTTTTTTGGTCCCAAATGATATTTTTTCAACAATTTTGGTCCCATAAGATATTTTTCCGATAATTTTAATCTCATAAGATATTTTTTCGATAATTTTAGTTCCAAAATATCTTAAACGACAGTTAACGTTCTCTATTAGTTTGTGATTAAAATTGTCGAAAAAATACCTTATGAGATCAAAATTGTCAGAAAAATATCTTATGGGGTCAAAATTGTCGGAAAAATATCATTTGGGACTAAAAAAATAATTTTTAGGACTAAAAGTGTTTTGACCTTATCCTAATGGGATCAAAAGTGAAATTTACTCTTTCATTGAAGGATCTAAGCATTTCAAAATTTAAAATACATTATGAATATTAGTAAAATATTTTAACAACTTAGTTACTATATCATGAACATATAACACCAAACACTACTAGAAAAATAGACGACGGCTAGACACAAACTCGTTGTCTATTGCCACATTTTTTATTTTTTTATCGCAACGGTTATTAGAACCGTTGTGTATATATTAATAGACAACGGTTACTCAGAAGCCGTTGTCTGTTTCGCGTTTTCTCATAGACAACACAGTATATACAACGGGTTGACTAGCCGTTGTAGTTTTACAATGGGTACAACTCGGTACAACTCACCGTTGTGTAATTAATGGTCTGAAACGACGTTGTTTCGTGTGTGGATCCCCAAAATTAAACTATGCTTTAATTTCGCCCAAAATCTAATTTTTCCCTAAAATTGCTTTCGCCCGCTGCCTCTCACCCTAGCTAGGCTTGCTACTCATCCCTGTCGCTGTCCTTTTTCACACTCCACCGTCACTCTCCATACTTCATCGTTGCCTCACGACCGCCTCGCATTGTGTTCTCGAGTCCCGTTGCTAAAGTCACGGTCTAACCGGCTGCTCGCTACCATCTCTTCCGCACTCCACCTGCATTCTTATACTTTCGTGTTAATCTGGAGTCTCTCTCATGAAAGAGGAGGACGTGTACGAAGATTGTTGAAGGAGCAGCTTCATCTCAGCCTCCGTTCGACGCCCATCTCATTTTGCCCTTCATCGCTGCCTCCATCGACTCTCATTTCCTTCTCCACCAGCTTATTTTGAGTATGTTTTTATTTGATATTTTGTTATTTGTTCATTGAGATTCTATTATTTACTGCTTCCGATGAGGTTTAATACTTAATTGAGTTTTTTCCCCTCTTTTAAATGCCTGAGATTAATCTATTTCCTTTTTATTTTCCCTTTTTGTGGTGTTTTTAGGCCTCATGCATCATGATTTGTTTTTAGGCCTCATGCATCATGATTTGTAGTGGCGCCTATGTATATTTGTGTTAAGAGTGATAATTTTGGTTGATGAAGTTGTGTGAATGAGTTTTGATTTGTTTTCATTAATTGAGTAAAGACTTGATTTTTAGAGGATTAACGTTAAAATACTAAACTAAACATTTTTTTAAATAAATAAATAAAGGTTCTTGTTTAATGTACCTCATTTATTCATCTTTGTGTTGCCATTTATTTCGTTGGTAAATGTAAAGTTTCATCGAGAAACAATCTAGAGAAGTATACAGATGGAGCAAAGCATAAGAAACCAAAGGTTATATGTATGTTGCAAATATGGTGTTGATGTAAATGCCTGTGTGTGTGTGTGTGAGAGAGAGAGAAAAAGAAAGTATTTTGTGTTAAGATAAAATCTGGTGTGGAGAAAAGTAACTAGAAGATTGATTGTATTCTTGTATTTTTATGCATGAAATGCAGCCTAATTGAGCTTCTCTCTCTAGAAAATTCTTCTTCATTCTCTCTCAATTGGAGGGAGGTTGAAGTGTCCTTCCATAGCTCTTGAGCCTAAGTTGCCGATCAGAAACTGGTGGTGGATGAGAACTAGCAGGAGAGAGAAGAAACAAACGTTTGCAGGTTTTACACTCATTGCATATTTTGTTTTGTTAAGGTTGCATTGTCTTCCTAAACATATTTTTTATGTAAAACTCAGTTTTTTAGTTCTTACAAGGGTGTTTGTTTTAAAAGATTGTTGATGGAGCATTTGAAGAGAATTTTTGGATTGGAAATTGAATCTGCTTGAGGAGAAATTGAAACAACTCAAATGAGTGGTTTTTTTTTTTTTTTTCACGTTTAATTTCTTTTTTCTTTTGTGTTATTTGGCTTCAAGCTAACAATATGCCTGCATATTATTGGATAATATTTGCCAAAGTAAGAAATGAATAGATGGAAGATAAGTTATTTAATGACATCATAACAAATAAAATAAAATGTCGTCTTTCAACTCTAAAGAATATTTTTTTTTATCATAAACTTATACATGTTGAATTTTCACCGATTATGGCTTTATCATAAACTTATACATGTTGAATTTCACCGATTATGTTGAATAATGTAAAACTCTAGGGGAAGTAGGATAGTAAACACTCGACAAATCATTTGTAGATATTTGAAAAACTCTTAAAAGTTCACATAAATCAAAGTATGCATCCCAATATGAAGAAATAAAAAAATAGTCATCAACTTCGATTTGAAAAAATTCAATTAATGTATCTTTATATTCACCAAAACTTAAATTTTAGAACCAAAAACTTAAATTTAATAACATAAGCCTGAGAAATAATAGAGATTTATTAAATTTAATTGTAAGCTTATAAATGGTAATCATTAAATTTACAATCCGACATATACAATAGTAACTTATAGATCAATAATCGTAAGCTTATAAAATAACCGTAACTTATAAAATAATCATAACATTATTCTAAAAGTATGATTTATTTTTATTTTAATTACATAATTGCAAGCTACGCTAATTTATAAAATTTAACTGCATTACATACGATTAACTCATTTATACTTCAATACACACACACATACACACCCACACACTCAAATTTATATAGTGATACACTCAAATTTATATAGTGATATTTGTTATGTAGTTAATAATAAATTTGAAAGTACATTTACATAATTATTGGGTGTGGGGATCAAATTTGTCATACAGGTGTTTGAGACAATTACACTTCAAATTTGAGACAAAACTCCATATTTTTAAAAGTTACTTTTTTTTTGCCAATACCTATTTGCTTTTGCTCATTTTTACCCATTTGGACTAATATATATAGACAATTTTTTTAGTTCAGGAAAGAGGAGTAGTGGGGTTTGAACCCGAATCATCTTTTTTACTATTTGGAATATACATGAGTTTTCAACACAATGAGAAGAAGATATATATATATATATATATATAATATTTTATATCTATTCCTAAAGAATATTACATGTGTATATTTAATATTGATTGAAAAGTAAAATATATATTGTTCTCTTCGGGATGATATAGTGGTGGAGTGATGTAAGATTAAAGTCAAGTCTCACGTTCGAATCTCAACACCAATAGGTGTGAGCCTAGCCTGTGGTTTAATTATCTCTTCTGTTTGGTTTGCAGACCATTACATAGGAGCGAGATTTATCCAGTACGTGTATCTCGACAGTGGCTACGGGTTACTCTCGATAAAAAAAAAAGAGTAAAATATTATATTATTTTATAATAAAATAATCGAGTAAAATCTTAGTTGGTGAGTACGGGTGGAGAGAGCTGGGTATTTTGGCGGCCCACTGATGACGCAGAATCTTTAATTTGTATTGTTTTTTTTTTGAGGTTCACCAACTTTGTATCTTATCCCTTCAATAACAAGTTTTCATATATGGACATTTAGTATTCGCTTTAAAATGTATCGCGAATTTCGGATGATATGCAATCAGAATTATAATTTTAAAAGGTCTTTTGTTAAATAATTAATTTAATTAGAAGATAAGAAAAATGATGAGATTTAATTTAAACCTTGAGTTTGTGGATCGCTAGACAAGCTATAGAAGAGGAATTCGGGGGTGCGGTGATGTTAAATTAAATCGGAATAATTATGAATAGGTGCATGCATGCGCACTGTTAAGTAATCGGTTTCATCTTCATTTTGGACGCCTTTCGTATTAATTAAATAACATGGACAAAATCATATTCAACAAATGCGTTTTTGTTTTATTTTTAGTTTGCTTTATCTTTTCTTGCATAGGTATGTATTCACTAACCAAATTGTATATTATATTTTTTAAATGATTTCATGATAATCTAACTTGTATCAAATCCTTGTACGTATTGCATGATTGAGGAAAAAAAACCATGCAGCTCCCGAATTTATTGATTCTTGAGGTTGATGAATTCTAATGAAAGATATTCTCTGACTCTTTATTAAACTGATCTCCTAATCTAGTCCTCAATATCTGGAATTAGATATATCATAATTAATATTGAATTGAATGACATGAGAATTTAATTAGTATACGTACCATAATTATAAAAACGTCATCATCAATCAATATCGTAGAATACAAGGAACGCACGAACATGCACGAGAATACGTGCCACAAAAATGAGATTTCAATCTTTAACTGTTCTTGGAAAGTTGAATCAAGTCGATCGGAGTCACAATTGAAGCAATTATATATTATTCCTAAATTTATAAGTAGATGTATAGACGTGTATTTTTTATATATATATATACACTAGGACGCTGGAGGGAAGGGGAGATGGCTGCTGACCTCCGTTACGCGCCGGCGGAATTTGGAGAAGGATGGTGTATGGGTTTGGGGGAAAAAAATTGATCACCGTACCCACAATTAAATATTTAAGCTTCTCTTTCTTATAATCTCACTTATTAAAAACATCTCACATTTATCAAGGGGAACCTAAAATATTAATATGCGTTTGGGAAAATAAAAAAAGTTGATGAGACCTACAATTAAATATTAAAGTTTATTTCTCTCATCTCACTTATTAAAAAAATATCACGTTTATAGAACCCAAAATACTAACATCATTAAATTAAAAAAATCTATCTTTCTTACTTTTTACTTAAAATGCATTTTTTTTCCCTTAAATGTTTTAAGGGGAAAAAACGTTCATGTGGTTTTAAAACAAAGCTTTTAAGTTTCTAAAATTTAAGTTCGCCTAAATTAATTTCACCATATCGATCTTTTGATATAATTTTCTTAGCATTTAAGAAAAACAATAATGATACAACTAAATTTCCATGTATATTTTGCTCAATATTTGTGTTATTTGTTTGGTATTTTTATATTATTATTTGAGATTGTTTGTTAAATATTAAATTATGGATTATAATCAGTGGAAAATTTGGAGTTTTGAAATAATGAAATGAGTTTTGAATTTGGATTATATATAAGGAGAAAGAAATCAAAAGAAGAACTAAGTACAACGAATTCAATCATCAACTCCGGGAAATAAATCTGGGAAATAATAAGAAAAAAAAATCTAGTGTGTTATTAAAACAATATTAATTCGTATATAAATATGTTGTTAACAACTATCTCCTCAAATCTTACTAACAATTTGCCCACCTGAAAAATATTTCTGAATCCGACCATGTATATATGAATGCTTATTAATGTTAATGATGTGCTAATTTAAAAGGATGCACAAATGATTTACTGTAATATATATATATATATATATGTGTGTGTGTGTGTGTGTGTGTGTGAATAATTTATTATTATAGTATTTCTTACCTATAAAATAAAATTAAAAATTAAGAAAGTTACAAAAATAGTAATTAATTGATGACGCCTCCTCCACTACGGCTTCAAACAATCGGCATGACTAAATCAGTGAAAACAATAATCCACCAAACCTCATCCTTGATCTCACCATTTTCCCTATATAAAGCTCTCGAACTCATGCACCACCACCACGACCACGTCCTACCCCTAAATTAACATATACCTACCTCCATCTCTCTTTCCTATGGCTTCTTCTTCTGCCACAACTATTTTTACATGCTTTATTTTGATAGTTTTACTTGTACGAAGCAAACAAGCTTCTTCTGCATGCTTCAAATCCATAATTAGCTTCGGCGATTCCTTGGCCGACACCGGAAACCTACTTCGCCTCTCTCCTCCTGACAGTCCGCCGCCGCCATACGGTGAAACTTATTTTCACCATCCCACGGGGAGATTCTCCGATGGCCGCCTCATCATCGATTTCATTGGTTCGTAATTCGTATGCACAAAAAAATACAGTTCATATATATTATATTGTTAATTAATGGAACTTTGTTTGCAGCTGAAGCTTATGGACTTCCACTGGTGCCCCCCTTTTATGGAGGGAAGAATCTGAGCAGCGGAGGCTTTGGCGGAGGTGTGAATTTCGCGGTGGCTGGATCCACGGCACTGCCGGATTCATTTTTTGCGTTGCATGGTGTCCAGATTCCTCAAAGGAATGTGTCTTTGGAGGCTGAGTTGAGTTGGTTTAAGCGTAAATTCTTACCCACATTCTGCCAGCAACCTGCTGCGAGTAAGGAGATCGATATAGATATCTTTTTTCGCTTTTCTTTAATTTCTGTTGAAAAAGGAGATTAGATTATACATAGACCGATTCTCAATAATTAAGAATGAAGAAATGTATATATATATAGTACAACATCTATATAAAAATACTCTATATAAGAATAATTAACTTATAGTAATAAAAAGTTCTCTTCCTAACTCGGAATCACTTATAAATAAGAATAAACTCTATATTATAATATTCCATATTTTTTTAGAATTTTCCTTAAAAAATTTACCTCCATGTAGTAATAAAATGACATTAAATTTCCAATATTTTTCATTTTTTCTTTATCTATATAAAATATATATCTAGAATTATTTAATTAACTATGTTATATTAAACTTACCATGATATGAAATACTTATCTAAAGTTGTCTGTGACAATAACTTCATTTTTTGGGTTAATACTGCATCTTCCAACTTTCAACTTGCATGTTCGCAGTACAATGTACTCGCATAATGTACGTATAATTTTTTTTAAAAAAAATTATGATTCTTATATATATTTTAAATTCAAGTTTTAAAAATATGAAGATATATATTTTCAAACGTCGTATAATGTATATTAGTTTTTTTTTTATTTTTGTAAATTATAGTTTTTATAGGTAAATTTCTATTTAAAATTAACCTTCCTATAGTAATATTTTTCTTTGATCTCGATGATATTATTGTATAAAGATTTAACTGTATATATAATCTGTTTCTTCAGAATTAATTGTTTATATTGGTAGAAATTTAAAATTAGTATTTCATTAAAATGAATTAACTAAGATTCGACTAATTTCTTAGTTGGTGAGGGGTGTAGACTGGTATTTTAGCGGCCCAGTCTTGATGCTGATTCTTTTGTATTGTTTTGTGTTTGAGGTTCACCAACTTTTGATCTTATCCCTTGACCAACAAGTTTCTTACTCTTATATGGGAATTTAGTAATTTTATACTATAAAGTTGCGCTTTCACTAACATCGACCGTGGAATATGGCATCATCAATAGCTGATTATGCATAACACGAATTTTGATACTCATATATATATATATATATATATATATATATGTATGCGCAATCTGAATATGGTTGACACTCGTTTTTCCTTTATGGTCCGAAACTTTATCATATTCTTTTTATATTAATTCTTCTTTAATATAAATATGAGATCGAGAGGGTTAGATTTGAAAATTGAACTTCACAATTGTTGTACAAAAGGAGTTAATCTAGCTTGTTTTGCAATTCTTGGGAACGATGATAAATGAAATCTGAACAATTAATTAATTAATTGGCAGTAGTTGTACACTTTTTTAGTAGTGGGTAATCAGTTTCATCTTCATTCTTTGTAACTTTTTTGGACAGATCGATGCATCTTCTAACAATCATAGTCGTATAACAAGTACGGTTCAATTAGTATTAGTTAGTAGCATATATATGTATATATATATATATATATATTCATGACTGACCAAAGTATAATATATTTTATGATAATGTAATTAAGTTTGATATTATATATATATCCAGATTGCGAGAATTTTCTTGCGACCTCGCTGGTACTAGTAGGAGAAATAGGTGGCAATGATTATAACCATCCATTTATTGCTGGGAAGAGCGTAGAATTGGTAAAAACATTCGTTCCCGAAGTCGTCAAAGCGATCAGTTCAACGATCGAAGTAGGTGCCATGCATTTAATATGCTATGACTAATTAACTAATTAATTATTACTGTATATATATATATATATATATATATATTGATGATAATTAATTAATTATGCATGCATGCAGGAATTAATTAAACTTGGAGCTGTGACCCTGATGGTTCCAGGGAACTTACCCATTGGATGTTCTGCATTTTATCTTACAACATTCAAAAGTCTGAATGAAAAAGATTACGACCCACAAACTGGTTGCTTGAATTGGCTAAACAGATTTTCCCAGTACCACAACACACTGCTTCAACAAGAACTCCACCGCATTCGAAATCAAAACCCCAAAATCAACATAATCTACGCCGACTACTACAATGCTGCAATGAATTTTTATCGATTCCCACAGAAATATGGTAGGTAGCTATATATATATTTATGAAAGAGAAACGGTAATTCATTAAATTTAATTTTCCATTAATTAATTGGTTGGTTGCAGGATTTGGTAGAGGAGCTCTTACAGCTTGTTGTGGTGCTGGAGGGCCATACAACGTTAATTCGACGTTAATGTGTGGGGAAGAAGGAACTACGGTGTGTAAGGATCCATCCCGATACGTTAGCTGGGATGGTTTGCATTTGACGGAAGCTGCTTACAGATTCATAGCAATGGCTCTAATTCAAGGATCTTACACTAATCCCCACCTCCACTCCTTTTGTGCCTCCAATCATGCCAATTTTTCCGACATCTAATTAATTTCATTTATATATTTGTTCAAATGCTAGTTTCGCTACATATATATATATCAATTTATACATGTCATGTCATGTGTACCGTATCATATCTTAATTAATTCATTCATTCATTTTACACATTCTATTAATTAAGATATATTAAAGTAGAAAAATCCAACTCTATCAATGTAGTTTTTTTTTTTTGAACCAAATTCCAACTAAAGAAATCGTGAATCCTCTTTAATCTATGGATACAATTGGACTTTCCCAAATAAATACATGCCCTAAAATTGAATTAGTAAACTTTAAAATTAAAGTGAAATAGTTTAATATTTTTGATATGGCGGCTCGCTCGCAATTGATGCTAACGCGTGAGCTCATGCATTTCGCTAAATAATTTAATCTTTTTTGAAATAAATATGCAGCCTCAAATAGAATTAGTGAACCGTACCTGATCCTAGAGTGAATTAATTTTTTTATCCAGTGGCTCGCACAGACACGCGTCTGACGTTAACACGTGTTGCGCTTGACAATTAATTTTTCGTCAATTTTAATTTCTTGTGTTTTAGTTTATATTTTTTCATTTAGGATCTATATTTATTTTTAAGTATTTAATTTTTAATTTTTAGTTAATAATTCATTATAACGGTGAATTCTTTTATAATTATAATTTCTAATTTATATTTTTTTAATTTCAATTTTTTTATTAATAAATGTGAACTAATTAAGTCTATTATGTTGTAATTTTTTTTTAATATCTTCTATAAAATTTATAAATTTAATATCACGACACGAATTGAAATAACAAATGTACAATATATGATCTCATTCCAGAAAATTAGGCAGTGGTGTGTCTAGTATAAATAGCCAATAGGGGCGGCCGTTGGTGGACCCCAACTTATTTCATGAAAATTTTTGTTGTTTTTATTTAATCATTGTTTCCAACAAATATAATCTTTTTCTTCTCTACCAATTTCTCCCCTTAATTACCATTATCTTTATTTATTTATTTCGTAAATCGAAAATTATTCTGGTAGAATTAAACACGTATTCCCCAAAATTATGAAAATATATCGCTTCTGTTTAGTCATCTTGTGCACATACATTTTCGTTTTGGTTCGAAACGTAAATGAATTTGGCGGTGCCTATATTATTTATTACATCAATTATCTCATTTTACTCATGTTAAGGATATCCCATCTACAAAATATTGGAATAATCCCTTGTTTTCCAGAGGGTTTTTATAATGTTCTTTCTTAAATATTCTATAGTCTCCTTCTTAATTGAGAAATTTTATCAATTTGGAACCTTAAAAAAAACTTTCTGAAGTTACATAATTTGTGCGGAAATCATAGCTTTCATCATGTGCATTAAGATGTTCATGAACATTGTTGATAACACGCACAAACAGATTAATGAAAACTAAACCAGTAGAGAACACAATGATGGTAACCTTGTTCGATCAATTGATCTATGCCAGGGGAACTTCTCAAGTTTGTGAGAAAATAATCCACTACTCATCCGTTGTATGGTTACAAAGGCTACACGATGATCTCTCATCACTCGACCCCATTCCTACTCACTACAATTTCTTTCGATAGATTGAATTGTAAAACCCCCTCACAACCTAGACTCCATCTAGTTCTCACAGAAAATCTCTCTCAAGACTCCTTTAAAAGTGAATTAAAGAATTTCAAATACAGACTAGAATCACAACGATAAAAAAATCAACTATAGTCTAACAATACCGAATCCTATGGCTTCAAGCTAAGATGAGAACTGCATAGAAAATAATCGAATGCTACTTTAAAGGCAAAAACTTATGTATCACATTCTCAAACATATAATACAGGCAGCACAGTGCATCACAATCTCCTTCCCTCGTAATAGATTCATGCCCTTTAACATTCACTTATTTAAATTGCTTGTGAAACAAGCAGCAATCTTATCACCTTCTTTATTCCAGCAAACTTCGAAGATCCCACCATTTCCACTGAATGTTTTCACAATCCTCGCCTCCTTCACGGACCACACATGCATGCATTTATCTAGTGATCCGCTGGCCAAATACTCGCCATTTGGGCTAAATGCAACGGAGTAAACAGGATCCCTGGATTTGATCATTGATGAAAAACATTTTAAGGAGTAAAAATAAGTGGAAATGCTAAATGAGAATCTAATAATCTGGTTCTATCAATCTTTCGAGTGTTGCATGGAAGATTTGGTGATACTGATGGTGTACTTAGGTTACTTCTGTTGCTTTCAAGGGGGTGGGGGAATTTGTTGACAGGCAAAACAGGGTGGACTAAATTATGTATATAGCTGTAATCAAGACTACAAAGCTTACACACAGCACTATATAACGGCATGGTTGTTATTCAAGTGACACTTCATCATTAAATTTAGACTTTTAGGGCATTACCAATATCTACAAAAACATTATATCATCTTATGAGAAAATTAAGGGCTCGATGTTCTTTTATAATTATTTAGCATCTCTAGATAACACATGTCCCGTACCTGTGGCCATCTAAGCTGTGCAGAAGATGCCCAGCATCGACGTCCCACAGCTTTATGGTCGAGTCAAAGGAGGCACTGCAGAGACAGGTTGGCAGCGGAATGTTCTTGTCTCATGCCCAAAACATGTTTCCCAATACATGAAAAATCAAAATCTCTGTGTAATTGATTTGACATAAAGATTATGACAATAAGAACACTTGGTGCTAAAATATTGCACTAACAACTCATGTCAGCATTGTTTTATGATTATTTAGCAGTTTGATTTTGTTAATTTTGCTAGCATCAGGAAACTTGTAGGAACATGTGAAACCTAGTACTATTGACAATGTATAATTTAGCTGTACATTGTGGTTTATTAGCATTATTGTTCACAAGTTTTAACATTGTCATTGTTCACTTTAGCATTATCATAACTTTTGTTAGCATTATCATGAAAAACTTGCTAGGAACATTATAAATCAACCATGAATAACGTTGTCAGAAATTTGTTGAATTATCATCATCGTTTACTCATGTTAGTATTTTTTTTACTGTGGTATGTATGTCACTATTAGCATTACAAAAAACTATATTAGGATTAGTCTAAAATCTATTTCTTCCCATAATTTCTGGAATCGTGACTACATTTCTAGTTGCACTTTCTGCAGATCCTTAAAGGATTCTTCTTGCGCTTAGCGACCATCTCTCTTCTTTATTTTAGATGACTTCCACTACCTTTAGTCTTCATAACATCAGGTAGAAGCACCTCAACTTCACATGATTTCCCTTTCCAATAAAAGGTGAAAAAATCATTAAATACCTACCAATATAAGAAAAAGTGCACATATCTGTTATTACAATATTTTTTTATCATGTTAGTGCCATCACTATGCACTAAAGGTTATTTTGACGAGATATGTTCGACAATGTGTGCTTGGGTATGTCATTAAAGATAAATGATCCGCTGTGCAAATAATGAAGAACAATTGGTGAACTGTTCGCTCTAATATTCCCGACATACCCAGGAATAGTCTAATTATAGCAGTTTCCATGTTTGAAAGATCTTGCACCGATCCGATTTGGGAGGTCAAGATACGATCGTTTGACTGCCTTGTGGTGTAGATATCATGTTGAAAATAATCCTACTACTCAAGAAAAGTATCTACACATGTTTGGGAAGATCACAAACCATTATTCACTTACCATATTGCCTTAAGATCCCGATTAAAGTTTTTGAAATCAACTACTGTATATCCTATATTAGAATATCCACTAACTTATTTAAATAACCTAAAGGTTTTCATATGTCCAATGTTTGCCCTTGCACAGTTTAAAATAAAACTTTGGTGTAGATGATCTTAATTCCTATTGAGATTCATAAACTTCTTTTGTGTATCCAAAATAAGAGAACGCGAATGTCTTTCTTCAAATAATTCAATAATATAGCCATTAGAACCATCATACTTCTACTCCATCCTAGCCATACACCAAGTCCTCTTAGATACCCGACGTGATTTTTTTTCCAAAATTTCACCAAAATCCACCGATGTGTTTTTAAATTCCTCACGGTTATACAAAACATTTCCAAACTATAGTACCATCTTTAGACCTCTTTGTAGTAGATAAATGAATATCAAATCCATATGATGAAGCATACATCTCGTAAAACATAATATCATCATCTAAAGTAGGAAAATTTTTTCTCAATGCAGGCTTCAAAGATGTTACGCAATCAGGTATATAAAATTCATACAACCCAAGAGAAATCTCTACAGTGGTGCCAACACAATCTGTAGATTAAATAAGACAAAAAATTGAAATATAAAAACAGTGATGTTAATATCTTGTTTGATGATGCTCAAACTAATCATAGTGATGTTGATACATTGTTCATCATGTCAGTACTCTGATAACAAGCTATTTTTATGATGATGGCAGATTATTTTTATAATGTTAATAATTCATTTTGTAATGCTAATAAGAACTTTTGTAATGCTAATGAGACGTATTGTAATGCTAACAAATTCTGACAAATAACGCATGTGTATAGTAATGCTAAAACATAATCTGCAGAAAATCAATGGACAAAAACACAAATTCTAAATCTCTAATAATATGTTTTAGACAATCAGATATGCCAACAACAATACAAAAGAACTGAAAATATCTGTTAATCATGAAAGTTGAAAAGATCAACTTAAAAAATATGATGTTACATGCAAAATATTAATTTTAACTTTGAATCTACATATATCACATCGAAAATATATTTAATAGTGAATAATTATATCAAATCATCAACATTATCGATCTCAACTAAAACACAGATTGGAAAAAATTAACTAAGCATTCAGATTTTACTTAGCATCTTCTTCGAAAATTAAACAACGAACAAATATCTCCAGGAAAAATCTATAATAATCGCGTGAATAACGAACAACGACTGTGAAGAATTAAAATCCGTGCGAGTACATAAAGCAAATCATGCATAAATATAAAAAAAGAAAGAGATGGGGTAAATGAAAGAGATTGCAAAGGAAGTAAATGAAGAAAGCGTACGAAGAATAAAACGTAAATATAGTACAATTCCAAAATTACAGAAAATAACCCTCAGTTCATTAAAATAATCTTATTATTATAATAATGCCACCGAGAAAACTAAATATTGGGTACAGATTTGAGTTGTCCAAAATATGAAGATTAATAAATTTGATTGGTTCTTTATTCTCACATGGGGTTTTGATTCTCATTTGATCAATTTTCTCTCTCTCTCTCTCTATATATATATATATGTATATATGTGTGTGTGTGTGTGTGTATATTATTGATTATTGATTGCAGGGTTTGCAGCTCATTCCATCGGTTACATTTACAAACAACAGTTTTATCAAGTAGTGTCTACAACATTTTTTTTTTTCATATTTCACGATGTTTTACCTTCTCCCTCCATCAGCAATGCAGATTTTTTTTTATAATTTAGAACACCATGTTCAATATCGAAACTCACTTCAATGGTTTATCCATTTTTCCGGTCACACATAAAAAAACACCTTCAACTAGAAAAAAAATCCATCATTAACATCTAAAAAAAAAACTTTGCATCCATCAGTGCGCAAAAAAAAAAAGCATTACGTTAACATAAAAAACACCTTAAATGGTTCTCTCTTTTTTTAAGGTTTATTTTTAAAAAAGGGTTTTTTCATTGTTGGTACATCTTCGCTAACATTTGTCAATGACGAAAATAAGAACAAGTAAAAAAAAATCCATCAATAACATTTAAGAAAATGTTTGCATCCATAAGTGCAAAAAAAGCATTACATTAAAAAAAAGGATTTTTAATTGTTGGTATATCTATGCTGACCTTTGTCAACGACGAAACCAATAACAAGAAGAGACGTGGAAGTAGAAAGAGGTGCTTAATAATCTACCCATTCATGAGTTATTGTTGCTCTTTTTTTTCTGTTACAATATAATTTTTAAGTAAATTTTCTTAATTGTAAATTCACATGTATTTAACCCTATTGCGGTATGTGATTTTATGCTTTTTTTTTTTTTGCTTTTTTGTAGTAGTTGGTTTTATATTTTTATATGATGCTGCAATTTTTTTAGTTTAAAATGCATATATGGATCAAAGCTAACTAGTTTGGATGAATATCGTTTATGCCTATTCTATTGTTTTTACATGTATTCAAAAACGGTGCTGATATTGAAAATAAAATTTGAGAATGTTTGTGTTTTTTTTTTTATGTTGCACTTTGTTTTTTTTAGTCTTTGTAGTGTAATTTTTAATGTTTATTGCAAGAGTTCGTAAATCTACAATTATTAATCCTCTTTAAACGACTTATATATGTTGAGAATCATGAAGATCCATTAAATAAGTTTATATATTTTAATGTTCATATTATGCATTTATTTATTTTGGCTACTTCGTATTACTTTGATTTAGTTGGGTCCTAATTTTGTTATGTTGATTGAGTTTGGTGTATTATTTGGGTAGCGAAAAAAAGAGACTCATTTGAGGTGCTTTTTTATGTCAATGTAACGTTTTTTTTTTTTTTTTGCACTGATGGATGCAAACTTTTTTTTTTCTAGTTGAAGGTGCTTTTTTTTTTATGTATGGCTGAAAAAATGATAAGTTTAGATATATTTCAAAAGAAAAATTTAGAGTAAATTGTTACTTACATTTGGCCATTGTACCATTTTTATCAATTTTAGTTTTGGATTTTTTTTATAAGTTGAAGGTGCTTTTTTTATGTTGTAATGCTTTTTTCCACTGATGCTTTGAAAAACTCTGCTCCCAATTGAATTGATGATTTTCGAAACTAAAATATTTTTGTACCCAAATAACAATTGAATAAAATCGCGCTCATTATAGCGATTTAGCTGCAAATTGATAGATAAGAATCATAATCTTAAATATTCACAGCTTTTCATAATTTTAATTGCATGATTAATTTGAATATTTATATATTCAGTATATTGATTGATTGGTTGATGAGTTTGGTTGCAGGATTTGCAAAAGGTACACTTAGAGCATCCACTACGGTGCTACCCATAGTGATGCCACATGTGTGCCACAACATCAACCACTTCTTTTTTTAATTACTCAATATTTTCTCCACTATGGTGCTATCTCACTTGAGAGAGAAAGCACCAAAAATGCAAAAAGGGAGAAGAGAGAAAATTTTTGGGCCCACTATTTAATTCAAGAACCAGGCCTTGCACAAGGGACTCATTTCTTATTTTGCTACCTTGACTTGTGTTCCACTATGGTGGAACCTGGTGCTTATTTTGCCACATAAATATAAGCAACCCCCATAATGGATGTTCTTAGAGCTTGTTGCCCAGGGTGCGGGCCATACAAGGTTGAACCCTCGTCGCGGTCGTACAAATTAGGACTCGGAAGCGTGCTAGGATCCGTCAGAGTATGTGAGTTGGGATGGTTTGCATTTGACGGAGGCAGCTAATTACAGATTAATAGTCACTAATTTAGTCCAACAATCTTTCACTATTCCTCAACTCAACTTTAACTCTGCCCAACTATGGCGTTGATGCCTCCCTTTCTTTGTAATTGCTTATTATTATTTAATTGAATGCAAAATGAATTATTATTAATCGAAATTTGCACAATAAATCCACCAACAATACTCATGCAGTTATATATTCATTCTAATCATTTTCAATTATGTACAGGCCAAAAATAATTCTTACCCATTAATATTCTTTTTTTGTTGTCGAAGGTAACCCGCAGCCGCTATCGAGGTGCGCACTGGGTAAATCCCGCCCCTGTGTAATAGCCTGCAAACCACATAGGGGAGGTAAACCACATTTGGCAAGTTAGGTATGACAGGCTCACACCTAGTGGTGTTGGTGGGATTCGAACTTGAGACCTTTGGCCTCAAGATATCACCACTCCAGCACTAGGCCATCCCTAAGGGGACTGCATTGGGGGTTCTTGATTTTAGGAAGTTGTGCGTGAATACTTTTACTATTATTATTATTATTATTTACTCACACACCCGACATATGATATTAAGGAGATTCGAACTCGTAATTTTTGATCTTCAAGCAACCTTACTCCACCACTAGACCATTCATGCGTAGAACACTTTTATTTTGTTGCTGATTGTATGTGAAATGAATTAATTTCATTTGGTAAGAGTTATTTTTTATGAGTTTTTTTTTTTTTTGGTTATGGAAATTTCATTAATTCAAGAATCTAATACTGCGCGCGGGGATTATGACCAAGCAAAAGACTCGTTCATTTAATTTAATTTCACGATCCAAATAATTAAAATCGGTCATAAATTGCGCAATAAGAGTTTATGTTTGAAATTCTTATAATATCTACATTCAATTATAAAAATCAAAGAAATAAAGAAGTATTAAATTACTTTATTTGAATTCCGCAATTTACTGTAGGGGAATCGGTACAATTATATTATTTCCATTGAACAATGGTCAAATTGAAGATGAAGTAAACTATATACTGTATTGTCTACCGAACAAGATTTTCTATTCAAGAATAATATTTCATCCTGTATTATATTCTGGATGTGATTTAGATTGTTGTCATGTGTATTATAAGAATATTTATTTGCCTAATAAAAATGACCAATTAATCTTTGTTTTTGTTTTTAAAAAAATACACATAATAACAATTTCAGGATTGAAATTCAAGAAGCTAATGTAATATTTAATACTCGATCCCTCCGTTTCTGAATAAGTGTCATTCTGGATGAATGCATATATATTAATAAAGATATTAATTAGATAATCAAATTATCTTATACACTCTTATGTGAATATATTAAATGAGTTAAATATGGTTGTTTGAATGTATTAAATGATGATAAATATGAGAAAATGTAAAATTTTTATCTCGATCAAATATAATGATATTTTTTGTGAAACAAAATTAAATTGTTAGAATAACAGTTATTATGAAAGGAGGAGTAATAGAGAATCTCGTTTATTGATGCAGTGAATTTAATACAATCCAACCCGCTTAAGTGGCGTACGTCAATTAATATTAATATTAATATATTAGTAAAAAAAAAAAAAAAAGAGTAGATTAGGCACCCCGCTCTCTTCATTTAGTTCCTATAAAAAGCATCGATTTGCAAATCTCATACACACCGGCCACATTCCAAAAATCCAATACGGGGGTACAGATATTTGCTTCAACAATGGCTCCGTCTTGTTTTTCTCCCAATAACGGAATAATTCTGGTTTATTTCTCTCTCTTGATTTTACTTTCACCAAGCAAACACGCAGCTGCGTCTGCTTGTTCGTGCTTCAAATCCATAATTGGGTTCGGCGATTCACTAGCAGATACCGGCAACCTATATCACCTGTCTCAGTCGGACCCTCCACTCTTTTTCAAGGTGCCGCCGTACGGAGAAACATTCTTTCATCGTCCGACAGGAAGATGCTCCGACGGCCGCCTCATTATCGACTTCATCGGTACGTATATAATATTTATAGACATGCATTTTGTCACGATTATTTATAAATTATAATTATAATTAAGTTGTATGGCGTTAATTATAGCTACATATCTGGGGCTTCCTTTGGTGCCCCCATTTTATGAGGGGAAGAATTCGAGCAGGAGCAGGCGGAGTAGTGTGAATTTTGCGGTGGCGGGAGCAAGCGCGCTGCCAGACCCCTTTTTTCTGAGCAGAGGGATCCAAGTTCGTCAGCCTAATATGTCTCTCGCCGATCAGTTGCGTTGGTTTAAGGACTTATACTTGCCCAAATTTTATCCCAATCCTTCAGGTATCATTACGGAACCTACGTAACAAATTTTGAATCTTTTAGGCATCGGAATCGGAGGAGCCTAAAAATTCTGTATATAATCAATTCCTGCAGCCTTAAGCTGTAATTAATTAAGAATTAATCACGTTAGCCTCTAAAAAAATGCATAGCGCTTTTTAATAATTCATTGATTAACTCACTGCATCATCCCCCAACTCGGAAAAATAAATTAATTAATTTATAAATCTCCATCAATAATCGAATCGAGAGGATTAGTACGGTTACCCATGCGAGTACATTTTTTTTATTCTTTGTTAATTTATACGCTATCAGCCGACTCTTTCATGCACAATTACCTTCTTAATTTGGATTTTCGCACATTACATACGCCATTTGATTAAAAAAAACTACAAATTAGAATAAAATATCATGGAGAATATCATCATGTGATTAGAGTGAAGTCCACAAATATGGGTATATAATTGGGTTGAGGTACGAACTCACACAAAAGCGCTTTAAAGCCGTGTATATTGGATCTGGCTACGGTTTGGTTTTATAACCATGTTACGCTTTATTTTATTTTTATCATTTTTTTATCTTATAATATATGTTTTAGGGTGTGTATTATTCAATGACAAAGTCAATTATAACTTTATTATTAGTGGATCCTGGTACGTAAAACCATGCATATATGTTAGTCCGTACTTATTTATTTTCATTTTTAATGTTATGTTTTAGTATGTAAAAAAATGAACTGGTCATCTGGCCGGTCGTAACCAAAGCAAAGTTTGTTCAATTTGATGAATCAAGATAAAACAAATACCGGAGTACTATATATTTTATTATATCGATCATGTGCTTGATTGATTGCATGAAAATACAATAAATTAATTAAAGGAAGTATAGATTTTTTTTTAAAAAAAAAAAAAATTGTGATGATTGTCCCTGTATGTATTGACATTGTGTGTATATGTATATTCAGATCGTAAAAAATTTCTAAAGACCTCGTTGGTCCTAGTGGGTGAAATAGGAGGCAATGACTATAATCATGCATTACTTGACGGCAAAAGCAAGGATTTAGTTGGAACATTTGTTCCACTGGTTGTCAAAGCCATCGGTTCAACAATCACCGTAAGTAATTAATCAAGTACCCCTTCAATTTACTTCAAGCTAGTACTAAATATATATACATATATAATGTATGGTCTTGATTGGATATATAAATATAATGCAGGAATTAATAAAAGTAGGAGCAGTGACACTAATGGTTCCAGGAAACTTTCCGATTGGATGCTCGGCTACTTATCTTACACAGTTCAAAAGTGGGAACAAGAGTGATTATGAGACTGAAACTGGTTGCATCAACTGGCTTAATAGCTTTGCAAGCCACCACAACAAATTGCTTCAACAAGAACTCCACCGCATTCGAAATCAAAACCCCAAAATCAACATAATCTACGCCGACTACTACAATGCTGCAATGCGTTTCTATCGTTCCCCGAAGAAATATGGTCATCCATATCCATTATTAATTACATGCTTAAACAATATTCGCTTCTATTTAATTACTACTATATGTTTTTAAAAGATAGATGGATAGATTGAAGAAATTAATATATACATGTTGTGCGTAGGGTTTGCAAAAGGAGCTCTTGCAGCTTGTTGCCCGACGTGCGGGCCATATAAGGTTGATCCGGGGCCACTGAGCAGAGGCGGAGCCAAAGCGTGCGAGGATCCCAGCGAGTACGTCAGTTGGGATGGTTTGCATTTGACGGAGGCGGCCTACAGATCGGTAGCCACGGCTCTAGTCCGAGGCTCATTCACTATTCCCAAACTCAACTCTCTTTGCGATTAGCTACATATATAAATATATATGTATGTATATGTTGTTTTCACCAATAAAACCTATTCCAATCAATTGGACTTCATTGCTTCTACCTTTCTTTCATATATATAAACAAATTAATACAATTTTAGTCAGAAAACCCTAGCTAGTTCTTCCATGTTTTACCGTATATACAGGATCCGGTCACGGCCGGACAGTATAATATTCCTTTCCAAATTTGTTTAGCAATTTGCCAACTGTCAATTCTCTCTCTATATAGAATGTGAGTTGCCACATATTGCTTCACGCAAAGTATATATAGTGGACTTGAGTAATATATTAATATTGATAGGTTAATTACATAATTAATCAAATTATACCTACTTAAATAATTAAATAAAATATCTATCAATTTATATATAAAGTTTATATAATTTGTTAATTCCTGGTGCAAATCATTGAATAATCAATTTTAGTTTGCACCAGATTTAACATCAAAATAGTGGAGAAAAACTTGCTCCAATTATAGATTGGTGGCAGTGCCAATTAGTTGTCGACCGATGACTACATTTGGGCTGGGCTTTTGGTCACTGTCATTAGGGGAACTTACCTAACTTATATGGGTACTCGCTGTATGGCCTGTCTGCCAGTTACTTCACCAGTTTTTATTATTTTTTTTAGTTTTATTTTTATCGTGGTTTAGTTTAATTTTATAATTATTAATTATGATTCATTCAACCAATTAGAATTTATAATTATTACTCTTAAAAAATGAGTTTTTAATTATTTTTAGAATTTAATTTTTCATATTTTTATATAATAATTAAGTTTTAGGGCATATAATTTTGTAAAATTTCAATTATTAGTGATTCGGGTTGGTTATGTTATAATATTTTTTTATTTTTATAATAAAAAATCTAGTGAGTGGTGGTTAATGCGGTGTGCCTGTAAATGGTGCATGTAAATGGTGTCAAATTCTGGGAAAATGTACATATAAAAATTCCATTTTTATGAGTCTTATACCTAAATAATAAGAATTAGTTAGGTCGAGAATATGTTGCACCAAATTTTTCTAGTATGTTCAATCTCTCATATGTGGTTTGCATCCTATTATATATATTGAGATGAAGTTTATCCAGAAAGCATTTTCACTAGATAGTTGCTAGCATTGTCTTGTTATTTTATTTTATGATGAAGGTAATATGCTGTTGTTACACAAGGGTGGACACTCGATAAACATCTCTCATGTATAATGAACTAATAACTTGCAAACCAAATAAAAGAGAGTAACCACACAAGTGAGTTTAAAAAAACCTAGCTAGTAACCAAAATTCAATTTCATGAGACCTTTATCCACTATATATCCTAGTCAACAAATAGTATATTATCGTTGAACTTTTTATTTAACAAGATATCCAGTTGTGATTAATTATAGAAAATAAATTTTATTTTATTTTTTAAAAGTAGCTGTATATATTTTATCACTCCCAACTAAAATTCACGGCAGAGCAGTTGGAGTGATGCCTATTAAAGGTTTAGTTGCGGTATTAATTCGAGGCCAAAAGCAGAGTTTGGTATCTTAGTTGAAATTTTCTTCCATCCCATGATTACAATCTTTATAACATGAAAATCATTTTCATCTTGGTTTTGACCTTTTCGATTACAGTTTTCTGTACCCCTCCTCCAAAGTACGACTCAATTTTTAGCTTTGGTGATTCGCTCGCCGATACCGGAAACCTCCTACTCTCCGGAGCCCTCAAATTTCCGGTCATCGGAGAATTCCCTTACGGAGAGACATTCTTCCGCCATGCTACTGGGCGGTGCTCCGACGGCCGCCTCATTGTCGACTTTATAGGTATGCATTACAACTCTGAACTCTTCCTATAGCTAACAAAAAATATTATATTATTTTAATTTAATTTCCTACGACTAAAATAGATGTGTACGGAAAACGGGAAAACCGTACTGCCTTATGCAGTCCGAATTGTCAGTTTAAATGTTTTACATGACAATTTGCTTCAATATTTGTAATTTACTATGTTGTTATATTGTGTTTTAGTACACTAGCTAGCTAGGTTTATAATTAGGTTACGTGCTACAGTTCCTTAATTTACTCGTAACATGTAACATGTTATATATGTATGATGTAATGAAAGACGAGATCGATGATTGAAATTGTTGTGAGGTGATGATTGCAGCGGAGGCATATGGGTTGCCTTATCTACCACCGTATTTATCTATTGGTAAAGAAAAAAAGAGGTTTGAGCATGGAGTGAATTTCGCAGTTGCAGGAGCTACTGCTCTTGACTCCAAATTCTTCTACGATCGCAACATCGGCCACATCCTTTGGACTAATTATACTTTAAGTGTTCAGCTTAGCTGGTTCAAGAACCTCAAGTCCACCCTTTGTTCCCACAAACTAGGTATACATATATCATCTAATTTTGAAATCCAATCCAAATTTCCATTTCGATCTTCAACATTAATTAATTGGAATTGAAATTGAAATTGGAGCTGCAGATTGTGCAGAATATTTTAAGACAAGTCTGTTTGTGGTGGGTGAGATTGGTGGTAATGACTACAACTACCCATTCTTTATTGGTGGAACCATTAATCAACTTAAGGCTATGGTACCTGCGGTTGTTGGATCTATTGCTGCAGCTACCACTGTAAGCTACTCCACATGTGTGTATATATATATTGACATTGTATTTATGATCAAGATTAATGAAGTACTCTTCATTCTTAATTAAACTTTTAACTAATTAAATGAGCTGAGCTGGTTAGATATATATATCTCCGTTTTAATTAATTTGTTGGGCAGAACCTGATAGAGGAAGGTGCAGTAGAAGTGATAGTGCCAGGGAATCTGCCTATTGGTTGCAACTCGGTGTATCTAACCCTATTTAAGACAACCGATGAAGCGGCCTACGATCAAAATGGGTGTCTGAAGCAGTATAATGCTTTCTCCAAGTATCATAATTCTCAACTTAAAATAGCTTTGGAGAATCTGAGGCACAAATATCCCCATGCAAAAATCAGTTATGCTGATTACTATGGTGCCGCTAAGAGATTCTTCCATGCTCCCAAACATTATGGTCAGTGCAAACTTTCACTTCCATTACATGAAGAGATATTCATTTGAATGAGATGTATGAATCATGAACACTATACTGTATATAGTAATAATAATATTTAAATTAATTTAATGTTGATTGCAGGATTTACGGACGGGACTTTAGAGGCCTGCTGTGGTGGAGGTGGGCCTTACAATTTCAATAATTCAGCAAGATGCGGCCATATTGGATCTAAGGCCTGTTTGGATCCCAAAACTTTTGCAAATTGGGATGGCATACATTTGACTGAGGCCGCCTACCGTTACATTTCTTTGGGCTTGCTTAATGGCTCTTTCACTACTCCGCCGCTCACATTCCCCCCTATTTATTCATTTTAAATTTTTAATTTCATCATATCTCTTGTCAGTACCACCTAATTAATATTATTTAATTTTAAAAAAATTCAAATCTCTCTCCTACTCCAAGTATGTACGTATTTTGGTTTCGATCCATATATATTTTGATTATATGATCGATTTGATCATACTCACTTTTATTACATCATAATAAAATAGATATTACACCTGATTTCACATTGATTTATGTTATGTTAGATGAGGACATTATCTTACATAAGTTTCGTTTTCTCTTTTATAAAATCTAGTATTTCTCTCGTGTGATGCACAAATTTATTTATTCTTTAATTTGTAATATTAATTTATTTGGGTTATAAATATTGTGTTCATTTTTTTAATTATGAACAAAATATACACATTTAATTAGAAGAAAAATATTTTTTTTTCATGCATAGTAAAAATAAATTTACAAATTATAAAAAAAATCATAATGTGAAGACTAACTATTTCAAACGACATTCTTAATAACAATTCAAGATTTGAAATAACAATATATAATTGTATATGATTATAAAATATTTGATTTCTTTAAATATATGGTTAGCACAAAAGATTATAATTAAATCACAAAATTGACAATGACTTCTGTAGGAACCATTGTCTATATGGCATTTTGCACTTACAAGTACTCATATTTCATACAGATTCACGAACATGTAATTTATATTTTCCATTAAATTATTATAATTCTATTATTTGATTAATTTAAGAAATCATATAACATTCAAATTCTTCAATCTTGATCGACCTAACTCCAATTAATCTTCTCCAATCGATTTAAATCTTTCTTCTTTGATAAATAGTTTGTTCTTCTTATGTTTCATCGAACAACTTCATCATTTGGATTATGATACGTCCTAATAAGCGAAGTAACAATAAGTTCAGAAAAAAAAATTAAAAATCATAATTCGAAAAATAAAAATGAATTATATTTTCCTTGTGAGAATAATTTTCATTTCCACAAGCAAACAATAGAGTAGCAAGTTTTCATCCACAAACACAAATTTGACCATCATGTAAAATAGACAGATTCCATCTATATATATTCCAATAATAACAAATTAAAAGAAATTAAAAAATATGAATATTTCAAATAATGCTGTAACGCCTCAGTCCCACTAGGACCAAAACGTCACCAAAAACATACGTGCATGCTTACGTAATAAACATTTTTTTTAAAAAAATAGATTTAACTTTATAAATAATTTGTAAACGAGCAGCATCTCAACTTAAAAATATTCAAACCACGCACTCAGGCGTTCTCAAAGTCAACTTCCAACAAGGCTTTTCAAAAAGAATGACTCACATAATAAAATTATGACCTGCCAACAAGCATTACATATATCCAAGCAGGCCACACATTCAAAAAACTTCACGGCCAACCCTTATATACATTCAAAACATTTGTATATACAATCAAAAATTGACCACCTGTGTCAACAACTTTCAAACTTAAAAATTTTGTAGAGTATCAACAGAAGCATTTAATATTTAACATATAAACATAAGTTTAAAGCTAGTTTTAAGCAAAAATCACATAAGGGTCAACCGTCAAACCCACTCCAGCAGGTCGTCATCAACCAGCTTCATCTCTAGGACCTGAAAACATTTGAAAAATATTTGGGTTGAGTGCCAGAAAACACTCAGTGGGCATTGATATTCGTCCAAGTCATTCTTTCATGCTTTAAAACTGTTATGCTGCATAAATCATGGAAAATAACCATGAACATACTTTATAACAAAGTTTACTCTTCTTCATTAGATGAGAGACCATATGTGATCACATGATACTTTACGGTTACTTATCTAGACATTTAGTCACAAAGTAAACCGTCTTGCTTGTAAGTCGGAATTCCTCTATGCATGAAGTCTCAATACATCCAATCATTGCGTAAACAGTGTTATTAAAAATATTTAACATACTTTTCATGGACGAATTTAAAACATAGTTGTGAGTTATAGAAAAACCCACCTGGATGATCTCAATATATAGTGCACTTATGTGTGAAATGCTACTATGCTTCCCGATCGTCTCGACCTATAAAATTGAAATTTCTAACTTAGAATCCTAATATGGGCCAATAAAATATAACTTAGGTCATAAATAACTTAAATATAAATTTCCTATGTCTTGGGATCATTTGAGATTGAAATAGAGTCAAACGGGCGAATAACGCGCATTTGACGGAATAGATCAACTTAATAGACCAAATTGAATGGATAAATATGTATTGAACTCAATTCAATAACTAAGAAGCTTGATTTAACATAAAGAATTGAATTTTAATTTTTAGAATTTATTTTGAGCAATATACAATGTTTTACTTATAAGACTAAATCACGTTTTCTAAAAATCATAATATAATTCTCAAGTATTAAACTAGAATTGGGAGAATATGAATTTGGAAGTTGGATTCATTTAGTATTTTACGGCCGAATCCGAGATTAACTAGATCAATAACGTTGAATTAAAATTAAAGAATCATCGAAAAATAAAAAATAAAAACTTACTTTTCTTTTCTTTCTTTTTTTCTCCCTATTTTTCTTCTTCAATTTTTTTTTTCTTCTTCGCTTTTGCCACTGACTCTCTTTTCTTTTTTTTTTCGATTTCCTCTTTTTTTTTAAACTCTTGACTTCTATCTCAAGCCACCAAATATACATTTATATAGATAGATTTAAGAAACTACACGTGTTAATCTTATACACATGCACTATCAAATAAATACCAAGTGTAAAGGGGTTTTAGTACTTGTGACTAATCATTTTCAAAAATGATTGTTTAATTTATTGTCAAATATTTCTTTAATTTGATCATTCATTTTTTTTTTAATTAACTAAAGACGAAACCCTTATATTATATATATACATACAACATATATATAATACACTTATCTTAATTAATACATTAATCCTCTACAATTGTATGCCAAATGGTTAAAATGGATTGGTGGTAGTTTATACTTGTCTTATTAAATACCAATATTTTTTTATTTTATTTTTTTTTCCAAATGGATTTTAATAAATTGATATAAACTTAATTCTCTTCTCAAATAGATAGACCCAACAATAAATATATCATATATGTATTTTAATTATGAAATAATTAGAATTGGTATAAATAGAGGGGACGAGAAGTGGGTAATTAATTGGGCTTGGTAGAATAAATTGGTTTCAAAATGTTCAATGAAATCAATCCTATTGGAAGGTCAAACGAAGTTCGAATTGGATGTTATTAGTACCAAAAAGATCCCATTAATATCTATTTTTTTAATATAAATTCTAACTTTAACTTAGATGTTCAACTAAGGTCGAGACTTTTCTTACTATATAACAAATTTTAATACTATATTTTTTTTTCGGGGTGTTACATTCTCCCCTCCTTAAAATAAATTTTGTCCCCGAAATTGAATATACCTGCTATGATGAGGTTTGGATACTTTTGCCAAGATTTGATCTTCAAGTTCCCATGTAACTTCCTCTTGTCCGTGTCTGTTCCATTGAACTCTCACAATCATTAGCTCTTTATTCTGTAGCTTTTGGACTTTACTGTCGAGAATATCTATAGGAAACTCGTCGTATGTCAGATCTAGATTTACTTCTGTTTCATTCTGATTTACGACGTGGTTTGGATCAAAAATATATTTCGAAGCATTAAAACATGGAGCACGTCATAAATTCCTCCTAACTTTGGCGGTAACGCCAACTTGTTGGCAACTTCTCCGATTCGTTCGAGAATTTCATACGGTCCTATATATCTAGGCCTTAACTTTCCTTTCTTTCCGAATCGCACAATTGCCTCTTGTAGGAGATATTTTTAGGAATATTTTATCTCCCACCTGAAATTATAAATCTTTCCTTCTTTTATCTGCATACATTTTCTGTCAATTTTGGGCCTCTTTCATTCTTTGTCTTACTTTTTCAATAATCTCAACAGTTTTCTGTATAATTTCTGGACCCAAAATTTTTCTTTCACCAACTTCATTCCAGTAAAGTAGTGATCTGCATTTTCAACCATATAGAGCCTCATAAGGTGTCATTGCAATGGTCGTTTGGAAACTGTTATTGTAAGTAAATTCAACTAAAGGCAAATATTCCTCCTATCTTCTTCCTTGATCCATGACTACAGCCCTGAGCATATCCTCTAAGGTCTGAATTGTTCTTTCAGACTGTCCATCAGTCTGCGGGTGGGAAGCTGTACTAAAATTCAATTTTGTGCCCATTGCGCTTTGTAAGATTTGCCAAAATTTAGACGTGAACCGCGTATCATGATCTGATGTCACTGACACAGGTGCACTATCAAGTTTTACAATTTCTTTTGTTGTGCCATCCACATTAAAGTGTTCGAGATTGTCATGATCTGTGTGGCAATATCAAAGAACACAAGGGTTTTGGTTGAGTTCAAGCTATGAGTTCAATCAAATAAGGAGAATCTACGATCAGACCACCCTTTCTTGAAGACAACAACTATCCTTACTGAAAAACAATGATGAGGGTATTTCTGAGATCAATAGATGAGCTTGCATGGAAAAGTGTCAGTGAAGGATGAGAAAAGCAAACTGTTGCCAAGGAAGGAAAATAGGTGGAGATTGAAGAATGAGAGTGGACTGTGCCGCAAAAGAACTGGTACAATGTTAACTTTAAAACTCTCAATGCTATATTCTCTGCAGTTGATCTTAAAACATTCAGTCTAATCTCAACTTGTGAGACTGCTAACGCTGTATGGGATATTCTGGAAACCACCTTTGAAGGGACTAGTTCAGTAAGGTTGTCAAGGCTTCAAAACCTTACTTCAAAGTTTGAAACCCTCAGAATGGATGATACTGAGTCCATAGGTGAGTTTAATGACAGACTGAGAAGCATATCCAATGAAAGTTTTGCTCTTGGTGAGCCTATCAACAATGAGAAGCTTGTAAGAAAGGTTCTCAGATCTCTTCCAAAGAGGTTTGCATACAAAGTTTCTGCAATTGAAGAAGCCAATGCTATCAAGAGTATGAGGCTTGATGAGCTGATGGGGTCGTTAAAAATATTCGGGATAAACTTAGAAGATGAAGACACCAGCTCAAGAAAGAGAGGTATTGCTCTTAAAACTGAAGTCTCAGAAGATGTACTTGAACATATATAAAAGCAAAAACTGTACTTGATTCAGGCACAATGAATTATATGGTCCTGATCACTAAGAACTTCAGTAGTATGTTAAAAAGAGTCAATAAGCCGTCTTCTAGAAGGGCCAACAACAGAAGACAACCACCTGGTAATTCTTAGCAAAATAGAAACTCAAGCGATGAGTAGAAAGAGTTTCAAACTTCAAATTTCAGAAGAGGAATTCAGTGCAGAGAATTAATGTGATGGATTTGGGTACATTCAAGCTAAGTGTGCAAACACACTGAAGAGAAATAAAAAGAATTACAATGCTTCTCTCAGTGACAATGACTCTGATGAAGGCAACAATGATTCAGATGAAGAAACTATTGCCTTTACAGTAAAAATCTCAGAATTCAAGGATCTCTTCAACAATGCAGAAGATGATAATTTAGACAATGAAGACTTCAGCTAAGAAAAACTTGTCAAGACATACAAGGAGATGTATGAAAGATGGTTGGAAGTAGTAGTGATCAATAAGACTCTTCAATCTCATCACAAGAATCTTCTTAATGAGAAAGAGAAGCTGATCAAATCTGATGCTGAACAAAATAATACTATTCTGCAACAAAAGAAGGAGATTGATGAATTATTTGCAGAGCTCAAATCCATCAAAAGAATGCCAACATGCTGAACAATAGTACAAAGAATCTTGATAAAATTTCCACAACTGAGGAACATTCAGGAAAGAGTCATCCAAGTCTTGGATACAATGGTGGACAGTCGTAGACAGTGTTTGTCAAAAAAAAGTACAAGCAAACCAATACATGTACAAGAAAATGTTCGGCATATCAAAAAGAACATTACTGACAAGAAGATGAATGCTTATAATAGCAATAAACAGAGAATCATCTGTCATTATTGTGAGAAGAAAGGTCACATTCGACCACATTGTGAGAAGTACTTTTATGATCTCAAAAGAATGAGAAGGAGATATGTGGCTCAGGATTCCAGCAACAAGAACAGAAAGCCAGTCATTTAGCAAAATCCTACACAAAAGAAACAATGGGTTGTCGAGCAGACCAACCACAAAATCCATAGTAATATGCTCTCCATGGTGAGACGCCGGGTTGAATGAAGCCTTTGTCTAAGAGTTCCTGTAGCTGAGTTTTTAACTCCTCTAACTCCTTTGGTGTCATGCGATATGGCGCTCTTGATATTATAGCAGTTCCTGGAAATAAGTCTATCGTAAACTTAACCTATCTGTCCAGAGACAAATCTGGTAAGTCCTCTTGGAAACACGTCTTTATAATCCCGCACCACAGGTACATCATCAATTGTCACTTTTTCTTACTTGTTCATTATCAAGCTTACTAAGAACGATTCACATCTTTCTCTTCTAAGTATCTTCATTGCTTTCATTGCGAAAATAACTCTTACTCTAGTTCCCAACTTTGATCCATGGAACATGAATTCTGGTTCTTCCAGTCTTTAGAAGATTAGCTCCTTTTCAAGACACTTAATTGTGGCATGGTTAGCCTCTAACCAATCTATTCCGAGGATAATATCAAAGTCTCTCAAATCTAAAACGTATAGGTCTGTACTTAGTGATCTATACCCAAGGTTCAAATCTATGTTTTTGCATATTCGATCAGCAATTAATATCTTCCCTGAAGGTATACTTACTTCTAAGGCCTCACTAAGTTTTTCCTTCCTTAATTTTAACTTAGAGCATAATATGACAGATATAAATAAATGTGAATCTCCAGTGTCGAATAATTTATGTACAGGCATATTTGATATACAAATCATACCTACCATATTTCCAGGCTCCCATGCAGCATCTTGTCGATTGAGAGCAAAGGCTCGAGCACTTCTTGCCGGAGGTTGACCTGGCCTAGCCACATCTTTCCCCTTATTTATTGGACAATTATATGCCATATGTCCTGGTTGTCAGCACCTATAACACACATTTCTTCCCTTCATACATTCACCATTATGTGTCTTTTCACAAGTTTGACATAATGGTTTTTCTTATTGTGTTTTAGGATTTGATCCTCCTCTCATCCTAACCTTTTTATCGAAACCATGACCCTTACTCTTGTTATCATCCCACTTTCTTTTTTTTTCCTGAACTCCTCAATCTTCTTTTCAATATTCTTGCAAAGTGAAGACTGCACATCTTGAGCTCGTTCAAGAGTTTCAGCATATGTGGCCATGCCGCGCCCCGCTATGATACTGCTAATCTCATCTTGTAAACCTTTTTAAACCTGTGGCTTTTTTCTCATCAGTGTCTGTCAGGTGTGGAGCATACCCAGACAGCTGATTGAACTTCCGTTCATACTCATTCACAGTTATATTTCCCTGAGTTAATTGTAAGAACTCAGTTTCTTTCTGATCCCGATAACACATGGGAACAAACTTCCGCATAACAGCTTGCTTGAAATCCTCCCAAGTCATATTTGCAAATTGATCAGGCGTCATCGACCTCCTATGCATTTCCCACCAATGATCAACATCACCAGTGAGCTGGAAGATTATACATGTGATGTACTAAGAATCGGTACACACCATGTATGCAAATGTGTGTTCCATCATTCGTAGCCATTCTTCAGTCTCTGTCGTTTCACCCTGACCATTAAAGGTCGGAGGATGTATGTTTGGAACTAAACTATGATATGTGTCGTATCTTCTTGTGGAGGATTCTATGCTTGATTATTTTGATGTCATGACGACATCTTATATATATAATTCATATTTCAAATTCTATGATCGTCAAATACACTTGAAGAAGTCTAAAGCGATGATACAATGTACTTAGATTCACATGGATCATAGAATTTCAGTGAGCTAAAGAAGCTCTAAAATCAAACTAAGTACTTATGTTCAGTGCATCTATGTTCAAATCCAGCTAAGTTTTGGTCTAAAACTAGCTCAGATGATGTTTATGCATCAAATGGATTTGATATGAAAACACTGATATCCATGCTTTGTAAAACATAACTTTCACAATGCTTTATAAATCATACTTTTCACCATGATTTAAATCACACAATGAGATCACTTCCATTTGTATATCATGCATAGACTCATATACATATACTTTTCATAAGAGCACTAAAGAAATTCAAAACATGAACTTTAGTACCTTCCCGGAGTAAGCTTGGCATAGACGATAGTTGCTGGGTTATGGGTAACCATTTAATAACACAGTACTCAAAACATTTCAATTTTGAAAACATCACAGGCCTACAATCACGTAGACCTGCTCTGATACCACCTGTAACGCCTCAGTCCCACTAGGACCAAAACGTCACCAAAAACATACGTGCATGCTTACGTAATAAACATTTTTTTTAAAAAAATAGATTTAACTTTATAAATAATTTGTAAACGAGCAGCATCTCAACTTAAAAATATTCAAACCACGCACTCAGGCGTTCTCAAAGTCAACTTCTAACAAGGCTTTTCAAAAAGAATGACTCACATAATAAAATTATGACCTGCCAACAAGCATTACATATATCCAAGCATGCCACACATTCAAAAAACTTCACGGCCAACCCTTATATACATTCAAAACATTTGTATATACAATCAAAAATTGACCACCTGTGTCAACAACTTTCAAACTTAAAAATTTTGCAGAGTATCAACAGAAGCATTTAATATTTAACATATAAACATAAGTTTAAAGCTAGTTTTAAGCAAAAATCACATAAGGGTCAACCGTCAAACCCACTCCAGCAGGTCGTCATCAACCAGCTTCATCTCTAGGACCTGAAAACATTTGAAAAATATTTAGGTTGAGTGCCAGAAAACACTCAGTGGGCATTGATATTCGTCCAAGTCATTCTTTCATGCTTTAAAACTGTTATGCTGCATAAATCATGGAAAATAACCATGAACATACTTTATAACAAAGTTTACTCTTCTTCATTAGATGAGAGACCCTATGTAATCACATGATACTTTACGGTTACTTATCTAGACATTTAGTCACAAAGTAAACCGTCTTGCTTGTAAGTCGGAATTCCTCTATGCATGAAGTCTCAATACATCCAATCATTGCATAAACAGTGTTATTAAAAACATTTAACATACTTTTCATGGACGAATTTAAAACATAGTTGTGAGTTATAGAAAAACCCACCTGGATGATCTCAATATATAGTGCACTTATGTGTGAAATGCTACTATGCTTCCCGATCGTCTCGACCTATAAAATTGAAATTTCTAACTTAGAATCCTAATATGGGCCAATAAAATATAACTTAGGTCATAAATAACTTAAATATAAATTTCCTATGTCTTGGGATCATTTGAGATTGAAATAGAGTCAAACGGGCGAATAACGCGCATTTGACGGAATAGATCAACTTAATAGACCAAATTGAATGGATAAATATGTATTGAACTCAATTCAATAACTAAGAAGCTTGATTTAACATAAAGAATTGAATTTTAATTTTTAGAATTTATTTTGAGCAATATACAATGTTTTACTTATAAGACTAAATCACGTTTTCTAAAAATCATAATATAATTCTCAAGTATTAAACTAGAATTGGGAGAATATGAATTTGGAAGTTGGATTCATTTAGTATTTTACAGCCGAATCCGAGATTAACTAGATCAATAACGTTGAATTAAAATTAAAGAATCATCGAAAAATAAAAAATAAAAACTTACTTTTCTTTTCTTTCTTTTTTTCTCCCTATTTTTCTTCTTCAATTTTTTTTTTCTTCTTCGCTTTTGCCACTGACTCTCTTTTCTTTTTTTTTTCGATTTCCTCTTCTTTTTTTAAACTCTCTTGACTTCTATCTCAAGCCACCAAATATACATTTATATAGATAGATTTAGGAAACTACACGTGTTAATCTTATACACATGCACTATCAAATAAATACCAAGTGTAAAGGGGTTTTAGTACTTGTGACTAATTATTTTCAAAAATGATTGTTTAATTTATTGTCAAATATTTCTTTAATTTGATCATTCTTTTTTTTTTAATTAACTAAAGACGAAACCCTTATATTATATATATACATACAACATATATATAATACACTTATCTTAATTAATACATTAATCCTCTACAATTGTATGCCAAATGGTTAAAATGGATTGGTGGTAGTTTATACTTGTCTTATTAAATACCAATATTTTTTTATTTTATTTTTTTTTCCAAATGGATTTTAATAAATTGATATAAACTTAATTCTCTTCTCAAATAGATAGGCCCAACAATAAATATATCATATATGTATTTTAATTATGAAATAATTAGAATTGGTATAAATAGAGGGGACGAGAAGTGGGTAATTAATTGGGCTTGGTAGAATAAATTGGTTTCAAAATGTTCAATGAAATCAATCCTATTGGAAGGTCAAACGAAGTTCGAATTGGATGTTATTAGTACCAAAAAGATCCCATTAATATCTATTTTTTTAATATAAATTCTAACTTTAACTTAGATGTTCAACTAAGGTCGAGACTTTTCTTACTATATAACAAATTTTAATACTATATTTTTTTTCGGGGTGTTACAAATGCATAGTAACCAAAACTTTTAAATTTTATTGAAAATAGAGATGATAGCAAACTAAAAATCTAAAACTAACCAAATAGCTCACCTCATCCAATTCGGTTTACCATTAAGAAAGTGTAAATGACGGAAATGCATCATCAATTACTTAATCAAGTTATAAATATATAATCTTTATTTTGCAATTGCTTGAGTTGTACATGTACAAAATCACAATTGAAAAATATGAATTCATCAAAACTAAATTAGTTTACTTTGATTTATATATACAAATAAACGATAGAAGAGTTGATCAGGGCCAACCCTGGGGTAGGTCAGGTGGGCCACCGCCCAGGCTCCCAATTTGTATGTATGTGTGTGTGTGTGTAGGTATTTTTTTAAAAAAAATATGTATAAAATTGAAAATGGTTGTCTCTTTTAGATTCTAGTTTCTCGATTTTGAAATCTCATATGTGCTTTAGTGATTAGTTCCGTAACTTTTTTTTTTCTATGTAAGTTTAGTGTGATAATATATTTATTGAGATTTTGTGTTAGATTAATCTCAATTTTACAATTAGGCTATTAATCAACTATTTGTGATATATACAAAAATCCCGTATGAGAAATGCACCTTTAAAGACTTAATTTTTAAATTTTATCAATATTGTATAAAGAAAAAAAATACTCAATTGTTATATTTAGAGCTTTTATTCCTCAATTTTTCTTTCACGGTTATTAAATTAATGAAAATGTTCTTTTTCGCTTACAAAATTTACAAATGAGATTTTATAAATGTTGATTGTACTTTTTCAAGACTTAAGATGATTGGAATAAAATGGGAAAAACTTCAAGATGCTCGTGAAAAAAAAAATTATCGGGGCCCCCTTTTTCTCATTTCGCCCTGGGCCTCCGAATTGTCAGGGCCGGCCCTAGAGTCGATCTGTCTCACCAATTAAGCTAAATATTGGAATCATAACTTTGTGTTTATATTTGAAGTACACCTCCAGAAAATATTTACAAAGACAATTTCATTAGTGACAACAAAATAAATACACGCACAAAACACACACACACACACAAATACACATAAGCACTCACATGGTTAATATAAATCGGAACCTACATGAAGCACTTACCATTTTTCTTTCGGAAGAGGATGAGAGGCGCTAATGCTGATATCATGACCTATTTATATAACATATATGCTACAATTTTCTTTACAAAAAATCAAAATTTTGATTTTTATTGGGGTACATAATTATGCATGTGAAGGGATTCTTGACATTTAATACCATACATTCTGCACTACTGCCTATACATACTTGGATTGAGAATTGGAAGGGTTTATAACAAATGAAGTTACGTGGCCAAATTATTTGCATGTCATTAAGAAATGAGAAATTTTAATTTAGATGAGAAATCAAAGAGTTTTATTTTAGGCATTTAAGAGTTCCTAATATCATAAATTATTATTAGTCCTTAATTATCCATGCTAGATTATTAATATAGACGTGTTGAATTATTATTGTCGGTTGAAATTTGAACAACTGAATTGCATTTATCATGAAGCATAAATCCAAATGCAGCGGCAGAAATTAATTATGTGAATTAGGCAACAAAAAAAATGCAGAATATTGAATAAGGGCGCCGCAGCTGCGGTTTCGAACAGATAATGTTTCGCTAGAGCAGAAAGTCGTCCTTCCAATAGACCTACTCAACTACTTTGATATCCACCAGACAACTAAATTAATTATATTTATATCATATGAACCATAATTTTTAATTACAATTTTACCCCTACAATTTCTCCTGTGCGATGCACAAATAATTATTCTTTTTTAGATCTATATTATTATTATTATTTTAGAATTCTATATGTTGTTTTCAATTTTTAAAAGTTAATAAATTGATATGCACATGTGCTAATTAATTAAATAAGAAGATTAATTTTGTGTAGTTTTGACAAACAAAAAGGAAATTAAATTTTAGGAACTAAATGAAAATCCATGATAGAAAGATCGGATTGAAATATTTTAAACTACACGATTTTATAAATAGTAATGTATAATTGTCCACGATTAAATAACATTTATTTTCTTTGAATGTATGACACATATAAAAATATAATTATTTAATTATTTTAAATGACGAAATTGAAATAGAAAAATAATAAATTATTGCAAATTATGTTATATGTTATTGTTGTTGTTGTTGTTGTGGCAGTGCAACATAAATGAAAATTAATATTTTAGGCGACAAAAATAAAATAAAAAAAATGTTACAAATCGCAAATTTCCAAGTAAAAATAATAATAAATAAGAATACAAAAATTTATTAAAATACAACGCTTGCATTCTACACTGTCATGGAAAATGCAAGAGAGAGAGAGAGAGAGAATTTGTAACAATAAATATCACTATAGTTGTCTATTAACTCAAAACTGTTGTTTAAAGTATAAATGTTAAATTGTGTGATAGACAATGGTTTATATCAAAACCGTTGTCTATCACATAATTTTGCTTTAATATATGTATAGATAGATTGATAGATAGATAGATGTGATACTAGGTTAATTGTGCAAACTACGTTTATTGGGGAATGTAATATAAATAGACAATTACATATTTGTAGGTAACATCAATCTTCCACTTCATTATTAATTTTTCTAGTCTTTAGAAAATATGAGAGATTTAGTTTTCTTTTCAACTGTAGTTTATGACTCTCAATTAAGTAAACAGACACGAAACGTTGGTTGGGACTAATTCTTGTAAGAATAACGGTATTCTAATATCTAGGCCACATACGATCGACTGGCGTTGGACTTGACCTGGACTTACTAGTTTCTACAATTCTACATTCAGATTTTTTATTTTATTTTTTCCACGTATTTCGGCAACTTATTTTATTTCATTAATCAGCATACTATATATAGATCGTCCTTATAGACGTCATATTTACATACTAGCTAGTAAAATAAATCTATTTTAAAAAATGGAGAATGTTGGATGGATTGGGAGATACTTAAAAAATGACGATTTCCGCATCTCTACACTTTCAAGTTTTAGTCTGTATTTTTATTTTTATTTTTTGTTACAATTGAATCGGATGAAAGCATTTGCTACATTTTGTGCAATACTCTATGCTACACATTTAAATTATTAATTTTTATTTCATTTTTTATTAGATTTCAATTGGATGTGTTTAATTAAATTTTTACACTTGTTAATTAGGGTTCATTTTTCCTAATCAATTAGGGTATGTAATTATTTTTTAAAATATAATCAATTATTAATTAAAAAATAAAATTTAATATGGAAAAAATAATTATATAACCTAATTGATTAGGAAAAATGAATCCTAATTAACAAGTGCAAAAATTAAATTAAAGCACATTCAATTGAAATCAAATAAAAAAATAGAATACAAATTTATTATTTTTAAATTTAATGTTGCACGCAATGAAGCAGAATATATTATCGGCAATTGGATCTCTGTAATTTTGTTAAGTCTTTGTGTAGATTTTTTGAATCTCTATATTTTTGCTTAAGTTAAAATTAGATTCTTGCACTGATAAATGTTAAAGTTAAATTCTTATTATATTATTTGATTTATGATTCCCAAAAGCACGAGCATAATTATATTATAAATAAAAGTACATATACTTTATTGGATTTAATAGCGAGTCTGTTTATCATCCATTGTCAAATTGAGCTAGCTTGAGATCCTTTGGTCTAATAATTTTATTTATTTATTTTTATTTTTTTTAGGGATGCATGAGTACTTACGTTGTCGATGACTTGGAAATTGGAATTCCTTCTTAAACCGATTTCTATTCTTTTACTATTTTCCTGTTGACGGTATGTACGTAAATTGAAAATTGTAGAGAATATTATTGTTTGTTCGAGAATTTGGGGTTCTCTTTCTCATCCATTAATTCAAACTCTATTCCACACGTACAGTTTTGGAGTAGATACTCATCTGACATCTCGTCCTGTTTTGCTCAGCATCGTTCCACTATTAAATTCATTAGTTTTTGTTTTATTTTATTTTATTTTCTATTTCAATTTTTTGTGTTTTATTTTAATTTTGTAATTATTATTTAGGATTGATTCTACCAATTTTGATTTAAAATTAATTTTTAGTATTTAATTTTTAGTTGATAATTGATTATTTCAGTCCATTATTTATTCTGGTCTTTTAATTGTTTCATAATTCGTAATTAATTAAAATCAAAGAAAAAAAATGAAAAAAAAACGTATAATAAATACGATCGGGGAACACTAATACGGGTTGGGAGCATATGATTTCATCCGTGCTAGTCTGACTCATAAACTGGGACTTAGATGTTGAAAAAATGCATATGCCCGAATCCAAATCATTGAACGATGATACATAAAAATGAGTGTGTGTGTGGTTAGGTGAAAATCAATTCGAGTATGGGAACTAGGATTATGTCTTACACCACCTAATAATTCTCAAAAATCAAAGACTTAAGGGGGTGTATTGGATTGGGATTTTGTTGGACTTTAAAATGTCCATGGATTTTTATGGATTTTATAAATCCATAGACTCCACATGGAGTCTCCCAAAACTCCACATGGAGTCTCCCAACTCCACGCAGAGTCTGGCGGATTTCGTATGGATTTCGGACCGATTTTGAGCGATTTCAATGGATTTCAAATCCATCTCAGCCAGCGCTCGTTGGAACACAACAATCGGTGTACCCGGCAAGAAAAATTGAACCCAGCGGCCGCTGGAATCGAGCGACCTTGATCCCAGCGGTCGCTGGAGTGCCATCATCAGCAAGGCCAGCGGCCGCTGGGGTCGGGTGACGGCTGGGGTGTCCAATTTCAACTCTTCACCGGCCGCTGTGACACCGCCCTCGCCGGGTTTTCCAAATCCATCGAATTCTCGTGGCTGGAGGTCGGATTTCATCCTTTGTAATTTTCACGTGAAATCCAGCCGAAATCCAACGAAGTCAATGACTTTTTAAAGTCCGTGGATTGTTGAATACCTCAGAATTTTAAAGGACTTTTAAAAGTCTGGATTGAATACACCAGGATTTCATTGGACTTTTAAAAGTCTGGATTGAATACACCATGATTTCATTGGACTTTTAAAAGTCTGGATTGAATACACCCGGATTTTAAAAGTCCAATGAAATCCATTAAAATCCACAACCAATACACCCCCCTAGATTTGATTAAAAAGACGGTGACAATTCTGCAATATTTGAAAGAAAAAAATCAAGCAGGGGCATTAACGTAATTCAATAATTCTTATAAATATCATAAAATATTTGATAACAGATGCTAATGAAAGATTATCATCATACTAACAAAGCGTTATCATTATACTAATTAAAGTTTTCTAATATTGTTAGCAAAAAATATATTCTAAAATATAATTATAAATCTATTTTGATTTAATATACCCTAATTGAATAGAAGAAATCCTAATTTGATGAAATAAACTTTAATTGGATATGACAAACCCTAAATAAGTCGGAACAAATCATAACAATAATATATATGTACTATGTTAGCATTTTGATTTTGTTTCGTCAGCACTGTGAATATACTATGTTAGCATACGACAATACTATGTCAATATACATTATAAACCATAATTAGGTTGAATAAACCCTAATAATCAATTAGAAGCTAAAAAGGAAAAAAAATAAAAAAAAGTAATTATTAATCATAATTAAATGGAATAAACCCTAGTTGAAATGAAATAAACCATAATTGAGATCGAATAAACCCCTAATAAATATGTACTACATTAGCATTATGATAATTCTTCGTTAGCACAGTAAATACATTATGTTAGCATTTGATAAATGCTTCGTTAGCATACGTTATCATAATATAGACAAAGCATTATTCTAAGCTAACGAAAGCATTTACAACCTAGGTATGCGTAAAAAAAATTATCTTTTGTATTTTTCGTTCATATTTTGTCATCTAAATATGGCATCTCGACATCTTAAATGAAAGAGCACGAATAGAGTTTTAATTTGATATTTTTTTTGCTTGTATTTGATTAAAAACGAGCAAGTTATGATCGTTTAAAGTTTTTAAATTTTTTTTTAAATTGCTGATATCATCAACTTTAAAGATTTGGACGAAAATAGCCCTCCGTCCTTTAATTTTTGCCTTATTATATTTATGAAATTGTCATCATCTTTTCTATTAAATCTCAATCATTAGGTCATGAAATTAGGAAAGTTCGTAAAATAAGAAAATAAATAATTATTATGATATAGATTAATTTTCCATTACCAAAATATCCTTTCCCATAAATTAAAAATAAAATATTTATTTATAACACATTAATCATAATCGTAGATGTGGTAGGATCTAATGAATATATATATATATATATATATATATATATATATATATATATAAACACACACACACACACAAAAGAGAGAGAGAGAGAGAGAGAGGATCATTTGTAAATAGGTCCGGTGTAAATTAGGGATTAATCATAATCATTAGTTTTGGTAGATTAATGATTTGGATCATTTTTAATTTAATTTTCTTTTTTACATTTATTTTATGTAGTAAAGGCTATATATGCCCTTATAAAGTCTTGTCATGATATCTTTCCATATATTTGAGTGCTTAATTTGCCTTATTGTCATCATGCATGTTTTTTCCATTTTTGTAACCGTTTTCAAGTTTATATTTTTTGATCAAATATTTAATATTTTTGCAATCAATGTTTTAGGATTTTTGTGTCTCCAGTTAACCATTTTCAACATTAATAAATTCAATAAATTATGTATATCGCTCTTTAAATGATGGAGAAATTAATTAAATTAATATCAGTATCTTTATCTTTATATATATAAAAGCAAATAGTTATTCCTTTAATAGTAACTTAGCTTTTTCCCGCCAAAACCACTTACTATATTTAGTAAGTTTATTTTTATATACCAATTAAATTATATATTAGTTAATTAATCAATCATTTATATATACATCTTTATATATAAAAGTAAAGCAAGGCAATTTCTTACGAATATAATATAACATTAATATATATCATATATAATAATATAAAATAATGATTTACGTATATAATATATAATTTAACTTATATCTATATCACCATATATCAAATCTAATAACACAAATAATATAATAATACAATACCTTATTTTAAAACCAATTTAACAATATAATATGTACATATATACTATGATGTGTAATGTATAAGTTTCTTTTTATAATCAATATATAATATAATATATAATCTACATAATAATCAATATTTATAAAAGTTCATTTGTATATATAAATTAATCAGTATTTAATAATAATAATAATAATAATAATAATAATAATAATAATAATAATAATAATAATAATAATAATAATAATAATAATAATAATGATGATGATGATGATGATGATGATGATGATGATGATGATGATGATGATGATGATGATGATGATGATGCCAACCTTATTAAGAAGGCCCAATCTGCTTAAATATTAATTTTCACTATAACAATTGGCATATGTCCAATTCAATGCCCACTAAACACTCTGAATTAACTTACATAATTATTATTTAATTTTCCTAATTTGTAGGCACATAATTTCCGTTATATATATGTTTATGGTGTAATATTTGTTAGTTTCACAATTAATCAAAGCTTATTACACGTTTTCCTTATTTGTCAACCTATCAATTTAATAATTTCCTAATTTACAACCTTATATTCGTCTATAAATAGTTGCATTCTAACAACACTTACATCCTGCAACACACCTCTTTCCAAAGTCTTATGTTTATTTTTTGTTTGTTCATTTCTTTGTATATGTAGTGACTAATTTTTTATTTTCCGTGTTATAGGTCTATATAGAAAAATCACGACCCTACTCCATCAAATTAACATTTTTAAGAAGCATTCAATTCTTAGAGAAGTGGATGTTGGATTGGCGCCCTACAAGAAAAGAGTCATCGGCCTTTAGAAAGTTGGAAAATACGGGCAAGCTTTGTGGATCAGAAGAAGAAATTAAATTATAACAAATTATATATATATATATATAATTCAAAATAGTCGCCAATAGAGTATGTATTGATATAAGATAGATTTCTCTTCCCCTTCACATAAATTATCGATTATTATTAGTTTCAGATTGGTAATAAATCTAATGTTTACATGATAGAATATTGTGTATATACAGATTTTTCTTTTTATTTCCTTTTACTATAGAATTTGGAGAAAGTTTGAACATTATGTAGTTGAGAGTTTTAATTTATTTATTTTAGTTTATTATGGTGGTGTTTTAATTATTTGGTTGTACAATTTTTTATTTTATTTATTTTAATTCATCTCAATTGTAAATTGAATGAGTGGGTATAATATTTGTTTCGTCCATTTTCAAGAGTTAAAATTTGGTCATTTTGTGTTGTATGAATGGGTGTTTGACAATTTTAGCTGTAAATAAATTTTTGTGGCAATTGATACAATCATAAGTGGTATTATAGACGATTCTTTTCCCTACAATATTAATGATTTATTTGTTTTGTGAATTGCAAGGACCCCTTAATTCTATTTAAAAAGTATCTTAAATTTTTTTAATTATGATTCATCTTTTTTCTACAAGTTGTATATTGTCTTTTATTATTTCCACATGTTGTGTTAATTTTTTTATGTAATCTTAATCTTAATATACCTTAAGACAAATAAGTATACTAATAATAGTAGTTGGAATTTTCTCGCCTAAATCATATTTCCACAAAAGGAAATATGTATTTATTAATTTGGTATTTATTAAGATTAAAATAATATACACTCTCTCTATTTCTTTATGGTTGTTGTTTTAGTTTTTTTAATTTATGCAAAATGTTTGTTATTTTATAGATTTTCACACACTCTCTCTCTCTCTCTCTCCCGATTTTAATTCTATCACGAACCCTACAAGATCTCTTGATTCTAATTTACCTATAATTTCATCCATAAGATAGAATATATCTTATAAGAAATGTTTTTTTTTTATAAAAAAAAAATATGTGAATTGAATTTTATGTGATACATGACTACATAAGGGATGAATATATTAATCCAGAAAATTAAATATTAATTATAGATAAAAAAAGCTAAAACGATAATTATAAAGAAATAGAGAGTATTAGATATATATGTATATTAAGATAGTAAAAAATACATTAAGAAGTACATATGTATATAAAGATATAAGATGCCCTTATTAAACATCAATAATTAAGGTATATTTAATTAGTCAAATATACCTTAGTAAAAGAAAACGTAAAAATGCATAGATATATATAAGAAACAAAAAATTACCCCCCACCATCATATCCCTTTCACGAAATATTATAAGAATTAGGGGATCCTAATTTATCTTATTTAAATGTTCTTTGACAAAATTAGGGAATTCCTAATTTAGTCAAATTTATCACATTAACTTAAAACATACAATATAATAATATATAATGCTGAAATTTTGTTAATATATAGTTGTATCCATATTATATATATATATACACACACACACATTGTTATTGAGAAGGTTCCTTGGTCGAGCCTAATTAATTATCATTCATATTTACCTGAATTAATAGCTAGGTTGATTGATATTTAATACGCTTTTCTATAAATAAAGAATTAATTACAACATATAAATCGGGATTGGAAAAATAAATTAAAGTACACCGATAATTATTTTCACAACAGTTAAACTGTTGTCTAATAGACAAATAAACACACAACATTTATAAATAATGGTATCTGAGTATTTGACCGTCGTCCATATGACACACTATTTATGGCATCAGATTGACATCATTGTCTATTCAGCAAACGGTTTAAAGTTTTTGACAATCATTTATATACAACGGATTTCAAATGTTGTCTATTCAACAAATGATTTTGCTTTAATATATGTACATATATGTTATACTAATGTCAAAATTATTAGGAGAATTATCAATCTAAGACCCGAAAGAAGATTTATCTATTAATATAGAGCTTAAAAGATAGAGTTTATCGATTCAATGGTTGAAATAATCTAAAACTATCAATTTAAGAATTGGAGATTTAACAGTGTTAAAACTCAATCCAACAGAAGGTGATGTGACTGTTAAATATCCACATCATTTTGACACATCATTTTTATCCTAAATTAAATTAAATAAAAAAAATATAAATTTACTGAACTTTATTATATTCTGTAAATTTAATCTCTATTTAATTCAATCAGGGATCCTTAGAAGTTTAAATTAAATTCAACATTTAACTAAATTCAGTATGTAATTGTAATACTTTTTTTATCACAATAATAAATTGATATAGATATTTCTATTTTTATTTTCAATTTTGATGGGGAAATGATTATTTTAAAAAGAAATTTGGAGTGAGAATAAAATTAACATTAATTAATTTATTAAATATTTCAATAACATTTAATAGTTTGCGATGGAATTAAAAATCATAATAATTAATCTATATAATAAAATTTAATTAATCAAACAAACAAAGATGAATTTCAAACTAAAAAATAATCAGACCCTAACGACAGAAAGTGGTGGTTTTTATTTGATGAAATTTAATAAAATCTCATGTTTAATTTAATTAAAATAATTAATGGAAACTTGTGTTTTTTTTTTAATTTTTATATATGAAATGATGTGAATATTTTCATCACACTCTACAATGTAGAACAAGAAAAATCTAGGCAGACGAATGTAGAATAAAAATTAAGAACACGACACTCTTCAGAAGTTTCTATGTTGCTATGGTTTAAATTTTATTAATTTTTTAGTTAATTGTGGTATGAATAATTTTTTTTCTTTTTTGTGGAATGAACCTTTTGTATTTAGAATAGGTTGCATAATATGTAAATTTCATAGGAATTTTTTAGAGGTAGTCAAGTTTATTTTTGAATTTTTTCTATATTCAAAATAGGCACTATTTTTTATTTTATTTTAATTTACAGTAAAAGAATTGAGTGGATGGATGAAATATACAATTGTGGCATGCTGACATGGACGAAATGATGGTTTTATTTAGATATAATGGGAGTTGGTCGTAGAATGGTTGAGGTAGCGGGTTGAATTCTTTGTAGTCAGTTTTTTTTTTTTTTTTTTTTTTTGGAGGCTAAAAGACCCCAAAACCTTATATAACTTCAATTGTTATGCAAATGCTATGATTTACGGCGCATCCAATTTTCTATTTTGAAATCTTAATTTAAATGTGCATAGTTTTCGAAATATTTTTGACTTCCATCAAGTAACGATCATGGGTTTTTCATTATTATTTTTAGAAGAATTACCATACAATTGAATAAAAGAATAATTAAAATATAAGAAGAATATATATTTTTATGGATCAAATATTGAAATATTTAAATATATATCTATGAATATGAGTTATATGATGTTGTTGAAACTTCTTATAGTTTCTCACAATATGTTTTATATTTATTACATTTTAAATTCTTTAATGTTTTCTTTAATAGTTAGATATATATTACATGTATATTTTACGTATCATACATAAAAAAAAGGACCAATGTTCAATTTCACACTGCGCATAGACCAATATTTTACTACAATATAACATACCAGTGTGTTAGGAGACGCAAATTGATATGATGCCAAAGATAAACTTTGATGTGTCCTCTACAAATATAAGAGATGACAATGAAATATTAATCAAATTATGGAAGCGTTACTTAAGTTGTGACAACTCTCCTCGATGACATTATATTATTTGTACATTTTATAATTATTTATATTAATCATTTAATTATAATTTAATTATTTTATTATACAAACTATTTAATATAAATTATTTATATATCTCTCGCCATGCATAGCACGGGATGTAATACTAGTTATTACATAGAATCAATAGGGAAAACTAGCCACGTAGTATTTTAACAAACTTTTTTTAACCACTTATTTTTAGAAATATTTATTTTATCCAGCATTACCAAAATACCCCTCAATTAATAATTTCTAATATAATTTTCAATTTTTATTCAATATTCTATCTTCTCTCTTTTCTCTCTCTTCACCCCTCATCTCTTTCCAATTTAACAGAAGTTACAGAACTAAAAAGGAAAAAAGTTCCAGTCATCTTTTCCGACCCACCACCCTCTCTCTCCCGTTTCTCTCTATTTTATCACAACAGAAGACCACCACCATTCGATCTCTCCCGTTTAGCTAGCAGATCCTCATTCCACCATCAGATTTGGTGGTTGCCAGGTGATGCACTAACTATTATGCAATTATCTATAACTAACACATGTCACTGCAATATAGGTAGTAAATCAGATATCGTATCCACAAAGACTATAATGTTGATCACACTAAGTACTAAGCCAACAATTTTCTATTATTCAGGCTAACTATTTTCTTGTGTTGAATTAATCATAGACATGAATTCAAATTTAAACTAAAATAATTAATTAAAAAAGAGATGGAACTGAAATAAATTAAATTAACCAAACTAAATTACTCAAAAAAAAATCAAACAATCAATTAAAAGATTAATCCTAGGGAATGCATGCACATGTATCCGTTATGTAATAATCCAATTCTAACAATTCTCAATTTTAATCCGATTATTGGTGGAGGATCATAAATGTTGCTACCTATCTCCGCCAGGTCTCAAGTTAGTCGTGGATTAACAAATTAACTACCACTCTCATCTCTAGGTTAATTTGTTAACTCCTTAAAGCATCAGATTTAATCTCCTACAGATTCCACAGAACCTGTATCAAATTGTTCAATTAATCACACTAGTTGATTATCTCCGCCATCTGTCAAATTAGCTAGCTAGCATACATCGATTATAGACACTAATCTATGCATGAAATTAAAAGCACTTGAACAAATTGAACTCAATAATCAAAAGGAAAATGTAATAGAATTAAATTAATCCATAACTTCAACATGTTTGCAATTCCTAAAATTAATAGGATTCTAGCCACTCATAGTAAAAAACTAAAATCTAATCAAATATGAACTACAAAAGTCATGATGAAATTAAACTATAAATGTAAAACAACTTATGCCGACTGTTTGAATCTTCACTTGGAGTAATACTCCGTCTTCTCAGTTCTTCTCTGCTCAAAATATGGGGTAAAAAACGTGTGTTTTTCATCCAATATGACCCCTTAAATAGTATATGGAGTGGAGGCCCACAGAAGGAAGGAGAGCCCGATCCGAAAGGAAACTCACCGCTGACCACCGATTGAAGCACGATCTGTACTCTTTTTCACTCCAAAACACCAACTTTGCCAAGACAAGAGCACGGTCCGTGCTCTTCTGCAACGCTTACGACCGTCGTCTTTAAGGAGCACGGGTCGTGCTCTGCCTTGCATGGTCCATGCTCTCCTCTTCTCGCCTGGGACTTCACTTTTTTGTCTCGTTTCACCTTTCAAACCACTTCTAGGCCATCTTCGGGCACCTCCAACCACTCTCTCACTTCATATCTCCTTGATAAGACTATTTATCCTGCCAAAACTTGATAAACTCGTGATAGAATCCAAACATACCAAAACAAACAATTATACCACAATTACATGCAATTGACACACAATGAACATCAAATAGTACCCGAAATGCATGTAAACTCCAAGTTTATCAACAGGAAAAATAGATATTGAGTTTTGGTGGTCGTAGAAAAAATGGTATCGTTAAGTCCCCGTTGCCCTGCAAGAGTCTCGCGCCCCTGCGCATCACAAGTGCCCATCGTGCACTCCCTCCAACACCAGCACTAAGCACCTACTCACTTTTCAAGCCAGTAAAGTCTTCACCGGCGTATAATGGTTGACGAATAAGAAGGATTTTGGCGATACGAATTTGGTGGGACAGGTTAAGATGAAGGTATGAGAAGATGAAGAAGGCAACCGTGGCGACACCAAATGATGTTTGATAATCGAAAAGTTGACGATCCAAAGAAATCTGAAAATCTGGATTTTCACGTGAAGAAGAACAGAAAGAAGGGGAGAGAGTGTTTTGGTTATTATTTTTTTTCTATTGTAATTTTGATTGTTTATTTATTTTTTATTTTGTAACTATGGATATTTTAGTCCAAAGTGACTAAAATAATAATGTTTAAAAATGGTGGCTAAAATAAATTTTTTAAGATTCTAACTGGCTAAAAAAAGTTGGCTCTTATTACATAGTTATCTTTTAGTTATTTTATAGTTATTTCAACATTAATTATTTTGTTTTATCACGTTAGTTTATTTAGTAGTTATCTATTTTTAGTTTTTATTTTCAATTAATAAAATATTTTTAATAATAATGAACTAATATATATTTTCAACAAAAGACAACTTTTTTTAGCCACTTAGAACATTAAAAAACTTATTACAAAAGACAACGTTTTTTTAGCAACTTAAAACTTTTAAAAATTTTATTTTAACCACCTATTTTTAAACAATATTAATTTAGCCACTTTGTACTAAAATACCATTTCCCCCTTTCTTTTAAAAGATAAAATATATTCACTATTAATATTAAAACAGAAAATTGGATTGCCCCCACTCTCTCTCTCTCTCTCTCTCTCTCTCTCTCTCTCTCTCTCTCTCTCTCTCTCTCTCTCTCTCTCTCTCTCTCTCTCTCTCTCTCTCTCTCTCTCTCTCTCTCTCTCTCTCTGCATTGAAACAAAAGGAATTTGTAGAAAATTTGAGATAAATTTTCTTGGAGATTTGAATCCACTGTCTCTCTCTCTCTACATTGAAACAAAAGAAATTTGTGGAAAATCTGGAATAAATTTTCTTGCAGATTTGAAGGTGATTTTAACTCAGTTGTTTAATAAGTAGTTTTAGAATCTGAAAATAGAAAATCGAATATTCGTTCTTACCTACACGCTGAGTTTTTTGCACAAGCTCGCGCATAGGCACTTGCGCACAGAGGGCCGCGTGCACACCGACACCAGCGCACAGGATGGGGGCCGGGCGGCCGCACGCACACGCGCGCCCGCATATAATAATTTTGCTCAAGTGATCTAAATTATGAGAATATATATATATATATATATATATATATAAACAATTAGAATATTTATAATTTATGATATAAATTACCTTTGTTTGATATATTTGTGTTTATTTTTTTTAATTATGAAAATATAAAGCCTGTATTTTTAACATTTTGTTTCTTGTAATCCATATAATGATTTGATTTTGTAAATGTTAAATACGTGTATGAATATAATATTTATATTTATTTTTATGTGCAGATGAGTAGGACATATATTCTATTATATTATGGAGGTTTTTGGCGAGACCAGATATATAATAGGAATTGATGAGTATGTTCATGTTCCCTTGGGAGGAATAACTTATTCGAAATTGTTTGATGAAATTATAAAAATTATTGGTGAAGATCCAAATATGTATAAGTATGTTATGTCGAGTTTGGTGTTAGGTCATCAACCATCATGATGGTAAAAAGAGAATATTTAGGATAAAAAAATGATGCCCATTTGAATTCTACTAAGGAAGATTCACCATTTTTGCACTTATATGCCGAAGCTTCTTTAAGAGCACAACCCCTCCCCTCACAAAATCGACCTCATGTCCATACTCAAAATAGTTTTGTGGATTTATTGAATGTTTAAAATGCATATTCACAGTCATATGAAGATGTTCATCACATAAATCATGATAATTTTGAGGAGGATGATGATAATGATGAAATTGTTACGGTCGAAGATGATAATGTTGAAAATGATAATGATGATAATATTAATGAGAATGAGGAAAGTTTGGGATTTGATCAGATCATTGATGATGATAATGTTAATGAGGATGAGGGATGAGGGTTTTGGATTTCATTGGGGTGTTAATGATGACACATTTATTGATGATGATGGGGAGGAAGTTCTGTTGAGGATGAGATTGATGATGTTGATGTTTGTTGTGAAAGGCTCCATAGGTCTGCCGTACCAGAAGTTGGCACATCATGCACTCGCCCCAGCGAGTTGGGCGCCCGGGAGTCAGTAGGTTGACAACCCTATCCCGGGCGCTAGGGATGTCAACAATGCTCGGTAAAAAATCATATCTTTTTGATCGGTTATTTTTTTTTTACTTCCGTTTTTTATATGAAACTAGACTTGCATGTTAGTCTAATTGTGTTAAAAAATCAAAAAAATTACATTGAAAGTTGGGATTTTAAATTTATTATTTTTAAATGTAGTGTAATGCGGTAATTATTCTTAACAGTCTCTTCTTCGTCTTCTCCTTAGGTTCTCTGCTCTCTCTATAGGATAAAAGGTGTGGAATTTTCATGTGAAGAAACCCTTATATAATGGAAGAATTTCAAGCCCAAGAATGGAAGAAAACTCGCAACAAGTCACCGAAAGGAGCACGGTCCGTGCTCTAATTCATAAAAACTTTATGGAGTAAACCATCAAATGAGCACTTCGTGCAACGCAAAGCACAGACCGTGCTTGATCATTTCCAAATAATTAATCCTTGACCACTATCCACGATCAACTTGTAGATTAGAGATTCTCTAGTCCCAACTTGTGTGTACTAATTGTGTGTCAATATTAAAATTGTATATTGTTAATAATATTTTTTATAAAAATAAAATTTATTATTATAAATAATCATAACTAATATTTATTGCTAAAAATTGAAATTTTTAAAAATTATATACCCTAAGTTTGGAATAATCAACCCCAAAAATCAATTATATTAACTAAAAAATGAAAATTAAATATTAAAAAATAATTATAAACCCTAATTGGGTGGAATAAACCTTAAATAATAATGTAAAATTATACTAAATCAAAAGAAATTAAAATTGAAGAAAAAAATGGAAAAAAAAATTTTTAAATTTGGCACACCATTAACACACATAAATTGGGACTTGAGTATCTCAAGTGCAACTTGTAATCATTGCCATTCTATGTTTATTACAAACTTAGCACGTGGTCGGAAAGATAAATATCCTCAATGCCATTAATGATGTTTTAGCCCCCAGATCTTCATTTACCACATTTTACTTATTCTGTTCGGCTCGGTATTCCATCTTTAAACCGAGAACATTCTCCCAACTTCATTATAGCTCAGGACACATTCAAAACTAATATATTTTCTGTCAAAACTCAATAACCTGTGACGTCCCAACATTTATAGAAATCAACAATAAACGTCACAAAGGGCTATGCAATTACATACAAAATAAATATCTAAATAACCCTAAAATGCATATAAATCCTAAGAAAATCAATTGTAGTAATTACATTTCAACTTTAAGAACAAATTTTCTGAGGATTAATCTCGCTTCATCGCATTCTACATTTTCTTGTATATATATACTTACTAAATGAGATGAATATTATAAATGAATCGAAAGACAAATAAAAAATTAGAACGGAAAAAACTCCATCACAATAATCAATGGAGAAAGAGAAAACACAAACAAAAAACTAAAAATCAACAAAAACTAGTCGATCTTGTATATATACTTACAAGTTACCTCAAATTTTTGTAAAACTAGAAGTAAAATCTTACATCAACTTGCCAACTGCAATGCGTCATTTTTTAATGTGGTTTGTGGCTACTAAATTAATTGGAGTAGAATATCCTTGATTTGGACGGTTGCATGCAGGTTTATTCTCGTGAAAGAGAAGAAAAACGAAGGTAAATATGATGGCGAAAGTACCGACTGACTATTCCCTCAACAAAAAAATAAAAATAAATAAATAAATAAAATTACCGACTGACTAACCGATTCAAGTTTCTCGTTACATTTTTGGGGTCGCATCAATCATATTAATAAATTATTAATTGTAAATTAAAATTAAATATTAAAAATAATTATAAATCATAATTAGGTAGAAAGAATCCTATCTAACAATTGTATGATTAAATTAAACCACGATAAATTAAAATTAAAGTAAAATAATTGAAAAAAAAACACATATAATTATAAAAACGTTGATTAAAATAAATAGAGCATAACAGAAATCATTGTGCCGTATCTTTCTCTCAAAACACGTCATAACTTTCTTCATTACATATTTATTGACAGTGTATATATTTAGAATTTTATATAAACAGATCTAATGAGTGCAAAGTCACCCCCAATTATTAAATTAATTAGCTTAATATTAACGAGCTAGCGGGAATTTGATTATGCATATTATATTACAGACGGAGACGGAGAAGTAAATTATTGATCAAAGTCAAACCATATATTACAAATCCCAACTTAGGATTCAATCGGTTCACGTGCATTCGTTGAAACAAAATACACATGAAATTAACTTCCGACATCTCACATGTAAGAAAGCAAAGATAGATTATTAGTTATAATTTATAAGTAATCATCATATAAAATTAGATCAGAGAAGAAATCAAGAATCCCAAATAGGGCCAAAAGCGGCAATCCCAGCAGCCTTGCATGCATCGACGACGTCCCTACTTCCCTCCGGATTACTGGTCACAATCACCACCTCCGCCCCGAAATTAATGGCGGTGTCGACGCTCATCTGAGACACGTTGGGGCGGCCAAGCACGGCGGTGTCGTGCACAATCACCCTGTCCTTGGGGTGTCCGCTCATCCACTCCTTAATCTCTTTCCCAAAATTCTGCTCCACGCCTTTCGTCACCCAAAGCAAGCAAACATCGGCCTTGCATGGCTGCAGAAGGAAGGAAAGAAACACGCAGATTCCCGACCCGGTCGCCACCAAGAGCACCCGATCCTACATGTTCGTCAAATAGGGGAGACCCGCAAAGTGCACTTGCCGAACCCATAGGTGGCGCGGCGGGCTGGATACCAGAGATTTCGTGAAGTCACCCACAGCTCCGGCAAGCATCATGTGTTCTTTCTTGTTGTCTGAGATGATTCCGAACGCGTGCCATTCGGAGAAGGGTGATGGACTGATTCTTCCAAGAATTCCGGCTTTAACGCCGCCGTCGAACTTGATAATGGCTGCGTGGCCCGACGGAGACGAGACGCGGACTGAGACCCGTCTCACTGTTAACCATGGAATGATGATTAGAACAGTGATTCCGATTGTGAACCAGAATTCTTGCCTTCTTACCAACCTCGAACCTAAATCATTGCTGTAGGTTTTTGTCAAGGGATCATAGGAAATGGTGAAAATAATGAAAGCCCATAGAAGGGCTAGAGCGCTCCAGCCGGCGAAGCGGTGTGTTCGTTCGAAGACGTTGTGATGGAGGTGGCGGACGAGAGGGAACGCCGCCAGGGTAGAGAGGAAAAGAAGGCCGAGAATAGCTGAGGCGACGGCAATGATTTCCGGCGTAGTGTTGTCCCTGTCTTTGAGTGTGAGGATTAATGCGTAAATCAACCATGCAACGGATGAAATCCCACAGCTACTGTGGATTCCACCCAAAGATTGAAGTAAAGCTGTAGTCATAGTTTTGATGCGCAAAGGAACCCACGAAAACCCCAAAACATTCACGGCCAGCCAGAAAACAACCCTCAAAACCGCCTCACTCCGGCATAAAACCAGTGCGAAAATGTTGGCGATGGAAAACAATGCGGGGCGGTTTCTCGCATACGAGAACTCTCCGGTGGCCGCAAGAACAAGGCCAGTGATGTTCAGGGCCAAGCAAACTACGAAAAGCCGCTTGTAAACAGTGAAGAGGCCTTGATCGAGCAGAATTACCGAGAGACGCGACGAAGAAGATTTCTTCTTCGCGGCGGGTTGAGGTGGCAGTGGCAGAGGAAGCGGCGGGGGAGATTGGTCTGCTTTGCCTTCTTCAAGGCCTTCTTCAATGTCGGCGAGAGTTTCGACGTCTCCATCTTCTTCGTCGTCGTCGTCGTCCAGATCGCAGAAATGGCTGCTGGTCCGGCTCATGGACCTATCCAAGAGGTCCGAGGATGGAACAATTCGGGAAAAGCTTCCCCATGGAAGCCATCTCCGGCTGCCGGTGGTGTTGCGAGGCGGGTTAGTCACCGGAGAAGGAATAGCAAATAAGTCGGCATGGGGTTTGATTTCGAAAGCTACGCCTCTGCAGCTCGAAAACCTGCCCAGTTTTTCAGTGCTATCCATTTCAAAGAGATTGGAATGAATGTAGGAGAAGAGATTTTAATTTAATTTTTGTGAAACTCAAACAATGAGATATTGTTGTAATTGCTGCGTCTTAATTACCTCTATTTATAAGTCCCGACGACAGCTTATGATGAAATTCTTCACAACGTACTCCTCCTTATTTTAATTATCATTATTGTAATTGTCTAATTATTTTATCGATTTGACTCGGTCAGGTACTATACTCTTAAAAATAGAAAAAATATTTTTTTGTTTTTTTAAAAAAAATTACGAAGGTAAAAAGTTAATAAATGACATGCTGTCGACATAATTAATTTTTCTTCTCGTACAGGTAATTAAGGAGTATTAAAATTGAAAGAGTCCATCAACTAGTCGAATGCAAGTTGCAGGCGAAGACGTACTGTAAATGGTACCACCTAGCCAATAGCCATCCACCTTAAATTGTCGCTGGTGGTATTTAATGGTGGATTTACACTTAATCTACTTACAGAATTAACATCAGTAATCTACTTCAGATAACCGCACACGGTTCATATTTCATCTTATATTTCATTGTATTCACTAATCACTAATCACTTATCGGACCTTGTGCACCGTTGCTTATAGTCAGGCGGGCGCGTTACGCGCCTATCTTTTTTCTTTTTTTCTTTTTTCTGGGCGTAATTTTTATTTTTTTCAAATTTTTTTCGATTTTCTATTTTTCCTTTTTGTTTTTTCCTCAAAAATTTATATTCTAAAATTAAATTAGTAAATCCTAAAAATAAAGTGAATTGATTTAATTTAATTGAACTGAATATGAATTTATATTCTAAAATGAAATTAATAAACTCTAAAAAACACAAAATAAAGTATAAAGTATGATAAAAAAAATATAAGGTTTATCGTATATTCTCACCTCTACATATATGTATATGTGCATTTGCTTGTGTATGTGCAAAGTTAAACTTTATACTTGCCTCGGTTGCAAGTAGCATCGGATAATTCAAACTTGATATATTTGTTTGATTTGTACTTTTTTTGTTTTGATGTCGAGGGTAACCCGCAGCCGCTATCGTGGTGCGCACTGGGTAAACCCCGCCCCTGTGTAATAGCCTGCAAACCTACACAGGGGAGGTAAACCACACTTGGCAAGCCAGGTGTGACAGACTCATACCTAGTGGTGTTGGTGGTGGGTCGAACTTGAGACCTTTGGCCTCAAAAAACACCATTCCACCACTAGGTCATCCCCAAGGGGACGTTTGATTTGTACTTTATACATGGGTTCATTTGCTAGTAGTATGTCTTTAATTAATATCAGTGTATCTTTCCACACGATGTACGAACAAGCTTTATTATCTATATATATGTATAGTTAAGATACACTAGAATAAAAAAAATAAGACAATCGTGGAATTTCATTATAAATTTTGCAATACTTTGTTATATAAAATATTTTTAGTAAAAGTGTTATCAACTTATATAGTCACTACCATTACTTATTATGACTTTGAAATTCATTGATTGTAACTCTAAAAAAAAATCTTACCATGACTTAAAAATAAATAATTCTATATAAAAAAACATTTTTACATCTTTCACTTGCAACATAAAATCTTTGATATGAACTTTAAAAAATCTTATATAGTCACTACCATTACTTATTATGATTTTGAAATTCATTGATTTGTAACTCTAAAAAAAAAATCTTACTATGACTTAAAAATAAATAATTCTATATAAAAAAAAAAACATTTTTACATTTTTCACTTGCAACATAAAATCTTTGATATGAACTTTCATTTTAACAGTATTTTACGGTGTGTATAGATTTATACTACTTTATTATTAATGCTAAAGAAGATAAGATATTATGACATGATAACAAAATATATATTAGAATTTCTCTTTTTTTATTTATTTTGTCATGAGTCCCCAAAATATTAGAATCATATTCATCTGGTGAAAACTTTCATGTGTAAAAAACAAAAAAGAAAAAAAAAATGTAATTAACTTGCATAAGAGTATTGCTTGCAACACCGGAAAGGTTGGATTGATCGATTGAATGATGAGAAAATGCCAAATTGTGGAATTCAATATAGTAGCTTTGTGAAATGTTTGAAACTTTGACTCGTGAGTCACGATCGACTTGGGTTGCTATTTAAGGAATTCCACGTCGACTGACCTGGACTTGGTATCACCCCTTCATATATGATGTTTATCTTTTTTGGTAAATACATCAATCCTAGGTAAATATGTCCCTAAAAAATTGATGATTAATCATTTTCTAACGATTTTGAAGAAGTTATTAGTTCAGTTCAACCGATCGAAATTATGATTACTGTTCGTAGAGTGTTAGTTATTTATGGTTGTGAATCAGACGGCCTTCAACACATCAGATCCCTGTGATATTTTTTATGGCATCTCTCGTGCCAAATTTTTTTACTTTTTTTTATTTTTAATTTATTATAATTTAATTTAATTTGACTCATCCTTCCTCAAATATGGTATATTAAAAAAATAATTAAAAAAATTAGTTATGACACACATAATGTAACTCAGGATGCAACCCATTTTTATAGGATTGAAATTTCATGCTACACTTCTTCGTGTTTCACTCTGTATTTCATTATCAAATTTATGATTTTCATACTATGAAATAAAAATTAATTATAACATAAACAATCATAGTCAATTGTGACCCAGCAATTAAAGTTCACATCATTGGGGAAAATTAATTATAACATAAACAATCATAATCAATTGAGACATGGAATGTGGATCGGAGGATTTGATCTCAGTAGAGCTGAAAATTTAAAAATTGTGACCCGGCAATTAAAGTTCACATCATTCGGGAAAATTGTAGTTGGACTTGTTCAGCAAAATCAGGGTGACGATGAACACTAGATTTGTGCATATCGATCGTCTATCACAATAGTTGAGTATTTTAGTTTGTTAATGGTATATTTGTTTTATTCTAATATATATTTTGATTATTAACAATTTTCTTTTTTCTATTATTTTCTTCTTTATTTTCTAGGAAAATTGACCATTTTATTTTACAATATTACATACTCGACAAAAAAGGATCATTAGTATATACGTATAATATATATTCATCATTCTCCTCAAATATGGCCTAATAAGATAGCTAACACTATTAACTTTAAAGAAAAAAAATAAAAATATGATATAAAAACCTTCACGAATCATCCTTAGTAAAAAAGGGGTATTAGTATGCGTAGCCATCTTACGATAATTTTTATCGTTTAAATTCTTACAATAACTCAAACATATAATTAATCTCTCATTACGTAGTGCTTGGTTCATCGTTGCGTCATATTATGGGGCAAGGGAAAATAATTATTGCAGAGACAATTGAAATTTCTAGACCAAATGCATGCGAGCCTAAAAATATTTATTAAAAAAATCAGAAAGGCATAGAAAATACGGATAAGATCGTCTATTCTAATTTGGTGATTCATCTTATATTTCAACCATTTGATTTATAACATGTGTGTTTATTTAATTTTAAATACACATAATATAAATTCAATTATTAAAATATAAGATAAAATACCAAACTAAAATAGAGAATTTGGTCCGTGGAAAATGAATGTCTCAATCTAGCTAGCTAGATTGTCGGGTAGCTCATATTGTTACTGGGTCATACCTCATCTGATATGCAGGCGCAGGTGCTTCTTTTGAAGATGAACACATATGCATACATATATATATATATATATATATATATATATATATATATATATAAACTATTACACGCAATTTGTTCCACTTGAAGAGCTGACTTTTTATCTCTATTCCAGTCCAGGTCAATCCACTCCATCATTCCATTATTCCGTGGCCGTATATACGGAAAGCCAGAATATTAGATTAGAGAATACCATAATGAATGAATTATGATTAAATATATAAATTTTGACACAATTTAAAATTTAGATAGAAATTCTGAAATATTGTGATTAAAATATAATCTTGTAATTTTTTATAAAATAGACATTACTAAAATTTTTAACGAACCAAAAATGGATATATGACATGAAATATTGTAAAATTATATAGATATATAGCATAATTATAATTTGAATTTCATTAATACAATAAAGATCGGTATGAAATATTATGTTTGGTTGCAAATTATGTATATTTTGCACACACAAAAAAACGCAAGATTGTGTTTTAATTGCAACATTTCATAGTTCGTGTCTAAATTATAAATTATGTTAAAATTTATTATTTTAATCATAATTAATCCTACTATAATAGGGTGAACATATTTATTAACAATATGTAGTACAAATTACCAGATATTTGCAGATTTTGAAATTTATGTGATAACAAATCTGAACTTTAATAAATTTATTTATAATCTTTACTCATTTTTTTTTGTGTGAAGTTGAACAACGGCGCTCTAGTTACCTAGACGGATAGACTCCTTTTTTTTTTTTTTTTCTTTTTCTCTAGACGGCTAGACTCCTTTCCTTGTTTGTTTGGGCAATCTATGAAAGAGTTTAACTTATCCCTCGTATTATATGGATTTTATTTGATATAGAAGGTGGTCTTTTCTCTCTGTTTTTTTTTTTAATTTTTCTTTACAGTGTGTCCCTTCTCTTTTCCATTTTTTTAGTTTTTGTTCTAAATTTTAATATTTTTTTTTATAAATATATATATATTTATGTTTTTAAATTAATTTAATTTTTTATCTGATGTCTCGCGTAGTTCACTCGTCTAACACTGATACGTGAACTCGTGCACTGCGCTACATGATTAATTTTTTTGATATATATATATATATATATAGGGATGTGATCTGGTGAGAACCGGTCACTAGGTGAGAACTGGGAACCGATCTCATCCGTCCATCCTGCAAAATCGACGCCCCAGATCCATCCAGATTTTCGGTGTCATTTTTGTAATTATCGCGAAAATCTTCAATTCGCGCGTCTCATTAAGGGTAAAATCGGAACTGAACTCAAAAATTGCCCAGATTCAATTTTAGCATCCGACTTCGCATATTTTAGCCTCATGCATTTCTCATTTTAGCATGTGTTGATAAATAAAAATGGAACGATGATTTCATTGGAATGAAATGCAATACACCCTATTTGGGGACAGTGAACCCTAATGGGAATCTCATAATTACTAGTTGGGATCAGGAACTTAATAAACCCTAATTGGGAACGGTGAACCATAGTGGAAAATGTCACATCAATTTTAGCATCCTACTTCGATAATTTTAGCATTATGCGATTCTCATTTTAGCCTCAGAACAAAAGGGAAGAATTATTAAATTACTATATTACCCCTCCGTCCAGAAAGTTACCGAAAATTACAGGAATGCCACCGCCCTCCACTTAAATCTGATTTAATCTGGACCGTCCAGATTGAGTCAAACAAGGGCTATGATTGGTTCCTAGTTCCCACCTAGGGGAAGGGTTCTCATTTGATCATTTCCCTATATATATATATATATATATATATATATATATATCTTAAAATAAAATTAGTAAACTCTACAATTGAATTGAATTAATTTAATTTTTTTTATCTGACATCTTGCGCAATGCATTCGCCCAACGTTAATACGTGGGCTCATGTAGTGTGCTCGATAATTAATTTTTTTTTAAACAAATATATATCCTAAAAGGGAATTAGTGACCCTTAATTCAATTGAATTAATTTAATTTTTTTATCTGACATCTCACGCATTGCACTCACCCGATGCTAATGCGTGGGCTTATGCACTGCGCTCAATAGTTAATTTTTTTGAAATAAATATGTATTCTAAAATGGAATTAGTTAACCCTCAAATTAAATTGAATTGAATTAATGTTTTTATTCAGCATCTCACGCAGTAGACTCGTACGACATTAATACATGGATTTGTGTACTGTGCACGATATAAAATGAGAATTTAAAAGAAACTGAAAAACTATAAAAAAGCGGAAAAAGTGTAAAAAAAAAAAAAAAAAAAAAAAAAAAAAACAATTGGAACAGTCATGCACATGGCGCGTGGGATGGGTTGTGGTTTGCATTTCTAGGCCAGATTCCCGCTTTCTGTGCCGGATTTAGGTTATTTTTGTGGGGTTTGAGTCATATTTGATCCGTCTAACATAGAAGATATGTTAGATGGTATTCTACAAATTTTTATTTTATGATAATACAGTCAAATTTTTATACAATAATATTATCAGGACTAAAAAAAATATCACAATAGGAAGGTTATTCGTGTGAATCATGTATACATAATGTTAAAAAAAATTCATGAATTTTAAAAAATGAAATGTATTTAAATTATTCATGTACATCATGTATACATAATAGATTTATTCACATACTATGTATTTAAGAAATGTTAAAAAAATATATGTATTGCATGTAGCTTTCGATAAATATTTCATATAATCTTAAATTTAATGTAACATAGTTACATAGTTATAGATATTTAAATATATTTAAAATTTAATGTTATTTTATTACTATATGAATATAAATTTCTTAAGGATAGTCCTAAAAAACACCGAAATAATACAATATAGAATTTATTCTTATTTATAATTGATTCTGAGTTGGAACCATAATTTTTTTATTATTATAAGGAAGTTATTTTTTTATAGAGTATTCTTATAAAGAGATTTTATTATATGTATATATACAGATGTTTAATGTTTTATACAATTTTTTATTTTATTTTTCGACATTATTGAATTCTGTATTATTGAGTGTGGTTGGATAGAGTCACGGAACATGAAGCTACCTGTAGAGTTCCCCGCGACAACGACAAGTTAATAATGGCTAGTTTTCTCAAAAAGAAAAAAGAAAAAATAATAATAAATAAATAATGGCTAGTTAATTTTTAATATGCAATATTTAATGTATGAAAAAGTACATTTTTACGAAAATGTAAGGACATATATAATGTCTGGTACATATAATACACTCATTTATCTCATAACTATAGTCTCATTCCCATTTACACATAAATTAAGAAACGCGTTTAATAGCTATTGCAAAACACAATTTATATACAATTGTCATATTGCCCTTATTTTATATATATTCTATCATTTGCCTTCATATTAGATTTTAAAGAATACTAAATATGGTTATATTTGTAAATGAATGTTTTCATACAACCTAATAAAAAAGATATGACTATAATTTTGGGGATGAGATTCTTTAATTAGTCTGAAGTGTGTGTATTAATCTTAAAAATGAGGTACGTGATTTTAATAATGTTTATAATAAAAATAAAATTATTATATTATAACCAATCATAATTAATATTTATCACTAAGAATTGAAATTTAAAAAAATTATATGACATAATTTTGGAATATGCAACCCTAATAGTCAATTATAATAACTAAATTAAAATTTAGTACTAAAAATAATTATAAATCTTAATTGGTTGGAAATAAATCCTAAATAATAATGTAAAATTAAACTAAACCAAAAGAAATTAAAATTGATGAAAATGGAAGAAAAACTGACAATTTTGATGTTGAGACACGTAACTTTGAATTAGAGGATCTTATGTGATAATTTGGGTGTTCCAAAAAAGAATAATTGACTACAATTAGGATTGTACATGAGCCGAGTCGAACCCGAACATACATATGTTCGAATTTTTTTGAAATAATATCAAGCTTTAAAATTTATGTTTGAGCTTGTTTGAATATCTATCGAGCCAAGCTCAAACGAGTTTTAATGGAGCCGAACACGAGTCAAGCTCAAGTAGTTTGATATTTTGATACATGTTTGCTCTATTTTCACTTATCGAACTCGAGTTCGAGTCGAGTTTTAAATCTTATCAAACACAAAATTATGTTCAAACTTTGTTTGATGTGCTTATCGAATCGAGGTCAAATGAACTTTTAATGAACAAATACGAGTTGAGTATCGAGCTATTTGGTTTAATTTTCAGCCATAACTACAATTATGGGGTGAAGGATGTTTTAATATTGATATTTTTAAATTTTTATAGCATGAGTTTTAAATTTTAATCTATCAATGAGCTCATGGAATATAATTCTCTAATTAATTACAAGGTTAATTTATAATCTATCTTAATTGAAAATGAAAACATCATTATTCTTCATTATAGTTCAAATGTTCAATCAATTCCATTCTCATTCCCTAATCATTGATCCCCTGAAACGCGCTTCAAACGCATTTCATAACCACACCCACTGAAGTTCTTTTTGAGATAAAATAAATAAACATATTGCCAGCTCAAAGAAGTATATTGCTAATGATTATATTTTTAAAATTTTATAACTAGTAATTATTATTTTTATTTTTTTACTCACACATCGACCTGTGGTATTGACGAGATTCAAATCCGTGATCTTTGATTTCCAAGCAACCTCACTCCACCACTAAATCATCCCCATCGGGACTAACTAGTCATTATGCTTGTTTGTGGAATGTTAAAAGTCATTTTATAAACGTCACGATCCACGTATACATGCTCAAATAAATAATCAAATATAATCCGTTGATTATAAGAATACCCAGAAGAACACAAGAACAATATCGTTGATTCTCGCAATAATACCGAATTATTCAAGATTCATGCCCGTTCTCATCGTGTTCTTCACCATATCTTGCCGACCAAGGCTGCTACTACCTCTGTACCAACGGCCGACGAGAAGGAGCTGTGGCAGACCCTTGATGCCACAGTTTTACAATGGATCTACGTGATGATATCGGCGGACTTGCTGCACACGATCCTTGAACCAGACTCCACGGTTGCCGATGCTTGGGAACGGCTGCGGGAGATCTTTCAGGACAATAAAAACTCTCGGGCTGTGACACTAGAGCATGAGTTTTCTCACACAAACATGGAGGAATTTCCCAACGCATCTGCTTACTGCCAATAGCTCAAGATCTTATCTGATCAACTAAAGAATGTCGGCGCTCCGGTGTCTATCATTTCCAGAAACGATACTTACAGTCATGTTTAACCCAAAAAAAATTAATAACCCAAACTACAAGTAAGAGCATGCTTATACACAAAAACTGGGCAAAAAATGAAATGAGTTTTAACCCGGACTAAAACCAAGAGCATGCTTATAGGCAAAAAATAGCAGCTGGGCAAAAAATTGAAAGCACAACAGTAAAAAAAGCTTCAATTACAAGCTGCTCAATGTCAAAAGCAATACCAAGGGCAATCAACCCTTTGCACCCTTCTTCTTCTTCTTCAAGACAGACTTTAAGCCAGACAATGTCACATACTTCTTACCCCCTGCAGTGAACACATCCATGCTTTCCTTACCCTTTGAAGCACCACCAGCACCACCAACAAACTCATTTGGATGGAAACTCATAGGTGGGGGCTCTCTTATTTGAATGTCCTTCTGTTTAGGCTGCTGTGTGGCTTGGACTTCATTAGATATGCTATATTGCTCTCCACTCACATCAGCCTCTCTTTCTTGAACATTGGTAGCAAAATGCACTCTTCTTTTTGCCTAAAAATTATAAAGTCAATCAAATTAGTAGAATGAACAATAACAGAAAAATTAAAGATATTGAAAGTAACTCACTAGCTCTTTTCTCCCCTGGAATGTTGATGGTTTGGTTTGGGTGCTGGTTTTTGGGAAATTGTCTATGAAGTCAAACATGGCTTCATCTTCATCACCTTCATTCATAGGATAGTCAGGTTGAGCTTCAATTGCCTAAAAGGGTATAATGCATACAATTAGATCACCACCAAAATTTAATGATAAGAATAAACTTAAGTGGCAGTCATGTAATGTACCTTTCTCACTTCACACCCAAGTCGGTTTTGACCCTCTTCACCACAAAAACCACAAACTACATGGAAGTTTTGCTTCCCAAGCCTCTACAAACTTGTGCCCCCTCTCTTCTGCCTCTTGACTGGGTTTTCACAAGCCCCACTCCTTCTTTCCTTCTGAGGCCTTCCCTTCTTCTTCTTCTTATGAAAGGCAGGTGGCAATGGTGGTATGTAGCCAGTCTTCTCCCATAAATCTTCTCCACTCATAGGACTTATGGCATGTCTATAAACTGACTCATAAATCTCTATAGAGTAGCACTTGTGCAAAAAGTCTTCTGGATCAAGTCCCTCTGCACAGATTGCACTAGTGGCATGTTTGCAAGGTATGCCTGATAGGTCCCACCTTTTACAATCACATGTATAGGTCTGTAAATTCACTGCATACCTTGATCCAACAAAACTGGAAACCTCATATTTCTCTGCACTTGACTTGACTGGAATACAATCTCCAGACTTATGCATGTTCTTCGCAACAATCAGTCTGATTCTCTCACACAGCTTTCCCCCTTCCCACTTTCTCTCAGCCCCATCTCTCCTTTTTTGCAGCCTTGACATCATGTATTTCCTTATCCATTCCAGCATGGTCAAAATGGGTTTGTCCCAAGCATCCACCAAACACCCATTAAACTGTTCACACATGTTGTTGACTAAGGTGTCACACTTACCAAATGTAGAGAAGTGTGACTTGGACCATTCAGATGGGGGCTTTGCTTGCAGCCATTCCTTACACTTCTTATCTAGCTGCTCAATCTCAACCATCACTAAGTTAAATGCTCCAACAGTTGTTGAGTTAGCAGCCTTCCACAACATCTTCTTGAAGTTAGCCCCTCTGAACCCAGCTCTCTTCATGTTTCCATGAAGATGCCTCACACAAAATCTATTTTCTACCCCAAACAGGACAGTCTCAAATGCCCCTATTAATCTCTTTTGCCTATCAGACATGAATGTATATACATCCTGCATTTCACTCATGAGGTCATCCTTGACAAGTTTCAGAAACCACTCCCACGCTTCTCTGTTTTCAAAAGACACCACAACATATGACAAAGGATATGGATCATTATTTTGATCCATACCCACATCAGTCAACAAGACTCCAGTATTCTGGCCACTGAGATGGCACCCATCCACACCTATCCAAGGCCTACAACCTGCCTTGAAACCTCTTTTCACAGCACTCAAACACACATAAAACCTTCTGAAAGTGTTTCCATCATCAGCTGCATCCAAGTCTAGAATCACAGTAGATCCTGGATTCTTCTCCTTCAATGTGTCTGCATAGTCCCATAGTTTGATGTATTGCTCAGCATTAGACCCTCAATCAGCTTGAGCAACTTATGTCTTGCTCTGATAGCTTGCTGACTGGATACATACACTCCAAGCTCTGAAATAGCCTCCTTCCTGAAGCTCTTTATACTTCTCTTTGGATCAACTCTAAAACTCATCTCAAATCTTTTTGCTAGCCAACTTGACTTGGCATTAGTGCCATGAAACTGTCTGGCACATGAATATCCTAAGTCAAGCTCTCTAATCTGCCATGCTTCTTCATTCTTCACCTTCAGTGCATTAATATGCCAGCCACAACCCTCACATTCCTTCTTACACCTAGCATAGATCCTCCTAGCATCATTTTTTACAAACTTGGTAGCCCTTCCCATCTGAACTGAGTTGGTGTTCAAAGCATCTTTAAACTGTAACTTGGTGCTGAATACTTGACCAAGCTCAAAGTGAGGGTTCTGTGAGCTTGATCCTCCATCACCACCCACAATCACAGCTCCTTCACCTTCATCTGCTGATTGAAGACTCTTTAGCTCAGAATCCCTATCAATTGTCTCATCAGAGAGTGATGATGAGCCTTCAACATCTTCATCATTAGCTTTTGTACCCATCCACTCAACATCTCTGTCCACATTCTCAGTGAATATAATTTCATCCATCAGCTCATCACAACTGTCTTCATCACAACTAAAATCTATATATTCACTGTCACTCCCAAACTCCTTTTCCAATATAGCTTTCCCTTTCTCTTTCTCTTCCAAAACAGATTGTTCCACAACCAACACCTCCTCAATGACATTATCAAATAACTCTCCATCAACTACTTCAACCTCAATATTCAAACCCAATTCTGTCCCTGCAGCCCTCACCTTCTCACCTAGATCACCACCAACCCTGCCTTCATCTACAACTATAACATTATCAAATAACTCTCCATCAAACTACTCCCCATGTACCAATCCATCCCTCACATTCTGACCTAGATCAGCCTCTGCAACCCTCACATTCTCATCAGCCTCAGCAACCTCAGCCTCAACAACTAAGTATGTCTGCATATATATAGTTTTTAACCTCTTCACAGTCGGAATTTGTTGCTCAACAGGCTCTGTAGGTTCATCATCTATGTACTCAACCTCTCCATCAACAATTTCCCCACCATCAACATCAACATTCTCTTTCTTCCCATCTAAATACAGAGTAAATTCCATACTCACTTCAGCCCTTCTAATTAAGCACCACAAGTCTGCCTCACACTCCATCAACTTTAGACCATCTTTCTCATCATCTCCATAAAAAATTTTACTCCTCATGTACCCTAGTTGTTCACAAAGGCCTTCTAGATATTTCCTACACCACTTACATGTGTCTATAAAATCAAACGCAGAAGTATTAACCTCTAAATAGAGCATCTTACCCAAATCATTCAAGGCCATTCCTCCATGCATGAGCTTCAACGAGTACCAGTAAACACACCCACCTAACAAGAAAAAAATGAGGAACCATCAAAATCAAAAGCCATCACAATTCTTAAACTGAAAACTGAAAAATGCGAATGAAATTGAGAATGGAACTGAGGAAGAAGACTTACTGTAGTTAGGGTGTGGCATTGGTAGGAATAACTTCCTTCGAATCATCGTGCTTTTGAAGAATCGACGGGCTTGATCGAAATTGGTGGAGAAATTAGGGTTCACTGTTTTGGGTCCTTTTGGAATCAGGAAGAAATTAGGGTTCTATGTTTTGATTTGGAGTTTTTTGTTCAATTTAGGGATAAATCACACATGTTAGTCACGTGATTGTACTTTGCCGTCAACCCGTTATTTTTCCGTCTAAATTGTGGGACCAAATTTGATACTTCACTATCTTATGGGACCAGATTTAATAACAAATTCTGATTTCACACCAAAAGTGATAGGGTTGGGACCAAAATCGGACTAACACGTGTCTTATGGGACCAAAATTAAAATTTCCTCTGGTTTTGGAAGAGGCGGGATTCGCAAAAAAGGCTATGTCTAGTGCAGCCCTTGTCGCGTAAGCTCCGGCATCGGTTCCGATGTCGGCTCCGTCGTCGGGATGGTCCCCTCGCCAGTCTTCTGGCGGCAAGAGGCAGAACAAGAAGAAGGGGCCAAAATCTGGTACCGGCCAGAGTTCAAATCAGGGTCCGTTCTCCACACCGGGTTCATCCTCTTCTCGCCCACCGTGGCCTTCATAGTGGCCACGGCGTGGCCATGGCAATGGTATGTCCCCCCATGCCCATACCCCACTGTCCCGTGGGCTTATCCTCCACAACAGGCTCGCCCCTCAGCTCCACAATTCCCTAGCACTAGTTACATTCCCATAAACAGAATAAAGACTATCTACTAAACCATTCAGAATGTAATTTTTACAAAGAAAATCGCCATTGATCCACTGGTCATACGCCGTTCGTTTGTTGACGTCCGGCTCATTTTTCTCGACTACAGGAGCATTCTCTTTGATGTATCCAGCAACTCCCAGCGTGGTTAGGTAGAAGAGCATCTTCTGCTGCCACCTCTTGAAGTCCAATCCGGAGAACTTCTCCGGCTTCTCGGCTTGGCCATGGGGAATGGTCCTTGGAGCAACGGTGTTGGATGATGACGTCATTCCAGCAAAGGTAGTTGATTGTTTTTAGTCTTTTATTTGTCTTGTTGGATGATGAAAACCGCCAAACCGTGAGCACTAGCCGGGGCGTATTTGTCTTGCGATTGTTTAACGTGTATTACACTTTGACTGGAATTGTTACAAATACGCCCCGGCTAGTGCTCATGATTTGGCGGTTATCTTTCAAAGATGAAACGGCTTCGTCCTTCCGGCAGTAGCACCACAAATCCGGCAAGGCTCCGGCGAACTAGAGAATGTCGAGAACTGAGAGGCTGTAGACTCGAAGGGAATTTTGTATGCAAGCAAGATGATTGTGCAGAATGTAGCCTGTTGAACCATGCAGAATGTAGGCTCTTAACTCATGAGAGTTACACCCTTTCAAGGGTGACAAGCATCATGTGCACCCACGACCCGGTCCACAGCCGTTATAGACCCGGATAGCCGATCCGCCGACCCTACAGACTTTGACTCCCGACAGCTCCAGATGGCAGTTACCGGAACAGGTGGTAGTTACTCACTTGAAGGCTCTTAACTCATAAGAGTTACACCCTTTCAAGGGTGACAAGCATCATGTGCACCCATGACCCGGTCCACAGCCGTTATAGACCCGGATAGCCGATCCGCCGACCCGCTCCACGACCCGACCGTTTCTGTACCGTAAAACTGGTACGGCTAAGCCCCGGAAGCCCAGGTACGCCCAAAGTCCACCCAAAGTCTAAGATCCAAGTCCGAGGACGAGTCGAGACGGGCAGACGGGCACGTGTGTGCGCGTGTGGGCTCATGGCCCACATCCTTGTGCACTTAATTACTTCACTTAAGTGTTAATACACTTAAATACACTTCTTAACTTGATTAAGAAATCAATGTGGGATTATTTAATGTGTCTTAAACACATTATCCCATACACCATAAATGCTCAATCGTGTGACCAACTTCAACCATTTATTTCTCACTCACCGAAAATCGGATTTGAGCAAATAAAAATACTACGATTATCTACTCACAACATAGAACAATCGTACGGTATTTAATTCCTCCAAAATTAAATATCCCGATCACGAAAAATCGGATAAAATGAGTCAAAACTCAATTTATTAAATCCTATTTTCCAACATGAGGGGAAAAGGTGACCTGAAGACCCACTAGTCCATGAACGGGGAGCCCAACATTAAATCTCAAATCCTGTTTTAGAATCTACATAGTATCATTTAGCATTAAAATTCATACTTTGTTTTATAGATTCACGTTTCTTAATATGCATATATATATTATTGAAAAAACAATAAGATACGTTATTTCATTATTTTCCTAGTCAACAGACGATATTCTGGTGAAGTCAGAGTCATGAGTAAACAAAAGAGGACAAACAAGTTGCAGAGCCAATCAAAATTGCGTGTGGAAACACTATTGTCTATTCCTATATGCATCTCAGAATTCTACAACCTCTTTTTTTTTTCTTTTTCTTTTAGAAACAGAATTCAACAACTTGATTTCCAGCAAAGCTCTCATTTTTTGAATTATGAATAATGCCGGATTAATATTTTCACATCTCGTGGTCTTCGCTTCGATCACAATCTTGATTGTGCAATAATTGCCCAAAATAATTGAATGAATAAATTATTTTGTATAAATTTGAAAACTGAATGGAACCGGAAAATGTCTTCTTCTTTTAAGTATGTCTTTTATAAACTTTACTAAATCTAGCCATCACATTGGAATACACACACACTTGAACGAATTTATAATTTAGGCACGATTTTTAAAATGTTGTAATAACCCAACATTTTTATTTGTAGCAAAATTCAATGCCTTCAAATTTTTTCCAATAATTAAAATTATGATGTGGTAATATTTTTTCCACATGTACAAATTAAATCCATTTTGAAGTGTTGAATATGAGGGTTTTTATCGATTTTCCAATTTTTGAATTTTTTTTGGATGTTTATTTGTGTTGGGTTATTATTGTAATGTTTTAAAAGTTGTGTTTAAATTTAAATTTAATTCAAAGAAGATTAAATTTTTGGCAATGCATATAGTTAGGAGATTTATAAAATTAAGTCGGTTTAAATAAACTAGACTTTATTGAGTTTGGGAGAAATTAATGTATGATCGACGTTTATATCATAACAAAATACTAACCACCCCTAAGGAAAACACAATTAATAACTCATCGTAGGAATGTATTAATTTCATCTGATATAAGATATATATATACAACTCCATGATTTAATCTCCCAATTCTATTTAGAAAATGACATTTGTTAAAACAATAGCTAGAACTAGATTTTCTAGATTTTCAATGTGTAGCATAATTTGGAAGGAGATGTACGGAAACTTCCCAATGTCCAGCAAGGGAATACTTTTGACTAAAAAGTCGCCGCTTCCAAAAATATTTGAGCGCTTCATTATCCAAGGATGAAGATAAGGATTCAAACCCATATTCAATGACACATTTATAATTTTATTGGTATTTTATTGTGTTTCAATTCAGATCTTCACCCGACTTATAAATTTTGATATATTTGCAAAAAGAGAAAATAATATTATAGTATTTTTTTTCAATTTGTAACTGAATATAAAAAATCATATACTGGTCAACCCAATTGAGTTATTAGGCTCTAAGTTTTTATAAAAATAAGATCTATCATGTAAAAACGTTGACCAGCCGCAATGAAATAGTCGTTCAAACTTCAAACAATAAAACGTGTATTAATTAATTGTTTACCACTATCTTCGCGTCTCTGCAGTTGGTTTACTTCCCGTGCTACCATAGGCAGCAAGAATTCTTTTTGTACTTTTCAAGTGGTTGATTTTATTTATTTATTTATTAGAGTAGTTAATGCATACAATAGGCTTAAATTGAATAATTCTGGATATTATTCATTGAACAATCTGAAAAATAATAGACATAAATTGCTACATATATGGGATCAAGGAGCGAGAGAAAAAATCAAACGAGGGATCGCATGATGCAAAAAGTCAATTCACTTCATTCTTCTTTATCGTGTTCTAATTTGGTGTTTTGGGAAGATAAGAAAAAAAACTCAGATGCAATTGTAGATGACTAATTATCTTTTTTTTTTAAGTGGTTGACTAATTAGCTTTAGGTAAACTCAATTTTCCCCTATCCCGTGATCGATTTTGAGCTTTAAAATTAGTAAAAAAAAAATGCCTTGCTTTTGTATTTAAATTTTCTAAAAGATTAAAATTAGTAAAAGCTGTTTTGAAATGGGAAATTGAAGAATAAATCATAATAATATAGAATTCTAAAGATGTATTTTGCCAATGTTAGATGTTTTCCATACTCAACATTGTTGATATCTGTAAAATGTAGCTCATCATCTTCCAATATCCCTCTTCAAATTAAATTCCTGGGCCAACTTGGAGTTTGAAGTGAAAAAACCTTCCTAATAGCCTATCATTAGACAATAATAATAAAAACATACAGGCTGGAAGGAAAACGAACTTCAACGTTCTAGCTACCGATGCGAAAAATGATAAATATCATGATATAGTTGATACTTTAAATTAAAAGATGAGAGAGATATATGCTAAGCCGAAATGTGGACATTACTCGCCTTCATATTCAGAATTATCTCCTTAATTGACACTCATATTTACCAACATATAACACGTTAAAAAAAACTAATAAAACAATTCTCATGGGATACATGTAGCGATCCGATTTTTTAATATTTAAATTGCTACATTTATTTTTTTTTTCCTAAAAATATTTCTTTTTTTTATGTGTGATATTAATTATTTAAGTCTAATAAATCGCGTCTAAGTAAATTTAATAAATACTGAAGTATGAATTAATAATAATATATGATTATTTTATGTCATGAACATGCATGTGGAAGTTTATTTTTATTTATGGTAGTCCAATTTATTTTGAGCCCAAGTTTGTTAAAAGAAAATCCAAAAAATGTGTCTTTATTTTAAAAGCCCAAGTGAAGTAGTCTGAGGTATATCTATTTTTTCTTCCCCTCAAGCAAGAATGATCGAGAAGTTTGAAGATCTTCTCAACCTAAAAAAAAAGAGAGAGAAGTTTTTATCTTTTCACCAACTTTAGTACTTATCATCTTCTTAATTTTTTATTAACCTCTTCTACAAGAAACCATCTCTACGAAACCCTAATATACAATTATAAATAGAGGACCTTGGTCTCTCAGTCTCTCCATTCTCGCACACCAAAAATCAAAACAAAGCAAGATTTTTATTTTTTTTCCTCCAAAATTTCAAGCTTATTTTCGAAAGGTATGAAATTATTTATAGTTTTTGTTTTTTTCATAGCGTTGCATTGAAGAAATTAAGTGGAGAATTGATTAGTTTAGGACGAAAGGTAGAAAGTTTTGATGAGGATATTTTTTTCCAAACATTGTGTGCGCGCGCGCGCGTGCGCAAACTTGTGATATATTTGACTCAATTCAGTAACACCTACTCTGGGTAACACCTACTCTGGGGGACTACGTCTAGGTGGAAAATCAATCTGCAGTAAAATCTCTATAAATTAATACTCTATAAATTAATAAACTCTCTAAAATAATAAAATCTTTCGGTCCCGATATGGGCCTTTGTAAAAAAATATCAAATTCGATAAGATAATAAGATAATAATTTTTCGGAAAATCCCTTTATAAATATTAGATCTTATTAAAACTCTAAATTAATAATTCATAAATATTACAATTATAAATATTATGATAATTTGCTAAAATATGAATCTATTGTTACTTGTTTTTTCTTAAAATTTAAATCTAATTGAATTTCATCCCTAACTTTTTTAATTACGGCCAAGAGTTTCGGTGTCGAGTTCTCTAGCTGCAACAAAAAATTGTGAAGAGTTATTGTCACGCTCAAAGCCTCATTTCTCGTGACTGGTTCCAACGGTATTAAATCATCTTCAACTTCATCATTAGTAGGATCTTCAATACATATGTATTATATATGAATATATTTAATTTGTATTAGTAGGATCTTCAATACATATGTATTATACATGAATATATTTAATTAGTTACAAAGAATTAGTTGATGCATGAATATAATCAATGAAACATATATGAATTCATTTATTTTCAATACATATGTACTAAATTTGCTGAATTTAAAAAGTCTCTCTTTTAATTAATAAAATATTAATGTATCGATATATTAATATTTCTCTAAATTAATAAAATTTCATGGTCCCAATGTTATTAATTTATATAGGTTTTACACTTTTACTGTATCTACTAATCCAATGCAAATTCGTACTCGGGTACTTACACAATGAACTCCTTTCACTCGAAGTCTTTTCTACCTTTTGCACCCTCTTTTGTGAATTAACGCGCAAGACCTCCTCACACTTTAGATCCCATGAGTTCTCGCAAGTAAACTCTCACTAGCCTACTTCTACCCAATTACAAGCAAAAACCTAAATGTTAGAAAGAAATTTTAAACACTAGGACACTAGACTCCACATTGAACACCTAAATGAACAACTTTAGCTAGGACCAAAAATCTATACTCAAAACACGTAAAGAACTAAAAATATATCTCTTGAATTCTTTAGTTTGATCCATAACTCAAACTAAATTTGATACCTCTTTTATAGAGGTCTAAACCGACTTTACATCTAAAAGGAAGTCAATTTCCTTTTTCAAATCGGAATCCTTTGACTAGAACTTTCCTTGTTGAGCACCTATTTCCTTCTTTAGCATCCTAGATATTTTCTCTTTGATTCTGGAGATTCTTCTAGGTCTCCTCCAAGGCAATTCATCAACATCTCTTCCATCTTGAATCCATCTAGGTACATCATTTATTAATCTTCAATTAACCCTTAAATTCCAAAGTCCCCCGTCTTTAAATTTGTTGTTTCTTTTACATAACAGGATTATGAATATTTCACATGATCTTTATTCTGAATGAACTCGAAGCCAAACACATGATTTGCCATAAATAATGACAATCACATAATGTCCTACTTTAGCACTAATAATTTCCTCATTTGGAGTTATTGGTGGCAAATTTAATCTTCGGTCATTCTAAATGCTTTTCGAATATTCAGATGCACACCAATGTTTTCTTTTAGTTAAGTCTTCAAAATAACAAAGACAAAATTAATGTTCCCTCTAAAACTCAGGAGTTCACAAACTTCATATTGAACATCCATATGTTCACCTCTGAATTGGATGTTCTTCAAACATGAGCAACTGAAGCTCAAGACAACATTTTCTCCCTATTTTCCACAATGAACGGCAAAGACTCATCAGTTCTGGTCCATCAGTCAGTGTTCATAAACACTAGCTCGTGCTGTTCAGCACATCTGAAGAAACACCGATTCCTTTGTGTATGAAATTAAATACACACATATGTAGAAGGTCAAATCACCACCACAACATAAACTAGAAGATGAAAATATCTCATCCCTTGTACAGACTCCTCATTTTGTCCAAATAGATTTTAAGGTAAGTGGCAGCTATATATTTTACACAACTTTTGGATATGAATTGATGATGCTTATTATATGAAGTTGTTTATTTTATATAGTTTTTGTGCTTATATTATTATCATTTGGAGTTTTTGATTTGTTTGCTAGTTTTGCAGTAATAGTTGTGATTTCGTTGCATATTTGAAGCAAAGCAGTTAAATATGGAGAAAAAGAGTTGAAGAGGTATTTAATTAGGCTCTTGGGCTTAATTACATACTGAAATAAAGCCTACTGGACTAGATTAAATGATCAAAACTCGAAGAAATCTGAAGTCCATTGTGAAATACACTTGGGTCAATCCGGAAAGGCTCGGTCGACCCAGCCCAGTACAATTTGTAAAGGCCTAGGTCGACCCGACCCAATTTCACTTAAGTCGACCCTGTGCAAAAATAGGTCTCTGGGTCGACCAGGCCAACTTGGTTAACCCATGCATGCGGGTCCGCGGGAATGTGATTTTTATCTCCAATTCAGAGTTTTTAATCTAGATATAAAAAACTTTCATTTTGATACACGAAGGAAGGATGCCCAATACCACACCATACACTTAGAATACACCAAGAAAGAGAAGAATGAGACATAGGTTTGTCGTCTACTCGAGAGGAGTTGACAGGGTTGCTAGAGACGGAGTGCTACTGCAGAAGAGACAAGACTACTGGATTACTCCGTAATTTTTTGTTCTTTTATCAATTATGTCATGAACACTTATACTCTAGTTTTGATTGTTTATTTAATTATGTCTAGTTAATTTCAAAGTTAGGTTTTAAGAATTGGGTGTTATTGATTTTATAATATGATTTAATTACTTTTTTCCTGTTATCTCTCGAGGTTTGTAATGATATTTGATTGCCATTTATGCATGTTAGTCATTAATTTGAAGTACTGATCAGAGAAGAATTAGTGATGTAAAGATAAAAATCAGGTTACATGTGTTTAGAAGGACCGACCAAGTGAACAAGTATCACATAGGGTTGAATAAATCTTCATGTGGTAGATTGAGAGTAATAACATTTGTGAAGAATCGACCGCGGTGAAGTGCATGCTCATTATATCTATGTTATGGTTTATGCCTTTAAAAGCGGCCTAATAGCATACTAGTGATTCCCCATCATTGATAGATTAAAGACAGAAATCGAGTTGACATAGTTAATGAATATTAATAATTGATATAATAATCAAGTTTTCATAAGGCCTAGGTTTCTATTTCTAGATATTAATTAAGTGCTTGTGTTTGAGAACCTGAAAGTAGCGGTCTTTGTGGGATACAATACTCTTGTTCACCTAAGTATTATAATAATATCGTGCTATTGCGGTTCACTTATTTGTTAATAAATAGTGTGTCAAGTTTTTGGCACCGTTGTCGGTGACTGTTTTATTTTTCTTCATGTTCTTATTTTGTTACTGCGTTAGTAGGCTAGATGTTTTATTTTTATTTTTTTTTATTACTTTACTTTTTCTTTGGTTTTGTTCGGTAGTGCATGATCACGAGATCGAGAGGACCTCCTAAAGTTTCTTTCAATCCGAAAATTGAGACTATTTTGAGACTATTAAGGAAGGAGTTAGAAAGTAGGATGGTTGAGCAACCGCAACAGAATCAACCACAGAATCAAGGAGTGACGACACAAGAACTCTAAACACAGTTGGAAAAGATGAGGAGAACGTTGCTCCAGCATGACACACAGCTGACAGTCAACCCCAACATCACTGCCAGAGATGAATTACAGCAACCTACTGGACCTGTTCGAGTGGTCGGGGGACCTGAAATCAATGCCGTGAATTTTAAGATGAAGATGGGACCGATTCATATGGTGTAACAGAATTGGTTCGGCGGCAATCAAACTGAAGATCCCAATGCTCATTTGTTGCAATTTATGGAACTTTGTGGGACACTTAATATCACTGGAGTATCGGATGATGTTATCAAGCTTCGCATCTTTTCCTTTTCTCTAAGGGACAAGGCGAAGAGTTGGTACATGTCAATCGACCACATCACGATTACAAGTTAGGGGAGGATCTCAGACAAAAATTTCTCTACAAGTTCTTTCCACTGGGAAAGATTATCAAGCTGTACCGAGATCACTCAATTTTTCTAGCTCCCAGATGAGTCAATTTGTGAAGCATAGGAGAGATACAAGGATATTCTTAGGAGGTGTCCACGTCATGGCTTCACTGAGGCATATCAAGTGTGCCATCTGTACAAAGGATTCACTACAGCCACAAAAACTGTAGTGGATGCTTTTGGTAAAGGATACTGGCTAGAACTTCAAGAGATGCAATAAGAATATTGGAGAAAGTCATCTCCAACAACTATCAATGGTCATCTGAGAGATCCACGACAAGAAAAGTAGCTGCAGCAGAGGTCAGTGAGCAAACCAAGGCTCTAGAAACTGAGGCTGAAAATCTAAAGAATCATATGTATCTGCTGAGGAAAGTTAGAGCTGAAGAGAAGAAAGAATCCGTCCAAGCTGTAGAAGAACAAAATTGTACTGAAGAGGCGAATTACATAAATCAAAGAAATTTCAACAGAGGTAATCAAGGTGGAGGACCTCAATACTACCCCGAGATGAGAAATCATCCTCAATACGAAAATATGATAAGTATATATAAATGAGTTCAATGGACTCTCTAGCAACTTGGGTTAACCATTTTGACAATGCGATGACGGATATCAAGTACTTCCAGAGCCCATTGCTCTATTGTTTCATTGTTGGGCCCCATTCCGTGGATCTGGGGCGTTACAAATGGTATCAGAGCCGACCTCGGGTATGCTCGATCGGATCTTGGAACTAGTCCAGGTGTGCTCAATCAGATTTCGGAGGACGATTTTATAGATAAATGAGCACGATAAGACGTTGTGTCTTCAACAGTGAGAGATTGCAATGTTCCACATCGGGGGATAACAAAAGTATGATAAGTATTTAAATTGGGTCAATGGACTCTCTAGTAATTTGGGTTAACCATTTTAGCAATATGAGGACTGATATCAAGCAGTTGCAGAGCCCATTGCTCCGTCATTTTGTTGTTAGGCCCCACCCCGTGGGCCTGGGGTGCTACAATACATCATAGCTCTATTTGTAGAGATTTAAACTCATAATTTTTTAAACTTATATTTGTTTTTATTTATCAATATATTTTCACGTGTAAGAATATGATATTATCTTTATATCTATAGTGTGTGCTTATAAATGACGTTACAACTTCGAAACGTGGCGCATTACATTTTCTACCATATTCAACCTTTTAGCATGAATTGCTCGTGTCTTCATGAATTGGTCCTTCACAATTCCTCCAATAATCATAATTGACTACAAGTAAGTACTTTCATGATTCTTCTAATTGTGAAGGGTGTTTTTTTCTTTCTTTCCAGAATATCTATAATTTCAGAAGTTTCGACCAATTTTTTTAGATTTCTTAATTAGAAGATTGTGGGGCACTTTACAATTGTATTAGGATTTTAAAATGGAGCTACAGCCTACAAGAACAAACTAGCAATCATGTTTGGGCCAAGCTATTATTAACTGACATCTCAATAAGAATTGGGCCAGATTAATTGATCCATGTATGGGCCCAAATTATTTATTGACAGTTCAACAACAAAGTGGGCCACACGATTGCCCCTGAACTCAATTACTGAGTTTCAAAATATTCGGTAGGTGAAAGATTTTTTGCCCAAATTATTATTTAATGACAGCTCAACATAATCAATTATTATTATTCTAGGATTTTATTGAGTTTTTTTTTTTTTTTGAGGAAAAGGATTTTATTGAGTTGATTATTGACATAAAAGGCGAAAACTAACGTCGAATATATATTGCGCCCTTGATATCATAAATCAAACCACTCACTATGAAGTGGGCCGAGCTAATTGACCCAGAACAAATGCATTTGCTGAAAAATTATAGAAGCTCAAATATTATTCACAGTCTCAGATAACTTTAAATGGTGAAATATTTAATTTTATATTTTTGGGTTGGAAAAAGAAAAGTAGTGGATTTCAAACTCGATACATGTTTCTCACAAAATGAAATATTAGATGCTCAGTAAACACCCAATACATATCTATACATGGGGGAAGGGTTAATATGAAAAATATTCATAATGTGCAAACTAAGAACAAATCTCAACAATCCAATATATGATTATTTAATAATGGATTGAAAAGTAGGTGATAATTTCTTAAATTATTTTTGAAAAATGCAATGTTAAAATACAACATTTATATGCTAAGAAACAACACAATCGATGCTACTGCATTGAAAAACACGGTGACATCAGTAATACAATCCTATTATTTTAGAAAATACATGGCTAAAATATGGAATGCACATGTTAAAATGTAACATACGATGTTAATATACAATACGTGCAGTACTATTTATGTATATAAAAAAATATTTTATCTGACCAACTAATTAACTTAAACGAACCATATTAGTTCATAATTTACATCCTAGGTATGATTTACAGATCGTCGATACTCTCTATATATATATATATACACACACACATAAACAACAAGAAAAGAAAAGAAAAAAACAAAAGAAGTTAAAGGACAATCCAATATAAGAGAGTTGGGGCTTGAAGAATTAAGGCAAAGAGCATGACTTCCGTGCACAAGCTCTTATTTATTTGCAGCTATTTACCGCCACGCACCTTTTTTTTCTGAGCGATTTTTTGTCCTTTTTCGATTTTTTCATCAGGTTTTCTGTTTTTTTCCTTTTATTTTGATTTCCGAAATTTTATACCCTAAAATTAAAATAAATTGATTTAATTTATTTGAAATGAATATGAATTTATATCCTAAAATGGAATTAATAAACCCTAAAAAACACAAAATAAACCTCTAACCCCCCCCCCCCCCCAAAAAAAATCCTAAAAACACAAAAACCCCCTAAAAACACGAAATAAATCCTAAAAGATACAAAATAAACCCCCTACCCCCACCAAAAAAACCCTTAAAAACTGAAAATAAATCCTAAAGGATACAAAATAAACCGCTAAACCCCCTACCCATAACCCCCCCCCCCCCCCCCAAAAAAAAAAAGAAACCTAAAAAACACAAAATAAACTCCTAAAAAACCTTAAAACTTAAAAACCATGAACAAAAAAAATCTTGAATTTCTAAACTCTAAACATTAATTAAAATGTGAAAAATCACAATTTGAACTCAATATACTAGTATAAGTTAACTACTAGACGTCTTACTTTTTAATAATGCAGATGACACTTTTCAAAATTTGAATGATACTTTTTAGTATTGCAGTTGATACTTCTTTTTGTCGGGATTTTTTTTTTTTGCGGGTTGACCCGGATCAAAGTGAATTGACCCGCGTTTTGACCATATCTGCCTCAAATAAGCATTATTTGCACCTGGTGCATGAAAGTTTTTGGCAAAGGCAAAATATTAGGGTGGCATAAGAGTAAATGTTGCGTAGGAGAGCATGGGAGGGAAAGTTGTTTTGCATTAATGCTGGATTGTGTTGGCGAGGTAGAAGCGCATCTAGTCATCTGCAACCTTTCTTTGTTTAATTGTTTCTGTTTTATTTATTTATTTATTTTAAGGAGCTACGTTTTCAAGTCCACAACTACAAATTATGATTACTTTATCCCATAAATTGGGGGAAAAAACTTTCAAGGACCACATTTTCATTTATTCCTTTCAATTCCCCAACTTCTGTTATATTCCTTTCGCGTACCGCCCGAGAGTCCCCCCTCAATTATCTAACTATTTCTTTCTTCACTCATATATATATGTTGTATTATTAACTGGGCGAAAAATTAAACTATTCACTTTTCATAACAAAAAACTTACGTTACCTCCTTTTGTTATTGAACGTTCAAGAACTACCTAATATTATAAAGATATTCTCAATGATGCCCTTGTGAATTTGACTATCTTTCAATAGTTAAGATATGAACTTGCATGTGATTAAACTTTTTCAGCGTAACATGAGCATGATAGACATAACACCGAGCATGACAATAATTTTTCAACATAACAAGTCCAACGTGATCAACATTTTTTATGGATTTCAAGCTTACAAGTTTAGATTCCAAATTTTGTAGTATTATAATATAAAATCAAATACACTTTTGCTTGTAAGGTATTCTAACGCGTTAGTCATCAAGTCGATTTAGATTGATTTTTTGGACAGTAACAGTAATCTTTGATATTTCTTAAATGTACGTAATAAAGTAGATATAATATATATATATATATATAATTGTACTGTACTGAATTATAATTGTAGATTCGAGTTGCTCATATAGTATTATTTGTTTTAAGTGGCCTCCCTCGTCTAATACACTTTTGTGGAAAGATTAAATTCTCATAAATCCTATTAACTGAGTAGTTTTAGAATTGAGGGTATTAGAGTATTAATTTCGGAGGAACGGTGTTTGTTTTAGAATTAACTAGTATTTCTCCCGTACGTTGCACGGATTTAAATATTTATGAATTTATATTTTAAATTTTAAAGACCACATTGTAATTGAATGGGAAAATAATATTGTGGGTCTCAAATATGTTTATATGTGATTACATAAATATCATATGGTTGTTAGAGGTCTTCTTCACGTATCATAATAATTCTATTTAACATTTGAAAGCACATAAATATATATAAACATAGTTTTGCCAAATATCACAACATCAATTAAACTAAACAATAAAAAATTAGTAAACATGATTATTGGTATCATTTTATTAATTTTCAAAAGTACAAAAATAAAAACATGGTATTAATTGAACAAAATACATAACTTGAGTTGTAAAAAAATAATTAGGGTTGATATAATTTTGTTGTATTGTTTTATATATATGCTATATTTTTTAACCCAACAATCATAATCAAAATTATTCTTTTTTGTGTAGGAATCATTTTTTTACACCTTATAGGAATTTCAATTAAATTTTGACATAATAATTTTTTGTTCCATGTTCTTACCTACTAATCCGTGTAACTGTTCTCCTAAATAACTCATGTAATTATCAATATTAAAATATTTAACTCCACACAACTATTTTTTTTGTCACATAAATTACTACAATTGCATAAAAAATTGGGTTTGGTAAAAAAAATATGTTACATAAAAGAAAGTCTATTACATGTTAAATAATAAATTTTAATATAAAATAAAAACTCTAATTTTGAGAGGAAATGTGTATGTGTGTGTGTGTCCGTCTTTTTTCCAGATACAATATATTTATCCTTCATCTATATTCTATACTAAGATCGATGTGAATCATCAATCCATTCATTTCTACCTAATCAATATATATGCACTGGATGGAGGGCTTTAAAGCACTAAAGAAAATCGCAAACTGTGACAAAAGACTAATTTGAATAATATTATAAGGAGTAATTTAAAGTATTTTCAGAAAAACTTTATTATATATGCAAAATAATTGTGATTTGAATGGTCATATTTTTCGTAAGGAATTGTAATAGTTTTTGTAATATTTTAATATGGAAATGATAGATTATAAAAGCATTAAGTTCAAAAAATGAATACATAAGGATGAGATTAATTAAAATATTAAATAGCCAACGGTTACAATATTAAATAGGTAGAATTAATATTAATTAATAAAATAAATGGACTTGACTATACCTAAATGTTAAAAAGAAATTAAAGAAATAAATAAAATAGTTACAATAATAAATAAGTTGAATTAATGTTAATTATCAAAATAAATTGTGAGCTTAATCATGACTAATGTACCTAAAAAATATTGAGTAATAAAAAATATGAAAAATGGTAGAAATAAAATAAAAGATCAAAAAGGATAATAAAAGAAAAAAAACAAAAAGGAAAAAATAGAAAAAGCAAAAATGAAAAAAAAAAAAGAAAAAAAAAAGACGGATGATGGGTTTACCGCAAGGTTCGATCCCAGCCCTTCATGAATTTGTCTATTCCATGATACTAACTCCACCATAATGAAGATTTTGAATTTTTTCAAAAGAAATATTATTTTAAATCAAGTTTTAGCTGTCTATTTTTTATGACAACTTTGCCCCTACGATTTTGCTTTAATATATGTATAGATGAATAAACTATCGATGATGATAATAATAATAATAATAATAATAATAATAATAATAATAATAATAATCTTCACTCTGGTTAATAAAATTAATATTTATTTTAAAAATGGCAAATATTATTTTCAGTAGATGTCTAATAATATTTGTGTACCTCATTCATATATCATTTATTTCATACCATAAATTCTTCAATCTTTATTAAGGATTTATTAATGAGAAGCACTTGTATGCACTAGGTGCACCATTAGGTGCATTGACCGGGTCAACATCGAAAAAAGTGTGTTGACTCGGTCAACTCCAAAAAAAAATTTCTTCAAAATCAGTATCAATCGTAACACAAAAGGTATCACTCAAAAGTCCAAAAGTATCGGTCAAAATAAATAAATAAAAAACCGTCAAAATAGGTATCAACCGTAACACTAAAAAATATCACTCAAAATTCAAAAAATATCATTTATATCATAAAAAAATATCACCTATTTTACTATTTTTCTTTTTTGCGGGTTGACCGGATCAACACGCATTGACCCGTATTTAACCCGATCAAAAGTGTTGATCGTCTGATATAAGTTTATCTACATATAATGTATGCAAGTTTTTGCCATTATTAATTATTTTGAAGAGTTTCATAAGAATCGTGATATTTGATAGTTCGATGATGGTCTTTTTATTTTATTTTTTTTGGAGAAATTGATGATGGTCTAATTAATATTAAATGAGAAGTGAGAAGTGACTACTCCCCCAACTACCATTAATATCTTTTGTTGTGGGCATGTCGTGTGAGATATGCAAAAGACATTGGTCTTAAATCATGGGCCAAAATCTGTTTCAAGTGAATCTGATATTAGGCAGGATTTCTTAGTTGATTTACAAGTACATATTTAAATATTTTTGCGAAATCTAACATATGGTCACATCAATTACACCGCCATATCTCAACTAAATATCCATCCGATTTTTTTTTCTCTAATTAATTTCCCCACAACTTTAAATAATGCACAAATATATCTGACGATAATATGACATCATCTCTATAGTAAATCAGGGCGGACAAATTTATCACGAAACAGAATTTTCATAATTTAAGTTACTATGTAGAAGTGGTTGTACCAAACCAAATTATGTGAAATGCATCTAAAAGTTGAAGATATCCTAACCAATTATTTACCTTTACGAGTGAAAGTGAATGTCGTTCGATTCAAAATTCTCCTCCCTTTCAGCAACCATTCTTTTCCATGTGCACAAAGCACAATTAAATGAGTCTTACACACTGAAACGTCAATTATATTGATGTTTATTTTTGTTATCTTGAGATTCTTCAGTGTTGAGATTACACAATTTCTTGTTAGGCGAAACCCATGATAGATTAAGAATGGAGAAAAATATCGAAATATCGAAACCTCGCACTTATCATACAAAAAATATATCGAAAGTATGATATTTTCGGTACTGTATGATATCATATTGAGAATTTGCAGTACGATAACGGTATTAAATTTCAAAAATTTCTGCATACCGAGGTATACTGAGATTTCGGTATATCACGGTATTTCAGTATATACTGATATGTCGATATGTACAGAAATATTGTGGTATGCCGGTGTATGACAATATATCAATATCTCAGTACGGTAAAATATGTCGGTATACCAGTACATACCGACCTTTTTTTTTAAAAAAAATAACATCTATGAATATAATGTTGTAATTACAATATTGCAATATATATACATTTCAAATTTGGATTTATAATTATAACTCAAGTATTTAATCAAATATATCAAAATTAGAAGAAGAGAAAAGAAATACAATGCAATGATATAATATTTAGTAAGTTTGTCAGAAAAGTTTAGCAAAAATACGGCATTTGAAAAATAATAAATAATAATAGTCTATTCTTCTTTGATCTTGATTCTTGAAAATGAACAGTTGAAAAAAAAAAGAATATGAGATATAAGAAAAATATTTTTGAGTTTAATTTTATATATTGAATTTTGAATATGACTAGTAAAAATTAAAAAATTAATATAAGCAACGAACTAATTAACTAATGTGATTACAATTATAAGTAAAAGTAATTAATAAAGGAAATGAAAGAAAAATAAATAAAAATAAAAAAAGAAATACTTAATCAAATAATTATATTTAAGTTCATTTGATTCTAAAATATTATATTATGTGTTTAAAATCTGAATTTATAATTATAACTCCAATATTTAATTCAATATATCAAAGATTCAAAATGAGAAAGAGTAATGTAATGCAATAATATAATATTTAGTAAATTTATCATACAAATCTAGCAAAAATTTTGATGGCTATTCTAATTGATCAATACCAAAATTATAACTTAAAAATGAACAATTTGATATTACATGTTAGAATTAATAATCTTCTATTCTTCTTCAACCTTGAAAACTAATGAACTAATATGAGAAATGATATAATTGACTAACAAGATTACAATTAGGAGTATAATAATCAATAAATAAATTAAAAATAAAATATATAACAAGAAAATAAATATACAAATACTATTATTCGAAAGTCTTATTTAGGAAAATGAATTTATAGTTACATACATGTACACATATGAATGATAAATAATTTATATGGGTGTGTATATGTGTGATGATGATGATGATGATGAAAATACAAAAACTCAAGCATTTAATCAAATATATAAAAATTAAAAATTGAAAGACAATGCAATATGAGATGTTCCGTTGAAAAGTTAAATCAAAACTTATTAATTTAAAATTAAACTAAGTTTAGATAAATGAGACTTTTCTTTTAAAAAGTTAAATTTACTGAATCTTATTAATCTTAAGTTCATTTGAAATATTTTAGGTATTTTCGATAAAAAAAAAATATTTTTTTTTCGGTATTTTCGACAGATTTTTCTGTATTTTTGGTATATCATGAATTTTCGCTTTTCTTGACATACCGTGAATTTTCAGTATGGTACAGTATATCGATATATCGGCATGATACGATATACCAAAATATCGATATTCATTATGTGACATACTGAAATTTCGGTATACCGAAAGTTTAATTTCGGTACGATAACAGTATGAATTTTTTCTATATCAAAATTTTCAGTATGGTAATGATACCGCGTGAAATTTTTGGTATATTATGCCGACCCGAATATTGGCAATTATTTATTTTATATTTTATGAACTTCAACCTTTATATAGATTAAGAATTTGAATATGATTTTTGTTAGAAGGTGTATGACATCGAGTTCAATGTCGACTCTGATGTTATACTGAACTCATATAACATTGTGCGTGACATTCAAGTTTCATAATCTTATCATTTCTTAGATTTTAGGATTTATTCTTTTTAATTTATTCTAATTAATTTGCATATCTTAAATCATATATATCCACGAAATTTATATTTCAAATAATGGATATATATGATTGAGATATTGAATATTTAAATAAAGTTAATTTAGTCAAAATTTATCTCCTATTTTTTATGAGTCTTGTTATTTTTTATTTAACCGTTTTTCTTTTCAGTAAATAACTTGCTGGAACACTGGACAAATGGTGTAGGACGTGGGCTTTTCTCCTAGCCACAACAATGGGCGGTTATCTTCCAAACCATAGAAGTGATGGCGGTTATTTTCAACCCACGATCAAGAGGATGACATGGCCTTCAACTGATTCAACTGAAGAGTGTTTTTAAGGAGAATAATTCACAATTGAAGAGGTTATTCGAGCAGAGAAGATATCACCGCTGTGAGTGAAAAGATCAAGAGCTCGAATCACAAATTTAGCAACTAGATTTCTATCTATTTCATCTTCATCTTTTTGTGTTCTCATTGTTCAATCAATTCATGTGAAAAGTTTGTTCAAGTTAGAGTAGATAGAAGATATCTAGGCTTAGGAATCGTTGCTGAATTGTAATCAAATTAATTGGTAGGTTAATTTGAAGTTTTGAACTCGATTTAGTTGTAAACTAGATTAGGGTTTATGTACTTTTGTTGAAGTGTTGTGAAGATTGGTTCTGACATTGTCAACTGTTTTGTTTTTGCTTGTGAAAGCTTAATTTCGCCCCGTGATAATCACATACCTAAGGTGTGTGATTTAAAATTATTCTTGTTGTACAAACTTGTGTTTTATTCGCTGCATTTTGGTTAAAATAGTGAAAATACTATCTGAAACATTGAGTTTAACATTATGAATCTATTTTCTATTTTCAGTAATTTGGACAACTAATTCTAACAGTTTTGATACATAGTATCCAAGTTTTACTATAAATTGATTAATCATTGAACTGAATTTGAGCCTGACTTCTTCAACTAATTCTCAAATTTTTAACTATAAAACACAACGTGCCTAAAAATTTGCTGATTTCGGTACATTGGAAAGACCGGAAGAGCTAGTGTAACATTTTTGGGGTGACCAAAAAGTCTCCTATGATAAAATTTTCCAAGAATTGAAAAATTAAAATTTAATAATTCAAGAATCATCAAAAGACGTTAATTGGGTTTGCTTCTCCAAGCAAGTCGTTTCTTTTCCTCGAAATACACTGACAAATATTTTGGCTTGAGAAATTAGTGATGCATGAGTATGACAAAACTTAATCAGTCAGGATATGAACATGTTGCTTTGGACCATGAGAAATAAATAATATTAATCATATGCTGTAAAATTTCAAATAGTGAACTATCGTTAAGTATATTTATTGAGTTATTGTAGTAATCATAAGCACTTTATCATTAATTACAATCATTTGTATAATATAATAGGACTAGAGGTGTTAGGTTACAATATACCTTTTTTTTTTTTATTATACCTTATACCGTAGGTTAAGAATAGCGGCAACCTGTGTGGGGGTGGTCGACCCCCACGTCAGCAAAAAAAAATGGTGAAAATGAAGATGACGGTCGACCTCCAGGCGCCCTCCAACCATTGATGGTTCCCAATCAACCATTATTTTGGCCAATAGGATGGAGACAAGTGTCTCCATCCTATTGGTTAATTAATTTTATTTAGATATATAGATAAAATTAGTATATTTTTTATATAATATAATAAAAAATATATCAAAATTCATATTTTTACATTCTTTATAAATAGACATCAATTTTGCTATATTTCAATACATTTTAAAATTGTCTATTTTTTCTCTAGTTTTCTATATACCCAAACAATTTTTTTTATTTTACGTAATTTTAGTAAATGTTGTTTAATGAGTGTGATTTTATTTTATGTAATTTTAGAAAAGGTCGTTTTATTGGTGTGATTTTATTTTATGCATTTTTAGGAAATGTCATTTAGTTGGTGTGATTTTATTTTTTGTAATTTAGTTTGTAATAATTTTGGTATTGACTTTATTCTATTGATTGCTCGATTTTCCTTTTTGAAATATTTTCATTTTCTTGTTAAAATTATAATTTTTTAGATTATTTTTATTACAAATAATATTTTAATCTAAAAATTAAAATAAAATAAAATAAAATAATTACATATATAATTGTGTGGTTGGGTGGTTGGGTGATCATTGATAAAACATGTAAAATAGATGTGGTTGGGTTGGATGAATATTGATGATGTGGAAGAGAGAGAAATTAATTAAATATTGAAGTGGTTGGGTGGTTGGAGTGGTTGTTGATATTGGTAGCCTTATATTAATCTACGGTATGACAAAAATCATACTGTTGTCATACCCTACCTTCCGGTATACCTTAAATTTAGTATGGCACATAATGCATACTTTTACAATACCTTCTTACAGTATACTTTTCCTTTCCGACATTTCGGTATACCGTACCGTAACTACATTTCACGTTATACCGAAATTTTTGGTATACTAAAAATTATTTGGTAAAAAAACTTACGCACAAATAATAATAATAGTAACGACACCAAATATATCTAATAAAAATCAAACACCAACACAACAAATTAACAATGAACTCAAACGCAATAAATTAAAAAAAATGCAATTATGTTAAAATCCTGACAAATATTGAAGACACGCATGATTATTAGAAACACAATCTCAAGTCCCAACAAATATTAAAAACTTAAACATAAAATTCCAACATCTTAAAATCCAATACAATTCTTGAAACTCCGAGTCTCTAACATCTGTACAAACGTTTATGATGAACATACTAAATATTGTAGTATTGTATGAAATATAATATTTTGCTAAATATTCACGATGAACACACTACATGTTATAATATTGTGTAACATATCTTATTTTATTTGAATTTTCTATGATAATTCATCATAGCTTTTAGTTTAAATATTAAAGAAGAATATAAGATTATTATTTATTACATTTGATTTCAAATTGTTCAATTTTTAGTTATGAGTTTCGTATTAAATTATGTGAAATATAATATTTTCTTAAACTTTTATGATGAACATACTAAGTATTATAATATTGTATATCATATCTAATTTTATTATAATTTTCTTACCATTCATCATAACTTTTAGCTAAAGAATAAAGAAGAGTAGAAGATTATTAATAACATTTGATTTTAAATTGATCAATTTGTAGTTATAATTTAGCTATTAAATTATATGAAATTTAATAATTTTCAAACTTTTATAATAAAACATACTAAGGTCTAAACATTATATTATTGTATAGTATGTCTCATAATTTTTTTAATTTTCTAGATCATTCATAATAACTTTTAGTTTAAAGATTGAAGAAAAATATAATTATTATTTAATATATTTGATTCCCATTTTTTTTATATTTTTAGTTATAATTTATTTATTATATTATATTAAATATTGCATTTTTAAAAACTTTTACGATAAATAAATTAAGTATTATATTATTATTGTATAATATATCTAATTATCTTTTAATATTTTTTTATCATTCTTCTTAACTTTTAGTGAAGAAGAATACAAGAGTATTATGTATTATATAATTTAATTTATCTTTTATTGTATTGAAATAATTTCATATCTTATAATTTACGTATATATAATTTTATTTTAATTTTTATTAATTATTCATTTTAACTTGTAATTTATTGATTAAAAAAATAGAAGATTATTATTTATTACATTTAATTTCAAATTGTTCATTTTTAGTTATAATTTATGTATTAAATTAAATATCAAATTATTGTTAAAGTTTTATGATAAACTTACTAAATATTATATTATTGCATTATATTATGAATGTGCTAAAAAAAATTAATAAAAGAAATATATTAAATTCGGTATATATCGAAGTACGGTATGTACCGATATGACGGTGTATACCTCTACTTCGGTATGTACCGATATGAGGGTATATATCGGTATGTTGGTATGTACCGGTATGACGGCATATACCGTGGTACGGTATTATCGGTATATTACGGCATACCAAATTTTCGGTATATGCCGTTATATCTTAATTTTTGAAAATTCATACCATTATATTACCGTAAAATTCTGGTACGATATCATACCTTACCGAAAAATTGATATACCGTAAATTTCGATATTTTTCGGTACAGTATGAACGGTATGATGGTATTTTTTGCCAACCCTAAATAAGACAGGAGACTTCAGTGTACGAAAAGAGTGGACATAATAATTAATTGTTGTATCTTTATTTTCATTGAAATTAATTAGTTGTTACTTTTAGATTAACAACATATAAGAAGTTCTCTACTGCCCGACGTGTTCTAAGGTCTAGTAGAGAAAGTAATCAGGTCATGTGTCTAGGTTGGTGGGTGCTCTACCAAAATAAAGAACCACTTCAACTCTTATTCGATCTCACATGAATTGAGCTATGTACGTGAGACATTTTAATTACTACTTATTATAATGTAGTTGTGTGATTGACAATAGACATTTCATAGAAACATTTTAACACTATAATATTAACTAAGGATTAATCACCATAACTCTAGCAAACTAAATTGTGCTTGCTAGTAATTTGTAATATTGCGAAAACTAAAAACTCGTGAATGACTAGTCTAAAAAATCCCTATATTTGTTACAAAAAAAAAAAAAAAAAGTCTACACACTCTCCCCGAACAAGCTACCTCAATTTGCCAAATACACCCCGGTGGTCCTTGAATATCATAACAATTTTTTTTTTTTAAAAATCATGTATATTGATGGTTTCCTTTTTTTTTTTAATTCGTGATAAAATTAATAAATATTAAACTGTATCCAATTTAACCGTGTAGTATAATATTACTTAAGAAGAATAGGTTTTTTTATGTTTATATACAGAGTATTTTAATAATAACATAATTACTATCCTGCTAATTATATATATATATATAGTGCAATATTTAATTTAATTTTCACAACATTAATTAGGTGTGTGCTTCAATACTCCCTCCGTTTCCATTTCAATGTCATTTTGGATGAAGACACACAAATTAATAAATTAATTAAATTATCTAATACACTCTTGTGTGAATGCATTAAATTACTTAAGTATAGATGTTTCAATGCATTAAATGTGGGCAAGTGTGATAAAAATGTGAATTTTTATCTCAAATTTGTAGAATGATACTTTTTTTGAAATATTATTAAAATGTTAAAATGATATTTATTCAAAACAGAGGGAGTATTATTTACTACTGGCGGAGTTGGTTTCTTGGCTCTTTTTTTTTCCCTTCTTTCGGAACTCTCTATTACCAAAAATGAACTTTTAAGCTATTTGAAACACAGAAAGTTTATTTATTTATTTTTTAATATTTTTACTTCTTCTAGAAATGAAAACACATTCGTTACATTTGGATTTTTGTTAAATGTATTATAGATTAAGATATCCTTAAAATGATTGATACCAAACGTGGACTAATAATAGAAGGAAGAGAGAGTGTCCTATGAAAAGGGCAATCGAGCAAGAGAATCGAGTAGGGGGTTCACATATCAACTTCACCACTTATTCATTGACCCCTAATTTTTATCTTTCTATAGTTTATTTTTTGTTAAAATATTTTTATTTTTACTGAACGAAATTGAAAAACCACACTTAGAAAAGAGAATGAATTTTACATTATGTTATGTGGTTTGCTTTACCTCTATTGTACGAAGGGACAAATGTGATCTTTGCGAAGACAAATAAAATGTGAAAATGAAGGAGTGCAAGGTTGGTTAATAGTCATATTCATTTTGCTGAGGACCCTTTTTCTGAAAGTGATATATCAGCCATGAAATCTACAAAAACTCCAACCCTCACCTAAAACTAATTAATCGCACACAAAATATAGTATAATAATTCAGTAATTGTCAATCAATAGGTGTAATTATGTGTGCACAATTCTAGTATACCTTTAATTTGATCTAGAACTTGCATCAGCGTCTTAATTTTGTATTTTAATTATTTCATATAAATGTGCGGGTATGTTTTTTTCTTGTCTGCATTATATTGGGTTTTATTAATATTGATGGGGATGCGTATCGAGGTGCCCTCATTCAACAATAATAGTTGACTAATTTTATTATGACTTCATATGTAAACGATCTACTTAGTTTTCATTCATAAATACTGGACAAAATACATTTTTAGGTCCCTATACTTTTATGTTTTGTTTTGATAGGTCCTTATACAATTTTTATATTTTAGTGGGTCCTTCTATTTCAAAAATACATTTTTCTCAAGTCCCTGTACTTTTTTATTTTGTTTTGAAAGGTCCCTCTACAACTTTTATATTTTAATAGGTCCTTCTATTTTTATTTTTAATTTTATCAAATCCTTGTTTCACTAAAAAAAATCTAATAAGGGGTTAATTTGTTAATTATTTAACCTAATCCAATTATTACAAATTACTATTAAACTGTGGTTAATAATTAAAAAATAAAAATCTAAAAGTTATAGTGTAATTGTTCTTGAAACTAATTCAAAGTTATAGTATTTTTTGTCTGTTATATGAAATTAAACTTTAATTTTTTATTAAAATTTAAGTACATTCTCAATTGAATATAGAAAAAAAAAATTAAATTAAAGTGTTTATAAAAAATGAATTGATAATAGTGGACAAATTAAGGCAATGTTCCTACGCCACTTCTCTTTTGATGGTAGTTCCCCATACATTCTTTTATATTTTAAATATATTATTATATACGTAAATATATAAATAAATAACATAAAAAATTATTTACTAATTTAAGTGTTAATTATTTAAATAATGAAAAATTAAGTAATTTGTTACTTTTATTAAAAAATTAAGGACTAGATCATATTAAATATGTAAGTAGAAGGATTTAATAAAATAAAAAGAAAGTGTATAAGGATTTATCAAAACAAAATATCAAAGTACAATGACCTAAGAAAATGTACTGTCAAAATAGAAGGACCTAGTAAAATATAAAAAATATACAGGGACCTATTGAAATAAAACATAAGAGTACAGTGACCTAAGAATGTGTTTTGCCTAAATACTATTGCTTGTTAATATTAATTTGAAGGGAAATATATGATTTTCACTATTATTTTGTTATAAAGGTACAACCTCATTATCAAATCAAGTTTTCTAATGTCTTTTCTTTTCTTTTTTGGAGGAGAAAATAAGCAGTTTTCTAATACAATTCGCTCTATTTATGCAATATATAGTGATAATTATGATTCCTTCATTATTTATATAGTCTAGAGGCTACAAAATTGAAAATCTAATTCCAAATTGAGTAATTTTAACTCCATTTTAGCGACACACGGGTAACTGACCCCCCAACATAAGACATCCAATCATGTTCAAACAAATCATCTCTATTAAAAACTTTTTTTTTTTTTTGAGTAAACCTCTATTCAAGACCTACCATATTAAGAAAGTATCGCTTCAATTTCTTATAATTCATTTTTCAATTAAAATGCACAGGTATCCAATCCCACCTGCTAAACCAGCGCGTATTAGATGTTAAAAATTAATTTTTCAAAGCCATTGCTAATGCATACTTATTTTTCTAAGAAAACTTTATAAACATTTTTTTTTCCGAGTCAATGAATGAAGATTGAAATCGGTACTTAAGTCTCACACCCTCTTAAAGTGGACGAATACTAATTAAGCTTTGGATAATTATAAGCCAATTTTATTATTTTTTGGTCAATCATTTAGGAAATTTAATATTTTTCAACTCCTATAACTTGGAGTTCAATTCCTACCTGTAAAAATTTGGTGTTGGAGCATATTAATAAAGGTCGGAATCCTACTATTAAAATTGTGTGTTAGCATAATTGGGAGTTGGTGCATACTATACAATACATAATGATTCGATTCCTACCTGTTGACATAATGCATAAGCAAGTAAGCAAACACATAAGCAAGTTATGGACATACATGGCAAGATTATATTTTTAATTTTTTTCCTAATTTGTAACGCCAATAACTTTCTCCCTAATCATAACACACATTTCTTGTGATGAGCGCATGGGCTAGTTGAAACTAGAAATCTTAAGTTATATCACGAGTTAATATTTATTTTTAAATTTACTCCAAACATAAATGTATTTTTTTTTTCTCACGAATTTTGCACTTTGATACCTACATTTTCAACACTTTTTCAAAAATAGATCATTTTTTCAAAATTAAAAAAACAATACACTTTTTCAAAAGTTTTGCAAATTTAACATTTGATTAAATTTTTGGCCCGAAAATCATATGTAATTGATCATATTTTTTCTATTTCCCTATCAATGTAAAAAAATATATCAAATTAAAAAATCTTAAATTATAATCAATTACGTACGATTTTCGAGCCGTGAAATCGATTAAACGTTAGATTTGTAATTTTTTAAAAAAAGTGAGTATCATTTCGTTAATTTTGAAAAAACTGACTACATTTTTTAGAATTTTTTTTTCAAAATCTATGTATCAAAGCTTTTTCCGTTTGGTAAAAATGCTTGAAATCCTTTGTGTAGCAAAATTGTGCACCAATTTTTATTATGGTTTTGAAATTGTACCAAAATCCTTATGTTTTTTTAAAACATATGCACAACTTTTTTTTATATTTTGTTGCCAAAAGTATTATTATAATTTCAAAGCAAAATGTGTGAATACCAAGTAGATAAGGATATTTTAGTCGATTAAAAAAATCGTGCAACATTTCAATAATACGTATTTTACCCTCATTATTTTCTTCAAGATTTTGCAAAGAAGACCCGCCTGTTGATATGGGGATCACCCCTTAAATCGAATAGTTGTCGAAGTCGGAGCTCCCAGGGCCCGGCCCACTTACTGTATTATTTTTAAAGGAGACTGAGAATCTTGTTTTACTGCAGTGTTATAATGGAGTATATTTATCTGAGACCAAACCTTTGTAGCGCTCAGCTCTTGTACAGTTAGAAGAGAAAGTGACTCGTGTAGAATCGTCCTTCTCTAACCAATTCAACACGATAGCGTTGGTTGAAAGAGAGAGGAGTGTATGTGTGTTTACTGTTCATCTTGATTTTAAGGTAACAATGGTTGCTGGGAAAGTGAAATCCGTAATGGGGTTGCAGAAATCAGCGGCGCCAATTACTAAACAAAAACACGATTCCTCCGGCAAGCCACCGTGGCAAACGACGCCGAGTTCAGGCAAGCAGCAGCAGCAGCAGCAATCCCAGAAGGGATCAGGACGTTCCTTCGGCGTTTACTTCCCACGCGCATCAGCTCAAGTCCAGCCGCGCCCTCCCGACGTCTCCGAACTCCTCCGCCTCGTCGAAGAATTGCGAGAAAGCGAGTCACACTTGAAGACCGAACTCCTGGAGCAGAAGCTGCTCAGGGAGTCCGTCGCCATTGTTCCCGTTTTGGAGAGCGTCATTTCCAACAAAGATTCCGAAATCGAACGCTCCAGAAGGAAGATCGGGTGTCTGGAAGCGGAAAACGAGAGGCTCAGGAGCGAGAACGAGTTTCTGCATATGGAACTATCCAAGCAGAATCTCATATATGAAGAGAAAATCAGATACATGCAGACTGAGTTAGCCGATATTAAGATTGCTGTTGCCGAGAGGGAACGCGAGTACGAGGAGGAGGCATCATCTTCGTCTTCATCTTCATCTTCATCGACAGCTGCGAACAATCGTAAATTTAATATTACTACCAAGTCCTTGAGAAAATGCTCGCCTCAAATTTATAGCAACGCGTGCGCTCTTTTGGAGGCAACTGCCCATTTGAAGAACGAAACTGACGCGAGAAAAGAAGAAATTTCTGGTGTGCCGGAGAGTAACTCAATGGGAATTCCCGAAGAAATTCCAGAAACTTCCGATGGGTTTACGGGGATAAGATCCCGTGCTCCGCGCGTTCCTAAGCCGCCCCCGCGGCCGTCCGCTTCTCTTCTGTCGACGGTCTGTTCATCTTCTGCCGGAAGTTTGTCATCTGTCTCCTTGCCTTCTTACGGCTCTTTATCCAATTCAGCGCACCGCGCATTAGCCGAGATTTCCAACGCTTCCCATCCGCCGCCGCCGGTTAAAGTTTCCGCTCCCCCTCCCCCTCCTCCCCCACCGCCGCCTCCACGGCAAAGAAAAGCCGCCGCGCCCCCTCCTCCTCCTCCGCCTCCTCCTAAAAGAGGGTCGAAGCCGACGCCGGCGAAGGTCAGGAGAGTTCCGGAGGTGGCTGAGTTTTACCACTCTCTGATGCGGAGGGACTCGACTTGCCGGAAGGATTCCGGCGGCGGCGGGAGCGGCGGCGATCCGCAGGCGGCGGGTGCCACTACGGCTAAGGATATGATTGGCGAAATCGAGAATCGTTCTGCACATTTACTAGCCGTAAGTTTTGTGTTGACTGTTTTGGTCAGGGAGTGGGTGTTTATTTACTCCGATTGCCACTGACTTTATGCCACTCTGTGACTGAGATTGACCGGTCCTGGTGTCTTTTTCTTGGAATTTTGCCAGCCTTCTTACAAGATAAGACAGGGTTTGGATTCGTGGTATCAAAATTGGTAGTGCGGAAAAAAAAGAATTAATTGAATCAAAAAAACCACGTGGGCTTTTATGACAATACTCATCGTGCTCATTGCACTTTTAGAACAGAAATGGAAATGCTAGTAATTGATTGATTGTGTGTGTGTGTGTGTGTTTGTCATTCTCTGAATTTTAGTTCCTTAATTACAGATTAAGAGTGATATAGAGACTCAGGGGGATTTCATTAGATTCTTGATTAAAGAAGTCGAGGCTGCTGCATTCACAGATATTGAGGATGTTGTGTCCTTCGTCAAATGGCTTGATGATGAGCTCTCTTACCTGGTAATTTCTTCGAATAGTAGTTACTTAACTTATTTTGTTGTTGGTAATGATTTTGTAACTAACTCTGCAAATATAAAGGTGGATGAGAGAGCGGTGTTGAAACACTTCGATTGGCCTGAAAAGAGAGCAGATGCATTGAGAGAAGCTGCATTCGGGTACTGTGATCTCAAGAAGCTCGAATCTGAGGTCTCCTCGTTTCGCGATGATCCGAGGCAGCCTTGCGGTCATGCTCTCAAGAAAATACAGTCTTTGTTTGAGAAGTATGAACTCAAGTAGTCGGAGAGAAAATACAGACTTCATTTTTTAATTTCGTTTCTAGTATATTAATGTGCTGCATTGTGGTGGCAGATTGGAGCATGCTGTGTATAATTTGTCGAGAATGAGAGAGTCAGCTACGGAGAGATACAAAGGATTCCACATTCCTGTGAACTGGATGCTGGATAAAGGTTGTGTAACTCAGGTAAAATCTCATTCTCAAAAGGCAAACGATTCAGCTAAGACTTTGTTTGTGGTTATTCTGTGATTCTATATTATGAGATATATAGATGTTTTAAACTCATTAGTTTGACTTCTCTGAATCCATCATTTAGAAAAGATCTCTCATAAATAATCGTATTAGTTTTCTTAGTTGGCAGAGTACATAAAGTCAATGTAGTTTTCGATCTCCATCATTTGATTTGGCTTTTAAACTCCTCTCAAATTTTATAGCACGAATTAGATCATATTTCTCTGCAATCTACAGGCGTTTACGAGTTCAGATATCATGATTCTAACCAAACACATTGCATAAACTCTTCTAAGATATAAGCGCCCTTACCAACTCTCACATGCACTTTTATCTAAGCAGCAACCTCTCGTTTGTTGATCTGTATTTATCTCTTCAATTGGCAATGGCATGGTCCAAATCCATCCATTTACGTGAATTTTGGGAACAGAATCGTGTCATTTCTTATTGCACGTATCCCACATGTCTCTGATTGCGATACTAGTATCTGTTGATTGCAAATTTCATATTCGTCCTATTAATAGACGAAAGGTTTTGGATAAACTATGAAAGATATATAGTTAAATGAGATGACCAATTTTTTACTACATAGTAATTTAGCATACGAAGTTGGGTTCGTGGTCCCTCGAGATCATTTATACAACTGGAAACTCATGGGGAAGCATGCCATAGAAAAATTAAAGTTTGGTAGGTGATAAAACAGGTGAAGATGGTTTTTGCCTCATTTTGTTATGCCCACCTACTGCACGAGAGGCGCCTAGCATGTGCAAGGTCTCACAACTCTAAGAATGAAGATGCTCAAACTTGTCTCTTTTCATTGGATTATTTTATATTCTCTAAGAAGTTGACCTTATCTTAATCCTCGTTTTTCTATGTCAACTTACTCTTCTTTTCTTGCATCTTTGATTTGCTATACGACAATGTTTCATCGTATTGTTTAATGAATCTTGTAATGAACATGGGAGAAGCTTCTTATTTCTTGTCGGATTCCAAAACCTGTATGACGCAGTAGGCTATGTTAGGAGTAAATCTGACATGGACTCAATTCTTCTTTCTTTCTTTTTTTACCTTGTTAGACTGTTTTATTGATGGGGAAATAACAGAGGGGGGCTTGTTTGTGATGAAATGTGGGTGCAGATGAAGCTGGCGTCCGTGAAGCTAGCAGTGAAGTACATGAAGAGAGTATCGGCTGAGCTTGAAATGGTCGGAGGCGGCCCCGAAGAAGAAGAGCTTATAGTTCAAGGTGTCAAGTTTGCTTTCCGAGTTCATCAGGTGATCAAGTGAATAATTCTTGATTCTTTTTCTACTGTTTTTGGGACTTGATGTATTGATTTTGATGTGGTTTTGATTTGTTAATTTAGTTTGCCGGCGGTTTTGATGTGGAAACAATGAAAGCTTTTGAGGAGCTGAGAGATAAAGCTCGACTGTGCAACGCACAATGTCAAACGCAGCAGCATCAACAGAAGCCTCTTTCCAGATCTTGTGCGCCTGCTGTGTATCTTAGCTAGCTGAAGAAAATGCTACTCGCTTTTTTTGTTGTAAAATAGATTCAAAGATAGGCGAAGAATGTGAATATGATTGGCGGCACCCTTTATTTTCTGCAAACTTATTGCTGTTTAAATTTTCAAATATTTCAATATTACAATGATTTCAGAGAAACATTGCACTACCATGGATAAATTTTCCACAACTTGTTTCTTGGTCCTCTTTGACATGTCTATTCATTACTCCGCAGTTTTTTCCCCATAAAGCCCTCAAATTTTGAAAGTTTTGGGATTTGAGTCGATTCTTTCAAGATTGTTAATTGTGGTTCATAATTAGGTGACAAGATATATGTTGATTCGATTTGATTAAATCCAATCACTATCCATCCATCATCAATATGTGGCAAAAAGTAGAGTTTTTATTATCTATGATAGATTTAGAGTTATTTATATTCAAGACAATTTTTTATTTCCCTTGAAATTATGATATTAGTATCTGTTCTATGAAGTCATGAAGATAACAGGAGTATGATAATTGATACAGTACTAAAAAGAATAATTAGGCATTATTTATTGTGGATGTGTCTGAATTGGATCCCCTTAAAAATATATGTATATTTTTTATTTGGTAGAAGGGGAAAAAGAAAAGAAAGACGGATCGGGGAAATCAAATAGGAAGGCCCATTTGGATCTGAGAGAGCCCAAAACGGTATGCAGAAATCGGTTTGTTAATTGTTGGCGGAGAAATCGAATTTTGAGCCCAAGGAGTGCACCAGAGAGAATCAAATGACGGCTCTCTTGAGTTCTGGAATCATTGTGATCGAGAATTCCCCAATTCCGTTTTCGCTATCAAAATTGGGTTCCTTCAGTTTCATAAATTCCTCTTTTTCGCACAATAAACGCTCACGCCCTCGTAAAGTGATAGCTGCTACTTCCATGGCGTCAGTCAAACCGGTTAACTCCGTTCCTGATTCTTCCGTCAAGCTCCTCTTCGTTGAAATGGGAGTGGGCTACGATCAGCACGGGTACCCCCCCTCTCCCTCTCTTTCTCTCTCTTTCTAGCTTTTATGATTATGCCGCGTATTCAATATTTTTATTTTTATTTTTAACTGAAAAAAGGCAGGATATTACATCAGCAGCAATGCGGGCTTGTAGGGATGCCATCTCCTCGAATTCAATTCCTGCTTTCAGAAGAGGTAGCTTTAGTTATTTTTCATCACATTCCTCTGTCAATTTTACTTTATTTGTTATTTCTAGACTGACTATGGAATCTCTTGAATGTTGCTTGAGTTCTTTTCTTCTCTCTCTCTCTCTCTCTCTCTCTCTCTCTCTCTCTCTCTTTGTGATTATTTTTGAAATTGTAGTCTTCTAAAACTGATTGGATTCCCTTTTTAAGTTTATGTGACGAGTTTAAGTCGTCAATTCAAGTGCTGAAACATGTATGTAATGTGAGTATCTGAATTGTATCTGCTTACAAGTAGTATTCTTAACTTAGGATATTTGAAGCATCACACCGCATTAGTCTTGTCTAGTTTAATTGTTCAAATGTTAAATTATGTCCAGCAGTTAGGATTAGGAAATAGAAATGCTTTGCTTTTGTTTTCCTTATTTTTTATGACTATTAGTTGTTTCTCTTCTCCTTTTTCATTATTTGTGCGTGTATGTCTGAGCTCAGGTTCTATACCTGGTGTTTCGTTTGGTGAGATGAAACTACAGATTAAGTTGGGAGTCCCTCGACCTCTCCAGCATTTGTTGGATATCGATAAGGTCAAGTCAGTTTTCCCTTAGTGAGTAACTGCACCTTCTTCATTTCAGCTGGGGTTTTTCTTAAAATACCTGTTTTTGCATGTGTTTTGATCATCTGCACCTCGACAGTGGAGCTATAACGAATGTTGAAGTTGTGGATGGCGGACTGATATGCTCGAGTGGTGTGCATGTTGAAGAAATGGGAGATAAGAATGATGACTGCTACATTGTAAATGCTGCTGTGTATGTTGGTTACTAGCTTTCTGTGGCTCTCAGGCCTGCAAGGTCCGCTTCTCCTTTCCTGATTACATGTTCAAGATGAACCAATTCTAAATTAGTTATTTCCTATTGACCTGGAGGTTTTTTATGAATAAAATGATAATCTCATCTATTTTCAGATGTCTTTATGATAAAATATGTCAAAGACACATCTTTTCTCTATCTTCTTGTAATAATTACACTAATGTACACAGTTAGAGGTATATTTTAGGAATGCTTTTGTCCTCCCTTTATGAAGTCTTAACTTCATAAAATCCTGAGTTCTGTTTTGTATATATGTATATCCTACCGTTACCTAATACATTATCCAAATAATTTCATCAATGAATGCATATGCACATTTTGATAGGGAAATAGTTTTTCTTTTGCTACTGTGCTTAAAATAAATGTGCTATTGTTCGCCAAGACAATTTCTGATCGTGCAGAAGTGCTGCACACAGTATCAGGCTACATCAAGAGAGCTCCATTTTTGTACCAGCTTCGTCTCCACTGTATTTTGGATTTTGGCGGATAGCATCTTTCTTTTGCAAATGCAAATGCAAATGGATATGAAGATGATGTGTTTTTAATTGCTTGTATGCCCCAAATTCTATTTGATATTGAGCGCTAATATAGCTACTGGTTGATACTTTACAATCCTCTTCTCCGCAATCAAATGTTGATTGTTGCTTTTGTGGGGAATCACATTTAATTATATATCATGTTCTTTCCGACATATTCCAGTTTAAATTTTGTTTCAGAATCACAAGGTAACTGATCAATGTACATTACCACAAAAAAAAGAGCACATGAAATTCTATGTGGGTGGAAGATGTGTATGAATCCTTGCCTTAAAAATAAGAAACCCCATATCATTTTGATGCAATCAGGGAATATTTTACACTTGAAGAATCTTGGTGGTCTCCCTTATTTCTTCAATCAAACTAATCACAGTTGGTTCTTAGTAACCCTACAACAGAGAAATAAATAGAGGCAACTATGGACAAGAAACAGGAAATTCAAGTGCCGTTGTGGATTTACATAACAAGAGCTGCATACAGCAGCTGGTTCCAGGTATCCGGCAATCCAGGGAGGCACCAATGGCTGCAATCCACCCCGGCATGATCACCACTATAAGCAGATGGATGAGCATCTTTCCTCAGCTGAGAAAGAAACGTAATGTCTAGCAAATATACGGGTTTCTGCATTCTCCCTAACACTCTGTTAACAACCTCAACCTCTGGTGGTGTCCCTCCTGGATAAATCGACCCTGTCAAGGGCTGTTGCTCACCATTGCAATTCTTTGATGCCGCCTTCCAATCCCTACCTCTGTCATAAATCACGATTTTTAGCCATAATCAGACGGTTAAACATTATCATCATATCGAACAACTTACTGATAGTGAGTTGGAGAAATCCCCTGGAAGAACACTTTAGTTTTGGTAGGATCGACATTAAGGTCAACCCAGCGGCCCCATGTTGTCAAGCCTTTGTAAAAGGCCATGAGGCGGTTCATATCTTTGGATATGGTGGAGCCATCCTGTATGTAGTCCCATCTGCAACAAAGAACAGCAAAGACAGCAGATGAGATCCTCTATTCCAACCATTGGATTGCCCGTCAAGAAGAAAAGTTCGTACGATTGAGCTTTTCCCTTGTGAGTCCACCAATGCCATGTGTTGAACACTAGCATGTCCATTCCTCTCCACGCATTCCCTTGTTGAATCGAGTCCAGTTTCAACACTCTCCCAATCTTTTCTCGAGTTATATCTACTAAATATGTTGATCGGTACAGTAGTAAAGTAACTCCATAATCCTGAAATTTTCAATGCTCTGTAAATTGGTGCTTACTACAAGAATAGTGGGTACAGCTTGCAACATGCGAAAAAATAATAAAAGCTCATTCATGTCAAATCTAAGTCAATGTCAACTGCTCAACGAAATAAATAAGAGCAAAAGTAATATGTACAAGTAACAGAGTGTCTTAGAACTACAAAAGGCCAGTTGATCAATTTTGATTTTTCCTCGACAACAAAATAAAGAGGTTGAGAAGTTTGACTACAAGAACTCAATGCGGAGCCTCTAAATAAGAGTTCGTATTAAATAGTTTTCGCTTAGGCTGGCAGCAGAAAACTCTTTATTGTCACTGCGCTGGAGATTAGGCCACTGTGGCCCCATTTCACAGGCCAATGCAACGGCCATTCATTTAATTTTTCAACATATATAGTATTTTTGGTATATTCAGTTGATGGTTTTCACGTTTTTACTCCGCCAAAGGGTGCATGGACACAAGATCCGTGTTGTCGGGATGGGATTATATTTCACCGGGTAGCATAAAATTTCCGGAAACCGAGAAAAATCTTGTTAAACTACTGTTGGTGTCAGAAAGTCATTTCTCAATATATTATTAGAATGATTGGTGACAGAAAAATAGCCCTTTTTCATTTTCACCACATTGAATCAGATCATGGGTGCTGCAACTTCTAAACTAAGCATCATATTTTTATTTTCATTTTAATTGCAGAAAAATAATCCGGTGTGATTAATTCTTCAGCTACTGTCCAGTAATAATGTCTCTCTTTGATAATTGTAGTGCCTGTTAAAAGAGCTAATGATGGTTCTGAAAAGTGCAGATAATATTTTATTATTGATTGAAAATGCTGAGGAAAGCATCCCACGACAAAGTTTCTAACTTTATTAAATTACTTCCTCAAAACAAAAAAAAAGTTTGATGAATTACTCCAACAAAATTAGCTAGCTTTACTAAAGGAATTGAAGATGCTAGTCACGGACAACCATCTTATAAGCAATAAAAAATTACAAACTAATATTTGGGGAACGGTCATAAAACAAAGTTTGAAGAGAATAATAGAATGATTAGAGTAAATTAAAAGAAAAAAAAAGGAAATGTTAGTGACCTGGAATGTTAGAGAAGAAAGCGACTCCTGTCTAACGAAGCTGTACTTAGAATTTGGGGCAGAAGCATGAAGCATACAAGCGAGTGACAACCACTGATTCAAACTCAGTGAGTCGCCGACAAACATAATCTTCTTCCCGCTCCATCTCTTGAGAAAATCCACTCCATTAAACCTGAAAAACCACGAAAAAGATTTGAATTGAATGTGTTGCAAGAATGAAACGTAGGAAATGAAAAACACAGAAGAAGTGACCTGGGTAAGTTGCAGGAGTCGGGCTTCCAAGAAAACTTGAGGAATTGCTTGTCGGGGCGGCCGTATTTTATGCAGTCGAATTCCGGGTCGATAAACGGGCAACCCGAAGATTCGTAGAAAGGATACGAAGCATCCATGACCCATTTTCCTTGAAAGAGATTGCAAGAAGTGATCAATTCTCTGCTTCTGAAGCTGAAACTGCTGCTAAAATTAGTGCTTACAATCAGTGAGGCGGCATGTTGTGGCAATATCAAAAGGGGTAATGCTAAAAATAAGGCTTGGTACTTAAAAGAGGGCAGCATAGTGCGTACAGAATACAAACAAAGTGTGTTGAAGCTACAAATCATAATATATATATACATATATGGGGAGGCACATAGTTTATTTTGCGTAATGCCGAGGAGGAATTCCAAAGGGGTAAATATGTGGAGTGGGAAATTGTTGGAAGCATTCGAGTAAAACAGACTAGTGTGGGGTGCGTATCTGTCTTTTTGTTCGGTGGCTGTGTTCGATTTGAGTTTTCAACATTATATTTTTGGGTTGTTAGCATGTACGTATAAAAAATACTACTTCACTTTTCTCTCTCTCTAAATTATACTCCCTCTCTAATCTCAGATATTTGATCTACTATTTTTATGAATTCTTCCTATTACTATATTTAATTTACCTTTTGAAGTCATTTACAAATATGCACGTGATCTTGAAAATTAATATGCTAAATTATGGAGTGTATTATTTTAATTCTCAAAATTTATTAAATAGCGTCAATAAAGGAAGTTTTAGTTGAATATTTATTTATTTTTAAATTAATTCTTCATTAATCTACTTAACAGTTAACACGTCCAAATGGTGCAAATATTTGGAACAGGGGACGGATGAAATCCTCTGCCACACATTGTGCAATACTTAGTTGTGTACCACCAAGTGTTGCACAAAGTGTAGTAGATAATTTCATCCGAGATCCCGGGAGTGTATTTTTCTTTTGTATTTTAATTGATTGGCGCGCATGTCACGGGATTTTCAGTAGTTACCAAAACATCATTTTAATTTCTTGGAATTGGGAGAAGTATAAATTACGAATTCTAGGCACCGTCTAAATAATAATGGAGACTTCTGTATTTATTTTTTGCTCCCTTGTAAGTTTGTAACATGTGACATAGTCAAAAAAACTTGGATTAAACAACTAATTAATGAGTGTAGCACTCTTACTATGCGGCCTACACTTGTTCGTGTATTTGAGCCTTGTATAATAGAGCATCATGCAAAAATAGACTAGTTCCAATAAAACTTTTAATTAGAGTTAAAAGTAAAATTAAACTTGATATAGCGAATTAGATTAGTAAAATACAACTTTTCAATAAAGACATCTAACACCGGTGTTGGGACAGGAAAATAAATAACAAGTGGTCTCATTTGTCATTCATTACATCCTTAACTTCCTTCCAAGTTTTCTTGGTAAAAGGGCCAAGAGAATTATAACAAATCTAATTCAACAAGAGCTGTTAAAAATCTCATAATCCCTAGATCTTTGGCTGTTAGAGAAATAATGATTGCACATTGAAAATTTTGGTACAGTGGCCCAACGCACCAAGAATTTGAGACTCATTACCACCAATCATAGACATATATAGTATTCACAATATTATATATAAAGAAAAGAAAATGGGACAAGTTGAAGAAGGAGCTGTAAGGCATTGCATAGTGATTTTGAGATGAGGAAGACAACAAACTAAAATAGTTTAAGAATTGAAGTTTCCCACTTGTCCAAATCTTGCAGCTTCTTTCATGGCAAACCACCATGTGTTCGGTTCCATTCATCATAAGCTGGGGTCCATTTTTTTTCATAATTATTAACATTTTCAGAAGATATATTTAAGTATGTATGTATGTTTAACATTAATTTTCAAGCTTATCGTTTGCGTGTATGCATATTGATAAGAATTAATTATAAATACTACATTTGAAAAAAAGGAATATTATAAGGATTTTTTTCCCAATTTATGACCAATAAAGAATTCAGAATAATTATTAACTCCTCAATGGATTTTTTTTTTCAAAAGCAAGAAATTAGCTTACAATTATTCGTGAGCTAATTCATTCATTTAAGTGCTCGACGATGTGCAAGCTGTGTCCTAAAACAAAAATCATGTGCCACATGTGAGTTATCTTGTTAAAAAAATAAAATAAAAAACTGCTTTAAACTCCCCTGTCACATGCCAAATTGTAGCCGGTGATTTTTCTTATTCCACTCAAATATTTTACTTCCTAAGACTAATCAAATTAAAGTTATATTATTTCAACGTGCGCGTTTCTATATATATATATATATATATAGGGGTGGGTTCAAATAGAAATCAATCATTTCGTGAAAACTTAGGAATCAATCAAATTCAAGGATTTTGATGTCATGATGGATAAAAAGGCGGTGACATAATTGTAAATATGTAAAATTCGAAATATAATGGTAATTCCAGATTTTTTTTATAAAGTGATGTCATCATCTTTTAAATTTTTTTTAAAAACTTTAAATAATCATAACTTACTCATTTTTTATCCAATTTACGCAAAAAATATATCAAATTTAAGATTTTTTCATGTTCTTTCATTTAAGATCCATAGTGCATATGTTTATTTGAGCAAAAATTGATGAAAAATACAAAAAACTTTTTTCACATATATTCAACTCTTAGCTCTCATACATTTGCTAATATGATATCACAATATTGCTCATATCTTGTGTTTATGTTGCTAACATGAAATTTTTTATGCACGACTTTGAATTTTAAGTTGCTTTCATGAGAAAATAGTTAAAGTATGAGCTATATATAGTTAAGTTCATAAACAATTACTATAATTTTATCAATGCTTAATATTATTTTGAAAACTTGTAATATTTGAGAATTTAAGTCATACTTGCATATCATTATTCACATATTAGCAACATGTTACTAACATATAAGCAAATTATTAGTCACATATTAGCAGTGTGTATATTCTCTAACATATTAACAATATGTTGTATGTATGAATGATGTTACACAATATTATTTTAAATGTGGTCCAATGTTATATGTGTGGTGTTTAATACGTGTCAATTTAATATTATGATATCGTCAAGTTAGCAATATGAGTCTACCTCATGTTAGCAACAAAATCTGTTGATGTTAGCAATATAAATCTTTCATGTTAGCATATTAATACAACGCCAGAAAAAGATAACGGTTTTAAAGCGTTGTCTATTTAATTCCGAGAATTGAGTCCAAAATCCGAAAAAACATAACCTAATTTCTAAATTATGAAAATAACCCCACCTTCATTAAGTTCTCAAATATTACAAGTTTGCCACCTTACTTTGACTAAATTATGATCATTAGATCTAATCAAATCTAAGGTTATGATTGATTCCTAAATTCTCACGGGAGAATTGGTTCTTATGTGATCATTTTCCTATATATATATATATATATATATATATATATATATCCAAACAGCGAAGAGGTGTTGGATTCGAGACCGGCCGACCACTCTTCCTCCACTTCTCCTTCCCCAACTAAAGAAAAAAAAAGAAGTGAAAGTCATATCAATAGTTTGAGAAATGCTTTATATTCCAAAATTACGTACTTTCTATCCACAAAACTATACTCCTTTTTTTTAATAAGTGTTATTTTGGATGAATGCACACATATTAATAAAGATATTAATTAAATAATCAAATTACTTTGTGCACCATTATGTGAATACATTATCTAAGTTAAATATTATTATTTGAATACATTAAATGAGAGCAAATGTGAGAACAGTATGAAATTTTTACTTTGATTGCGCAGAATGATACTTTTTATGAAATAAAATTAAAGTGCTAGAAGGACACTTATTATGAAACGGAGGGCACACAACACTATTTACGCAATATTTTCTATCCCAATTATATAATAAAAACTTCAATTATATATTTTCTTTAGAAATTACGTTGTGATTGAAGTGACTTTGTATGTATGATATTATAACCAAATATATTACTTCTTACTATTGTGTATTTTTCTAAATATTTGATCATATTAATATTTCAAATTATATGTTTTCATTTAATTTAATATATTTCAGTTTGGTTTGTTAGTATAGTTAATTAATTAATTAATTATCTAATTAAAAGAGATATTAATTATATTAGTTAATTAAATGGAAGAGTGAAAGGGTGAGTGAGGATTGGGCGAATGATTGCAACCGTTCGGACGTAACCGTTCGAATCGAATTGGTGCGAAAGCTCTAGGCCGATCGGACGCAATGATTCACCAGTTGCAACTCTTTGATTCACCACTTGCAACTATTGGCTCGAATCGACACAATCATTCAGCCTTGGAAGCGAACCGTTGCACTGTTTAGAGCCAATTGGTGCACCACTTTGCCACAACTCTTCACCTACTATAAATAAGACCACAAGTCCTTCATTTTCATTCACTAATTCACAATCTGAAATCTTCTCTTCTACCCTAGTAATCGATTGAGAATCTCGATTATTGTTTTGTTCGTTGTAACATAGTTTTGTAAAAGTGCAACAAAACTTTGTTGAAAGTCGTTTTATCTTGGAGACGATTGCTATAGTCCGTTTGCATTTAATATACGGTGCAATTTCGTCTTGCGATTGTTGGAATATAGCTGGATTAAACTTTGAAGTAATTTGGGCAGAGTAACGGGTAGCTCTTTGAAGATGGCTACCGTTGTTGCTCCTGTTCAAGGCGAAAGGCCGGCAAAATTCACCAGCGAAGATTTCAAAAGATGGCAGCAAAAGATGCTATTCTACTTGACCACCCTTGGTCTCGTCCGCTTCCTCAAAGAAGATGCTCCTATTGTTGAGAAAATCGATAACGACACTCAACGACGAACTGCTCTTGATGCTTGGCACCACAGTGAGTTTTTGTGTCGTAATTATATTCTTAATGCTCTGGAAGACTCTCTCTACTCCGTTTATTCTGAATGTACAAGTGCTAAGGCGCTGTGGGAATCTCTTGATAAAAAATACAAGACCGAAGATGCCGGTATGAAAAAGTTCATAGTCGGTCGATTCTTGAATTTCAAGATAGAGGATTCTCGAACTGTCCTCGATCAAGTTCGAGAAATTCAGTTGATTCTGCATGATATTCATGCCGAAGGAATGTCTGTCAGTGAATCATTCCAAGTGGCAGCTATCATTGATAAATTGCCACCATAGTGGAGAGATTTCAAAAACTATCTCAAGTATAAACGCAAAGAGATGGGACTTGAAGATCTCATTGTAATACTTCGCATCGAGGAAGACAATCGAAAATCCGAGAGGAAAATCGATAAGCCAACTTTTGTGGCAAAAACAAATCTGGCCGAGGCTCGTCCTAACAAAAAGAGGAAGTTTGTGAGCAAAAAGGCGGACGCTAGAATTGTAAAGAAAGCCAAAAAGTTTAAAGAAAACTGCTTTAATTGCGACAAACCAGGTCACATGGCAAAAGAATGCAAAGCTCCAAAGAAAGCCAAGAAATCCGAGGCAAACTTGACCGAGAACCGATTTGTTCCAATAAACATGTCAGAGTTGAGTCTATCTGCTGTTGTGTTTGAAGCAAATCTAGTTGACAATCCAAAGGAATTGTGGATTGACACAGGAGCCACCCGCCACATATGCTCCGACAAAGAGATGTTCTCATCTTATACACCTTTGAATGGTCGAAAACTATTCATGGGTAATTCTGTTACCTCCGATATCGTTGGATTCAGAAAGATTGTATTGAAAATAACATCTGGAAAGGAGCTAACCCTTATAGATGTGTTGCATGTCCCAGACATCCGCAAGAACCTGATTTCCAGCTCTCTACTAAGTAAAGCTGGATTTAGACTAGTTTTTGAAGCAGACAAATTTGTATTGACCAAATGTGGTCTATTTATTGGGAAGAGTTACCTAAATGAGGGACTCTTCAAGCTAAATGTAATGACTGTCCACCGAGACGTCAAACCAATCAATAAAGTTGTTTCTTCTTACTTGGTTGAGTGTTCTAATTTATGGCATGCTAGATTAGGACATGTAAATTTAAATTCTTTACAAAGATTTGTTAATTTAAATTTACTTCCTCAAATGGAATTTAATTCACAAGAAAAATGTGAAATTTGTGTTGAAGCAAAAATGATAAAAACTCCTTTTCATTCAGTGGAAAGAAGTTTAACACCTCTAGAACTTATACATACCGATCTATGTGATCTTAAGTTTGTGCAAACTAGAGGTGGTAAAAATTACTTCATCACATTTATAGATGATTGCACAAGGTATTGTTATGTATATCTGTTGAAAAGCAAAGATGAGGCAATAGAAGCTTTTAAAAGAGATAAAATAGAAGTTAAAAATCAACTCAATGTAAAAATAAAAACAATACGAAGTGATCGAGGAGGAGAATATGTAGCACCATTTGAAGAAATATGCTTAGAAAATGACATAATTCATCAAACCACTGCTCCTTATTCACCTCAATCAAATGGAATTGCGGAACGAAAGAACCAAACTCTTAAAGAGATGATGAACGCCATGTTGATAAGTTCTGGCTTACCTCAAAATTTATGGGGGGAAGCCATCTTATCAGCTAATCATATCTTAAATAAATTGCCTCATAAGAAATTGGATAAGACCCCATATGAGTTATGGAAAGGTAGAAAACCTTCTTATAAATACACTAAAGTGTGGGGGTGTCTAGCAAAGGTAGAAGTACCTAAACCTAAGCAAATAAAGCTAGGTCCAAAAACTATAGACTGCATTTTCATAGGATATGCAAACAATAGTAGTGCATTTCGTTTTCTTGTGCACAAATCAGAAATTTCTGATATAAATGAAGGAATGATTATAGAATCAAGAAATGCATTTTTCTTTGAATCTATCTTTCCTAAGAAGGTTAGAATTGAAACAAATTCAACCAAAAGAAACCATGAATCTATGAATGATTCTCCCTTAGTTGAAGAAGAACTAAGACGCAGTAAAAGGGCTAAGATAACAAAATCTTTTGGTCCAGATTTTCTAATCTATGCATTAGAAGATGATGAACCAAGGACTATCAAAGAAGCATTATCTAGTCCTGAAGCTCCATTATGGAAGGAAGCTATCAATGCAGAAATTGAATCGATCATGCAAAACCACACTTGGGAAGTCGTTGATCTTCTAAAAGGTTGTAAGCCTTTAGGATGCAAGTGGATTTTTAGAAGAAAATATAAAGCTGATGGTTCAATTGATAAATATAAAGCTCGTTTGGTTGCCAAAGGGTACAAACAACAAGAGGGCTATGATTATTTTGATACTTATTCTCCAGTCACGAGGATTACTTCCATTAGAGTACTCATTGCTATTGCTGCATTGCATAACCTTGAGATACATCAAATGGATGTAAAAACTGCATTCCTAAATGGTGAATTAGAAGATGAAATTTATATGGATCAACTAGAAGGTTTCATCTCTAAAGGTCAAGAAAACAAGGTCTGCAGGCTTGTAAAATCTTTGTATGGACTTAAACAAGCTCCATTACAATGGCATGAGAAATTTGATAAAACAATGTTATCAAATGGATTCAAAATAAATGAGGGTGATAAATGTTTCTACATTAAAAATACCCCCAATGAATATGTAATTGTCTGTCTTTATGTAGACGACATGTTGATCATGGGAAATAATAAGAACGTGATCACGAATACAAAGAATATGTTAAAAAGAAATTTTGACATGAAAGATATGGGTCTAGCTGACGTTATCCTAGGGATAAAAATCTCTAGAACAAATGAAGGAATTATCTTATCACAATCTCATTATGTAGAAAATGTGCTTAAGAAATTTGAAGCTTTTAATCTGCCTCCAGCTGCAACTCCTGTTGATATGAGTTTGCATTTAGCTAAAAATAGAGGAGAACCCATTTCACAACTCAAATATGAAAGGATCATTGGAAGTCTAATGTATCTTACAAATTGTACTCGTCCTGATATTGCATATTCAGTGAGTAAGCTAAGTAGATTTACGAGCAATCCAGGTAAAGACCATTGGACTGCATTAACAAGAGTGTTAAAGTATTTAAAACATACCACACACCACGGTTTAACATATACAAGATATCCAGCTGTTATTGAAGGATTCAGTGATGCAAATTGGATATCTGATATGCAAGACTCAAAATCTACTAGTGGTTTTGTCTTCACCATTGGAGGTGGAGCAGTAGTATGGAAATCTTCTAAACAAACGTGCATAGCTAGATCTACAATGGAATCAGAATTCATTGCATTAGACAAAGCTTGTGAAGAAGCCGAATGGCTTAGAACATTTTTAGAAGATATTCCTTGTTGGGAAAAACCAGTGCCTCCTATAATGATACATTGCGACAGTATGTCTGCAATTAGAAGAGCACAAAGCAGCATGTATAATGGTAAATCTCGTCATATACGAAGACGACATAATACCATTAGACAAATGATTTCAAATGGAATCGTTTGTATTGGCTATGTAAAGTCAAAAGAAAATATAGCAGATCCGTTTACTAAAGGTATTAATAGAGATCTACTATATAGTGCCGTAAAGGGAATGGGCTTGAAAAGCCACATAAACAAAAACGTTCATAGCGGTAACTCAACCATACCAATTGGAGATCCTAAGAAGATGGTTCAATGAGACAACTAAGTTATGAAAGTTTACACTACGATACTTGAAATATTTACACTAAGAAACTCATTCTAGGCACTACTCCAAGTATGACTGCTAGGATGTGGTCAGGATAAACCTTAAAGGTTTTTAATGATTCCTATACCGAGTAAAAGGTGGGGTAATGGCAGTTTACTCTTAAATAGGAGATCACCTATATTAGTGAGAAGTGGGGCCGCTTCAAAAAGAATCACTTATGAAATAATATACGGTCCAAGGCCAAAATGGACAAAACGTGAGAACAAAACATTAATAGAATTATTATTGTTTGGTTTACATTTAAAGTTGACCAGTTCAAGACATCGCGTTCACTGAACAACGAGTAAATCCAATAATACTATACTAAAGGAAGGTTCAGAGCCGGAAGCTACCTATCCCTAAGCAATAATAATTTGTCGAGATTCTTATACTCTACATTTTCAAATATCTCCTTTGTGGGGGATTGTTAGTATAGTTAATTAATTAGTTAATTAAATATCTAATTAAAAGATATATTAATTATATCAGTTAATTAAATGGAAGAGTGAAAGGGTGAGTGAGGATTAAGCGAATGGTTGCAACCGTTCGGATGTAACCGCTCGAATCGAATTGGTGCGAAAGCTCTAGGCCGATCGGATGCAATGATTCACCAGTTGCAACTCTTTGATTCACTAGTTGCAACTATTGGCTCGAATCGACACAACCATTCAGCCTTGGAAGCGAACCGTTGCACTGTTTAGAGCCAATTGGTGCACCACTTTGCCACAACTCTTCACCTACTATAAATAAGACGGCAAGTCCTTCATTTTCATTCACTAATTCACAATCCGAAATCTTCTCTTCTACCCTAGTAATCGATTGAGAATCTCGATTATTGTTTTGTTTGTTGCAACATAGTTTTGTAAAAGTGCAACAAAACTTTGTTGAAAGTCGTTTTATCTTGGAGACGATTGCTATAGTCCGTTTGCATTTAATATACGGTGCAATTTCGTCTTGCGGAGAAAGAGTATAACTCTTGACTCGACTTTAATTATCCTACCCGTTACCCTGCCCAAATTACTTCAAAGTTTAATCCAGCTATATTCCAACATGGTTTGGTAAACAAATTAAAAAAATCAAATTATATATATATATATATATATATAATCCGTATGTTGAATTGAATGGAGTAGGATCTAGTGTGTATAAAACTTGGGGAAGTGCATATATATATCATATATGGAATGGAACGGTCTCACAACATTTAACATTCTCTTGTGAGGCCGAAGCCGTGTCAGGAACTTAGTTCTGTGAGATGGACTCCTCAAAATAAACATTTTTCACAGAAAAATAATAAAATAAACGTTGTACTTTAAAGTAGATTCTAAAAAAAACGTTATGCTTTAAAGTACAACATAATATTTATATTTATTGACAAAAGTTGGTCGCATAATTTTGAGGAAACGGTATATTTCTCAAGGAAAAGTACGACTCTCTACAAGACAAATGCAGTACTCTTTCGGGAAAACTTTTGATTTTTTTTTTTAAAATAAGTTGCCCTTTCTTAGGGAAAAAACACATCCCCGACCCTAATAAATTAATTATTATTTTAGAATTTTCCACCAATTAAAATGTAATAATTTTTCAAGTATGTGAAAATTTATAAAACGACACTTAATTCGTTACAAGCTAAAAATTTTAAAAGGACTAATTAGTTTGATACGGAAGGAGTAATATTTTATAAATTAAATAAAAAATCATCTAATATAATATTTGACTCTTTGAGACTTTGACCATTGTACACGAGTTTTTGTGAACATATAATCAATTCAGCACGTATATAAGTATATAAATATTTGTATGCAAAAATTAAATGGCATGATTGTATTTCAATTGGTTTGTATATTTCATAACTCTGGCAATTTGAAATGCTGGTCATATATTAGAGTGGCGGAAACAAACATTCAAACCTTAAAACTAACGAAATAGTGACCATCCTAAGGGCAGCCGCTCCAACGGAAGCTGCATTTCACCATTTTGCTGCCAAAATGGTCTCCAAAGGCGGCTGCATCCTCGACGCTATTTTGAGGGAATGGAGAGACGTCCCTCTCTCCTCGACGGCATAATATTTTTTTTATGTTATATTTTGTTTATTGTTTTTTTTTTGTATTTTGTGTATGTTATTTGTATTGTATTTTAAATAATGTGTTATAATTAATATCAAAATTTGTTATATATAATAAATTTAATTAAATACAAATGTTGATACATAAAATTAAATTAGATAAAAATTAGACCAACAATAAAAAATACTAAAATAAACAAAATTACACCAACAATAAAACTACATAAAAATATTAAAATAGATAAAAGTATATGAAATAAAAACATAAAAATATACATAAAATAAAATAAAAAGATACAAATATTTTCCTAATAATACATAAAAATACTAAAATAGATAAAAGTACATTAAAATAAAAACATAAAAATACACATAAAATAAAATAAAAAGATACTCCTAATAATCTGAAAGGCCACTTTTGCTAGAGTTGGCTTGTTCCGCTTCTCTCCATTTTAAAATTTGTTGTTGTTGGGAGTGGAAGTATTCACGTCGATCTGGTTCAGCAATCATGTCCAAGTTGAGCATCAATATGTTGTCTTCTCTCAGTATCTTTTTCAGTTCATGCCTTTCTTTTTTAAAGAGAGCCTCTTCTGCACGTTGAGTTTGAGATTTTACTATAACTTTTCGAAGTTTCTCATTTTCTTCTTTGAGCATCTTTTCAAAAGAAGCGGTATCTTCATTCTGTTTCTTCTTTAATTTGCTCTTTCTAACGCCATATGGTCGTTAGGACAAAGAGTCTTTGTTGATCATATTGTCATCATCTGTGGAAAATATGGAAAACGAAGATTGTGATGGATTGGAGGAACTCATAGTACTCTCTTCATGTCTCGTGGTTTCAACTTGATCAAATTTGTAATCATAGGCCACACATGATCAAATTTGAAGTCGTTCAGATAATCATCATTGTCCCTCATTTTATCATTTGCACGATCTAGCTGCATTACATGTAAAAAAAGAATGTTAGAATTAAAAGATAAACAAATTAGATACAAAAAAACATAAAATACTTACAAGTATCTGTTCATTTGCACCGCTAATGTTTAGATCTTCAACTTGTTTGAGACAGCCTATGAATTTTTTGCAATCCTTTATGATTATTCTCATGCGAGTTTGGAGGGATCTCTCACTACGATCATGTATATTTGAGTTTGGTTTTGTGTCGTGGTATCTATCACAAATGCGCTCCCAAAATCTTTCTTTGGATTGGTTTTTGCCCACAATAGAAGCTACAGAAAAAAAATATATTTTATATTAATTCAAATATATTTGTTAAAAAAATATTTTCATAATTATTATGAAAATTTGAATTTAAATATAGATATCCATTAAATGAAATTTTATAAATCATTATATGTTATCAATTATAAAATAATAGTTGTAAATGAAATAAAAGGAATATTCTCTTTTGGTGTAGAATTATAGTGCAAATTGTTGGAGATGAAATTGAGAATCTGCTGCATTTTAGTGATAGTGACGCTATACTATAGTGCAGACTGTTGGAGATGGCCTATGAGGCTGCTGTGTATCTCATGGAACCACCTGTACAACAGGTTGAAATTTCATGTTACACTTTTTCGAGTTTCATTGTTAAATTTATGATTTTAATAATATTTATTATATAATAAAATTAATTATACATAAATAATCATAGTCAACATTTATCAAACAAAAAAAATGAATTAAAAAAAATTATAAAACATAATTTTGAATAAAATAACCATAATAATAAATTATTAATTGAAAATCAAAAATTAAAATTTAATAAATAATTATAAACTCTAATTGAATGGGGTGAATTCTAAAAATAATCATAAAATTGAACTAGTAAATCACAAAAAAATAAAATTAAAGAAAAAATATATAAAAAAAACTCGTAATTTGAAAGTGTAATACGGAATGTAACACAGAGTGTAACATGAAATTCCTAGTGCCAGCACACATCATCAATAAATTAACAATGACAGTTCGATCGAATAAGTAGATTAGTTTCAAATAAAGAATGAGATTTTGTTTGCTAATGCCTGCGTTACTTTTTATCATGAAAATAATTAATTAGTGTTAGACTGGTAGATGTTAATTGTGTGTGTACTGTAACGGGTCTAATCAATTTCCCAATATGACTTTTTTTACAAGGCAAGTAATACATTTTGGAGATCTTTTAATCATCTGCATCAAACTTTCATTCCTTAATTATGATGACTTCTTTACTCGGATGTGTTGGAATTTTTCTAGCTTGTTACTCATGATTGTGTAAAAATCAACCCCCAATTCTCCTGCCCGCAAAATTAAAAAAGAAAAAAGAAAAAAAAGTCCAAATCGGTATCAACCATAATACTAAAAATTATCACTCAAAATTTTAAAAATATTACATGTGTCTTTAAAAAGTATCGAGCCAACTAGTTACTTTTATAAGAGTTTATTTATTTCAAATTGTGATTTTTTTTTTCATTTCAATTAATGTTTAGAGAGTTTAAGAATTTTTTAGAGTTCAGATTTTTTTTAGGTTTTCATTTTTTTTTAGTATTTTTAGATTTTTTAGGAGTTTATTTTGTGATTTTCAGGGTTTATGTTTTTTTAAGGTTTATTATTCTTAATTCAAATTTAGGTTTTTTTATTTTCAATTAGCATTTCTTTTATTAAAAAAATATAAATTACCGAGTGCAATGGACGAACCCATGCGTTCGCGTCGGGCGAGTGCATTTGCGCGAGTTTCCATATTTCAAAAATAAAAAATTAATTAACTCACTTTAATTTTAAGATTCATTAACTCTATGTTAGAGTATATATTTATATTTATTTCAAACAAATTAAATTAATTCACTTTAATTTCAGGTTAAGTAATTTTATTTTAGAATATATAATTTTTGGCAAAAAACTAAAAAAAGAAAGAAAACGAAAATCACAAAATAAAAATGAAAAAAATAATAAAAAATAAAAAAATGTATATTTATGTGCGCGTACCCCACATGTTTGTGGATACACACACCTGATAATGGGTAGTTTTTGGACCGCTTTCTCTTTTAATGGATTTGTGCCGGTCTGATGGGGTCAGATCTATACGCCTAATGCACGGAAGAATATTCCAAAATCAAATTTCAATTCAAAGATAAAGATTGGTTCTCACAGCTACACAATACGGAATTATTTAATTTTATTTCTGATTGGTATATATTGATTTTTTTATTTTTATTTTTAACTCACACACCCGACCTGTGGTATTGAAGAGATTCGAATCCATGACATTTGGTCTCTAAGCAACCTCATTCCACCACTAGGTCATCCCCATCGAGACTATATTGAATTTTATTTTACTTCTTAAGATATTGCACAACTATTTTTGTTTTCATTTCAATGTTTTTTTTTTTTTGGAATTGAAAGAAGGAATAGTGAGTCTTGAACTTGAAAAACAAGTATTGTTTAAAACCAAAAGCCAACTATAAATAAAATTTCAATAGTTAGTGAATTTAATTTCAGTTACTCGATCTGTCTAGCTGTTCCAGTTATGGGACTTATGACTGTTGCTCAATAAGAACAACAAAATTTAATTTCTCTACAGTTACGCCGCCGTCAAGTCTACGAAGTGCTGCTACTCAATAAGAACAACAAAATTTATCGATGGTTCGCACAAACTTATTACGTTAATACTGTGCAATTATAATTATAGTTTTAAATAAACGTACAATTATGGATATGCACAGCAGCTAAACTAGCAAATTTGACTATTTGAGAGTAGGTATAGACTTCTGTTTTCATGGTTTTATCCATGGCCGCCGCCACCCACAAAACTTTGATTAAGAAAGTTGAGGAAATTAATTAAATTGAAGATAGGATTTATCTATAATATATACATTATATTAATGGTAAAGCTAGATCTGCACGCCTTAAACATATACATATATTGTCTATATATTTATCGTGAACTCGATGATCAACAATTATGATTTCTCAAGTAACGATGAAAATTAAAATGCTTTAAAAGTTATTACTTTTTTGCCTTGTTGAAATAGCTAGTACAGAAGAGATAAATCTATTATCAATCTATATAGTATTATATTAGGTAGCAATTCAGTTGGTATTATTAAGCTTTAAAAAGATGACCCATTCATTAGCTACATGCATGTATTATTATGACTTGACAAATGAAAGTGGATTAGTTAAGCCATCCAAGAAAATTGTTATATCATCAATCGGCACACAATGTGAGTCAACCTACTCTGGTCTATGGGGTGGGCCAATTTTGAACCAAACCGATAAAAGAGGGAAGTTTGAGAATTAATCAAAACAGCAGTCACATTCATAATTGGTAATTGAATATGTTTTATTGTAACAAGTTGCAACGACCTGGGATTCAAGTGGCGAGCAGACTTGATATTTGGGATATATATATATATATATATATAAATATAATAGAAAGTGTGAATTCTCAATTATGTGATAACAATTGATAGGAATATTCATGTATTATTTGGTATGTGGTGACAAAGCAGTAATCATCAACCATTAAGAGAAGTGACGCTGAAACTTATGGCATGCATATATACATACTAATGTTTTGTTTTGTTTTTTTACTTAGGTTTTGCTGATTAATTGATGCTGGGAAATCTATTAAATTATCTTGAAGATAATCGTTTTAAGACTAGACAAGTTTTGGAGCCCACGTTAAAAATGTTCCGCATGATGTGTGGCAGAAGGAGCTTCCTGAATGGATTTATATCTAAAATGACCAATTTTAAGTAATGATTGTATTTTACTTTTATTTTTTTATGATACGATTTATTTTCTGTTTTACTCGAAATCGTTTTGAAATGGAGATATAAAATGAGACATGAAAAATGAACTAGAGGATTTTAACTAGTCTAAAGTTTTAGTTTTCAATTTTATATTTTATTTTGTCGTCAGTTCATGTTCAAGTCTGTTTTTGTAGAGACAGTGAGATAATATGAAGCTTTATTATGAGTCAATGAATATTTCTTGAATATGGCACTCTATAAATCTCCTCTCGTGGAAAACATAAAAAAAATTTAGTCATCAAATTTTGATACATGTGGTCAAATTGTGCCACAGTCGGACGCACTTTTCTTTCCACGGTAAATTATAGGCCCAATTTCTGGAAAATCAGAAGCCCACTTCTTCCTTATTGTATGGCCCACAATAAGAGTAGGGCAAGGATTTGGAAAGTCTCGTTTCTCGGTTTTAGATTACAGCAAGACAAGATCATTTTTTAGCTTTTACAACTAACCCAATATGTTTTGAAAGGCATTTGAAGCCCACTAAAATTTTGTGACGTTTGGCTGCGTCAAATTTAAGATAAGGCAGCAGAAACCTCAAGGATAACAGGATTGGAAGGGGGGGAGAGAGAGAGAGAGAGAGAGAGTGAGAAATCAAGAAGAAAAAAAATGGCGTGCTGCATTTCAATGGGAACAATTCTTTGTTACAGAGGGAATAATTTCAACTCTCCTTCAGCTTCACTATCACTTCTAACAGGTTCAAGAACAGCAACTTCTCTTTCACTCAGTGTGAGACCTAAGGCGCAGGGGGCGCTCCATTCTGCCTTCACACCCTCGTCCCTTTCTCTCTCTTCCGCTTCTTCTTTCTCAGGTCTTTTATTTTTGATAATCCCATGTCGATTTCTCTACTTTAGGTTGTGGGATTGTGGGTGTTCTGTCCAAAGTTGGAAATGTATGAAGGGTTCTTGATTTGATACTTTGTTGGATTTTCGAGCATTTTCCAAGATGGCCTTGTGAATTTCTGTGTTTTTTTGGTTAATTACTTTGTTGGTTGTGTTGTGGGTGGAAACTATAGTACATTTCCAAGTATTGGTTGTCCATTTTGAATTAAATAATTGAAGGGGTTAGCATGCTGATAGGTTTTGATTTGTTGATTAAGTTAAATTGTGTGTTGTTAATTGAAGGATGGTGGTTGAATGCGAGCGTTGGGCAGGCAGCTGATAAAAGGCGTGGCCTAGTAGTGAGGGCATCCAAATATAGGCTGTGTCAAACCAAGCGGAACAGATCACGGAAATCACTTGCTCGAACCCATGGTTTCCGCAAGCGTATGCGCACCACCAGTGGAAGAGCCACTATCAAGCGTCGACGAGCCAAGGGTCGCTGGGATCTCTGCACTAAAACCAACCCCAACAGTGGCAAACGAGCCTGATCATCTATATCATATCAATTCTAGGTATCTATTTGCGATTACATTCTATATGAAATGTAACTTTTCTCTTCTCAAATACCCCAAAACCCAGCTTCATGAGCAGGTTTTCGAGTTCATATTTGATAATGTTGATCATCCTTCTCATTCACTTATTTTAATTGTCCTATTCCATTTCCATTTCTGTTCTTGAATGGTTGAATGAATAACTCGTATCATGTGATTGTGAGTAGAAATCCAAATATTGGAATTTGCCTCAGTTTACATAAATAGATATAATATTTGTTGTTGTATATATATCTTGTCATGTCACAACTCACAAGATAATATCATAATATTTATTTGGAATTCTTATTGGCTCTATCTTCTGGAAGGAATGATATTTTCTTCCTAAGTCTGTTTGAAGAATCACTACTGAATCTTGATTTACTTTCTTATTGGCTTCAGATTGTCTTGAGGCTTAGAATAATGCATCCAACATTATACTGTATATTTGGATGTTAATTATTTATTTATGTTATAATTGTGTGTTCTGTTCTTGTGTTGTCTAAACATGCATCATACTTGTCTTACTCTGTTAAATGCGATTTAATAAAGCAATATTGGGGTGCACAAGGCATAATCTAGAATTGAGTTTCAAGCAATAGGGTAGGATGCATGCATGGCAATGCCGCAAAGTCCTCCCATGGTTCCACTGTCCCTTTGCAATCTAACATATCCACTCTCACCCCAGTTGGTTCCCCACGAATTCTTCACCACCCAATACTTGATTCCGTCCCCAGTTTTGCCGTAGCCGACGACAGTTACAGCGTGGTTCAGATCAGTTCCGCAATGTCCGGTGAAAACACCACTGGTGTAATACTTAAACTCGTATCCACTAGCATCAATGGCCACCGACACGGGCTGGTTAGCCACAGCTTTCATCAACGCGGATTCGCTGTTGGCCGGAACATTCTCGTACCCTCTAATATCTCCAATACGGGATGAATAGTCTCGCTCCGCATTGCACCACCCATCAACTCCCTCGTATGGGTAATCCGCTTCCGTTGAGAGCCCCTTATTTCTAATTATGAACTCGAATGCACTGTCGAAGAAGCCGCCATGGCATCCTCGACTTTCATTGGTGTCACAATCCACCAGTTCTTGTGCCGACAGTGAAACTAGATTTCCCCGACTCACCTGGTTGATGCCTTCTATTGCTGCGACGGCCGAAAATGCCCAGCAACATGCTGCACATATATACAATATACATGTATATATGATGAATTAGGTCTCTCTCTCTCTCTCTATATATATATATATATGTATATGTCACAATTTAATTACAGTTTTAGCTTATATATGATTTCAACTTACAGCATCGGCCCTGATCCTTGACATCAGTAACAGCTCCCTTGGTTCTCCAGTCGATGCTGGATGGAATTTTAGCCACGTGGGCATACCTAAATGATGATGAGTTGTGGCGAGAATATCCCATTTTGAAACCAGTTCTGGTCGACAGAAATTCCTCGTTCGTGAGATCAGCAAAGTTGTTTACGGCGAGCTTGTAAGAACGATTTTGTGCTGCATTGAAGGAGTCGATGAACTGGACATTTTGCTTGAATATTTTGAGTCTCTGAGCCTTCTCTGCAGCATCTTTGTAGCTACGTCGGTGTTGCGTCATCCATTGTTCATGTCTCTCAAGCATTGATACAAGTGGCAAAGTGCGGCCTGCGACCAGAGAAGTCCAAATCTGTACCAACAGAAATGCAGTAATAATGTGCTTATTAAATAATAAGCGTGTAAATGCCATCTCAATAGTTGTCGATTTGTTTTGAGTTTTATCAAGTATGTATATATGTTTTTATGTTGTTAATTCACAAACACTTTGTGACTTATATATACAACAGATCGAACTAGTTCTGCCTGTCCTTACACGACATGGTAAGATGAAATGTTCAGCCCTGAATTCGTGGATAAAAACCATGATACAAAATCAAGGAGAAATTGAAGGTAGAAGATCCAAGGCGGGAGAATTGCACAAAAGGTAAATAATAATCGATATCATTTTATTATACTAAATTGAGTTTTAAATTTCATTTATGGATATCATAATTTATCTTGTACATCACGATATGACGCTTCCATTTTAAATTTTCAATGAATCGATTTCCTTTGTGCCAATTGAAGCTCCTATAGTGCCACATGTTTTTTTGACTCGCCACAAACTTGAGAGTTACTCGCCTATATCTATTAGCTAGACTAAGCAAACTAAATTAAGAATTCTCGTCACAATTATTATTAAAAGTAAAAGTGGAAAATAGAGAGATCGAGGGGAAAAATGATAGATCGATGAGAAAAACAAGGAGGAATCAGTAAAATTAAGAAGAGAAATGCTGCGCATCCACTTATAATAAATCGTGTATTTGTAGAATTCATTTTCGATCGCCGTTCAAAGACCGCCTTAAGCTTCCTTTTGTAAATGGAACCACATTAAACACTCCGATCCCTTTCATAAAATAAATAAATAAATAATGATGATGATGATGATGATGAATGAATGAATGAATGAAATGATAAATTATAACTACTCCGTTTTGTTAATTTTTGAGGGGCTTATGAATGGGATCCTGTATTCTACATTTGATGTTCCAACTAGTGTTCCACGATCGAATATATGAAATTTTCTTGCATTTTATTCATCAATTTTAATTTATTGTGGTTTAGTTTAATTTACACTTATTAATTATGGTTGATCTACTCAATTAGGATTTATATTTTTTTTAGTATTTAATTTTCAAATAAATGATTTTTATAATTGATTGTTTTATAAATTAATTCTTTCTATTTCGAATTTTCAAAACTCTTCACAACATGTCTAGTTCATTAATTAATCTTGTTTTAAGATTGACCGATCTATGTATGTATTTTGTCAATGAAATTAAAAAGAGCGATCGATGGAGGTCGAAATATTAATTTAAGTTATAATTAGCAGTTGGGTACGTACGCTGCATGCATGGCAATGCCACAAAGTCCTGCGATGCTTCCACTGTCCCTTTGCAATCTGACATATATATCCGTTCTCAGTTCTCACCCAATACTTGAATACTTGATGGTGGGTGGAATTTCATGATCAGTTTGAGCGTCGGCATATATATACCTAAATGAGGATGAGGAAGAGTTGTATGGTCCCATTTTGAATCCAGTTCTAGTGCATGGACATAAATTCCTGGTTTCTGAGATCAGCAAAGTGGTTAATGGCGAGGTTGTAAGAACGATTCCCTGCAGCATTGAACAAATCGATAAACTCCTCATTATATTCTCCTTAAATATTTGGAGTCTCTCAGCCTTCTCTGCACCATCTTTGCAGCTACGTCCGAATTGCATGCGTCATCCATTCTTCATGTCTCTCCACCATTGATGCTGATGCACCTGCAGTTACGTTCAAACCTGCACCAACATAAATGCAACCAAAACCAGCTTATTATAAAATATTAACTGTGTTAAGTTGTTGTTACTGCAGCCATCTTCAACCTGCAGGATATATATATATGCAGCGAGGGCGGAACTACATGGGGGCTAGGGGTGCTACAGCCCCCCCCTCCCCAACTGAATTTTTTTTTACTACTAGATTTATTTTTCTGGCGATAGCCCCCGTAGAAACTGTCGGAAGAAAAGGTGAAGAAGAAGAAGAAGAAGCAACAGAATGTGATATCTTGCAATCCAGAGTTGAAGAAGAAAAACAAATGAGAATAGATATATAATATATTAATAATAATAGGGTCTAGTCTCTAGTGGTCTAGGCCTATAATTATGATAATATTTATTGTCAATTAAACTCTCAACTGAAAATTAATAAAAGTGTGTTTTCAAAAACACATTTTCAAAACAAAAACATAGAATTTAATTGAGCCAAAATCTGAACTGATTACTTCAAAAATAAATCAAGAGAACGGGTTGAAGTTGAATGGCTGACCGAGAGAGAAAGACAATTAAATTGGGCGAGTTATAGATTTGGAAGCTCTTTTCTTTCTCTCGATTTTTTTCTCAGTCGCAGATAACAAACAAATTTGAGGTTTTTTATCTTTTTCTTTGGTATTATTTGAGGTTAGTCATTTAAAATTGTTAAGTTTCATGTTTATATAATTATATTTGTAGATTATTAAATCAATTGTGGTGTGGGTCAGTGGGTATTTAGTTGAATTCAATTTATATGTATTTATTTTTAACTTGGAATGAAATTAGGGGTTGAGCTTTGGGTTTGAATTAGGATCTTGGAGTAGTAGACAAGATGTTTTAGAAAGGATTGGTATAAATATTTTGTATGGCTAGAGTATATCATATCGAAAGATGCTGTCTTTTATTTTTGGTGTTATCTTTTCAAACAAAAAAATAAAAGAGGTCGATATGCAGAGGATGCCTTTATAAAATCGGGATTCAATAATTGGAAAAAGACAATAGATAAATTTAAGGATCATGTTGGGGCTGTAAGCAGTTGTCACAATAATGCTAGAATAAAGTTTGAGTCTTTTAAAGATCAAAGACATATAGTGTGGCAAATATGTTCCATTCAAATAGTCGTGAAATGGATATTGCTTATCGCACTTGTTTGACGGCTGTGTTGGATGTAACCCATTTTCTTTTGAAGCAAGGATTGCCTTTTCGTGGATATGATGAGTCAGCCAGTTCTTTAAATAAAGGCAATTTTCTAGAATTGGTTGAATGATATAGTCAATGAAATGAAAATATTTTCAAAGTTTTGGGTCAAAATGCTTCTGCAAATAATCAAATGACTTCCCAAAAATTCAGAAAGAATTAGCACATGCATGTGCTTCCGATATCACACTTGCCATAATCAATAATATTGGGGATAGAGTTTTACTCTTTTGGTTGATGAGGCTCGGGACAGTTCAATGAAATAGCAAATGAAAGTTGTTTTAAGATATATTAAGAAAGAATGATATATGATTGAGAGATTTCTTACAATTATGCATGTGACTGACACAAGGTCCCAATCTTTAAAAGATGCTATTAATGCTCTATTTTAACATCATAATCTATCATTATCCAAGATCAGAGGTCAAGGATATGACGGGGCTTCTAATATGCGGGGTGAGTTCAATGGGTTGAAGTCTTTAATATTGCAAGAAAATCCCCCATGCCATGTATGTTCATTATTTCTCTCATCAACTTCAATTGATTGTTGTTGCTGTTGCTAAGGGAATCAGAGGTGTGAAAGACCTTTTTAGCTATGTTTCCATGATTGTGAATACGGTGGAGCATCTTGTAAAAGGAAAGATGAGCTACGACAGATAGAACATGACAGGATCGTTAGTGAACTCGATAGTGGAGAAAGGCAAAGTGGAAGAGGTAGAAACCAAGAAACCAATTTGGTAAGGCCTGGAGATACTCGATGGGGTTTGCATTACTTTACATTACTTCGGCTATGTAAAATGTGGATTTCAGTGGAGCAAGTGTTGCAAAATGTACGAGATGATGCTACTTCTTCTGAAAACAGAATTACTGCTTAAGGTTTGATTGAAAAAATGGATACTTATGAGTTTGTCTTTCTGTTGCACTTGATAAAATACATATTGGGAATCACAAATGACTTGTCTCTTGCTTTGCAACAAAATGATCAAAATATTATTCAAGCCATGTCATTGATCAAAAGTGTGAAATGTCAATTGCAAAGTTTTAGGGAAGATGGGTGAGAGATCATTTTGAAAGAAGTGAGCAGATTTTATGAAGTGAATAATCTCTCTCTGATTGATATGGAAGATAGTATAATACAGTATGGTCTTAAAAGATACGAAGGTCAAGTCATCACAAATTTACATTATTATCGTGTTGATATTTTTTATCATGTATTTTTAATAAATTTGAAGTATTTTGATTAATTTTGTTTATGAAAAGAAATAAATTCTTCATTAATTTTATCATGATTTGTTAATCTAACTATACAAAAGATGGATAGTCGATTTTCAGAGAGTAATACCAAACTACAAGGTTGCATAGCATGTCTTGATCTGAAAAATTCTTTTGCTCAATTCAATATTGATCGACTGACGAGATTTGCTGATTTATATCCTGAGAACTTCTCACAAAGCGATTGTTTATATCTTCCTCAATAACTTAGCAATTTCATTGCTAATATTCAGTGTGATTCTCAATTTTCTACAATTACCAATTTGGGAAGTCTTACTCGGGAAATGGTTAGAACTGGTAAGCATACAATTTTTTCATTGATTTATCGTATGATTGAGTTGGCATTAGTTTTACCTGTTGCTACTGACTCTGTTGAAAGAGCATTTTCTGCAATGAAAATTGTCAAAACTGATTTGTGTAATCGAATGAGAGATAAGTGGATGAATGATAGTTTGGTTGTTTACATTGAGAATGACATTTTTTCAACAATTGGTAACGAGCAGATATTACAGCGCTTCCAATCAATGAAACGACATAATCGATGACCTTTCATTTGTTAAATCCCACACAACTACAATTCACAATCTCAATCTTATGGGGAGGGATAGAGAATCCCTTTGTGATGCTCTTTATTCTGTATGTCTAGACTCCCTCAACTATGCTGATATTGTCCCAAACCATTGATGCAAAGCAATTACTCCAACCTTGTTCATCTGGAACCATATTTCATGGTCTCACCATAACCTCTTGCAATGGTCTTGTCCTCTTTTACAACGACATGCTCTCTGACATCATCCATCAGATCACTTGGGTAATCTGGAACCCATTGATCCAACAATTCCACAACTTGTCTGATCCTTATATTATTGATTCACAATTATTGGTTAATTGAACTAACAGCTAGTGACTATGATTTTCATAGTTTATAGAGTATAATTATCATGCTAATGACTACAAAGTTGTGATGATAGCTAGATTGTGCTATGATAGAATTCAAATTGTTGAAAATTTTCTTGTTTAAAACCTCAAATTGAGTTCTTGGGGGATCATTAAGGATTGTCCTTTTGATTTTTTGGGTATTCAAAATGGGATTTTCTCTGATGGTTCATTGCACTGGAGATCATACAGTGGCATGATAATCACACTTGATCTTACAAATGAAGAGTTTCGTTAGCTACTAGGGCCTCCTGTTCTCACAATCTCCAGAGAATTGCCTCAATTCGTGATCGGTGAATTTGGATTCCATGGGGGTGGTTCTGATGGATTACTAGGATTTATTTAAATGTACTCATTTGAATAAAATAATTTTGATCAAAATTATAAACATCCAATACATACTAAATTCGAATCTAAACCTCATGCGCAGTGGAATAACAAAGAATATCAAATTACCTTACAAAGCATTTAAATTTGATGTAGAGTAGAATTGACACAAAATAGCTACAACAGCAACATTTGTTCACGATTGTACCAACTTCACGATCTTCTGCTGTATAATCTTCCCGTTAATCCAGACATTGTGTGGGTGATGATCATCTATACCTTGAAGAGAACTAGATTGAGAAACCCTAAAACTCACTATGGCCGGAAATTTCACTCTTTTAGAGACTCTCAATTTTCGAAAATAATGATGTGATGGCTAGGGTTTTTAATATCCCTTCAAGTGGCATAAATAGGCTATTAATATTAGAAGGATAATTAGGGTTGGACCTCCAACAATCCTTAAGTTCTCCATATCAAGACTCAAACATAACTTAAGCCCATTAATATTAGTTTAGTCTACTAAAGAATTAATATTGTACTATCTCCTCAATTCCATAATTACAGATATGGCTCATTCGACTTAATTAATTCCCCGTGTTTAAGATATCGAATGTCAATTAATTAATTACAGTATACTAACCATTGAATTAATTATTTTATTATCCATGAGCAATACCACTCAATTTTTATTAATTACAGTATACTAACCATTGAATTAATTAATTCATCTGGTAGATTTCGCAACCAACTCACTGTTTAACCCCTTGATTTACGGATCCGTCAACTTATCTTTTGACTTTACATATTCAGTAGAGATAACACCAGTTGAGATTAGTTGTGTAATGGTGTTATGTCTTCGACGTATATGTCTAGACTTACCATTACATATTGCTCTATGTCTTGCTAATTGCAGATTGATTGTCACAATGTAGACAGATTGATCTTCTAAGAAATGAAGTAGCCAGTCATCTTCTTTACCACCTTTGTCCAATGTTATAAACTCAGACTTCATGGTGGATCTAGCTAAAATTGTCTCCTTAGAAGATTTTCAAGATATGAATGCACCCCCCCAAAATGAATACATATCCACTTGTGGACTTAAAGTCCCTCATATCAGATATCCAGTTGGCATCACAATAGCCTTCAACAACTGCTGGATATGCCTCGTAGTGCAGCCCATAATCACGTGAATATCTCAAGTATCTAAGTAGTCTCACTATACATTTCTAGTGTGCATCAACTGGATTACTAGTATATCTACTTAGCTTACTCATTGCATAGGCAATGTCTGGTCATGTACGACTTATTAAGTCCATCAAACTTCATATGACTCTCGAATATTCCACTTGAGAAATATTTTCATCTTTATTTTTCAATAGATGTTGACTTATGTTTATCGGGGTTCTAGCAACACGAGTCATTCTTGCTAAATCTCCCAAGAATTTTATCAACATAATGTGACTAACTCAACATAATCCTTGTGATGTATGAAGAATTTTAATTCCAAGTATCACATCAGCTAGACCCATGTCTTTCATGTCAAATCTTGAATTTAACATTTCTTTTATGGAATTAATCATCTTATCACTGCTCCTAACAATAAGCATGTCATCTAAGTAAAGACATAGGATTACAAATTCATTTTCCGTTTCTTTAACGTAGACGCATTTATCACATTGATTAATTTTGAATCCACACTCCATCATGACATTATCAAATTTCTCATGCCATTATTTTGGTGATTGTTTCAAGTCATACAAAGACTTCACCTATTTCCAAACCTTACTCTCTTGCCAAAAGGCAGAGAATTTTTATTCTCTTGTCCGATTATGGACGTGAGTACAAGGATGCCATGGAAAAGGAGCAGCGCGAGACAAGACATACAACCTTAGCATAAATCAGTTTGCAGACATATCAAACAACGAGTTCAATTCCACACATAATCAGAAAACACTAGTCCGCACTAAATCAACACCTAATGTAACCTCATTCTGTTATCAAAACTTCATTGCTGTGGAGAAACAAGGGAGATGTAACCGGAACCAGACAAGGCCAATGCGGTAATTAATTAATTAGTTATGCCTTCGGTAGCTAGCTAGCTAAATCGTGTGTGTGTGTGTGTGTGTGTTTGTGAGTGAAAATGAAACTAGCTAGCTAGCTAGCTAAATTTTGCAGGAGCATGAACGTTCCCGGCTGTCGACATCGAGCATATAGATGTCTGATATACACCAGTGTGTATGATAACCTTACGCAGCATATTGTATGTACTATGGAACGTTTCTTAATGTGTTGTGCATTTTAATTGTGCCTTGTATATACACAAATATGATAGATACATATTTTGAGAGAGAGAGAGAGAGAGAGAGAAGACATCCATCCCGTTGATTATTTGACTTTGGATTCTTTATTTGAATCGTTTAATCTCCTTAATTTGTTTTCCCAAGATCATGTAAAACATTTTTCAGCATTTATCTACTAATAATAGAGGTTTCATCCTTGAAGGCTAAGGCAGCATACGAATTTTCTTTTAAAACAAAGCGTATCTGGATTCTTCTATTTGAATTTTTCAGTAGTTAATGCCGTAGATGAAGCGGTAAACTACAAACGTAAACGGGTTTAAGGTTATTTCACCAGCATAGTGCTACTCGCGTAAAAGTAAGAAACGCGATTAGAGAATGAAAGACAGGGACCGGATCATCATTTTATACTATAATTATTCATAGTTCGTACGAATAAAAATTTGCATAAATTGTAGCTAAATAAGTTGAACTGATATCTCACTTAAAAAAAAAAAGCGGGTTGACTGATTTCAATATGCTCCATAAATATATATATATATATATATATATATATATATATATATATATATATATATATATATATATATATAAAACAATACCATCGGCCGAAAGAATAAATAAATTTTTAATTATTGTTTGTATAGTCTATTACAATGCATCATCATTATGAGATGCCAAAAAAAAAAGGAACATATAGGCTAGAATACATCAGCACAGCCCCTAGGGAAGACAGCATCTTGCATTTTATCTATATTTCAACTCCACTTCGAAGCTCAAGCAAAAGCGTCAGAAATTCTAATGTATAAAAACTCCCACTGGATTTCATTTTTTCGCTCAACTTAAAAAGTTTTAACTACTATAAACAATACAAGTAAATAGCCAATGCAAGTAAACATATCCAAGAAATGTTGGAAACAACAAACCAGAATTGCCAAGATGAATCATAACACCAAATAAATGGGTTACCACTTACCATACAAGGCCCCATATGTTTTCACAGAACATTCCAATAGTTACAAAATCTAAACAAAAGCTATCACACCAAACTAACCAACAAAAGTTCACGAGTTCAATACCACAACTGATTCTAATGCATACCAAAACACCTTATATTACTAGCAAATAACAGGACAGCCAACAACAATGTAGACCACATAAATACACACACGCTCAGTCAAAGAGCAAAACAGATTTTCGCATGTTGGCCATCAGAAAAAGGACTACAAGGAATGGAGCCAAACAAATACAGACCTCTAGAGCTTCAAACAAAATCATTATCCAGATGCCCTAAAGCAGCTGATTTCAGTTCAAAATCAATATTCATCACGCCAAAATTCATCATGCAAGAAAAGCATCTAAGTACTACACTGCCACTGAGCTTCACCAGTGCATAATATTACTTTGTAAACTAATGTTCCATAGCATGCCCTCTGGGTTGATTCAACCCCACTTGGGCAGTAATTGCTACTAGACATTAGCACGAAAGAACATACTTTATCAGGGTGTCTATGCTTTGGGGAACGCATAGCTCCTTATTTGTTTAGATCATTCAGGTATGATTAAAAGGATGTTCTAAAAAATTGAAAGGAAATCATTTGAGGAAGATGTTTAGAGGGCCCAGTTTATTCAGTGATGAAAATTCTAGAAAATTAAAACCTAAAATACGTAAAGTTTTCTCAAAAGAGTGCAGGATAAGAATAATACTTTGTTGAACACAGAACTCCTTATTAGTTTAAGATAATTTAGTGATTAAAAGAATGCTCTAAAAAATTTGAAGGGAATTCTTTTAAGGAAGATGTTTAGAGGACCCAGTTTATTCAGGGATGACAATTCTAGAAAATTCAAAACAAAATATTTTAAGTTTTCTTAAAGGGTGCAGGATAAGAATAATCCATCTGCACATGAAAATGATTAGAGCGAGTAGTAATGCAGTGCACTTGCGTCATACAATGACCTGACAAAAAGATCAACAATAGGCTTGGAAGCTAATAAAGACCGAAAACTTTGAAGTAAACTGAAAAAAATAGATTCCAACTTGCACTATAATCTGCAACATAACAGGTGGGAAAAGGTTCCACAGAATCCACAGCAGACCGCACATAATAAGAGAACATAGACAGGTAAGCAACAACTAACTGAAAACTGGTGTAAGCAACATTTTACAATGAACTAGAAACAGAAAGGCAAATGAATAAACTGAAAATTAGCAGTAAAGATCAAACCCAAGTTTAGAGCACTTCAGAGCCACTTATCACATAATACACCAAGTCTCAAGTAACAACTTTGAGCTCATTCTAGCACAAATATAGCTCATAAATCCACAAGTAGGTTGAGCATCCAAAGATCTACAGCAGTCCATTTATCAACCAAAGATTTCATAGTCGGGAATCACATAATCACCACAACCATTTAAAACATTTGCGCCCAAGAAGCTGTCAAAATACCTGAACACATGAATATGCAAAACTCAATCCATAAACTCAAGAAAACAAGTGAATACAGAAACTGTAAAGATACAAAAAGAGGAATTCATGAACTCAGTTAAATAAGCACATTAATATGAATTAAAGGCATAGAATATTGCAGGAAATCTGTTTAGCACCAATTCTCTTTGCAGGGTTCACAATTAAAAAAGCAGTATGCAGAAATAAACTCTCAGTCTGCAACCAGGAAGTGTACAGTATCCTATTTCACTCAAATACACAGTAAAGATCAGATTATTCTACGACTGCAGCATCCTATGTCGAGTTATAGCCAGACATCTAATTCAACATAACCAAATTAGGTTATTCAGATTACAGTCAATTGACATAAGACAATCAATGGTTAGACAGAAAAATCAACAGCAACATATCCATCTACCAAGAGAACATGATGCGAGTAGGGAATTAGAAGCACATGTGACTTGAATAAGTTATGGAAGATTACCTCAATATGGCGGCAGGTATGCCGGAAGTCTGGGCCCTGGACCAGCAGGGTGGTTTGGCTGGGTCGGATAGTTAGTCTGAAGCCCATAGTTCCCACTATCAGGATAACCCCCCGAGCTCTGCATCCCCAAGCTACTAGGGGGCATTCTGTAGCCCCCAGCATTACCCATTCCTCCACCGTACTCCCCAGCTCCAGCCCCACCTACACCATCATACGCACCACCTCCATATCCACCACCATAACCTTGCCCACCTGGCCCTCCGGGACCAGTCATTGCAGTATTATAACCCACATTCTGATGCACCATTCCCGTCTGCTGTGGTGGCTGAGGCATATTTGGCCCTGGGGCATATCCCATATAATAATTACGTGGCGGCATACCCATAGGGCCAGAATTAGGCATACCAGGAACCATTCCACCCGGTGGCCCAACATTTGGCTTCTGTTTCTTGTTATCTGTAGCCAACTTGCACACCACCTGATGACCATCCATAGTTTTCATGGGGTCAACCAGCGATGCCTTCGCGCCCTCTTCTGTCTTATAAACAAAAAATGCAAAACCCTTGGCCTTTCCAGTCTGCTTGTCGAACCCAAGGGGGCCTTCCTCAATCTCACCATACATCGAAAAGTGAGCCAACAACCTCTCGGAGGAAATCTCAAAGGGAATATTACCAACATAAATCTTCCTCAACGCTACGTCACTAGAATGTGAATTACCCGAATTTCCAGCGGCTGCAAGCTGAGTCACGGTAATCCGCCCATCAATCTTCTTGTTCGGCTCTTTTAACGCTAATACCGCAGCATCGATGTGCTTAAACGTCACAAACCCATAACCCTTCGATTTTCCAGAATTCTTATCCGTAATGACGATGGAATTCGCTTCATCCAGTTCTCCGTACGCGGAGAAGACTTGACGCAATTTTTCCGTGGTCGTCTCCCATCCAAGACCACGTACGAACAGTTTACGCTGGACAGGATCGGCGTCTGCGACGGCGCGCACAGCCTCCAAGACATCAGGGTGGCGGAGTATGGCGGCGCGTAGAATGGGGAGAAGTTGTTCCTTCGTGAAGGGCTCAAGGATTTTCTCTGCGTCTTCGGGAGAAAGGATGCCCATCGACGATGGCGGCACGGCAGACAAAGGGTTGCCGAGATCAGCGGTTACGGGATACGCTCTGCCGTTCTCGTCGGCCTTGCGTTTCTTGGTGAGATCCATGGCTTAAAGAAACTAAGAATTGAGTTTGTGGAGAAACCCTAATTGAGCGGTGGTTTGTGAAAGATAAAAAACCCTACTGAAAAAAAGGACCAATTTATAGGGGGTTGTAGCAAAACGCCGCGTTTTATGTTTAATAACTTAAATTTCTAACCGCCTCGCTGAGCACCTCCAATACGACGTAGTACTGGGAAATTTGGGCCTTTTATTCGGGCCGAATAAACGCTCAGCAATTAAGAGCCCTGACTAAACTGGCCCACTTTCCATTTCTTGGATACCCCCTTTCTTCTCACTATATCCCATTATTTAAAAAATAATATAAATATTAATTAAATTACTGTTTTACCCCTATAGCCATAACTTCAAATATTTTATATGTAAATTCTATTTTTCTCAATCCAGCCACTAAATAAATAAGACAAAGTCCCCTATACATGACCCGGGCCCAATAAAATCCATACATTTATCAGATGGGTCAGGATCAACACCAGTCAATTCGGGTCAACCCGCGTTGCCAGTGTTGATCCGCCAAATTTTTTTTTGATAAAAATCAGTATCAATTCTAATATTAAAAAATATCACTTAAAGTTCAAAAAATATAATTTGTATCATTAAAAAGTAACCGATCTACTTCTTATGAGTTTATGTAGTTCAAATTATGATTTTTTTTTTTCATTCCAATTAATGTTTAGAGTTTAGGGGAGTTAGGTTTTTTTAGGGTTCTTGGTTTATAATTTTTTAGTTTTTTTTTTTAGTATTTTTAGGAGTTTTTGTTGTGTTCTTTAGGGTTAAAATTTTTTTAGGTTTATTAATCTCAATTATGGGTTATATTTATTTCAAAACAATTAAATTCATTCACTTTTATTTTATGGTTCACTAATTCCATTTAGGATATATATTTATTTCAAAATTAGATTTTTTATTTTATTTTCAATTATCATTTATATTTGCTTTGAAAATATTAAATCAATTATCCAACGCAATGCATGAGTTCACACATTAGTGCCAAACGAGTGCATTGCACGAGTCGTAGAATTTAAAAAAAAAATATTCACTTTAATTTTATGGTTCATTAAATCAATTTTAGGGTATATATTTATAGTTATTTAAAAAAATTAAATTAATTCATTTTAATTTTAGGGTTCACTAATTTTATTTTAAGGTATATAGTTTTGGGGGGAAAAACTAAAAAATAAAAAAATAAACCAGTTTTTTTTTACCGTTATTTTCTTAATGAGCCTGGGCCAGTCTGATGGGTCTAGACCCATACTTAGCACAAGAAAGTAGCCCAATAAATAAATATATAACTGGAATAATTTATTTTCCCTTGCAGTCCCTATCATTATTTTACTAGGGTTACATGCGTTCGACAATATATAGCCTCCCATCATCTTCAAAATATAAAATTCATAAGAATAATAAATAAAAAAATAATCTCATATTTATATATTACTTTTATACTCCTAAGAAATCCTAGATCCTTCTCAGAGTTTGAAGTTATGGACTTATGGTGATCGTTGGTAAAATGTTTCATGGATTTCATTAAAAAACACATCAAACCTTGTTCAACACTTAGTGGCAAAATTTTCCCTTTCTTATTAGTTACTTTTTCTTTGTCAAAATCCCAGAATCAAGATGGATATGGCGGCATAGAAGAGAAAATAAAAGGTTTCATATTTAATTGCTAAATTCATTAAAAATGTTAAATGTTGTTTATATCAAGTTATTAGAAATAGCAGGAGAAAATCTATATCAAGGCATCATTACTCTACACTAATATAAAACTATGAAAAAATTGATGAATGGTCACCATTTATCTTCTCGTCCCTTTTTTTTGTTTCCTTTTGCACTTGTGGACTATACGGTTGGATTGATTTTAAATTTTGAAGAATATAAAAAGAAGAAAGAAAAAAAAAGGATTAGTGGAGCTATAAGGGCAAAATGGAACATTCAATTAACTATTTTTTTTTATTTATTTATAATGGCTATAGAGAGAAAATTAGAGGCTAGGTATAGAATCACCTATTTATTCGACTTTTTGCATTAACTGTATTCGAATTATTAAGTAGTTTCTGCAGATTTCAAATATTTATATACAGAAGAAGAACAAAACTTATTTTCGGTACGATTCTATAAGTTACTACTCCCTGCCTTTTGATCTTTACACGTCTCCTTTTTTTTCCAATTCGAAAGATGAATAAATAAATATCTTGTGCAGTGTGGCAGGCAAATGGGGTATTTGATAGATGAATGCGAGCGATACCGATTTAACCAGCATCATATCTTTTCAGCATATATATAATTCTGATTCTGCATTTTATAAAATACAATCATATCATACTATACGGAAGTAATCATATATATGTAATATTGTGATTGATGAACACAATATGCAGAGGAATCGGATTCCACACTTTCTAACCGAATGTCGGAACGTGCATTGTTCATCCACTTCTTTTTCTGTCTTGTGGTCTTGTTTTGGTACTACAGGTTAGCTGAAGATGATCACAGATTCAATTAACTTCGATGAAGATATAAATTACACCAAAAAAATTAATATATAAAAAAAAAACACAAGGAGAAAAGAATCCATGATTTACAAACATAATTTAGTTGCACCGCACCAGAGGTGCAATGTACTCTCATTTAATTCTTTCCTTTTTTTATGTACCAAAAAAAGAAAAAAGATGCATTGATGAGTTTGTTGCTAGTAAGGTAAGCTCTTAGAACTGGAACTAATGACCAAAGACTTGAGCATCGAAGAATCGGCAGCCCCATTGGCGCGGCGAGTAATGGTATCCATGTTTTTATGCAAACTCTGCTTCACAATTTTCCTCATCATCATCATCTTCCCATGATCAGCATCCTTCTCAGTAATCACTATCCTCCCCACCTGCGGCCCCGAGTGAGGCCCCATCCTCGTCTGCCTTTCGTCTTTGAACCACTGGAGCAGCTTCAGAGCTCTTTTCTGCGCCAAGGGGCTGCCTAACAGCGCCACTTCTAGAAGCACCTGCACGATTCCAGCCTTGGACATTTTCTGCCTTTGTATGGAGCTCTGATGTGCCAATATCATCAAAATGTAGGCAGATAGTTCCTGGCATTTCGGCTTCTCTTCCCATGTCATGATCTCTATTAGCCCCTCCGGCACCATAGCCTCCTCCTGCTCCACCGCCTTCCTCCCCGATAAGGTTACTACCAAGTTACCTAATGTTGCTAGGCTTTTCTCTGATGTTTCTTTAACTGATGACAGCTTTATTAAGCTTCTGACCACCCCAGTTGAGATCAAACTCGACGCGTTGTCTAGAACTGAAGACAGATTGTACAGTGTGCTCAAACATACTTCTTTGGTCTCAAAACTTGAACATGATTCAAGAATGCAGACTACTGTGGGAATAAGTATTGCTGAGTTGAGGGAAAACTGGCTGTTTGCTAGGCCTGATATAGACAAGAGGAGCTCTGCAAATTCTGTCTTGGCTGTTTCCTCCAACGACTTCAAATTACAGGGCAATCTCGATAAAATTCCTGCCTCCACCATTAGAGCCTTGTTACTGAAAAGAATGCAAAAAAAACAAGATCATCATCGAATTAATTCACAGTTAGAATATAGTATAGTATACACATTAAAAATATTTAATTAAGCTTAATTCATTAGGATGCTGGGATATTACATAATCAATTGTTGTTGGCATTGAAGGAACAATTAGGTGTTAATTATTGATCATTTATTTATGTGGGGGTTCCTAAATTTTATAATTTGATGGTCCCGTTGCAGGAAGTTGAGACATTATGCAAGAGATAATAACAAGTCAACAAGATTCTCTCGCCTTTGAAAAATGGAGGACAAAAAATCCATTTGTATATTGCATGTTGACACAAAATCATATTCGAACAATCATACTGAATCTCAGCAACCATTATTTTTCTCAACAATTGATTAAATAAAATCATTCCCACAATTCGAATTATGCCACCTGAAAATTTTCCAGGCGCCGTGGAGTGTGGTGCAGAGTCAGCGCGCCTTGGCATTGTTTTCCCCCACCCACTCCCACTTTAACACACAATTTTTATTTATTTAATTTTTTTTTAAAAAAAAGATCAAATTCTTGTGGTTTAATTGGTGATTTAAACCCTTCAATTTAGAGGAATATTATATATAAAAAAAGAGTCTTTATTCCATATTGTACTGCCGTATGCAAAAGTTAGCAAGTGATGTTAGCTCAACAAACCATCGTTATCTTCAACCTAGCTCTATAATATATTATAGTTTCTGGGGTCCATCATATCATTCATTTTCCACTTCGTATTAAAACATAAATCAAGAATTTCAACCCAAGAGGTTAAAAAAAAAAATAAAAAAAAATAGAGCACTAGGCACGACTTATCAAAGTCCAAGAACTAATGTAAAGGACCTAACTTCAATTAATTAATTAATACTGCCTGCAAATTTAGTCATGCACTTAATAGAGACGTTTACTTAGACTATAGCAAGAGAAATCGGAGAGTGGAGAGTCCGGTGGCGGCGCCGGTGCCTATCACGCCCACTCCACCCACCCAACAATGGCCAGTAGGCCTCCATTATAGTTTGATTTTGCCACCTCATCGCATTTACTGGAGAATAAGTAGCTTATGCCCCCCAGCATTAAAATATATTCAATCATCCAACTAAATTACTGGCTAAACTATTAATCTCATTTAATTCATCCATTCATATTCAATACAACAGTAATCAAACTGATGAAACCGTTCTTAATTAGCTCTGTTTCATGATCCCAGATTAAACCTAAATAAATAATAACTTAACAATTAATTGTTTTGAGAATGAGTACTTTTTCTTCTTTTATAAGCTCTTGATCAGTTATAATCAAATTAATCAAGACTCAAAATTCATATTTCTGAAATATATATCATGCATTTTGATGCTTGAAAAATGAATCGATGTAAAAAATAAATAAATTGAACTTACGTGAAAGAGCTATTGGCGATCTCAATGAGCACCCGGACAGCCAATCTTTGACGCGCCACCACCTCCGACCCAACCATGGCAACCAGCGGCGGAATAACACCGAGCTCCGCCATGGTTCTCCGCCGCTTGACATCTTCTTTCGCCAGCTTCTTCATCTCTCTCGCCGCCGTTTCTTTCTCTTCCCAGCTCCCAAAATGAAGCATCTTTACAGATTTTTGCAATACCGCCATCCAATTACGATCACTATCACAATTGTGATCATGATGACGACCCTCTTCAATATTCTTGACTCCTTCACACGTAACCATATCTGTATCTATAGGTTCCGCCACCACCTCCGGCGATTCTGTACACTCTTTCTTGGCCGCCTTCAATCGGAGGAGCCGCCGCATGCGAGTTAAGAAGCGTAGGGTAAACAAACAGTTGGTTAAAGAATGATCAGACGTTTTGGGTGCTTGTGGAACTGACATATTTCAACAAGTTTGAAATCAAACTTGTATTGCCTAATCAATTTTTTAAATTATTAATAATCTACTTATGTCTGACTTTTTTGGTTGAGAGAGAATCAGACAAAGTGCAGAAGGAGACTTTGCGACAAAATACAAAAGAAGCAGATAGCACATGCAGCCTAAGAAATCTGTCTGTTTCGTGGGATTAATGAGATTATTAATGGAGGTTTAATTAATAAGAGTTTTTGGAGTTCCCACAATGCCCATGTGATTTCCAGCAATTTTACTTGACTGGCGTTTCGGGACACTCAAACTAGTGAGATGTGACCTAATCATTGATGTAATTTTGTCAACATATGGTCAAATTAAGGCTATCGGAAATTGGTATTGGAGTGAACCTTATCTTTCAATTTTGTTTCTCCCCCTCTCTCTATATATAAAAAAGATATTATTATACTACTAGTTAATATCACATAGGTATACCTAACAGATCCGGTTGGATAATTTTAATTTCTTCCATCTTCTAATTTTCGTATATATTGTAATTATTATTGTATAAATAAAAAAATATTATAATTAAAATAAGGTATGTGTAACATTAACTGCTGGTGAATTACATAACTCTTGTACGTGGCATGCAGCTAGCGTGTGTGCACGTGGTACATGGAGTCCCCGGCCGTAAAATGCTGCTAAAGGTTAATGATTAATTTTTGGTTCATTAGCTACAGATTTATCATCTTTAATTACGATTCAGATTGTTTAGATTTTTAAATTTAATTCTGAACCAACATTAATTGCTTGTGGTGATCAGGTTTCATCGGCTGGTTCCATATTCCCCCAAAACCGGTGACTTGTCCTCCTCACAAATGTAGGCGAAAAAAATTGATCTTACAATTATTAGATCCAATACAATATTTTTTATCATATATATTTGTGCAAAAATTACCCTAAAAATCATGAACTTTGAGTTTAATTGCAAATTTAACATGAATTTTAAAATAAACATTTAAAATACCAACTTTGAATTTGTGTGTTATTCAACATCTCCAAAATTTTATAAAACAAATTGACCTTCAAATCCAATGTACGATTGTGGCCACTTTGACGTCATTTTCAAAAATTAATGGTCGAGTCATGACGGGCTCGAATAGACGAGCAAATTGTAGTTGGATTGTAGGTCAATTTATTTTATAAAAACTTGGGGATGTTGAATAACATACAAATTCAAAATTAATGTTTTAATTACCTACTTTTTAAAGTTCATGTTTAATTTGCAATTAAGCTCAAAATTCATGATTTTTAAGACAATTAACCCAAAAAAAAATTACAAATCAATATATTTCACAACTTTAACAATAGTGATAAAATATATATTAACACAACCTCACATATAGTTGTGCTATCATTTTATATCATGCGGCTTATATTTTTTTACTTATAATTTGAATTTGAGAGAGAAGAAAATCTAGATATTGTCCAGACCGGTTTCCACGTTACAACTAATTAGAGTGATTTTTTTTTTGGTAATATATTATGTGAAATTCACTAATTGGGGGTAATAATTCACTATAAAAATCGCAACACACGTGTGCTCTAGGTAGTGGTTTGGTGATTTGGTCTCGCATATTTAAGGTAGAGAGAACAATTTTATACCACATAAGTTACCGTGTAGAATTTTTATTTTTTTTTATGTGATTATGTGATTATTCCGTAAAAAAATAATTTGGTGAAATATATGTGATTATTTTTTCAGGCTGTGGGCAAGCGCATGCAACCCTTGTAATCAAGATTTTTATGTTTATGTTATAAAAATCGTTGCGTGGGATCAGACATATGCGCGTTCCACCGGTAATAAAATTATTTATTTCAATTTTGTGTTCCATCTTATACGCATTCAATCACTGAGATGATCTCATTTGATTCCACCAAGATCTTAGCAAATAGCAAGCTAGTGAAAGATTCAAATTGCATATATTTTAAAATTCATATATTTTTTTGCGTATTGTTTAAAGTCTATAATTTGAATAAAAAGACTAAAAAATATAATATTAGAAATGCAATATATAAAACCTTAATTATTCACTATATATATATATAATTTAAAATTGAAGGAGACTCAATTTTTTTAGAGACTAAGACAACAGAGCCTCATGAACTCCACGTCTGGACAATGATATATTATTAATATTTAGAATAGATCGAAAATTTCGCAGTTGGAAAATTGTATTCCCGTACGTACCCATTCCCAAAAGGCGAGAGAGAGATGATCGATGATAAATTTTGGTATGGGGCAACAATTAGCAGCCATGCACGTGGAATAGCATTAATGCAGCTGCAGCAAACTTTAATTTGATGAATTAAAGCATTCTGTATTAAATTTGGCCAAAGATCGATGTGTATGGTGCTCCACCTCTCCCCGATTTGATTTTTAACACATGCAATTTTAACGTTGACTTTGGTCTTCCTTTCCTCCGCCCCTAATATCGATTCCTTTGAAATGCGTGTTATTATTTTATTTTATTTTTGCTATCCGCTTTTGTCTAGCAACATAGAAATCAAACTGTAAATTAAAAGATGTAATATACGTGTACTGGAATTTTAAAGGGCATGGATGAAGAATAATGTCAAAATAGGTAAAAATCGACAAAAGTAAATAGTTTTTGGGAAAAAATAACAACTTTTAAAAATAGGTAATTTGTTGGGCAATTTGTACCATTAAATAGTTGGTCCCCACACTCAATCATTGCCACAGTGTATTTTTGTCAGTTATTTATTTAAACAATGCACAGCCTAAGACGAAACCCTAATTCTAAATTTCTCGATTATTATTGGGCGCGCATCGATTAATTCTTAGCATCGATTATTATGTAAAAAATGTCTCGATTAATTGTAAAAAGTGTCTCCATTATTTAGTTAAAAGTAAAGCATCGATTAACTTTGGTAATGCATAGATTAATTTTTAAAAAGTAATGCATCGAATATTTTAAAAAGTCACGCAAGGTTTATCGATTAACTTTATAAGGTTCATCGATTATGTTGTAAGGTTCATCGATTAACTTTGGTAATGCATAGATTAATTTTTAAGCAGCATCGATTATTTTTGTGAAGAGTCGATTATTTTATAAGAAGCATCGATTAATTTTTAAGATTCATCGACTAATTTTTAGAAGTATAGATTATTTTTTAATTTGAAAATAGGCGACAGAGAGAGATACGCATGTCGTACCCTTTTATCTGTAATATATTTATGATTTTCATGTTTTTGACTATAATCGTGGCTATTATAATTAATCTAGTTATTTTTTAGAATTAGTGGAGGCTCTTAGGCTCTTAGAATTAATCTATGCTATTCTAAATTTAATCGATGCATTTTTTTACTAATCGAGGAAGTAGTTAGAATAATCGATGCTTGTAGGATTAATTGATGTTAGCCACAATATAATCGATGAATAAATTGAATTCACTTATAATTTAATTGATGAATATTTTAGAATAATCGATGAATTTTTTAGAATAATCGATGAAGAGTTTAGTAATCGATGAACCTTTTAGAATAATCGATGGATTTTTTTATTAATCGATGTTAGTATTAATCGATAAATATTTTAGAATAATCGATGAATTTTTTATTAATCTATGAACCTTTTATTATTTGTTGTTTTCAATAATTTGTTAAATTAATCGAGGTTAACTTAATCGAGGATATTAGAGTTAATTGTTGATAATTAAGTTTAATTTAATCGAGGAAGATTGTAAAAATAATCGATTAAAATAATCAATTGTACATAATCAATTGTAAATAATCGATTGTCAATCGATTGTAAATATTACAATTGATTAAAATAATCGATTATAAACAATCGATTGTAAATATTACAATTGATTAAAATAATCGATTGTAAATAATTGATTAAAATAATCATGCTATTAAAATCAATCGAGGCTATTTTAAATTTAATCGATGCTATATTAAATTTACACACAATCTATACACTATAGTATAATTAAATTGATTCTCACATGTGAAATCCTAATACAACCTATACACTATATAGTATAATCAAATTGATTCTCACAAGTGAAATCTCGATAAAATCTAAACACCATAATGTAATCAATTTGATTTTAATATAGTGTATATATTGTATCGGAATTTTACTTGTGAGGATCACTTTGATTATCGATTATGAAATCTCGAAACAACCTATACACTATAGTATAATTAAATTGATTCTCACATGTGAAATCCTAATACAACCTATACACTATATAGTATAATCAAATTGATTCTCACAAGTGAAATCTCGATAAAATCTACACACCATAGTGTAATCAATTTGATTTTAATATAGTGTATATGTTGTATCGGAATTTTACTTGTGAGGATCACTTTGATTATCGATTATGAAATCTCGAAACAACCTATACAGTATAGTATAATTAGATTGATTCTCACATGTGAAATTCTAATACAACCTATGCACTATATAGTAGAATCAAATTGATTATCACAAGTGAAATCTCGATAAAATCTACACACCATAGTGTAATCAATTTGATTTTAATATAGTGTATATGTTGTATCAGAATTTTACTTGTGATGATCACTTTGATTATCAATTATGAAATCTTGAAACAACCTATACAGTATAGTATAATTAAATTGATTCTCACATGTGAAATCCTAATACAACCTATATACTATATAGTACAATCAAATTGATTCTCACATGTGAAATCACTATACAACCTAAACACTATAGTATAATCAAATTGATTATCGATTATGAATTCTCGAAACAACCTATATACTATGGTATAATCAAAGTGATTCCCGCAAGTGAATCCCGATACAACGCATACATTGTAGTATAATCAAATTGATTATCGATTATGAATTTTCGAAACAACCTAAACACTATAGTAAAATCAAATTGATTATCACAAGTAAAATCCCGATACAATCTATATACTTTAGTATAATTAAATGGATTCTTGATTATAAATTCTCGAAACAGCATATGCACTATAAATATAATAGTGGCCATATACTCAAATGAATTAATTGTGGACATAAAATCAAATGAATTAATCGTGGACATATAATCATAGCAACATAACAAGGCCTCGATTAATTGTGGACATATAATCAAATGAATTAATCGTGGACATACAATCTATACACTATTAGCCTCGATTGTGTGTGTGTGTGTGTGTGTAAGTCATGAAACCTATTAGCATCGATTATTTTTTTAAGTTCCTCGATTGTTTTAATAGGTCTCGATTATTTTAATTTAGTTCATCGATTAATATAAAAAATGATCCTCAATTATTTTTTTATTTCCTCGATTATTTTTTCAAGTTCCTCGATTGTTTTAATACAAATTAACCGACGATTGTAATCGAAGAAGATATTTACATATTTAAAAAAAAAAGGAAGTCTACTTGATGAGAAGATGATCGGTCGTGGCTAGGTTTTTTTTTTTTTTTTTTTTATTGCAGCTGTGAAACCCTTCTTTTTAATTACACACAACCTATACACTATAATATAATTAAATTGATTCTCACATGTGAAATATTTCATTAATTATCACTTTGATTAATCGATTAATTAAATATTCACTTTAATCAATTAATTAAATATTCTCAAATGTGAAATATTCACTTTTTAATCGATTAATTAAATATTTCATCGATTATCACTTTGATAATCGATTAATTAAATATTCATCGATTATCACTTTGATAATCGATTATCACTTTGATATTCATCCATTATCACTTTGATAATCGTTTTTTTTTACTTTTTAATCGATGAATATTTTATTCATCGATTATTTTTTTTTTAAATAAAATATTAATCGATTATGATTTTTAAAATTCCTCGATTAGTATTAAATTATTCCAGAATTTCCTCGGTTAGTTTTTTTTAATTAATTATTCATGGATTAAAATTCCTCGATTAGTATTAAATTATTCCAATCGAGGCTCGACGACAATCGATGACGGCGGGTTGTGTTTTCTCTCTCTTTTTTTTTGCTGTTGGGTATGCTTTATGTTCTGTTTTTCCTAATTTCAAATTGAGAGTTGAGAGTGAAAAGGAGAGAGAGACAACATGGGGTTGGTGGGGACTTTATTTTAAAAGCTGGGATAATTTATGTCAAGCAGAATAGTGTCAGTTTTTTTCAGATATTGTGGGACCCTTAGATGAATATTGTGAAAAAAAGTACATATTGTCAATAAAACTTATAGCTTTTAAACCCTGTTGCTTTTTCCATTTAGTTATTTGCTTTTGTCGTATAAGTTGGGCTCCCTATATATATATATATATATATATATATATATATATATTGAAGTATGACTCTGAAGTGAAGTATGGCTTCACATTTCTCAAGACCAGTCACTTTTTACTGATAAGTTGGTAATAGCCGTATTAGGTGTTGACTTTTATGTAAATCTTGTAGTTGTTGCCAATATCCTTAAATCACGGATATGGGTTGTTTTATATGTAGCTTGTAATCTCATGAAAATACACACAAAATATTTGCAACTTTGCAACCATCTCGTTCACCATCCTCTCACTTTTTATCATGTCATATCATTTTCTCAATTTCATCATGGTATCAGAGCAGTGATCCTTCTCAGACCCGCCTCTTTTTTGTTCATTATTCTTGTTGTTGTCTCATCTCATTATGGCAGACACAATAGAAAATGAGAAAATATTATCTAATCCTAATCCAAATTAACATCTAAGCTTAGTGTTACTTAATGAGTACAATTACATTCCTTGGAGTAGAGCAATTAATCTTACTCTTGGAAGTAGATTCAAGCTCAGCTTCATCATTGACAAGAATGGCGTGCCTGATGCAGACTCACCTATGTATTCTTCCTGATTAGCTCAAGACCAGCTTGTGATGTCATGGCTCGTAAACTCCATGGAGCCAAAGTTGTCTGAAATCTTCAACTATATATTCAGATTCATCCTACCATCTATGGAAATCAGTGAAAGACATATATGGCGACACAAACAATGGTGTAAGAGTTTTTCAACTTAAAAAAGATCTTGCTGAAACTCATCAAGGTAATCTTTCATTTATTCAGCATCTTAGTAACTTAAAGGCGAAGTGGAACGAGCTTGATCTATACATGTCTCACACCACTGATTCAACCATCCTGCTCAAGAGAGCTGAAGAGACAATGTGTAGCAGCTGCTTTCAAGCCTTGGAGCTGAGTATGAGGACCTGAAGAGTCATCTTTTGATAACACATGAGCTTCCAAGCTTCCAAATGGTGTGCAATGCAATCCAAAGAGAGGAAGTGAGGAGGAAGGTGATGAATGCAGGTGCAGCTGTGTTGACACTGAATCAAATGTTCCTAAAAATAGAGTTTTTGCAGTCACAAGATGTAACACCCCGTATAACAACCCGCTTTTACGTAATTTGAATTTTTTTTTAATTGCTTAATAATTTGGGATTGAGTTTTAATTTGTTTGATATTGCGCCCCTAGTATAGAAAAGAAAATTTAAAACTTAAACTTGGGCCTTAGAATTATTATTTGATGTTGTTTAAATATTTTCGAACTTATTCTCTCATGTACTTTTGAAATAAAAAGAATTTAATTTTATTTAAAGATAATCATGAGATTAAAATTAATATTATCTTTATTTTTATTTTTATTTATTCCTCAAAGTTATCCTCAAAATTTAACTTTATCTTTATTATTAAAATATTATTATTCCTAAAGTTTATCCAAATTATTAATATATTACAAATATTCTAAAATATCTATATATACACCCCCCCCTCTCCCCAAACTTTTAATCATTTTCCCCCACTTGTGAATAGCTTCTGCCGTAATAATCAAGAAGAAAAGAAGAAAGAAAGAGAAAGAAAGAAGAGAGTGGAGGGAGAGGTGAGAGCCGTGAGAGAGATAGATGTGAGAGAGAGAATTGAGCGAGAAGAAGTGAAAGAAAGGGAGGGGGGGCTGGAGCAGGCAACCACCACCACCTTACCGCCGCCGCCGTCATCGCCGGAGCGCCGCCACTGTTGCCGGAGTTGCTGTCATGTCGCCGGAAAGTGGCAACGTTGTTTCCACGTCGCGCGGCTATCGTATCGGTCCATTTCTCGTCCTTTTTAGCCCAAATTTTAATATGTCGTGTATTTAAATGTGTACTACATTTCGTATGTTGACCGCGTTCCCGTCCGACGGCCGGAAACCGGCGAAATCGCCGGAAAACTGAAATTTAATAAAAGAACCGATCTGCCCCTATTTTGTTAAATTCAGGCCCTTTCGGCTCCTCAAATCGAAAAAGTTTATTCACGAAAGTTGCTCGAAATAATATTTCCTATATGCCCGTCGAATTTCGTAATTTTTGGATGAGTTTTGAAAAATCTCAATTATTTAATTTATACAGTTATTTTTGTACCGGGAACATGTGTTATTGAAAAAAATTCTAAAACTCTCAACTATAGTCTTAGCATATATAGGATGGTCCTTGAATATTTTCGTAATTTTTGAACGGTTAAAAAGTGCCGTGGCACAAATCTGATAAAAATTGATTAAAATGGCAAGTTTTGGAATGAGACCTCTATCAAATCGGTTGGTCCCAGTAAATCAAGAATAATATTTTAGAATTTATTTCCTTCTGCGTTAAATGTACACGAGGTCTCTAGAGTCGCGTAATATATTTTTGAAAAGAATAAAATTTAAATAATAGCTCGAATTATAGTATATTAATTCCCGAAAATATAGCGATTATTCTGAGTCGAAGATCGACCTTTGTAGGACCTGCAGAGCCTGGTAGGATTAATGAAACTATTTTCGAAGTTATTGTGCCGTCATGTGCTCGTCATCCAGGTGGGTTATATTTTTCTCAAATTATGTTCAGCTATTAAGCTCAACTATTTATCAACTGTGAATCATGAATATCTGTATCAAAATGATTTAGCTCACTGTTCACGTTCGCCAGTATCCTACGAAAACATTGAGTGCTTAACTAGACTCGAGTTCGGATCCTTTAAGCTTTGGGACCGTATACACTATCCTTTATTAGACAGCTGGGCTGGAGGACGTGTATATAAGTTAAGACACTGTAGGAAGGGACAGTTGAGACAGAGCGTGTAAGATTAAAAGAAGCTTTGTATACATGGAATGCTTTTGAGATTTGAAATCTTTCCATTGTTATACTTGTGTGGATACGATATTCATATTTATAAAATGATTGTGAACTGTTTATCAAAATCTGTCCACTGGGTACACTAGTACTCAGCCCAAATCTTTTCTAAAATATTTTCAGGTTGAGAGGCAGGCTGGAAGATGACGGAGCTGGGGCGAGGGCTTACTTGTTGTTATATGCTTGCTCTTTTTGTGTTGTTCAGAAATCTTAGATACTTAATATCAATTAAGTGCTTGCAAATAATTTTACTTGAATTGTGCTCCGCGCTTGTTCCGTTCACTCTGATACAGCTTGTCTTCAATTGTTTGAAGCATGTTATGATTTCAGCATTTTGCTATAATGTTCCTTTATAATTGTTGGCGGGATAAGTTCCCTTTGATGATTGGTATTTTATTTAGGTTCTTTCTAAACGCCTTAGTGCGTGGTTCTATTACAGTTACAGAGGTTATGCTGCCCAAATGTTTGGGGCACTAACCTTATTCCTTCTGAACACTCTCGTGGGTGGTTCTATTTCAGTTACAAAGGTTATGTTGCCCAAATGTAGCTATTTCATTTAATTATCTTTATGCAACAACCCCTTCCCCCTTCCCCCAGTAGCGTACCGGTCCCTTGTCACCCTTCTCCCGGGATCGGGGCGTTACACAAGACCCTAAGAGGTAAAAGGCCTGATCTTAAGTGTAATCACTGTATAAAGATTGAAAGACATGGAATTGGTCACATTCAGGAAAAATGGTGGATTCTACACCCTGAACTGAAGACAAAGTTCAATGAAGATGTCAAGACCATCAAGAAACAATCCAACATTCCTAAAGCTAACATTGTTGATAGCAAGTTGTCATTTGAGGAGCGGATAGAATTCCGCATCAAACTAGCTGTGTCACCACAACAAAATGATGTTTCTGAACATAAGAATAGAGATCTTATTGAAAAAACAAGATCCCGCATGCTTCAATCTAACATGCCTGAGAAATTCTGGTTGCATGTCATTCAAACTGCTGCATGCATCATTAACAGACTTCCTACCAATGTGTTAAAATTTCAATCTCCTTATGAAGTCTTGAATGGTAGAAAGACCAATATTACTCAGCTCAGAGTGTTTGGACGTGTATGCTATGCACACATCCAACCTAAACACAGAGATAAGCTTGATTCTAGAGTCTTAAAATGTGTCTTCATGGGTATTTTTCTTCTTAAAAGAGATACAAATGTTATGATCCAGTCTCTAGAAAAATTATTATTTCTAGAGATGTTAGGTTTGATGAATCAAGTTTTTTCTTCAAAAAAGAACAGGTCGAGCATGAAGGGGATCATTCCTATGAGTTGTTTCCAATACCTATTGTAGAGAGTACTGTATTACCTCGGCTTCCTTCAACTCCTGTTGTAACTGATGAAATAATGAGGCCGAAATCAATGATGAGGATAATTCTGGCACTGAAGTGGAAAATAGAGATGATGAGGTTGTTATTGAACAACCAGAACAAAGAAAACCAATTCTCATAGCTAGAAGACGGTCATCTAGACCAAGATAAGTTTTTGTTAGGCTTAAGGGATATTAAGTCTACAAACCAAAGCATCCTCAAGTCAATCTGATTTTGCGGACAAGGTGTCTCACACTCACCGTGTTTTTCTTATCAGCTGGGAAAGGTTAGTGAACCTAGATCGTTTGAAGAAGCAAGTGAATCTCTTATTTGGAGAGAAGCAATACAGAATGAGCTTGATGCTCTGCATGACAATCATACTTGGAGTGTGGTTCAATTGCCTCAAGGAAAAAAAGCTGTAGGATTTAGATGGATTTACAAGATCAAATTTCGTATAATTAGAACTGTAGAACGTCACAAGGCTAGACTAGTTGCTAGAGGGTTCACACAGACATTTGGTGTAGACTACAAAGAAATATTTACACCAGTAGCCAAAATGAATATAGTGTGAGTTCTCCTCTCAGTTGCAATTAATTGTAGTTAGTCTTTGTATCAAATAGATGTAAAAAATGTCTTCTTACATGGAGAACTGGAAGAAGATCTAGATGTATACATGAAACTTCCTCCAGGGCATGATAGAAAACATGAACATGGCGTTGTCTGCAAGCTATGCAAGGCCATTTATAGCCTCAAACAATCTTCAAGAGCCTGGCATTCCAAGTTGAGCTCAGTCCTCATATCATCTGGTTTCAATAGATGTGTTAATGATTCTTCTATGTTTATCAGAAATGGTGACCATGGCAAACTCATTATTTTAGTGTATGTTGATGACTTGATCATTACATGTGACAATCAAGAAAAGATTGATGCTCCGAAGGCTTCACTTCATTCAACTTTTGCTATTAAAGATCCTGGAGCTTTGCGTTACTTTCTTGGTATAAAAATGAACCGCTCATCATCTGGTTTGTTTCTTAGTAAAAAAAAAATATATACTTGATCTTCTTGAAGATATAGACATGTCAATCTGCAAACCAGCTAAAACCCCTCTTCCAAGCAATTTCAAAGTTGAAAATAAATGCCAACCTATCATTGATATCTCTAACTACCAAAGATTGGTAGGGAAGTTGATTTATCTCACCATAATAAGACATGACATTACATATTTTGTAAGTTTTGTCAGCATTATGCATGCTCCATGCACCCATCATCTTCAACTTGTTAAGCGCATATTGCGTTACCTCTGTTTCGTAGTTTTTTGTGTGTTTATTTTGTATTTTTATTGGGTTGTGTTTCTTCCTTTTGTTGGTATTTGTTATTGTTATTCTTTTACCTTGTATTTTGTGTTTTGTATCAGTTTCACGGGGGTGTGATGTGTGTAGGAAAAAGAGAACAAAATGAGCAAAAAATGGTAAAAAAATGGAAAAGTGAACAAAATTCACAACCGCAGTGATTCCCATGCCTAGGTCTGCTATCAGAGCCGACTCTCCGCGTTGGCGGAGAGTGGAGAGCTCGCGTCCAGTTCCGCACTTACAATACGAGCCCAGTTTTCAGAATCCGAACTGGCGGTGTTTTCCGTGTCGGTGGAGCGCCCATTTAATTGTTTTTCCATTACTTTATTTCAACTTTTAAATAGGATCTAAGGGGGGACTTTTTTGGAGAGGCTCACTCTTTTTGGGGATCTAGAAAAAGATAATAGACTCATTCTTGTTCGGGGATCAATTTTCGACTTTGTTTTTTGGATTTGTTCATCGCAGAGAATCCAATTTTGCACTCAAGAATTGTAAGAATTTCTTTTCTCCTCTCTTAGAGGATCAAATTGATCTTGGATTTTAGATCTGATTGTGTGAATTAATTTTCTCTTATGATGAACTAAATTTCTTAATCTAGGGCTAGAGAATCAAATTGAGTTTGTTAATTGATGGTGAATTATGATTGCATGTTTTTGTTTAATTATTTTGTATGTGATTGAGTACTTGATCAGCATCCAATTGTGTGTGCAATGAGTGAGATCGAGAGAAGATCTTATTGCGTGTTCGTGGTTGAATGAGATTGAACCTCCTTGGAAATGAGTGGTTTAAGAGTTGATAATTTAGATAATCAATTAAATTGAGGAATAATTTTTGAATGAAAGAGCTAGGATTTTATTCTTATATGAAGTTTGATTATCCATAATTGTTAATTGTGTGAGAATCGTTCTCTTGATAATTGATTAACCTGAGGAGATGAACTAATGCCCTAGATTCTTTCAAAGCCTTGATCAGTCATTGTCGTTGATTGTGAATTATTTAGTAAACATTATTTATCGTGGTTTGATTTATATTTATTTGCCTAGCTAATAAATCTTCTCAAAATATTGGATTAAGTTTGTTTAGGTATTTGTTTTTATTTTAATTGAAACACGAAAATTATTACCATGTTAAGCCTTCCTTGAGAATACGACTTGGGACAACTTACCATGCTTTAGCGATCTCGTCCTCTTGCTAGCAACTTAAAGTGTAATTAAGTTGAACAACCTCAAAGGATCCAACTCTGTGGGAATTCTCATGAAATGCAATGGTCATCACAAATTAGAAGGGTATAGTGATTCGGACTGGGCTGGCAACACCATAGATAGAAAATCGACCACTGGTTACTGCACCTTTGTAGGTGGCAACTCAGTAACCTGTAAAAGCAAGAACCAATTTGTAGTTGCTCGATCAAGTGCCGAGGCAGAGTACAAAGCAATGGCTTCAGCAGCCTGTGAGTTGATATGGCTTAAAACTCTTCTTACTGACTTAGGAATTCCTTGCAGCTCTCATGTTACTCTTCACTATGACAATCAAGCTGCAATGCACATTGCAATCAATCCTGCTCTTCACAAGAGCACTAAACATATTGAAGTTAACTATCATTTATAAGAGATCGAGTCCAATTCAAGCTGCTACAAACTGCTTATGTTCGATCAAGTGATCAGTTAGCTGACATTTTTACTAAAGTTCTTCCTACAACTCAATTTGAACGATTATTGTCCAAGATTGGCTCAAGAAACTCCGATCCAGCTTAAAGTATGGCTCCACATCTCTCAAGACCAATCACTTTTTGCAGAAAAGTTGGTAAGACGTGTTAGGTGTTGACTTTTATGTAATTCTTGTAGTTATTATCAATATCCTTAAATCATGAATATAAGTTGTTTTATATGTGGCTTGTAATCTCACTAAAATACACATAAAAAATATTTGCAACTTTGCAACCATCTCGTTCACCATCCTCTTTTCAATTTCATCATGTATGTGTGTGTGTGTGTGTGTTTGTTTGTGTGTGTGTGACTTTTCATAATGATGTAATTATACCATTTTGTAAGACACTCGCTTTTTCCTCGTTCCTAGGGATGTATAAATTGTTGGTTCAGTGCAAAATCGAGCTAAAATCACAAAACCAAATAATTTTTTCTTAAAAGAAAATTCAAACTGAACCAACCAAAATAATATATATAATCGAACCAAACCAAATCATAATTCTTGGGTTAGTTTGGTTTTCGGTTTAATCGAATTTTCAATGATTATTTTTATTTTTCCAAAACAATTATATCTAAAAAAAATATCATACATTCAATAGATAACAAACGATATATGAAATAAGTAAATATTTGAAAAATTCTAAAACTAGAAAATTGAAACTAAATATTAAAATTACTAATGTTATTTAGGTATATAATACATTTTAAATGTATTATTTTAGGTATAATTAGTATTAGAATTATAAATCATAAATTATAAATATAGTACATATATAATTTTTGGTTGGTTCGGTTTTAATCAAAATATCTATATAATATATAATAATGACTCCGGATCCGCAAATAGAAATTTTAGTTTTCCCGCCCATTTGCATTTCCGAAAATGAATTTCTTTATATTTTATTTTATATGATATATATAATATTGAATTAACATATAAATTACCATAACATATATGTACCTCGATTAATTACTTTAATTAATTGCAACGAGTCTAAGTTTAAATGTATATCTTATTAATTCATTGTCTTTGTTTGGAATAAAATCCTCCCCGAAATGGAGCAATATATAACCATTAATCAATACTTATATAGATATAATATCAAATCCGTGGAATTGATATAATTAGTGCATGTATATATTATAAGATTTAATCTTGCAATTGATTTAATTACTGTTATCGATCGGCAATATATTTTTTAGAAGATTCAAAAGGTGTAATTGATTAAGAAAATTTGATATATTAGAAGACTTCTATTGATTTAGAAGATTACAATTGATGTATATTCGTCAGTTTTCATAATAATACATCTATATCTATATCTATATTATATCTAAAAGTAAGATAGTGACTATAAATAAAAATAATTAGTTTTCCCGTCTAAAATAATTTTCTAATAATAGTGATATAATCATACATATGTAAATAAATAAGCAATTAAGTAATAAAATCTATAAAATTAATTAATTATATTACACAAATAATGGAATATATATTCTCTTTCTTTCATGAATACGTATATATAGAGATTGATTATATGGCTACACATCATAAAAATCCTCTTATTCCATTTTACGTAAATTTATTTTATTCATACATATGTGCAACTTCAATTTATTCAATAATTTAATAAAATCTAATTTTATTCCTACAAATGCGGTTGTAACACTATTTTGTATTTAACCTTTAAATTAAATAATTACTACATTATATTATCGTAAATTACGTGAATTATATTAAAATTATCTAAAAAATAGTATATAGTATATTGTATATATATATTTCATATAATCAATATATTAATTATATATGAATTATATTTTTTTAGGAATATTAATTATATATATATTAGTCTAATAATACTATTTAAATTATATAATTAATGTATTAATATGTGAAAATTATAGACAAAAATATATAGTAATACATCCAATTCTATTTGGAAACGTATATATGGAACAAATTAGCATTAGAGTTGTACTAATAAGCTTTCAGTGTACAAGTTATTCGCTGCCCATTTAGATATATAGATTTGTGGTAATTAATTAAGTTGATTTGATTGCGTTAATTAGTCTATGTATTTAGAGAGAATGCATTAATAGTTAGGTTGACTGCGATAATTACTGCATTTAGAGATATTTTATTCTTTGCATTGAGATTTTATGTACATGTATATAAATTGGGTTGATTTTTTAATTTTTCTGGCATCAATGAAAATCAAACAACACAAAAATTTAAAGTAAAGTTCTTTTTGGTTGCAAAGAAACTATTGAAGATACGAATTGTATTTTTAGCTAGGTATTATCTATTGTTTTAGTTTTAATTAATATTTGTTTTCATTATGCATTCAAATTTTTTTTTTATGAATGCATTCATATTTAATTAGTTGATTACATTTTTATTATTTAAGTACACATATATTGTATATATATATCCAATTTATTTATTTTCGCTACATTATTTTAAGTATTTATTTTCTATATATTTTAACAGATTTATGGTCTTAAGCTTCAATTTTTCGTGGACATATGATATGTTATTGTAGGTGCTCATAATATTGAGGAAGAATGCAAGCATCCGTCTCTCATCCTCATGATTCGTTTACTGCATATTGTTCGGTTCTCCAATTAGAATGAATTTCTCTCATCCTCACAATTTGATTTCTATATATTTATGTATTTTATTTAATATTGTGATTTTCAGGTCGAGTGAATTATGTTAGAATTTAATACTTTATTCAATCCGCCATCGGTTTATAATGTAACAAGATTGGTTACCTATTCTATATTTTAATGGTTATTTATTTGCAAGTTTATCTTTAGAATATCTCTCCATTATTCAATCTCAGCACTGATTTTTTCCGCTAACAAAACTTGTCTTTCGGTTCACGCAATTCGGAGGAAAGTCGTCTACCCAAGTAAATGGTAAGAGAATCCTATTAGGATGAGGATCCTCGCTGATGAAGAAGAATCATAACAATAAATGAAAGTAGAAAAATCCTTAAAAACAACTTCATTTTGGTTGGCAACCCCGGCTTCTCCAATTAACTTTAATTTTCTTTTTCTTTTTTAATATCATTTTTACATTTTATCAATTAATTTGTATTGCTTAGTACAAATTTGTGAATCAAAACATGTAACTAATTTTTAACACAAACATTTGTTTGATCTTTGTATGATATTTGTAGCTTACACGTTCTATATGTTAGCATTATCCCATTGTAATTTTTTTAACCTAAATTGTGTTATCCAAACATGTGTAATTAATCACTCGAATTTATCTAAGAATATAAGGAGTTTATTACTATTTTTGTTGCTTAAATTTGATTGTGGTTTATATATATTAATTTTATAATTAACTTTGTCCAAAGTATTTAAATTGAGATGCTCGAACCTTGGAGACCGACATGTGTAAAAAAAAAAAGATGTCTTGAATTTTAGATTAAGTACTCTTGTGTGTTGGTTATCATTAAATTTTTTTTCTCTTTTTTTATCAAGTGATTATTAGGTACAATACTCAAGAAAAAATGGTTCCCGTTTTCATTTTGGTCAAATAAATACGCTTAAGAAAAAAAAACAAATTGAATCTACAAGATTTTTTTAGAATCCGGCAAGATAGTTTACAATAAATTCTTTTAATTAAGTTGATTTTTAAAAATGTTTCTTTTATTTATTTTTTAGGGGGCACAGAAGAAGGCCGTAAGTATATTTGCAGTATGTAAATTGCTTTCTTCCAAATTTTATGTTTTATGGTTTACAGTTCATTAAATGTTTATTTTTATTTCTTTATATATATATATATATATATATATATTTATTTTGTGATTGTTAAAATTCTTTTATGTATTATTTTTGCTTAGTTAAGTTAATATTTAGCATCATAACTTTATATAAAATTAGGGTGTTACAAATTGTGAGTCCCAATAATGTTATTTCCATATTTGTTGATCTATAAATTGAGATCAAGTATAATATTTAGATATTTGATATTATCATTTTAATATTAAATATTAAATATATTTTAAATTTATAGATTTGAATTGAATTATATATATTAAATAGTTCAATGAAATATTTTTAAAATATTAATTTAAATTTTCTACTCTTTAATTGATTAAGGGTGTTTCTATATGCATCACCATTTTTTATTTGTACACCACATTTATTTTATATATCACACATCTTTTTCGTATTTTCACATTTTACCTTTAAACATCACAATAAAAGTCATTTCTATCCTTTCACTATGAAAATAAATTTAAAAAATATATATATATTCCACCCTCACTCTCTCCCCACCATACCACAGACCCGACGCCCTCCGTTGCCGTCACCTTTCTTCCTAAAACCTTCCACCTTCGCTTTTCTTCCACAATATTTTTTTTTTCCAAATAAAATAGAGAAGGACGTAGTTGCCGTCAACACTGTGTTCCAACTCTGACAAAACCCTTTTCAGATTTAATATTCTGACAAATCCTACAATGTCACCAGATTTAAAGTAATATCATTAACATCATGTTCCAAATTTCAACCTCTCAATCGGATATATGTATTTCTCCAAACATTTATGCAACAAATCATATGATTGGAGAAGTTAACGAAATCAATTTTTAAGCCCAAAAAATATACGACATCAATACACACATTTGATTTCATAGACAATTCTTACAAAGAAAATAAATGGAGGAAGATGAGAGAAATGGAGATTAATATAAATGGAACGAAAGGAGAGAGCAATTGTGGGGGTAATGTGGCGGGGGGTCACTGGGGTGAGAAGGACGGGGTTGTTTATTTTTATTTTATTTGTTTTTTAAGTAATTTTTAAAATAGAAAAAGATATTTATGTAAAATAATAATTATTTATTTTTAAATTAAATTTAATAGTGGTGTATAAAAAAAATTCAGTGGCATATTTGGAAACACCCATTGATATTAAATATATTTTAAAGAATCAAGATCCACATACAAATTTTAAAATTAAATATATTTAAATTTTGAATGGTCAAAACTTGAGATGTATTAATTGATCTTATCATTTTAATGTTAGATAATTTTAAGATTTTCAAGTTATCATATTTAAGTTTTCAACTTTAAAGATCTTTTAAATAGTTAAAACTTTTATATTTTAATTTTAAACCAAAATTTATCCCACATTGAAGAACAAAGAAATAATATTGTAGATGAACAAACTATGAATTGTGAGGCCTCACAATGATCTCTGCAAATTGAGATTAAGTATAATATTTGATATTTAATTTTATCAATTTAATACGATAGATTTTAAATTGTTAGAAATTAAATAATTTTGAATTAAAATTGAATTAAATATATTAAACAAATATAATAAAATATTTTAAATATATTAATTTAAGATATTTTAAATTTTTAAGTTAATAACATATAAAATTCTATTTAGATTGTCTTCGCCTAAGCATCTTTATTTTTATTTTTATAATATATTATTATATATTGCTATTTACATATATTAAATTTTCACTTACCCTACATCTCTCATCGGTTGTAGATTGAAATATTCGGATTTAGGTTGTATAAAAGAGTGGGTAATCTTAAATCGAAACCTCAGATTAGTTCCGTAACTTTTTCTAATTTTCCTACATCCCACATTGGTTGTAGATTGAAACATTGGGATGTAGGTTGTTGTATAAAAAGGGTGAAAAACCTCAAAATTTTTATTTAATCATATTTTGAACAAAAATATTTTAAAAAATTGAAAAAAATTATTCGTGCTTGATTGGTCGATTAATCGATGTCGAGACCATCTGGGCGGCGAGCTCTGTCTTCTTGATTTTACAACCAACTTGCGTGTTTCCGGCACAACTAGAGCCACCATAGTTGATTTCTCCAATGATGAAAAATACATAAGTAATTTATAATTCAAACGATATAATTCATATATTTATATGCGAAATTCATGATTGGATATAATTTTATTATTGTACATAAATATTTTTTTAATAACATCCCCTGTGCGATGCACAGGTGATATACTAGTTTTTTACTTAAAGCGAAACCGAACCAAACTATGTTTTGATTTTAATATTCAAAATTAAAGAAAAAATGATCAAACCAACCGAACCAAATAGCTCGATTTGGTTTTTTTTCGATTTCTCACGCCCCTACTCGTTCCAACTAGGACGTTGTTTGTGGGGGTAGCTTGGGTCGAGCTTCTGTTTTAAAGTCATGTTTTTTTGAAGGAAAATAAAATAAATGCAGTCCAGTCAGTTTTCAGTCGAATTTGGAAACACTTTAATATCAGTTCTTTTTCTAGTGGAAAAGGACCCGAAGGCCGAATCCGAGCTTCGTTCTGCCATGATCAAAAAATGTTACTCTTTGCACCAGCCGGGAATCGAACCCGGGTCTGTACCGTGGCAGGGTACTATTCTACCACTAGACCACTGGTGCTTGGTTGAAGGTATAATCGTGATTTTATTAATATATATATCAAATTAAATATACGAGTGTTACTTATATCTATAGAATTGTGCTATATATAGATTATTAATAGCTAACAAAAACGTTGAGAAAAATGGATATTTCTTACATTACTTATCTATAGTTTATATACAATGTCAAGTTGCATCAAATAATATTTCCATATATATATTCGATAATAAGGTCATATAAAAATAGTACATGCCAATTTTCCTGCCTATCATATTATCTCCACGAATTATTACCACTATTATATTTCTATGAAGTTAGTATTACTAAATCTAACTTATAGATGATAATTCATTTTTTTTTTATAAATATATGATATTAACTACAATACATCATACGGAAATAAAAATTAAATTGAGTATAGACACAATATTGCTTATAAATGTGTCTTCTGTATAAAACAGCATTTCTTCATATATATTTGTTTTAAATGTTAATATTTATATTGGATTTTTGAAATAATAATAGCAATAGTAAATATTTATGGAGGAGGATAAAATAGATAATCTCATTTGACCACGACAAAGCAGGACATGCGAAGCAGCAGTATCCGTATTTAGAATTAAGAATTCAGAGAGTTTTGAGATGAGCCAGATGGAAGATATTATGTCAAATTTGAAGAAATTCATCATCGTCGTCTTCGCCAGTTTGATCAGCCCAATCCACATCGAAGGAGGCAGCAGACTTCATGAGTTCAGTGAGGCCAGTTATATCTTCCAGATAAGTAGGATGGTTGATGGCTTCGAGTATGAAATCCAGTCCTCTCTTCTCATACTCCGACACCACCTGCATAATAATATAATTGTTAACAACAAATTACATAGCAATGGGAAATGATTTCGACATCGAGATTGGGCGCCGCAGCATCTTACAGTGGAGCTACAAGCAGTGCAGCTCGGAGAGGCATGACCCACGAGGGTCATCTGAGAAAACTGTGAGAGAGCGCCTCGAATTTGATGGGGAAGAATACCCAGAGGTTGATCGCCGCCAGTATCTATCGAGTTACCAAATTCAGTTTTCGCTGAATTCCTGTAGCGGTTTTGTTTATATAGAAACAATAATAATAAGAAAAGCATAGAAAACAACTCTGCAGATAATAAACATTGAACCCAGCTTCATCCACATTATTAGATTAGATTTATATCAAAATTGCCGTACCCAGAAGGATGATGTAGAATTCCTACAACAAGTTCAACTGCGAGAGATGATGCAATAGGAGCAAGTCCAGGACGTGTAACTGTGCATTGCTGGTCTAACGTGCGATTGCTGGTTGACTGCAAAAAAACACCAGGACAGTTCAAATGCTCTCAATTCTCATTATAATAAAGAAAAAATAATAATGTGTGGGTGGTTGGGTGGGTGAGGATAGCTGATAACCGAGACCAGATAGCTCAATGATATTTACATCAACTGGAGCCACAACATCGTTGCAAAAGTAACATCCCAATCTCTGCCCCCTAATGTTGTCTACGAGAGAGGCGCTTCCAATTTCAGTAGCTAAATCATTTACAGCTTCTGCTTTTATATCGTGAGAGGACCTAAAAGGACCAGCTCCATGGCGCATAACTAGGAAGCTATCAAACCCGAGAGCAGCTGTAATGGTGATCTACAATTAAAGCAAACAAGTTCATAAATGGGTAATCAAATATAATTCAATGTCTAATGTATTACAGCATTTTAGCTGATGCCGATTTCAGGATAAATGCAGTTGTGGGAAAATCATTCTTGAGGAAGGAAAAGGAAAGAGGATCAACCTTGTTGGCGTTGGCACAAAGAAGAGTTGGAAGCCACCTACTTTCTCGTGTATCAGTTAGCAAAAAAATTGCATCATGAGAATCTATCAAATTATGCAAGTGTTTGCAGTCCTCAAGCACACTATTCTCTTCTTCGCTCAGAACAGGATGCCCAGGCATTGGAATGGCCATTACGACAGCTTGTGCTTCCTGAGATACGTAGTGCAACAAATGGTGAAAAAAATAATAAAAAAACATTTCCTTAGGTGAAGTTATCAGTATCACGAGCTTAAGAGAAAACATTTACTACTCACCACTGCTGGATATATTCTAGTTAAACTTTTAACAGCGGCTGTGGCCTTAAATTCACCACCATTCAGGCAATCATCCAAGGTATACAGTGACTGCCGAAGTGGATTAGACATTGAAACTCTACCACTATCAACAAGTGTAATCTTCCGAACACCCCATGCCTGCAATAATTAGTAGAAATATAAAAGACAGCTGAGGTCAACACAAATATCGAGTGATATACAGCATTCTGCAGCGCATACCATAAGCATCCGAGCAACCTGGCATCCAAGTGTACCTGCACCTAGAAGAAGGCATCTTGTAGATGACAAGACAGTCAGATTCAGTGACGGCAGCTGACGCCATCTCATTAGCTTTAAGTTCAAATCGGCAGCTTCAATGGCTAACCTGCCAAGATCCGAGTAAAACACTAACAATTGGACACCATGATGAGGTTCTGAATTGTCATGTAGTAGGTTATGCAGAATACCTAGTTGGATCCATTGTCTTGGCAAGACTGATGCACCTTGGCGCCTTTTTCCCTCTGTTATTATGTTCCCAACCAACAGCATTTGGCGTGTTCTGATGATTTCTCAGTTCTAAATAAAGTTACTCATATGAGAATGCATCAAGACTGAAACTGCTTAAACAAGAAAGAGGTGGTATCCTATTCTGGTAGATCTACCTTGTGAATTTGATATTGATGCTTCACCCACCAAAGATAATTCCAGATCAGCCAAACCACGACTCTCACGATAGCAGAAAAACTGAATCGTCGGAAGACTCCATCTTCTGAAAATAAACCATAGGAAGTTTCGAAGAGGCCAACCAGGATTGTTTGGAAGATGACAAGGGTCATAAAATCCAAATAGGACCTGCAGGGAATAGGATAGGTAATTCACTTATCTAGTGGTGATTACTCAACCAGTTTCCTTAGTGCAGAAAGTTCGAATTTGACTATGTACATGTTTTGTGGGTCTGAGTATATATCTTATTACGTATTCCTTTCAATTTACACATGACAAACCTTCTGACCATCCCTTTGGCAGGCCTCAAACTCAGCCAGATGCCTAATAGTTGCAGCAGAATTTGAAGAAATGGTTACCAGGAAGAAAGGAACATCTGTACAAGACTTGACCCTTTAGCTGTGAATGTAATGAAAGTAAAGAAAACTAACCAACAATCATTCAGGATGACTTTCACCTGTTGTTGAGCACATATTGCGCCAATCATTACAAGCAGCTGTCACAGACTCTGCCTACAAACACAACATTATCTTCTAAATCAAATTTACCATCCAAAAAAGTTAACTGAAATACCATCAAATGTTGATATTTAAAGCACCTCTTCCACACTAAACCACTGAGTAGCAGGCTTAAGATTAACCACAGTTGCTGGAGGGTCAAGAACCAATGCAGGGAAAGCAAACCAATAATGAAAGCTCCATTTTTTCAAGTCAGCAAATGAAATGATAAGGAATCTTGAAAGAAGGCTGCAGTCCTCCTCAACTTTGCCCGAAAGAATATCCTCCCATATCTGACATTTCACAAAAAATTGAAACAAAAGCATATCCAAATTCAAGCAGAACAGTAGATGCTCAACCCAAATAAATAATGCATGAGACAGAAAAGGACCTTTTTTGCTTCTGCTTTGAGTAGGCTTTGTTTGTTGAGAGCCTGGAACCCCTCCAATGTGTTTGTATTGTAAAGAATACCAGGGATAGGACATCTATTCCTGTTCCCACGACTTATTGCAGGCTTAAATGATTGTTCATTAGACTCTGAAGGTAATGATTCCGTGAAAAGAGTTAAATGATTGGATACTTGTCTATGCGAAGAAGGGGCATAAAAACCTGCCACGAGAATTGAGATCAGAAGTGAAAAATTCTGCATGGTTCAAGTTAATCAGCATGCATTCCCTAGTCTCCGCAAGTCAATTAGTTTGAAATACTAGAGCGTTTGCAAAATAAAAATAAAAATTATATAAGTGTTTTACATATACATATAGATTAAGCAAAAGCTGCTTAACAGTAAAAGCATGTAGTGTTTGGATTGAGTAGCTAAGAAACAAAAAAACCAGCAGTTTTAGGAACAAGCCAATGCACAAGGATTTCAATATAACATTATCCTCTTAAAATGTTTTCTGTTTCATCATATGCCCATAAACCATAATATTTAATCTAGACTTGATTACCAAGAACCAACAATCCGATCAATATTGCTCGAACGCTACAAAACTATAGGAATATCAGAGCAAAATACTAACACGCTAGCTGATTTTGAGGCCCCATATACAGCATGCATATGCTCAAAGATGAACTGAAAGAAGGATCAGACAAGAAGTACCAGCAAAGCAACAATAACATTCCATAAAACATAACCAGAAAGGGGTATAAAGTATACCTAAAAGTAACTGATAATGTTAATGCAATTATAGTCTGCTAATAACGACTCAATGCAGCTAAAGTCTGCCAACTATATCTCGATGCAATTTTGAAGTCTGGAAATCATAATTGAATTCAAAACATGCTAGAAATTTGCAAGTAGCCCTCAAGCAATACAAATCGTACCTGTGATAGGAATAGAAGACTCGTCAATTCCTAGCTTGTTGAGCTTCAGTGATGATAACCTGTGCCAAAAACCCTCGTCCACTGCACTTTGAAAAGGAGCAAATTGAAGAATCGACTCTTTCCCTTGATCCACGGTGCTCGACGCCATGAAATCCTACGCTTCTCTCCTTGCGTTGATAGATTTCAGTATTACTGACGATTAGCGCAAAACTACACAAAAGAAGATCGGCAACTTGCACGAGTCTAGCCAAACGTCACGAAAATTTGAAAAAAATTAGGGCACACAATTGGGATTAATGGAGGTGGTGCTGTCGCGATCCATGTCTGGAGTTTTGATTAGGCGGAGAAACTCGGATTGAACTCCTGAAGATTTCTATATTTCCCAAGTTGGATCCATACGCCATCTTACACCGAGGCTTTGTATTTTATCACTTTCAACGAACAGGTGGAGGGAGTATACTATCCAAGTCAGGGAATCCTTGAATGATGATATATGCAGTATTATCAATATCAAAGTAATTTATTTTATTCAGATAAACTAAACACAGCTTAGACCTTTTGAGAACTTAGAAAAATGAACTAGATAAACAAAACACAGTTACGAATTACGATTCAATAGTGAACACAGTGATTGTTACCAATGTTAGTAGACTCAAATAAATTTAATTACGGCTTCTATTTTTATACCATTTAATATTTTATTTTATTTTTGAGTTGGAGAAGTGGAGAACATGTTTATATGAGTCAATATTACATCAACTTAGTATTAATAAATAAGTATTTGAAAATTAATACAATTATACAAAAAAAATATAGACAATATATAAATTACAATAGCTACCTGTGCTCTAAAAACTGATCTGGTTAGTACTAGGCACTCAAAATTCCAATTACTAATAGGAGGTGGTTTGTGCACTGCTCTAAAAAGACACTTCGAGAGTCGAGACACGCCTTCTCAAGTTAAAATAAAAAAGTTGTAAATAAATCAAACCAAATTAAATAGGAGGTGGTTTGTGCAAACAACCAATTATTGGTTAAGAAATTCTAAACACAACATCTTTGAGAAGCACTTCCATGCACCAATCCCTCCCAAACCCTTATTTATATCACTATTTCAGAGGGCGCATGGGTTCATGCGCGTATCCCAAGCGCGATGCATGGAGCCCACACGCTCGTCTAATTTTTCATTGTTTTTTTTGGGCAGATTTTTTATTTATTTTTCTTTTTTTTTTCAAAAATTCTATACTCTAAAATAAAATTAGTAAATTTTAAAATTAAAGTAAATTGATTCAATTTGTTTAAAATAAATATAAATTTATACCCTAAAATAGAATTAATAAACCATAAAAAAACACAAAATAAACCCCTAAAAATTCCTAAAAACACAAAATAAATCCGTATTGACTCTGGTTAAATCGGATTGACTCATGCCGTCTGAAATAAGCCTTATTTAAACTTAGTGTGTGGAAGTTTTTGGCTTTCTCTTCATATCCCCTAAAATTATTTAAAATACAATTAACATTATTTTGATAATTTTGTCCTCATAAACCATCTCTATTTAAAAAAACTCTAAAAAATAAAATAAAGCCCATCAATATATGTGTAGCCCTGAAACAAAACAATAAAAAAAAATATGTATAGCCGGCTGCGGATGTAAGGGGGTATGTAGGTTTTGAAGTTAAACTTTAAAAGTAAGTGATTAATTGAGCTTGGTAAATTTTGGGCATCTCCCACTTATATAAATATTGATGATTCATGCATTACTAACTCATTAAGTAAATTGAATTAATTCAAACTTCAATTCTCTCTCGGAATCGCACAAGTATGTTTTTTTTTTTTTTTTCTTTCAATTTCTTATAGTTGTTTTAATTTAAATATTGATTCAATTTCATTATTTTTATCAATTTGTTCATATACATTTTTTAATATAGAATATGGAGAGTTTTTTCCCGAAAATTAGTAAGGGCGCATCTTTCTCATCTTCTCCTGTACCTATTATTAATGAATTGGCAAAAAAAATGACCATGGATACAAGTAGAATTAAATCCAATCGATATTGTTAGCGATCTGTGGTTGCGAAAATTGATTGAGGAGTTTGATATATCTGTTCAAGATTAAGTATGAAGAGAGTACTTAATTAGGGACCTTGCCAACCACTTGGTCACTTGCATCCGAAAAGAACAATTGTTGGTTATGAAAAAAGTTTTTGAAATGATTGGTACAAACAAGCATAACTACAACCAGACCAAGTGTCAATTTATATATCATTTTGAATTACGAAGTATTTATACCTTTCTATCTCATTTGAATTTATGATTTTCTTATGATAATATGTTCTTAATATTTATTTTTTTAATGGTATAGATTGTTTTTATACACAATACAATGACGTCCCTAAAATTTTATTCTGGATCTGCCACAGCCCCCTCGTGAAAAAAAAAAAAAAAAAAAAGCCGCTTCTAACGATTGCAACATTAATGAAAATGAATGAAGAATATCTTTTGCTTTTTTACTAGAAATTATCGACTGTGTTTTGAAATAATCATTCAACGATTATGTTTTCAAATATCCAAAGCTTTCATGAAGGCAAAGCACGAAAATTCAATTCTCAATGTTCGTTCATGAGTTTCACTATTGATTCCTAGTTCGCCGAGCAACCAACTCTTTCTTCTTCACCGCATTGTAGCTTATCCCGTTCTGCAATGGCACTAGTCATAACTCATAACATATAATTGTATTCATCTAATAACTGTTTGGTAAAGGTATCGGTTTTCTTTTCCATTTAATTTAATAAAAATAGGACGGGCTTGTATGGAGCTATGGTAGAATTTCATGCGTTGAGGTGTTAGGAGGCTAGGGTTAAGGGGCATACATGTCTTATCATGATTATATTTATATTTAAAAATTAGAAGTACAATGGTGTGAGACCCTTTATTAACGGATCTATTACATTAAACATATTTCTATTTGACCCATGAGTGTCTTCCCCCCTTTTTTTACTCTTCTCCTCTCCCTTCCCTTTTTCCTTTTTTTTTTTATTTTTTTTCTACTTTTTAATTTCTTCTTTTTTTTTACAAATATATATTTATTTTTTGAATTACTTTAATTTTTTTTATCCGGCATCTCGCGTGATGCACTCATCCGATGCTAACGCATGGACTCGTGAACTGCACTCAATAATTAATTTTTTTGAAGTAAATATATACACTAAAATAGAACTAGTGAATTCTAAAATTAAATTGAATTGATTTAATTTTTTATCTGGCGTCTCGCACAGTGCATCCGGCCGAGCTATCGTGTGGGCTCGTGTACGACGCTCGTTAATTATTTTTTTTGAAATAAATATATACCCTAAAAAAATTAATGAAACCTAAAAATTAAATTGAATTAATTTAATTTTTTTTATCTGACATCTTACATAGTGCACTCGTCCAACGCTAACGCGTGAATTCGTGCAATGCACTCGATACAAAATAATAATTTAAGAAAAAAGAAACAACAAGCAAAAAGAAAGAAAAACAAAAAGAGAGAAAAACAAAACAATACAACTTAAGGGTCTAGCCGGCCAGAAGCAATTTATTCAAAAAAAAATAAAATAATAACACTCCAGACGCGTGCGATACAAGCATATGGCGCGAGAATTTGCGAATGGACAGGTTTTTGGATGAGTTTTATTTTATTTGATTCGTCTAAAATAAGAGACTAGTCAGAAGATCATACAAGTTTTTGTCTAAAAATTAATGGGGGATATATAGAGTAAAATGTGTGTTTAGAATTTATGTGATTGGTTGAAAACACAAATGAGAATGGTTGGTATGTCAGAATGGAATCAAATGAGAATAGAATGAACTTAATAGCGAAATGATGATGGGAATGTAATGGAATGACTATTGTCATTCCTTTGACTGGTATCATAAGTAATAAGGTAGGAATAAAACTTACAGTTATGAATTGATTTTATAGTAATAATATGTAATTAATAAATTAAATACACACATTGGCTTAATTAATTATAAATAACAAATTATCCTTCTTTCAAGAGATATTATTATACTTTAAAAATATATTATTGAATATTATGCGATTTTTACTTTATTAACATTTGTGAAAAAAATGAGTATACTTATAGTAAGTATTTCACTAATGATTAGTGTATTTGTATATTTTATGTAATCCTATAATATCATTAGTACTTTTGTTAAAAATTGTAAAATTTTATGAATCATTAATAAATTATAAAGAGTTTTTTAAAAAAAAATCTTAAATCTAAAATATTTTATATTATTTATCGTCAAATAATTTTAAAGTTTTTCAAATTTTTTCGTATTAATTTTTAAAAAATGATTGAAGACTTTTTGAGTTTTTATATGATTTTATTTAGGTTTTTTTTTACAATTTAATTTATTTAAATTTGTCTAGAAAAATTATTATATTTATTATAATTTTATTTTTTAATAAATTATTTTTTAAGAATGTGAGATTTCATTTGTCAATACAACAAATAAAGTATAGTTTTGCAAAATAAAAAATAAAAATTTATTTTTATAATCGGAAGCGCATAATACCATGAGAGTGGGGAGTAATAATAGATTCTTTCAGAAATAACCATTCCCATACCAACCATAAAAATGTGAATAAATATGAGAATGTGATTTCATTCTCATTTATTCCATCATAACAAGGGTACCCAAACTCAATAACTCCTAGCGTGTTTGAGATTTTTTTCTCTGCCTTCTCTCTAGGCTTCACGCTAAGAAGTACTTCCTCTCACTAGAATTCACAGCTTGTATCACAAATCTAGCCATTGCCACATGAAATCCTTCTGCAAATCATAGAGATTTTCAGATATCATCTTTCTATCATCTGCCTATTACCACAAAATAAACTACAGACTAAAAACCAAAGGCCACTCCACACGACCCACCTTTCTCTGCATCAAATCGTGAGCAGCGACAAAGATTTGAAAGTAGTCGGCCAATCTTAAGGTCGGACTCTGCGGGATTGTAAGACTGTCAAACCACACTAGCAATAGGCTTGAGAGCAGTAACAAGCTTGAATGACTGGCTCAGATAATTCCCCCAATGAGCATCTGCTTGTGGTCACGAGTTTGGATAATGAAGAGGCGGCATATAAAAGGGATAAAGTGAACAAAAACCTTATACCTCCCCAACCCTTCAGCAACTCAAGCTCCCATTTTTTCCAGAATTGGCAGTTGATGAACCTCAGGAATTACTATGCCTAACTAATGATGATGTGGTTCCAATGGAAATTGGATGGGGATACTGTCTTGCAGACATATGCTTGGGAAGATTCCCAGGAGTAAACACTGTGGAAGATTTGGCAAATTCATGGCCTTCAAAGCCTAAAGTTTCTTGTCATATTAATGGGCTTATCTTTTTCAGGTTCAAAGATAGGAGAAGTATGCTGGAAATCCACGGAAAAGGACCTTACTCAATTTACAAGAGGCCGGTAATATTGCATCTGCTCACTCAAGACTTATCTTTTGAAAAACTAATAAGAGAAGATATCCAAGTCTGGGTAAATGTTCATAATATTCCTATGGAATTCTGGAATACAAATGTATTGGGAAAGATAGCTTCAAGAGTAGGAACACCAATCATGATAGACACAACTACCTACTTGAAGGAAAAACTAGATTATGCTAGAATTTTAGTGGCAATCAAACCCACAAATGAACCCCCGATGCAGCTGGAAATTCTTAGTCCGGATGGGTACATTTCTAAACTTGAATTTCAATATGATTTTTTACCTAAACTCTGCCTTGAGTATAACAGGTTTGGACACTAGAGAGCTTATTGCCAAAGGAAAATGGAGCCAACATTGACTGGAAATAGTCTAAACATCAATGATCGAAGAAAATGGGATAATAAGAGAGACCAAATAATTCGATGAAGAGAAAACAAGGAAGCAGACCCAAGGCTCCATATGAGACAGAAGCTTACAAAAGCTTTGGGTTCAGCTAAGTGTAAAAGAATATTCATGCCTTTTAAATTCTCAGATCTTCCCCTCAAAAAAATAAAAATTCTCAGATCTAAATAGACTCACAGCAGAAGAAAGTGAAAAATGACTCAAAACCCCTTTTATAAAAAGACTACTGAAACTAAGCGTTGCCTCCAAGATCATTCCGGAAGATCTGAAAACACTACTCAAGGCAAAAGGCATTGATGAAGGAAATCAATCAACTTGGGTGGAAGTATGCAAATTAAAAGAGATAGCCAACTCACAAAGCTTGGAGGGTGGGCTATCATCGGGTGAGAATCTTACCACAAGTCTTGTGCATGCACCTCTAAAGAGTGCTGAAGCAAATCAGCCTCAACAATGTGAAGCAAGATTAGGCTTAAATATGGAGGAACCTCTGGGCATGGAGACCCACTCCATTGAGAGTAGGAGAGAAGAGGAGCCCATCAAAGATTTTATCAGAGATCTTAAAACAACTTGCAAAGGAGATGGACCTGGAGAAAATGGGGATCCTATCCAAAATGCAAGCATCCATCAACAACATTATAAGAAGACAATTGCAACCTCAACAAGCTTGGACATGTTATCAGCCATAGGGGACCAAGAGGAATTAGAAATCAAAGGACGAAAAAAGAAGAAAGAAGAAAGGGAAAAAATGTAACGACCCATTTTTCAAAATTATTATTTATAAATATAGTATTTTTAGTTTTGTCGTTATGATAATATCAGTTATATAATTTATATTTTTAGTCGCGTCGCCAGCAGAGAAAATTTAAATTTTAATATTTAATGACTAATAATTAAATAAAATATTGAATAAGATATTAAATCCATAAATCCTTATGGGATTAAATCAGTTATAATCCAATAACTATTCTAAAATTTAGAAGCTGGATAATAATAATAATAATAATAATAATAATAATAATAATAATAATAATAATAATAATAATAATAATAATAATAATAATAATAATAATAATAATAATAATTTATCCAAATAGAAGTTAATTTCTCTAAATTTTCCCTCAACTCACGTAAAACTAACTGTCGAACCGCAAGATTAATTGGTTTCTTTGATTCCATACATTTACGAATTAACAATTTTTCATTCAGACCTTAAACATTTCCCCATCTCTACAAACATTTCAATTATAGAGTTTTTATTCATTTATTGAAGCAATGAGATCCTCCTGCTACTTCGACTATTAAGGTAAATAATTTAAAATTCAGATTCTTTTCAATCACCAAATTGTAGTATTCGTGTTCTAAAACGTAATCTATTTTTTTCTCATTATCTTAATAGATATACTTTGTTAAATCAGAACAAGAGATTCAATTTAAATTTAAAACTAAGATCCAGAATCAGGTATCCAGAATCCTCATTTTTACCGTTCAAATTTTATAGTCTTGTTTAAAAAAAAATACAAACTATTTTATATATTTGCATAATTGTGTGCAATAATGCGAGTTAAGTATTCTGGGGATTAGAGATTAATTTATCATGTGATGATTGTTGAAATAATTGGCATTGAGTATTTTAAACTGTATTTTATTCTTTTCAAAATTTTGTCAATAATAGAAGTGTTAATTAATTTTTAGTCTAACCAATAATATTAAATACGTAAAACCTTACCACAAATACAATTTGAATAAAATTAGAAACTTATATAATTTAGATCTTTGAATTTATAATTTATAATACTTATAAACTTTAGACTTATTAAAAATTATAATGTTATCTCTGCTAGGTGGTGGCGAGTTAGTTCCTACAAATTTTTAACAGTTTGCATTGAAAAGTCGAGTCAAGGATCTTCAAAGTAAAGGTGGGGAATTTTATACGCATGTGGTTATTTATTATCCATTATATATTGATCTTGTGATTTATTGTTCGACTGAGTGTTTATGTGAAAGTTAAAGTTAAAGTATGCCAGGGACCGTTCATAGGTCCGGGACCGTAAAAGTTATCCTTGGGTCGCCCACCGTGCATGCGTATATGCATATACTTGTTCAGAGACCGTTAATAGGTCTGAGGCCGTGATAAGTTGCCTTTGGGCTGACTCCCCACTGTTCAAACAATTATTATTATGTGACATGGCATGAATGTCTGAATATGAGTTACTCGTTTAATATGTTTTGGATAATGCGTATTCTCCATTGAGTGTATTCGTTATACTCATCCCTATAATACAACATTTCAGGTTGAGGAGTTCGGTGATGGTAAGGAGGAGATGGATGTGTTATGAGTTTTTATTTAAACTTCTAAGTTATTAAACTCGTTTGACTACTAAACTTTAGTTGATAATTCTGTTGGATTGTGTGTTTCTTATTTTAAAAATGTTTAGATGTTTGAAATATTAAAATCACTTCCGCACTATGTTATATAAATTATATATTATGTAAGTTTCTTAAATAGAAGTTTATTTATGTATTATTATGATTTTCTAGTATTAGTTTTATTCCATATTTGAGAAAATGTTTTAAGTTCTCTTTCATGCATTATTTATATGTTAGTTTTTATAAAATAAATAGCATTTTGGGTTTATAAAATTAGGGTGTTACAAAAAAAATCTTCTTCTCTTACTTCCTCTAATTCCTATGATGTAAGTGAAGAAGAATCATGTCTATTTGAGAAACCGACATTCGACCTCTCAAAAAAGCCTAGCATACCGAAAGGTCCCTCGTACAAATTCAAAAACAAAATCCCCCCTCCTAAGCAAGGGAATACCCTGGGTTTGAAATGATAGTACAAGCCTGGAACATTAGAGGGTTGAATCAAACCCTGAAGCAAAAGGAAGTATAAGCTATGACACGGAAGTATAGGGTAGATGTTTTGGCGATCGTCGAAACAAAACTCAAAGCTAGGGCTCTTAATTTTTTTCTTAACACTTATTTTGCAGATTGGAGTGCGACAAACAACTTCGAAGAGGTCAAGGGTGGAAGGATCTTAGTGCTCTGGAATAGCCAAACTACAACGCTCGAAGTCGTAAGCTCCACTGACCAAGTGATCCACTGTAAGATAAGGTGTAAACTTTCCAACTCTTTATTTTTTGCTTCATTCATTTATGGTCGTTGGTCGGTGCCTGATCACCGTCCTCTCTGGGACTCATTTCGTATTCCCGAGCTGGAACAAAACTTACCCTGGATTATCATGGAGACTTTAATTGTCTTTTAAGTGAGGATGATAGGGTAGGGGGTCCCAACCTCAGGAATATGACATGAGTGAGTTTAATGATTTTTGTGCCTCTTATAGTTTCACAGATGCAAATTCTTTTGGAGCTAGATTCACATGGTCCAAAGATGATGGATCAATTAGCTGGTCCTTCTCTGTGTGGAGCAGTGATGGAATTCTTTAAAAATGGTCAGCTTCTCAAACAACTCAACCATACCATTGTAGCACTTATTCCAAAGATATCTCATAACCCTAAAGTGGAAGACTTTAGACCGATTACTTGCTGTAATGTAGTCTACAAATTAATCACGAAGATCATTTCGAATCGATTAGCGAAAATCATGGCTTCAATTATCTCTCTCTCCCAATCAGCTTTTATAAAGGGGAGAAATATCACAGATAATGTATTCCTAGCGCAAGAATTGATTAGGAAATACTCATGCTCTATGAGTGCCCCGAAGTGCATGCTTAAAATAGACTTGAGGAAGGCTTATGATACTATCTCGTGGCCCTTCTTTAAGGAAGTCTTGACAGGTATTGGCATTCCTCTGGTTATGGTTCGTTGGATTATGGAGTGTGTTTCCACTGCAAGCTACTCCATCTCAATCAATGGAGGACTTCATGGATTTATCCAGGCTAAACGTGGAATAAGACAAGGAGATCCGATGTCACCATACTTATTCCTTATTTGCATGGAATATTGGGCTAGATTATTGGATTTTCGGACTACTAACAATAACTTCAACTACCATGCAAGATATAAGGAACTGAAAATTACTCACCTTGCATTTGCATATGACTTGATGTTATTTGCAAGAGGTGACTATATGTCAGTGGAAATTTTGTTGAAGACTTTGCTAGAATTTGAAGTGGTTTCGGGACTCCAAGTAAATATGGATAAATCAGCTCTGTTCATGGCGGGGCTATCGGGTCAAGAACTGGAATCCATCCAACAACTTGTAGGTTTCCTACTTGGGATATGGCCAGTGCGGTACTTGAGCATTCCCATTGCTACAAAAAGGCTGACCACTTTAGATTACTCCCCTTTAATTAACAAGATTGCAGAACATATCAATTCTTGGTCAGCAAAAACATTATCATACGCAGAAAGAACGGAGCTCGTTAGATCAGTCCTTCAGGGTGTGGTCTGCTATTGGCTTCAAATTTTTCTTTTGTCATCTACTTGTATCGATAGAATTATAAAACTTTGTTGTCGGTTTCTATGGAACTCAAAAGCTAACCATGTAGCTTGGAAAGATATTTGCATCCCAAAAGAAGGAGGGTTGGGATTACGGAAAATTAGATCATAGAATCGAGCCCTCCTTGCTAAAACTCTATGGAATATCCATGAAAAAACAGACTCATTGTGGATAAAATGAATTCATACGGAATACTTAAAGGGTAAAGATCCTTGGTTATGGTCACCGCATAATAGAGACTCGCCACTGCTGAAAAACTTAGCCGAAATTAGAGATAATTTGACTGAAAAAAATGTGGCTAATATCCACTTGGCTAAGCGAAAACTATGTGGATGGTTCGCACTTCCAAATGGAACTGCAAAAGCATATGAATTTTTCAGACCTAAGGGAGAGAAAAAGTTATGGAAGAGTTTTATTTAGAAACCTTTCATTCCACAAAAACACTCATTTTTCCTTTGGTTGGCTTTACGATAGAGACTTATGACAAGAGACCGACTTGGATATCTTAACATTGATCAGGTTTGCCCTCTTTGTGACTTCAATCTTGAATCTTCTAAACATTTGTTCTTTGATTGTGCAGTAACTACACCTTTATGGAGTGTCATTAAAGATTGGTTGAACATACGACGAGGCAACTCAACAATCCTCAGCACTATCAAGTGGTGCAAAAGGGATTTGAGTGGCTCTTCAATCCAACTAAAAGCAAAAAAGATAGCACTTGCAGCTGCCGTCTACTTTATATGGAAAACAAGGTATAGCCTAATCTTTGAGAATAAGATTTTCAACCCGGGAGAAATAATGAAAAAGATTAAAGTGCACACCTATCAAATGTTTTATGCATTCTTCCCATATGAGAAGGTAAGACAGGTTATCCGTCCTTGATGAGTCTGGGGCTTGGGATATTATCCTACCCATGGCCTTGGCATGATCACAAACCATTGCCTTTTGAGCTATTCCATCTCCCTATTTGTGTGAGTTTGAGGTTGCAGCATAATTAAGTAGGCTTAATGCTATAATTCGTATAGTTAGCTAGTAAAGTATATGCACTCCAGCCTTTATCAAAGAATGTGCCATTTTCATTATATATTTGTTTATGATTACTAGATCTAGAGGGTACTCTTTCCTTGTCCATGATTTTTTTTTTCCCACTGGGGTTTTTGTTCATGGTAAGGTTTTAATGAGGCCCACCCCATTGCACTTAGGGTGATGCTGGCTAGGGTTATGGCCTAATATAACTCCTCATTCCAAACTGCGAGGTTGTTAGTTTGGTTGACCTTTTAGGCTACATAGAAGGTCCAATATCATATGGTTTACTCACATGTGGTTCCCATGTGTTGTAGCTGGGGGTATGCCCCTATTCCTATGTATATTGACTTCAACTATCCTAGATAGGAGGAGTCAGTGTTCTAGTCTCATTTACCCTAGATAGTGGGGGCTCTCTAGAAGTTCATCTATCTTGCTCCACTTACTACTATAATTCGTCGTAGTGAGTTTTTTTGGTGTTCTTGTTTAAGGTTAAAACCTTTGTACAACTTCCCCACCCCGGCTGCCTGAGATTTACTCTGTGTAGTTGTCCCCCCGTTGGACCTGTCAAAGGGATTTTATTTATTTTTTTATACAGTTTATCTCGGTTTTATATATAACTTTTTACCCACAAAAAAAAGGGTACCCAAACTCACAAACCATATTCTGAGAATGAGATCAAAGGTACTTTATTGAATTAAAAGTTCGGCTAAAAAAGGCCCATAGAATAATGGGCTTTTGGTTTGGAGCTGTATTGAGCCACGACCGCGTTTTAATAACTGTCAGGCGCCAGAAGAATTCCGATCGAGTTCGTAATCCATAATCTGGTGTCGCACAAGCGGCAGAACTCCTCCCCTCTTCCAGTCTTCCTGGTGTTGGTAATAATCCCTTTCTTCTTCTTAGTTTTACAATGCCATGCCTACTAACTTAATCATATATTCATGCCACGTCGGGATTTGTGATTTTCTCCTACTAATTCTCATAAACCCTAAATTTTTCATATTTCATTTTTAGATGCTTTTCTGGGTGAAATTGCTTGGTTTAGTTGATTTCTGATTTATTTATGGATCGAGATGATTGATGCTAGATTTTCCTCTGAAGAATTAGAACCCTACCTTCTTTGCACTGCTTCTTCTTATTCGTCTTTCTCTTCATAAATCTTAAGATATATATTTGATTTGTGATTTTTTTTTTTTGAATGTTTTCGTGAATTGCCAATTTTCTTTCAATGGGTAGGGAGACCTGAATTGAGTAAATATTTATTTTTGAAAGCCTCATTTATGCTATTGTTTTGTATTCTGATGCAGCAGTGTTTGCAAAACGAAAAAATTGTTTGTCGGCCCTATTCCAATAGAATTCATTAATTAGTCTCCCAGCCGAAAAGGTAATATTTTCCTGCGCAGAAGTTCTCTCGTGAGATCATATGGTTAGTTTGAAAACTAATTATATAGTTTAAAACTTGACTACACTTTTGTTAATGGCAAATTAAGCACTCTTTCCCTTTCATATGTTGATTGTTTTTATCATGTTTCTGCAGGTACAGGCTGCTGCAATGGAATCAACTCTCAATAACACTGATATAGGGTCTGATCCAAAACCTCCGGTTGTATACCGCTGCAAGAAATGCCGTAGAATTGTTGCTACTGTAGAGCACATTGTTTCCCATGAACGTGGAGGCGGACAGAAATGCTTCAAATGGAAAAAGAGAAATACCGATGAAGATGTGCGGACTGCTGAATGCTCCTCTATCTTCGTCGAGCCCATGAAATGGATGCAAGCATGTAAGTTGCGTTCACTCTGCGATTGTAATAACTTCATAAGAGAGATCCTTATTTAGCTAGTTTTTGTGTCTACTTGCAGTGGAAGAAGGCTGCATAGAAGACAAGCTTCAATGCATCGGTTGCAAAGCCCGATTGGGTTCCTTCAATTGGGCAGGGATGCAGTGCAATTGTGGGGCGTGGATAAATCCTGCTTTTCAGCTACACAAAAGTCGTATGGATGAGTGCCGTTCCTAACTTTCTACCTTCATCTTATCAAAGTAACAATGAGACATCGATGCTATTTGTAAATGCATCAATGATAGCTGACCAGAAGGTGGTGTTATGTGACTGGTGGATACGTTGTAGCCGTCACACGAGAACTTGGATCGATCCTCTCCTGAAGTTCTGTTGGAGCTCTGTCTACGTATATATATTATACATTGGTCTATACTTTTCAGTAGTCTAAGCATTTTTTCCCTTAATGAGTTCAGCACTATCTCCAGTTATCTGTTGAGATCTGTCGCCATAGAAAGGGTGTGGGCTTTTTGGTTGCCAATGTTAAAATTCTGGTATTTAGTAAAACTATTTTTTGAGTTGAAGTTGAATGAAACACTTGAAATAGACCGAAAGTAATAGTCTGGAAAAAGCAGAAGGGTTAAGGGTATGTATGTTTATTGAACAACTTCCTGTAGTAAGTAAAACGAGATGTGTTTTTTTTTCTTGAAAAACAGAGCAAATTAATCATTTATAAACATTATAAAATTGCATACTGCCATTGAAAATGAAATTATTTACTTTGAAGAACATATATTCAGATACATGTTCATAAGATGTGGTTAAGTGGGTGGCTTGTACAAACAGTGCTTTATTGAGTGTATTAACATGGGAAATCTGAAGACCATGAGAGATGAGATAAATAATGTCGTTGCATAGTTGTTTGATCAGTGGGGCGGGGCGAAGGCCTCGACGGGGAAAGTCTTGGTGATGCCGGCAAGACTCTTGAAGTGGATCTTGCCGGTGGGAGGATCATCAATTGTTATCTCACTGACTGGAGGCCACAGCAGCAGCTCCTTAGCCTTGACTCCCTTGAGCTTCTTGATTCGCTTCTTCTCGATGAACCCTGTTATATCAGTGTCATAGCTCACTAGCTTGCTGATCATTTTGAAATTGTGCTCCACCTTTTCCTTTTGATGGATCCACATGTACCCCGTGCTCCTCACTAATCCTACTTCAATCACATTAGCCAATGGGAGAAGCCCACCTGGCAGCTCGAACTCTTCCAGAAGGGCTATGGCCATTTTCAACCCTTCTTCATGGCCTTGCTTCACAATTCCTCCTTCCTTCTCTGCCATTGTCAATCTCTCTCTCTCTCTCTCTCTCTTTCTCTCTCTTGTTTTTTTCAGTTGTGAGATTTCTGGGGCAGTTGCTTGATCAGGATTTATACTGACGAAATACCTACAAAAAACAATATAATAATGCGATGGAGAAACCAACGTGATGAACTTTGTTGTTTTTTTTTTTCCGATTAAAACTAGTAAATTTTGCACAAGAATGCTGTTCGTCATTTTCAGTGAAGTGTGTGATCTTTCTCGATTATGTCTTCTACTGCATTATCAGAGAGTTGCGAGTTTTGGTTCTAAGCCATAATATTGGTTCTTGCTCAACAAAGGCTAAGAGCATCAATTTTATGCACCTGTCCAAACATATATACATGTTTGCAATATTGATTTTCAGAATCAGAATATTCCAAATTACTACTATTTTGGAAGACCTTTTCATGTCGCTGTAGACGCACAACTACTTGCCTTGAAAACAAATACATAATAATTAAACTACAAGTTTAAGCAGTCTACGTGACTGCAAAGCAATTTGCTGGGGTCATTTTCGTGTAAATTACATTGCACCAATGCCCTCTAGTTTTCTCACTTTGTTTAGTATAAAGTAAACTTCACTTAATTTCCGTATTATTTCCATACGTCAGCGGCGTTTCATCATAATATTAAAAAAAGTTGACTATTTAAATGTATATATATTCATTTATTTTAAGGTCTTTCTTTAATTTATTTATTTTTTCTCAATAGATCGATATCATGGTAGTGCGTTTTGAAGCAAACATAATCATCGCCACACCCACATGCATATAATGTTCGATAATACTGTATTAAATCTGACACAACAATTTCAATTTTCTTATGGTTTTGGCCATATATTAACGGAACAGAATTTAGCCAAAGTGCACTTCGAGTTTCCAGCAGCAGTTGTATGTTTCCCTCTCCATTTAAAAAAAATTCCAATGGAAGAAAAAAAATACTCTCTCAATCCCAGATATCTTGATTGAGATTTTCACGAGGATTAAGAAGAAGATTGGGAGAGACAATTAATCAAAAAATTTCCTAATATGCTATTGTTTATTTCTTTGACAATGAATTAATGTTTAATATAAACATATTAAGTAGGTGTATACATTAATAAATTAGTTAAATATATTAAAAACCCACCTATATATTAGGACATAAAAAAACAAAAATAAATCTATCTTATTGGAACAGAAAAGTTATACTTTTGAATAAAAAAAACAAACTTTAGAAATGGTATTACTCTCGTGATAAAAAAAAATAAAACATTACACTTATATTCAAATTATTACTTGGTTATTCGCGTTTCGAACACGTTACTGTCTCATAAGATATCTATTAATAATTAAGGGCAATTCTAAATACAGCCTCCATTTTTCTCTCCACAGCCCCATTATTTTATAATTATATGTATTAATAAAATAAGACTTTTTTACCCTAACCCATTATTTATAAAACCTAAAAATCATAGCCCCCACCATGTTTGATAGCCACAGGAACATAACTTTAAACAAACAGAAGAATCGATTTAAAAAGAAGTTCAAGAAAAAATAATTGATTTTGCATGAGCAGCAACAACCTGGCAATAAAATCTAATACAGTAGCAATATACAATTAGCAGCATACAATTTTGTGTTTAAATTTTGAAATTTCCCGAATGTAGGAAATGGTGCTGGAAAAAAAAAAAAGAATGATTTTTTTTCACTAGTTTATAAGTTTGTCTGGGCTATTATTTTCAGAATCAGTTAAGCTAAAGTATATATTGCTTCCAATGTTAGAAAATTATATGATAGCTTGTATATTTATTCTTTCAACTATTTGCTAATTGTTCTTAAAAAACTGAGTGGTAGAAGAATAACCAACCTAATTCGATGAATCCAGATCTAATAAATAGCCTTTTGGTGACAAAAGTGAAAATCTTGGGCTATATATGAAGCTAAAATCTTGCGCTTTCAATTTAATTTCAAACATTTATTGTAGCAAATTAATAAATACACTCATCGATTCTATTGCTCATGTGCCCTCCTGTAAAATTGATTCTTCTTTCTTTTTAGTCATGAAACATGCGTGGCTTGGGGGGGGGGGGGGTTATTGATTTTAGTTAGGTTTTAAATAATGAAGCTTAGGGATAAAAATGTATTTTCTTATTAATACTTATATTTTATAAAATAATGGAGGTTATAAAGAGAAAAATGGTGGTTGTGTTTAGAATTTCCCAATAATTAATTAGGACAATCACTACACACTGGAAGGGAAAAAAAAAAAAACTTAACAGTAATTCGAATCTAAATATTTGTATGGTTTGGCCATCGACCCAATTGTACCCATTATATTCCTAACTGTTCCCATTAATTTTCTTTTCATGTTTAATGATATACAAAAAAAAAAGGTAGAAATACGGAGCACGCATAAGTTGAAACATCAACAGTGCCTGACGCTCCACAACTTACGTGGTTTATTTGACTAAAAGATTAATGTCGCATCCTATAAACCACTTATTTAATTCTTTTAATTTTTCTTTATACAAAACACTCTGTCTAGAAGAGAACAAAATATCAGAATATATAATAATAAAAAACATGCAATAAGCAACAAAAAAAAATTATTTGTGAGTAATTTCAGGCTGGGTCCTCCGTTGAAAGAAGCAAGCTAAGGGATAACAGTAGGCAGATCAATTTGAATACTATAATATGCAGATTCTTATCGTTTTTCTTGCATTATTAATTAGTATTACTTGCTCTCTAATTAAATTATGTATATACTACAGGAAACTTGTTGCTATATATATAAATGCAGCTTATATGTATCTCAAGAGTAAATCAACAATTTCTTCTCATCAATTAATTTATATTGTTATAGCATAGCTCAGATTTTGGGAACGACGACGACTAATAAAGATATTAATCTCCAGTGAAGACTCGACGACATGACGGTTAGTTTCCTTTCTTCAATCTGCAAGTACGCACACACACACACGTGTGTGTGTGTGTATGTATATCATTCATGTATACAGTAAGGCTTTACGAGTATATCCATAACTAAGCTTTGTAGAAAAGGGAGAAAGAAAGAGAACAATTATTATTGTTGATGAATGTGCATGCTAGCTTTTGCTTTTCCTCTCCGATGGATTCCTCTATTCCTAAAGTATTCTATCTTTTACTTCTATGACATAGCAATATGCGTTTAGTATGTATTTATTATGCTATAAATTAAATACGTACATGTGATTTTTGCGTGTACGATGATAGAATATGGAACATATATAGTTTGGAATAGAGGATATATATATATACATATATATATTGTTTGTGTGTGTGTGTGTGTGTGTGTGTTTCCTACTTTGTTAACTAGAAAAAATATGAACGAATATAAGTGGTTTGTGTGGAAAGATTTTTGGTTAAGTAAGTGCGAATGAGCCACCAAGGACAAACTGTTTTTCCATGATTAGAAATGAAGATTTGAAGACATAAATTTTCCCAACTTTGAGCTAAGTATTGTTATGAAAAGAAAGTACACCGAAATTTGATTCATACTTTCGCGCGCTTAGCGTTATTTCAATGATGAACAAAAATGGAAAGCACTCGATATATGAAACATGAAATAGTAATATTCAAAGTCAAGATTATGCAAATCCCACCAATATTTTTTAGATTAAACTACCCAAAATACAATTATGGATAACCCGCGCAGCTGCAAGTATCTAATATTCAATCTGTTTTAAAATATATGTTGTTTTATGGGTTTTCACATAATTAAATAAGATGTAATAATTTTGACAAACATACACTCTCTTCCCAATCCATATCAACCCTCTGTTTCCAATCCATATCAAATCAGATATATTTTTCTAATAAATGCAGATTTATCTCTCCCCGTATTAAATGCCCTAATATATACACATATACTTAATCAAGATCTTGATTGCTATTAGATCTTTTTTATTTGCCTATTATGTTTTTATCATCCTCATCCCTACTCTAATATTGCGAATCACATATGCTACAAATCCCGATTCGCTGCATTAAGTTTTTTTCGTTCGAACTATATACTCCCTCCGTCCCATAATTATAGTTCATTATTCCTTTTTGGGATGTCCCAAAATTATAGTCCTATTCTAAATTGGGATTGTATTTAAATATTTTTTTACAAATATAACCCTATTTGATATAGTATGAATGCAATTAATATAGTAAAAAATAAGGGCAATATAGGATAATTATTGTAAATTGTATATTTCCAATACATATTAAATGTGATTTCTTAATCTGTGTGAAAATGGGAAGTGGACTATAATTATGGGACGGAGGGAGTATATAGTTAAATGAATGAGATATGACTTGTAGTGCGTTTATCATATAATTGATGTCAATTATTACGTCATGATACTATACGAAGGCCCAACTTAATTGAAGACGACGTACTATTTCGAAAAAGGAAAAAAATCACAATTATATAGTATGGACAAAACTATTAATGCTTGAAATTATTAGATTTTCATGATATTATTATTTTATCAGTCAGGTATAGTGGTTACATATTTTACATCAATATTGTCGTTTCAGATCGTGGAGATGAGAGTGCACATGGACTGTCCCGGATGTGAAAGAAAAATAACGAAAGCCCTTTCAAAATTAGATGGTATGTATGAAATATCATTTTATTTTGATTCTTAATTTAATTCAAATTCATAAACTCCCTCTTGCTAAATATTAGGGGTGGACAACATCGATGTAGATATGAACATGCAAAAAGTAACAGTAACAGGGTGGGCAGATCAGAAAAAGGTTCTAAAAATAGTAAGGAAAACCGGCCGGAAAGCAGAGCTGTGGCCGTTTCCGTACAACCCGGAGTACCATGCCTACTACAGCCAATACTACGGCAGCAGTCCGGCTTATTCCAACTACAGCAGCCCGGCAAACTATTTCGCTGCTGAGGCTACCTCCACCTATAACTATCGTAAGCATGGTTATAACGGCCACGAGCAAGGCTACTACCAGCAGCCACCCTCATCGGTTATCCTCGATACTCACACTGCAGCAATTTTTAGCGATGACAATGCCACAGGTTGCTCTGTGATGTGATTAAAATGAAGATAAAGCAACACTTAATTTGAGTGCATGCAGAATTCTCAGTTTCTGTACCTACGTGTTTGTTTTGGTTTGATTTGCTGGATTGGAGTGGCTGCAAAAAACATTGTTAGGAGCAGATATGGTAGACGAAAATATGATATTATATCAACAAAAGTTATTGACATCTGCAGGCTGACAATGTGTGTGAATATATAATTCAGATATTGATAAAGATCGTGATTATCCTGTGGCTTTTAAAGTGAAAGATGAGAATTCTAATACAAATGTTGTGAATTTAAAGCTACAGACTAACACCAATGTATGGTGAAGAGTCTTGTTGCTTTATGGTGTCGGCAACATGAGCTACCACTCCGGCTCCAGCGTTATGAAACAATTCATTTTTCACCTATTTATTACAGGGTAATTACAATCAGGTAAAAAAATATGCACAACTATAGTTACCATAACGTAGCATAATGTATGAGAGAGAAGTTTGAAGTTACTTTACCTGAATGTTGTAGTGTGCAAAGAATGGCCAGAATACCGAGTGAAAGCTAACATCAACTTTCGTCCATCCTAAACGTTGTAATCCACGTATCATTTCATCTGTAACAGACAACTGTCATTTCCCAAACGGATGCATGATGATCTGTCTTAATAGAGTTAGCATCTTCAGTCAAATTAAAATTGTACCTTCCATAATCTCATGATATTCTACAGTGTTCTGTGTGCTGGGATCATTTTGAGCAGCCTCCTTTGCTTCTGCTGCCTTCGAAGGGAAATTTGGACTCTCAGACAAAACTGGCGGACAATACTCCAAATTAACAATGTGTTCGTAGCCATCCAATGACCCATCAGTAGGCTGCCAATATCAAAATCGCAAATCTTATCTAACTAATCATATAATTGACAGATAACAAGGTTTTAATAATTCTGGAATTAAAATTAATAGACTGCACAAGAAGAAAAAAAAAGTGATCATGCAATCACTTGGGAAATATTTCACGACATTATGGCAACAAACAGTCAGTGGGGTTTCTGTGTTGGAATAAGCCTAGAGTTAAGAAATGTGTTGTAAATTGTAATGATGTTAAGAGAAGAAAAACGCAATAAAGCATCCGTGGATCATGAGTTTATTCTGGAATCTATTTTTCGGACCATATAAATAAAATAGCTGAACTAATTCAACGAAAGCCTGCTGCCGATCTTTTCTTTATGTTCCCTGGAGTCTGTCATTAGTTTTAATCAACTATCATGAGATCATATTCACACTATAAAAGACGATTAAGGACAACCCTAAGAAAATGTTTAATTACCTTAACAAGTTCTTCTTCTCTTCGAATGGAGGATGTGCGCCAACCAACCATATCTGGATAATGTTAAGAATATGCACAATAGATGCAATCGAGATAACCATTTCCATAGTAATTGAAATCAGGATACGGTCATAAGAGACGTTAGCATAAAGAACCCGATATTTGAAAGCACCAAGTGCGGATCTGCAAAATAACCCAGCAAAATAAGCCTAACACTGAACACCAGACAGAAGTTAATAAAAGAACATGCCAAAAAGTTAAGTGTCCTCACAGAAATTTTCCTTCATCACAGTCTGAGGCCATTCGTAATAAGAGAGGAGGTTTACTGGCCTCTCCATCTGTAAGAAAGAGTTGACTGCCAGTTTGACCAGTAAAAATAGGAGCAATTGGCGGAGCGATTTTCTCCAAGAAAGGCACGCCCAAAAGAAATGGAAGCTGAATTATTGAAGAAAATTGACTGTCTGGAGGTCAGATCCATATGACCATGACTATTATAAGCTAACAGTATAATGTTCTAGCAGCAAGATTGGTAAGCAAGAATGTGATAGGAATGAAATGAACATTTTTACATCCATTCCTAATTCCATGTTTGGAATAATAAATAAGCCATTTGTTTTAAATCCTCAAAAAAAAAAGAAATAAAAATAATAATACGAGTTGATCTTCCTATCAGCCAAACCTACCTGTTTTTTTCCTCTTACTCCGAGATGAGGTGTTGCCAGGGTAATAAAATTAATTGCTTCTAGCCCAGCAATCAGACCATTATTTGAAGAAGATGAAGTTTTGGAATTTGTGGCAGTATCATGAGGATAATCAGAAGGAACATTGGGCGTGTATAAGACAGCAATTGCATATCTTGCAATTAATCCACCAAGGGAATGGGCCAAAAAGGATATCTTTTTTAAGCCATCTTCCTTCTTCACGACCTCCATGACCTGTTCAAAGAAAAACATTCTTTCTAGCAAATTGGGCATTCATGGTTCATAACCCAAGCACATTAGTATATATACAGAAGTGTACAAGCGCATCATTCTAAGAACTTACTTCATCAGCCAGTCGTTTACCAGCACCATCAATGCCCGTGAAAGTCTTGGTGTACATATTACATGAACTTGCTGCAAATAAAAAGGAAGTTAAAAATCTTAAATGAACTTGAACGACTGAAAGATTACCCAAAAAAGGGGAACTCATAAGTTCAAATACGTCAAAAAAGGCAAGCTTTTGTTTGCATTTGTAAACACAGAGCAGAAACATTATTTTATGTGGAACATGCAAATATTATCTGCATATAAAATCTCTAGTTGTTCTCCAACCAAAGTCCCTCAAGATCCCCATCTTATTGGGAATTGGGAAGCATGAACTCTTAACAGTTGCAAATTCGCTCAGTATCCTTATATATTGCCAAACATTCTATAAAATTATAAGATACTCCCCTCTGACAGGGATGTAAAATGACAAAATTGACCACAGGAACTGTCTAATTCTCCTTTTCAAGAATGGCCCCAATCTGAAATGAGCACGTGTGAAGGCAGGGGTAGAAAATGGCAGGAAGAACTCTGAAGAAGAAAGAAAGAAATGACAGGGATCTTGCATGTGCCTCAGATCTGACAACAGTTTGCGAGACCATACCCCCCTCAACACAAAAGCCACCATGGTTCCAATTACTTGAACTTTGTCCAAATGGATATTGCCACATCAGTGCTAAGACAATGGGGCAATGCTACCCTAAACATTTTCTTCATTCCACAATAACCTCATCCTATGTCAACATCACACAACACAATATCACACAAACCATAAGAATTGGCCTGAATTTCATGTTTATCAAGTAAGCCTTATATAAAGAAAACATACCATATATCAAGAATTTTTTTCCTAATCGCCTCTTCAACTCAGCTTCACAATATGTCCAATCGCTTGGGCTGTAATACTTGGAAACTTCAGGAAAACTCAATCATTGCACACTTCAACATGTATTGAAATCATGTACCAACATTTCCCTTTTTTAACAATAAAAAATAGAAAGTAGGATATATGAACCGAAAACACCACTGGAAATTTTGTTTCCTCTGTTGCCACTTTTCATAAAAATTAAATTCAATCATAATATTCACAAATACTAAATATTGATGCACACAAAAGGAAAACAATCGAATTGAAATTAAAAAAAAAAAAAAAAAGGTACAGACAACAAAAAACTAAGCTCAAAATCCATACCACAAAACTGAAAAGCATGCAAAAGTAAGGTAATAGCAATGTGGATTGGCCATATCCCAGAGCAGAAGCATGAAGTAAAAGATAAGAAGCATGCGTGCACTCCCCTCAGACTACTCATGTTTTCTGGTTTTCTTTAATTCCTTTTTTTTATCCATATTCTATTCCAATCAGAACCAATTCCCTATTCAAAAGAACCAGAAATGACACCATTGTACAGGTGGTTCACTTGTATAAATTATATAGATGATGCTCCTTTCTACAGACGTCAATTTATCCACATTATATTCTCCAATGCACCAATTATTGGTTTAAGAACATCTAAAACTGCACCATTAGATTGGATGTCTACTTCCATACATCCTCCAGATAGTGTAATTCTGATTTCCCTATTCCAAGTGCAAAAATCTCTATACCTTCCCATGATGCCATGAACAAGGACAAGGAGATGATCCGGTTTGTCCTCAACATTTATCATGGGCCTTGGAGATGAAATATCTCCCTGAGTTGTCCTCATTGCTTGAGCCTTAACACTATGGTGCTTCCAGATAACTTTTATGCCTGTGAGGTGCAGGTAAACCCTCAGAGTCAAATTGAAGCATGTAAAATATCAGGTAGGCAGATGCTGCATGATTGTAATACAACTACACAGACACAGAGGCATCAAATTCCAAAGTACTATCTAATGTACCTCGCTCATCTGCCATACATATACATGCATTGTATAATTATAGTAGGCTAACAGATGAAGTTAAAGTAAAGGAACATGATTGACTAATAACTAGTTCAGTATATTTTTTGTTTTTAATCAATAGGTATCAAGACCAAGGCCGCAACCAGCAATTCGATCTGTACAGTTATTTTTTTTCTTTTCAAGTTAACTTGTAAAGCTATTAGAGGAGTGAAGGCAAAAGATCCAGAAAAATAGATAGAAGAAATTCACACTCCACAATATAAGAACCTACCTAAGTGTAGATTTAGATTCACAGAATAACAATCAATGCAAACCTTAATAATACTACATATCTTAAGCACTGAATTTTGCAATAAATCTAGAAATAATTAAGGAGGCGGAGATATCTTGCACTCATAAGTTCCATAATTGTATCCATTCAAATAAATAACGGCGTGACTCAATTAAGTAACTTTGGACGATGACCGAATTATAGTTAGCGTATTCAGTTCAGGAAACAGCAGGCAAATGAGAACGTGAACTTCCGAAATTCCAAATCATAATGTGCATATTTTCACAAAATTAACGATCTTTCCCCCAACTCATCCACAAAGATAACACATTTCACAATCAAATTACAAGAGAAAGGGGAACTAGGTTTTACAGAAAAAAACCAATACGCCAATCACGAAACTCCAGAAATCCCATAATTCCATTGCCTGTAGAACACAAAATCGTGAAAATGTTGACAGCAAAACTTCGTCCACCAAAACGCAAGACACCAGTTCCAACACATCACAGTATTTCAGAGATATATATATATGTGTGTGTGTGTGTGTGTATAGAGAGAGAGAGGGGGGGGGCTACCGGAGAAAGTAATGAAATTCCAGAAACGCCCTGGGAGATGACACGAGGAATTCGAGTAAGAAGAATAAGGGGAAGGGGAACAAGAACTAGAAGAAGACGACGTCGGATTGTGGTGGCTAACGCAGTTCGTATTCCGGCGGCTGATGATTCGAGGAGAACAAGAGTAAAACAAAGGTGGAGAGGCCGCCATCTGTCTGCGGTGTATTTTCTATTTATAGTTGTAAATACATACATACATATATAAATATATATATATATATATAAAGGCAGATTCTAGACAGATAATATGGCCAAGTCAGCACCGCCGCGTAATAAGCACGCTCCGCCCACACTCCCTCTCTCTCTCTATTCCTACTTCCTAGTCGCTAAGAAATTATATGAATTATTATTTCATTCATTCAAATAAAGAGATAAATAACGAGAGATAGAGAGTTTCATCATCTATCGTCTGATATTTTTTGATCGGGAATGAAAAAAACAAGATTTTTTTTTTATCATAATGCCCCCAAAATGTCAATCGAAATTGAATGATTTGTTTGAAAGAGAGACAAAACTCCATCAATACCAATTCAGCAAAGCAGCTCCTGCCCCCACAAATGCAATGAATGTTACAGTACTGCCAAATCAGATGCTTTATAATATCAATTGATTATACACTACCACTCAGTTTTGTGAGGTTCGATCTCAAATTATTTATTTAAGAAGGTAAACAAGGTTTTCACATTTTTTGGGTTTAACCGTTTAATTGTCGGATTGTATAAATAAATAGTGAGACATGATGATCCTATTAAATTCAGATTAGATGATGACCCCTCCTTGTCCTCCCTCTTCAAAACTTATGAAATAAATCAGCATCTCTAGAATTCTCAAGTATAAGTAGCGAGATCAACAAGAAAAATATTTCCAGTTCAAAATGCACCCGTCTCTTCAACTCTGTCCCGACTGAAAAAAAACAACGCCAAAAACAAATTCACTCTCTTAAGGGCTAAGGCATCTCCAACGGGTAGGTACAAATCCTAGGTGGAATTCAATTGTACCCAATACAAAGTATAATTTACATTGGGAAAAATGGGTACGAATTGAAAAAATTTATTTGGATACAAATATTGCTACCAAGTACAATTGTAAAAATTATGGGAAAAAGCTCACCATGAGATAGTCGCGTGAGGGCCAAACCGAAATGCTAGCTGACGCGTGCAGGTAAAGCGCGAGTGGATCGACTATAATGTAGGCTCCATGGGTTCAGATCTGTACCCCTCTACGTTTCTCTTCATTTTCAATTCATTTTCTCTCTCCCTTTTCATTTTTCATTTCTTTTTTTTTTCCTGACCTTTTGAGTTGGTCCGTGGAATTTTTTTTTTTTGTCAACTTTTATTCATTCCTCTTTCTTTCTCTTTCTCATGTCTTATATCATTTTTTTTCCCTCCATTTTTTTGGTTGGTATATGTATTTTTAGCAAGAAATTTAGAATTGAATAATTAATTAAAATAAATTTATTAAATTGGTATTTAAATTAAATTTATTAAAATTTTAAATTGGTATTTAAATTAAATTTATTAAAAAATGTTATCACATTAAATTAAAATATATATCATGAAAATTATAAATAAAATTATAATATGAATTAAAAAAATATAAATAAAGTAATATAATTGTGGGACCCCCAAAAAGTAACAATTGTACCTGGATGCATGTATTGTAGATGTTTGAGTATCAATTAAATGAATATTGTAACTTTTGATGTGCGGTGATGTGACAACAATTTGTACCTAAAAATTGGGTACGGCACTGGAGATGCCCTTATATAGGATATATATTCACTTAAACTAGTGTTAGATGTCACCGGATAAGACAAAAGAAGTTTATTTCTTTTAAAAAAGGAAAAGTCATCCATTTCAACGACTTGGAGCGGTCATCCAACCCTTAGGTTGCTCCTCAATTCATACACACATGGCATTCTCTGATTGGATGCCACATAATTATATATATATATATATATATATTGATTTAAAATTTAAATAATTATTAAAAATAAAAAATATATCAACATTCATAGTTTTTTTTCCACTATAAATAGAGTCTAATATTGATATATTCTTACAACGCAAATACTCATGTACACAAGATGTACATCAGACGGTCAATGCATTGACCAAAAAAATTATTAAAACTGGTAATACTTTTTAGGGATACAAGTGATACTTTTTTTTTAATTTTAAATGATACTTTTTAGTATTTAGATTGATACTGATTTTAACAGTTTTTTTCTTTATTTTTTTTTCTGGACGATACTTTTTAATGATACAAGTGATACTTTTAGGCTTTGAAATAATACTTTTTAATATTATGAATGATACTAGTTTTGACGGATTTTTTGGTTAACGTGCGTTGACCGTCTGATGTGCACCTAGTGTACACAAGACATGTCTTTTTACAAATAACTAAACTCTCTTTTTCTCACATCTTATTTCACCAAATTCTCAATCTCACATCTTCATTTTAAGTTATGGATCCAAAATCACCCAAATTATTATCATGATTTCTAAAAAATTTCAAATTTTGGAACTTACTTTCACCCACAAAATTGAATATTTGCCAATACAAAATTGACTTGATTGAACACATTTGGTCCCGATACGGCAATCATAGTTTTAATATTTAAAATTTGAATAAACATTAAAATATTATTTTTATGAATTAAATTATATATATAAAAAATTTAAAAATACAAATAAAACATAAAATTTATTAAGGATGGTTTAATTATATAAAAATATATATAAATGAAAATATAGTAAACATTATTATTAATAATATGTTATTTAAAAAATAAAATGATAAATATTTTATGTGAATTGGAAAAAAGATAAATTAATATTTTAATTGAATGTCGGGTTGGATGAGTATCACTGATTAGTGCAAATTTTAAAATGTTAGTGGTTGTGGATATGGATGAGAGAGAAATTAATATTTTATTTGAAGATTGAGTTGGATGAATGTCTGATGTGGATAGTCTCATGTAATATGCTAGATTGGGCCCGTGGGCTGGCCCACCTGCCAGCCCATTTTGACTGCTCTTTATATTTGTAATTTTAACAGTGATTATAGAATTTTTTTAATTCAAACATATTATTAATATTCTATGTAAAAATTCCTTATAGAGTTATAATCCTCTCCATTGTTTCGAAACGAGGGCACAAACCCAGTATCTGAATCGTGTATATATTTGGATAAATAATCAAATGATTGAAGACTTATTCAATCCGATAAATTTAACATTCATCGTTTCTGTGTGTATTTTCCTGCCTATCTACCAATTATTTGGCCCATAATTTGTACGTAAGAAGCTAGGTAACAGTACAAGTACAAATTCCCAACCACTTGTGTCTGCAGTGTAAACTAATTCACACAATTTGTTGAAATGGATTACATATATTAAGATTCCAATAGAACTATGCATGGCGAATTTTACAAACTGCCAATTAACTAATTTATTTTCTGGCCAAAACGTGCATCAAATTTTGTAGTTTCATCATTTTATGGGGTGATATTATTCGAATCTCTTTTAGATTTTCACCATGAAATCCTAGCTATTAATAGCCCGATTTCAAGAAATCGTCGAAAATTAGTAATTACACAGGAAAAACGAAATTTCTCATTGCGATCGAATAAAAGCTGAATTTCGAGAATGAGATGGCAACTTCTTGCTGTCATAATTATGCTCGAATCAACACATTAAATAAAAGGCTTAAATTGACGAAGAAAGATTTAACTTGTTGCCTTCAAATTAATCATAAATTAGCAGATATACCCAACAAGTCGATCTCCTTCTCTGTTGTAAAATTGTCACAGCTCAATATAATTTTTGAAGTAAAAAATTGAAGTTGCAAAGTTAGAAAAGGGTCCTAATTTAGGTGATAAAGTATTAATTTATTTCCCTAATTGTTTCCAGAACAATGATTTACAACCAGATTGTGGCTAGCCAGATTTTTTTTTAATTAACCAATTTCATTAATACAACTTTTCTTGAATTATCTGCAAACTTCTCTTATTATCTTTATGTCTATTGTTATTAATTCAAATATAGCTTGTCTTGAATTATTGCATGGAATCAATAAATATGTTCTTTGATTAATTAAAAAAAAATAATGAATTGAGGGGCTCCTTAAGAATGTTGAGTAATCAATGTCATACATTAAATTTTACAAATACTATTGTAATACAAAGATGAGCCACTTCAGAACTTTGGAGCACCAAACATAAAATTACAAAATAAAAAAAAAATCTCATTTATTTATTCATCCACACATTACATTTTAACCATTAATATTGACATTCCAATCACAAAACCAAACATTCACTAATTAACTTATTAATAAATATAATTATATTAATTAATAAAAAAATCCAATTCTGACTTGCGAGAATCTGACTGACTAGTTGTTTCCATTTATTACATATTTGTTTACATACCAGCAACGACCTCACGACGCTAGTTTCATATTATTAGCTGTTTTAAAACCAAATATTCTCTTCCCTCAAAAAAGAAAAAAGAAAAAGAAAACCAAATATTCTCCGTTTGTAAATCATCATCTCCCGGGACCCATGCCATGAAATGAGACCAATTCATCATCATTTATCATTAGATGGGTGAGGCCAATATTTTATATACAAATTAATTTGCTACTAGTTAATTAATACGCTAGCTTTTAATTCTATTTTCAACGCTATATTTTAGTTAAAATCATATATGAAATTTTAAATCATCAACTAGTGCAAGGTGTTTGTACATTGTACAGCAAGAAACGTAGAAAACGAGCAATTTTTTTTTTTATTTTAACTTTTTTTTTTTTTACGATGAAGTATTTCCTTGAACTACAAGACAAGCAGGAAGATGATCTCTAACAAGTTTGACTATTGGGATCGCATCTCCTCCTCTTGGCCGGACATAGTCGTCGGTCAAAACCGCCGTCGAAGTCCAGCTGTTGCACTTGCACGGCTTTCGGCGACGCATCAAACAAGTCCGTCGTCGTCATCATCCCCAACTGGCACGGCGGCTTATTCTTCCGGCGTCCTGCTCCGATGGGCACGTTGCGGAGAGCCCCGCCGGCAGTCCAGTATCTCTGGCATCCTCTACAGAAGTGTCTGGGCTGATTAACATTGTAGTTGTTGAAGTAACAGAACTTGGTTTCCATGCTTTTGCAACGAGGGCATGGAATTATCTTCTCTGCAGGCCTCTTCTCAGCCTTCTGATCATCGCCTTTCCTTGATTCTTCATCTTCAACTTCAATATTTGCTTCGTCTGATCTTTCTTTAACCGAAATCGTTGTGCCGAACAACTTGATCCCCGATGACTTGTTTCTTTCTTCCACCTCAGCCATGGCCATACCAGAGAAGAGAGAGAGACCTAGAGAGAGAAGAATTAGGATTGACTATACAGGTTATTTGGTCTGATGAACAAGTATTTAGGGGATAATGAGATAATACTATATATAGAGTATATATAATATACATATATACGTATCATTTATAAATATGTCTTCTTTAAAAGTAACAGTGTCAATTTATTGCTTATGAACTCGCTCGCTCTGCGAACTAATTTATTACCATTACTGTAATTTATACTATAGAAATATTAGCAGTATACTCATAGTCATAGTGTAATTCAATAAAACACAATTTATAATGAATAAATGATGCAATATTCAATTTTAGAAGTGGGATTAAGTGAAAAAGTTGATGCTCACCTTTTTGTCCATGTCATGATCTTGGTTAGTTTGAAAACCAGGAGAGTGGGTCCCAGCAGAGCGAGGCCAGGTGTGTTGAGTGCAAAGTGTGTAAAAGAGGTGTGTTGAGTGCAAAGTGTTTAAAAGTGGGAAGCATAAAGATAAAGATTAAACTTTAAAGTGATAAAGCCCAAAAGTTTCTTTTGATTTGATTAACATGAAATCCACTTGCTCTTTTTTCCTCTCTTCTTTCTATCCTTTTTATTTATTTATTTATTTGGTTTTGGAATAATAGATTTGGAAAGATTAGCGACTTGTGTTAATTGACATATTATATCAATTTGCTTCTCATTGGTAATATTGACGTATTGGGTTTGGACTTGGGTATAATTTAATATGTTAATTAAGAAAATATCAATTTAGGATCTAAAAAATGGATAATTTGTCAATTCGGGATCTGAGAGATGAAAATTATCAATTTATAACCTCAACAATCATGAATTTTGATTTATTTTTATCTTTAATTAATTTTATATTAATTTTTAACAAAAATTCATTTATTAATTATATATTAAATATAACAAATAAATCAACTAAACATTATTAAAAATAAAAAGAAATAAAAAAATGCAATTTTTGAGATCATAAATTGATAATTTTAATCTTCCTAGTCCTGAATTGATTTTCATCTATCATGCCTGAATTGACAGATTACTCATTCTTTAGGTCTTGAATGGATAATTCCTCCTTAAAATTTTATTCTCAAATTACATATATTTAACTTAATCTATATAAATTAGATATTATAGCATTTTGTAACAGAATATCCCGTTCTGTTACTATAAACCTTTGTGAAATGCCAATTAGAGCTGTTATCTTTTAATGAGTCAATATAATCATCAGCGTCGCATATTTCCAAGTCAACGGACAAATAGTTACTGCTTATGGCCAACATGTTTCCATTTCATTTCGTTTCTATTTTTTAAAGCCCACTATTTCCTTTATAATTTTCTTCATTTTTGTATACGTATTTTATTTTATATATTCATATCATGTTCCAAATGTTATTCAAATATATTTATTATATAATTAAACCAAGCAGAAATTAAAAAAAAATGTCTCAATTAAATAGAATATATCAACTAATTTTAAACGGATTCTAAATCTACTCTTAATATTTCACACACACACACACACACACACAACATATGGAATGATTCAAATGAGAACCAAATTCTGGGGTGTGAGAACTAGGAATCGATCCCCACCATTCATCTGCAAAAAAAAATGTGGTTTAGATCAAAAATAAAATAAAGTGGCATTTTTGGAGATAAGGTTCAATTTGGTCTCACAACCATACCCGAGATCTCAGTTTTGTCCCGAAATAAAATTTCGGACCAAATTAATCCCTCAACTTTTTAAAAGATATCAAAATGATCCATCTGTTAGTCCCTTAACGGACGGACGTTAATTTCTGTTAAAAACACCCGTTAAATTGTACATTTTTGCATTATTTCACACACTAACACACACATGGATCAAACATCATTTTTTTTTTTGAAGAATTCCTGTTGAACATGTCTATTTAGGAAGTATTAAAAAAAGCATGAAGAAACTGAAAAAAAAGCATGAAGAAACTAAAAAGAAAGGTCCAAACTTCACGGTAATTGTTATGACGCGTAGGTCGGCGGAACGACGCCGTTTCGTGGGAGCGGGAAATCTTAATTCTCTTTTTATTGAATTGTGCCAAGTGATGACAATTCACAAGCTTTGATAGTTGAGTAATTGGAAGGCATCTACATCAAATTCTATCCTTGAAATAATAAAAATCCAATTTTCGTATATATTATAGCAATTAGTCTGAATCTCGCCGAAAAATGTATCGATCGGGGAGCTTCTCCCGCGTCTCCGATGAGTTTATCTCGAACCCATCTTCAGCAAATGCTAAACAACAGCAGCAGCTGCTACTTTCGACGTATAACCCGGAATCCCATCTCACGAAGAAGGAGAAGATTTGCCCCAGATCCGCCGAGGCCGCCGTCCAGCTCATTGTTCGGTATTTTATTTCACTAAAAATACCACTCGCAAGTGTACAAGGTAAATGTAGCAAAATTATGGTGAGCAAGGTCGTATCCACATAAATTGACTATGTAACTCGACTAAGTACCTAATTTTATTATCCTACTTTATCTAGAGAATCAAATTAAGAGTTTGATTTTTAAAGAACTAAATACTATAAAATAAATAAATAGATGAAGCAAAGAAAACGAGATAAACAGATAAAAGATGGATCCTAGGGCGTTGCTATTAAATGCATTTCACAATCATATATAATTTATTCAACCAATTTAATTCTAAATTTTGTAGGAGAATCACTAATGTAATTACAACATCTATCGAGTAAGATATAATAATAGATTAGACTCTAATTCTTATATCTAGATCTCGAATTATTATCTAACTTCAATTAAAACCTCAAATTTATTCTCCTCGATCACGGTACCTACCAATCTCTCGATCTAGCAAACTTGTGTTATACAATCCTAATCCGTTAATCTATTAACCCCTATTGAGTGAATAATAAATTAACTACACAAGTGTAAATGCTGATCAATTCATTCATGCAAGACAATAGTAAATGAGGATGCAATAGAAATGAACAATAAATTACTTCAAATCATAAATCCATAAATATCGAACAACCTTAGGATCTATCAAAATTTAGCTACTCATATTGTATTCACAATCCAAAAATAAATAAATACACAAAAGTAATCAGCATGATAGTCTCAATCAAAATAAACATAAAATAAACTTAGGCTTAGATGATGATTCTTTGATCTCTATGGTCTCTTCTCTGTCTTCTCCATGGTATTCGCTGCTCTCTCTATAGTGTAAAAGCTCTTCAATTTTCATGCATAATGAATCCTAATATAGTGGAGGAAGTTTAAGCCCAAAAATGGAAGAAAACCCAGTCCAAGAAGGAAACTCACCAAAAATCGCCGAAAGGAGCACGAGTTGTGCTCCTATGAGCATGGTCTGTGCTCTTAATTGCAAATACTCACGGCATCGGAGAAAAAACAGGAGCACAGACCGTGCTCCCCTCTTCGTCACCCGACACATTTCACTGTTTTGTTCCGTCCTCGCTCATTTCTCATCTGATTGACTTGATTCTTTTTGAAATGTGCTCCTAACTTGATAATCTATCTTCTTAGGCACTTTTCAAGATCAATTTCATCTCATAAAACATTTATCAATAAATCTCTTCAAAATGAGCAAAAACGTGATACTAAACAAAATATGAAAAATTATGCGCAACTTGTCAATAAATGCATGCAATGCACATGAACTCCCATCCAACTAGACCTCAAAAATGCATGAAAGCCATGAAAATCAAGGGTTTATCACTCATCCCTATTCTGCTCATCATATGTGCTGTCATTTTGTGGTTTTTCTCTGCTCCAGATACTACTCTCTTTTTCTCTCTCTAGGTTTTGATTTTGAATGTTCAATTTGTTAATTCCTGTTTGGTGCTGCTATCGAAGTGGGAATTCTTCAAAAAATAAAGATTTTTGATCCATGTGTATGTTACTGTGTGAAATAATGCAAAAATGTACCATTTAACAGCTGTTTTTAATGGAAGTTAACGTCCGTCTGTTAAGGGACTAATGAATGGATCATTTTGATACATTTTAAAAAGTTGAGGGATCGATTTGGTCTAAAATTTTATTTTGGGGCCAAACTGAGATTTTGGATATAGTTATAGGATCAAATTAGACCTTATCCCGGTATTTTTGTAATTTAAGGATTATTTTACTGAGGCTGGGGTAATTTTGTAATTTAGCAATTCTAATTAAAATACTAGGGTTTCTCTCTACTCTTTATTGTTCATTATTTCTCGTTTCTTTGATTTGAAAGTGCAGTAGACAAATTCACAAAGAAAAAAAGAAGAAAATATCACCCAGATCGAATTCGAATTGAAGATCACCTAGATCGAATTCAATGTAATATTAGTTATTCTTCCTTTACGGTTTGTTCTCTCTCTATCTTTCTTGTGGACTTGCTCTATCTTTCTTGATTTTTTATCACTTTCTATGTGTGTGTGTGTATGTGTTTTCTTATTCTTCTACTCTCTCTTTATTATTATTATTATTATTATTATTATTATTATTATTATTATTATTATTATTATTATTATTATTATTATTAGTTCTTCAGAATTTGTGTTACATGTAATTGATTAAGTTGATCTTTTCAACATTCATGATTAACAGATATTTTCAGTTCTTTGTATTGTTGCTGGCGTAAGTGAGTGTTTATTAGAGGTTTAGTTTTTTTTTTTGTCTATTAATTTTCTGCAAATTGTGTTTTTGCATTACTATATACACACATGTGTTATTTGTCAGAATTTGTTAGCACTACAGTATGTCTCATTAGCATTACAAAATTAATTATTAGCATTATAAAAACAGTCTGTCAGCATTATAAAAATACCTTGTTATCAGAGTATTGGCATGATGGACAGTTTATTAGCATTACTATAACTAGTTTTAGCACTATCAAATAAGATATTAGCATTACTATGATTAATTTTAGCATTACTATGATTAGTAATTTCTCAAAATTTGTTAGCTTTACAATACGTCTCATTAGCATTACAAAAAGTTCTTATTAGCATTACAAAAGTTCTTATTAACATTATAAAAATAGCATGTCACCATTATAAAAATAGTTTATTATCAGAGTATTGACATGATGAACGATTTTATAAGCATTACTATGATTAGTTTTAGCATTTTTTTTTTAAAAAAAAAACCCCTAAGGGTGGGGTATTCGGCACCATGTCCAGTCTGTCAATAAATCAAAATAAACCATCTCGTACAGTGTCACGTGCAGGATATGTCCCAAAAGTAAACATATCTCTAACCAATAACTGTAACTTGTAACCAACTAGACAACACATAGAGATGCAATCACAAATTGAAAGTAATCTCCAAAACCATAAACAAAATCAAAACGTGGAGCACAGCCACAACCCAACCGAGACTCCGAACAATAAGATAATAACCACAAATAAACCAAACAGTAATAAGACACCATCATCTAACTATATTGAAATCTGAAGTTGGGATAACCTAACTGATCCATCCTCACAAGGGAGAGCAAATATTGTGGAGCCGAAACATCATCATCAAACATGAGAATAGAGGTTTGAGCCCCTCTATCAGCTAAAAAATCTATAGCTCGGTCTTCCTCACGATGAATATGAGAGAACTGAACCTGTCTACCATGATAAAGAAATCTAATAGATGTGAGAGTGTGACGAATCACAGCCGAACTATGATGACCCGACTACAAAATAAAAATCACAGAAGCAGCATCCATTTCGATCCAAATATGATCAGAATAGGAGGTTTAGGATGCATTTGTGGTTGCTCTAGCATAACTAAAATCCCAACAGAGTTGCATTAATAGTTTTAGTTAAATGGATGGATTAATTGATGATTAGACAATCCTAGAGTACGTCTGTCCTTCATAGTTACTTTTTCATGTGCATTTAATCTTTAGTTTCTTTTAGTTAATTCAAAATTTCACAATATTAAGTAGTCTAGATAATGTTAGGTAACATAATTAAGATAATTATTTACTGAGTTTATTAAGTCTCTATGGATTCGACCTTGTTTACCACTATATTAGAAGTTTCACTGTACACTTGCAGTTTTGGTGAAAATAAATACTGAACAATGTCAAATCCATATTTTTTGTTAAAAGTGAATGTTTTTGTATATGTTAATGCTAACCATAATTTCACTTCTGTTGTTACTTTCACCTTATGTGTATCATATTTTTCTAATGCTAATATTAACAAGACCAATGATAATGCTAACACTATTGAAGGATAATGCTAATACAACAAAATTCGAACAACATTGTTCATGGTTGTTTCATAATGTTCCTGGTAAGTTTTTCGCTAGCTAATACTAACATTAGTTATGATAATGCAAAAATGAGCAATGATAAATCTAACACTACCGAACAATAATGTTAATACAACAAAATTCTAATAACATTGTCCGTGGTTGATTTATAATGTTCATGACAAGTTTTTCTGTTAATGCTAACATTAGCTATGATAATGCTAATATGAATTATGATAATGCTAAAATTGATGAACAATAATGCTAATAATGCAAAATATACAGCTAAATCAGACAATTCCAATATCATTATTCATGGGTTAGGTTTTATATGTTGTTGAAAGTTTCCCGATGCTGACAAAGCAGAATGAAACTAATAATTCATCATGAAAGAATGCTAAAGAAGTCTCATAACGTTAGCATCATCAATGTTAATGTTAACATTATCAATGCTTATATTAGCATTGTCAATGTCTTTGTTAGCATATAATTTTAGCTCTGTTAACACGTGCCCAGAAAAATCATTTTTTTTTATTTTGACCTTAATATTGAAAAATTACAAAAATGCCACCGCTGATAAACTGAGATTTTGTACTAGTTTTCATGCTATTTAATTGTGAATTTTATATGAGTTACTTGTGCTTTTATCTCAGTTTATTCAGATTTCATGTGTTCTTGGAGTTTGATATATTTTGTGATATTGGTAGGTTTTGTCCCTAATTTTGCTGTATTTTCGAGAAAGAGAAAGTTGGTGATATCCCGGGATCGTGCGTTGAAAAGTTCAAGTCGAGAATGTGATGAAAACAAGCTAGAAGATGATTCTTGAGCAGCACCTGCGAGTCCGATCGCGGATGATCAAGGGGTCGATCACTTGTGACTATTATTGCCACATCAGTACACGTGGACCGGCGACCTGAGTCACGGGTGACTGGTTCGTGAGCGAGGTCGCGAGTCATTTGGGCCAGTTTGATTTTGTGCAGATTTTGGGCTTGATTTTACAAAGTATAAATAAGGTTTTTGTACGAAAATTCCAAATATTTGATTATACCCTAAAGTTGCTAACAGAGGAAAACAACAGAGAAAAACTTGAAGACCGAGGAATTCAAAGAGTTCAAGATTATAGACGAATTAAATCTTCCTGGTTTTATTCACTTTAGTATTGAATTACAATGTTTTCTTCAAGATTTGTTTTAGTTGTTTATTTTGTTATGGATAGTTAAAACCCTAGCATTCTAGGGTTGGATTATGATTTAATTATGAAATTCTTTTAATTCATTTTATTTGGTGTCTATGATTTGATCATGTTTTGAGAGAGGAGTTTTAACACAACATCTAGAATAATTGACTGGTTAATCAATATCACTCGATAGACTTGCAGTTAATTTAGAGAACAATAAACCATGAGAACCGTTAGGAGTTGCACAATAGGTATTGAACGAACACGTTAATATTTGTTGTGTAATCTATAATCTAGGCACTTCGAGAGAAGGTTTAGAATACAAGAGTGGTTGTTCTGGCATAACTTAAATCGCAACACAGATGCTAAATGAATTGATTAGGAAAATGGATTAAATAATGAATTTTCAATCCTAGAATGTGCTTAATCTTCATTGTTTGATTCGACTACGTTTATCTCTGTGGTGATATTTTATTTTATTTATTACTTTTAGTCTTTAGATAATTAAATATACCAATTATGTTAGGTGATAACTGTAGAAAGTTAGATTAAGATAATTAGTAGCTTGATTATTAAGTTCCTGTGGATACGACCTTGTTCACCGCTTTACTATTAATCTCGTTGTACACTTGCAGTATAGGTTAAATAAATTGCTGAACATGTTTTTGTTTTTCTTATATTCCTTTTATTTACAGCTATGTCACCGCCTTTTTTGACCAAATCTAGACCATACATTCTTAAAATTGAAAGGTGTGGATTGGTTCTTAATTCTCATACAAGGGTTGGTTCTCTCTAGAACAACTCCGTTTCTATATTTTTGTTGTTTTAGGAGTTTTTATTTTGTGTTAAAATACTTGTTGTTTTATATATATTCACACCCTCTCTCCCAATTTTAACCCTATAAATATATGGATGGAAAAAAATTACCCACTTTTAAAAAAATATAAGTGAATAAATTTTATGCGGTATAAAAGAGGGGAATATATTAATTTAAAAACTTAGTTGTTAATTTTATATTAAAATTCTAAAACAACGAACATATGAAAACAGAGGGAGTATATATTAATCGTTATTAGAGATGATATAAGAATATATTAATATGTTTTCCCTAAAGAAAAAGATATATATAGTAATTAATTGTTAATGGAAACAATATATTGCACAATGTAATAATTTACTTGTGGAATAGAGCAAGTATATATTTATGGATTGAAGAAATGCCGCGTGCTATATTTTAATTTACCATTATTTCATTTTACTCATACATCCCAAATTATGTTCTCATTTCTTTATTAGAGGCACTTTTTTTTTGAAAACATTAAAAAAAATCTTTTCTAATTATTTTAGGAAATATTGTATAAATTTGATGATAATTTTATAACAATTTTTGTAAAAATAAGAAGTAATTATAATATAATGATCCATAATCAACATTTATTAACAAAAAAATTGAATTCAAAATTATAATTATAATTATGAAAAATTCAGCATGGTAATGAATTATTAATTCAAAAATGACAATTAAATATAAAAAATAATTATATCTATTAATTGGAAGAATGAATTGAACCCTAATTAAAATTATAAAATTAAATCATTTTTATTTTTGTATAACTATTATAAAACTATAAATTTAATAATGCAACACGAAGATGTCACATCAATAGTGCAATAGAATATTTGATGCATGTAATGAAATCTGTATATATATACTCCTCTGTATATATAGAACATACCTGGAAATATTCGTTCACTCAAACCTTTTTTATATGATGCTTTTCCCCCAATTTCACGTGTATCTTTAGTTTTTTTGGTCCGAAACCAATGATACAAATTAAAAATCAAGAAAAAAAAAAGGCAAAATGGACTCGGAAACATATATTTTTCAAGGAATTAATTATAATAAATAATAATAAAAAAAGGTGAATAGATCCTCTCACAGTCTGATGCTTGTTTTGGTAATGCTCTTCCTTTTGCCCGCAACTCGCATCTCCACTCGCTCTTCATTACATGAATCTGTTCCTTGCTTATTTATTTTTATTTGAATGCAAAAGTAGAATTTGATTATATATGGGATTACTTTGATAAAGGTCTCTTTATTTTCGATTAATTCAAAAGTGGCCACCCACATTTCCAAAACCTTTTTCCCTAGCTAATCTACCATCTCCATTTTTCATTGTGAAAAGATATACACTTTTACTTTAAGGAATGCCTTTAAAGGAATGCCAATAAAGAATACTTGCACATTATAACCAGCTTCTATTGTGTACTAATAAATTGAATTACGGCATGCACAGTAGGGGAAAAACCTCAAATTAATTAATTACACGAAGGTATTTTCTGTTATTCACTAAATGTACGTACCAGGGGTTCGCTTAATTTCAATAAAATTGTAGATTTGAGATTTGAAAAGAAGAATCGAGTTTTGGAAGAAGTAGAGGAAAGGTAGGAAAAATAAACCTTTTAGCAACTTTTTTCTGTCAATCTAAACACGTTTAAACAGCTACTTAGTTAGAGGTGAGAGCACAAGAACTGGAAGACAATTGATATCTAAGTGCAAATTCAAAGCATTGGCTAATCTTCTATTTAAAAATAAATAAATAAACGAAAATCACAGCGAATAAGCAACTAATTTTAGTAGTATAATTCCTGAATCATTCATTTTCAACAAAATAAATTAATAACCATATTGATACGTTTTAATTAAGTCTTAAATCAAGTGTCACTCCAGTTGTCTCCATCATCGCTTCCAACAGCCTGAAGCGAAACAGATTGAAATTGTGAATAGTAAGGAAGGGCCAAGTCGAATTTTAGTAGCTTAGAGAGAGAGAGAGAGAGAGAGAGAGAGAGAGAGAGAGAGAGAGAGAGAGAGAGAGAGAGAGACCTGGCGAATCGCATTGACCTTGTGAAGAATCGTCATGATTTGGACATTGGTAGAGCTCCCTGATGGTACAGTTGGTTTGGCTGGCACAGTTGGCCTGAGACTCAGTGACTGAAACCAAAATACAAAGGAGATCGAAGAGCAATAGGTTATTTATAAGAAGAGAGACAATGTAATGTAGGACCCGTCGTGTAATGCAAAAACTCACTTTTGTTCTAATTTGGTTGAGGAAGCTGTTGTTAGCTTCTGTTTGGGAATTTGACTTCTCTGACCTGTTTTCTGTATTAATCAGACGATGGGGCTTCATACCCCACCATTGCACAGGAGGTAGAGGAGGATCATCAGGAGCAGTTGCGAATTCTGGCTCCTTTGGATTCCTATCTTTTCGAGTAATTGACTCATGAATGTGAATGCCATCTGATAAAGAACCAACATTCAGCCGAGTAATGGAATCCTCCGGCACCAACTGAAATGCAGGAAATCCATCCATTGGTCCGACTGAGATTTTCATGTGAGCAACTGGAGGTGACTGCATTAAATTTCCATATCCAGAAAGAATGTTTTGATGTTTTTTCTGCTCATAAGCATTTGCATTCAGATTGCTAGCATCACTCAAGTCTTCCTCCCCATCATGCAATTGATTATCGCGGGAAGAACTTTCACCAATTTCTGAATGATTTCTGGCAGCTTGGAACTCTGATGAATTGACTGAAAGGAAACTTGTAGATATTTCTGATACAGTGGAATTGGCATAGTGTGGATGAAGCAAATTGCTTGATCTTCCAAGTTTGAAGTCTGCGTCAGCAGGAATTTTTATCCAAAACTTCTCCCTCAATGATTCGTCACTTTCTTGGTATTCCTGGCATGTAAGGGGGCAATCCATATCAAGACCACCCTCTTGAATATTTTGGAAGCTATTTGTTTCATCTGGTTTCCATGGATCTCTATCACCAATTATTGCCATCCCTGCTCTATTATCACTCAAGTTACATGATACTCTGCAGGAAATAGATTCTTTATTCTTGCTATCAGTAATTCCACCATTTCCACTAGAACTAATGCTTTTCTTACTGCTTTGGTTCAACGAGTTCCCAGTCATTTGAGCAGACAGAAAAGGCTTCTCTGCTGAGGAGACTGAGTTATATTCGTATTTAGCCGGTACTCTACCACGAGCTGCTCTATCCTCCAAATGATCTAAATCTTGCTTTCTCATGCAGAATATGCCAGTTTTGGACTCTGGCTCGATGATATTAGGTGCATCCATGAAATATTGATCTGTTTCATTTTCAAAGTCCTCAAGATGGATAACACCAGATCCAGATGTTTGCAAACTTTGATCACAAGTCTGCACATCCAATCTGGCAACGGTTTCATAAATAAGACAAGTCTTTTCACTACTAGTATAGGAATATGAACTACAGACACCTTGCTCTTGAGTTGGATTATTCTGAATATCATCACATGCATCTGTAACTTTTTCCTTTAGGAAATTATGATCTAGGTCATCAGTACCACGACTTTTTTGACGGGGAGAAATGAAATCTCTGGATTCTTGTTCTTTGGGCTGCATTGAGTAACTTGGACATATATCATCTTTACTGCAGCCCAACCCATTTCTCTGGTCCGAATTTGACTGTTCATACAAGTCTGGTCTTAATGCAGCATAATATGTGGAGATTGGTTGGAAAGGTGAAGCATGGCCACCTACATTGGATCTAAGGGTCTGCATTAACGATCGATGACAAAGGCAAGGAATTAGATCAGTTCAAAATATACAGCATGCAGAGGCATACATTGTGTTCTTGTAATTCTTGGTGGCTTTCATTACCTTACGCTTTTGTACCTTCATATCCGTCGCTACTTTCTGAGTAGTTCCATCACCAGATCCAGATGCCTCTGATGCATTGCTAAAGATAGTTGGATCAGAATACCTCTTCAAGCAAGATCCAGGGCCACCAGGGTCAAACCTTACAGAATGGTAAAACAAAAGCATAAGCTTTATTGCGTAGCCAATAATAATGAGGATTAAGATACTGAGTATCTATACCTATCAAGCAAGTGAAAATGTGGAGGATTACGGCAGTCTTCATAGGAATCCAAGATAAACTGAGGCATATCACTATATACAAAATGATTTTTTTCACATCGATCTGGGGCATGCCAATTGACACCTGCATTGCTCTATATATTCACTAATGCAAAAGGTGTTCAAGATTGAAAATTAAGCAAACAAGAGGTGCAGTAGATGTATCAAGTCTTGAACATGTCAAACAATGTTATTAACCATACCAGCAGTATAAGCTAAGTGTAAGTGGGTTCGTTGTGCCAGTACAGCCTTCTCAAATGGAGCAACTGCAGCTTCTATTCGTTGAATACGGCCCATCAACTTATAGCTTCTAGAACATGTTATCGTCACTTCTTCCTGCAAGCCATGAAAAACATCCGCTGCAAAACTACCACACATGGAGATGCTACCTCGGTTTAAAATATTGTTTCTCTGGAAACTCTTGATCAATATACAACAAAGAGCAAACCAAGCACATCTATCTCGTGAAGGCCAAGGATGTATGCATGCAGTACTGTTGTGTGAGTGAGTGTGTGCCTCTGCCTCCTCTAAGTAAAATTACAAGATCTGTTTAAAAGCTTTGGTGAAGACAGGTTCTTGTACAAGAAAGGATAACTGTTCAATAACCATACAAATAAGTGAAAGAATAGTTCATCCATGAGTCAGAAGTTCCAGATAACCCAAGCATGTACATTCAAGAATTGGTTCACAGTTTTTAGGACTTGATGATCAGAAATGTACACAGGAACACATCTAGATCTAATTGCTTCTTCTCTCACTTGTAACCAACTACATTAATTAATTAAGAGTTCTGCCCTACTTGATTTCTTCTCTCCAATCAGAAATTGAACGCCAAATTAAAGTTAAATTTGAAGAGTTCAATATCAGATGTACTATATATTCCACAATCAATAAAAAGAAAAAGGCTAATTCTTCTTTTATCCGATTGTCATATGATTAATTTTTGTAGCTCAAAGGAAGTTCCCAGTGTAGGGTAACATTGATGGTCAACCCAGTGATTGAATACTACAAATCATTTCAGAAAATTGATCATTTTTTGTGTTATAAAACTCTCAGAAAATTGCATAATGACGCAAGCACTTACTCAGCGAGATCACCGAGCTGGCGTAAGAGTCCGACGAGGCCAGCGACGGCGACTCCTTCCATAATCTCCTTAGGCTCGTCGTCGTTCGCAGCCATGTACATCTCCGGCGATCCGAGTCCGTACTCATTACTCACCTCCACTCTCACCAACGGCATCGTTTTCCACACAAACGCTCAGTCTAGAGCAATAGCAGGTCCAGACAAGTTGTAAAATTCTCCCGAACAAATGAAGGAATGCGCAACAAATGCAGGTGGCTAAATGGAAGGAAGGACTACAGATTCATGAGAGAGATAAAGATAAAAGTGAGAGAGAGTGAGAGAAGACATTAGGTAGGGATTGCAGCAGCTCACCTGCAGAGAGAGCGATATAGATACACTATACATACATAGAGATACTATATAATGTATTTGTGCGCGCGCTACATTAGCTCACGGAAGAATTGAAGACGTTGCCAACTCTGCAAGCCATTCAGGAGGGAGGGAGGGGATAGGAAAAATAAACAATAATAAAATAATAGTAATATATTATTATTATTATTATTATTATTATTATTATTATTATTATTATTATTATTAAACTGTAAAAATTATAGCTTAAACGGTAAAGTGGGTGATACTTTAATATTCAAAGTATAAACTTATGCATATAAAAAAGACTATATTTGACACAATTTAATATATGCAAATGACTGATGAAATCACAAACCAATTTATTCAAAGTAAATATATATATTAAATCATGCATATTTTAGTTAAATAGTGAACAGTAATTAACAGAGAAAAAAATCTTGATGAGAATCTCCCAGCTGCACATAAAAGATTTTTGCTTCAAATCATAAGATGAAGTGTGAAGATACATGCATGATTGATTTTTCACCAGCAAAATCAGTGCCACAAGCGTTGGCCCTCTCAATTTGTCCCCATATATAATATCCTGCCTTTCTGTGACTAACATTCGCCACAACCTTGTTTTTCTTCCAACTTCTCGTGTCATTTTATCTCACTATTTTTTTTTCAATTTAAAAAGTATTGTTCTGTCTATAATTTTGTATTGATACATAAATTTTCCCAACACCCTCTAATACTTCTTTGTTAGCTGATCCAACATATTTGAATATTGTTGATTCATTGTGAAGTCTGTAGGTATATACATCGAGTATTAAAATGTAAAATATTATTAATTTGTAACAGAGAAATCCGAGCCTATGAGTTGTGCATTTTCAAAACTGACTTTTCTGGCTTCAAGTATGAATATTTAGCGTTAGACGCCAGAAGAAAAGGAATAATAATAATAATCAGAAGGCAGACTGACGAGGAAGGAGGATATATGAGGATTGTGTCTATGTTTGTGGGGTAGGAATCGAAATTATTTTAGACAATTATTGGTACATACTATGAATTCGTATAGGTATATAATTGCATACAATTATATACTTCGATTCCTAGGATAATGGATTCTAGGAATTGATAGTGACAGGAATGGAATGACACTGTCTATGACTACAAATTTTTCTACATGTTTTAAACTATACTTTTTTTTTTTCGTTTATCTATTAATTTTCATAAAAAATTATCAAAATACTTAATAATTATAGTTTTTTTTTTATAACATAACAAAGAATGAAATCTCCTCAGTATGATTTCATACACCGAGACTTGTATAAAAAATAAACACTAATTAAGCTTTTGAGCAAGCAAAATAAATAACTGGCAGTTTGAGAATTGTGTGTATGCCTGGGATCTAGTCATTTAATGGACCAACTATTTATGGCCCAAGCAATATAAATGCCAAACAGCCCTTATCTCTCGGAATATCTTATTTTCGTTTTCTGAGATTGAAACAATATGTAATATAGTTCCATGGTTGAGTCATCTTTCAATGACGTTAATATAATAATATATAAAAAATAATATTACTGCACAGATAATTAATTTCACCTTAATATGAAAATAAGAATTGCGCGTAAAAAAAATACATATTATATAAATAAATAATTTGAATATTTTTTTTTTAAATCGGGTAGTGCCGGCCTCAAGGCTGTATCGAACCTTGGGAGAGGTGCTGCAAAGTTGCTGGGTGATGAGGCTTTGAATATTATGGGCCAACATAAATTGTCGTTGCAAGATTTGCAAGTTTTGGGTTGTTTCTACTGGATCTCATTATTCTTACTCCTTAGTCGTACTATCAACTGTTAAGTTCCTTTTCCTTTTCTTTTAAAAGAAACCAACTGTTAAGTTCTTATTCAAACGTTTTTTTTTTTCTAAGAAACAGGGAGAACTTGCTTTCACCTAAAATAAGGACATAATAAATTAACTAAGCTTTGAGGATAGCCTACTCGTGGAAATCAACTGTTAAGTTCTTATTCAAACGTTTTTTTAAAGAAACACGGAGAACACGCTTTCAACTAAAATAAGGGCATAACAACATATCCTTTGGGGATAGTCTATTTATGGAGTGGTGTAAATTTGAGTCTCGGATTTAAATGCCATCAACACCGCTAATTGTAAACATTTCATACTTGATTTTCTAGAATTTATCCGGTACACACCCTCAAATAATGATTGTAAGTTTTTCAAACTTAATCGAAATATTACCAGCATAATTCAGCGCAACTATATGAATAAATTAAAGCACTGCAATCCAAAATAATCTCAAAACTCGACCCAAAGTGATTAGAAGCAGCAGTTGCAATCCAATAGAAACTAGAATGCCATGGGATGCTGTAATGATTGTAAGAACTTGCCTCCAATTACAATTAACGTAGTAAGTGCATCTCTGATGCATGTAACATTTTCTAGGTATAAATTGATGCCACATGAGTGTCATATCATAAGTTACAAAATTAACTAAATTGCTATCCAAACATCCTCAATGTATCTAAGTACAATTGTTACTTTTTGAGGTCCACTATTATATCACTATTTTTATTTACATATTATGAATTTATTAAAAAAATTATCTATGATTTTCATTATATATACTAATTTAATATGACAATATTTTTTTAATAAATTTATTTTAAATACCAAAAAAATATATATATACTTCCGGCGACGGCGAAGACAGATGACGGTGAGTGGTGGAGGTGGAAGTGAGATCCGAGCGGAGATGGCAATGGAGGCAGACGGCTAAAAATATAAAATTAACTAGAGTGTTACACTAGCATGCCTCTCTGAAAACTAAAATAAAATATGCCAAAATAAATATGCATTAGTGTTTGCATACCGAATATCTAAAAAAATCTAAGCAAATAAAATAAATCTAAATTTGAAACCTTGAAACCGAAGTAATCAAACTAGACTTATGATTTATGAACTGGAGTGGATTTTATTTAATTTTGTTAAGATCTAGAAATAAAAGATGATAATTGAAAGGAAGCATAATGAATATAGAGGGGCCCGGGGTTGATGCGCTGAAAGACAATTGGAGAAGAGGGTGGGGACACCCAATCACGTGGAATGACAAGTCTTTTAATGTCGCAACCAAAGCATTTTTAATAAAGTGCGTTTTATATAGCAAACATACATACATTGCTTCTATTTTAATTTCCACAACGTCAATATTATTCCTCCTCCTTTCTACTGACACGGACATGATATATCACGCTGAAAAAAATTCCTTTTTTTTTTTTCTAATATTCAAATTTCTCAAATTTAACATTTTCTTTTCGAAATCTATCATTAATACGGTGGTCGTTCTACGTTTAATTTTGTGCTTGCTATTCGGGAATAGTCATAAGAATCTTCATCTTTCTTTTCAGAATTTGAAATTTTAAAATAATATGTTTTATCAATATTTGATAAAGTCGATTTATTTTGAACTTTAAATAACGTATGATCAGTTATCTCTGATATATCTACGTAATTGGACTGCGAGTGATACACTATTATGGGTTGATGATTCCTTTGGGTCAATCTTTAATTAGGATATCAATATGAAATTAATGTTAGATTTTTTTATTTTTATTTTTTTTGAGGAAATTGATGTTAGATCTAATATAATGGTTTATCTTAATAATTATGGGTAGGCATCATGTGTCATATGCACATTCAGATATGAACGTATTGTAAAGATTAATGACAATGATATTAAATTTGATTAAACCAAAAATCATATACTCAAAAGAGAATTTTTAAAATAAAATGCATGAAAGTTGTCTTATTTCGACATTTGAAGTATATATGAATGTAAAATAGTCTTCCTTTCACATACCCGTCGCTACAAGTTCATTTCCAAATAAAATTTCATTTTTACATTAAAACTCTGGCTGAAAATGTATTAATTACACTATTAGAGAGCGAAAATAACACATTGGGTTTGTTATGAATTATATTTAGTTCCTATGTAGTCTAATGACATTAATTAAAATTAGGGGAGGTTTTCGGTACAAGACAGCCGCATCAACCACTCCGTCAGACCGGCCCGCGGACGCCACCACGTACGCGTATCTTTTTTTTGTTTGATTTTCAGATATATATTTTTTACAGTTTTTTTCCTAAAAATTATACTACATTTTTATGAAAGTAGCTTAATTTAATTATTTTTATCAGACGACTCTGCAGTGCACTTTTTCTGAGGCTAACTCATGGGTTCTTACACTATGCACAATAATATATTTTTTTAAGTAAATATATACCTTAAAATAGAATTAGTGAATTTCAATATTAAAGTGAATGACTTTAATTTTTTTACTCCAGCGACTCAGGCAATTTACTTGTTTGATGTTAACGCGTGGGCTCAACAATTAATTATTTTGAAATATATATATACTATAAAGTGAAATTAGTAAACCCTAAAATTAAAATGAGTTAATTTAATTTTTTTTAATATATATAGCGACTTGCGCAGTGTATTCGCACGATGCTAACACATGAGCTCGTGCACTACACTTGACAATTAATTTTTTCAAAATAAATATATATCTTACAATGGAACTAGTGAACCATAGCCTAAAATTAAAATGATTTTTTTTATTCGATGAGTAGTGCATTGCACTCACTCGACATGTAAGCTCGTGCACTGTGCTTAACAATTAATTTTTTTTAAATAAATACAAATTCGAGAACTTTTTCTTCTGTATGAATCGATCTGACGATCTTATTCCATTCCAATTCCTTCCTGATACCTCCCAAGGAAAATAAAATATTGAATTGGAAGATATTTTTTTTACATTTTTTTTATATGACATATATTTTTTTTAAAGAGACAAGTTGACCCGCAACTTTGATCCAATTTTGACTCATTTGACCAAATAACTCGATACATCTTAGGAGGTAATTGGTATGAAAGAATGAAATTATGTATGAAGGATTGAACTTAGGAATGAAATGAAGGTCTGAATGAAATGACAATTCTTATAATTGGTGTGTCACCAGAATGAAGAACGGAATTGAATATATATTACTTTATTTTTTATATTATAACATGAATATTTTACAATACTTTCAAATTTTTTTATAATTAAATAAAGTGCAGTAGCTAATATTATCAACATGATATAATATTTTCTTCGTATATTCCTAAATTATATTTTTCTTTTACGGTATGTGGTTTTTTTCTATTTTTTTAGAAAATTTTAATTTATTTCTCTTATTAAAAAATTTATTCTAAAGTATTTAATTAATAATTTGTATACTATAATAAAAAAAATTACTTCATAGAAAATAGTTTATTATTTCAATTTTTCATTTGAATATATTAAATTATATCAAATACATAGTTTGTTTTTTATTAGAATATATTCATATGGTACATTTATTTTGGTATTGCTTCCATTTTTCTTAAATACAATTTTAAGAACTATCAAAATTTTATTTTAATATATATTCTTAATTTTTTAAATAAATAAGTAATATAAAAATAATTACAAAAAATAATAATAAAAATAAATTATTTAATCTAATTTTCAAATTATTTTTTCTAAATATGATCAAATAATATTATAAAACATGATTATATGTAAATATACAATATATTATTATTTTTGGTTAATTGTGTATAGTTAAATCCATGAAGGATGAGTGAAATGACCATTTCGATTCCTTTAAGAATCATAATTTTTGATTTTAAATCATATCAATCATGATATTGAAAATGGACATGAAAATGACCATTTCATTCATCCATAACAACAAGCTCCTTATAGTATAGTGAAAACGTTGTGCAAATGTTATTATTGAACCAGAACGACTAAGAAAATAAAAACGGATTGAAGGGCGTAATTACCAATTTAATTGTCTGATTTAATGAAGACACCATCAACCGAATAATACATCTATGAGACAAAAGGCCAAAACCGAAAAAAGAAACCGTACGGCGAAGGCGGTCCTTTTGAGAATAATAATAATAATAATGAATAGGAAATGGTTGGCCTTATTATAAACCACACATATAAAGAAAAAATTATTGCAATTATAAGAAGGGGGCCGAAACCGATGGGAGCCAACTTTAGGGGAAAGGGGCAAAATGTTATTTTGAAAGAAAAAATAAATTATATATATATATATATATATATATAAAGGTTTGTTGAAATTAATGAAAACGACTTGGCAACTACCCATATCAAATTTCTTACTACCTACATCAAATTTCTTATTTACAACCTAATTTCAGTACGAAATTTGCTGGCAGCAATTAACTCCCAGTCTTTTGATTTTAGAAATAATAGAAAACTATTTTTTGGGTATGGCTTAGTTTAAAAATTTTATTACTTGTAGTTTTTTAATTGAATGATCAAACAGTACTTATGAATTCGTTGTAGTATAAACGACAAACGACTTGTAAACTATTTGGAACTAAATTTCATAATGGTTCCTTTGAGCTAATAAATATAAACAAGTCAGGCTTCACAGCTTGAGTTTAACAATATTGGGTTGGTTAGATTGTGATTAAATTCGTTATTATATATAGGAACTAAATGAAAAATATAAAACTTTTAATTTGATAATTATATACTCTTATTTGTGATGAATATATGTATATATAATAGTTTATTTATCTTATTAGATATAAGAAAATTAATTTTTTTAGTAAATATAATATTTTTTAGAATTATTAAACAAATTATTTTTTAAAGCAAACAAGTCCTTTCTCCGTCCCGATTATATAGTCCACATTTCTATTTTGAGGTGTCCCGATTATATATTCCCATTACTATAATTAAGTAGTGTTATTTTTAATAGAAATGTACAATTATACCCTTATTAGGTTTTGGAAATTAAAAAAATTAAACATTTAAGTTGTGAAAGTTATAAATCTTAAATGTTATTTTTTCAAAAAATGAGAAATATTAATTATTAGGAGAATTATCAATTCAGGACCTGAAAGATGAGTAATCTATCGATTCAGGACCCGAAAAATGAAAATTCTCAATCCAGGACTCGAAAGATGAAAATTCTCAATCGAGGACCTCAAAAATCATTATTTTCATTTTTTTTTAATTTTTTAATTAATCTTATATTAATTTTCAATGAAAATTTCTTCATTAATTATCTATTAAATCAAATAAATAAATTTTTTAAATTAATTAAAAAATAAAAAGAAATCAAAATTCGTGATTTTTGAGGTCCTCGATTGATAATTTTCATCTTTTAGGTCCTGCATTGAGAGTTTTCATCTTTCAGGTCCTTAATTGATAGATTACCCATCTTTTAGGTCCTAAATCGACAATTCTACTAATTAAAATTGACCAACTTAATTAAATTGCATGTACTTAAATTTGATCAATTCTATTGATATTCATTGTATTTGCACTTCATTAATTGTACATTTTCTTTGTTTCAAAAAATTATTACATTAAAGTTGAGCTAAAATTAAAGTTTTATTAATTTTCATTAAATAAGGTTAAAAGTTGAAAGTTTAACTTTTATTTCTTATTTTCATAAATATTTTTAATCTACGTGCGAGTAAAAAAGAGACTATATAATCAGGATGGGGGAGTAATAATTAAGAAAATGCATTCTTTTATATATATCAAAACATTGTACTCCGGAATTATAACATTCCAAGCATTATATTCAGCATTGTAATCGATGCATCTAATACATGGTCCCTCCGTTTTTAATTAAGCCATTTTAGATGAATCCACACAGATTAATAAATTAATTGAGTTATCTAATACACTCTTGTGTAATATATTAATTGAGGTAAATTTAGCTGTTTTAATGCATTAAGTGAGAGTAAATGTGTGAAAAATGTGAATTTTATGTTTCGAATTTGTAGAATAGTACTTTTTTAAAATAAAATTAAAATATTAGAATGACATTTATTCAGAAACGGAAGGAATGTGATTTTGCAAATGCTATTCGTAATTATATACAAATATATATTTCAATAATTTTAAACATGTTTATGTTGTTTTATAATGATATAAAGCAATAATGTGACACCACTAACCAAACGCAATATGACAATATATAGTAGCCATGCATGATTGATTTTTTCACTTAAAACTAACATCAAATACTCATACAATTAGCAATCTAGCAACACATCATGTCATGCCCCAATTTTTATAAAATAAAATAATAACAATAATAAAGAAAGGACGATATTTTTATTAAAATATAAAATATTTAACGGTAGTACATCGAAAACTAAATAATAAAAACTCTTTAAAATATATTGTAGCGCCCCGATCCCGAAAGACCGTGGAAATGGACACCACGGGGGTTGGAATTAAGAAGCAGGAAAGAAAGGGGATAAGATGATTAACAAAACCCCAACAGAAGACTCAAAATATCCAAACATGCTTTTTAATACATATATAGATCCAAAACACCAAGATCGGGATTCTTAGCATTTTAACAAAAAAGTAGCATAAGTGTGGAAGCTTAATTCCCAACATAATATTAACAGAAAGAGATAATGGGAAATAAGTAAACAACAAAAGCCTATCTCTCAGCCTCGTCACCTCCACGCTCCAGCCTACTGACCTGAAAATATTTGAAAAGATTTGAGTTTAGTATTAATGCACTCAGTGGGCAAGTTTTCACAATTTAAGTTATGCAAATCATTTTCTAAAAGTAATCTATCTGTGTCCATGCAGGTAGTGAAACTTAGGAGGTTTTAAAGTTGAAATAAACCTAAGTTCACCAAAATATTTTATCATGAAGCGCTTAAGAGTATAACCAGTCACTGTTCGCAACCCTACTACATTACCAACGCGTAAAGTTGAGTATGGTCAAAGTATACCCAATGAGTGTAACCAAAGAGTGTAAGCAATAAGTGTTTCATTTTAGTCTCACCGACTAGGAGTAGGGCATGACGAATAATGCATGCATACTGTAGCTACTCACATTGACACAATGCTGATTTATGAGACTCCGGCAACATACAGTAGCACGTAAATATTTAACACAGATAGTCACATATGCAATTTTAACACATCACAGATTGATATTGCGTGCATATATAACATACGATAGGAGCCTCGTTAGATAAAACGGTGAAGGACAAGCAACATCAAAACTTGAAAATAAGTGAGACAACAAACTTGAGTGTTTTCGGATAAGTGAAATTTCGAGGACGAAATTTTCTTTAAGGGGGATGAAATGTAACACCCCGTCCTAAAATAAATATGTGAATTATTTCAACCGTATAGGAAGTATGTGTTGATCATATGATGCTTTGAAATGATTTTAGAAAATCACAAATATAGAGAAAATGACTCCCAAAGTTGGCTCAATTCTATTCTTAAAATCATGTTGTACTCTAAATCTTTCTCGATCACAAATTTTGTTCCTCGTGACGAGACATTTCCATTAGTCTTTTTCATTCGTCATTTGGAGATTTATTAAATCATGGGTGTCTTAATTATTGAAAGACCGTATTTTTATCCCGAAAATAAAATTCTACCACATTATATCCAACTCCGAAAATTGGTTTCGTCTTTGACTAGGAGTTACAAATCTTTTCATAATCGTGTGGTCGTTAATTTCATTAAAAATGGAGTTCGTTTGACCTTCCAACCCAATTTTATTCATTCTCTATTTCAACCCAATACCATATATTAAAATACATCACAAATTGATTGCCAACATTCAACATTGCATTGCTCTAAGTGCCAACCTTACCTTTCTCCAAGTGTCACCATGTCTTGCTCCAAGTGTCACCATGCATGACAAGAATGCTCCATGTGTCACCATCTATTCCAACTAGTTGGATGCATGTCCTACACATGTTTACCATAGTTATTGGTTGAATCAAGTAGAGGGTGATGGGCAAGAGCCCAACTTTCTCCCACATTCTCTTCTTCACTAGTTTCTCTCTTCCCCTCACTGCAGCAACCTTTCTTTTCTTCTAATTTCGACCCTCAAACCTTAACCAACAATTCTGAAATTTTACAGAGAGCTTCCCACTTTGATGTAGATGATGTTAGCTGAAGAAATCATCCAATTTGATTCTTATATGGTCGAGAACGAGGGCAAATATTGCAGTGGTCGCTGTTTTCTGCCAAGCTGCAACAACGATTGTATTCTGTATATTTCGACCTTCAAATCTCCACCAACATAGCTGAAATTTTGATATGTTGTTCCTCTCTTCACGTAGTTGATGTTAGCCACTGGAATCACTCAATTTGGTGTATGGAAAGTCAGAAACGAAGACATGCAAAATTGGGACTTCTAGCTGTAAGTTTTATCATTAGTGTAGCAATCGTATTTTATCATTTTCGTCTCTTAAATCTCATCCATAAATTCTGAAATTTTAGTATAATTTTTCTCTAATTATGTAGTTGATTTTAGGCTCAATAATTTCTCAATTCGGATCTCTGAAGCTCCTAAATGAAGCTCAACTATTTTCTTGGTGGTTTAATTTTCGTAACTCACCAAACCCATTTATGACATCTTTTTCCCATAGATCCAGCCATTATATTTCTATGAGATCTACATCTTTATAAACTTAACTCTTCAAGGTTTCCAGAATAGGTCTCGTTTCATCGATATAATATCATTTGGTCTATCAAAGATACGTCGCAAATCGACATGTCAAATCTGCCGCAGAAATCGTTGTGTTGCGAGTGCAACTTCAGAGGCTATTTCCCGTCGATTCTTCCATCCTTTTGACTTGATTTTTGGACTGCACAATCTTTTCATATCAATCTTTCCAGACATATTTTCCAATCCATGATCTGATATCATTTGTTCTTTCGAAATCGAGTCGTAAGTTTCCCGAAAACCAACTTGTTTCCGACAGATTATGTCTTATGTTAATAATGTTGAATTTCTTGCTCATTTACAGTCGTTATACATTATAAAATCTAAATTTGTTTGCTGCATTGAAATCTTTGTTTCCTCTAGTATCAAAAATTGTATTTTTGAGCAAAAATCCGTTGAGTATAGAGCTCGTTTGAGCCTCAAACTTTTTGACGAAAAATCTATTCCGGGAATAGTAAATAGTATCTTTTCCGTCCGATTTCAGGCTAGGATGATCGGAATTTGTCTCCGAATCTTTCTATCAGATTGTAGGTCCCATTGTGGTGAACGCGTGGCCGCTGACCGTGTTTCAATCAGATTTAAATTGAATTTCCTATGATTTTTCAAAGTTGTTGCCCTGTTTTAAGTTGTTCCATTGTACGTCGAATATGTTTCAAGTTAATTGAAAAGTATCGTAAGAACCTATTATCGATTCGTATTGGTTTAAAACCCGAGTAATGCGCATTCCTAATTGTAGTAAAATTAATAACGCTTCAACTAAATTAAAGCGAATATTAGATTAATTCCGGAAGTAGTTATTGATCCTAAAGCAAGATTGATCCTTGTAGGACTTGCTTGACTTACGAGGAAGGTGAATGGTTGAATCTCGAGATGATTAGAGCAGCTTAGCCCTAGGGGAACCCGGGAAGGAACTCCGGACCGTTGCTCCGTCTCCAGTACCGTATTCGAGTGTTGGATCCTTCTTAGGACTTTTGTATGTATAAGGTGGGCTACTATACTATCTTTGCAAATTGTATCTTTCGAGTTATTAAGCTCTGATGTGTTAAAATTGCATATGTGACTATCTGTGTTAAATATTTACGTGCTACTATATGTTGTCGGAGTCTCATAAACCAGCGTTGTGTCAATGTGAGTAGCTACAGTATGCATGCATTATTCGTTATGCCATACTCCTAGTCGGTGAGACTAAAATGAAACACTTATTGCTTACACTAATTGGGTATACTTTGGCCATACTCAACTTTACGCGTTGGTGATGTAGTAGGGTTGTGGGCAGTGACTGGTCATACTCTTAAGCGCTTCGTGATAAAATGTTTTGGTGAACTTAGGTTGCTTTCAACTTTAAAACCTCCTAAGTTTCACTACCTGTATGGACACAGATAGATTACTTTTAGAAAATGATTTGCATAACTTAAATTGTGAAAACTTGCCCACTGAGTGTATTAGTACTCAGCCCAAATCTTTTCAAATATTTTCAGGTCAGTAGGCTGGAGCGTGGAGGTGACGAGGCTGAAAATAGGCTTTTGTTGTTTACTTATTTCCCATTATCTCTTTCTGTTAATATTATGTTGGGAATTAAGCTTCCGCACTTATGCTACTCTTTTGTTAAAATGCTAAGAATCTCGATCTTGGTGTTTTGGATCTATATATGTATTAAAAAGCATGTTTGGATATTTTGAGTCTTCTGTTGGGGTTTTGTTAATCATCTTATCCCCTTTCTTTCCTACTTCTTAATTCCAACCCCCGTGGCATCCATTTCCACGGTCTTTCGGGATCGGGGCACTACATATATCAACACACATCACTACGCACATCGCTTAAGTAAATCATCAACCTGAAAAATGTAATAGCTTTGTAGTGAGTGCTATTGACACAGTGGGATCCTTGCATTTATCCAAATTATAAGAAATAAACATTCAACACAAGTCATAATATCGCTCAACATAACATCAAACCCAAATGTAAGGATCGTAACATAATATCAAACCCATAGGTTAGGATCATTTCATAACATCAAACTCATATATAAAAATCATAACATAACACCAAACTCGTAACTTAGGATCATTTAGTCTGTAAGCTCGTCTGCATAATGAATATAACATATAATAAGGATAACGAACTTTTAATTTCAAGTTGGATTTCCCACCTTGACTTAAATGACTTTTCGACTTTGAAAATATATGAAACAAGTTAGATCCACGTGCGCCGCCTACAATAATATTAATTATAATAAATAATTAATATAAATAAAATTATTTAAATGCATGAAAAATAGATATTAGACTTTAATAAATAAAATAGATAAATATAAGTAATCTATACATATATTAAAGCAAAATCGCAGGGGCAAAATTATCTTTTAAAAAGTCAGGAAAAATATGTTATTTATAATGTTATTTTTGCCAAAAACAATTCAAAAATATAGTTACGGCGTAGCGGTATCATGTCTTGCTTAAAATTCTTTTGGGCCAAGATCAAATGCTGGTTGCTACACCACACGCCCTTGCCAAATTTTATTCCTTTTTTTTTTTTGTCTTTTTTTCCCTTTTTCTTCTCAATTTTTTTCCTTTCGTTTTTTTTTCCTTTTATTATATTATTATCTTTTTCATTTTTTTGCCTTTCAATTTTTTTCTTTTACTTCTATCTGTTTCCAATTTATTCTTTCATTACTCAATATTTTTTATATACATAATTAAACTAATTATTTTGATAATTAACATTGATTCTTTTTTTTTCTATTTCAATTTTTTCCTTTTGTTTTTTTTTTCTTTTCAATCTATACTTTTGTTTTCCTTCTTCATCTTTTCTTTTTATATGCACCACTTTTCATTTTTTTTTCTTTTATTACTTAATATTTGTTACATACAAGTCAATCCACCATTTATTTGATAATTAATATTAGTTCTATTTATTTTAAATTATAACTCTTTTATTCATTTATTTTATTTCTTTTTTATATTTACATATAGTAAAGTCCATCATTTATTTTAGCAATTAACATTAATTAAAACTATTTAGTATCGAAATCGTTGGTTATTTAATAGTGTAATTGATCACATCCTTGTGTATTTATTTTCTAGACTTATTGACATGATTTTGGGGTCTATCATGCACTTTCATATTAAAATATTAATAAAATTATCCACTCCAGATGAATATTTTATCATGAAAATTATAATATTTCATATCATAGTTGTTTTGCATCTATAAATAAAGTGTTCATGAAAACACTTCAAATTATTTCTTATTATATTATTGTAATTAGTCATTTATCATGGGTCATAATTCTCTTTAGTAATTTAAAACTCTCTATCGTGTATGTATATGTTGAGTAGGTTGAGATGAATGAGTTGGTGATTTACACCAATCTTATAATTAGTAGGAATAAAATGTGAAGATGTTTCATCTAAAACATGTTGCTAATTTTCTTCTCCCCAAATTCTGAATAAGTGTCATTCCAACCCTTCAAGTTTGTTTTACAAAAAATGCCACTCTACACAACGAAGTTCAAAATTCATATTTTTCTCTAAAAAAATGCATATTTTTCTCACATTTGCCCTCATTTAATATATTAAAACATCCTTATTTGACTTGATTATTTTATCAATATGTGTGAAATTATCAATAATGACACTTATTCCGAGACATATTGATTTTTGTTTTTAATTATGTTGTGCAATTATTCATAATGACACTTATATTATATGCTTTCAGATGTTAAATGTAATTATTCGAATATCCGAAAAAGGTCTCTAACCAACCATATAATATTTGTGCAATCACGTAGATATATTTTGAGTGCATTTGGGGCCAACAATATTTTCTCATTCAATTATAATGTGACACATTCAAAGATAAAAATATTAATTTATAAAAATTTAAATCTGTACAACGTACATGAGAAATACTAATTAAATATCAATGCATGATCTCTTAACTATTCCCTCAACATAATTTAAAACTAACCAAGCCCATTAAATAATAAAACTACAAAATATCTCTCAAAATTTCCTACACTCTCTCGGCCACCACATAAATCAAAAGAAATTGAAATACTTTATCTCTCCTCTCATCTTACCCAACAATATAGAAAACAAGATACAAGCTTCTCTCACCCCCTCCCCCTCTCATTTACGATAGTAAAACATAGACTAAAACTCATGCACCCATCTTCTTTCCCTCCCTCAAACTCACTCCATTCCTCGAATGTAAGTGCAAAACAAAAAGAAAATAAATACGTATATAGATATATACATCAAAGAAAAGAAAGAATGCTAATACTTTAGAAGATGGTTGCTTTTGATATGTTTAAAATGATGAAGTTTAAGCTTCTTTTATACTGAAATTTGAAGCTATGAAAAGTCACCAATTAAATATCCAAATTAATTTTTTAAGAAGTTGAAAGAACACACACGAATGTTATAATTTAATAGATAATATATTCTCCTCTCACTTCATAATTTACGTGAAGATGAAACTTTTCAAATGACCTTATTTTAAGTTCAAAATAAAATAAATACTTATCATAGTTGAAAGATAATTAATTTATTGATTGGTGAACTTTTTACGACATTTAAAACCAATGAGCTTTACAAACTAAAATAGATAAATAATTACTTTATACTTTTAAATAATTATTCAATGTATAATATTATGTAATAGTTTCTAAAATGGATCACCTTAAATAAAATGTTTTAACTTTAAAAGATATTTCCACTAAACTCAATAATAATGATGATGATGATGATGATGATGATGATATAGACGCGACTTATAGGAACATAACAAAATATTTTAATTAACATGCACTAATAAATAATATTTTCGAACCAGATTTTATATAAAAATAATATTCTTCTTTCTTTCTTTTTTAATGAAAATGAAAAATCTATTCTTTAGAAATGTGTACAACATGGTGTAGAATAGGTGAGTTTGTGGTCGGGATTTACGACTTTGAATTAAAAGTCTATTCTTTCTAGCTTCCAGGCTGTCGCATTTGAGTCCCGACGGCGGATCCAAAATCTTAAATTCAAGGGGCCAAATTAATATATTTATAATAAAGGAAAAATTATGTCTTACGTCCCAAACTATAAAGATTGTAGTAAAAATGTGTTAAATTATTACTAATTACAACCTATATCTTAAATTTCTAAGATTTTCATAAAAATGTCATGAATTATGACTAATTAGTAATTACACCCTATGTCCCGAATTAAAGATAAATTAATAAATTTGTTCATAACCATATTGATTTTCATAGATTTTTAGTTGTTGGAATTTGACCAATTTGGACAGATGTACTAATTTGTCAATAATTCAAGATGTAACATGTGATTAGTTATACATCGGGACAGTTTTGTGAAAAATCATAGTTTGGAACATAGTATTTAATTAATCATAATTTATGACATTTTGTTACAACATTAATTAAAAGTTTGGAACATAAGCTATAAATTTTCTTATAATAAACTACTTTTAATGGCCAAATAAACAAATACAAATATAGTAAGTAAGAGAAGAATAATTAAAGCTCTAAAAATGCTAGGTAACTGTAAATGCTAGGCATTACAAAATTATAACTAAATTTGTCCGATAAAAATCACTACAAGAAAAATGGTAAAAGACAACGCGTTTTCCACGTTGTCTATCTAAAAATAGAGAGTTGTCTACAAGAGTATTGTCTATAAGGGAGCGGCAAAAGACAACGCTGAAAGCGCGTTGTCTATAAAGACATAGACAACGGTCAAGTGGTTAAAGACGACGTGGGAAGCACGTTGTCTATTAAGTTATAGACAATAGTTGGGTGGTTAAAGACGATGTTGAAAACACGTTATCTATTACATCATAAACAACAATCATATTGTAATAGACGCTATTATATTACCGTTGTCTGATCATTCATAGACAACAATCTCAAAACCGTTGTCTTTTTCGAACTATTTTGATTTTTTTTAATTCCAGGTTTATATTATTATTATTATTATTATTATTATTATTATTATTATTATTATTATTATTATTATTATGAACCTGCTTGTATTTCAAATAATAAGAAAAATATAAAACTCTACATCTCTAATAAATTAATAATTCATCATACAACTATTTCAATGTATACATAAATCATAAATATTTGCAAGTAACAAAATAAACAAATATTCTATCAAATTGTTGTCTAAGTAACAATGCAGTAGATTAAAAATTACAAATTGCACGCAACTCCTCCAAAATTGCATCAATTCCATCTTCATTCTTTAATCCATGATTCTTCGATTGGCTCACTACTTTAACCATTACGCTTCTAGCAAAAATCAACGACTAAACTTTCATCAAAACTTTCACCAAATGCTACAATTTTCACAAAATAAATTAATATATAACAAAATAAATACATCATAAGCAAATCTTAAGATATTAAAACATTAAAAGAAATAAAGTTAAACAATCAAGCTTACATGGACATAATCAGTAGAACCTATTGTGACTAGATCACAATCAATATAACAACAAAAAAAGCTTCAACTTGGAAACCAAAGGTCTTACTGATCTGCACAAGTATAGAGTACGTTTGCATTTCTAACTATAATTTCACACCTTGCTAAAAAAAAACTAGAATTTCACACCAAACAAGGCCAACACAAAACACAATTCCAAAGATGTAGATCCTTAAAGCCTTGAACCCTAACAAAATAAAAATAAAAATTACAATATAATAATTTATTAAGAACATATATGGCTCTAGTATGCTCTTTTCAATTTCCCCATAATAGAGAAATTGAATTCATATGCCAACGATAGCCACATCATTAAACAATATATTATATTTACAATCCATCCACAGTATAATATATGCCAACTAGAGATGTTTGCAATTGTGCGTGTCAGTAACAAGTTCCATCAATAGCTATAGTTTACATGATTCTAGGCAGCCACACATTAAAGAACCAGATATCAACTAAATTTTGACCTTTTTTTTGAAACAGAATATACCATTAGAACCAACACCACAAACTACTCACAACATGTTCTTTTATAAGATAGTAAAACCATATATCATATATCTCAACTATAGGTTCAGCCTTCTCAAACAGATTCTACAAAAGGCACGCTCACAACTATTACTATAATATGACAGATTTAGTAAGAAAATAAGTGATTGGTGATAAAACAACAGGAAACACAATACTTTCTTACAAGAATCAGTAACATTGGAATAGTTTTATTTACGGAGAAAGTTTTAGAAAAAAGTGGTCACGATACTCACAAGATTAGTTTTTATTTCATCCAACTTTCTGAATTTCCAACAGCTTGTCAGCCTCAGCAATGACGAGAATCAGTGAGTGGCAGTAGTGGTGAGGAGAAGGGCGAGGACGGAGACGGAGGCGGAGGTTGTGATTAGGGATTTAGGGAAGTGGTGACCTTGAGTGGTAGCAACGACGTGAATTTGAGAGTGAAGAGAAGAGTGAGGGCGGAGGCGAAAGTAGAGACAATTAAGGATTTAGAGATTTCACCGAAATCCTTGAAATTCCCAACTCCCGAGGGAAATGTTTAGAACGACGTCATATAGGATTAAAAATTAGAAAAATGCAGTTATAGACAACTTGATCTTTGAGCACGTTGTCTATATTTATATAGACAACACAAATTTTTATTCTTGCAATAAAAAAAAAAAATTGCGGCTATAGACAACGCAAATGTATAGACACGTCGTCTATTGCATAATAGACCGCGTATGTCAAAACACGTTGTCTATAGCCATTATTCTTGTAGTGAATGCATGGTCAAAGTTAAACTTAAATTAAAAACAAAAGAAACACATAATTAATCATAAATAGATACAGTAATAAAGACTAAAACGCGCGCTCACAATATATATATATATATATATATATATATATATATATATATATATATATATATGGAATGGATCAAATAAGACATTTTTCCTATTATGGAACTAGGACCATATCTCCACCATCTAATTTGATGATCCAATGGTTGAAATTTAATGTAAAAGATTGTGGCAATTTCATAAATAATAAGACAAAATAAAGGAATGAAGACTATTTTTATCCAAACCCATTAAAATTGATGAGATCAACAATTTAAAAAAAAAATCTTAAAAACTTTAAACGACCATAACTTGCTCGTTTTTAATCCAATGCACACAAAAAATATATCAAATTAAAGCTTTATTCGTGCTCTTTCATTTAAGATGTCGAGAGGCCATGTTTAAATGAAAAAATATGAACGAAAGATATAAAAGATAATTTTTTACGCATACCCGGGTTATAAATGCTTTCGTTAGATTATTATAATGCTTCGTCAATATTATGATAACATATGATAATGTATGCTAATTAACGAAGCATTTGTCATATGCTAACACAATGTATTCACTGTGCTAACGAAAATTTATCATAATACTAGCACAGTACAGATTTATTAGGGTTTATTCAATCTCAATTATGATTTATTTCATCTCAATTATGGTTTATTCCATCTAATTATGATTACTTTTTTTAATTTAAATTATCTTTTTTAGTTCCTAATTGATTATTAGGATTTATTTCATCCAATTAAGATTTATAACGTATGTTGACAAAGTATTGTCATATACTAACACAGTATATTCACAGTGCTGATGAAGCAAAACCATAATGCTAACGTAGTACATATATATTATTGTTATGATTTGTTCCGACTCATTTAGGGTTTATCAAATCTAATCAATGTTTATTTCATCTAATTAGGTTTATTTCATCCAATTATAGTTTTTTCCATTTAAATAAAGTTTATTAAATTAAATTAGGTTTATAAATAATTTTTAGAATATATTTTTCGCTAACAATATTTGAAAACTTTAATTAGCATAACGATAATGCTTCGTTAGCATGATGATAATACTTCGTTAGCATGGAGATCTGTTATCAAATCATCAACGATTTTTATAAAAATTACCAAATTACGTTAATACCCCGCACGAAAAGCTTTTCAAATATTACAGAATTGCCACCTCTCTTTTTTGAGGATTGAGATTGGTCTCAAATAAATTAGGTCAAAATTATAATTTTTTAATAAATGTATTTTAATTAGTAGTATAATAGTAATTCAAATGCCTCTTGAAATATCAAATCCCTTATTTTATGGAATTTATATATGCATTCAATATATTATGATTTTATATTTCTTCTTCACTAAAATTTTCATTCATCCGGTAAATCATTAATTTCGTTTTTCAATTTATTTTTCACGAATAATTTATTTATTTTTTATTTTTACTAAACAACAAAAAATAAGTTGTATTAGTAGACGTTACATATTAGCAATATTTATATATTATATTAACACACATCATTATTTTGATATTAGTAATAATTATATATCACATTAATTAACATGTTTTCAATATTAGAACATATTTTTATTTGACCAATTAATCTTCCCTAGAAACAATTTCATGTTGATATTGAAAAAAGAAACATTGTTGTTGATTTTTAACAATAATATCAAGTTAATATGATGATAAATCATTGCTAATATGTTATATTCAAATTTAAGGCATGAACATAAAAATTCGCTAATATGAAATACGTAATAATTATATTATGAATTTAAACTTGTCGAGTTTTGTCAAAATTATACACAAGTATTATTTAAATTAATAACGTATTGCTAACAAGCAATACAAGATTTTCTAGTCTAAAATATATTGCTCATTTTCCACTATAAATATGAACCAACCCATTTTGATAAAATATTTTCAAAAATATTTTTATTAAGTTGTAAAATAATTGCTAATGTGAAATTCAACACATTATTACAAGATTTATAATTATTTCAAATTATAAGTAGATACTATTTTAATAAAATGTTGTTGTTAATTATTAGAAGAATTGCTTGTGTGAAATATCCAACAATTACATTATGAATGTGAAACAAATAACTCATATGATTTTTAAAAACTCATTCAGTGATAATAATAATTAATAATATAAGAAGTAGTTGCTAATTTGATCAAATTTAATTGCTAACATGCAATTATATAAAAATTTTCTAATATGAAGTAATCACAAAATCCAAATACGAACCAAGCAAATATATATATATATATATATATAATTTTGTCAAACTATAACGATTAAAATAATGCTAATATGAAATATTTCAGATGCTATCAAATTAAATAAACTTTACTATTTTGAAAACACGAATTAATTCCCAAATTTCAAATAATTTACTAAAAAAAATTAATTGTCCCTATTTGTTTCGACCAATTTTTTTTAGCAATTTTTGTTAATTTGGATTGTTAATCAACTTTTTTATACATACTTGTTTCTTTTAATCGGCGTTTCTCTTGTTTTTTTTTATATCTATTTGTTTCAATTTTTTAAGCAATTTTTGTTTGGACCGTTAATCAACGTTTTTTTATATAGATGTCGAGACATAATTTTTTATTGTATGGAAATATATATGCCACAAAATATGGGATTTGATATTCCATATTAAATTAAATTATTTAAATATTCTTAATTTATAAAACTCTTAATTAATTGCATTTTTAACTCCATCAATTTAAGATTAATTTTGACCATGAAAATTAAAAATATAAATAGTTAGAATTAGTTTATAGGCTCTACAAGAGGAGGTAGTTCACATGCCCATAACTAGGCGTATGTGTGTGTGCGTAATGATAAATATGATGAAATTATTCACCCTAAACTGAGGTTCTTTTATTATTCTCCATTTCTTCAGTGAGAAAATAAGAAATAATGTCATAGACATGTGATTATTTTGGTGCGGCTGAAATAATTAGAAGAATAATAGTATTAAATTAGAAATATAATTGATTTTGTTAGAAACAAGATCCAACTGAGGTTCCGGTAAATTTCACCCTACAAATTCATGCATTACAAATCATTTCCAACAGTGAGGCATGTGTCCTCTAAATTTTGAAAATAAATTTCATTATAAAATTAAATATTTATTTGATTCTAAATTAAAATATGACTAATCTTTATTACATGACACGCTTTTACCAAGACTTGTGAATCTACGTAGATTCACCAAATTTTATTAAATCGCCACCATATATTATCGACAAGAAACAACTCTATATATATATTAGCACCATATCAAATAATATTTAAAATGTTCCTATAAGCCCAGATCCCGAATGAACAATAAATAAATAGTTTAAAAGTAGCAACCCATGAAACTATATATATTATGGGAAACGTCATTATTTGCCTTTAGAAATTTTAACTTAATGCTATAATAAAGTCAAATATTCCGCAGATAGCCTTTTGACATTTTCACATTATTTAATTTCTCATTAATTTTCAATCAATTCCTATAGATGGTTTTATTTATTTTTAATTTTATGGGATTAGAAGCAATATTATTTTTTTTCGTAAATAAAAGAGGTCAGACTTAAACGAAGTAAAGTCGAAATAAAAAAATTATTTAAATTATTTTAGATGTTTAAATCGTTTTAAGCTTAAGTTTGTTTGATCTGAGAAAAGATAATATCACGTTTGATTGATATAATGTTTTTAGTGAGTTTGATTGATATAATTAAATTGAAGAAAATCTCAAATTTATATTTTGTAGTATCATAGTAGTAACTACTCTATTGATATGAATAAAAGGAAATGAAATTAAACTGAGTTTTCTTTTTCTCTTTTTTTTTTTAGCAAACTGCGGTTTTCTTTTAGTACAGAGTAAAATCATGGGAAAAGCTTATGGTAGATGGGTGTTATCTCAAGGTCAAAAAGTCTCAAATTCGAATATCACTATCAACACCATTAGACATGAGTCTATCACACCTATTTTTATAAATGTGGTTTACCTCTCTAGATGTGAACATGTCACACTTAATTCTCTTGTGTTGTTTACGGGTTATTAACAATCGCAGGTTAATCTCGACATTAAGGGAAAAAAAAAAAAAAGATGCACTGGCTGCAGGATTTAGCGGACGGACCCACAAAGATCTCAACGAATTTGTATTCCATTAATTGATGTATTTCTTATAGAAAAAACCAAAACATCACTGTCACGGGGGATAATAAATGTAAAATGCGCCTAATTCAAATTTCAAATATCCAAAATAACAGCGACACTAATTTTAAATTTCGCCAACCAATTTCAAATTGTCAGTCTTGCATCTCTGAAAATGCTTGGTTTAATTAGGTGCTGTTTTGATTCGTTCAAATTCTGAAATCCGATAAGATAAAATATATAATATAATTGAAGGGCCATATTCGAACTTTAAAAATAGTGTCCTCATTTGTTGAATGTAAAATTAACGCATAATAAAAGTAGCACAATCATATTATCTAAATTTCTATTGCATATAATAGATAAAACAACGTCTCTTCAAACTATTTTTAATGTTCAAAATTATCCAACTCATAAGTTCACTATCATTTTCGAACAATCTGGGAACAAAAGAAAATTTTACTTTGAACAACATCTTTTAAAGATACTTTTTCTAGAAATTTTTGGAAGCAAGCTTGCTTATAAATTTTCACAATCAATATTTTATAGAAAATTGTGTTCATGGATATCAAACATAAGTCCATTCAATATTTGTTGTGACAAGATCTAACACAAATTAGATTTCAATATCTTCAACTTTGAAAGACTTATTTATAAAGAACATATATGATTAATAAAATTTTTATAAGCAATACATGCATTAGGACAACTGTTTAGCCTCTTTAAGTAAGTTAATATGTCTAAACCTGTATTTTATTATTTTAGTAAAAGATATTGTAATGCGTTTGAAACAACTCTTAACCATCTATATCACTAAGCTCTCCATGTTTTAGAATATTAACAAGATTTTCACAACTTGCTTTTAAAGTATCATCATCTAGTATATTCAATTTATAATAATAATAATAATAATAATAATAATAATAATAATAATAATAAATCCAAAATTCTTTTCATATGAAATGAATTGATCAAATCTTTATTTTAGTAATCCAATTACTTGATCTACGATATGGATGAAATAATTAATTCTGAAAGAGTTTAAATTCAATTGGAAAGTTAAAGAAAACATACTCTTAATTTAATTGGAGGTCTCAAAAAAGGAATACTCTTAATTAATACTCTAAAGTCCAAAATAATGTAGGAATTTTCAATTAATGAGCTACATCTATTTTAATTTTTATAAATAGGTTAAACTTACTTTGACTAAAATATATATTTTTTTAAGTACAAGATTAAAGTTTTAAAATTAAACTTGACTCAGTGTACATATTTTTTTTTATAAATCAAAACTAAATCAATAATACTACATATATACATAAATTTTGGTGCCCCAATAATTCAAAGGGCCATATGCGGCGCACCTCGAACACGCTCTTATGACTGCCCTTGATTGTTAGATTATTAATCACATAATAGGACATGTTGTAATCTAGATTTATTCTCTACATTCAGTAACTCTACGATGATAATTAAGAACATAATTTAGTGCGGAAGTGTATTTGAATTCATAGTTTTTCATTTCTTGAATCTTGATGTGGCATGGATTTTCTAATGATCGATATCATAAGGGTTACTACAGAGAATTTTATAAAATGAATACTTAACTAATTTTGTGACTACCGTAATTTGGCGATCATAATACTAACTCATAATAATATATGCGTTATATATATATATATATATATATATAATCAATTTCATTTTTTTTGCGTGGCTTTGTGAAATTGAGCGATTTGAAATTGTATGAAAAATTGATTTTGACACTTCACTTTATTTTCTAAGTTTCTTCATTATCTCATAAACCTAGAGGAACAAGAGAAAGGAAGATTAATTGGTCTTTTGGGGTGGTCTAGTGGTGTAAGCTTGAGATCAAATATCTCAAGTTTGAATCTCACCACGTACACCACTAGGTGTGAACCCTTCACACCTGGTTTTCCAAATATGGTTTACCTCTCATGTGTGGTTTGCAGGCTATTACATAGAAGCGTGCATTTCGGTTGCGACTGCATGTTACCCTCAATATAAAAAAAGAGGAGAGGTGGTTTGCAAGCTATTAAATATGAGCGAGGTTTACTCATTGTGCACCTCAGGGTAGTAACTACGGGTTACCCTCGACATAAAAAAAAAAGAGGAGGGAGATTGAACGTAACTAATTTCACCTCTGTGTTTTCTTTTATTTTTTGAGAAAATATCGTGTTGAGTTAATATTCATTTGAATTTCATTTTTCTTTTGAACTTTTTCAATTACTAATAAAAGCCTGGTTTAAAAAAAATGGATAAAATTTAGATAATTGATTTTGTTAGAATGAAAAAAAGAAGTGATATAGTTATTTCAAGTTGTGAATGCTAAATAAAGACTATATGTATTGTTAGGTACCATTTCAATAGACACCGATCGTAAGATATCATAATGAATAAGAGACCAAACATAGAATACAAAAAATATTATTTTTTTCAAAATGATAATAATATGAGATAGATTTTAAAATACTTTTGAAGGGGTAAAGTCGAAATGAATTGGGCTAAAGGAGTGTTGAATTAAAAAATAGGTCCGACAAGGAGGATCCTGGAAAGCGTACGTTTTATTTTTGAGAGTGCTTTTCTCTGGAATCCAGGTGTTTTCCCTTCTTTCCTTTTTTTTAAAGAAAAATAAAATTACGGATTCCATCTTCTTTTCTACAAATATATGGAAACAATATAAATATTTATTTAGATAAAATATAATAATGGTTTACTCTTCCTCAAAAAAAAAAAAAAAACAAAAAAAACAAAACAAAACACTTTATATCACAATCGCTCGGCCTCCTACATAGAAATTTTAGTTCAATTTTATGATAATTTCTTTCTAAAGAAATCATGCAGATTTTTTTCAAAAAATAAAAATAATAGTTGACTCTCAATTCTTCTAAAAGGAATTTCATGATTAGTTGAAATAGGTATTGTAAAATACACAAACACCCGCATGCACAAAGTTTATACAAGCCATATTTTAAATGGATCAATCCGTAAAAAAAAAAAAAAAAAAAAATCCCCCCCGACAAAATCAGTATCAATAACACTAAAAAGTATCACTCAAAATTTGAAAAGTATCACATGTATCCTTAAAAACTAAGATGTCTACTAGTTATCTTATACTATATTTAGTACAAATTGTGATTTTTTCCATTCCAATTAATGTTTGGAATTTAGGAGTTCATAATTTTTTTCAAGGTTCATGGTGTTTTTTTAAGGACTTTTTTAGGGGTTTATTTTGGGGACTACAACTTTTTTGGGTTCAATTGGGCCACTGTGTTGTTAAAATCGGCTCAATTGAGCCACCGCGTGACGGAACCCTAACGGAGGACGTTAAGTGTCTATGAAACGATGTCGTTTTGGTTAAATTTTTGCCCTAACCCATAACCCGACCAACCCCTAACCCGACCCACTCGTCCAATTAAGCTTGAGCAACATTAATGGCTGTCTGGGGATTTCTTGTTCCCAAAATACCAATTTTGAGTGATGTTTTCGATGCTAACGACGACAGCGTAGGTATTTCGGTGAACCTGCAACATATCCTTAGCCAAATCAACAGCAATCACACCAGCACTGCACCTCATTCCCCCCAAATTGAAACTCTTGATATTCCCCCTCAATTTATATTTGTTCACAATCATAGCAGACAAAGATGGTGTCGGATTAAATAAGCTGCAATTCACAACCAAGACCCCAATTTTCTTGGGCTTCACATTCGTGTTGTAGAATAGTTTATCCAAAGCGCCGTACATTACCTGCTCCGCCTCTTCCCACGCCGCCTGAATCAGTGGCTGCGGCGGGATGGAATGTATCACCTCCGGCAGGTAAGTCTCATCACCGATACCCGACCTCTGGAGAATCTTGCGCTGGAATTCGAGCGACGACTCGTCGAAATCACCAGTTAATCAGGAATGCTCCATGAAGCGAGAATATGGTTAATCGGGAATCGCTGGTTATGACCGAGATGAGATTGTATTGCAAATGGAGCCACAATTGCCGGACATCATTGGGATTCATCTGCGACGCTTCGATGATAATGATGACCATGATTGGGACTAAGCGGCTTCATCTTCTCCACAAGAAATCGAAGCCCAGACAGCCATTAATGTTGCTCAAGCTCAATTGGACGAGTGGGTTGGGTTAGCAGTGGGTCAGGTTATGGGTTAGGGTAAAAACTTAGGCAAAACGACGTCGTTTCATAGTCACTTAACGTCCTCCGTTAGGGCTCCGTCACGCGGTAGCTCAATTGAGCTGATTTTAACAACGCAGTGGCCCAATTGAGCCCAAAAAAGTTGTAATGGGCCAATTGAGCCCCCCAAATAAGTTCAGTGGTCAATTTGGCCCTTATCCCGTTTATTTTGTGTTTTTTAGAGTTTTTTTTTTCTAAGTTTTATTAATTTTAATTATGAATTACATTTAAGTTGCAAAAATTAATTGTCGAGCTCAATGCACGAATCAACGCATTAGCGTCGGGCGAGTGCATTGCGCGAGTCAGCAAAAAAAAATCTCACTTTTATTTTAGAGTTTATTAATTCCATTTCGAATATAAATTTATATTTATTTCAAACAAATTAAATAAATTCACTTTAATTTTAAGATTCACTAATTTTATTTTAGAATATAATTTTTTTTGAAAAAAACAGAAAAATTAAAAAATTTGAAATAAATCAAAAATTCTCTCTCAAAAAAAAATGTGGGCGCGTGGTTAATTTTGCTGGATGTATGGGTTGTTGCACACAAGTGTAGCTCTGTAAAATAATATTTTCGAGAATCGGGCAATATATTTTTTTTATTAAAACCAATTTGATTTTATGTGGGTCCACTAAAAAAATGATTTTATGTGGCATTTCTTTATTTTTTTTTTTTGTCGAATAAGGGAAGTAAAACATTGAACTAATTAAATTGTAAACAAAAAATTGAATTTGGTGAATTCTGCACTAAAACGATTACCTAAAGAAATAGTCCCAACATAAATCCTATAGTCAAAATAGGATTTGGGCGGAACTGGGGAGCCGGTGGGAGTTTTGCCTTCCCCCACCACAAACAACAACAAAAAAAGAAAAAAATTACATGTAATTTTGTTTAAGAATATAAAAAATATAAAAAATTTAGTATATAGAATTATTAGTTAAGAATAATTCGGCCCTTAAGAAAAAATTTCTGATTCCGCTCCTGAAATATGATGTATATACATATATTGTTTGTATATATTTTCATGTGTCGAGCCTCGATTGAATTGGTCAAAATTACACTTTATTATTAAAATTGTAACTAAATTAGCAATTTACTAAAAAAAAATAGACTAAGATAATAAATCCATGCAAAAATAAAATTTCATTTTTTCTATTCCGACAGATGAGATTGAGATTCACACGCTGCACACTTGAGCCTCCTGTTTATTCGACGATTTAAATTTCTATATAATTCGAAAAGCACAAATACATACAAACAGTGGATTGTTGAATTTGGGTTTCATTGCGCAATTACTTTTTTATGGAATAGTTACATAAATAATTACCAATCCACGAACACTTGTATCAAATTAATTACTAACTATTAATTTGTATCAAAACGAGTAATAAACTTATGTTAATATGTTTTGTACATGTTTTGAATTTTATTTTAGATGAAACCATGTCATTAATATTCAATACGGATACTAAACTTATCTTTTCTTTTCATTTCTTTTAATTCAAATTGGGCACGGAATATAATTTTCCACAATATTGGTACTTATATTTGTATTGCAAATATTTTCATCCTTTTTGTCATGACATTTTATGGCTAAAAATTCCTGAAAAAAAAAAACTACTTGATTAAAAACATTGAAAAATTAAGGGATATAGAACCTCAAAGTAAACTAAGATGACGATTTTAGTATATAGAACACATATACTTGCTACTTGTTAAAAATGTCGGTGAATGATCATAATTAATATTTTTTTTTGAGCGGGATCATAATTAAAAATTGATTACAGTATTTGAGTGATTTTATTATAGACTTGATAAACTTTTGAAATTAGAATTAACGTGACAATACGTACGATGCCTCAGGAGACCGTAAAAAATTGAATATTAATGACCAATAATACTATATATTGGTAAATTTTCCACTTTCCAGCCATTGGGGTCTTACATTTCAGGACAAATTATATATGTTTTTCAAGTTGGTAACCCGATCTTTTAAATTATTACTAATTAATTTGTGGCAAACTTCTACATGATATCCAAATTGAGAATAAATGCTCGCTAAATTCCATTATAAACTAATTGATCGAGCCCATTAACTTCTTTTTAGCCACTAACTTCTGCAACTATTTATTTTGGTCACTTACTCACTTTGCTCCAAAAGGCCATTAGTTAAAAACACACACAAAAAAAGAAAAAATCAAAAATCAAAGAGAGAGAGACAAAAGAGGACGAGCCATACCTCACTTGAGATTTCCTATTACACTATTTATGTTACACTCTGTGTTACATTTTTAAATTACATTTGTTTTATATATATATATATATATATATATATATTTCTTCAATTATATTTTTTTTTGTGATTTAGTTTAATTTTAAGATTGTTTTCTAGGGTTCACCCCACCCAATTAGGGTTTATAATTATTTTTTAGTATTTAATTTTTAATTTTCAATTAATAATGCATTATTATGGTTGATTAATTCAAAATTAAAATTTTTAACTTTTTAAATTCATTCTTTTTGTTGATAAATGTTGACTATGATTATTTATGTTATAGTTGATTTTTATTTTATAATAAATATTACTAAAATCATAAATTTTATAGTGAAACACATAGAATTGTGTAACAGGAAATTTCAACCGGGCCTACCTTCCTCGGTCCTCATATCAAATTTTATGTTGCACTTTATGTGTTACACTCCGTATTGCACTTTCAAATTACAAATTCTTCTTGTATTTTTTTCTTCAATTTTATTTTTTTTGTGATTTAGTTCAATTTTATAATTTTTTCTTCAAATATGGTTTATAATTATTTTTTAATATTTAATTTTTACTTTTTAATTAATAATTCATTGTTATGGTTGATTTTTTAAAAATTATATTTTATAATTTTTTTAATTCATTTTTTTGTTGATAAATATTGACTATGATTATTTATGTTATAATTAATTTTTATTTTATAACAAATATTATTAAAATCATAAATTTGATAGGGAAACACAAAAAATGACAACATGGGCAATTTCAACCGTACCTTCCTGCGTGCGGCACGGTGAGATAATTTTTTTTTTAAAGTTCTATATGGGTAGCTAGTTTTCACACAATTATATATTTTGATTAAGATGCGATATGATTGAGTAAATGTAGAGCTAATGACATTATATTCTGATGAGTTAATTAATAAAATTGATCATTCGGTGAAAATTAAAGAAATACGTACATAGTTGGAAACATTTATTAATGGATGGACCCATAGGCAAACAACATGTCCAGCTTTGAGAATTCTTTGCTCCAATTTTGATCCTCTCTGATTCTTGATTTATCATCTTTTTTGCAATAGGCTCTAATTCTCTCACCCTTTCTCTTGAATCTGATTCATTCCTATGCCTTGTCTCGGATCATTTCATGGAATTTACCATAGACATAATAAGTAAATATTTAAGACACGACGTGACATGTAGGCAACTTTAGAATATCTTAAGGTATCATTTCATTTGAAATATTTGGATTCTTATTCTGGACTATTTTTTTTTTTTAAAGTAATTTGAGCGAGGTAGAATTAATATAATTATATTTTTAAATTAAATTTCTAAATTCAAGCACGTGGTAATTATAGTTTTCATGAAATTGTAGTTTGTTTAAAAAATGGTACTAACCTATAATTTGTTAAGAAATGGTCAGTCCTAAAAATATTTTAATTCGTTTTCAGTGTAGCAGATAAAAGCATATGATATTTTAATTAAATATAACGTCTTAATTTTTTTAGTACGTACATTACCATTTGCTAATTAACTAAATATGCATATAGAATTGAACTTTAAGATGAGAAGTAAACTATATATATATATATATATATGATGTAGAATTCAAAAACTAGTTTCCCACAAGGCGGAGTGAGCTGAGTTTGTGCAAGTCGGTGCAATTTCTTCATCAGTTTTGACTAAGTCAATAGATTATTGTTTTTAATTAATCCATTAATACCATTTAATTTGAATGCCTTTAATTAATTTAATGTACGAGCAATTGCCTAATGATCTTGAGTGTGGTTGATGCTGAAGGCCGTAGGGGGTAGGGGCCAAATACCCTTATCCTCCAATCCCTTCAATATTAAAGGTTAATTTCGAGACACTTCAATTGGAACAATTTAGAACTAAACCATAAATTCAAAGAAATCAAAACCAGTACCACTAGCTAGTTGAAATGCCTAGAATATTTGCGGTCAACTAATTATATAATCTTATATATTAATTCTCGATTCCCTAAAAAATTTAAGAATTTTAATTACAAGTTACAGAGCTAGATTACCACATTAAATAATTATGCAATTCACTGTTATTAATATGGAAATAGTACATATACCATATATTAATGATGTCCGAACTGTGACGTTATTTGGGACAGCGATAAGATGAAAAAGATAACTCATTTTCAAATGCACTTAAATTTTTAGACAAGTCCAAACGTACGTAAATCAAAATTTGATGATGGACATGTATGCTTCCATAACCATGTGAGTTTGTCACCGCATGCATGTACATGAATTCAAATGTACAATTTTATTTAGCTTAAAATTTCCAAACATGGTACCAATATGGGGCCTTTCTTCCACTGCTTTAGGCTGCTTATGTCAAAACTAGATATATAAATTCAAGGTAAATTACATTGTTTTGCTCCTAAACTTTTATGATTAATTGTCGACTCCTTCAATATATTTTTGACTGTATATATAAATGCTTTAGTTCTTTAAGCTTTTATTTTCTGTACCGTTATTTTTTTTACCACATGTACTCGACTTTGCTAGCTCTTTTAATTGTTTTTCACCCTATAGCTAGTAGTACCCGTGGTTTATATCAGGACTGTCAATTCATGAAATTGCGTCATGCTTCTTGTTGACGCGGTATAATAAGTCCTGACACGAACACGATACTAGTATAAAAACTATTAATTTAATATATAATTTGTTTATTTATTACATAGTATCGTGTTATAACTAACAAACCGTTATTAGATTATCGAAATATTAGCCAATTATCGTGTAATAACAAGTTATCAAGTTAGCATATATATTATAACCTTGTTAATTTTTATCGTGTTTAACATATTGATATGAATACAATAAGCTGAAACACTTAACCCTTTATTTTCATTTCGTATTATCATGTCATGACAATTAATTTATATGAATACAATAAACTGAAACACTTAGCCCTTTTTTATTTTCATTTTGTATTATCATGTCACATGGCAATTAATTGATATGAATATAATAAGCTGGAACACTTAGCCCTTTTTTATTTTCATTTCGCATTACCGTGTCATGCCAATAATTGTTAGTATATAATTTATATATTTGATAAAAAAAATTGTTACAGATGTCCTTAAAAACAATCACAAAAAAATTAACAGCACAAATATTATATCAACTTGCAAAAGCTGAAGAGAATAATATTTCATAGTTGAGTAGCTAAAACAAATTAAATTGTATTTTCTCCTAAATCAACCAGAAAAAGATAGAGTTAATCAGCAGTGGCATCAGTAAATATAATAATGATTATGATTAATGATGGCGGCTTGAATAATATATCCAACTATTCAATATTTTATGGGTAAAAAAATATATTATTTTTAGATCGTATCTGATTTGAGTGTTTCGTGACAGGTTGACTTGGATACTATTGCTTCTGGGCGATGTTTCACGAAAAAAGATTTGATGATTTTCCAAAGTCCGGGATTTTAATTAGCCGTGATTATCAGTTTGGGAAAATAATTAAACTTATTGCAGCACCTCACGTACTTTTGTTTTTTTCTCCCTTTTTCCAACCCTTAACTCTTTTATAATTTTTCCAGAAATTATGATCGTGCAGTTGATATCACCTAATTTAAGATCTCTACCATACATTTTTCTTTTTGCTAATACACATCACATGTAAACATAATAAAAAGAGTGAAAAAAGGAAGATTATAAAATAATGAAAACCCAAAAGAAGAGTAGATATGGAATTGACTATTGAGATTGTTTGCTATTGCAGTTGGGTTACATGCATAGATATTAGATAGATAGGTTGGGATGGATACCGTTAAGAGATGCCAATAATACTTTCATTAAAAAAAATTAAGTACTTAAATAAATAACTAAAAGAAAGTTCATTTATATATTTACGCTTTATATGTATAATCAATGTTACGTTCATAAAAGAGATAGTGCTGATTAAATATAATCAAGAATTAATTAATTTAGACATTAAATTTAAGGTCATATATTCATATGCAATATTCAAGATTTCCAATTAATTAATTAATTAACTTTTCAAATTTCTGAACCCAAGCGCAAATTAGCGAAATAATTAAGGGGCCTGTGACAGTAAATGGTGAAGCCATAGTTGCACCGACTCTCTAGTCACGGGGAGAATCATAAATTCATGGGTGTACAACAAAAACCACAATTATTAAACTAACGATGCTTATTATACATACACATAGAAAGTCCAATAATTAAAAAAAATATATATATTAAAAATTTGAAAAGTAATCTTAGTGCATTTAAAAAGAGACGTTGAAAATTAATGCAAGAGAGAGAGAGAGAAAATAAAAAATTAAAGTAAGAACAAAAGCACTCTAAATGGGTCCCACACCATGTCTCCTCAATAGACAATAGAAGTGAGGGATTTGATGATCATCTTTCCTGACCATTCTATTTTTATTTGGAAGAAATTAAATTAGTTTGAAGTTCTCTCTTTCTAAAAAAAGGCATGATGAATTCGAAGGATGATCAGGGGTCGGCCTCCGCCAGCAGTCAGGCGCCGCTGAGCCGGTACGAGTCCCAAAAGAGAAGGGACTGGAACACCTTCGGTCAGTACCTCAAAAACCAGAGACCGCCGGTTTCACTATCTCAGTGCAATTGCAGCCACGTGCTCGAATTCCTCAGGTACCTCGACCAGTTCGGAAAGACTAAGGTTCATCTGCATGGTTGTGTCTTCTTCGGGCAGCCCGACCCCCCGGCGCCCTGCACCTGCCCTCTGCGCCAGGCCTGGGGTAGCCTCGACGCCTTGATCGGGAGGCTGAGGGCGGCGTACGAGGAGCACGGCGGATCGCCGGAGACCAACCCTTTCGGAAATGGAGCTATTCGAGTTTATCTTCGTGAGGTGAAGGATTGCCAATCTAAGGCAAGAGGGATTCCTTATAAGAAGAAGAAGAAGAGAAAAATCAATCACAAGCCAGTCGACGACCTCCTCATCAACAATCCCAAACAGCAGCACGCTTGAATTCCCTTCAATCAATCATCCACCCACAGACAAACACAAAATATTTATGGTAATTAATTACTCGATCATCAGCTTATTGGCTAGCTACAGTACTACTATAAATATATATATATATATATATAGTCTGCAGGTATATATTTTCTTGCAAATTATTCAATGATTTTGTTTTGCTAACATGAAATTGAGCTTCGGAATACTAGGAAAGCGACAAGAGATGGATGATTTTGGTCTGTGCATAAAGCTGTAAGATTGAACTTTGCTGCAGATATATATATATATATATGTATGTATATATCGGAGAGAGATATCTACGGTCAGGACCACACAATCACAACCGTAATAGTATATTCACCCACCCACACACACACACATACATATATATACCCACAAACCCTAGCTAGATTCATAATTCCAAAAACCCTAATTTTCACCAACATGTTCGGTATTTCAGTGTAGGGTAGTAGTAGTAGTAGTTGTTAACTTTTTTACATTAACGGGGGTGTGCTTTTTTATTTTCTTTAAAAATAATATTATAAAATAATTGAAAGATAAACTATTATCACCAGTACTCGTACAAATACTATGTTTGTTAATTTCTCTCTTAAATCATGCGAACCATTATATTGTGGAATTAAATAATTAATTACCTATAATTTAATTAGTTTGATTTCGAATAATCCATATTTCATTTCATTTCCCCCTTGTTTGTGGGTCTTTGGGATCTGGGACATGAATGACCTTTCATCATATCATCATGTCTGGTTTTGCATGAGCTGGGGAATATCTAAATCTAAAGCCAACTTTTCTTAATTGAAATTGATTAATTTCTGTAGTTGATTCATATTTTAATTAATACCGCCGTACGAACCTCTCGAGCACTTAATCATTCAAATATACATGATTGCATAATTGTTTATAACTTTCACATCTAAATATTAGAATCCCAAAATTGTCTCCTTCTCTTCGCTATCTTCATTTCTGTATGATATATATTATGATTTATGAGTACTGTGATAGGTTATATCCAACAATGCATCTAGCTAGCTGCTAGCCTGCTACGTGCTACCAGATAGATTCTTAATTTACTATTTGTGTGTATGTGTGTGTGTGTGTGTGTGTATTCTTTCACCTTTTCTGTGGATTCCACACTGTTGTCTTCCAATATGGATTTATTTATTTTCTGGGGAAACCCAACTCTCATTCACTTAAAATAGTAATAACGAAGAAGGGGCGAAGAAGAATAGGAAACAATTGCCTAAATCAGAAGAGAAGTATTTTCCCTTTTCAAAATTTTCGTTTTAAAATACTTTCAGCTAGTTCAAAAAATTGAAAATTATATATGTTGGTGAGATAAGATACTCAAATAGATGCATTGCATCGTGCAAAATGTAGGTCCCTAACTGATTAATGCGATTACAGAAATATTCAATCTGTATTCTTCTTTGAATTGTCTTCCCTTTGTCCAAAATTTAAATTAAAGAAAAAAAATTATTAGTTTCCACAAATATGCATTATCTAGTACTCTTGCTTGATGGGGGCTGAACTCTATATACAGTGATTTTTTTTTACTGATATATTGATTCTAATGTCTGAGACATTCGTCAATTTTGTCAGGAAAATAAATAATTATGTATAGTTTGGACTGCCACTGCACAGATTTATGATAGATATTATAAGATTTTTGTGAAATTAACTATACGAGATTTTTGGATAAGTTATATAAATTCTCGATCTACTGTGTTAATACTTCAAGGTTTTCAATAGTAAAAATTTGGAATAGGTGTTGATCGTTGATGTTTAGTTGTAGAGTCACATATATGGCCTGTGGCAATAAGATTTAATTCTATATCTTTAATTTTCTCTTTTTTATGTGTAGGAAGTTTCAATTCTATATCTTGGTTGAGCTATATATCAATTGCGACTTTTCAAAATTATAATTTTTTCTATAATTAAGCTTGTGAACTTGTTACATAATTAATGATGATGGAATATATACACATATGTATATATTGATTTTCTCTTAGTCAAATTTCAATATTTTCCTGTGTTCGCTAATGTTGATTTTTCTTGTTTGCGTCTATAGTCAAGCCATCTTTGACTCTGCATATGTTTATTGTTTTGGAAATGTAATTCATGAGTTTTTAATTCTCTCAAATAATATAATAGTGTCTGGTAGTTTATTGTTGTGTTCTATAATTAACATGGGTAACATTTGTCAAGTACACACACACACACACACACACATATATAGGAAAGCTTCTATATTAACCAGCTTTATCCATTACCTTATTGTGATAACATCATATTCAATATTGTTTAATTTCAATTTTATATGTTTTTATTATATATCAATTCAAACCATATTAGGATAATCATGTTGTTACTTACAATACACATGATCATGCAGGGTAAATAAATCACGAGAGTAAAATATAATAAATAATTAATGAAAACAATCAAGCTAGGAGCTAGCTAGAAAAATTGAATCCACAGAATATGCATGAGAGATTGTTGAAAGCAATATTAGGCCATAATTGAATAACATATATGAATGAATTAATCAGTCCTTTTTAGTAATTCAAATCCCAAGGATTTTCTCTAACGTACATATATAAGTGTACACTCCATATTTAGTCATTGTTGTTTTTGTTGAAGCTTAATTAAATGGATGCATGTATTATAAGTGTTAATTAAGTTAACATTTTAGCTTGTAGAATATTGATTGTGGCTTCGAATTCGTTAATGATGACGTGAGACGGTATCAAATTAAAGGGGCCAAAAATGGCGGGGGTGGGGGGGATCGGTGAGGGTATTAATGATTTTTAGATTTAGATATAAAAAAAATGCAGGGTAAAAGGTAAAAGCATTGCTTGAAATGTGGTATGGTGGTGACTAGCTAGCTAGGGTTAGTTTAAGAGTAGCTTTGACGGAGAAGAGGATATATGAAGGAAATGTAGAAGCTACTGAAATGATACTAAAATTGAATTGACATATGATCACTTTTTAATTGTTTGAATATTTATCATTTTTCTTTGTAGAAAATCTGTCAAGTTTTAAAAGGTTTGTGTTTGAACTTTTTTATTATTGATCAAATTGAATATATATGAGTTTAGTGTGAGTAGTTTACACACACACACACACACATATATTTCTTTAATTTGATTTCTATGGACTTGCCAAGCTCGTCTAACATAAAAGCAGTGTTCTGAAAATAACATTAATATAAGTATTTTAATTTTAGTTCTCTAACTAAATAAATGGGCAACAAAAAGAATTTTAAAAACTTTCAGAAGTATGCAGTTTTAGTTTTTTTTTTTTTACTCTAATTTGCATATAATGGCGCAAAAATCTTCACCTATAAAGATTTGAAATTTGATAAAACTGTTTATCAATTAATTTCAGATTTTGCCACTTTCAAAGTTTCTAGTGCAATTAGGACAAAGGGAACTAAAATTATGCACTTCTGAAAGTTAAGCATTATAATTTATTGTAAGATTCCTAATTATGTCACCAAATCCAGCAAGGAACCACAAACTTGTTTGATATGTTTATCCACTGTACCCGCAACAAACTTTTACTGATTATCAGTAAACAAGGTTTAATTAGATGGAGGGAGCGAGCAGATATGGAAGGTAATTGAGTTGGAAAATAGAAATTGAGGTTAATTAGGAGGAAGTATCAAAACCAGGGGGCTTGGATTAATGGAGGAAAGAACAAGAGGAAACTAAGGCAGAAACCCTCTTCATGGATCAATGCATAATTAGTTATTACAAACACTAATTAGTTTTTCCTATATTGGTGTGGTATGGGTATGTCTAATTCTATTCTATTACAGAATGTCTGTTGTCATCATCAATAATCAAATCTCTCTTTTTTACTTGTACATGTGAGATTCTCATTTTCTAGCTACTATGTTTCTATTTCGTATTGTATTTTATGATTGCACACACGTCTGTACTGATTATAACACTATCAACTTCTTGTTGAATAACGGGCTTATTCGGTGTGAATTAATTCAGTGGAACGACATTTGAGGAGTCTAATTAACATGTAATTTTTTGTTGGTGAAACTTTCATATATAGCTTATATATGATCTCATAATGAACATTCTATTTTTGGTAATTTACTTTTTTGCAGGATTAAATTCATATGCAAGTTGTAGTGGAGGGAGAGCAAGAATGGGTTGACAGCTTGAGAGAGTGTAGGCATACGAGATAGTAAGAGATGAAAGTCTGGGTTTGAATAACAGACGATTTCAAGTATGTAAACTACTAGAGATATATCTAGCGCTTTTTAATTACCTATATATATATATTATAGATGTAGATTAATATAGCAAATATATATGTTATTGTAGTAAATGGAGAGACCCCTCCATTAAAAGCTTTCTAACTCTGTATAACTCTAGCCTGCTTATCTTGAGATATAGTCCAATTTAAATTATTGGGGGTTCAACCTCAAAAATGTCACTCCATACTCTCGCCTATTTTCTTAGTCCTAGCAATCATCGTGAATGTCTCAATGAAGAAATATTTTGGAAAATCATCATACATATAATTATTCTCCTCATAGGTTGTGTGATTGTAATTTCGTATAATATGTTGCGCTGGATTCTACAGCTTATAACGAGCTCGTCATTCCAAACTAAGTTGTTGAAAAATTGGGTTTAATAAAATGAGTTGTTAATCTCATTTTATCAGATTTTCAGCGGCCGAAATATTTAACTTTGGAGAAGTTAAATAATGTATGATTTATCTATGTTGTATTAGATAATCATAGTGTTTTAGTGTCTCAAATCTGATTTTTAGTGAGTGAGAAATTAGTATTGAAGTTGGTCACGTGAAAAGAGAAGTATGTTGTGGTGAAAATGTACCGTGTTACGTACATTTGAGAGATCCCATAATCGAAGCCTAAACTGATTAAGCTTGTACTTAAGTGTGTAATCACTTGAGTGTAATATCTGATGTGTACTAAGTGTGCGAGCCTTGAGTTCACACGCGCTAGCTTGGCTATGCCCAGTGTTTGTTCCCGTTCTCGGGATATGAACAATTACAGTGATAGTGAAAGTGTCTCGAGTCTTGGCATTGGTTGTTGGGTGAACTTTGATTTGGACTTTGTTGAATTTGGGCCTAACCAAAATCAGTCATAGTCGATCCATATCAAGTGTTGGGTAATTTGTCAAGAACATATTCAGGGACAGTTTGGTGTCCGACCCATTGATGTACACATATGTGGCTCCTGATTTTTGGAGTGTAACCGACTCTCACTCATGATGGAGAGTTAATGCTGCAGTACTAGTAACTCATGGGAGGTTTCGAATGTGGATTTGAATGCATCATCATTGGAGGTTACAAATGTGGGATTGAATGCATACTAATAACTGATCATGAGAGGTTACAATATGGTTTGAATGCCCAAACCCTAATCCTAAATCAGGTGGAATATGTGTCTATAAGTAGGTGCTCTTGCATGCTTTGTTGTAGAACATTGGTAGAGTAAAGAGAGAATTAAGGAGAATTTTAGAGAAGTTGAGGACTTGTAGAGTTCTCCTAGATGAAAATCTCTAGCATCTCGTATCATTCATCGAGTCTCATAAGCTTCTCAATTCTCCCATCATCTAATTTGATAGAGCCTACCGGTTTGTGGTGCTACAACCGGGTAGGATAAAACTGTTTTATCTTTAGGGATAAATGTTAATACCGTGAGCATTAATCGGGGAGTAATTGTCTTGCGGAAAGAGCTCTCCTCGATTCGGCTTTCTCTATTTCAATCGTGTTTGCTATTTGTTCTAGATTTTGTCCAAGGAGTTTCAGGTTTGTTCCAGAATTTGTACAAGACGTTTCCCGTTCGAGAACAGAAAGTTGAACTCACACTACAAAAATTCGCGTTTTAGAGATAGATATTAATGACGGATTGCAATCCATCGATACTTACGACAGATTAATGACAGATAGTCCGTCGTTAACATTTTCAGTTATTAAATTTGGCGGGAGTGTTTCCCACTGAAACTTAACAACTGTTTGGAGACGGATAATCCGTCGTTAACAGTTATGACGAATTATGTCTGTTGTTACGTTTTATTTTTTAATTATATTAAATTACAAAAAATTTAATGACGGACTTGTGCCATCGTTACATATATTCTGATTTATTTTAATTTTAAAAATTAAAACTTAACAACCGACTAATCCGTCGTTAAAATAATTATATTTTTTTTATTTAAAAAATATAAAACTAACAATGGACTAGTCCGTCATTAGTATTTTCCGTTTTAATAATAATTTTAAAAAAATAAAACTAACGACTAGTCCGTCGTTAGTATTTTTTGATTTATTAATAATTTAAAAATATAAATCTAACGACAGACTAGTCCGTCGTTAGTATTTTCCGATTTAATAATAATTAAATTAATTACTAGCGACAAACTATTTCGTTGATTTAATATCAGATTACCGGTTTCACTACCGAGCCAGCCTGATGCCGCCGCCTTCTCTCTCGCCCCAGTCTCTTTCTTCCCCTCTCCCACTACGTCTCTCTCGCTCTGTCCCTCTGCTGCAGTCTGTCTCGCCGCTAGCAGCCCTGCGCCGTCGTCTCAGATGTTGCCTCGCCACCAAAGCAACAAGTACTCTCTCTCACTCTCTCTCTCTCTTGTGTGCAGTGTGTGTGTGTGTGTATCTGTGTGTGAATTTGTGTGTTTGTTTTAATTTTTTGTAAATTTTTTGTTGTAGTGTTGAATTTTCCAACAGTCTCCATCTCCAAAGTAGCCGTTGAATAGCCTCCGATGACGCGAAACAATTTAACGAAGGTTAGTTTCAAAATATATTATTGTGGTTTTCAATTAAGTTATATGGAAAAATATATAGGTTTGACTCACTCGATAAAACAAAATAATTTATCCAGCAAAGTTGTTAATGAGTCACTAATTAAATAATGATTATATTAAGTATAATTTATTATATATGATGCTTAAGGGCAACTGTAGCTTGACTTAATTAATCACCATAAACTATAGCTATGTTTCTTGAGCAATGGAGATAATATTTAATTATGATAGAAACAGTGTTTTAAGTCATAGAGTGTGTGAAACATATTTTAAATAGGCTGTTTGTTCTTTTATTTCACTCAAAAATGACTCATAAGTGTATGAGGCAAATTGTAGCAAAATACTGGTGAAAACAGATATCGTATCTACGGAGACTAGCAATGTAATTTCAACTAAGTACTCAATTTCAACTATTCTACTTTATCTAGATAACTGGATCAGAGTTTTGGATTTTAACTAAATAAAATTAAACAAAACTATAAAATTAATTATCAGAAAGAACAGGAATACAAAAGTTCAATCGAAAAAATCTGGGAATAAAATGGATTCTAGGGTATCCACGCATATGGAATTTATGATTTCAATTAACAAATTAAACCTAATTTAATTCCTAAATCTGCAGGAGATTCACTAATTTATCTAGTCCCTCTCTGTTGAGTAAGTTCTAGATATAGATTAAACACTAAAAATCATCTCTCGATCTCAAATTGTTGTTTAACTCCTAAATGCTCCTAGGATTTATTCTCCTCGCGACTTCCTATCAATCTCTCGATCTAGCAAGCTCGCTTTATGCATTCCTAACCCGTCAAATAATTAACCTCTCTCGAGTGATAATCAATCAACTACACATGCGTACTTGATGGCCAATCAAATCCACAAGACGATAACACAAGGAAACATAAGCAGATAAAGAAAAGGAACAATAATATTAATCGAAATCACAAATATCCATAATTGTGTTCAAACTCTAGAATCTCTAAATGTTTAGCCTCTCATCGTCAAATTACAATCCATGAAAAATAAGATGATAATCAAAGCTAACATAATTAACATAAACTTAAAATCATAAAAACAACTTATGCCATGTTGAATCTTTGATCTCAGTTGCTCTCTACGTTCTTCCGTTGTCTCTTCCTTTCTTTTCTTTTCAATAGGGTAAAAATTGATGCAATTTTCATCCAAAGTAAGGCCTTAAATACTGGGGATAATTGAAGCCCATGGAAGGAAAGAAAATACGGTCAAAAAAGAAATCAGTTGGATATCACCGAGATGAGCATGGTCTGTGCTCTTTAAATGCTAAACTTTCTCTTGTTGGCCGAGAGTGGAGCACGGTCCGTGCTCCTTCACAACGCTTCCAGACTGTTGTCAAAATGGAGCACGAGCCATGCAAGGTGGAGCACGGTCCGTGCTCTCCTTCTGCCACCCGATACTCTTCTTTTCAGCCTCGTTTCGCCTTCTCGACCCATCTTAGGCACTCATTTCCAACATTCACTTTGTTTACCTCATAGCTCATCCACAATTAACGATTTTTCTGTCAAAACTTGATAAGTGTGTGACCGCACAAACATATAACAAACTTGTCTAAAAAAGGTCACAAAACACATGAAATCAACTCAAGACGGATGTAGAAAGATGCCCGAAATGTATGAAAACCCTGAGTTTATCATATGTCGGATAATTTTAATTTTCAGAGTATTTCGATTATACATTTCACTTTATAAAAAAATTATAATATAATATAAGATTAAAATATGGAGCAAAAACTCATGTACATTAATTATTATGATTTTTTTTTATTTGCTTGAGATGTGCATGATTGATGCTACCAATTTTAGAAATAATGTTTAGTTTGAAAATATGTTTGATAATTATTATTGAATTTATGTTTAATTATTTTATGGGATGAGGGCCCTGTATCTCTCTATATTATTTGTTTAATTTGTTTGGGATGAGGGCCCTAGATCCCTCTATATTACTTGTTTATTTTTGTTGGTTTTATTGGTATTGGTTAATTAGATGAACATAGATCAATTAGCATAGAGTCGAGAATTTGAGACTGAGATTTTCACATAGGTGCTACCGAATTTTTTACTGAATTACTTACTTATCTAATTTTTGAATTCAATTTCATTATGTTGTTGATGGTATTGTTTATTTTTGTTAGTTTTGGTTGTATTGGTTAGTTAGATGAACATAGATCAATTAACATAGTCGAGAACTTGGGATTATGATTTTCACATAGGTGCTGCCAAATTTTTTACTGAATTACTTACTTATCTAATTTTTGAATTCAATTTCATTATGTTGTTGATGGTATTGTTTATTTTTGTTAGTTTTGGTTGTATTGGTTAGTTAGATGAACATAGATCAATTAACATAGTCGAGAACTTGGGATTATGATTTTCACATAGGTGCTGCCAAATTTTTTACTGAATTACTTACTTATCTAATTTTTGAATTCAATTCCATTGCGTTGTTGTTGGTATTGTTTATTTTCGTTGGTATTGGTTAATTAGATGAACATAGATCAATTAGCGTAGTGTCGAGAATTTGGGATTAGAATTTTCACATAGGTGCTGCCAAAATTTTTAATGAATTGCTTACTTATTTGTTTTCCACTTTATTTATTCATAACAACAAAATTTTATAGATTCGGTGCTTAAAAATGAGTCTAGATCATCGATGAATGTATCGACGATATCTTGATAATGGTGCTTTAAATCCAGACTTTCTGAATGGACTTGAATCTTTTATCGAGTTTGCCTGTAGCCAACCCGCTCTCATGGATAGAGATAAAATTAAGTGTCAATGTCATAAATGCAAGAATATTCCATTTCAAGAACCGTATACCGTTTGACTCCACATTGTGAAACATGGATTCATTTTTGGAAGGATCAATTAGCAATGCTTACTTGGTTGAGGAAACATCCACGTTCTGCTCTTATTACTTCGAGGATCATGTAGTTACGAGAGAGAGAAATGTGCCTCATAATTATGATGGTCGAGATGATGTAACAGATGATTGTTCAGATCTTCTAATAATTTTTACGCATCCTGGACGGCCTTTTGGAAGATCTACCAAAAGATTCTTGACAGATAATGAGTACAATATTGCATGATTGTACATTTTACTTAACTGTCCTAAAGTTCAAACTTACATAAAGTAAGTATTGCTCTCAATATATTTTTTTTCAATATTTTTTCATAATTTATGCTCTTAATTATATATTTTTCGATTCTATATTTCCAAGTTTGTTCTTGACCACTTGGAAGCAACGTTCCTAAATATATTATCCTCTGATATTGATAAATAAATCGATGAGGAGTTCGTCAGTTGGTTTGCCAACTATGTAAGTGTTATCCTTAAATTCACTTATAGGCTATCTAATTAATTAACTTGTTCTTAACTTCTCTCATACTTTTTAATCAAGCTCAAAATCCCACTAATAATATGAACAAGATCATGCGAGATCTGTCAGTCGGCCCTTCATGCTCAGTTAATGTTTATCATGACTATTTTGTCAACGGATATAAATTTCACACTGTTAAACATGACTCACATAGAGGTACAATGAACAACGGTGTTTGTGTTAAATGAACAAATTATAACACGGACAAGAGTGACTATTATGGACGTTTGGTAGAGGTTTTGGAGTTAGAGTATCCCGGTCTCCCAATCAAGAGAATAATTTTATTCAAGTGTGAATGGTTTGACACATCACTAGGTGGAACAACTATTCACCCTAATTATAAATTGGTTTCCATAAATCATAAGAAACGATATTCAGGAGATAACCCGTTTGTGCTGGCGAAACAAGCAGATCAAGTATTTTATTGCTCTTATCCAAGTTTGAATCGATCTAAGAGTGACTGGTGAGCGGTTTGTAAAATAAAAGGACGATCAAATGTGGAAGTCCCTGCGGAAGAATCTAATTCAATAATATGTCCACCATTTTAAGAAGAAGTAGTAGATACTATGCGTTCTCCTATGATAGATGATGACCCGTTACCAGTTCAACCAGATGGTGGTTTGATCGATATTGAAGAAGAAAAAGAAAATGATGACGCTAATGATGAAGACATTAATGCTTCAGATGATAACAATATTATCGATAATGATGATTAAGATAGTGATTGTGATGAGTAGTGTGAGTATCATTTGCATAATTAGCAATAACATAATTAATTTCATTGTGTTGTATTTGTTTATTAAGAATACTTTGTTTTAATTTCTTAGATGTCAGCTAGAGGTAGTGGTCGTGCTTCACGGGGCTTTAGCAGAGCCTTTGCAGCATCACCGTCATCATCCCCCAGACTTAATGGTGGAGTTGGAGGTTTGGATCTCGAGGGTTCTTCTATAGGACATGTTGTTGATCCTATTGGCTGACGAGCGATACGTGTAGAGGATGGGTTTGTATTCTTTCATTATCATTTTTGTAGTTTTTGATATTTTTATATCATTTTTGTAACAATTTATTTGTGTTCTGCATTTAAAGGGTGATGATGCCAACTCATGAGGTGTCGAGTGCTATCATTGTGGCTTTTAAGAGATATATCCATCCGACTAGCTATTCATGGAAGTTGGTGCCAGCGGATGTTAGGATGCGATATTTTGAGGAGTTCAAGGTATGTCTTATGTATATAAAATTATATTTGAATAAACTATATATATATATATGTGAGTGTATGTGTGTATGTGTGTTGTGATATATTTTTATTTAATTTGGTGCAGAAGGAGTTCATTTGGGATACCGCTATCACTCATATGATAGCGAGATTATGGAATGCTAAGGCATCTGTGAGGTACAAGAACATGGTCCACACATTTAAGAAACATAAGAGGGAAGGTCGGCATGTGTTCATTCCTCATGATGCCTGGGACTCATGGCTGGCGTACTGGGACAGTCCGGAGGTCACGAAGAAGGTTGAGATTTCATCAAAGAACAGAATGTCTGAGCTGGATGGCCCTGGTACTGGCATTGTGAAACATAAAGGCGGATCCCGATGTGCTCATGCGCGTGCTGCGGCATTGGTCCGTACTCTAATTATTGTAATTTATTTTTAAGTTAATTAATTATTATGTTGGATTTTCGTATAAATACTAATATCTTGGTTTTATTATGTAGGTGTTAGAAAAGGGTCTCACAACAGGTCAGGTCGGGTGGGAGACCTTTATGAGACTGCATGACAGCAGTGAAACCGACTACTCTGATCACAAATCATGATGCATCGTTGTAAGTGTATTCAAATTATATTTTTAATTGCTTATATATTTTCAGATTGACATGTGTACTTTTATTTAATTATTTAATAAATATAGGACGAGGTATGTGAGGCGATTGAGTAGAGGAATCAGTTGCCTCCTGACTCATCTGAGTCGCCGACGGACACTACATCGATCTATATCAATGTCGTGGGTGTGGAGAAGAGTCGTATCTTCAGGCTGGGTAATCGAGCTACTGCCCACATCAGATGTAATCAGAGGAGTAACAGTGCTGATTCAGTGGGTTCCCAGTACTATGACTCTCAGGCCACCATCCAAGATTTGCAAGCGAAGCTGCATGCACAGGAGGAGCGTTTTTAGTAGTGAGAGCAGACCTAGGAGCAGAAGCACCAGGAGATGATGGATCAATAGCTTGCTCTCCTCCAGCAGATGTAGGAGATGCAGCCTCCCCTAGACATGTAGGATATTGTTATGTTTGATTATGTATGATTTTAAAATTGTTATGTTTGATTTTCTATGATTTAAAAATTTCTATGTTTGATTATGTATGATTTTGGATAACTACTTTTACGTTTAATCTCTTATTCAAACTAAATATTTATATAATAATTTGTATCTATTTCATTCGATTTAAAACATGTTCAAAGTAACAAAATAAAAAATGCATAAATACAAACAATTAAAAAAAAGAAAAAAACCTAATGACAGACTAGTTCGTTGCTAATAATAAAAATATAACTAACGACCTTTTTAATGATAGAATATATCGGTCGTTAATACTTAACGACCGATATAACGATGGACTGGTCTGTCGTTAAAAAGAATCCATGACATAAATAGATGACCATTTTAACGAAGGACCTATTCGTCGTTAGATCTGTCGTTAAATATTAACAACCAACCAAATCCATCATTATATCTATTTTCGACCACATGTTTAATGATGGACCCTAGTCATTAGATGATTCTAATGATGGAATTCAGAAATTTAATGAAGGAATAATCTGTCACTATACCGCAAATTTTTTGTAGTGTCATTTCCATTCATGCGTATAGCTTCAGTGATTCAGTATGTGTTAGAAGCTATTCTAGAGAAGTTCAGTCTGTTCTAGACATGGCGAGTTTATTCTCGAGTGTTTGTTATTTCTCTTTCTGTTTATCTTGTGATTTTCTCCTCTTCTGCTTGTTTTGTGTTTCAATTAAAGACATTCAAGGACTGAAGCATTATAATGCGTGATCACAATCAATGGAGAAAATCTATTCGGCACGGATCCAGGAACAGAAACGGTATCGAATAAGATAATTCCAGTTTGGATGTTCAAGTTCAATGAAGACGAACCTGAAGTGATTCAAGTTCATTGATGATGACTCCAGAACTGTTCAAGACGAGTTTGGATGTTACGGTTCCTGAAACTATTCAGAATAAATCCAAGAACATATAAATAGTCCAGTTTGAGTTATATTCTGTATTTTAATTGTTTCTGTTTTGATTCCTTAAGAAGCGAAGGTGACTTGTATCTTGCCAAATTTTAAGTTTATATCAAGCCTATGAATATTATTTTGAATTTCATATGATATATGTAACATAAATTTTTGTATTTAATTTAATAAAACATATAAAACAATGTAGAAATAAAATATTTACAGATCAAAATAGTTTATATGGATCCAATCTCTATCATTTTTTTGATTCTTCTCTTAAATACTTGATCATCAAATGATATTTGAATTTTTCAGAGTAAAATTATCTTTTTGATCTTCTCGGACTTGTTGTTTGAACTTTGATGACGTTATTCAGGGGCCGACGACTTTGATTCCAGATTAAGCATTGGATTTGAGATATTGGAAACGTCATTTGGAGGGTTAAGAACCTTGATTCCAGATCGGATGCTGACTTAGGGATATATTTGGTGAAAAACGTCTTTGAATGTTTTGCTTATGGATCAAATGCCGATTTCGGGATGAATTTAGTAAAGAATACTTTTGAATGCCGTAAGAACGCCTTTGACTATTTCAGATATTTTCACTTACGCAATTTTTCTCAAATTGTTAAACTTTTCAAATGATTTATGGTGTGATTTTTTTATCCTCCATATGGCCTCTCTTCATAGGTGCAAGGAGAGAAATTTGGAGAATTAAGGCTAATCTGGCGCGATATGATTGGCTTCTCAATATTTGAATTTATCTTTATCAAATTTTTGATTCTACACATATTTGACACATGTTGACACCTGATTGGTCAAGAATATCCACATATTTAAATATCAATATTTATTTATTTAATTTAGAAATCAATTCATGTAAATTCCTAAAATATAAATAAATGATATACTTTGATATTTAAATCCTTATCTATATTTATTAAATATCAATATCTATTTATTTAATTTAAGAATTAATTTAATTAACTTCTTAAAATATAAATAAATGATAATATTTAATATTTAATTATTTACATAGCATAATTTAATTAGCCATTAAAATCCATTCATCGATAATATAGCCAGTAAATTTAGACGGATACTTTATATACTATGGTGAAATTTTAAGCTTCTATTTGATTTTTTTATATATATAAATAAATTTAAGTGGAAATACCTAGAGGTGGCAAAAGGTTCCGGAACCGCTGGTTAAAATCAGAACCGAAACTGCCTCCCCATGGTGCGGTTCCGGTTCCCAAAAAATGAAACCGCGTGTAGCACCCCGGTCCCGAAAGACCGTGGAAATGGACGCCACAGGGGTTGGGATTAAGAAGCATGAAAGAAAGGGGTAATTAATTAATTAAAGAAACCTCAAAAGAAGACTCAGAATAACCAAACATGCTTTTTAATACATATATTTATCCAAAACACCAAGATCAGGGTTATTAACGTTTAACAAAAGAGTAGCATAAGTGCGGAAGCTTAATTCCCAATAGAATATTAACAAAAAGAGATAATGGGAAATAAGTAAATAATAACAGCCCATATCTCAGCCTCGTCACCTCCACGCTCCAGCCCACTGACCTGAAAATATTTGAAAAGATTTGGGCTGAGTACTAATGCGCTCAGTGGGCAAGTTTTCACAATTCAAGTTATGCAAATCATTTTGTTAAAGTAATCTATCTGTGTTCATACAGGTAGTGAAGCTTAGGAGGTTTAAAAGTTGAAAGCAACCTAAGTTCACCAAAACATTTTATCGTGAAGCGCTTAAGAGTATAACCCGTCGCTGCCCGCAACCCGAACTACATCACCAACGCGTAAAGTTAAGTATAGCCATAGAATACCCAATGAGTATAACCAATAAGTGTAACCAATGAGTGTAACCAATAAGTGTTTCATTTTAGTCTCACCGACAAGGAGTTGGGCAGGATAAATAATACATGCGTACTGTAGCTACGCACATTGACACAGCGCTGGTTTATGAGACTCCGACAACATACAATAGCACGTAAATATTTAACACATATAGTCACATATGCAATTTTAACAAAGCAGAGCTTAATAACTCGAAAGATAAAATTTGTAAAGATAGTATAGCCCACCTTATAGATACAAACATCCTAACAAGGATCCAAATTCGATCACGGTACTGGAGATAGAGCAAAGGTTCAAAGTTCCTTCTTGGGTTTCCCTAAGGCTCAACTGCTTTAACCATCTCGAGATTCAATCATTCACCTTCCTCGTAAGTCAAGTAAGTCCTACAAGGATCATCTTGCTTTAGGATCAATAACCACTTCCGGAAATAATCTAATATTCACTTTAATTTAGTTGGAGATTTATTAATTTTACTTCGACTAGGAATGCACGTTACTCGGGTTTTAAACCCAACACGAATCGATAATAGGTTCTTACGATACTCTTCAATTAACTTGAAACAAATTCGACGTAAAATGGAGCAACTTAAAATAGGGCAGCAACTTTGAAAAATCATAGAAAATTCGATTCAAATCTGATCGAGGCATGGTCAGTGGCCACACGTTCGTTACGATGAGACCTAAAATCGGTCAGAAGGAGTCAGAGACAAATTCCAATCACCCTGGCCTGAAATCGGCCGGAAAGTACTGTTTACTATTCCCGGAACAGATTTTTCGTCAAAAAATTTAAGGCTCAAATGAACTCGATACTCAACGGATTTTCACTCAAAAATATAATTTTTGATACTAGAGAAAACAAAGATTTCAATAAAGCAAACGGATTTAGATTTTATAATGTATAAAGACTGTAAATGAGCATGAAATTCAGCATTATTAACATAAGACATAATCTGCCGGAAATAAGTTGGTTTTTGGGAAACTTACCACTCGATTTCGGAAGAACAGATGACATCGGATCATGGATTGGAAAATATGTCTGGAAAGCTTGATATGAAATGATTGTGCAGTCCAAAAATCAAGTCAAGAGGATGGAGGAATCGACAGGAAATAGCCTCCGAAGTTGCACTCGCAACCAACGATTTCTGCGGCAGATTTGACATGTCGATTTGCGACGTATCTTTGATAGACCAAATGATATCATATCGATGAACCGAGACCTATTCTAGAAACCTTGAAGAGTTAAGTTTATAATGATGTAGATCTCATATAAATATAATGGCTGAATCTATGAGAAAAGGATGTCATAAATGGGTTTGGTGAGTTACAAAAATTAAACCACCAAGAAAATAGTCGAGCTTCATTTAGGAGTTTCAGAGATCCGAATTGAGAAATACTTCATCCTAAAATCAACTACATAATTAGAGGAAAAACATACTAAAATTTCAGAATTTATGGATGAGATTTAAGGGACGAAAATGGTAAAATACGACTGCTACGCTAATGATGAAACTTACAGCTAGAAATCCCAATTTTGCATGTCTTCATTTCTGACTTTCCGTGCACCAAATCGAGCGATTCCAGTGGATAACATCAACTACGTGAAGAGAGGAATAACATATCAAAATTTCAGCTATGTTGGTGGAGATTTGAGAGTCGAAATATACAGAATACAATCATTGCTACAGCTTGGCGGAAAACAGCGACCACTGCAATGTTTGCCTTCGTTCTCGACCATATGAGAACCAAATTGGATAATTTCTTCGGCTAACATCATCTACATAAAAGTGGAAATCTCTCTGTAAAATTTCATAATTGTTGGTTAAGGTTTGAGGGTCGAAAATAGAAGAGAAAGAAAGGTGCTGCTGGGAGAGAAAGAGAGAAACTAGTGAAAAAGAGAATGTGGGAGAAAGTTGTGCTCTTGCTCATCCCCCCTACTTGATTCAATGTGACGACCCATTTTTCAAAAATTTCATTTTTAAATATAGTCTTTTGACCTTGTCGTTATGACTGATTTAATATTTGGTATATTATATTTATTTTAGTCGTCCCGCCTGCAGAGAAAATTAAATGATAATATCAAGGATTTAATATATAATTAAAAGTATGAATATATATAATTTATGCTGCCAAAATTTCATAACTAATCCAATAATAATAATAATAATAATAATAATAATAATAATAATAATAATAATAATAATAATAATAATACAGATTTATCCAAATAGAAATTAATTTCTTTAAATCTTCCCTCAACTCACGTTTCTCCTAACTGCAAAACCACTCAACAATTATTTTTTTTTCAAAGTTACACTCACGAACCATTTGCAGATCATATGAATTAGTTATTCAAACAAATCATCTTAATATTCAAAAAAATACTCCATCAAGCAAACCAATGATTTCCCAATGAGTCTGCTCTCCGCTTTGAATCATGAAGAGCGTTGTTAATTTGATTAAGGTAAAACAATTAAATTTCAATATAGTTCAACTTCAGTCGGTAATATTCAGGTGCATGCTAACGAGTAGAATTCATGATAATTTTTACAGCAGTGTTCTTCTAACAACGAGTAATTCTACGTCCTTAATTTCTAATTCAACATCAAAAATTCCTGTCAAAACCTTTTGTCTAACCTCTGACAAAATTCGATCAAGATAATTTCTTTTCTCCCAAAGTATTTATTTAAACACTTGTCTTCTATAGTTAAAACTTTATTTTCGAAACCCACATTTTAAGAGAAACAAATTATTTATTTCAATGTTCTACTTTACAGTTTTATTAAAAAGAAATAATAATAAGAAGAATCATTTTCTCAACATATTTGTTAAACGATGGATGTTAATTAAGTATTTCGAAAGAGTAGAGAATAATTGATCATGAAATGTTTTTAATGAATTGGAGTTAGATATTTAAAACTGTGTATCTCTCTCTCTCTCTCTCATCACAATTGTGTCGGCAAGAGTTTAAAAGAAGTGATTTTTAATTTGTGTAGGAATTTTCTTTGTTGTATTAGCATTTGAGAATGTTAAATTTACCAATTAATTGTTGTATTACCGATTTCAAGTCATTTTCAAATCATTAATTTTTAAACTTATTATCTCTTGATTAACTATAATTAATATATACTTTAAAACATGAACTCACCATTAAATACAAACGGAAACAAATTTAGAACTTATAATTCAAATTTTGAAATTTATAATACTTAAAGTTACTAAAATAATTAAATTATATAATATAATATATTCTTTGCTAGGTGAAGGCGAGTTGGTTCCAACAAGTCTTTAACATTTTACGTTGAAAAGTCGAGTCAAAGGTCTTCAAAGTAAAGGTGGGGAATTTTATACGCACGTGGTTATTTATTATCCATTATATATTGATCTTGTGATTTATTGTTCGACTGAGTGTTTATGTGAAAGTTAAAGTTAAAGTATGACAGGGACCGTTCATAGGTCCGGGACCATAAAAGTTGTCCTTGGGTCGCCCACCGTGCATGTGTGTATGCATATACTTATTCAGAGACCGTTAATAGGTCTGAGGCCGTGATAAGTTGCCTTTGGGCTGACTCCCCACTGTTCAAACAATTATTATTATGTGACATGACATGAATGTCTGAATATGAGTTACTCGTTTAATATGTTTTGGATAATGCGTATTCTCCACTGAGTGTATTCGTTATACTCATCCCTATAATACAACATTTCAGGTTGAGGAGTTTGGTGATGGCAAGGAGGAGATGGATGTGTTATGAGTTTTTATTTAAATTTCTAAGTTATGAAACTCGTTTGACTACTAAACTTTAGTTGTTATTTCTGTTGGATTGATTCTAATTTAAAATATGCTTAGATGTTTAAACTTATTAAAAACGCTTCCGCACTATGTTATATGAATTATATATTATGTAAGTTTCTTAAATAGAAGTTTATTAATGTATTATTATGATTTTCTAGTATTAGTTTTATTCCATATTTGAGAAAATATTTTAAATTCTCTTTCATGCATTATTTTATATGTTAGTTTTTATAAAATAAATAGCATTCTAGGTTTATAAATTTAGGGTGTTACATTCAACCAATACTATGTTAGACATGTGTAGGACATGCATCCAACTAGTTGGAATAGATGGTGACACATGGAGCACTCTTGTCAAGCATGGTGACATTTGGAGCAATGCAAGGTGACACTTGGAACAAGGTAAGGTTGACACTTGGAGAAATGCAAGGTTGAATGGTGGCAATCAATTTGTGATGTATTTTAATATATGGTATTGGGTTAAAATAGAGAATGAATAAAATTTGGTTGGAAGGTCAAACGAACTCCATTTTTTTAATGAAATTAACGACCACACTATTATGAAAAGATTTGTAACTCCTAGTCAAAGACGAAACAAATTTTCGGAGTTAGACATAAAGTGGTAGAATTTTATTTTCGTGATGAAAATACGGTCTATCAATAATTTGGACACGCAAGATTATGAATGAAAAATACTCATGAAAATATGTCGTCATGAGGAACAAGATATGTGATCGAGAAAGATTTAGAGGACAACATGATTTTAAGAATAGAATTGAGCCAACTTTGGGAGTCATTTTCTCTATATTTGGGATTTTCTAAAATCATTTCAAAGAATCATATAATCAACACATGATTCTTATACGGTTGAAGTAATTAATAGATTTATTTTGGGACGGGGTGTTACACCGCGGAACCGGCGGTTCCTATTTTTTTTAAATATAGTCATTGGTCGATCCAACGGCCGAGATGAAGTAGCTATTGAAGATCGACGGTTGAGATAAAATAGCCGTTGGGAACCGGCGGAATCGATGGTTCCAACGCCTATATTATTTATTTAATTATTGTTGTCTATAAATACATGGGGATCCAACTCCAATCTTATTACCGCACTATCTTAATTCTCTTAATTCTCAAGTGATCAAACCCTCTAAATCTAAATTCTTGATTCTGAATTTAATTTTATTCTCTGAAATCTCATTTAAATTTTCAATACTCGATTCTACATTTCTACTACACTTCTAGTCTTCTACACTCCATTTAATTCATTTCATATTTTCATCACTTCTAGTTCTAGTCTTCTACTTCTACGCATTTCTTATTTTTTATCTTCACTACTAAAAAAAATGTCTAGCTCCCGTGGTGGTCATGGCAGAGTTGTTAAGGGCAAGGGAATTGCCAATTCCTATGGTTCCTCACCAAGATGACAAGCTCGTGCATCACATCAAGGACGAGGATGAGGCTCTTCATTGTGCATCGACGACGCGATCAATGAAGAAATGGAATATCAATATTATAAGAGTGGAGAAAAAATTGCTAATCTAAATCCCAACGTTTCTCTCCGAAGAGTATCGAGTCGACGATAATGAGAGCAAATAGAAGAAGAGGACCGTCATTTGATGGCTCAAATGCAACAAGTGGAGATCCAACACTCTCAATCTCAACAATTCAATGTCAATGATCCGGAGACTCAAGAGAGTGAAACTCCTGAAGTTGAAATGCCAATGCCACCTCTTTCGGGTCAAGATCAACAATTTACTTATCAACTGACCACTATTTTATTAGCATTAAAACCAACCGCAAGTGTACGGTGCAATTGTAATACGTAGTGAGCAAGAGTATCATATCCATATGGATTGTAATGGCAAATAATATTGTGAGTACTAAAAGATAGATACCTTATTAATGTCTAGATACTTATATTCAAGAGAGAGTTCGAATAAAATAATACACAAATAAAACGAACATGAAAATAATATAAAAAACAAAAAAAGACAATAGATCCTAGGGCATGCTTTTCTTACAATTTCATCTATGCAAGATCAATCAATTCAACAAACTAATTTAATTCATATAAGGTAGAAGATCACGAAGATATTAAAAACCTCTCTCTCGAGTAAGTTCATAAAGTCAAATAATAAATTACATATTCACCTTTCGGTCCTTCTAAGTAATTTAGTAACTCCTAAAAACACACGGGATCATATTTCCTATGAACATTTATTCACTTGGTCGGTACTTCTAAACATTCATAATATAACATCTTGTTTAATCTAGCATATATAAGTGGTGGACAAACAATCATACATGAGAAATCAAAACAAAGATTTATAAACCAATATATGAAAGGAAGAATTGCAAGATGAATCAAAACATAAAATCCATCGTAGTTTAACATCCCTAGAATCTAAAGGAAATTACCTAGACATAATCAAAGATAAAGAATAAAAATAAAACATGGTAAACAAAATATTGTTCAACACAATAAAAAACCTGGGGTCTTCAATCTTGTTGTAGCCGCCAAAGTCTCTGTTGTGCCTCCATAATTTTGTTCACCTTGGTACTATATTGAATTATACTGGACTACGTTGGACTATGTTGGACTACTTTTCTAATGAGTAGAGGGGGGTATTTATACTATTGGAGGAAACCCTAGGATTAAAATGAAGCCCAAAATGGAGAAAAGCCTTGAAAATCCCGAACTAGGTACGTCCGAATCGACTGATAGGTTGAGTGATTGGGTCCACCTCCGAGTCGACCCGACCATGTGTAAAACAAGCCCTCTGGGTCGATTGGTGGGTCGGGTCAACCTTGCGCGCGCAGGCTTCACTAAAATGGTCCGTTCTCACTCATTTCTCGTCCGATTGAGCCGATTCAACTTGCACAACACTTCTAACTCGATTCTCCATCTTCCTAGGCCCTTCAATCACCCATTTGGATTATGTTGAATTATTTTCATCAATTCTAGAGGGCTTTTCTCTTTAAATCCAGTCCAAATGCCTAATTGGTTCTTCTTTTAGCTCTCCAAGCACATACTTGATCATTTTGCATCAAATTATCATCAAATTTACCATTATTACTGAAAAACTCACAAATATATCAAAAATACCAAATGATAACATAATGAGCACAAAAACTATGAAAATCACACAACTTATCAACTTAAACATCATCAATTCATATCCAAAAGTTGTGTAAAATACACAGTTGTCATCAACCTTCCAGTATGGATAGAGAAATGCCTCACATATCCGAAGATGTGTCGAAGAGAAAAGTAACATCAAATATTTTCTTGATCCACTTCAAGAGAATCACCGTGTCGAAGAAAAATGAGCACGATGAGCAAATGTATATTGCCAAGTGCAACTATTGCGACAAAGAATATCCTTTTTCGAAGCAGCGGAGTATATGAGATATTCAAAATGAATTTGAAAGCTCATCCGGTGGAGATGGGGTTGGCTCGAGGACAAACGCAAATGCAAGGATTTACGTCTTCCAACAATCCGGGTATGTCTAACAAAACTCCTTTATTTAGATATAGTGATGAATGTGCAAGAGAGAAAATGGCTCGATTATGTGTTATAAACTTACTTCCTTTACAATTTGCTGACAGTCTAAATTTTGAACTTGCTATGCAACAAGCTTATAATTCCACCGCTAAATAAATTCCATATAATAGCATGAAAAGTCAAATAAAAAACTCACGAAAAAAAATAAAAATTAATTTGATAAAGTCTTTTAATGATTTTCCCCATAGAATTTCAATTTGTTCGGATATTTGGAGTGATAATTTTTATAAAAATTCTTACATGTGAGTTACATGTCATTGGATAGATAATATTTAATTGGAATTTAAATAAACATTTAATTACTTTTCGCGATTTTAATGATCCACAAAGTGTCATAAATATAACTCTTGTAATTATATGTATTCTAAATAAATTTAAATTAATTAATAAAATATTTTCAATAGACTTCGATAATTCTAGTTTTAATAGGGCTAGTATACCTCAACTTATCCAAGCATGCAATGCAATTCCAGGTGGTGCATATTTTCATACAATGTGTATTGCTCATATATTAAATTTATATGTGCAAGATGAAATGAATGTGTTAAATGTTGCTATTTCACCAATGAAAAATGATATTGTATGTTTGTATAGAAAATCTAGCTTTGCTAAAAAATGGTATAATTTTTGCATTAGAAATGTATTAAACCAAAAAGTTTTAATCCGAATGTATCACTCGTTGGAACTCAACCTATGAAATGTTAAGTTCTACATTTGAATATAAAGATGTATTAATTGAATTTTTTCAAATTAAAGTTGATGGCTATTTTTTGAATTCTTCATATTGGGATGAATGTTATGATTTATGTGAATTTTTAAGAGTTTTTCAAGTAGCTACAAAGAATTTATCGGGTGTTTATTATCCTACTTCCCCTAGAGTTTTACATCATTATTTGTCAATTGATATTCAATTTAATAAATATAGTAAGAAAGCCAATTTGATATTATGTGTTCATGATATGGTAACTAAGTGGTTAAAATATTTTACTAATATTCATATTGTATTTTTAATTTCAAAATGCTTAGATCCTTCAATGAAATATGATGGTGTTTGTAGAATGTTAGATGTTTATTATAAAGTTGTTAGAACTATGCAATTTCCACTACCTCTAGTGTCTCTTGAACTTTTAAATGTTAATGAAATCAAAATTAATCTTAAGGTTGCTTTAGAAACTCTTTTTGAGAACTATGTCCAAACATATGAGAATAATGATGATTCACAACCTAGTAATTTTAGTTCATCTTTTGATTTAGGAATAGATAGTGAATTAGCACTAGAATACAAGACATATATCTAGAAAAAGCATTTAAAAAAGCTAGAGGATCTAATAAGGTAAAATGAATTTCTGAACTTGATATATATTTACAAGATGACCATTTGATTGAGATGCGTGATGGAGATCAAAACAACATTGATATTCTCCGGTGGTGGTGAGAAAACAAGAATAATTTCCTATATTGTCTATCATGCATGGCTGAGGAAATATTTGCGATTTCGGCATCAACGATGGTGGTCGAACAAGCACTTAGTCAATCTGACTATATGTTGAACAAGCGTAGATCAATGATGACACCGAAAACTATTGAAGCACAATTATTGCTTAAAGATTGGACTTTGACCGAACGAAGACTGAGAGAATGATTGTAGTACATTGATGAACGAATATGATGATTTCGACAGTATTGAATCTGATGATAATGTCGAATAATAAGTATAACAAGGTAAAAGAACTACGTGGACTTTGATTCCTCAATGAGAATACGTAGGCAACTTAATTTTATTATTTTAAGTTTGAGACTTTGAATTTTGAACTTATAATCTTAAAATTAAGTCCAAGTCCATTCCTTATCCCCCTCCATATTTTGGGAATTTTTGAAATTTTAGAACTCAGATAGTAATTTTTCAATTGTAATTTTGTAAACTTTTATTTTTATAAATTCAAGTTGTAAGTTTATTCTTCTTTAGCTCTACATAACAAGTGATAGGGTATTAAAAATTAAAAAAAATTACATTAAAAAAATGCACATTATAGATCATGCTATAGTAGCACGACCCGTGCTAATTTAAATACCCCACAAAGGGCACGAGGCCGAGAGCAAAGTACCGCTCGTGCTTTGTACAGCACACCCCGTGCTATACCAAGCACGGACTATGCTATTTTTTTTACAATTCTAACCGTATGACTAGCGGCTCTGGAACCGTCGATTTCCAGTTTCGGAACCTTCCTATAACCATGATTACACGATGCAGTTTCGGTTCCCAATTTTGAGAACCGAAAACCGGCGGTTCCAAAACCGTCGCCACCTCTAGAAATATCTATGTAATTTTGTTAAAGGGAGATTTCAAACTATTATTCTTTTGCTCAAAGGGAAATGGATACTTTACCACGAAAAATATGATTTTTCTTATATTTTATTTTCAGCAAAAATTTGCATCTAGTAAATTCTATCTTTGTCATTTCTTCGTAATTTAGTTTATGTGACGTGTAAATGAGTGAGCTCAAAAATATGAGTGCAAGTACATTTGAAAGGTTGGTGCAAATAAAAAGTTGTTATCACATTGAGTCATTGATCTTGATTAATTATATGCATGTTTTATTAAAAATGTGCAAGTTAGATGAATTGAAGTGATAAGTAATAATCACTCGTAAAATAATAAAACAAAATCCCTAAAAAGTCGATGTCGTGTGCAAATCTCATTTGTGTCGGTAAATGTATAGTCACTTTGAAGAAGAATTTGTTGGAAAATTGGATGTAATAAATTAAGCCGTGACTTATTTTATCCTATTTTTGGTGACTAGATTATTTAATTTTGGAGTAATTAAATAGAGTACGATTGATCTATATTTGTAGTAGATAATCGTAGTGTTTTTACTTTCTCAAATTCGATTTTCGGTGAGTGAGAAATAAATGGTTGAAATCGGTCACACGATTGGGCATTTATGGTGTGTGTGAAATGTATTTAAAACACATTTAATTATCTCACATTGATTTCTTAACTTAGTTAAGAGGTGTATTTAAGTGTATTAACACTTAAGTGTAATATCTAAGTCCACAAGGATGTGGGCCATGAGCCCAAATGCGCGCACCCGCCCGTGCCTGAGCCCGTGTCCATCCTCGGATCTTGGTAATTGGACTTTCGGCGTACAATGGCTTCCGGAGCCTAGCCGTTACGTTTTTACGGTTCAGAAATGGACGGGTTGTGGTTTTGGCAATTAGACTTTTGGCGTACAATGGCTTCCGGGGCCTAGCCGTTATAATTTTACGGTTCAGAAATGGACGGGTTGTGGAGCGGGTCGGCAACGATACGACAGGTCGGACGCTCAGTCCGCGGGTCACGGGTGCGCTTGATGGTTCACGTCCAGCTTTGAATTGTGTAACTAAAAAACGGACGGGTTGTGATTTTTGCAATTGGACTTTGGGCGTACAATGGCTTCTGGGGCCTAGCCGTTATGATTTTATGGTTCAGAAACGGACAGGTTGTGGAGCGGGTCGGCAATGATACGACAGGTCGGACGCTAGGTCCGCGGGTCGCGGGTGCGCTTGATGGTTCGCGTCCAGCTTTGAATTGTGTAACACCCACTTGGAGCTGGTGGAGTTAAGAGGCTTGAAGTGTGTAACTTCCACCTAGAGCTGGTGGAGTTAGTGTGGCTAGAGTGTAACCGAATGTAACTCCTAAGGGAGTCAAGAATCTGAAGTTGCCCTGGACACGTGTTGGAATCCGTTGGGATACAGGACACGTGTCAGGATCTGCAGGAGCTGGAGGTTGCAACTCCTGGAGGGGATGGAGCTGGTGGAGTTAAGAGGCTTGAAGTGTGTAACTCCCACCTGGAGCTGGTGGAGTTAGTGGGGTTGGAGTGTAACCGAATGTAACTCCTGAGGGAGTCAAGGATCTGCAACTGTCCTAGACACGTGTCGGAATCCGTTGGGACAGAGGACACCTGTCGGGATCTATAGGAGCTAGAGGCTGTAACTCCTGAAGGGGATTGATGGCAAAGCTGTAACCCCTGGAGGTTACACCACCTGGATTCGAATGCCCCAAACCCTACCTGTCCCCTAAGTGGAATGATGCCTATAAATAGGGCATTCCAGCATACTAAGGTTGCAACATTCTGCACATCATATTGCATTGCATAAGTCCATTCGCGTCTCTGCTCCGAGTCCTCACATTTGCTAGTTCGCCGAAGCCTTGCCGAAATTGTGGTGCTACTGCCGGAAGGACGAGGCCGCTTCATCTTTAAGAGACAACGTGCCTAACCGTGAGCACTAGCCGGGGCGTATTTGTCTTGCGGAGTGAGATCCCCTCGACTCGGCTTGCCGGAATCTGCATTTTAGTTTGTGTAGTTTAATTCAATACAGTTTATTGTATCTTGTTCTACTCTCTTCTTCTCGTTTCCTGTACTTCAGATTGTACGGATTCCAGAAGCACTGTAATTGTGTTCTAACAGAATTTAGGTTTGTTAGTAATATTTATAAAATCATGAGTTTTGTAGCTACTTTTTACAAGTAACAATATAAAATACCTTATGACAAAAAAAGAGTGCCCACAAGCTGATATTTGACAACAATGTAAGCAACTAACATGTGACTATGTGAGTTCAAAACTTTAAAGTTGACCCCTCTTTAAGGTTTATTTCAGTAAAAACATTATAATATAGCTATAAAACTCTTGTTTATATGATAAATGTTGCTATCAAATCTAAACTCTTATCTTCTCCAACGTAGCTATATAAACTTTTCTCTTCAATCTCTTTTTCCATAATTTTGAATCAAATGGATTTCGGTGGCTTAGTATAGTTTTTGTAATTTAATTTTGAGATTCATTTGTTCTTCGAGTTTTACACACATAAAATAACCTCACTTAAATAAATTGTGGCCTATTTTTCATTTTCATGTTGGGCTAGGATACCAACTATTCTGTTTAGCATAAACAATCGAAAAAATAACATAAGTACACGTAGTGAAAGAATTTTCGAGTATTTTATGCAAAACAAAAATCACAGCCAAAACATTCCAGGTCGTGATTTTCCATAAATAAAAAATACTACTTTGACAGAATCACAGAACGTACTCTCCTAAATGCCCAAGTTGGGCTTTTATTACTCTCCTCCTTGGACCGGGAGTTTCGGCCCTCAAAACTATTTTCCTGTGTGAACAGTTCATTCACAGGCCTCCAACAAATTAGATTGAACAAGGAAACGAGTATATTAACCAGAAATTATTTCGATTATTTTCTTGTACAATAAAAATTTTACTTAGATACTTCATTCATAAAACGTTTCCACAATTGTATATTAGAAACACCTCTAACAATTCTTCTAATAATTACAAATAAGGAGAAAAAAATAAATGAAGGGAATAATAAAAAAAATCTGAAACAATGCACGACAAATGACAGATGTCTAAAGGGATATTATCACATAAACACCCCTCGAACAAGTCAATTCACAAACAGCAATGAAATGAAATGGAGTCTCCGTCCACGGAATCAAAGAGTTTTTAGAAAAAGAAAACATATTTACAGAAACAGCCGATACTAGGCAAGAAAACAAGTTAAAAGAGAAGTGAGAGGGTCTGATTATTATCAGAAACAGAAAATACTTTAAACAAAGGCAGATGCACCAACAAATTAAAATTAACACTGACATCTTAGCAATGTGTTAAGGTTATATGAAAACATATCCAAACACTACAACAGTAAAAATAATGGTGCAAACGTAAATTGATCAAAGGAGAGAGAGAGCAGGAAGCCTAACATCGACATGAACCTCTCCTCTCCTCCGCTTAAAAATTAGCTAGTCAAGTTCTTTCTCGGAAAAAAGAATCTTTTTTCAACTATGAACAAGAAGAAATAGCATGTTGTTCATCTGCTCGACCCCTACAAAGGACTGCACTAAGTCCCATTCCGCACCACTAGCTATACATATCTGCTGCAGTCAGGAAATCACAAAATAAGAAAAGACATATACGGAAGAAAACAATTACATGGTTTCCAAATAGAGAGCAATATGCAATTCACTTCTTCAATTTAGTTTAAATTACAGATCCATTTTTGACATATGACTGACAATTACATGAAAAGCCCAACCCCGCAACATGAAGGATGAATAATTTAACCTCAACAAATTTAATTAATCTCGTACAGAACTACTTATCCATTCTTCCAGAATTGATATTAGCATATTGGTAAAAAGATCAGGTGTCAATTGCATTACAACATTTTAGGATGCAAGCAAAACTACATACCCCATATATCTTGCATTTCTAGTCCACCAGCCCCCCCCCCCCCCCCCCAAAAAAAAAAACTGATGATTCATTTATATATCAACGCATAATTAAATGCAACTCCATGGATATAATTAACCAATAAAAAAACTGAATCAAAGGCCAGAAATTGACATAAAAGTGATAAAATGACGATATAAGGCAGTTGTACCATCAGAGGATCCAGGTCGTTTTGGCCTCTTGATCTTCTCTAGCTGGACCTGAGTATCCATAAACAATTGCATCCTCTGAACCTCCAAATCTTTAGCAAACTGCATCCGCTGCTTTTCCAACTCCACCATCTGTCTCTGCTTCATACTCTCCACCTTCTCAAAAATCTCCCCAAACTTCTCTACAGCTTTAGCCAATCTCCTCATCCCTTCTTGCCCCACCTCTTCTTCCTCTCCAGCCCCATCCTCGCTGCCCTCCGCTTCATCGCCCTCCATCTCATCATATTCATCGGCTTCATCGTCAGCAGCAGCCGCTGCAGCTGCTATTGCTGAGTAATTCTTCCTGAAGAACGACTTGTCCACGGCCGGCGACAGCATCGGGCGCTTCTGAGGCAGACTAAATGGCGTCACCACCGCAGGAGTCAGCGGTTTGCGATAGGATATCGGCACAGCCAACGGCGGAGCCGGTAGAGACAACGGCGGCGTAGATTGAGACGACGATATCGGCACGGCCGACGTAATCACCTTACTCTGCTGGTGCTTGTTGAAATTAGGTCCGATCAAGAGCTCCAGACGATGGAAAAAGGGCCACGACGACGCTAGGGTTCCGCTAGATTCGGTGAGCCTCGCCCTCTCGGTCTTATATTTCTTCTTCAGAGTATCGATCCGGTTCTTGCACTGAACATCGGTGCGGCTAGTTTTCTTCGAGTGCCCGTGGCGCGCGTTAACCGCATCAGCCACCTCCTGCCAATCCTTCTGGCGGAGATTGCCGCGGTTCAGCTCCAAATACCGCTGCCCCCACGCATCAACGAGCGTAGAAGTCGCCTCCTCCGTCCAGCAGTCCTCACGGACCGGACCTTGACGCGGCGGAGGCGGCGGCTGAGGAGTCGACGATTCCGTCAAATCGCCCATGGCTCAACAAGTCTAACAGAGCAATTCAACGTGGAAAAATCTGAAGGAGGAATTGTAGAACGAGAGTGAAGAGAAAGGATAGGCGGCGGGGGGCGAATGCGGCTGGAGAGATGATATGTATTGGAAAAAAGGGGAAGGGGGGGGGATAGGGCTGACTGGGGAGGGGGTATCGGCATCGGCGGGGGGCGCGCGTGGAAACGACGGTCACGCGAATTCGGCCGCATTGTCATTGGTAACTGCGTCACGTAACGTCTGTGGGTTAGGTTTTTCGCGATGATTGATTTGGATTTTGAATTTTGGTGAGTTGAATTAGGGAGTAAGTGAATATTTTTTTAGTGATTTGGGCTTAGGGGGAGGGAGATGGGCCGATGATGAGGAGCGTGTGTTTAGATATAAGAGGGAATTGTCCGGTCATGCGATTGCCGTGTGCTATCACTCCAATGACGATTTTACCCTTCTTCGGACGGCCTGCTCAAATCCTATCTTCCCAGGGTTTCTCTTGCTTTATTTTATTTGGAGGATTAGTAAATGAAGGGGATTGGTTTGGATGAGACTTGAGAGCCTATTCAAACCAACTTGCAGACCTACTTATTAAGAACCAATTTGCATACCTATTAAATAAGAGCTCACTCTCTTATCTGTTTGTAAAAATGAATTAATATCACGTTATTCCATTCCATTCTTCTTTTTAGTAGAATCCATACATCAAATCTAAAAAGTGAGACTTGAGTCTTATTTTGCAACTATAATGTAAAAAATTTTAAATAATAAAAAATTATGACATATGTTGAGATATTAGCCCATCTGGCTTGGCCCAATCACTGGCTCATTCCTTCCTCTTTATAGCAGCCCACTTTGTTGCTGCCCATTGCTATATCCAATGCGTCTCTTTCATTGTTCATTCATCATCTTCTCTCACTCTCTGATCTTCTTCTTCTTCATTTCTTGCAAACCCTAGAATCAGCTTTGTACTTGGAGCTCTGTGCTCATACTCTCCCGTCGTCCCAGTTTGTCTAGATTTCCTCCGAAGTCTCTTCATGCGAGTATTCTAAGTGCAGCGGCGAGTTAGTTGTGGGTTTGCTAGGGATGGAGTTGCCGGTGCGGGGTTTCAATTGCTCTATTTGCCTTTAAGGTTTTCTGTGTGCATTGGTCACTGTTTGGAGGAGTTATCAATCTCAGAAAAATCCTGAGCCTTGCTTTCATCGATTCCTGCTTCTTGTCCCTTGAGGGATGAACGGATTTGACTGCCGGCAATGAGAACCAAGTAGTGTAATCTCCCGGCGAGACCTGATACCCTACAACATATTCGAAATGAAAAATTATAATGACATAATGAAAATAATGTGTTTTGAAATAATAAATCACAAAAAAGTTGGGCTTCTTACATTTCTTAAAATTATAATAACTAATATAGTACATCATTTTTGAACCTATAAGACCTTATATATGGAATGGTTCAAATAGGAACCAAGTCCTCGTATGAGAACCTAGGAACCAATCCAAGTTCTAGATTTTATTAGATCTAAGGGTCATAATTAAGTCAATGTTTTAGTCAAAGTAAGGTGACAAACTTGTAATATTAAAGAATTTTAATGAAGGAGGGTTATTTTCGTAATTTAGAAATTATGTTATATTTTTCCAAATTTTGGGTTCAATTTTCGAAGTTAAATAGACAACGTTTTAAAAATGTTGTCTTTCCAAACGTATGTATTGATAAACTAACATGACATATATATGTTGCTAATATTAATGAATTATGTTGCTAACATGAGAAACTCGTATTAATAGCATGACGGGATCATATTGATAAATTGATACGTGTTAAACAATGTTCATATGACATTGAACCACAGTTAAAATAACATTGTGTAATATGTTGTAACATTATACATACATCATATTGCTAATATGTTACTAATAGATATTGCTAATATGTGAACAATGATTTGCTAATGTGTAAACAATAATTTGCTAATATGTAAATAACGATTTGCTAATATGATTTTTAAATGTTAGTTTTTTTTTACAGTTTTCATGATGAAATAACATCCCTCAATCAAACGGTCATAACTTTTTCAACGGTTAATATTTTTTTAAATTTTTTTTTTAATTGAAAAATAGACTAAACTAACTTTTCACTATATATATAGTTCATGTTTTATTTATTTTCATATGATAGTAGTTGTGTATTCATAGTTGGGTAATATGTATAAATTAACGAGTTTCATATTAGCAACATAGGTACATAATTAGAGCAGTCAAAATCGGCTAGGCTTTAATTTTATAGGCCTGATTTGATTACGGACCGAGTCGGCCCAGCCTAAAAAATTGGCCCAAATGGGCTGGGCCGACCCAGACTCGGCTCGAATTTTAGGCCAGGCTGGGCCCATAATTTTTAGGCCCGAAAATGTTTTAGGTCGGGCCGGCTCGACCTGAATTTTTTTGGCCCATGGGCTCGGGCCGGCCCGTTCATTTTGACAGCTATATACACAATGTTAGCAATGATGTGGTCTAATGTTAGCAATGTCTAACTGTTCTGACTTATATACGCCTAAAAATGAGTTTTTGTATTTTTTTTATTAATTTTCGTTCAAACAAATATATGCAATATACATCTTAAATGAAAGCGCATGTGTTTTTTTTTTAAAATTTGATATATTATTCGAGTTGATTGGATTTAAAATGAATGAGTTATAATTGTTTAAAATTTTTAAGAATTTTTATAAATATGATGACATCACCATTTTAAAAAATATCTAGAAATACCCTTATTTTTTTAAAAAATTTCTCATATTTACAATTATGTTACATCCTTTTTATCTTCCATGTCATCAAGATGGATCAATTTGATTGGTTCCTAGGTTCTCATGTAGGAATTGATTCCTATTTGGACCTACCCCTACACACACACACACACACACACACACACATATATATATATATATAAACCAAACAAATTCATCCATCTTGATAACGTGGAGGATAAAAATATGAGAAATTTAAAAAAATAAGGGTATTTTCGTATATTTTTTTTAAAATAACGATGTCATCATGTTTATAAAAATTCTTAAAAACTTTAAACAATCATAACTTGTCCATTTTAAATCCAATATATTGGCGCAGATAATATATCAAATGAAAGTTTTATTCATGCTCTTTCTCATTTAAGATACATATTGCATATGTTTGTTCGAATGAAAATTGATGAAAAATACAAAAACTCATTTTTCATGCATATACAAGTCTTAACGGTCAGACATTGCTAACATGGTACCGCATCATTGTTAATATAGTGGGTTTATATTGCTAATATAAAATATGTTAATTTATACATGATACCCAACTTCAAATATGCAACTGTTATCATATGAAACTAATTAAAACATGAACGTAATATATAGTTGCAAAGTTAGTCTAGTCTATTTTTCAACAAAAAAAATTAAACAAATATTAACCATTAAGAAAGTTATGTTTGTTTGATTGAACAATGTTAATTCATTATGAAAACTGTAAAAAACTAATAACACTTATAAATCAAATTACCAAATCGTTATTCACATATTAGCATATTATTGCTTACATATTAACAAACCATTGTTCACATATTAACAATATATGTTAGTAACATATTGGCAATATGATGTATGTATAACATTATAACAAATTACATAATGATATTTTAATTGTAGTCCGGTGTCATATTAACATTGTTTAATACGTATCAATTTATCAATATGATATCGTCATGTAATTAGTATGAGTTTTTCATGTTAGCTAAAATTGTACACCCGTGTGATAAGTAACTGTCTGCACAACATTCACTATAAAGTTGTTGAACATTTGAAAGATATTCACAATAAAGTTAAAGAACATTATTGTGAACGATAAGACGATTGCAGAAAGTAAAGCACGCAGGGATTTCGTAACCCTGTTCGATCAATCGATCTACGTTAGGGGGGCTTATCAAGTCTGTGGAAAATAATTCACTACTCCGGTGTCACATTTACTAAGGTTTTTTCATACAGCTGACCTCCCGTCATTCACTACCCTTTCTACCCGTACACCCTCTTTCATAGAATTGAATTGTGAGATCTCCTTACAACCTAAATGTCTAACCTATCTAGTTCCCACAAGAAATCTCTCCTGAGACTCCTTTTAATAGTGTATGAACAAGTGTGTTTCAATACACGATGACTAGAACACTATTCTCTAGTCTAAGACACAACCATAACTAAGTGGCTTAAAATAGTTAGAGCTCTTTAAACAATACTTGTGCAGTGCTTCTGTTCAGTGTGTTCTCTGCACTCAAATATGTCTGTATCTCAAGTTATTTATAGATGAACAAGGATAGCCTAAAAATGGGAATAGATGGCCTAATTTGTTTCAGAAACAAACAAGGTACCAAAGTCTGTCATGTGTCTTGAGCATCCACTATCAAAGTACCAACTGTTGGTACTTTCTACTCTGAGAGATGTGTGGGCTATCATGCTCACATGTTGTTTCTTAACAACCTACTGCTTCTTTGGTGAGTGTTCATGTAAACGTTTAAGAACGTTACAATGAACATTATTGATCTTTGAATCTTCTCTTCATCGCAGACATCCATATACTTTGCAATGTACATTGTTGATCTTGAAACTTCTCATCAGGTAGCACACCAGAATTTTTTGTATATTCACAGGCTGACTTCATGCTATCACTCAAGCTAGTTGGCAGTACTCAGCATGTAGAACAATCTCTGTTGTGGCACGACGTAGGATAATCTTCTTCCCAGCTCAATCCAAACTTCTTGCTTTGAGTTGTTTTCAGGAAGTTCAAATCACGTTCATGTCATTATTATGAACGTTGTCCAGAACAATGGTAATGTACTTGGAAAAACCAAATATAGAAGTGATTTATGAATTGACATAAAGATTAATGAGAATCAATCACTTATAACAAGAGCAATGTAAAGCTCTTGATAAACAAACATAGTGCAGTGACACCATTGAATCATTCTGAACCAACTTCAATGATTGGTGTCATGTAAGGCACTGACAATCTCCCTCTTTGTCTTTTATCTGTTGGCAAATCAGTTCCTTTATTTTTTCAGGTGCAACTCCTTCATGTTTTCTTGAATGTCTTCAGCAGCAGCATGGACATTCACCTAGATCGATCTTCATAAACTTTGCAATGAACTTCAGCATTGTTTATATTTCTTTTTATTTTCTTTTTCATATTTTTATTTTTATTTTTATCAGAGCAATTTTTAGAAGATTATTAGCAGGTCAAAGACAAAATTAACATAGATGGAGGTATATGAAATGATGTAATTTTTAGAAAATCATTACTGTTTCTGGAATATCCCAAAAACATACCTTCTACTCCACGATTATTCATCTTGTTGAGATATTCTCTATCATTCAAGATGTAGTAGATAGTTCCAAAAATATGAAAGTACTTCACATTTGGTTTCTTCTCATGCCAGATTTTATATGGAGTAGTAAGAGTATTTGGCCTGAGATGAACACGATTGCTAATGTGACATGTTGTGTTGATTGCTTCTACCCAAAATATTGAATCAACTTCTTGTTGGGATTTTTTTCGAATTGAACCACCACATGATCTATTTGGTTGCTCATTAATCATAGCTCATGTATTTCATGATTTTATGCAATTGATGTAAATAATGAAACCAAGTTGAAATAGCATGCAAGTTATAATTCGATCATACTAAAAGCGAAACATAGAATATCGAAAATAACTTACAATTTCAATGTCGGGTTGAGGACAAGATTAAAAGTTTAATCTTATTGTTGAATGTACTATGATCGGTGCCCCTTACTAATGCTATTCCACTTCTTAATTTTCTGTTGTATTCCCGGACCGTGTCTAGATATAGGGTGGGTTGTATACTACTAAACAAGTGTGAATACTATGGAGATCAAGAGAGCACAAAAGATGGGCTGATTTGTATGCCCTAATTTTTGTCCCCCGCCTCTCTATTTATTAGAGAGGTGGCCGAAAATTAGATCTCCAAATCTAATGGGTTTGTGTCTCTCACTTTTGTTCTATCCTCAATCCGCTAAGGTCATATTGGGCTACAATAGAGATCTAGAAGAATATTAAATTGGCTTGCTAATTTATTTAATTTCCAATATCCACAACTTAGGATATAATTAGATAAATTAAGTGTTATTTTTATTCCACTAAAGAAATAATACTGACCTACTAATTTAATACATATTTGTGAATATGCTTTTTCCTTTAGTCCAGCCATTCTCCATGTTTAAGATATAATGTCCACTAATTAACTATGTAAGCTTCTGACAACTATAATTAATTAATTTCTTGTTCCTTGAGTAGTACCACACAAGCTTTATCATGTACGAAATAAATTCTACCTACAGGGTTTCACATGAACTTTGTGCTTCCTCAAGGGGACATTATCAACCTAGCGCACCAGGACACAGTGACCATATATAATGCATGACCCATCATATATGTAAATGATACTGCCCAAAATATCGAGGTTGTTGATTCTATCAAATAATCTCACTCATTGATAAATCAAAGAAATAACATAACATATATATGTCCGCCAATATATATGGGTTAAGAACCCGAACTCTGTGGATCTTTTTTCTCTCACTTAAGGTCAAAATAGAGAATAGTATCCTATCGTGATCCTCCTCAATATACAAACTAATGTACTAGAATAATCAGCTAGCCAAGATAAACTAACTATCAAATTATTCTACGGTGTACCGATGGTGGGTTCAGGACCATCTAAGCTGAGCCTTTTAATACATTACAAGAAATCCGATGATATAATCTTTACCGTGTGTACACCCACATTATATCATCTACAATGCAAGTATATGGAACTGGCAGATACATATAACAATAAATAAATGCACATAGTGACTACAATAATTATTCAATCTATATCGTCAAATAAAATATTCTAGAATGTATACAAAGACAAGTCTTTCAGTATACAATACTAACACTTCTTTAGCAGCAATCATTATTCTAGCCATCTTCTGCAAGGTTCTGTTTTTCTCTCAACCACTCCATTCTGATGTGGAATCTTTGGTGCAAAATACTCGTGGCTAATCTAATTTTCATTGCAAAAATCATCAAATGACTGATTCTCAAATTCTTTATCATGATCACTTTGAATCCTAACAATTTGCAGATTCTTCTCTACAGTGATCTTGCAGACTAGTTTCTTGAATGACATGAAAGCCTCAGTCTTGTCTCTTAGAAAATCTACCTAAGTGAATCTTGAAAAATCACCAATGCAGACAAAGACATAATTCTTCCATCCATAGCTTTCAACTGTTATTGGTCTCATTAGATCCATATGTAGAAGATCTAAAACTCTTTAGGAAGTTCTACCCTGAACTTCTTTGTGCTGAGGCCTAGTCTGCTTACCAATCTGATAAGGACCACATATTCTATCACGTTCAACTTTGATCTGAGGGATTCCTCTAACCATTTCCTTGTTGATGATCTTCTAAAGATTTCTAAAGTGAATGTGGTCTAGTTTCTGATGCCAGATTTATGATTCTTCCAATGATGTTCTTTGACATGTTACCGTACTTTGTACAGGTACATGAAGTAGATAACAGTTGTTAGGTAATCTTTTGCCTTCTATAAATACGTCATCATTTTTTTTCAACACCTTGCAGCCCTCCTTGGTAAATAGTACTATCATGTCATCATTACAAAGCTGACTGATGCTAATAAGATTGGCTTTAAGTCCATCAACCATTATTGTCTTCTTCAGCTTGGGCATTCCTTCAACCACAAGTTCTCATTCTCCCATGCCTTTGCCTTTCTTGCCATCTCCGAAAGTGACAAAGTCTGAGGAACAGGCCTTTAAATTCTGCACAACTGAATGATCTCCAGTCATATGCCTTAAATAGCCACTGTCAAAGTACTAGTTACACATGTCCTCCACTTGTATGGATGTATGAGCTATCAAACAGGTATGAGTTTTTTGTTTGACAACCCATTGCTTTTTCTGAGCAAGTTTCTTCTTCTTCTGAACAGTTGGCTTTCTTTCCTTAGTGTAAGAATGCTAAACCACAAATCTTCTTTTCATCATTCTAAGATCATTGAGATACTTCTCACAATGTGGTCGAATGTGGCTTTTCTCCTCATAATAATGGCAAATAATTCATCTTTTGTAGCCATTCAATCGATGATCAAACTCCCTTCTATTTGTAATGTTCTTCTTACTGTGTTGAGCATGCTTATGTACATGTACTGACTAACTTGTACTCTCTTTGACAAATAATGTCTTTGATTGTGCCCCTTTATATCCAAGGCTTGGATAACTGTTTCCTAAATAACTGTTTCCTAAATGTCCTGGATAACTATTCAGCATAGTGACATTCTTCTTGATGGATTTGAGCTCAGAACATAATTCTACAAATTTTTTTCTCGTGTTGTTGTATGATAACTTTCTGATCTGAATCAGATTTGATCAACTTCTCTCTTTCCTCCATAAGACTCTCATTGTGTAACTGAAGAGTCTTGTTGATCTCCACAACTTCAACTCCAGCCACTTTATATACATCTTTTTGTACGTTTTCACAAATTCTTCTTGGCTGAAGTCTTCATTATCTAATTCATCTTCTTCTGCATAGATGAATGGATCTTGAAATTCAGAAACTTTAGCTATGAATGCAATAGTTTCTTCATATGAATCACTATTGCTTTCTTCAGAATCATCATCACTAAGATATACATTATAATTATTCTTATTTGTCTTTAGGGTGTTAGCACATTCAGATTGAATATGACCAAATTCATCACACTTAGGAGTGAGCATTCGGTTCAAACTGAAGTGAACTGAATCAATGTCCCAAAACCGAAGTGAACCAAAACTGAAAATATATAAACCAAAGCCAAATTGAATTAAGGTAAGCACTGAACTGAACTGGAACCGAAATAGTCGGTTCGGTTCGATCAATTTTCACCAAAACTGAAATTTTATTAATTTTATGTATATATTTAATCTAAAAATCAAATTTAATGAAAATGGCTTGTAGCCTAGTTGGTTAGACATTCAAAATCTTATTTAAGAGGTGCCAAGTTCGAATCCTTAAACATGCATTTAATTTTTCCATATGTTTTTTAATTAATAATATTATATTTATATACATAATATAATAAAAAATATTATAAAAATAAATAATAGATTAAAAATTTATAATCGGTCGGTTCGGTTTAAATCAGTTTTCGACATGTTCAAATCAAAACTGAACCGAACTAACATCGGTCCTCATTGCTCGGACCAAAACCGAACCGAACTCATAATTTCTCGGACCGAATCGAACCGAAATCGGCAGTTTGGTTTGGTTTTTCAGTTCCGGTTCGATTTTGCTCACCCCTAATCACACTCTCTGCACTGAATTCCCTTTCTTGACTTGGACTATTGATACTCCTTCTGATCATTGCTAGAGTTTCTTTCTTGCATAATATTCCTAGATGGTTGTTTTCTATTGTTGAACTTTCTTGAAGACTACTTGTTGGCTCTTTTCAACATTCAACTGAAGTTCTTGGTAATCAAGACCATAGAGTTCATTATATCTACATCAAGTATAAGTTTTTTGTTCCGTTATTTTTCAGGTACATCTTCTGAAACTTTAGTTTTAAGAGCAATACCTCTCTTCCTTGAACTGCTATCTTCATCTTCTAGATTCATCTTGAATGTCCTTAAAGATCCCATCAGTTCATGAAGCCTCATACTCTTGATATCATTGGCTTCTTCAATGACAGCACTTTGTAGGTAAATTTCTTTGGAAGAGATCTGAGCCCCTTCCTTACAAGCTTCTTGACAAACTTGAATTTTGCACTAGTTTTCGTGCTATTTAAGTGTGCATTTTATATGAGGAACTCATTCTTTCATCTCAGTTTATTCGAATTTTATTCATTGTTGAAGTTTGGTATATGTAGTGATATTTGTAAGATTTATCTAGAGTTTTTGTTGTATTTTGGCCATGAGATAGTTGATAATGTCCCGGGGTCGTGCATGGAAGAAATCGAGTCAAAAATGGGATGAAAAAGTCACAGAAGAGGAGCCGCGAGCACGGTCACGAGTGGAGTTACGGTTCAACAATGGATCGGCCACTATGAGTTCACGACAGAGAAGGAGATCCAAAGAAGAAAACTCACGAGCACGGTCGCAGATAATGGAAGAGCCCGAGGATATTGTGCCATGTCACGCCACGTGGACCCGCGACTCTAGCCGCGAGTGACTAGGTCGCGAGCGAGGTTGCAGGTCGTTTGGGCTTGTCTAGTTGTTAGCTGGTTTTGGGCTTTTTGTTACTAAGTATAAATATGGATTTTGGGCGAAAATTAGACATAATTCTTCATACCATAAAGTTGTCACCAGAGAAAAACAAACAAGATCAAAGAATTCAAGATTTGTCAAGATTAGAGGCAGAATTAGACTTCCGAGTTTTATTTACTTTAACTTTTCATGTCATTGATTACTTTCTGGATTATTTTAGTTATTTATTTTATTATGAAGAACTACAACCATAGTATTCTAGGGTTGTTTATGATTTATTTATTTAGTCTACTGAGTTTTTATGCATATGACTTGGTTGTGTTTTGTTTATTCTCATGTTTATCTGTATTATTTACCTGATCACTAAATGATGCAATCTGATGTGTTAATTCATAAATCGAGAGAAGAGTTTTAATACGTGATCTGGAATAAGTAATTAATTAATCAATATCACTCGATAGAGTTGTGTAATTTAGAGAGTAAAGAACCCTAGGAGTCATTATGAGTTGCATGTTAGATAATTAATCGACATATTATTATTTAATTTGTAATCTACAGCCTAGGCACTTCGAGAGAAGGTTTGTGATGCATTAGTGGTTGCTCTAGCATAATTTAAGTCCCAACATAGGCATAAGAATGAAATGATTAAATGGATGAATCAGTAGTTTAAGTATTAAATCTTTATGCATATGACCTTGTTCACCGCTACGTTATAAATCTCATTGTGCACTTGCAGTTAGATTAAATAAATACCGAACACTTCTCATTATGTAACGCATATATATGAGATCGAAATTAATTTATAGATTATATATGTAATGATCCCCATGAAGTTTCGAAATCTAACTTTAATTTGTGTATGGTGTGATGGTGTTGGCATCTTGTGATTAACTCTTCTCTTTGATAACCATATGCGAAAAGGGAATGCCCACTAGCTAGATGTAAACTACTACCAACTGCATTATTATTCTCATCGTCCAGACTATTTGTGGGGACGATTATTCCATCAACATCATAAATATATAACTTTATAATATCCTAACTTAACTTTTTTTATATTTGTCTACTACTACTACTATTAGTACGCGTAATCGACATTGTATTGAAGAAAGCACACAGCAATTGCATACTAATTTAGTAGATCTTGCACGTACGTACGTATGTATTTCAAATATATTAATTAGCAAAATATATATAGCCAAGGAGCAGAGCGCACGGCAGATTCACGATGGCTATGCCGATTCATCGAAGGATTTCTTTTAAAACCATATATATCTTACAGCAGACTCATTATATTTGATGACGAAGACATCTAATTGCTTATGTTTATATATACAATCTCTTATTAGGCACATCCTTCATTCACGTACTTATATATTACTCAAAATGCAAAAGTATTTGAATTTGGCTAATTAATAAAGGCTTCGCTAGTAGGCCTTAGAGATCCAGAGATCGATGATTTTCTGTAATACTAGTTATGATTTCATTAATTTCATTACTGGGTTGCTATGATTGGTGGAGGAAATAAATAAAGTGATATTTTTCAAGGAGACTTTCAAAGAATAATAGTAATACTCCCTTAACGCTATTATGCTTTTAAATTAAAATATAATTAATAATTTTGAGGTGTTGGTTAATTTGGGAGATTTTTTATGTAGTATTTTTTTTTAAAAAAAATAATAATCCCTTTTTAAAGAAAACATTAATTATTTGAGATGTCGGTTTGGGGGCGGGGGTATCCAGCGTATCAGATCCCCTGTGACATTTTTTCTATAGCATTTTTTGTGACATATTAAATCTTCATTCTTTTAAAATATTTTATTTTTAATTTCTTATGATTTAATTTAATTTAGGGTTCATCATTTCCCAATTAGAATGTATTAAAAAATTAAAAAAATAAATCAAAAAAATTAGTTTTGGCACAAATAAATAAATAAATACTAACTATTCCAACCGACACCACATCTTAATTTCAAAATAATTCAAATTTTGACACGAGCACTACATAATTCATATATTGCGAGGCAGCTATTTACAACCAGAAAACATGGAAACGGGTTATGAGTATCTCTTTTCCAACCATCAAATATGGGTCGATCACTTATATAATAATATTTATATCGTTACGATCACATAAAAATAAGTAATTAATTAACATAATCATCGTTTATTCGTATATGTACATGAAAATTAGTAGAACAAACAAACACACATAAAATTACATTAATCAACACCGGGTCGGTCGTGACTAATTAATTACTGTACAAGTGGGATCACTTTAAAGTTTCAATTCTCATCTCTCTTATCTGGCATGAATTAATTCCCTGATTAATTGGAGACCAAAATTAAATCCATTCTATAACAGATTTTATTTTATTTACTTTATTTATGGCTCTCATCCACATTACAAAATCACAGTATTTTCTGGTGCCAGAGACACGTACTGCTACATTGAAACAACCAAATATTAAAATATAATTAGCTCTTACTCCCTCCGTCCCATAATTATAGTCCACTTCCCATTTTCACACAGATTAAGAAATTACATTTAATATGTATTGGAAATATACAATTTACAATAATTATCCTATATTGCCCTTATTTTTTACTATATTAATTGCATTCATACTATATTAAATAGGGTTATATTTGTAAAAGAATATTTAAATACAATCCCAATTTAGAATAGGACTATAATTTTGGGACATCCCAAAAAAGAATAATGGACTATAATTATGGGACGGAGGGAGTATATGTTTTTTTTTCTTGAATGCTTATGTATGTACAAATAAAGGAAATGAGCAAGGAAGAAAAAAATATATAATATAAAAAACAAGAAGGGTTACAATCAATATTATTGAGTTGTGAAACCCTAGTGAAAATTTTGATGAAGTAAAGACTAACTGAGAGAGAGGAAATTAAAAAACAAAACAGAGAGAGAGAGAGAGAAAAGAAAATTACTCGACATGACTTAGAATTACGCATCTGATGCTGCCTCAGTAATGCTGTCTAAATGCGGTCGCCACACTCTGCCGCGGCCTCGCCGCCGATCCCTCTGAGACGAAACCTTCTCCGTGGATAAAATTTCACTCAAATAACGATCGGAAATGAGTAGGTCGGCGACGGAGTTATTTCCGCCGGTTTTAGAATTGCTGTTATTGTTAGCAGCTTCCTTCTTTCTCCTCTTGGTCGACAATTTTGGTCGGGTTTTTTCCGGCGGCGGCGGAAGGGGCATGAGGAAATAAATCTTGCCGCGCTGGAGTTCTGCGTCGGGCGGAACGACAATTATTTTGGGACACATGCCGTCGGCCGACGGCGACGACGGCTTCTTTAGGACGTGTTTGGGGTGCAGTTTCATGATTTCCGCCGCGGTTATGGCGCCGCTGATTTCTTCTACGCGCCCATTAGTGTGCACTATTCGGATCACGTCGAGCGCCCCGCATGGCAGAATGCAAGAAATGCAGCATCTTATGGTGTTTTTCATGGAAAGAGAGAAAGAGAGAAAGAGAGAGAAGAATTAATAATAGAGAGAATTAATGAAGAATTTAAGGCGATGGAAAGAAGCTTCTGTTATTCTTTTGTTTTCTTCTTCTCTTCGGTAATATATTTGAAAAAGAGAGAAAAAGTCGGGGAATGCTGGTGGGTATCAAATATCAATCACTTCAGTTGAGTGTTTTTGTGCAAAGGGATGATTTTATTATATGCTTTTGGTTTTTTGTGCAGAGGGACGATTTTATTATATGCTTTTTGAATCTTTTAATTCTTTTATTTTCCTTCCTCTTCAATTTATATATATATATATGCCAGTTTGCTATAAAAAAATTATATATATATATATATGTTAGAAAATGATATTTTATCTCATATTTAATGTTTTTAAAAATATTACGTGTGTAGTGATGACATACTGCATGTGATGTATTTTACCTCGATCTCCTGGCTCTTCCCCTTTTATTTCATGATAGACATGTAATTGGAACGAAAATTAAACTATAGCCATGATTTAATAAATCGGATATGAAGTTGTACATTGCCTTTTAGATCCATCATAATTCCCCTCTTCCTATCACTCATCCCATCACTACCTTCAATAATTTGGGTTGGGTATGACTTATGAGGGGTTGGATGCTTATGGAGACACATGTATATCCATGATTGGCGCTGCCATGTCAACCAATCACTCGCATCATTTGGTACATGTGTTTGAACCACAATGCGACACTTGTCGATCTATGGTCCGTTACGCTTTGCTAGTGAAGGCATGTAATTAAGCTATATATATATGTATATAATAGTGGAAGTAGGGTCACTAGCTATATGGGTGACGACAATGGGGAAGCTCAATTCAATTACGCTCTGCGTGGTATGCAGGATGAAGAAATTTGGAAATGAAATCAAAATGGGATACATATATCATACATAGTTTGGGGTATTGGAGATAAATCTTCTTTCGAGAGGATTTGTGTGATCTTTCAATATCCCAAGCTAGCATGAAAGATCATGTGGATTGTAGTTTTCATTGGAAATGAGGGGATTTGATGGACGGACTTCTTCTTTAATTTAAATTATTAGTTTTGTGAAGTGCTTAATTAATTCTTCAGCTTTAACTTTGTGTTATTTTTGCTTGTCCTATTAACCCAATATGGTTAATTAAGTTAATTTGTCATATATATTATTAATACAATATCACATTTTATAAATTGTAATATAATATTTAGTAAAGCACAAAATCCCCTTCATTCTTAATCACTAATTTACATAAGAAATCCCTAGTTGTCCAAATTAATAAATAACCCTAATAATCACAAAACTATATATCCGTCTTTTTCTCATACATATATATATATATATATATATAGGGGTTGGATCAAAAATACACATTTTCCTGGTGTAGGAACTAGAAACCCATCTTATACCGTCCACCTAGATGATCTAATGGCTGAAATTAAATGTCAAAGTCAAGGCAAAAAAAAGGAGGTGGGGGTATAGTTGTCCAATCCCCATAAAAAAAAGCTGATGTCATGACTTTTTAAAAAAAAGGCAAAACCCTATTTTGGGTCCCTGTACTTTTAAATTTTTTCGAATTGGGTCCCTCTACTTCATTTGGTTAAAATGAAGTCCCTATACTATCAATTTAGTTAAAATGAGGTCCATGTACTATGAATTTAGATAAAATCAAGTCCTTGAGGGATTTGATTTCATCTAAATTGATAGTAGAGGGACTTGATTTTAACTAAAATTGATAGTATAGGGACACAATTTAAAAATAAAAATAAAAATTGAAAAACTAAATAAACAACAATAAAAAATAAATATATATTGAATTTTTTAAATATAAAATATATTTAAAATTTAAAAAATAAATTTTTTTTTTTTTTTATAACCACTATAATTTTATATTTTGATTTTGATTTATTATTTTTTGAAAAAAAAAATCAAACAAAAGTTTTAAATTTTGTTTTTATTTAATTGATTGTTTTATTTAACTATTGTTTGATTATTTTTTTAATTTACTCTTTTGAAAAAAAATTAAAATTGCATAATTTTATAAAAATTAAATTATTTATTTTTTGCAATTTATTTTTAAAATTAAAAACATGAATAAAAAATTAAAGTATTTTTTTATTTAAAAAAATAATAAATAAAACATAAAATTACATTGGTTTCAAAAAATTAATTAAATTTATATTTTATTTTTAAATAATTTTTTACTTAAAAAATTAATTTATATTTATTTTATTATTTTTTCAATTTTTATTAGTTTATTTTTAAGAAAAATGAATTTTTATTTTTATTTTTAAATTGGATCCTTGTACTATCAATTTTCGTTAAAATCAAATCCCTCTACTATTAATTTAGATAAAATTAAGTCCTCCAAGGACTTGATTTTATCTAAATTTATCTAAATTCATAGTACAGGGACCTCATTTTAACTAAATTGATAGTACAGGGACTTTATTTTAACCAAATGAAATAGAGGGACCCAATTCAGAAAAAATTAAAAGTATAAGAACCCAAAATAGGGTTTTGCCTAAAAAAAAATATAAAAACTTTAAATGATCATAACTCACTCGTTTCAAATCGGATTAACACAAATAATATATCAAATTAAAGATCTTTTCATGCTCTTTAATTCAAGATCAGTCATGGATATATTTGTTCAAATAAATATAGACGAAAAATACAAAATATACATTTTTACTCGTGTCTAGCGTAAAAATATTTTCGTTAGCTTTTAAATAATGATTCGCCAGCATTATGAAAAGTTGATAACGTATGCTAACGAAACATTTGTTATATGTTAACATATTGCATTCATTGTGCTAATGAATGATTATCATAATGTTAACGTAGTACGCATACTTATATTATTATTATTATGATTTATTACATTTCAATTATGACTTATAATTATTTTTTATGATTTAATTTTATGTTTTAGTTACTAATTGAATATTATATATTATTTATTTCATCAAATTAGAATATATTAGTTAGAGTTTTCTTCATCCATTTATGATTTATAACTTATGCTAACGATGAATTGTCATATGCTAACATAGTTTATTCGCAATGCTGATAAAATAATATCATTATGCTAATGTTTTATATTTATATTGTTATTATGAATTATTTCATCCAATTGGGGTTTGTAATTAATTTTTAGAATTTAATTCTATTTTTAGATCATTGAAGTTTATTATATCTGAATTATGATTTATTTCATCCTATTAGAATTTATAACTACACTTTAGAATTTAATTTTTCGTTAACAATATGAGAAAAATTTTCATTAGCATAAAGATAACGCTTCGTTAGCATGATGATAATACTTCGTTAGCATGACGATATGTTATCAAATATCCTCCGCGATTTTTATGAGAATTACCAAATTACGTTAATACCCCCGCACGAATTTTTTTTCAAATATTATAGAATTGTCACCACTCCTTTTAATCAAATCTGGACCATAGATATTTATTGATTGTATGGTGTGAGATGAGTTCCTAGTTCCTACACTAGGTAGGGTTTACATTGTAACCATCCTCTATATATATACATATATTTCACTATTAAATATTGTCTTTTAATTATTTATTCATTACCCCCTCTCCCGGACTAAATATATAGACAAGGTTAAACCCCGATCCTAGTTGGCTTCAATTTTTTCGTACCTAGAAAAACTATTTAGGTTTTTCTTTGAATTTTAAGTTACTTTTATTTATCTTCTAGTCTTTTCAACTTAACCTCATATAATGAAATTCAAAAGCAAGATGATGACTCGTAGAAAATGGTTTTTTTTTTTTTTTTTTAATGACAGATCTCCAAAGAATTTAGTTAGATAATTGATTTGATGTATATCACCCCTGTGGGCCAATTTACGAAAAAGAAAATTTTCTAGCAAGGAAACTAAGGAAAGGAAGAAATTAGATAAAATGAATGTGTTTATGATTAGATTAATATCCTGATAATGAATTTTTCTCGAAAATATTAATTGTCTAATCAAAAATTTGGAGGACCCCATATCATTTAATAGTTTGAGATGTAGATGTTAGTGGGCATCATGTGAAGGATGGCGGAGAGGGTCCATTTTGGAGGGTGTCGTACTCGATCTAAATATACTTAAATTATCAAATCTTAACATTAATGTACTTATAAAATCTAGTTGTGCGTGATTAGGGTTGCGAAACCTAACTATGTCCACACTAATTATCCATGTAATGAGAATCTGATGGCTATGGAATTGGAATTTGAGGGGCCGAGGGTCATGGCCTGTCTCATGATGATATATATCTATCCTCAGCTCCTCCTCCAATTATTCATGAGAGAGAGAGAGAGAGAGAGAGAGAGAGAGAGAGAGAGAGAGAGAGAGATGGGTCTACACGGATTTGCACATAAGGTTGTGGTCTGATGTGGGCAATCATAATCAAGAAGCAGTAACAAAAAGAGAATTTTACTGACACTTTCTCATTATTCATAGTGGACATTTTCAGCTCTCTCTGCTGCTCACTTTTTTATAATTTTATTTTCTTGGTTTCTCAGAAAAATTCTATCTGATCACAATTCTGTTTGGTTCTGTTGGCCGACTGCAGCAACTCTTTTGACCTATCTTCAAGAAATTAGTGTACTACTTTTAAGGAAAATAAATCCAATTCAATATAGACCACACACATATTTAAACCCTGATAAATCTAACTAGCTAAGTCCACGAGCATATATATCTAAGAGAGAGAGAGAGAGAGAATTCTTCATTACCAGGTTAATTACTGTATGTTTGCAACAAGAAATTCATATAGGTCTAAATACATTAATAATATATACTGTGTATATATACAGGACCTTCAATGAAATAATTATAAAATAAAAAATTACTTGGAATATTTATAAAATATAAGAAGTACTGGAATAAGAAACTGAACTGATCAAAGTGAGTGGTAGAGGGTCACGGGGGGTTGGGGGGGGGGGGGGGGGGGGGGGGGGTTCTTCCTCTTGAACAATGCACAATTTATGTCAACTTGGGCCATGGGGAAGTTTGCTATTTATTTTCTCAAAAATTACATTGAAATCGGCAAAAATGAGGTTTATTATCAAAACGATATGGATGGCACGATATTAATGGAATTTGTCTGCAATTTTCACATGGGTTTCACGACAAGCATAAGAGGCATCGTGATTGTACAAATATACAAGCACGTACATATGCATTATGACTGAATTGACACCGCATGAGATCTAGTGAACAACCCTTTCTATATAATACAGATAAGTAAACCATTCACACTTAACTTGTGGAACCTATATAAACACATTATATTTTGTGTGTGTTCTTTTTTTTAAATAAAAAATAAATTTAACTATAGTAAACAATCGTATATTATTTCATTCATACCGCTCATCTTTTATCTCAGTTCATTCAGCACGGCTAAGCTCCTAGCCGCCACGTTCATCATCGATAGGTCTCAACACTTTGAAGGGTTGGTCTTCTGTGCACAAGATTGATGGGCCAGCTCATCAAACGGGTCGGCCCATTAGGCCCATCAGGCAGCCCATAGAAGCGACTAACTCTAACCCAATCCAAAAAAAAAAAAGAAAAAAAAAGGGGAAAAGGTGAAGGGAAAAAAACCTACCGCAGCTCGCAATCGATTTCATCTCAAATCATCGTCATCGAAGGTGAATCCACCAGCATCGGCGACCACAATTCGTCGGCGATACACTAAAAATACCTACCATATAGCCTTAAAAAAAAGAAAAAACAAAGACAAAGAAGCGAAAGAACCGCTTCTCTCATTCCCACAACTCACGATTTCATCTCCGTTCGTCGCCATCCAAGGTGAAGCCGCCACCACCGTCACCGGTGACTACCGTTCATCGGAGGAACACCATCAAAACATCAACACCATTGTTGACATCTTTTTGTGCAACCTATCGAAATTTGAAGGTGTACTTCAAAAATTCAATCCAAACTTTTTAGTTATCTAGATTTAAGTTCTCAAATTAATTTTTGTGTATTTCAACACCTATAAGTTCTCAAATTAATTTTGTGTATTTCAACACCTATGTGTATTTCAACACCTATATGTCAAAAATTGGAATAACGAAGCTATTGTTTATCATAGATGAAATTGACAAGAATGTGCAAGATAATACAAAAGCTCTTATCATAATCGATGATTCTGAGAATGAGTCAATGTCTATACGAGCACAATACATAGGTAAAAGTTTCATTAAATGTTAAACAGATAATCAGTCCGTGTTTGATATTGTGTAATATTTTAATTGATACTTTAATGAACATTAGATGATACTTTAAGCTTATTTGGATCTCTGGTTGGTATTCAAGACGCAACTTTGATGAGATGTACGAATAATACTGCAAACATGCTAGGGAGGTTGGATTTGGTATGTATGAATGTTGGTTGCTGTTGTTTTGTTTTATTTTTCCATTGAAATTGAGGCGATATGGAGAGGTTTGTGGGCTTGTGGTTTGTGATTGTTGCTGTAATTTTATTTTTCAAATGGGGAGTTGAAGTTGAAGGTTTCCAAGTTGAAGATTTTTTTAGCGAGAATGAAACAAATGAATCTTTGTTTGAATCTCTCTCTTATTTGGAATCTGTTGATGGAGTTGCTGATTTTCACGATATATCGATTAACATGATCAACACTATAAAGTTCGTTATTCCGATCATGTGACTTATCAAATTCATGTTGCTGTAAATCCTCCTTCATGTGAAAAGGATTTCTGATTTTATCTCGGCATTTCAAACTCCAATTTTCAATGGTGATGATTCAATGATGAAGAACATGGATACGGAAAAGAGAGTTGTTGTTGTTATTGTTGTTGATGATGATGATGAGATTGTTTGTAGAGGAGAAGTGGAGATGGTTTTGAGAAGCCTAGGAATTTCTTAACGTTGTCGAGATTTTTGACATTTTTGAAGAGAGAGCTGAGTTTAGATGAAGTGAGAGAAACTTTTGATGTGTTTGATGATAACAGATATGGCTTCATTGATGAAAACGAGTTGCAGAGAGTTGTGTGTGCTCTGGGATTTAAGGAATGATTGAAATTGGAGAGTTGTAGGAGAATGATTGGGGCGTTTGATGAAGATGAAGATGGAAGGATTGAGTTTGTCAAATTCATGGAAAATAGCTGAAAAGGCAAAATCAAGGAAAGGAAAAAAGAATTAATAGACAACTTGAGAAAGACAGAACAAAGAAGGGCAATAATGCAGTAAACTCAACTCAGTTAAATGAGTTTGGCTCCAAAACTCCCAACCCTCATTCATTTTAGATGAATATAAGGTTCATGCATGTCTTCAATATTAAGCAACATTTTTATGCTAAATGAATGATACCTTTTTCTATTTATCTGACTCATATACTCAATTCCCTTTACAGATTCTTGGATTGGAGATTCTTCATTTTTTAAATATATTTTGGAATATTTTAAGAGTTGTATTGGAATAAAATATTACTGGGAATTTATTATGTTGGAATTTTATGATTTTGGAATAATATTATAATGTAATTTCATTTCTTAGACATTTATTACGAAATCTTTTTATTTTTTCAATATATAAATAAACACCTACTCATTGGGAAGAACATGATACGTTCTTATGATTCTTAAACTGAAAATACATTTGTTTCTTATATGATACGTTTTTGTATGTCAATTGATACCTTTAGGCCGAATAAATAATACTTTTCCAGACACAAGTGTTACTTTTTTTTAACATGTGATACTTTATATCTTAACAAATGATACTATCATTATTTCTGAAAACAAATCCATTTTACTTTAAATGCAAGTTGTGCAATGAACATAATTGTAGCTAATTTTGAAGCAATAACTGTTGTATCAGTAATATAGACAGTAATTATTTGTTAAAAAATTTATTCCACAAAATCACATCTAAAATGATACAAATTTTAAAATTCAATGATACAATCCACCATTTCATTCATTCCAATCAATATTCTCAATACATTCACCATTACAAAGCCACACACAAACCAACCTGCAGAGTAACCCAACATATAATTCACCAGACACCAAAAGAAAATACACCAACAGTTCTTCAACTCTATCAAATATCCAAAAGAAAATCACAACATTCCAAATATCTAAATATAAATTCAAAATTGTCAGTCATTTCTTCATTTTATTCATGAATCCAAGGACGGACTTATGGACTTCAAATCTCAAATCGTTAATTTGTGTCTGTAAAAGCAATATGAGCACAAAACAGCTCTGCCTCTCAGAGCTTCTTTCGGTCATAAGACTGCAAACCGAGAAATAAAGTTAGAAATCAATTAGGAAAAATAAGGAAAATAAAACTAAAAGATATAAAAAAATAATTCAAACATTTCCTAAATCGGGGCACGAATAAGCCTTCTTATTAAATCTCTGCATGTGACTCATAACATATACACCGTAGTCATGCCCACCAGTTTGCTTATTCCATTCAAACTCCACATTCACCATTCTCCTCCGCAGACCTTAAAGAAATTAACATATATGGACAATTAATGAAAAAAAAAACAAAAAACAGAACACAAACAAAATATGAAAACTGACTGAATCCTAAAGACATAAACATACCACGTAAAGAAAATATAAGATACAAAAATTATGAATAATGTGATACCTATTTCTAATTCAAATGGTACTCATAAGCATGTTAACTGATACTTAATATAACAATTCACATTACTTGTATAAACTTTTAAATCAAACACTCAAATAAACATCTTTGAACAATTATTAAAAACAGAAAATAGAAAACACAATAAATGACATTGATTATTTTATAAGAAATTTATTCCACAAAATCACATTTGAAATGATGCAAAATTTAAAATTCAATGATACAAACCACCATTTCATTCATTCCAATCAATAACCTCAATTGATTCATCATTACAAAACCACATATAAACCAGAGTATTTGACTCATACAATCATCTCCAAGACAACAAGTTTATGTTTAAGCATAATGATGATATATCCAAAACTCAACATATAATTCACCATATACACCAAAACCAAACAACATCAACAGTTCTTCAACTCTATCCAATATCCAACAACATTCCAAATATCTAAATATAAATCCACAATCTCAGTCACTTCTTCCTTATACTTATGAATCTAAAGACACACTTATACACTTCAAATCTCAAATTATTTGTGCCTGCAAGAGCAACACAAGCACAATATAGTGGTCGCAGCTTCTTTCGACCATAAAACTGCAAACTGAGAAACAAAGTTACAAATTAGTTGGGAAAAATAAAGAAAAAAAACTGAAACGAAAAAAATATATATAAAAAAATAATTCAAACCTTGCGTATGTCGGGGCACAAATAAGTCTTGCCATCAAATCGCATGTGATTCATCACATATAAAACAAAAAAAATGTTAAAAAAGAACCCAAATAAAATATGAAAAATGATTGAATCCTAAAGATATAAACATACTACATAAAAAAATATAAGAGGCAAAAATTATGAATATTGTGATACATGTTTCTACTTCAAGTGGTACTCATAAGCATGCTATTTGATACTTAACATAATAATTCATATTATTTGTATAAACTTTTAAATCAAGTACTGAAATGAATATCTCTGAAATGTTATTGAAACAGAAAACATAATAAACGAAAAAAAAAAAAAAACAAATCAGATGCAAAATGAACTATAATTTGATACTTATGTAACAACCCGAATATTTTTAAAATTGGTCGTTACCTTTATTATAAAATGTGATTTGAAAATATTATTTATTATTGCATGTTAATTTAAAATATTTTGTTACGTTCTGATAAGTCACGCCTATATTATTATTTTTCCATTAGTTATTATTATTATTATTAGGCAAACACTTGCATGCATCATGATGCAAATAACACTATATGAGACGGGTCAGTCAAACCCGCTTTTAACCCAGTCAACGCGGGTCAACTCGTGCTTTGACCCGGTCAACGCAGGTCAACCCGCTTTGACTGGGTCAGCCCATAAAAAAAATCTATCCAAAGTGAGTACCAATCTTCCTATTAAAAAGTATCACAAAACATTCGAAAAGTACCATCTATATCATTAAAAAGTAAGGGGTTTGCTAGTTATTTTATATAAGTTTATTTAGTTCAAATTCTGATTTTTTTTTCAGTTTTTATATTGTATGTGTTGAGATTAATCTAAAACAATCAGCATTCCAAGAATTTGCAAAGGAAAGCAAAACACGAGTTCCGTAAAATAAAAAGTACCATATGGTAAGCAGAAAAGTATCAAGTACGATAAAGAAAGGTATCAACCTGAGATTAATACTATCATCATTCCAACTACAATAAAAAGTACCATGTGCCACGTGGCACGCCTGCGTGGGGCCACGTGGCTGCCTGAAATAGGCGGAAATAACCCCTATTGCACGCAAGTCCACCTATTATTATTATTATTATTATTATTATTATTATTATTATTATTATTATTATTATTATTATTATTATTATTATTTATGTTTAGTGAAACTTTTATATCTTTTAAAGTTAAAACTTTTTATTTAAGTTGATCCATTTTCAAGTTATTATAAAATATTATTTCATTGAATAATTATTTGGAAGTGTGCATGATTACGTGGCTATTTTATTTTATAAAGCAAATGAGATTTTAAATATTTTAAATGTGTTCATTATTTAATTAATTCATTATCTTTTAGTTATCTCAAGTATTTATTTTATTTTGAATAAATATTTAAATAATTAATCTTTTTATTTTCCCATATTAATCTCTATCATTAAACACCAAACCTTTCGACTCCAAAATTTATTTTTACAATTAAAGATGAGACCTTTCAATTCTAATTTCCATCTATAAAAGGAGCATCAACTTTATCATTTTAAACATATAAAAAACAATCATCTTTGAAAGCATTAGCATTCCTTCTTTGAGGTATACATCTATATATATATATATATATATATATTCTTTTGCTTAGCATTTGCATTGGGGAGAGAGAGTGGTGTTGTGCATGAGGAAGTTAGAAGAGGGTGAAAGTATTTTGTTTCTTTATGGGAGGTTGTATGGTTGAGAGTGAGGGAGAGAGAGGCATGAGATTGAGTGAGGAGGAGATATTAAAATATTTATATTAGTTTGTTCTCATAAAAGAGTGTTGAATGAAAGTGAAGAGTTTTATTTCTTATTTATTTATCCTGATGGGTTTGGGTGTAATTTTTATAAATATTTTAGGTGATCGAGAGGGATTTATAGTGAGGGCTTAAAGGACATTAGTTGGGTATAAATTCACGCATCATTATTTTAAATGTTAAAATTATATTGTTTTATTAAATCATATCATTCATGAAAATTATTGTAAACTTATTATAAGTATTTATTTATATTTATCTAATTATATATTAATTTATTATCTTTTCTGTTAATGTTCATATATTTAATTTATTAATAGGCGGCGCATGGATCTAACTAAGTTCCTTTTCAGTCAAGTCGAGTTTTAAAAGTGAAGTCAAGGTTAAGGTGGGGAATACGATGTGACGCACATTATTATTTATCCTCGTTATGCTCTTATGCAGGTTCACTATTATTAACCTACGGGTTACAAGAATTATTATTGGCTGACGAGCTGCATATGTCTTGATATATTATTAGTCGCGGGCTACCCATATTATAATTTGTTATAATTGTATAGCTTGGATAAATGTATTCACCGCTGAGTCAATAGCACTCACCCCGAAGCTATTATATTTTTCAAGTTTATGATTTACTCGGGCGATGTTCGTGGTGACGTGTGATGATGGTCTATTAAAGATCTTTTATAATTTATCTTCCGATGTATTGATGTTAAATATTTTATATTTTAATAAAAGTGACGTCCCTTCTTTATTATTGCTATTATTTTATTTTACGAAAATTAGGGCGTGGCAACTTATTTTCAATTCCACTAGTACACATAAAGATACATTCTTATTTAATATATCTCCTAGCATATATCTGACTAAAACACAGATAGAAACATCATTTGTGATTTCAAAAATAAAAATAAAAAATCATTCTGAACAAAATACTCAACATTACTCATATAATTTTCAATCAAATATTTAAATGAACATATCCAGACATTCAATTAATACAAAAAACAAAAAAAAACCCAAACAATATATGAAAAATGAATGAACTCTAAAGACATAAACATATCACTTAAAAATGTGATACATGTTTCTACTTCAAGTGTTACTCATAAGCATGTTAACTGATACTTAATATAATAATTGATATTGCTCATATAAACTGAAATCAAAATAAATAATAATTCATATTACTCATATTTAACCTCTCTGAACAGTGAAAGAAAACAAATAACATAAAAAACCATTGAAAAAACAAATCAGATACAAAATAAACTACAAATACTTATTTTCAATTCCAGTGATACACATAAAGAGATTTATATGCAATAAATTTACTACAACAATGCTACAAACATCATTTATGATTTAAGAATATAAAAATAAGAATTGATACTCAACAAAATATGTAACAATAATCATATAATTTTACATTAAATTAATTAAATGAATATATACGAACAAATAGAGGAAAAAAACACAAAACCCTAGCAACTAATTTCTTACAGAGACCAAAAATAATTTCAACAAATAAATAAGGAAATCACCTATTATCTTACTAAATCGAGAGCTGAAGAGAGATGAGTTGAGAGCCGGAGAGAGATGAATCAAGAAAATATTGAAGCTCCGGTGGCAAAGCGATGAATCAGTCACGTCGAGCTGATGAAATCGGAAACACTGATGAGAGATCAAGAGATGGAGAGAGTGAGAGGTGGCTGAAGGCTAGGGTTTACAAAAATCACGGACAACTACACTCTCATATAGCGGAGCAGAGAATGAGAAGATTGAATCATCGGCGACGAAGTGAACAATCGGCAAGGTCGAGTGAATAGAATCAAAAAAGAAAAGAGAACGAGAGATAAATGGGCGGCTAGGGTTGGCTTGTAGATCGAAGGGGAAAAATGGCTGAGATGGGTCAGCGAATATATTTAAACATCGGGTCGCGGGCGCGAGGCGGGTCGGCGTCTAATGGGTTTCGCCCATGGCCCCATTGGATAGGAGAATTTGCATTCTTTAAACTTTAACACAAAATGTTCCTTGTGACAAAAACATGAATGCAATTAAATATACTCATCATTGCGCGATCTCATTCAACCATCAGTTAGGAATAAGTTCATTGGTATTCAAAACCACATACATTAGACAAAAAATTGTATCAAATCATCTAACGGCTCACAAATAATTAGACGGCCAAACCTGCCCAAAAATCCACCAAAAATGCGCCAATTGCCAACTGTTACTTTATTATTATTATTATTATTATTATTATTATTATTCAAAAATTCTTTATTTCATCCCAATTAGTATTTATTAATCCAAATTAGAGTTTATATTTAATTCTAAAAAAAATAATTATTGAATGCAATGCATGCACTCATGCATTGTGTGAACCGCCATATAAAAATAAATAAATAAATAAATAAATCATTTTAATTTTAGTATTCACTAATTTCACTTTTCGATATATATATTTCAAAATTTTTAATTAAATAGCATTGTGCACGAGCTCGGACGTTAACGTTAGACGAGTTCACTACTTTAATTTTAAGATATGTATTTATTTCGAAAAAATTAATTAGCAGGTGTGTTGCACTAGCCCGTGGATTTGCATTGGGGGAGTACACTGCGCAAGTTGTCAACAATTCAATTTTAGATATATATTTTGGAGAAAAAACTAAACAATGAAAATAAATAAATAAATCGCGCACGTGGCCATCGCATGGGTGCGACGGTCTAATGGAGCGTGCTCCATATATTAACAAGGGAACTCTCCTATGCATTTTATATATGGGTCTGGGCCCATCAGACTAGCCCAGACTCATAAAAAATAACAGTAAAAAAAAAAGTAGTCCATGTCGGGTGCGTGGGCCACACACGTCCACTTGCGGCGCGTGGGGTACACGCACCCAATTATTTATTTATTTTCAATTTTTTATTATTTTTTCTGATTATTAATTTTTTTATTTTTTCAATTTTATGTTTTTTTTTTTTCAAAATTATATACCCTAAAATACAATTAATGAACTATAAAATTAAAATGAATTAGTTTATTTTTTTAAAATAAATATAAATATATACCATAAGATTGAGTTAATGAATCCTAAAATTAAAGTGAGTGAATTTTTTTTTTTTTAAATTCGATGACTCGGGCAATACATACCCTAAACTAGAATTAGTGAACTCTAAAATAACAGTGAATAAATTTAATTCTTTTGAAATAAATAAAACCCCTAATTGAAATTAATAAACCTAAAAAAATGAAGCCTAAAAAACAAAATAAACCCTTAAAAAATCTAAAAATTTCTAAAAATGCTAAAAAAAATCCTAAAAAAAAAAACCATTGACAACTCAATCAACGCGAATTGATCCGCATTGACTCCGATCAATCTAATAAATATATAGATGTTACTAAACCTTGGATGATGCGCAGGAGAATTGGTGATATTAATAACATCATTGATAGGGCTTGACCCACGTTTTTTGTTTGATAGGTTTCGGTTGCTCACGAGTCATGAGCCACCCACCCATTCTATTGTAGTAGGGATGCCCCATATTGCTGTTTGCTGCTAACAGTAGGCATAGCCAAACCCTAAAACTAAAAGCTAAAAGCGCAATTCTAAACATAACCAAATGTATTCTCAATATAGCCCTATATTTAAAATAAAATAAAAATTTATTATATATGTATTGTTTTACCCTCATAATCCCCTAAATTAAAATCCTAGTTAATTTTAAAAAAAAACGTACAGCCCAATTTCCTATATATGCCCCCTAACTAACTTAAAACCCAAAACCTATATTAGAAATTTAAAAGAAATCGTACAATCCCCATTTATACATCCTCATGCATAAGAAATCAGGGAAAAAGAAAAGAAACGATGTTGGCTTATTGCTCTTCTTTGATCGTCTTTCCACCCGTGTGAAAATCATAAAAAAATAGTTCGATGAATTTAGACATAAACAAATAGTTTGAAATTTGGATTGCTCATCATCTGTAGTGCTTGTTCCGATGAATTTGGGCATAAACAAATAGTTCGATATTTTTGCTGCAAAGTTTGATGCATCTTTTATTTGACTAGAAATAGGCTTGTTATTAACATTTGATGGTGAACAAAGAGAAACTCAAACAATTAAGTTTTCAAACAAAAACTAATCAACATGGTAAAAAAAGGAAAGAAAAAAAAAACAATTGCATTGCAATATCTAAAACCATATAAAGATAATTAGGAACAAATGGAACAAAACCAAAATTCTTATAATTAGGTAGTCAAACCAAAATTCTTATTATAATGTAGTCAACTCAGTTTTTATTCTCCATATTATTTCTCAATTACATGTGCCACATAATAATCAGAAAATTACCTGAAATTTATTATAGTCTCCTCCTTCGCAATTTTCATTATTTTTACATCATGTCATATCTGCCATCTAGCTTCTTCCACGGTTTGGTTTGATGATTATTGATCGAAAAAGAGTTTTGACATATACATTATTTTTTTTTTGTTAGAAGGGTGGGGGCTATAGGAATGGGGTACAATACATAAAAATAATAATTTTATTTTATTTTAAATAGGGGGTTAAAATGTGAAAAAAATTTATCTGTGTTTAGAATTTGAATATCTCTAGGCTCAATTTTTTGGCTAGGGAAAACCGAAAAAGGCCAATAAAGATCCTAAACTATATGACTGAGTTCAAGTAGAACCCTATTTGAATTTTAGGCATAAATAGACTCTTAAACTTATAAAATTGGCTCAAAGAGCACCCTTCATTGCCCTTCAAACCAAGTGTATAAAATATCCGTCAATTTGGCCGTTGAATTATGAAGAAACAAGCTGCTTAAATTGCGAAAAACGAGAGAGAGATTGCAAAAACAAGTGCAAAACATATGGAGACTGTTATAATCAAGCCATTGTTTCTCCTCTGCTGCAGAACTCATCAAGCCAATTGCGTCGCGGTCGTCTCTCTCTCTCTCTCTCTCTCTCTCTCTCTCTCTCTCTCTCTCTTCATTTCTCTTAGGATATGGAAAACTTTGGCTCTATGAATAAAGGCCACACGATGTGGGAATGATCGGGCTGAATTGGCATCACTTGTGGTAATCAAGTTACCCGATTCACGAGAATCCGCAATCATTGTTTTTCATGACACTTAGCTTCTTCTATGATGAGAGCATTTTCCGCCGATGTTTCTCTATACGCGCTCAATCAATTTGGTCGATGAAAGGCAGCGGAGACGGAGACGGGCTTGACGGGCTTGGATGATTCAAGAGAAATTTAATTTTAAAGCTGATTTTATTCAGATTTAATGCCAGTTAGATGGATATTTGTTCCTTAGTTTGAGCTATTTTTTTTAAGTTGGACCAAAAATTAAACTATATAGGGTCTTGCTAAATGATTGGGTAAAGCCCAAAATCAAATATGCCAGATAAGTTATGTATGGCCCATGTGCCCAAATCAGCCCAATCTCAATAATGACGACCCTCCAATTAAACAATCAAGAAATCGCGTTCTAAGTTCTAACCGGAGGAAACTGCAGAGAAATAAACTGCAGAAGTGGGGGTCGTCGTCTTGTCGAATAATTGACCGCAGCTGCAGCTCTCCTCGCTCACACCTCTCGAGGTAATCCAATCCACCACTGTAAAACCCCAATCACCACCGCCTCCGCCGCGACATGCCAGTTTTCAAGACGCCGTTCAATGGCTACTCCGTCAAATTCAGCCCATTCTACGAGAACCAGGTCGCGGTCGCCACCGCCCAGAATTTCGGCATACTCGGCAACGGCCGCGTCCACGTCCTCCAGCTCGGACCCACCATCACAGAACGCGCCGCCTTCGACACAGCCGACGGCGTCTACGACCTCTGCTGGTCGGAATCACACGACTCGCTCATCGTCGCGGCCGTGGCCGATGGCTCGCTTAAGATCTACGACTTGTCTTTGCCGGCTGCCGCCAATCCGATCCGATCGCTCCACGAGCACGCTCGCGAATGCCACGGCGTTGATTTCAACACTGTGAGGAAGGATTCGTTTCTGAGCGCATCGTGGGATGATACAGTGAAATTATGGACCGTTGACCGGCCGGCTAGCGTACGGACATTTAAGGAGCACACTTATTGTGTGTACGCGGCCGCGTGGAACCCTAGACATGCCGATGTCTTCGCTTCCGCTTCCGGTGATTGTACAGCCCGCATTTGGGATGTGCGCGAACCAGGTTTGCCATTCTCAACGCATATCTCTCTGGCAAAATTACTAGAAATTACATATTGTAGGCTTTGATTTTAAGTGTCAACATTTCCAATTTCGATATAAACTGATAACTGGTGGATTAGTTTTGTGTGTTGAATGAAAATATCTCATAGATGAGTTATCATTCATACAGATGAGTGCTGCAAAAAAAAAAAAAAAAAAAAAGGAAAAAAAAGTTTTGTTTTATGATCAAACAAATAGCATTCCCTAAATTTTAGCGGGTCTGATCATGAATAGTTATATTTTTTAGGGTCTACCATGATTCTTCCTGCGCATGAATTTGAAATCCTGGCGTGTGATTGGAATAAGTACGACGATTGCATCCTTGCAACTGCATCAGTGGATAAATCCATTAAAGTTTGGGACGTGAGGAATTATAGGGTGCCTGTGGCTGTGCTTAATGGGCATGGTTATGCTGTGAGGAAGGTGAAGTTCTCTCCTCATAGAGGGAGTATGATTGCATCGTGTTCGTATGATATGAGTGTGTGCTTATGGGATTATATGGTGGAGGATGCACTCGTTGGGAGGTATGATCACCACACGGAGTTTGCAGTAGGCGTTGATATGAGCGTGCTTGTCGAAGGGCTCTTGGCGAGTACAGGTTGGGATGAGCTCGTCTATGTTTGGCAACATGGAACGGACCCGAGGGCACCATGACGAGAGAGAGAGAGAGAGAGAGAGGTGCTTTCCTTGTTCTTCTATGATTGTATAAAGGAATATAGGTTACAGTTACAAGGTCTCTCTTCTATGATGATGGTTGACAACAGAAACAGATTTGAGTAATTCAGATGTTGAATAATTCTGGGGACCTTTGTACGAGGTCAAATGTAATGAAATTTGAAGAGAAGTCTTCATTTGATAGTTGCTTATGAAATTTACACGGCTCCAAAGGAGTTGGTGTTTCTTCATGTTTGTATGAAAATAAGGCACTGCTCTGCGAGATCGTTTATATCTCACGATCACACAAATTCAAGAAAAGCAACAGACTTGAAGTATGCAATTTTTTGCTCAATTTCATTTCGTATTAATTTGCATCCGATCATAGTCTACAATCCTGTCTTGAAAACTGGTGATTCAGATAGGCGTCTTGGTACAAAAATTTACCCGACCATAATTTTATAATTATTAGCCCACATTTGCAATTCTAAGAATGTTATCGTGCTCGCCATCATCAAAAGCCCATTCCAGTTACAGAAATGGCGATTCTAATGAATTTGTCGGAAAAAACAAAAAAGAAAGAAAGAAGCATATTAGCACAATAAGAGTTCGCACTCTTGCAGGCGCGAGAGAACCTCCCGACAGTTTGGTCGTTCATCTGGTTCAGCCCAGCAATCTGCCCAAATTAAAGAAACCATCGAAAATAATCAAACTAGGAATTCTCTCAGAGCAATGGCATTTATATGTGAAAGAATACCTGCTATTAGCTTGCCCAGAGGACCTTCTGGGATTTCTAGCGTCTGCCCATCGTTGCCAACAGCATAAACTACCTGCTTGTTACAACAAAAGGTACTGCATCATACATAAGGTCGTTGCTGTTGCAAAATGTGCCCGTATGGGGCAGGCTAAGACGTACCTGTACAGACGGTATGCCTTCCCATGGTCTTTTGAGTGTGCAGAGCTCCCACATTATCACGCCCAGGCTGAAAATGTCACATTTCTCCGTGAAGGGCTCGTTGCGAATAAGTTCTGGTGCCATCCATTCTGGCGTTCCAGCCGAACAAGAATCTTTAATAGGCCTGGTGGTCAGTTTCCGGGAAAGCCCAAAATCACATATCTTCACCACCCAATGCTTGTTCACAAGGCAATTAGCACTTTTCAGATCACGATGTACAATGTTCATTCGATGGATGCTTATTAATCCCCTATATACTCCAGGAATGAATGGACCAGAATTAGCGGTAAACAAAGATTAAAGAAGTACTAGAAACAAACAATGATGCTATGTTTGCAAATAAAAGTTACTCTGCCATCATCTTATCTTGAGTGACCATCATATTCAATTATTCACGAATCTCGTGAAACCAGATCAATTTTAGTAATTACATGGATTGGGATCATCATTTTATCTGACTAATGAGAATGCAGGCGAATCTTTAGATTTTTCGAGAAAATTTCAATCGACAGAAATGATAATACCTAAAAATTAGAATTCAACAAACAAAACAAACGTTATACAAAGTGCTAAGATCAACATGCTATTCCGTTGGGCCAAAAATTCTAAGCACGAGGAAAAAAATTGAAATGAAGATCGAAATTCAGCAACCCACCTGCATATATCACAAAGAATTTTGAGTCTCCTTTGCCAGCTAAGCTTCTTTTTCAGCCCACTTGCATGGATTAAGTAATACAGTGAGCCCATCTCCATATATTCAGTAACTAGGGAGAGGCGAGGAGGTGTTGTGCAAGCACCAAGGAATAATATAACTGCATGAAGAAGATTATGTGCTTTTGCTAACAAACAATTTCACAGCAGAGGAAGAAACAGTGTATTTAGTAGGAAGATTACCATTTGGGTGGCGAATGCGGCTGCAGGAGAGAAAAGGAATCATTAGGAAATTGAAAATGTCGCATTCCTCTTAGCAAGGATGATTGTTGAATTAAATTAAAATAATTTTCACAACACACTTTTTACATCAGAGGTCCAACAAATATATTACCTCAAGATAGATATTTCATTGCAGAAGTCTTCAATATTCTCCGCAGTCGGATCTTGTTCCAGAAACACTTTGATCCCAACCTCTAACCCATTCCAGGTGCCACGGAAAACTTCACCAAAGAATCCTAACACGCAAGGAAGAAGTAAAAATACTCTTCAAGTAAGATGTGAGGTAAATGGTAGGGAGATTATGCTGAATTAAATTTCAAGTAGTGACGAAAATAATATGAACTAAAAGAAATTCTTGTTGACAGCAGGATGGAGGTAAATATGATGACAAATAAAAAACTGCACTTCTGCTATAACACATTCAAAGATTGATAGAGCGAACATTGGTCACAAAAGATACATAACATAAATGCATATATCCACTTTACAACATTCTTTTTTTACATTTTTTCTCTCAGAACACTAACTGTTCAAGAAAATCCGAAAGAACTTCAGTTATTTGTATTCCATCATTCTATGCAGTTGACATAAAACAATTTGGAAAACAAACAGTACAAACATGCTGCATATTCCCAATTTTACAAACTGTATCAACTTAAAAAATTACTTAAGTTTGCAAAATGACTTTGTATTGTAACACATAACTTGGATACAATTCGAACTATAGCAGGGGAAGGCTTCTTCAGATGGCATACCAAAAGAAACTTTGTGATTCAAGAATTGTATGTCTACGTAAATGAATTTGAACAGTAATGAAAATTATAAGTAAAACTGAATGAACTTGCAAAATCATAAGACTTATAATTACACACACCAAAAAAAAGAAAAAAAAAGCAGGATTGCAAATTAGTAAGGATGTACAGTGGCAAAATTCCCTATTTGCTACATTTTGACATTTGAAACTGATCCTATTTTAAGCCACTTATAAAAAATGAAACCAGGGAGGTTAAGCCAATTCTGGCAACTTCAAGAGAGACCGGCGCCTGGGTATGATTTAAACTAAGGAATATCTGCATCATTTTTATGTGAAGGAAAAGAAAAAAAATGTAATGAAAGACTTCAGTGGATTAAAGATATTAGCTGTCTACAAAGAAACTTGAGCATGTATAACACAACCAAACTGTAATCCCACACCAAATTCATGCTCACTAAAGCCAGACCTTAGAACAACATACCAATTCCTACACGAACTCCGATGATTAGCTCAGAAAAATCAATATTCCATTCTTGGAAGGGTAACAGTGGCTGATTCAGGAACTTCGACGATTCAAGCACTTTACTAAATGTTGACATCATATGAGGATTCGCAAAAAATTCAGGTCCATCACTCATAAGAGAAGCTTTTGTGGAAAAACGTTGAGGAGATGAAGGCAAAGAGACTGCCTTGTTAGAGTGTAATTGTTTTAGGGGAAGATTATATGTCGAAGGCTTTTGACCATATAGTCCGTCATGGGCATCTGGATTGAACCTTGACACCTGGAAAGGAAAAATGATCATAACACAAAAGGAAAAAAATGACCATATATTTATCGGAAACAAAGAGAGAACATATACATATTCATGCAAAAAGTAATAAGTCTATTATACGCAAAACTTACCATATATTTATCCGAAACAAAAGCTAAGGTTATAAATCAAATAGAGAATGACCATGCCATCATTTTTGGAAAATCTTTAGTATGTAATAAAAATAAAATTTTGAAACCCGGGTACTAGATTTCAATAGATCCTTAACTACTAAAACCTGCCAAGACCATGTTGGATTTAATGGAACAGGAAAACTATTTTAAAAGGTAAGGAAAAAGGGAAAAGATTGACATGTATAAGAAACATTCTAAAGTAAAGTTCGGAACTAAACTAAAAGATAAATAATTAAATTCATCCTAAACTAAATAAATAAACTTAGCTGCTGCAGAGAAGCTGATTTATTACTCTTCCATCACCAAGAAATTATTGGGTGAATTACACTTCTTATTGTAAAAGAAGAAGAGAAGAGAAGGTGCCTACGCTTCCTTGGATGTCTGAGCAATCTTCTTGACCACTTGTGGAACAACTAAAAGATGAAGTAACTTGTTCCTCTGGATGGCGATTTCTCTTGAGAGTTTCATTCATTTCTCGAACAGCCCTAAATTTAAACTTTCACACCATGTTAGTATATTCCTCTGCAGAAATTGCATGTTTATTAAAACAAGGAGAACAAGCAAATTCACATGAATGACAAAAAGGAGAAGCTGACAGCCTTGCTACAGATATAATTCACATGAATGAAAAAAAAAAGGAGAGAAGCACTTCACTCAAGAGGAACACACAAGTAGAAATACAGCAATAGATGCATAAAAACAGCTGGAATGGAAGTGTCAGGTGTATAGGACGATTAGCTGCCCTAGTCATAGGGATAACAAATTTATTGCCCATCAATATTCACAACAGGTCTCTAGATGTTGCTTTAGAGTACCGAACTTAGTGAATTATGGAACTATTCAAGTACAGTTAAATTGTTTCATCTTATTTGAGTTTAAATTCATCAATCATCAATACGTGGATTGAATTGCAGCACGGATTTCCAAAAAAATCTAGGCAAACAGAAACAAGTTGACAGTTGTAACAGAAATCCCGAAGTCTATCTTGGAAATCTTTCAAAACCCTAGAAAGCCTCATACCTGCAACTAATTGAACTAACCTGTCATTTCATTTTTATCATTGATCAATTCATGTCCTCCCTTCTTCTGTATAAGCACCCCCCCCCCCCAAAAAAAAAGCCAAGCATTTCCTATGTAACATTCTTCGTGAACATACTCAGCCAGGCACACCAGAAAGTTCACATCAAGTTTTGCAATGATTAGAATTTTTCCACAATTTATGAAATAAACTATTTCCCACCCAATCATATTAATATCCACCTCGATGATACCCATTGGCAGTTGTTCAAAAAGCTTCCCCAAATGGTATATAAAAATAGGTTAATCTATTTCTGGTATTCAGGTCCATTGACTTCCAATTATCATATATAGCCATTCTGGCTTCAATCGCATTGCTTCAATGGAAAAGAAGGTTTGACCCCTTAACAGAGTACAACTTTCATACAAATATCATCAGAAAGAGAGAACCACCTCACAATATCATCACCGATCTCAGGAACCATGCTAATACATCGCCGTCTTCTCCTACGAGCTTCTACTGGAGATGCACCAACCGACCTTGAATTTTACAGTTAATCGCATGAGAGGCACAAAAAAAAAAGCATTATAAAACATATTAACAAAACATAAGCCTGGATTGGAGGAAATGCTGGCAGAAAAGCAATGTGAGAAATGAAATTTTCTTTACTTCATCAGTGAGTGTAAAGTCAAAGTAAATTTTAATATAAGTGTTTATTGTGGTAAAAGTTAATGAAATAAATATAAAGAAGGTAATCAACAAATCTGAATTTCTACCAACTTTATCCCATTATTATTTTAATTTAATTATGGAGACAAATGTAGAAGATATTATCTTTATGAACAAACTCCACAGGATCGATATTAATGCGACAGATTACAAAGCTAGCTATATATCTAATTAAAAAATGAAAAGCATCAACGGCAATGGCAAGCCAACTATCCAAATGTTTTAGTAGTATATGTTGACCAATTATTGTTCTCAAGTTTATGTTAGAGATGCCAGACAATGCTTCACCAATTTAAACTGTCCCCTTGACGTTCAGAAGTCCCATCAAAGACAATAAATTAATTCCAATCATAGACATATAACCAGTACATTAAAACTGACTGCCTATTAGACGCCTTATACGCATCAGTAGTATAAGAACAAGAGAGGTAAACCAGAGAGCCCATGAAAGAGATGCATTAGAAAACCTGGACTATCTTTCTTATTTTCCAGCCATATTAAAATGCTAAAGACTACAAACCTTGACGCATTGATATCATTGTCATACTCCCGAAATGAATGCATGTGACCTCCAAGCAAAGATCTCCCATGGCCACGAAAGAGAGGATGCTCGGGACTGGAATATTTTGTAACCAAACAGAAAAAAGTGAACAATAATAATCAAATGAATGGAAAAAGGCAGCATTTCATGTATGAGAAATTGGCAAGAAATACCATCAACCCAAGAGCTCAATTTTGAAAAAAGTCCTAGCAAGAAACAATTGTATTAAAAAGATGGAGAAAGAAGTAAAATCAACTTACATTGAAATTTAAAACTTGCAATTACACAGACTTGAATAAACAAAGAACTGAAATAAGTTTAGCGACAAAGAAAAGCATGATTATAGTAACCTTAGCAACTTTCATGAATAAATGAACATCTAGCTTATGCAAATAGAAATAGGAAGTGGAACATAGTACCAAAACACACACTCACACACGGATGCAAAATGAGATGGTGGGGAGGGGAGCCTTGTCTATCAAATATATGCAGAGGGAACTGCAGAAAAACTAAGCAAAATTTATAGTGTTTGCAACATTAGCCTCTCAGATGAGTTAAAAAGAAGTGTATGATACGGACCTAATGCTTAAGACATGTAGAGGAATAGGATAAATAAGCCGATTTAGAGAATTAACAAAGAAAATCAAGATGAGGAGACTTCCTGAAGCCCAGTATTCTGATAATCCAAAAGTAACTTGCAAGAAAGATTTGCATCTGATCTCATGCATAATAAAGATTTCAATATTTTGGGCAAGTAAAATGAATTGGACATCTTTCTCAAACACAAACGATTTTCTGAAAAGTACATTATTGGAGCTTATTAAGGTTGTTGTATCAAGGGAAATGGCGTAGGTAGCATGCGGCAGTTCAGAAGTGTTACTAAGATCTAGTTCGATAGTTTGTCAACTCTTACTGCTCTCATAGGGTTCGACTAACTTTCACTTACAGAAATCTTGAGCAAAATATCATTAATTTAATATCCATTTAACGTATAGAAGGCCCCGCATAGCAATATTACTGAGCAAAAAAAGGAATGCCAGAAGTTGGAGAAAAAACATCAAGTAAGAAGGGCCTACAGGACGCAACTCCAAAGACAAGATATGAACCTTAATAGAAAACAGAAGCTCACACTTCACAACAAGCACTTCTGTCAAAATTTGAGACCTCCTTCATTTAAAAAGGAGAAAAGGAATGTATTCAGTTTACAAAATTTACAAGACCTTGAACTTGCAGTCCTTTGTTCAGCTATGGCTTTCTTTCGACTACGCCGCCAAAATGAGTTTGCCACATTTGGTTCACTGTGTGATAATCTGAATAAGAACAGGTATTTAGTAAGCTTACCCAAACAAATCACATTAACTGATAAATACTATTTTAGTTGGAGAACATGCAGGAAAAGTTTTCCATATATGGTACACATTATCCACTCTACAAGAATAAAATAAAGATGCAAGTAACAAGGATTGGGTTATCAGATCTGAGACCATCCAACTCAAACATATTTTTTGTTTTCAGAGAATAATCGACAATTACAAATTAAGACAATTAGACTTGGATATAACTTTTCACACAGATTAGCCACAACATATATAAGCTGAAAACACTGTATTATGGCAGTTGCAGGGTCTAATGTTAAAACATTAAGGCTCATTCGAAAGTAAAGTCAATTATCAGCCATTTGAGAACAACATAAACTGGATCCAGGATGTGTTCTTACCCTTCCACTTCTGTTTGATCTGAAAACACACGCACCGGACTATTTGGTTCAATAGGTGAATCATATGAATCATTTTCCGCAGAATCACTCTCCCCAGCAGAGAGATGTGAGAGAAACACTGCCTTTGCTGAGCATGGTACCAACTTCCCAGGGTTACGTGAAAGATCAACCAAAAACTCAACAGAATTCAAAACAACTATGGCAGACATGTGCTTATATGCATCTGATTGCTGCATCACTCCTTCTCTAAGTAAACCCTGGAAAAAGGTGGAAAAAGGGGCAAACATAACAATAAAAATTAGGAGTTGGTTATGTAGAACAAGTTCAGTTATGGAAAACGGCTAGGGAGATAAGCAGCTGCTGATAATATGACAAAAATAACTCATTATGTGTCTCAAAAGAGGATGACGCCTTACCACAAGAAGCATACATTCCAAGCCAACAGTATCAGCAAGAACTTTGAATAAGATAGCCCTGGAATGGCAAGAACCATGCTTTACATGGCCCAGCATATGGATACCTTGATTGTCCAATGCATAAGAAACTTCTTCAAGTGCGCCCCTCACATGATCGGATTCCAATTTTGGTCGTTTGAAGAAATCGCGGACCTTCAGGAGTAGCAATTAATAACAAATTGAAAAGACATAATAATTTTATGAAGCCACCTCAAATAATAATAATAATAAAGAACAACAACAACAACAACAACAACAATAATAATAATAATAATAATAATAATAATAATAATAATAATAATAATAATAATAATAATAATAATAATAATAATAATAATAATAAAGAACAACAACAACAACAACAACAATAATAATAATAGGAACTCATAAAAATACACACCAATCCAGCTATCTTCTTGATTATGGTAGCAGGATTTGGGTTCAGTCCCTTCACCATTGTGATAGCTAACTGCTTTAACATGGAAAGCTTCTTATCTTTGCGTGCATCAACAAGAATAACATTGGGCCTAAGCCCATCGGCTTCCAAGGCATGGAGCTCATCTATAGAGGGAATAGTATCAAAAAGCTCCTTAAATCTTCTTTCCTACAAAATGACAAATTACAAAGCAACAGAGTTGACCACCAACGGAGTTGATTTACAAATTCATATTACCATTTTGATTAGGCAATGCCTGACTTAGAAAAGAAAGTAAATCATGCCATTAGCATAAATTCTGGACAGGTGAAATAGCAGGCATTTCTTATTAATAGAAAACAAAAAATAGGCCTTCGTGTCATAGAACGAAAAGAAGTTAGTACATAAAGTTTTCCATCATGTCCAATATGGAAGTTCCAAAATGTAATTTAACACAACATTCCTTCATGAAAACCCAGTTGATAAATACGAAGAACTAACAGACTATACATAGGACTATGGCTGGGAGAAAAATGTTAGCACCTAAAGGCAGCTAGCAAGGATAAAAACAGGGGCGAGATAACATGAAAGCTTTCACTGTGATATTTCTCTACATCAGTGCTGTTCTTTCTAAAGAACACTGGAATGCAATGAGGATAATCCCGTACTGCTATGCAGATTTTAAAGAGATAGTTTACATTAATAACGATAGATATATGTTGCCAGTCATAAAACATAAGAGTTGAGGAATAGGTCTTGGAGAACTTCATTTAAAAACAGTTCTTGCTTGGCAATTTAGTATGCATCACATACATGGGAGATGGATATAACTTTTTGTCATGAGCACATAGTTTTATACCAAAAATTCCGAGGCAGAAACCAGTTGATTAGGATGAGGTAGAAGATGCACCACTAGTGGTAGCCAAGATATCCAAAAGACTCCCAGGAGTTCATGTGAGAAGTCTTCTTCCCTATGACTTGTTACGACATTGCATGAAACTTTTTGAAAAAATAACGGAGCAGAAAAGAGAACTGGCTTACAAACTCTAAAGTTAAACCAAAAATAATTTCAGATGCGGTTAAACATGAAATTTAGGCAATGTGGTCCACATATCTGTGATAAATCAGATAGAGAGGAACAAAATTAAACTAAATAAACATAGTAAATATAAACCAATTGTAAGCAATAAGTGATCCCTTATCCATTTGCTTTCTCATTTGATAAACTCATGCAAATAAAGCAGAATAGATTGGACATTTGAAAGTCAGAACAACAAGGAATTGTAACATATTTTAATATTAATAATCACACTTACTGGATAGACGAAGTAAAAACCATCAGGAATTGGTTCAGCTAGCTTTCCAGTGTCCCACAACGTCTGCGATGCCATATGAAATCCTGGACTCCCAAAGTCAAGCTGACCTTTTGATTTAGAACTTGAGGTTTCATCTGGAGAAGCCATTGAAATTGCCCGCAGTTTTTCCATAAGACCTGATGGCCACCATTGGGCATTTCGAACTGGTGGTTCCCCCAGCCTAGTATCATCATTTGTCTCCTCCATGTATTCTTCAACTCAAAATACAATCTCATGTTTGGTAACATGTAACATGCATAAGAGTCATAGCCAACACAAACTCTGCTCCAGATTATGTTCATAAACAGCTTTACCTATGATTTGAATATAGAGCAGAGAACCTGCAACTTGCAAAGGATGGAAAGAAATTAGCAAATTTAGATATTGAAAAGCTTCCCATGGCTATTTTTATGTTTCCCATGACAAAATATATTGCAAATCACATTAATTTGAGAATTTTGTTAGAAACAATCCACAAAAATGGCAAAAGAAAAAGGCCTAACAGATTTTAATAGTCAATGAGTGTCACTTCCTTTATCTTCTGTGACATCAAAGTTAGCCAACACGATCTCATTGTGATAGCAAGGAATATAATATACTTGCTTAAAACTAGAAACACTTGTGATTTAGCCAACACGATCTCATTTTAGTTTGACTTGTTTCTTGATCAAATAAAACAACAATTTAGCAAGGGGGAGGGGAAGAACCTCATTCTTGTGAGGAAGCCAAGAATCCACGTCAAAACTTAACTTGATCTCATAACAAAAAACTAATCAGCCAGTAAGAAATACAAGAAATTGCACGCTCCTAACTAAAATAAAGAAGAAAATAATGATAATGTCGATATACCACAATAAACTTTGTTGCAGCAAAACAAGAAGGCTTCTCCAACTTATGACCAATCCAAATATAATGAACTTGTAACCCAACGACAATTCTTGATCAACAGAACCGTAACAGGAGTGCATACATAAAATAAGCTACAAAAAATCCCTTTCTCTTCTCCAGAAAAAAAATAATATATAAAAATTATACAGTTCACACACTAGTTTTACTCCATTACCCGATTGATTTCCAATTAATCAATGAAACAAAACTTCCTCGGCCGTTCATTTCAGAAGCATGAAAAAAAGGAACAAATAACCAATCAAACAGCACTCTGTTAACGATTTGACGTCAAAAAAGATGAAACAGAAAATATCAACAGAAATTTGAAGATAATAAACATAGTAAACAACGATAACGGAGAGTTACCGGAAGATCGGCGGCGTAAATCTGAGAATGTATACAGGAAACATGGCAATCTGAATCTGAAAGAAGTTGCATTAAACTCTGCTTCTACGTTTGCGTCATTATTAAAAGTGAAAATCAGAAGAGTTGATAATTTGATATCGCTTAAGCGCTACTGTATCTATATGTGCGTGTATAGTAATAGAAATTAATAAACGTCAACGACTCTTGGCGAGGTTTAATTTTGTAAATATTATTTTAATTTTAATTATCAAATAGCGTTCATACCAACTTGCCTATGAAAAATTTTACACTCAAAACTTTCTAAATCAGTATTAACTTACTCCACTTTTTATGTCGGTAATAAGAATAGACATTGCAACTAAATTGTACTAGGAAAGGTAAACTCGAGTTTGGTAAGGAAAGAGAAAATTACTTCCGTAATTAAAACCAATTAATTTTTATATAAATAGATGTTTTAAATTTAATCATGAAAATTAAAAATTAAAAAATTTGACAAATATTTTCTCCCCCTATTAAGTTATATTTTCCTAAAATATCTTAATTTCTCCCATTGATCTTTATGCCTCAATATCTCTCCTCCTTAATTTCCTTAGCATATTTATGTAGGATATTTTTATAGGAGTAAAATTGGGAAGTAGAATGTTAAAAATGTAAAACATCGAATAATTTATAAAAAAATTAAGAGGTTAAAGTATTAATCTTTCTTAAACTAAGAGAGTAGTAATTTATTTTGGATATAAAATGTTAAAGACTTTAAAATAGGAAAGGTAACTTACAGTCAGTCACACAGTAATTAATATTCTTGATGTGTGGTAAATAATATATGAAAAATTGGAAAGTATTCATGTTTCATGGTTAAAAAAATAGAGTAGTGATTTTCAGCCAAATTTTGGCTAGCCAGAATCTTTTATTATTTTTAATAATTAATTAATCTAATTAATAAAACACTAATTATTCAATAAATTTACATTGATGCCCTCCATAATAATTAGGCAACTTTATATGCGCTTCAATTCAGAAGAAATTGAAGATGGAAAAAAAAATAAAGAAGTGAAGAAAAGAAAGAAGATGAAGTTGCGCCCCTTTCTTCCGATCCGCTTCTGGAGTGATTTTAATAATTAATTACAAATCACTAATTTCATGATAGAAGGATAATATAGTAAAAACATAACATTTAATAATTAACATAATTAATTTATTAATAATACAGTTTTATTAATCATCAAAAAATTAGATTCTGGCTAGCCAGAATCTGGCTGGGTAGCATTATTCAAAAAGATAATACTATCTCCATTTCATAATATTTGATGTTTTAATAATATTTCAATATTGTCTCTATTCATTTGATGTTTTAGATTGTTTCACACATTTTTTTTCTAATTTTATCCCCTATTAAAACACTACTAAAATATATTAGGAAGATATAACTTATTATAATTTGATATAAAGGTGGAGAGAGATAAGATAGTATATTTGTCATATTTCTACTTCTTAAATTTTGTGTGAAAAACTAAAACATCAAATATTAAATATTATGAAACGGGATGAATATATGATAGTAATAGTGAGTTTTGTTTGGGGATAATTTAGTGCGTAGTTTGCCACTTAGTCGTACTTTCCATCTTTTATTTTGGATAATTTAATTAGGACTCAATTTCTGGGCAATATAAGATCAAATTTGATATGTTTAACTCTGACATATTTTCTTATATAAGATATATATAATAAATAAATGTTTTTGTCTGTATTGCAAGATGAATATCTTGATTTTTTCGAAAAAATCAAGCATGCCCACTCTATATCATTTTCATATTCCCACAAGCCTAAAGTACAATTAATTGGACCATTATATGATGTTTGTGTATTAATGTAGTATTATCATTAATTAATTTAATGTAACTTAACCTTTAATTAAGAGGTAAAGTAGCTTTATATCAAGTAGATTATGTTGTTGATGTTGACCTAATTTCCAAATTAAATCGTCAGCCTTTTATGTTATAAGTAATACTAGTGTTTTACCCGCGCGGTGGCTGCCGACCGGTATAACATTATTTAGTCCATAATTGGTGTCACATCAGGTATATCTCATCTTATGTTTGAAAGTTTTTTATTATAATTATTTATTTTCATATAATTTAGATATACAACAAATACACTTTGATCAAAATATAACATCTAGATTATCCCGAAATTTTTAAAAGAGAATACAGCATCTTCTAAAACAAAATGAGATGATCAAAAATGCTCGAAAGTAAGAGAATGCAGCCACATCAAATCGGATACGGCGTAAATTATTCGAAGTCAGTAATAGTAAAACTTACACTTCCTTACAAGCCTAAAGACCATGATGATTGTTTATTTTTTCCCTTTAATTATATCAAGCATTAGCACCGCAAAAACCATGTACATCACATTTCTCAGAAAATTTGTCTTCCAATGCATATTTAGGTGTCATGAATCCACTGAATAAATAACCCTTTTAACATTAATGTACTAACACACATCATGCTATTGAGGGGTATCTTGATTAAACATAACTTACTATGTTTCTACAACTCTAGCAGTACCGCCATTCATGATCTAAATTGGTTGCCACCGAATATAATGCCATGCCAAAATTAGATATTTTTGGCTTCCAATCTTTGTCCAACATTAAATTACTCGGCTTCATGAGGTATCAGTCAATTACTTTTTATAATTGAAATGAAAAATGAGTACGTCTAGGGTAATATGATCCGTGCCTGCCGTTACCACAATAAACATAGAAATCATTAAGACTCCAACTCCAATAGCAGTGAAACCACAAATCACTACTACTGCTATGAACAACACTTTCAGATACTTCGAGTCCATGCCTCGATGTTCGCTTCAATTCCCTGATCTGAGAGAGAGAGAGAGAGAGTAGCAGTAGGTACCTGCAGCTGTATGGAGAGAAAAAATTCGTGGAACTTGAAATTGAATATTATAATGGATGTCAGTTCAGCAGTAGCTTAATACTAATATCCAACCATATATTTCAGAGTAGTTGATAAAAAAAAATCATAAAATTAATGGAAGAGACATATAATAATGCTAACTGCTTCATATGCTAAAAGTGTTACTAAAGTCATGTATTTTGTGCAGACAATTTTATAATTGTATTATACTAATTAAATTAAATAGGACTTCCGAAAAGTTTAAGAACATGAGAATTATATAAAAATAAATTCATTATAAGCTAGTTAAATACACCACTTTGATTTTGTATAGTAAGATTTATAAATACCCGATTTTTAGAAAATACTTATACAACAACATTAGGGCGGCCTATAATCCCCACCGTAATAGATTTCTTGATCTGCATCCAAACATTTAATAATAAAGAAAGCAATCAATCATCAGCCAAAGCAGGTTAAAACATATGCGTGATCCACCATGAAAATAGGAAAGCTAATCACATAACTAATATTTATTAAAATTTTGAAAATATATCTTAAAACTTATTGAGTAAGTTTTTAGCAATCTATAAGAGTCTAATTGTACCCGTTAGTTTAATCTGCAAGCAAAGTTGACTCACTCTGGTATATATTTTTTCTTCTTCTTCTTTTCAGTCAATGGGACCAACTTTCAGATTTCGGAGCTTTAGGAGCCAGAGATATGTAGCTTCTGAATACCTCGTAGAAGGTCAGTAGAGAGCTCATCATACATTTCCGTAATCTCTCACATCAACATGTTACAACATTAATGTTTCCATGATTATTTACAGAGCTCATTATTTACATAATAAATTATTTTGATCAAAGTGAAAGAATAACAAAAACAACATCTCACAAAAAAAATTCCTCTAATGAACTTGAAGTTCATCCAATATTCTAACTAAATCGCAAAATCGGAGCATCAAAGAGACTATACAATTTACTTTCTGTAGCACTTAGATTCAAATTAGCATTACAAACTTACCAAAGCTGATGCCATAAGTAGCCATTAAGGCTTTGTTGAAAATGATAATCCCAACTGAAGGGACCACATTGAACATCCATGCAACTGCATCGACTACAACCTTCTTATCAGCTTTGCTAGCCAGAGCCATTTCTACCACATAATCCATGTTATAACAGTCCAATGGGTGAAAATATAACCTAGTTGGGACATGAAGCTATAATAACATCACATCCAACTCAAGATTTCCACCCTCAAGCTTCTTTGCACAATCACGCTTATATCAGAACAAACAATCAAAATAGCAAATTCATTAGTAACTATATTAACAACAATAGGGAAATTAGCTCATAAATATATTTTGGTATAACAAAATGTCACACAAACACTTCCTTTCAGTTTACTGATTCCAATCAGAAACTTTCTGCAAGAGGAAAACAATTCAACATATCTATCTAAATAAGGATCACTGTTTGGTACATCATTACTTGATTGCATTCTCAAGAACAACCCTAAAACCCAAAAAAGCTGCAATCTTCAGCATATTGGATTACTCAAAGATATCAATTCCAGATAATTCAGGGGCCCTAATCTGCCAAACCAATGGCACAGTAATTGAGTACTTAAAAATGCACATTTTAACCCATAAATTCTTCCTAGAAAAAAGACAATGAAATAACAAAACCCAAGATTCAACAAACATATTTAGATATAAACATGAAGAAACTATGAAATTGTAATGCAAATCATACCGAGAAGTCCTCGTGTGGCTTTGACAATTTACTTTTCTGCAGCACTTGGATTCCAGTCAAGTTGAAGCTCTTTGGCAATTCCTTTAGTAGCTTCAATTTTACATCAGGGGGATGAGCTCAAATTGATAAAAAGCTTCATCAACTAAAAAAAAGCAAGGAACTAAATTAGGATAACACAAATGACTACTATAAGATCTGGCTTTCACGAAAGGACATACAACTGAGAAACAAATTCCTTCCATCAATTTAGATGCATATATCACTCTTTATTTTCTTCACTATTCACAAAATATCTTCTAAAAGACATGATGCACAATCAATACACTACCACTGAGAAAAATACCAATTGTTATATTAGAATATCAGTAGAAGGTTCATGTTAAAATATCAAAGAACCAACCTCAGGAATAGAAAACTCCCTTCTCTATACAATAATGATCAACCAACACAATGTTCTCATTTTTAAGCACCTCGTGATTGCAATTGTAAAGCTGAGAACTTCATCATTTTTCATACATCATCAGTATTTCATTCCACACCAAGATAAAAAAAAAAACCAAGCACCATCAGAAACACCCACATTTGTACAAATATGTTATGTTAAATTGTTGAGTATGTGATGAAATTCAACCACTATGAATCACAGCAGGATAGAAAACCATCATACAAATAGAAAAGGCAAACCAAATTACCCTCCTATTTCACCATTTCTAGAAGAAAAAATAATGAATTAAAAAGATCGAAAAAGCAACAAACATTATTCACATCTTGAAGTTTCCGAACTTGTTTTCGAAACCTGGTTACCTCATCGCCAAAATTCAGATGCAGTAGATCGATTCGCAACTGAATGTCATCGGAATGCCGCCATATCCCTCTGACGGTGTGCTGAAACCATTTCTGTTGCAATCCACGAACAATAGATCAGATTCAAAGCAAATATCAAAGCAGAGTGGCACCACCAATTTCGTAAAGATTTGATCTTAGATCCATAACTATTTGCAGCATCAATTGAAACTATATACAGTGAATTGTGAGACGGAGAATGTTCTAAAGCAGCGTCATTTTTGAAGTAACCTACTGAACGTGTTGTCGATATTTTCTCGATTAACCGCAAGAAAGAAAAAAACTGCTACATAGATTGATAATATTGCCCTCAAAATCAATAGAAAACACAAAATTACGGTGGAATCAGAATTATTTGGTAGAAAATCCAATGTTGGAGTTTTTTCAGCAAAAGATTTGAGGAAAATATCATGAATTAAAATCTGAAATAAATATTTTCACACAATTTTTCAGATTTTTGAAATAATATTGTAAAAATATGCGTACCTTTCGTGAAGGCTCGGTCTTCACAAATCTATGAAAATTTTCAACATCCATTTGTAAGTGAAATATGAATTTGATAAACATGATGTAGGAAGAAGAATTCAAATCGGGCATGGATGGATACGGTACGACTCTTCATCTTTTCCCGTTCGTCTCTCTTCTCTTCAAAATTGAAAGAAGCATCTTTCGTCGTTTGTTGTTTTTGTCCCAGTGCTCCGGGAATTATCGATAATTCTGGTTTGTAGAATTTGAAGGAAGATACATAATTTCTGTATTGATTTCTGAAGAAATCGATAGAATATGGGTGTGGAGTTTTTGTTCATATTAATCGGAGAAAAAATTGTAGACAATGTTCATTGACAATATTACCCTCAAAATTAGTAAAATATACAAAATTGCCATGAATTTGGAGGCAAAATTAGATTTTTTCTATTTTTATATATAGTATAGATATTAATATAATTTTATAATTTTATAATATTCACATGTGTAATATTTATATATGAATATTATGAGTAGATTTTTAGGTTAATATTTAATTAGATTTAGGTTAATTAGATTGTACATATATTTAATTAAAATCTTATATATAATTAAAATATATAATCTAATATTAATATTCATATATTAGTTCCTAAAATAAATAGATATGGTGTATATATATATATATAATGAAATTTATCTATCCTAATATCTATCACAAATAACATGATTTTATATAACATGTTATAATTAATCTTTGTAGGTATACAAAGATTTCGTTATGGACCAATATTTGGTCCATATATATGTCGGATATTTAATGTATATGAATATATTTGGTCCATATATATGTCAGATATTTAATGTATTTGGCCCATTAATATTTACATTAATTTATATGAATTAATTTAGTTAAGAAAAATATGTTATATAATTTTTCAGATTAGGGAAGTTATTTTGGGTGGGAAAAATTAGTCCTTAACTATCTTACTTTTAGATATTATACTACCTCCGTTTCATAATGTTTGTTGTTTAAGGTTTTTTTTTTTAGTTTCAAAATGTTTGTTGTTTTATATAATTTGATATCCTCTCTCCCAATTTTAACCCTCTCAAATCCTACAAGATTTTTTTATTCTAACTTACCTATAATATATGAAGAGAGAAAAATATATGGAGAGAGAAAATATTGTTATTTTTTAGGAAAATATAGATGAATTAGATTTTATGGCATATATAAGGGATGGGTATATTTGTCCACAAAATTAATTCTTAATTCCAGATAAAAAAAACAAAACAACAAACATTATGAAACGGAGGTAGTATAGACTAGCAATTCACCTATGTGATGCACATGATTTAAAGTAATTATTTAATTTATCATTATGATGTACATAGTATACAATTTATTATAAGTAGTAATTAATTATATTGAACCAACATGAATAACATATAATTAAGAACATAAAAATATATAAAAAGAAAAATTCATAAAAATGTGTGTGTATGAGAGTAGCAAATACGAAAGGAAAAATATGTAGAGAAATATTCATCATTATCATGGGCATGTCAACATGCTCAAAGTAATTATCTGCGTATTGAACGAAAAAAGAAGCTATAATTACGGAAGCAAGCGCGGATGACCAATTACATCATGTATTTGATACAATAAAATATAAATTAATTTTTAAACTCAATGAGAATGATGATATTTCTATAAAATATACCAACAAAAATGTGATGACATACAAATTCAGAAAAAATTGTGGACTAATATCAATTGTCTCACATATTATGAAAATTAGAGTATTTATGGTTTTACAATTAATATTCAGCCTAAACACCATTAATCATTATGAATACATGGATTCCAACGTGCATTATTAGTTTATTACTACTAATATTAGTCACGACTTGCACATGTCATCGTTTTTATACGTGTTTGCATATCTATTTATATTGTAATTAAATTTCAGCTAACTTTTTTTTCTAAATAAAAAATTTCAACTAACTTAACAGCATATGTGCCCTCATTTTTTTTATAATAAATTTAGTAGCTAGTATATGCATGAATTTCCTCCCATTTCTTGAGTTCAATCCTATTAATAATAACTAAAAAAATATCAAACTAAGAAAAACAATTAGCTTCATCTATTTTTTAAAACATGCATTAGCTTCCAAAACTAATTTCAATCACGACTTGCAATTAAACTCCTTTATATACATATATATTATAGGTTTTGGTTTAGGTGGAAAATATATTTTGTTGTGAGAAATGAGAACATGCTAATCTTATTGTAATTTACTATTTAATTGATAAGAATGTTATCAAACCAAAGTTGTTTCTCACTTGTACATCAATGAAGATTGTTAGATTAAGAAAAAATAATTATACTAATAAACACATCTTTACTTATTCCACAATTTTCCATCAGTCATCTCACCACACATTTCGTGACTCAACCCATAATACATTGATAACATGATCAAATCATACATAAGCAGTTGGTTTAAAAGTTTTTACGAACCTTGCGGAAAAAAACTTAATCATCTAAGGGAAAAATTACAAAAGAAAAAAAAACAAAGAAAACAAATAAATCGCACAAAAAAAAACAATATGAAAAAAATGTAATATACAATGAGATACTATAATACAATGGGAGTTAGTGGATGAATGTTGATATGAAAATCTTGTAGTTGTATTCCAAAACATTTGCATGCATATAAACAATATTCCAATGTTGATGCCAAATTCTATAATTAATTCAATTTAAGAATTCATTTAACCTCAATTTGCATAAGATCAACAACCATTGTAGAGGTGATTAAAATGAATTGTTGTAATTTCATCCATTAAATTAATTATTGAATTGTCTTATTGTTATAAAATAATATAATTAATTAATTATATTATATTATAAATTTACCTTATTATGTAAATTTATATATACGAATTTAATTAGAAGCTTTAATTTAGAAGATCATCATTTATACTTCTGGATCATTGCATGTTCTCCAAACTTTTTTGTTCTACATCAATACATTTTGTTTTCTTGTAATGTGGAAATTTGATCATTTCTGTACAAAGACTTCTTTAAAAAATATTTGATAAATTGCAAAATAATTCAGTAGTTTTTTCAAAATAAAACAATACATGATATTTTTATAAAGCGAGAATAAGTCAACATATGCATGCAATGTACGGTTAAATATTAATAGATGCAGTATGCTATTTTTGTGGTCATAAATCGACACCAACATTTTGATAATGAAATGAGAAAATTAAGTCATTGATTCATTTGTGCCATGCAGATCCTTGATCAGGATTCAGATAAGATAAACTAATTGAGATTTTTCTTCAATTTATATCAATACATCAAAAATATATTTGATTCGTTACTATCACTATATTTTTATTTAGATGTATTCTACTTTATAACAATAACAAAATATGATTCTCAAATACTAAAACAAAAAAATCAATAAAATGTAACTCAATATGTATGGTATTGCAAGAAAAAAAATGAAATCTTTAAATGCTAGCTAAACAATTGTCCAATGTACTACAGTATGATATAGATGCAACTATTTATAGTTGAGCAAGAGGTGTTAATTTTAGATATTTTCAAATTTAAATAGTGTAATTATAGGACAATATATATTGGTTGAATTATCATTTGATTAATTTGAGCTCCCGTATCGCATTTGATTTAATAAATATATTATTAATGTTTGGTTAATTGATTATTTAATTAGAGAAATGTTTGACTACATAAAAAACACGTTCATTTGATTAAATCTATTTGAAACATTGTATGATAATATTAATATTAATTTGAATAGAATGGTCAACTATATTTTGCTATAATTATAGTCAGACTTTATTTTTGTAAGATTATACCCAACTATGTATAATAATATAATATATATTAAGCATACCTTAAAAAATAAATTTATAATATTAGATATATATAATGTATGGTTTTATTTTCGTAAGATTATATATAATTATATTTGAGAATGATTTAATAATTGAATATAGATGGGAATTATATTGAAGTTATTGTAGGCTAATCTTAATATTAATTTGGATGTAAAGGTATGTCAACCATCTTGATAATACAATTGTAGGTAGATTTTTTTCCCTAATTAAGATTATAACCGGATTATATTATGCTAAATTGAAGATTTAATGGCTCGTGATAATTTCAAATTTATATTAAAATTTTAATTTTAGTTATTATTTCGATTTTATATTTAGAATTCCATTCGTGCTAATGTGATTTAGGCGAGAAAAAGTTAGTTTTACTATTTTTAACGACTATTTTACTTTTAGATAATATAGATTCCCACTAATGATCATAACAAAAATATATCGTTATAATATAACTCAATAAAATCTATATAAATTAATTAATAATCTCAATAACATAAATTCTTAAATAAATTAAAAGAGGTATTAATCCTTGTATAAAGTATAAAAATCTTTTTTTCTTTTATGATGAGGGTAATCTGTCATCATTATCTGAAAGTGTACATCAGGTAAATCCTATTACGTACTGTGCAATAGTCTACAAACTACACAAAAAATGCAAACCATGTATGAAAAATCATTTATGACAGACTCACATGTACATAGTGGTTGATGAAATTTGAACTGAAGACCTTCAGTGTCAAACTACGTACATATTGCGGAACTATATTAAGTTTTGCAGTTCAATTAGCGTTCTTATATGTTATTTTACATTTTTCTTCGCAGATATTCACAATAATTTTTCGCAAATGTATAATTCAAAGGTAACACATTTAACTCGTTATTTAAAACCGAACTGACGAAAAAAATAAAATTCATTAAAGGTGACAATATGCAACTATTAATGTTTGAATTGCACGAATATTGGAAATTATTAGAGGTCCATCTTAAGAGACACCTAAAAAAAGAAAAAGAAAAGGAAAAAAGAGGATTCAATACGATACAATCAAAGTTGGCGATCCAGCAGATCAAAATCGTATCTAATTGTTTAGGTAATTATATGAAATACTGCATTTTTACTTGATTATGTCAATGTAATTAAGTAGTCTTGCTTGCCTATATTCACCTCGCCACAAATTAATATATTATTTGTCGATGATATGGTAGTGCTGGCACATAAACATGACAATTCACAGATACGGTGATATTATTGATATATATGAGTAGAGATCCTCTAGTCCCACTTGTGTGTGCCAACTGTGTGCCATCATTAAAATTATATATTGTTAATAATATTTTTTATAAAAATAAAATTTATTTTATCATAACTAATCATAATTAATATTTATTGCAAAAAAATTAAAATTTTAAAAAATATATACCCTAAGTTTGGAATAATCAACCCCAAAAATCAATTATATTAACTAAAAAATGAAAATTAAATATTAAAAAATAATTATAAACCCTAATTGGGTGGAACAAACCCTAAATAATAATGTAAAATTATACTAAATGAAAAGAAATTAAAGTTGAAGAAAAAAATAAAAGAAAAAGTAATAATTTTGAGGTGTGGCACACGGTTGGCACACACAAGTTGGGACTAGAGGATCTCAAGTGGATATATATACACACACATACATAAGAATTAAATTTAAAACTTGAGTTTGAGATCTGGACCAGGGGGCAGTGAAGGCATGAATTATGAACGTGCAAACCATATATACTGTGGAATTATTACATTAATAATTAGAGGTGTGCAAGGACCCACCGGTCCAAATTTAAATGGACCGGATTTTTTTTGGTCGGTTCAAGTCTTGAGAAAAATGAAAATGAACGGACCGGACGGATCGAATAAAGTTATTACATTAATATATATATATAATATTAGATATATAATTATATGTTTTAGTGTATTATTATTAATGGGGGAGGGAGCATTTCTAAATAGTAAACTATTAAAATTTAGGAAGAAAAAAACACAAAACATTTGGTCGGACCGACCGAAAAATTCGATTGGTCTTCGGTCTTGTCTGTAAAAAGAATTTATTCGGTTCATTCAGTTTTTGCACAACCCTATTAATAACGAATGTTTATTTATTTTAACCGCGTGTAGGCTCTATGTTTCATGAAACTATATAATAAAAGCTTTTGTGTCAAAACAGTGCCACATCCTCTCAAATATAATCTAATTTATTATTATTATTATTATTATTATTATTATTATTATTATTATTATTATTATTATTATTATTTTTATTATTTTTCCTTGAGTTTTAATTTTTTATAATTTAATTTTACATTTGTTGATTTTCTTGAATTTACATTCATAATTTAATTTAATTTTACATTTATTAATCTTTTACCCTATTCAAGTTTACTATTTACCTTTCAAATAATCAGTTTTTTTACTAAAACTAAAAATTAATAATAAATTATAATTGAATACAATATAATTAATAAAAATAAAATTAAATTAAAATATAATAAATTGAAATTAAAATCAAATAAAAAGTATGCAAGAAAAAATAATAATTTCAATAGTGTTACAGATGATGTAGGACTTCAATTTTTGGATAGAAAATTTCATCCGGTATTCCACCCCTACATGAATTACCACGTACGTCCCACCAACTTAAATTCATGAAATGTAGTATTGTAATAATGATAATAACAATAATATAATGAATGGAATTGTGAAAATCACAACACCCTGAATAAAGCCAACATTGACAATTCACACAGAGTTAGTGCTCTGTGCATTTAACAGTATAGGAAGAAGAGGCGAAATGGCAGACGCTAATACTCCCATATATCCCACGTGTCACGGGATGCCACCCTCATCCTATCCCCTCTCCCAGGATACGCCGGGACAAGTCCATTCCCTTATCCCGATCCTTGGGATAGGCAACGCCGGGCCCCTTGCTGCCGAGGCCCGTCGGGCTCCCGTGACTGGCGCCCCAGCACCCCGGGCCACCCGCACCCGCCTGGGCCGCCAGCACTAGCACCAACATACCGTCGGGGCGGACCTCCGCCAAACGCCCCGCCCGAAGCTCCTTAGTTGCCTAGAGTGCTAGCTTTTTCCCTTGTAGTGTACATATTGTAAGCACGGCCTTGCACGGCCGTTTGTGTCATTTTCTAGCTTAGTAGTATCTAGTGCTGTCGCTAGCCTTTTTTTCTTTAAGCCTATTATAGGGGGTGAGAGCGAACTTTTGTCTGACTGTGAGCGTTGTAAGGAGCGACCCCCTCTCCGACCAACGCGTGCTGTAATTGCTTCCAAGCTATAATGTACATTCAAATTGCATTAATGAAGATTTCCTTGCAATCAATCGTGTTCATGTGTTGCTTGCTCTGCCGAGACCACTAAAAGCACCGGAGGGTGTGAATTGCGTCGTCATCGTGCATCAAGCTTTGCGAGCAAAGCTTTTGTGAGTGAGGCGGACGTAGTCTAGGACGGACTACTAGCCGCACGGTGCGCCACCAACCCAAGCACTACAAGCGCCCCGTGACAGGTGGTATCAGAGCCTCGGCTCCTGATCCACGGACCGAGGCGGGTTACTATGGAAAACATAGCTACTGCTTCCAACACGAAGGGTGGCCAAACGGGACCCGAAATGGGGACCCCAACAAAGGCCCCCACCAAGAGTGAAAGAATGAACTCCATAGAAAACGAGTGCACCCGATTAGGGTACGTAGTCTCCGAATTGGAGGAAAAGGTTGCAACCCTACGGGAAAAGGTCGAAATCCTTGAAGAGGAGAACCTAGATCTCCACCATCGGCTGGGCGAGAGTCGAGAGGCACGGGCGTCCGACGGAGAGACGCAACGTGCTATTGAAAGGTTGGAAACGCAGGTGGCGTTACTCCAACAAGCCGTTGTCAACAGAGGGCCGGCGGGCCGAATGGAGAATTTTGGCACTGGAGGGGGAGCGAGAAAACGCATCCCCGAACCACAACTCTACAGCGGCGTTAGGAACGCGAAGGAAGTCGACAACTTCCTCTTCGACATGGAGCAGTATTTCCTAGCGGCCGAGATAGAGGAAGAATCGGAGCGAATCGCCACGGCCACTATGTATTTGACTGGAGATGCGAAGCAATGGTGGCGAGGGAAATACCAAGACATACGGGATCGACGGGAGCGGCTCGATACGTGGGACCTCCTTCAAGCGGCCATCAGAAAACAGTTCTTCCCTGAGAACGTCGGGTATAATGCCCGCAAGGCACTTCGGGAGCTCAAACAAACAGGCACGGTTAATGAGTACACCAAAGCGTTTGCCTCCATATTGTTGGACCTCCCGAACATGGATGAGGAGAGCAAAGTCTACCAATTCATGGATGGCCTGAAGCCCTGGGCCCGTGCTGAACTACAACGCCAACGAGTATCCAACATCCGCGACGCAATGGCAACGGCGGAATGTTTAATGGACTACCATACGGAAACCCGAGAGAAGAAGCCACCAGCGCCCAGTGGCAACCAACAGAAGGGGAGTGGGGGCAGAACTTTCCGCCCCACCTACAACCGAGGTGGCGGAGAAAAGCCCTCCCATTCCCAAGAGAGTTCCCAAGGGAGCACCGACAAGAGCCGCCCTCAAAGGGGCAACAAAGCCGCGGGAAGCTCGAGATTCGACGGGTGTTTCTTGTGCAACGGCCCGCACATGCTAAAGGATTGTCCGAAGCGACAACTAATTAATGCTCTATGTGGAGACATGGAGTGGGACAAGCGAGCACCCAAAAAGAAGGAGAAAGAACCGGTGCCAGTCCCGGAAGAGCCTGAGGAAGACTCCGAGAGTGAAGGAGAGAATCTTGGAGCCTTCTCACATAGGTGCAATACCCTGTCAAGGACGGGGGCACGAAAGGGTAAGGCGTTACCCAAAAACACGAAGACCGCCCCCGCAATGGAGGGCGGAGCAGTTGGAGAAGCGTAGGCAAAGTCTACCAAGGAGAAGGGGTTGATGTTTGTCGACGTGAAGATCAACGGGAAGCCCGTTCGAGCGATGGTGGACACAGGTGCCACACATAACTATCTTGCTAGCACCGAAGTTGAAAGACTTGGGCTAGTCTTGGAGAAGGGAGTGGGCCGAGTGAAGGCCATCAATTCTGCCGCTCAACCGATTGCCGGAGTTGCAAGGTCCGTGCTGATCAAGCTAGGGCCATACGAAGGGAGGACAAATTTGTCCATTGTGACCATGGATGACTTCAAGCTCATTCTTGGATTGGACTTCCTGCGGGACACGAAGACGGCGGTGATGCCCCATGCAGGAGCCCTCATGATGATGGGTAACAAGCCCTGCGTGGCCCAAACGGTGTCACACAAGACGAGTTCAAAGCCGTTGTCCGCCATGCAGTTTGTGAAGGGGTGCCGGAAGAATGAGCCATCCTTTCTGTGCACCCTCCGAATAGAAGACATTGAAGAGAAGTCGGGGAAAATCCCCGAGGTCGTGAAGAAAATCCTACAGGAGTTCGAAGACACCATGCCTGATGAACTGCCGAAGAAGCTGCCACCGAAGAGGGCAGTCGACCATGAGATTGAGTTGGTGCCGGGCACGAAGCCTCCTGCCCGAGCACCGTATCGAATGTCATACCCTGAGCTCGAGGAGCTCAGGAAACAACTAAAGGAACTGCTCGAGAGCGGGCTGATCCGGCCTGCAAAGTCCCCGTACGGTGCCCCTGTGCTGTTCCAGAAGAAGTCAGACGGCACCCTACGGATGTGTTGTGATTATCGCGCCCTGAACAAGCTGACGGTGAAGAACAAATATCCAATACCATTAGTGGCGGATTGCTTCGATCGCCTCAGCCGGGCAAAACATTTTTCAAAGATCGATCTTAGATCGGGCTACTGGCAGGTTCGGATCAAGGAAGGAGATGAGTTCAAGACCACTATCGTGACAAGGTACGGGGCATATGAGTACTTGGTGATGCCATTCGGCTTGACGAACGCCCCCGCCACCTTCAGTACCTTAATGAACCAGGTACTCCACGGGTTCCTGGACGAGTTCGTGGTGGTATACCTTGACGATATTGTCATCTACAGTGAATCCCTTGAGGAACATCTGGAGCACCTCCGCAAGGTATTCACTAGACTGAGAGAGCACGAGCTTTATGCCAAGCCGTCGAAGTGCTTATTTGGCCAAGACAGGATCGAGTTCCTGGGCCACATCATTGAGAGAGGGCGAATCCGCATGGATCCCAAGAAGATCCAAGCCATCGAAGAGTGGAAGCCGCCGGTAGATGTTCATGGAGTGAGATCATTCCTTGGGCTGGCTAACTACTACAGAAGATTCGTGAAGGGGTACTCCGAGATTGCCCGCCCCTTGACGGATCTCACGAAGAAAACCGAGGTGTGGGAGTGGACGCCCCAAGCACAGGCGGCCTTTGAAAAGTTGAAGAAGGCGATCATGAGTGACCCCGTGCTCGCACTCCCCGACCTCACCAAACCTTTTGTTGTGGAGACGGATGCCTCCGAGTTTGCCCTTGGCGGAGTGCTAACTCAGGGAGCGCATCCCGTGGCTTTTGAGAGCCGAAAGTTGAAGGATGTCGAAAGACGTTACCCAGTGCACGAGAAGGAGTTGTTGGCCGTTGTTCACTGTTTGAGACAATGGCGACACTATTTGCTGGGCTTCCCTTTTGTGGTCAAGACAGACAACACAGCGGTGAGCTACTTCTTGACCAAACCGAAGCTAACTGTGAAGCAAGCAAGATGGCAGGAATTGCTTGCAGAGTTTAATTTCTCACTGGAGTACCGGGCCGGCTCCAGCAATCACGTCGCTGACGCCCTAAGTCGTAGGGCTGATTTGGAAGATCAACCGGTGATGGCGGCTCTCGCCTCCAGCAAAGCGACCACCGACTTGAAGAACCGAATCCGTGAGCTCACCAAGGAAGACCCTACTGCACAGGGCCTACTCAACCTAGTCGAGCAAAAGAAGACTCGGAACTTTTGGCTCGAAGAGGGATTTCTGAAGACAAAGGGAAACCGCCTCTACGTCCCGAAAGGCGGGGACCTACGGAGAACTATCATCGCGGAGTGTCATGACACTCTCTGGGCGGGACACCCTGGCGAAGAACGCACCGTGGCCCTCGTACAGAGGACGTACTTTTGGCCACAGATGCGAGATGAGATTGAGACGTTCGTCCGCACCTGCATGGTATGTCAACAGGACAAGGCGGATCGACACAAGAAAGCAGGATTGCTAGAGCCACTTCCCATACCCTCACGACCATGGGAGAGTGTCTCAATGGACTTCATTACCGGTTTACCCAAAGTTGGAGACTTGGATGCGATTGTGGTGGTGGTAGACCGGTTCTCGAAGTACACCACTTTTGTGCCAGCCCCCAAGACAATCACAGCAGAAGGGACAGCTCAACTCTTCTTTAAGCACATTGTCAAGTTTTGGGGACTGCCGCGAGATATTGTTAGTGATCGGAACTCCCGTTTCACAGGCAACTTCTGGACCGAGCTGTTCAAATTACTCGGGTCCAAGTTGAATATGAGCTCGAGCTTTCATCCACAGTCCGACGGGCAGACGGAGCACTTCAATTCTATGCTGGAGGAATATCTTCGGCACTTTGTCAGCGCCAATCAGAAGGACTGGGTGAAGCTCTTGGATGCTGCTCAGCTGTGCTTCAATGCCCAAAAGTGCTCTACCACTAACGGTACGCCTTTTGAGATATGTACCGGGCAGTAACCGCTCCTCCCACACTCGATCGACGCCCCACAAGGTGCCAGGGTTTCGCCGGCGCAGAGTTTCTCTCTGGAATGGAAGCAGAACCTCGACCTCGCCCGAAGCTACCTGGAGAAGGCACAGCAGCGCATGAAAAAATATGCAGACCAGAAACGACGCTTCGTGGAATATCGAGTGGGAGACCGAATTATGGTTAAGGTCCCGGATCAACGTCTTTCCAAAGCATCCCGAGGGCGGGACGCCCGGTTGATGCCAAAATATATTGGGCCCTTAACCATCTTGCAGCGCGTTGGGAAGGTAGCCTACCGAGTAGAGTTGCCCCCATGGTGGCGGATCCACAATGTCATCCACGTCAGCCAACTGAAGCCGTTCCAGGCAGATAAAGTGGACGCTACGCGCGCCATGCCCGACCGCCCCCAGCTCCGTCTGGCCAATGACGCAGGGAAGCGGATCGCAGAAGCCATCCTTTGCCACCGGGACGCCGCAAAACACAAGAAGCTCCACAGAGAGTACCTGGTGAAGTGGGTGGGCTGTCCAAAGGAGGAAAGCACGTGGGAGAGAGCGACAACCCTCAAGGCGTTCCAGCCGCTGATCGACGCGTACCTGCTGACTGTGGCGCCGAGGACGTCGCCAACTCCAGAGGGGGAGAGCTGTCACGGGATGCCACCCTCATCCTATCCCCTCTCCTAGGATACGCCGGGACAAGTCCATTCCCTTATCCCGATCCTTGGGATAGGCAACACCGGGCCCCTTGCTGCCGAGGCCCGTCGAGCTCCCGTGACTGGCGCCCCAGCACCCCGGGCCACCCGCACCCGCCTGGGCCGCCAGCACTAGCACCAACATACCGTCGGGGCGGACCTCCGCCAAACGCCCCGCCCGAAGCTCCTTAGTTGCCTAGAGTGCTAGCTTTTTCCCTTGTAGTGTACATATTGTAAGCACGGCCTTGCACGGCCGTTTGTGTCATTTTCTAGCTTAGTAGTATCTAGTGCTGTCGCTAGCCTTTTTTTCTTTAAGCCTATTATAGGGGGTGAGAGCGAACTTTTGTCTGACTGTGAGCGTTGTAAGGAGCGACCCCCTCTCCGACCAACGCGTGCTGTAATTGCTTCCAAGCTATAATGTACATTCAAATTGCATTAATGAAGATTTCCTTGCAATCAATCGTGTTCATGTGTTGCTTGCTCTGCCGAGACCACTAAAAGCACCGGAGGGTGTGAATTGCGTCGTCATCGTGCATCAAGCTTTGCGAGCAAAGCTTTTGTGAGTGAGGCGGACGTAGTCTAGGACGGACTACTAGCCGCACGGTGCGCCACCAACCCAAGCACTACAAGCGCCCCGTGACACCACGTGACATCAAGATTACAACACTTAGCACATTTCGGCTACCAAACAAAATATATTTTGCTCAATTTCTTTGTATAAAAAAGAAAAACATGCAAACAAAATAGAAAATAATAAAATATCAACATCAGCGGTGTGTGCCTCACGGTCTCAGCCTTTCAGGTGGTTTGCATGTGAATGAAATCCAAAAATTCAATCAAATTAATTATATTCAATAAGTTTGAGTGATGCATTGTCGCACACAATAAACAAGAATTGTTCAACCATATGTATAAACAGTGGCGGCCTGAGGCCCTCCGAAAGGTGCGCCGCATGAGAGCCTCAAAAATTTAGGAGCACCATTTTTATAAATTTTTAATACTAGTAGTTATATTTATATATATTAATTTATTAAAAAAATAGTCTTTTAGTTTATAAAAATTAATTCAGACCTTTTAAAAAATAATAGGAAATACCAGCTCGGCCAATATTTGCCCAAAATGACAATGATTTGAGGTGTAATGCAAATGCTTTAGCATCCCTTCGTGTATGAAGTTTTGAATTTTTAGTCTCCATAATAATATGATATGAGATATTGGTTGTTAATTTAGTTAGTAAGAACTTGCAATCCGATGATATATTTATTGATGTTGCTATTAAGGAAGTGAAATGATTGATTGCATTCTTTGAAAAATATAGAGAAACTAGGTTCCTTGATGCAATAAATATAGATAGAGAAATTGAGAATGAAATGAAAGTTGATCATTTATTTCAAGGAAAACGTGTGATTCGCAGGAAGAAACATTTTGGTGAAAATGAAATGATAGAAGATAAATAATCACTTGAAAAATCTTTTAGAATCAATTTTTTTTTTCTATATAGTACACCAAGCCATTTAATCACTACAAAAGAGATTTGATAATTTCACTTTATATGAAAAGAATTTTGGGTTCTTATTTTCTTCTAAAAAATTGAATTTATTGGATGATGTTATTTTAAAAATAAGTTGTGAAAATCTTGAGAATATTCTAACGCATGGAGAGTTTAGTGATTTTGATAATCAAGAATTGTTCAAGAATTAAAAACTTTGAGGTATCTTTTACCAAAAGAATATAAAATTTTAGATATATTGACTTACTTGAATATGTTGAATAGTTTTCACAATGCACACATTCTTTATAGAATTTTATTGACCAGGTGCATCTGTAGAAAGAAGTTTTTCAAAATTAAAACTAATAAAATTTTACTTGTGATCAACCATGTCACAAGAAAGACTTAATATGTTTGCTTTGGTATCCATTGAACAAGAGTTGTTAGAAAATAATGATTTTGAAAAATTTATAAATGAGTTTGCTTCAAAAAATGTTAGGAGAAGTATATCTAAATAATATTTTATAGTTTTTTGTTTCAAAATAATGATTTTGAAAAATTTATAAATGAGTTTTTTAATTAATATAATTGATTTTAAAATTTTATTTTTTAGTAATAAGTGTTAATTATGATTAGCTATACTATAATAAATTTTATTTTTATAATAAATATTTTTAAAATATTAAATTTGATAGTGAAACATAATGATGGGACATGAAATGTGGATTACAGAATTTTATCCCTGGTAGTCGTAGCTCTGTATGATCTATCTCTGATAGAGTGGGGTAGTTTACAATAAAAAATTTCAAGTTCAAACTACTATATATATATATATATATATATATATATATTTCAATAGGTAAATATACTTACTATTCACAATTTTTTTTTGTTAATTGATAAAGGATATATGTATCACTATTCATGATTTTTATTTTTATTTTTTATTTTTTTATTAATTGATAAATGATATATGTTAAATGTTACTGTTCACGAACTTTTTTTTAATTCACGAGGGATTGTTGGATGCAAATTGAGCTATTTTTTTATATTTTGATTAGATTAATTTTTGTTTATGATTTAATCGACCATTTATGGGAAAAATATATTATAATTCAGAGTTTTAGAAAAAAAATAGTATGTAATTTGTGTTTTTTTTTGCTGCAATATTATTATGTTTTTTATTCTATGTTGTAATATTATAGTTTGTAATTTTTATTTTTATTTGCAATGTAATTTTTGTTCGTTGCAATATTATTATGAAACGTTTTTATGTTTTATTATTATTTAGTTTCAGAAATTTTAATAGTTATTTTTGTTGGAAAAATCTTGATTAAAATAAATATATAAAAAGGGATATTATGGAATATTCCTTTTTAGAGTAGAATTTAGAGTAAACTGTTGGAGATGAAGTGAAGACTTTACTGTATAATAGAGATAGATATGCTGTAAAATAGAGTCAACTGTTGGAGCTGGCCTAAGAGCAAGCCCAAGAGCTTGCTCTAAACTTCATTTTAAAGGAATTTGTTCAAAAAGAGCTCTCCAACAGTTGCTCTATCATTTGCTCTAAAATGGAGATAGAGCACCGTTACTCTAAATTTAAAGCATCACTGCAAAGAAAGAGTATAAGTATATAACCAATGTAAAACTATGCCATGAATGGAAGTATTCAAATAATATATTAGAATATGAATCGGATTAACTTTTATATTAATAATAATTTTGTAAAATACAGTGTTTTTAAATTTAAATATATTATTGAGATTTTTTTTTATTCAACGAGTTTTGATTTGAAAGCAAGGTCACACAAATTTTTGTGCCCAAACTCAGCCCCACTAAACGACAAAAATTAAAGTTCAAAGAAACTAGTTCAGGACGCTGCGTGAAATTTGTGCCCATCTGCAGTCTGCAGATAAATCCAATTTTCAGCGCACTAATACAAATAAAAATATTAAATAAAACGTAACGCAACGCAACTTATATTACCACACATACATATACATACACAGTAGGCAGTAGTTAGGAATTCAGAGGAAAAAATAAATATGCGAAATAATCATAGGATCAATTCCACAACAGAGAAAATGATATCTCTTCACCACACTCACAAACCCAATCCAAATCAATGCACTTCTTTGGTGGTGCAAAACGTGAACGCCCCACTTCCTCTAGTTTGGTCGGTATTGCGTCGTTTCGACCAGCCGCAAGCGTACAAGAAACTCGTGAAAAAGTGCACCATGCTGGCCGGAACCGGCGGCGTTGGTAGCGTCAGGGAGGTGGCGATGGTCTCCGGCATGCCGGGAAAAATAAGCCGAGAGAGGTTGGATCAGCTCGACGAGGAGAATCACGTGATGATTTACACTGTGATTGAAGGGGATCAGCGCCTGGAGAATTATCAGTCCACAACCACCGTGCACGAGGAGGACGGAGGCGGCGGCGGGGCGGTGGTTATGGAATCGTACGTCGTCGATGTGCCGGAGGGAAACAGTGAGGAAGAGACGCGGATTTTTGCCGATACCGTATTAGGCTGCCATCTTCGTTATTTGGCTGCTCTTAGTGAGAAGTTAGCTTGACCTAATTAATCATTAACCAGGTATGTATGTATTGTATTGTATTGTATATATAATTTTATAAAAAAAAAACTTTGAATTAAAATTAACATATTATGTTTATTTATTTCTACAATTTGAATCTTCAGGTTAATTAGTGATAATTTGCGCAGACTTTCTAAATAATAATTAATTTGTTGTTCACCGACGTCTTTTGGCGGGTATCGTCACGACAATCAACATTATTCATCGTTATCGTGTCATGTGCAGCAGGAAAAGTCTTAAGAAAGAGATAAAGAAGAAGAAGAATAAAAACAAATTAAAACCAAAAAAAAAAAAATAAAAAAAATGCGGAGGTTGAAGTTCCTGAAAAGAAGTTTCGAGAAGAAATGTGAAATGAAAGATTAGTACGAGAGCACCGTACCAAACGGGATCATCTGTTTGAAAAATGATAATGATATCCCGTCTGCTTACCTAATTATGGAATTGCCAGTATTCTAAAAGTTCCTTAATTTTTGTCACATTTTTAGCAGGCGGTTAACAATTTTAAAATACTTGTGCATGTACTTGTGGTGCGCTCACAATTACAATTGGAACAAAATATATATTGGATATCATTTTAATATCATATAGGATCGACCTCATGTGAAAACGCACGCGATATTTGAGCAGTATTAATTGCTTAATATATATTTCTCCCTCAATTTGTCCACTAACATTTATATTTTAGAGCAAATTATTTGATGTTTTACATTTTCAAATACTTTTATTCCCAATTTTTGGATGAGATTCTTTATTTCAATTTCGTATTTCATTTTATATTCCAACTACAGAATTCATGTCACGTGTATTTTAAAAATTTAATAATTATCCACTGAAAAAAAAAACATATATATGAATCTAGTGATTGGAATACACGATGAATTAGAAATTGGAATAGAGGATCTCGTCTGTTCAATTTTATCCCTATACAATCTCCTATATTAAATATATTGAGGAAATTAAGGATATATATAAATACATACAAATTACAATGAGAAAAAAAATTAGGATATACTATGAAAATACAATTTAATAGAAAAATAGGGTACATTTGTCACATTTTACTGTAAAACCTAAAACATTAATCTTATGGGGTATCTTTTTGTAGCCTAATTCTTTTTGTTTAATAAAAGACAACAACAATAAGTTATATCCAAATCCGCAAAATCTCACGTCATAATACATCAAAGTCTGGTCATTCAATATAATATGCTCACAACAATGATCTGTTGATGAATTTTTATAGCCTAATTTTAGAGTTTTTTAGGGGTTTATTTTGTGTCTTTTAAAATTTTTTAATGGTTTTTTTAGATATTTATTTTGTGTTTTTAGGATTTTCTTAGGGTTTTATTTTGTTATTTTTTATAGTTTATTAATTTCATTTTAGAGTATAAATTTATATTTCTCTCAAATAAATTAAATCAATTCACTTTAATTTTAAGATTCACTAATTTTATTTTAGAATATAAAAATTTTGAACAAAAAAGAAAAACAGAAAATAATAATAATAAAAAACTGACAATCGCGCACACATAGGCACATGTAAGGGTTGGTGCATGCGTAAGTGCTGCTCACATCGTATTGGTAGGGAGACATGATCCGTCCTGATAATTCAGTGGTCTAAATCGAGATAAAAAAATGAATCATTATATTGCATCTTATAATTAATTTAATAAATAATTGAATTGAACAACAAGGCCAATCCTAATGATTTGGTGGCCTGAGTCGAGATGAAAGATGAGGCCCCTATTTTTTATTTTAATAAATAAATTGAACAATATGCACCATATACCAAAACCTTTATATTATGGTTAAAATATTACTCGTCTAACAATCTTAGAAGCAAAAATGTGAATCAAATATGTACAATCAAGTTCTTCAATAATTCTTTTCTTATTTGACACAATTAGTCCATTCAACCTTTCTTGTGATACGGTTGATCGGAGAAAAAATTTTATGATCTTCAACTTTGAGAAACATCTTTCTACACTAGTTACTATAACTGGTATAATTAACAAAATTTTGTAAGAAATGTAAGCATTTGAGAAACAACTATCTATTTTCTTCAAATAACCAACCATGTCAATTGCATACTTTGTTTCTCTTGGCAAAGAATATTTTAAGAATTCCAACTCAAGCTTCGTCTAATGTTTTTATGTTTAATATTTTTATGTTGTTTTAATTTTCAATATAGATAGATTTAGAATTAAATAATAAAAAAAATATTTTGAGTTTAATTAACAAATAATTAAATAATAAACAAAATTGGGGCCTTTGTTTAATATTCTCTATCCTTAATATTTTTATGTTGTTTTAACTTTCAATATAGATAGATTTAGAATTAAATTGTAGTGATTGGTACCAGCTACACTAGTTTGTAGTGTTAATTTGTATATATATTTGTCTGGGTTTGTTGGTGATAATGTATCGAACAGTAATTTGGTAGAAGGGAGGGAGGGAAGAAGAGCAAAGGGGGAGAATTAGATAACTTTTTTCCTACTCATTTCACCAATGAAAAAGGGTATAAATATTCCCTTGCTTACGGTCCCACATACAAACCCTAAGATGGAAATTAAAAGCAAATACAAAACATAATAGATAAACTATAATACTAATTGGGCCTCTTCTAGCCGCTTTCCTCCGCAAAGTCACCCTTGCGGCCCAATCCCACCGAGCCCAGACCCGTTGCTCCAGAATAACTCTCGCCCCGACCCGTAAAAACACGGCGCGGGTTTGACTCTACCTTGAACCCTAATCTGTTCAAGATTAGATTTTTATCCCCAATTGCCCCTGAGCTCTCAATCTCTCCAAAATCCATCTCTATAGACTCCACAATCATGGCAAGACTACCGATTTCCCCCAATTCCACCTTCTCCGACTCCATTACCATGACAATACCCCCTCCAGAAGCGGATTCTCATCCTCGAGAATGCAAAGAGCAAAACTGTTTGCGGATGAAGGAGTCATCCTCCCAGATGGCGTGCTCCAAATTAGAATTGCTCCAGAGAATCAACGTTTGTGGAATTTGTTGGCCCTTCCGAGATAACAACCGATGAGAGACGGCTTGCAGAGGCAGAACAGAAAAGATCCCTTCATCGCTGGTATGTGGTAACTCCGCAGAAGGTATGTGCTTCCTCCCAATGCATTTTTTTAGTAGGGAGACATGAAATACAGGATGGATCTTTACCGTAGGGGGCAGATCCAATCTGTAGGCCACTTGGCCAATCTTTTCCAAGATTGTGAACGGGCCATAGAACATAGGTGAAAGTTTAAGACTCCGACACAGAGCCACCAAACTTTGGCGGTAGGGTTGAAGTTTCAAGTAGACTTGATCTCCTACCTCAAAGTTTCGATCTTGTCGCCTCTTATCTGCGTATAACTTCATCCTATTTTGGGCTTGAAGCAAGTTGTCATGGAGAAATTGGATCATTTGCTGTCTTTGTTACATATATTCTGCCACTGTAGAGTTAGGTGTGTCAACATAGGAAGATACTGAGAGCGAGGGGGATGTAACCCCATATAAGGCTTGATATGGGGTGCATTTGAGGCCGCTGTGGTAATTGGTGTTGTACCAATACTCAACCAAGGGTATCCACTTGAGCCACTGTCTAGGATTCGAGCTGGCCATACACCTTAGATAGTTCTCAAAACATTGATTCAAACGCTCTGTTTGACCGTCTGATTGAGGATGGTAAGCAGAAGACATGTCCATCTTGACCCCTATAAGTTTGAACAACTCCTTCTAAAAGGAGCTTGTGAAAATGGAGTCCCTGTCTGTGACAATGCTGACAGGAGGCCCATACAACTTATAGATACTATCCAAGAACAGTTTGGCCACAGATTCAGCAGAGTAGGGATGAGATAGGGACAGAAAATGTCCAAATTTAGTGAATCTGTCCACCACAACTAGGATAGCATTCTTTCCCCCAGATTTTGGAAGGCCCTCCACAAAGTTCATAGATATATGTGTCCAACATTGTTTGGGGATAGGTAGAGGTTGTAGGAGGCCAGGATAGAGCCCATGGTCTGACTTATTCATTTGGCACACATCACACTGCTGCACCCACTGAATTACTTCCCCCTTCATGTTTGGCCAATAGAAAGTCCCTTTCAATCTCATATAAGTCCCAGTAATGCCTGAGTGTCCCCCATTAGAAGAATTATGTAGGGCAGTCAGAATCTGAGACTTTAATTCTTAAAAGTTCCCCACTACTAACCTTCCCTTGTATCTGATTAACCCTTCAATAATCTGGTACTCAGGGTAGGAAGATTCATCTATCAATTTGGCACTCAAGATCTTGGAGAAGTAGGGGTCTTGTTGGTAACTGAGCACCACCTTCTGTATCCATAGGGGAACTGCAGTAGATAGGGCAGTGCACTCAGGCTCAGGAATTTCTCTTATGGACAAGGCATCAGCTACCTTGTTCTCACTTCCTCTTTTGTACTGAATTTCATAAGTAAAACCCAGTAGTTTAGTGACCCACTTTTGTTATATAGGGTTCATAACCTTCTGATCTAACAAGTACTTAAGTGCTTGTTGGTCAGTCTTGATGATAAACTTGTGCCCTTGTAGGTATACCCTCCACTTTTGAACAGCCATTAACACACCCAAGAATTTCTTCTCATATATTGACAGAGCCTGATTCCTTGGGCAGAGAACCTTGCTCATGTATGCAATAGGTCTTCCCTCTTGCATCAAGACATCCTCAATTCCTAAACCACTAGCATCAGTTTCAAGAACAAATGGTTTATGGAAATTGAGCAAAGCTAGGACTGGAGTTGTAGACATAGCCACCTTAAGTTGCTGGAAGGCAGCTTCTGACTCAGGACCCCAATGAAAATTGTCCTTTCTTAGAAGATCAGTCAAGGGTTTACTGATAATACCATAACTCCTCACAAATTTTCTGTAGTATCCTGTAAGCCCCAAGAAACCCCTGAATTTTTTTAGGGTTTTTGGTGCAGGCCAGTTGAGCATACATTCCACCTTGGTAGGGTCAGTGGCAATCCCTTCCTGGTTGATGATGTGCCCTCGGTATTCCACACTAGTACCCCCAAAACTGTATTTGGTCTTCTTAGCAAATAGTTGGTTATCTCTAAGTAGTTGTAGCACTGTCTTGAGATGCTGTAAGTGTTCATCCCAGCTAGTACTATAGACCAAAATATCATCAAAAAAACTAGAACAAACTTCCTTAAGTATTCCCTGAATGTTTGATTCATCAGGGCTTGAAATGTGGCTGGTGCATTACAAAGGTCAAAAGGCATGACCACAAACTCAAAATGACCATGGTGAGTACTAAAGGTAGTGAGATATCTGTCCTGGGGTTTCACCAAGATCTGGAAGTACCCAGATCTAAGGTCAATTTTAGAGAAAAACTTGGCCCCATGCAGCTCATCAAGTAGCTCATCAATGATAGGAATAGGGAACTCATGCTTAATAGTGAGTGAGTTGAGATACCTATAGTCAAAACACATTCTCCATGTGTTATCTTTCTTCCTTACCAGAATGACAGGAGAGGCTTATAGGATAGCGGTGAACAAGGTCGTATCCACAGAGATTTAATATTTAACTAACTAAGTACTAGAACTTAACTCCTAAATGCTATCTAGACAACTGATTAAAGTGCTTGAACTAATTAAAGTACTTAAACATATAATATAAATCAAAACACAGAGAAGAAAAAGTAAAGAAGAAACTACGGAGAAAGACGAATTCTAGAGTTGGAGAATCCTTATCTAATCCATTTATTTACTTGTTTCATCACACACCTATGTAGGGACTTAAATCTAGCTAGAACAACCACAATTATACCTTGAACCTTCTCTCGAAGTGCCTAAAGCGTGGATCACACAACTAGTATTAACGTCTCCGTTCAATGCCTAGCATGCAACTCCTAATGGCTCCCAGGGTCTATTGTTCTCTCAATTAACCTCAACCCTCTCGAGTATTATTAATTAATGAGTTAATTACTCCAGATCACGTGTTAAAACTCTTCTCTCGATTTATGAATTAACACATCAAATTGTATCATTTAGTGATCAGTTAAACAATACAGATAAAAACAAGAGTAATCAAAGATCAAGATAAAGTCATAGAAAATATGATAAAACCAATAAAATAAACTTCATAAACAATTCATCATCCAACCCTAGAAAACTAGGGTTTAGCTATCCATATAAATATAGAAAACTAAAATCCAACAAGAAATCATGTCTAACAGAAATAAAGATAAATAAAACCCAAAAGTAATTATTCTGTCTCTATTCTTGCTTGGCTTGAATCTCTTGGTCTTGCTCTCCGTGTTTTTCTCTGCAACTCTCTATCTCTGTGTTTAAGAGAGGAATATGGTGTGTGTTGTTGTGGTTTTTGGTGTTATGGTAGGGTTTTGATATCCCAATTTTCGTGTTTGAGGAGGTATATATAGTGTTGGAAGTATCCCAGTCGAAAAAGGAAAGAAAACGGGCCAAAATAGGCCAAAAATCGGACTCCCAGGGCTTCGTTCGCGACCTCGCTCGCGACCGGGTCGGTCGCGGGTGAGGTCGCGAGTCCACGTGGCATTTCCCTGTATACTCGCGACTGAGAGGGGGTCCGAAGAGCAAAATTCGCGACCCCGGTCGCGACTAATCTCCCTGGTCGCGGGTCCACGTGGCAGTCCGGCAACCTTTCACTGTTTTGCTTCGTTCTCACTCGTTTCTCGTCCGATTGACCCGATTATTTTTCCAACGCATTCCTAACTTGATTTCCCATCTTTCTAGGGTGTTCCCACACTCATTTGAGGTCCACACAAAAAATGGCATTAATTCCCTTCACAATGAACAAACACGTGACATTGCACAAAACATAGAAAACTATGCAAAACTCAACACTTCATGCATTCAATGCCCATCAAATACCACTCAAATGTACCTCAAAATACATGTAAAATATGATATTATCAACTCCCCCAAACTTAAAACATTGTTTGTCCCCATACAAAGAACGAAACCAAACATGGAATTCAAACAATACATAACTCCACAATTTATAATCTAGCGTCTACAACCTCAAAAATCTAATCGGGAAAAAAACACGAACAAGTACAATACTCAAATCATGAACACATGCAATAGATTTCAACGAACAAGTATCAGGCCAATGATCCTCACCGGTATGTGTTTCGCTCAAACACTCAATGTGTGATAAAATAAGGGTAAGCACTCATCGAAACATTGAACTATACACTTGATCTACCATAAGCTTGCATGAAATCTCAACTCTCCACTAACAAACAAATGTGCTCAAAATTAAGATCAAATAGGGCTTTATTAAGGTTGTAATGTAGGCTTGGGTTAAGGTTAGGAATATTTGGCTCAAGTGACTCAACAATTGCAACACAATCCACCACTTTTACTTTCTACTCACACTACTTATCACATTCAAACACTAGTTGGAATTTTTCCAACTTTCTCCTACACCACCTTAAGTCATCCATATTTTTTTTTCTTTCAACTCATGGACCTTTGGTCTCTTTTCTTTACTTCTTTTCATTGGCACTTTTCACATTTTTTTCTTTTTGTGCTCTTTTCATTTTTTTTTTGTTCTTTTCAACACTCACAAAGCATTTTTTTTTTGTGCACCAACAAAAATTCACCAATTATCACCATTGTTTCCATCCCAACTCCATAATTCCTTACCCTTCTTCCTATTTCTCCACAAGAATTAACAAATGACATCCCAAATAGGCTTCCAAAGAAAAGACAATTAGGCACAAGAGGGCTCGTAAGGGAATATAATGAATCTAGGACAGTGTATGGGATAAATGGCTAAAGAAAAGTGGCCTACTATCATTTCCTATTTTCAAGCACAGAAACTCAATCTCAAGCAAGACAACATGCAAGTTTTAGAGAAACAAGTGCATAGACAACCAACACACGAGAACAAAAATTAAGACAATAGTCTTATAGGCTCAAAATCTCACAGCTCAACATTGGCCAAAATAAAGCTCGAAAATCTCCAAAACACATGTTCATTCAAATCATGCTATACATGCTCAAATCATCCCCAATCAAATATCTCAATTATACGGACTAAATCATAAACCATAAAGCATATATGATCAAAATCCCAAGTAAAATCCAAGACCAAAATTCAAAATTTTTCAAACTTCCCGAAAAAACAAAAATGAAACTAAACACGTAAAGCAGGTAAAACAAAAATAAAGGTCTAGACACCATAAGCATATATCCCCCCAAACTTTTTCAAATCCACGGGATGGAATAAGTTTGTAAGAATGCATGAGGGTGTCGTCGACCACTTACAACGATCACATGGATGTCCTTATGGGTTCAATGTCCTCTCCCAAACTTGTCGAAAGACAAGTTGATTGATTCGCTATTCCCCAAAATACAACATCCAAGTGTACTTTACCTGCAAAACTCAGAAATAGAAGTGAAAAACATAAATAATAAAAAAAACAAAAGAAAAAGAAACTAAAACATTGGGTTGCCTCCCAACAAGCGCTTATTTTAGCGTCTTCAGCCAGACGACCTATTTGAAATCGCGGATCCGCCAGCTGGACGGCGGCCATTGTCTTTTGGTGCTTAGAGCTAGAATGCACTTTTCTTCGGCTAATCTTCATCATATCCTTTTCTTTCCCATCTTTCCAAGTGTAGAATTCACCATTCTTCTTTGGAATATCCTGCAGCACAAAACTCTCATCACAAGGATTAAAATACTCCAAATTAGAAAAGCTCTGATAAGAAGAATTTAAATTAGGAGTAGAACAAGAATATGGTAGCGGCTGAGACTCTCTCATCGTCTGGTTAGCTGGTAATGTCTTTGAGCTTATGACATTGCAGGTCGCCAGCATTTTCCCCGTCTCATACTCCCCCATCGTCCATTTACTTTCAGAAAATGATAGAGAAGTGGCTGGAAGGACTATAGGAGCTGGTGCAGATGGTATGTTTGGAGAAGTTACATCCATTGCAGACGTCTGCACTTCCCTTGGCTCCCCCAAACTGTCTTCCGGGATCTCTTCAGTTTCATCATCTCCAAGGAGCAAATAAGGGCTTGCATTTGTAGTTCTCAGAAGTTGGGCAGGTTGTCGTTGGCATTCAATGACGTGAGATAATTGTCGCATTTGGATCTCCATTATCTTAAGTTGTGTGTCCATGGTTCCAATTATGCTTTCTAACTTCTCACATCGAGCTTTCGTCTCCCCCATGTACTTCTCAGTTCTCTCCATAAATGCCATTAGCAACTCATCCATGTTTGGTGTATTACCTTGGTGGTAAAGACCGCCACCTTTGTAACTATTCCCAAAATTCCTTGGAATTATGTGGTTCACACTTTTCCAAGGTTGAATCATGCACGTCACGGATCTTGATTGGATGAGGGCATCAAATTTGCTGATTGTTGAAGTTAGGGTAGACAGCTGTGTTGCCAATCTCGAGATGGGGTTTATCTCGTGAATCTCTGCAGCATCTCTCAGATTCCGGAATTGATAGTCTCCATGCCACAGATAACTGCTGGTAGCCATGTCTCACACTCCTACAAACACCAAAAGACACTGAACGAAAATAAAAAAAATAAAGAAAAATAAATAAATAAAAAAATAAAATCTAAATTAGCACAAGAAATTTTATTCTAATATTAGCAATTAAAAATTAAATCCCCGGCAATGGCGCCAAAAACTTGTTCGGTATTTATTTTCACCTAAACTGCAAGTGTACAGCGAGGCTTATAGGATAGCGGTGAACAAGGTCGTATCCACAGAGATTTAATATTTAACTAACTAAGTACTAGAACTTAACTCCTAAATGCTATCTAGACAACCGATTAAAGTGTTTGAACTAATTAAAGTACTTAAACATATAATATAAATGGAAACACAGAGAAGAAAGAGTAAAGAAGAAACAACGGAGAAAGACGAATTCTAGAGTTGGAGAATCCTTATCTAATCCATTTATTTACTTGTTTCATCACACACCTATGTAGGGACTTAAATCTAGCTAGAACAACCACAATTATACCTTGAACCTTCTCTCGAAGTGCCTAAAGGGTGGATCACACAACTAGTATTAACGTCTTCGTTCAATGCCTAGCATGCAACTCCTAATGGCTCCCAGGGTCTATTGTTCTCTCAATTAACCTCAACCCTCTCGAGTGTTATTGATTAATGAGTTAATTACTCCAGATCACGTGTTAAAACTCCTCTCTCGATTTATGAATTAACACATCAAATTGTATCATTTAGTGATCAGTTAAACAATACAGATAAAAACAAGAGTAATCAAAGATCAAGATAAAGTCATAGGAAATATGATAAAACAAATAAAATAAACTTCATAAACAATTCATCATCCAACCCTAGAAAACTAGGGTTTAGCTATCCATATAAATATAGAAAAATAAAATCCAACAAGAAATCATGTCTAACAGAAATAAAGATAAATAAAACCCGGAAGTAATTATTCTGTCTCTATTGTTGCTTGGCTTGAATCTCTTGGTCTTGCTCTCCGTGTTCTTCTCTGCAACTCTCTATCTCTGTGTTTAAGAGAGGAATATGGTGTGTGTTGTTGTGGTTTTTGGTGTTATGGTAGGGTTTTGATATCCCAATTTTCGTGTTTGAGGAGGTATATATAGTGTTGGAAGTATCCCAGTCGAAAAAGGAAAGAAAACGGGCCAAAATAGGCCAAAAATCGGACTCTCAGGGCTTCGCTCGCGACCGGGTCGGTCGCGGGTGAGGTCGCGAGTCCACGTGGCATTTCCCTGTATACTCGCGACTGAGAGGCGGGTCCAAAGAGCAAAATTCGCGACCCCGGTCGCGACTAATCTCCCTGGTCGCGGGTCCACGTGGCAGTCCGGCAGCCTTTCACTGTTTTGCTTCATTCTCACTCGTTTCTCATCCGATTGACCCGATTATTTTTGCAACGCATTCCTAACTTGATTTCCCCATCTTTCTAGGGTATTTCCACACTCATTTGAGGTCCACACAAAAAATGGCATTAATTCCCTTCACAATGAACAAACACGTGATATTGCACAAAACATAGAAAACTATGCAAAACTCAACACTTCATGCATGCAATGCCCATCAAATACCACTCAAATGTACCTCAAAATACATGTAAAATATGATGTTATCACTCTTCCACCCTATGTTCCTCCTTAAGGTCTATTGCCTGTAGCCTGACCATGTATATTTCTTCCACCTCATTCTTGGCCTTAGTATGTAACATTTTATAGAAAGAGTGCCCAGAAATAGCTTGGCAGTCTACCTGGGATTTGTTATCCTGCAGCTTAACTTTCTTCCCCTTTTGGGTGACTGTAACAATCATGTTATTGTAGTCCAATTCTATAGGGGTGCAGGACTTCAACCAATCACCCCCCCTAAGATTAAATCATACCCTTCAGTTCCTAGGACCCTGGGTGAGTATTGGAATTCATGGCCTTGCACTGTCCAATTAAATCCTGGAACTTGGGAGTTACTAACCATCCTTTGTCCATTGGCCACTCTGACCAATAAAGGATTAGCCTGTTCAGTTGGACACCCCAACCTCTTAGCTGTGGCTTCTTGAATGAAACTCAAGGTGCTCTCAGTATCTATTAGGATAAGCAATTCATGTTCCCCCATCTTTCCCAACACCTTGAGTGTGGTAATTCCTTCTGAACCAGACATAGCATTGAGTGACATCTGAACTTCTTCCATGTTGCCTTCACCAGGATTTGGTTGGAAATTATCTTCTTCAGGATCATGGTGGTCCACCAAATATGTTAATTCTTCTTGCTCAGACATGATCATGTAATTGATCCTATTTTTGCACCTATGACCATAGACATAGGGTTCATCACAGTTGTAGCACATGCCTCTTTCCCTCCTAGCAGCCATCTTTGCAGCAGAAAGTAGCTTGGTAGGGGGTTTCAGAACAGGGCTGAACTGCTTGTTGGGGTTTTGGGGTGCAGGCTCAGACCTCCTAGCCCCCAATGATTGGTTGGAATAGTTCCTGACAGGCCCCTTTAGTTTCTTGGCAATTGCATCAACAGTATGCAATTGGCTTCTACCCAACTCAATCACCTGGTGTAATGTGGTGGGGTTAAACATAGCAATAGCAGATTGTAAGTCTTCACTGAGCCCACTAATGAAACTGGCAACAAAATACCTTTCAGAATAAACACTAGGGTTAAACATCACCATACATGCCCTTAATTCTTCAAACTTCTCCACATAGTCATCATAGAAGCCCAGATGTTTTAATTTGTTAAACTCCATGATGACCTTTGTCTCCTTAAGTTCTTCAAATCGAGCAGCAACCACCCCTAGAAATTGATCCCAAGAGAGGCTTTGGAATTTTGAGCTATAATTTTGGAACCATTGCTCAGCCTTCCCTTCAAAGTGTAGGGAAGCCAGAACCATTTTCTGGGAATCTAGAACATTGGGCACCAACTGAAAGTATTGGTTGCACTTAAGGATCCAAGCTCGAGCTTGAGTTCCATCAAACCTGGGGAAGTCCACCTTAGGAATATGATTGTAAACTTGATGATTAGGGTGATCCACAGTCCACCTAGTTCCAGAGGTGACTTGAGTCTGATTTGGAGATCTACTTTCAGACACATAGGGGCTAGGGGGAGGACCCAATATAGAGTGTTCCTCAGCAGTCTCTTTTCCCTTGGTAAAAGTAGATAACTGTAATTGTAAAGCATTAAGGGTTTGGGTAAGATTGTCATATTTTGAGCTTACCCCCTTTAGCTGATCTTGCATCTGATTGTTCATCTCATTCAGCTTCTCTTGTATTTTGAGCTCAGCAGCTTTTCTTTTTACTGATTCTGCTTCCACCACTTGATCTAGTCGTTTCTGCGCTTCTTGCAGGTCTGTAAATCGGGTGCCCTCAGCCATGTTGCAGGAACGAGGCTCTGAAATACCACTTGTAGCGATTGGTACCAGCTACACTAGTTTGTAGTGTTAATTTGTATATATATTTGTCTAGGTTTGTTGGTGATAATGTATCGAACAGTAATTTGGTAGAAGGGAGGGAGAGAAGAAGAACAAATTGGGAGAATTAGATAACTTTTTTCCTACTCATTTCACCAATGAAAAAGGGTATAAATATCCCCTTACTTACGGTCCCACATACAAACCCTAAGATGGAAATTAAAAACAAATACAAAACATAATAGATAAACTATAATACTAATTGGGCCTCTTCTAGCCACTCTCCTCCGCAAACTCACCCTTGCGACCCAATCCCACCGAGCCCAGACCCGTTGCTCCAGAATAACTCTCGCCCCGACCCGTAAAAACACGTCACGGGTTTGACTCTACCTTGAACCCTAATCCGTTCAAGATTAGATTTTTATCCCCAATTGCTCCCGGGCTCTCAATCTCTCCAAAATCCATCTCTACAGACTCCACAATCATGGCAAGACTACCGATTTCCCCCAATTCCACCTTCTCCGACTCCATTACCATGACATAAATAATAAAAATATATACTTTGAGTTTAAATACCAAAGAATTAACCAATAAAAAAAATTGGGGTTTGATTAGGTTGCGAAGCAGTTGTTGAATTAACAAAAAGTAAAACAAACAAATGGAATGGCTTTGGTTGTCAAAAAGAAAAAAAAAAGTTTCTTCTTCTGCAAGCGAAAGTTTTGAACACTCGACCTCATCATCCATAATGCAATGCATCACCACCAGGCTAGTTTATTACATATACATTTGTACTGCTATCTATCTATATATATATATATATATATATATAATAATTTGAAAAATTTGGGACCCCTAATTTTTTCATATTTTTCGGGCCTGAGGCGACCGATTCACCTGCCTAATGCAAGGAGCGGCCCTGTTGAACAATGCGTCATATTTAAAATATCATGTCGTGGTTAAACTAATATAATAAAGAAGTTCAAAATAGTTATTTAAATATTATTCGCCTCAGCAAAAATGCTAATTAAGTCTGTATAATCAATTACGAGAAAGGCTACAAGCCTACAACATTAAAATACACATTATATTTCCCTAAAAAAATATGCATTATATTAAGCACAAAATAAAAGGTAAAATTTCAGCATTATCAAGATTCAAATATTCAATCCCCATACAATTTCTCTATTTTAGAATCTCTTACCAACGTAGCTTAGAGTTCAAATTCAAAATTTTTTACATCTCTATATATAATACTACGGAAAATTTAGAAGTCGCTAAATTTTCTTATTTTTTTGATCTGAATAATATATTGTAATTTGATTGAAAATTAATTGAAATATAATTAGTATATTAGATTTTTTAGTTTTCATACTGATAGTTTTAATGGTAGGGAAAAAAGAAAAAAATTTAAATAATCATTATTACTTAGCAAAATGATGTAAATAGTCACTTTTTTAAAAAAATAATAATGTTTATAGCCATTTTCATAAAAAAAAGTACTACAATACCCTTAATTCTATATTTATTATTAATAATTATAAAAGATTTAATTCTCTCTCACACATTCATTTTTTCTCTGGTTTATCAATCAAAACAAAACTATCATTGGCGAAAATAATGAAGCTATAATTTTTAAAGATCACCACTTCATTTTCTCCCTCTAATCCTTGAATCATCAATAAATTATCTGATGTAATTTCGAAAAGTAGAAATTTATTTTGAAATTCAATTTTTTTTAAGTTTTGTTGACATTCGTTTTTTTTTTGCGCCATTAAAGTATAATATTCACATATGCGTGCTCTATTTATTGATCTAAATATTTAATTATTTTAAATTTTTTTTAATGGATGAAAATGATTATGAATGTTCCTTGATACACAAATTGTTTCGATCGGTACACGAGTAGTGAAGTTGATTCGCGTAGCAATTCATTCATATACTTGTGAAATAACTCATTTTTAACCGGTGCACGAGTGCACAAATGAACATACTCATGCACTAGTGTATCAACGTATTTTTTAACTAATGCACGATTACACGAGTAGGCATACTTGCGCACTCGTGTATCAATGTAATGTTCAACTGCTGCATGAGGGGGAGGGGTGATGATTGTGAAGGAGATAAATAATTCTAATAAGGGTATTATTGTACATTTTCATAAAAAATGACTACTAACATTACTTTTCAAAAAGTGATTACTCACATAATTTGTTATGTAAAAATGACAATTTTTCTATATTAACATAGAAAAAAAAATTCTCCCAAGTAAATAGAATTCCTAAAAAAAGAAAGAAAGAATGAATATAGAAAAATTATCCACCAATGATCTAGCACATCCTACTCGGTCTTTAAATCACGATTGAGGCCCAAAAAAGCCCAAAAAGTTACTTGGGCTATGGGCTGATGTATCAAACGTAATTTTCCGCTCTCTCTCAAATCTTTCTCCTACTACCCATTTTCTTTCATTTTCGAGTGATGATGTTGGGATAACAATCCAAGTTCCACATCAGAAATATATCCAAGAGTGGCATTGGATATAAAGAGTTCACCTATCCCATTAGTATGAGGCCTTTTGGGAGATGTCCAAAGTGAAAACCGTGCGGGTTTAGTCCAAAGCGGATAATATCGTGCATACTACATGTATAAGTTGAAACTTCGAATGCTAATAAGGTCGCTATAACTAATAAGTAGAGCCCATTGCACATTATTTATTAGTGTGCTGTGTATTTCTCCTTGAAGCGCTCCTATGTTCTATAATAAAAAAAGAAAAAAAAAAGTAAAGAAAATAAAATAAATGTACTTACGTATGTCATGTCCAATATTAATTTTGTATTTTCTTCTGGAAGCAAGACTTTTCTAATGTATTTAAGTCTTTGCTGACATATCTTTAAAAGTATAAATATCAGATTTACTGTATTTCAATCGGAAATGTTGTTACAAGAAATTAGCACAAATCGGGGGGATAGTTGTTAGAGACAGCTAAAATTTCGGGTGTTAAAGAATTGCATAATTAAGACTTAGTCAACTGTAAGTGTCCCAATTTAAGGGATTCAATTGAAGTACCAAATTTGATTTGACTCGTCACATCTTCACTTTCACACCATACCATACCCCCTCAATAATAAAAATGCAATTAGTTCAAATCCCACCACCAACAATATTGCAATTCAATATAATTAGTTACAATAAAAATATCATAAATTTCAATAATTCATAAAAATACTATTTGGTTTTTAAATTTATACAATCACCTCCTTAACACTTTATGTAATTGTTCTTCTTAATAATATTTTTCTCTATGATTAAAAATAAAATAAAATATTCCTCTAGAATCTAGATTGAAAAAAAACCCTCTATTTGTGTCTTAATATTTCATGACAAGCAACACTAGAAGTCTTGAAATGGAAGCGTGTCATTCGCATAACATTAGAAAATATGTGATTAGTATAAATTATGGGTTTAATGAAGTCTCAGTATGACAAAACTGTCCTTATATGCAGAATCAAAGGCACAAATGTTTATGTTTTTAATATTTATTTTAATTTTCTACACATAATTAAAAATATCTAGGTACATAGCTTAACATATAATAGTGTGGCCCCTGCTATATTTCCTCAACGAGAAAATTAATATGCTGATTGATTAAGTCAACAATGGCAGACAATAAAGTCATTTCAGCTGTTTTACGAATTCCCAAATCTCACAACCAATACCAAAGGAGACATTCTAATTACTCTATGCCCGTTTCTTTAATCTTTTTTTTTTTAATAACTGTTAGGTATGTTTAAATATGTAGGAGGGCATAAATTCTTATTAATATATCTATTTAATAATAAAATCATTGCTAAAAACTCATTGCTAGTTTTGAAAACTAATCTTTTATAATTAATGACAATCTGCTAATAATATTTATTATTAATTGTGAATCATTTTAGTAAAAGCTTCACATTTATGCTTTGAAAACAAAAAATAATATTGCAAAGTGTAACAATTTATATATTTTCTTCTTAATTCGAACTTTCAAAATTAAGTTTAAATAACCATTCCCTTTATAGTTGGACTTAAATCTTAATGACCATAATAACAAATGTAAAAATTTATATAATTCACATTAGTTGAAAATTAATTTTATTTTGTTATAATAATTTTATTTTTTTGAATTGATTAAATAAAATAAAATAAAAAAGAGACAAAATCCTAAAAATCTCAGATATCAGAACATGATAACTATGGAAACCGGAGCCTTGTCAAAATCAATATGGAAAATTTATAGTAGGAAAAACAAATAAAATTTTGTTATAATAATTTTATTATTTTTTCACAATTATAATTTCTAACAAATAAAATTATACATACTCTAGTTTAAAAAAAAAATGGAAAAAGTAAGTATTTATATGATGAAAGATGATAAAGTTATTCTTGTTAAAAGATTAACAATGTGCAATGATATTTAGAGTGAAGAAACTGGACGTCATTGACTTGATAAACGGGCGGCAAATCAGGGCATTAAATTTGCGTTAAGGTATAGTCACAAATTATTGATATCGACTTTAAAGTCGTTGGAAACATCAAAATGATTAGTTATAATTAATCATTATTTATATATATTTTTTAAAATTAGCGTGACAAAAACAACTCAATAAAAGATGTAAATCTTTTTCCAAAACTAACCAATTGCTCGATATATTCCAACACACACAAAAATCTACTTATTTTGATGCACAAAATTCGCAGTTTGAATTAAAGTATATTTGGCAAAAATGATTAAAGAAGAATCGCAGTTGGGATCAATAGATATGCGCTTATTTAAGGTTATTTTCCCTAAAATTACCGGCAAATGTTTACAGTAAATATTAAATAGATTTGCATTTATGAGAAATAAAACGAAATAATAATTGTCGCGAGTAAACAGATAGATTTTGATTTTGTAGTGGTGTAGAAGGGGGGGCCCACCGAAAAATTAAACTTGGCGAAGAACCAAAAATAATGGGCGCGAAATTAATTCGGTTGGGTTCTCTTATAACTGTCGTTGTAATACAACGGTATGTCCGTGACATATGTCTCCCGTCCCGACAAATCCAAATACCTAAAGAAAATAAAAATTGAAGAATTGCAATTGGCCCTCCTCTTTTTTGGAATTTTTCAGCCCCACCACGTTATACCATCAATCCACATGCATTTCAGTCAGTCAGTAATCAGCGCTACTCCTGCCTACTAAATACTCATTAATCTTAAAAAGCACGAGCAAACACTCTCTCTCTCTCCTTCTCTCTCTTCCCTTTTTTCTCCTTTCCTTTTGCCACCATTCGCGGGGAGAAACTCCAAATCCAAGAAATCAGTGTTCCCACTTTCTTCTCCAGGTACCTGAAGAAATGTCTAGTTTATTTGTTCTTTATTTTTTTGTGCATTTTCTTGGATTGTTTTCGGATTTTTTTTATGTTGTTTCTTGGGGAATTGTGCCACCCATCTCGAGTTCTTGGCGTATGACGAGATTGTGTTTCACTGTTTTGTGGGTTTTGTAAAAAGCCATTATTGACTGAAGATTTTGTGGATTTAATCTTTCTTCAGACAGGAAGTTCTTGGATGATATTCATTTCTAGTGTGAATGCACATTTTGTTAGGAATGCCGATTTGGATTTTGCTCGATTTGTTTCTGATTTTGTTTTGATGGGATGTTATTAAAAGGTTAGTGGGTAACTTTTTTTGTTTTTATAACAAATCAAGCTGACAGATTTTCTTCCTTTTTTGGCTTGGATTGTCTTAATCTTCGGATACTATGTAATTATTTACTCAAATTTCTTCTTTTTTGGCTTAATTGTCTTAGCCTTTGCATATTATGTAACTAATCACTGAAATTCTAGAAATACACTCATTAAAGCAGAAAAAAGGAAAAAAAGAAAAGAAAAAAGATGACCGGTAACAGATCATTGATGGGTTCTGTTGAGGCATTGATGGCCGATTTAAAGTAGAAATTTACTTGGTTCATAAGTAAAAGTGGGTGAAGTAAATGCCTTTTCAGTAGTCAGTTTTCGTTGCCGTAAAAATTGAAGGTTTGGTGCACTCAATCAATGATCATGATGAATACTTTTGCTGCTCAATTTTTAGTTTTATTTTCAAATAGAATTTTGAGTCTCAGACTCTCAGTTGATCTGTTTGTAGATATTTCTTTCTTTAAGTAATTCCTTATCTTGATGCTTTTTTTTTTTTCTTTCATTCCTCCTGCATTTCCCTCCTCATTTTGGCCCTTTGTTTTTTTTTCTTATGTTGGATTGTAGTGCTTTCAAACCACAGGGTCTGGAACTAAACACTGAACAGGTAAATTAGAAAATGGAGAGAAGGCAACTAGATTTTAATGCACCACTTATGTCTGCAAGGAGATATTCATCACCTTCAAAATCTTCGGAGCTAGTCAAACGGAAGGTGGTGGAGAAGCCACCCCCCTGCAAACAGCAATCTCTTCCACCTAATAAATCAATTTGGGAATGTGAGGAGGTGACCAAACCAGCTGCTGTGCCGTTTCACTGGGAAGAAATACCCGGAAGGCCTAAAGATGAAGTCGAAAGCCAGTCACATACACCGGAGGAATCAAATACGCCACGACTTCCTCCAGCGAGGTTATCAGACGCCATCAGGCGTAATTCAGGTGAAATTCCAAAGCTTCCTCCTGGCAGGTTGTCTGGTCCCTCAAGATACTGTTCTGGTGAAAGATCGAATGATCAGAACATTTTTAGGTCCCAAATCGAAGCATTTTCCTTCAATGATCACGCTAGTCTTTTGGAGAAGTTGAATGATAGCTTGAACTGTAAAGATGATTCAGATTCAGAGAGTGAAGATGATGCATATTCAGATGCACTAGATACACTTTCAATGACAGAGTCATGGTCATTTAACTATAGTGTGAGTGGGATTAGTGGCTATCAAAGTTCGGGTGTGAAGCCCTCTGGAACCTTTTGTATCGACAAACAAACTAGAGATTTCATGATGAACAGGTTCTTGCCAGCAGCCAAGGCTGTAGTTCTGGAAACGCCTGAATATGCTGTGAAGAAGTCGTCAGTGCCTAAGGAGAAGCCACCGAAGCAGGTAAAGAAGGGGGTTTCTGGGGAGATGAAGCCTTCACTCAGGCAATATAGTTCAGATGCATTGCCATATTATAATCACTATATTAATAATGCGGAAAGTGAAGATGAAGATCAGGAATCCGTTGCTCCTACGAAGAAGCCTGGGAAGGCTTGGGGAATTCTCCCTCGATTTTGTGTGAAGACTTCCTTGTGCCTCTTGAATCCACTGCCTGCATTGAAGTTGAAACCAAAAAGCCGCACTCCCTCACCTTCAACGTGTGAAGTCAAAAGAATGAGTAGAAATGCGCATAGTGGACCACTTGACAAGGTGATCTCTCAAAACTTGGTGGATTTTGTTTTCAACCACTTTTTCATTGCTTGATGATCTCTTGAATATTTGCAGAATGCTTGCCAGGTGGTTCATAAGAAGAAGTCTTACTCTGGATTGCTCTCTCGTGATCTGCCAGGAATTGATAACAAGTTCACCACTGATTCCATTGACTCGCATAGATCAGCAGGAGTGTCTCCATTAAGGCGTTACAGAAGCGGCAACATTTCTCCATATCGCAATGAATCTCCAAAGTCTCCATTTCGAGAAGGAGTAGGATTTCTTGGTGTCCCTAAAGAAGTCGAGAATTTCAATGCAAAGATTGCTTCATCGCGCAAGCTGTTCAAGGCCCTGCAAGATGTATCGAGGAATCAGATAAACGAAAGAGCTTCAGCTCCATCTCCCACAGCTGATCCTGTGGAGAAAACCGTGTACGTAGATTACGTAAAGAAGAAAGACCTATCAAGCACGAAGACAAAGCCGTCTCACACTAAATCCGAACAAGTAGTTGATACATTGGAGGAAGGCAGAAAACTAATTAGTCCTAAATTTGGACCAACTGACAAGATTCTACCTTCTACTTATTTTGCTAATGCAATGGTGGTTAAACCGAATCAAACCCTCTATCAAGAATCAACAAAGGAAGTTCCTTGTGAAGCAAAATTTGTGAAACTAGAATCGGATAATGTAGGAGATTTCAATCCTCCTGTGAAATCTCCTTTACCTCCACCATTGCCAAAATCTCCATCTGAATCTTGGCTTTGGCGTACTCTGCCCTCCATTTCTCTTGGAAATCCATTTGCTAATTCGCGACATAGCAGCAGCAGCCCTCTTCACCCGAAGAAACAGGGGCAGAAAGCTTCAGCTACTAATACCAAATGGGAGACCATTGTAAAGACATCTAACTTACGACACGATCATGTCCGTTACTCAGAGGTATTCTTTCTGATCCTTTTTTGCCCAACTCAACTTGGCTGCCTTAGGTTTCTCACTCTGCATTTGCATCTTTGCAGGAGCTACACCGCGCTTCTTATCGCCCAATGAAGTCGTAGAAACCAGGAATGCAGCAATGAAAACCATGATCTATTCTTTGGAAAGTGTCTTGTTCGCCTCCGCCTGCAGATTTTGCAAGACCTTCCAGCAATACTAATTTTACAAGTCTCTTTTTTTTTCTTTTTATTGAGGAAATACAATACGAGTTGATGAGATTTGAACGGCAGTTAATATAGTTTTTTATGGTGGTGATGTTAGGATGAACTGTGGCATTGGTATATCTCCTAATCATCATCAAGTTTGCAAACACAGTATCTTGTGTATTGCTTGTTGAGCTTTTCTGAATCAACTTCAGTTGTCTATTTATATTATTGTCGTTATTTTCTGATTTTAAATTGTATTTCATCTCTTACGGAAAGCTATTGAGCGTGTTGCCTCTGTTTTTGAATATGTGTCATTTTTTATAAATGCACAAATATTAATAAAGTAATCAAATTATCTAATACACTCTTATGTGATTGTATTAAATGAATTAACTACGAATGTTTGAATGCACCAAGTGATGGCAACTATGAAAAAAAAAATGAAATTTTCATCTAGTAGAATGGCACTCTTTGTGCATAATGATTAATGAAACTTACTGTAACGGGGGGGTATATTTTCATTTACTAATCATGCTTAGTATGAAAACTATGAGACGTCAAGGGTGCATGTGCCCGTAATCTAATAATTTTAAAAGAAATTTAAATCCGATTTTGAATTTAAAATAAAATAAATAAATAGGTAAATTTTTAAATAGTAAAAAATATTTCTAGCCACTATTTATAAAAAAATATGTTACTAGCCACTTCTTCAAAATAACCCTCTATCGTGCACTCTTGTCGTGCTACACTTAGTCGTGTAACTCCAGTTATGTAGTAGTGTAAATTTAAATTGTTGCTCGGCATTACGCTCAGTTGTATATCCTCAGCTTATAATATTGTATGAATACAATTAGTCGTGCACTCCACCTATGTAGCAATATTAATTTATACAGTCCGTGCACTCAAATAGTGCACTTTAGTCATCTCACAATTTTATGAAGGCTAATTAAATATTTTCAGTGAAAAATTATTATAAATATTTTTTTTTTTCAAAATAGTGATTAAAAACATGATTTACTAAATGAAAATTGCTATTGTTTTATGATCTATTATAACTATTATGCCTAAAGAATTATAATCACCGACGATGATCGTGTTCCTTTGCACATGCAGGGTACTCTGTTTGTTGGAATGATTTTATATTTTTAAGAAATTCTTATTTTTAAAGGTAAAAATAATAAGTAAAAAATAAAAGGAGAAAAAGAAGAAAAGATGAATCATTGAGGCTATAAGGAGATAATTGATATGTAAGAATGAAATGAATTTAACAATAGAATAATGATGAGAATGAAATGGAATTAATGAATTTTGACATTCCTATAATATCCCGAAGAAATAAGAATAATGTATGAATTAAATTAATATTCGTGAATTGATTTTATTATCACGGTTTATGATTAGTAAATAAAATATATGATTTTTCTTAAATTTATTTTGAATTAAAAAAATTAATTGTCAAGAGATGTTATTATATTTTAAATATATATTATTGAATACTATACGATTTTTGCCTTAATAACATTTATGAAAAAATCGAGTATCCTTATAGTAAGTATTTTACCAATGATCGGTGAGTTTTTATATTTTATGTAAGGTTTTTTCTATAATATTAGTAATAGTTGTTTAAATTGTTATACAATTTTATGAATTATGAATAATGTATTAATTGCCAATGATAATGATTTTTTTATAAATGTTTGATGAATTTTTCATTTTTATATAATTTTTTATAGTTTTTATGTTTTATTTTATTTTAAGTTTTCTAGAATAAAATTAAATTAGTTATAATATTTAATTTATTATTTTGTATACTTGTGTAATTTTTTTTTATATAAATTAATCTATGAATCTAATATTTAATTTGTCATTGTAAAAAAATGTGAATAATTTTTTCAAGAACAAATATAAAAATTATTTATGGGTTATTGGAAATACGTTATAGTATGGGAGTTCTATGAAATGACTGGTCCTGACTCCCAACTGTGGGGAATATGAATTACCACGAGAATGGTGGTTCTAAATAACAAAAACATAGAAGTTATGAAATTAACAATGAAGATGGAACGGGGATTCAATTCTAATTTCTAACTTCATTTTTTGCATACCATCCATGTCCATGTCCTAAGGGCTTTCAGAGAATGGAGCAGTCTATTTCTATTTTTATTTTGGTTAGTTTTAATGTATAGAATCCTCCATCAGTCTAACTAAATTCATATTTGGGCCCAATAGTGATGGTTGAAATCCAATTACTTGAAGCACTTTTCAGCTTCAATAGCAACATACTAGCATTAATATTTTGGGCCTTAAATGACGGGCTTTATATTCTTTGAATGAAGTACCCATGTTACGTAATTTTTTTTCTAGTTTTTAAGGGGAAGGGGACCATTTAACGTCATTGTCCTAACTGCCAATCGTAAATTAATACATGGAAACGAGATTACGACTAAGGAATTAGGGCAGGAAATTAGGTTGTTAAATAATTTCCCATTTACTATTTTTTACGATGATGGGGTCCCCTACTTCTCCTCCTTATTCTTCTAATTTTAGCGTTAATAAAGAATAAAATTATCAACGTGTGGGGGTCCGTCCTCGCATTAAATAAAAACAAAATGCTTATATATATCATATATGTATATGGAGAACATAAAGATTAACGATATCATGTATTAAATAATAAAAGAAACAAATTAATTAATCAGTCATTTTAACTTACAAATGTGGCTTAATGGGTTTTACTATCTTAAGAAAAATTAAATTTCCTTACCTAGAATTAAAGAAGAACCGGTGACGTACGTGTTCAAAAAAAGAAAAGAAGAAAATAATCAGCATTCAATTATTTAAATGAGGACGACTTTTGGGGTTTCTTGGCGGGATTTTAGGTACTCTAGTTTAATTGTCCAGTCCAGATCACAATCAAGCTAATTTAATGTTATTTAATTATGGGGGTCAAGGTAATAATAATTTAATATGATTGCAAATTGACTGATAACCCTCCACCATAAAGTATTCCATTTTCTTAATGAAATCTATCCTATCCCATATGATTGCATTAAATATGTATATTTATTTATATAGATAAGTTAGGCATGCAATGCAAATGCAGGTAGATCGAACTACTCCTCATTCCTTCTTAAAAATTCCATCCTTGTGTAAAACAATTGCCGAGGCGTACGTACAAAGAATATAAATTAATTTTTCATTCTTATTTGACATGACTTATATCCACTCATACATTTATATTATATTGTTAATAATTGGTCTACATTTGAGATTTTCTTTTTAAGATTAATTCTGCATGTTATAAAATCTAAGAGATATATATGATGTGTGTTTAAAAAATATTTTATACACTTCACGAAATATAATTCCCCTTTTGGTCTTGGTATATAGGAATTGTTGGGTGACGTTAGGACAAGTGAACGCCAGTTTTTGTCCCTTAAATTTTCAAAATGTAGTAGTTTAATTAATATACATATTCAATATTTTTTAAAAAAAAAATAATATTGTCAAAGGACTAAAATTTTACTGCATTTTGAAATTTCACATGACTAAAATAGCCGTACTACTCGTAGACATATATTTATACGTACGGGACCAAATTTAAATACTTTCATTTGACGTTTAAAGTTTGAAGTACATGAACTTCAACAACCCTCACCAACCAAAAAGAAAATTAAAAGTTATATAAAAACGACAAGTCAGATATGAAGGAACAGAAAATTACGTACGTACAGCATGCTGCACGTTATAATATATAATACTATTAATTATGTCTCAATACAAAAATGCAGCTAATTAACAGAAACATATCGAAATGCAGAAATGAATATTACTATCAAGATCGAGCAACGACTGCTAATATATATGTCTTCAATTCTAATGAATTATGTCCTTGTAAAAACCAAGTACTTATAAGATCTCACTCTATGCTCCCGAGCATACACGGTCAGATCTCAAGTACTCAGCCACTTCTTTGTTTTTGTTTTGTTTTTTTTGTCTGAATCTGCATCTACGTAATATATAAAGTGTGATCGTACGTATTTTACTAATCTTTATTTTATGTAGGTAGCTAGCTAGCTAGGTTGCAGTGGATGAATGAGGGGCTAAAGCAAGCGAAAGCTTCGTGTTAATATCGGAGTGATCACCCTCTTTACTGCAAGCTTTCTGATCATTAATATTATTGTTGTTGCTTAGGCTGAGGCTCAAACTCAGTTTCAAATCGGTTGGAAGCCACTCTTTGCGATTCAATTTCCTCTCCTGATCATTCGTCATCTGCAGATTAATTAAGATTATGCAAAATTAATAATACACATATATACTAATTACAAATTTATAGATGCTAATTAATTATACATGTTACCTGAAGCCTTAAAGGGTTCTCGAGATTGAATGGGTTGGAATTATGAGATGCCATGATGTTCGATTTCTGTTGATTATTCCTGATGCTGTCGATGCAAGTAGTATTCCAACGAGATTGTGGTCTTAATATATTCTGTGAAAGAGTAGTCGGCCAAATGTTGTTGGATTTGGAGATTTCTTTCTCTTTAGATTGGTTTTGAATCACTTCTCTGCTGGGAGGCCATCTTCTTCCTTCAAGGAATTGGCTCGGCCTAAGGGGCCCGTTATGGTAGCTCTCGTGCAATGCATGAATCCGGCTAGAAATAGACCGCTTCTCTAGGGTTCCGACGTCTGAAAGTAGTCCAGCTGAATCAAGCCTCACTTTTGGTTCGTGACGATAAGAAGACCATGGATGGTATCTACATGCATTTAAATTTTGATCATTTTAATTAATTGCACATGATATATATGTGATGATTAATTTGATCAAATATATTTAATATACCTGGTGGAAGATAGAGGCTTGATCTGATGATAGGGGTGATGAGATTTTAGATTGTGTGGAAAGGGCATGGAGCAATGGGGCTGATTGGAATTCCTTGCAAAAACAATGCCACCATTCTGTATTCTCAAATCATGAAATGGACTGCATTTGTCATAAGCTGATGATGAGCTGCTAGTGAAGTAGCCTCTCCCTTGAATGTAATGATGCCTATTTGCTTGACCTATTACTGTTGCATGCATGCATGCATCAAATTTAACTTATTAATTCATCTCTTACATTAATCGAATATCATGTTTAAAACTAGCTAGCTTCATAAACGAAATAGCTAGGTAATATATTGTCTCAAAAATGTACCTCGTCCAGATTCATCCAGCTTCTTACTTCTATACATCTGAAACATATACATACAAATAAAAAATAAAAAAAAATCAGCAAAAATCAATGATTAATTAAATAAAACAAAATATATACTATTGTTATTGATCCTGAATTAAACTAGCCTTGTGCACCTGCAGGTGACTTTTGACATGAGAGATGCTGAGCCCTCTCACATTCATCAGTTGAAGCACCGCTTTGGGAGTGGCTCCTGCAGCAAATGAATTAATCTCTCAGATAATTAATTAATTAAGTAGGTAGGTAGGTAGTGATGTAGTAGCTTACTTTCTTGACCGCCTAGTCTTTCAATGGCATGAACAAAGGAGAGATGGAGGTCAGGAGTCCACCTAAGCCTTGGCATTTTGGATCGAACGTATTGTCTAACAGCGATATTATTAGTCTTCTTATCTGCAGATTTGGAGCTATGATCTCCATCTCCTGATCTCGTTTGTTCTGCATCCTCGATAATATTGCTGATGCCCGACACTTCAATCATGGGATCGCCTACCACATTGCTTCCGCCTTCCTCGTTCAAGTCGATCGAGGAAGACGACGACGTATTCTCCGACGAATCTGAATCTGCTGCTGATAATTCTCTGCTAATTTCCATCTCACATGGGCTCACTCATTAATTCTCCCTCCTAATTTATGTTGATTTATTAATTAGGACGACCTGTGAGTTGCATGTGTAATAATTTAATTAATTCCACAAGATTCAATGAAAATATTGTAACTTTATTTCTGCAGGGAATTGAATTACGTACATATATAAAAGACTGCATCTTAACGTACATATTACAGTAGCAAGAAACGAATTAGAAAAACAATTAAAATATAAATTTTGAGTTCGCTAAAACTTCAGGATCAGACTCTCTAGCTCACTTTTAACAAATCAATCCACTAGCTAGGCTCTTCATAAGGATGATATCAATCAGAAATATACTTAATTAATTAAGTGTGGAGTTTAGCCGCAAATCTACATTCGAATTGAACTGAAATAAGAGTTCATTAACAATCATCATATGTCTGTACATGCAGTCTAATAATTATATATCTAACTAAATGCATGTAAAAACTAGCTAGAACTAACACTGGATTATGGTGGATCGATTTTTACTGAAGATGAGGAACATTTTTTAAGTAATTCCTTATATTAATTGTTTCATTCAGCTTCATTTATGGAAGTAGTTTTGGTTTAAAAACTCCAAATGGGCAGGTAAGGCAGTTATATATAACACAGGAAGAATTGATGATATATATATATATATAATCAAAAGAAATAGAAGAAGAAGATATTTAACTTTAGATTTAATCAAAAGAAATAGAAGAAGAAGATATTTAACTTTAGATTTAATCAAAAGAAGAAGATATTTATATTGTTTCTAATGAAAATTTGCATCTCCGCATAACATAAAAAATAAAATAATAAGCAGTGAAACTCAGAGGAGATAATTATTATAAAGTTTATATAAATTTCCAAGATTTAATTTGTATATAAATATACTTATTTCCCCCAAAATATGATGACTTGCTATATATACACAAAAACCCTAAAAAATATATAGAAAGCGTGCTCGGGAAGTTGTCATGCAGCCTACAATAAATTAAGCATGTATCCATGAAAGGATGATATCTGCGAGGAAATTCTCAACTCTTTTTAATCAAAATTCAAATTTCTTGATTAACCCACTGTTAATTAATTTGTGAAGTTTAAAGAAGGGGAGAAAATCATCTATCAAGCCGAACTAACCGTTCAAGAAATAATTGTAGCGAGAGATATACCACAAATTAAAGAATCAAATCAAGAAATTCATGGGAGAAAAAGATCCAAGGACTGTTATACTGGACGTGGTCTAGGAAAAAGATTAAGATGAGGGTTTCTTATGAAGTAATTATAATTAAAAATATTCAAATATTCAAGATATATATACAAACCCTTAAGATATATATTCAAGGCCTTGGATTCGATCTTCTTGCACAAAATGATGATTGTCGCTCCTCAGCTCTCGTCGATCCAGCCGTACATGCTCGATCGGACCGACAGTACTCAGTCGATGCTGCTGACAAGAGAATTAAAGAGTTAGTCACAATCAAACCAACAGATGATTACATATCAAAAACTTTGATGATCAAGATGATTGAAATATGAAGAAGAATATAATGGTGTATCTACCGATCGAGTTGTTTGTGGACGCTGGGGGGGGGGGGCAGAGAGAGAGAGAGAGAGAGCTAGGGAGAGAGAGAGAGAGAGAGAGAGAGAGAGAGAGAGAGAGATTGAGATTATGCAGTTTGATTCAACAATGGGATTAAATTCCAAGGCGCGACTATTCGTCAGAATATTGAGATTTTTACCTAGACTTTCATGCAAAATGGGGGGTTGTACTTCCTTATTTAGCGAAAAAGAAAAAAAGAAAAGAAAATTCAACTATGGTCGGACACTCCACTTGTTGTCTTATGTAATAATGCAATAATTCTTGAATTATGGATACAGATGAAGGGCCCCATGGGGCTGTTGAGTATCATGTGACTTTCCCCTAAAACAAAAACCCCTTTTCTTCTGACAGTTGTCCTATTTATATAAAAATTTCATGTGATTGATCTTAATTGTTTTTCATCTCTGCTAGTGACTCTGCTGACTTTGATTTAATTATCTATCTTTCTATCTATCATTTTTCAATATAAATTTCATCTTTCTGGGCATTATATGCTTTCCAAGAAATCACTTTGAAAAAGGATTCCCTATCAACCTTATCTTTACCTAAACCGAGACTTTCTCTCTCCATAATGTGAAATCGCAATTCTCTGTTCCCATGTGCTTTATTTTTCACCATTATTTTAGGGCTTCTATATATCATTATCAATTAATTAATGATATATATATATATATGACCTAAATACAATAAAAATATACTATAATTTACACACCTTTTATGTTTCTAATTGAAGCTTCTTGACACACGATATGTGTCTTAGCTAGGTCACACGTCTTTAAAGAGTTACACATAAACCAATTAAGCAGAAATTATGTAGATGTTGCATGCACTAGATTTAACTCACCCAATGAAAATACTCGATCTACTCAAATTCAAGAGAAAAAACATGTTTAATCTTCTAATTATACCGGCCTCAATTTAAAGTTATAAAAGATATATATATATATATATATATATATATAGAAATTAAAAGAAGGATAGAGAAAATATATATGTGAGGACATGCAAGTCAATTCACAATAATGTAAGCATATATAATCTCAAGAATGCATGTATGATGTCTAGTCGGGAACACACAAGCGGTTTTAATTTCTTTTTAAAAGAAATTAAGATGTTTTGAGTTTAAGATCCACATGCAGTTCCGCTTCACTCAACTAAAATAGAATGCATATATATATATATATATATATATATATATATATATATATATATATATATATATATAGGGAGAAGTCTTGTTAGCTTACACAACTTATATGAGCAACACCTATGTGGCAACCACCTTATCAGACTACTTTATAAAAATAAAATTCATTATAATATAATCAATCATAATTATTAACATATATTGCTTATAATTGATTTTTTAACAAAATTATAGACCCTGATTATGAAATAGTCAATCCTAAAAATTAATTATTAACTAAAAAATATAAAAATAAAATTCAAAAAATTAATTATAAACTCGGATTGAGTGGAGTAAACCTCAATTAATAATTGTAAAATTAAAGTAAAAGAAAAAAGGGGAAAAAACAAATATTAAATTTTACAGCCATGCATGATTAATAAAGTGCCCGGGCCGTCATTTTCATGATTTAATGATAAGGCCATCACCAAAGAAAATGCACTTAAATAAAATCGAAAGCAACGAGTATTTTTCACCCACATCACTGACAACGCAGAATTCCAAATGCTTCAAAATTGTTCGTTAATTGCATCACAGCTGCATATGGGCAGTAATTAAAGAATGAACATTTATGTGGAAATTGATGCATTCTTGGTGGAATATAACTGCAATACTTAGTCAATTTTGGTGGGAATTTCTGTGTTCAAATACGGGCCGGGCCATCCGTGCGCGACCGTTTCTTGTACGTTATTCCCTGTTATGGAAATATATATATATTTATCTAACCATTGGACTCACTCAAATAAGTTATAAGTGAACTCCTATATATATACATATATATATTTCCCAATTTTACAATATTAACCGATTTGGTAAGTGAAGTCGTGATCTATTAAATATATCAAATATATATTATACATATGTTACCTGCAATTACCACGTTATGCAAATATTCGCGTTTTTGCCAGAAATATTTCTTGTATACGATTGTATTTTAAGAACTGTGCCTAATGAAATTAACAGGAAGGCCAGTGACGACGAGCCATGTGCCTGAATATTCTTTACACGTACCCATACAAAATCACAATCGAAATTAATTTCTTTCTATTATTTTTATAGCTAGAAATGAATGAACTTGCCTTTTCTTTTGTTTACGTACATTTTTTTTTCTTTATTTTTTTTTTCAATGTTCTGAAGGGAAAGAATCGAAGAACTAGCTAGTACCAATTAAGTTAGTGTATATTCTTCTTCAAAAAACAATAAAATATATGTATATATTCAAAGACTTTGGTGACACTAAAGGACACCCGCAACTGGCTCCGATTGAGTTGTTACATCTCTGCATGTATATAACAAGTAGAGAGAGAGAGAGAGAGAGAGAGGCACGGCTATTTTCTTTTTAATAGGAGAATCCTAACGTAGAAAGTGCTGTGCTTGAGAGTGTGAATTGGGTCTTCGGAGTCGTGGGATTTAAAAAAAATAAACATTCTTTTAATTAGTATATATAAAATCTTGAAAATTAATTAGTATATCTTGAAACCCTACACAACTTAAAAAAAACATATGTCTTCTTGTCTTGTATTTGGAGGGAGAGTTGACATTCTTCTAATTTAGCTCATTGGAATCTTTCATGGAATTTATTGATAAAATTTTCATGGATGTCGACATTCAACCAAGATATCTCATGCAAACTATTAATTAATTAACTAATTAAAATACATGTATCGACCGTCTTCAAGTCATATATTTTATTGTAATGATTGACGTGAGAATACCTGTAATATTTTTATATCTACAGATCAACTAGTGCATAATTAATTAAATTTTTAATTACATCAGTCTACGTATTTATGGTAATACACGGTCTTAATAAAATGGCGATAGAATTGTGTTCTTCTTCTTTGACTTGTAATTATTACTATTTTGGCTATGAATTCAATGTGGGAAAAGTTTAACTGCTTCGTATAGTCAAGGTTGGTTTAATTAAACAAGCTGATTAATTAAATGTAGATTTCTAAAACCGAGGCCATTCAATTATAGATGTGGAAACATTAATTCATATAGATTAATTAACTAACCACCTTTTGATTAAATTTTGGTCCCCCACGCTGCAGGGTAATATTGTCCATTGCATGTAGGAGAAATTCAAGTTCTACCGGCCTAGCTACAAATAAATTTGCAAGTCTAATTTGATTTACTATTTAAGTAAAAAAAAAATTATATATATACACACACACACAGGTATCTGATCGATCTCATAATTGCGTATTTGCGTGTAATTTTGGGAAGTTCTTGCATGTCTTTTAGATTTTTTTCGATTAATTCATATATATACTCATCTCGATCTCAAACTAAAATTCTTTAGTGGAAATATGTTAATTAATTGTAGGCTTTCAGATAATTAATTAATCAAACATCCTGTGAATTTTTAATTGTGTTATTCGTGTATCGTGTTGTTCTTTAGGATGTTCAGTTACGTTATATGATTCAGTGATAGTGAGGAACATAAATAAAGAAAATATAAATGACACGCGATATGTTAATCCAGTTCGGTGAACTCACCTACTGTGTGGGGCCACGCATAATAGAGAACAAATTCACTCCTTCAAAGTTAGTTTCGATAAATTAAGGACTCACACAATAGGACCACCTACTCGATCTCCTTTTCAAACACTACCCCTTTTTCAATGAATTGAAAACGTAAGACCCACCTACGTCTGAAATGTCCGCACTTAATCTCTCATGCAACTTTCGTGAGGTCATGATTAGGGTGAATCCTCAAGGTAAATATCCACGAAGACGGCAGTCAAAAACTTAGCTTGATCCATAAGGAATCAGAAGCTCAAGGTCTATTTCTCCAGAATGAAACTGTCATAAATAACCATGAAGTCCATCGTAAGGAACATCATTCTCTTCAAGTTTGACACTTTTGATTCGAAATGTTCTTAAGCAACACATTGGATAAGGATCGTGAATTAGTACTCTGCAAGAACCACGATTAGCACAATAATTGATTTGCCACAATAAATAATAATTAAGTTAGTGCACACCAATTGCACTTACATGCACACCCCACGACGCAGTGTAATGGATCTAGGGGCGGATCCAGGAGGGCTGGGGGGCACCTGCCCCCTCCCCCCTCCCCAAATATTTTTTTAAATATATATCATGGCGTTTCACAGTCTATGTTGATCGAATGAAAAATGCTGAAATGGTGGTTGTCTGTTTTTGGTGGGCTGTGGTGGATTTTGGAGAAGAAGTGTTGGGAAGAGGGAAACATAATTAAATATAAAAAAAATGTATCTCTCCTCACTATTTCTTGTTTAGAAATTAGAATCAAATTTTAAAAAATGTAAGGAGAAACATGCGATTATTTTGGTCTTGGTCCGACTCTTGGAATATAAATTTTATTTTTTAAAATATTTAAAAAATTCCAAAATTGATAACATTTCAAAAAATACTTAAAACAATTTTACTTCACGAAAGTAAATTTTCTTCAATTTCAACACGTATTCTTAGATTATTATTATTAATGATTATTTGTCCAATATTTGTATTATGTGTTAGTTATTTTATTATTTGAGATTGTTTATTAAATATTTGATTATGAATTTTTATTATTATAACGAAAGTGAAAAATTAGGAGTTTTGAATTTATCTTGTGATTTATAAATGTTTCATATTTATGTATTATTAAAAATGTTTAAAGTTGAGTTTATAAATGTTAATTTACATTATTAAAAATTAGGAGAAAGAGAGCAAGCGAAGAAAAGGAGTAGTGTCATTAACTTAATTAGTTCGTTAATAAAAATAACATTATTACACGTTGAACTAAACTAAATACAAGTTACAATCACCCTACCATTATTCTTTCTATATTACACAATCAAACTCAAAATTAAGAACAAAGTAATGGTTGCTAGCTGCCCCAAAAAATAATTGTTGAATCCACCACTGCCTGAATCTGTTTTTTTTTTAAAGGAAATCATGAATTTTGTAATTAATTAATTAAGTGTTATATATTTTCTTAATAAATATAATTATTTACATTGAGTGCAGTATTTAATTATATAGTGTGTATGTGTATGTGTATGTATATGTATATGTATATGTATATGTATGCGTGTGTGTGCATGCCGTACGTATTGATTGTTGACTATGTAATGGGTATGTCGTCATGTATTTAATTCACCAAAAATCTAGATACATGAAATCTAAACTTTTCAAGGCATATCATGTAAAATATTGTTTTCGAATGGATACCAAGAGGAGGAGGCATTTTTGACTTGAGGAAATAAATAAATTAAATAATAATAATTTGTGTTTGAATGCGAGTAGTATAGATCGTTCAATAGAATGAGTCGTGTTTAAAAATGGATCGAATTACAAGACAACGATTGGCCTAACCTAATCTTAATGAAAATTACTGTTCCGTTCTATCACCAATAAATGCATCAGTTTTTAACAGAATGATTGCACACACGCATATATACATAAATGTATTTTATTATAAAGTGTATATATTATATATAGTATATACAATTGTATTCACATATATAATCGATATACATATTATAGTAGTGGATTACATGATCGCATTGTATTATGTTTAATTAACTTAGTGCGTCATATAGTTTTATATATATAACACGCGTTTGCTAGATAGTGTGGTATAAGGTTGGATATATTTGATTGATATATCTTTTATCATATAAGATATCAATATTGTGTTTGTTTTGATGTATTTAAATATGTGTATTAATAATATAGTGTTTGCTTAGATGTATTATAATTCTCTATAAAATTTCAATTTTTAAAATATCCTTCAATTAGTTACCATGTATTGTGTGAATATTATGTAATAAGATTTTAGTTAATATCTGAAAACTTATTTTAGTCTGTAATTTTTAATAATTCTATATGGTATTACATATAGCGCCTGCAGGGTGTGATATGTTATATCATATAAATTGTTGACACATGTCGGACCCTTGCATAATAATGGGCTTTAATATTGTTAGAAAATATAGTATTGGAGTGTCATAGACATCTATCATGCCCTTATAGTACCTAGCAAACATAAACATATTATGGGATCCGATGTCATAGTGCTATGTGTTTATGTATGTGCGTACACACTAATGTCACATTTAATTCTCTACAATTTTATAATGAATTTGAGTCATGTCTAATTTTATTTACAAAAAGTTAATTAATTTTTTGCATCGGACTGCAGGATATGATCTAGGAGTATAATATATTTAATTAATTTCATAATATATATTATTAAAGATTTATAAAATTATGCATGGGAGTGCCACAAATATATGGACAAAGCCAAGATAAAAAGCATCATACTATTACATAATCATTATCTACAATGATAACAAATAGAGGTTTCGGTTTCATACTTTTATTTTATAGTAAAAGGCCAGCCTTAGGATCTTCTTCCATGTAATGTGATTGAACTCAAGTCAATTACATTTATATATATACACTAATTGGGTTCAGGTGAAAAAAAAAACGTTGGTTTGATAAATGAGAACAATGTTTATCTCATCATGTTTTATAATTTTTTAATTACTATAATTTCATTGCATTGATTACTTTATTTATAAATTACTATACTGCTTAATTTCATTGCTTGATTGCGTAAAGCAATGAAAGTACAACAATTAAGCAATAAAGTATAAAAAGATAAACAATATTCTCATTTCTCACACAACAAATATTTCTCTCTTGAACCAAAACACACACACATATAGCAAATACGATTATAACATTTAATGAGATTTTTACTTTTTTTATTTATTAATTTGTTCACACATCCTGAGCTAAGAATTCAAAGTCTAATGCATATTATCTTCAATGTTTGATATTTATATTTTATTCCTCAGCTGTGTAACGATTTGTATATTATTTGATCGAAATGCCATTAAGAGAGATGTATATATATATACTGGTCAATTCCACTGTATATATGAAGTTAAAATCAGAACTCAATATCAACAGTTCATAACTAAGGAAAGGTATATGTGAAGAATTGGACATTAATATATTAGCAGGGGTTGATGCATGTGAAAACGTAGCTCTAAAATAAACACTATATATATATATATATATATATATATATATATATATATATATATATATATTGTCAGTAACGTGGAAAAGGGCCGGATCAAATTTTCAAATGTCGGTCTGCCTTCGTTGTCATGAAATTAAATATTTTGTGTTTGACCAATGTTCCTTAATTCCGTGCATGCATATATACATTCAAATATTCCATTCATAGCCTTCATTATTCCATCAATTTTTCACTGGAAATTGCTATGTAATATGTTTAATCAAACAATAAAAAATTCTTAGAACTACCATTTTTGGCTTCTTATTAATTTTGACTAATATTATCATGACCGTTGAACCTTTTTTTTTTTTTTTTTGGAATTTCTGTCTCCCAAAAATTCAAAATATAGTCATTAATCTTTCTCAACACAAAACTTACATATAGGAGGTATTTATTTTGATTGATTAGACTGAATATATAAAAATAGTACAGACTAATCTGCTGTTTACTTTAATAGATGAGAAAAACTGATTATCCCAAAGTCCGGGATTGTTTCAAATATCTCCGGATGAATTGCCTGATATGTATCTGGCCGAAAGGCTTGTGATTGGAGAAATCCTTCATATCAAGATGAATGCCTCATGACAAAAAGACGAATTTGTCCTCAATTTTCATAGTAAAATTACAATTTTTGATATTGATCTTTTAGGCTATAATTGAAAAATCACATTCACAAAAGCTCTCTCTCTCTAGAAATGAAAATCATCACTCACTTGGAGAACACGATCGAGTACACGACGGAGGGATGTTATCCCTCTCTCTCTCTCTCTCTCTCTCTCTCTCTCTCTCTCTCTCTCTCTCTCTCTCTCTATATATATATATATATATATATATATATATATATATATAATTTTTAATGAATTTCTTAGTCTGCTTTAAATTTGAATTAGAGGAAGAAGACTAAGACGAGGAATTTGAAGAAACCTAGCATCGTCAACTATGGATCATGTTGGGATAGCAATCCAAGTCCCACATCGGAAATATATCCAAGAGTGGCTTGAATATAAGGAGTTCACATACCCCATTAGTATGAAGCCTTTTGGGAGATGCCCAAAGTGAAAACCGTGCGGACTTGGCCCAAAGCGGGCAATATCGTACTAATGTGGGGGAAAGGTGAACTCGAGGTTCACTAGTCGGTGAACGGGTACCCTACAGTGGTATCAAAGTCCGGTTCGGTCTGGAATAGTGGGCCACGATGGTGTGGGAGTTTGCCTCAAATGTGACCTCCGGTTGTCTTCGTGACTGTATACCGTTGGAGGGGATGTGTTCTTTGGTTTGAGGTCCACTAGTCGGTGAACGAGTACCCTACAATGGTATCAAAGCTCGGTTCGGTCTGAGATAGTGGGCCGCGATGGTGTGGGAGTTTGCCACAAATGTGACCTCCAATTGTCTTCGTGTACACAAATAAATGTGACCTCCGGTTGTCTTTGTGACTGTATACCGTTGGAGGAGATGTGTTCCTTGGTTTGAGGAGATAATTGTTGGGATAGCAATCCAAGTCCTTTTGGGAGATGCCCAAAGTGAAAACCGTGCGAGTTTGGCCCAAAGCGGACAATATCGTACTAATGTGGGGAAAATGTGAACTCGAGATCCACTAGTCGGTGAACGGGTACCCTACAGTGGTATCAAAGCCCGGTTCGGTCTGGGATAGTGGGTCACGATGGTGTGGGAGTTTGCCTCAAATGTGACCTCCGGTTGTCTTCGTGACTGTGTACCGTTGGAAGAGATGTGTGTTCCTTGGTTTGAGGGGATAATTGTTGGGATAGCAATCCAAGTCCCACATCGGAAATATATCCAAGAGTTAGCTTGGATATAAGGAGTTCATCTACCCCATTAGTATAAGGCCTTTTGGGAGATGCCCAAAGTGAAAACCGTGCGGACTTGGCCCAAAGTGGACAATATCGTACTAATGTGGGGGAAAGGTGAACTCAAGGCCCACTAGTCGGTGAACGGGTACCCTACAGAGCATATTCCATTTGAGATTGAATTTGAGGAAAAAGTTACAAAATTTGAGGTTGATTTAGAATTTTATTATGTTAAACTCAGGGGAAATTTACATTTTGATACCTACATTTTGGACATTTTTTCAAAAATGACCAACTTTATTACTATTAGCAAAACAGTACCTAGTTTTTCAAAATTTTTACAAATCCGACCTCGATCAAATTTTCAGCCCAGAATATCTATGTGGCACGCCGGAATTCTTGCGTGACTTTTTTGCTTCAGTAAAAAATATCACTTGGATATTCCATGTCAATTATGAACTAAAAATAAAATAAATTTATTGGGCATGTCACATAGATATTCTAGGCTGAAAATTTGATCGGGCTCAGATTTATAAAATTTTTGAAAAAGTGGGTATTGTTTTGCTAATAGTAATAAAGTGGGTCATTTTTAAAAAAGTATCCAAAATGTAAGTATCAAAGTGTAAATTTCCCTAAACTCAGAAACTTCAAATCCAAAATATATGGAAATATATTTTCTCTAAATAAATAAATATAATATAATATATGGAAAGTTGGCTTGTATCCCATATTTAATCCGTTAAAGTAAATGCAAGATTAATTGCATCTCAATTTTAGTCTTTCAAATGGTTCGTTTGTTAGACAGTATGGTATAAGGTTGAATATGGTTGACATGGGATGCGTTATACCGTATAAAATATCAATATCATGCTTTTTTTGATGTATTAAAATATTATATATTAATAATATATAGTTTGCTTAGATGTATTAGATTCTATATAAAATTTCAATTCCTAAAATATCCTTTAATTAGTTATCATACATCGTGTAAATATTCTATAATACGATTTTTAATTAATATCTGTAAGATTATTTTAGTCTGCAATTTTTAATAATTATGTATGATATTATATATCCTATATGCAAAGCGTGATATGTTATACCATATAAATGATTAACACATGTCGGACATTTGCATAATCATGGGCTTTATTATTGCTAGCAAATATGATATTAGGGTATTATATGTATCTATTACAATCTTATACTACCTAGCAAACAAGCCCTAATAATCCTTTATAGTAAATGCAGGATTGATATATAATTTTAGTCATATCACCCAAGTTATCCATCATTAGTCAATCTCATGTACAGTTAATACTCCCTCCGTCCCATTTATATAGTCTATTTTATTCTCGCACGTAGATTAAAAATATTTATTAAAACACGATATTAAAGCTTAACTTTCATTATTACCCTTATTTAAAATTAATGACTCTAAAAAATTTAAGTGGTTGAGTTTTAATTTTCAATACATACCAAGAGTATATTTGTATATTACTATGAAAATTAATACTCCATCCGTTTCGTTTTGTTTGGTGTTTTAGGTTTTTTCTTTTGTTTTAAAATGTTTGTTGTTTTATATATTTTGACACCCCCTCTCTCAAATTTAACCGTACAAATATATATGGAGAGAGAATTTTTTTTAACTTTTTAGGAAAATATAAGTGAATAAGTTTTTATGTAATATAAAAGAGAGGGATATATTACTCTAAAAAATTAATTGTTAATTCTAGATTAAAATTCTAAAACAACAAACAAAACGAAACGGAGGGAATACTATTTATAATTATGAGACTATATAATTATGACACCTCAAAATAGTAATAATGATTATATAAATGGGACGGGGGAGTACTAGAAAGTAAACACCCCCAGCATATTAATTCAGTCCTCAATTAACTTGTTCTAATTAATTAATTAATTAATATTCAAAGTTTGAAAGTTAATTTGCTTGAAATACGAGAGGCACTCAAAATGGGCTAAGACTAGACTTAACGACAACCACTTTGAGTCGCCCTCCACGTTTGCAAAACAAAAATAAAAAAAAAAATCTGGAATTTCAATAAAGATGGGTCGCCCCCCCCCCCCCCCCAATTCAACCACACGGGGTCTCTTCCCAACCTATTGCTTTGGCCAATAGGATGGAGACATGTGTCTCCATTCTATTGGCCAATTAATTTTGTAGTGAAATATATATAAAATTAATATATTTTTTATATAAAATATAATAAAAATAAAAAAAATATATACCAAAATTCATATTTTTTTTTATTCTTTACAAATAGACATCAATTTTGCTATATTTCAACACATTTTAAAATTATCTATTTTTTTCTCTAATTTTTTATATATCCAAATAATAAAAAAAATTATGTAATTTTAGGAAATACCGTTTAATGAGTGCGATTTTTTTTTTAATTTTAAGAAATGTCGTTTAATTAGTTTGTAATATTTTTGGCAAAAGTTTGGTCGTGAAAATTGAATGTGTAATTTTTCTTTTTCAATTTAGTTTGTAATATTTTTTATATTGTCTATTTATTTTTATTTATTGCTCATTTTTTCTTTTTGGACTATTGTCATTTTCTTGTTTATAATTATAATTTTTTTATATTATTTTTAGTACGGATAATATTTTAATCTTATAAATAAAATAAAATAAAATAATTATATATAGTGGTGTGGTTGGGTGGTCATGGATAAAACATGTAAAATAGATGTGGTTGGGTTGGATGAATATTGATGATGTGGAAGAAAGATAAAATAATTAAATATTGAAGTGATTGGGTGGTTGGATGGTTGGAGTGGTTGTTGATATTGGTAGTCTAAGAAAGTTATTATTTAGACAGAAAATGAGAATATATATTAGATGAGAGTTGCTATTAGGGATGTCAATGGGTAGGGTAGAGTACGGGTATGTCTTTCCCATACCCTATCCTAATATAAAATGTCCTACCCCTACCCTACCCTATTACCCTATTTTTTATAGCGGGTAGGATACAGGTATTACCCTACGGATAATTGGATACCTGCGGGTAAAACGGGTTATCCGTTTAGATTTATTTAATAATATATCCCAATAAAAAAATCCAAAAAACACGAAAAAAAATTAATACATGAGTTCTTTTGTCAAAATATAACCGATTTTTTGTTTCAAACCCTAGGTGAAAATTATTAAAAATTAAAACTAAAAAAGTTTATAAATATATATAATGTATATTTATTTATTTAATATGTTAGAGTAATCGGGTAGGGTAATTGGGTAAAACCTTAATCTCATACCCTATCCTTACTCTAACAAAATTTAGCGGGTACGGGTAGTACCCTATCCGTTACCCGAATCTACGGGTACTATCCGCCCCTATAACCCGTTTACCCACGGACAATTTTATCCTGCGGGTAAAATTGACATCCCTAGTTGCTATTTGCACTGCATAATTTACTTTTTGCATTAAAAATTAAAATTATTCAAAATTAGCTAATTAAAAATATACATAAATACTCTTACTAAACATTTGAATTTTTTTTTGAGAAAAATTAAAAAAAAAGAAAAAAAGAAAGAAATAAAAGAGCAGAATACAGAACAGACGTTCTTCTTCTTCCTTCCGCTTTCTTCTTCGTCCACCCTCTCCACCGCCACTATCGCTGCTGCCACCAAATTTGTTGTCTTTCATGAGAAATCAAATTTCATCTATTAATATACAAAATACAAATCATCAAGAAAAAATAAATTATAAAAATAAAAATAGACAATCCTTTCACGGTCCATCTCAAATCTTATTTTATAGATCTGAAATCAAGTTCTAAAGCGTTCGAACTGAATTTTTCGAGCAAATTTTAAGTTTGAATATCCATCATCATCTGCTATGTGCAGCTAATAGCGAAGAGATAGAGAGAGAAGAGTATGGCGGAGGTGGTTGTTCAGCAGCATCTTGCCGGAGAAGAACACGAATGAAGATGGGTGTGGAGAAGAAGAAGAAGACCGGTGCGGTGGTGAAGAAGAAGACACCGTTTAGTTTAGTTTTTTGTTTCATTTTTTAATATATAATAATTAAATTATATTTTTTAATGTGTTGTAATTTTTATTTATTTAGGATAACATTATTTTTGAGCAAAGGGTATTAAAGTAATAATATGTGGTGTAAAAATAAAATATGAAGTATATAGAGTAAGTGAAGTACGAAAAATAATATTTATTGTGCAAATAGCAACTCCCATATTAGATATAATTTAGAACACATATAAAAGGAATTAAATAGATTCACCCATGAATTATGGATCGATCTTGCGTTGGAATCACAACACCATGAGCCTTGTAATTTAGTGGTATTCCTAACTTCTCTATTTAAGTTTGATAGAGCAATTGCCGGAAAAAAAAAAATGGCCACCACAATGGTGTATGTGTGTGTTGTGCAATAGTATTAATAAAATACAAAAGGGTTAAATGTCTTAAAAATCACGAATTTTAGGTACAGTTGCAAATTTAACATGAACTTTAAAAATAGGCAATTAAAACACAAAGTTTTAGTTGGTGCGTGAGTAAAAAAAATACTAACTTTTAATTTGGGTGTTTATTTAACATCCCAAATTTTTATAAATAAATAATAATATTAAAATTAAAATTTCATATTAATTTACAAAAAGTAAAAAAGTTCATCAACCTTGTGATTTTTTAAAATTAAACTAATTCATGTTATCAATACAATAATAATCTATAGATGAGAATGATAATATTTTCTTTAATATATTAATGTTTTTTTAACCCATTTCGATTTAATTTGCCAATTGCACCTAAAAAATGTTGAGATCTACAATTAATGTAAAATGAGAGTAGACATAAAAAATAGAACAAAAAAAAAAGAAAAAAAAGAAAGGACGTACAACAGACATGAAAAACAGAGAGCAAATACAGTAGACATAAAATTAAAATTTACAAAAAGAGTAGCAAATTAAAATTTACAAAAAGAGTAGCAGTAGACATAAAAAAAAAATAGAGTATACATAGAAGAATTAAAAAAAAGTCTACAACATTCTTTTATACAACAACGGCATAAATATGGGAGAACAAAAAAATATCCACATACAAAGGAATGATTTTTTTTTTTTTTTTCAATACATTTAAAAAAAACAGATAATAAAAAAATTAGTGTTTTTTCAATACATTTTTCATAAAATTTAAATTTGAGATGTTGAATAAGACTCAAATGACATGTTGATGTCTTAATTGCTTATGTTTAAAGTTCATGTTTAATTTGGAACAATACATAAAGTTCATGATTTTTAAGGTAATTAACCTAATACAAAATAAAATAGGCAAAAATTTTCATGCACTAGGTGTATATAAACTCATTTCATATAGGCAGGTCAAAATTCACGGGTCGACCCGCAAAAAAAAATCATTAATATACTGTCAATCGTAACACTAAAAAAAGTATCACTTAAAATTCAAAAGGTATCACCAGTATCCTTAAAAAGTAACGGGTCTGCTAGTTATCTTATATGAGTTTATTTAGTTCAAATTGTGATTTTTTTTTTCATTCTAATTAATGTTTAGAGTTTATGGTTCATGATTCTTTTAGGATTTATTTTTTTTTAAGGTTTTTTTAGTATTTTTAGATTTTTTTAGAGGTTTATTTTGGCTTTTTCAGTGTTTTAGGTTTTTTTAAGATTTATTAATCTAAGTTAATTAAGTTTATATTTAATTTGAAAATTTTTATTGTCGAGCGCTGAGCATGAGTCCACATAAGCGAGTTGCCGGATCAAAAAATAAATTAATTCAATTTAATTTTAGGGTTATGATACAGGCTCAAGTTCGTATCCTTTTACTCTGTCTTTTTACTTGTTTTTAGTACGTTTAGTCGTATATAGAGTATTGTTAGGGATAAAGTATGACAGGGGAGAGAAGGAGCACGATTGGACTCATTGTGGGCATAACTAGGATGCCAACTTGATTGAGGGCATAAGGAGGAAACTGAAGCTTTGATAGTCTGTTGCGAATTTAACATGAAAGTTCAGCAACAACCTCCACTCATATGACGTGGGTCTACGTGAGCAGCAATTCTGAAGCCTGGGGAGATCAGTTCGTAGAAGAGAGAGAATTAGGAGAAAAGAGTGAGGAGATAAAGGAGGGAGAAGAAGGAAGAACAAGATCAGGGACCATTATTGCTGGTGTTGTGGTGGTTTCCCCCAACTAATTCACACCCCTACGTGGACTGGGCTGGGCCAAGTGTGGCGTCTTGAACAAACTATAAATACTTGTTAATTTCATTCTACATTGACAGCTTATCACTTTCGCATTTTATTTCCTACCGCAAGATACAATTTATTTTCTGCATTTACTTTTTTGGATATTCTGCACAACAGTTGGCGGTTTGCCCTCAATTGATGCAAGTACTTGTTTTTGCCCAAATTGGAGTTGGATCCAGTCTTTAATTTAGTACGTTTTCCTTTTATCATGAGTTGTGTATTTACTTTAGCTTTGTTTATTAATATATTTTCTTTCTAAGTATTCAGTGTTCAAGTTGAATGTGAATAGGTTGAGGTAGAAATCATGCACGAGGTTTAGTGATCTTAATTTACCTAGAGATGATTCCAAACTTCATTTTAGGAGAACGTTAACATGATAATAGCAAGATTAGATTGGTAGCCCGTGTCCTGATGATCCACTAAGTGAAAAAATAAGAGCCGGATCTTGGAGAATGAAGTATGGGTAGATCTTTTGGGCACATCGACGATGTGTCCATGTTTTAGTGATGGGTCTCTCAGATTGAATGATGCTGCCCTTGTAACACCTCTGCATGATTCTCTTCTTTGGTGCTTGGATAGTTAGGGACTAAGAGTTGCCGCCCGTATCATTCTTAGCGTAAACAATAAGAAGGGATTGTGAAGTAAGTCGCCCGTAACTGCTTTCTATAACTAACCGATCAAATCAAAGTACCTACTTAGTTGTGCCCTGGATTGCATGCGTCTACTAAAACTGAATTCGTATTTGACTTGAAGATTTCTTTTATATCGATTATTACCATCTTGTGTTATTTTTATTGTTTAGTTATGAGTAGTTAAGGGACGAATTAGTGACAGTGATTCTACAAACCCTCAAAATTTACCAACAAGATAGAAATGTTAATCACTCCTCATGGGACGATATTTGACTTTGGGCACTATACTAGCCTCTGAGGGCAAATTAAAACATCTGAAGGGTTTTGCTTATAAGTATAATTTTGCACGCAAAACGACGGTGTGTCAGGTTCAATAATTTCATTTTAGAGTATATATTTATTTCAATAAATTCAATTATCGAGTGCAGGGCACGCGTTCATGTGTTAGTGTCAGACGAGTACATTGTGAGTTGTCGGATCAAATAAATTAAATTAATACAATTTAATTTTAGGGTTCACTAATTTTATTTTAGAGTATATATTTATTTCATTAATAAATTTAATTATCAAATTCAGTGCACGAGCTCCCGGATAAAAGAAATTAAGTTAAATCATTTTAATTTAAGGGATATATTTTTTTGAGAAAAAAAAATAATGAAAAATCATCCACAAAGAAAAAACCCGAGCACGTGACGTGGCGCGTAGGCAACATGCACCGTCTGAGATAACCTGAAATAAGGGCTGTTACTCAGAAATGCTGCTCAATAAAATATTACTGTATAATAGATGCCAACACTTAGAAATAAATATAATTATGTAAGATCGGATAAGAAAATTTTAATTTAACTTCCGCCTACAAATTTAAAATTTGGTTATACATGTTTCTATTTTAAAAAATCTCCAATCTGTTACCATTAAACTCATAAGTTCGGAGCACCAAAAGCGAATGAAGTCACAACTATGAAAATTTCCCGTTTTGGATACGAGACCTAGTTAGACATTTCTTATTCTTTTATTCCATAATTTCCTGAAATGGGAAACAAAATTAGTGAAATCCGATTAAATAAATGATATATGGGGATGAAATTAATTATCTTAGAAGCGAGTCCAGGTTATTTATGCGTCTATTAATTAGTTTGATTAAGTGGTTGATCATACGATCGAATTATAATTAAGCACTTATCGTTCAACTGCAACTATTATTGCAACATTAATTATTGACAAATAAACTATTTAACAAACACGACATCTGCTGGAACAATTTTCCTTTCCATTAAACCCCATTGGAAACTTTTAATTCCAATGACTACCCGTCGATTTTTTTTAACGTAATTTTGTAATTTCAACGGCCATTTTTATAAAGGGTAAAATTTGGAATGTAGAATCCCCCAAACAAATTGCCCGCGCGCGCACACACACAGGGGTGGGGTTATATAAAAATAATCTCTTGTGTGAGAAATGAGAACACATCTCACACCACACATCCATCAAAAATCAAAGGTCCAGATTTGATGAAAAAGGCGGTGGCAATTTTGTAATATCTGAAAAGTTTTTCGCACGGGGGTATTACTGTAATTTGGTAATTCTTATAAAAATCGCGGAGGATTTGATAACAGATCGTTATACGAAGTATTATCATAATGCTAACGAAGCATTATAGTTATGCTAATTAAAGTTTTCAAATATTGTTGGCGAAAAAAATATTCTAAAAATTAATTATAAACCTAATTCGATTTAATAAAGCCTAATTAAATGGAAAAAATCATAATTGGATGAAATAAACCTAATTAGATGAAATAAACATTGATTGGATGTGGTAAACCCTAAATGAGTTGAAAGAAATCATAATAATAATAATATATTTGTACTACGTTAGCATTATAGTTTTGGTTCGTCAGCATTGTGAATACACTATGTTAGCATATGACAATACTCTATCAACATACGTTATAAATTATAATTGGATAGGATAAACCATAATAATCAATTAAGAACTATAAACAAAAAATTAAATTTCAAAAGAATAATGATAATTAGATGGAATAAACCATAATCGAGATTAAATAAACCATAATTGAGATTTAATAAACCCTAATAAATTTATACTATGTTAGCATTATGATAATTCTTTGTTAGCACATCGAATATATTATGTTAGCATATGACAAATGCTTCATTAGCATACGTTCATATGTTATCATAATACTGACGAAGAATTATTATATGCTAACGAAAGCATTTACAACCTGGGCACGCGTAAAAAAATTTCTTTTTTATTTTTCGTTCATATTTTTTCATCCAAACATAGCCTTTCGATATATTAAATGAAAGAGCATGAAGAGAGCTTTAATTTGATATATTTTTTGTGTGCATTGGATTAAAAACGAGGAAGTTATGGTCGATTAAAGTTTTTAAGATTTTTTTTTAATTGCTGACATCATCAATTTTAATGGATTTGGACGAAAATAGCCCTCCTTCCTTATTTTTTGCCCTATTATTTATGAAATTGCCACCTTAAATCTCAACCATTGGATCATTAAATTGGATGGTGTAAGATGTGTTCTCATTTCTCACACCAGCATGGCGTTCTCATATGAACCATATCCCACACACACACACACACACACACACACACACACACACACATATATATATATATGGATGGGATCTGGTGAGAACCGGTCGCTAGGTGAGAATCGGGAACCGATCTCATCCGTCCATCCTGCAAAATCGACGCCCTAGATCCATCCAGATTTTCGGTGGCATTTTTGTAATTATCGCGAAAATCTTCAATTCGCGCGTCTCATTAAGGGTAAAATCGGAATTGAACTCAAAAATTGCCCAGATTCAATTTTAGCATCCGACTTTGCACATTTTAGCCTCATGCATTTTTCATTTTAGCATGCGTTGATAAACAAAAATGGAACGATGATTCCATTGGAATGAAATGCAATACACCCTATTTGGGGACAGTGAACCCTAATGGGAATCTCATAATTACTAGTCGGGATCAGGAACTTAATAAACCCTAATTGGGAACGGTGAACCCTAGTGAAAAATGTCACATCAATTTTAGCCTCCTACTTCGATAATTTTAGCATTATGCGATTCTCATTTTAGCATCATGCGATTCTCATTTTAGCCTCAGAACAAAAGGGAAGAATTATTAAATTACTATATTACCCCTCCATCCAGAAAGTTGCCGAAAATTACATGAATGCCACCGCCCATCCACTTAAATCTGATTTAATCTGGACCGTCCAGATTGAGTTAAACAAGGGTTAGGATTGGTTCCTAGTTCCCACTTGGGGGAAGGGTTCTCATTTGATCCTTTCCCTATATATAAATATATATATATATATATATATATATATATATATATATATATTTCCTGTTGGAAGGTGGTAATTTGCAATTTTGCAAAAATTCAAGATTCAATTAGCAGGAAATTAGCATATATATAGACAAACGCACATACGTACTCGACACAAAAGAAATTGTTCCTCAGGAAACCATCTGTTTCAAGTTTCAACACATTCAATTCCTTTTAGATCGAAATGGGCCCAAATCCAACTCAGCAGCAACAGAAATCCATTAATTCTAGCCCAATCGGTATCAAAATAAGGAGCCCAGAACTAATAAATGGATAAACCAAAATCTACATCTCTATTATATTTTATAAAAATAAAATAAAATAAAATTCGAGAGTTAAAAATTAAAATCAAAGGAGTTGAAGCTTTTATCGTCCAAACACGCTTGCTAAATATAGCAATATAAAAATAGGGTTAAAATCTATTAAACGCCCACCTGAAATGAGTTGCATGCATCATGAAGTTAAAACAGCATTGGGAATATTCGAACTTTTTTCATGTTCAGTATTATGTCGAGGTAACTCGCAGCTGCTACCGTGGTGCGTATTGAATAAACTCCGTCCCTGTATGGTTGTGTAATAGAGAGAAGAAGGGAAATACTAAACGGCTCAAATTATTCCAGCACCATAGTGGCAAAATTGTAATATAAATATAAAAAATGTGTTAAATGATTAACTTATCCTTATTAATTTTTTTAGGGTTAATTGTCTTAAAATACATAAACTTTGAGGTATTTTTTTTTGTTTTTTCACACTTTTTTAAAAAATGTAATTTTAATTACATGATCTTAGCACTTGTTTGATTTTTCACATAATTTTTAAATTCGGGCACTCTAATCCGACCAAAATCAATTAAAAATTTGTTTATTTTAAGATAATTTAATGTCCTTGTAGATGTACACATGGAAATCTCTGACTTCCACGTCACTTCATTTGACGGAAATTTGAAAATCGTGCGAAAAATTAAAAAAAAGTGTTAAGTTCGTGTTATTAAAACGACAATTTTTAAAACGTGTGAAAAGTCAAAAACACCTTAAAACGAGTGTATTTTAAGACAATTAACCCAAATTTTTTTATTTAAAAGGAGCCCAAAATTTAACAAGTTGTCTTTCTCCACTAATTCGTGTTGAGATTTCTCTCACCATTAATGAATTTATTAATTAAAAATCTATGTTATTTCTCTTAGTTACGACAGAAGAATGGTAACGTCCACCCCCAATTTTTTTTTTTTTTTTGCTATATTCCTAGACATTACAAGAGAGCTTAATAGACGAAAATCAGGTTCCGTCTCAAATACCTACTACTATTTTGTTCGTGATGTAATATTTACTTGAGTTTACAAGTAACTACTACTACTATTACACCATAATAATAATAATAATAATAATAATAATAATAATAATAATAATAATAATAATAATAATAATAATAATAATAATAATAATAATAATAATAATAATAATAATATCCTATTAGCATTATTATTAGTATATATCTATCTTAAACTAAATCATGCATGATTAAATACAAATTTTATTAATTGTGATAATATCTTAACTAAATTCTTATATAAGTAAAATACAAAAACTAAGTGCATTATTTGATAATATATTATATACATATATATATATATATATGTATGTATGTATATAATCTAGATTGAATGATCCTTTTGATCAGTCATCAGTCTAGTTTTAAATATATTATTTGACATCAAATTGCCACTTCATCAAATACCTATTAATTTTTTTTATTTTTTTTATTTTTTGGCAAATGTCGACAAACTATATCATATTAACAAGAGTAACATATTAAAAACCGTAACTAAACATACCAAAACAAAGTATATTTGATTTTTATTAATTTAGAGTACGAAAGATATGTTATTATCAATCCAAAAATTGATAGATGAAAACTATCAATTAAATTAGAACTTAAATTATTGAAACTATCAATATATATATATATATATATATATATATATAGTGTCCAAAAGTTTATCGGAGTTTTATTATATTTAGGGCAAAAGGATAGATTAATATCCATCCAATTTTGATTTTTTTATTTATTTTTAATATTTTTCTATCAAATTTAATAGATAATTTGTGAATATATTTTTACTGAAAAATAACATAAAAATAACAAAAAATAAATAGAATCCAAACTTTTTTCCCTATATAATAATACAAAATGACGTATACTTTGTCTAGAAAAAATGCCTCAAATTTTTATGTCCTTATCATGCATTATTGTTTATTATTTGAAGTCAAAATTACATGGTGGATAATAATGTATTTTTACATTGAAATTCTATTAAATGTTGCTTTTGTGTTGGAACAATTTGGGCTATTTAGCACTGTAAAAAAGGGTTAACTTAGGGCGAAAAATGTGAACAAAGAATAAAGGATGTGAAGACGGGAGAAGAAACGATGAGAGAAATTCTACCTACTAGTTAGGGTACTATCTCAACCACTAACATACAATTTTAAAATTAACAAAATTGTATGTGATAAGTAATTAAAAATTATTAAAGTATGTGTGATAGATATACAATGTATTTGGGTAGGGTAGAATTTCTCCAACAACGATAAGAATAATAAAGCGATCGATTTTTGTGTTTGTTACAAATTATGAATAAAATCAAAATTAGAAAGACAACTTCAATCAACAAACCTCATATGTGCCGCAATCAAAATATTTATGGGCTTAGAATTAATCGTAAACGCAGATTAAGAAGAAATTTTTTTTAAAAAAAAAAGATAAAGGAAAAAAGAAAGAAGGGATGAATAGGTTGAACAATTAATAGGGGGGGGGGGGGGACTTAAAAAAGAGTGTGCTTCGATCTCTCCCACCCTTGAAAGCGTCGGATTTGTCAACGCATTAAAAATGCTTTGTCAAAAAAATTGATTTCATGCTTAAAAAAATGTGGATCGACTTATCTTGTGTACATCAACAACGTCAGATGATGATGCATTATTAGTTTATTACATTTTTTATCTCTTGAGTTTATCTAAAATCAATGCATGTGTTGATTTATAATAAAATAAAAGATCTATATATAATTATTAAAATTTATAGACATATGTGTGTGTGTGTGTTTTATTTTTATTATTTTAATATTTATAATCTGAAAGAAAGTCAATGTGAAGTTAGCAAGGAAGAAGAATTTTGAAAGAATGTATTTTATAGGAGCATAAATGGCAGGCACGCAGCAAAAATGTTATGTGAGAGAGAGAGGGAGAGAGAGAGAGAACCAGTCATCCTCATAGAATGCAAAAGCGCGTCCTATTTAATCGGGTGTAGGGGCCCGCACCACCACCCATTCAAAAAAACCCGCGAAATAACTTGCCGGCGGTTAATCGTCCACCGATTTTCATCAGATTTTTCTTTTCCACGTTTCTACTCGAGATAATTTGAGAAATCGAAAATTAAGAACATTGGAAATTTAATTTAGCAAAAGCAATTAAATAGAAATGATATAGTATTGGTCTATTGGATTAAACAAAAAGAAAAAAAATAGAGTTTTGTGGGAGGGTGGGTTGAGACCGGTGGTGTTGTGGGGGTCTAAGGGAGAGAAAACTAACTTCTTTTTTTAGAGTGAGAAAACAAGAGAGAGAGAATCTTTTCTCCATTTCCCCCCTCTTTCTGAAAGATGGTCGAGGAGAGTTTTCACCTCTGAGATCATCCTGGAAAGAGAGAATCTTTTCCCCATTCTTCTGTGTTGTATCAACATTGTAATTATCAAAATTTTCCCCCATTTTCCAATCGTTATTCTTCTATTAGCTGACAATTTTCGCCCATCGCCACAAAATCTGTAATATCGCCAACCATTTGCATTTCTTGTTGATTGCACAGAATCTCAAAAAGGAGTGCGAAAATTCCATTCTTCTTACCCATTGGCTGGTTAGTTTGATTCTGTGTCTCTTTACATTCCCTGCCCCCCTTTTTTTCCCCTTTTCTCTGGTTTGCTTGTTGTTAAGGTTATTCTTTTCATCTTCTTCCATATTTTTTTGTAATTCCTTTCACGCGATTCGTTTCTTGTTCGAAAATAAATGTTGTTGATTGTGGGAATTTCTTCTTGATGCTTCCAGCTAAAGGTCGAATCTTGGAAATAGTTGAACATTGAGCAAAAGTAGGAGCTGGTTGAGGATGAGAGACCCAAATTTTGTTAATTAGATTGTTGTACTTGCTATGTAGTTTTGGCCTAGTAGTGAGTGAGCATTGTGAATTTAGTTTTCTCGGTTTAGTGAGCTGAGAAATCATTTGTAAGTATATCGTTGGCTTTTTGTCCGAGTAATTCTACATTACTCGGAGGATTATTGTGCAATATAAAGCTGGCGATTTTATTTATCACCTTGTGTAGAGCCCTGGTTGTTGGCAGAAACTGCCTCCACCAATCTACGAATGGGTGGTAGATGGACTACTTCTGGAATGCAATCCATTTGTTTCGCGCTTTTCATTATTGTTTTCGAAATCCATGGCTGTTGGTCACTCAATTCTGAAGGTAATGTGAGATCTATACATATATAAGTATAACTAATTAACTATCACTCTCAAGTGGTTAAGCTTTCACCAAATGGGAAATGCAGGATCAGCACTGTTTCAATTCAGGGCAAAGTTGGAGTTCGACCCTTTTGGTGCTTTAGCAAATTGGAATCCTGATGACTGTGATCCGTGCATGTGGTCGGGGATTGAATGTCTGGATGGTAATGTGGTCGTGCTGTAAGTCCCATTATATGCTCTACTCTCCATCTCCCAACTTCATTTTTACAATTGCCCTGCTTCTACATATTGTCTTCAAATCACCACCAGGATCATTCTTGTGCCCACTATATTCTAGAGTTTTATTAGCTGAAGATCATGTCAAATTGCTACATTTCTATCTTGTAAGGAACTTGTACATTTCCTAATTCATAAACATATGATTTCTACAGAGATCTCAATGGACATGATTTGGAGGGAGTGTTGACACCAGAGCTTGGAAAATTAACTCATTTAAGATTTCTGTGAGTTTCAACTTCGTTTTTCCTATTTGAACATTTTTTTCATCTTTTCTTTTCTCTTTAATATGCATATAGAATAAAATTTCCTCTAGTTTTTTATATTGCTTTTAGAATTTTGCTAATATCCTTGGTTAATGTATTTTGGTTATGCCACAAGTGACCTATCCAAGAACCACCTGTCTGGCAACATTCCTCCACAGTTTGGAAAGCTGACATCACTGGAATTATTGGACCTGAGAGATAATAACTTGAGCGGACCAGTTCCTGCAGCACTAGGCGAACTGCGTTCTCTAAAACGCTTGTAAGTAAAAACTTCTGGCACAATTTTTTTTTATGTTGCTTTATGCATTAGTATTTTAGCTAAGCTGATATATATGTGTCATCCTAGGTTGCTGTGTAATAATAGATTCGAAGGAAATATGCCTGTGGAGATTGAGAAGCTTAGTTTGCTAACTGATTATGGCATCCTTTCAACTGCTGATGCTGCTGGAATTGGCTGCAAAAATAGAAAATTTGCGCACTGGTAATTAATGTAGTCCTAACTGTCCTGCATATGCCGGTGCTAGATTCATTTTGGATCTCGTCACCTGAGTTTGATACTTTTCCCTGCTTCAAATATGGCTATCCAACTATCTGCTTAATGCTTTCAGCATTTAATCACGTTCTATTGAAAAATGTGTGAAATATTGTGCAGACTCTTATATTTTCTTTCTAAATTAGTAATTTGATTAAAAATAATGGGTATACATTGTAATTGGGTCATGTTCTATGCTAACTTCAGGATTGTTGTATAAGTTCTCTCTCTCTCTCTCTCTCTCTCTCTCTCTCTCTCTCTCTCTCTCTCTCTCTCTCTCTCCTGCCAAGTGGCCTGCATTCTTCCACATTATTATCAAAACGTATTTGTGTTTATAAACTATGATACAGTTGATAAGCAATTGTATTTCCCAATTTTTTTGGTGTTCTCATTGTTGTTATGATGCGTGCATTGAGCAGTCTATCGCAGGGCGCTTCAAAACAACCCAAGAAATCAGATTCTTCCCGTTCGCCTACTAAATGGAGCATACCTCATTACCTGAATCTGCTCCCCCAGTAAGCAGTCACAATTAATTACATTCATTTGTCCTATTTGCCATCTTCATCCTAATTGCATCTTATTCTTGGAGACTGCTGGCCTTGTTTGTGATGTGAAGGTTCAGCTTTGGTAGTGAATTGTCTCATAATCATGTTGATGATGGCTACGACAATCTAACAGGTGTGCAAAAAAATTCAAATTAATTTGTTTCTTGATTTGCTGATGCATTACTGATATGACTTTGACAAATGCATTTTGTCTTCTAGATTCACCTGAGCAGCGCATCATCCAGAACACATATGAGGAGGGAAATAATGTGCGCCGCATACTAGTTGAACAATCCAATAACCTTGTTGCCGTTTCTCCTAAAATTACAGCCCCTCCCCCATTGGACCCCGTGGTTACTCTTCCAAGCAGAAGTAGCGGGTCATTTCCTGCTGTACCAAAGAGCAAGAAACCATCTCCTCCTCCTCCGCCTACTCCTGTAGTTCAAGAGGATAAGCCTCCCGTCACAACTAATCCTGCTGGAGATTCGGGCAACTCACTGATTCTTATAATTGCGATTGCTGCTGCAATTTTCTTTCTCATTCTTCTAGCAGTTTTGTTTATCATATTCAGAAGCAGGGCAGCTAGAACAATCCCTTGGAAGACCGGATTGAGTGGGCAGTTGCAGAAAGCTTTTGTTACAGGTATGCTCTAGTCTGATGTGATCTGTTAACTAATTTTACTGTCATTATAAAAAGATGTAGGCCTGCATGTTGAAATATACTTAAGAAGCTCTGAGATGTGATATTGAAATGCACGTCGTCCTTGTTCGTGTTTAGGGGTCCCTAAGTTGAACAGACCTGAGCTAGAAACAGCATGTGAGGATTTCAGCAATATTATCAGCACCCACGTTGGTGTGGCCACTTTGTACAAGGGAACTCTATCTAGTGGAGTAGAGATTGCTGTTGCTTCGACTGCTATTGCTTCCGTAAATGCATGGTCAAAACGTTCAGAATTAGCATTCAGGAAGAAGGTTAGATTAGAGATGATCATAAATATAAGTATATGTATCATTGATAAAAATGTATATACAAGTCCTAACTCCCAAGTCATTAATTAATTTTGCAGATTGATAGCTTGTCGCGAGTTAATCACAAGAATTTCGTTAACCTTCTCGGCTACTGTGAAGAAGATAAACCTTTCACTAGGATGATGGTCTTCGAGTATGCTCCAAACGGCACTCTGTTTGAACATCTACACGGTAATTAAATAAAATGTCTTGTGAATGTTATACTGTACATAGCTCATTAATATGTGTAATTAATGGCATCACCATGGACATATATATGTGTTGAGTATGAATTTGTGGGTGTTTCAATTCATTCAGATGAAGATTATGAACATCTTGACTGGGATGCACGGATGAGGATAATAATGGGCACTGCATACTGCCTTCTGTACATGCACGAACTGAATCCACCAATAGCCGTCGCCAACTTGACTTCCAATGATATTCTTCTGACCGATGATTATGCTGCAAAAGTAATTAATAGAAGTTTTATGTTTTGCATCGTTCACTGCACGACGACTATATGTATATGTATAATTCTGAGTCTTTGAGAAATTAAGGAAAGTGTGTGTGTATATACGTTGCAGATTTCTGATGTAGCTTTCTGGGAAGAACTGATAACCAAGTCGAAGGCTCCAGCTGCTGAAAAAGAGTCTGAGCATTCCTCAGTACTGCCTCCACTTCCAGATGTGGAATCAAATATCTACAGTTTCGGGATGCTGTTGCTTCAGATAATCTCCGGGAAGCTTCCTCACTCGAAAGAGCACGGGGATCTTCTAAACTGGGTAAAATCAAACATAATTAATTTAATTGTGTTTGAAATAATTTGGTATGTATGTATAATTAATTAATGAATGCAGGCTTGTGAGTATTTGAAAGATAAGAGAATAAAAAATATGGTTGATCCGACGTTGAAGTGTTGTGAAGAGAAGGAGCTGGAGATCGTGTGTGAGGTGATACAACTGTGCACTGAAGAAGATGCAAGGAAAAGACCTTCAATGAAGGAAGCTATTCAGATATTGAGACAAGCCATTGATATCTCGCCTGAAGCAGCAACGCCAAGGCTCTCCCCCCTTTGGTGGGCTGAGCTTGAGATCTTATCACAAGAGGCAGCTTAGCTTTATTTATTCTAATTCTCCATCCATTTTTTGTTATCCACAACCACAATCCATCTCATTCATTCATTTTACTACCAATATATACAATCTCGCAATTAAGAAGCAACGAACCACTACCTGCCTCCATCTCTATATTTCTTATATTTATATATATATATTCTGGTTTTGGTTCAGGCGAGAAATATTTATTGGTGTGAGAAATGAGAAAATGTTTTTCTCTTTGTAATTTACTGCTTAATATGTACAATTTTATTGCACAATTATTTTATCCCACGTGTGCAATGAAATTATAGCAATTAAGCAATAAATCATTTAAGCAATAAAATTCTGGCAATTAAGCAATAAAATACAATACGATAAGCATTGTTCTCATTTCTCACACGAAGATATTTTCTCACCTGAACCCAACCCTATATATTCTTTCACAAATACCTACTCCCTATTAATTCATTCATTAATTAATTGCTCACATATCACATTAATATATTGTAGTCTCTACACAGTATATCAAATCAAATTAATTAATCAGATGTCAAAGTGCGTAATTGTGGGTTGCACGCACTTATTCACATACTAATTAATTATTTAATTTCAAGGTAAAAAACACGGACCTACACACACAGGGGGTGGAACCCTCCCCTATGTGGAAAATAGAAACACATCTCATTCAATCATTGCCAAATTTGAATGGTCCAGATTAAAAGATTGGAGTGGTGAAAGAATTGTAAATAATTGAAAAAAACTTAAACAACGATTTTCATTATGGGCAAAATCGGAAGAAAGTGAAAAAAAATTATTCTGCCTTTTAAAGAAGTAAATGAAAGAGGGAGAATCAACAAACATATATGACAGAAATTATAACTACAAACTCAATTCAATCCAAAACATCAACGAAGCGTTGTGATTCAAACCATACACAAAGAAGATGAATATTGACGAAGCTTTGCAACAAGTTCGAATCAAACAACCATGGCAGAAAATAAAACTAGTTGCCGTTTAAATCTGTAAGAAGGTAAAGAAAATTCATTCATCCAAAAAACTCTAATTTTTTTTATTTCGTTTTAGTCTGTAATCGTTCAAAAATTGTCAAAATATATAATTTGCATATGAATAACTTGTTGATTTCCAGAAAAATACTCATTTTAGCATGAACGAATAGAACTTTTAGCATGAATTTGTGTATTTATTAAATTGAGATAAAGTGATGTTGATGTATTTCTATTGTTGTAATCATATAAGCAAGAGTAATTTTAGCATTTAAACAATACTGATTTTTATTGTATTGAGATGCAATGATGTAATGGTATTTCTCTGGACATGATACCAATATATCCTATTTTTTCATTCTATTATGTAACCACGAAATACAAAAAAAAAATTGTCAGTACACATTTTAACATTATAACTCATTTGTTGATTTTTAGGAAAAATGTCATTTTAGCATGAACAGATAATTTTTTAACATTAATTAACATCTATTAGATTGAGATGAAATAATGTCAAGGTGTCTGTTGTTGTAAGCTTATGAACAAATTAAAACACATTTTTAGCATATTTCATTTCATAAAAGCATGTGGAAAAAATCATGTTAGCACCAACAAATTCTCATTTTAGCATGTTATAGAATACATTTTAGCATGAACAAATAAAATTTTTAGCATTAATATGTTCAACTCATTTTTAACATATATTCCGTTTCATAATAGCATGTGGAAAAATTCATGTTAGCACTAATGAATCCTCATTTTAGCATGTTATAGAATATATTTTAGCATTAATCTGTGTATCTATTAGATTGAGATGAAATAATGTAGAGGTGTTTGTTGTTGTAAGCTTATAAACAAAACTCAATTTTAGCATATATTTCGTTCCATAATAGTTTGTGGAAAAATTCATGTTAGCACAAACAAATCCTTATTTTAGCATGAACAAATAAAGTTTTAAACATGTTTATATGTGTTTTTATTAGATAGGGTTGATGTAATATCGAGACATTTATGTTGTTGTAAGCATATAAACAAAACTCATTTAAGCATATATGTGTTCCATAACAGCAAGAAACCCTCTCATAATAGCATGTTATCTGATGCATTTTAGCATTAACAAAATATACATTTTAACATGTAAGACTTTTACACATACCAACTTCATGTGATCTATAAAAACAAGTATATTGCAGTTCATATCAGCATTTATAATCAATATATTGCTAATATTTTTTTTATAACTAACTATAACTACTACAAAATGAAAAATACCAGATGCTGACATAAACAAAGGAGGTTGAACAAGCAGAAAGAAGAACAAAGACAAGAAATGATATCAAAATGGAACTTGAAGAATGAAGAAGAAAGACCATAAAAGAAGGAAATGACAGAGATGGTGAGCAACCACAAAAGAAAATGAGATTAAACTTCCTTAAACGGGTTGAAAAGGACGTGGCTATGAAATCATACAATAAAAAAGAAACATCCACGTCCGAAGTCGAATTAAGAGAAGTTAAATCTAACAATCATGTATCAAAAAATAAAAAATAAATAAAAATAGGGAAAGTGCTCCCTTGACCCCATCTTGGATCCGAGTAGAGATTCTCTAATCTCAACTTATGTATACCAACCGTGTGTCAACATTAAAATTGTATATTATTAATAATATTTTTTATAAAAATAAATTTTATTATATTTTAAATAATCATAATTAATATTTATTATTAAAAATTATATACCCTAACTTTGAAATAATCAACCCAAAAATTAATTATATTAATTAAAAAATAAAAAATAATTATAAACCCTAAATGGGTGGAATAAATCCTAAACAATAATGTAAAATTATACTTAATAAAAAAAAATTAATGAAAAAAATATATAAAAAAAAACTTTGATGTTTGGCACACAAATTTAGACTAGATGATCTCAAGTGCTTGGATCTGCCCTGCTAACAACCTTCCTCAATTTGAGGGGAATTGAAATAATATATATGTCATCAACTATTTAATTAGGTACGTACGCGTATATATTTTGAGCAACGATCGACTATCAATATATGCATGCATAGCTAAGTTACACACAAATACGATTAATGAAATTGAAATATTGGAACATCTCGATCTCTACAATACATGTCTTATAACTTATAACTGATCGACTACTATTTTTTGTAATATCGCATACGTATATCTTAACATGTGTGATGATTTATATATATATATATATATATATAGTCTAGGACTAGGTAGACAAACTTTGAAGGGGGAAAAAAAAGAAGACGACGATTAAAGCTAGATTTGATGGGAAGATTTGTTAGAGTTGTTCCCCCATTTCCTGATCTGAATGTGAAGCATAGAGGTAGCAGCCAAGAACTGGACGCACTGCATGGGACTCAACACATCCAACACTCCCTTGATCGTTTTGAGCCTCACACAATCCGCCATCTTCATCACCCTCTCCAACCCTGCCAGCATCCCCTTCAGCGCCACCTCTACCAGCCCATCCACCGCCGCTGCCTCTCCGTTCTTCTTCGCCAAGCTATCCAACCTCGCCAGCTGCACCATCTTCTTGTCCGCCATAGCCACTTGCTGCCTCTCCATCTCTCTTTCCACCCTCTCCTCTTCCGCCTTAATCTTCAACCTCAGAGCTTCAATCCTCCCCACTTGCTCCTCGCTCAGGCCCGCTAGGCTCGCCCCGCTTTCTGATCGAGCCGCCTTCAGCGACTCCACCAGCCGGAAAGCCGTGGATGGCTTCCACCCCGTGATCCAGAGATAAGCATTTTCAAGAGGGCTCAACCACACCGGTGTGAAAATGGCCAGCACATCTTCGTGGGCCGCCGCCCATTTGAATGTGTAGTATGCTTTGTGGTGGGCCGTCAATTTATTGACAATACACTTGAATTCTGCCTCTCCCGATTGTTGCTGCTGCTGCATCGGCGCAACCAGAAGCAACCGAAGATGTTCTTCTAGTTGCCCCATCCACTTATCGTAGAATTCACAGAACTTCATCTCGACTCGTGCAGTCTGAGGATGATCCATGCATATATATATAATATATGTCTAGAACTGATCACTCTCTCTAGCTCGCTCTCGACATATATATATATATATATATCGACGGAGGAGGCAGGGAACGGGTATGAGGCGTATTTAGCAGCTGAGTTGTTAGAGGAAGAGGGTGACCAGATGTAGAAGAGAGGTGAAGCCACGCTGCGATGAGGCGTGGCTTTTGCGAATATATATGCATGCATCAGCTCAGGCGGCTGCTATTCAATGCAGGATACATAGATGCATGTACAAATATACCTCGCTATATCGGTGGGAACTACGTGTCGCTACGCCCACCAACATGGTCCCACATCTATTCTATCTGTATCATCTCAGACTCATCACTCATCAGACTCAAGAGACCTAGCTGGCAATCATTCTCACCTGTCGCTGTTTCTGAATTTTTTCTAATATCTAACGATGTGAAAAATCATACTACCTCCATTTCATAATGTTTGTTGTTTAAGATTTTTTTTTTAGTTTCAAAATGTTTATTGTTTTATATAATTTGACATCCTCTCTCTCAATTTTAACCCTTTCAAATCCTATAAGATTTTTTGATTCTAACTTACCTATAATATATGAAGAGAGAAAAATATATGGAGAGAGAAAATATTGTTATTTTTTAGGAAAATATAAATAAATTAAATTTTATGGCATATATAAGGGATGGTTATATTTGTCCATAAAATTAATTCTTAATTCCAGATAAAAAAAATAAAACAACAAACATTATGAAACGGAGGTAGTATAATATTAGATTAATATATAATTTGCTTAGCTAGGTAGGTGTGTATATATGTACGCTGTATAATATCACATTAAATTTTCTATTGCACTCTATGTGTCACATTTCGTACTGTACTATCAAATTATGAGTTTTATTTTTAATTTTATCTTTTTGTGATTTAATTTAATTTTACAATTATACATTAGAGTTCACCCCATCCAATTAGGATTTATAGTTTTTTTTTTAATATTTAATTTTCAATTAATAATTCATTATCATGGTTGATTATTTTATAAAAATTTTTTATTTATTTTTATGTTCATAAATGTTCATGACTATGATTATTTATATTTTATTTTATAATAAATATTATTAAAATTATAAATTTAATAGTGTGACCTGGTGAAGCCGGAAGAAATGGAATATGAAATTTGAACTAGTATAGTAGTGGTTAATTTAGGCTCCTATTTTCTCTGTTTCGCAATTCGCAAAAGGAGTACGTACGTATACGTGTACGTGTCCGGAGAAAGTGATGTGTATGAGTGTATGATAATGTCTCATTAAGCCTTAAAACTAAGTCTAAATGGGTAAAAGTAGACAAAAGTAAATAGTAATTGGGAAAAAATAACAATTTTTAAAAATAGGTAGTTTGTTAGGTAATTTGTACTATAATAGACTTGGTCCCCACACCCAATGATTGACACATTGTACTTTTGTCAGGCATTAAATGCACTCTAACAGCTTGAAACCCTAATTCTAAAAATGAAACCCTAACAATTCTAACTGCCTCGATTATTTATAGTAAGCCTCGATTATTTTGTAGCCGTGATTATTTATCGTAAATTGCCTCGATTAAAATTACAAGACTCGATTAATTTTATAAGTTGAGCCTCGATTATATATTAAAAAATAGTTTACAAAAGTGGTCTCGAATATTTCATAAGAAGCCTCAATTAAAAGTAAGCTCCTCGATTATGATGGTTTAAGAAGATTTGTTTTTTTTTTAGATTTAATCGATTATTTAACTTGACTCGATTATTTAACTTGACCCAATTAACTAGAAGCCTCGATTATTATAGACTTCATCGATTATTAGTGCACAATCATCGATTACTTGAGATAAAACTAATGAAGTCTCGATTATTAATTTAAATTGTCTCGATTATTTTTTAAAAAGCATCGATTATTTTTTTTAAATTGACTCGATTATTTTTTAATGGGCCTCGATTATTTATTAAAAAATATATAGATTAGTTTTAAGAGATTCTCGATTAATATCTTAACTAGCCACGAGTAATGAATGCATTTATTTCTTTTTTGTGTAACTAGTTTCAATAAATAAAAAGAAGGAAGGTAAATGACTTCATTAAATGAAAAGAAAGAAAGGTAGGAGGGCGAATTTAATACATGTACAGGTTAGTAATGAAAAGAGGGGGAAGGTTGGACCCAATTAATGAAAAGAATGGAAGGTAGGACCGAATTTAATACAATTTAATGTGTTGTGACGAAGTAGGTTAAATTTTTGAATAAATAGACGAGCTCACTATTAACAATACAATACAAATCTCCACTAAAGTACAAACTTTTATTCACACAACACAACAAAGTGACGAAGAAGAGCAAAAGTTTGAGAAATTTTTCAGAGCAAGGGGGCGAAAGACGAGATTTTTCTGAAGAAAAAAGTAGTGCACGAGCAACTTTCAAAGGTATGTTTTGTACTCTCTATTTTTTCCACTTATTTTGCAAATATTTATTGTTTTGATTATATATTGCATGTGTTGTTAGATTTAATTTAATCGATGCTTTTTAGATATTAATCGAGGCTCTTTAAAATATTAATCTAGGCTCTTTAAAATATTAATCGCGGCCCCATTTTCTAATCGATGCTTATGATATGTTAGTCGTTGATTCGTATGTTAATCGATGCTTATGTTATTTTAATTATGGTTTATGTTATGTTAAGTAGGGCCCAATGTTAATCGAAGCTTAGAAAAATAATTGAGGACATTAAAACATAATCGAGGACATTAAATAATAATCGATGAACTTAAAAAATAATCGAGGACATTAAATAATAATCGAGGAACTTAAAAAATAATCGAGGGAATAATTAAATAATAATTGAGGACATTAAATAATAATCGAGGAACTTAAAAAAATAATCGAGGAAATAAAAAAAATCGAGGCTAACTGTTTAAAACTAATCAAGAAAATTAAAATTAATCAAGGATTATTAAAAATGTCCTCAATTAATTTTAATTTCCTCGATTAGTTTTAAAACAAACTAATCGAGGCCCTCCTCGATTAATTTAATATAAATTGAGGCATTACTTGATTAATCGATTTAAAAATTAATGTAAATCGATTAATTTAATACAAAAAATTAATTGTTTAATTTAAAAAAAACTAATCGATTAATATTTAAAAAAACTAATCGATTAGTTTAAAAAAAAGCTAATAGCCTAAATAAAACCCATCGACGGCTTGCCTCTATTAATTTAAGAACAATCGATGAAGTTTAAAAAAAAATCTGTTACATAATAAAAAAAACTAATTGATGAATATTTAAATAATCGATGAATATTTAATCTAAAAAAGTAATTGATTAATTTAAACAAATCTAATCGATTAATATATAAGTAATCGATGAATATCTAATTTAAAAAGAAATCTAGTCGATTATTTTAAAAAATAAAAACCTAATAGCCTAAATAAAACTAATCGACGGCTTGCCTCTATTAATCTATAAGACTAATCGATTAATTTAAAGAAATCCAATCTATTAATTTAAGACTAATCGATTAAATATTTAATGTAAATCGATTAATTAAAAAAAACTAATCGATTAGTACTTTAATTAAAAACAAACTAATCGATTAATAGTTTAAAAAAAACTAATCGATTAGTACTTTAATTAAAAACAAACTAATCGATTACTAATTTTAAAAAAAACTAATCAATTAATAGTTTAATTAGAACTAATCGATTAATAATTTAATTAAAACTAATCGATTAATAATTAATCGATTAGTTTTTAGAATTAATCGAGGAGATTTTATTAATTGAGGTTAATTTAAAGTTAATAGAGGCTTGGGGTTTATACGGTTTTAGGGTTTACGGCTTTAGGGTTTAGTGTTTTATAGGGTTTAGGGTTTAATATGGTTTAGGGTTAAATTGTGATCTCATGTAGCATTGTTTATAAATTGCAGATGGTTAGACGTCGCATTATTGTACGACACAGTGGACGATGGGAGAGATCAGAATATGTAGATGGGGACGAGCAACTCGTGACGATGTCATCCGATAAGCTGTGTTTTAGCTCACTGGTGAGGGAGGTTCACAAGTTGTTGCGGACTGACCCGAACAGGATCGAGTATGAATTATTTTACCTCACCAGCACCAATACTGGCAGACGGATCAGAGCATCTTTGCAAGATGATGGAGATTTGCTCGATTTGCTTCACGAGCAGACTACTGAGATGGTCGTGTACGTGATTTCAAGACAGTTGGAAGGTTCTGGAGCCGGACCATCTATGAGGGACGACTATGTTCCCCACTTTTCACATGCAGAGACGCATGGTCCTACTGCAGAAGAAGAGGGAGAAGGAGAAGGAGAAGAAGAGGCAGAAGGAGAAGAAGAAGAACAAGAACAAGAAGAGGTGAATGATAGAACAAGGTTGGTGGAGTCACTGTTGACAGAATTCAGTGGCTGGCTTCGTTCTTCTGCTGATCGTACAAATAGATTGCTGTGCTTGACGGGAGTCATCCCACCATCTACCACTGGTGTTCCGTTTAGATCTGACGGGCCTTCGAGCAATTGGGTGGTTCCCCTTGCTGACTGGGACATTGCGGGCCCACTATCTTGGGATGAGGGACAAGCACCAGACTCAGATACACTGCACCAGGGAGCTATTTTTCGGACGAAGGAGGATCTCGCCCTGGCGGTCGGTATCTATCACATGCAGAATCGAGTGGAGTATGTCGTGTATCGCTCGAATAGGTCACGATTGGGCTATGTTTGCAAGCATGGCGGTGATTACCCGTTCAAGTGCTTTTCGGTTGCTGATGGGCATATGTGGAGAATATACAAGTTCAACGGCACTCACACATGCCATCTTGATATGGGTCGAATTGCTCCGCGACAGGTACCTGCACGAGTGCTCGGAAAATACTTTGCTCGTAGATTGGTGGACAAACGGGTTGTTCTGAAGCCGAAGGAGATGATGGCGGAGCTTGTGCGTGAGTTTGGCATCCATATCGACTACAGCTTCGCTCTGCGCATGAGGAACATTGCCATTCAGATGGTATATGGAGACTTTGACAAGTCCTACGCACAGTTGCCCGCTTTCCTTCACACTCTGCAATTGATGAATCCGGGGACTGTAGTAGACATGGAGATCACGAGTGATGGTCGGTTCAAGCATTCATTCCTTGCTCTCGGTGCGTGTGTCAATGCATTTATCCAGTACGCTCGTCCAGTGCTTGTGATCGATGGGACCCACCTGAAGGGAAAGAACAAGGGTGTTCTCTTTGTCGCTGTGATGAATGACGGCAACGAACAGATCTTACCTGTTGCAGTTGGGCTCGGACCGATAGAGAACGACGAATCTTGGATATGGTTCCTGGCCCACTTGCACATGGCTCTGGGTGGCATAGATGATCTTCTCATCATTTCGGATCAGCATCAGAGCATTAAAAATGCTGTGGAGGCCGTTTTCCTGAGAGCGACGCACGGACTGTGCTACTACCATTTGAAGAATAAGATGACAAAGAGAGGGAAACACGTGACGACGCTATTTCAGGAGGCTGCCTACGCATATCGGAGAGACACCTTCCAGGAGAGTATGTCGACGTTGGAGCAGGTCTGTCCAAATGCATATCAAAAGCTGTGTAATATTGGCCCAGTGCATTGGGCTCGTTCACACTGTCCCGTACGGCGCTACGGGTTCATGACATCTAATGCCGCGGAGAGTCTCAATGCTCGTCTGTTTTGGGCGAGGAGGTTACTTGTTTGCTCGTTGCTCGAGATGTTTAGATCAATTGTTGAGCAGTGGTTCGTCGAGCGACGTGCGGCAGCACAGAGCTCAAATCATGTGTTGACTGATGGCATCGCGCTGAAGCTTTCGGGGAACGTCGATAAGGGACGCTGCTATGCCGTGCGGCCCACTACATTAGCAACTTTATGGAAAGTCGAGGTTGGGAGAGAGGTCTACATAGTCGATCTTCAGAACCGAACATGTGACTGTCGTGAGTTCGAGCTGGACTTGATCCCCTGTTCTCACGCGGCAGCGGTCATCTGGTATGATATTTAAATGTCTATTTGTTCTTATTTTCTTACATGGACATAATCGAGTGTGTTGAACTTTATTTTCCCTTTTGCAGTTGTACTGGGGCGGCTATATATGATTATGTGGACAGGTGTTACAAGGCGGAGAGCTTGGTAGGCATGTATAATTCGGTCATCAGGGGTCTGCCTTATCCAGAACAATGGATTATGCCCGCTGCATTTGGAGCACGAGTGGTCTTGGCGCCAGAGATCAGACGACGTGCTGGGCGTCCGTCTACATCTAGAGCTCGAGCCCCGTTTGAGGCCTCGTCCAGTGCACGGAGGCAGTTTTGCACTAGATGCCATGGACAAGGGCACAACAGGCGCGTATGCATATCCCATTTGCCTATTGGCGGTGTTGATCTGAATTCACTGCCCGAAGATGTTCCGCGGAGAAGGGCGCCGAAGAAGTGTAGCATTTGCGGTAGTACGGAGCATACACGTCCTACATGTCCTATTCGATTGTCGGCCGACGAGCATTAGTCGATTAAATGAAGTTGTTGTGTTTTTACGAAACAACTTATTTTGTCATGAATCAGATTATTTTGTCACTAAGCAACTTGTTTTGTCACGAGAAGTAGGCTTTCACAAAAACATTTACATTAATCAAGTTCATGTACAAAATGAACAAAAACACCACATAAGTCATAGTCTACTCATACGAACATCTTAATGTCAAGGTGTTAATGTAAGCATCTACACGGGGGGCCTCTGGATGTAACTCAATGAATATATCCGAGCCCCTATAACCTTCCGATAATCATGTACTGCCTGCTCCGATATAGCGAGTGGAGGTCCTGCACCCAATAGCCGCTCCACGTACATATAGGCATATACCCCACAGCTGGTGGAGTCGGTCTGTACGTACTGATCTGGTATAGACTTGTCCAGGGTCATCGCAAAAGCACATCGGGGCGGCATCGGACGACCCTCCCAAAAATCGGCACATATGAGTAGGCATGGAAGTAGGCGGAGTAGGGGCATCAACTCTCTATCTCGCCTCTCGTACTCTACGCGGTCGCTCGGATCGTCCATCTGAAATAGTAGTGAGTCGTACAACTCTACTACCCAATCAGAAAAGTGGATACGAACCACTACCCAGTGCTCACCTGAGACGTCACATACCACGATAGCCTACAACATAAAACCGGGATCATAACAAGATTAATGTCAGCAAATAATATATGACAATATATTATTTGCTTGTGAAGCTCACTTACATAATCACGCCCCTTCCATGCCACCTGATACCGCCCATCACTGCCCTGGATCCGCTGTATCAGGCCCTCTGCAAGTCTCCACCACCGGTAGTCATCGTCCCCGTATGTCGCGCTGCACAGGGGGTCAATAGGATGAAGGATCTTCCATGCTCCGACGAGGGCCTCCTGCAAAAATTGAATCACGATTATGACTGAAGTAAAAAAAGACTAACTAACAATGTTTTGCAAAAAACATTCAAACAAGTACTTGAACTCACATATAGTCCGGTATTAGCCACCGCTGTAGGACAACCAGGGTCCCTCTTTACTCGTCGAGCAATCGCGCTCAGAAAGTAGCTCATGTGCACATCCTTCAACTCATTCCTCGGATCCTCAAACTCGTCAAACCAGGGCTGCCGCAGGCGATCGCTGTTGAAGTAGAGCTGAACAACTGCCTGCGGACCCTGAAGTCTGAATCGTGAGTAGGAGACCTGGAGGCTGCTATCATCAATGTCATTCATGAGCTGATAGGTCGCGCTAAAACCACCATGGGGTGGAGCCGAAGTGCTAGGACCCTCATGGACTACGGTGGGCTGTGGGGCCCTCACGCCAGGTGGGCTGGGCGGCCGATGAGCTGCACTACGGTGGCTCGGCTCCGGGCTGTGGCGGGCTCTAACGTCAGATGTGGATGACCTCCGGGCACGGCTAGTCCTCCCACCTAATGCCCGATCAATAGCCCGGTCCACGTACTCCTGGACACGGGGCGCAATAGTCGTGTCAATAAGCTCCTGGACACGGGGCATCACTCGATCCACAACCCTCTGAATGAAACTCTCTGAGGGCTCTCCGCTGCTCGGCGTGCGATCCCTCCTCGAACGCTTCATTCCCCAAGCTCGATGAGGGCTCTCTGGATCAATCGAATCTGCTGTGTGCACTGGTGCATCCTCAGTGGGGGGCGGGGCTCCAGTCTCAGTATGATCTGGCTCGTCCCTCAATGCCCGGCTACTCGAGGGTCGACTGGTCTCCTGACGGCCCGTCTGTGGTGTCCGAGCAGCTCTGGTGCCTCGTGCTGATGGGGGGACAACCTCCTCTGCCGAAGTGGAACAACAAGATGCCACATTTGCAAACATCTTCTTCTTGTTCCCGGATCGAGCGGGAACAAATCTCACGCTCTGAGCTCCAGACTCCAACTGCATGCTCATGTAATATGAAGTTGCCATCTCCTCGGGAGATGGCTCCAACATAACCACACGTGACTGCATGGAAATAACAATTAATAATATCATTAAGATGAATTAACAAATATAGATCAAAGATTCTAAATATATCAAGAAACATCAAAACGTACCGCTCGCTGTAATAAGGTGGCTGGGTCGGTGGCAGGGAGACTGAATGTCCACCTCAAACATCGAGGCACAGTGAGCTGTCCACTATGCACACCAGCCTCACTAGCCAACTCCGGTATCACCTCACAAGCCCATACCTGTAAAGTGGATTAATGGATTAGTTACGTATTCACTTGATTTCAACTAATTTAGAACAATTAAATTTAAACTAATTACCTGGAGTGCCCAGATCGGCCCATAAAAATGATACTGTCCCGATCCTTTCCCGCCCATAGCCTCTCGCGAGCAGTGTGTCTCTAATCGTGTCAATAACACCTGGGGTGGTGTACACGACGACCGAGGGCTTCCGACTCCGTAACGGCAGTCTAACCCAATCAATCTAACAACATTTTCAAAATTAAAGTAAATTCTTTTAATATTTTATATAAATTGTAATTTTTTAAAATTTAAATTTAACATTAATCGATTAATTTTTTTTATAATTAATCGATTTACATGAAATATTAATCGATTAGTCTTAAATTAATAGAGGCAATTAATCGATTAGTTTTATTTAGGCTATTATGTTTTTGTTTTTTAAACTAATCGATTAGTTTTTTTTAACATTAATCGATTAGTTTTTTTTAAAAAATTAATCAATTAATTTTTTTTAGACTTAATCAATTTACATTATATATTAATCGATTTGTATTAAATTAGGTTTTCTTAAACTAGCCATTACTTTTTTTTAAATATTAATCGATTAGTTTTTTTTTAAATTAATCGATTAATTTTTTTTATAATTAATCGATTTACATGAAATATTAATCGATTAGTCTTAAATTAATAGAGGCAATTAATCGATTAGTTTTATTTAGGCTATTAGGTTTTTCTTTTTTAAACTAATCGATTAGTTTTTTTTAACATTAATCGATTAGTTTTTTTTAACATTAATCGATTAGTTTTTTTTTAAAATTAATCAATTAATATTTTTTAGACTTAATCGATTTACATTATACATTAATCGATTTGTATTAAATTAATTGAGGAAGACCTCAATTAGCTTGTGTTTTTTAAAATTATTCGAGAAGGCCTCGATTTGTATGAAATTTATCGATTTAAATTAAATATTAATCGATCTCGATTAGTCTTAAATTAATCGATTAATTTTTTTTAATTTAATGGAGGAAGGCCTCGATTTGTTTTAAATTAATCGAGGAAGGCCTCGATTAATTTGTGTTTTTTATAATTAATCGAGGAAGGCCTCGATTTGTATTAAATTAATCGAGGACTTCCTCGATTATTTTTTTTTAAAATTAAGGTTCCTCGATTAATTTAGGTTCCTCGATTAGTCTAATTAAGGTTCTCGATTATTTTTTTTAATTATTAATCGATTAGTTTTTTTTAAATTATTAATCGATTAGTTTCTTTTTAATTAAACTATTAATCGATTAGTTTTTTTTAATCGAGCAATTACTTTTGTTTTTAAAATTTATCGAGGCTTCCTCGATTAGAATTGAATTAAGCCTCAATTGTTTTTTTTATTAGGACTCGATTAGTATTAAATTAGGTTTTTTAAACTTTCTCGATTAGTAGTAAATTAACAAAATAAAAGCATCGATTAACAAAATACAAGCCTCGATTAGCATAACAAGTCAAGATTAACATACAAATCCATTATTAACATAACAAGCCTAGTTCTAAAGCCAACCACAACCATTGCAAACATAAACAAAAACCAATTGCGAAATACGGTGATTAAATCTAGGAATGGATATACGACAATTTTAATGAAAAGGGCCGGAAACCTACTTGAGAAGCGGACGTCTCCGGTGCTGTTCCTTGCTCCATCGCCGGTGAAAGAGAGAGAGGTGCACGGCCGAACTGGAACTGGTTTTCTTTTTGAATTTGGTCGTCCAAAATAGAGAGAGAAGTAATCTTCATTTTTTTAAAATTATATATCTTCAATATTCGAGTCACGGGACTCGCTATTAAAATCTTGGGAAAGAGAGAGAGAGAGAGAGAGAGAGAGAGAGAGAGAGAGAGAGAGAGAGAGAGAGAGAGAGTCACGGGACTCGATTAATGGTGGAGATGAGAGAGAGATAGAGAGAGAGAGAGATGGAGACGGGCAACATGGTGTTTTGATTCAAAACCCTAATCATAAATAGGGCAGTTATGTTATTCAATTTATTGCATGAGGCATGAGTGAGATGATAGTTGTGTGTATTTTATTGCAAGTACAAATTGTCATAACTTTTACAGATTTGGTGGGGCCATGCGTGTGGTTGATAATAAAATATTTTTGGATTGTCGACCAAACTACTACTTTTTAAATCTTGTTTTTTTTTTCCCATTCCTATTCACTTTTGTCGAGAAATAAATTTCTCCCTAAAACTAACGACAAACACAAATATGCAGCTGAATGGATACATTTTTGCTATGAACGAACGGCGCCCGATTAATTCCAACCCTATTTTATGTTCATGTCATGCATTGTTCATTTAATTTTCTTTTTTTCTTTTCAACTTCTAATCTTTTATATCAATTAAGGTGTCTTTTCTCTTTCCAGAATCTATATATATATATATATATATAATTGAAACGAAGACTTATAATCCTAAATTATATAATTGGAAATTATTATGAATTGAAACGAAGACTTATAATCCTAAATATATATATATATATATATATATATATATATCGTTTTTGGGTCTGCGAAATATAGATTTGATTTACAAAACTAAGTTGTAGCATTTGCATCAAAGCTCGGCTATATTGAACTTCTACACAGAAAGAAAACGAAATAATTAGAAGAAAAAAGGTACGGCGGTATAACCAAAAGTATTACGATTTTCTAATTTCTTGCGTTAATGTTTTTGTGTTTAATGAGACAGAACAAAAAAATTACATTGATCGTTCCAAATGATATAAAAATTCCGTCGAAATCAGTATGGTAGTTGATTCGCTATTGATGCTACTTCTTGAAATTAACTGGAGTCAGTCATCGAAACGATCGAGTATTTTACGGTCAGCCCAATTAAACAAACTTAATTTAATCAATTATTTTTTCCCTTTTACAACGTTACACTTGTGCATTGTTGTAAATCTAACCTTTTTCCCTGAAAACAATACTGGCACCACAGTAAGATAATCAAATAATAGACTTTTGGATAAAAGCAATATATGAAGCAAGTCGCCAGAAATTGAAGCGGTCTTATTATGTTCCCCAATTTATTCAGACATGAAATTATTTTTCACCCCAAAGAGGTATGCAATTTTGTTCTAACGTAGTTGAATTGCTATTTTTTCTTTCATATTATTATTATTATTATGGTATTTTCATATTGATAGAGAAGTATGAATGGTAGAGAGTAAGTGAGGACGAAGAAGCAGAAAGACACAAGTGGATTAGATCATCTATGCCAATTTATGTTACATATCGATATGCGTATTGTGTCAAAACTAATTTGTTTTAAATTTTTTAATGTTTTATAATATACCCTAATTATATTGGGGAAGGTTGGACCATAAATAAAAATTTAAACTTAAATTTCATCATAAGAAATTAAAATAAACCAAAATTAAAAAATATATAGGTTTGACACATTAAATATAACAGTGACTATGGAATCTGAAATCGAACGCAAGGCTCCCTTTTTTATTCTTTTTGTAATTTATTTATTTGATCTACTGTACTTTTCTTTTACTTTTTCAATTTTTCTGGGTATTAGGTCTAAATTTTATGCTTTATTTTATCATAATTGTAAGAGTTAATTGCTAAATAAATCACCACGTTTACACTCTTTTACAAATTAGACATTACATTTAAATCTAGTCAATTATAACACCACGGTTTAATTTGTGTGGGATTAAACATCCCCAATTTTTTTCGACGAGTTAAGTATGACGTATTTGGTCTAAAAACCACATTGACAGCTACGTCAACGCACATGTATTATAAATGACGCATTTTTTGTTACTTTTTCTTCTTTTTTAGTTGAAAAAATCATTTTTTATATAATTATTTATTTTTAGAATATAAAATATATTGAGAAAACTAGCAAAACTGATGTCGTTCGTTAGACGTGTGTGTTGATGTGGCTGCCAACGTGGTTTTTAGACCAAATAAGTCATACTTAACTTGCCGGAAAAATTGGGGATGTTTAATCCCACACAAATTAAAACGTGGTGTTAAAATTGCCTAAATTTAAATGTGGTGTCTAATTTACAAAATGGTAGAAATGTGGTGATTTATTTGAGAATCCTAATTGTAAAGCAAATATTCATCAATTTGTATAATATATTATGTGATGTTTTTTTCTTGGCCATCGAATTTTATTGTTTTGGATAGTTTTAATGCAACCAAATCCTAACATGCTCAATTATTATGTTTTTGGCCAAATATCACTTTTTTTAATCTTTTAAATCATTATTTTTTATCTCAATGATATTAATTAATTCATTAGTTGGATTAAATAATTATGTGAGTTATTTTTATATTTTTGGCATGTATAAATATATTTGTTCATACTAACATATATATATATATATATACATATTTAATTAATTTAAAGATATATATGTATAAAGACATCATCCATGTTGTCCACTCACGAAATCCAACAAAAAGAAACCTTTGTATAAAAGGAAGTCATTTTGTGTGGAGACTCATCACTCCTCCATACCCCCCATCTAAAAGGAATCATTATTCATGTTAATGATTATATTATTGTTAAAAGGAATCATTAATATTCGTGTTAATGGTTATATTATTGTTCCAATTCAATGTATATTCATTTGTTAATCACAATTGCATGTATTGATGTCTGATGACGTTATTTCTTAACTTTTTTCAAAAAATAGTAAAATTAATATATTTCTATTTTTTCACTAGACATAAGGGACTACATTATTTTACGTACGTTTACAAACTAATTAACATTTTTTTTTATTAAAATCTACAAAATTGTATAATAAGTGTTTTCTTTTACATAATTTCACTAATGTATATATTTTATATTATTTAGATTGAAAATACATAAAAGATGTAGTGCTATTAGTTTATAATCAGATTTATTTAAGTGTAAATTAGGAGATGAATTAAATTAAATTGGATTTGCAATTCCTATTGGGTATCGGAGGCCACCAAAAAAGCGGGCCAGGCCTACTAAATAAAAGCTTTCCAAGTGAATGAAACCGCCCACCAAAATTATGTATTTTGAGAAATCAGAACGGAGCCCTTGACCACAGTCAAACTTACCTATTTGGGATTGGGGGTAGAATCAAATTCTAGGGTTTTCTTCAAAATCTTCATCTCCTTCTAATTCTTCCCATTCTCCTATCCATTATTTTCACCATCCTATTTCCAACCAAAGATAGTGAGCTTGGTAAGTAATTATGACCTGTTTTCTGCTGCTTCGAAATTATTGTTATTTTGTATGATCTTGGATAATTTATAGACGTTTATGCATGATTTGATTGCATAGTTTCTCAAAATTCTCCATCTTATATTTTGGGTAGATGAAGATTTTCGATCTTGTTTTGATTGGATTGCTATACTTTTAATTTCAAATGGATCGAGTTCATTTTCCCCTTCTTGCTTTAACTGATCTCAGCTGTAAGATGTTTCTGTGTCAAAATTTGGTATTCCCAATTCATTACCGAATGTGATCTGTTCTCTCTCTCTCTCTCTCTCTCTCTCTCTCTGTGGGAAATACATGTATGCTGTCCCAGTTTTGTGGTTTGCTTACATGTAATAGCACATTACTGTTCGTGTTGATTTTAAAGCCTTTCTGTTTTATGTTTGCATTAATTTTTCTGCGCATCTGCGATGCTATAGGCTTCCCAGATTTTATTCATCGTGTTGATAATCAATGGACGACAGTTCTCTTTGTTGTACATCTGGAAATTCTGAAACTATATGTTATAGTAGTGCTTCCTCTGAAGATCATAATAGAGTAGATGAGCTAAGCACTAATCTATCGGGTCAGCTAAAGATCGATGATGGGATTAGAGCAGACACACCAAATGATTTGCGGAGAGTTCCTATAGATAGAGATTGCATTGAGGAGGATGAGGAAGATGAAGACGAGGACGATGATTATTTTTCCGAAAAAGCATTATTGGCTCAAATGGGGTATGCGGAATCTGATCCCCGAAGAGATTATGAGGAAGAGGAAGATGAGGATTTATCAGATGATTCAATATTGGCCCAGATGGGCTATCTAAAGAATGAGCCACCCAAACATGAACCAATTAATCGACCGATAGCTGAATTGAACCTTGTTTCTGCCCTTAAAGGAAGTCGTGAGAAAGAAAGTAGGCCCGGAGAGGAATGCCGGGTTTCCTGGGCACCAGACGTGTACGATCCACCTTGTACATCTGATGATCATTTTACACAGAGCAGTACTGAGAGACACAGGAGTGAGCTGAAGGCCAAGGGCGCATCTGGGAAAAACAGGCAAAAGACCGGTGGCAAAGGGTCAGGAGTCATGGAAGGCCGAGTAGGTGGAGGCAAGGGGAGTAGAGGTGGTGGAAGCAAAGGAAGTGAAGGAGGCGCGAAGGCGGCTGGAGGAAGTAAGGATAAGAAAAAGGCTGAACAGAAACATAAGAAGCATGGCGGTGGCACTGGTAGCAAGTATTCTAATCCTGGTGACTTTTAACATAAGCTAGATGTGGGGAAGATTGCCGTCTTTATCTCTTTGGAGTTAGATGTAAATGAGCTTCGTTAATTTGTTGAAAATCGGGTAAAATAAATCAGCACGTTTTGCTCTCACTATCAACTCTGTTGTTCTTTTTGTGGGTTTTGCTGGCCTTGTGGTGTCACATGAAGACCTTAAACTCATCTATCTTAATTTCCAGTACATCAATTAAGATGTTTATTATTCAGATGTTTATTTTGTTGATTTTTGAACCCTAAATTAGCCTACAGTTATTAGAAAATTGAGGCTTTAAATTCCTCAGGTTTGAAAGAATGCAGAAAGCCGAGTTACTCACATTCCTGTTAAATTTCATTTATTGATTTGTTCTGGATAAGAGCTAAACATGTATATTATTGATTTGTTCTGGATAAGTGCTAAACATGTACATTTTGATAAATGTATGCATCATATAATGGAGCAGCTGTGGACTTTTTTCTTCCTACTTGACCATGAACTGTATCTGTCTTATTGGTCAAGACTCGCCCAGTTTCATATATCAGGGAGCAGCACCGATTACAATTCAGTCGAAGGTTTTGTCTTCGCCTATAAATGTGTATAACTTAAGAGATTATAATGTGATTTTTATTACATGGAAATCTCACTTGAAAGCGCTGCGATGTTATAATATGTCGTGAAGGCAATGACCAACAGATACTTTTCCGAAGCAATCACAAATCTCTACAAAATTGGTGGTGACGTGTCTTTAAATATTTTTCAAATGTCATTTTACACGCAAGTTTCCAGCACTGTAATTGATGCACCAATCACCATGGTGGTTCAGCCGTTACAAAATGTACTGAATTTCATGTTTGTGGTTATTAGATTCCACCAATAAAAGTAAAGAGAGGAAGAGAGAATATTAAATGAAATTATGCTCACTCTGCCGATGACTGAATCAATACATTGCATTGAAAGAGAAAAGGCAATTTCGTTGATAGCAGCAAAATAGATTGAACAAATAAATAAACAAAACACGACATCAAGAAACAACCACATACAAAACAGAATATGGTCATCTATCTGAACATGCAAGAGATACAAGTAATGAAACAGATCAGCCAGAACATCTGAACAACAGATCATAGTTCTTTAGAAATTAGAATAGCTCAAGGAACAAGAGAGATGGCGATTAATCCACTACCCACCTCGTCTACTTTATTCATCGTTCCAAGTCCAAGACCCTAGTGTTATGCAAAATCACCTAAATGTTCCCCACAAATTTAGGAACAAAGTTAAAGCAGGCCATCAACATCCTCAATGCTAATTATGAGAAATCTGGTAAGTGAAGTAGTTAGGGCCTAACTAACATGGTTCCTGTTATTATCATATGAAGAAGCCACGCTACCTCAAGGCCTGCTATACGTACAAGAGGGTATTTACGTGTAGACTTCAAGAAAGTAAGCATAAATACTTGTCAGGCCTTTGAATCTAATAGCTCTTGGCAAAGAATTACGACTCTTTATCTTATCCAACATAACAAATTCAATAATTGGAACATCTGAGTACAGATACAGCAGGCTATCTAAGAACTTTACGCCATCAACCCCGAACCTTGAAACATAATTATCTCTAAATTGAATAGAGATACAAACAATTTTTTTCAAAGCCTAAACATGAATGAATCTCCTCATAATAGAGGAATCGCCTGACCTTACATTTGATATTGTAACCGATTGTGGATCAGTCGTCCCATTACGGTTGCTCATCTTTCCACTCCATTAGGACTAATCTTTATATCATCAAAGCACAAGGAGTATGTATACAAACAAAAACAGAACACAGTCTATTACAAACGCAACAATCTTAAAAGGACAAATACAGGCAACAACATCGGTGGCTCTTAAAGAATTCACAATACATTGCATCAATTTGATAATTGGATGACAACGGAATTGCACAGCGATTCAATGTTGGTGCCACAATCTATTCGATTCATGACAATGTAGTATTTATCAATTACAGTGTGTAGCTACTTATTGAAAGAGTCAATGATTAAGCCGTGTATTCATTCTCTAGATGATCTTACAGGACCTACTTCATCACATAGGGGGATGAGGTTACATTCGAGCTTCATCATCTAACTAGCAGATTGAAGGGCTTACTAAATAAACATAAAAACATAGCAATTAACAGCCCAAAAACCACCAAGTGTTAGAAAGGAAGGAAATTTCAGTACCATATTCTACCGATTTGTATCACTGTATTCGTTGTTGTCCGAACGCAAGTCAGGAGAATCGGCAACTTTCCCCGTCGTGAGGCTTTGCAGTCCAAGCTTCAATTCGCCATTGCAGAATTCCTCGTATTCTAATCTGTCACCTCCTTTTCTCTTCACATCGACCACATTTAACAGCGGTGTCAATTCAAATATCTCAGCGGCAATCGTCAATGGCCCCTTCACTCCATCCCTTAATCCTTCCAGGCTCACTCTGCAATCCTTTTTCCTCACTGTAAAACTCACAACCTTTGCGATTTCCTCCAGCTTCGATATGATGCTAGAAACTGGCGCCGCCGTAATATATCTTGCTCCGCCATTTGCCCCTTCCTCAAACAACCCTGACAGATCAAAACCGCGCGAAAAAGAGATGATATCAAACGCATTCATGCTAGCAGGCCTAGGAAGACTAGTAGTGTTCTTCCTTCTGATTTCCAACTCGGAGTCCGATTCCGACTGCGAGTGCTCGGAAAGAGAATCGAAATTCACATCATCATCATCATCAACAACGCTACACAGCTTATCATCCTCGATATAAAATTTAATGTGCTTAAACCCCTTTTTGAACCACTTGTTATTCATGATATCCGGAATTGTGATCCTCGTCTCGGGATTCGAATCGAGCATACGAGTCGTGAGCCGAATCAATTCAGGCGAGAACCACCTGGGACACCTAAAATCGCCTTTATGAATCTTCTTATACATAGCCATCACATTTTGATCTTGGAACGGCAAGTATCCGGCCATCAAAACGAATAGCACAACGCCGCAGCTCCATATATCGACCTTCTCCCCGTTATACCCCTTCCTCGCCAACACCTCAGGCGCAACGTACGCCGGCGTTCCGCAGAAGGTGTGAAATAGGCCGTCCTGCTTAATCTGCTCCGATATAGCACTCAAACCGAAATCCGACACCTTCAGATTCCCATCCTCGTCCAGCAATATATTCTCCGGCTTCAAATCGCGGTGGTAGACGCCGCGCGCGTGGCAGAACGACACCGCGGAAATCAGCTGCTGGAAGTACTTTCTAGCGATCTCCTCCTTCAGCCGCCCCTTGGCCACCTTGTTGAAGAGCTCGCCGCCCTTGACGTATTCCATGACGAAGTAAATCTTCGTTTTTGTGGCCATTACCTCGAACAATTGCACAATGTTGGGATGACGAACCCTACGCAGAATCGATATCTCGCGCTTGATGTGGGCGGTGAGCCCCACCTTCAGAATCTTCTCCTTATCGATCACCTTGATCGCGACACCCTCGCCGGTCTTCACGTTCCGCGCGTGGTACACCTTCGCGAACGTGCCGTGGCCTAAAAGCTTCCCGATTTCGTACCGGCCTAATAGAAGGCCCTTCATCTCCTTCTGTTTGGCGGTAACACTCGTCGCAGCGGCGGCCGCTGCTGCCATGAATGCTCTATGGAAAGCAAAATTATATAGGCAGAATTGTTGAACAGCTTAATATAGGCGGTGCGGGCGGGCGAGGGGTGGCGATGACATAGATGTTTGAGCTGTTGTGTTTTCCGTGTGTAAATGTAATGTATATGTATCATGTAATGTGTAGGTATCTCTGTGTTTTTGCCCTCACATTTTTTTGAGGTGTATAAAAAAGTTGAATATGAATTAAGTTTCCCCTTTTTTTTTTTTTTTCTTTTTTTGACGGCGTTTTGACGTTGGCTTGTAAAAATTAAAATAGGGGAGTTTATTTTCCTAAAGTAATTGGTGCCGCCTTACAGCTGGACGTCCGCTTGCGTGATCGGCGTTAAGGCGGTCTGTTGTTTCACTTCAGCGTTGTTGATTGCAACGGCTATCTTCCGTGTAGTAATTCACTGCGGACGCGAACACCATAGATATCAATGTGGTCACACTCACACGTGGTGGATTGAGAAGTAGAGAAGAGATGTGGGTGGAGAGGGCAGATGGCAATATTCACCTACAAAAAAGGAAAATTAGTTATTTTGAGAGGATTGGGTGATGACTCATCAGTTTGCTGACGTAAAAAAAGGGCCTTTTGGTGGCAACCAAATATTTATTTTTATTTTTACTCAGTTATAATCTTAGATGAGGCACACTCACGTTCAAACTGAGACCGTCTAAATCTCTTAATTTAAATGGGTCTCTATTTTGGTTCTCTCCTTTTTTTTCTTTTTCTTTTTTTCAGTGGTACCTTCCCTCTCCATCTCCTTTTCTCTTTTTGTTTTAACTTTTTTTTCACTTTTTTATTTTTTTTATAAACATAAATTTAATTTTTTAGATTAATTTTATTTTTTTTAAATTAAATATACCCTAAAATGAAATTAGTGAATCTTAAAATTGAATTAAATTAATTTAATTTAATTTTTTTATACGCGTCTCGCCAATGCATTCATCCAACGCTAACGTGTGAGCTCATGCACTAGGCTCGATGTAAAATGAATATTTAAAAAAATAAAAAAATTAAAAAATCTAAAAAATTAAGAGAGAGAGAGAGAGAGAGAGAGAGAGAGAGAGAGAGAGAGAGAGAGAAGGAAATGGGGGCTATCAGATGCTTGTTAATGATATTTTGTAATCATATTTCGCTTCATTACTAGTGATATTTTACTTCATACAGAGTAGTATTTCATATTAAGTGATACTTCGACACTATAGCCAACCATATTTTTTAAATTGTGGTATTCTTGAAATATATGATAAGTCATCAATTAACTCTTTGATTATTGACTAATAGTATTTTACATCTATACCCTTACGGTTCATTTTAGAAAGATTTGACTTACATATTTTTGAAATCCAAATTATACATAAAATCTCTCTAAAAATATAAATGAATTGTTAAATAAATCAATCTTTGGAGAATTGATTTTTTTTTAGAGAGATTCGTGAATTACAATTCAATTAATTCCATTTCATTTCTCTTTATTGTTCTCATAAGCTTATGGATGAAATTAATAAAATATATGGTATATATCTTTATAAAAAATTACATAGAATTTCTAAGAACGTATAAATGGATTATGAAATGATTTCACCACATCAATATTACAAATCAAATAATGAACTTGTGGAAATGGAGATGAATCATCCTCAAAATTATTTAATATTTTGGTAAATTGAATTAGACAATTTACTAAAGTTATTAGATAAACTCTAGAAAATTATAAATGTATGAAAATTATCAATTCAGGATCCGAAGATGGGTAATCTATCAATTTAAGACCTGAAGAAAAATGAAAATTCTCAATTCATGACTCGAAAGATGAAAACTTTCAATATAGTGTCTCAAAAATCACGAATTTTAATTTCTTTTTATTTTTTAATTAATTTTCACAACTTCTTTATTAGATATAATAGATAATCAATGAGGATTTTTCATTGAAAATTATTATAAAATTAATTAAAAAATAAAGAAATCAAATAAAATATCTAAAAAATATAAATGAATTATGAAATGATTATGCCACATTAATATTACAAATAAAATTATGGAATCATCCCCAAAGTTATTAAAATATTTTGGTAAATTGAATTAGACAAATTATTAAATTTCACAATTGCAAAATTGAATAAACTATTGTAAACTACGTTGGAGAGAGTCAATTTTGAATATGGTTATATGATCAAATTTAGAGATAAATGAGTGAATATGAAAATGTTGAAGTAGACAATATTATGTTAACACGAATAAAATCATTAAATTAATTGTGTGTGTAATTTGCTTTAAAATTTAGCAACAACTTATAATAATGTGTATTAATATTATTTTAAAAAACTTGATATACATATATACATGTATATATATACATGTATATATATTATTGTAATCAATGGCTTTTGTGTGTTCAGATTTATTTTAAATTTTTATTTATTTGTTAAATGAAGGCAGTGATTTGTAAATGTTCAAGAGATCAATAATAAATATGAAAGACGAAATGAGATCCAACATAATTTGCTATATTTGATGATAGATAAATAGATGGAGATATTAAATTTCATCCTAAGTTACATAAAAATTGAAGACAAAAATTTAAAGTTGGTACAAAAAAGACGGAAATTAAAGGTACCAACATATAAAATAAACATTAATTAGTTATTTGTCTAATTCAATTCATGGATCATCTAAACAAACTTCAATTCACGGAAGATTGATTTAATTAATAATTCATCCATTTATTTGATTTGTAATATTAATGTGGCAAAATCATATCATGATCCATTTATATGTTTTTAGAAACTTTATGTAATTTTTTATAAAGATATACCATATATTTTATTAACTTCATTCATAAGCTTATGAGAATAATAAAGAGAAATGAAATGAATTTAATTGAATTTCAATTCACAGATCTCTAAAAAAGCTTTAATTCACCAAAGATTTATTCATTTAATATTTCATCCGTATTTTTAGAGAGATTTTATGTATAATTTGGATTTTAAAAACATATAAGTCAAATCATTCTAAAATAAACTGCAATGATATAGATGTAAAATGCTATCAATCACTGATCAAAGAGTTAATTAAAAATTTGTCATATATTTCAAGAATACTATAATTAAAAAATTATGAACGACCATGGTGTAGCTGAATAGCATTACATTGTAATAATGTGGGAATTTTATGATTATGAAAAGTGAGATATGAGATCTGTAAACAGATTTTCAAACTTAAATTTTTTAACACAAATATATTTGTACTTTTACATTTCAAATGAGTTGGCTCACTTATTTCATTTGAGCCTTAATTGGTCACAACCAAATCTTATATTAACTCCGTTGTAGTAAATAATTGATTTTTTTTTATATAGTTGTTTTATCGTAAAATATAATATTTGCTTAAAATTTAAGTTCGATTTTTTGGATGGAGATGCTTTACTTATATTTTGAGAAGTTGTTTAAAAAATATTTATGTAAGTAGGAATAAATATTTATTTTGATAATGGAGAAATAATGAAATGTTTACTTTAATAATGTAGAAAACAATGTTTAGTTATGTCAAGTTGTGTTTGGAAAACAAAATGTGAAAATTAGAGCATCAATTTTCAAATTATTTAAATAAACAAATATTTAAACTAAAAGTTCTAATACTCCACGGTCATATAGGAAATGACGAAATGCAAAAGTCCACTAAATGGCATCACGTTCAGATATGATGCGCTAAAACATGAGCTACTTAGGTATTTTTTAATATTATATATTTTTCAATTACTAATTAATTATGAATATAAATTTTTTAATATTTTTATGTATTTTACTTTATAATTTTTAATTTTTTTTAAATTATTAATTTTTTAATTACTAATTAATTATGAATAAGTGTCATTATAGATGAATGCACACATATTAATAAAGATAATAATTAAATAATAAAACTACTTTATACACTCTTATGTAAATACATTAAATGAGTTAAATATGATTATTTGAATGGATTAAATGAGGGCAAATCTAAAAAAAATGTAAAATTTTTACCTCAATTATGTAGAATGACATTTTTTATGAAATAAAATTAAAGTGATAGAATGACACTAGTTGTGAAACATTATCATTTTTGCAAAGGCATAGCTGTCAGATGAAGGTGACATTTTCTCACAATATCAATGTCATTAAAAGTATGTTCTGAAAAAATGTGACTTAAAGTCGTCTCTTTGCATCAAGATTTTTTTAGCTGGGTTTGTAAAGCATGACATATTTTTTTTAGGGTGAAAAATTAAAGTAGTCAAATTCAAGATAGCAAATGCTTTTTTAGCCAAGATTGATAAGTCATGTTTTTCTATTCAAAAAGTGATGTAAAAGTCCTATATGCCCTTTTTGTCTCATGTGAACAATTTTCATTTCTTTTCTCATTAATTAAAAGATGAATGTGTGGCATTTTTTTTAAATAAAAATCGAAAATCTGAGAATTAAATTTAGGTAGTTGGAATGTGGTTGCATGCATTTAATTCCAAATTGAAGAAAACATATTGAATGAAATACTCACGATTTTGCCAAACAAAACTCACGCCCCTTTTTACAAAATATTGTTGGAGAAACAACACATATCCAAGAAATTTGAGGTTAGTTTTTTAGTTTTTATAACCGTCAAGTTGTTCGAATTAGTCGGGTATAACGTCCTTTTAAAAATTTAAGTAATTTACCCGTAGTTTATGTTAATTTCATAATAGATTTGTTTAATAGTTATTCAAGTTATAAGATGTTAGTTTTGTAATTTTTTAGTGATCGTATATGCATACATTGTTGGTAAATTAGGATATTTTGTGGTAGATTAACGTGAAATTGAAGATTTGGATGTTTTGTAAAGATTAGTAGCATTGAAATTTTTTTCGGATATACAGTGTTCTCGTGAGTATTATTGTCACGGTTCAGAGATTTCGTGACAATAATTTTTTTTAAAAATTTTTTATAATGTCTTCATTTCGTGACAATATTGTCACGAGATCATAGAATTCGTGACAATATTGTCACGAGATCATCTGAACCGTGACAATATTGTCACGAATTCTGTGCTTCCGTGATAATATTCTCACGAGATCTTTTTTTTTTTAAATTACCTTAATTACTGTTTATTGTTAATTTGCAAATGGCTTGGCAACGTATTGTTGTCCGACATAGCGATAGATGGGAGAGATCTGAGTATGTGGATGGTGAAGATCAGCTGGTGCACCTCCCATTTGACAATTTATCTCGTAATAAATTGGTCGAGGAAATTCACGATTTTATGGAGACATCTCCAACAAGTGTTAGTTATACACTGAGTTATTTGACGAGGTCATTGACAGGGAGGACACTAAAAAGACTGTTGAAGACGGATGTTGATTTAGCTCGTTTGGTCCAGGAGCAAGATGAGCCGGTTGTGTACGTTACTGAGAAATCAATTCTGCAAACTCCAAGTGAAATGCCGTCAAATGATGCTAACGATGAACCAATTGGAGATGATAGTGTTGATGATCTGTCTTGGGATGATGATGATGATGATGATGATGATGATGACGATGATGACGACGAGAATTATGAGAGTGAAGTTCGGCGTAAGCAAATTGCTGAATTTTGTGAATGGATTCGCGAGCCAGGGTGTCTCGATGAGTTTGTCAATATTCTACAGCACGGTGGACCTCACAATTTCTCATCTGAGGATGTTGCTCCTGATGTTGAAGCTCCGAATGTAGACTTTCCTCCCTTAGGACATTGGTCTATTCCTGTGGCCCATGTTGACGATGCACTAGCAGTAGTACAGGACGACCCATCCCCGACAAATATTGATGCGATAGCCATGGGAAAGACTTTCTTGGAGAAGAAAGATTTGGTAATTGTTGTTGGAAAGTGGCATATGCAGCGTCAAGTGGAATATTCGGTCTCCCGATCCAGCAAAAGTCGACTAACGGTTATTTGCAAAGAAAACGAGACCTGCCCGTTTAAATTAGTGGCAAGTTCTAAGGGTGGCTTGTGGATGGTGACTAAATTAGAGGATAATCATACATGTCGGTTGGACCTGACACGTAATGCGCCACGGAAGTTATCCTCTCGAGTAATTGCTGATTTATTTAAGAAGAGAATCCTAGATGAGGGTTCTATCTTGAAGCCGAGAGCAATGATAGCTGAGATATTGAGGGAGTATGGCATTGATGTTGAGTACAGTGTTGCATTGCGGGCTAGGAATCTCGCAATAGAGATGGTTTACGGTTCTCATGATCAGTCTTTCGCGGTATTGTCTGCATATTTGGAGATGTTGAAGAGGTCCAATCTTGATACGGTTTATGATTTGGAGACTGATGGTGACGATCGTTTCATGTACACATTTGTTGCTCTAGGAGTTTGTAAAGCGGCATTCAGCGTATGTATGCGTCCAGTTATCGCCATTGACGGCACTCATTTGAAGGGAAAGATGAAGGGTATCCTTTTCGTCGCTGTGACGAAAGACGGTAATGAGCAGTGCTTCCCTCTTGCCATTGGTGTGGGTCCTATTGAGAATGATACGGCCTGGACATGGTTCATGGAGCGGTTTAAGAGGGCTTTTGGAGATCGTGATGATTTGGTGATAGTTTCGGACCAACATGTGAGCATCAAGAATGTTGTTAAGGAAGTGTATCCTACAGCGGTCCACGGATTGTGCTACTACCACATAGCGAAGAATCTAATTCGAGCTGGTCGTCATGTGATTTCTATGTTTAAAAGTGCTGCATTTATATACAGAGAAGAAACGTTTCTGAAATATCTATCGATGATCTCCTCAAGCTGAGCTGAAGTTTACAATACACTGCTGAGTATAAGGGTACATCGTTGGGCACGATCACAAAGCCCTTCACGTCGTTACAGCTTCATGACATCAAATGCTGCTGAATGTTTCAATGCCCGTTTGTTGTGGGCTAAAAGATTGCCCATATGTTCACTCATTGAGGTTGTCAGGGATGTGATAGAGAAGTGGTTCGACAAGAGACGTGCGAAGATAGTGTCGAGAGATCACATTCTCACAGAATTTGCTTACACAAAGCTTTACAAACAAGTGGAGATGAGCCATCAGTACGGTGTTCGATGCCATAATGCACACTTGTACAAAGTGCAAAAGCACGACAAGAGCTTCCTTGTTGACCTTCATATAAGAATATGCGAATGTGGTGAATTTCAGCTCGATCAAATCCCTTGTTCTCATGCAGCTGCTGCTATTAGGTATCGTACGTTTATGGAGATTCCTTTTACAAATTTCAGCTATTATGTTATTGTATTAACACATTAGAATTATTGTAACAGGAGTGCAGGACATGACATATATGATTATGTGGACTTGTATTTCAAGCAAGTCACACTTTGTCTTGCATACCATGATCGTGTACGTTCAGTGCCGAGTCAGGATGAATGGACAATCTCGTCTTCATTCAAAGTTTGCCCTCCTAAATCAGTTCCCCAAGCTGGTCGTCCTAAGGAAGGAAGATATCGTTCAGCAAGTGAAGGCTCAAGCACGAGAAGTAGAAGACAACAAGTATGCTCAAGGTGTGGAGGTACTGGCCACAACAGGAAGAAATGTACAGCCCCACAACAGATTGAGCATGAAGAATGGGGTGCACCTGGCGAAGGGCAACGTCGACCTAAGAGATGCAGTATTTGTCGTCAACCAGGACACAGCAAGGGCAAGTGTCGACCAACTCATCATCCCATCCCCACCAAGCATAATCAAAATTGGGGTATGTCTGCGTGAATTCCTCATCGTCCGGATGAATGAGATGATACTCTTGCACCAACTTATACTGTAACAAAAACATATTAACGTAATTATAAGATCAATTGAATTGTTAGATTAAAATAAATATTGAAAACTCACGAAAAATGATGACTGCAAGATGACTGTGCTACGTGAATTCACTCCTGCCTTCAATCCACGACCCTCGGCCAGCCTGATCTGAAGGCAATACAGGATCAGATCCATACATTGTGAGGACATGTCTCTGTTGGTGTCGAGCAATTCATGGAAGAAGGCCTGATCCAGTTCAAGCTCAATCAAATTCACTCTTAAGCGCGCGTCTGGCCCGCAGCATCGAAAATCAACAAATTCCCTCATCGAGCTCGACACACCCGCTGAGCTTGGCCTAGCCGAGCTACACCTAGCTGAGCTAGGCCTAATCGGACTAGAATGTGATCCAACACCCCAATCGTCAACTGTGGCCCCTACACTCTCAACATGCACATCCTCAAGATGTGGACCCTCAACCTGAAATGAAATTAGTTGGTATATTTAAAAGTATATATAAGACAAAGTCATACCAAACACTACTTACATCGTAATCATGTATTGGACGAGGTGCTGATCGCTGGGGACTCTCTTCCCGTGTTTGTTCTTCATTTCTACCCTGAGAGCGACTCTTACTGCGGGACCGGGACCGGGACCGGGACCGGGATCTAGGGACAAACTTCTTGAACATGTCCTTAACGAAATCCTTTAGTCTATGGAACATATCATCGTTTTCCTGCCTGCGTGCCCTCTCACGCTCCTCATCACGCTCCTGCATCATACGGAGCATCTCTATGCCTGTTTGACGCGCCACGTCTCGCATATGCCCCACATGTTTGCAACACTGGTGATCCTCACTAGTACTAGACGTAGGGGTCGCCAGTCTAGGATGCTTATCTGTAGGGCGAGTCTGTCGTCTCCTGGATGACTCAATGGCACCCGTATCAGCACACGTGCGAGGAATGCAACTCCCAGATCTCCTGGAGTGAGAGGGAGCTCTGGGAGGAGAGAGAGCTCTGGGAGGAGAGGGAGCTCTGGGCTGATGGGCTCTAGCCGGCTCTCGATAAGTGGGCTTCACCCTCTTACTGCGTTGTGCCTCATACGTCACGCCCATACAATCACTGAGCAAGACACTTCTGTAATATGGAGTGGCCATCTCATGCTCACTCGGCTGTAAATATATGAAGCATAATTGCTGCAAATGGTAAATAATTGATTAGGAACACTTCAAATAATCAAGAAAACACACATTCTTTAAAATAAATGCTTATCTCATCAGAAAATAATGTGCCCAGACGCGCAGTCTTTGTCCTAAAGGCCCACTTCAAACATCTGGGCAATGCGTCTGGTGCTGGAACCTGTGCACAATGTGCAGCGAGTCTCGGTAAGGCCTCATATGCCCACACCTGTCGAATAAGACATTGATCAAATTATATTCAATAAAATAAGATTACACTGATAATCATGACAAAATTGAGATTCATACCAGTAGAGCCCACACCGGTCCATAGAAATGATAAGATAATCTCGCTTTTTCCTCCGTCTTCTTGAACTTTCTCCTCAGTTCCACCTCAGTGGACGGTACCAAACTCATATAATGCGTCAACAGACTGAATGCATAAGCTCCCCATGGAAATGAGTTCCATCGATCCCGATCCTCGGCTAAGGCCCATACCCAGTCATCTATCATGTGTGTCTGATCATAACCAAAGATCATAGTGTGCAGGAACAGGACATTGGCGACCATGACGTAATCCATGAGGTCATCTCCTAGTGAATATGTCCTAAACCTCTCAAGTAGGTCCTTCACTCTCAGAGGTGTCTTGTTCAACTCACGGGAATAGAAAGATCTCCTATGAATCTGATGTGATGCAGACGGATCAAAATCGGATCCTCCGAACTGCAGTCCAGTCACCAGAGCAAACTCACTCGGAGAAAATCTAATATTGGTTTCTCCAACCCGAAACCAAATATCGTGCTCCTCTGCCCCATCAATAATCACTTCTCTACTCAACAATGCGTGTAGAGCATTGTTACAACTTTTTTCCCCTACGAAATCTATCAGATGCCCGAAACACGACTCTCTCTTAAACTGCTCGAATAGTTCGGGCCCACCATTGATCACGTGGAATACTTCCCTAATTACACTCATATTGTCCTTCGAATATAAATTGATCACGCACGTGATGTTCTGTAAAGCCTCTATCCTCCACACCCAATCACGCTATTTTTTAAATAATATATATACAAAAAATTAGAAATAAATAATGCAGAAATAAAACAAATATAATTCAATTAAAACTAATTGGACATGATATAGATACCTACATGCTATAGATACTTAATTATCAAATAAAAATTGCAAGAACGACTAATTATCAAACAAAATACACGGCAACAGAATTCGTGACATTTCGATCTCCCGAAAACAGATTTCGTGACAATATATTGTCACGAGATCCCTAATCGTGACAATATATTCTCACGAGATCCATTATCGTGACAATAATACACACGAGATATGATTTCGTGACAAAAAATTTAATAAGATTTCATGACAATATATGCTCCCGAAAACATATTTCGTGATAATATATTGTCACGAGATCCCTTATCGTGACAATATATTGTCACGAAATATGTTATCGTGACAATAATACACACGAGAGAGAGAGTCTGTGACAAAAAAAATTTAACAGATTCCATGACACATATATAGACTCGATAACCTGTGTTCATGCCTAATTATTCTCACGAAACCAAACAGATTCGGGGATATATTTTCTCGATTTATGCTGTAAAATTCACAAACTACACAACCATCCATGAATCTAAATTCGCATAATTCAACAGATTTCAACACCAACCAACAATCCAACATCTTAATTCACAAAATCATCTAAATTAATCAAAACTGCAAAAAAATCAAAATTAATGTTCTAACCTGTTGATAATCGGCAGCCCATTGCTCGAGATTTTCCATGGCTTCGACGTCGAGGGGATATTTTCAGATTCCAACAAGGCCGAGAATTGAAGATCGACGGACTTTCGTGAGAATTGAATCAAATTCGTGTGTTTAGCTTTCGTGTGAATTTTTGAGGATCGAAGATCGACTGCTTTCGTGAGAATTGAAGATCGACTGCTTTCGTGAGTGTATCTTCTTTCACGTGTTTCTGCTTTTGTGAGAATTAGGGGGCATCAAATCGTGAGTTTTGTTTGGTTTTCAAAAAGCAGTCAAAAGGAATATGTTGACTGGGCCCACCCTTTAGTAAGGGTATTTAAGACATAGTGAAATTGTTTGAATAAAAAAGCATGTGTTATCAATGTTGGCTAAAAAAGCATTTATTATTTGGTTTTTGAATACTTGTATCTATTTACACTCTTTTTTATATAGAGGTCTTTTATTGTTGAGGTGTTTCCGAAAAAATCGAAAGTTCAATTTTCACATCAAAATATATGAGGAGAAGAACAAAAAACACATAAGCATAAGGGGAAGTGGTGGATCTCAAATTTTTATTTATTTACTTATTTCACATGAATTTTGTATAAAAATGAATTAGTTTACATGAATTTTGTATATTTTTTTTAGAAATTTTGCAAAGTAAGTATTTAAGTTATGACGCGCTTGCACGTAAGTTAACCTGGCTTGGCATGCGGTCGCGAATTTGGCTACGGACACCCCTACTTTTGTGGCGGACACTCCATAAGCATTCTTATTTATTATTTACTCCCTTCGTTTTATAATGATTGTTATTTTGGAGTTTTATTTTTGTGTCAAAAATATTTATTGTTTTAGATATTTTCACATCTCTTCTCCCATATTTAACCATACAAATATATGGAGAGAAATTTTGTTTCTAATTTTTTAGAAAAATATAAGGGAATAAGATTTTATTTGATATAAAAGAAAGGAATATATTGATCCAAAAAATTAATTGTTAATTTTAGATTAAAATTTTAAAATAATAAATATTATGAAACGGATGGAATATTATTTATTAATGGATTGCACTTAACAATTAAGAAACAACTTTCTTTAAAAAAAAAAAAAAGCAAATAGCATAAGTATAAAAAAGAGATAAATAGTGTTTCCAAAGTTGACGTGCATACGTGTCAGCACCGTCCATTAGTATGACTTTTGACCATTGGCCTCATCTCCAACTCCTCATTCCACGTGTTATCCATAATTTCACAAAATCTCTCCACTAATTCTCATAGATTGACTTCCTAAATTTTTGAAAATTATATTTGAATTCTCTATTACTCTGCTAATTTCCTATGAACGTGGGACCTTTAATTTATTTTCATTCGATATGTAAGGAAGATTTAATTTTGCCTCCTCTTCATGGATAATGCGATTGGGCCACAGTGCCACACTATCATAATTTTTTAATTATAATATTTTTGAAATATATGGTAAGTCATCAATTAACTCTTTAATTAAAATTTTTTAATATATATTTATAAAAAAATTGAAGAAATTAAGAAGTAGAAAAAAAAACTAAAAATAAAAGGAAAAGTGGAAGGGACACCAACTGAAAAAGAAAAAGAAAAAAAGAAAAAAAAAGGAGGGTGGACCATTTATTGGGTTTAATAAAAATTCGTCTAATATAAGAGATTCGTTGGACGGAAAATTGTTGTTGCCAAGAAAGAAAGAGATGAGACTGATGTCGCTGCATAGGGTCAGAGTTTGTGGTGGTTCGGTGAAGTGGAGTGCCTTGAGTACAGATACCCATAACTACTCTTGGGGTAGTGAAACAGCAACTAGAAATAAACATATTATGAATGTCGTGTATAATGTATAAAAACATAGTCTCACATTGATATGAAATTTTATTTAAACTCGAATTTTGTTCACAAGTAAACAAGCAGATTGTAGCACAAAGTGAAATGAGGTTGAATCCACAGGGAAAAAAGAGAATTAAATAAGCATATATTATGACATCGCCTCCTATTTGTTATCTAGACAACGAAATAGAGATTTGTTTAATTAAGAACTAAATAAATGAGCAAAGAAAATAAACAAACAATTTAACTAACGAGTTAGACAATTAAATGAAGGAATACTCTAGTAGTTGGTTTATTTGGATTACTTAGTACAAAATCTGGTTATGTAGGGTGTTCGACTCACGATTCAAGCTCACAAAGACAATCACTCAAGTATCATAAACCTTCTCTCGAAGTATTTAGAAAAGTGGAGCACACAACTATGTTCATTATCTCCAATCAAATCATAGAGTGTACTTACCTAAAGTACAAATAATCTCAAACCTTAACAATTATCCACAATCTCTCGATTTAGGTAATAAGTGCCCTTTGAATTTTTAGGATCATATGTTGAAGTTCATCTCTCGAATTATGAATCAACACATATAATCATGGCATTTAAAGATTAATTAGCTCTCACCAATCAACAATAAACAACATTTATACATAGCAAAAACCTAAAGTATAAGCACGAATCTTCTAACATCCAACATAAATATCATTTATATTCGATAATCCAAATAAATCCAACACCAGAGAGTATCAATGGATTAGCTACTCATTGCAAAATGAACAACTAAAATCATTACAAAAATGAACACAGTCTCAACAAAATTAAAGAACAAAGGAACTCAAATGAATGTTTTGGTCTTCAAATCTTGCTTCAACTTGATATTCTTGCCTAATCTTCAATTCCCCATCCATTCTATCTCTTCCTACTCTCTAAACTTTCTAAAAGAGGAAAATGGCGGAACACTATGCCCTAATTTCGAAATGAGATGAGTTTATATAGTGGAGAAAAATGTTTAAATATGCTAAATATAATCATGCTAAATCTTATTTCCATATAATCATGCTAAATAAATCATTAAAAAAATCTAATAATTTCAAATAACACTTAAATAAAGTCGATTTATGAACACTTAAATAATTTCAAATAACAAATCGAAATATAACTAAACTATAAATTAAAGCAATTAAAGATTTAAATTTTATAAAAATAAATACTTAATCATCATCAGGGGCGGAACCATAAATTTTTTATCGGGCGGGGAGAGGGGAATTATTCTCCACTAATATTTCTATATAATTTTTTATTTTTTTATTTTTAAAAAGATTTTACATGTATTTTTTTGGGGGGAGCCAAGGGGTGTTCTGCCCCTGATCATCATGCTTCAAATTAATCATACTCATCATGCTTTCGATATTTAAGGATGAAGACTAACTTGTGAATGTGATGAAGACATCTCGTGAATTGAAGATTCTTATGGAGAATGACAAATTAGAGTTTGCTTTCTCGTGGCTGCTCAACTGTCAGGTTGTGTCATCTTAACCATGCCAACAACAATCCACCTAAAACCAAACTTCTCCAGCATCTGATCTCCCAAACACGTCAAAAATATCAAAACCAAAGCTAAAAATTTGTGTTCTAGAACTTGAGTGTTCAACTGGAAAAAGGAAAGGAGGGAGAAGATGGGAGATGAGAGAAGTTGGAGGTAGAAAAGAAGATGAGAGAGAGAGAGAGAGAGTTTACGAAGCAAAACTTTATTGAGAGAATTAGGATTTTTGAGGTTGATTTTTCGAGCTAGAACTGAAAATGGCAGTACGAGTTTTAATTTTTGAGGAAAAAAATAAAAGTGAGTTTATGCAAAATGAATGTTGCGATAGATGCTTAGGTGGAGCGCGATGTTGTATACAAAAATCATATTTTGTAAGATATGAATTTGTTGTTGCCGATTAATGATCACGTGATAACTGAAGAAGAGCAAAGATGGTGCATTGCACTTTTTGTAGTGAAAACTATACCCTTTTCATTCACAGGTGGTCGTCTTGGAAATTGGTGAGTGTTTTTTGAAATATTTTCCCTTTCCTTTTCAATTTGTCTTATTATGTTTCTTTGAATCATTGATTTACTTTTTGAATTAAATGCACAACTATCCAAATGATTGATCTGATATGTATAAGGATTGTGTAAGATTTTTGAAAAATGTGGGAAATTAAGGGTAAAATAGATAAAGTGGGTATATAGTAAATGGTTATTATATTTGTGGGTATTTTTGAAGAAAGCTCTATATTTATGGGTATAAATAAGTATTTTCACTAAATTTATAGGGCGTGACTGGAATACTAAGAGAGTTGTATGGAAACTTGGGATATGAATTTGGATCTTCTTCAAAAGTTCAAGAGTTTGTTTGCAAGCTCTGAATTATCCCATAAATGGCTTGGAAAATTGGTTCTCGAACAAATTTTGAAGTCCACTTGAGAATATTTGAAAGATTATGAATATGATTAAGATTTGAAGAAGATTTCGTGCAAATGCATCAAATTACTTGCTTTGATAACTTGTCTTCTGCCTCTCCTTTGCTCTCTCAATGATCTCGTAGCTGAGTTTTTTATTTAATTTGTAAGCTTTACTATTTAATTTGTAGTATTTTAGATAATTTGGGACTATATTTTGTTGAAAATTTTGAGGAAGAAGATAAACATCTAAAATTGAAAATGAATTGGGGAAGGGGGCAAAAAAAGAACATTTAAATAATAATAATATCTATGGATAAGGGTCAAATTGGCCACTGAACTTATTTGGGGGCTCAATTGGGTCGCTACAACTTTTTTGGGCTCAATTGGGCTATCGCCGTGTTAAAATTGGCTCAATTGGGCCACTGTGTGACGGAGCCCTAACGACCTCCATTAACTGAGGCTAAAACGATGTCGTTTTGATCCTTTTTTTATCCGACCCATAACATGACCCACCCATAACCCGACCCACTCGTCTAAGGACACTTCCTCGGATACAGCCGCCACCACCAGATTCGGCAGCACCCCCACCACCACCCACCGCCCCTACGGCCGCCCTCCCGACACCAAGAACAAATCAAAGCCGCCCTAACCTGACCTGCTGATCCTACGAAGAAAATTTTGAGAAAGAAAAAAAATGCCATAGCAAATCCAGAAATCATTGCAAGACTGTCTCCCAAAAACTCAAAATTCCCAAGCAATTCCCATCAAGGAAGGATTAATCGCGAGGACTGTCTCCCAAAACTCAAAATTCCCAATAAACAAATCCAATTCCCATCGAGGAAGGATTAATCGCGAGGAGAAACGACGGGAAAAGGATGGCGGCGTTTCCGCTCGAGTCACCGCGGCTGTTGGAGCCTCCGCCGCCGAAACACCTCTGCAGATCTGCGCGGTTCTTCATCGAGTCCGGCTGTCAATGCAAGAGATGATGGAGGTGCGGCTAGAGCATAACGGAAAGATGATTGGTAGTTTCTAGAAGAGTTGTTGTTTTGTTATTTGGATTTGAACAATAAGAAATCGTATAGGTATATTCTGCCAGCCTTCGTTGATGCCATCGTCATTTTGCGAGAGAACTCCGGCAAATCTCAGGCGAGCGCATATCAGCAGGTCGGGTTAGGGATTAGGAGTGGGTCGGGTTATGGGTTAGGTGTGGGTCGGGTAAAAAACGATCAAAACTACGTCGTTTTTGGTCCACTTAACAGAGGCCGTTAGAGCTCCGTCACGCAGTGGCCCAATTGAACCAAATTTAACACGGCGGTGGCCCAATTGAGCCCAAAAAAGTTGCAGTGACCTAATTGAGCCCCCAAATAAGTTCAATGGCCAATTTGGCTCTTATCCCTAATATCTATTTATTTATTTTCGTGGGCTACGAAAAGTAAAATGAGATTGTATTTAGAATTATCCTATGTAAAATCTATCAATTAAATTTGGACAGATTTGCGTTGTTTGATAGTGAAGGCCCGCCTTCTTTCAAGTAGACAATCTCTCCAATTTGCGTTGTTGATATCAGTCCCACTTAGAAACGAAGGCCTGCTTTTCCAACAAACACGGGCCCAGCTAAAATGTGGTTATTTCTATATATATTTTTCCAACTATAGTCTATATCCACAAAAATAATAAAATAAAAATATTTATCCCTTTGGGGAATGAGAAGTTATAAGGGCAAACATTTTCATGCACTCGGTGTATATAAGTTTATTTTAGATGGACGGGTCAAATTCGGGGGTTAAACAACAACAAAAAAAAAGTCAAAATTAATATCAATTTTAACACTAAAAAGTACATAATCCGTTTTCAATTAAATGTCATTTTGGATAAATGCACATATATTAATAAATTAATTGAGTTACCTAATATATTCACACAAATGAGTTTGATATAGATGCATGAATGCATTAAATGAGGGCAAATGTGTGAAAATGTGAATTTTTTTGTCTCAAATTTGTAGAATGACACATTTTTGAAACAAAATTTAAATACTAAAATGACACTTATTTAGAAACGGGGGAAGTATCATTTAAATTTCCAAAAGTATCACATGTATCTTTAAAAATATCGAGTTTACTAGTTTTCTTCTATAAGTTTATTTAGTTCAAATTGTGCTTTTTTTCATTCCAATTAATGTTTAGAGTTTATGGATTTGTGTTTTTTTTTATGGTTCGTGATTTTTTAGGGTTTAATTTTTTTAGAATTTTTTTTTTGTTTTTTAGAATTTTAGCGGGTTTTTAAGGTTTATTAATCTCAATTGGGGATTATATAATTATATTTAATTTGAAAAACTTTATCATTGAGCACAAAGCACGAGTAGCCGGAACAAAAAATAAATTAATTCACTTTTATTTTAGAGTTCACTAATTTCATTTTAGAGCTTATATTTGTTTCAAAAAAATTTAATTATCCAGCGCAGTGCACGAGCCAATGCGTTAGTATGGACGAGTGCACTACGCAAGTCATTAAATTAAAAAAAATAAGATTAATTCACTTTTATTTTAAGATTCATTAATTCCATCTTAAGGTGTATATTTATTTCAAGAAATTTAATTATCGAGCTCAGTGCACGAGTTTACTCGTTAAGAGAGTGCACTGAGCGAGTCACCGGATAAAAAAAAGATAATTCATATAATTTTAAGAGACATACATTTTTCGGGGAAAAATAAAAAAGAAAAAATCAGAAGAAAAGAAAAAATCGTTCAAAGAAAAAGAAGAAGCCGAAGGCGTAGCTGTCATGCGCCATCTGAAATAAGGGCTATGTGCACCAGGTGCACAGAATACCTGCTCAGAAAAAAATACAATACGCAGTTACTAGATAATTCAAAGAATCAAAATTTATTTCAGGATTTACTAATATACAGTGTTGTTCTAATTTATCGTTTTTTATTTTATGCAAGCAAAAATAAAATAAAAAATAGCAGTGATTATGAATGTATTGTCCCCAAATATCTTATGTATTTTACCCAAATTATACTAGTACTATTTTCTATGTTATCTTAAGGCAGCTCAAAATTACAAATCTCATTAAAAAGTAAACAAATTAGTTTTTATTTTCCTTTCAATAGACGGTCATTATTTATCTATTAAATTCTGACATATTTTTGTAGAGAATAATGTTTGTATATTTTATTAATAAGCAAATATCACCTCATATGTGGTGAATACAGGACTCAACATATAAAGGGAAACAGGTGTGGGCCGGGATAAACTACATAACTAATACTCCTAATAAGTGCCATTCTAACATTTTAATTTTGTTTCACAAAAAATGTCATTCTATAAATTCGAGACATAAAATTCACATTTTTCTCGTATTTTCCTTCATTTAATACATTCAAACATATATATTTAACTCATTTAATATATTCATACAATGATATATTAGGTAAGTTAATTAGTTTATTAATTTGTGTGCATTCATCCAAAATGACACTTAAACAAAAACAGAGGGAATATATCTAATAGGTCCCTTAAGATGGTATTCCATTGGTACACCAATCTTGTTACATAAATCGAGATGATATAGTGGTTGTGTTGGCTAGGCGCGTTGGAGATTTGCGGTGGTTGGAGACACCCTGATATAGATTTGTGGTGGCTCTATGGTGGCATGGTCTGGATCTTGGATGGGTGGAGGCACACCGCGGTGTAGATCTCGGTGGCTGGAGTCACCCGTGACATAGATCTATGGTGGTTGCGGCACCATATGGTTGATCTGCGGTGGCTGGAGATACCGTGGTGTAAATCTAGGGTTGAAATTTTCTGTTACACTTTCTTGCGTTTCATTCCGTGTTTCATTATCAAATTTATGGTTTTGATTATATTTATTATAAAATAAAAATTAATTATAACATAAATAATCATAATCAACATTTATCAATAAAAATAAAGAATTAAAAAATTATAAAACATAATTTTTAAAAAATAAACCATAATAATGAATTATTAATTAGAAATCGAAAATTAAATATTAAAAAATAACTATAAACCCTGATTGGGTGGGATGAACCCTAAAAACAATCATAAAAGTAAAATAAATTATAAAAAAAATTGAAAAAAAATACAAGAAAAATTTATAATTTGAAAATGTAACACAAAGAGTGTAACAGAAAATTTCAATCCGTAAATCTACAACAGCGGAAGATATCATGATGTAGATGAGGACATGGGGTTATGATGACGCAAGCATGCAAAATATACAATATCTAAAAAAATGACTAATATCAAAATAATAAGCAAATGTCACTTTATATACGGTGAATACATAATTCAACATATAATGAAAAAACAGATGTGATAAATCACATAACTAATATATCCAATAATTTTTAAGTAAAATATTATGGAAGAGCTAGTAAACTTACGAAGGCTGGATAGTGAAATCCTAGCTGTCATTCTTTTTTGGAGATTTTGGTTTGGATTATGTGGGATTAGGTGATGCTATTAGCCATCAAACCCAGAAAAAAAATGCTTTTAGTCCAAATTATTCATTAAATTATTCTGGAGAAAGAAGAATTAAGGCGATAATCACGTTTCAGGGAAGATGGATGACCAACCCAAATTCAGATGCCAATTGTGGAGTAAGTCGCCTGCTAGTGTCCAAATCCACTTTAACTTCTTGGCCCATCACAAATTAATATATAAATATGAATAAAAGTTGAACATTCCTGAAATAAAATTAAATAAACCAACGAAACCACTAGAAAAAATGGATCAAATAATCTACTGCACTTTGTGTTACATAATTAAAGTTATTGATTTTTTTATTCAATTTCAATTTATTGTGTTTTAATTTAATTTTACACTTATTAATTATGGTTCACCCTACCCAATTATACTATATAATTATTTTTCAATATTTAATTTCATTTTCTAATTAATAATTTATTATTTTGTAGAAAAATAATTATACATCCTAATTAAGTAGGATGAACCTTAATTAATAAATATAAAATAAACTAAAGCACAATAAATAAAAATTAAATACAAAATCGAAGAAAATTTGAAATAATCAAATTCATCATTTAAATGTAGAAAAAAAATGTCCCGGTTTTGGAATTTAAAAAATTAATATAGTCAAATTCATCATTTAAATAAACTAGTGGTTTTAATTTGAAGATAAAATTCCTCACCTATTTGGCTATTCATCGTGAGAGCTGTCAAAATGCAGTCCCGCTTGCATTTCAGATCAAATTGTCCGTGTCATTACATGTTACGTCTTTTGTGTCACAATTATTTTTATTTAAAATATCATAATTGAAAAATGATGAATTCTAAAAAAAAAAAGTTGGCACATAGAATGTATAGAGAATGGGACGAATGATCTAAAATCTTACATTAAGTTTTTTGGGCGAGTTGCACTATATTAGAATAGGCCTAAAAAATGGCTCGTTCTGACAGCATGAAGTATTCTTAGGAGCTCAGATCAAGGTCGGGTGAACCAACATTCTAACATAATGGTCTGATGGCTCGGCCTACCAATTCACTCTTTGGGGGGATTTCTATACCACTATATGGCCACCATATGATTTTTAAACGTTTTGAATTGATAGCTCCACGAGTATATCAAATTATGTATATATGTTACCTCATCTTTATAGCCTAATAAATAAGGTAGATTATGGCATGTACTTGAGTGGTTGGTTGTAAAAAAATTGCATGTGTACTTTATCAATCCCAATAAATTCATTAATCCAAATTGTTGTCAATGCCAATGGTGAAAAAGAGATATTTACTCTTATCCTCAAGTATATGAGTTCTTCTGTTCAACTTTTCATGCTTTATATATACATTAGTGTGTCATGTGTGAAGTCAAGATTCACAATTTAGAATCTAATATACTCGGTCAATACGAGAGCAATATTGAGTTGATAAATAGAGAAGAACTTATGAAGCTACCAAGTGCCAAGTAGATTTAGATCAGAATTTGCATGAATTTTGTCGGTTCTAATTTATTTACACGTGAATATTATCTACATCCTAATTATAATATCGTCAACATAACGCACATAACACATTGCTTTAATTTCTCTGTCCAAAAACTATTATTAAATCACTAACTAAACTTATCCTACGGATTCTTTAAAAAACAAAAGAATATTTATGGAATGAAAAAACAAAATAAAATAAAATGATGAATGAATATATTAAAAATGAAAAAATAAAAATAAAAATTGTGTCCGATTTTGATAGGTCGTAGTATAGGATGGGGCGACTCCTAATTTTATTTTTGACTTACTATGGGTCAAATCAATTAGTTCGACCTTGTCCCTTATCATGCATCATGGGCATGGTGCATTATCAATCCATCATAAATTCCAATAGAACATACTAATTCAGTAGCTACTCACATTATTAAAAACATCAGTCAATGGGGGGAAATGAATTTAGAGAATAATACATTTATCATACCCACCAAATGTCGGCGAAATAATTTAGACCTGAGTAATTTTTCACCCCATAGGTGATGGTATTTAAAAAATTGCTACTTAATTGATCCTCCACAAGTTAATGTTGAATCTATAGTTATTTATTCAGTAAATAAAAGATTATTAATTTAAATTGACAGGGCTTTATAAGTTGAGCTATATTTTGACGTACAAATTGTAATTTGATGAGTAATTAATTTAGTTGAGAAACTTGTTAGAGCAAGCATAAGGAATCTGCGTGGACACTATCCCACTATATATTGTTCTTTTCCGAGTGGTTCTGTTTTAGTCTTCTCCATGTTTGTAAATTGAGCAGTTGACAAGCCTAATCAGAAAGCGGAGCACCTTCAACAACTACTACTACATAATGCGCCAGTAGCACAGAGATCTGTCTATCTTCTCTCTCTCTCTCTACAATGGGAAACCTAGACGACGAAGGGAAGTGAAAACAGCAGCTGAGTGCAGATTCGATCCCACCACCATGGAAACCATGTTCAGATTCATGCTTCTCATAACACTTTTATCTCTATCAGAATCATCATCGTGCAACAACAGCTCAGACCACGCCCTTCTCTCAAAGGCTTTCGGTTCTGTTTCCGGCTTCAACATCTCTTGGTTCTTCAACACCTCCCAATCCAACTGCTCAATCTCCGGCATACATCTCTCATCAAGAAATCTCAGCGGCACAATCTCGTGGAAGTACCTCAAAAACATCACGCACCTGCGCACGTTAGATCTCTCCGACAATCATCTCACCGGCACTGTTCCTCCTTCTTTATGGCTTCTTCCCAACCTAGCTGAAATCAACCTATCCAAGAACCGGCTCGGCGGCGCAGTCGGCCTTTCTAAACCGGGTTTGTTCAAGTCTTCACCACTTCGAAAGATCGATCTTTCCTTTAATAGGTTTAGAAACTTTACTTATCTTTCAAATTTTCCTAATCTCAACTTTCTCAATCTTTCGCATAATGGTTTTCAAGTTGTGTTTCCTCTATGGTTCACCAACTTAACTAATCTTGAATTCCTGGACGTATCTGGCTGTTATATTTCGGGCAATTTAAGGCCGATTTCTGGTCTTAAATTGCTGAAATATCTAGATATTTCGAGCAATCATTTTACTGGTAATTTCCCTGCCGATATTCCGTCATTAGTTAATCTGAGGTTCTTGAACATCTCATTCAATAATATATCGGGATATTTGGACTCAAAATATGTTCACAAATTTGGCAAATCTGCTTTCATAAATGCTGGCAATCTCACCACCACCGCCACCACCGCCACTGCCCCTGACTTGCATTCAAAACCTCACCCGCCTACTCCCACCCACAAACCGCCGCCTCAAAACCAAGAAAACAACCTCAACCTCTTCAAGAAGAAACCTAGAGCCAAATCGAAATCCCGAAAGACCTTGATCCTCGCCACATCACTAGCTTCATCCGTCATCATCGCCGCCGCCGCGGTCTTCGCATATTGCAGGTGCAGAAAGAGAAGAACGGCGAGACAGAGCAAATGGTCCATCTCAACGCCGATCCAAATCCCTTTCAGAATCGAGAAATCCGGCCCGTTTTCGTTCGAAACAGAGTCCGGGTCGTCGTGGGTAGCCGACATCAAAGAGCCCACTTCAGCGGCGGTAGTCATGTTTGAGAAGCCATTGATGAACATCACATTCAAGGACCTGATTGCTGCCACGTCACATTTCGGCAAAGAATCCCTCCTCGCAGAGGGAAGGTGCGGGCCGCTTTACCGGGCCGTGCTGCCAGGTGAGATCCACGTGGCAATCAAGGTTCTTGAAAATGCTAGGAGCCTTAGCCATGATGATGCTATAGCCATGTTTGAAGACTTTTCGAGGCTCAAACACCCTAATTTGCTGCCCGTTTCTGGCTACTGCATTGCAGGTATCTGCTCTCTCTCTCTCTCTCTGCCAATAATTTGCTTTATCAGAATTATTGTTTTGTTTCTTAATTTTGTATTATTAACAATGTCAATTTTGACGTAGCTACCATAATTAATGAATTCACGTGAGATTTGGGTTCTGATAAAGATGCCAATACATATATTCTTGCAGTAGAGGAGATGAGATATGATTACAACTACTAGCTAGTGTAATAGATTTTCGTGATAGCCAGCTTGGAAGATAGTGCTAGATTCATTTTTGAACTGCTGTAAAAATTTCTACAGAGTACTGCTTCGGAGTTCGTGTAGATGCAAAGTCAAATTCGGGATTTGAATTAAGACTTTTCCTAATATGATTTGTGTGAATAAATAATAAGTGCACGTAACATTTTGAATTTGAGATATGCTGCACTACATATTTCAGTCAGCCAAACGTGAACTGTGACAGTTCATTTATTTAATTACATTGAATGCTTGAAAAATCTAAGTTTGATGAAAATTTAATGAGGTAGATGGTTCCCTTTTGCACAGGTAAAGAAAAATTGGTGTTGTACGAGTTTATGGCCAACGGCGATCTCCACCGCTGGCTGCATGAGCTCCCAACAGGGGCACCCAACGTCGAGGACTGGAGCGGTGACACGTGGGAGATCCAGAATGGGGCCCAGTCAACCTCCCCCGACAAGATGGAATGGCGCACGCGCCACCGCATCGCCGTCGGGGTGGCGCGTGGGCTCGCCTATCTCCACCACGCCCGCTCCAAGCCCGTGGTGCATGGCCATCTGGTGCCGTCGAATATCCTGCTGGCAGACGACTTCGAGCCACGAATCACTGATTTCGCACTGAGTCAGGACCGAGTCGGCGGCGCCACCGAGGATGACGTGTACAATTTCGGGGTGGTGTTGGTGGAGCTGCTGACGGGTCGACCCGGCTTGTGCGATAGTGTTGATTGGGTGAGGAGGTTAGTGAAGGATGGGCAAGGGGCGAGTGCACTCGACTCGAGGCTGAGAGGGTGTGGCGACTCAGTGAGTGAGATGGTCGAGTGCCTCCGAGTCGGGTACTTGTGCACGGCGGAGGCGCCGGAGAAGCGGCCCACGATGCAACAAGTTTTGGGCTTGCTCAAAGATATACATCCTACTACCTTGGAATTTAATTGAGGCGTTTAATTGTTTAGATTTAAAATAGCATGGTTTGAATTTTATGTAATTAAACTCAATTTCTCTTTTCAAGGCTACCACTCACGCTACGATCATTTTGTGGATCCTCAGGGCTTTTCCATTTTTTGCTAGTTCACTACTAGAGTTTCAATTAGCTTCATAATCATATCTCAAATTAAGGGAAGTGTAAATGCATAAAAATAGACAAAAGCAAATAGTGATTGGGAAAAGAAAAAAAAAAGTTATAAAAATATGAAGTTTTTTGGGCAATTTAGAGTACAAATGTCTTAAATACTCATGTGACACGTTTGGTCCCCACACCCAATTATTGGATAAGTGTACTTAATGTATTTTGACATTTAATTCTAACTACACAACACATATCTAATATAAAGAATTTAAATCATGATGCCACGATTAATTTATATCAATGCTACAATTAAAAAGTTACGATTAATTTTATAAATTAATCGTACCTATACGATTAATTGTAAAAATTAATCGTATGCTATGATTTTTCTTCTAAAAATGCTACGATTACTTTTTTAAAAGCTACGATTATTTTTTCAACAAAGTTACAATTATTTTTAACAATGTACGATTAATTTTAAAAATTACTTGTACAGATATGATTAACTTTTAAAGTTAATCGTATTATACGATTAAATTACGACGAATGTTACGATTAATTTTTAGATGAATAGTTTCACTAGGTCACTACTTATACTAAGTAGTGAGCTATGATTATAAAATACTGAGTTATGATTTCATGATTATAAAATATTAAGTTACGATTGATTTAATGAGCTACGATTAATCAATAACATGTTACGATTATGGAATATTGAGCTACGGTTAATTTATATCAATATACGATTATGAAATAATGATCAGTAGCAATCGTAAGCATACAATATTTTTTCAAATCAATCGTACCAATCAAATCATTTCAGATACCAATCATAATCGTAAATATATGATTAAACTTAACCCATTTAACATAATCAAACCTGAGAAGATGAAGATGTCTCCGGTTGTGTTCCCAAACCTCGATCCATTTTCAGCGGCTACTTGGGTGTTGCTGGAATCCTTTTTTTTTTTTTCCTTTTATGAGCGTATGCAGAGAGAGAGAGAGAGAGAGAGAGAGATGACGAGAAGGAGATATAGAGAGAAGAGAGACAGAGAGAGAGTCACGGAAGAGTGAAAGAAAGTCATATGAGGCTCTGTTAATGCCTTCGTGACACCAATCATTGAAGTTGGTTCAGATTGATTTAATGGCGTCACTGCACTATGTTTGTTTATCAGGAGCTTTACAGTTTGTTTATCAGGAGCTTTACATTGCTCTTGTTATAAGTGGTTGATTATCATTCATCTTTATGGCAATTCATAAATCACTTCAGTATTTATTCTTTCCAAGTACATTACTACTGTTCTGGACAACATTCATAACAATGTACGTAAACTTGATTTGAACTTCCTAAAGACAGCTCAAAGCAAGTAGTTTGGATTGAGCTGAGAATAAGACTGTTGTGCATCGTGCCACAACAGAGATTGTTCAATATGTTGAGTACTCCCAGCTAGCTTGAGTGATGGACGTCTGCATTGAAGAGAAGACTCAAATATCAACAATTTTCATTGTAATGTTCTTGAATGTTTACATGAACATCATTTGTCCAAATTATTCTTCCAGAGATCGATGGAGTTGTTCAAGGTTTACAACCAAAAGAAGATTCAGAGATCTATCCAGAAGCTGCCACATTCAACAGAAGAGTTCAAGATTGAAGTCAAAGATAAAGTTCTATTCTTGGAAGAATTCTTAACATGGTTCGAGTTTGATCTCGGTTTTAAACAAGAAAAGTTTTCTTATTTATTTCCGAATCAAATTAGGACATCTATTCCCATGTTTATGTTATCTCTTCTCATCTATGAATAGCCCGAGATACAAACATGTTAGAGTGCAGAGAACACAACGAACAAAAGCACTGCATGATTATTGTTTAAGAGCTATAACTGTTTTGAGCCACTTAGTTACGGTTGCGTCTTAGACTAGATATTAGTGTTCTGGTCATCGTGTATTGAAACACACTTATTCATACACTGTCAAAAAGAGTATCGGGAGAGATTTCCTATGGGAACTAGATAGGATAGACATCTAGGTTGTGAGGGGATCTCACGATTCAATTCAGTGAAAGAGGGTGTACGGGTAGAGTAGGTTTCGAGTGACAGGAGGTCAGCGTCGTGTAAATCCTAAGTAAACGTGACACCGAAGTAGTGAATTATTTCCCACAGACTGACAATTCCCCCTAATGTAGATCAATTAATTGATTAACAGGGTTACCAAACCTCTGCGTGCTTTACTTTCTGCAATCGTCTTAATGTTCACAATAACGTTCTTGAACTTTTATTGTGAACATCTCTATAATGTTCAACAACTTTTCTGTAAACGTTGTGCAGACAGATACTTCTCATACGAATGTGCACTTTCAGGCTCAATATTCGTATTTGAGTTTCAAAGAGAGAGAGACGGTGAGAGAGAATGAGAGAGAAACGTGGGTGGGTTGAGGGGTTGAGAGAATTAATTTCAAAACTCTAATAATCGTATTTCATACAATAGTGGGTTGTTGGGATTTAATTCAAACTTCAGAATATTTATTCCTTCTTGCAGCTTAATTTTGTCAGTTAGAGGTGTAAGTTTTTTAGAATAAAATCAGATTTTGTGGGGCCTATACAATGAGTATTGTGTAAAGTAAATACAAATTTCCTAAATAACTCCTAGATTTTAAATCTTGCTCGCCCATCCCAACTTTTCTATATTTTTGCCTAGATAAGTATTTCTCCATTAAAAAAATGTGCAGAGTTTGGCCTCAAGCTTTAGATTTAATATTATATTTTATTGAGTTTTAATATTTCTCCATTATATTTTATTTTTAGGATTTTTATCTGTTGGACTTTGTATCTTCATTGTTTTGAGCTCTTGAAATAATAATAATAATAATAATAATAATAATAATAATAATAATAATAATAATAATAATAATAATAATAACAACAACAACTTCAACTTCAGTGTATCAATAAAAATAAAACCTAGTAATATAGGGTCCAAAATACACATTTTGTGTTAACGTATTTACACATAAATATTTCCCTAAACAAACATTGCATGTAAATATTCACATATATAAACGAAATAAGCGGGTGGATAAGTGTAACAATTAACACACATCAAAAGATGAGTAGATAAGGAGGGCAGAAATGAGAAATTCCCCCGCCCATCATCACAGTTCACAGGTTCAACATCACATACTCTTTTACATTCTTTTCTTTATTAATTTATTTTCCTTCGTTTGTTTGCTCTTTTTGTTGTTGTTTTATATATGCATATATGTAGCTTTAATCCTTTAAATTTATAATATTCCCTGCATTTATTAAAAGCTATATAAAAGCATTATTCCATTGCATACATTAAAGTGCATAAGGACAATCTTTAGCAAAGAGTTTGGATCTAAATAAATTATATTTGTGAAGGGGGTCATTTTTTCTTGTTTGTTTTATTATTAAAGAAGGGACCATATGTATTTCCTTGTTCCTATTGTTGCATTTTTTTTTACTCATTGGATTCCACATTTGTCGTTTTTATTCATTTCATTCACAATTTCACATAGCTGAGGTAGTAATAATACGTGGATATAAATTAATTGTCTGGTTCAATCCAATCTAATGTAAAAAGCACGGCTAAATATGCGGAAATAGTTACAAGTCAATGAATGTTATAATTTGGAATGGATGAAGACGTAAAGTATGCAAAAATTTATGTAATGTATATATCCAAGTAGGATGTTCGCATTACGAAATCATATAAAATAATGAAACGGAATGCATGTCTACAATTTTTACCATTCAAAATTATATTACGCAATATTATTGAGAAAGTCATTGCATTTTCTTCTTATTCTTCTTCTTCTTCTTTTTATATATATATATATATATATATATATATATATATTCAAAAGGAATGATTGAAGTTCCTTCAAAAAAGAAAAGGAAAAAGAAAAATGATTGAAGAGAAAAAGCAACGTCAGTTGCTAATGCAGCCTTCTACCGCAGTGTCGGGATTTTTTTATTTATAAGTACACTGCTATCTCGCTTTACTAATTTTCCTCAGTAAATTAAAGAAGAAAAAGCAAAGATTCGATCGCTATAACTTATTTTTTTTCTTTCTAATAAATACGAAATTAAGCTCTGTTTAGTTTTCAGATTTGATTACTGAAATAACAAAATGTACAATCAGAGAGTGAGACGATTATCTAATTAATCACTTCCAAGTTCTGATCAAAACTAAAGAAATGGTAATCGATATTAATCTTAAACTTTTATAGAAAGCCGCGTTATTCCATTAGCAACATTACAAATTAGAATTGAGAAAAATGGAAAAAGTAGATAGCGATGCATGTTTGATGGAATGATGAAAATACGTCAAAGTCATTGTGCCGTGTGGGGATTATGTAATTCCCCAATTTTCTGTTTACGACAATTCATAAGTAAATCTCTCGCTGTCATTCCAAATAGATTGCTTTAATTTTAATGTACATATATATATATATAATATGCATATCAATTTAGGTCTGACATCCGGCGTATTTAAATTTTAGGGATAAGGGCCAAATTGACCACTGAACTTATTTTGGGGGCTCAATTGGTTCACTACAATTTTTTTGAGCTCAATTAGGCCACTGCGTTGTTAAAATCAGCTCAATTGAGCCACCGCGTGACGGAGCCATAACGGAGGACGTTAAGTGACTATGAAACGATGTCGTTTTGCCTAAGTTTTTACCCTAACCCATAACCCGACCCACCCCTAACCCGACCCACTCGTCCAATTGAGCTTGAGCAACATTAATGGCTGTCTGGGCTTCGATTTCTTGTGGAGAAGATGAAGCCGCTTAGTCCCAATCATGGCCATCATTATCATCGAAGCGTCGCAGATGAATCCCGATGATGTCCAGCAATTGTGGCTCCATTTGCAATAGAATCTCATCTCGGTCATAACCAGCGATTCCCGATTAACCCTATTCTCGCTTCATGGAGCATTCCTGATTAACTGGCGATTTCGACGAGTCGTCGCTCGAATTCCAGCGTAAGATTCTCGAGAGGTCGGGTATCGGTGACGAGACTTACGTGGCGGAGGTGATACATTCCATCCCACCGCAGCCGTCGATTCAGGCGGCGTGGGAGGAGGCGGAGCAGGTGATGTACGACGCTTTGGATAAACTATTCTACAACACGAATGTGAAGCCCAAGGAAATTGAGGTTTTGGTTGTGAATTGCAGCTTGTTTAATTCGACACCGTCTTTGTCTGATATGATTGTGAACAAATATAAATTGAGGGGGAATATCAAGAGTTTCAATTTGGGGGGAATGAGGTGTAGTGCTGGTGTGATTGCTGCTGATTTGGCTAAGGATATGTTGCAGGTTCACCGGAATACCTACGCTGTCGTCGTTAGCATCGAAAACATCACTCAAAATTGGTATTTTGGGAACAAGAAATCCCCAGACAGCCATTAACATTGCTCAAGCTTAATTGGACGAGTGGGTCGGGTTATGGGTTATGGTAAAAACTTAGGCAAAACGACGTCGTTTCATTGACACTTAACGTCCTCCGTTAGAGTTCCGTCACGCGGTGGCTCAATTGAGCCGATTTTAACAACGCAGTGGCCCAATTGAGCCCAAAAAAGTTGTAGTGGGCCACTTGAGCCCCCAAAATAAGTTCAGTGGCTAATTTGGCCCTTATCCCTAAATTTTAACATGCAACATGCCACACCACTTTGATGTGCTAATAAATTGAATGCTTAAAAACCTAATCTATACATATATTAAAGCAAAATCGTAGGGGTAAAATCTATACATATATTAAAGCAAAATCATAGGGGTAAAATTGTAAATAAAAAATATTAGTAAAATATTGATTAATAATAAAATTCATGTCGGAAAATATTCAAATGGATGCCTTTGGCGGAGTGGTTAGTGGCTGTATGGCTATCTTTGTCAATCGCGTGTTCAAATCATGAGAGATCAATTTTTTTAGAGTTTTATTTTTTTTAATCTCCTTTTGTTAGTTTTTTATTATTATTATTATTATTTTGGTTCTTGGTTCAATAATGACAAGAAATATTTTTTTCTGGGTTCTTTGTTCAATTTTCTATTTTTTTCGTCTGTTTTTTTTTTAAAATTTTCGGACCATCAACTTATTTTCAGTTTTATTCTTTTGGAATTTGCGGGATTTTTTTTTTTTGGGTTAGTCTTATTCTTTTTTTTTTTTTTTTGTTAGTTTTATTTTAGCTCTTTAATTTTAAGTAGAATTTTAATGGATGACAACTCTTCGAATCTATTGATAGGCTAATATCTGGAAAACTTAACATTGAAGATGTCCCGGTGGGGATGACCTAGTGGTGGAGTGAGATTGGTTGGAGGCCAAAAGTCACGGGTTTGAATCTCCTCAATACCACAGGTCAGGTGTGTGAGTAATAAAAAAAAAACTTAACATTGAAGATCATTTATCTTCTAAATTTTATTTACATTTAGATCATTGACATTTTACCTTCTAATCATTATTTACATTTACCGAGTTAATTACATAGTTAGAAGAGGGTTGAGTTATTAATTCTTTTGATATATATGGTGGATACTGGTATTGAATTTTTATTTTCTTTTTTACATATATGGTTGATGTTGTTATTATCTTGATTTACGATTCAAATATAAACTCAGATCATTTCAAATCCTAAACTCATCACATATCCTCTCGAATTTCTATATATATATTTTTTTGTTGGAATGTGATAATGAAATTTCCATTGATGTCGAACAAGACGCATAATTGTTGGCTGATGAAAATCTTTTGTAAATTTTCATGAAAAAAAAACAAATGTCTGTTAACAAAACAAAATGAGATAGACGTTCTATATGTATGATTCTGATGTACTTATAACAATTATTTCTAACACAATATGATATTATTATATAATAAAAATGTAATTAAGTTTACTTTTAAAAACATATTGTAAATGTGCTTATGATTATAATTTGAAAAATGACAAATATAATGTTGTATATATAAAGTATCATTTGATATAATTATAATGATTCTATATTATTACTATTAGAACCAACATAGTTTTTTTCCTTAAAGAATTGTCAATTCAGAACCTGAAATATGGGTAATCTATCAATCCAGGACCTAAAAGATGAGAACTATCAATCTAGTACTTGAAAGATGAAAATTGTCAATATAAGACCTAAAAAATCATGTATTCTGATAACTTTTAAATTTTTAATTATTTTTCATAATTTATTTATTAAATTTGATAGATAATAAAGGAATTTCATTGAAAATTAATAAAAAAATAATTAAAAATAAAAAGAAATCAAAATAATGAATTTTTAGGTCCTAAATTTACAATTTCCATATTTCAAATTAGTACCCATCTTTTAGATCCTAAATTGATAATTCTAAAAAAATATATTCTTGAACTTCAAACGCTTAAAATAGTTTCCGTACATCGTACGGGAGATATACTAGTTAGTATTACTCTTGAGTCTTCATGTACATTTATAAATTAATATTTAAAATATTGAATGCGATCACACTATTATTCAGTGATAAAATATGGCGGACCTCAAATCCACTTGAAACATTTTTGTGCCTATACAATGATAAAAATAGAACATTCAATAAAACTCACAATTTATATAATACCCTGTGTACTAAAAATTGAGATTAAATATAAAAAATCATTTTTTTAATTAGATTCTCTATTTGTAACATTGCATGCATGTTTGCACAATTCAATTAAAAAAACCACCTTCTTACAATTATTAGATCATTCTAAGTTAGAGAGAGAAAAAAATTGATATAATTTGATAACCGTAGAATCTTACAATATGTCAACCCTGAGGGAATGAGTTCTATGAGACCTTTAGTAATTTAGTCTACAAGTGAAGCCAAACATGAGTTATATATAAGAATGCTAGACAACCAATCTAATCGAGATAAATTTTTAAATTTCTTTCGGCCAAAATATTATTTTAAATCAAACTAGTTATGGTCCCAAGCTGACATATACACCACCGCTAGGATACTTGAATATTGTATCGTAGAAAAAAAGAGTTATATATAAACTTTTTTGTTCCTAATAATTTGTGATGATGATAAAGTGACAATGTCGCATTTTTAATTAGATCGAGTGTTTAAGCTGACACATATATACCACCGCTAGGATACTTGAATATTGTATTTAAAAAAAAGAGGTATAAACATTTTTGTTCCTAATAATTTGCGACGATGATAAAGTGACTATGCATGTTTTTAATTAGATCGAGAGTTTATTCTGTAAGTGTTTTTCTTTAGAGCATCTCCAATCCAAACTCCAAATTTCATTTTGCAGTTAACAAGATGCTCCAACCCACCTCCAAATCCAACATCATTTTGCTGTAAAACTTCAAATGTGAATAGTATATACCCAAATATGGAGATGCACTATTCATGACTCCATATTACTTTTCAAGAATTTGAAATTGCAAAATAGTCCTTCTTAATTCTTTCTTCTCATCTTTTGTTCGTTCAAAGTTTTAATGTAATTTTCTTCTCATCTTTGTGTAATTTCTTACGTCGTGTAATTTTCTATTTTAATAAATGTTGAAATTATTTTTTTGCGGTCATTCATATTTAATATTTAATTTTGTAAAGAATTATATAATTATAATTAAATTTAATACATTGTTGTGTATATAACAAAAAAAATAAGAGGTTCAATTTAGAAATTTATAAACATTATAAATTTTGACAATTTATAATTTCCATGGTTAGAAATTGCCTGCAATTATTGGGAAAATGTATTCTTTATATTGCAAAATAGCAAAAAAATAAGAGGTTCAATTTATAAATTTTGATAAATATGTGGGTGTTATTGAAATAAACATGATAAATAGTAAAAGGTGGTGTTCAGTATTTATTTTCACCTAAACTGCAAGTATACAGCGAGGCTTATAGGATAGCGGTGAACAAGGTCGTATCCACAGGGATTTAATGATTAATCTACTAGTTATTTTAATTTAATCCCTCACAGTTATCTAGACTATAAATCATGGTTGAATTTAATTAAATAAAAACTAAAATTAATAAATAAACTGAATTACCACAGAAGAAATCAACACAGAAAATCAAACAGTGAATAAAAGACGTATTCTAGGATTGCTTAATCATCAACTAATCCATTCATTTAATCCTTTCATTCTTATACCTATATTGGGACTTAAATTGTGCTAGAGTGCGTCGTTTTTCACCAAAAATAATCCAACACGCAGTCGGTATGTCCACACTACCCAGAATAGTAGCAAGCAAGATCGTCTCCCAAAGGACCGGTGAGAACTATTCGAACCTTCAATTTGCAGTAACCAACTTTCCACACGAATATCTTGATTATAATGTAAAAACTAAATTTAAAAGCAATTAAACAAATGTAGTTTTCTTAACAGATTTAAAAAGGTATTCCGGCTTCCAATTAACTCCACCCTAGCTTAATTATTCTGATCATTGACTTAATGATATTTCCAATTAATGCATGCAAACCAGTTATAGCCACCGAAGACACTTACTGACGCAGCCTAATTTCTCTTTAGCTTCTCGATAATTAGGAAGACACTTCACTAATTATTTCCCTAATCGACTGACAACTGTAAGAGACACTCTATAGATTTAATGAGCCGATAGCTTTATGCACTAGAGAAACCCGATTCAAAATCAATAGACTCTGACACAGGATTATCGAATTTAGACTGATCTTCCCTCGATTCTGAAGAATCATTGTACCACTAATTAAACCTAAACCACAATTACGGATAACCGATTTAATTGGCTACTAATTAATTCCGATCTACTAAATATGTGCACCTACCTAGCAGAGTCGAAACAATTAACAACTTTAAACATAGAGAATCACAGATGCATTCATATAATTAAAGTATAAGAACAAATTAGATCTCACAGAATAAATACGCCAGGGATTCGTTAATCTTCACCGGAATAGAACGCTCTTAGCTTGAATTCATAATTGGATTGGCACCTCAAAAATTAATTGATAGAGAGAACGATGAAGAAAGCAATAAAGAATGGAATTGAATTCTGAAATCTGCAGAGAAAAAAATCCATTTCTAGCGTCTCTCAGTGTCTGGAATTAATCTATACTGCAATGGATAGAGTCCTACTCTATCTAGAAGTCTTTTTATCCAAATCCTTAATTAATTAATTAAAAAAATCCTAATCCTAATTCAACTAGGAAAATAATAAAAATAAAGTCCAAAAGTAATAAAAAAAAGATGTAATTTTCATCCATGGCCCACAGCTGGTGCATATCCACTATCTCCAGCCCAAATACTCGCATAATCCATCAGTCGGTATGCCCATACCGACTGGTTCCATACTCTCCAACTTTCTTCAATCCAATTGTGTCCAAACCCTTCAAAACAATGCCATTATCTCCACTTCTATGTCAACCACCTGAAATTAACCACAAGACACAAATTCTCCCACAAAACTTGACCATGGGGTGAGTAACACTACAGAAACATACCAAAAAGACCCAATATATATATGAAATAACAACCTAATCAAACCCCCCCACACTTAGACAATGCTCGTCCTCGAGCATATCTAAACAGAAAACAGACTCAAAATAAAATTCAGAAATAGACAAGTTAAGCATTGGCCGCCTTAACCGGAAAACACTCAAAGTCAGGACTACAACACAATCATCCACAATTCACTAATCTTTCTCTTGTTTCATGAAATATACTCATGCCCTTCATTCAAGTCAAAAACATGCAAACTCAATCCTACTTCACCAAGATTCACTCAATTTCTCTCAAAAGAAGGTAAGGACAGATTTTAATTCACACAGGTCGTGACTTGATGCCTTCAAACATAGATTTGCCCATATGTCAAAACCATTACCAAGCAAGTAAGAACAATGCATAAATCAAAAGGTCTTTGAAACAGGCTGTAATGAGGCTAGGGTGCACAGGTAGGATAAAAAAGGGATGAAATGGCTCAAATAAGTGAAAACATGTAAGCATATCAGAACACATTTATCAAGTTCGACTGCAACTTCTCAAATAGCTCAATGAATTCCAAGTTGAGTGCTGGTCTTCAAAAACAATACAGGGCAACAAAATATAACATCAATTAGGTACAAGCCCTCTTTCCTCCACGTTCTTCCTGTTCCAGTATGGGCATACAGACCATTTTTTTCCTTTTTTTTGTTTTTTTTTCTTTCTTTCTCATTGAGTACTCTTTTTTTATGGAATAGGACAGGAGCATATATATCTTTTTCTTTAGTCTTCCAACACCGAATACCTTTAAGTAGAGTCCGAACTTAGCTCAACAAAAATACCATATCACTTACATGTTTCCATGGGAAAAGAGCAGGCCAAAAAGGGCGAAGGTTAAATTATTTAATAGTTGTTAACAATGAAAATAGGCATTAGGCACAAATTGGCTCACTAGGGGCAATGTTTGGGAGTGGGAAATTTCTTCAGGCCAAAGCAAAGGTTAATCCTACATGCCTTAATCATCTTCATGCAAAAGAAAACTCACAAGCAGTATGATCATGGCAATAAGGCAAATCAGAAATCCAGCATTCAAGTCCAACACACTCAACAAAATGAATTGAGCTTTCTATATGTAAATGACATGCTCAACAGGCTCAATTCTCATGCTTAGGGGCTCATCAAGTTTTTTTGATCAAGTTGCACATTTCGTCGTTCAAGAATACATATGAGCAATAGCATAATTCAATCACAAGAGAATCAATCAAACAAACCTAGACAATCCATGCTATAACCCGTCCTTCTTGCATTGTTCAATCTCAGACAGCCAATACTTAACAAAAAAAGCAAAACATAAAAGTTTTTTTTTCGATTTAGAAAAAAAAACAGACACAAAAAAAGCAACATCCTCCCCCCCACACTTAGACAACACAGTGTCCTCACTGTGCAGAGAAGAGAGCCAACAAAACGGACACAACATGAATGAAAGAAAAATAAAAGCAAAAGGGGCAGAGAGGGCAAACTAGCAATCAAGGCGCGAAACGGTCAGTAGGGGCATACAGACGGCGCTCCAATGCAGTGATCTAGCTTGGTGTGTAGTGGTCAAACAACTCCATGAGCTCGGCAATGGTAGGGGCGGTGCTGAAGAAAAGACCCTGCACTAGAAGGCTGGACTAGAACATTTTTTTTAACAATAAACATAAAATAAAAACAGAAAGCAAATAAATGCTCGGGTTGCCTCTCGAGAAGCGCCCTTATTTAACGTCTGAGGCTCGACATATGAAAGGTACGATCAATAGACAATTTCAGGGGTAGCAGATCTGCCCCTGTCAAAAGGAATCGTTTCCATCCCCGCACATTTATGCTTCTTCACAAGCTCGAACAACCTTGCTTCTTGCCCTTTCAGCTCCAGCACTGGAGTCTTCACATGAGCTGGTAAAATCGGTTCTGAGTTTGTCAGTAAGGGCATACGGCCCGTCAGATTCCGAGTTGGAAATTCATTGGTGACATACAGTTGCGTTATGATATCTCGAATCTCCTCATCTTCTTCTGTTATTGCATCGGTTTCAGTCAGCCCACCAAAAGGTACCTTCTTGAATAGCTCGAGGATCTCCTTTTCATCATCCTCCTTCTTATTTTGAACTAATCTGGAAGAAAAAGGAGCTGTAATCAGAGGGTTAAAAATTTTAGATTCAACACTGACCTTAGGTGGAGTGAGTTCAGCAGTTGGTTCGTCCTCTGCTCTGGGAGGGTTTTCCGGCTCTGCAGTATGCCCATACTGCGGGTTCTTTTCCTTCTTAGCCTCCACGTCATCCAACTCCTCCGCACTTCTCAAAGTGATAGCGCAAACATGCGCTCTTGGATTCATTTCAGTTTGGGAGGGGAGTTTGCCTTGATTCGCCTGCATCTTGTTCATTTGAGTGGCAAGATGAGTGATCTGTGTGCCCATACTGCCTAGGGCGGCTTGCGTCTCCTGCTGGAAAGCCTTCTGACTCTGTGCCAAGTTGTTCACTAGAGTACTGCTTTGCTCCAGACACTTCATAATCTCACTCATGCTGGGCGCAGGCTTGTCAGTGTGCCCATACAGGCCACCATGCGGCTGCATCCAACTGGAATTAGGATGATCCCTCCAGCCAGGGTTATATGTGTATGAGTACGGATCAGAATCCCTCTGTCTTTGGGCATCAAATTGTGCATCACCGTACCCATAGTAGGTTTGCTCAGTTAACGGATCTTGCAAAGTTGGGCAAACATCAGTAACATGACCATTTTCTAAGAGAACTCCACAGCGGACATTTTGCGTTTGTGCCACAGCTAAACCTCGAACCAGAGAAGTCAGAGCATCGATCTTTTCATTGACACCGGAGCTCTCAACTCGCTCAATCCCCTTCACAGGTCTATACCAGTCATCGTCCTCTTCTTCATATTGTTGACCTCCAGAGACCATGTCGATGATGAGTTGTTTTGCCTCGGCCAGTGTCTTATTGGTCAGAGATCCTCCGCTAGCAGCATCAACAATCTTCCTGTCAAAGGTAGACATGCCATGGTAGAAGTAATTGGTTAGCAATTGATATTCAGAGAATCCGTGGTCTGGGCACTTGCGGCACAATTGTTGGAATCTTTCCCAGTAAGCTGCTAGACTTTCATTCTGCTTCTGCTTGATGTTATTGATTGTCATCCTTAAGTTTGCAGCTCTTGATTCAGGGAAGAACTTGCGCAGGAATTGTTCCTCCAATTCATTCCAAGTGGAAATAGAGCTCGATGGGAGATCAAACAGCCAATCCCTAGCTCTGCCCTGCAAGGTATGAGAGAAAGTTAGTAACCTCAGATTATCAGCTGTAAAACCTTGCGGATGCAGGGTGGAGCAGACGAGGTCAAATTCAGACAAGTGCTTATGCGCACTCTCTCCTGGCAAATCACTGAACTTTGGCAACACTTGTATAAATCTGGGTCTGATCTCCGAGTTATTTGCAATGGAGGGTAGTACGATGCAAATGGGTCTATTATTTCTGTGGCGTCCAAGCTCTTTGATGAGAGGTTCAGATTCGGGAGCATTTACGAGAGCTTGATTCCCGTTGTTAGCCATGTTTCCCTCGAACAAATTAAAATAAAGAAAAAAAAATACAAACTGAAAATATAAGAATAATTACTGCTTAAAAACCGATCCCCGGGAACGGCGCCAAAATTTGGTGCGTCGTTTTTCACCAAAAATAATCCAACACGCAGTCGGTATGCCCACACTACCCAGAATAGTAGCAAGCAAGATCATCTCCCAAAGGACCGGTGAGAACTATTCGAACCTTCAGTTTGCAGTAACCAACTTTCCACACGAATATCTTGATTATAATGTAAAAACTAAATTTAAAAGCAATTAAACAAATGTAGTTTTCTTAACAGATTTAAAAAGGTATTCCGACTTCCAATTAACTCCACCCTAGCTTAATTATTCCGATCATTGACTCAATGATATTTCCAATTAATGCATGCAAACCAGTTATAGCCACCGAAGACACTTACTGACGCAGCCTAATTTCTCCTTAGCTTCTCAATAATTAGGAAGACACTTCACTAATTATTTCCCTAATCGACTGACAACCGTAAGAGACACTCTATAGATTTAATGAGCCGATAGCTTTATGCACTAGAGAAACCCGATTCAAAATCAATAGACTCTGACACAGGACTATCGAATTTAGACTGATCTTCCCTCAATTCTGAAGAATCATTGTACCACTAATTAAACCTAAACCACAATTACGGATGACCGATTTAATTGGCTACTAATTAATTCCGATCTACTAAATATGTGCACCTACCTAGCAGAGTCGAAACAATTAACAACTTTAAAATAGAGAATCACAAATGCATTCATATAATTAAAGTATAAGAACAAATTAGATCTCACAGAATAAATACGCCAGAGATTCGTTAATCTTCACCGGAATAGAACGCTCTTAGCTTGAATTCATAATTGGATTGGCACCTCAGAAATTAATTGATAGAGAGAACAATGAAGAAAGCAATAAAGAATGGAATTGAATTCTGAAATCTGCAGAGAAAAAATTCATTTCTAGCGTCTCTCAGTGTCTGGAATTAATCTATACTGCAATGGATAGAGTCCTACTCTATCTAGAAGTCTTTTTATCCAAATCCTTAATTAATTAATTAAAAAACATCCTAATCCTAATCCAACTAGGAAAATAATAAAAATAAAGTCCAAAAGTAATAAAAAAAGATGTAATTTTCATCCATGTCCCACAACTGGTGCATATCCACTATCTCCAGCCCAAATACTCGCATAATCCATCAGTCGGTATGCCCATACCGACTGGTTCCATACTCTCCAGCTTTCTTCAATCCAATTGTGTGCAAACCCTTCAAAACAATGCCATTATCTCCACTTCCATGTCAACCACCTGAAATTAACCACAAGACACAAATTCTCCCACAAAACTTGACCATGGGGTGAGTAACACTACAGAAACATACCAAAAAGACCCAATATATATACGAAATAACAACCTAATCAAGCAACCACTAATTCATCCTAAACCTTCTCTCAAAGTGCCTAGGTTGTAGATTACAAAACTAGTACCAACATCTTCGTTCAATACCTAGCTTGCAACTCCTAAATGCTCCTAGGGTCTATTGCTCTCTCAATTAATCTCAACTCTCTCGAATGTTATTGATTAACAAGTTACTTATTCCAGATCACGTGTTAAAACTCCTCTCTCGATTTATGAATTAACACATCAAGTTGTACTATTTATTGATCAGGTAAATAATACAGATAAATACGAGAATAAGCAAAACACAATAAAATCACAAGCATAAGAAATCAATAGATTTAACGAACTTCATAGTTTGAATCATAAACAACCCTAGAATACTAGGGTTTTAGCTATCCATGTCAAAATAAATAACTAAAATCATCCACAAAGAAAACATGAACAATCCTTAGAACAGAGAAAATAAAACCCGGAAGAATTAATTTGTCTCTAATCTTGAAAGATCTTAAATCCTTTGGTCTTGTTCTTCGCGTCTGTTTTTCTCTGCAGCAAACCTCTGGTGGCAACTTTGGGGTAGATGGAATTGTATGTATTTTCGTCCAAGGAAACCCTTATATACCAAGTAAAGAAAAGCCCAAAAATAGGTCGAAAATCGGACAGGCCCGTTGCATTCCCGACCTCGCTCGCGACCCGAGTCACTCGCGACCCAGTCACCCGCGACTCGGGTCGCGAGTCCACGTGGCAATACGTGGCATGACGTGGCGCTGACGTGGCAGAAAATTCGCGACCAACCTTGAAATTCGCAACCAGGTCGCGAATAAAGTAAAGGAGAACCCTGCCTCTGTCGCGACCGTGCAGAAAAATGGGAAGAAGGAGATTCGCGACCCCCCGGGTTGCGAGTCCGGTCGCGGGTATTTTTCAGCATCGGCAGCCTCTCACTGTTTTGCTTCGTTCTCACTCGTTTCTCATCCGATTGACCCGATTCTTTTTGCAACGCATTCCTAACTTGATTTCCTATCTTTCTAGGGTCTTTCCAAGCTCATTTGAAGTCCACACAAAAAATGACATTAATTCCCTTCACAATGAACAAACACGTGACATTGCACAAAACATAAGAAACTATGCAAAACTTAACACTTCATGCATGCAATGCCTATCAAATACCACTCAAATGTACCTCAAAATACATGCAAAATATGACGTTATCAGGTGGAATATACCAAGAATATTCTTTTTGATGTTGGATTTGGGTTTGTGGGTTGGAGATCAATTAGTGTTTGATGTGACACTTACTCCATTTTGCGTTTGAATTTAAGTATTTGATGTTGAATTTGAGTATTTGGTTCCTCCATTTCATTAAGATATTTTCAATTTGGTGATGAGATGGTATTCCGTGCAATCGCCTTAAATAAGGTTATTTAAGGCGGGTGCGTGGGCGTCACGCACCGGTCTATATATATATATATTCTGGCAAATTTTTTACTTTTTTTACTGTTTTTTTTTCATTTTTTTTAATTCTTTTTTGAAATCCGGCGACTCGCACAATGCACTCGCCCGACGCTAACATGCGGGCTCGTGGATTGTGCTCGACTATTAATTTAATCTTTTAAAAATAAATTTAAAACGGTAATTGAAAAATAAAAATCTAATTTTGACATAAATTTATATCTTAAAATCGAATTAGTGAACCCTAAACTAAAAGTGAATGAATTTAATTTTTTTAAAGTCCGAAGACTCGCACAATGAACTCGCCCGACGCTAACGCGTGAGCTCGTGCATTGTGCTCGACGATTAATCTAATCTTTTCAAAATGAATTTAAACGGCAACTGAAAAATAAAAATGTAATTTTGGAATAAATATATACCCTAATTGAATTTGTGAACCCTAAAATAAAAGTGAATTAATTTAATTTTTTTGAAATTCGACGACTCGCACAATGCACTCGCCCGACCTAACGCGTGGGCTCGTGCATTGTGCTCGACGATTAATTTTTCCAACTTAAATATAACCATAATTGAGATTAATAAAACTTATAAAAAAACCTAAAAAACACAAAATAAACCCCTAAAAAAACTAACCCCCCCTAAAAAAAATGAACCCTAAAAAAAACCTACAAAACATGAACCCTTTTAAAAATCATGAACCCTAAAAAAATCCTAAACTACTAAGCTCTAAACATTAATTCGAATGGAAAAAATCACAATTTGAACTAAATAAACTAGTATAAAATAACTAGCATACCCCTTACTTTTTAATAATACAGATGATACTTTTTGAATTTTTGGTGATACTTTTTAGTGAGACTGTTGATACTGATTTTACCGTTTTTTCTATTTTTTTACGGATTGACCCGATCAACGCGGATTGCCCCGCGTTGACCCAAGTCAAAGCGCGAGTTTGACCCAGCCCATTTTAAATAGCACTATTTCAGACCGCTGCATGGAAGTTTTTGTCTTTGATGAAATATGTAATTTTCTATCATGATTTATGAATGTGAACTTCATAAATATATGTCGTTGATTCCTTAAGGGAATGAATTTTATGTCTAAATTTTATTTGTACTTGAGAAGAGATTGAAGATATCGTAAGATCGTAATTGTATTTTGTCGTTGATTCCTTAAGGGAATGAATTTTATGTCTAAATTTTATTTATACTTGAGAAGAGATTGAAGATATCGTAAGATCGTAATTGTATTTTATTTGCAAACGATTCTTATTTTTTAGTTTGGTCATCAAATATCCATGACTAAAAATATGGAATTTGATAATGTTAATCGAATAACATTATGATATTGCCTATTTGTGCCTCATAAGCCTTTTGTTATCAAATTAAACATGTATATATATAAAAATTACCATATAGTGACATATATAAAAATTATAAACCTTTTGTGTTTCCCTTTATATGTAACTTGCATACCCTTCATATTAATTTTTAATTTGAATTCATTAAAGTTGAAATTGTTAAAAAAAATTAAGTTCTATCATGTTATATCCATACCATTGTGTATCTAGTTGAGTGTGTATTAATATATATATATATAGACACACACACACATATACATAAATAAATATATTAAATGTATTTTTCTTTAATATCAAAATGAATTTATTACAAACTCAATTAAAATAAATAAATAAAAGAATGCACTCCATTACTTATATGATATATCAATTAACAGACAGACATGCATGCATATTCTAATTGCAATTGGTGTTATCCAAATATTTGAACTAAATTACGAATTAAACGTCCAAATATTTTGTTTAATTTGTTGCCTTGGTTCATTTTTCCCTATTTATTTGGAAGCTTACAATTATATAAAATGCGTATATTTTTGGAAAACCTCCTTTTCCAAGGAAGTAATTAGTAATTATGTAGTGGTTTGATAGCTAACAATTTTAGATTTAATCCTAAGATTTGAAAATAATAATCAAGGTCGAGACTCGAGAGCAGTGCAAAGTTACGTGGGCCCTTATCATTGAAGTCTTAACTGTAGAGGTTTTGCCCATTCTACTACTACTAATTATTAGGTAATTCTAATTCTAAATACAGTCCCGTTTTTCTACTCATAGTCCCTATAATTTTTTAATATATTAATAATAAATATTAATAAGATAGACTTTTGTGTCCTAAAACAAACCACTTAAAAACCTAACAAATACCATTTTCAAAAAAACCTAACAAATACGTCTAGCCCCTTTCGAAAATCTAATAAAAATATTAAGCTCTAATATATTTTCTTTTTGGAATTCACAAAGGTATGCGGCTACAGTGATAATCTAACCAATTCTTGAAAATACTTTTCATTCTTGAAATTCAAGTTCGAAATTTTGTTAGGATTTTATCTTATCAAATTTATTCAATGCAATACTCAAAGATTAGTTAGATCATCCAAAGCGAGATGCCCTGCTGTTATATGTTGTTATTATCTTATTCCTACTTCAAAGATTGTAGATTAGGATCAGACCATATTGTCCCAACAAAATTGTTACAAAGTTTCTATATTGTTGTGATATTGGCAAAGTGACAATTCAATTTTCTACTCAATTGTTGAAACTGAATAGTAATACTTCTTCTCTGACCCATTCAGTTCCTTTAATGAAGAGTTGTTTTTCATTGCCAAAGGCTTATTTGAACAAATGGAACCACCTAACAACTATGAAACATGAATGGAAGCAACAATGGCGAAGAAATGAATACCGTTGACTATCTACTCAATATTATTCGGAAATGAATCATTCAGTACCAAAAATTATTTGTTGCCAGAAAATAAAAATCTAAAAGAGTGAAATTAGATCCAAGTATTTTGAAGACTGAGTTTATTTACTCATCCAAGAAACTGTTTAATAAAAGTTATTTTGATTCATTTCTTGAACAATTTTCGAGAAGCCAAAACCGTTTCTTTTCTTCTTTTATTCCTTTTATTTTAATCTTAATCTTAATATTTATATATATAAAAGTAAGAAGCTATACCTTTAATAGAAACTTAAATTTTCCCGCCAAAACCACTTACTACATTTAGTAAGTTTATTTTATATAGCAATTTAATTTGATTTAATTTAATTTAATTGTATATTAATTAATTAATTAATCATTAATCGCACATTGACATCATATCATATTTAATTGTTAATTTATAATTTCATACATAATACCAACTTATGATTATATTTATTAATTAATCATCAATAATAATAATAATAATAATAATAATAATAATTTGTACTATTTTTGGTTATATAACTTATTCAATTTAAAAAAATTAAAATTATACCATTATCGGGTCACAATTTGCCCATGCCATAAACATTGATCTATAATATATATATATATATTGTATATCTAGAGGATGGATCAAATGAGAACTCATACCCCATGTGGGAGCTAGGAACTCATCTCATCCATCCATTGTTTTGATTTAGATGGCTAAGATTTGGTCAACTTTTGGTCAAAGACGGAGTGGCAAACTTGTTATATTTGAGCATAATTTTCGGAAATGATATAGACAACACTTTAAAACCGTTGTCTATTCTTATAAATTTCGTATGCTAAAATGAGAGTACTATCATGCTATTATGAACATATATACATGCTAATATGAATATATATATGCATGCTAGTATGAACATATATACATGCTAGTATGAACATATAATGTCTTACTATTAACGACACTACTACTGTTATTATGAGTAAAATTTATGTGTTTTATGAATATTTTTTCATGCTGCTATGAATATTTTTTCATGCTATTATGTGTATACTTCTATGTTATCGTGAATATTTTGTCATGCTATTATGAGTTTAACATCACGCTATTATGGACGAAAAAATATATTCTCGAATAAACATATGAACAATGGATCTTAAATGAAAGAGCACAAAAAGAGCTTTAATTTGATATATAATTTGCGTTAATCTAATGAAAAATGAGCAAGTTATGGATGTTTAAAGTTTAAATAAGATTAAAACATTGTGTGGTTGAGATTAGTTCCTAGTTCTCACATGGGGATTGGTTCTCATGTGAACCATACCCTGTATATCTATATTCATATATATATATATATATATATATATATATATATATATATATCAATGATTTCATCTAGGAGAAAAATTATAAATTTAATTAATATGAATTAATGCAAATTATATTTAATCATGCAATCACCATTTAATTAGGACCATTTTTATGACTAATTATTATATACTACTCATTTGTAATTGCCAAATGATCGTGAATTATAGATTACATTAGATTTAATTATGGCAATCATTGGCTAATGGTAATATACTTATTTAATTATGATGATTAAATTTTATTATAGTAATCACCACAAAATATATATACATATATTAGGTGGATTTTAATATAAGAGAAGACAATAATAACTAGTTTAATTTTAAATTTATCTTAATTTGGTGCACTAATAGTCTAATACTATGATTTAACATATTCTCACATCAATTCAATAATCCCATCAAATTCGTCAACTATTTATTAATTAATTTTAAGATTTACCTTAATTAAGTATCAATACACTTAATCCCCTCAAATCAAACCCCTAAAATCCGCATTAGTCAATGAATACATTAATGAATTAATTAAAATTTCTCATTATATATAATGTTGGGGGAGTCCATTTTCTATCACTTCCCCCATCAATTTTTATTTTATTGAGAAATGCATTCATTTGTTTTTGTACTTTTAAATATCATAGTTCTATTCTATTTTTTTACTTGCAGATTTGTGAATCTCTAATTGTCATCTTTCTTACTTGCAGATTTGTGAAGTTTTGACTCCATTCCGTTATAGTAGCCATGGTTCAAAAATTAAGAAAAATCGATTGATTTAAAGAGAAGGAGAAATCATGACACGTGATGGAGAAAAGAATTATGTTTTTTTTTTATAGTTGTTGCAATGAGTTAAAAAAGAAGATACATCGACAAATGAAGTACTTTTTGGTAATCGTAAAAAAAAAAGAGCAATGGCCAAAAAGAGAGAAGAAAAAAAATTTGAAAAAGAGTCGGGCCGCACTTTTTCTTTTTATTCTTTTGTAAAATAATATTGTTGATTTCACAAATTTATTTTGTTATTGGGATGAAAAAAAAATATAGAATTTTGTGGGCTTTATTTTACTAAATACTTCTTTTTTTCTTTATGATGGACCACAATTTGTTTTTTTAATCATTAGTATTAAATTGTTATTTTATTGTAATGTATAAATATTCCTATTAATGTTGTAAAATATTGGCGAGTTTTCATCAATGGGACTATAGAAAGAAAATAATTGTGATCAAGCAAGATAATACTTAGATTATGTGTATTGGTTATTATTGTTTTTTTTTAAATTTATGTTGGGTATTTTAGTTGCATATATATTTACTGCATGATTGAATTGATATTTTATTTTAATTTATAATTATTTGAAATTGTCCTTGATAATTATTTATTTATAAATCTAAAATAATGCATGGTCTTGAGGATTGTAATTTTTTAATCAAATTAAACCAAAAAATAGATAACTTGCGTCATTAAATATTATTCATCAATTATATACTAAAATGAGATAATTAAGTAGTTTTCTTTAGCATTGCAAAATTATGAAACAAATACAACTTGATATTTCGCATTGTATTCCTAAAGATATTGATTGTAACTATCCAATTTAATTAGTATAATATTAACTCTATTTTAATTTAAAGATTTTAATTCTATAAGTCAATTGAATATATTAAAACTAAAAATATTTTTAAATTTAAAAATTTAAATGTTTTTATGTTTGGAATTTCAATTATATGAAATATATTAAAAACAAATTACTCTCATAAATTTTAATTTCTCAAACTAAAGTTGTCACAAATTCAAGAACCCCACTAAATTTTTTTTATTTTAAATGAACAAATTATAAATTTTTAACGAAATAAATTAAAAAGTTTGAATAAATATATTTAAAGTCTTGAAATTAAATATACATAAATTTGTCATTTTAAATATCGTAAATATATTTTAATCAATTAAGTCTTTAATTTTTTAACATTTTAAACTAATTTTATACCACATCAATGAAGCGACCAATTAAGTAGTTTTCTTTAGCATTGCAAAATTATGAAACAAATACAACTTGATATTTCGCATTGCATTCCTAAATATATTGATTGTAACTATCCAATTTAATTAGTATAATATTAACTCTATTTTAATTTAAAGATTTTAATTCTATAAGTCAATTGAATATATTAAAACTAAAAATATTTTTAAATTAAAAAATGTAAATGTTTTTATGTTTGGAATTTCAATTATATGAAATATATTAAAAACTAATTACTCTCATAAATTTTAATTTCTCAAACTAAAGTTGTCACAAATTCAAGAACCCCACTAATTTTTTTTATTTTAAATGAACAAATTATAAATTTTTAACGAAATAAATTAAAAAGTTTGAATAAATATATTTAAAGTCTTGAAATTAAATATACATAAATTTGCCATTTTAAATATCGTAAATATATTTTAATCAATTAAGTCTTTAATTTTGTAACATTTTAAACTAATTTTATACCACATCAATGAAGTAACCAATTAAGTAGTTTTCTTTAGCATTGTAAAATTATGAAACAAATACAACTTGATATTTCGCATTGTACATATTCCTAAAGATATTGATTGTAACTATCCAATTTAATTAGTATAATATTAACTCTATTTTAATTTAAAGATTTTAATTCTATAAGTCAATTGAATATATTAAAACTAAAAATATTTTTAAATTTAAATATTTAAATATTTTTATGTTTGGAATTTCAATTATATGAAATATATTAAAAACAAATTACTCTCATAAATTTTAATTTCTCAAACTAAAGTTGTCACAAATTCAAGAACCCCACTAATTTTTTTTTTATTTTAAATGAACAAATTATAAATTTTTAACGAAATAAATTAAAAAGTTTGAATAAATATATTTAAAGTCTTGAAATTAAATATACATAAATTTGTCATTTTAAATATCGTAAATATATTTTAATCAATTAAGTCTTTAATTTTTTTAACATTTTAAACTAATTTTATACCACATCAATGAAGCGACCAATTATTTTTATAGATAAAAAAATATAAATTGTAGGGCTCAATAATGTAATTATAACGCGTTTCTCAGTCTTTCAATTGAGATCAAATATAAGTATGTGATTCTATTCCTTTAACATTAAATTAAAATTTAAAGAAAATCAATTTGCATTAGGATGATATGCAACTTGAAGCGTATGGCTTAATAGGAAGCATCATCAAACTAAGTCATAATTTTAGAAAAGTCTATTTAAATATTTAGATTTTTTTATCAAATATATTAAAAATTCAAATAAATTTACGTGAACTCCAAAATTTAGATATACATTAAAGATCTAAAATTTAAATATATTAATATTTTTAAATAGTTAAATTGTAGTAGAGTGATTAATTAATTTTTATGTTAGTTTGAGATGTTCTCTACAAATAAAAGAGATGATGAAACATCGTTCCAGCCATGAAAACTCTCCCACAATGATGTCCTATTCATTTCACACAGTCCGGAGGCATGATGGAGATGTATATATTTTAATAATTCTCTTAAATGTGTTTTACATGTGTCTTTTTCTTTTTAATTTTTCTCATTGTACCTAAAATTACAAAGGATTCAAATTATATTGAAATGGATTTCGGGCGAACCAATTATGTCATTTGTTTTATTGGGCATAATGAATGAAAATTTATTAATGAATATGGGTTGTCTGCCAATAAAATAGTGAACAGAATTGAATCACACGTTATATATTTTATATACATTTTATAATTCTTTTTTTTAATTATTTAACTGTAATTTAATTATTTTATTAATTTGTAAAACTTATTTATTATAAAAATTATTTATATATCTCTCACCGTGCATCACACGGGATGTAATACTAGTATATATAAAAGCAAGTAGTTATGCCATTTATAGTAGCCTAATCTTTTCCCGCCAAAAACATTACTAATTTAGTAAGTTTATTTTTATATACCAATTTAATTGTATATTAATTAATCATGTGATATAATACAAAAATAGTTTATATATATCAAGATAACGGACACTGCAATATATTAAGTATATAATATAATAGTATATATCTATATACGAATATACATATTCTAAAAAAATACGAATATACATCAATGAGCTAATATATTAATATAAATATAGATTTGTAGTTGTCTTCTGTGTACGCAGGTAAAAGTATTTGTTGTAAATCCATGATCATATATCTTTTAGTTATATGTTAACTATTGTTATATAGGTATAACAAAATCATCTCCCAATCTAGATATAAATAATGCAATATGTGTACATAGTGTAATTAAATGATAAAACGTGGCAATATGTAATCGTGTGATGTAGATACATATAAGTGCGCATATTTAATAAGATATACACACTCTCTCTCTAGACTGTAAGATTTAAATCATAAATCCATATTCCCAAAGATTGCGTTAATCAATAGTAATCTTCCGATAATATTTATTAGTTCTATACTCTATAAGATGGCATATCTGCAATAATTGTATATATAGATTACCACTATGTATTTATGATAATAAATTGAGAAACGTTATAATTAAATAGGTGATTGTGAATGGATTGCGGAAATGGAATAATATACACACAAAAATTCAGTGATTGTATATATTATAAACTCTATAAATTGTTTGTGGAGGAGTGAGTAATCTCACATCAAGTATCCAAGAAAATGATATTTGCAATGAGTCAAGATTAAAAGAAAAAAAAGGAATTTATTGTAGTGAAATTGAGGGTGGCTTTAGTTGTGTTTTGGTCATTTTGATTCTCGATTGGAGAACGAATCTTGTGATTTCAATGTCGTTTTGTGCCCACGCCGTGTGAAGATCATATTGTCAATGATAACCCATCTATGTATTGGAATTTTTGGAGAAGTTGTGAAAGTATTGTTCTCTCAAATATTTATCGCGGCCTCGCGGGTGGGTTAGAGTTAGATAATCCCTTAGTTCTAATATTTTTATTAATTGAACAAAGATAATTTTATATTTTCTCAAATCAAGTACAAGGATTGAAAGATTCTTACATTTTCTAGGTATTTTGTATCATATATCTATCAAGTTTAGTTGTAATATTTTTTTAGATTATTGATAACTTATCTGTTCCATTTTGTTATTCTCAAGTCTAAAATCATATGTAAAATTGGAAGTGGTTTTTTAGGGGTGTTCATCCGGATTAAAAGTCCAAAAATAAATATTATAATGTAATTCAATATTATATAAAATTTCTTTTATACATCACAGTATTCGCCGATCTATCAATAATAGTGATATTTTAGTTAGCATTTGCAACAATTGTGCACTCACACAACAACCTATATTTTAATTTCACTGCAATCAAATAATAAAATAAAAGATAATAAAATAAGTTCCGAATAAAAGATAAAATTAATATCATCTTCATGGATGAACACGTTAAGCGACAAGTCATAATCATGTCTGTCCACGAAAAAATTGTCATTACACTTATAATCATGTTCAAACCAAACAAAACTTATCATGCATTTAGAATCTCAGTATCTCATTTTTCAAAATTTTGCAAAAAATAATCAATTTAAAGTATTCGATTCTTATTTGGTTGCCACTAATCTTGAGACTTTAAATTCTTTTACAGATTTGTGTTCCACAAAAAATAATATTTAGTTCAAAATATTATAATATATATTGGTTGGAAAATAAATTAGTATTTATAATTAATTTAAATTTTTTAATTAATTCACTTTAATTTTAGGATTCATTAATTACATTTTATGGTATGATTAAAAATCACTTTCATTTTAGAATGTATAGTTTATGGGGAAAAAAAGTAAAAAAGAAATAAAAACAAAAAAAAGGAAACTGAAAACAGAAAATAATCTTAATCTTAATATATATAAAAGTAAGAAGTTATACCTTAATTAATAACCTACCCTTTTCCCGCGAAAACACTTGCCCAATATGGAATACTAATATTTATTAACCAATCTATCAATATTATATATAAAGAATTGATTTAATATTGATTTTTATTAACCTAATCAACCTACTCAAAATTTGAATTACAATTTATTTCTACTAATAATATAAAAAAGAAGTAATCATTATTTATACTATAATAGGTTCGAAAATTATCAAATTAAGACACGTCAATAATGTACAAATTATATATGGAGTCGACGAACCATATTTTCTTTGAATTGATTCAATAATTAAATTATTAATCCAATATCCAAAATGATATTATTTATTTTATAAATAAATAATAATTATCGTTTAATAGTCAATTAGTAATATTGAAATTAAAATGATTAATGTGATTATATATATGTAACTGATTTACCCCAATTAATTAATTATCAATCCATTAAACATTTAAACCCACAATTATTTTATCAATCACCTTAATCACGTGAATATTTACCTTATACGTTATATATATAATCAATCATCTTAATTGAGAAATGGTGCATTGCTTAGCCCATTAATAATATTTCAATTACAATAATTATTGCAATTATATATCATTCTATATTATACTCTAGCTAGGGCCTATAAATAGTTTGTGGAGTTAGACTTTTCCACACAAACTAATCACAAATATATATATATATATATATATATATATATTTGTAGTGTAATCAGTCTCAATTTTATTTTGTTTTTAAAATGTATTTAAGTTTTTATTTAAAATAACTTTAATCAAACTTAATGTCGTTTTCTAATTCTTGCACTCTAGCTTGCAGCATCGGTTAAAGAAGAAATATGGCTCCAATCTGCAGGTAGTTGCATATGGAATCAAGATTATTTGTCATTGCATTGATGAAATGAGAGGAATTATGACCAATAAAATAATTTGTGTAAATCTATAAATATAGACAAAAAAAAAAGTAAAAAAAGGGAGAAAAAGGCAACATATAAGGTTATAGTAGTTTCATGGGTAATATGGAGTTATGACACACTTGTCCCCACACCCAATGATTGGGTAAGTGTACTTTTTACAAATTTTAAATAACTAAGCATTAAATGGACCTCATCTAACATTAAAAAATGTTCTGAAATTGTAATAACGAAAATGTTTCGTAAACATTATAACGAAATTGCAATAACGAAAATTTTGGTTATATCGATATAACGAAAATTGATGAAAATTGTTCATTAATAACGAAAATTGTTCATCAATTATAACGAAAATATACAATTTCTGAACTATATCGTTATATCATTATTATAACGAAAATTTTATTAACAAAATTTTCGTTATCATTATAACAAAATTATAATGAAAATTTTCTATAATGAACTATAACGTTATATCGTTATAACGAAATACTTCATTATTAGAAATAAATATCGTTATTAAAAAATGAACAATATCGTTATAATGAACTATATCGTTACTAATAACAAAACTGTAATAATAACAATAACGAAATTACTATTATTATTAATAACGAAATTGTAATTGAATAACGATTTTTTTCGTTATCAATATAACGAAATTTTTTGTTATTGAATAACGAAATTTTTCATTTTTCATAACGAAAATGTATAACGAAATTTCGTTTTTGAATAACGAAATTGTAATCGTTATGGCCGATCAAGTTTTAACATAAATGCGTTATTGTTTCTTTATGTGTTGATCAAAATGAGGTAGGTAAAATGCATAAATTTGTATTTGTATAGGTAGGTATTAGTTGAGGCAAATTAAATTCAATTTAATGCATTTAATTTTGTGTAAGAGAGGTTAGTGGTATAATGTACTTATATTGAAGGTAGGGTTTGATTCCGAACATTCAACACCAAAACACAAAAAATATATTGAGAGCTTGATATAGAAGAATACTGAAGAAAGCAACGACGTCTTCATCAAGAAAATACTCTCCAGCCGGCCTCGAAAAATTTTAAATTTTGAAAGGTACGTTTCGAGTTTATTTGTAAAAGAAACGTAGGATTTTTGTTTTAAAGGTACCTATTGTTACGTTTCTATGTTTCTAGTTCTAAAATAACATGTAAATTTATAAACTAGTGTTGTGGATGCTTGATTTAATTTTGTAACCTTAGGCTAAAAAAGTAGAGGTGGAATGAACTTTCGTTATGCATAAAATGAATTATCGTTATGATTTCACTTTAGTTACGGCTAAATTTTCGTTATTCATAAAACTAATTTTCGTTATGCATAATATGAAAATTATCGTTATGGCTTTACTTAAGTTATAATTAAATTTTCGTTATTGCCTAAATTAATTTTCGTTATGGCTAAATTAATTTTCGTTATGCATAAAATGAATTTTCGTTAATGTTAATTTTGTATTTTCGTTATGTTGAAATTAGTTTCTCGTTAATGTTAATTTTTATTTTCGTTATGTTGAAAATTTAGTTTTCGTTATGTATAAATTTAAATTGTCGTTATCTTTAAAATTAACTTTCGTTATGTTAAAATTAAATTTTCGTTATAGTTCAATTTAAATGATCGTTATGTTAAAAACCAAAATTTTGTTAGTGATAAATTAAATTTTCGTTATCTTTAAAATTAACTTTCGTTATGTTAAAATTAAATTTTCGTTATAGTTCAATTTAAATGATCGTTATGTTAAAAACCAAAGTTTCGTTAGTGATAAATTAAATTTTCGTTATCTTTAAAATTATCCATCGTTATGTTAAAATTAAATTTTCGTTATAGTTCAATTTAAATGATCGTTATGTTAAAAATCAAAGTTTCGTTAGTGATAAATTAAATTTTCGTTATCTTTAAAATTATCCATCGTTATGCTTTAAATTGTCACTAAAGTTTCGTTATAAATAAAAAATATTATTCATTTCGTTATGCTTAAATTATGCTTTCGTTATGCTTAAATTATGCTTTCATTACTGTCAAATTTTGCTTAAAATTTAAAGTTTCGTTATGCTTAAAATTGAATTATCGTTATGTTTAGAATTGAATTATTTCGTTATGCTTGAAATTATCGTTATGCTTACGTGGAAATAAATTTTCATTATCTTTAAATTGGAATTTTTTGTTATCACAGATGGTTAGACGTCGTATAATTGTACAACATAGTGGTCGTGGGGAGAAAGCTCAATATGTAGATGGTGTGGAGGAGCTGATCATCATGTCATCTGATGATATCTGTTTTAGGACACTGATGAGAGAGATACATGAGTTACTGGAGACTGATCACATCTCTGTCGAGTACCAGTTATCATGGATGTCGAGCACCAATAGCGGGAGACAGATCAAGACTAGACTCAAAGATGATGTTGATTTGCTTGACTTGCTCCACAAGCAGAGTCAAGAGATGATTGTGTATGTTGTTCAGAGAGGACGCAGCAGCTCAAGGGTCATCCCTGACACCGTGCCCGAATATAGAGAACCAGTCAGAGAGGAGGTTCATGATGATACGCAGCAGTATGAGGCTCCAGAGCACGATTTTGACGACGATGCATTCCCGCATGAAGGAGGAGGAGAAGAAGAAATTCCTACTACTGATGAAGAAGCAGAGGAGAATGTGAGAACGGACTTGCTCGAATCAGTGTTCACAGAGTTCACGGGATGGATTCGTTCTACAGGGGGTACGGGACGATTGATAGGCATGACCGGAGGAGCATCATCGTCGAACACTAGGGCTGAGGATGTATCTGAGAGGGGTGGGAGCAATTGGCTTGTTCCACTTGCGAATATTGACATTGCAGGCCCACTGAGTTGGGACGAGCCGTCAGCAGCCAATACGGATGAACTTCAGAAGGGTGCGATTTTCCGCACCAAGGATGATTTGGCCCTAGTCGCGGGACTGTATCACATGCAAAATAGAGTGGAGTATGTCGTGTATCGATCGAATAAGACACGACTGGTCTACATGTGCAAGCATGGCAGAGAGTGCCCGTTCAATCTGTGTGCCGTTGTGGATGGATTTGTTTGGAGAATCTACAAGTTTGACGGCACTCATACTTGCCACATGGATATGAGTCGAGTTTCCCCACGACAGGTGCCTGCACGGGTGATTGCAAAGTATTTTGCACGTAAACTGGTCGATGAGGGGGTTGTTCTGAAGCCCAAAGAGATGGTCTCCGAGCTTCTACGTGAGTACGGGATTCAGATTGATTACAGTTTCACTCTGCGCTCGAGGAACATTGAAATTGAGATGATCTATGGGGACTTTGATAAGTCCTATGCGCAATTGCCTGCATTTCTACACACGTTGCTGCTGCGCAATCCCGGGACATTGTACGAGTTTCAGACGAACACCGTACATGAGCTGAAGTATACATTTTTGGCACTTGGATCGTGTATCAGTGCCTTTCATGCGGGTGCAAGACCAGTGGTCGTGATTGATGGGACACACTTGAAGGAGAAGAACAAGGAGATTTTGTTTGTTGCTGTGACGAAGGACGACAATGAACAGGTGTTACCTATTGCAGTTGGTATCGGTCCGATCGAAAATGATGACACTTGGATTTGGTTCCTGAATCGATTGCATATCACTTTGGGCGAGATAGAAGACCTCCTGATCATGTCCGATCAGCACAAGAGCATTAAGAATGCTGTCGCGACTGTTTTTCCAAGAGCGACACACGAATTGTGCTATTATCATCTACAGACCAAGATGGCAAAGCGCGGGTCTAATGTCATTGGGTTGTTTAAGGAGGCTGTCTATGTATATCGGACAGATGTATTCAAGAGGCACTTGTCAGCATTGGAAATGCTGAGCAGACCAGCATACGAGAAGCTTTGTAATATTGGTCCGCAGCATTGGTCCCGATCGCAGTGTCCCGTACGGCGTTTCGGATTCATGACATCTAATGCGGCTGAGTCACTCAATGTCCGTCTCCTGTGGGCTAGGAGACTGCCTATTTGCTCAATGCTTGAGTCATTCAGGAAAATTGTGGAAGAGTGGTTTGTTGAGCGTCGGGCTGCAGCGCAGATGTGGGATCACGTGTTAACACAGCCCATTTTGGACAAGTTATCTAAGAATGTCGAGCAAGGACGATATTTTTCTGTTCGATGCACGACATTAGCACACCTGTGGAAAGTAGAGGTGGGCATGAAGTCTTTTATGGTCGATCTTCATCATCGGACCTGCGATTGTCGTGAGTTCGAGTTGGATTTGATCCCGTGTAGCCACGCTGTAGCAGCGATCAGGTACATGCTTGTTTAAATTTTTTAACACTATCATTGTTGTGAGTAATCATGTTTTTTTAACTATAATTCGTGTTCACACGTAGATTCTCCGATGGAAACATATACGAGTTTGTGGATAGATGCTACAAGACGGAGATAATTGCCAGCATGTATGACTCAATCATCATGGGCTTACCCAGTCCAGAAGATTGGATTGTCCCGCCTGACGGTTGTCCACTTGTGCGCGCTCCTGTGATAACAAAACAGGCCGGTCGTCCTCGAATGTCTAGAGCTCGGGGGGGTGCTGAGGCGTCATCCAGTCAGCGGAGGCAGATCTGCATTAGATGTCATGTCCCGGGCCATAACAGACGCGTATGCACAGCTCCAGTGCCCATTGTCGGTGTGGACTTAAATGCACCTCTAGAGAGCGCGCCACCGGAGTCTGCACGTAGAAGAGCACCTAAGAAGTGTGGTATTTGTGGTGAGATGACTCATACCCGTCCCAGGTGTCCGAGTAGACAGGCGGAGGACCTAGATTGATCATGTCTACATTATTGTTGTTGGCATTCAGTGATAATATGGTTTTATCTCGACTTTGGTTGTATTTGTTTAAAATGATAATGATGTTGCTTTGGTTTTATTTGTTTAAAAATCATGTAGTCAACAAACATATTTGAATAAAATGAACGAGCAATGTCAAATGCAATACATACATGAAAGACGTCAAGTACAATACATATATAACATCATAAGTCACTCTAGACGGCCATAGCTAAGTGAGAAGATCCTCTTTGCTACAGAAAGACGGTATCTCTGAATATCATATGGACCGACATCAAGACCAGGAGTGCCAAACAACAAATGATCCACATACATCATAGCATAAACACCACAACTGACGCTGTCGAACTGCGCAAACTGCTCTTGGATAGTCTTGTCCAGTGTCATGGCTAAGAGATGTGTATCTGGCCTATTCTGACCTCTCCAATAACCAGCGCTCCACATGACGCGTGGCAGTAGACGTAGGAGCGGTAGCAGCTCTCGATCACGCCTCTGAGATAACTCTCTGTTCTCCGGGAGGTGCATCTGGAACAATAACGAGTCATATAACTTGACCCTCCACGTCACGAAACAGATACGTACAGTGACCCAGTGAGCATTTCCAACATTGCATATCATGATCGCCTACATAAATGATAATGATTAAGGGATGAATAAAAAAAATCCTCATAGATAGTATGATAAGTGTACTTGAAAGATCACTTACATAAGCTGTTCTCGTCCACGGGACCTCCTGGACGCCACCCTTGCCTCTGATTACATCCAGTAAGACATCTGGAGGATCCCAGTGCAGATATCTGTCCTCACCATACTTCTCCTCACAGCGAGGATCTCTTGGATGAAGCTGCTGCCATGCTGACTGTAGCTGAACCTGAAAAAAACACATGAACAAATCACGTAAACACACAAAGAGATAATGAAATACAAAAAAAAAGAATGTATCCCGAACTTACAAAAAAATATGAAGAGCAAATCACAACATCGCTCATGTGCCTTCTGAAAAGTCGTCGCTTCACCTCAAGCAAGAAATGTGCAACCATCTCATAATCAACGAGCTCATTAACATCCTCCATACGCTCAAAAAATGCCTGCCAGAGTATGCCACCGGTGGGAATAACCTGGATATTCACCCCATGACCCTTCCTCCTGAATTCCGTGTATCCAACCTCTACCCTACGTGTTTCATCTGTCTCCAGTAAGTCAAATACCATCGAACGCGCGGCAGACGACAGGCCAACAGATGACGGCTGGGTAGACGACGGGCCTGGAGATGACTGCGCGTCTGACGAAGGGAGCGAAGAAGATCGACCCGCAGATGATCTGCCTCTGGCTTTTCCCCCTCTCATACGGGGGGACATACGAGGCGCTGTGGGGCCCCTGGGTGGTGTGGGGTCTCTGGGAGGCGGTGTGGGGTCCCTGAGAGGTGGTGTGGGGTCTCTGGGCACCAGTGTGGGCCCTCTGGGTGGTGTGGGCGACCTGCGTAGCCAACCCATAACAAGGTCTTCCAACCGCCTCATCCGATCAGATAAGACTTCAATCATCCCTCTGATACTGTTCTCCATTTGTCTGAAATTATTCTCCATCTGACCCATAATGTGGGCTTCTGAGGCAGCAACGACGTGGATAACACGATCGAACCAACCAGGATGTAGACCGGGCTCTCCACGGCTCCCCTCATGGCTCCTCCTCGGGCGCTTACTGCCTGTCGGTCGAGGAGGGCTCTCACTGCGGTCCGGTCCCTGCTCCGAGGGTCCAGATCCCTCATCCGGCTCGTCTATCAAATGGTGCGTCATCTGTAGAGCCTGCTGCTGTACAGTACATGCACTCCTACACTGTGGTGCTGGGTTGACGATGTCAGAGATCCCATTGCATGTCCCCGGGACCACACGACGGGCCACCCCAGTCAGCAACTTCTTCTTGGAGACCTTTCGAGGTATCACGTACCTCACACCTAACAAACTATCTCCGTCCAAGCTCTGAACATATGGGGTCAGGAGCTCCGCTGCTGATGGCACCATCGGCTGGACATCCATCTGCACCAATAACGAACATCATGTTAACATTAACCAATAATACTTCAATTTAATAATTAAAATTATTTACATAAAAAAGGTTACCTGTCTATCAAAAAATCTGGAGAAGTCGATGCTCGGGACTATGAATGACCACCTTAATAAGCGAGGTGTGGTCATCTGACCTCCAGGGACGCCCAAATGACGGACAATCTCGGGAAAAACTTCACAGGCCCATGCCTGTTTAAAAACGTAGAATATCATGTAAGTATAATATCAAATTACTAAAACATAAATTTTTCATGATAAATTGAACTAATTACCTGAAATACCCAAATAGGACCGTACCAATGATACGCTCTGTCCCCCTGTGGGCCCATATCCCGTCGAGCTCTAGGGAGAATGCTGATAAAGTACATTAGGATCTGAAATGTGTATCCCCCCATGGAAAAGAATTCCACGCATCAACATCCTCCACCAGGGCCCACACCCAGTCATCGATCGTACGTCCGGGGTCCTGGCAAAATAACATCCGGTACACGATCAGGATGCTCGCAATCTTCACGTAATTTGGAGGGTGATTGGCTAGACGCTTCGCCGTGAACTTCTCATACATCTGTGTAATTGTCGTCTTCTTCCCCTCAAATAGCCGGTGATAGATGCTACTGGCCGGAATCACATGAGCCGCATTCGGAACGAAACTGGATGGTCCGAACCGCAAGCCCGACACCAGTGCGAACTCTGAGGGCCCAAAGTGTAGTGTCGTTCCACTCACATGGAACCAACAGTCTCTACCCTCGCGTGCAGGCTCCTGGATACGCACTTCGCGACAAATCAATGCATGCAGCGCCTTCCGGGCTATGTTACCCCCCCTTAAGTCCATGAAGTGTCCTAAGCATCCAGATCTGAACGTCTGGATCGTTTCCTCACCGCCGAAATGCTGTAACACCTCCCTAATCTTGTCTACTAACTCCATCTTCACGTACATATTCACAGTCGGCTTGAACCTCTGGAGGGGGTGTCTAATCCACTCGATCTAAATTTCACAATAGAAAATTATACTGTTATTAAATTATTAATTATATTAATTATTTTGCTATTTTTATTTTTTTACTAATATTATTAATTAGCAAATATTATTGTTATTATTAGATTAGTGATTGTTGTTGTTGTTGTTATTATTATTATTATCATTATTATTATTATTATTATTATTATTATTATTATTATTATTATTCATTTTTAAATTAAAAAAGTATAATTATTTATATTAATTGTTTTTTATATTTTTATTTTTTACTATTATGATTACTTATACGAATATTATTATTATTATTAAAAGTATTATTGTTTATATTAGATATTTTTGTTATTTTTATTTTTTACTAATAATATTAATTAGACTAATATTATTATTATTATTATTAATTTTTTTATTGTTTACTAATAGTATTATTTAGACTAATATTATTATTAAAAAAACCGTACAATATGCTTTGGTTGAACATGACTATATCAATTCTAATTAAATTAAAGTTATCATTCAATCTATTTAACGAAAGTTTAAATTTTAGCATAACGATAATAAAAATTTAGCATTAACGAAAATATAATTTTACCAATAACGAAAGTTTTAACTTTAACATATCAAAATTTAAATTTAGCAATAACGATAATTAGATTTTAACAATAACGAAATTTAAATTTCACATAACAATAACATTAACGAAAGTTTAAATTTTATCATAACGAGAATAAAATAAAAATTTACCATTAACGAAAAACATAATTTTAACAATAACAAAAGTTTTGCATAACGAAAATAAAAAGCATAACGATAACATTCATGAAAATTTAATTTTTACCATTAACGGAAATCAAAAGCATAACGATTAGTATAAAAAAGGCATAACGAAAAGTTAACGAAAAACAAAAGCAAAACGAAAATCAAATTTAGCGATAATTCTTAGCATAACGAAAATCAAAGGCATAACGAAAATCAAATCTAGTGAAAATTTAACATACCGAAAATAAAAACAGGCATAACGATAAACATATTTTCAACATAACGAAAATCAAACTGCATAATGAAAATCAAATTTGAACTTTCGTTACATATAAATTCACTATTAGTGCATATCATGAACTTTCGTTACATATAAATAACCAAACATTAGAGTATATTTAAGCATAATATACAATATATAATGATAAAACAACTATTAGTGCAGATTATGAACTTTCGTTACATATAAATTCACTTTCGTTATGGCATGAACTAACTATCGTTATAATCGATCTGGGTTCTATCGTTCAGCTCTTTTCACCATCGTTATAGGTCTTGAACTAAGATATCGTTATGAAAAATCTTTAGCTTTCGTTCAAGTATAGTTTTATATTTATGTAAATCGTTATGCATTTATTTAAAAAATTCGAACATTAATCTGTCTAACCTCCGATTCAGACGTTGGGCGTAAATATGGACGTGCTTCCTCCATCGTCTTCAAGTCGAGGCAAGTCCGGCGGCCGTTTTTGTTTCGTCGAGGCGAGTCCGACGATGTTTTTTTTTTTAAACAGAACTTGTGAGTAGAGAGGAGATGTTTGATGGAGAAAGTAAAGAGGGTAATTACAAGCCATTTAATACCGAGTAGAGAGAGTAGTTAGAAGGCATTGAAGTCGGTTTTTTTTCAAACTCACATTGAATTCGGATACACGAGAAGAGATTTTGTTCAAAAGAAATCTATTTTGCATAGAAAGTACAAATCTTGTCAGATACTTTTCAGAATAGTTGAGAATATTCTGATTTTAAATTTTGATAAAATTAGATTTTCGTTATAGTTACAACTTTCGTTATAGATAAATTAGCTTTTCGTTATAGTTAAAACTTTCGCTATTGATGAAATTAGATTTTCGTTATGTGTTAAATATGAATTGATTCACAAGCCACTAATTTTTTCATTATAGATTTTCGTTATGTGTTAAATATGAATTGATTTTCGTTATAGATTAAATATCGTTATGGATCAGGGTGGTTACCAAAATTTATTAGGGTATTAAATATGAATTGATTCACAAGCCACTGATTTTTTTTTTCCAAATTTAAATTGAGTTTAGATAAATTTTGATCCAAAAGAGACGTGATATGCCAAGATTTTATTCCATGCATTAAAATTTTATTTTATTCCAAAACAATTTATGCATGGAAAGTACAAAAGTGTAAGTTACTTTTCAGAAAAGGTAAGAATATTCAGCTTTTTTAAAGTCAATGTAGTACAAATTGCCCATGAAACACCTACCCTCTTAAAACTTGTCCAATTATACCAATTTTAACATTTTATTGTCTAGATAAAAATTTCTCCCAAATAATTTCTAGAGAATAATTGTAGTCGAGGTTAATATTCAAAAATTCATGCAACAATCGATTACATGCGACGAAAGTGAAAGAGACTGACAAAATGTTTTTTTTATTCGAATATTGTCTATTACTTTTTTTGTTGTTTTATTTATTTGCTATCTAAATATAAGATGTTTGCAATTTAAATGTTATGAAGTTTTTTATTCAAATATTTTAGAATATTAAAGTATTCATGTATCTAAATATTATCAGAAATATGATTGTATTTTATTTGTTGGGAAAAAGTGCTAAACCACAGCTCGATGTTTACTTGCAATAGCAAATGTAACATTAGAGTTTATTTTGGTACAAATACATTCAAACTCTAATAAATGGTACAATACCATTCCATTTTAGACCGGATTAAGATACAAACATGCCATTATATTCTAGATTATTTTGATCAGATATTCCATTTTCGTCATTATATGCAATTAAACAAACACTGGTCTTTCCATCTTTCTTAGTCTTTTAAATTTTTAAGTTGATAAAACATATTAACAAATTCAAGTAAAAATGTTTTAATATATATATATATATATATATTTAAGTTTATAATTTTATATATATTAAATATATTTTTGAATAATTAACTATACTACAAACTATAAATTATGAGACCTAAAAAAGAAATCCAGATAAGTTTCTCGATCTTTCAACTGAGATAACGTATAAGTTTATGATTTTATCAGTTTAATATTAAATATATTTTTCAATATTATAATTTTTTAATTAAATATATTAAAAATTCAATTAAATATATTCTAAATCCTAAATTTAAAAAATATTTAAGTTTTCTCTTTCGAATATATAAAATATATTTTAAACAATTAAATTCACATGTCTGATTTTTTTAAATTAAATTTATCATATATCGAAGAACCAACAAATGTTGTTTTGCACGAACAAACAATATTATTTTAAAATTTTGAATTTCAATATTTAATTTTCAAATAAATATATTAAAATTCAAAATTTTATACACATTTAAGTTTTCAATTTTAAATGTATGAAATATATTTTAAATAATTAAATCTTATATATTTTATTTTATTTTTATGTAATATCAAAGATTCAAAAAAAAAAAAAAAAATTGCACAAACAAACTATAAATTGTAAGACCCAAAAATGGAATTATCATAATTTTCTTAGTATTTAAACTGAGATCAAGTATAAGCATATGATTATGTTTCTTTATATTTATAAAAACACAAAGGTCCTATTTCTAGAATCATTTATTTTTTCCCCGCTAAAATGCACCTACCCTATATAATAAGTTTAATAAATATATTAATTTAATTATATATCATGTTTATAAGATAATATAATATTTTACACACACACACATAAACTAATATAATATATCAAACTAAATATCTACATGTATAGTATATATAATATACAATAATTTAATAATTTATATCTATATATTAGTTTATATTATACATATATACAAATAATATAATATAATATAATATGATGGTCGTTTTTAAAATCAGTGTAACAGTATAATAGAATATATAATATGCACAATATATATAATAAATAATTATCATCACATCAGAGATTATACTATATAGAGACATTACATAATTATTAACATGTATAATAAACCAATATATATATATATTATGTATAACACGAAGTACGTAAATATGATATGGATATTAATTATTCTATAGAAACTATATTGAAATACTTATTTTATAATCATATACATAATTAATGCAATAATGTTTGATTGATTTTTGAATTAAACCAAAACTAATGTATTACAATAATTATTCCTTTTCTACCTTCCAAAATTTACCCGCATTCTTATCGGCTGATGGATGGTATACAATAATTACAAATTAATAATTTTATTTCATTACATAATTTTATTAAATGCCTGATAAATAAGCCATTTAGTAAAAATAGAAATTTGGAATCTAAACATTAATCAAACAATTGTTTGTCTCTACGATCGGCCCTATAAATAGTCGTATACAACATGCAAGAAATATGTAATAGTATGATGGCTTACTAAGGTGAATTTCATTATTTATTTTTAATTTTTCAGTAAGTAAATTTGTATACTCAGAGTTTTGTTCGACACTAATTCAGTTCATTTTTTTTCTTACCTCCAAGCATTATAATAATGATCATTATAACATTTGTTTTATTTTTCAGTATAGTCCATATGAGTTGCGACCACAAATGTTTTATTGGAAGTTATTTCGGCACCCCTTGGTCTTTGAGAAATGAGAGGATTGGCTTCAGCAACATAAGAAGGCTTCAACAATGGCGAAATCCAAATTGCTACAGTGAGAGAGATAGACACAACATAAAATTGTGAATTTTTCATTATGTTATAGAAGTCATTTTTGTGATTTTAATTATCAACTAATAAATAATTTAAATGTGTTTAAGATAGAAGTTTTTACTTTTATTTGGTTTGGCATACCGTTGATGTTTCTGAATTTATGAAATTTCAAAGTCTTTATTTATTTACGAAATGTTAGAACGTGATAATTAATATGGATCTTTTTATATTTGATCAGAATTGGTGAGCTAGCATATACAAATCAATTTTGTAGAGTTTGTCATTTCTAAAAAAAAAAATCAGCCTCATATTTTAATTGTAATTCATGAGTATTTTGAAAGTGTCATTATGCCTAAGTGTGATTCATTTAATGGTAATAAGAAAAAAGTGCTTATGCCAACGGCTTGGAAAAATACACACGCACATAAAATAATTTTTGCAATAAATTAGCCTACATTTTGCACGTTGAATGTCAAATACTCCAAATCATTAACATGAAATTTAAAATTGTTGACAAGTTTAATTATATTTGACTACTGGCTACAAAAATAGGTAAGTTTTATTTCAACACTTATGTTGTTATTTATCTATTAATTAATTTATTTATTTCATTTGGTGTGATAATGTAGATATGGTACCACAATGTGCATACACTTGTTAATTGTATTTATTATTTTGATAAAAAATAATTTGAATTAATCTTAACATTGTAAAATTAAAACATGTGCATCGCACATGGGTTGTACTAGTGTACTAGTTTTATTTTAAGTTTGGATGGCGGGGGGAAATACACAGTCGAGGTTTTATTTGATTTTATTTATATTTTAAATAAAGAGATTATAAGGATAAAAATGTCTATTAAAATAATATGTATATTTATATTAATTTTGGGGGCTATAAATAAAAAAATAGAGGTTGTATTTAGAATTTTCCCTAATTATTAAATATAAAAATATATACTTTATGGATTTTAGAGTGGAATTATACCACTCTAAATATTACTATGCATTTTATGTATTTAGAGTGGTATTATGTTCAGAGAGTTTCGGCGTTGGTGATAAATCAGGGAGATACTATTTGTATAATAAAAAATTATCTTTGCAACATTAAATAGATTAATTTAAAAATAATCAATTATGAAATTACTTGATTATCCTTATTATAAAAAATAATAAATAAAAATTAATAATAAAGACGTGAAACCGATCTTCATTATTCATCTTCTCCACTGCTCGCCGCCGGCTAATCCTAGCCAGATTTTTCACAACCATTTGTAGATTTGTAGATCACCAACCACCACCACCACCGGTTAGTCTTCTTCCTCCTCTCCATCGCCGTTTTGTCTTCTTCCTCGTTTCTGCGCTGTTTTCCTCTTCTATATCGTGTCAATTTTGGATAGAATTATATTCCGTTCAAACTACAATTTTCGAAACAAGTAAAGAATGTTCGAAAACAATTCTTCGAACATGTTCAACTGGAAAAAAGAGCTTCTTCGAAAACTATTTTTCGAAAGATATTCCATGTGTTTGAAAAATAGTTTATGAATGCACGTGTTGTCTTCCGAAAATCATTTTTCAAACGGAATCAAAGCAAAAATTATCCAAGTACGTCTTCGATTTTTTGCAGAAATTGCAGGAAGAAAAAGAGACGTGGGAGGAGGAGTGCGACGAGTAGAGAAGGGGGTGGTCGGTGGTGGTGGCGGCGATCTGCAAATCTGCAGATGGTTGTGTAGGCGAACGGAGAAGATGAAGACTGGTTTCACACTTTCACCTTTTTTTTTTTTTATCAAATTTTTTTAACGAGGATATCCAAGTAATTTCATAATTGATTAATTTTAAATTAATTTATTTTGTAGTGCAAAATGTAGTTTTTTTGTAGTGTAAATAACATCTCTCGATAACTTCTAAAATGTATGTATTTCTACTAAAAAATGAGTGTAATTATAAAGTCTATATTATCTTAACAATGCAATTTATTTAAATGGTTGAGATTGATGGACAAAAGATGATGCTGTAAATTTGAAACATACTGTTCTTCTCTCTTATAACTAAAACATAATATAATAAACCAAACAGATCATTATATCATTAAAATGTTATAACCAAATTATCCAATATTATATATACAAGTTTTTTTCTACAACCAAATACTAATATTTTTCTTAAGAAGTACAAGAATACGAACTACTACTGAGAAGACATACCATAAAAGATGGAGGCTCAAAATAAGAGTTTAAAAAATCACGAATCAAACTAAGGGAAAAATTATTTGAATATGTAAAAAAATTGCGACAATTAAAAAATTAAAAACATATATATATTGGAAAGTAAATCATTGGAGGGAAGAGTAATCTGAACCCATGAGATTTCACAAATTTCTTCTCTTCGTTGGTGATTACGGATTTTAAATCTAAACCTAATTTCGAGAATTCTCACATTTCTTTCTCAATTGTTGGCTCTTGAGAGAGATATATTATAGTTCGACTCAGCAGAAAGGAAAACAAAACCCCCTAGATTAGGGTTCAGTTTGGGGTAATGTCATCGGAGAAGAAAGCGTCGGAGGGCATAGCGTTGCTCTCGATGTACGGCGACGAAGATGACGAGATGGAAGAACTCGATGAGGAAGTAGAAAATATTCATGAAGAGGGAATTCCCTTGCCGGCGTCGGATGCCGTTGCTGTGAGCGAGTACGACAATGAATATATGCAGCGGCAACAAGTTTCAAGATAGCAAATGCTTTTTTAGCCAAGTTTGATAAGTCATACTATTCTATTCAAATGTGGTGTAAAAGTCCTACATGCCCTTTTTGTCTTATTTGAAGAATTATCATTTCTTTTCTCCTTTATTAAATGACAAAATTGTGGTAGTTTTTTAAAAAAAAAAAAACGAAAAATAAGGATTTATGATTTGGGTAGGTGAATTGTAATTGTATGCATTTAATGTTAGAACCAACAAAGCTTTACCAATTGAAAAATCACGCCATTTTTCAATAAACCCACACCAAATTTTACACAATATTTTGGAGAAGCAACCACACATATCCAAGAAATTTGAGGTGAGTTTTTAATTTTTGTAACCGTCAATTTGAGCTAATTGGTCGGGTGTGAAGTCTTTTTAAAATTTCATGCAATTTAGCCGTAAGTTATGTTAATTTCATAATAGATATGTTTAATAGGTATTTAAGTTATAAGATGTTTGTTTTGTAATTTTTTAGTGATCGTATATGCATAAATTGTTGGTAAATTAAGATATTTTGTGGTAGATTAACGTGAAATTAAAGATTTGGACGTTTTGCAAAGATTAGTAGCATCGAATTTTTTTTCGGATATACAGTGTTCTCGTGAGTATTATTGTCACGGTTCAGAGATTTCGTGAATCTATGAACTGTGACAATAATACTCACGAGAAGAACACATCTCGTGGCTAAAAAATTATTGTCACGAAATCTAATTGTCACGAAATCTATTCATTTCGTGACAATAATTTTTTTTTAAAAATTTTATAATGTCTTCATTTCGTGACAATATTGTCACGAGATAATAGAATTCGTGACAATATTATCACGAGATCACCTGAACCGTGACAATATTGTCACGAATTCTATGCTTCCGTGATAATATTCTCACGAGATCTTTTTTTTTTTAAATTACCTTAATTACTGTTTATTGTTAAGTTGCAGATGGCTTGGCAACGTATTGTTGTCCGACATAGCGGTAGATGGGAGAGATCTGAGTATGTGGATGGTGAAGATTAGCTGGTGCACTACCCATTTGACAATTTACCTCGTGATAAATTGGTCGAAGAAATTCACGATTTTATGGAGACATCTCCAACAAGTGTTAGTTATACACTGAGTTATTTGACGAGGTCATTGACAGGGAGGACACTAAAAGGACTGTTGAAGACGGATGTTGTTTTAACTCGTTTGGTCTAGGAGCAAGATGAGCCGATTGTGTACGTTACTGAGAAATCAATTTTGCAAACTCCAAGTGGAATGCTGTCAAATGATGCTAACGATGAACCAATTGGAGATGATAGTGTTGATGATCTGTCTTGGGATGATGATGATGATGACGATGATGACGACGAGAATTATGAGAGTGAAGTTCGGCGTAAGTAAATTGCTGAATTTTGTGAATGGATTCGCGAGCCAGGGCGTCTTGATGAGTTTGTCAATATTCTACAGCATGGTGGACCTCACAATTTCTCATCTGAGGATGTTTCTCCTGATGTTGAAGCTCCGAATGTAGACTTTCCTCCCTTGGGACATTGGTCTATTCCTGTGGCCCATGTTGACGATGCACTAGCAATGGTACAGGACGACCCATCCCCGACAGATATTGATGCGATAGCCGTGGGAAAGACTTTCTTGGAGAAGAAAGATTGGTAATTTTTGTTGGAAAGTGGCATATGCAGCGTCAAGTGGAATATTCGGTCTCCCGATCCAACAAAAGTCGACTAACGGTTATTTGCAAAGAAAACGAGACCTGCCCGTTTAAATTAGTGGCGAGTTCTAAGGGTGGCTTGTGGATGGTGACTAAATTAGAGGATAATCATACATGTCGGTTGGACCTGACACGTAATGCACCACGGAAGTTATCCTCTCGAGTAATTGCTGATTTATTTAAGAAGAGAATCCTAGATGATGGTTCTATCTTGAAGCCGAGAGCAATGATAGCTGAGATATTGAGGGAGTATGACATTGATGTTGAGTACAGTGTTGCATTGCGGGCTAGGAATCTCGCAATAGAGATGCTTTACGGTTCTCATGATCAGTCTTTCGCGGTATTGCCTGCATATTTGGAGATGTTGAAGAGGTCCAATCCTGATACGGTTTATGATTTGGAGACTAATGGTGACGATCGTTTCATGTACACATTTGTTGCTCTAGGAGTTTGTAGAGCGGCATTCAGCGTATGTATGCGTCCAGTTATCGCCATTGACGACACTCATTTGAAGGGAAAGACGAAGGGTATCTTTTTCATCGCTGTGACGAAAGACGGTAATGAGCAGTGCTTCCCTCTTGCCATTGGTGTGGGTCCTATTGAGAATGATGCGGCCTGGACATGGTTCATGAAGCGGTTTAAGAGGGCTTTTGGAGATCGTGATGATTTGGTGATAGTTTCGGACCAACATGTGAGCATCAAGAATGCTGTTAAGGTAGTGTATCCTACAGCGGTCCATGGATTGTGCTACTACCACATAGCGAAGAATCTAATTCGAGCTAGTCGTCATGTGATTTATATGTTTAAAAGTGCTGCATTTGTATACAGAGAAGAAAAGTTTCTGAAATATCTATCGATGATCTCCTCAAGCCGAGCTGAAGTTTACAATACACTGCTGAGTATAGGGGTACATCATTGGGCACGATCACAAAGCCCTTCACGTCGTTACAGCTTCATGACATCAAATGTTACTGAATGTTTCAATGCTCGTTTGTTGTGGGCTAGAAGATTGCCCATATGTTCACTCATTGAGGTTGTTAGGGATGTGATAGAGAAGTGGTTCGACGAGAGACGTGCGAAGACAGTGTCGAGAGATCACATTCTCACAGAATTTGCTTACACAAAGCTTTACAAACAAGTGGAGATGAGTCATCAGTACGGTGTTCGATGCCATAATGCACACTTGTACAAAGTGCAAAAGCACGACAAGAGCTTGCTTGTTGACCTTTATATGAGAACATGCGAATGTGGTGAATTTCAGCTCGATCAAATCTCTTATTCTCATGCAGCTGCTGCTAGTAGGTACCGTACATTTATGGAGATTTCTTTTACAAATTTCAGCTATTATGTTATTGTATTAACACATTAGAATTATTGTAACAGGAGTGCAGGACATGACATATATGATTATGTGGACTTGTATTTCAAGCAAGTCACACTTTGTCTTGCATACCATGATCGTGTACGTTCAGTGCCGAGTCAGGATGAATGGACAATCTCGTCTTCATTCAAAGTTTGCCTTCCTAAATCAGTTCCCCAAGCTGGTCGTCCTAAGGAAGGAAGATATCGTTCAGCAGGTGAAGGCTCAAGCACGAGAAGTAGAAGACAACAAGTATGCTCAAGGTGTGGAGGCACTGGCCACAACATGAAGAAATGTACAACCCCACAACAGATTGAGCATGAAGAATGGGGTGCACCTGGCGAAAGGCAACGTCGACCTAAGAGATGCAATATTTGTCGTCAACCAGGACACAGCAAGGACAAGTGTCCGAATAGAGTTCAACCTCAAATTTGAGCGTGTTATGATTGAACGGATTTGATGTAAATTCTTAGACTCACCAGGATATTTGTGTTGTGATATGATTGTGACAAGATTTGAGAATTTGTGTTGTGTAATATGTGGTATGATTGTTACAGGGTTAATTCCAAATTCAAATACATTTTTAAATTTTCAGTCAATGATCTCGTGACAATTATTGTCACGAAAACTGGATCTCGTGACAATTATTGTCACGAAAGATAGATCTCGTGACAATTATTGTCACGAAAACTGATCCTGTGACAATAATTGAAAACTAGATTTTTTTAGCATTTTTGTTGTATCGAATACAATAATTGCGACGAAAACATCAATTAACACGAAAACATTAACAATAGTCAAAGATCTAGTACAACCCATAAGTCAAAGCTCTACTCATGCTATCCTCTGACAATGACCGAATATCCTAACAGCTAAAAGCTTCCGATACGTGTCCAAGTCATCCGGAGTAGGATCCATGTTGAATTTCTTCGATGAAATCAATCGATCGGCTTGCATGGCAGAAAAAACACCACAACTCACACATCTGTCTGAACTGATACATGAGTGGCGTTCTGTAATACTCACGAAAAATGATGACTGCAAGACGACTGTGCTACGTGAATTCACTCCTGCCTTCAACCCACGACCCTCGGCCAGCCTGATCTGAAGGCAATACAGGATCAGATCCATACATTGTGAGGACATGTCTCTGTTGGTATCAAGCAATTCATCGAAGAAGGCCTGATCCAGTTCAAGCTCGATCAAATTCACTCTTAAGCGCGCGTCTGGCCCGCAGCATCGAAAATCAACAAATTCTCTCATCGAGCTCGACACACCCGCTGAGCTTGGCCTAGCCGAGCTACGCCTAGCCGAGCTAGGCTAATCGGACTAGAATGTGATCCAACACCCCAATCGTCAACTGTGGCCCCTACACTCTCAACATGCATATCCTCAAGATGTGGGCCCTCAACCTGAAATGAAATTAGTTAGTATATTTAAAAGTATATATAAGACAAAGTCATACCAAACACTATTTACATTGTAATCATGTATTGGACGAGGTGCTGATCGCTGGGGACTCTCTTCCCGTGCTTGTTCTTCATGTCTACCCTGAGAGCGACTCCTACTGCGGGATCGAGATCAGGACCGGGACCGGGATCTAGGGACAAACTTCTTGAACATGTCCTTAACGAAATGCTTCAGTCTATGGAACATATCATCGTTTTCCTGCCTGCGTGCCCTCTCACGCTCATGCATTATACGGAGCATCTATATGCCTGTTTGACGCGCCACGTCTCGCATCTGCCCCACATGTTTACAACACTAGTGATCCTCACTAGTACTAGACGTGGGGGTCGCCAGTCTAGGACGCTTATCTGTAGGGCGAGTCTGTCGTCTCCTGGATGACTCAACGGCACCCGTATCAGCACATGTGCGAGGAATGCAACTCCCATATCGTCTGGAGTGAGAGGGAGCTCTGGGAGGAGAGGGAGCTCTGGGAGGAGAGGGAGGAGATGGAGCTCTGGGAGGAGATGGAGCTCTGGGCTGATGGGCTCTAGCCAGCTCTCGATAAGTGGGCTTCACCCTCTTATTGCGTTGCGCCTCATACGTCACGCCCATACAATCACCGAGCAAGACACTTCTGTAATATGGAGTGGCCATCTCATGCTCACTCGGCTGTAAATATATGAAGCATAATTGCTGCATTTGGTAAAGAATTAATTAGAAACACTTCAAATAATCAAGAAAACACACATTCTTTAAAATCAATGCTTACCTCATCAGAAAACAATGTGCCTAGATGCGCAGTCTTCGTCTTAAAGGTCCACTTCAAACATCTGGGCAAAGCGTCTGGTGCTGGAATCTGTGCACAATGTGCACCGAGTCTCGGGAAGGCCTCATATGCCTACACCTGTAGAATAAGATATTGATCAAATTATATTAGATCAAAATAAGATTACACTGATAATCGGGACAAAATTGAGATTCATACCAGTAGAGCCCACACCGGTCCATAGAAATGATAAGACAATCTCGCCTTTTTCTTTGTCTTCTTGAATTTTCTCCTCAGTTCCACCTCAGTGGACGATACCAAACTCATATAATGCGTCAACAGACTGAATGCATAAGCTCCCCATGGAAATGAGTTCCATTGATCCCGATCCTCGGCTAAGACCCATACCCAGTCATCTATCATGTGTGTCTGATCATATCCAAAGATCATAGTGTGCAGGAACAGGACATTGGCCACCATGACGTAATCCATGAGGTCATCTCCTAGTGAATAGGTCCTAAACCTCTCAAGTAGGTCCTTCACTCTCAGAGGTGTCTTGTGCAACTCACGGGAATAGAAAGATCTCCTAGAAATCTGATGTGATGCAGACGGATCAAAATCGGATCCTCCGAACTGCAGTCTAGTCACCAAAGCAAACTCACTCGGAGAAAATCTAATATTGGTTTCTCCAATCCGAAATCAAATATCGTGCTCCCCTGCACCGTCAATAATCACCTCCCTACTCAACAATGCATGTAGAGCATTGTTACAACTGTTTCCCCCGCGAAATCTATCAGATGCCCGAAACACGACTCTCTCCTAAACTGCTCGAATAGTTTGGGCCCACCACTGATCACGTGGAATACTTCCCTAATTACACTCATATTGTTTTTCCAGTATAAATTAATCCCGCACGTGATGTTCTGTAAAGCCTCTCTCCTCCACACCCAATCACGCTATTTTTTAAATAATATATATACAAAAAATTAGCAATAAATAATGCAGAAATAAAACAAATTTAATTAAATTAAAACTAATTGGACATGATATAGATACCTACATATTGAAAATTCACCAATGATTGAGAAGAAGATTTAATTATGACATAAAAATTGCAAGCAAAACCGAAAATACAAAAAAAAAAATATATTTCGTGAGAATATATTTACACGAAATTTATTTTCGTGTAAATATATTATCACGAAAAGACTTCTCGTGAGAATATTTTTACAAGATATGCTATTTCGTGTGAATATATTGATCCGAAAACTATTGCTTCGTTTTTTATTAAAAATTGTCTCGTGACAATAATTTACACGATAACGATCTCGTGAGCATATTTACACACGAAATACAATTTCGTGTAAATACTTTGTCTCGAGATCATTTTTGTGAGAAAATATTCTCTCGAAAACTGTCCAAATTTCAGTTTCACACCAACAATTCATGCATTCAAATCCACATCATTCCACCGATTTCCCAACATTCAAACATATTACATATTCAAAATCGCATAGAAACGACAACACAATACAAATACACAAAAATTCACCATATTATCACATTGAAATTGACTAAAATCCACAAATTTAGAACATGAAAAATCTGCCTAATTAATAGATCATGAAATCGTTCAAGTTTAGAACCCTAACCTGTTGAAATTCGATGACCCAAGGCTCCAAATTGGCCATGGATCGAGACGGAGTTTGCTGCGTGGATATCGTGTGTTTGCTGGTGTCAATCGTGTGTATGTCTTTTCGTGAGTTTGCGGCGTTGTAGTCGTGAGTTTGATGTTCTTAACCAGAGCAATTCGTGATAAAAAAATTTGACTTCAATCTTCAGGTTTTTCATGAGAAAGATGAAAAGGAGTCGGCGGTGCTTTGGCTTTGATTTCGTGTGAATTATGCTCCCCTCGTGAGCAAAGTTTTTATTTTTTGGGAATATTCAAAAGCAGTCAAATATGGCTAGAGAATCTTGTTGACTGGGCCCACATGTTTTCAATTGCTTTTCAATTCGTGTACATATTCCAGCATTATTCGTGTGAATTTTGTTCACAAAGTGATAAAACGTCCCATTTGATTTTTTTTCAAAATCAGTCAAAATAGGTATTGAGAATCTTGTTGACTGGACCCGCATTAATAAGGGTATTTTAGACATTGTAAAACACTTTGAATAAAAAAGCATGAGTTAAAAAAGTTGGCTAAAAAAGTATTTCTTATCTGGATTTTGAATACTTGGGTCCATTAACACTAACTAAATTATCCAATATTATATATACAAGTTTTTTTCTACAACCAAATACTAATATTTTTCTTAAGAAGTACAAGAGTATGAACTATTACTGAGAAGACATACCATAAAAGATGGAGGCTCAAAATAAGAGTTTAAAAAATCACGAATCAAACTAAGGGAAAAATTATTTGAATATGTAAAAACATTGCGACAATTAAAAAATTAAAAACATATATATATTGAAAAGTAAATCATTGGAGGGAAGAGTAATCTGAACCCATGAGATTTCACAAATTTCTTCTCTTCGTTGGCGATTACGGATTTTAAATCTAAACCTAATTCCGAGAATTCTCACATTTCTTTCTCAATTGTTGGCTCTTGAGAGAGATATATTATAGTTCGACTCAGCAGAAAGGAAAACAAAACCCCCCTAGATTAGGGTTCAGTTTGGGGTAATGGCATCGGAGAAGAAAGCGTCGGAGGGCATAGCGTTGCTCTCGATGTACGGCGACGAAGATGACGAGATGGAAGAACTCGATGAGGAAGTAGAAAATATTCATGAAGAGGGAATTCCCTTGCCGGCGTCGGATGCCGTTGCCGTGAACGATAACGATGGTGTGAGCGAGTACGGCAATGAATATATGCAGCGGCAACAGGAAGATAGAGGCTTGAACGACAATTCTACTCCTAATAAGGCCTTTAGTTATGGTACTTCTCCAGCATCTGCGACTCCGCAGCAAGCTCTCTTTTCGCCTCAACAGCGGCAGCAGCCACAATTTGTTGGTTCGGATTTGAATAATGTTCAGAGCCAAAAGAGTCGACTGACTATTGTTGATTATGGCCACGAAGAGGGTGCGATGTCTCCGGAAGCCGAGGTTCATAATTTTGTGTAGTAACTGTGAATTGTTAGGGTTTCTGTTTTACTTTACTTTCTGAAATTTCGTTTGTTGATTTATAATTGTAGGAAGGTGAAATCATGGCGACTGGTCGAGTAATGTACGGGGAGCAAATTCAAAGTAGTGATGGTATGTGAGGCTTTTGATTATCTGATTGGTGTCGTCGTTGTCTTATGTGGCTTCTGTATTTATTGGAATTTCCTGGCGTAAAATTGTGCAGAACTTATTGTATCTTCTAGGAATCTGGTGTGGTAGAAAATCAAAGTTAGAATACCTAATAAAATAGAACTCTTCAAACCCATGATTGGTTAGGTAAGGATGGTGAGTTGATAAATTTAATGGTTATGAATCTCTTATGAAGAACGTCTAATGCACCATCACAGTTCCTTCTTGTGTGTTTTTTGACTCTCATAGTTAATACCTTTATTCCATTTACATCCATCCCCACATATTATTCTCTATAGTGCATGTATTGAGCTTCTGAAATAATGTTCCCCTTTCTTTTGGCTTATGGACCTTTAGGAAAAATTATGACAGAGATATTGTAATTTTTTTTGTTATTCTAGTTCATTAATACCTTGTTTATTTTGATGGAGAAGGGTGGATTGATAAGTTATCCAACTATATCCTATGTTTACTTTGCCTGATATTAAAATGGTGGATAGCCCAAATCCCATGATAAATGAGCTTTGAGCGCTTATATGGAGTGTATGTATCCCACCTAAAGAGGTGGGATATGATTTATCCATCCTTATATGCACTAAATTATCTAATCACCCAACCGTATATTCTTAAAGTAAACAAGCCCTAAATATATGAATTTACTATGCGTCATTGACTGTGAATTCAAAGACTTTAGTTGCTCTTACATGCAAGCTTAAGAACATATTTTTGAAGTTGCCTTGAGGTCCTTTCAACTGCTGTTACAGTCACTGCCTGTGCTTTAGGTGAATCACGAGAAAAAAAGTCACCAGTAATGGCTCGGCTTCTGACACCTAGCACTCAAGCTACAACCCCCCAATCATTGGAGCCAGCTGATCAGCATGAATCAGATGCCATGAGTTATGCTGTAAATGAATCAGAATCTGCTGGGACTGATGATGCCATTATGGTTTCTGTTGATGAGCAGAAGAATGTTGATCCATTGGACAACTTTCTTCCCCCACCTCCCAAGGCCAAATGCTTGGAAGAACTACAAGTAAGTGCTTGCTCGGAAGAACTAAATGTTTATTTGTAAGTCATCTTGGTTCATTGTAAACCTGTTCACATTTGTTGAGGCACACAATATGAATTTCAAAATGGCTTAGGCTAGAGTCGATCAAATTCCTATTGCCCTTGAGTGGTCAACAACTCAACTTTGTGATTGATTTCGATCCTTTTAATTTTATCAGATGCTCTGCAAGGTGTTGACAACTTTCAACATTGATTAGCTGTGTATTCTGCAAATTGGAAAGGACTAACATGGCCGATTCAGAGAAGGCCTGTAATGCATGTGATTTAGCTTCTCTAATGCATGCGCATTAAGTAAAGCTACATAAAACACTGATTTTATTTAGTGAATCATGAAAAATAAGTAAATGTTAATGAGACAAGCCATAGGTAGGCATGCAGTGATGGAGCAGCAAATGTTCTAGATTTCAGCCTAGCGACCTTTGTTTTAACATTTCTGTATAACTAGGTACGAAGTGATAGCCGTGATTCAGTGAAAATAAGCTTCTGGTTGTTTAATATCAGAAACACGAGCACTTGTCTGGTTATCTCTCTCACTTATTTTATTTCAGGCTTAGTTTAAGGTAGCCTGAAATTCCCCCCAGAAAATCTGCAGATTCTATCTGTACCACCCTTGCGTTTTTCATTTTGTAATAGAGCATGCCTGCACCCAATGCAGAAATTAAGACAACTTAGGCAGGACTAAGGGAGTAACTGATAAAATTGTTCTATTAATGTGACGTCCTCATATTTTGGTACTTTGTTGTAGAACAGATATTTGTGCTGCAGAGACTTCTTGTTTCAGCTTTCACTTAAATATATAAATTTCTCTTTCTGATTTGCTGCTCCAGGAGAAGATTATTAAGTTTCTTGCGCTAAAGAAGACTACTGGCAGAAGCTTTAATGCAGAGGTGCGGAATAGAAAGGAATATCGAAATCCTGATTTCTTGCTGCATGCTGTGACATACCAAGATATTGATCAGATAGGATCTTGCTTCCGTAAAGACGTATTTGACCCTCATGGATATGACAAAAGCGACTTCTATGATGAAATAGGTTTGATTGCTAGTCTCCTGGATTTTGTTCATAGTTTTTCCCCCTAAAAAAAAACACCTGTCTATGTAGTGGTTTGTTGGGCCCCTATGAATATATTTATGAAATCTTAAGCTGAGATATATTGGGGGCATAAAGAAGTAAATAAATGCACTTTGAATTACCTTACAACGAACCCGAGTAAATCTAATGCCTGTAAGATTAAGTAAATCAGTCAATTAACGACAACATTTTATATGAACTTGAAGTTAAGTATATGAAGTTGGATGACACAGTCATTGAATTTGAATACGATTTTAGAGTTTTTGATTAAAAGTAAATATCGAGTCAAAACATTAGAATTATTGAATAGCTTATACATATTTCTTAGGTGTCCCTAGTTCAGGGGAAAAATATTTTAAAGCTCTGAATATAAACACCTAAATGTGGAGTATTAGATCCCAACTTATTTCACTTATGAATTTGGTGCTTTCTTTTTCTCTGTAAGTGTAAATGTGATTGCTATTGAGACCAGGTTTATTGGGAAAATTCATGATATAGTATGCATTACACAGACTCATGTGTGTCGGAAGTTGGAACTGATGCATATGGATTTTATCTTATATATCAAATTCTTGACGCATTGCAGGTTTAAACCTGCCGATTTTCCATGGAAAACCAGCCTGAAGTTTTCAATGCATTAAAAGGGTTTGCCTCTGAAAATATATAGATTATGTGAAAAAGCTAGTTTGACCTGAAAGTTGAAGCCTGCTAAGAAACATTTCTACAGTGTTTAGAGCCTTTGGAGTCTTAGAATGAGTTGTTTCAATTTTTTGCAGCTGCCTCTGTCTTCATAATTCTTTTACTAACTTTATTTGTTACTTGTCATTAGTTCTTTTGAGTTTTCCTGGCTGCTTTTACGGTTGCTGTTGGTTTTCTCTTCTTAATTTTAATTTTCATTTTTCCTTTTGGGGAAAGCAACCATATCATCTGTTCTTATATTCAGCTTTGATTGTTCCAATTAGAAGCTGACCTGAGACGGGAAATGGAAAGGAGAGAGCAAGAAAGGAAGAAAAATCAGAAGTTAGAGTTCACTCCAGGAGGAGTACAGTCTGGAAATGTTATCCCTACGAAAATCAACATACCAACTCCAGGTATTTGCTCTACTCATCAGCCTATTACTCTGTCAAAATCGGTTAAATGATTTAGATTTTCTATTAGCCTGTGTTATTCCTTGCATTATTGGCTATTTCTTCTGCAGGATTGGCAGCTGTTTCTAGTGGAACATTAAATGTAGCACCAGCTTCTTCAGATGTCATGGCTCGGGATGGTAGACAGAACAAAAAATCAAAGTGGGATAAGGTTCAGTTTTATTGCAAATGATTTGCAGCTCTCAAGAGAATTATGAGTTTGGAGACAATTGATTCAATGTACTGGGTTTCAGGTCGATGTTGATCAAAGGAGTTCTTTGGCCACTGGAGGGCAAGAAAATCTTTCTGCTGTTGCTGCTCATGCAGCACTTCTATCTGCCGCTAAAGCTGGCAGTGGATACTCTGCATTTGCGTAAGTTATCATTTTAGAGTTTTGTCATCAGTATTATTTTCGGGTCATATTCCTTTTAACTTAGTATTCTGCGGATTCTGCTCTAATTTTTGTGCTAATCTGTTGAGTGAGTTTAAGAGTATGTATATGACATGATCCTTTCATCTGGTTGATTTTTGTCCGGTTGTGTTTAGGTGCTTGATTGGGCTTTAATTAACATTTCGATTGTACAATATTTTGGTATTTAGGCATTTGAACGAGTCAAATTTGGTGTGATGACAGGCAACAAAGGAGGAAAGAGGCAGAAGATAAACGATCCAGTGATAGGAAGTCGGACAGAAGATAGTGAAGTTGTCCTTTTCATGATAAGTTTCAACATCCATATTAGCATAGCTACTGACGTGAGGATGAAAGAAGTGGCGGTTGCTGAGATTTCAAGACATCCTGTGTTGACAAATACGTTGTACACATTTCCATCTACGGCGTTTATTTAGATAACAGCATTCTACCTTGCAGTATTTTAGTGGCTACATTAATATATCGCAGATACTTGAAATTGTACAATGAGGTTAATCCACATATAGTGAAATGCTTGGATGATGTGTTGTCTTAACCAAAGATTTTTGGTTAGTAAATCCCTGATTCGGAACAACTTCATGGGTGAGGGAAGTTCCAAGAGCCCGTCATGTCTGGTAATATTTTGCTGTTCATTCTTTTGATCTGTTGATTCTGTTGAAATTTATTGCCTTGTTTATGTAAATCTTTCAGATATATAATTTCTGGACCGATGCTGTTGGTTTGTTTTGTTCGTAATTGGCCATTTCCTATTATATATTCACACTATTTGCATTGTAGTGTTATATCCATTTTCTGTGACTGCCTGCAGTCAAATGTCATTATTGAAGAAGATATGTAATGAAGGCAAAAAGGCAAAGTAAGGTCCTACCTTTTATATATATATATGCCTATATATTCCTAGTTGTTTACCATTAGCATATTTTAATCTTCTTAGTGCACTTGTTTTCCACTCATTGTAAAATATAATATACCTACCTTTGAAGAATTGATCTTCTTTCGCACACAATGTCTACGGTTTGTGCACAGTAGATACAGACCTCACGAGAGGTAGAATTGGTAAATTTTATCTCACACTAATACAAACTACTTCAACCCACATAAATGTTGATACATGACATTTGACACTAACAATTTTTGTGATCCTTTTTCCACTCCAAAGAATGGATCTCACTTATTTTTTAATTTGTGTGTCAAGGTAGTGTGTATAAGTCTGGGATAGAATTTTCCCAAAATCAATCTGTGGCCAGTTTCGTCATCATTATTCTGTATCAAGTAGTCGTACTATGTCTTCATTTTCATGCCATAACATCTGTCTATGCTCATGATCCGTAATTTTCCCAATTCGCACACCAATGTCTTGCGCATTCAAAATCTGGATACTGGCCAAAATATCATGATTTTCAAGATATTTTCATATTAAAATAAAGGATCACAAAATGGTCAAGTGGAATAGCAATCAGAATTGGTGGGTCATTTTTTTTTTGAAGGTTTTTATTGGGTAGATAGAGGAGGCTTAAATGCCATGAATAAGTTGAGAGAGAGAGAGAGAGAGAGAGAGAGAGAGAGAGAGAGAGAGAGAGAGAGTTATAAACCAACCGCAAACCCCAAACAGTGCCCTGAGAGCAGGGTGGCACGAGTATCAAAGCTGTTTTGTGTTCCCACTGGCAAGAGAGACGTTGATATTGTTATTCCTCTTTCACATGACACGTCAGCTGCGAGTGAAAATTTGTATTTTAATCGAAATCGAGCAAATAAAATACTATTACGTGAAAATAATCTTTTCAACTTTTGGCTATCACATAGTATATTCCGTATTTTTACAAATAAAATCTTTCCACCATCTTTTTCATGCTGTTAAATATTATATAGTTTCTAGTCGCACGATCTTTGAATTTTTTTCTGCAAAATTGTAATTGAATTATTCACTCATTAATATTTTTCTCCAAAAAAAAGACGAATATAACTGGTTTTCGTTTCCTTGTATTTTATAGGTATTCGAAATCTCCCGAGTCACAGAAAATTAGTAAATAAAAAAGTAGATTGAGAAGGCCAGGTGGGTCTAACGGTAACATCCGGTTTGGCAGTTCCTTAAGGGGCAATATCGGAATTAAGGACAGGTTAACGGGAACGTTCACTGTCACAAAAAAGCGCAACTACAAAACAAAGCAAAATCAAGAACTCCTCCTCTCTATTTTGCAAAAAGCTTGAGAAGTGGGCAGCAGTCTGCGGGCACACTCTCTCTTTCTCTCTCTAAATCTTTCGGACCGCCCTACATGTTCATATAAATATACAAGATTTTGGTCCAATCACATTGACTCATTTCCTTTCCCTCCCTCTCCCTCTCTCTCTCTCTGTGTCAACTTTTTCTGCTTTTCCTTTTCCGTTTTCAATCCTCTTTTTTGCTTTTCTACTTTCTATCTAATTGAGGAACTCATACCGCATTACTGTGTAAACCAAGACTTGTTTGGCTTGTACTAAATCTTGCTATCTTATTGATTCGTTGAATCCCCTTTGGAAACTTAGAGAGAGAATTGCGAAGAGAGTGAGGTAGTAATGGCTGCTCCAAAACCAGAGGAAATAAGTCATCCTCCCATGGACCAACTTCAAGGCTTAGAGTATTGCATTGATTCTAACCCTTCTTGGGGTATGCTGATTCTCTATTTTGTTTTGTCTGAAACCAGTGATTTTCAATTTTTCATTTAACATTTTTAAAAACGATTGATGCATGTGGAAACAGGGGAGGCAATTGCACTCGGATTTCAGCATTATATTTTGGCATTGGGAACGGCTGTGATGATTCCTACCTTTCTTGTCCCGTTGATGGGAGGAACGGATGTAAGCTGAATTTTTCTTGATTTTCAAAGATTCCGGTGTGAGGTGTTAGTCAAGATTTAATTTTTAATTTAAATTTTGGGTGGTCAGGATGATAAAGTGAGGGTGGTTCAAACGTTGCTATTTGTTGGAGGAGTAAACACGCTGCTTCAAACGCTGTTTGGAACGAGATTACCTACTGTTATAGGAGGGTCATGGGCATTCATGGTGCCTATTATTTCAATAATCCATGATCCTTCCTTGGAAAGAATCACAGACCCTCATGTGGTATGTGTGCTTTTCTTGCAACTTTCTTCCTTGTGTTTTATTTCCTTGTCTTAACTATAACTAATTAACTAGGCTATGCCACTAATCTGCATCTTGTTAATTGCTGAATGAGTTTTGATGCTGCCAATAGCTAAAATGTTTCTTGAAGTTCACTTCAACAACTTAATTGGTCATTCTTTATCCAAGCTTGCTATAAATTGTAACTTCAATTCAATGTCTTTGGTTTTCTGGACTTTGCAATACAAAATTTCATGGATTATTTCTAACTTGTAGAGATTTCTGAGTACCATGAGAGCAATACAAGGCGCGTTGATTGTAGCATCGAGCGTGCAGATTATTTTGGGCTATAGTCAGCTGTGGGCTATATGTTCCAGGTATGTTTTATGCTGAGATAAAGCACAATTGAACATTATGTAAGCAGCTGCTGTTCATATTTGTGAGAGTTGATTGAAATAAATCTTTCTTCTGCAGATTTTTCAGTCCAGTTGGGATGGTTCCGGTTATTTCTCTAGTTGGTTTTGGTCTACTTGATAGAGGCTTTCCGGTGGTATGTTGAATAATTCAGTTTCAAATGCTGAAAATTTGCTTCCTTTTTTTCATCATCTTGTTGGCTAGTTTGCTTAGCATATGATAGGCTTCATATAAAATAATGAATGTGATGAATTATTATCAGGTTGGACGATGCGTGGAAATTGGCATTCCAATGCTTATCTTATTTATCGCCTTCTCTCAGGTAATATTAGTTGTTCAACTTAGAAACTCCAAAATGAATTTCTTCTAAATAAAGCATTAAGTGGATCTTTTCAACCTGTGCGAGTTCTACTAACGCCTTATATATCTTTGTCGAACAGTACTTGAAGCACTTCCAAACTAAAGAAATCCCTGTATTGGAGCGATTTGCTCTTCTAATTTCAGTCACGGTTATATGGGCTTATGCACACCTCCTTACAGCAAGTGGTGCATACAAGCATCATCCAGAGTTAACTCAGAGGAATTGTCGCACAGATAAAGCAAACCTTATTTCTTCTGCACCTTGGTAAGTTCAATGAACTAGTTCTATAGATCTATTGGATGCGTCATGTGTAGAAATGAAAACTAATAGTTCCTTAATCTATTCAATAGGATCAAAATCCCATATCCACTTCAGTGGGGTGCACCTACGTTTGATGCTGGCCATGCATTTGGAATGATGGCTGCTGTTCTAGTCTCCTTGATTGAGGTAAAAACTCTACATGTTGGAAGGTTTCTCATGCATAATTTGCACATCACTATATTAACTAATGGCATTTTTATGCAGTCAACTGGAGCTTATAAGGCAGCATCTCGCCTGGCGAGTGCCACACCGCCTCCTGCTCATGTTCTTAGCCGCGGCATTGGATGGCAGGTCTGTACTCTCTCTCTCTCTGCTTTTAGCAGGACTGCTATATGAAACTCAATTTTATACTCTTTTATAATGTACAGGGAATTGGAATCCTATTGGATGGAATGTTTGGAACTCTTACTGGATCGACAGTTTCTGTGTAAGTGTTTTCGGCTGATTTCACAGCCTTCAGACTCAATGGATTGATCATATATTCTCTTAACTTTTTTCTTCTCTACATAAATCAGGGAAAATATTGGTCTTCTTGGAAGCACTCGAGTTGGCAGTCGACGGGTAATCCAAATCTCAGCTGGTTTCATGATCTTCTTCTCGATTCTTGGTGAGTGCTGCTATCATGAATCTAAACTGACTTGAAATATTGATTCAAACTGTATTATTTAGTGATCACTTTTCTATGTCTGTAGGGAAATTTGGCGCATTATTTGCATCAATACCTTTCACTATATTTGCAGCTATATATTGCGTTATGTTCGGCCTTGTTGGTGAGAATTCTGTCTTTACTTCATGATATGTTGAAATTATGTTCTTTTCCAAGTCTCTCTCTCTCTCTCTCTCTATATATATATATATATATATATATATATGTCCATTATGTGATTGTGATCACTATTTCCAGCTTCGGTGGGGTTGTCGTTTTTACAATTCACAAACATGAATTCGATGAGGAACCTCTTCATCGTGGGCGTATCCCTCTTCCTCGGGCTATCTATTCCCGAGTACTTCAGGGAATACACCGGTGCTGCTCTTCATGGCCCTGCTCATACCAAGGCCGGATGGGTGAGTTACTTTTTTCGACATAAAACAGCTAAAAATAAGAAATCATGGATGCATGATTCTGATGGAGCAAGTTTTAACATTTTCATGAACTCAATCAATAACTCCAATGACTGGGTTTATTCTGTTTCCTTGCATTCAAAATGCAGTTCAACGATCTCCTCAACACCATATTCTTGTCATCCCCGACTGTTGCCTTGATTGTGTCCGTGTTCCTTGACAACACACTTGAATACAAGGACAGCGCCAAGGACCGTGGAATGCCGTGGTGGGCCAAGTTCAGAACATTCAAAGGAGACAGTCGGAACGAAGAATTTTACACTCTTCCTTTCAATCTCAACAGATTCTTCCCTCCATCATGATCATCCATATAACATAAGATCATTCTGGAAGAACAGATTGAAAAAGGGATGTCATCCATCCAGGCGCTCAGAGAGAGGATAATGTTGGAGTTGACTAGAGTCAATCCTGATCAAAAAATGAATGAGCTATGTATGTATCGACAGATTAGCCTCCTCTGTCAATTATTTTTTCATTTATTTGAATATTTCTTTGCTTGGGTTATTCCAGTTTAATCCAGTAACATTAAATTATATCGCCGCCACCTTCTCAATCTCATGATTTCATTATTACTCAACAATGTGAAAACAACAAAGTATACAGGAAAATTGATATGATTATGGGGATGAATGCGTGACAAAATAACTATTGGTCATTGCACATGCAGTCTTTGCATCTAGGCTGCCGATAAATACTTCTGCCGGGCCGTCTGAGACGCACTCTCTGACCTTCCTCGATCATCTTCCTCACTCTCTTCTCAAAACTATGCCACCTGATGGTGCTATTTTCTTGCAAGATTGCTGCCAGCCTCTTCTTGCTCGGCCTCAACGTCGGGGCATGTCCTTCACCATAATACGTCCGGTAACCAGACACTAGGGACGACAGCTGACTCCCCGAGTCCGTAATGGAAAACACATCAGAAACAGCGCAGGCAATAAAGTCTAATGCTGCAAGCTGCATCAATAAGTAGACATAAGCAACAAAAGATATATATGTTGATGCAACTCATAAATCTAGAATTTCAAAAAGGCCTTATTTACTACCTGAGATGAAAAATTCCTAAAAGGTGCGAGTTCAGTGGGTGAGAGGAGATCCTCTTTCGTTGCCAGATTGGGGTAGAGACTGACTAGAGGAAGCATCCTCGATTTTCCTCCGAAAATCTGTGATCCAGCAAGATAGATGTAAGTTCCACGGCTGAATCCAAGAGCGGCCAGAACGAGTGCAGCTTCTTCCGGTGTCAAAGGGCATCTCCCCATCTTTCTCAATTCTGTGGGAGAAAGAGGTCTGCAGCCATTAAATGCAAAGAGCGCCATCAAAATAGTCAAGTATATAGATACATTCATGATTAGAAAAGAAAACTAGAGAGTTGAGCTCGAACATCATGTATCCATACTTGATTTTCTTCAAGCGTTCAAGAAGAAGAGGGAAATGTTCTTCTCTGTATGCTTGCAGTTCTATTCTTTCTTTCTCACCACCTCCGAAATCACACATAGAATAGGCCACCATATCAACTTCAAACCTCAAATGCAAAGCAAGATATTTGGAAGGATTTGCTGCCTCGACCTGCTCTGTTGAAATGAAGCTCCCAAGAAGCTGTCTGTCCAACATGCTCGTTGAAGCTCCGTGTTTTCTTATCCTCTTCGCCAATAAGGAGGCGACTTCCTGAATTTTTGGTACGAACTTTAAAGCGTGGAAGTTACATTTGCATCTAAGTTTCTGCATGTACAATCTCTGCATCAATGACTGAAAAACTAAGATGAGAAGCCTTAGAAAATGACACTGTATCGACTTTACCTGAAGATCAGAAGGCAGTGATTCGAAGCCAAGTCTATTGCCAAACCCGAGGAAATGAACAACTCCATTACGCAATAATATGGGAAATATATTTTGTATATATTCATCAGGTGTTGCCTCCTTTGAAAGGTCTGCATCTGTTACCTGAAAAGAGTAGAGAGGCCTCAAGACATTTTTCTGCAAATTCCAGTTGCTAGTGCAAGAGTTGAATGAGGTGACGTACTAGACTACCAATGGCCTCAAAATCAGTAGATTTCAGATGAGGGGGGAGCTCCTTCACAATAACTATATCATCCTTGAGCATGTTCATAAATGTTTCCACTTGATAAATATCGCTGAACTGGCTGCAATAACAAAGGTACATTAGAAACATCACTCTTCATTACATGAATGTCCAGGCAAAGAATTCTTCACCAGTTAAGAAAGTGTGTGTGTGTTTTTTTTTTTTTTTTGAACTTCCAAAATACGCGATATATGTTGTTACATAAGAAAGGACTCCTAAATAACAAGTGCATAGTCACCTGGGATCCTTCCATACATTGCTATAAAGAAATCTGGGAATTACTAACGTTGCATTTAGTAGAGATGCTACAGCGACAGCATTACATACCTGCACACAACACCAGGAACAAGACTTTAACACAGAAGAACTAGCATGAAGAAAAAAGGGACAGTAACAACAGCCTAGTATAATGTATCATGAAAATGCAAAGACATGGCGATCATCATGAAAAATATTGGTATACAATCATGGAGCTGCAGCGAATTTGAGTGTACATACAGCAACTCTCTGTTGATTTAGGCCTCCGTTTGCACTGACCAATATAAAACCAGTGCTGTTGTTCGCCGTCCCTGCCCTGACAAACACAAATGGTTAAACAAGTAGCAAGAAGTTGAATCATGGACTTAATTATAATATACATGTACCTTTTCAGAATCTTATCAGCACAGGGTTTCCATGTAGATGCCTCGGGATGTGTTTCCTTCCAAAAAATCGACACTTTTTGCTCCAAATCTCTCTGTAGCATAAGTAAATCAAACTTAGATATTTTTGAAGTTTCCACAACAGCATCATAAATAACAGTCCTAGGTTTTGAATCAGACCTCTGCAAGCGAAACAGAAGCCATGTGTAATAGTCGAGAATACATGACAGGTTCTTCATGTTCATCATCTGCAACATTGATCTCCTACAACAAGACAAGGAAAAACACGTACTAGTTGGATACCAAATAAATCACATATGTTACTTCTCACTTTCCAATAGACAGAAAACATGTACCTTCTTCGGAGCATGAGCTTTTGATGGAGTGGGAGCGTTCTTGAGAAAAGCCGGATCAAAGTAGGAAAACATAAATGAATCCAACAGGAAAAAGAATCCCAGCAACACAAACGTGAATATAATAGACCTAACATGCCTATGAAGCCACCAAATATGGCGTTTACCAGCATAAAATCCTTTGCTAGCACTATATTTGGCAAAGTCATTCTTATATCCTCTAAGTAATATAGCTTTGTCCCAATTATAGTCTGCTCCCGACACCCCCCGCCTACCTCGAGAAGGATCACCGTTGATCAACATCTCAGTCCATCTCAGCTGATATTCCTTCATACCAGAGGAAGCATCGAAACTTAAGGAAGTAGGACGTGGGCTTTTTGGAGAACCTTGCTTTCCCATTTCAATGCCAACTTTCCTATTCTACCATATCACACAATAACAATTCCTAGTAACAGCCGCCCGAAATCAAGAACCACTCTTATGAAACATTATTAAGTGTATTGAAGGCCGGCCTAGGAACCTTAAAATTCACGAGCAACCACCTTGTCTAGTTGCTTTGTTTTCCTTTTTTGTTGTTGTTGCTGTGTGAGTGTGTGCGCGCATGGAATGATATTTTGATTACAAGCACAGAAGCTTTGGAAAAATTTAGAAGTTGGGTGGGAAAGTGGAGCAATAGAGTTAGATAAAAGAGAAACATCAAAGAATAAGCAGGGATTGCAAGTTAAGTTTCAGTTGGTGACTGTTACGTTTAAGTGTACTAAAATATATGAAAGATATGATTCACGCATTAATCGAGTCAACCAACATAGAAATGCAAGTAAAATAACCCTGTATTTTACAAACAAAGCAGGTGATAAATCGCATTGGCAAAAACAACCCCCTACCAAACAAAGTAGCTAGTTCATTTTCCATGCTTTTTGTTGAAGAATCTGAGATAGAAAAAGAACCCTTGAAGTTGAAGCAGAGGTTTTCTAGTCTACTCACAGATGACACGTGTCTTTCGCGGGCCCTTTTCAACTGACTCAACTACCGAGTACCGACCCCTTTGGTTTAACTTTCCTCTATTTTTAACTAAAATTAAGAATACCCAGATCGAACAAGAATTATTCCGTTGCTACTGTTAATATTGGTCTGTGTTTGTTCCTCTCTCTCTCTTTCTCTGAATAGAACATTTTCTGTATGCAACAGTTGTACTTTCATCAGATGCACACAGCATGGTTAGATTGATTTACCTAACTGTTTCAAAACTATCTAATATTTCGGGATAAAAAATCTGAGAACAAGTTATGAATTCAATCTTGTCCGTGGGCTTGAAAAGAAGCGATTTAAGATTTTCTGCAGAGTTGCCGGACCACCTTTTATATCAGTCTCTCTCTCTCCAAGCCACTCAGCAGAGCAATCAAGATCAAATTTCATGATATAGATTTGCATCTAACACTGTCCAACGAAAATCGGGGACCATTTTCCTCCTATTTAAATCTGCTTTCTCATTCTTTCCTAGTTGGTCTCATAATTTCTACATGATGATTTCTTGAGGTTTTCCTTTATGTATTATGCGAAGGAATTCAGATAAGAAAATGAAATTATTTGAGTTGAAAGACGTGTACAATTGAGTAATAGTAATAATTTCGACATTCTTCGAAACTCAAAACCACCTGTGCGCCGCGCCCGCTAGTACAGAACAATCCACATGCTTCACATTTTGATGTTTCTTGTTTAATTTCTTTTTCTTTGCGAAAATAAGAGTGCAAGTAATGCCAGCAAATTCATGGTTTGGCACCAATCATTCTCCAGAAATACAGTTGTCTGTAGGGTATTTAATTCACATACAATTCTGTATTCCTAACACTTGTGTTCATACACGGTAAGTAAACAACAAGGGCCCTCATCTCTAATAGCAACCCAAATAATTGATGTATGTTATTTATAACAAAATTATTAAACTATGACAAAATAAGTTCTTGAAACTGTAATCCATAGATTAAATAGCTTCTCAATAATATATATAGACTACGTAGAAGAGAGAGAGAGAGAAGTCAACTTTGAGGAGAAGAAGTCACGCGAGATGGAGATTTTGAGAGCGAAATACTGATATCCCAGATTGGTTTATGATCCTTGTTTAATCAATAATGGAGCTCCACCACCTCCCCTCCACGTATCGCCTTCTGATTGGTCAGCCTCCGCCTATGTATTCAAGGAAACATGTAAATTGATCACAATTGCCATTTTGTGGTTTCATTGTGTAAGAGAGACTAATGGATCAAGGATTGAGAGATAGCAATCAAAGAAGCGGCGATTGTTCAAGAAATTTGGAAACTGTGATTGCAATAGGAGGCAATAACTTGGAAGGTGCAGATGGGAATTCGAAAGAGTCGTCGCCAGACAAGGCAGCAGTAGAGGATGTGGCAGCAAGAATGGAGAGGGGAGAGGCATGTTCGTCTTGCTCGATCGAGGTCGACTACAACCACGTCGTGGTGGGGAATCAGAATGTCTGTAGGATATGCCATTTGAGCGCTAAGGAAAGTGGTAAGAGCACAGTTGAGTTGATGGAGCTTGGATGTGGATGTAAAGGTGAGCTTGGAGTTGCTCACTTGCAATGCGCAGAGGCTTGGTTTAGAGTTAAAGGGAACAGGTAAATTTTGTCTTATATTGCAATTTCCTAATCTGTGTGATGATTCCTCTGTTTGGTTGATTGATTTCTTGTTGGTTCAGTTATGGCAATCTCCTAGGTTAGAACATATATGTCTGAATTCAGACATGGCTGTTTTGGCTCATGCAGTAGAGATTATTTGTGGTTGTAGATTGTGTGAAATTTGTGGCGAGGCTGCAAGAAACATGACTGGTGTGGGTGATAATGGATTCATGGAGGAGTGGAATGCGAGAAGATGGATTGATGGAGACAATAACAGCACATCAGATGGAAGGAGACGATGTTTGCAGGGACAGCCATTTTGTAATCTGTTAATGGCATGTCTTGTTATAGCATTCATCCTCCCCTGGTTTTTTCGAGTAAATTTGTTCTGATTTAGTGTGTTGTATTTGATTTGTTTCTTGATTTCAGTCTTCAGATGTCAGCAGAAATCGTCAACTTTGATTCATTCATCGTGTATTCTGAATATGTTTGGGATTAAAAAACTGTGAAAACAATACTCATTTTGTGGAGGAATTGAAGAGTTCTTGACCAACCAAAACAACCATCAATAAATTAACGAATGTGGAAATGAAACCTCAAGCATTAAAGTTAAGGGTGTCATTGAACAATTGAAATGGCCTTCGATTCAAGGAGAAGCATCGTTTAGCGACTTGATTAGGAGCTCTACGAGTTCACTCTTTTTAAGTTTTGAATAACCCTTGATCCCCTTGGATTTGGCTACTTCTTTTAGCTGAGGAAGCTTCATTTCCGCCAACTTCATGGCCTCGTCTGTTGATGGTAATGTATCATTTTTCACCTCAATTTCGTCTCTTGGTATCGATGGAGTGGGTGTTTCCGGAATTGTTTCATTTTCCGACGGCAGTTCTTCTCTCGGGCTTGATAAACTGGGTATCGGAGACCTCCTTGTGAAACGTGATGGTGGCCTTGTCGTTGAAAAATGTTCTGCACTCTCCTCTTTCTTGAGTGATTCCTTTTGAGTATCAAGGAATTTATCGCCTTTCTTGCCTACAGATTTCCCTTCATGGAGCATAAACTGACACCGGATCAATAAAAACAGAAATAAACACAATAGATATGGCATGAAAGCAAATTTTCATCAGCCTGACCTTTTCGTTGCGTTCTTGATTGGTGAAGAACTTGCAAAATTGATTCAGCCGAGGGGGAGGAAGAGGGCTTATGATCTTCAGCAGCAGCCCTGGAAGTTCTCTTCTTGGAAGTTACAGTCTCCCCCCCTTTAGAAATAGAAGATTGTATTCGCTTAAAGAGAGCAAGGATCTCTTCCTTGTTAGGTGACAAAGATGATTTAGCATCAAGTGATCGAGCATTATCATCTGAAGGGTGGTTCTTTTTATGCCTTCCTCCATTAGCTTTTACGCTCAATACAAACGATCGATCAGCTATTTCTGCCAAATTGAACAAGCTGCATCAAAAATGATATCTCAGTTCGATGTTGGAAACAGATTCACTCAAGTGCTCATGAATTTATTAAGCGAATATTAAGGAGATTGATGAAAGATTCAAAGTTGTACCAGATTCATCAAGTGCCAAAAACATATATGAAACAGAATCACATATATGTGTACAAATGTACGGCAAATATAGTTCACCAAGTGTAGCATGTACCGGACTATGCATAAGCAAGATGACTTTAGGGGTTTAGGGCTTAAAAACCACATCTCGGATAAAGGGGAAATTGCCCCAGATTACTAAAACGCATTGATCTGAAAATGAATTCCACTCCATCAAATTCATTGGGATTGATATTTCTTGGACTGTATGAAACAGGATTTGCATAAATGAAGGTCATTTCACGAGCAGATTGAGGGATTCCTCACAAACACTACTACTAAAGTATCGTTATCCCAATGTCGATTAGTTTTAACTTCATATTTGATTGGATTCATTCACGATTCAAAGAACAAACCTAAAGAAGCCTATCGCCCAGATTAATAATAACACAACCAACAACTCCAATTCGGCGGAAAAAATGTAGACAACGATGAATTGAGAAAATTAAAGATTAGGGCAAACAAATAATTAAAGGAAATAAAGGCAAGAAAAGATTATACCTTGAGTAGAAAAAAGATTATACCCGACTCTGGGTGGGTTGAATGCAGAAAACGATGGAAATTGAAGAAGGGAATGCGGATAGAGAAGTAATCCTCCCATATTTTGTTGTGAAATATTTGAAGATGGTGTTTTGGAATATGTAACTCCAAAATTCACGTACACCACAATTAGCTCGACCAAGGGTTATAGCCTGTCCACATCTCAATTCCCTCACGCTTACCCACATTAATAAAATCTGGATTGCTTTGAAAGATAATTGCGTATTAGCTATTTTAATTGTGTGTTTGGTTATTAAGATAAATATTCTAAGATTGTTTCACACATCTGTTTGGTACATTATTTTATTTGGTAGACTAAGTTCTGGAATGAGTAAATTAGTTTAGGCAATGTTTGGTAGCCTAGATAAAGACATATATACTAAGATTGCTATGCCAGAAACTGTATCCGAGGGGGGCGTCGGATACATTATTCAGCCGAATCAGTAAATTACACCCCGGGCTTCGCGTTAGGACCGGGCCTCGCGTGAACGAATAATGGCTACCAAACACACGGTTTTTGCTGGATACCTATACTAATATGCCTTTATCCAGGCTACCAAACATTGCCTAAGAGGATAATTTATTTAGGGGATTAGGGTTAAATAGGTCACTAAACTAATTTTTTTGAGGACTGTAACTTTTTTTTTGCTCAATTGGGCCACCACATTTTTAAAACCGTGTCAATTGAGTCATTCTACAATCGAGCCCTAACGGAGGACGTTAACTCATCTCGAAACGACATCATTTTCTTTAAATTTTACCCTAACTCATAACCCAACCCGAAGTGTTGAAGGTACACGTCGACTGAGAGGGCGGACAAGAATCCGATCGACGACGGGAAATTTCAATTGAAAGCTTCGACGGGAGATGGGTTTGAGCAATCGGAGATTGAAACACCCTAGAGGCCCACCTGGGAATCGATCTGCAAGGATCGACCTTCCATTTGCGACGACGATGAAGTCGTCTTGTGCGGGGAGTTCGCTGCGAAGAGTTCGGCTAAAGCATCAAATGCCGAGACATTTAGGGAGGCCACTGGCCTCGCGAAGCACGCCTATGGTGACGGTGGGGGTTTTCTGGCCATCGCACGAGCAAGAGAGAGGTCATCGTCCTCCGAGGAGTCTTCCGACGATGAAGAACCCGTCGAGATGAGCTCAGGTGGCGTGATGACAGGTAAGCTTCCATATTCTTGTCGATCTTCGTCTGACTCTTGAGGCCCATTTTCTTTTTTTGGTCTTCGAAATCTTGCTCAAAATCTGTGTGTTCTTTGGGATGTGAGGAGATTGGGTTTGAAGTTTTGGTTGAAGGTTGTGATTGAGGTTCTGGGTTGGGGGATTTGTGTGGGGAGTATATGGGGGAGTAAATGTGGGAGAGGGGAGTCGAATTGGACGGTGATGATTGTTCTGAGTCCGATGACTTTTCTGTCGGGCTGGAGGGGTCAGGTTGAGGGTCAAGGATCGATCTGGATTGCTGAGCAGAGACTCGGAGGCTTTGTGATCGGGTGCAAATCCTAGATGGATTTGGAAGAGAAGATGTAAGATCTGGAGTGGGTGATGAAGAACAGAGGGGTGGAGGTTGGTTCTTTGTGTTGGGATTAACTGTAGTAGAGGCAGTTGGGTTTTTGTTTTGATTTTTAGCAGAAATTGGCTGAGTTGATTTTTGAAATTTTTGTGTTTGTTTTGGTTTTGTTGAACTGGTTGGAGAATCTGTAGCATGACTGGAATCTGATTCATAATTTTGTAATTTTTTTTTAGCAGATTTTCTGGCTGATTGGAATGCAATTTTTGCCAGATTCCTTTGAGATTTTTTGGAATTGGAGCTGGAAGATGTTATCAAATTCTGGACAGATTGCCCAAAAATTGGTTTTTTTTCAACCCATAACACAACATTATGGAGATGAAGACCAAAACATACCTAGAATATGATTTTTGGAACAAGAACAGAAAATGGACGAAAAGGAAAAATAAAAATGAAAAATATGGAAAAACAAAAAATTAAAAGGAAAAAAAAAACTAAATTGGATCTAAGGGGGGAAATCACATGAACTTGGATGAGCTTCATAGTTGTGTATGAAAAACACATGAACTTGTGTAGTTTGGACGAGTGGGTCGGGTTAGGGGTGGGTTGGGTTATGGATTAGGGTAAAAATTTAAAGAAAACGACGTTGTTTCGAGACGAGTTAACGGCCTCCGTTAGGGCTCAATTGTGAATGACTCAATTGACACGATTTTAAAAATGCGGTGGCCTAATTGAGACAAAAAAAAGTTACAGTGGCTCAATTGAGTCCCCCAAATTAGTTTAGTGGCCTATTTGGCCCTTATCCCTTTATTTAGGGGTGCACTCCTCTGATACCGTCTAACGGATCTCTTACGTTAGACGGATCTTATACTCGACCCGAACCAGAGTCCAGACCCACCATATATGTAGCGACCCGAAACTTTTTATGAAATTTGCCACATTTTCTTTTTTTTCCAAAAATGCATGTTATATTATTTTGGTTACGTTCCTATAAGTCGCACCTATATCATTTTTAACTATATTATTATTAAGATTTTTAATTGACATCATTAATGTTATTTTGTTATTATTATTTTTATTTTTATTTCATTAATCTATATTTTATTAGGATAACCCAATAATTATTTTAGTATTTATTAATAATCAATTATTTATATTTTTAGGCGGCGCGTGGATTTAACTAACCGTACTATTTTTTCCAAGTTGAAATTCAAGTCAAGGTGGGGGATCCGATGTGACGCACATTTTGTATTTATCCTTATTATACTTTTATGCAGGTTCACAGTTATTAACCTACGGGTTACAATTATTATTGGCCGACGGGCTGCATATGTCCCGAATTTAGCCTGGGGCTACCTACAGTTTAAATTGTTATAATTGTATAATTTGGATAAATGCGGTCACCATTGAGTTAATAGTACTCACCCCAAAACTATTATTCATTTCAGGTTGATGTCGGGCGATGGATGTGCGTGACGAGATGATGGTCGTCAAGAAAATAAATATTTATCTTTTAATATTTCCGCTTAAAAACTCTGAATAAACATTTTAATGTTATTTAATAAAGTGAAGTTTTATTTTCTTTTGCTATTTATTGTTATTATTTATTTTATGAAAATTGGACCGTGACAATATAAAAGAAAAAAAATCACCATTCTTCCACTATTCTCTCATCCAGCCGCAATTCATGAACCCTGGCTTCTCCCATCTGTACCCAATCGCAACGCGCAGAGAGTCATAATCAAGGGAGTAGAAATCTTTGTTCCTCAATCGCAACGCGCAGGGAGTCATAATCAAGGGAATAGAAATCCTTGTTCCTCATTTTGATCGTTAGATCTAGGGTTATGTCAAGCGAGAGGGTGGGTACAATGAAGAAGTAGAGACAATCAAGATTCAACTGGACAATAGAGAGTTCAGGATCAGACGGCCAGAGGAGATACATGGCAGCAGCGAGGATGAAGAGTGTGGAAAGGATGCAGACGAAGCGGTACGACTGGCAACAGTCGAGGCGGTGACGACGATTTCGATAGGGGAGGGGGAATGAAGGTACACCGATGACATATTGTTGTGACAGTGGAAGGAGTGGCTGGTCGAACACCGCCGTGTTGGAAGGTGTCGCCGCCTTCATTGTATCTGTATTTTCATTAATTTGCGAGAGGGTGTCCAATGATATAGGAGAAAATAAGGGATTGGTCATTAGAGATCGGAACAAGTTGGGGTCTATTGTAGCAGATCTGTTATCACTGTTGCGTTAAAGGATGTCATCGTTGGTCTTGCAAGATGGAAAATCGAGATCTTATTGAAGGTTTTTAATGATACTTTTATTTATAACTAACAGAGATCACGTGCGTTGCATGTAAATTGTATGATTTTTACTAAAATATGTAAAATTTAAAGTTCTTTAAAAAGTGTAAAAATTTAAAATTTTAAGCTATATTATAATTAGAAAATATTAATAAATATATCTAATAAATAATTAGAGTAAGAATATATATATATATATATATATATATTAATAACATTAAAATGAATTCTTTTATCCAAACATAAAAAATTAAGTAATATATTATTGTGTTAAATTCTATATTGAATATTATATGTATATCTTGGCGCGATCTCATTGACTCTTTAATATTGATATATATCTCTGCAAAAATATTTACTTGTTGCCAAAGACTCTTGATTTTTATCATATAATAATATCTTTATTGTTTAAATATTTTATTTAATTTTGGATTATATATGAATCCAAGACTAAATAAATATATAAAAATCAATAAAAATATTATATAGGGATAAGGGCCAAATAAGCCACTAAACTAATTTGGGCGACTCAATTGAGCCACTGTAACTTTCTTTTTTGGCTCAATTGGGCCACCGCATTTTTAAAATCGTGTCAATTGAGTCATTCTATAATGGAGCTCTAACGGAGGACGTTAACTCGTCTCGAAACGACGTCATTTTTTTTAAGTTTTTACCATAACCCATAACTCGACCCACTCGTCCAAACTACACAAAATCAAATTTGTTCTTCATGTTCATCATTCCAAAACCATCCTTCCAGTCACGTTTTGGTCCTAAAAACACTGATCTTGTGTTATGGGTCGAAAAAAACTGGGCACTGGACATTCTGCCCAGAATCCGGCAATGTCGCCTATTTCCCACTCGCAAAAATCTCAAAAGAAGCATGCAAAAATTGCTTTCCATGCAGCCAAAAAATCTGTCAAGAACACATCAAAAAATTCAAAGTCAGATTCCAATTATGCTCCAGATATTCCAGCCAAAAAACAAAAATAAAAAAAATCAAGAAAGCCAAAAAATCAAATCAACCAACAACTGCTCATGCTTCAACAGTTGCTCCTCCCATCCCAGAAATTCAGAAAAACCAAAAAAATCAAAAAATAATTAACAGCCCAGAAAACAACACTTCTCCTATTCATTCATCACCTCATGCTGTTACAATCCCATCTTAGCCCCCTCGTCTTCCTGGAATTACCACCAGGTCCCCAAAACTCAAACACACAACCCTACAACAGCCACATACACCCACCCCACCATCTATTCCTGACACCTCCTACTCGCGCGATGGCAGGAAAAGCCCCAGTAACGCTGTGAGCATGTCCTGTGAGGCCGGCTGCATCTCTAAGTGTTTCAGCTTTTGATGCCTTAGCCAAACTCTTTGCTGCACCAGACGACCTCCTCCTCGTCTCACATCAAAGGCCGATCCTTGTAGATCGACGCCTAACTGGTGCAATTCGATTTTAAAATTCCCAAATTTTCAAATTCGATTTTGTGTAGTTTGGACGAGTGGGTCGAGTTAGGGATTAGAGTGGGGCGGGTTATGGGTTAGGGTAAAAACTTAAAGAAAACGACATTGTTTTGAGACGAGTTAATGTCCTCCGTTAGGGCTCTGTTATACAATGACTCAATTGACATGATTTTAAAAATGTGGTGGCCCAATTGAGCCAAAAAAAAATTAGAGTGGTTCAATTGAGCCCCCAAATTAGTTCAGTGGCCTATCTGGCCCTTATCTCTATTATATATAATATTAAAATTTCATTATCTACCATGAATGACAGAATGAGTCTCGAGACCAAATTCAAGGATGTCAAAATAGATAAAAAAGGAAGTTCGAGCATCGTAGCAGGTACAATATAAAAGAAACAAACTGCATCGATCAATTGAAGAGCCTGAGCCAAATCAAAGTGAAGAAAAAAATAAAACAATCAAAAAGACCAAGTAAGCTGCAAACGAAGGGAAAAAAAAGAATCAAGAATACATTGGTATAACAAGTGATGACGATCAAACGTTGGACAAATTTATCTCTAAAACCAAAAAGAAGAAAAACAAGACTTCTCCACTCATCAAGATCAAACAAGAAGAAGATAATATCAATATAGACTCTCGTTTAAAATTATTCAAGCATATTAACACTATGATTATTTATTTCAAATTTTACTATTTTCATTAATAATATTTATTTATGAATTATTATAAGTTGTAATTGATATCTCTATAACATCACTTGCCTCTTTTCTATGCTACATTTAATAAATTTATTCTTCGTCAATTAATCTTATATAGTTAGAACCATGTAGAATATTTAACATTTAAAAAGAGTAAATGTCACTTTTGGTCACATTAGAATATGATCAAAACACTTTAAGTACCAATTGTTACTTTTTTGGTCCCAAGAGATTTTTCACGATATTTTTGGTCCTAAATGATATGTGTTCGTCGTTTTTGGTCCCAAACTAACCGGACACTTAACGGTCGTTAAATTTTAGGACTAAAAATATCAAACTATATATCATTTGGGACCAAAAATGTCGCGAAATTTATTTTGGAATATAAGAACTTACAGTTAGAACAAAAAATGTATATTTTTTTCTTTGATTTCAATTTCTTGTAATTATTTTAATTTATACTTGTTATTCAGGATTGATCCTGCCCAATTAATTATTCATTATAAATTTTTATAATTTATTTTTCACATAATCAATTAATGTTTTCAAAATATACCAAATATAATATTTTAAAATAAAAATTAAGGAGAATTTTAGTAGAGTGGCTAAATTAATTTTTCAAATCATCAATGAATAATTTAAAACTAATATTAAATGCTAAAAAAATATAACAATTCATAATTTGGTAGGATGAACGCTAATATAAAAACTGAAAAACTAAAACCGAAGAACTAAAAATTGAAATTGAAGAAAAATAATAAAAACAAATATTATAGCGCAATAGAGAAATGCATTAGACGGTTTCATCCAACTAAAAATGTTGGGATAGAGAATGTGTGAAAAAATAAAAACACCCCAAAATTTGTGTATTTTAAGGCAATTAACACTTATTATCATCAAACTCAAGTAATTTAATTCAAATTAAACACATTTTATTATTATTATTATTATTATTATCAAAAAAATTATTTTAGCCACATTTTATTTTTAAATATTTTATTTGTATATTTTGAAAAATTAAAAAGAAAGAAAACAACAACAAAAATTAATTATTATTTGAAAATTAAATGCTAAATAATAATAATAATAAATTGTATTTGGGTAGGATGAACATAAATAATAGGTATAAAATTAAACTAAAGTATAAAAAATTGAAATTAAAGAAAAATGAAAAATAAACTAAAAAAATTGATATGTACATTTGTTGTCTCGATCCTAACGTTTTTGGTCCCAAATAATATGTTTCGACGGTTTTAGTCTCAAAATTTAATGGCCGTTAAGTATACGATTAGTTTTGGGACCAAAAATGTCGAAACATATTATTTGGGACCGAAAATGTTGAAAAAAATTCTATTGGAACAAAAAAAGTAACAATTGGGACTAAAGTATTTTGACCCTATTTTATTGGAAATGAGATCACATGTTGCAGATCCTGTTGCATTCTGTATTGCAACTCATCAATATATTTTCAAAAAAAAAATTATTTTTTTATTTTTTTAATTTATTATGATTTATTTTAATTAAAATTTTCTATTTAGAGTTCATCCATCCCCAATTAGGGTATATTAAAAAAATTTAAAAAAATTATGCAACACTATATGAAACACAAAATGCAACAGATGATCTGCTCTCATTTTAATGGAACAAAAAATAAAATTAACTCCATTTAAAAATTATAAAACTTATATTAATTAATCTAAATAAAAAAAGTCAAAACACGTGTAATGCACGTATCCTCTGCCAATTCAATTACAATGCTAAATGCCCGACTAACTCGGCCCAATAGAAAATAAAAGTAAATCAGTCCAAAACTCATTTAATTAAAATAACCCGACCGAATCAACTTTCTCCACAAACAGATCTTCTTCAATTCAATCACCCTGATCCCCCAATTGATGTTACCTTAAAAATCGAATCTTGCCCTTCATCATCTCCACCTTAACAAATTGAGACTCTACTGAAGAAGATATGGGAACCCATAAATCTAGAAGAAAATACTATTCAAAGAAAAGCAAACACATTCCTTTAATTTGGCGAAATCAAACGTATCAGCATGCACAACAACCTTAATTCGGTCTTATTAGTGCTTCCTCATCTTGCAAAGATAAGACAGTTTATTTCCACTATGGATTAAGAAACAACAATTGATATAAATACAAGTGTAGAACATTATTATTATGATATATTGTTGGGTGCCGTGAGGTCACGTCTATTTTGTGAATGAAACTAGGTAGGTGGCAAACTTGACTTTCCAGGCAAAATACATCGATCGATATGTTCCTTATTTGACGACGGAATTTGATTTCCGGTCCCCAAACATCGCAACTATGAAAATGGACCACATTATTATTAGCCATAATCACCTGCTTAAATATGTACCTCTCTCTCATGATATCACGTCGATTTGACGAAATTTAAATTAAAACTAATTTAATTCAAGACAAGTAAAATGATTAACATACATCCTGGGATTTTTGGACTTCCATACGGTGGATTGAGTGATCCAAACTTCTAGTAGTGAACGCTGGGTAGGTATGTAAGAGTAAATAGCTAGGAAGCAATAATTTATGGAGGGAAAATTCTACCTACTGGTTGAAATAGTACCAATCACTAATATATTTTAATAATTTTATATTATTTATTAACTATAATTTTATTAATTTTTAAATAGTATATCAGCGGTTGAGGTGGCAGGGAAGAATTTCCTTTATTGGAGTTGGACGAGACTGGTTATTATTTAATAAATGAATGAAAGTGTAGATGGAAAACAAAATTTCCTGATCGAAAAAACCATATAGTGAGCTACAATTGGACGCCATCCTTTATATGTCATATGTCGTAGAGAGGGTGTTTGACTAAACTTACATTAATTAAAACTCTTTTTAACTGCTTAATTACACCATACCCAAAAGACGATTCCATTTAATAGTGATGCATCATTTTAGAATACATATTATCAATTAATTCAAAATGTGAACACTCCTTTGTTACAACTTCAAGGAGCAAAACTACAGCATATTCAAAGAATCGGATCAAATAGCAGGAATAAAGCCCAGATCAAACTCGGAAAATCAAAGGCTGAAACTACAGAAATCATATTGCAGCAAAAGCAAATTCCTGCATCTCGACAGCACAAAGTTGAAGACGAATACTAATAAAATAAGTTCAACAGAATTAAAAAGTGATTAATCGCGGCACTTTTTTTTTTTTTTTTCTTCTTCATCCTCCTTTTCAGTGGCATATCATAATTCATACATACATCACAAGTAAATGTCGGAAGCAAAGATGAGTGAACATAGCTTTTCTGTTCAAGCAATATATTAAAAAAAGTATAATATATCACAGTATCACACACCCAAAGAATCATCCTTTTCTTTCTCTTTCTTAAAATTCTTTTACCAAAATAAATCTTAAGAGATACATTACACTTACAGACTCAATATATAATTAAACTCATCTTTAAAATGTCACAATCAATAATCCCCCTGGCCTAACCTAATCAACCAACAAATTCAATTTCATTTACAACATTTAGATAAAAGAACCAAGAAAACAATTAGAAACACAATCGAAGAAAGCCCAATCGCAACACCAAGAACAACCTTATTCGGCCCATTGTGATGCTTCTTTTCTTCCACATTGCCGTAATCATCATCGTCGTCGTCAGACCCATCACTCGAATCATCGGCGGACGAATCCTTCGCCGGCGGCGGCGACAGCGGCAGCCCATGTTTATCACAGGCAGCAATTCCAAGCTTCACTTTTGACCCCAAAACTGTGTGGTTATAACAAAGATTGGAATTTTCACCCACCTTAAACACCTCCAATCCTTTTATGAACGTCGCATTGAAAGGCAAGACGCCATGAAAGCTGTTGCTTGCAAGATTTAAGTACTTCAACTTCTTCATATCTCTAATGAAGTTCGGTATCGTCCCATTGAGCTGATTGAAGCTCAGATCGAGATGCGTCAGCCCCGGCAATGCAGCTAAAGATTCCGGGATCGGACCAGATAACGAATTCGACGCCAAAGATAGATTTTTTAAAGAACTCAGGTCTCCAATGGTGGTCGGAATCGTTTCGTTGAGAGAATTCGATGAAAGATTCAAATGAATGAGATTCTCGAGACGGGTTAGTGAAATCGGTATCTTTCCTTTGAGATGATTCGCCGATAAATCGACGAATGTGAGATTGGGGTGCCAGTGTTTAGGGAGATTGCCGGAGAGATTAGCCTGCGAGAGAGTAACGGAATGCAAGAATTTCATGCCGCCGAGGATAATTGTGGGGCCACTAGCGGTTACGCCGACTCGCGACACGGTTAACTCGGTGACGTTCTGCAAGCGGCTCAGCCAGACTCCGGTGAGCTTCTTGAGGCTGTTAATGCAGGAGAAAGTGTGGAGATTTGAAGTGAGTTCGGAGGGAAATCGAATCGGCGTGACGGGGCAGTTGATGAAGTTGAGGGATGTGAGAGTGGAGAGGGATTTGAGGGCGGTGAGAGAGAGAGCGACGTCTTCGGAGCAGTTGGAGAGCGTGAGGGAGAGGAGGTGGCGAAATGGGGAGGAGGAGTCACAGCTTGTGGTGGGTGGGGTGGAGGAGTGCGGCGGCGGAGAGCAGGGGTCTTTGGAGGTGGGGATGTTGAGAGATTGGAGTGCTCTTAGCTGTTTGGGGTCGAGGGTAGAAGAGGAAATGGGGGAGGAGTGAGCGGGGGGTTTGGGGGTAGGGGTTGGGGTAGGGGCAGAGGGCGGCGATGACGTTGGGGACACGGCGGCACCGGCGGGGTAGAGGAGGAGGAGAAAGATGAGGAAGGGAGAGGGATCTGGTGCCATTGTTGCCATAGTTTGTAGTTTCAGACAATATTTTGTCAAGTTTTTTTTTATTTAGTAGTGACTAGTGAGTGACAGTTGGTGTGACATAATAATAGCCCTCGGGTTGTCTATATTTACGTTACTTTACTAACTACCCAAAATAGTAGATTCACACAGATTTTTCAAGCAATAATGCTTGTTGGCCACACTTTATAATTATGGTATACTTTCATTTCATGGTAAATTTTCAATTTAATCCTTAATTAGTGATTAATAATGTTTTACTATTATATTCTTTTGATTAATTTTAGAAAGATTTGATTTTTTAATTTTAAAAATTTAAATCATCCACAAAATCTCATTAAAATATGAAATATCCTAGCTAATATTATTGAATCGAAAATTGAATTGATTTGGTGTGCATTTTTTATTCAAAATCTCATTAAATTATGAAAGATCCTAGCTAATGATATTCTATCAATTAAATGATCGAAAATTGAATTGATATATATATATATATATATATATATATATATATATATTATAACACACTCATGCAATCCACCTTTTCCCTTCCATTTATAAGGATATTTTAGATAATTAATAATATAATAATTTAATAAATAATTAATTTAATGTTACATGCAAATTTCTATCATTAATATTTTTATATTTAATGCAAATTATGTGCTACTAAAATTAACATGTGTTTATTCATTTATTCCTAATAAATTCCATTAAATTCTATATAACTAATTAAAATATTATCATATAATTATGTTAATCACGTCTATACAAAATAACTTACATATCCTACAATTACTTTAGTCAATCTACAATGTAAACGATCTTCAATTACGTTAATCAAACAATGTAAGTTTTAATAATAATAATAATAATAATAATAATAATAATAATAATAATAATAATAATAATAATAATAATATGTTTACTAAAATTAACATGTGTTTATTAATTTATTCCTACTAAATTCCATTATATTCTATATAACTAATTAGAATATAATATTATCATATAATTATGTTAATCACGTCTATGAAAAATAAATTACATATCCTACAATTACTTTAGTCAATCTACAATATAAATGATCTTCAATTACGTTAATCAAGCAATGTACATTTTAATAATAATAATAATAATAATACTAATAATAATAATATGTTTACAAAATTTTATTCATTTCTATTTATGTGAAATCTTTTTTAATATAATTACATTTATTTCTATTTTTTTGCTATCTTTTTTATCTGATTTTTATGATGTTGCAAATTGAAAGAGTGATGATCGTGATTGTTTGAAGTAATCATTTTTATCATATTATATATTTTCCCTTTACCATTGTCTTTTTCTTGATTTTGTTTCACACACGTAAGCGCACACACACATATTAGTATATAGGGATAAGGGCCAAATTAGCCACTGAACTTATTTGGGGGCTCAATTGGGTCACTACAACTTTTTTGGGCTCAATTGGGCCACCGCGTAACGGAGCCCTAACGGGCTCCGTTAAGTTTTGCCAAAACGACGTCGTTTTGTTCATTTTTTGACCTGACCCAATGCTAACCCATACCCCGACCCACTCTCAATCCAAAAATCCGACCCAAACTTCTAAAATCCACAAAATATCGAAAATTTGGGAATTTCTTGATTCCTAATTCTGTAATTATGGTTCTTAGGAAAATCCCCAAAATCAAAAATTCCACAAATCCCCCCACCATCCCAAATCAGATGTTACGAGCATGATAAATGAAAATATAAAATTAAAGAAATCAACAATAAAAAAATGAGGTGAAGTGAAGATGAGGCTCAGATGTACGGTAGTGATGCGGCAGAAGAGGATTGAACAACCAAGTCATGGCTGCAGAAACACCGGTTGCATCTCATAAACAGACACCGTCCGGGTCGCCCCGCCAAGATAAGGGTCTCTCTTTCCTATTGCCCGATCCATTAGCTCAGAAGAATCAATAATTATCATCGTCACAACCCCTTCACACACACACACACATATTAGAGAGAGAGAGAGAGAGAATTTTCTTGGCGACGATGGGTCATTACTTATTGAAGGTTGTTGTTAATTACAGCTGAAAGGGCTGTTGGATTTTTTATGCAGAGAAATCAGTGGGTAAAGAGAGAGGGGCAACCACCCTTGAAGAAAATCCCAATTTCCTCTCTCTAAACCCTCATTCTTTTCTTACAGCGCTGGTGATTTGGGATGGTGGGGGGATTTATGGAATTTTTGATTTTGGGGATTTCCCTAAGAACCAGAATTGCAGAAATTAGGAATCAAGAAATCCCCAATTTTTTTATATTTTGTGGATTTAGAAGCTTGGGTCGGATTTTTGGATTGAGAGTGGGTCGGGGTATGGGTTAGCATTGGGTCGGGTCAAAAAATGAACAAAACGACGTCGTTTTGCCAAAATTTAACGGAGCCAATGGGCTCCGTTACGTGGTGGCCCAATTGAGCCAATTTTAACATCGCGGTGGCCCAATTGAGCCCAAAAAAGTTGTAGTGACCCAATTGAGCCCCCAAATAAGTTCAGTGGCTAATTTGGCCCTTATCCCTAGTATATATATATATGTATGTATGTATGTTCTTAATCATTAGGATGATGAATTGAAAGGTATAAGATGAAATTGGAATAAACTATTGAGAATTCTTAAGTTGTATTTGTTGTTTATATTAGTGCCACAATATTATCACAATAATTATTTAATGTGTATTTGTTAATTGAATTTTATATTTTAGGAGAAGGTCAATTTGAGCCAATTGATTCAATTATTTTTTACAATAGCGAGATCATCCAAAAAGTTTCATCTGGATGATGTGTTTTTTAATTTGCGAACTTTAAATTTTTAACCTTTTTTCTTCTAAATTTTTTCATTTTGTAATGAAAGATCTCTCTATATAGTTTTGAATACTAAAGAATGTACGCCGGGATGATGTGATTTTTTTTACTGTATGCAGTGAAATTTTTAATCTTTTCATTTGATCATCCACATATTTCTTTTGACCAAGATATATATTTGTGGGCCACTAAGTTGGCGTATTGAATGTATTTCGTTTTATTTTTAGTCATATTTTGTTTTTCTATTCATATTCAAACCAACATAAATTACTATGGTATTCTATTAAAACATTTAAACAAAATTTACATCAATTGGTTGCATAAGCTTATGAATAAAATTTGAAGTTACTTTGAACAATAGAATTAGTTTTCTAAGAGCATATGAACAAGTGTATCAGTTTTGAAATCATTATTTATGCTTTTATGTTCAACTATTCGGAATTTCAATTTTTTAGATTTTCTTCATTGTTAATTATTTGCATGTTCTACAAAAATCATTTTCATATTTAAACAATCCTTCCAACTTTTAATAGTATATATATTTATATTTAGAAATTATTTGCATTTTTCAACATGCATTACACCTGTGAAGTCAGCAACAAAAAAAAACACATTTTTAGGAAAAAAACCGAAAATTTACTTATTAATTGTCCAAAAAATATTCTTTTCCTTCAAATTAAAGAATTATATTTTCTATCTTATTTTCATCCTAACTTATAACATACAAATTTAATTTGAATAATTTTTCATATCATTTTTTTTTGTTTTTTAGATGATCGACCTCCTTGTCTGCCATAATATAATTTATGATATTTTAAATAATTATGTGTTCTCTTTTAAGTTTTATTTTTTTAATTATTTGATCAACGTTTCATTAGTAATTTTTAATAAATTGGTTCGGTTAAACAGCAAAGAAGTTAGCAACTTTGTTAGTTCAATTAAATAAAGACTAATTGCTGAGATCAAATAAATAAGTAGAGGGAGCTATTAAAACAATAAAATTTTATCCAGGAACCTCTCAAAATGTAACTAGAAAATACAGGAATTTGAGAAAATGTATTATAGAAGTAGAATGATCTACTAAACAAAAAAAATGTTGAAGGATCTATTGAAACAAAATGTATATAAAAGTTTAGTGACCTAAGAATGAATTAACCCAAAAAATTATTTTAGAAAAACGCTTACTACTTTTGCTGCAAACCATTGTAAATAATTAAATATCCATTATAGTAATATCTTTTCGAAAAATCAAAATAACTTTGATTTTTACTTCCTTTTTTAATTATTTATCAATTTAATATAGGGATAAGGTCCAATTTGGCCACTAAACTTATTTGGGGGGCTCAATTGGGTCACTAAAACTTGTTTAGGCTCAATTGGGCCATCGCCATGTTAAAATTGGCTCAATTGGGCCACCGCGTGACGGAGCCCGTTAGGACTCCGTTAATTGTTGCCAAAACGACGTCGTTTTGAACGTTTTTTTACCCGACCCAATACTAACTCATACCCCGACCCATTCTCAATCCAAAACCCGACCCAACACTCTAAAATCCACACACTACCTCACTTTTTTTCACACACTACCATGAAGATCATCAAGTTCATGTTATTTTTCCCCCTTAGATCCATTTTAGTCATCTTTTTTCTTGAATTTTCTGTTTTTCCAGTTTTATCTTTTTATTTTTTCTTTTCATTCAAAAATATGTTCATCATCAGAAAATCTCCAGAAAATCTAACAACCCTAAACCCTCCATTGCAGAAGGTAAAAAAAGTACCAAAAAATCAAAAATCTGGGCGAAGGTCAAAAAATACCAACAACCCTAAACCCTCCATTGCAGAAGAAAAGGAGAGGCAGAAGGTCAAAAAATACCAAAAACCAAAAATCTGCACTCACATTCCCCAAATCCAGGTTCATCGCCCTCCTAGCCGAACCACACCAGTCGCCGGCCCATACCGAGCCACCTGGAATCGAACCGAAGTCGGCCAGAGCTGCACTCGTCTCCCAACTTCAAGAGGCGCGCTTCTCTTCATCGACCGCTAATGAATCTGGGCCCCGGAGGCCAAACTCATGCCCGCCATCACCAGCAACGTGCTCGCTGAACATGGAGGCCTCGTCACTCCTTGGATCGCCGCCGGTAGCCAACCCCAGCCCCCAAATCGCCGTGTCAGACTCGCCGTCTCCCTCTAAAAAGAAAAAATTGGAAAAACAGAAAATTAAAGAAAAAAGATTACTAAAATTAGAGTGTTGGGTCGGGTTTTGGATTGAGAATGGGTTGGGGTATGGGTTAGTATTGGGTCGGGTAAAAAAACGTTCAAAACGACGTCGTTTTGGCAACACTTAACGGAGTCACGCGGTGGTCCAATTGAGCCAATTTTAACATGGCGATGGCCCAATTGAGCCCAAAAAAGTTGTAGTGACCCAATTGAGCTCCCCAAATAAGTTTAGTGGCCAGATTGAACCTTATCACTTTAATATATGTATAATTCATAATATTGTAATGCATTTTATTTACATGTGTTCATAACATTATTTACTAGTCTTCAATAAATAAAACTGATTGAAACAAAACATTGTAGATTAATAAAGTGCACACAATATATTTATTCCTTACAAGTTCAATACAAGGATAATTATTTAATTCATATTGTCTTATATCTAGGGGTGTGCGAATGGTTGATTGGGTGCAAAATCGAGCTAAACAAACAAAATAAAAAAAAATCTTAAAAAAATTCAAACCAAACCAACAAAAATAATATAGATAACCGAACCAAACCAAACCATAATTTTTTGGTTAGTTTGGTTTGGTTTTCGGTTTAACTGAATTTTTAGTGCTTATTTTTATTTTTCCGAAACAATTATATCTAAAGAGAAGAACATGTACTTAATAGATGACAAACCATATATTAAATAAGTAAATATTTTAAAAATTCTATAACTAGAAAATTGAACAAAATATTAGAATTACTAGTATTATTTAGGTATAAATACTTTTTAAATTTATTAATTTAGATATAATTAATATTAGAATTATAAACCATAAATTATAAATATAGTGTGTGTGTGTGTGTGTGTATATATATATATATTTTGGTTGGGTCGGTTTTCACCAAAATATTTTTTACTTAAATCGAAACCGAACCAAACTATATTTTGGTTTTAATATTCAAAACCAAACCAAAATTAAAGAAAAAATGATCAAACCAACTGAACTAAATAACTCGGTTTGGTTTGGTTTTTTGATTTTGATTCGATTTTGCACACCCCTACTTATATCCAAAAATCACTATACAATTCCAATATTTTTTATACTTCAGTTTTGTAAAAATTATTTATTTGTATTCATAAATAATTTATATTATTCAAACCTAAAATGCATAAAATGATCTCCGTGCATCGCACGGGAGAAATACTAGTATATATATACTGCTCCCTATGTTTCGTTTTGTTTGTTATTTTAGAATTTTAATCTAGAATTAACAATTAATTTTTAGACTAATATATCCCTCCCATTTATATTACATAAAATCTTATTCACTTATATTTTCCTAAAAAGTTGAATTTTTTTTTTATCTCTCCATATATTTGTAAGGTTAAATTTTAGAGAGAGGATGTCAAAATATATAAAACAACAAACATTTTGAAACAAAAAGAAAAATCTAAAACAACAAACAAAACGAAACGGAGGGAGTAAATTATAAAATATTATGGTATAAATATCTCTATATAATAATTACATGAAGTTTTTAAAAAATATATAAATAAATAATGAAATTATTTTTGCCACATCAATATTATAAATAAAATAATGAACTTATGTATAATGGATTACAAATGATTTTGCCATATTATATTACAAATCAAAAAATATAATTTTTTACGGATTCAAATAACTTTTCTCTTAGTTTGGTTTGTCGAAGTGCTAATTGTGTGGCACATGGTTTAGCTAGGGCTGCTCGTGATTTTTCAAGCCCTTATTGTTGGGTTGAGCCTCCGTCTTTTGTGGTAGGCCTTCTCGATAGTTCATGTTCTTGTGCTTCTTAATAAAATATGAGTATTTGATTGTAAAAAAAAAAATAACAAATGATTGCACTATCAATTCAATTTTCGGTCATTTAATTGATTGAATATAATTAGCTAGGATCTTTCATAATTTAATGAGATTTTGAATAAAAAATGCACACCAAATCAATTAAATTTTCGGTAACAAATTGATTCAATATTATTAGCTAGGATATTTCATATTTTAATGAGATTTTGTGGATGATTTAAATTTTTAAAATTAAAAAGTCAAATCCTTCTAAAATTAATCAGAAGGTTATAATAGTAAAATATTATTAATCACTAATTAAGAATTAAATTGAAAACTTACCATATGATAAAAATATACCATAATTATAAAATTATGACCGACCATAGTGTGGCCGAATAGCATCACTCTTTTTCAAGGCCAAACTGTCTACAAAACTAATTACTATAAGGTTAGTCAAGTGTACATAATAATAGATTAATAGGTAATTAGCAACTTCAGCTTCCATAAATGCATGGGCTAATTTGTATTTGTCAAGAGTTTTTTTTTTTTTTTTAATTAAGAAAATATATTTCATTGATAATATGAAGAAAACAATTAAACAAGTGTAGCTTGTAAAATTTGTAGGTCAATGGGTTAGTCAAACGCAAGTCCCAAGTTGAAAATATTTGGTATTAAATTAAATTAAATAATCAAAACCAGGAAAAGGGCATTTAGAATAATTATTGAACTGAACGTAAGAGCAGTAGCTGCCGTTAAAGGTCCGAAACCCCATACGCATTACATATAGCTGGAAACAGGTATTATCAGGTTGGAATATTTTATTTCACTCATATGAATAATGTTAACGATTATCAATGGTTCTGAAAACAATCTTTAATTTACAATTATTGCTTTAAATAATCATGATATTATAAATCAGAACATTTCTTAGAGGCAAAAACACCATGTCCATTAATTTTTATTTTTTATTTTTAGAGGGGAAAAAATCAAGATCCAAAAACTTTCAACCTAGACTTCCATTATCACATGCTCCCAAATCAAGTATTTTCCATCAATCTAATTTTCGAGCGAAATTGTTGTGTTTTAAAATTTACGCCAACTTCCTCTTTTAACGGTCCCATGAGAAACTCAACAATAAATAGCAATTTTTTTTAGTTGAAGAATGAAATGGCTAATGTAGCGGTTGTTGCATCATTTTTCTGCCTATAGAAGCATGGTTCGGAGATATTTGGTATTTTTTTAGCGTACTACTCCTTGTGTATCCTATGAAATTTATTATTTAATAAAAAATAATCCTAACATAATCAACCATAGCTAATATTTATTAATTAAGAATTAAAAGTAATACTTATAAACTTTAATTTTAATTATTAACTAAAATAAAAAATAAAAACTAAACCTTAACAATAAATTATATTTTAAAATTAAATTAAAATATAATAAATTGAAGAAAAATACGGTCTTTTTTCTTTGTACGTATATCCACGTCTAACACGAATCATGATCTTATAAACAAGAATAACGTTCAAATTTTCTGTTTTTTTTTTTTTTTTTTTTTGTTGTATTTCATCCAAAACATCTCCATTCCATTACATTACATGATATACGGAATCCTTTGAGAAAATAAAAATCGACAAAATCTCAAATATGTATGAATTGGGGTTTGATTTTCATTGATTATTGCGGTACGTAGCGAAGCAAGTAGTGTTGATGAAAATGAGCTCTTAGCCTCTTACGTAATTAATTAACAATCAATGGCGATGCAGCTTTGAGCAGCAGCGGAAGCATCATTGGTGTTGACGAATGGATCGATCTTAACCCAGATGAGAGAGAAAACAGAGGCGAGAAGAACAGACCACAAGACAACTATGGTGGGAGTTCGGTTTTGTCGTCCCATGAGACCCTTGAGGAATGGATAGAGATGCAGAATCACCCAAAATGCGAAGAAAACCTTCCCAAAGAGAGGCCCCCACGATTCATAGCCACTGTTGAGTGCATCCGAGAATCCGGCTACCACCCCCACCAAGTTCATGATCAGAATTGTGGTCGGCGGTATCAATACCGTGGTCCACTTGATGATGTAGAGATCCCCAAACTCACCGTCGTCGGCCGCCTTGGCCGTCACGGTGAAGTTAGTGTCCACCCCCGCCAGCATTTTCAAGAAACCTTGGAACACGGCGAAGAGATGTGCGGAGACGCCTCCGATGACCCAAAACTGCTCGTTACGCCAGAGGGCCTCAATGCTGACGCCGCTCCACCTCAGCTCGATCACGCTGGTTAGGATGATGGACAGGAAGAGCCCTAAAAACAGAACGCTGGCGATGTTGGAGAGTGTTGGGATGATGAATTTCCCAGTTATGAGGCATATAGCAGGGAGCGTGCAGTAGGCAACCAGAGGGAGAGAGGTGAAAGGATAGACGATGGTGTTTATGTAGGCGAGGCGTTGCAGCCATTTGAGGCGGCCGCCGCCAAAACCATACCACAAGGGGCAGTGTCTGCTTAAGAAAATCTCTACGGATCCCAACGCCCATCGCAGCACTTGGTGCAGCCTGTCCGACAGATTGATCGGAGCTGACCCCTTGAATGCCGGCCTCAAAGGCATGCAGTAGATTGATCTCCACCCTCGGCATTGCATCTTGAACCCCGTTAGAATGTCCTCCGTTACCGACCCGTATATCCAACCGATCTCTTTTCCCCATGCTGTCTTTTCTTCGTATCCGCAGCTGATCACATGGATTGCTTCTTTGATTAGTGTTGATGGATTGGCTGCAATGTCACCCACTCCTCCGTTTTCCATCATCGTCGACTCGATGAACACCGTCGATAACCCGAAGGTTTTCTCAAAGCTCATTTGAGAGATGAGTAAGGACCTTTCGTGCTCGTCGTAATCTGCACAAACATGCATCATGTTTAGCATTCATACATCATAAATATAAATATATAATTAAGATGAGCATGCATGCATCATCGTGAAACTAACTGTCGATTTCTCTGAGGTTGAAGATGGCAGCGTTGAGGTCTTCTCTTTTTGCATCACGATATGCCTCTGCGAAATCCTTTTCTTTTGCGGGCTTCTTCCCACGACAGCAACAGCAGCAGCTGCTACACCATGAGCAAGATGATGATGATGATTTCGTAGGTAGAGTTGGTAGATTTGAAGGTCCATAGCCATAGAGGGCTTGTCTGTTGAAAACACATCCTGTTCCGACATAGACTGGTCCTTGAATGCCATCCAGCCCTTTCATGTTCACCTGATCGATCAGATGAAAATACAACTTATTTAATTAGTAAGGATTAATTAAACTTGTGATTCTAGATGCTCGATCAAGGGAATCTTACGTCGAAGAAAACTGTGTTGCGGTTGGCATATCGATCGCTCTTGTCAATGCCATCAAACCTCTGAGGAAACTGCACATAACACACATCTCGACCTACTTGAGGATCCATGTAGAAACACATCGCCTCACGAATTGCCTTGCTATTGTTAACGTAGTGGTCACAATCAAGATTGAGGATATATGGTGCGTTTGTGAGAACGGCAGAAACTCTTATCTGCAACAAAAATGATCATCATCTCCGATGGTCACGACATGTGTTATTTATTACAAGAGTTGAGACAGTAAGATCGAGTACCAGAGCATTCTCAGCACCAGCCTTCTTGTGATGTTGGTAGCCAGGTCTCTTCTCTCTTGAGACATAAACCAGCCTAGGTAGCTCATTGCCATCTGTATCATGTGCGCCAGTATTACCTAAAAACACCTGAATCATTCCCGGATGATCGCGTGAGTTGTTTCCAGGCCATGATGTTCCATCTGCCATGGTCCACCCTTCATCTGGTGTTTTCTGGGCCTTTGCTACTAAAGCATTTATCCTCACTTTATACTCTTCGTAGTCCCTCTATAACACGAAGCAGCAAGGGTGATTCTGAGATAAATCTTGTAGGAAATGCAAACTATGAACACAACCAATTTACTTACCTTCATTGCTCTACGTTCCTTGACAAAGGAAGGTTGGATTTTATCCTTCAAGTAGTCAATCTTCTGTGAGAAGTAAAACTCTGGGGCACGAGGCTCGATGGAGTATTTCTTGCAGAAAGGCACCCATTTTCTGGCGAAATCAGCAGTTTCAACAAGAGACTCAAAAGTAAGCATAGCTGCACCATCATCAGATACATAGCAAGAGACTTTATCAACTGGATAATCCACTGCGAGGATTGAGAGGACTGTGTTTGCTGTTATCAAAGGAGGTTCCTTCAATGGATCCACTGTACTCACAAAGAAATCCACAGCAGCAAGCTCAGAGGGTTCCCCCTCACGCTCATACCTAACAACACATCATATGAACATAAATCCTTTGATAACAACATCAACAATATAGACATAAATCTGTAGTATTGTTGAGGTGAAGAATAAGAGTATCAGAAGATGAAAAAGAAGGAGACCTGGCAGACAAGCGTTCAATATAGGTCTCTCTGTTAATAGGAGACCACTTCGGGAATTGATCCAGCACCCAAGAAAAGGCGAACCAGATCTCACAAATGACGGAAGTGAGCCAGAGGCCAAAGGCACTATCAACTGGATGTGTCACACGATAATGGAAGAAAAAGGCCAGAATGATCAGACGCATGATGATCACTGTTCTGTATGTTGTGAGCTGGGATTTTGGTATAGGAATTATTCGGGAAAGTGGCTGAGCAGCATCCACTGACCTGCATTATTTGGTGAGATTACATTCTCATCAATCAAATAATCAAACAAGAAGATCTCGATTGTTTAGCAATCATGCAAGTTTCAGTATGCTTACTGAGGATTTTCCTCCATATGCTGTTCAAGAGGAATTTCTGCTGCTTTTTTATCTTTTTTCGGAGCTTTGTTCTTCTTATTCTTCTTATCTTTCCAACTTTCCACCCGATTCTTCCATATTGGATTTCCAGAGTCATCCATATATTCTTCAAAAATAAGAAAAGAGTAGATCATAAATTTCTCATTCAACAATTCAAGTAGATTGAGTGTTTATTGATTATTGTTGAAACTGTTTACTCACCACTGTCCACTGTGGAAACAGTACTCACATTTCTAGCATGAACCCCAGCTTCCTGCAAAACATTTCAGCTCACATAAGCCACCAGTCTTACTAATATTTCTAACTTGCAAATTTTAATAAACATCGAAATACATTGTTATCACATCCAAAATTTATAATAATTGTACTTTCATACTGTAAGAGCATGGCAATAAACATTAAAGTTTACTTAACAAAACCATTATGATTATTTTAGCGCATCATACCTGAGCAGTATTTACAACTGGCATATGATTTCCAGGTTCATCAGATCCAACTTCAGCCACTGCTGTGCCATCTGTTAATTAAATTATGAACAAGTCCAAATCTTTATTTTTTTTTTATGCAAAAACTATATGGTTCTCCTATATGCTGGTGGATATCATGCAAAAATATGCATCAAAACTCTCATTGTCTAAAAACAAAATAGAAAGAGAGATTAAAGTTGAAGAATATGTACCATCAATGTAAGGAGTGGCACAGCGAATGCAGGCATTACGGCCTTCCTTGCTTTCGTAATCCAAACAATGTTGGCAGATGGGATAATTGCACTCATGGCAGCCTACAAACACTTCACCTTTGGAAGTTAATCCCACTTGTTCACCACAAATGTTGCATATGGGAATCCCAGATTCCATCATCTTTACTTTACCGCCTTCTGCGATTGAGTCCCTTCTCACTCAGCCCACATATAACAGATTTCTAACTCCAGCAATATATATGTGGAGTGTTATAGATGGTGATGAAAGAGAAACCTAGGAATTGATATCAAGAAATATAGTGCGGTGTTAATTTGATAAAGAAGAAATGAAATTGGAGAAGGCTGTTGAGGGACATGTGTGGGTTGCAGAGTTGGTGGCATGAAGCTTTAAGCAGAAGGGGATGGAGCAGGGTCATTTTTTTTTTGGTGGAAAGATTTGAAAATTTTTGCGGGAATTGCAAGGCAGGTTATGGTTGGCTGGCTAGCTACATCTCAACTCACTCAACTAACGACTCTTTACCCTCAGGCACTCTAAATTTGGAGAATTGCAAAAATGCCCTCCCAAATATGGGTATTTGCAAATAGACCCTTGTAATTAAATAAAATTATATCCATATCCCATTTTGACATTATTGAACCTCCGAAAATGTGCGGAAAATGCTGTTACACTTGCACCCAAAATGTCAATTTAACCCCTTTTCCACCTGTAAGGGCTTTTGAATATTTATCCCCAACCTCGTGGATTTTCGGAAAACGATGATATTTTCACCTTCATTTCGTTTTTTTTTCTTTTCTTTTGCCTCTCAAATTTACTTCCTAGTACTTTTAGCTATACACTTATAACCCCGCAATTTCATTTGTATTCATTTTTGCCCCCCTTGAAACTTCAATTTTCTCCCCCTAAGTAATCCGGTTTTCCCAACCGCATGGTCCAAACTGGAAATGGGCCCCACCCAAACAGGCAGTACATTACAATTATCTAATGGCAGGAAATTTTATAACTCGTGAGGAAGTAGTGTATCTTCTGCCACAATAGACCTAATGTGACACTTTCATGTGTCACAAATAAATCTATTATGACACATGACAGGCATCCTAGAATTTCCTCCTTGATGGCATACCTCACCTTCCAATTTGACATCTTTCCCAAATTAATGTTTAGACAATACTGCGCGTTTCTGATAAATAATTTAAGAGGGTAACTTATATTGGAAGCATTAAAAATTACAATAATATATTAAGAGTAAAATAAATTGAAAAAAATATATGTATATATTTTTCAACATCAGTCGAGAAAATATACCATTAAAATCAAGATCGCATCCACCAGTTGCAATTCGCCTAATTATCCATGAAAACTCATATACCATGCAATCCTTTACTTTGCACAGCAGAAATAAATAAATCACAGCCACAACATCATAAAATCACTGTAGCGCAAGGCAGGCTAATGCAGATCTCAACATTGTTGAGTTATAAGTATATATATGTAACGCAAAAACATATTTCAGACAGATTGAGAGATATTACAATTTATTTGAACATACACGTATTTCCAATTCTACGAGCTCAACTCAAATAGAGAAACATAGCTAAAACGTAACACATAAATGTGACATTCTGGAGAGTACATTTACCCAATACTATAAACCTTTACTACTTTCGATGTGTCACAGACAACAAGATTTTCTGTATTGGAGGGAGTTGTGCAGAGCCAATTCACCTAAGCAAGCAAGATACAATCATACAAATGTCATGCTAACGTGAAATGGGCATAGAAGCTCAATATACCATATCAGAATGTGTAGCTCACCTTTCTGCTCAGACTAATGCTGGAACATAAAATATCACTGCCATTGCTAGCTCGACCAGCATCATAAGCTTTCGACCAATCCCACACTTTTACGAACTTATCATTCCCACCTGAAATGATAAACTTCCCTTTCTCTCCAAACATAGAAAAGCTCCTGAATGAGATATGATGACAGCAATGAATTAAACTTCTTTTAAATGTTTGCGTGTGTCTGTGAAGGGTGAAAGAGTAACCAAAACCAAAGAGCACAGTACAGCAGCTAGCAGTATTGCTTACACAGAGGATACAGCAGCAACATGTCCACCCATCGAGTAGTCCAAATGCAAGTTTCTGTCATTTTGATCTTCGGTTTGGGGATCAGCAGGTGGATGACGACCTTTTGATATTGATTTAGCCTTTGGCTTTGATGAATTTTTGGATTTTTGAGCAGCAAGTTCAGACTCAAGATTAATTACATTGACAACACCATCGCCCTTAGCCACGACACAGATCTTTCCAACGCGATCCACAAGATCAAGGTCAGGAACTACTAGCGCATGGACAAAAGCTGGGTTACAGCACTGTCCTGCATCGCCTCCACTGCCTAAAAAAGGTATTCATTTGAAGCAATGAGAATGCAATAGGTATGTGATAAAAAATGGAAATGAGAGTAAAACAGAATGCATAAAGCATGGGATAATCCTTTTTATTGCAAACTAGTAGGACAATGGATATGAAATGCGATCCTTTTGAAAAAGAAAAAAAAAAGCAGCACGTGAAACTAATTTATCTGCAAGTCTAGAGCTGCAGAGGCGTGTATATGAGTTTTCATGTTTGGAATTTTTACCAGCTAAAATGCAAGTTTGAGTACCATGTGATATATTTTAATATAACTGGTTTGAATTAGAGACAGATGAAAAATTAATTTATAATTTATTCATGAGATATACTTTAAGAAGAGCATTGTAGAACATAGAAGCAGAGCAAAGCACAAGGCACTGATACCAAAGTCCATAATTTTGCTTGGACGCCCTTTGGAGAAGTCCCACATCACAAGTTTTGAATCTAGACCACCAGTGATGACTGCAAAAACATGACATAAAGCATGAGAATAAATAAGAGAATGGAACCGAAGATAAAACAGAGAAACATAAAAATACAAGAGTAAGATTTTATTTCATGATCAGAATGTATCCAAAATAATGTCTTAACAAGGCATACCAGATGAAGACATATCAGCAGGGTACAATTCTCTTACATACATAGCAAAACAGGATATGAAATGGTTTTATTTAAATGTCACGTGAAAAATAATGTAGATTGATGAGGTGGACTGAACTAAACACACTCGAGTAGAATCAAATATATCATTAATAATACCTTCCCAAGATCTCCATGGAAGAAATTGGACACTGCTACAGATCTGAAGAAATAAGTTAAAGGTGACCAGGCATTAAAGATAGAAAAGTCATCAAACAACAATATAAACAAAGTTCTTAAGAAACCCGTGAGAACTACCTTGGCAGATTTAAGGTCAACAGGAAAAGCTTGAAGATAACGTGATCAGCAGATCTGTAAACTGGCGCTTGAAAGGAAAAAACGAAAATCTAATGGATTCAAACTGAATCCCCTATAGCAAAGCAATGATTACAAAGGAAAGGATACACTCTGGTGACCAGCTCTCAATGATTTGTATAGACACCGTTGGTGAACATCAATTATCTGCATTAAAGGCAATACTCATAACCTCTTCTGTAATATTAAGTATATCATAAACAAACGACAACTATAAAATTTGATTTGAAAGATCCAATTATGTAGAAAATAGATATTCATTTACCCATTGATTGTAAAGATACATATTCTTATCCTCAAGTCATTAAGTCATTTGTACAGGATAAGCAAAAACGGCAATATCCAAATAGTACAAGCTGAACACAGAATGGCAATGATGTTTCCCTCGCACTCTACTTGTGTCTCGGTCTCTTGGAGTCTCCCTTCCAGTAAATATAACTTACATGATAATAATCAAAATTACAGCACAAAAATATTATTTTAGCCTTACTTTTCTGACTAGTTTTTCCACAAGTGTAAGCAGTTTAAATTGATCATTAGTCAAAGAGGTCCATAATCAATATACTCTGTATTTCTCAAAGGACAAAGGGAAATCTTTTAAAGATCAAGTTTTCCTGAACTGATATATCTATATTCAAAGTTCAGGTAAATCAATCAACGACCTGCCATCTTCCTCTCCTAAAAACAAGTGCCATAAGACAGTCCACATAGCCTTACCCTGCCCTTAATTTGGAAATATCCTTGTCAAATTTGTGGAAGTGTATGTGTCAATAAACATTTGACCACATAAGACCAAACCTTAGCACATGTGCATACCTTCACATCTCCTGCATCATCTGCAGCAGCTAGAAAGGATGATTTTGGGTGACAAGCAATCTGCAAATTATAAACAACATAAAAGATTAAAATAATGGCCAGAAATCAGTTGTAAATATACAGAAAATAACTCTTTTTTAAGCAGGTTAGGAGATGTTAGACACTAAAAGTTGAACTCCTTCCAGGCTATGAATAAATATTGACTCATGAAATTATCACTAATTCCTTTTCAAGTAACAGTATGATTTCTAATCAATCAGCAAATGCAGGAAAAAATCATTCATAATAGGACAAAAATATTATGGAGAATAATATCAAATATGAAGAAGCTTTAGATGGCATACCTGATTTATTTCATCCTTGTTGTAATTGTAACTTTCTAATTGCTTCCACGAAGTTGTCTGGTGTATTGAAAGAGAGACTGTTAGTTATTAGCTCACACTTTATGATATTATTCATGCAAAAACCTTTATCCCCATATTAAAATGAAGAAAATATAAAAATATAAAACGTCAGAAAAGTGGTAAGAGACACTCGAGCAAAATCCAACTGAATAAAGAATCTATGGTGAACAGTCATACATCTAAAAAAATTTCATAGCTCGCTTATCATGGCTTCTCAACTTGAATGGAATGGTAGAAGTAAAATTGTCAAAAGATTTGGTAAAGCATTTCTAAAGATAGCCTTAAAGATAAAGCATTACAGACTTGAGCGAGAAAAAAGTATATATACAACAACAAAACAACTTCACTGAACAGCCACAGTTATAGTCATATTAAATACATTACAATGTATGGAGGACCTTTGTGAGAATGCAAAAAAGATGCTTACAGAAGACACACAGAATTACAAACATTTGAAACGACATGCTACATTTCAGAAGTGAAAAAACATCAAATGCAAGACTAATGATAACAAAAGCAAAGCATACCACATGTAAATCAAAGCACTTGACCTCGTTTCCTACAGATACATAGATGATCTCTTCATTCCCTGCAGCATGTAAATATGTAATATAAAACGACACTCCCATCAACTGAATGATAAAGAAACAGTAATAACCACTTATGCAAGAAATAGAACCAGAAAATTAATAAGAGCATAAAGTAACATTACATATATATGTAATTATTATTTTTTATATGTGCTAATTGTTTAACACAACCTGTTGATAAAGAGAAAAACCATCCCACAGGATGCATAAACAAGTAGCCAATTTCCGTCCAACTATATAACACAAACTCAAATGATAACCTTACAAACCATATTACACAGCTACAAAAATGGCAAACTTACCTTCACTTGCTCTAACAAAGAAGATCAGTCACTCTAGTTTAGGCAGTAAAGGAAAACTCCTCTCTACCAACTAAGAAAACAAAGAACGAAAGCAAAGAAAGGAAATAACAAAACGCCAAAATAGTAGATAAAACACAAACCTGGCTTAAAAGATAAAGATGAAACAGGGTTCCCATCCCCCACATCCATAGAAAACAACATATCTTTGCACCGCAAATCATACCAGCAAACGCGACCATCCTATAATGGAAAACTGAATTAAGAAACAAGAAAAGTACTACATTGAAAGTAGATAAAATAGTTGATCAAAGAAAAAAAAAGGTGCAAATCAGCAATCCTAACTCAAAACCCTACTCATTCGAGCTCAATTGGACTTTTTTACACGCAATGGGTTAATTTGAGTGAGTGAGGAAGAGACCTCGGCGGCTGTGGCGATGAAGCCAGGACGAAGTTTTGAAGCGATGCAACAAGTGGCGGCGGCACTCTGCCCTCTCAATCGCCTCGGCTCCGTCATATCGGCGGCGCGTTGAGGAATTCGCGCTCTACAAATTATGAAAATTAAATTTTGCTAAATTCCAAACATAAATCGTGTTTCAATCGCTTGCCGTAGATAAAACCAAAAGCGCGCTCCTACGTTGACCAAAGAATCATTAGGGTTATGTAACATCTAATATGTAAAATATGGCTGAGACAGTCGGGCCCGCCCCAACTCATGGGCCCTAATAGTGGACCTACATGGTAGAATCATTCGGATTTAAAAAAATAAATCAAAATACATATACGGAAAATTCTATACACAACCCTCATTCTACTGTCTATAGCCTCCACATTAATAAATAATTAAAATATTATTTCAAGTTACTATTTTACCCTTATAGTCCCAACTTAAAATCCTATTAAGAGAATGAATAAATCATGTACCTAGCCACCATTTTTCCTATGAAATCATGCACATGTTGAGATGATACAGTGAATTCATCTCCATTTCTTCCAAGCCATGCTCTGTATTTCATGTTAATTTTAATATTTATTCTCCACATGCTAGTTAATATCAAATCAATTTTCTTTGTTTGTTGAAAAACATGACAATAATTAGAAAGAAGACAATTCATAAAGCTCAATAACGCTGTGTAAAAGTGCTTGATAATAGTAAAAATGAGAGCATTCACCCTTAAAATCCACCATCTATAATCTTAGTTTGGGAGGCACAATTTTAGTTTCATTTTTCTATGTACAGTTAATTAAAAAAATTACTAGAGAAATAACCCATCTTCCAACTTCCAAAACTTGTTGCAATTACCAGAGTTTTCGTGAATTGTGGTATTTGATCATGGAAGAGTAGTTTGTTTGAAATTTGAATGATGAGATTGTTGTATCGTTTTTCTTGAACAACAATCCCAAACTATTTTTTTTTAAATTGTCAGAAGAGTGGAGTTGCGTAGATACGAAAAAAGGGGCTAGGGTTTTTTATTTTAATTTTTTAATCAAGTTTTAAGTTGGGGTTATAAGGGTAAAATAGTGATTTTAAATAATATTTTAATTAATTATTAATATGGGGGCTACAAAGAGTCAATTGGGGGTTGGATATAGAATTTCCCTACATATGTATGTATTATTTTTTAAAATATTTTACATGCAATTCTTGTTGTCATATTGAGAAGAGATTAATTAATTGTGCATCAATTTTTGTTTTTTTAATCTCGTGATAGGGTTTTGAAGAGATAATATATTATATTATTTTAATTCTTATGAAGAGTGAAATTGGTTGGTTTTAATTTAATTTTTGTATTTCCACATCATCGTTCATCTGCCTGGTCAGCAATCATTTGACGGAAAAATAACTGAGGACGTTTTTACCTAACTGATAGTTCGGGCATTTTTTGTAGATTATCGATAGTTTGAGACATTTTTGAAACAAAGTCGATAGTTCGAGATATCTTGATATTTTACCTCCTGTTTTTAAGGTGATATCATCTTTAAAAAAATCAACAGGAGGTTCAATAATTAATATATCCATAATATGACAAAAAAAAAAATTACACATAAGATATTACTTGAAAACATTGCATAAATATGTATATTTTATTTCCCTAAGAAATCAGGGCACCACCTTTAAAGGTTGCTTCGAATCTTCCGGACCTACATCGTGTTCAAGAAATTTAAATGGGCTTTCATTATTTTTCAATTCAGTTAATAGTCCTAAGATGACTTTTCTAGTGGTGCCAAGTCCAGATAAATACATTTGAGATGCTATATTTTGTATGCTTATTAATTTGTTGCACACTTGCATTATTTATAAAGGATGTTTTTTTTTTTTTAGCAGATGTGATAATGGATGTTTTCAGTCAAAAGTAGACAGGGTTTAGGGTAGTATGATTATAGTTTACGTCATTGAAACATATAAGTTAGTTTTTTTTTTTTTTGTCTAAAATTGATCTTGTATTTAATTATTTGGATCAAAACGTACAAATCATAATGTATGTGAAATCTCTTTAATTCTGTGAATCATTATTCTCCACTATAGTATGCATACATAAATATAACTATACTATACATTGTAGTTAATTATCTCTCCGTACAAAAAAAAGGACTAAAAGAATACGTCAATAAACATAAACACGCACGTCTATCTTACACAAAAAACAAAAGTCTACCCTACTTTATTTGATATATATACAATCTAGGTAGCCCAAATTGATATTTACAATTCAGAAACAAATTAAGTAAAGAATACGATGATTTGAATCTTGAACTCTAAAAAAAAAAAAGATGACAAAATAAGAACACATTTAATTTGGAAATTTGAATCATCTAACTGCAGAAGCAACGGTATGCGCCCACGATTTGAGACTAATTTTCATGTCCATCTCATTTGTTGCAGCAGGAAGCGGAACTCTCCATTTCATCATTAACATTTTCTCTTCCATTTGTCTGTACTCGAAAAATTCCCACGCTTCTGATAGATAAGGCCTCGCTTTCACTACAGATGATTCTTCAATATTCTCTCTCTCCTCTTCATTTTCTTGATCATGCGAATCCCTTTTTTGTCCTAATTTTTGCAGGCCAGGAATGATTTCAACGAGGTTTGAATCCTTGTCTTCTTCCGAGAAGATGAATCCGAGGTCGATAAAACCCTTTACCTCTTCAAACTCCAGCTCCGATAAGCTTTTGCTCAGCCGTTTCTTTCTTCTGTCTACACGTTTCGCCGGTTTCTTGAGTCGTGGAGTTTTGGGAGTTAATTCCGATGAAATCTCTCTGCCGGAGAGAATGGTTTGGAGGTGGGGCTTGAGGACTGACTCCGGTGAGAGAATTTCTGTTGTGAAAACTGAGAGCTGGTCGCTTTTCGATCTTGTATGGAGCGACATTTGGCTTGAATTTTTTTGTTTTGATGAATTCTGTTGGATTTGATCACTGTACATATGAGGAGATGAAATTGAGGGTTTTTGTTGTTTTTCGAGGATTCCGAGGTGGAACCAGATTGAATCGAAGAGGTTCAGAACGGCCTCCGGTTCCATAAATATATGGCGGCTGAGAAGAAATATGAAATGAAGAATGATGACTTTAATTTGAAACTGGTTGTGTCATGACTCATGTGTGAGAGGGATCGATCGAGTTATATATGTAAATATATAATTTTCTTGACTGAAATACCCTCGTGTTTAATGTGCATTGTGCGAAAAGGATTAATCAAACTGCAAAAATTTACACGTTTTCCTTCGGAATAGTTTGAAACAAGTAGAAAGTAGCATGCCATATATATGGCCAATTCCATTTCTGATGTAATATTTAAATATCGTTTTCTTATGTTTCCTGGAGATTTCATTTATTTGATATGTATTTTCTTGAACTTTCTTAGACATTCTCTAGCTTGTAATATGACATTATAAATATATATCAAAGATAAGACTAATTAAACTGATTCAGACGTACAGTACTACACTAGTACTAATCAAGTTCTTCGTATTATTACACATTATAAGATTGTATAAACTATATGTCAATTTTTTTATTCATATTTATTAAATCGTCTACATAAATTATATATTGACTGTATATTTACAGCATTATATATGTACGAGTCATTAAATTTATTTCATAAACAAGTTAATATTGTTTATGGTATGCGTTCTTTTTTATTGATGGATGAAATCACAATAATTAATTTACCAAAAAGGGGACATATACATAACTTAATTACAGTTGTTTCATATAAAAAAAGGAAATAAAATTGAAAAATGTTTGGTCAGAGCCGAGCCAAGCTGGCACGTGACGTGTTCTTCAACGTTCAAATTTTATTGTATAATATATCCGAAGGGCATTTTCGTAAAGTGTGGTATGTTCACGAGAATATACCGTTCACACGCGCATCTTTGGAAGTCGCCGTTGATACGTTGACCAGAAGTAAAATTAAGAAATGATGGCTGCGATTGCCAACGATTTATATTAATATGATCCAACCAATTTCCACTCACACGTGCAACCAGTATAGGGCTGGGTCGTCCCAATCTCACTACTTCGTAAATATATAAATAAGGAAAAGAAAAAAAAAGATTAATTAAAAAGAAGATTACTGTTTGATACATGCATGTAACTATGTAAGACGATTAATTACCGAGTCTCCTTAGATCAAACTTCAGAAACATAAATGAAGAAAGAAGAATTTTTTTGTTTTTTACTAGCGGCATGAGAGAGAGAGAGTAGTGACCTAACATTTAGCAATAAATTCAAATTGAGAGAAGTACAATTAATTAATGGATTCATTGAATTGAAATGAAAGAGACATACCAGTATATATAATTTTATCCATGGACGAGAAGCTAGCTAGATGATGAGAAATGAGTAGAAATACAAAAAAGTTTTTGAAAAGATTATATGACATGATGTTTGCGTGCAGGAATTGAAGGAGATTAGAAACATCGAAAAGAGGTTTGATGAGCATGCATGTAAATTAGAGAGGGAATTAATTAGTTGTTGTATTAAGGTGCATTGCGGGGCAAATCTCCTTTGGCAGCAGCTTCTAATTCTACAATACAGGTAGGGTACGTAGGATTAATTTAGAGCTTCTGCCAGAAGAGTAATTGCCCAGAAACGCATCTATACATATATATTTGGTGCCCTGACCAACAAGAATTGAGTGGCTACATCTATATATAGTATAGCTCCATGTCGTACAAATAGTACATTCTGCATGCATTCATTCTTATGCTATCATCACTCTTTTAAATTATAAAAAGAGATATATGATTGATTCCGACTCCATATATATATATATATATATATATATATATATATATATATATATCCCTTAGCTTTTTATCTTTGCCACAAATATTATATTGTTATTTTAATTTGTGCAGGTTTATAAAACGGAGAGATGAAAATTAAGATTACAAAGTAATTAAGGTTGGGTCGTCCCAATCTCACTATATACTTCGTAAGTATATAAATAAGGAAAAGAAAAAAAAATTAAATAATTAACTCGTGAAACTATATATATAAATATATATGTGCATGCATTTAGAGCATATTAAGAGAAGATTGACATATAGCACGTACAGATGATTGACCCTTTAACATTCAAAGGGACGAATTGAAGTAGATCGGTAGAAGGCAAATTAATTAATAGTGGTGGGATCGAAAAGAGCTCCATCATATTCATATCCAAAGCTATAAGCATATATCTACAGCCTAGCCTCTACTTTTCTTTTCTTTCACAAGTTGATCTACGTGTGTGTTACGTTCTATCATCCAACAACCAAAATCGCTAATTAATTAAATTAATTACCAAACACCACATTCCATCTCAATTCTCAAGGATAAATTTTAGGATATCCTCGATCAACAACCTACCTTTATTTTTCTATACTAGTAGCCTAGCTTTAATTTAATTTTATGCCAACACACCCACTCAAATTAACTTAAATTTCTAATATTTCTAGATATTGGAATTGCTACTTTTCACACAATCGATCTATACTTGTACACTTGTACGTAACATAAAAAACGTCATTCAAATCTAGTAATCAGTAAATATTCAAATAAGCCAAAACAAAAGAGCAAATTAATTATTTGATATGATTTGAAAAAATATGAATTGAAAGGAGATTCTATTTGTATATGAAGGGGCATGCATGCATTAGAACAGATACTCATGGGGCCATGCCATCACTTTTGTCATAAAAAGGGAATATTAATTGGTATATATTGTCCTTTTGAAATATTTTCTGGATGAAACCGGATTTTGGGGCAAGAATTGTCCCCGCATATGCCACATTTCTCCAGCATATCCAATATAATTTTTGGTGAATAAATAAATACAAAGAGCTAGGGATTTTCTTCTGCTTAATTTATGTGGCAACTCGACCGCGGCTGCTTTTATAAGAAACCATTCAAAACTAATGGCAAATACGAATTAAACCATGCATGCACGTGCACGCTCTTTCTTTCTTCTCTTTTTTCGCCTCTACTTTTTTTTTTAAATACAATTTTTTTTATCATGCACGTATTACGATGTGCATATATATAGAAATATTAATAATTAACTTAAAAAAGTTATACGATGCGGTGCATTAGTGACTTAATTATTGCATCAATATGAAAAATACAATGCACTAATTAACAAAACCCTGAAAAAGAAAAGGAAAATAATTGTCATCATTTAATAATACTTTAGGCCCCGTTTGGTTGGCACATAATCTGACTGGGGAAAGTATTCTAATTCCTTATTTTAACATTACTATGTTTGGTTCATTCTTTTATGTAATATGAAAATGAATCATATTCCTCAAAACAATGAAAATTGTGCAATTTTCTTGGAATGTGAATACCTACTCCAAGTAGATATTCTTATTCCTTATTTTGGGAATCTAATGTCAAATAGTTTCATTGTTCGATTTCTTCATTTATTATTATTTAATTTTTTTTATAAATTATTATTAAATTTGTATTCATATTTTTTAACCCAAAAATAAAAAAAATGTAAAATTGAAAAAAAAAGATTTATTATCAACTTTTTTTTATTAATACTAAGTTTGGATTAAAACATTTCAATTAAAAAATGAGTAAAATATAAAAAATGAAAAAAATGGAAAATTTTATAAATAAAGAAAATTTCAAAAAATGTGATACTTTTTTTTATTGATGAAATTCTCACCAAAATTCGATTATTCTATCCATCATTTTTTATCAATTCTATCAAGATTCCAATAATATCATTTTTGTGGCAACAATGCGGATTAAACAACAACCATACTACCATACCATTGTCAATATAGATAATTTTACAAAATATTTGTCTTAATTGACCACAAAGATATCAACCCAAATTATGAAATAATTTTCTTGATTATTTTTTAGTCATATCATTTTATTTAAATTGAAGTAATGTGTTGCTTCAATACATATAGTAGTTTTACAAATTGAAGAATATATATTATATTGCTCGTAATTTAAAATTATAAACTATTGATAATATGAAATAATATATATATATATATATATATATATATATATATATATAGGGTTGGGTTCCAGAAGGAACCACACCCTAGGTGAGAACCGAGAACCAATCTGAGCCATAGATCCGGTATATTTGGACGGCCAAGATATGCTCCAGATTTTAAAAAATGCGGTGGCAATCTCATAACGTCCAACTTCGCTGCCCTTGAATCTTAGTAAGAGTAGAATCGGAAATTTTGAAAATATATGAATACTTAGAATTTACATGTATATTTTTTCAATTTAGGGTTTTAGCACTGTCATTTCCTATTTTAGCATTGTCATGCCTTATTTTAGCATGACTCTTTTTTAGCATTAGCATAAAAAAAGAACATGAATGAGGAATAGGCAATAAAAAAGCACCTGCTGTTGCCTCATGAATTATTCATTATTCATCTTCATCTTCATCGACAAATCAATAATTAATAATGTCCTCCGATTCAAAGGAGAGCGTTTCTGAGCTCACCCACCACCACCGCCACCACAACCACAACAACAGGAAGGAAGATCCGCCTTTTCTTTCAACGTAACTAGTACCTACCTCCCTACTAATTAATGAGGATCTCAGTAGAACTTGTAGCACCCCGAAAAGTTATTCATGCATGCATTTATATGTTAATGTTTCGATCCTATAAGTCGCGCATTTTTCTGTCTAGCACTATGTTATTATTATTATTATTATTATTTTTATTTATTATTACTACTATTGTTATTATTATCATTATGATTATTTTTTTTATATATTAGTATTATCGTCCTTATGATCATTTATTTCACATTGACTTTATTTTATTTAATTAAAACTGAGTTTTGATCCATTTATTTGTGCTTGTGGCCCAATACTCTTAAAGTTTCTGCAAGCCCAATTTGCATGCCTTTGGAGACCATTACCAGTTTTTCGACCTCCGCCGCTTTCCTCACACCACCTTCGTTTGTGCGGATTAACTCTAGACCTAAGTTTCCTTTTTCTGAGTCCGAGATTCGCTCCAAGAACCTCAATATTTAGGTAAGAGATCAATCTAAATATCAATTTTTCCATGTTTCGTCCCCATCATTCTAGTATAAATAGGTGGGTTCTCATTCATCTCAAAACACACCAATCCAAAGCTTCACCTTTCTATAGCACTCGAGTTTCTTCTCCGGGTTTTTGAGGTACGACTCTGTTTTTGTTTGCTCTTCACGCCGCTCTTCGTAGAGTTTCTCTCTGTGTTTTCTCCTGTTTTTCGTTCAGTGCAGTAGAGGGGATTTTTTTTAGAGAAGAAGGTTGAAAAGTAACCTCTTTGTCCATATATACTAGAAGGAGAAAATATATCTATATTTTAATATTCGTTTGGTCAAACTTTCAAAATAAATAAGGTTTTGAGGAAAAGGGGTGGCCTCGTTCCTGTACAAGCATTTATGACTTCTGCCAACAATTTTTTTTCTCTCTTAATGATAAGATTATTTTTCTTTTTCATCCCATTGGTGTATCTATATTTATATACATAGATAACTTTATGCATGCACATGTTTATATGTTTGGTTGATTTTCATATCACACACACACCGATGTATACACATATATATATATACATGCAGAATCATGACATTAATAAATAAATATATATTTATATATATATACACATATATTTAGCATGCACCCACTTTCACACTTATCTATGCACACACGTTTATACACGTATACATATATGTATATATATATAGCATGCATGCACATAATTATATAAAGTATAGAAACTCACGCACACCTATGTAATATATATACCATATCTATATTATATATATATATGTATATAAACGGCACACACACATATGTAATACATACATACATATACATATACATATACATATATATATATATAACGCACACCCACACACACAGATGCATGTATATATATTATTAATTATGCAATATATATACATATTTTACATAGGGAGAAATTTTTATCTAGACAATAAAATGTTAAAATTGGTATAGTTGGACAAGTTTTAAGGGGGTAGAAGTTTCATGGGCAATTTGTACTACATTGACTTTAAAAAAGCTGAATATTCTTACCTTTTCTGAAAAGTAACTTACACTTTTGTACTTTCCATGCATAAATTGTTTTCGAATAAAATAAAATTTTCATGCATGGAATAAAATCTTGGCATATCACGTCTCGGATCAAAATTTATCTAAACTCAATTTAAATTTGGAAAAAAAAAATCAGTGGCTTGTGAAAGTAAATTTTAAATATAACGACAATTAAATTCATGCATAACGAAAAATAAATTTCAACATAACGAAAACTTTATAATATAGACAATTATAGACAATCTAATTCTCATAACGAAAGTTTTATAATATAGACAATTTATAATAACGAAAAATAAATATGAACATAACGAAAAATAAATTTCAACATAACGAAAATAAAAATTTAACACACAACGAAAATCTAATTTCATCAATAACGAAAGTTTTATAATATAGACAATTATAGACAATTTATAATAACGAAACTTTATAATATAGACGATTATAGACAATCTAATTCTCATAACGAAAGTTTTATAATATAGACAATTTATAATAACGAAAAATAAATATGAACATAACGAAAAATAAATTTCAACATAACGAAAATAAAAATTTAACACACAACGAAAATCTAATTTCATCAATAACGAAAGTTTTATAATATAGACAATTATAGACAATTTATAATAACGAAACTTTATAATATAGACGATTATAGACAATCTAATTCTCATAACGAAAGTTTTATAATATAGACAATTTATAATAACGAAAAATAAATTTGAACATAACCGAAAAATAAATTTCAACATAACGAAAATAAAAGTTTAACACATCAGAATATTCCACCACTTTTCTGAAAAGTGTCTTACACAAACTGGTATTTTCCATGCAAAAATAATAAAAGATTTGTTTGGAATAAAATCTCGCTAGTCTATCCAAACTCGATTTCCGTTTGAAAAAAAATAGGGTTGTGGAGAATCAATTTCATTAATATCGTTATTAAATTCTTGTAACTACCTATCTACTCTCTCTCTCACACATCTCTTCTCATTCTTGCCTGTTTTTACTTCTCTCTCACTGAGCCGTGAGCCGTGTTCGCTGAAAAGAAAAAAAAATTAATTCTCTGAAAAAAAAAATCTTCGCCGGCATCGGACTGGCTTGAAGACAATGGAGGAACGACGTGAAGATGTAGACCGACCGTCTGAAGCCGAAGCGGGAGAGGTTAGTCGAGTATTTACAGCATATCGTTATGTGGAGTATTTACAGCATATCTTATGTCGAGTATTTACAGTTATCGTTATGTTTTAGTAGATCGTTATGGATTATGTTAGCAATCGTTATACTTATTTGAATGAATCGTTATGGAATATTAGTTTAAATCGTTGTGCCAATTTGAAAATTTCGTTATGGCCTTTTGTTATGAGTTTTTAATTAATCGGTATGCTAATTTGAAAAGTTTCGTTATAACATTCGTTCATCGATATGCTAATTTGAAAAAAATTTATGGCTTTCGTTATGAGTATTTTATTAATCGTTATGGTAATTTGTAAAGTTTCGTTATGACATTTTAATCGATATGCTAATTTGAAAAAAAATTATGCCCTTTCGTTATGAGTATTTAAGTAATCGTTATGGTAGTTTAAAAGTTTCGTTATGAAATTCTGTAATCGTTAGTAATAACTTTTAAACAATCGTTATTATTATAAAACAATCGTTATTAATAACTTTCAATAATCGTTATTATAACTTTTATTATTATTTTTAATTATACTTTATTATTAATTTTAATCAATCGTTATTTTTATTTTTAGTTATGGCTTTTTTTTAAATAATCGTTATTATATATTAATGATAATAACGATTGTTAAATGAATAACGATAATTAAATTTATGCATAAAAAAAAATTAAATTTATATATAACGAAAAATAAATTTAAACATAACGAAAATTTAATTATAAAACAATCATTATTAATAACTTTTAAACAATCGTTATTATTATAAAACAATCGTTATTAATAACTTTCAATTATCATTATTATAACTTTTAAACAATCGTTATTATTATTTTTAATTATACTTTATTATTACTTTTAATCAATCGTTATTTTTATTTTTAGTTATGGCTTTTTTTTAAATAATCGTTATTATATATAAACGATAATAACGATTGTTAAAAGAATAACGATAGATATTATGGCTTTTAATTTTCGATATGTTTTCCATAATAAACTTTCGTTATTAAGGCTTTTAAATAATCGTTATCATGGCTTTTGTAAACGATAATAATATCGTTATTATGGCTTATAATTTTCGTTATGGCTTTTTTAAACTTTCGTTATTCATATTTCAAGTATCATTATTATAAATTTTAAACAATCGTTATTATTATTTTAAATAATACATTATTATTACTTTTAATAAATCGTTATTTTTAATCAAACGTTATTTTTAATTTTAGTTATGGCTTTTTTTTAAATAATCGTTATTATATATAAATGACAATAACGATTGTTAAAAAAAAATTAATCGTTATTAATTTTGGGTATGTCTTTTTTACACTTTCGTTATTATGGATTTTAAATAATCGTTACCATGGCTTTTGTAAATGATAATAATATCGTTATTATGGCTTTTAATTTTAGTTATGACTTTTTTAAACTTTCGTTATTATGGCTTTTCAATAATCGTTATCATGGCTTTTGTAAATGATAATAATATCATTATTATGGCTTTTAAACTTAAAATCAACGTACAAACATAGAAACATAAAACCAGATAGCCTAAACTTAAAACAAATTTTACATTTCTTGAAGAAATAAACTCGAAACATACCTTTCAAAATTTAGGAACTTCTACTCGGCCCGTTCGTTGATGAAGACGACGTTTTTATTTCAAGGGAATCGACATTTTTTGTGTTTTATTGTTTTGGATGTTCCGCCCCACCTTCAATATATGCATATTACGCTACCAACCTCTCTTACACAAAATTAAATGCATTAAATTTAATTTAATTTAGGCCAACTAATACCTACCTATACAAATACATATTTATTCATTCTACCTACCTCATTTTGGTCGAAAAAATGAGAGAATAATTGATTGATATTAAATGAATAATTGATTGATGTTCATTTCATGTTATGTGCATTAACGTCGTTATGCTTATTTTCTTTTTCATAACGTTAGTGGAAGGTCAATTTTTTAAAAAAAATTCGTTACGTGCATTAACGTTACTTTTTAAAAAAAATTAGTTATGCTTATTTTCATTTTTAAAAATTTTGTTGTTTTAGAGTGTGACACTTTCTAACCCTAACCCTAAAATTCATGAAATTGGATTTTTATATGTTAGGTGTGTGCATTTATTGGGTAGTTATTAAAAGTGTAAATAGTACACTTACACACAATGATTGGAATGTGGGGACATGTGTGTCATAGGGGTATTGTAGACATTTACACTCCAAATTGCCCAAATAACTCCTATAGCCTTATATCTTGTTTTTTTTTTCCCAATTACTATTTTGTTTTGCCTCTTTTTATCCATTTACACTTTTACATATATATATATAATTCATTTTACGTGATGTTCTTTGTCTATAGCATTAGATTAAAATACCACGAACAAACACTGTTACATGTTGAATTATCAATATAGTGCAACCACTATTAGCATTCCAATCTCTCATTTTTAGCATTAACATAACCCTTTATTAGCACTGTGATTAAAAACTTGCCATAGTCATTACAAACCAACAAATGTGATTTGTGGTACTAGCATCATTGTTAACTGTATTTGCATCATCATATCTCATTTTAGCATTATCATTAAATTATAAAACACAATCATGAACAAATGCTATTACAGTTTTATTAAATTAACAATGTCATAAATCCCACCTTAGCATTATTTCAAGAAAGATATCAAATAATGTTAGAGGCCACACATGCAAGATCATGTTGCAAGATATTAAAGTAAAAAGATTTATTAGCAGTATAAAGAACTATATTAGCAGTGCAGACACTCTTATTAGCATTATCAAACTCTTTATTAGCAATGAAAAAAAGAATATCAAGTATGTGTATAGCATTACATAAAAGAATATTAGTATCATTAATAAAAAATTAGTATGAGAAGTACAAAAAAAAATGTATCTACTTCTTCCCGCAGTTCCTAAAATCATGGCTGCATTTTTTGTCACACTTCTTGCAGGTCCTTAAAGGATTCTTTTTGCATTCGGCGTTCGCATCTTCTTTTGATTTTATACAACTTCCACTACCTTTAGTCTTACCTTTAGTCTTCACAAAGTCAGGTGGAAGCACCTCAACTTCACTAGGTGCAGACAACCCATAAAATTCAGAAAATAATTTATACAGTCCTTGAATTTCTGAAGAATTCAGGAATAAGATTCAACATCCTCACCCGACATTAAAGCAACCTCAAAGGTGACAAGCCTCCCATGATTGTCATTTCCAGTAACGGGTGCAAAAATCATTAAATACCTCCCAACATATAAAAGATCACAAATCTCTGTTATTATAATGTCTTTCTCATCATAAACAAAAGACTATAAATGCTAACATTGTCACCTACCAAAATATTCAAACATCAACTAACAGTGTTAAAAAAGGCAATGAAAGTGCTAAAATTTCAAATACCAGTGCTAAAACAGTAGAATGCAAATGCTAAAATAATAGAACGCCAATGTTTGCCCTTGCATAGTTAAGAATAAACATTTGATGCGAAGTGTCTATATTTATATTCAGAATGGTAAAATATATATTCTTCGATCATGCTAAAAATGATCACAGTAGTGCTAAAACTAATCTACAGCAGTGCTAAACCTGTAATAGTAGTGCTAATACTATCAAAAAATAAGTCATGGTGTGACTTGTGATGCTAACAAATCTGCAGAGATACAAGTATATATTAATAAGAAACCATTATATGCATAACTGAAAACACATGTTGATCATGAAAATTCAAAAGTTCAACTAAGTCAGCTTTATCGACATTATCGAACAAATCTAAAATAAAACAGATAAAAAAATCATAGGAGAAGTACAACAAAACCCAGGAGAAAACTCCAAAGTGGAGCCAACACAATCTGCACATTAATCAATACACAATTAATCACATTAATGCGTAAAAAAATATCATGCTAAAACTGTTCAAAGTAGTGCTAAAAATAAGGTTACAACACTGCTGAAATATGTCATGCTTGTGCTAAAGTACCCGTTCACAGCATCTTTTTATAAATACTCATTTGTTTTTACAATGCTAATAACTACTTTCGTAATGCTAAATATAACGTCTCTAATGCTAATAAGACATGTTTTAATGCTAGCAAATATGCAGAGATCCACTCACATAGTAATTACACCGGTGCTAAAACTAATTACACCAGTGCTAAAATCAGTAATAGTATTGTTAATGTTTAGTTCATCGTGCAAAACATAATCTGCAGAACTAAAACTACATGTTGATCGTCAAAAATCAAAAGTTCAACTTAATCAGTTTTATCAACACTATCGAATAAATTTAAAATAAAATCGATAAAAAAATCACAGCAAAATTACAACAAAAATATTTTACTCGACATCTTCATCCAACAACAACGAACAACAAAAACTCCAGGAAAAATCACGTCAACACCGATTAAGATGAATATATTTCGAACAAAAACTACAGGAAACTCCAGGGAAAATCGCAGGAAAAGTACAACAAAAATATTTTTATCCGGCATCATCATCCAAGAACAATGAACAACCAAAACTCTAGGAGCTCGCACGAACAACGATTAAAATGAATCGACTGGAATCTGAATTACATAAACACAATAAAATCGAAGAGAAATCAAAGAGAATCGCGTGAGAAAGGAAACAGATCTGAAAGGAAACAGCTTACGAAAGGAAAGAGAAATTTCATTCCAAAAATAATAGAATTCATAAATTACAAAAATACCCCCAGTTAATTAAAAAGTTGATAATATTACAAGAATGCCACCGCGTTTTTTCAATTTTAGAACCTATCTTGGCCGTCCAAATATACCGGATCTATGGCTCAGATTGGTTCTCTGTTCTCACAGGGGGTCTAGTTCTCACTTGATCCCATCTATATATATATATATATATATATATATATATATATATGATATTTAATTCTCTACTATTATTTACATTTAATCCAATAATAAAATAAGAATCCTAACAATTTCCTTGTTATGTTTCAAAAGTAGACTAAAGATTTTATTAGTAATCATTTTCCTCAAAATCACATTCCCAGAAATCATATTCCCAACAAACTTTACTTTCCTATTAATCAAACAAACACTTAATTCTTTGCTTATGTGTGGGTGTGTGTGGAAACTTTCGAAAAGCAACTGAAAATAAATGAAAATCAGAAGTATGTTTCGAAATTACAATTTTTTTAATTAATTATGTTGTTAGAAAAGAATTCGGGAAGAAAAAACCATTCCTTAGAGGCTAGCCTAGAGCCATCTAAACATGTCTAATTTGTTTCTAAAATCTGCAACGAAAAGAGTATTTTTTTTTTCCACAATTTTTTTAGTGGGTTGAGAGAAATGGTGCGGCCTAGTCCACATGTAAGGCAAAAAAAATTGAAGGTAGGGTCTTCTTACATTGATTAAATTAATAAATCACTGTTCCGATGGGGATGGCCTATTGGTGGAGTGAGGTTGCTTGGAGGCCAAAGATCACGGGTTCGAATCTCCTCAATACCACAAGTCGAGTGTGTGAGTAAAAAAACAAAAACAAAAAAAAATTAATAAATCACTAAGATAAGGACATCTATACTTCATTTTTAGAGAGAAAACAAATTCCCTAAAAAGGAGACTAGCAGAGGATACGTGCAACGCGCGTGTTTTGTCTTTTTTTTTTATTTAGATAAATTAATATAAGTTTTATAATTTTTAAATATTAAATATTCTACAAAGTTATGATAATAATGAGATTAATTGACGAAAAATGAAAAATATTAAATGTAACATAGAAAAGAGACAAGTCATGTTATAGAGATAACAACTACAAATTATAATAATTCATAAATAAATATTATTGATGAAAAGAGTAGAGTTTGAAATAAATAATCATAGTTTTAATATGTTTGAATGATTTTAAACGAGAGATTGGATAGCTTTTATTTGGCTCTAATTTACCTACAAAGGAATTGATTTATTCCTTGAATATCATAACTCTAATTTGGACACTCCGTAAATATTTTAAATATGCAATTATTATCAAATTAAAAATAATTTTAGCTTGAAATTTAATTTAATATGTTAAATATGTAAATATTAATGTAATTAAACTTTTAATTAATAATTGTGACTCTAATTAGTATGATACTTACCTCGTTGTCCATCATAATTAAATTCTTCTCTCCATAAGGATCATGCATCATGTGTTTCTTCACTAATGCATACAGTTCAGGATTCTTTTCATAATTAGGGAGTTCAACTTTAACAAACTTATAAATTTCATCTGGATTACTTATCAAAATTATCAATATGCGGACATGTGGCTGACCTCTTTTTTGAAATTCAATTACATGAACATATGCAACTACATTTCCAAATATCTTCATCTTAAATAATCAATATTTCAAGCCTTGTAACTTTACTCGAATCACTCTTGATGTTAAATCCGATTCATCTTGACATGTGATTTTTCTTGTATTTCCTTCCACTCTGAATCGCAAGTCATTATAATAAATAAATCTAGCTTACCAAATTCTTGTACTAACGCAAATGCATCAAGATATCTGCGTCTCATATTTCTTGGGCCACAAATAAATGTTGTAGGAAGAACAATTCTTTTGCCAACTTTTTTTCCTTTCAATTATCCTTTGAAGACGTTATCCATGATTCCTTGATATAATTCTGTTCTCATATTTGATTGGTTTTGATGGAAAAATTATAGTCTAGTCATCTCCAATCTTATATACATATCAACTGTGAACTGTTGTAATCTTCTTTCTACTAATAAAAGTATGAATTGCCTAGGATTTCTTATTTATAACTTGTAGCAAACATATTTTCTAAATGAGATATTTTTATCACTTTGCTTCCTCAAAACTGTAAAATATATAGAATATAATAAAATTAAAAAATTGAAGAGATACATTTCACAAAACAATGTTAAATCACTTAAGTATGCGCGCAATTAAGATTTCAGAGTTGGGGTAACTAAACAATTATCACCTATTGTTAATTTCTTATGTTTTTTTTTTCATTTAGCCTTTTTATTTTTATTGAAACTATTATTAAATAAAATATTGACTAATTTGAAGAATATGATATTAGTATGACAAAGGAATGACACGTCAGCGCTATTACCTCATAAAAGACAAAAAATAAAATTATTTAAAAAAATAACGAGTTATGGGTGTATCGCGGGGCAAATCTCCTTTGGCAGTGCGTTCGAGCAAGCATTATCGGGATACAGCCAATAGAGCGATTTCTCACAAAGTGTTTCAATGTTTCCTGATCAACAGTTGAGAATAGTTGAACAAAATTACACGACATGGCCTGCAGGTATATCTGAAGCATATTCTTACAGCCGCCACATAGGAATAAATTGTTCGTCTCAACACGGAAGATTAATATTTCATCATTACCCGGCCCTTATACATATATTAGTTTTTATTTTCCCAAGCCTAGATAGATCTTGGCTATATGAAAGAGAATTGAGTTCGTCAATTTTTCACGGTAGAATATCACGGGGAATATAATTTGTGACTGGCATCTCGTCTAGAACAAACTGATCAGACTTGTTTGTGAGAGGTTAATTAGGGGTAATAACTGATATCCAAATTGAGACGATTAATTTCAAACTCCAGAATTGGAAGAAAATACCCAGAGGGATCCAGTCCACAAACTAACAGACAACCATAATCTCTGCGATCACGAAATAAATAAATAAAGTAATATTAGATAACAATATTAATATTTCTTATGGTTATAAAATTAGCTTTAGCATATATGATTCGCAACACATGATTTTATGCTGATTCCAAGTTGACCCATATCGGCAACGGGAGTTTAGAGTGTCATTATCACAACATTATGTCAACATTATATTAACCGCTAACATCATATACTATGAGAAAAATGATTGATTTTAACGTATCCTGTTCAGTTCAAAACCTATAAAGTCTTAATTAAGGTTTCAAACTACTTTCATATTTAGGATTTAGGAAAATCATTCAGTCACTAAGGGAAAAAGGTAATTTTCCTTGTGACAATTTACCTTTCTTCTTGATGGTACATGGCGAATTATACCGGGCATTGTATTTTCTAGTATCTACACACATGCACACATTCACATGATATATGTGTCGTGTGGATATGGTTATAGTGAGAGTAGCGACTAGTGAAGGTAAAAACTATACATTAACGACATAAAACAAAGACGAATCTAGCTTGTATTTTTACTCCTAGGAAAGTAAAAACCAAGGATCTGATTCCTTACACAGCAAAATAACCTTTCAATACGTACCTCCTCAACGTAGAAGAGCATATCCATGGAACAAAAAAAAAAACCACGACCCCAATAAAAAGTAAAGGGAAAAACCCTAGAGGAATAGTCTGAAAGCATATGCCATTTCCTCCAGCATATGCCAATGAAGGTGCGATAAACCCTATATAAAGCCTCGTGTCTAAGTAAAGGACATGAACATATCGACTACTGCACCCTTATTTGAAGAAAGAGAGATAATGGTGTGGGTAAGAGAATAACAGTGTGATTCTCCTTTGGCAAGGAGGACATGCACATGCATACTTCTTTCTTTGCCAAAGGAGAATTGCCCTGCCATTCCATTCCACAATGTACCAACACTTCCACATGATTAATAAGTTTCATCTTTTTCCATTGTAGATTCATGCATAAATATAATGCTGATGATTTTAAGGTATTATAGTTCAACTTTCTGGCCCTAGCCTGTTGCTTAATGACTTTATCCACGTAGGATCAGGGGTCCACCCAAAGTCCAGCCAAGCAAGAAGTTAGCTATGATTATCAGTGATTATATTGAATTAAGGATTCCAGATAGGTCATGTGATCTTTTATGAGAAATAACTCTCTTTGAATACATATTTAACTATTTTGGCAACTAAATCCCTGGTAATATGTTATATATTACTACCAAATTTTGAAGAGTTTTCTATTGCAGGAAAGCAACAGATCTTTGAGCCTAAATTTTATTGAATTCCTTGATATTTAATTATAATGATAAAGACTTTTTATTCCTATATATAAATATAAATAGTAAAGAGCTAAAGGATAAGTGAATTGATATTAGTCTAGATGGAAGTTTGTGAAAGAAACTTAGGGGAATTGAAATACCTTCTCTCCACTTCAAATCAGCAGGGATCGCTAAAAACCTATTTTAAAAAGAAAAATGCAAAAGGTCTTCAAACGATCCCTTGAATTCTTTGCAAACAATGCCGCAAAAAATATTTAAACAATAAAGTGGTGCCAATAAAGTATCAGTTTAATAAAAGACCTAAAATGCTGACACAGTTTGAAGGCTTTGTAAAAATTGTTGTTTACCCCTTTACATGCATGATCAACTATCCAAGTCTCGTCCAATCACAGTGAGCTTGATGCCTGTAAATCCAGCATAAGCAGTTTATAAAGCAGCTTAGTATAAGGAAGAGTAAAGCTACAAGCAAAACAGTGCTAAATAAGAAGCAAAATTAACTAATAGCCAGTTATGATCTAAAAATCGCAGCAAAACAGATGGACCTGAACTCGCTATTATTCCTTATTGTGATGATTAATCCTTAAACACCACTGCACCACAACATCCAAGTTAATCTTCAATATTCATATAAATTTAACATGCTCCCTCATCTCAAACTAAATTAAATTATTCAGCAGTGGTAGTGATGTGTAGTGTATTTTAGTTTTGCGGAGATACTGATCAGTCTCTACATCAGAGAAGGAGATTAGGACATTCCATTCAATATGATATTGCACAGGCTTCTAATACCGACCAAGACAAGTACAAAATGGAAAATTTTGTGTAGAAGCCATGTCATCCACATGCTATGCTAGTCAGCATATCTCAAATCTAAATTTATATCCAAAATGGGCAAGAAACAACCAATTGGCTATTTGTCTAGTCAAGTGGGACTAGACCAACTTCTGCAATACCCCTGAAGAAGGAAATGCATTTGAATAAACAATAAGAATACCTCTTAAAACTCCACCAAAATCTGAAAAACATGACCAAGAGCAACTCCAAGTCACCTCAAAGTTCTATTAGAGTAGTTGGAGATAGAAATAATTTTGCAGGACAATTAGTGAGCAAATCTCCTCTGGCAGACAGCCAAAAAAAAGGCAGAGAACTAGTCCTCTGTCAAATGATATGCAGGTGTCTGCCAAAGGGGACTGCCCAATAATTCACCTGCACCAGAAAGACAAAGAAAAAACTTGCAAAACTGGTACATAGATCTGAGAGCAAATTGCCCCTTTTCCAACATCAACTCATAACATCAAAGTAACAAATATAAATTTCTGCTTTTGCTGCTGTCATTTGTTATGATAGATGCTTTAATAGAAGTGTGGGATCATATTCAGGTAAAAGCATAGGGATAGGAGTTAGAATAATTCTTAGTTCCCTCATCTCTAATGGAGTTTTTCGAACAAAATCTGAAACACGGATCATGGGACTTGGAGAGCTTAAGCAGCCCAACCTTTTCACATTGTTATAATACGAAGACCAATGTGAGCGCGTGTAGCTCTGAGCTCACATGGGTATGCTTAGAAGCGTGAGAAAGGAAACATGAAAATCTCTTACCAGCCAAGTTATTCCATCTCCAGATGGCTAATCTGGAACAGTGGTCTGCGTCCAAGATTTGTGGTCCTAACTCTAGAACGCTGTCACATTTCTAGTGGAAGTTATAATACAACATGGCCATTCATCATATTCCATGTGATCATTGACACGCTTCAGCAAGAAATTACTATATATCAAGGCGTATCAAAGAAATAAGTTAAAATCAGGGCTACATGATTGAAAAAGTTAAATGCTACGCCTGGAAAAATCATGAGACCACGTTCCTTTCCACTCAGATGATGCTATTTCTTTGAAATCAACCCAGCATTGACACTATCTATGGTGTAACCAAAACATGGAATCATTTAATTTACATTTAGCATCACCTTCCTAAGATATGCATGTGATTTCTCAAAACATTAATGTGTGAGCACAAAAGTCAGACTATATACCATAAAATTGTCTATGTTATGTTCAATCCTCTTGAGCAAAAACTGATACTCATGGAAGTAATTTCTTGACATCCAGTCATAAATTAGCTACGGGCAAACCTTATTAACAATACTTTAAGCAACTTATCATGAACTTTCTGTCCAAAAGGCATCTGAATTTCTAGATAAACCAGCATTTAGGCATTATCTTGATGTCTCGATGACAGATAAAAGAAGACTTGAAAGGCCATGGGGACCATGACTGCAACATCAAAAGTTAAAGAAAACTTTACAGGCATTGTTCTGCGGCATATACCATTGAATTCCCAGAGAATATCCACGCAAGGTGCGCATATTTGAGAATAAAATCCCACTGTTAAATCTTAACAGAGGCAGATTCAGAAATTTATCTCCGAGGTGCAAACAATACGAAGTGGAGAACAATGACAGCGTAGTTCTCCTTAGGCAGAAGAAAGTCATTGTGTTGAATTGTGGCTAATTCTGCCAAAGGAGAATTGCCCTGCCATTCTACATTTCCACTACCAGTTCCAAATGCCACTATAAGATGAAGGCACACAACATGAAGAATGAACAATTTCGTGAAGAAATAAATGTGCAGATGGAAACCGGTCACAGAAATCGACAAAAGCCAAACTCTGTTAAGCTGGAAACCGTACACAGAAGGGTAAGAAAATGCCAGAATTACCTTATTTTCAATCAAGGTAAGGAGCTGAGTCACTTCGAAATACGTCCTAGCTAGTATTGAAATATCCAACATAGAAAAATCCACAACCTAAAGCTTTCAATATCGCATTCATTCAACCTGCGAATGTTAACAGTGGTTTAAGATTACTACACGCTTTTAAGCAGGAGACATGTTTATTACTCTCCGAAGACCAGATCATTTATTTAGGATCATATATCAAACACTTTGCGTACATCTATACCTCACTAAACATCTATAAATTGCACGTCGCTCCATTAGCGCCTGATTTCTGATCAATCATGCAATTTCGAATCCTCTAATCTCTGGATAAACAAACTCTTACTAAAGAGATAAACATAGCAGCATAATATGTTGAACTGAGAAAGAAAAGAAATTGCAGAACAGCGAAAACATGAATCGGAGCAGAATTAACAAGTACCAAAAGTGCAACAACTGTGAAGAAGATCTACCGCGAAAATTATGTGTAATTTGCAGATAAATGGAAGAAAAATCACTATGGTCGCTGTGCATGCATTCTCCATGATTGTATGCTTAGGCAACGACTTGAATCGGGTAATTTTCAGTTGTTCACCCTTTCAGTGAAAGTTTTGCTATGAAAGATTAAACGTTTTGCCAATAATTGTTGTTGGGCTCTCTTTACAAAGAAAATAGATATTTAATGCTACTATTGGACCATGCACGGGCCCATTATTCCTGGGCTTGGTATAAGCTGGGATCGATGGGTCAGCCCACTAGATTATGCCAATGATCTAAGTTCATATTTATAAATTTATTTATGTTTTGGTAATATTTGGATTTGAATCTTGTTAGATAGTGTGATACAAGATTTCTCCTTTTATTTTTACTAGTGTCTCTAGATTTATTAGACGGTTTGACAGACTCTACTCTGTAGTATTAATTAATTCCAGGTTAACCCACCACCACCACCACCACTACTACTAGCCATCCATACAGGCTATTATAATTACTAACCTAATCTAGGGCACTCTCATTGCCGATTGTGAATAAACAAATCGATCCTCAACCGAGATTTAGTTAGTCATAAGGAGGTAAAAAGGAAGTGATTAAGTTTCACGGGATGGTTTGAATTGAAGCTTAAAAGCTGAAAGAGTTAGTGTGGTCATGTGAATATCATCTACCTAGATTCTATGGACGAACAAAAAAGTTTAAAATCATCAATGTTTAGACAAAACAATACCATATATGCATGTATGTATTCGTTGAGTGGTGTAGTAATGCTAATGTGGAGAATGGGCCCGTGAGAGAGAGAGAGAGATGGCGAGAAGATAGAGACAAAAGAAAGGGATGGGGAGATGAGCTCGGCGAAATATCTAAAAAGGAGTAGACAGAAAATTATCTAAAACCTGAAAAGGGGGGCGACCTACCTATGTTTTACCACTAACACTAAACAACAAAACTCGGCAACTATATATGTTTTACTCATAAATTCCTCTATTATTTTTGCTCTTCTATTCGGAAAATTTGTGAATCGCATAACAAAAATAATATAAAGACAGGTCTTGTCAAATTCGTATCAACCCCTTCACTTCTTGTTTCTCTGTTCGGCGTCTTTCCCTTTCCAATCCAACATTGTATGTCACTTATATATATTCATTCAACACCAATCCCCACTGTTTTCCCTCCAAAAATTAATTTATTAATTTTTTTTTTTCCTCTCTCTGTTTTTTTTTTTTTTGGTTGAAAAATTGCAAGTACAAATTGAACTATGTACAACTGCATTGAAGTTTAAAAAGCCATAACCTAACAAATAAGTTAGATGTGAACATTAATTCACACAAAATGATTAGCAGTGGAATATCGGATACTCAAAATTAGGGGGAAAAAAAAAACTCACAAGTGTAATAAAGAAAATGTGTGACGTATATTAATTAATTGCATAAAAAAAGTAATGGAAACATAAGAAAAGTAGGTGAAAATGAAACATATGGAGGTCTCACATGTACGTAGCCTTCAATTCCCACTGAAATGATCGTGAGCAATAGTTACAAATTGAAGCAAGTGGACAAATGAATTTATTTGAGTATACGTACATATATATATATATGGGTGAAGGAATAATGCCAAATAATTAATATAGAAATGAGGTACGATTCAAAAAAAGAGCCGTAGTGGGAGCAGATAGAAGCTCAACTGTTAAGGCTTAAGACAGCATGTGAATATTCAGACAAAGTGAAATTAAACCACGCCATACCAATGGATATATATGCAACTACAAGAGAATTAAGGAACTATATATGACCACAATTCACAAACCAACTAGCTCAGAACAGATATGTATGCTTCTGATTTCTGTCTCTCCATCAGTAGTCCATATTCCTCAACTCCAAATTTATATTTTTACCCTATCACTCTAGAGGAGTAGAGGAATTAACTTCTCCCTACAGAAATAAACTGCACATATATATTACACCTTATTTTATTGGAATAGGGGCTCCTCCTCATTTTCCAATTAACTATCATTGGCTAATAAAACATCAATTATTTGACAAAAGAGCATCCTATGCAACTTTCTTTCCTTAAAAAAAAAAACAAAAAATCCTTCCACGCACATCAGTGAGGCTATATAAAACATATGGATTCGATCATATTAAGTTTGTATTTTATTGTTGAAGACTGTTTAATTTGGTGTTTTCTCTATGACATTGATGGTTTTCCATCGAGAAGGTTCCCATTATTGAATTTATTTTTCTCCTTAATTAGGGATATATATATATATATATGGGGTTTCGTTCGATTAATATATACGATAGACATATAGGTTTGCACTAATTAAATGATCAGATGCAAGATTAAAATCGAGTGCAAAATAGACTATGTACTCTTTTTTACTTTCTAATTAATTAGTGGCTAACTAACTAATTAAGATATTTTTATTAATATAATTTATAACTGGATTGCATGATCTGTCGTGATCATATAATGTATGATGAAGTATATATATTATTTGTACTAATAATTGTAGAGCTTTTCAAATTTATCACTAAAAATTTAAGAAAGAGACCAGAGCGTGTCAGTACATATCTTGACATTCCGTGACTCCCAGAACCCACATCATTCCTCCACTTTTTTCTGTCTTATAAAACGCATGCGTACATCACCATTTAATAACACCAATTCCAACACACACACACACACAAGAGAGAGAGAGAGAGAGAGAGAGAGAGAGAGAGAGAGAGAGAGAGAGAGAGAGAGAGAGAGAGAGAGAGAGAGAGAGATGGCATTGGCAAGTAAAATGCATAGGAGGATTGCATTGCGCAGAAAGCTTCAAATTTTGAGGAGTCTCACCAAGTCCAAATCTGTAAGCTTGGCTCTTAATTAGCTTATTTTTACTTCATGAATATGGCCGGATTGATTCAATTGATATGACACTCTGTTAATTGCAAATGAATCCATAAATATATATTAATGCATATGATGAATTTGGTGTGCCTGTTAAGGTAAAGAAGAACTCCATCATCACGGATGCTTTCATCTACATCTACAAGTTGAAGCTCCAAGTGGAAGCAATAAAAAAGGAGTACCAGCACCTTATAAATCATATCCAGGTATCTCTCTCTCTCTCTCTCTCTCTCTCTCTCTCTCTCTCTCTCTCTCTCTCTCTCTCTCTCTTCAATTCAACCACTGACAGTAGATAGGGTGGGGGCTCATTCTGCAGGAAGTGAAAGTAGAGAATATGGGGAAAGGATATTTGATGGTGAGGGTGAGATGCAAGAAAGGTGAACAAGTGCTGGCGTCAGTTGTTGAGGTATTTGAAGAATTGAATATGAATGTTGTTGAAGCCAGCATCAGCTGCGACCACTTCTTTGGAATGGAAGCCATTATCAAACCCCACCACATCATCGATGCTACAATCTTGAATCGGGCCCTTCTCATGCTTGTTCAAATGCACACACGTAATTCTACGTCATATATATGATCGATCATCATCGCTACCTAAATAGTTTATTTATCTTAATTAGTTTCAAATTACCTTGTAAAAATTAATCTGAATTTGTTTCTCGATCCCTAATGTTTACTTTCGTCATCTCTCCACTATTTCTAATGTTGCAATTATGTATTCTCAAAACGAGACAATCCACCCAATAAACGACTCAAAATTTTCTAACCACTATCTAAAAGAGCACCCTAGATCCTCTAATCTCAATTTATATGTGCCATTGTGCCAACCATTTGTTAAACTTCAAAATTATTACTTTTTTCTTTCATTTTTTCTTCAATTTTAATTTTTTTGGTGTTAGTATAATTTTAGATGATTATTTAGGATTCAATATTCCACCCAATTAGGGTTTATAATTATTTTTAATATTTAATTTTTATTTTTTAATTAATATAATTGATTTTTGTGGTTGATTATTCCAAACTTATGGTATATAAGTTTAAAAAAATTATTATTTTTTTGCAATAAATATTAATTATTATTAGTTATAATATAATAAATTTTATTTTTATAAAAAATATTATAAACAATATACAATTTTAATGCTGGTACACAGTTGACACGCACAAATTAAGACTAGACAATCTCTATTGCTCAAAGAGGTCACATATATAAATACATGCATCAACTATATATCACCTTCCCCGGCCTAACCTTGGTAACAAGGTATTGAACATATTTCACTTATTGCAAGTCGTACAAACCATATATTCATTATCATTTGCTAGGTTTATCCAATAATTAACCAGCATGCAGGAACCCTGAATATTCACAAATGAAATTTCCTATCCCACTTTTCTCTATTCTATTTGGTGTCCCATTTTTATTTTTATTCGATTTTCATCAATTTTTTTCTTCAATTTCAATTTGTTATGGCTTAGTTTAATTTTATAATTATTATTTAGGGTTCATTCCACCCAATTAGGGTTTATATTTATTTCTTATTTTTTTAGTTAATATAATTGATTAATATGGTTGATTATTCCAAAAGTATGGTATATAATTTTTTAAAAATTTAATTTTTAGCAATAAATGTTGATTATGATTTCTAATACTATAATAAAATTTATTTTTATAATAAATATTTTTAAAATATTACATTTCATAGTGGGACACAATAGTGATATATGAAAAGTGGACTAGAGAATTTTATTTCGAATATTTGAGGCAATTTAAGGAAACAAATCCCATATTTTAGTATATTGCTTCAAAAGTAATATTATCCAAAAATATATTATTATTATTATTATTATTATTATTATTATTATTATTATTATTATTATTATTATTATTATTATTATTATTATTATTATTAGGGCAAATTACAGTTTGATATCTGACCTTTCAACCTTTTAACAAAAATGTCCCAATCTTTATATATTTACAGTTTGATACCCAACCTTATAAATTTTTATCAAATCTATCCCATGGTCAACCATCTAGTATCCTATAACATATGTGGACAACAAAAAATCTTATGTGGATTTTTATAATGCCACGTCATACCTAAAAAAATAAATATTAAAAACTTTATTTATTTCCATGTAAGTTTAATAAATTAAAAAATGAATTCGGGGTTTGTTTAATTTGAAATATAATACATTCATTAAATATTTTAATGTTATTTTTTTATATAATTATTTTTAATGAATATTCATACATTATTTAATAATTAACTATTCACATAATATATAGAAGATTTAAATATTTTTTTTTAATCTTACGAGTTACAACCTTTTACAAATGGATAATTATATGTATTCGCATCGAATTTTAGGTATGACTTCTTCAATAAGTGATGGTAATAATATACATAAATATTTTAATTGATGTTAGATCAATAAACGTCAATTAAAATATTTATATATATATTATTACCATCACTTATTGAAGAAGTCATACCTAAAATTCGATGAGAATACATATAATTATCCATTTGTCAAAGGTTGTAACTCGTAAGATTAAAAAATATATATATATTTATTTAAATCTTTTATATATTATGTGGATAGTTAATTATTAAATAATGTATGAATATTCATTAAAAATAATTATATAACAAAATAACATTAAAATATTTAATGAATGTATTATATTTAAAATTAAACAAACCCCGAATGATTTTGTCATTTTCTAATTTATTAAACTTACATGGAAATAAATAAAGTTTTTAATATTTATTTTTTTAAGTATGACATGGCATTATAAAAATCCACATAAGATTTTATGTTGTCCAGATGTGTTATAGGATACTAGATAGTTGACCATGGGATAAATTTGACAAAAGTTTACAAGGTTGGGTATCAAACTGTAAATATATAAAGATCGGGACATTTTTATTAACAGGTTAAAAGGTCAGGTATCAAACTGTAATTTGCCCTTATTATTATTATTTGGAATAAGATATGACTAAATTAATTCCTATCACTTTGCCCCAACACCTAAATCATATCATAGCCCCCTACATGCCATAACCCGGCCCCACCCTTCAAATTAATTAGATAAGCTTTTGTAGCTCAGTAGCTCCCATCTTATTCGTAAGTAGAAGAAAAATCTATAAAAAAAATTATATTCTAACTAGTATCTCATCTTCCGCAACCATGATTTCATTTAGTTCAATTTATGTCTGGTATAAAGTTAAACATTCGACAAAATCAATATGTCTTACATCATAACATCATATTTTCTTCGATCAAGAATCATAAAATTCTAACGAATGTCTATATATGACCTAAAATATCAGCCATGATTGGAAAAGATTAAAAGAACATAATTAACAAAATATCTCTGTACGCAAACTGTGCTTGAATTATAAAAAATGTATTATAAGCATTGACATCAAGATTTCTTCTCACTCTTGATGTGTGTAGTTTCAAAGTGCAGATCCTTTTTTGGCCTTTTTCCTCTTCGATCTCCGCCGTGTTTCTCCTTCTCTCAATCAACCGCTCGGTTGTACTCAATAGTTGAAATTTGGATTTTGGCCTTCTTACAAATTGAAATAAAGATTTTTACAAATTTTTTTTCTTCGAAACCATGAACGTGGAAGACAATTTTAAATGTGTAGATTCAGGCTGATTTGATGTGTACCAGAATGCCTTGATTTTGAGAAATTTTAAGATGCCTGCAAAATGATTTTGATTGCTTGTTGATGAATTTAACTATCCTAAACTTTTCGAAGAAGAATAATAATAGATGACGTCAAATTAAAATGAAGGGGTGTGGGCTATAATGCGTGTAGCATATTATGATACAATTTTAAGTATTGGACTAGATAAGTTTATCATATTAATATATATATATATATATATTAAAAAATAACGGGCCTACAAAGAGTAAAACGGGAATTCTGTTTAGAATTTTCCATTATTATTATTATTATTATTATTATTAAAGTCTCTATGTTGGCCTTTAATATAAGGGGCCCGGAGGTCCAATGTAAATCTAAAAGAGCGGGTTCTTAATTAGCTCAATGTAAGAAGTCCGACAAATATACGTACTTATTTCCGGCACCCGGCCGGGAAACATGGACTTCTTCTGCATCCGTCTAAAATAAACGAATTCCTCATACATTTACAAATCCATTTTTTGTTCTTTTTTTGTTGTGAGAATTTTACGGATACAAAATGAATGTCTTATTTTAAATATAAGGGTTAATTTTCAAAAAATAAAAATAAAATCACCACCTTTAAATAAATTTGTAATATAAACATGATTTTTAAAATGTTGTAATAATGATATTTTTTTTATTTATAACAAATTCATCATTTAAAAAAAAAAAAAAAAACTTGTCATTCGGAACTATGATGTCGCAATATTTTTCTCCACATACATATAATATTAATTCAATTTTGGGGTGATGAATGTATTCTTGTTGTGCAATGCTAGTAATTTTTCTATCGCTGAAAAATTTGAAAGTATTTATTTCAGTACAAACCAAAATGTTAAGTATTACTGCAATGTCTTAATTAAAGTCATTTTTAAACTGCAGATTCATTTGAAGGTGATTAATTTTTTTGAGGATTAATCATAAATAGAAAAAACCATTATCATTCTTGGATTGATTACTTGCATCAAATATCCAATCGGTTCGTGTTCGCGCGTGTGAGAGAGAGATAGAGAGAGAGAGAGAGTTGACCTCTTTTAATGCCTTAACTACGAAGGTGAGTTAATGAATAAGTGGCATATATTGTTTCTAGACTAATTAATTAACGGGACATATTACATGTGTTAGATTATGGATTTATGAATTTCTTCTAAATTCTATTTCATGATTATGCATTTAAAGCTTATTTATAAACTGGATTCCGGCCGGGATATCTCAATAAATTTAACACAACTTTACACATGTACACAGGTACACCACATTAATCAAATTTTAAAACAGATATGACAGACGTTACGTCTTTGTAACATTAATGAAACTTGCTGACTGTTTATATGTATACATTGTGATTTGTGAAGCAATCATGTGCCTCTAATATATACACGTTTCTGTACTCTATGGTTTTGGACTTAGCTTTTATGACTAAGAAATTCGGTAAATCAAACTTTTTTCTTTTCTTTTTTTTTTTTTTTTTTTTTTTATGCTGGCCTGCTGACTGTAGTTCGAAAGAAGTTGAAAATAATGAATTATGAACTTACACATCATACTTGAAACTATGATCCCCTGAGATCTGAGCTGCCTTAATCACGTTTTCTAAACCCACCACATCTTGTAATAAACTGCAAGATGATACTCATACTCAAATTCAAATATAATTAAACACAAATAAAATTATGAATATGTAATCGAATTTGAGTTTGAATTCACATATATGGTACTGTAAGATGGATCTTGATTCCTTTGACATAATTTTTTTGTAATTCTTGATAGTATGCGACGGTCTTTTAACTACCCCAAAATAATAACAGTTAACATAACCGTTGCATTATGAAGCTAAACTCCTTATTTAGTTATCGTATCTGATTAACTTTTTTAAGTCGATGTCTTAGGTTTTATTTATTTATTTATTTATTTTTTAAGTCGATGGCTTAGTTTATATATGTGATATATATTATTACTGGCCGGATGTTATGCAGCGAACGTAGTACTCATCTCATATATTGATCCATTCCATATTACTTAACTATCATATTTCCAAAAACAATTAAATTATTTAAAGTGGCATCATGCGTAAATACGAATGAAGTTCCAAGCTAACCAAATTAATTAAAAATATTCAAAATCTTATATATATCACAATTTAATATTAATTAGAGAAAAAAAAATAAAAAAATTCAAACGGATATAAACGGAGGGGATGTTGGGCTGGGCCAACTTATTAATATGGTAGCAAAGCCCACGGATCGAATTTAATTGTTTAGGATTTCATAAACGAGTATGAAATCGGAAGATAAGATCCTCTAGTATATATATATTTTTTATCTAATTATTGTTTCCTACAATTAAATTTATTATTTTATTAATAATTTTTATTAAAAAAATTATAATATAATCAATCATAATTAATATCTATAGATAAAAAATATAATTTTTAAAAACTAAATATCCTAATTATTGAACAATCAACCTTAATAATAAATTATTAAGTTGAAAATGAAAATTAAATAGAAAAATAATTATAAATCACAATTAATAATTGTAAAATTAAACTAAACCACAAAAAATCAAAACCGGAGAAAAATAGAAGAAAACCAATAAATTCAAAATGGGGCACTAATTGAAATAAGAAAAGTGGATTAGAGAATCTCAAGTGTGAAATTAGACTCTTATTCGACAATCACATATTTAAAAGAAGGCTAAACCATCATTTATATCCTAAACTATTTCAGTTTTCTCAAATCTATCTCAAACGAACATTTTTATCAATTAAATACCTAAACTATTAAAAACTAATCAAATCTATTTCCAAATACATTTTTGGGCCAAAATCAGATCTTAAAAACAGTTTAAAAAAACTAGAATAAAGATATTATGTCATAGATATAATCAATTTGGCTACAACATAAGAAGAAGACCCAAATATTTAGCCCAAACATTAGATAATTTTTTGCCTAAAAATGTATCTGGTGATAAATTTGATTGAGTTTTTAATAATTTAAGTATTTAATTGATAAGAATATTAGTTTGGGCTAGATTTGAAAAAATAAAAATAGTTTGGGATATAAATAATGATTTAGCTTTAAAAAAAATACCTAAATAGCTTATTGCCATCTACAACCTTTACTTTGATATATCTACAGCTGGATGGGATTTTTTTACCAAATTCTTTAGGGTCCTATAGGCTATAACTAATAAAATTGTTTAATTAAATAAAAAAAGTAAACATATATGATAATAAACAACAAACCATTGAAAATAGTTTACCCTAGCTAATACCAAAATAGTTATTTACCAGTTGGTTGGTTTATTTGGCATAAATAAAAGAATACTGTATATGTTGCGCAATTGGATATTTGGGTTGAGCACGGATATATATATAAAGGGAAATGATCAAATGAGAACTCTTTCTCCAGGTAGGAATCAGGAATCAATCATAGCTTTTATTTGACTTAATCTGGACGGCCCAGATTAAATCAGATTTAAGTGGATGGACGGTGGCATTCCTGTAATTTTCGGCAACTTTTTTGGAGGGGAGGGTAATATAGTAATTCAGTAATTAAACTTTCCTTCTTCAGATTTTTTTCCCATATTTAATTATCATTCCCCTTCTCTTCTCTCTCTCTCTCTAATTTACTTCGTCTTCTGCGTCTTCATCATTCCTAATCTGCGTTTGGATCGCATTTTTTATTTCTCGACATTCTTTTATTTCTGTAATTATCTATTTATCGTGAAGTTTCTACATCTGTGATTCGATGGAGACTCCAGGTATAGTTTTTATTTTGCATTGTTTGATTCAGTTTTGAAATTTTAATGTTGATTAATTTCGCAATTTGTTGTCTCTGCATTGATTTTACTGTTCGTTCTATTGGAGTTCATTACGGTTTTGTATTTACGTTTTTATGTTTGACTGATTTGATCTGTTTCATTCAGTTTTGTGTTGTATCAGTTATTTTCTAATTGTTAGGAATCCTAGGATTTAGTATGAGAATATACAGAATATGCATTAATTTGATCTGTTTATTTATTTTAGCAAAGGTATTCGTTTTAGCCCGTCGTCACATATGTTTTAGCATCATAACATGTTGGTTTAATGTATTTCTACTACACTCTGTGAAACATGTCATACAAATCATGCTTTGCTTTTTTTCTTTTTTTTTTCTTTTGTGTGTGTGTGTGTGTGTTTTTTGTGACTCGGCTACACAATGTTACAGACACTATGTAAACATTAGAATACTTTGGTGCTAAAATGTATGTTGCATGATGCTAGAATGGTACATACCTAATGCTAAAAATCAATTTGTGTGTCTGAACATCTCTTGATGTGATTGTATTATTATTTTTTACCCTGTCCAGTTTATAATTTTTTTATTTTAATGTGTCAGCGTCTTCTATTTCAAGTGATCGTAGTAAGATTACTCACATGGTGATATGGAGGGTTCTACTTCACATAGCAAGATAATGATGTTTGAACAATTCTACGGTTTACGTGCCCATTCTGAAGTTGTTGTTCAGCCACCTATTCCAGTTAAAACAAAAGGTAGCGACAGTCGTTTAATATCTAAGAAGGAGGCAATGAAGAGAAAATAGAATAAACCACTCAGAATGTGCAGCAATTGCCACAAGTTGTCAGATCATGATGCTAGGAACTGTCCAGCTTGATGTTATTATAGCGATTGGGCATTAGTTTAATATCATGTTTTACCATGCTTGTGAATTGTTTTCAATACATTCATTTTTAAGAATATATATGACTTTTAATAAAAGTGTTCATGACATTTCCTTTGCGGTAATTATATTACTATTAAGTTTTATTAACCATAATTACCGTTTAGAATATAATGCTAAAATAACGGAAGCATGAGGTTATATACGTTGTCAGATTCCCACTGCATATTTTTTTTATCAGAGCATGCTAAAATGAGAAATGAATGATGCTAAAATGAGCGAAGTAGGAGGCTAAATTTGATGTGACATTTTCCACTAGGGTTCACCGTTCCCAATTAGTAATTATCAGATTCCCATTAGGGTTCACTGTCCCCAAATAGGGTGTATTGCGTTTCATTCTAATAAAATCACCGTTCAATATTTGTTTATCAGAACATGCTAAAATGAGAAATGAATGTTTTAAAATGAGCGAAGTAGGAGGCTAAATTTGATGTGACATTTCCACTAGGGTTCACCGTTCCTAATTAGAGTTTATTACGTTCCAATTAGGGCTCATCTGATCCCAATTAGTAATTATCAGATTCCCATTAGGGTTCACTGTCCCAAAATAGGGTGTATTGCGTTTCATTCTAATGAAATCACCGTTCCATATTTTGTTTATCAGAACATGCTAAAATGAGAAATGAATGAAGCTAAAATGAGTGAAGTAGGAGGCTAAATTTGATGTGACATTTTTCACTAGGGTTCACCGTTCCCAATTAAGGTTTATTACGTTCTAATTAGGGCTCATCTGATCCCAATTAGTAATTATGAGATTCTCATTAGGGTTCACTGTCCCCAAATTGGAAGTATTGTGTTTCATTCCAACGAAATCACCATTCCATATTTTGTTTATCAACACATGCTAAAATGAGAAATGAATGAGGCTAAAATGAGCGAAGTAGGAGGCTAAATTTGTATGTTACTGTGTGCACTTAGAATTGCAGCACATATTTTGCTCTCATAAACTTTATCTCGTTTCGGGAAATATTTACGCATTTTCTTTCTTAGTTGTCAGTCATCTTCTTCGTTGCATCACTTTCTCATTCTTTTTTCCTTTTTATCATCAACTCATATTTTTCATTTTGTAGTATCTATATAGGTGTAGGTGTTTATATAAAACTGTTAAAAATATATTCATAATATCACCCACTAAAATGTATTATACAATATGCTAAAATGTTATATAGGTCATGCTAAAATGTTGTATACAACATGCTAATATAAATATGGGGTTACTCTATGCGAAAATTATGCCTAAAAATGATTTTTTTGTATTTTTCATCTATTTTTTCAAATAAACATATGCAATATGGATCTTAAATGAAAGAGTATGAAAAGAGCTTTAATTTGATATAAGATTTGCGTAAATCCGATTAAAAATGAATAAATTATGATCATTTAAAGTTTTTAAGAATATTTTCAAAACATGATGATGTCACTTTTTTTAAAAGTCAATTGTTCCAATTTTACCCTTAATGAAACGCGTGAATTTAAAGTTTTCATTGTAATTACGAGATTGCCATAAAAAATCTGCTTTGATCTGGAGCATTGATATTTAAGAATGAACGGATGAGATCGGTTCCCGGTTCTCACCTGGTGACCGGTTCTCACCAGATCCCATCCCTATATATATATATATATATATATATATATATATATATATATATAGGGGAAGGGTTATGTGAAAACCAATGCTAGTGTGAGAACTAAGACCACATCTCACACCACACAATCCTAAAAAATCAAAGGCCCAGATTTGATGAAAAAGACGGTGGTAATTCTGTAATATTTGAAAAGTTTTTCACATGGGGGTATTAACGTAATTTGGTAATTCTTATAAAAATCACGGAGGATTTGATAACAGATCGTCATCCTAACGAAGTATTATCATTATGCTAACGAAGCATTATAGTTATGCTAATTAAAGTTTTCAAATATTGTTAGAGAAAAATATATTCTAAAAATTAATTATAAACATAATTTGATTTAATAAACCCTAATTAAATGAAAAAAATCATAATTGGATGAAATAAACCTAATTAGATAAAATAAACATTGACTGGATGTGGTAAACCCTAAATGAGTTGGAACAAATCATAATAATAATATATTTGTACTACGTTAGCATTATGGTTTTACTTCGTCAGCATTGTGAATACATTGTGTTAGCATATGACAATAATACGTTATAAACCATAATAATCAATTAGGAACTATAAATGAAAAATTAAATTAAAAAAATAATCATAATTAGATGGAATAAACCATAATTGAGATGAAATAAGATTGAATAAACCCCAATAAATTTGTACTACGCTAGCATTATGATAATTCTTTGTTAGCACAATAAATACATTATGTTAGCATATGATAAATACTTCGTTAGCATACGTTATCATATTGCTAACGAAGAATTATTATATGCTAACGAAAACATTAACAACCTGGGCACGCGTAAAAAATTATCTTTTTTATTTTTTGTTCATATTTTTTTCATTTAAACATAGCCTTTCGACATCTTAAATGAAAGAGCACGAAGAGAGTTTTAATTTGATATATTTTTTGTGTGTATTGGATTAAAAACGAGCAAGTTATGGTCGTTTAAAGTTTTTAAGATTTTTTTTAATTGCTGACATCATCATTTTTAATGGGTTTGGACGAAAATAGCCTCATTCCTTTATTTTTTGCCCTATTATTTATGAAATTGCCACCATCTCTACATTAAATCTCAACCATTAGATCATTAAATTGGATGGTGTAAGATGATGTCTTAGTTCTCACACCAAGGAAATGGTCTCATTTGATCCATATGCTCTATATATATATATATGCAATCCTAGTGTGAGAATTAGGACCACATCTCACACCATACAATCATAAAAAAATCAAAGGCCCAAATTTGATTAAAAAGACGGTGACAATTCTGTAATATTTGAAAAGTTTTTCGCACGGGGTATTAACATAATTTGGTAATTCTTATAAAAATCGCGGAGGATTTGTTAACAGATCATCATGCTAACGAAGTATTATCATCATGCTACCAAAACATTATGGTTATGCTAATTAAAGTTTTCAAATATTGTTAGCGAAAAATATATTCTAAAAATTAATTATAAACCTAATTTAATTTAATAAATCCTAATTAAATGGAATAAACCCTAATTGGATGAAATAAACCTAATTAGATGAAATAAACATTGATTGGATGTGATAAACCATAAATGAGTCAGAACAAATCATAATAATAATATATTTGTACTACGTTAGCATTATGGTTTTGCTCTATTAACACTGCGAATACATTATGTTAGCAAATGACAATACTCTGTCAACATACGTTATAAACCATAATTAGATGAGATAAACACTAATAATCAGTTATGAACTAAACCGAAAAATTAAATTAAAAAAAAAAGCAATCATAATTAGATAGAATAAACCATAATTAAGATGAAATAAACCATAATTGAGATTGAATAAACCCTAATAAATCTGTACTACACTAGCATTATGACAATTCTTTGTTAGCACAGTGAATACATTATGTTATGATATGACAAATGGTTCGTTAGCATACGTTATCATATGTTATCATAATGTTGACGAAGAATTATTATATGCTAACGAAAGCATTTACAACCTAGACACGTGTAAAAAATTATCTTTTGTATTTTTCGTCCATATTTTTTCATCTAAACATAGTATTTCGACATCTTAAATGAAAGAGCACGAAGAGAGCTTTAATTTGATATATTTTTTGTGTGCATTGGATTAAAAACAATCAAGTTGTGGTCGTTTAAAGTTTTTAAGATTTTTTTTAAATTGTTGATATCATCATTTTTAATGGGTTTGGATGAAAATAGTCATCCTTCTTTTTTTTTGCGCTATTATTTATGAAATTGCCACCATCTCTTACATTAAATATCAATCATTAGATCATTAAATTAGACGGTGAAGATGTAGTCCTAGTTCCTATACTAGAAAAAAAGTCTTATTTGATCCATTCCACACACACGCACAATCGGAATAGAAGGTGAACATTACTCTAGATTAAAAAGTCCGCAAACTCAACCCCATCTTCATACACGAAAATATATATATATATGGCCAAATATATACTTATGTCCGAAATTTTGATTATTTTTCTAAAAATATCTTGAATTTTGACTATTTTTCTAAAATATTCTTGAACTTTAAATGATACCAAAATACATCCTAAATTTTGATATATTTTTTTTCTAAAAATGTCCTAAACTTTTACTTTTATCTAAAAATGACCCGAACTTAAAAAAATTTAAAAAATGTTCTGAACTTTTCATTTTTTTTTTTTTGCAAAAATGTCATGAGATTCAATTTTCGGCGATGGATTAATGATTGAAGTCTAGCATGTCAAAGTGATGTGAAATTCGTAATTTTTTTAAAAATAAGTAAGTATTGATAATATTATTTTCCGCTTTCATCTCCAAAACCGTAATTTTTCATTCTAACAAATCTATCATTACCAATCCAATTTGAAGAGAAAAAATGATTTCATTTTATTCATTTCAAAATTCTCAATCCCAACGGTAAAAGAAAAATAAATGATTTCTTTTCATTCTTCCCAAAATCTCAATCCGAACAGAACCAATCGAATTTGTAGAAAAAAATTGTATGTTCTTCAAATTGAGATTAAAAAAAAAATGCATTTCTTTTTAACATGCTGAACTCTGGTATGCCTCATCATTAATTTGGCTCGGAAATTAAATCCTATGACATTTTTATAAAAAAAAAGTGGAAAATTCGGTATATTTTTTATTGTTATTTGAAGTTCAAGACATTTTTAGAAAAAAATGTAAGTTCAGGACAAATTTTGGTATTATTTAAAGTTCAGAACATTTTATAAAAAAAAAAATCAAAATTCAGGATATAAGTATATATTTTGCCAATATATATCTTATATACTATTCGTATATTTCATATATTAGGTTAAAACAATTCCACTATACACTCCCCCTATCGGATTGGATCAAATTTGGGGGAAATTGCCATCCCTAATTGCTTAATTGAATAATAAATTAAATTGTATACATTAAAATAATTAACAAAATTTGACTTCAATTTACATCTAGTTAAATTTATTACAGGAACCAAACTGTGTGCAAGTAAAATAAAAATCTGATGACGTAATCATGAATGTTGGCAACACAACCACAAAGCAAACATATATTTTATTTTATTTTTTTTAAATTGACTTTTTCATATTTTAATGGTATTTCATAAGAATATTAGAACCGTTCAATCATATAGATTTATCAGTTTCTTATCTGTTAATTTTTTAGAAGATGGATTAATAAGTTTTAATAAGATAAATACTGGCTTAAAAAATTGTGGCACTGTTTCCCCGCTATTTCCATGTGACCTCATTCAAATGGTCCCTCATCTAGTGATCGTATTCATAGGTTCCTCATACTAATCCTATTCTTTAAATAACTTTTATAGTAGTATATTTTAATTAATTTCATGTTTTATTATGAATTTTATTGGTTTATAATTCGAAATATACATTGTCGACCTATTTAATTATGATCTTCTTGCCCTCAATGATTGACACTCTAGCTAATTTTCTTTATTAAATATTATCAAACTAATTTTATTTTTTTTACAAATGTGTATTTTAGTCGTAAATGGTATACTTTTAAACATTTAAACCTCAAATTGATAGTTTTTTTTTTCATATTCGATAAATGACATCTTGTGAAGCTTAATTGATGTCAAGTGCATAAGTTACCTTGTTAGTAAATACACACACACACAGATATATATATATACCGAAATAAAATATTAATGTCACTACCATATGTATGTACGTATTCCATTAATTTTCAGTTCCTTAAATGATAAATATGTACATGATATATATCGATATATCGTGTACAGTATTGTTGTTGGAAAATTGAATGTAATAAATTGAGTCGTGACTCATGCCATCAGATTTTTAGTGATCAAGTTATTTAATTTTGAAGGAATTAAATAGTCTACGATTGATCCATATTTGTAGTAGATAATCGTAATATTTTCATTTTCTTAAATCCGATTTTCGGTGAGTAAAAAATTAATTATTGAAGTTGATCACATGATTGGTCATTTATGGAGTGTGGGAAAGTTTGCTGAAGACATATTTAATGATCCAACATTGAATTCTTAACCTAGTTAAGAAGTGTATTTAAATGTTCTAACACTTAAAGTGGAATAAAATGCACAAGAGAGTGGGTCATGAGCCCACACGCGTCCGCCCGTGCCCGTGATGGTGCCGGTGTTTAAGCCCGTGCCCATGCCAATGCTCGGTCTCGGTCTCGTACTCGGACTTGGATCTTGACAATTGGACTTTTGATGAACTTTGGGCTAATGGGCCTGGCCATACAGTTTTAGGCGAAATGACGGATCAATGTACAACATTGATGGAGTGGTGTAACAGACACCTGGTTTCAACTGCTGCAATAGTGGAGGTTGGTTGGAGGTTACACATCTGAGGAGTAATTGAGCTGAGTAACTCTTGGAATTTACTTAGCTGGTTTGAATGTCCTCAAATCATAATTTGTTGATCCTCACATGAAGCTGAAGAGTGCCTATATATAGATCGTCCCAGAGCATGCTAGAGTATACTAAAATCGAATCATTATGCATCATAGTTTAGTCTAGTGTTTGCTTTGAGTTCCTCACATTCTCTAGTTCGTCGGAGCCTCGTCGGTGTTGTGGTGCTACAGATGCTAGAGTACACTAAAATTGAATCATTCTACTTCATAGTCTAGTCTAATGTATGCTCTTAGTTCCTCGCATTCTCTAGTTCTTCAGAGCCTTGTCGGTGTTGTGGTGCTACGGCCGGAAGGACGAAGTTGTTTCATTTTTTAGAGACAGAACGCCAAACCAAATTAAACCGTAAGCACTAGCAGGGGCATATTTGTCTTGCGGAAAGAGGTCCCTCAAGTCAGCTTACTTCCCGGAAATCTGTAGTCTTCACCGGATTCCAATTTATTTAATTTAGTTCAATTCAATTTCCTGTATATATTTTCTACTCGATTCTATTTGTTGTACTCCAGATTATATTCATTCGAGAAGCACTGTAACACTGTTTTACATTTGTTGCATCCACAAATTAAACTTATGCACATATAGATAATGAACACCAAAAAAATTATATATTCCACCCAAATGAAATGTTTATTAGCCATATATAGATTGCTTTCATCTAAATTCTAAACTCGATCAAAATATTGACATGATCTGCACAAGCGAATATTGTTGATAATATTATATGAATTAATGACTCATAAATATTAATAATATCAACAACTCATTAATCCACAATATTATCATACTGTGTGACATTAGGTTTCAAATTCATTATGTTTTTTTTTATATTTCAATCTCATATTTTATTATATCATTAAATATATAAATATATATATATATATATATATTGTATTATAATGACGTCACATGCAACATATAGAATCATATCTACTCATAAAATAAATTTGAGATATGAGGAAGATCTAGAGGATCCATGGATTTAATCTGTTTTGGAAGTCTGGATAAAAGTAATTAAGAAAAAATGCCTGGATTAAGTATTGGTATGATAAGTGCAGATCGTCACGCGCTGGGATGGGAGATGTGAATAGAGCGCTAATTAATCACATCATTAGAGTAATTACAACCCATAAATCAACATTAATGGTCCCTTTCACATTGCAATAAAATATGATCAACTTTGGATTAGTTCCACATTTGCTTGCACGTCCTCCATAAACAACACAATTATCAATCTGTCAGCATTCGGACCCATATTAAAACCCACCACCCAATCCACCACCTCTCTTCCTCCATTTCTTGTTCTCATCAATCTCTCTCTCTCTCTCTCTCTCTCTCTCTCTCTCTCTCTCTCTCTCTCTCCACATTTCTTCTTACTACTCACACATCTCCAGCGTCATGGACACTGGATTCAACCGCAACCAGTTCGTTAACGACCTCGAAGACTCCGAGAATTCGCCTGAAAACAGCGGAGGAGATTCCCCGCGTTTACCCGTCTCTACTCATGATACCAAGATCGCCTCCACTTCCTCTTCCAAAAGAAGGTAAATTAATTAATATGTATAAATTAATTCTTTCAACATTAATTAACTAGTACCTCTCTCTCTCTATATATATATGTGTGTGTGTGTGTGTGTGTGTGTGTGTTGTTTGGAAACGATCGACAGGAATTGACGGGGGATGATCGAGGGATAAATTGGGGGGGGGGGGGGGGGGGGGGTTGTTCTAGTTTCATGTGCATGCATATATATGGGTTAATTAGTAGAAGAAAATTAAAGAAGAGATTATATGTATAAGTAGAAATTAAATTAAATGGGTTAAATGAAATTATTATTATTACAGTAGGAGAGCCATACAGAAAAGAGTGGTGTCAGTGCCAATCAAAGACGTTGAGGGATTAAGGCTGAAGGCTGATCAGATTAGTGCTCCGCCGTCCGATTCTTGGGCCTGGAGGAAGTACGGCCAAAAGCCCATCAAAGGTTCCCCCTATCCTAGGTAATTAATTTTTGCAATCTTCTATTTTTTTTTTTTGCCAAAATTAATGATATATAATTAAGGAATAATTTGAATAATTATTAATGTATTTTAATTTTAATATTGCAGAGGATATTACAGGTGCAGTAGCAGCAAAGGATGTCCAGCAAGAAAACAAGTGGAGAGGAGTAGAGCGGACCCTAAAATGTTAGTTGTGACGTATTATTGTGAACACAACCACAATTGGCCGGTATCCAAAACTAAAATCACCACCTTCACCGCCGCCGCCGCCGCCGCCAGAAACGTCAAAGCTCCAACTTCTGAGGAGGAGGAGGAGGAAGAAGAAGAAGAAGAGGATGAGGACGAGGAGTTGGAGGAAGAGGAAAAGAAACCTCAGAATATTCCATCCAATCAATCTCACGACGAAGTTGCGGCGGCGGATCATAACAAATTTAATAATAATCTTGGTGAAGGGCTTTTAATTCATAATGCTCAAGAATTTGGATGGTTTGCTGATTTGGAGTGCAGCTTTTGTACTATGTTGGAGAGTCCGATGTTAACCCAAGACAGGATTACTACTACCGACACTGAGATGGCGATGATTTTCACGATGCGGGAGGAAGACGAGTCGCTTTTCGCTGATCTCGGCGAGCTGCCGGAGTGTTCCACCGTCTTCCGCCGTGGGTTGGCGGCGCAGACAGAGGCGGAGCAAAGGCGGCCGGGCTTGGCAACCACCAGTTGAGTGAGGGTGGGGCCCATGTGATGTGCAGCTGCAGCCTACCCCTTCCCAAGGATAACTTTAGATTATTATTTTATTTTATTTTTATGTTTTGAAAGAAGATTTTTACATTTTTATGTAATTTTAATAATTGTCAACAGCGTAGTGGTTAGAAAATTAAAAAATAAAATTGTTTGATAAATTTCCTTGTAATTAACAACATGGTCGTCGGTTTCTAACTGCCATCTTATTCATTATCTCATCCGACGACATTGTTATTTCAGAAATAATGTATAATTTATATTTGTATAACTACTACGGAAATTATTGATGACTACATGATGTTCTTGATGAGTAGGAAGAATAATAAATGATGAATAACAAATTATTTTATAAATTACGTACACAACTTGGTCACAACAAAATTATAAAAGTGCTTCAAAAGGTGCATGAGAACAGTATTGAACTTGGGCATCTGTGGAAATACATGATTGTGAACTGCATCATTTTACAATCATTAATTTATTTTCAAGAATGTTAATGACATTATAATAAATAGTAATGTAGATTAAATATAAATTGCTAAGTGCTAATTAATTATGCGTTTAAGAAAAACTTTTTCATAGTGTCAGACAACAGAAGAGAGTTGAGGGTTGGAAGAAATTTGTTAGGAATTTATAAACCGCACATTAAATTAATCACATAAATCTTGAAATTGATGAGTCGAGACAATTTTATTTGAGACCATATATACCATGTAATACAACATTACAATATGCATATATGATGTCTCATTGCCAAAAAAAAAAAAAAAGTGAATTGATTTATATACATATACTATATTTTTACACTAGTATAATCATGCAAAGCCAATCATTATTTGTAAATGAACTCCCAACTTGGACAACGTATTTCCCAAATCATTTAATGATGAGAGCATACTGGCAACTAAACTCAAAAGTCAACATCACAACAACATTGACTTTTTAATGATGACAGTTGGATCCAATGTGAATTCTACTTAATTTTGTTTCAATTTCAGAATTTATATTATCAACTCCATTTAAAACTTGGTTGTTGCACATGATTTCCCCGGAAATGGCTTGCCAATGTAAAATAATGTTATAGGAAGTAGGAACTACTTATTTTAAATAGCTCTCTCTCATAATTAAGATTCTCATGGGGTACTAGGACACACAAGTAAAAATAGGTAAATTTTGTGAAAAAATCAGAAATCTACAATTATTGATTTTTGTGTCTAATATTTATAGGTAAATGTATTTTTACTCAAGGATGAAATTAGAGGTAGCTTTATAAGATAATAAAAGACAAGTAGTAGGTAAGGTTTGAGGGGCCACAAATGGCCCTTCAATCATTAAATAAACTCCAAATATGATAAATATTGATTAATTTGGGTATGTGATAATTGGTTGTGGGAAGAGAGTATAGGCTTTATACCGAGAGATGAGTCCCACATGTTACACGTGCAAGTCATCGCGTCGGATGCGATTCCTAGATACAACGTCATTTACACTAACATAATTCATTAACAACTCTAATCCTCTTCTGTCTTATCCGTTGTAGCATCGGGCACATAAAATTATGTAAAGTAATCGTTTTTCCCCCTCATTAATAAAGACTTGATTAATTAATCCGGGCAGATCTCGAAAATCTCTAATCATTGTTTCATTGCTTTCAAAGATATGAACCCTAATTTCCCAATCCTTTAATCTTGTGAAAAATTATGGCGAAGGGCATAACTATAATCTACGACACCTGAAGTCCGATGGAGGCATCGAAAAATTATAACAAAATATCTACAGCCTTCACCGTCAAAATTATTAGATTTTGAAAAATCAGAGTTAAAAATCATTCGAATGCATTCTTCTGAATTAAATGGAATGTAATTAATATGTTTTGAGTAATTGAACCATTTCTAGTTTTTATTTGTAATTGGGCTGAGTTGCTGACAAAACGATTTATTGCACATAATATCATGTTTCATGTTTTTGTTTACCCCAACTTCATATTTGATTATGAATGAACAACTTTAAAGATTGCAGAGAGTAATGGACAAATGATTTGTTTGGGTAAAACATGTGCTTGGGAATTGGGATGAATGGCTAACTAAGATTATAACGTGTGGTTAGCAAAATCAATTCCCTTAAGAAATAGGAGTGGGGGGGATCGGCTATGCTAATTTTATCAGGTTTCAATAGTTAGGATAAAGGGCAAAAAAGAATTTTAATTAAAATTTATATTTTATAAATTAATTATATTTACCCATATATATTATAGCAAAATACTGTAAAAAATAGTAAGCACTAATTTCCCAGCCCAAATTTATTTATACATACCTTACAACAAAACCATACATTAATAGGCTTCACCCTTCGAGCATAGTAAATGAGATATAATACATTTCCACATTGTAAGTCAACCATTCTTAATAATTAATATAATAATATTACTAAGCATGGCTCATGCAGTGGCAGACTAGCAGAATATGACTTTCTTTCTGTAAACACTCCACGGTCCACAGAATGGTGGAATTTATAACGTCGTGTGTAACGCACGACAAAAAAAGTACTTAGAAAAATGGCATGAAATTGACAAACTGTAGAAATTAATTTGAAACAACAAATGTAAAGAACAACATTTTTTTCCCCATTTCGAAATGAAGCAATAACACGTATATGATGTTTGAATCTGAATTTCGTTTCTCAAATATCACATGTGAATTGGCATTCCACGTAACATGAAAGTAATACAAAATAAAGCACGTAAATCATAATTTTTCTAACATATGCAGAGGCATCGTACCGATCAAATTTTACACCCACAATCTCAAGAAGATTCAGCAAAACAAAGAAGCTAACCGTCGTTCAAAATCTACGAAGAGCAGCAACTTCCTTTCTTCACAGCTGATACATCTTTGCTGACATCAATTTTCTCACCCTTCGACGGAACATTTTGTGCAGCCCCATCATCGCCTGCCTCCATGCTCTTCTTGCTCACAATACGGTATATTTGTGAGAGAACTTCAGTGAATGCATTATCAACATTGGTAGACTCAAGGGCAGACGTTTCCATGAAGTAAAGTGACTCCCTTTCAGCAAACGAAGTCCCATCCTCTGTTGAGACTGCCACCAGATGTCGAAGGTCAGATTTGTTGCCGAGAAGCATGACGACTATGTTGGGATCAGTGTGATCCCTCAACTCCCTTAACCACCTTTCAACATTTTCAAATGTGGAGTGCCTAGTGACATCATACACAAGCAAAGCACCGACAGCACCACGATAGTATGCACTGGTGATGGCACGATATCTAGAGACCAAAAGGAAACAGAGAAATTCAGAGCATATAAGGCAGCAATTAAAGAATAATGGAAACAATCAAGTCTATGTTTCTCATGGAAGACGACTACACAATGAAATATATAGTTTCCTAAAAATAGGAAAGCTAATTACAGGAGTCCAATGTGGCAATAGTATTTCTCTTGACATACTTTGACTGATCTTCACCTATACGTCAAGTTTAATCTCTAAATTATGACAATCATGCTAATAAACTCTATCCATGTTCATATGATGTTTCCAACAAATTGCAAATAAATTCAAGGATAATGACTACATTTGATCTTATAATCTTGGTCTCTGCTCTGCAAGTCTGACAATACAAGACAGGGAATATAACCTTCAAGCCCAATAGAAACTGGATCTCAAGTGTGACAGTTGACTCATAACAGAAACCTTATATTCTGAGCCATTCCAATAACTAAAAATTAGTTTTACAGCCAAAACTTAGCTGGCCCAATTCTATCGCAAGTTCATTATGTTCTAAATTGTACATAAAGAGCATCAATTGAGAAAGTTCGTTGGAAGATGAAAATTAACCTCAAACGGATGTCATTTCCTTATTATTCCAATGACAGTTAAAAGTAAAAAAGAAACTGCATGTCTGACACTCATGAGAAAATTCATCGGATAAAATGCTGAAGATGATTAAAAAGGGAATCAAGAAACCCAAAGCTTCAGAAAAGCATATTTCCTCAAGTTATTCTGAGATCTATGCTCTGACAGCTAATGTGTGCTTTGCTCAGATTTAGGCAAGTTTATGCCGATCTAGGATTCAACAGTTTGTAAGTAACTTGAATAATTATTTATTCTTTGTGGGGGCGGGCAAAGGAGCTTAGTATTTTTACTTTGGTGATCACAAAATAATTTTATACTTCGTACACATCAATAACCTAAGGCATATTATATGGTCAGCTATATCTGTAAAGATTATGCCACTGAAACAGATCCTTATACTCAAGTTTGATCCTCACTATTACAATGTCGAAAGAAGATGTGGATTTTGTGAATGAACATGGCGAAGGTGGAAGGATGGATACTAGAACTAGGTTCTGAAATTCTTACTTGTAACTAAGAAACCGCTCGAGCTGAAATTGGATAAAACTTGCAGTTGCAATCCTTTGATTTGATAAAAATTACTTGCACTGCCAATGCATTTGAGCATAAAAACAACTACGGAACTTACACAAAACCATTTCAGCCCAAACTAAAACCTCATCACATCATCACACAGTCTTCAGATCTATCCTAATAAACCCTAATTCCCCTACAAAACTTGAATATCTACAAACAGAACTTTCATAAAAACCAAACTTCACTAACACCTTGTTCAGACACGAGATTCACACATCAATCACAAAACCAGGATTAAGATTCAGCAATTCTCGAGCAATAGCACAAAAAAAACCAAATGCAGAAGCAACAGATCAGACGATTAAAGAAGCAACTAACAAAAAATGTACCTCTCTTGACCCGCGGTGTCCCAAATCTGAGCCTTAATGACTTTTCCATCGACGGTCAAGCTTCTGGTGGCGAACTCAACGCCGATAGTTGATTTGGACTCGAGGCTGAACTCATTCCTGGTAAACCTCGATAGCAAGTTGGATTTTCCGACGCCGGAATCCCCAATCAAAACAACCTTAAACAAGTAATCATAGTCATCTTCCGCACGGTAACCCGCCATTACTGAAACAGATTCGGATGCAAACCCTCCTCTGAATTAGTAAAGGCAAAATGGAGGAGTTAATAATGAGGGAGACAACACAACAGTAAGATATTGGGGATTTTCTGTTTTACTACAGTGACTGAAAGAGCTTTTTAGCTTCTTTTCTCATCTCTCTCTCTCTCTTCCTTTTCTTGGCGTGTTTTCTTTTTTAGTTGATTGATGACGTTAAGACTGCACTCAAGTCAAGTGTGTGCCAAACCAGGCCGACAATGGGGAGGAGAAGGCGGAGTGGGCCTTTTAATTTCAACAAGGCCCATATTTAGCCCAAAATCAATTAGAGTTTTGGCCCGACTAGGCTGCTCCGGAATTTGGTTTATTTCTAGGACAAGTTCCACTTCTCTATACTTATTTTTGGCCGAATCACTCTTTTCAGAAATTTTATATATAATCCTCATTTTTCTCTTTATACCCCTAAAATTAACTAAATTATAAAAATTATTTTACTTATCAGTTTTGTCCTTATAGCCCCACCACTTAATTTTAAATCCTAACAATATAAAATAAAGCCCATTATCCTTCCCAACCATTAAAAAAAAATTAAATACTTTTTTCCTCAACACCAATGCAAGATGAATTGCTTTTGGTGTAAACAATGTTGGAAATAAGAGTAATTTTTGAATTTTTCGACCGAGAATAAAAGAAATGTTCATGGCCATCAGCAGATAAAAATAAGAAAAGATGTCCCCTTGGGGATGGCCTAGTGGTGGAGTGGTGATATTTTGAGGCCAAAGGTTTCAAGTTCGAATCCCACCAATACCACTAGGTGTGAGCCTGTTACACCTGGCTTGCCAAGTGTGGTTTACCTCCCCTGTGTGGTTTGCAGGCTATTACACAGGGGCGGGGTTTACCCAGTGCGCACCTCGGTAGCGGCTGCGGGTTACCTTCGATAAAAAAAAAAAAAAAAAAAAAAGATGACAAAAATAATGAAAGTGGGAGTACAATTGGAAGAATTCTTCATGATTTAGAGAGGATGAACTTGTGTTTTGACATTAAGACATGTTGTGGTCTATATATATGAATATTTCATTTGAAATTATTTTAATATTGTTCCCTTGATAATTTCCAACATATTCATAATTGCTCAAGGGATTTCTCAAAACTGCAAAGCACTAATTAAATTCTCAATCTTAAAAACTCTTTTTTTCTTATGTCGGTCTTGTAGTGAGTTTTAAACTTGATTTGCTTTTTTCTTATGTCGGTCTTGTAGTGAGTTTTAAACTTGATTTGGTTTTCAGCATCTCAATTGACCCTCCTACAAAAATGCAGTTAACAATTTGAATTCTTGAATATTTTTATTTTTTACAATACCTTAAAAATTCTTGAAGGTGCATAAAATAACCAAAAGAAATCAAGCGAAGCTTTGCAGAATTGGTCGTCTTCTCTATATTTGGATTGAGCCAACTTGATCTTTAGAGTGCCGATCTTGGATGAGGGAAAGCTAGGATGAGGGAAAGCTAGAAAGACAATGATGGATAATTGTATTTTTATTTATTTTTAGATATGAAATAGTGGAGGTATACATCGGACGCTTAATTGTATATTGTTAGGGTTTTAAAATGATGAGACTATGAGGGTAAAATTGTCAAGTAAAATAATATTTATAGTTTAATTAATTTTGGGGCCATAATGAGAAAAAATGAGAGTGTATTTGGAATCCATTCTCTTTTTCTTAATTGGAAGGACGAATGATAAGTTTAGGTGAGACTTTGAGATTGAGGGATACCCACTGCTGTAGTGGAGTCCCTTTGTAAAAAAAAAAGGGAGATATATTTAATTTGAAACTCACAATACCAGCTTCCTGAATTAAAAATAAAATAAAAATTCATCCAGGTGAATTGTATAATTGTATCTAAAACCGTGATCATCGTTAATTAATGTTGATTTCCTTAGTTAAAGAATTAGGAGCAGCAGCGAAAATGAATGAGGAATAGGCAATAAAAAAGCACCTGCTGTTGCCTCATGAATTATTCATTATTCATCTTCATCTTCATCGACAAATCAATAATTAATAATGTCCTCCGATTCAAAGGAGAGCGTTTCTGAGCTCACCCACCACCACCGCCACCACAACCACAACAACAGGAAGGAAGATCCGCCTTTTCTTTCAACGTAACTAGTACCTACCTCCCTACTAATTAATGAGGATCTCAGTAGAACTTGTAGCACCCCGAAAAGTTATTCATGCATGCATTTATATGTTAATGTTTCGATCCTATAAGTCGCGCATTTTTCTGTCTAGCACTATGTTATTATTATTATTATTATTATTATTTTTATTTATTATTACTACTATTGTTATTATTATCATTATGATTATTTTTTTTATATATTAGTATTATCGTCCTTATGATCATTTATTTCACATTGACTTTATTTTATTTAATTAAAACTGAGTTTTGATCCATTTATTTGTGCTTGTGGCCCAATACTCTTAAAGTTTCTGCAAGCCCAATTTGCATGCCTTTGGAGACCATTACCAGTTTTTCGACCTCCGCCGCTTTCCTCACACCACCTTCGTTTGTGCGGATTAACTCTAGACCTAAGTTTCCTTTTTCTGAGTCCGAGATTCGCTCCAAGAACCTCAATATTTAGGTAAGAGATCAATCTAAATATCAATTTTTCCATGTTTCGTCCCCATCATTCTAGTATAAATAGGTGGGTTCTCATTCATCTCAAAACACACCAATCCAAAGCTTCACCTTTCTATAGCACTCGAGTTTCTTCTCCGGGTTTTTGAGGTACGACTCTGTTTTTGTTTGCTCTTCACGCCGCTCTTCGTAGAGTTTCTCTCTGTGTTTTCTCCTGTTTTTCGTTCAGTGCAGTAGAGGGGATTTTTTTTAGAGAAGAAGGTTGAAAAGTAACCTCTTTGTCCATATATACTAGAAGGAGAAAATATATCTATATTTTAATATTCGTTTGGTCAAACTTTCAAAATAAATAAGGTTTTGAGGAAAAGGGGTGGCCTCGTTCCTGTACAAGCATTTATGACTTCTGCCAACAATTTTTTTCTCTCTTAATGATAAGATTATTTTTCTTTTTCATCCCATTGGTGTATCTATATTTATATACATAGATAACTTTATGCATGCACATGTTTATATGTTTGGTTGATTTTCATATCACACACACACCGATGTATACACATATATATATATACATGCAGAATCATGACATTAATAAATAAATATATATTTATATATATATACACATATATTTAGCATGCACCCACTTTCACACTTATCTATGCACACACGTTTATACACGTATACATATATGTATATATATATAGCATGCATGCACATAATTATATAAAGTATAGAAACTCACGCACACCTATGTAATATATATACCATATCTATATTATATATATATATGTATATAAACGGCACACACACATATGTAATACATACATACATATACATATACATATACATATATATATATATAACGCACACCCACACACACAGATGCATGTATATATATTATTAATTATGCAATATATATACATATTTTACATAGGGAGAAATTTTTATCTAGACAATAAAATGTTAAAATTGGTATAGTTGGACAAGTTTTAAGGGGGTAGAAGTTTCATGGGCAATTTGTACTACATTGACTTTAAAAAAGCTGAATATTCTTACCTTTTCTGAAAAGTAACTTACACTTTTGTACTTTCCATGCATAAATTGTTTTCGAATAAAATAAAATTTTCATGCATGGAATAAAATCTTGGCATATCACGTCTCGGATCAAAATTTATCTAAACTCAATTTAAATTTGGAAAAAAAAAATCAGTGGCTTGTGAAAGTAAATTTTAAATATAACGACAATTAAATTCATGCATAACGAAAAATAAATTTCAACATAACGAAAACTTTATAATATAGACAATTATAGACAATCTAATTCTCATAACGAAAGTTTTATAATATAGACAATTTATAATAACGAAAAATAAATATGAACATAACGAAAAATAAATTTCAACATAACGAAAATAAAAATTTAACACACAACGAAAATCTAATTTCATCAATAACGAAAGTTTTATAATATAGACAATTATAGACAATTTATAATAACGAAACTTTATAATATAGACGATTATAGACAATCTAATTCTCATAACGAAAGTTTTATAATATAGACAATTTATAATAACGAAAAATAAATATGAACATAACGAAAAATAAATTTCAACATAACGAAAATAAAAATTTAACACACAACGAAAATCTAATTTCATCAATAACGAAAGTTTTATAATATAGACAATTATAGACAATTTATAATAACGAAACTTTATAATATAGACGATTATAGACAATCTAATTCTCATAACGAAAGTTTTATAATATAGACAATTTATAATAACGAAAAATAAATTTGAACATAACCGAAAAATAAATTTCAACATAACGAAAATAAAAGTTTAACACATCAGAATATTCCACCACTTTTCTGAAAAGTGTCTTACACAAACTGGTATTTTCCATGCAAAAATAATAAAAGATTTGTTTGGAATAAAATCTCGCTAGTCTATCCAAACTCGATTTCCGTTTGAAAAAAAATAGGGTTGTGGAGAATCAATTTCATTAATATCGTTATTAAATTCTTGTAACTACCTATCTACTCTCTCTCTCACACATCTCTTCTCATTCTTGCCTGTTTTTACTTCTCTCTCACTGAGCCGTGAGCCGTGTTCGCTGAAAAGAAAAAAAAATTAATTCTCTGAAAAAAAAAATCTTCGCCGGCATCGGACTGGCTTGAAGACAATGGAGGAACGACGTGAAGATGTAGACCGACCGTCTGAAGCCGAAGCGGGAGAGGTTAGTCGAGTATTTACAGCATATCGTTATGTGGAGTATTTACAGCATATCTTATGTCGAGTATTTACAGTTATCGTTATGTTTTAGTAGATCGTTATGGATTATGTTAGCAATCGTTATACTTATTTGAATGAATCGTTATGGAATATTAGTTTAAATCGTTGTGCCAATTTGAAAATTTCGTTATGGCCTTTTGTTATGAGTTTTTAATTAATCGGTATGCTAATTTGAAAAGTTTCGTTATAACATTCGTTCATCGATATGCTAATTTGAAAAAAATTTATGGCTTTCGTTATGAGTATTTTATTAATCGTTATGGTAATTTGTAAAGTTTCGTTATGACATTTTAATCGATATGCTAATTTGAAAAAAAATTATGCCCTTTCGTTATGAGTATTTAAGTAATCGTTATGGTAGTTTAAAAGTTTCGTTATGAAATTCTGTAATCGTTAGTAATAACTTTTAAACAATCGTTATTATTATAAAACAATCGTTATTAATAACTTTCAATAATCGTTATTATAACTTTTATTATTATTTTTAATTATACTTTATTATTAATTTTAATCAATCGTTATTTTTATTTTTAGTTATGGCTTTTTTTTAAATAATCGTTATTATATATTAATGATAATAACGATTGTTAAATGAATAACGATAATTAAATTTATGCATAAAAAAAAATTAAATTTATATATAACGAAAAATAAATTTAAACATAACGAAAATTTAATTATAAAACAATCGTTATTAATAACTTTTAAACAATCGTTATTATTATAAAACAATCGTTATTAATAACTTTCAATTATCATTATTATAACTTTTAAACAATCGTTATTATTATTTTTAATTATACTTTATTATTACTTTTAATCAATCGTTATTTTTATTTTTAGTTATGGCTTTTTTTTAAATAATCGTTATTATATATAAACGATAATAACGATTGTTAAAAGAATAACGATAGATATTATGGCTTTTAATTTTCGATATGTTTTCCATAATAAACTTTCGTTATTAAGGCTTTTAAATAATCGTTATCATGGCTTTTGTAAACGATAATAATATCGTTATTATGGCTTATAATTTTCGTTATGGCTTTTTTAAACTTTCGTTATTCATATTTCAAGTATCATTATTATAAATTTTAAACAATCGTTATTATTATTTTAAATAATACATTATTATTACTTTTAATAAATCGTTATTTTTAATCAAACGTTATTTTTAATTTTAGTTATGGCTTTTTTTTAAATAATCGTTATTATATATAAATGACAATAACGATTGTTAAAAAAAAATTAATCGTTATTAATTTTGGGTATGTCTTTTTTACACTTTCGTTATTATGGATTTTAAATAATCGTTACCATGGCTTTTGTAAATGATAATAATATCGTTATTATGGCTTTTAATTTTAGTTATGACTTTTTTAAACTTTCGTTATTATGGCTTTTCAATAATCGTTATCATGGCTTTTGTAAATGATAATAATATCATTATTATGGCTTTTAAACTTAAAATCAACGTACAAACATAGAAACATAAAACCAGATAGCCTAAACTTAAAACAAATTTTACATTTCTTGAAGAAATAAACTCGAAACATACCTTTCAAAATTTAGGAACTTCTACTCGGCCCGTTCGTTGATGAAGACGACGTTTTTATTTCAAGGGAATCGACATTTTTTGTGTTTTATTGTTTTGGATGTTCCGCCCCACCTTCAATATATGCATATTACGCTACCAACCTCTCTTACACAAAATTAAATGCATTAAATTTAATTTAATTTAGGCCAACTAATACCTACCTATACAAATACATATTTATTCATTCTACCTACCTCATTTTGGTCGAAAAAATGAGAGAATAATTGATTGATATTAAATGAATAATTGATTGATGTTCATTTCATGTTATGTGCATTAACGTCGTTATGCTTATTTTCTTTTTCATAACGTTAGTGGAAGGTCAATTTTTTAAAAAAAATTCGTTACGTGCATTAACGTTACTTTTTAAAAAAAATTAGTTATGCTTATTTTCATTTTTAAAAATTTTGTTGTTTTAGAGTGTGACACTTTCTAACCCTAACCCTAAAATTCATGAAATTGGATTTTTATATGTTAGGTGTGTGCATTTATTGGGTAGTTATTAAAAGTGTAAATAGTACACTTACACACAATGATTGGAATGTGGGGACATGTGTGTCATAGGGGTATTGTAGACATTTACACTCCAAATTGCCCAAATAACTCCTATAGCCTTATATCTTGTTTTTTTTTTCCCAATTACTATTTTGTTTTGCCTCTTTTTATCCATTTACACTTTTACATATATATATATAATTCATTTTACGTGATGTTCTTTGTCTATAGCATTAGATTAATTTAATATTTAATATTATGTTAATTATTTATTATTATTATGTTAGGTGGCGCGCGTGAATAAATTATAACTATATTTTTTTTCAAGATCCGATTAAGGTGGGGATTCTCTTGGAGAATATACGAAATTCTTATCCTTGTTATATTCATATATGCAGTGTGCATGTGGACCTTCGGGCTATTGCTATGGGCCTACGAGCTATTATTATGTTTAACCTACGGGTTATATGCTATGTTGGCCTACGAGCTCTATGATATGCTATGCTATGTTATGGCCTGTTTACTACTGTTATATTTGTATAACTCGGATAATTGATTTACCCCCATTGAGTTAATAGCACTCACCCCAAAGCTATTTATATTTTCAGGCTAAGGAAACTCGGGTGGTGGGGTGGAGACGAAGTGATGGAATAAAGACTATAGTTTTAAATAAATTAAACATTTTATCTTTCCGCTGCAATAGACTCTAAATTTATGTTTCTTTTATTTTGGATAAACTTTTGGAAATATTATTTAATATTCTACCACTTTATTTCTTAAATAAATCTATGAAATTTTGAGACGTCACAGAACTCCACTTCACCTACATATATTATCTCTAAATATCATATTTCTCTACATATATTATATCAAATTTACCAGCTAAGAACATCATGTAACTATGTAGAAGCCAGAAAAGAAAAGCATATTTATATGATATGAATTTATTCCACACTTACACAGAATACACACCTCTGCACACTGATTTTCAATAGTATAGCCATTGAAGAAACAAAGAAACTGACTTTCCAAGATAAATTGCAGCTAGATGACAAAGATAGATAATTTGAAGCTTCACAATTATATAAATGGATGTATTCAATACACTTTTTCACGCATCATAGAGTGATCCCAAATTTCTGTAATTCTGCAGTTTTTACCGTGCCAAATTACTTATGCTTCTGACAGTAAGCAACACTGATCCTTGATCTAGATTCTGGCGGGAAGGAACGGTCAAAACTTTGATACCGTAATGTAATCATGCAGTTAACAAAAGAATGTGTCCGAGCAACCAGATTGGATTAGGAAATAACATTTATACAAGAATCATATATAATTTACCTTCACCGTTTCTTTCTTTCTTTCTTCTTTAGCAAATTAGCATTTGTGTCTAACTCTAATATCTACGATCACAACTACACAAATGGCATCTACAAGTGAAGCACCTCTACCAAAAGCCAACATGGGAGAAGCTAATTTAACGCTTTCCTCAACATGTTCGACATAAAGGCTGCATGTAGGAGATTAATGCTCACAGGAACCTGTAAATTTCAGTTACTTCCTCTTAATCAACTGAGATGCTTGTTTATATTTTACAAGTCCTATTGTCAATGAAGTAAAGAAGTAGCAAATTGGTGTGGTTAAAGAAACTGGACAAACAAGATATCTTTCGTATTTATGAGGAAACCAAGCAGCAGGATCTTAGGTATTCATGTAAAAATCAACAAAGATTTTATGTAGACAACAAATTCTGGTTGAACTACATATAATACATGAGATGAACCTAGAGTAGATTCCAGGATCAGCTCACCAAGTTTGGATTTACACAGGGACAGGAGTTCGCTCTAAGCTTTCTTTCCCCGTTATGCCATCCTTCAGTGTTTGGAAATACACATTGTAGTCTTTTTCTGGAGGAGGATTTTCTGGATCCACGGTATATGGTTCGCTGAATGGGATGACACTCTTAACCTGAAAAAAGAAAAATAGGTTTTAATTGTTCGATAAATAAATTTTACAGACCTTGAATCAATCGATTGAATTTCAGATAGACTGGCAGAACCTCAAATGTCTTGTCACGTGCATAAGGGCTTTCTAGTGCAGCAATACATATCCTTGCAATTTCCTCCCTGGAAATCTTCCCCTGTAAAACAAATTACAGGTTATCAAGGTATCCTGTGTCATTATATAATTTCTACAATTTTTTTTTTCCAATCAATGCTCATACTGTTATATTGTCTCCTTGATCAAAGATGAGATCAGCTCCAGCCGGTTCCTCAGTTAATGCACAGGGTCTGACAATTGTATATGGAATGCCGCTTTCCCTTATTAAATCCTCGCCCTGCATGACAATTTAAAAAGCATGGAAAGCTAATTTAAGAGTAGTAGACAACCAAATGAGATATGTACATCTACAACCTATGTTTCATCAAATAAGATTGATAAGGAATGATTTCATCATTCTGGTTTTCCATGAGTAAAGATTTCCATATAATTGATAATATTCTAGCATTATATATATCAAGCAAGAGGATATCTAGGAAAAAGAGCAAGATGCTTAAACACGGAGATCATTTGAACACTCGAATTGAGTATAGCCTCACTACATTGTTGATTTTACACCACAACAAAATGTAGTAGAACCTTCAACTTATATGTGAGAATGAAATCCAGTTCCTTGTTCAAGCGGACAGCTGGAGGCTGTTTGCTTAAATCGAGTCCTGGCCTATCAGGTCTAGTCACCCCAGCTGAGCTCACATGCACAAACCTGAGATTTTACGAAGATTATGGAACACAGATCAAAAAATAGTCAGGGTAATTTCACATTTTCAGGTGTTAAAAAATAATTTATGAATTAGAAGATTTGGTGTATGTAAACCTGGGAGTGATTGGCTCTTTGATGTAAGCCCGAATGGTTGATATTGGAAGCTGGAATGGACCTTCAACAAAAGTTGGGTTCAACTTCCCATCATACTCGAACTTGCTGAACATGAGCTGCAGATAATATGGCACATATAATGTACTGTGCATAAGAATAAAAATTTCAAAATGAAGAGGATTAGAATTGCACAGAAAACTTTCAAGGAAACGTGCCTGTAATGATATAATATCACCAGGATTAAATGGTTGAGCATCGAACACAGTTCGTGCTCGAAATATAGGTCTCAAAGAAGAGAATGGCAAGCGAACCTAAAAGTGAGTAAATAGGATTATATGAGTTTGAAAGATGCTGCTGATCCACTGGTTTTAGATTGGGGAGAAGCACATAAAACAGCTTACCGATTGCCATTGGTCTTTAACAGTGTCAAAGCCCGTTGTATATGCAACTGTGTCCCAATCACGGCTAGTTCGTAACATGAATTTATATCGACGGCCATCACCTTTAATGCGCAACTCAAGACCATCATATGCAGAGAGATCTTCTGGTATGGAGAAATTCTGCAGAAATATGTAGATTATATCCAGTAGCTAGCAGATACAACTATCTACAGTGAAATATAACTGAGATGATAAAAAAGAAAATCAAACAACAATAACAATAACAAATTTGAGCACTTTTTCCAATTTAAGAGAGAATGTTTCATAGTACACAAATAGCAAGAGATTTTAATAGTCAATGCCAGATAAGTTAAGTTGTGGGATGTAAATCAACTGGGAAATATGGAGCACTAGAGGGAGGAGGGAGAGAAAAAATAACAACTGACCTTTGTCCGGACACTGGCGAAACCTCCATTGTTTGCAGTAGAAACAAATCCTGAAGAGGGCACTTAGCTTAATTAAAAGAAAGCACTCAAAAACATGACTAGCTGCGAAACTACTGGATCTTTAAGGCTTTCAGATTCTTCAGAAGTGAGAGAGAAACAAACCTCTGAAAATTCCAGCTGGTCTACCATTTTCACCACCACTAGGGTTTATCTCAAATGCGCTTGCACTCACTCCTCCCATGACAACATCATCCAGCGCACCCCAAGGAAGTTCTCTGGATAAATTATCTATGCAGTCGATGAAACATGAAAAACCTATTACATATTTACAATATATTTCTAAGAGTTTGGCCAGCACCAGAATCAGCTGATTGCCACTGTGGTGTAAAATTATTCCCTCTAACTTGGAAAATATTGATGATTTTGCATCTTAACTTAGTTCCATACCCTCAAATCCAAAGACTAGTTTTCCACTGCGAAGTCCAACTGATTCCTTAACAGCACTTATCAGATTTTTCATCCCAATGAACTCCACCATTTCAGGGGAATCACCTTTAATCTGATTTCATCAACCAAATGAACAGCCACAGTCAACTATAATGGAATGTTGCTCATCACAAAAAGGTGGTAAAATAAAAATATGGAGTTTAAGCCACTTAATATAGAAAAACAAAACCACTGAGATGATTTTTCGGTAATAACATTACCAACCTCAGGTTCAAAGAACTTGATTCCCTGCATAAACACAAAAAGATAAAGATTAGAGATCAGGCCAAGAGCAACAGAGTTAACATTGTATGAAACACAGAATGATAGAAATAAAGAAAAGCACAAAGATTTTCTTCATCTTATCATGATTTTAAAAGAACCTGGCTATATTTGGCCCTATCTGGAGTATCACCTTCCTTTGGGCCAACAATAACTGAAACAGCGTTAATCACCATTTTTACTCCTTTGAAGTACTCGGGTAGCAATGTGCTCGCTTTGGTTATATCTCCAACAATCTGAAGATGTCAGAACAGAAATTGGTTGTCTTATTCAGCAAGTTCAACTGGTGAAATTTATAAAGCACTGGTAAAAAACATTCAACATGTTACTAAATATACAAGCATCCCAACACCTTAAACAATTGACAGGCAAAACTAAATTTCTGCACATTACCCACTTGGACAACTTATTTTAAGCTAAAATCGTATTATACATATCAGACCTTCTAAAGATACAGAAAACAAGTTTCAGCCATCACATGAAATGATTCTAGAAACCAAAAAAACCACCTAGGCTTCGGTTAATAAGAAAATTGTCAATATTTGAATAGCTATTATACTTATATTCTATGAAAAACAAAATATTTCTCAAAAGAACTGGACGAAATAAATGAGGATTCAAAATGTATCATTTTCTATTCAACCCGAACGTATCCTAAGGCTATGGTGCTGGTAAACATGAAAACAAAGAAAACAAAATACAAAGGTCAAATTATTATCACCATAGACTACATAGGGAAAACAAATAGAAGAATTAAAACTTACCAAGTCAACATCCTCACCAAGCATTTTCCTTGCCTTTTCTTCATTTCTGACCTGAAAAAGAAAAAAATGTAAGGTCTTAAATTGGAATCATCAAATGTTATTTAGACATCTTTCAATTCATAAATTATCTTCCTCCTTTGGCCTCATGATCAATAAGTTGGATATATATAGTGTACCAGTACTCGAACTTGTCGCCCATTTTTCCGTAAGAGATCCACCACTCTTCTGCCAACACCACCAGTAGCTCCAGCCACCAGTACTATCCCAGAAGTATCCATTGATTTTACTGCTTCGGTAGGTGATGAACCGGAGAGTTTCTCAATCAGAAATGCAAATAACTTCAAACATAAAAGAAACTGGTCAGATCAAATAATCCACAATTCAGCACCAAAAAACAAAAAGGGGATCAAGCAAGCTGAACCTTTCCAGGAGAGGGAAGCTGATCAAAGAAAGACAATGTTTTCAAAAATCGACCTACATCCCAACCTTGCCTTTCAGCTCCGGATAGAATGCGCCCTCTATGAGTTCTCAAGGAAGGAAATGCTAACTTTTTCTGGTAAACAATCGGCTCAAATCGTCGCTGGAGAAAAGAATTTGAAAGGGGAGAAGGAAGCAGCAAGGGATAGGAAGATGATGTGGGTAATTTACAGCCATTAAATGAGATACCCTGTGAAACACAATAAGTTGAAGGATGGAGATACATCAATTTTTCTAACATCAAGCCATGCAAATTGCAAAGAACAAAAATTAACACCAGAAATATTCAGACATACTAAGTTTTATTGCTGCCAAATAGTCCTTAGAAGTTACTAATTGTAAGCAAAGAAGCTTAAGTTACAAATAATCCATATCAACTTCTAGAATGACCCTTATAACTACGGTAATTACTAATTAATCAAAGCAAGAATACGAAAAAAAAAAAAGAAACAATTAAGAATTCAGAGCAAGATCACCTGAAAGTTTCGAATTCTGGAGCAGGAGGAGGAAAAAGAAGAAGAAGAAGAAGAAGAAGAAGAAGAAGAAGAAGAAGAAGAAGAAGAAGAAGAAGAAGAAGAAGAAGAAGAAGAAGAAGAGGTGGAGGAGGGGTGAGGTACACCTACAGTAGAAAGGCAATGACACTCCATGTTAATTGCTTCAACCGATTAATTTCTACCAATATAAATCATGAAACAAATCACTGGAATCATCTCGCACCACATATTAGCTATAGTAAGTAGTAACACTTTGCATGAAAAGACACCTTACGTTAAAACCTTAATCATGGGAGAGAAAAATGAAAATTAAAATTTAAATAAAGAAATGTTGGGAGATTCCTCTGCGGTACTTCAACTTCAATAATCTCCAATTACAAATGAAGTCGCATTGCCCGCATGAGGTGATCAAAACAACTACTTCGTATTATCGTATATGCAGTCTCTAGATTTTATGATTCTTGTTGAAAACGATAATATTTGCTTTGTTTTGTTCCTTAAAAAAATGGTAGTCATAGCCTAAAAAATAGTGCCCCTTCTCAAAAAAACTAGATATATGTCTAGTATCAAACTCAATTATCATATTTCTAATGTAAATTTTGTATTTTATAGATTATTAATATTTTAGTTAATAAGTTAATTTAGTTTTTTTATTTATCTGATTTTTTTTAAAATCAGACAATTATTATTCCAAATCTAACCGTTAATATAAATAATTGATTGATTACATACGCATACATACATACATATATGTACACGTACATATTATATATGTTATAATATAATATATTTCAAACAATTGCATAAATATTTAACAAACTACTGCAATGAAAATATTGTATTATAAATTATGCAACACTTGTTTATATACAACGTTTGTAGTAGCATTTATTGCAATATCGTTATCTTTACAAATAAAAAAAAAATTAAACCAGCACGACTTGTAACTCATGCAACACCTATATGTACAGCTGACCATGACTAAAATTTCTGAAAAATATATGTGAGCAATTGAGCAAAGATTATAATAATAACATGTTTCGTTTTAAAGGTATTTATGGTTGTATATTTTTATAGATTTCTTGAATTTAACTCTTAAGAAATTGATAATTATGTTGTGTATAAAATAAATGTAGTCAAAAAGATTGATAAATATATATTGAAACATATATAAAATTTCAATTTAAGAAATTATAATAATGCAGACTACAAATTTTCATTGTATATAAATCTTCATTTTATTTACATTAAAATGTGGTTGATTACACTTTAGTATCCAATGTTGAGCGCTATTACATGTGTAGTTTAAAGTTTCAAAATTTACATATTCATACATAACGTTTGCACAAATTAACGCTTACATTGCTAGAGCAATTTTTATGTCCTCACAAAATGTTAACATGGACTGCTGAAATTGTGAAGAGCAACAACATCCATTATTTGTACAAATAGAATGAGTTAAAGACTGGATTTGAAAGATTTTTGGTAGTCCACATCAACATTTGTGAGACCGAAAAATTGCTTTAATTTTATAAGTGCCGATTTGCGCCAACATTAGGTATTAATTGTAATTTTTTTAAACTTTGTAACAAAAGTGTAAAAAGTCCAACATTCGGATACTAAAATGTAATGAACCCTATAAAATATGTTAACTATGATTGTATATCCAATAATCTCAAACTCTACATTCTAAAAAATAATATAATAAATGAATTTATAAATATAAATACCTATTTGATTTAGTTATTCATCTAATTAGAATGTTAAATGGTTAACTAATTCATGTTCAATATAATTAAAAATATTATAAAATATTTCGTATAAAGTATAATAAAACATGGTAACGATTATAATGTTTTACCAATCAATTCACTTGATTATTTACTTGATGTATTTAATATATGTTGGTAATTATTTGATATAAGAAAATCTTTAAAACATTTAGCATTCACTTCTTAATATACGAAAATTCACATATTAGTTCATTCGTATAAATAAATTTGAATGTCATGTATATATAACGAAATATGTTATTAAATATATCACAAATGAATTCTATAGTAAAAAATATAGCAGGGTGTATGTGAAAAAGAGAGAAGTATGAATACATAACTCTTACATAAGTTTTCAATGAACGATAGGCTAGGATTGTAGCCTATAAGGATTTCTCCGTATTTCTCTCTAGTTTAGTTATGAAATAGGGGTGGAAGCTATACAAGTGTGGGGGATATGTTATTTAAATTAGGTTTTTAACTAAGGAGTAAAGGGCAAAATTATAACACTCTAAGTTCTATAATTTAAAATGCTACTTTTTCTATACTTTAAAGCAGAAAATAATTAACAATAATAATAGTCCAATCATTTTTTTTTTCTAAAATAATCACACTTGAAATTCCAGATAGGAAAATAGAGCACAATATATATTTTCAAAACATATACATATATATTTAGGTCAAAATATGAGTTTATTTCAAAATGGTAACTCTTAAGTTCTGAAATATAAAATTCATGCCCGAAACATTGATAAAACGTTATTATTCAACTACTAGTTTTAAATTAGTCCAAAACACTAAAATATCAAATTCAAAATAATTTACTTCAAGCAACAAATCCAAAAGTTCAAATTAAATAACCATAACGTCTAGAGGAAGGCCACCCCAATTTCTTTCACGCCGCTCTAACTCATTGACCTGAAATTATTTAAAAATGTCAGGGTGAGCACTCTTAAAACGTACTCAGTGGTGGGGGATCATGAGCATTTCTTTCTATTTATCCAACAGAAATAAATCGCAGGAATAATGGATTTAGGGTACTCTTCTTCTGATTCTAGAATACATCTTGAACTATGCACAGGACATATTCTGGTGCGCAAACAGCCAAGTACCACCGCGGCCCAGGCAAACCTCGCCATAACCCAAGCCCCAGCCGACGACGTCTCTCCCCTGCTTCGACTCCCATGACAGTTCAACCTCGACAGAGGACTCTGCCTGACTCGACTCAACCCGAGTTCCTAGCCCATAGATATGACTTCAACGAGAGTCTAGCCCCCAGCTGCAACTCGAACTCAACCAAACAAAGAAGCTCCTACACCAATCCCAGCCCAGTCACTTCCTCTCTCTTCTCTTTTATATTTCTGAATTTTTATAATTTAGTTTCTAAATGCTTGGAAAGGTTTAGTCTTGATGGGATGATGTTGATGAAGCATGTTTTGGGTTTTATGTTGGTTAATTGTGATGTGGGAATTAGGAAGTATGTAGAGACGTGAATTTTGATCTTCGTTTTGGTTGTTGAAAATGTGAATCAGGGGACTTGTTTAAGACTTAGGAAAATTGGTGATTATATGTATTTAAGAGCATGAAAAATTTCAATTGAAGTTTGTTTGTTGATATGTGATCAATGAATTTAAACAAAATCATGTTTTATTATGAATTATTAAAGGAGATTGAAACCAGATGCCACAACCATTTTAACTAGAAAAAGGAATGTACCTGAATTGTGTTTTGAATTTCTTCAATTGCTTGAAAAAAGGGTCGAAATTCTCTTTAAAATAAAGGAACAGAAGTTGTGAGTTTTTGAAGAAAAGTGTATGAGGTCTCTTTTGCATAAATAGGAGCAACGAAGCTTCCAGACGAGCATGATAAGAATAAGATCAACTACAGCCTCAAATTTTAGGATAAGCTTAACTATAATATTTATTTTAAGAATAAGGATAAATATAAGAATATAAATAATATTTTTATTGTAATATCATATTTATCCTTTAAAGAAAAATAAAAATAAATTCTTTTTATTTTGAAAGGACAAAATAAATAAGTTAAATATATTTACAAGCTCATTTAATAATTCTATGATCCAAGAAGTTCTAAATTTTTTTTTCTATACTAGGGGCGCAATATCGGACTACCTCAAATCTGTCGAATTCTATCAAACATCATCAAATAAATTATAACTCGATTTTAAAGTAATCAAATAGTTTAAATAATTAAAATCACGTAAAAGTGAGTTGTTACACAAAATAGTCTATTTTATTAATTTCATATTTATAAAATTATGAGACTGTAAAAAAAAATTAGGACTGCATTTAAAATTACCCGTTAAAAATACCCAAATACCCACAGCATCTAAACTGGTTTCATTAAAAATAGGCATATGTACCCGGACCAATAAAATAATAACTCGCCACTTATGTGGCAAGAGTTAAATTCACATGCGATGAATTTTTTTTATAAGTTTATGTTTAATTTTAGCCTATTTGATAATACATCTTACAATTATTTTAAAATTAATTTTAAATAATACATCTTTACTCATGAGTTTATCTTATAATTAATTTTAATTTAATTTTAAATATTCTAAAATGACAGAAATAAACATTTTCACGTTTAACCAAATTTGAGATGAAAACTAAGCAATCTAATATAAAAGACACCCCAATTTGAGATGAAAACTAAGCAATCTAATATAAAAGACACCCCGTTAATTGTCCCGATGGGGATGACCTAGTGGTGGAGTGAGGTTACTTGAGATTGGATCAAATATCACGAGTTCGAATCTCTTCAATACCATCAGATCGGATGTGTAAGTTAAAAAAAAAAAAGACATCCCGTTTTTTAGAAATCATGCGACACGAAAGGTTGAATATGCATCATTTATATTAACACATTAACTATTCTAATTGAGTAATTGCTACGCACACTTAGATCTCATGTAATCATGATTTGATGTAATTTGTGGCATATAAAATCACTGATCATGTCCTAATTATTAGTTGTCTGCAATCTCCTTAATGGAGTCGTCGTCCAGAATTAGGTCCTAACCCACGAAAAAGTTTGTCTCAAAATCGATTTCAATCATCATTGTCTAATTAAGAACATGTTTTCTATATATACATAAAATTGCGGTGATTGTATGTTGGAAACTCTCCATAATGAACTTACATGTATAAAATAAAATTTGTATATCTGTTTTATGATAAATATAATTAAAATGATTTATTAAAGTTGAATTATAGACTATTAAAGATATCAGATAATCATGAAATTAATGTGGAGATACCATAAGCAAATATTCAATTTGTTGAAGGGTTAAATTGGAAAATCACCAATATACACAGTTTTATATTTATGGTTATGGTCCCAAAACAATGGTATTTCGTCCCTCCAGTTTGTATTCCTTCTACAAAAGACAAAATAAAGATGATACCGATCGTTTGGGAGATCCATAATAGATTCAACACCATATTCAACAATAAATATCTAAAGATTTATGATTAAGGTACACTTCCACGTTCAGTTTTATTATTTTATGTCTCGGTGATTTCGATATAAATATTTCATGATTAAGGATTTAATTTGTGTTAATAAACTTTCGTGTTTATGTGATTAAATCCAATATTGTATACTAGTATTATTCTACCATATTATTCACAATTTTTAAATTGTAGCTTTATTTAATAATTATTCAATTAAATCCAACAAATATTGATGATGCGGATAGCTAGCTAGCCAAATCATCAAATGTGAGGTCTTTAACAGCGTAAACACGTACAGTGATGCATCATGTAGCGTAGAAGTCAACTAATTGCTTCTTCGTTTTCAACTCATATATATATCAAAAACCTAATAAATTGACTCTCTCTTTTTTTTTTTTTGCTGCGTTGCTAATTTGGTAGGCAAATACAAAATCATGATCGGATTTTTTTTAATTTTAATTTTATATGTTTAACGCAAAATATCATTCTGATTTTGCAAAGCAGCGTGGAGTGTATACTGTATATATTCAAGGATGAAAATATCGCGGATATATCGCGGATATTGACATTGCGATACGGATATTGGGGGGAATATCTTTTTTTCCGAGTATCGACGAGAAATCGCAATATATCGCAAGATATCGCAATATATCGCGATTTTTTTAATACTTCTATAATATATTTTGATTTTTATTTAATACTATATATTTTTGTGATCTTTTTCAGGTCTTCAACGGATGTCTTAGAAAGAAAAGTGAGATGCACATGCACCGACTTTATTTTTTCATTTTTTCAGTTAGAGGACATGATGGACAAATCACTAAAATTTTTATCCCCCACACGAAATTGAAATCTAAGATTGAATATAAATTATTTGCCAAATCTTGATTCTATGAATATGGGTGGCACTGATCATAGTGATATGTCCCAAAATTCATATGCTTCTTACACATATGGGAGTTCACAAATTGATTGAACTACTCAAAATGTGTATCAACAAAATAATTGGGTCAGTGAACATTATCCAATTCATGGTGAAGCTGTTGGAAGAAATTAAGAAACATATCAAGTACATGTGCATAATTATATCCATAATTACTCAAACGTGATAAGTTGGTACCAATATTGTTTAGAACAAGATGACATTCCATCTAATATATTTGAATCTCATAGATCCTCATTTTGGTATTAATTGTACTTTATAATGTTTATTTAGTCATTTTATATTGCATTATGTATTATTTTATCAAATGTATTATCTCAGACGGTATTTATATAATGTATTATTTATATATTTGCTTTCAAAATACAATTCTATCAAAAAAATTAGTGGAATATGTGCATAATAATATGTCATAATAGTTCCTAAAATTTCATGCTAAATTTCCAAGATTTTAATATGATTTCCGTCATTTTTTTCAATTTTCTGCGATATCAATATGCGATATCGATATATCCGTAAAATTAAAGTTGCGATATATTTTGCGATAGCGATATTTTCATCCTTGTATATATTATAACCAATTCTCGTGGTATGTATCGACAACTTGACCGCTGTCTGCCTGTCTCCTTTCTTTAAGATTTGGGTAGGCTGCAGCTTTACTTATCTCATACCATATTTAAAAACATATTGATTGAGTGTACAAATATTTATAACTGATTTATTATTATTATTATTATTATTATTATTATTATTATTATTATTATTATTATTATTATTATTATTATTATTATTATTTTATTTATTTATTATTTTTTTTTATGACAAGGTAATCGGCAACTATGCACACAAAAGATACAACATATTTGGAAATCAGGTGTGTGAGAGACTTATATTTAAAGATGTTGATGAAATTAATTTGAACTTGAAATCTTCGATTTCAAATTATCAATTTCATCACTGAGTCATCCTTATTAATGAAACTAAACCTTTTTATTAATTGATTATTGCCCTTATGTTTGTTCATTTATTAATATATGTGATCTAGATTAAACCCACTGTATTAATCCAGTTTATTCATGTATTTTTCATGAAATAAATCTCAGTATAACATTATCATATATTTTTACTTACTAACATAACATCTCAAATAGTTATAAAATGTTACAAGATAAAGAAGATATCACTTGAGTAGTAGACAAGGAGTGTGATTTACCACATTGCATTTTCTCATGTGTGTTTCGCAGGTTATTACACATGACTCGAGTTTATTTATAACGGGCTGTTAAATAATGTCTGCAGTTTATCTCGATGACTAAAAACAAAGCGAGTAGACAAAAAAAAGGAAATATTGTCGAGGGCAGACACCTTAATTATGTGCCAACAGGCCTAGGACGTGGATGGCATGGACTCTCTGTATATACTCTTCCCGACAACTTAACCATTTTACTACCACTACTTTCTTCATGAATTCACACTCATACTGTCACACATATTGTGTATATTCTATACATGAGATGTGATTGGATCTTTCAGTGTGTGTGTATATATTTATATATCTTATTAATTTGTTATCTTATAATAATGACAAGGCCGTGTTCTATAAAACAAATATAGACTGAGTATTCAGAAATACTAAAACTGTATGTGAAAAAAGAGGCGAGATAATTAGAAATGGCAAAGTGGGAGGGGGTGTTGGGTTCATTTTCAACACATGAGATTTCATATTGCACTCTTTGTGTTACATTTTATGTTGCACTTTCAAATTACGAGTTTTTTTTGTATTTTTTTTCTTCAATTGTTTTTTTTATGATTTAGTTTAATTTTACCCACCCAATTAGAATTTATAATTATTTTTTAGTATTCAATTTTTAGGTTTCAAAAATAATTCATTATTATGGTTGATTATTTCAAAATTAAATTTTTGTTGATAAACGTTGACTATGATTATTTATGTTATAATTAATTTTTAATTTTTAATAAATATTATTAAAATCATAATACATCTGATAGTGAAATATATACGGATTGAAACACGGAAAAATGGAACAAGAAATTTGTACTGCACTTCCAATGGATGACAACCCGCATGCATATTTTTCTGCATGCCTTTTTTTTCATATCACAAAATGAAAAAATACCTATCTAGATTGACTATTTTAGTATTTTACAACACATTGCATCGTACATAGCAGATAATGGGATGCATGTTCGTTTAACACAAGATGTTTGTAGATACATTAATTAAAACCCTCTCCATTAATTGATTAATTCTCAAAATTACCTAACATACATATCACAACTCACAAGGGTCCTCATCACATTTTATAGCTTCTTTCATTTAATTTAAATACTCTTGCACCTAATAATAGTCATAATTGAAAAGAATTTGGTTCTTTAACTTAATTAATTTATATTACATATATTAACATATAAGTGATCCGAAAATTTCACTAATTAATTTTGAATAGCCTCAGTCTCATAGAACGCGTGTTACTCATATTTAAGGCTTATCTCAACTCAATTTTAAATGTCGGAATTGATCCTAGCTAGCTACCTCGGCCATCCAACACGACTAATTTATAATTAAAACATCGTATCTTAGTAGATGCGATTAGGGAGTTAGTTTTATCACACAATCAATGATTCTTAAGCTAGATCGTGTTGTTAAATAAATAACGAAATCTTCCCGCATTAGGAAAAAAAAAAAGAGAGAGAGAACGTAATCAAAATCCTCTCTAAATTCTAAAACCTAAAAAGTTAGGAAACAGCTTCTCCCCGTTGACACTTGACATATAATTAATGCTTAATCCAAGACATCATGCTTATCCTTATTACACGATTTAATTAAAACAAAGGTTGACATTAAAAAAGAATTAATTAATTAAATAATTAATGATAGGTGCAAGCACATGGAAATATATATTATATATTTGGCGCCTTCCTTAAATAAATTTATGACAAGTCAACGAAAATTTATATTCCCCAGCTTTCCATTGATAGAGAATTTACTTTCTTCTTTTATTTAATATATGACATATGCATTAGTGATGGAACGATATAGACCAGCGTCTTGATGTCAATTATGTTAATGTTTATTTATTAATTAATTTGTTCTCCATAATTAATCCTAGAATGTTTTTTTTTTCTTTTTCTTTTTTAAGTTGAGGGAGGTGGGAGCAGTGCATAATTAATAAACTCGATCGACACCCCTTCCATTATACACGATTAGAGAGTTTCACCGCTTGGATTGTCCCGGAAGGACTAAAGAAGATTTTTTTTTTTATTATTAGTTATTACATGATATATCATGTAGTCTGTAAATGGCAATATTTACAATATTAATTTTTGATAGATTGGCTAAAACAAAAGGAAAGAATTGATAGATTGGAAATTCCAATTTTACAACGATCCACCGACAAAATTTCAATTATAAACAATGAAATTTCAAAATAATTTAGAACCAATTATCAAATTATAAACAATGAAATTTCAAAATAATTTAGAACGGTGATAGCTATAAAATTCTAAAAATTAATGTAAATATTATAATACTTTTACAGATATTACCTATGATCTTAATGCTGAAGTAAAAATTTCCCACGTTTTTTCTACATTCCTTATAAATAATGGAAAGGGATAGGAGTGTACACAAGTTGAGCCGAGCTAAATGCCACCAAGCTCGAGCTCGATTTGTTTAGTTATTGCTGAGTTCGAGCTTGGTACTCTGGCTCAAGCTTGACTCAGTAAGAAGCTCGAACTCAATTTGATTATTTAAAATTTGAACCCTAACTCGAGCTCGGCTCGATTATGTGAAATTTAAATCCTAACTCGAGCTCGACTTGTTTAATATCTTATTATTTTATTTTGCTCTCTTTTCTTTTTTCTTATATAGTTACGACATTTATACATTATGCATTCTAATTTAATAAATTTATACTATATGTCTATATTAGTTACTAGGATTTGATTCAAATGAGGACTAGTGCTAGCTACATGTAGGAATGTGAGAATGAGGCTTGTTTACTGTACTGTTAGTGTTTTTTTTACTGTACTTTGATTTTTTTTTTATTTGTAGTGCTAAATGTTTTAGCACCAAAAAATAACAAGAAAAACATTAAAATTACAGTAAACAAACACCATCCTCACATCCCTCACCAAGTCTAGTCCCCATTATAACCAACCCTTTAGTTATTGTTATACATATATTTATGTATGCATGTATGTGTGTGTGTGTGTGTGTGTGTGTGTGTGTGTTTATGTGCGTGTTTATTAGCTTTGCATTGTGTGTAAGATTCATAAATCATAAATCATAAGTCATATAAAGTACGTACATAATAAAATATTATTTTATAATATATATATATATATATATATATATATAGGGAAAGGATCAAATGAGAACCATTTCCCCATGTGGGAACTAGGAACCAATCCTAGCCCTTGTTTGACTCAATCTGGACGGTCCAGATTAAATCAGATTTAAGTGGATGGGCGGTGGCATTCCTGTAATTTTCGGCAACGTTGTGGATAGAGGGGTAATATAGTAATTTAATAATTCTTCCCTTTTGTTCTGAGGCTAAAATGAGAATCGCATGAGGTTAAAATGAGAATCGCATGATGCTAAAATGATCGAAGTAGGAGGCTAAAATTGATGTGACATTTTCCGCCAGGATTCACCGTTCCTAATTAGGGCTTATTACGTTCCGATTAGGACTTTGATCCCAACTAGTAATTATGAGATTCCCATTAGGGTTCACTGTCCCCAAATAGGGTGTATTCCATTTCATTCCAATGAAATCATCGTTCCATTTTTGTTTATCGACACATGCTAAAATGAGAAATGCATGAGGCTAAAATTAGCGAAGTCGGAGGCTAAAATTGAATCTGGGCAATTTCTGAGTTCAGTTCTGATTTTGCCCTTAATGAGACGCGCGAATTGAAGACTTTCGTTTTAATTACACAATTGCCACCGAAAAATCTGGATTGATTTGGACCGTCCAGATTATGGAATGGAGGGATGAGATTGGTTCCTAGTTCCCACCTGGTGACTGGTTCTCACGGTCTCACCAGATCCCATCCCTATATATTATATATATATATATATATATATGTATATATGTTTGAAGACCGATTAACGACTGGATCAAATGCAAATTCTCAAAATAGCTACGAAAAGGGAAAAAAAGTATGAAGTATGAAAGATACATCAAAGTTGGAGACAAGTTTTTAAGCTAGCAAGGCAGTGGATGGAATCTAATTGATCGGCAGTTCTCAAAATTAAGAAGAAAAATGTAAAAATACAGACATATACGAACTGTCAGATTCAATTTTTGTTTTTGATAAGAATCCAAAATGAAGTGTTGACGGCAGCATTTTGGACATTTACATGCTAACAATCAGCAATAAATGAATTGAAGGCCTTTCTTAATTATTTAACTTTTTTTGAATCGGTTGCTTTTACGTACGAACAGAGGCCCGAAAATCAATCTTTGGAAAAAAAAAATCAAATTATTTAATTTGATACTCGATTAAATATTTGTCGGCGAACACTTGTAAACTATTAACTATTTATTATAATGGAAAATATTACAAAAAAAAGTAATCTGTGTTGATAACATTTAAAGTTGGAGAATTATTCAAGACCAAATATATGTGATGCAGGTATGTGATATCAAACGCGGGTTTCTTCATATGAATATAGAACTTGACATGAATAATTTAACTTTAAAAATGAGAGCCGGCCAGCGGAAGTGTGAAACCATGAACTCCACAAAAATAAATAAATAAATAAATAAAAACAGCCCTCCATGAGGACTATTGCGGAGCATGTTTGAAAGCTACCTAGCCATGTGGCTGTGGAAACTTGAAAATGTTAAATTTACTTTGAAATATTTGTAATCCATCTTCATAAAAATTTAAAATTAATTGGTTCAATTAAATCTCGTCATTAGGTGGACAAGTTAGTTTGACTTCAAGAAAACCTAATTAATTAAATCTCCATTGATGCGTTAAATTATATATTTATTTGGGTGTTGCTATATCCACGTACTACACTTTTTACTCGTCACGCCATATATTGATTTCATTTATTTTTTAATCAATTATAAATTTGTTTAAATATATATACTTATTAAAAAATGATAAATTAAACAAAAAATAAATAAATAAAAATTGAAAAATCAATTAAGAGTGATGAATGAAGTATTTATATTTGGAAATGAATTGAAAGAGCTAGCTAGGACAATTAGTAGGTCTGCATAAGGTGAAAATGGTAGTGTTTAATGTTTGACGGTGGTGCATGCACGAAACGACCAAGAAAATATTGGCCGGCGGCTTATCTCACCTCACCTAATTCTGCATCCACGCGGCGTTCATTCAACCCAGCTAGCTAAATCAACCCACCATTTCTTTGACCTCTCACGCAACACACATACAAATTTTAACATTCTCACCTTTGAATTTTCTCATCAAATTCAAATTAGCTAGATGGGACGCCATACATACCCTTCAAATTTTTATATATGTTACGTTGTTTAATAATTAATATAAAATTAGATGGAATGGGAAATAAAATTACACACTTATAATTCTAATTTTGATATATACGGAAACTCGATAAATTTGACTTGGCCCAACTACTCTAGCCATGACGCAACGCCCCCTTCTGTTCCTTACACTTTCCACTACTCCACTCAATGTTAATTGTATATATACGTACATCCTCTGATCTCCATTAGTTCAATTCTCCCTCAGCTATATATATAAATCTCTCCCACCAAAATTCTCTCTCTCTCTCTCTCTCTCTCTCTCTCTCTCTCTCTCTCTCTCAAGAAAAATGGGTCTTAAAGGTGTAGTATATGTGATGGGCGTGATCATGTTCTGTAGTTTGGTTTCATCCGCAAACGGAAGAAAGCTATTGATGAACGGGGAGCATAAGCCTACGAATATTCCATCTGGGAAAGGCAGCTTATATCTAACGGCGCTTCCTAAGGGTAAGGTGCCGGCGTCAACCCCCACCAAAAGAGGCCACGCCGCCACCATTGACCAAAAGCTCATCGCCCGCCACCTCGCCCTCGCCGAACGGAATCTGCGCTCTGTTCCTAGCCCTGGAGTAGGCCATTAACTCCTACCTAATATATTTATATATTTTTAATTATATTGATTTTTCACTACATCGATGGTCTCTCCCTCCACAATTTTGAATTCTTTTGTCGATCGTCAGTTTAGAGCTAGAGGAGCAAACCCTTTTTTTGATTAGTCGCTAGCTTAGATAGTTGCACACGAAAATGTACAGTAATTAATTTAGGTTAATTAATACTTTTTTTATTCGTAATCTATTCAATTTAATTATATTATTTTGCTATTACCTTTTATTGTTCACAAAACATCAGAGGAAGAGATTGGGATATGATGGCAATAGATAGTCAACATATTATGTATGAACATCAGGATCAAATTAAATGTATTTGCTTAATTATTAAAATGGTTGAGATTTTATATTATATTGGCTAATTAAACTAGCTAGGTTTGCAATATAATTCACCGCATTATTCGGGAGAATTGTTTGATGAGCATTTTGGTGAGGAATATCTCTCAGTTTTGACTTTTGAGGGTGGTTCAACTTCAACACACGAGGCAATTAATTATGAGTATATGTTATTTGGGGCCAAAATTAATGATGGTTCATTAACCTTAAGATCATATATTATTAATCTTGCAACTATATATCAACACTATGACCCACATTGCTGCAATACACATTATTCAGTGGACAAAATCTCAGGCGAATTACTATCCCATGGGCATTAATTAATGAGATACCACTTACCAGCAATATATATATATATATATATATATATATACATCGTCGATCTTGCATAAATTAAATAAAAATAATATTGAGATATATTAAAAACAAAAAACAGAGCCAATTAAATAAGATTTGGAGCTATCGAAGTTGCATATCCTTTGCTAAAATATTTGGTGAATTAAATTTTAACTCGATTTTTCCTATATATTTTTATAGATTTTATATGTGTAAATATATACATGCATGTTTTCTTAGCAACCCAAGATGGCACGAATGAAAAGGTAAAGGCGGACGCGTTTTAATTAGGCTTTTTCCTCCTGTCTTTTTAGTGTCGGTTAAATTAATTAGCGGTGTTAATTAATACTAACTTCTGAAGTATTTATTGCATATATATAGTGCAATGAGATCCTCTATTCCAAATTTGGTGGTCCAACTCGTATTCCATGATCGAATTCGCAAGTTTAATAATAGATATTATAAAAATAAAAATTAATTATAACATAATCGGCCTAGTCACATCTATCAACAAAAGATTGAAATTTTAAAAATTATAAATCATATATTTAAAATAATCAACCATAATAATCATTTTTTTTTTGAAAATTAAATACTAAAAAATAATTATAAACCCTAATTGGGTGGGGTGAACCCTAAAAATAATTATAAAATTAAACTAAAACATAATAAATTAAAATTGATGAAAAAATGGAAGAAAACTTCATAAATTTGATCGTGAAATACTGATTGGAACACCAAATTTGGAATAGAGGATCCCCATCCCATAGATAGGGCCACAAGAGCCATGAAGATTAATTAAACCTTATTCTTGAAATTAAGATGCTTCACTTCAATAATTTCTTTCCATTAATTTTGGTGGATTCAATTTTCTTTCTCAGAATCCAGTCCACCTACCTATGTTATCTTAACGCCCAAATTAATGTTTGTGTGAAAGAGAGATTCAAATCTAGCTAGAATTTCTAGGGTACTTAGTTAATATAGATAAATTAATTGAATTCCAATTATGACAAATTTATTTAAGATTTTTAATTTTATCCAATCGAATTAGGCCAAAGAGGAGATATAATTTTGCACTCAAACATTGCCTCGACCCCAGAAGCAGTGTTGATCGAGTTCATGATGTACATTAAAAATTAGGTTAATTTCTTTAAAATACATAAATTTTAGGACCTTTTTGGTTTTCCACACATTTTAAAAAATAGTTTGAATAATATAAACTCAACACTTGTTTGATTTTTCACATTATTTTCAAATTTCGGTCAACTGAAGTGACGTGGTTGTTGGAGATAGACACCAAATATAATTGCCTTAAAATATACGAATTTTTAGTCGATTTTGGTTAGATTAGAGTGCCCGAATTTAAAAATCATATGAAAAACTAAACAAGTGCAAAGTTCATGATATTAAAACTACATTTTTTTAAACATGTGAAAAAACAAAAACACTCCAAAGTTTATATATTTTAAGGCAATTAACCCTTAAAATTCTATCAATTAACGATGTTTTCATTGCGGATTGGATTGTTCAATTAACATCACTTCGATTCCTCTTACATTTTTGTATTACACCTCACTATTTTATTTTACTGGCACACAGAACATATATAATATGTGTATAATTATGATATCATCGAATAAATAATATATATATATACCCACACACATATAATGTAACTGTTTGTGCATTAGTGATAGTGAACACCAAAATATAATAAAAAGTTTTATATTCACTACAAGAAAAATGCGATGGATAATAATTAACGACAGATTAAAATTGAGGCGTTTGATGACGGATTTTTTTTTGTTTCTAACTTAGCTAGAAACTGAAAAATCCGTCATTAAATGTCGAATTTTAATTTTAATTTTTTATATTAACGACACATAATTTCGTCGCTAAGTTAGAGACAAAAAAAATATCCGTAGTTAAACATTTTTTTTAATTTATTTTTTTATTTTAGCGATGGAAAAATTTAGTCGCTAAATTTAATTTTCATTTTTTTTTTATTTTTTTTAATGTTTTTTTTTTATTTTTCAATTACTACTTGTAATGACGAATTTGAAATTAATTTTTATATTTTTATATTTTTCAAATTTTTTTATTTTTTAATATGCTATAATAATTTTAGTATTTTTATTTTAAAATTACTACTTAATGACTTTTTATATATTTTTTTAATATTTTTAATTTTTAAGTTACTAATTAATGACATTTTTTTATAGTTTTTTGTTTTTATAATTTTTATCATTTTAATTTTATATTTATAAATATTATTAATTATAAGTATATAATATTTGAGAAAATTAATTAAAATAATCTAATACTAAACAAACAATGTAATACAATTATATATTAACTACAACATTAAAGATTATAATAATAGGTATTTAGATAAATGAAGCACAAATGAGGTTCACATTTGAACCAATATATATATATATATATATATATATATATATATAGGATTTGGTTCAAATGAGAACAGTGTTTTATGTAGGAATGCGAGAACGGGCTTGTTTAGTGTAATTTTAGTGTTTTTCTTACTGTATTTTGATGCAATTTTTTAATTTTTTTTTAATGCTTTTCTTATTGTATTTTAGTGCTAGATGATTTAGCACCAAAATAAAATAAGAAAAGCACTGAAATTACACTAAACAAGTCCGTTCTCACGTTCTCACACCAAACTTAGTTCCTATTATAACCAACCCCTATATATATATATATATATATATATATAAACACATTAGTTCACTTGGTTCAGTACTTCAGTTGCATAGTATAAAGCTACGCACTCCTAGGAGATCAAGGATTTGAATCTTGCAAGCAACAAATGTTAGAATCATATGTGGTGTGTGGGGCTCACACGTGCATAATTTTTTTTAAAGTGGAAAATCCGTCGCAAAATTTATTTAATTTTATTTTCTAACAACTAAATTTGATGATAATTTTCATGATGAAATTTTTAGCACTAATTTTTTTCCATCATTAGTTCTGGTGTTTAAATAGCTAACAATGAGATTTTTAGCTGCATAATATTTCGTCGCAAAAACACAATTTTTTTATTGGTTTGGATATATTGATAAATAATTAGTTGAATACCACCATACTTATAAATTTTGGTTGCATGCTAGTTATAATTCACACGAAATCCAGATCAAATTTTAATTATATATCATTAAAATTTAGAATTTTACTAAATATGAGAAAAGCATTAGAATATTAATTTCAACAAATAGAAAATTTAACATGGAATTCGGCGTAACGTGCTTGTGCATCTCATAGATGAATTTCCATGAAAATAACATCAAATCGCATTTCACAGCTTTCTTTGACTCTTGTTGCCCACCATATGGGGTAAGAAACATTAAATTTTATTCTAATGGAATATAATGCATTTAATCATGAGAGTATTTGATGGAAACATTGCCATCACAAACACGTCCTTGATATAAATCTGCAGCCGAAATTCAATTCAATTTTTTTTGGTCAGAAGTTAGGTAGCTCTTTTTCTATGATTTTTGCTTGGGAGTCATCATTTACTTAAAGCATAAGCGAAATCTTGGATTTTATTAATTACTATAGTATGAAATATCAGTCCTTTCTGATTTCACATGGGTCGTAATTACCTACCCATATATAAAGTGTTCAATAATGAGATTTTGTGGAGTGAAGACTGAAGAGGATATATTGATCGATGCTACTAATTTAATTTAGAGTAGTGATTTTCAGCCAGATTCTGGCTAGCCAGAATCTTTTATTATTTTTAATAATTAATTAATTTAATTAATAAAACACTAATTATTCAATAAATTTACATTGATGCCCTCCATAATAATTAGGGCAACTCTATATGCGCTTCAATTCAGAAGAAATCGAAGATGGAAAAAAAATAAAGAAGTGAAGAAAAGAAAGAAGATGAAGCTGCGCCCCTTTCTTCCGATCCGCTTCTGGAGTGATTTTAATAATTAATTACAAATCACTAATTTCATGACGGAAGGATAATATAGTAAAAACATAACATTTAATAATTAACATAATTAATTTATTAATAATATAGTTTTATTAATCATCAAAAAATCAGATTCTGACTAGCCAGAATCTGGCTGGCTAGCATTATTCTTTAATTTAATCATGATGATGGATTCGAGAATAGTGTAAAAATGCCATCTTTTCGATCGAATAGGTTTTTTTTCCTTAGATGATAAACCCTCGAAATGAAAATACTTCCATCAATATTTACCTACCTTAATAAGTTCTCATTTTCAAACAAATAAAACAAAATTGCATTTCGATGCTCTCTCTCTCTCTCTCTCTCTCTCTCTCTCTCTCTCTCTCTCTCTCTCTATATATATATATATATATATATATATATATATAGAATAATATAATTTGGTTTAAATGAGAACGTAGTTTTGGGTGAGAAATAGGAACTATTTACAGCCGTTAGATCTATTAAATTTAATGTGGTGAATTGAGATTTGATATTTCTTTTTAATTATAAATTTTTTAATTAGATAAGATAATTCAATCCCACTATAATAGGTCTTTCCATATCTGCATTTATTTTTATTTTCTTATTTCTCTCTCCCACTACAATTTGATTTTATGTTTATTCTTTAGAATTTTTTTATCTGTTTTATCTTATCTACGGTTTTTATCAGAGTTCTTCATTTTTTGGTTTCATTCTCCACCATTTTTATCATCCAGCAACATTGCTTACATAATTTTTTTTTATCTTTTATGATTTATTTAATATATATTTTTTTTTTGTATTCAAAATTCTACAAATAATGAGTTGCTTTTTGTATTCAAAATTAATTAATTTATTTTTCTTGTTTATGATTGTTATGAATCATTTAGAAATTGTCATCAGATATTATTTGTTTTAAAATAAAAAAGTTACACATTGTGCAATGAAATGATATTTGAGAAGTAATAAAATTTAAAAAAATATTTAATCCATCGGGCTATCGACATGAGCTTAGCAATGATTTAGTGTTTTGCAAGCAACGTATTGATTCTACATAAGCAATTATTAGTGATTATAATTTTTTTTAAAATTCTATCGGTAAGCGATGATTTTCTCATAAATAAGTAAGAAACAACACTTAACAAAGCATCAGTTGTCATCATATATATTATTTAAAAAAAAATAGAATTGTTACACATTATGCAATGAAATGATGTTTGAGAAACGATAAAATGTTATAAACAAACAATGGATGATTTTTGGCTAAAATTTAAGAAATTATAATATTATAAATTATAATCATTGAAATAGTACATAATAATAAACAAAATTATTGATAACATGCATTGTAACATTATATAAAATGCAATCAAATTTCTTATTTTTTATCAATGTATATCCTGGGTTTCAAGTATTCTTATTAATAATAGGGAATTTGTTGCTTATGATATTGGATTTTGTAGCTTAGAATGTTTAAATTTGGTGCTATTTTGATTTCGTTATTTAGACGGTGATTTGCACTGGCTCAACTATGGTCGACGACTATGAGAGAAAAAAGAGAGAGAACGTGAGAGAGAGGGAGGCAGTCGTGTGTGTGTGTGAGAGAGAGAGGAGAAATGAGATATGGAGATTTATTTAGACATTTCCATATCATTATAGATTTAAAATTATATTAATATTATTTTGTTTATAATTTATTTATTAAATTGATAATTATAGCATATTTCCTGATTTTAATCTCAACCATTCATCTATACAAATTGGAGGGTTATGATTAGTTCCTAGTTCTCACATGAATACCAGTCCATGATTTGATTTGAATGAGAACCGGTGGTTGCCTGGTTGGTGTGGGAGCTAGAAATAAATCATAGCCTTTAAATGTATTAAAACCACGGTTGATATCAAATAATTACATCATTTTAAGTCACCTCATTTTTTGCCCTTTTCATTGTATTAAGGGTTCAATAAACTTTTATTAAAACTAATGTCATATCCATATCTCAATAAATTGCACGTACTCTGTACTCATTTCATAAATTATGCCATCGGTTTTCATTCAATTAGTGAATTAAATATTTGAAAGATTTCATCCCTATCTATATCTCAATATCCTATTGCCATTGAAATTATCAATTACCCATTCATCAAATTGATATTGTTCTTGATATTCATCAAATTATTTTCGTCTTCAGTCGTTGAAGTGGTCGTGTATCAAGTTGATTGAAATTCTTGATTACTCACTTTTTCGGTTCATCAAGATATTCTAAATTACATGATAGAAATTTCAATTGTTGTTCATTAAATTGTTCTTGTTGTTTAATTCAATTTTTTGGGGAAAAAAAATTACGAAGTTCATCCTTACGATGAATGCTTCATCAGGAATGGAGTCTACAGGTTTTATTATATTTTCGTTCAAAATTGATATTGTTATAGCAATTCAACTTATCCCTTGTTTAGTTCTTCTTCCTAATATGTCATTCAAGTCACTTCTTCTTTATTTCCATTAATGTGAACAACTTCACTGTTGAAATTATTGCAACTTTAGTGCTAAAGACAATGATAAAGATGTGATAAAATTGAAGTATGGAAACACTTCAGAAGACCCGGTAATATCTGAATATTTGAATAATTATTTTTTGTCAATATTTATACCACTCAAAAACACTAATTTTTAAAAGGTTTAATTACCTTAAAATTCACAAATTTTGGGGTGTTTCTGGTTTTTCACAAGTTTTAAAAAAATTAATTTTAATAACATGAACTTAGCACTTATTTGGTTTTATCATGATTTTCAAATTCTGATACTCTAATCCAACCAAAATTGATAAAAAATTCATGTGTTTTAAAATAATTTGATGTTCACAGAAATGTACACGTGAAAATCTCTGACAATCAAAAGTTGACCGGAATTTGAAAATATGTGAAAAACAAAACAAGTGCTAAGTTCATGTTATTAAAACTACGTTTTTTAAAACATGTAAAATACCAAAAACAGCCTACAATTTATGTATTTTAAGGCAATTAACCCTTTTTAAAAACACATGCAGGTAAACTTTTTCATTGAGTTCATTGCGAATGCTGGACTCACACAGAAAACAAAAACAATGAAAAGAGATGCCTAAATAAAATTGGACCGGCGGTTTCTAACAGTTGATTAGCTAGTTTCCGGTGGTTTGGAAACCACCGTGATGGTTACGGGACGGTCCGGTTTCGATTTAAGCACCCTGAATTTCACAAATCAGCGGTTATAAATTGCCAATTCACTTGTTAAACCTCTGAATTTTTTTTTTTTAACTTTCACTACACATATATGGTTGTACATATTGAGAATCGCCAAAAAATATGGAATTTCCTGAAAAATTTTTTTTATAAATTTGTGCATTGAAAGCCAAATATCTAATAGCCTTATATATAAAAAGTTTAACCATTATTTATGATATAAAATCAATGTGGGATAATGGCAATGATTACACAAATTAGAAATTCCAAAATATATGAGATTTCCTTGAAAGGATCGAATTAGAAATTGGTGCAGTGATAATAAAATGTATAATACGTTTTATAGGAAAAGTTTTATCATTATCTTTGATACAAAATCAATATGGGACACATACTGACATACATACATATACAATGGTTGTCTTTGTTTGCCTTTATTTTGTCCAACATTGATTTAATATTAAAGACAATGGTTAAACATTTCCTATAAAATTGTATTTAGCTTTTTTGTTATCAATTCAAATTAAATTACAATCATACTTCGAATTGATGTTTAATAAGCTATATTAACACATAAATTAGATAAATAATCTATAGAGATAAATCAAACAAGATCATTTAACTAGTTAGATTATTCTTATTCAATTTAGTCAAACTATTCAACTAAAAAATTAATTATTTTTTGATTAATCATATCTAATCTTCGAAAATAAAATAAAATAAAATAATCTATATATCATCTTTAATCATTGTCGTTAGATTCTATGTACTATTAGTTCCATAATTTAATCAAATTTATTGATTAAATTATGATTAACTAATAACTCTTAACTTAATTATTTATTTATAAAAAGTTTTTATTTCTTGTAAAAAATTATATTTTAGCTTTGAATTCGCAGCTAACGATGGTGTAAAAATAATTAAATGTGTAAATTGTCTTCGATATAAAATCAATGTAGGACAAAAATAAAGGGAATGATTTTATACCTTTTTTTGTCCCACATTGATTTTATATCAAAGACAATGGTTAAACTTTTCGTATAAAAGGGTATTAGCCAGCTGGTTATCATTGCACTATTTTTAATTATTTTTAAAGGAAATCTCATATATTTTGAGGATTCTTATTTTTTAGATGTTATAAAAAAAATTATATTTGATATAGTTGAATCAAATTAATTATTTAAAATTCAAAAAAAAAATTAGAAACCGGCAGAAACACAAACCGCCGATTACGGTTCGAAAACAGTAACCGGCAAACTATGGTGGACGGTGCGGTTCAAGTTTGTGTCATCCGAAACTGGCAAACAGCTGGTTTGTAACTGGAACCGACACAAATTGGAATCGTGGGGATCTCTAACAATGAAAGAAATGCATCGCACACAAAGGCAATAGATGCCATCGAGAGATAGCAAAAACAAAGTTGAATGCGGTGTGTACGTATGAGACACATGGATCCATACAGAGGAGGTGGTTTGAAAAATCGGAACAATAGTCTGAAGAAGGGCAATTAAAGACAGGTGAAATTCTTATGAGCAAAGTATTGTGCTACAATCATAAATGCATAAAGTAACATCCTCAAACATGAACATCTCAAAGTAGCAAATCTATACTACCCACAGTCATGTTCAGGGAGAGAGATAGTAGTTGATCTTACAAGAATAAAAAAAGTGAAGTGTCATGTTGCAAAAAAAATTTGAATTGATGTGGTTCAAATATTTTGTATTACTTGTAATACATAAATTCTCTTTTATCGTTTCTATTATTAGTAATGGAATATTTTGTATTAATTGACACATATTATTATGTGCCCCTATGAATGACATAGTATTTTCTCAATTTGGTTTCAAATCTATAACCTCATAATCCTATTAATACTTAAATTTAATGCATTATCATTAAAGAAGATCTTATTATAATTATAAAAAAACTATATTAACATTGCAGAAAAGCATATTAGCATTATAAAAAACTTTATCATCATTACATAAAAGAATATTAGCAGTATTAAAAATAATATTAGCAATAACAAAATATGTATTAGTATTATCCAAAAACTTCATTAACATTAAAAAAAAGCTTATTAGCAGTACAAAAAACTATATTGCGATTAGTTTAAAATCTACTTCTTTCCACAGTTCTTGGTATCATGATTACATTTTAGGTTACACTTTTTGCATGTCCTAAAAGGTTTCTTCTTGCGTTCAATATTCGACCATGCTCTTGATTTTATACGACTTCCACTATCTTTAGTCTTCACAAAGTCATGTAGAAGCACCTCAACTTCACTAGATGCACACAACCCATAAAATTCAGAAAATAATCTACTATTCTTTGACACAGCATCATCTTGAAGATCACTGGATAAAAACCCATCTCTTAACTCATGTATACTCAACAAAAACAAAGGCGTCTTTGCATTTTCACCTTGAACAATAGAAAGACGAGCATAGAACTCAGGAATCAATTAGTTCGTAATAATTTTGTTATCCTCCAATGAGACACAATGATCAACTAGAAATGTGTTTGTTTCATTAAGGAGTGAAGACTTTATCAAATGAGATATAATATATTTAGAAGTATCGAATCCAATTTCATATCTTTGAATAGGGTGAATATGTGGCAGCACAACATCTCATCCCTCTCAAATTTTAAACAACTACATGTAGTAGAATCCTCAACCTTGTTATGAACAACCTTATTTGCAGTACCAAAATCATCCAATTCACTTCTAACAACACGACATAATCATTGTTTGAAATATTAGAAACGTGACAAACATAACATGCATCTTCAATTTCTTTATGTGCCTCATAAAACTTCTTCCTAGTATAAACACCGGCAGCATGTTTTTCAAATGCAAATGGGGTCTTCAACTGTGACATTGATGACTCATCTCTTATTGTCCATGTAAGCATATGCATGTCTCTGTGAATCAAGTACTATCAAAGTTCATCAGAAACTCAACAAGATTTGACTTTGATCTAAAGAACTCGAATAAAAATTGTTCACACTCTCCGAAATTGAAGTAGTCCAGCACAACCCACTCATCGGTAAATCCTTAAAATATGTATTTAGACACCCAATCTTCATGAATATCATACAATGTCTTTAATCAACTATCATCTACCAGCCCAAATTCCACCATAATTTCATTCCATATCATCTTAAAATCTACAATATGTATAGATTCAAACCATATAATACTATTTAACCTCTTCATAAATGTCTCATTCTTTCTGATTTGCACAAATAACTTATATGGGACTTTGAACATTATGTGCCACATACACAATCGATATCTAGTATCATGTAGTACCTATTTTACAGTTTCCTTCAATCCAAGGTCCTGATCAGTAATTATCAGACTAGGAGACCCACTCATACAGTCCTTGAACTTTTGAAGAACCTAAGAATAAGATTCAGCATCATCACTTGACATTAATAGCCCTAAAAGTGACAAGCTTCCCATGATTGTCCTTTTCCAATAAAAAGTGCAAAAATCATTGAATACCTACCAACATAAAAAAAATATGTATCTTTGTTATTACAATGTCTTTATATAATAAAACAAGACTACAATGCCAAATACAAATGTAATCAATACTAAAAATAATATTTAGCACAACTGAATAGATAAATAATGTTAACCTTATCACCTACCAATATTCAAAAATCGATGCAAACATAATCAATGACAGTGCTAAAACATCAACTAACAATGCTAAAATTTTAGCATGTAACTGCTAAAATCATAGAATGACACGTCTAAATAATAAATAGACTAATATGTTAGTCACATATATTGCATCAAATGACACAATATACCCAAATAGCGAAAAGTTCATTCTTGATATTGGATCAACCCAAAACAGACATTTTAACTGATCATTCTTGATAACTTCGTAATCAAATATAAAAGCAGAGTAGAGTTCACGCATTTTTTCCATTTTATCCAACACCATTTGGGCATCAACGCTAACAACTACGTCTTAAAGTCTCGATTAAAGTTTTTGAAATCAACTACTGTACACCCTATATTGGAATATCCATCAACAACTTCTTTAAATAACTTAAAGATTTTCATAGGTCCAATGTTTGCCCTTGCATAGTTCAGAATAAAATTTTGGTGTGAAGGATCTATATTCCTATTTAGATTCATAAGCTCCTTGTGTGTATCTAAAACAAGAGAATGTGAATGTATTTCTTTAAATAATCCAACGTTGTAGCCGTCGGATCCAATATACTTTAACCCCATTCTATCCATACATGAAGTCCTTTTAGACACCTGAATCTTTTTTCTTCAAAATTTAACCAAAATCCACCGATGTATTCTTAAGTACCTTACGATTATATAAAACATACTTTCAAACTATAGTACTATCTTTGGACCTCTTTGTAATAGATAAACAAATATCAAATCCACATAATGAAGCATACACCTTGTAAATTGTTATATCATTATGTAAATTAGGAAAAAAAATTACCCAATGCAGACTTCAAAGATATTTCACAATCAAGTATATAAAATTCAAACAATCCAAGAGAAATATATACAGTGGTGCCAGCACAATCTGCATATTAAATAAGACACATCTAATCACATTAATGTTAAAACTAATAGCTTCTTTGATAATGCTAAGCCTAATCACGGTAATACTAAAACTAATCAAATTATAGTAATGCTAAAACCTATCATAGTAATGATAATGCAACGTTCATCATGTCAATACTCTGTTAACAAGTTATTTTATAATGCTGACAGACTGTTTTTATAATGCTAATAAGTACTTTTATAATGCTAATGAGACGTATTGTAATGTTAACAAATTCTGACAAATAACACATGTGTATATTAATGTGAAAACACAATCTGAATAAATTTGCAGACAAAAATAATATATGCTATGCACTCAAATATGCCAGCAACAATCGAAAGAATTGAAAATATCTGTTAATCATGAAAGTTGAGAAGATCAACTTAATCAACTTCACAAAATATGACGTTATATGAAAAACATTATCTAACAATTCATTTCCACGAAAAAATTATATCAAATCATCAATATTATCGAACACATCTAAAACACAGATTGAGAAAAAATATCTAAACACTCAGATTTTTACCTAGCGTCTTCATCGAAAAACAACGAACAAAATATCTGCAGCAAAAATATATTACAATCGTGTGAACAATGATTAATAAGAATTGAAATCTGATTACATAAAACAACAGAAAGATATCAAAAGGGAAAGAGATTTCAAATGAAAGAAAGATCGCGCAAAGAATTCAATCGAAATAGAATATAATTCTTAAATTATAAAAATAACCATGATTCATTAAAATAATTCTAATATTACAATAATACCACCGTAAAAAAACAAATCTTGGGTATAGATCTAGGCGGTCCAAAAAAAATGAGGATCCACAAATGTAATTAGTTCTTAGTTCTATATATATATATATATATATATATATATATATATATATATATATATATAGAGAGAGAGAGAGAGAGAGAGAGAGAGAGAGAGAGAGAGAGAGGTATTTTTTTTTTTTTGGAGAGGGAGAGTGTGTGTGATAATTGGAGTAGAGTTGGTCCATTGAGAGTGACGTTGGTCCATTGAGAATTGTCATTAGAGGCCCGTCACTCACATTAATTGGGATTTGGGGCGTCTTCTCCCTTCCTCAAGTAACGATCACAAATTAAATGAAAATTACTACTATATATACTTTAGAATACTTGGTTAAAATGTCTCAATTTAATTATGTTTAAAAATTTATAAATTCAAATCTAATAAAAAAAAATTTAAGTAATATATTGTACAAGAGTTAGGTTTGCTTAACTTACCTAAAACTGCAACTATGAATTTATCCTCATCACTAAAAAAGAAATAACATATATTTATATTTGCTATATTAAAACTTGCCCAAGTTTTAATCATATTCAGTCTATTCGGTTTTGGAGTTGGGGATTGGGGGTTCGTTTTTTAAAACCACCATGCACCTCTTTTGTAAAGTTCAGGTTTTTACAGATTTCGACAAATTCGTTAAGTCTGGTTGGCTCCAATTAAAAAGAAATTAATAACTGTATAAAATAGTTGAGAAGAGAAGATGAAAATCATGTAATGATATTTCATCTCAAATTTATATATAAATTGCATATATTTTGAATAATTATATACATAAATGAATTATTCGATACAAGTTCGATCTGTCGTTTTACATGATAAAAGAAGAAAAACAATAATAAAAAATGGAGAGCACTATCAAAATATCATCTTCTCTTCTTCTTTTTTCCGGCCGAAGGGGGCCCGTATCCTCTACTTTTTTGTGTACCGAAGAACAAAGCTAGACTCCCGCCGGCCCCACCGTAACCGCCTTTCTCCACCGCCTCCTTCCCGCCAATGCTATGCTCCAAAATCCTGTGGGCCCTCCTCCCCCCTTTTAATTCTTTCCTCTTTGCACTTGCAATTTTTACCTCACCCCCCATAAATACTTAATAATTTATTCTGCCGGCGGCCACGCGCCGCCGCTGCTCGGCCCTTCCGCCTCTTATTTCATCCTTCAAAGTGGATCCTCATAACACTATTTATTTTCAAGGGATAAATTAAACTATTCCGATTTCTGACTGTCACATCGTAATCCAGAAAATAATCTGAATGGTGCCCAGAGGATCCAATTTCAAGATTGTGAGACCCCACTACTTTTACGGCGGCGCGTGCGATAACGAGAGCGCGGTTACTCGGGAACCTGCATTAACTCTTGGCCGGAGATTTTGGTGGGAACACATATACCTGGCTCTGCACCACCGTCTGACCAACTTTAAAACCCGGAACCACCGTGAACGCCACCCTGATTCCGCCGTCCGCGGCGGTGAAAACGTCCTCCGTCACGCTCTCCATGTACACTTCAGAAAACTTGGAATTCCGATTCACTTGAAAAATGCTAACTTCGCGATCAAATGAGAAGGCCAAACTATGAAGAAGCCAAACTCTCCTTCCCATCTCAGCAAAAGCTTTAAAGAATTCAGTTTCTTGGTACTCGCCGGAATTTACCATTTTTCTCTGGTTCAAATTGCCGGAAAATGAGAACTCCATCTTCGGGTGCACGAGCTGAAGGTACTTGGATTTCAAGAACTTCCCGAATAACGAATTCGGGTTCTGTTTGAGGAAATGGATCGCACTCGCCGCCCTCAAAATCTTGAACTGCTCGAAGAAGAAAACGCGGCGGCGATCTATTTCGCCCGGTGCAGACTGATCGCCGCTTTGGACGGCGAAGCCGGGATCGTTGAAGCCACTGAAAATCTCTCTGCAAACAAATGATTCAAATGCGAAAGCTTTGTGATCTCTCTTGCTGAAAATGATATCGGTTTGGATTGCATTCGCAGCAGCTTCGATATCCCAATTGGCCGACTCCATTTCATGAATCAAGAACTTGACAAAGCTTCGTACAGATCTCAACGAGTAGTGCAGAACCAAGATGAAATCTTTAGGGCTGACGTCGGAGAATCTAACGTTGTCGAGGATCGAGAAAGATCCACTCGCGTTCAGCTTTTTCTCGAGCGACTTGTTGTTCTGAGAGATTTCTTGCAGCTGCTGCTGAAGCGAATCGATTTGAGACTCCTTGTTTTCGATTTCGGCGCGCATCTTCTTCATGGTGATCTCGTAGGTCTTCATCAACGACTGCTGTTCTTGAATCTCAGCCAGCATCAACGTCACGTGCGGCGGCGATGAATCAATCTGTTTCTTCAGGTAACTGTATTTGAGCTCGGAGAGCGACTTGAGCTCGTCGACGACGGCTTGATCTGCAGATTGAATGGCGTCGCCGTTGTAAGGAAACTGAGCCATTTGGAGCTCGGCGTAAGCTGCTTTAACGGTTGAGATCGTAGCGAAGAGCTTGGCGACGAAGGCTTCCATGGCGGCGCGGTTCTTGAACTCCTCCTTGGCTTCGTCTGCATCTTCTTTCTCGAATTGATGCGACTCACAGCATCGGAGCTTCTCTTGAGGAATCAACAGGCAAAATCCGGGCTTTGATCGATTTCTTGATTTCAGACTAATCACTCTTGAAAATGTTCTCGCGATTCTGCCGCTCTTGTTCGGAGCTGAATCCATTACAGCTCGCGCGGGTGAAATATTTGAGGTTTTTATTGGTCAATTCGTGGATAATAATTGAACTAGATTCATGAATATATATATTTTAGAAAAAGGGAAAAATTAAATGAAATATGGGATTTGGGAAAAGGATGAAAATAAAGGGGGTGGCGATGACTAAGAAAGGGGGAAGAGAGAGAGAGAGAGAGAGAGAGAAGCAGAGGCTTTAGGAAGCAGAAGATGTAAATGGCGGGAAATAAATGGAGGAAAAGTGCATGCGCGCACAAGGCTTATTATTAGTATACCTGTTATGGGTATAAGCATCATAGCTTTCAGGTGTAATTTATCATTCTTTTGGGGAAAATTTTTTGTTCATATTTGGTTTTATATTTTTTCCCCTCTAATAGAAATATATAGTCGAAAACTTATTACATCAACCAGTAGTGCATTGAGTAAACTCTTTTGAGTAGAGAAATTTTACAAGAAAATTCTTTAATGAATGCAAGTTACTTAAAATTTAAAAATGGTTTTGATGGAGGGGAATGGGAGAGTTGTCCATACATAATTATTGAAAGAAAGGTGAAGAATCCATGTACCTGTCACTCTCTATCGCTAACTGGCAACAACTAAATTAAATCTTATTTCTCAATTCATTATATACAATAATTTCATAACACATTCCACACCCAAAAATCGTTCAAACTAGATATGTGTACCATATTTATCTTGTAAATTAATGAAATAAATGTGTTAGGAGCACAGATTCACTTTAAAACACAAATACATAAAATTTTCCACTTGCTGCTAAACAAGAAATTGTCATTTTAAGCACAGGGTAACTATGATAATAATTTTCCCTAAAAAAAAATTAAAAAAAAATCTATGATAATAATTCTCCTCCAAAAAAAACAAAGAAAGAAAGAAAGAACAACGCCGGTAAGATTTATAAAGTGCAGATGTGGACTATAAAGTCTGAAATCTGCAAAAGTAGCACTATTCATGGGCTAAAATCGAACGCAATGTTGACGTGTTAGGTGTATGAATTTCATTTTCCTTTTTTTGTTAACTCACATTTTCTTTTACTTTTCTTTTTCAAGATAAAGTTGTACGTACGACTGTAAGTAAAATGGTAGATATTTAAGTAATTTACTGTTTTGCATCCCCTTCAAAGTGAATTAATTGTTTGATACGAATTATAATCCTAATTAACTACCAATTTCCAGAGAAGCGGAAATTTATAAATAAACAAATTAAAGGCAATTCTAGGAGGACAAAAAAAAAAGAATCAATAAATACATGCAGAAACAAGATCCAACATTGTACATGTGCATGCATGTATGTATACAAGAGACAATCCAATGAAAGTGACGCATCACGTATAGTCTCAGTATCAACACCTTTTTCTTTTTTGTCAGATGGAATAAAAATGGTCCATTATTATTATTATTATTATTATTATTATTATTATTAGAAATACGCACTTTATTGAGTTTTAATTTATTCACTTGGGATTTGAACTCCCCACTTTATTGCTAATCAACAAGGGTTCAGTTCTAAGGTTCCAATCCCAAGAAGATAATACGGTGTATTTATTTAAACATAAACATAATATATATTATATCTTCCACTTTGACTAACTCTAAATTTCATTGACACTGATGAAGCACGCATATGAGAAACATATATACAAATTTCACTTAAATTTTTATTCAGGATATATAACATAATGCCTTTCATTATCCATTATGATAGATGATGAAGTTTTTCCCATTTAAATAGTAAATCGTCTAATTATGTTTGACAATGTTACTAAAAGTAGTAATAGTACTATGGGGCTTATAACTTATTTTGGGCCAAAAGAAGCAGGCAAGAAGAGTAATTTTCTATCTGAAAAGGGAGTGTCAACTATTAAAATTTTTAAAATTAATCTGTGGCATGGCGTATGAACCAATGAATACACATGATTGTTTTCATATCCTGCTTTTGTATAAATTAAGACTCAATGCTTCTTCATCATTACGCCTAATAAATATGCTTTTGGGAATACATTTCGCTGCTCAATTAACTAATTAAAGTCCAAAATCAATTTAAATATCTTTCACTATTTGCTCGAAAATATTTCCATTTGCAAAAAATTAAAAATTAATTCATTTAATTCATATTTGGATACTGAGTACGTAAATGACTATCAATTATCTCAAAGTGTTATATATCTTTTATTTTATGCTCGTAATTAAATTCTACTGTCTACCAATTTTTATAACTTTTTCATATTAATCTATTTATATAAATTGATTAGAATATCAGAAATCGAAATTTACCATGATGCATGCTCTACATTGTAAACAAGGCAGAATTACTTAATTTAGTGTCAATAATCATTAATTGTACAGCGAGACTTATGAAATAAATTAAAGAGTTTGTTTAATCCAAGTCAAAAGGGCCTACCATGTTGTAAATAAAATTGATTACGATTACGCCTACTTAACTTGGGAATCAAGTCTACTAGCTACCAACATTTGCAATGATAAAAATCATAATAATCTATTATTCAGCTTCTTCTACACTGCTTTGGCACAAGAATGGTTGGTCATTTTGATTTCACGTCAAGCAATACTCTATATTTATATATGCACACATACCGAATATATATATATATATGCAAATAATTGTGTAAATGATTTTAATTCTGATTATTGAAGGCGCCTCTGTGTTTATAGATGAAGATATTCGGTAATGATGGAAAATCAGATTTTTTAAAGATATCGACCCAAGTCTATAGTTCACAATTAAGAAATTAAATTTGAATTTTTTTATAATTCTTAATCATGAAAACATGCATGCTTAAGCTTCCTCGAAAAGGGCATTAACACGATGAGATGCGACGAATACATTTGGGGATTTTTTTTCATTTGTTTCATTTTTATTTTATTTTATTGGACTTTTTGTGTAAGATCTATGATTTCATAAGTATAGTCATGACTTGTATTAATAACTAAGAAAAAGAAAAAGAAAGGACGAAAAAATTGTGAAATATGAAGGGAAAAGGGTTTTGATGGGAAGAGTTGAAGAATGCCAGTGGGGAAGGAGCGTAAAACATTAAAGAGACTAAAAATTAAAATCATAAGCCTAAAACACCTTTTGATGGATGTTTGTTTCTGTTCATTTAAATTATTGTTGTAAAGGATTTTTTTATTTATTTTTTCCAGAAGGGGGGTAAATTTGATTTTACCAAATCGAAAATAATGAGATGGATTGTTTCTCAAATGATGGTCTGCGATTAGTGGATGATATGATACATGTGAGAGAGTTATTGGTCCATCGTGCTTTTGTTTAATCCCTTAATCACACGCACATGGATGAGAGCACTCAATATCCATTGCATCCACACATCTTACTTTCTTCGCATGCTTTCGACCAACAGGTATTCACAACCAACCAAAATCGACTAGACTTTCATATTATACACCATTAATTAAAGGTAATGTATGGAACAAATTACGTACCATATTGCATTGGAAGTTTGTACCCTAATCGTTTAACTATTGGTTTCAGCCAATTAGTGTAATCACTAAAATCAGAGACCTCGATAGCTTCTGAAATATGTAACCTCTGCTGCAGAACAGAATTCAAGTACTGCTTTGCAATCATAAATAGGGGACAATGATTGCGTATGGCCCAACTTAGGAGTACCAATAAATAAAAGGAGCCAAATCTAAATGCTACCTAATATTGTAAGAATATTTATTTTCGAAGAAATAAATAAATAGAGAATAAAGAGAGATGATTCAACTAAACTTAGAACCTCCACTATTTTGCAAGTCCGCAAAGGTTTCAAGCTAAGACAAGACTTGAGTAGAAAAACCTAGGCGCATCTTTGCTCTGAAATGTCGTGTCCTGAGACAGAAAAGCACTACAACTACAATTCAACAGTACATTTTTCCGGCACATTTGTTTTGATCGGTAGGATAAGCTCTTTTGGAAAGTATAACTATCCGTGGTGTACAAGCCAATCACTGTCGTTCAGGAGTATGAAAGGCTCGCCTATGGCTTAAAAGCCGAAGAAGCCAAGCTCGCTTGCTTTCTCCTTCTCGAATGTCTCAAAATATTGATAGATGATTGTCACTGCAAGAAGAATTCCAGTTCCTGAACCGATAGCACCCATGAAATCTGCCAACACAGTCAATGCACCAATGCATATTCCTCCAAATGCTGCAGCGGTTGGAATGTAGCGATTCAGTTCCTTCTGCAAATTGGAATCCCTGTGGCCAGGCATTACCATTTGTTGCTCCTGCAAAATATCAGCAAGATAATATCACACAGACTTTCCTCGGATGTCATAACTACGTTTGGCTCTAAGAATATAGATTGGATTCGGTATCTGACAACTGATCATAGAGCAAAAAATGCAATGTGGGGTTGCAGTATCAAGCAAAATTGATCTTCACAAGCAGGCATTTCACTTGGGCCCCCTTAATACGCTATACGTACCTTGAGGAGTTTAGAATTTAAAAAATCTTACCTTGAGCTGCTTGGCGACATCTTTGGCAGATGATCCAGAAACTTCAATCCAGGTCTTTGAGAAAAGGGCGCACGCAGACAGCATGAATACTATATAGAAAAGTGCATGGAAAGGATTTGCAGCCACGTCTGCTAAGCTGGGAAAAGATAGTAGAGACCAAAAGGATAAATAAGCAATTGCAGTAACATAAACCTCACATATTAAGTGGGGGAAGGAGGAGGGGCAGTTTTATAAAATGTTTACCCTGGAAAGGTAGTCATGACACTTCATACTGAACTTCTGTAAATGGGAATAATAACTTACAAAAAAGGGGATTACCTTGATGGAGCAGTAACATAATAAGCAAGGCCGCCAACCGGAATTGATTGGCCTGAATATTCAGATTCCTTCCACTTGCCCAACAAGTTGACCAAGAAGTTTCCACCGTATCTCTTGTATAACAACTGTATGAAAGCAGTAAAAGTAGTTAAATGAGTTCTAGAGAGGCAATAAGAAAAGCTAGAAATAGGTAACAGAAAGTAGGTTTACCTGAGAAATGAAGTAAAGATTGGATACAAGGGCAGACTGAAGAATAATAGGCATGTTGGAGGTATAGAAAAGCTTAATTGGGTAAGAGCCTTGTTGTCCACGGGCGTTTTTAGATCTCACAGGCAACACCACTCTAAAACCTTGGAAATATATCACAATGAGGAAGATCAATATAGTAGCAAGAAGATTGGTTACATTTGGAAGATTCTGCCGGTAAAATGCCTCTCGAAGGGCACGAACTTTGTCTGTTCTGGTTATAAGCAAATGGAACAATGCAATGACAGCTCCTTCAAACTCAGCACCTCTGCCACTATTAATAGTTGTAGGGCTGAATGCTTTCCAGATAATATTTTCACTGCAAATGAAAGTAAAAAAGTTCATTGTATTGCCAACAGCTAATTTGCTACAGAATTAGTACTAGTAGTTCAAGCAAACTCGGAAGCTGAAAAAATCTCAGTTGTTTACCAGATATTGGTGGCAATGAACAAGGAAATCCCAGAACCAAGACCGTAACCCTTTTGAAGCAGCTCATCTAAGCAAATCACAATTATACCCGCAAAGCATAGTTGAAGAATAATCAGAATAGCATTCCCGACTCCAAGCTGACCAACGCTTCCATACATTCCTGAGAGGACATAAGCAACAGCCTCACCTACGGCAATCAAGATGCCCAGAAGCTTCTGAGCACCATTTCTGAGGCAAAGCACAATAAAATTGAGTTAATCAGATTGTTTGATGTAAGCAAGTCAAAGCGTCAAGTCCTTGACTAATCTTTGTCTGAAGAAAGTGAGCAGAAAAGCACGGAATGTATAACTTACAAGAGTGCACGGTCCTCCCGGACATTGTTGTCAACTTCAATGATTTTGGATCCAGCCAGGAGTTGCATCACCAGTCCAGATGTGACAATGGGTGTGATACCCAACTCCATGACAGTTCCACGGCTTGATGCAAGAATAGCACGCATCCAGTAGAAAGGATCACCTCCAGTAGTGGAGTGTATGCCATAAAGAGGAAGTTGACTGCACACCAAAAATATGAAAAGCGAAATCACCGTGTATATAACTTTCTCTCTAAAGGGAATCTTCCTGTCTGCACTCTGAACTTCAGGCAGAAAGGAAAGGAATGGTTTGACAAGATGCAACACCCTAAATCCTCCTCCCATTTTTCAGAAGATGAACACAAACTCTCAAGCCTGCAAGACACCACAATAGCCTGGTTAAAATGAGCCACACCTCTTCGATATAATTAGGTCCAAACCATCATACCCCATAAGCTACAAATGTAACTCGCCTAATGTACAAATCGAAACACCACATTGTCTAGGAGTTGGAGGCAAGCATGAGAAACACTCTAGCAATACAAAAATTAAGAGGCAGGCACGAGTTTTCTCTTCAGCAATAAAAGTGTGAATGTTGGATGCTAATGAAGAAAAAAATCGCTCATTATAGCTTATGCTATGTGCAACTTAATCTAGCAGCTCACGCACAATTTCTCTAAGCTTGAGTTAAAACTGATCCAAATTATTACATGCACAAAATAATATGAATATTGATAAATGTAGATGGCATTAGGACTTTAGGAGGTCCAGTGCTCCATCACGAAAAACGTACTGCAGAATCACAGAGTGATATAACATAATACCAATCCACATTTCAGAGTTTCGCAGAATCCGTATCACCCAAGAGCACAGAAACAAAACAAAATCTCAACAATCACTAAATTATGTCCTATAACAACAAGAGAAAGAAGTAATGAATTAGATACGGTTCCTAACAGGTCACGCAACGTTTGACCGTAACTTTGAATTTCCATAAATCATGCGCAAACATGTCAGATCTAAAACAACCAAATCTCAAGTTCCAAAACATCCAATTCGCAGTAGAAAAAAAAAATCCAATTCCAGAACAATAAATTCATTTCACTGCTCAAATAACCCCATAAACAAACATGCATTTAAAAATCAACAAAAAAAAAAAAAAAAAACTTACACCAGTTACAGATGCGGCAATTAATAAAAGGAAACTGACAGTGAAGGAACAGATCTGAATTGATAGTGTGGAGACTTACGATGGAATGCCCGGAGTAGATACGATCTTGTACCTAAACCGGAGAGAATCGCGACGGCTGGGGTTGATCGGGTTCCGCGTAATGGAGAAGGGGCGTTATTTTTCAGATATTTAACTCAGTCTACGGATGTTAATACGTTTGAAGTTTTCAATAAGTTTGGTTTTGGGTGCGTCGTGCAGGTTTGACTAGTTTATTTGTGCCACGACGCCCATCCAATAGCGTTTTACCACGTCAGATCATAATTATGACGTGTCACTTTTTTGTTTCACGCAATTACCTTATACTACGACGTCGTCCTGGATCCTTTCATTAAAAACTTTAAACCCTCGGAAGGAAAGAAATCCGCGAGAAAAATCTTACACGAAATTAAAAATCCGATCGAATATTTCAGTCTGAGTGTATAGAAATAAGATTGTCTTATGTTATAGTAAATCTATAAATTATCCCCTAAAACAAAGGAGTAAAATCGATAAATTCTTCAAAATCTCATGCCTCGTTTGATTTTATTTCCAAATGAAAATTTTCAATTTTTTACTATTCAACACTGAAAACATGTTTTTGTTTTACTTATTTTTATTTTCTAATTTTCACTTTTTTCAATCATATACCATCTATATATTATTCGAGTGAAGCGTCACTTAAATATTCATCCATCCATTTCAACATACATATATTTATTTATTTATATTTCAACCACAAATTTAAATTGAAAAAATAATCAAACAAACATATTTTTATTGTTCAAACCTATAAACTTTAAACATTAAATCATTTATCATAACAAAATCATTATATATTTTTTTTAAAAATCAATACACCTCGTAAATGAACTAAAAAACTGAAATTAATGTTGAAAATAAAACCAAACATCCCATTGATCTTCTTCTGTCAGTCTCAGGACTTACCAGCAAAAAAGACCCTATTATATAGGTCGTTTTGTAGTGTTTTCTTAGAGCTTCTCCAAGAGCCCGGTACCGTGAAAAATTTGATTTTCTTTCCTCCAATAGATGCGCTTCAACACTCGGTAGTTTGAGGGAGCTCGTTACTTTTTTTTTCATAAATGCAAAATAATTTTATTTGGTTGATTTTTTATATTTTCTATTAGATTTCTTTCAATTGTTTTAAAATTATTTTATACATTGATTAAGTAAACAATATTACATTAATTTAAACATATAAATAAACACAAAATACATAATTAATAAAAATAGAATTACATAAATATTTCAATAACAATACAAAACCACAAATATATTATAATAAACAATACAAAGCCATAAATATATTACAATAAACAATACAAATACATAATTAATAATGATTGCGTGTATTATTATGCACAATATGATAGTTGAGAATGAACGAGACCTTGATGCACCAATTAATGATGCGAAAGAAGTGACAATTCCGTCCCCTTGGGGATGGCCTAGTGGTGGAGTGGTGTTTCTTGAGGCCAAAGGTCTCAAGTTCGACCCACCACCAACACCACTAGGTGTGAGCCTGTCACACCTGGCTTGCCAAGTGTGGTTTACCTCCCCTGTGTAGGTTTGCAGGCTATTACACAAAGGCGGGGTTTACCCAGTGCGCAGGCTATTACACAGGGGCGGGGTTTACCCAGTGCGCACCACGGTAGCGGCTGCGGATTACCCTCGACATCCAAAAACAAAAAGAGAAGTGACAATTCCAGATGTTGAAATGCCGAACGGAGGAATAGATGAATTTCAAGTGTTTTTGGGCCGATATAAAAAAAAAATCAAAGACAAAGATGCTTACTTACCCTCGACATCCAAAAACAAAAAGAGAAGTGACAATTCCAGATGTTGAAATGCCGAACGGAGGAATAGATGAATTTCAAGTGTTTTTGGGCCGATATAAAAAAAATCAAAGACAAAAATGCTCACTTGGCACTTCGTAATGCTTTGATTGATCATTTGTGGGGGGAGTTTTCAAATTCAGAAATGTAATTGTTATGACATGTAATTTATACTTTTATTAAATGATCTATTATGAAATGTTGATTTTTATTTTGAATAAGTTGACTGTTCTTACATGAACCTTTTAATTTTTGTACAATAAAAATAAAATTTAATTATATGTTAATTAAAAATAAAAAATAATGAGCAAGAATATTAATATATATATATATATAATCATATTTAATTAAATAATTCGATAATAAAAATTAAATCAATAGTAAATAGTATAAAAAAAAGGAATATTTCATTGTAGAGTGATGTTGTTGGAATGATAATTGAAAATCTATAACTTTACCTGTATAGTGTAGAGTTAACTGTATTCTGGCAAAAATGGTTAGAGTTGCTTTTAAGAATTATTGTTTGAACGGAAAACGAAATACTTCCCTTCCAATTAACATTTATTTTCGACCATGTATTTTCGTATTAATTCTTAATATTTATTTGCAGATAGTTTTAAAAAAAAATCGGATATGTAATTCATTTGAATTCTTAATTCTGTTATATTTCTAAATTCTAATAATAATCAAATTCAGTGATCAATCAGAGCTTTTGATGGCCTACATAGACGCGGAGACAATTCCATTCATACGCGATACGCAGTTACCTCAATTCGAACTCTTTCCTTTCTATTCATCCGCCTTTCCTCCTTTCACAAGGTCGTACATAAACCCCATCGACAGTGCATCAAGGCCATCATATTACATGTGTTGCCATCACAGATCACAAAAAAAAATAAAAAAATACATGCGGTATTCATCAAAATGTCTTAAGATTCCAAGAGCTAACACTAGCACAGAAGCTTGAAAACTTAAAAAGAGGAAAAACTCTTGGTCTACTTTAGCAGGATGCTTGTCACTGTTAATCACTCTCAGTGCCGAATCATCACATGAATTATGAAGCACGTAAACTAATTAACTAAAGTTCCTTCAAGGCTTTACATGTGCTGTTCAATATACATGGACATAGTTTTCTTTTTCTACCTCCTTTTTCCCCCTACATTTGTCAAAAGGAGTGCGTAATGTAATCTTGGAATATAAATTCACCGTCCTAAAACCAGACTGCCAACTGAACCCCATAAAAGAAAAACTTCAATCGACTCATAAGTGATGGCATGGTGCTGTAGATGTATAAATTGGCCACGAGCAGATCAATGCAGACGGCCATATCCGTCAATCCGTGTACAAGTCACTCATTTATCTCAGGCTGGCAACTTGAGCTTTGCATTATTTTTCCAGCTGCAATAAGAGAGTATAGTGTTTAATGTTGGATAAGAGTTGCAAAGAACAAAAAGGTTGGCTCATGAATCCTCAGCAAATCACCTGATAAAGTAATAGTAGAAGAAGTCTGCATAAAGAGCTGTTTGGACAAGCCCAGAGACACAAGCTGAGGAAAAAAAGGGCACAACATTAAACATCAATGCAAACCACAGAGACATGATACCAGCTTCTTCATGTGACTTACCAATCCATCGACTGAAATGCACCTCAGTAAAATAGCGGTAGATCCAGTTCAGGATATAGAATGCTCGATAGGCCCTGTCAAAATAACAATATCACAGTTCTCACTACCTCAGAAATCTGAGATAAATAATCTATATGATAGTTTCTCATTACCTAAAATAAAACAACTTTCTGCACATAAACTCAAACTGCCAATGGGCTAGCATATAATAAGCACATAAAAAATGCATTTGAATTCTTATTCAAGCAAGCATTCATGACATAATGTCAAAAAATAAACAGCTTCTAGTAAAAAGGCTGATTTCTTTGAAACGGCAGACAGGGAAGAAGATAGATGTATAAAATTGATATGATAAGTGAGCAGCCCTATATTACTTTACGTCTTTACCCTGATGACATTTTGCAAAATGAATAATAATCCAACATATCAGCTAAAAGCAAAATCAAATTACCCAAGAAAGAAAACATATTGTCCAGCCAGATTGTCCACATTTCCACTTCTTTGCAAGAGAACCAACTGTGGTAGAATTGCTACAGCCTCCAAGTATATAGAAAATGCCCAAAATACCTGAAAGACATGTTAAAAAATCTTAAGCAGTATATATAAAGCACCAGGAAATATCATATGTACCATTTGAGGTACGAGATGAAAATTGCAACCAGTAAACGACTGAACAAACAAGGCAATCAAAATATAATCAAACAAATGCATACAGTCCTCTAAAAAAATTAGTTTCTGAGACATTCGAAACTGAGCATCACTCTCACAACCAAAACAATTATTCCCTTCAATTAACTTAACAAGGGTGCCAATTGAATGAAAATTTAACTGACCTCCTCAAATGAGAACTTCTCATTAACTATAAGTGCCAAGAGTAAACAAGCTCCGACCAGAAAATAGTGTCTAAAGGTGTCCAGGTCCCGGTCATAGGATCGCCTTATGACTGGATGAACCCTCATATACCAAACAATCGCCAAAGAGCTTGCAATGAACACCATTTTCATTATGGTGTTATACACAGATACAAAGCCTGTAAACAAATCGAGGTACCGAGTCAAGAAGACAATGGCATACAGTTCCTGAGTCTTTAAGGAAATCCCTGAATAAAATGAGATCCTGTCAGTTGCGCTGTGTAGTCAAAATACACAAAATCGCATAAACATTAAATAAATCCTTCATACCAAGTTCCAATTTAGACGATCATATTACTAAAATAGCAAAGAGCAAAGAACACCTTCAGAACCATCAAACAACGACGTATCAAATCCCAGATGACATTGATTTGAAAAATTAAGACAGTAAATTCAACGAGTATAAATGTGATTACAATAACCCCCTTCACCGCATGATTGCCTCAATTACGGTAATACAAAGAGTGGCCTGACAAATGCTATAGATGTAGGTACACCACCAAAATGAAACCCTAACCTATGAAATTCCAGATTCTATAAATTATAATGCAGTATATATCAACAGAACACCAAATTGCAACATATTAAGTTCGCGCAACTTGATTAATGAAACCATTACAGCTCAATTTAGAACCTCAACAAATAAACACACAAAATAATGCATGAAACAACGAAAAGGCATAATTGAGGGAATTTTGTGTAACCTGAACACGATTTGGTCGCATAGATTTTGAGGAGAAGCACTAAAATGCTGACCAAATGCGTCATATCACCGATAAATCTGAAAATATTCATCGTTACAAATTTCTGTAGAGAGTTCGGTAATTTTTATTTTTTTTTACTTTTTAAAGTTTTTTTTTTCTTGCTGTTTCTTTGCAGAAAGAGAAAGGAATGGGGAGGTGAAGGAGTTGGTGGCGTTTAAACTTTGACGCGAAGAAATAATTAATTGGAGACGAGAGAGGAGTGGGGTGGTGGGGGGGTTTTGATGAGATTTAATAAAATTGTTTGAAATTGGGGAAAAAAAGAATTAGGCAAGCTGATGTGGCAGTTGGAAACTCATTTAACTTACGTGTCTACGATTTTGCTTTTCTTACTTCAGTTGAATCTATGTTTTTTCTTTTTTTCTTTTTCCTTTTACCCATTTGAGCTATTTCATTCGGTTGATTTTGTAATTTTTACATTAATTTTGGTTTTAATTTTCATATTAAAATCATTGATTCGATTCGATTTCGATTTTAATAACATGCATTTTTAGTTAAAATTGAATTGACTAAAGTATATAAATTATATTTTTTAATTTATAATTTATATTTTTAATATTATAAATAAATTAAAAAATAGAAGTATACACTCGTGGTGAACTAGGATAAAATGAAAAAGTGATTCAACTTCAAAATGTTTACCTTTTTCAATTTCCAATTAAAAGATTTTACGATATTTTTGTGTGTATTGAACTATTAACTATTAAGTGTAATTGTGATTTGTGATATTGTGATACGTTCACCATATACGTGATTAAATAAGTGGATACTTTATTGTTGTTTATTTAATGTATCGTTTATTATTTATTGAGTTCTAGTGTTATTTTTTATATATATTGTTTATAAAAAAATATTGAAATTCAGTTAAACTAAAAACTAACTAAACGAACCAAATAATTATGGTTCAGGTAGGTTCGATTATATTAATTACTTTGGATGGTTCAATTTTAATTTTTTTAACAATTTCGGTGTATGATTTTATTGGTCCGGTTAGATTTTGAATTGAATCAACGATTTGCACACACCTAACTATATCCAAGGATTGAAATATCGCGAAATATCGCAGATATTGACATTGCGATAGGGATATTGAGGAGAATATCTTTTTTCCCGAGTATCGGTGAGATATGGCAATATATCGCAAAATATCGCGATATATCGCGGATTTTTTTTATATTTCTATAATATATTTTGATTTTCATTTAATACTATATATTTTTGTGGTCTTTTTTAGGTCCTCAATGTAATTATTTGAGTTGCAATATTCTTTGCTTTATAAAGACGATACTCACTTTGCAAAAAATTATAAGAGAAAGAAGACCGGGAAACCAACGGATGTCTTAGATTGAAAAGTGAGATGCACCGGCTTTATTTTTTCATTTTTTCAGTTAGGGGATATGATGGACAAATCACTAAAGTTTTTCTCCTCATATATCATACGAAATTGAAATCTAAAAAATCAAGAAACGTATCAAGCGCATGTGCATAATTATATACATAATTACTCTAATGTAATGAGTTGGTACCAATATTGTTTAAAACAAGATGACATTCCATCTACTATATTTGAAGGGATAAAATCTTCTAGTCCACTTTTCATGTCCCGCTATTATGTCCGACTATAAAATTTAATATTTTAAAAATGTTTATTATAAAAATAAATTTTATTATAGTATTACAAATCATAATTAACATTTATTGCTAAAAATTAAAATTTTTAAAAAGTACATACCCTACTTTTGGAATAATCAACCATATTAATCAACTATATTAATTGAAAAATAAGAAATAAATATTAAAAAAAAATATAAACCCTGATTGGGTGGAATGAACCTTAAATAATAATTATAAAATTAAAATAAGTCATAACAAATTGAAATTGAAGAAAAAGTTTGATGAAAATCGAATAAAAATCAAAATGGGACACCAAATGAGATAGAGAAAAGTGGGATAGATGATTTCATTTGATATTTGAACCTCATAGATCCTCATTTTGGTATTAATTGTACTTTCTAATATTTATTTAGTTATTTTATGTTGTATTATGTATTATTTTGTCAAATGTATTGTCTCAGACGGTATTTATATAATGTATTATTCATATGTTTGCTTTCAAAATACAATTCTATCAAAAAAATTAGTGGAATATGTGCATAATAGTATGTCATAATAGTTCCTAAAATTTCTTGTTAAATTTCCAAGATTTTAATAAGATTTCCGTAATTTTTTTCAATTTTCTGCGATATCGATATATCCGGCGATATATCCGTAAAATTGAAATTGCGATATATGTTGCGATAGCGATATTTTCATCCTTGACTATATCTATCTCGCCAAATGAATCTGCTTAAATGAGTGGACTAGTGTTCCTCTAATTTACTCCCCTGTCTCTTTCAGACTACCATTAGTGGTGCGAACGTATGGGGGTGGTCGACCCCCACATCAGCAACCAAAATAAAAAATAAAAATAAAAAAATCTGGAGTTTGCATCATACAAGGTCGATCGAAGAACGATCTCGATCGAACATCCACTCTCTCTGTCTCTCTTTCTCCTCTCTCTATTCTTTTTTATTTTTGTACTTTTTAATTTTTTCGTGTATTATTAAAAAAAAGTATTACATCTATTTATCCAAATAAATTTTACATCCTATTAGATATGTAAATTTAATTTGGACAATTTTCTCCATTCTATTGGATATGTAAATTTTATTTAGATAAATAGATATAATGCATATTTTATTAAAAAAAATAAAAAATACCAAAATTCATTTTTTCATTCTCTATAAATAGAGACTAATTTTGCTATATTTTCACACATCTCACAAACTTCTCAATATCTCAATCTATAACATTTAAATATTTTGTTCTCCACCTCTCTATGGATTGAGGAAATAATTTTTCTATGATCATCAGCATGAAAATCACTCCCAAGATTATTTTTCCACCCTCGAAAATCACTCACAGATTCTTAGTTTGTTTATTTTGTATTTTATCATATTGTCTATTTTATATAAGTTTGTTATTTTGTGTTGTTATAATTTTCAGTAATAATAATAGATTATTTTAATTTTAATTACTTATATTATATTTATTAATAAAAGAAAAGGGAAAATAATATATAATGTTGTGGTTGATGTTTAGGGTAGTTGTTGATAAACTATCAAATTGTATATGGTTGGGTTGGGTAAAATATTAGTGATGTGGAAGAGAGAGAAATTAATTAAATATTGAGGTTGTTTGTCTAGTTGGAATGTTTGTCTCGTTGCTAGGCTTAAATTTTTTTATTGAAATGACAATTAAACAAGTAAGCTTCATAATATACTCATATTTAAATATTTGATAATGAATTAATCATAATGAAATATATTAAATAGAGATATATGTTAGTAAATGAGCTAAATATATCTATAAATCAGCTTATATATTTGGAAATAAAAAAATGAAAACAAACCTATATGAGTGGGACGGGGAGTATAGAGTTTGTGGAAATTACAACACTCACATTTAGAGCATCTTCAATGCTGGACTAAAGCACCAATTTGGTGCAGAAATCCACTTCAATGATATCTCAAATCCTGCCCCAAATTGGTGAAGCACCGAATCTTGCCTTAAATTTGGGGTAGAATTTTTTGATGCACCAAATTGGTGTTGATGGGTCCCACAATATTTAATGAATTATTTTGTTATTTAAAATTATTATTAAATATATTGTCTAATAAATTTAATTTAATTTATAAATTATATATTCACTTAATTTAACTTATAAATCATCTAATTTTTTTTTAATAAAAGCACAATTAATTAAACAAAATGGATAGAATGCAGTCACGTATATTATAAATTACTACAAATTAACTTAAAAACACATTACAAATAACTAAAACTATTTGAAAAAAACACATTAATTACAAATCATTTATAGATCCTCCGAGATAATTATAATATTGAACGATATCGTTTGAAGATTCCTCAAATCCATGTCATTCACCTTCGTATTGATTGAATTGTGAAAATTCTCCTTGATGAGGAGACGATTGAGATTCACGAGCTTTGTTTCTTTTTTATGTATATCTAATTTCTTTACCACGAATGTGCTCGCATGTAGTGGGATCGGAGATAGAATTCAAATTTTTGAATAAAATCATATTACCTTCCCTCAAGTTCACAACAACATTTCCTTTCCTCAATGTTGCGACCAATTCGTCATTCTACCAAATAAGTTTCGACATTTGCTCACATTACGCATCGAAATGCATTAGTAGAACAATTGTAAGCGACATTCAATAAAAAATATATGTATTTTCATAAGTGTTATAATCTTGTAATATTTTCACTAATTTTAAGCACTTGATGATCATTTAAAGTACTTTTATTATTCCAAACACATTATATGTTATGATTTTTTAACAATACATAATTTTTTTAAAGTATATAATTAAAAGTTATTAGTTTTGGATAATTATCATTTTTAGAAAAATAGTAAATTATTAAGTATATTCATATTTCAATTATAAAATAAAGTGAAATATTTAAGAAAATATTATTATTTGGCATAAAATTTAGTGCAGAGCATTGGAGCTGCAAAAACAATTATTATAGCATTAATTTAGTCAATGAAATATGCAAATCTTGATTTTATGGCAGAATTGGCTCATCCAATTACCGGACAATTAAGTAGGCGTAAATTAAGATGAAAAAAAAAATTAAAAACCTTTGTGAACGCATTTAAATTGGAGGCAAATCATCGAAAAATGAAAGGAAAAACTAGGATGAGAGACATTGGTGGATTTTGGATTTCGAATGTGGGAGAAGACTACAGGTTTTGTCCAAGGAAAGGAGACGGTGCATCATTCAAATTGCCCCGGATTTTATTTTTCTAGATTATGTATTGCAATAGTTATAGCCCACTCATTACCTGATAAAATATACTGTATTTTGTTTGATTTTATTTAATTAATTTAATTTTTCGAGTTTATATGTATTATGTAATATGTTTGATATTATTTTTTTAATACTACAAATCCCTGATCGATGGTGTAAATCTTTGTAGCACCAACATATATAGTATAAGGTTTCATCAATCATTTGTATCCATCAAGTTATTTGGTTTGAACTTAGCCTATTATGTTTATTAGACTTAAATTAGTATGCATAATCTTTTTAGAAATAATATGGTATTATTTTTATGTCATTATGGTATTGTAGTATTATTTTGAAAATCAACTTAAATAATTTACTATTATTATTATTATTATTGTTTCATATTTTTTATATTATATATTTATTATTAAAAATTAAAATATATATACAAATAAAATTTTGATATTTCTCAATATTTTATTAAAGAAAAATGAAAGAGGTACCAAAATAAATATGACATAAAAATATATTCTAATAAAAAAATAATTATGTATTTAATATAATTTAATATATTCAGATGAAAAATTGAAATAATAAACTATTTTTCAATGAAGTAAATATTTTTATTAAGGTATAAAAATCATATATATGCATTAATTAAATAATGTAGAATAAATTTTTTAATAAAATAAATTAATTAAAATTTGCTACAAATATTATAAAAAAACCACATACTAAAAGATATGCAATTTAAAAATATAAGAAACAAATTACGAAAAATGTTGATAATATTAGCTATTACACTTTATTCAATTTTAAAGAAAATTTGAAAGTATATAAAATATTCATTTATAAGATAAAAAATAAATAATATTTCATTCCGCAGACATACCAATCATAAGAATTATCATTTTATTTAGATCTCCATTTCATTCCTAAGTTCATTCCATTCATACATAATTTCATTATTTCATACGAATCACCTCCTAAATGTCAAAATGAACTCACTTTTAATTATTTTGATATATTAATTAATATAACTTATGTGATTCCGTCATACTCGAAAATATGAAAGAATATCAAAGTACGTAGACTCAAGAACGGAACACACGACGGACTAAGTAAGGGTTCTATTTAATACCCGGAACCAAAATATGACTCGAATTACAGCGGAAGACTTACGAAGATATGGCTTGGAAGAACGATGGCAGCGGAAAGGATGATGATGATGAACTGAGTATGGCTTGTGGAAGATGGTAGATGGCGTCAGTAATGGATCGTGATGGATAGAAGGATTAGAACTTCAGTTGAACTCCGGCTTCAATGAGACGAAACGCAACTACTTCGATCTTTTCCGGATTGTTTAGCACTTTCCCTTAATTCTCGGTGGAACTAAAAAGAAGCTTGATATATGACTAATTGATTTGCTAGTTGATTTGCTAGATCAATAGAACTTGATAAATGTTTGAGGATCATGAGACAGTTGAAAATATAACTTCAAAATATTAATCAATGTCTGAATAAAATAGTTCACAATGATCCCTTATATAGGTGAAGGGGAGAACGAAAATAAGAAATAAAAATAAAGAAAATATGATCTAAAAAGCTATTAGGAAACTACCTAAACTAGAATTATATTCAAGGTAGGAAATTACCTTAATTAAAATTCTAGTCAACCTAATTGAATAAGGAACGAAAATTACATAATAAAATAAATAAAAAAAGCTGATCTAAATAATTAAATAAAACAACTAACATAAAGGGGAGGAGGCTTGGCACGTCCTCACCAATAACTAATGGTCCCTTTTTTCCTAATATATAAACTTATTGTACACTATTTAATTTGTTAAAGTATAGTCTATATTTTGGTATCAAAGATAGTTCTTAATGTTGTCAACCAACGTGTGATGTTTGTGGAATTGGTGATAGTTCTCATCAATGCTAATTATCTAACCAATATGCTGTTTCTTAGATACAATACTTTTTTTTAGTGAAATCTTAGATACTATACTTTAAATGTTGGTATACTTGTGCATTAATTTTATTAACTTCTATTAATTAATATTTAAGAATTAAATGTCTAACATATTTTTGAAAGTTTTTATTTTTATCTTATATATGTATTTATTTTTATTTCACATATAATTTTTATTTTTCACCACGCAAATACTAGTAAGTACTTAATATTGGAGATGTCCTTACGACCATTTGTACAAATAGTATACGTTTTTTTATGCTCTCACGGGTAGAACATGGTTCAACTTTATCAATATTGTTAGACGAACGAGACATGAAGAAAATGTGCTAAAGCTACATAATTAAAGCCTGGAAACTTGTAAAAAAATACGTCTAATGATGTGTAAATAAAATAATACATAACTAGTACTCTTAAAAGCAAATGCAGATGATGGATAACTAAATAAATCACAATTTATCAACTTTTAAAAGTGAAATTAGACTTTAATATACAAAAGGACCTGCAAAACAAACACTATAATTTGATTCCTCGTGAAACCCACGGAAAATTAAACATCTAACAAATTTAAAAAGTAAAGTTTGAAAATGTATATATGCTATAATTTTAGGTGTATTGACTTTCATATACCTAATCTAACCCATAAAGTGTTAAAAACTAACAGAAAAATTTGCAAATCGTTGAAAGTTAGTGGACTCCCAAATTTCCTAAACCCTCTATGGGAGTCAGAGAAGCCGAAGATTCCCCTCCCCCTTGTCTCTAGAGAGAGAGAGAGAGAGAGAGAGAGATGGAGGGAAAGAGATAAAAAGTCGTGCTTACCCAAACACCAAAAATCAATTTGACCATTTGTCCCCCTCTCTGAGTTCCGATTGTTTCCATTTCTTTTTATCCGGTTTTTACATTAACTTGAAATTACGGGCACTGGAAATCTTTGACCCGAGAGAAATCCTGTGAATTGCGGCATGGGTTGCGCTGGATCGCGTGATAAAGTAGACGGTACTGTTTCTTCTTGCGTATTGACACTTATTGAATATGTTGTATCAGTGATTTGTGAAGGAAGATATTATTCTTGTTCATTCAGTTAGGTATTTGATCGTAGTGCTGATTTATTTTCTTAATTAGAAGTCACAATTTTGGCAATGGGTTGATGAACGTGGCAAATATTTAATCTTTATTTTTTGTATTTACTACTTCATGTTTATATTTAACTCTCATCTTTTTCTTTTCAGTGTTTGAGTAATTCCTTTGAGCGATTTATATTCTGATAGATACCATTCGACTATAGAGAATTGTATGTGAATTTCCTCGCGTTTCTTGTAATTCTTTTACTGTCGTTGATTGAAATGGTAAGTAATTCTTTCGATGAGAGTTTGTCACAATTCTTAGTTCCAGCCTTGAGCTGTAATCTGGCTTATAAAGATGGCCCTAATTTGGTGCACTGTGGTTGATGGATAGTACCGAGCTATTGTGTCATTTGCTTTATTCTTTAAACAATGTCGTGGCAATTTTATTCAAATCTTGAATAAGAATTCAATCATGGATTGTTCACAATTTGGATACGGTGTGTTTAGTTCCTCTAAAAAATACAGCTATGGGGTTGGGCGGTTGGTGCTTCACTTTTGTGGTACTACAGAGAAAAGAAAACCTTGTGTTGAATGGATTTGTCGTTTCTCCTATTACTTGTTTATACACCGAAGCTGCTTTGCCATGCCTGATCATTCCCAACCCCTGATTAAATGGAAAAGGAAACAGCGGAGATATGAAAAACTTGTGAAGAAGCCACATAATTGTGTGATGAAATAATGACAGTAATTAGTTATAGGTTGTTTTGCTTTCAAGAGTAAGTATACCAAGTTGTTAAATATCCATAAGTGTCACAGCCTATGGTTCTCTATTAAAACCAGACGGACTTCCAGGATGCTTACTAAGAGATTGAGAATGAAAATTAAGTGATGCTGGAAATTTGTTCTTGAGTCCAGTCATTTTCTATGTTGAATGATCAACGTGATTTATATGATGATTATGATTTCCACAATTATGCACATCTATATGATGTCTGATTGTGTCATAAAATTGTTGAGAGTCTGCTTGCCTGATAAATGAGCCCTTTAAATTTGATCCACTATGCCTGAATCCAGAAACTTCAAAGAAAATACGAAAACCAAAGGCATGGAAGCATTCAGAAGTAATAACCAGGGCACAACTAACGCAGATGCGTGAGGAGTTCTGGGACACTGCTCCGCACTATGGTGGTAGGAAAGGTATGTAACAGGCCATATTTTTCAGCAAAGTTGTAATGCCACATATGTTTTAACTTATGGATGTATTCTGCATTAAAGCTCTGATACTCCACTGAACTGGTATAGATATAAAATCTTCAAGTCCAACACCAGCCTTTTAGCCTGATAAGCTTTCTTTGTCATTAGCTGTATTCATATTTACATATTAACTGTACTGAAGCATCCCTTGAAAATAGGCACTATATAGCCTGGTATACATAAATTCTACTTGTGTTTGATGTCTTTCGTCTTAATAATGATCAATTATGAAATGGTGGAAAGTACTTCTTGTTGTCCATCAATGTCAAAATGAGCACGCACAGCAGGGTCGTTATGTTACCAAGAGAATGCAATGATATCCTAGTAATGATCACACAGTCATGTTCTCAGGGATGAATTAGTGATTAGAATTGCATGCATCTTTGTAAGTTGTGGTTGTGGCATTTAACTTCTTTTTTTGTAGGCGTAGACGGAATTATACCTGTGGATTATAAAACATGCTAAGTATTTTTCTATGAATGGGAAACGTCTGTATCTTTAGCTTGGGCTGCTTTTGTTTGTTTAAGAGCATCTAGTGCTTTACTTTTTCCATATTGAAATGCCTTCTGTGCTTTCACACGCTCATGATATATTTGCGTTGATTCTATCTCGAAGCATACTCTTTGCATGTCTCAATGAATGGAAGTAACAAGTATTGCTTGACCTTTTACCTTTGAGTATAAGATTTCACATGAAAGGTGTGAGTTTTAGTTTGCTCTTGATGCAGTATGATGAAAATAATCTTGTTCTTCACTGTTGCTTCATTTCCTCCTCTCTCTCTCTCTCTCTCTCTCTCTCTCTCTCTCTCATCAGAGATCTGGGATGCTCTCCGGGCTGCAGCTGAGGCTGAATTGACCCTTGCACAAGCAATTGTGGATAGTGCTGGTGTTATTGTTCAAAATCCCGACTTAACAATCTGCTATGATGAAAGAGGTTGGTAAATTTTCTTCTGCAAGCCAATCAATGTCCATCCAGTATTGAATCTTAAATTCAAGATGTTATTGCAGGTGCCAAGTATGAGTTACCTAAATATGTTTTGAGTGAGCCTACAAATCTGATTCGTGACAGTTGAGAAGACATGTCAGGGACGACAGTATATGTGTAAATCGGTGTTGTCGTTGTGATTTTGGTTTCTAAATTCATCCCATCTAAATTCCTGGCCAATTGCAAATTTGCGATCTGCCCAACCGCTGAAGCTCCAGTATGAAGCTCTTGGCATTTATAGATGCTTTCGGTGATTAACCACGACCACCTAATGTTCTCGCTTGGGATGTGTTTGGCTGCAACTAAACTACTAAACTATATATAGTCGGATGGGCCTGTATTGTTCTGGTCCACTGATAGTTCTTTCATTTCATTTCTGGGTTTAGGATTTTGGCTTCAAACATAATGTCATGTTTCCTCCAACAATTGTCAATTGAGATAAAGATTTGCATCTCTCTCTCTCTCTCTCTCTCTCTCTCTCACACACACACACACACACACACACAGTGACGTATTCTCATATTGCGGATGGGGTATAGATGTGTCTCATTTTACGTATATGATGTATGAGTAATTTAATTACAACAAATCATCATATCTAGGAAGACATGTTAAAATCCAAATCTAATAAAAAAAATGTACTTCAATGTAAAAGCGTTGTAAATCTAAAAATCTACGAAGTTGAATTAGTAATTTATATTAAAAAAAATTGATATGTTTAAATCTCGGCAAGGAGCAGTCATAAAATTGATATATGAATGATGAACTATCCAATGTAATGACAAGTGTGCACGTGTTGTGTACCAGGGGATGCCTAGTGGTGGAATGGTGTGATCCTAGTGGTGGAGTGGTGTTATCTTGAGACCAAATGTCTCAAATTCAAATCACACCACCAACACCACTAGGTAATCACACCACTAACACCATTAGGTGTGAGTCTGTCACACCTGACTTGTTATGTGTGGTTAACCTTCTCTGTGTGGTTTGCAGGTTATTAGACAGAGACGGGATTTACTCAGTGCGCAACTCGGTAACGATTGCAGGTCGGTAACGGTTGCGGGTTACCATGACAACAAAAGTGTGCATGTGTTGTATGGTTTCGAGCAATGTTCATAGGTGTATGATGCTCTGATGTAGCCAAAGCCTACTCCAAAATAGCTCGAGATACATGTCATCATTCATGTCGTGTGAGTTGTTAAGTCATTATTATCAAACTAGTTTATTTTTTTTACTTCACTTTCGATTAATTTAAAGTGTTCTGAACTAGCTAGTAACTAATTAAACTATTTTCACAAGTACATCAACTTTAAGAGTTCAAATAGTCAATAATCATGATTACATGCATGTAGATTTAATCTCACTCCCTTTCTCTCAAAGTAGGTGCCAAAAATTATTTAAATACTTGAGATGCACACTAATAGTAGAGAAATCGAAAAACGAAGATAAGGGGGCATTTCAATACGTAATCACTATTCACAACTAAAGTGGAGATTATTTTAAACTGCTTATAATCTCCTTCCTGTATATAAACCTTCTCTTAATATTTCAAAGCTAGTAATGAGAGAATTATAATTAAATATATCTTCTTTTTTTTATATAAAAAAAACAATTTGGAGTTCAATTACTTTTTTAAGAGCTTATAAACAACCTAACATCTCGCTTTGGAAAAGTAATTGAAAGTTTTTTTTTTCTTTAAATATAAAATGGTTGTGAATCACTTTGAATAAATTGTTTTAAAGAGATTGTAAATTCAGCGGAACAGCCTCTTAATTGCAGTGCGTGGAATAAGGTATGGCATGTGTAACATCGCTACCTTCCATGAGAAACCTAGATCCTCCGAATGTGGTCCAAATGTTTGGTACCTCAAACAATCCAATTATTGCTACAAAATGTCACACCAGAATTAGTAAAAATAATAACGAAATTGCATATGAAGAGCAAAATACAGCTGTGATTGTGAACTGCAAAATTGAATGCATGTTGCTAGGGGGCAGGGATATATTGTTTGATAGCAACGTTCAGAAGAAAGAAATTAAAGCTAGGTAGGTAGGTAGCTAGCTCGATCTTCTTCTTTTTTTCATGGCGCAGGTTTTCTAGGATTCAATTATATGATATATGATATCGATTACACATGCATGATTTCTATCTTGATAAAGAATATTGAATGTGTACGTATAATCCAAGGAGATATATAGGAGTAACTGGATGAACATTCATAATTCAGGCGACTATGGCGTTAGCAAACAAACGAAATTAACATGTCCTGTCTGCCCACTGAAAACATCATTTTCTGATTTTCTTGTCGCAATTCCTTTGTCTTTTTTTTTCTGGAATGTACGTATTCATATTTTTTTAATAACATGGGCTAGCATAAAAGGATCGGGACGCACATCTCGTACTGTCGTGCCTGGAATGGTAAGGATTAATAAGTGAATTTAATTAAATTAGTTTAATAATTTGGATTAACTATTTTGGCGAAAGGAGAATGGACTTGATTGTAGTTGTAGGTATGTACTCTACTACTCTTACAAGGATATATGGGGAAGTCCCACTGAATTCAGTTTCTTGGTACTGAACCTCCAAATAGACTATTTGGTGGGGTGGGGCTAGCTAGAGTAAATAAGTCGCAATAAAAGGAACTAGTAATTTCTGGTGAGATCAAAATGTCTGATCTAACCCTCCTGCCCCTGCTCTCAACGGTATTTTGAATCAGAACGGTCTCCTGCTGACGTACACTAATTCTACCCATATTTTTTAAAGGAAAACAACTGTGTATTTTGATTCCCGGAAAAAAAATAGAAGAAAAGGATATTAGCTAGCGTGATGTTTTTTAACTAACTCCTTGCTTTCAAACTGTCACCTCTCTCTCTCTCTTCCCATCTCTTGCAAGTTGCAACACTCCAAAATCTTGGCAACTTATTTAGTTATTTAAATTAAACATAGAATGAAGCCGCATATAGTAGAGGTGTAATGAATAGTTTTGTTGAAAGAAATTCATGGGAAGCATGGCAAAAGTGAGACTTAATTTATGATGGCAACGTGCATATAGTTGGCAGATATAACTCCATGATTCAGGTGAATGCACACACAGTCTTCTCTCAACTCCCATTTTTTTTATTTGGTTGTTCGATAATAAATTAATATAGCAACTACGATAACTTTATAATTGATCGATCTTGCCTAGCTAGCTCAATTGAAGAACGTACGTACATACATATCTGTTTTCGTCTAGCTAGATCAATTTGTTCTAATGATGAGGACGAGTGGTGGCGATAGTAGACTACTTAAAGATGTTAATGGTAACATAAGCGATCATCTGCAAAACCACATCCATTTGACGAATTGCATTCATTTGAAGAACCATTTGCATAAGCACACCCCATTTACGCCTCATACAACTCTCTTGAGAGACCTCGTACTCCTTCAGAAATCGAGGCGTCTCAGAGATCCAATCGGATTCGACCATCTCCGGGAATGTATGAGGTTGTCGGGAAGCTCAGCTCCTGCTGCTGATCCACCTATATCAACAAAAAGTAGTAATGATCAAGCCAAAAATTGGACCACTGATGATGGTGCAGCAGCATTATCTTGCAACCGGGAATTAGGAAGGCGGGCAAAGATTATTGCTGAAGAAGCAGCAGCAACAAACATAGTGAAAAAGGGGGAGAGAAGGCGTAGATTTAGAAGTGCAAGAAGAAATCGGCCTTCCATATCTACACGAGATGCTGCTAGTGCGAAGGCTAACTCATTTGTGGAAGCTGCTTGTGATGATCGGAATGGCAGTAGTATTCCCGGGAATAGGTGTGGGATTCCTTGGAACTGGTCGAGGATTCATCACAGAGGGAAGTCGTTTCTTGACATGGCTGGTCGGAGCCTATCTCGTGCAGGCTTGTCTGAATCGCGGTTGAAGAAAGAAGGTAGCAGCATCTCTGATGTGGCTATAATGTCAGACCCCTCGAGTTCTTCTACTGTATTTGGTAGGGAAGCATTTCCTCTGCTGCTTGATGCCTCTGCATCTCAGGGAAGTATTAATGATCGTGATTATTCGGGAGAATTAGGCATTTTTTCTGATAATCTTCCAAAGCAGGAAACGGACTCTGATCTTGCATCAGAAGTTGACAGAGTTCGAAGACAGTGCATTGACAGGCAGCATCAGAACCTCACTCAAAAATACATGCCAAGAACATTCAATGATCTGGTTGGTCAGAATCTGGTAGTGCAGGCACTTTCCAATGCTGTTATGAGAAAGAAGATTGGGTCGCTCTACGTGTTTTACGGGCCTCACGGAACTGGTAAAACTACTTGTGCACGTATATTTGCTAGAGCCTTAAACTGCCAATCTCTAGAGAGTCCCAAGCCCTGTGGATTTTGTGATTCTTGCATTGCATATGACAAGGGGAAGAGCCGAAATGTGAAGGAAATAGGTCCAGTTAGTAAGATTGACTATGAAAGTGTGATCGAACTATTAGAGAATAATCATGCTGCTTCACAATTTGGTGTCTTCATATTTGATGAGTGTGATGCTATGACTTCTGATTGCTGGAGTGCAGTCTTGAGGTTCATCTATCGTTCCCCTAGGCGTGTCGTGATCATTCTTGTTTGCTCGAGTCTTGATGCCTTGCCTCATGTGATAGTATCCAGGTGCCAGAAATTCTGTTTCACCAAGTTGAGAGATGCAGACATAGTGTATGCACTGCAGCTGATAGCAAGCAAAGAAGATTTAGAGATCGATAGAGATGCTCTCAAGCTCATTGCATCGAGGTCGGACGGGTCTCTGAGAGATGCAGAGATGACACTTGAGCAATTGAGTTTGCTCGGCCAGAAGATTTCTCTGTGCTTGGTGCAGGAGCTGGTACGTATCGTTCCATCTAGTCTTTTACGAGTAGTGAGAATGAACAAATTGTGATGGATGAATCCTTTGCTTCTTGTAGGTTGGTCTTATTTCTGATGAGAAGTTGCTAGATTTACTTGATTTTGCATTATCTGCTGACACCATCAACACAGTGAGAAATTTGAGAGATATCATGGCATCCGGTATTGAGCCGTTGGCACTAATGTCGCAGCTTGCTACAGTCATAACCGATATTCTTGCTGGAAGCTATGATGATACTGTGAAAGACAGGCCTAAGAGGAAGTTTTTCCAGCGCCAAGATTGTAAGTCTTTTTCCATATTTCAGACCAGATGTTGAGCTTCTGCTTGCTTTTGCAGCTATATATGCTTTTTTCTTTTTCTTAATTTTCTGGTACAGTGTCCAAGGAAGATATGGAAAAACTGCGGCAAGCACTGAAAACGTTGTCTGAAGCCGAGAAGCAGCTGAGGGTGTCAAGTGAGCGGATGACTTGGCTGACTGCTGCATTGCTGCAACTCGCTCCTGATCAGCACTACACTCTCCCGCCTTCGTCTGCAGACACTACTACTAGTTCAGATCCTAGTCCAATAGCCCTCAGTGATTCTGCATCAAGAGTACTGAGATACAGGAAGAACATCAACGGTGGAGATGATACTAGTACTAAAATGAATCAGATTCGAGGAGCAGCTGATGAATTCCAAGATATTTGGGTGGAGGTTCTTGAAAATATCAAGATCAAGAGCTTAAAGGAGTTCATGTACAAGGAGGCGAAGATCATCTCACTCACCCACGGTGCAGGTGCTATATATATACTATCTCCATCATATCTATCCATGCCATTTTATATGCATTAAGATTTGGTGATTTTGCAGCTCCAACTGTGCAATTGTTGTTCAATTCACAGCTGACAAAGTCTGTGGTGGAGAAATTTAGACCACACATCTTAAAAGCATTCGAGACAGTTCTTGGATCACCTGTAATAACAATTGAGCTCAGGCAAGGATCAAGACAAGAAACCGGGGCAGTACCAATCTTGCTACGAGGTTTGGAACTGTTTGTTTCGGATGAGGATCGTGCCTCTCACACGAGCAACGGGTTGCCTATGGCGAGTCACAGTGATATCCAAAAACTCCAAATTAGAGATAGTAATCGATCTGGTGGTGGAGTTGGTAGTAGTGAAATTGTTGAGGTCGAAGGTGATGCTCAAAGTGAGTACTGGAAGAGTTCCAAGTGCAAGAACGGCCACGTAGAATCAGACATGCAAAACAATGAGAGTTTATTTGCGGGCACAATGCATACTGAGACAACGATTGATCAAGGAGAGTTAAGTGAAAGAAACCACAGTCTTAGCATTGTTAGAAGAAGGGTGTCTCTTGCTCATATGATCCAGCATGTAGATGAATTGTCGAAGCGCCACGCCCTTGAACAGGAAAATATGTAAGTATTGTTGCAGAATACACTTCAAAAATATAAAGGGACTGCCATAAAATGTTTATATCTGGATTCATTTCTAAAGATTTCGACCATTTCATATATACACAAAAATATATATATATATATATATGTGTGTGTGTGACTATACTTATGCTTTAGTAGGTGTGAGATTTCATGCATGTGATGTTTTTTCCTTGTGCAGGAGACTAGAACCAAGATCGAGGAAATTGCTCTGCTGGAATCCTCCAAGAATTAGACGTCCAAAGGTAAAATTTGGAGATAAAACATATCTTGCCTTTGGATTTTGAATTTTATACTCGTACATTTTATTACACATTTATTCTTAAATATGCTTCTGCATATTACAAATTTTTTTTTATTATTTTCTGCAGCTTTCGTGCTTGAAATTTAGAAGAAGAAAAACACAAACTCTTCGGAAATTTGTCTCCTGCGGAAGGTGTCTCTCTGCCACTTCTCCCAACTCCCAAGTAGTCAACAACACATTATAATTAGATTATTTAATAGAATTTAATTAGATCAAGAGTTCCATATTTTCTTTTTCATAAAGTTTTTGGATTTTGAAAACTGTATTTTATCTTGTATTCCAATAATTAAATTGTCTTCCCAGTGTACTTTAAAAATATTATTACGGCCATCAGAATTGAGTTGCAATAAATAAGGAATGATGTGTTGCTTAAAATCAGACCGCTACATTTGGAGTGGGCTGCATCAAGGCAGATTTGGGCCGTTTGGGCCCAGTTATTAATTAATTTCAGTAATGCAATCGTCTTTAAAGTTATCGTGGCCAATTGTGTAATTACAGTTACTAGCAGTTAATATTTTTTTTTTAATTTTTTAGAGGGTTAATAATCTTTATTATTGAGAATAGGATAAGATAGATTTCCCTTCTTATTGGTAGGTAATCTGCCTTCTTACAATATCTACTGTTTATTGTTAAACTGTGAATTTTTATAGTAAGAAATGATTTAATCAGAAAGTCCACACTTTGGTAGTAGTTCCAGGCAGTATATAAGTCAGAGACAGTATAGGAATTTAAAGAATAATTTGTATAAAAAATTGACTTGGTTTCCTTAGTAGATAGGGAAATCAAATGCAGTTAGTTTAGACTTTTAAAAGTATTCAGACCGCCCATAACTCCGTGGTCGGCTGCTTTCATTCTCATCTCCCAAATGTGTCCACTGTTAAAGACCAAACATCACTATTGACCAATTTAGTAATGACAAATTGGGTAACCAATAATAGAAACAATAAAATATGTATATGTATAAATAATAATGAACACATTATTTCAAACCGGGTCAAACATGTTTTTTTTGTTTAAAAAAAACAAAGCGATGTGCCATTCAAGAAATGAACAAGAACAAGAATTGTCAAGAACGTCGTCCACAAAAAGAGAATGTTTGACCCAACAATAAGAGCTCTGAAAATCAGGAGCAACTCTAGCAAGACCGTGTGTAGTATCATTGATAATACGACGAACTAAATTTAAAGAAAAAGATGTCCCGTAAAGCAAGGAACAACAATAAGAAATCAAAGAAAAAACCAGGATCGAATGAATTGCATAAAAAACAACCTTAGAATGAATTTCAAACACAACATGATTTTTTATCCATGAAAGAGCTTCATGCAATCCCATTACTTCATCCTCTTCAACACAAATTTGACCCCAAAATCTAAGAACCCATGCAATCACAAACACACCATGATCATCCCGAACAACTGCAATTAAGCATGTTTCATATGTGTCTGCAAAGAAGGCTTTATTAGTATTAACTATCACGAAGTTAGCAGACTGGTTATGCCACTGACAACATGTTGTTTGTTTTGATAATCTTGTCATCTTGACCCTAAACTTCGAGCGAGCCTCTCTCCATTCTATTAACAGGTTGTGTCCTTGTGAAATAATCATATATGGCCGTTGAACAATGTTAATTGCTCGTCCTAAACTCAAGAGTTCCTTACCTTCCAAATTAAGTTAAAGCTGCCGACAGCCACAAAGTCATTACAAGTTAACAACCATGGAAATATAGTGACCTTGAACGCATCAAGAATATTCCCGAAAACGAGAAAGCATATATATATGATCCGTTGTTGAATGAAGCAAATCAAGTAATCCTAAAAGCTCCCAACACTGAGAGGCGAACGGGCAATAGAGCATTATATGCAAGAGTTCTCAAGCCTGGCCTGACTACAAATCTTGTATTCTCTCAATCATAAACGACTTATGAGATTATCTTTAGCTGACAAACAATCGCCTCTTACTCTTCAAAGAAAATTCTTCACCTTGGGTGGAATATCAAGATTCCAAATTAATCTCCAATCACCATCCACACTGTAAGAGACATATTCAAAGTCACGAAACATGCAAAATGATAAGCATGCACCCTTAATTAATTAAATGAATAAATTCCATTCTTAGTGAAATGCCAAATTAATTTATGTGAAAATGAAAATGGGATTATAGGAGGTTAACACATTTAATGTCTTTTAATGAGTTGCAAAGTTAGATGGATTATTTATTCAATTAATCCCAAGAAGTGATTAATAAATATTAAGAGAAAAGCATCCGATTCCGAAGCTATTTGTAGGAGATCCACAAGGATGGAGTAGTGACGTGGCGTCACAGCCGGGTATCTGTAGCGGTTATTTAATTGGACACCGTTTTTTCAATTTGACTTTCTTACCCGTAATGGACGTAACCGTTTGACTGCAACAATTTCAAACTACGTGGCGTGATTGGAACGCCCACCACCGTCGTCGTTTTTGCCGTGTTTGTATCGTCACGCCGACCCCAAAATTCCTACCTCAATTCATTATTATTCTTAATAAATGTTGTTCATGTCTAAATTTCTAATACTAAGTAAATTCTGCATGACAGATTAACACCACGAGTTTAATTTAATAGGCGTTGAAAAAACTTTTTTTTAGGTGGAATTATTTTTATATTTAATTGCTATTCACATATATGTTATACTTAATTATAAGATCCACTACATATTTTTTAATAAAAAATATTTATATGATGGATAGAAATATATTACATAATGTACTTTAGATAAGATGTAACGTATATTTTAAGGGGGTTGATATTTGTACTACAGTTTTTACTTTTTACATTTTAGTTATTTTTTATACTTTAAATTTTATTCCAGCTGATGCCTTCTGACCTGCTTTCTTTTTCGGCACTAGTGACAACTAGACAACCATTGCCTAGACGTGTATTCACTCGACTTGACGATAACCACTCAACCCAGTTCCAACCCCGCACACTCAAATTGGAAAGGAATGTAAAATTGAATTGACAAAATCTCAAACTTGACAAAATCCGCTCACTCTGTCTTCTTCTCCGGCAAGTCCACCGGTTGCCATATCACCGGCCGTTGCCACCCTCCATTCTCACTATTTCTTTTCCCCTCAAAATCTCCCTCTTGATTTGTGCGATGTGAAAGTCCTCGAACAAAATTTAATCTGAAAATTCCCGGGAAAAAAAAATTGCACTCAGCTCTTGACGGCGGTTCTGTCTTCGTGGTGATGGCAGTGGTGGAGGGAAGCCCGTCTTCTCACTGGAGAAGAACGTCGATGCTTTTCTGCTTTATCAACGGAAAAGAAGCGTGTCTTTTTATCTTTATCCTTTTTAATTTTATTTTTACATTTTTTATTTTATTTTTTCAATTTTTATTTAATATTTTTGAATTTTCTAATAAGGATAATTAAGCACTTTTATAATTAATTATTTTTTACTTAATTTATTTCGTTGGTGCAACAAGTAAATATTGAGCAAATAGCATCTCCCATATTTTAACAATAGAAATTAATCACGATCACGTACGCGACATATTAAATATGACTAGCTAGATCATTCAAGTTTTGCCCTAATTAAGCTAAGTTGTGAGGATCATTAATTCTACTTGCACTGCTCTTATCAATAAAATATGTTTACATGTTCTAAAAAAACAATTTTCTACTACTATTTTGTTTTTAAAATAAATCTTAATGTGTTTAATTGTTAATTTACTATTGAAATCACAATCATCAATGCACATTTTTCCTTTTCCTCCTCCTCGCTTGTCATCTTCTTCTCTTTGAATAATTGGATTCACAATTCCAAATATAGTTTGTTTGATATATAACTAGCTTTTACCATCGTACACGAAAATAATTTTATAATTATAATCTTTAAGTAATATATTGTAAAGATTTCTATATTCGTTATTAATTAACAATATTTTACTTTAATTTAATGATAAAAAATGTGTGAGACCGTCAATTACAAGTCGAAATTCGTAAGATCCGTATCATATCCAAATTTATATTCAATATCACATTTGTTATTTTGTCAATATTTGTCGGTATTTAAATCCGAATTTTAACATGTCTTATAAATTTTGTTCCATAAGGTAATCTCACCCAAGACTCATTTTAATTTAATTTGATATGTAGGTTTCTCACACTTTTCAACCTATATTGATATTGATATTAGATTGAAAGCAATAATTGATAAGAGATATGCATGTAGATAATGGATTCATAGTATAATCACAAGTTCAACATATGAGAAAAGGTCATAAACTTTTTGCACTATTTGTTAAATATTGTAACTCATATAAAGAGTATAAAATCATCATACATTTAGGGGGTGTATTCAATTAGGATTTTGATGGATTTTGTTGGACTTTAAAATGTCCATAGATTTTTATGGATTTTATAAATCCATAGACTCTACATGGAGTCTCCAAGACTCCACATGGAGTCTCCCAACTCTACGCAGAGTCTGGCGGATTTGTGTATGGATTTCGAATGAATTTTGGACGATTTCAACGGATTTGAAATCATTTTTTCCAGCGCTCGATGGAACACAGCGATCGGTGGGCCTGGGAAAAAATGGAAGCCAGCGGCCGCTGGGAGGAGAGGCGGAGCTAATCCAGTGACCGCTGGTCCGAGCGGCCGCTGGAGCCGCGGCCTTGCTCCCAGCGACTGCTAGCACCCAGCGGTCGCTGGAGTGCCATCATCGGCAAAGCCAGCGGCCGTTGGGGTCGGGTGACGGCTGGGGTGTCCGATTTCAACTCCTCACCGACCGTTGGGACACAGCGCTCGCCGGATTTTCCAAATCCATCGAAATCTCGTGTCCAGAGGTCGGATTTCATCCTTTATAATTTTCACATCAAATCCAGCTGAAATCTAATGAAGTCAATGACTTTTTAAAGTCCATGGATTTTTGAATATCTCAGGATTTTAAAGGACTTTTAAAAATCTGGATTGAATACCTCCGGATTTTAAAGGACTTTTAAAAGTCTGGATTGAATACCTCCGGATTTTAAAGGACTTTTAAAAGTCTGGATTGAATACCTCTGGATTTTAAAGGACTTTTAAAAATCTGGATTAAATATACTCAAATTTTAAAAGTCCATTAAAATCCATCCAAATCTCAAACGAATACACCCCTTAATTTTGATTCAAATAAATAAGACTTGAGATGCGTGACTAAAAAAGAATTTGAAAAATATATATGGCATAACTTAAACTAAATATAATTATAGAGGCCCAAGTGTAAATGACGAAATATAGACGCTGTTAGAAATAAAACAAAATTTCAGCCTACCTAATGATTAAAAAACAATAATAACTTAGCCAATTGTTTCATGTTGTAGTTCTCTCTCTCTCTTCTCTCTCTCTCTCTCACACACACACACACACACACATACACATATAAAAATAGGTATTGTCTAGAATTATTTTTGCAATTCTCTTCATGTTTATAAATCTATCCATTATTCTCCTTCCACAAATTCCTCTCCATTTTTCTTCTCTGGCAAACATATATTTGTCAAAATAAAAATCTCTTAAACAATAAAGTCACACTATTTTATTTTTACACTATAAGTACATCCAAGAAATCTTTGCAATAACGAATCATACGAATTTCGACCCGTAAGACGATCTCGAACATTTTTTGTCATTATGTTAAAGTAAAATATTGTTAATTAATAACGAATATAGAAATTTTTACAATATATTACTTAAAAAATACAATTATAAAATTATCTTCGTGCATCGCATGATTGTAAAAGCTAGTATAATATTATAGACTTGATAAATATATTGAAAATAAATAAACATTAAAAAGAAATACAAATTTCAGCCACCAACATGGCATACCATTGAGCTCTTTGTTTTTTTTCATCAGGTTTTCTCAATCTTCAAATCAAAATCAAGCATCTTGACGCTCATTGATAAAATTGAAATAGGTCAAGCAAGAGAAAACCATTGATAGACAACAAAGAACACTCGTGAGCAAATCTTCAAGATCAATATTGATGCAAGAGTAAAAGACAGGATAGCATAATCATTGAGAAATCACATTCATATACATGTCCACGAATTTTTATTGCAAATGTATTTTTATGTGATATATTATAAGAAAATCTGGAAGTTGAATTGGATTTGGGGCCATAATTTTTTTAATTAAATTGGGACGGTGAACAGTGAATTGGGAGCTATTAATTATTAATTTTTATGAAAATCATATAAATACTGACTAATTGACCTTTTTTTTTACTCACACACCCGACCTGTGGTATTGAGGAGATTCGAACCCGTGACCTTTGACCTCCAAGCAATCTCACTCCACCACTAGGTCATTCCTACCGGGATTGACTAATTGACTTATTAGTTGTGAATTCATAAATGATAATTGACTATTAATATAATTATTATAAATTAACTAATTAACTATTTAATTCCTATAAAATGTGCGGAATTTTTTTTATTTTATTTTAAAACTATGATATTAATAACGATACATATAGGCTATATAATTATTATACATACGATTAGTCGATTACTGGTAAATTTTTAAAATGATTAACAAATTGAAATAAATTAATATATAGTTATGTTGCTCTGCTAATTTTATGGAAACAAATTAACATATATTATAACCTATAATATGCACGGTATATTGATTTTAGTATAGAAAATAATATATATGGATTTGCAATATTTTTAATAAAAAAGTCACGAGAATCAATCATAAACCTTTTACAATATATCTAATTTGGATTGAAAAATCAACCTTATATATTACTAAAATGACCATATAATGTTAATGTAAATGTCTACTATGCCCTTTTACAAATGAGCGGGAAAACAGAAATTGTAAAAGTGTGTTATAATATATATATATATATACATATATAGATTTGGAAAAATAATTATCTCAATATAATTACTTAAAATTAACAGTTACAATCATCTTCCAAATTCTTAAAATAAAACCTAATACTTGCTCAAAAAATATATTGTTTCCAAAAAAAAACGTACACAATTTAAACATGCATGAACTCTTACTCCATATATAATCTAACTAGTATTACATCCCGTGCAATGCACGGCGAGAGATATATAAATAATTTATATTAAATAGTTTGTATAATAAAATAATTAAATTACAATTAAATGATTAATAGAAATAATTATAAAATGTACAAATAATATAATGTCATCGAGGAGAGTTGTCACAACTTAAGTAACGCTTCCATAATTTGATTAATATTTCATTGTCATCTCTTATATTTGTAGAGGACACATCAAAGTTTATCTTTGACATCATATCAATTTGCGTCTCCTAACACACTGGTATGTTATATTGTAGTAAAATATTGGTCTATGCGCAGTGTGAAATTGAACATTGGTCCTTTTTTTTATGTATGATACGTAAAATATACATGTAATATATATCTAACTATTAAAGAAAATATTAAAGAATTTAAAATGTAATAAATATAAAGCATATTGTGAGAAACTATAAGAAGTTTCAACAACATCATATAACTCATATTCATAGATATATATTTAAATATTTCAATATTTGATCCATAAAAATATATATTCTTCTTATATTTTAATTATTCTTTTATTCAATTGTATGGTAATTCTTCTAAAAATAATAATGAAAAACCCATGATCGTTACTTGATGGAAGTCAAAAATATTTCGAAAACTATGCACATTTAAATTAAGATTTCAAAATAGAAAATTGGATGCACCGTAAATCATAGCATTTGCATAACAATTGAAGTTATATAAGGTTTTGGGGTCTTTTAGCCTCCAAATAAAAAAATAAAAAAATCTGACTACAAAGAATTCAACCCGCTACCTCAACCATTCTACGACCAACTCCCATTATATCTAAATAAAACCATCATTTCGTCCATGTCAGCATGCCACAATTGTATATTTCATCCATCCACTCAATTCTTTTACTGTAAATTAAAATAAAATAAAAAATAGTGCCTATTTTGAATATAGAAAAAATTCAAAAATAAACTTGACTACCTCTAAAAAATTCCTATGAAATTTACATATTATGCAACCTATTCTAAATACAAAAGGTTCATTCCACAAAAAAGAAAAAAAAATTATTCATACCACAATTAACTAAAAAATAAATAAAATTTAAACCATAGCAACATAGAAACTTCTGAAGAGTGTCGTGTTCTTCTTAATTTTTATTCTACATTCGTTTGCCTAGATTTTTCTTGTTCTACATTGTAGAGTGTGATGAAAATATTCACATCATTTCATATATAAAAATTAAAAAAAAAAACACAAGTTTCCATTAATTATTTTAATTAAATTAAACATGAAATTTTATTAAATTTCATCAAATAAAAACCACCACTTTCTGTCGTCAGGGTCTGATTATTTTTTAGTTTGAAATTCATCTTTGTTTGTTTGATTAATTAAATTTTATTATATAGATTAATTATTATGATTTTTAATTCCATCGCAAACTATTAAATGTTATTGAAATATTTAATAAATTAATTAATGTTAATTTTATTCTCTCTCCAAATTTCTTTTTAAAATAATCATTTCCCTATCAAAATTGAAAATAAAAATAGAAATATCTATATCAATTTATTATTGTGATAAAAAAAAGTATTACAATTACGTACTGAATTTAGTTAAATGTTGAATTTAATTTAAACTTCTAAGGATCCCTGATTGAATTAAATAGAGATTAAATTTACAAAATATAATAAAGTTCAGTAAATTTATGTTTTTTTTATTTAATTTAATTTAGGATAAAAATGATGTGTCAAAATGATGTAGATATTTAACAGTCACATCACCTTCTGTTGGATTGAGTTTTAACACTGTTAAATCTCCAATTCTTAAATTGATAGTTTTAGATTATTTCAACCATTGAATCGACAAACTCTATCTTTTAAGCTCTATATTAATATATAAATCTTCTTTCGGGTCTTAGATTGATAATTCTCCTAATAATTTTTACATTAGTATAACATATATGTACATATATTAAAGCAAAATCATTTGTTGAATAGACAACAGTTGAAATCCGTTGTATATAAATAATTGTCAAAAACTTTAAACCGTTTGCTGAATAGACAATGATGTCAATCTGATGCCATAAATAGTGTGTCATATCGACGACGGTCAAATACTCAGATACCATTATTTATAAATGTTGTGTGTTTATTTGTCTATTAGACAACAGTTTAACTGTTGTGAAAATAATTGTCGGTGTACTTTAATTTATTTTTCCAATCCCGATTTATATATTGTAATTAATTCTTTATTTATAGAAAAGCGTATTAAATATCAATCAACCTAGCTATTAATTCAGGTAAATATGAATGATAATTAATTAGGCTCGACCAAGGAACCTCCTCAATAACAATGTGTGTGTGTGTGTATATATATATATATATAATATGGATACAACTATATATTAACAAAATTTCAGCATTATATATTATTATATTGTATGTTTTAAGTTAATGTGATAAATTTGACTAAATTAGGAATTCCCTAATTTTGTCAAAGAACATTTAAATAAGATAAATTAGGATACCCTAATTCTTATAATATTTCGTGAAAGGGATATGATGGTGGGGGCTAATTTTTTGTTTCTTATATATATCTATGCATTTTTACGTTTTCTTTTATTAAGGTATATTTGACTAATTAAATATACCTTAATTATTGATGTTTAATAAGGGCATCTTATATCTTTATATACATATGTACTTCTTAATGTATTTTTTACTATCTTAATATACATATATATCTAATACTCTCTATTTCTTTATAATTATCGTTTTAGCTTTTTTATCTATAATTAATATTTAATTTTCTGGATTAATATATTCATCCCTTATGTAGTCATGTATCACATAAAATTCAATTCACATATTTTTTTTTATAAAAAAAAACATTTCTTATAAGATATATTCTATCTTATGGATGAAATTATAGGTAAATTAGAATCAAGAGATCTTGTAGGGTTCGTGATAGAATTAAAATCGGGAGAGAGAGAGAGAGTGTGAAAATCTATAAACTAACAAACATTTTGACATAAATTAAAAAAACTAAAACAACAACCATAAAGAAATAGAGAGAGTATATATTATTTTAATCTTAATAAATACCAAATTAACAAATACATATTTCCTTTTGTGGAAATATGATTTAGGCGAGAAAATTCCAACTACTATTATTAGTATACTTATTTGTCTTAAGATATATTAAGATTAAGATTAAGATATATATATATATATATATATATATTAAGATTAAGATTACATAAAAAAATTAACACAACATGTGGAAATAATAAAAGACAATATACAACTTGTAGAAAAAAGATGAATCATAATTAAAAAATTTAAGATACTTTTTAAATAGAATTAAGGGGTCCTTGCAATTCACAAAACAAATAAATCATTAATATTATAGGGAAAAGAATCGTCTTTAATACCACTTATGATTGTATCAATTGCCACAAAAATTTATTTACATCTAAAATTGTCAAACACCCATTCATACAACACAAAATGACCAAATTTTAACTCTTGAAAATGGACGAAACAAATATTATACCCACTTATTCAATTTACAATTGAGATGAATTAAAATAAATAAAATAAAAAATTGTACAATCAAATAATTAAAACACCACTATAATAAACTAAAATAAATAAATTAAAACTCTCAACTACATAATGTTCAAACTTTCTCCAAATTCTATAGTAAAAGGAAATAAAAAGAAAAACCTGTATATACACAATATTCTATCATGTAAACATTAGATTTATTACTAATCTGAAACTAACAATAATCGATAATTTATGTGAAGGGGAAGAGAAATCTATCTTATATCAATACATACTCTATTGGCGACTATTTTGAATTATATATATATATATATATATATATAATTTGTTATAATTTAATTTCTTCTTCTGATCCACAAAGCTTGCCCGCATTTTCCAACTTTCTAAAGGCCGATGACTCTTTTCTTGTAGGGCGCCAATCCAACATCCACTTCTCTAAGAATTGAATGCTTCTTAAAAATGTTAATTTGATGGAGTAGGGTCGTGATTTTTCTATATAGACCTATAACACGGAAAATAAAAAATTAGTCACTACATATACAAAGAAATGAACAAACAAAAAATAAACATAAGACTTTGGAAAGAGGTGTGTTGCAGGATGTAAGTGTTGTTAGAATGCAACTATTTATAGACGAATATAAGGTTGTAAATTAGGAAATTATTAAATTGATAGGTTGACAAATAAGGAAAACGTGTAATAAGCTTTGATTAATTGTGAAACTAACAAATATTACACCATAAACATACATATAACGGAAATTATGTGCCTACAAATTAGGAAAATTAAATAATAATTATGTAAGTTAATTCAGAGTGTTTAGTGGGCATTGAATTGGACATATGCCAATTGTTATAGTGAAAATTAATATTTAAGCAGATTGGGCCTTCTTAATAAGGTTGGCATCATCATCATCATCATTGTTATTATTATTATTATTATTATTATTATTATTATTATTATTATTATTAAATACTGATTGATTTATATATACAAATGAACTTTTATAAATATTGATTATTATGTAGATTATATATTATATTATATATTGGTGATATATGGTGATATAGATATAAGTTAAATTATATATTATATACGTAAATCATTATTTTATATTATTATATATGATATATATTAATGTTATATTATATTCGTAAGAAATTGCCTTGCTTTACTTTTATATATTAAGATGTATATATAAATGATTGATTAATTAACTAATATATAATTTAATTGGTATATAAAAATAAACTTACTAAATATAGTAAGTGGTTTTGGCGGGAAAAAGCTAAGTTACTATTAAAGGAATAACTATTTGCTTTTATATATATAAAGATTAAATCCTTTCAATATTTCGCAATTCTCATGAATAACTTCTTAAAAAACGAGCTAACCTTTTTTTAATTGAGTGGTTGAGGCCAAACATTTGTATCTTGCTAAAATTATTAGGCATTCTACTTACTACTACTTTTAACTCTTCCAGATTTGTTTTTTTTTTATAACACACTTGAATTCATGTGTTATATCATTTATATGTAATTTCCTTTTTGCGTGAGTATTAATTTAATAAATTTCCATTTATAATCGGATATTTTCTGGTGGATGTGATCATATTTTTAAACAATGTTACAATATATTTGTATCTCACCGTGCATCAAGTGTAAGTAAGGATGAAAATATCGCTATCGCACCAAATATTCCAATTTTAATTTTATGGATATATCGATATCGCAGAAAATTGAAAAAAATGACAGAAATTATATTAAAATCTTGAAAATTTAGCAAGAAAATTTTAGGAATTATTATAACATATTATTATGCACATATTCTACTCAAAATTTTGATAGAATTGTATTTTGAAAGCGAACATATGAATAATAGATTATATAAATACCGTATGAGACAAATACATTTAACAAAATAATACATAATATAATATAAAATAACTAAATAAACATTATAAAATACAATTAATAACAAATTGAGAATTTATGAGGTTCGAATATATTAGATGGAATGTCATCTTGTTCCAAATAATATTTGTACCAACTGATTACATTAGAGTAATAGTGGATATAATTATGTATATACGCTTGATATGTTCTTGATTTCTTCCAACTGCTTCACCATGAATTGGATAATTTCCACTGACCTAATTATTTTGCTGATGCACATTTTGACATTCATACATATTTTTAGTAGTCCAATCAAATTATGAACTCCCATACATGTAAGAAGCATATGAATCTTGGGACATATAACTATGATCAATGCCTATATTCATAGAATCAAGATTGGCTAAAAGTGGTTCAATATCGGTACTTGAACTTTTTTCTTGAGTCCATGCACGTCTCCTTATGCATTCATTTCCCATTGCACCTATTCGAGGTCACTCATCTATTTATGTGGTCCATATCTTGTGTTGCATGAGTGAAGCACTCATAACTGAATGGACTCAATAACATATGACTTGAACCATAATCGTATTGATTGTTTCCACTATTTCCACCACCATCATCATTTCCGCCACTTCTATTATTTCCTCCATCACTATTTCCCCCATCCTTTGTTGAGCTATCTATTTTTGAATCATAAGAAGTATTACTCACTTCTTGTTGTAATACTTGATTTACATCAATGTCATAATCACGAGTCATAGTAGCTATTTTTGGATCAGGATTTCCCTTGTTATCATCTAAGTGTGTAGGGTAAACCCATTGAAAAAGCGAATTTTCTTCCTTATCATTTTATTAGCTGAAATAATTATGACGAAGACCTAAAGAAGACCACAAAAAATTAGTATTAAAAAAAATCAAAATATATTCATAAATATAAATAAAAATCACGATATATTGCGATATTTCACGATATTTCACTGATATCTGAAAAAAAATACATTCTCCCCCATATCCGTATCGTAATATTAAAATTTATAATATATCTGTGATATATCCGTGATATATCGTGATATTTTCATCCTTGAGTGTAAGCACTTTATAGAAGCACTACTTTAACTCTTCAAGTAGAGTCATTATTTTTATTGAACTAAACAAAATATTGTAACGTAATACATGGACAATGTGTGCCAGTGTGTACGTATAAATAATAAGATAAATATAAAATTATTGTGAATAAATATTAGGACGTAGTTCTGGCATGAAACATTAATGCTCATCCGATCCAATTCATTTATACTATTTCATTCATCCTAATTACGAGTAGAGATCCTCTAGTCCCACTTATGTGTGCCAACCGTGTGCCACCATTAAAATTATATATTGTTAATAATGTTTTTTTATAAAAATAAAATTTGTTTTATTATAACTAATCATAATTAATATTTATTGTAAAAAAATTAAAATTTTAAAGAATTATATACCCTAAGTTTGGAATAATCAACACCAAAAATCAATTATATTAACTAAAAAATAAAAATTAAATATTAAAAAATAATTATAAACCCTAATTGGGTGGAATAAACCCTAAATAATAATCTAAAATTATACTAAATCAAAAGAAATTAAAATTGAAGAAAAAATAAAAGAAAACGTAATAATTTTGAGGTGTGGCACACGGTTGGCACACACAAGTTGGGACTAGAGGATCTCAAGTGCCTAATTACACCGTCCATGTTATTATTTTGAGGTGTTTTGATTACATAGTCATATTACTATAATTAGTATTAATTTTCATAGTAATATATAAGTACATCTTTGTTAGGTTTTGTAAAAAAAAAATTAACTACTTAAATTTTGTCATAAATCTTAAATAAAAATAATATTAGAAGTTTAACTTTGTTATCTTGTTTTTATAAATATTATTAAACTACATATAATTATGAGGAGAAACAATGATTATATAAACTGGGATGGAGAGAGCATGGAGTTTTGCAAGAAAAAAAATAATTAGTGAAGATGAAAAATGAATGAGGGTGAAATGATCGATTTAAGAGTGGGTGGAAAGTACAAGTAATAAAAATAAGTCAAAAGGAAAATAATGATGAAGCTCTGATTTCAAGTGATTCCTACCTCGGTTGTTGCCAACTTTTATTGCTCATTAAGAGTCGCTGTTTTTTTCAGACAGAACCCTAGGCCCGCACTTTTTTTCTTTGTTATTTAATAATTATAATAATAATAATTGATGGAAATTTAGAAGAATGAAAATATGATTAAGAAGAATGGAAGTGATAAATTTTGAAGGACAAATATGTAAAACTGCTGTTGTAAATTTTGTTAGAACGAAACAGATCGGACAAGCACATAAGGATAAAAACTGTTACCGTTTGGGTTCACTTTTGGGTTTAGTCAACTGTGAAATTAATTACAAAACCATCCCCTCCCTCCCTTCCCACTTTTATCATTTCTCTTTTTCTTCACTTTAATTAATTACACGAAGAATTAAAGTGAGTCAACGTTCATCAAGCCCTAAGCAAAGAGCCAAAAACCCCTTCTCTCATAATTTCTCTTTTTATTAAAAGAGTTTCTTTTAAAAATTAAGACCAATCTTAAGATGAAGAAATGAAGCTCCTTAACTTATTTCTAATATTATAGAATTACACCTAACTCAATATTAATTTTTATAGCTACTGTAGTGATAAATGTAGTTAAACTGAGTGTGACGTTACAATTGAGAAAACTCTTTATATTTATAATAATAAATAATGTTAGGTACATAATTCCCTTGAGATAATGGTAAAAATGAATGGACAGAAATTTAGATTATAATATAATAGTAACCATCCATCATCCCCACACCTGGTTTAGGCAGAGGTCGCTGTCAAGCAGCCTGCATACAAATTATCGGAGAAATTTCAAGATTATTTTAGTCAATCCTGAATCCACCATTAATCAAAATCTTACTCAGAAGTCAGAAGCCAAAACCCTTCTTTTTAATTTATCCCTTTCCTTCTTTCTATATTTCTTCTCTGCACGCGGCTTCAGAATCCACAGTTTCTTTTTCTTTTTCTTTTTCTTTGTTTTTTCTTTTTTTTTTGTTTCCCTGAAGCTGAGATTCAACGATAATAATTTCATAGCGGAGCCCATAATTCTAATTATTGAACTTCATCTGTACATTGATTAAAAAAAATAATAAAAAAATCTGTTCTTGGTTTTTCATTCATGGCATCCGCCGCGATATTCTCGTCGTTGAGGCGGCGGAGTTCACCGTCACTGGAGGCGTTCCTAGCACCGGTGGATCTATCAAACGCCGCCGTTTTGGAGGCTTTGCGCGGTGTTTCGACGGGGCTGGTGTCGTGCTTTTCCGGTAAGAATAAAAAGGTCCCTTTTTTTCAGGGCAAGAATTCGAGATCTTTAATCCGGAAAATTCAGATTATTTCTGTTCTCCTCGATGCTCTGCGCGACGCGGAGTTCTCGACAATTGCTCCCACCGTGTTTTTGTGCTTGAAGGAGTTGTACCTCCTGCTTTACAGGTCGAAAATCTTGATCGACTATGTAACGGGGTCGAGTAAGTTGTGGCTGTTGCTTCAAAACCACTCGATTTCCGGTCATTTCCATGATATCAATCAGGAAATCTCGACCCTTTTCGATGTTTTTCCTTTGACTGAGATTACTTTGTCTGAAGATGTTAAAGAACAAATTAATTTGTTGAGGAAACAGTCAAGAAAATCCAAGTTATTAATCGATAAGCATGATGATTTACTGAGATTGAAGCTTTACCATTTCTTGAATGAAGTTGAGAAGGGAAGGATCCCTGAAATGAATGAGCTGTACATGTTTTTTGTGGAAAGGTTGGGCATATGCAATGTGAGAAGTTGTAGAACTGAGATTGAGTTCTTGGAGGAGCAGATTGTAAATCATGATGGCGATCTCGAGCCTACTGCCTCGGTTCTCAATGGATTTGTGGCTTTGATGCGCTACTGTAGGTTCTTGCTGTTTCGATTTGAGGATGAGGATGGTGAGTTGGGGAAGTGGAAAAAGAGGTCGATAAAGAAAGGGTTGATCTCTCGGGAGATTGCTGACACATTTGTTACAATTCCTAAGGATTTCTGTTGCCCAATATCATTGGAGTTGATGCACAATCCTGTAATAGTATCGACAGGGCAGACTTATGATCGTACATCAATTGCAAGATGGCTGGAGGAAGGGCATAGCACTTGCCCAAAGACGGGACAGATGCTTGTGCATACGAGATTGGTGCCAAACCGGGCTCTGAGGAATTTGATTCTGCAGTGGTGTATGGCCAATGCAATTCCGTATGATCAACCTGAGAATGCAGACTATTCTTCTTCTGTTCTTCCAAGCAAGGCTGCAATTGAAGCTACTAAAGCTACTGCAGCTCTCCTCGTGCAACAACTGGACAACGGGACACCAAGAGCCAAGACTGTCGCTGCCTGGGAGATTAGAATGTTAGCCAAGACTGGAAGGGAGAACCGAGCTTATATTGCTGAGGCTGGAGCCATACCCCTTCTGAAAAGGCTGCTTCCGTCTTCAGATGCCTTTGCACAAGAGAATTCCGTGACTGCATTGTTGAACTTGTCGATTTATGATAAGAATAAAAGCAGGATAATGGATGTGGAAGGGTGTCTAGGCGCGATTGTTGGAGTGTTGAGATATGGGCACACCACTGAGGCAAGAGAGAACTCAGCAGCAACATTGTTCAGTCTGTCTGCTGTTCATGACTACAAAAGGCGAATAGCGCAAGAAGATGGAGCTGTGGAAGCTCTGGCTGGAATGTTGATAGAGGGAACTGCCAGAGGGAAAAAAGACGCTGTGACAGCTCTATTTAACTTATCTACTCACTCTGAGAACTGCACAAGAATGATTGAGTCGGGGGCTGTGAGAGCACTAGTCGGAGCATTGGGGTGTGAAGGCATTGCTGAAGAAGCTGCCGGTGCATTGGCACTAGTTGTAAGGCAGCCCATAGGAGCTGAAGCAGTTGGGAAGGAGGAAATGGCGGTGTCGGGGTTGACTGGAATGATGCGGTGTGGAACTCCAAGGGGAAAAGAGAATGCTGTGGCGGCACTGCTTGAACTATGTAGGAGTGGCGGTGCAGCTGCCACGGAGAGGGTGGTGAAGGCTCCTGCAATGCCCAGTTTACTACAGAGTTTACTCTATACTGGGACGAAACGAGCAAGGAGAAAAGCAGCGTCGCTTGCTAGAGTGTTCCAGAGGTGTGAGAGTACCTCCTTACATTTTGGGGGAGTAGGGGTGGGATATGCATTTGCAGGAGGAAACTCGGTTGCTCCTAGAGAGACAAGTTTTGCTGGTGATGTTTCAATGCCTGTGTCCATTTCAGTGCCTGTATTATAGACTTAGTGTTGTTTCTTTGCCCCATTCTTTAGTTTAGTCTCCCATTTTTTTATCTGTAATACTTACAAAAAATTCATTTAAATATTATATATAAGAAAAAGGGGGGTTATACTTATACTAGCAACTTATCTGTGTCCAAATGGCTTAATGTTGTTAAAGTTCAATCTATACATTTGAGATTAGGATTCATCGTCATTTGGCATAATTTTTTTTTGGTGATTCTGTTATCTGCATTGTCATTTCACATGAAAAACTAAACAAAAAGGAAAATACACTTCCTTTCCCGAGTTCTTTCTTGAATGGTAAGAAATATTACGACCTAGACTAGAGTTATTGCCTTACTAGAATCAAGAGTGGCATGCTTTATGAGCATGATCATCCAGAATTGCCAACGAGGTTTTGATATGTATTTAATTTGGTATTTTCTTCCCAAATATTTTACATGTAATATTTGAATCAACGAATTATTTCTTTTCCAGGCACAATTGCATCTCAATTAAAATAACTGCGAAGAAAGTTTGTTACATGGAAACTGAAAATATTATCTTCAAATATGAGAGAAAGAGATGGTGTCACTAAAACTGCACCAAATTGTGTTGTGTGCTAATGATGGAGACCTAACTTCTAAATGGGCTATTGAATCAGCCCAAATTCATGGCAATTTTTAATGGCCCGTATTACTTCTAGAATAATAGTTTTAAAAAAAATAAAAAAAAATGAGGGAAACTCCTTATAGTTAAGAACTCTGAAGTTTGAACTGAAAAAGCTCTTGAAGAATTAAAAGAAGAATCGCCTAAAGTGAAAAAGTCAAATTCTTTTCTTTTTTGTTTCGTCTTTAATTTTCTTTTCCACTTTTGCTAGCGAGATTGTATTATGAAACACAGGGATTCTGTTTGCTGTATATAGCGATCCAATAATTTCGATTGAAACAAAAATCCAGAGAAGCAATCTTTTCATGGCATGCGAGATGCGAGGTGAAAACTAAAAAGCTAATTTTATATGCTACCTCCGTTTCATAATGTTTGTTGTTTAAGGTTTTTTTTTTAGTTTCAAAATGTTTGTTGTTTTATATAATTTGACATCCTCTCTCCCAATTTTAACCCTTTCAAATCCTACAAGATTTTTTGATTCTAACTTACCTATTATATATGAAGAGTGAAAAAACAAGATTTTTTGTTTTTTACCCGCTTTAGCCTTTACGAGGTAACATTCGGAAGTGTCTGTCTGCCTCTCCTGAAAATTGATTGTGATTTGAATTAATTGGACAAAAGTATATAAAGCGGGTAAAGTGGTCAGAAGATCTAAGGCGGGCCTTTCTTTTGAAATTAATTGTTTCTGTGAATCCCCTATACAGTATTTAGTTATTTAGTTTAACCGCCAATTGAACGCAGTCTGAATCTTTTTCCAGCAAAACCACCTCAAAATCCAACATCACTCGAAAATGAAGTGGGGAAGAAAGGCATCTTCACCACCTTCATTTGGCAGTTCGGTGATCACTCGAGTTTTCCCAGCTTCTTGGTTTTCCAAGTTCAAACAGATAGGCGGCACTCTTGAAACTACCAACCAACAAAGAGGGAAGCTAGATTTTCCGACCGGTAGTCCACCGCTGCCTGCCGCTCGGAGACATGCCAGATTCTATAGTTTGGATGATGATCCCTACTGGACGCTCTCCTTCCGCAAAGACACGGGTGAAGCTAAGAGAAGGAATACTTCATGTAGAAATAGAATCAACCCTCTCTCGTACGATTATGATGCCGATTTTCAGGTTGCAGTTCCGAGCTTTAAGAGAGAATTACAAGTCATCAATGAAGTGGACGCAAAAGAGATTAACCAAGAACAATTCAGAAAGAAGGGAGGAAACAGAGGAGCACAGCTCAAGAAAGAAAATGCAAGTGCTCGACGTTCTAGAAAACAGAGAAGCAGAGTTGAGAGGAGGAAGAAAGCTGGATTTGATGATGGAGAAACGGAGTCATCTAATCGCAAGGAAGAAGAAGCATTTCCACCAGAACCAGAGAAAACGCGTCGAGTGAAAGTGGAATCTCAGGATTCAGAAGTTTCTAATTCAAGAAACCATCAAGATGTCTCTCTCCAAAACTTTGGTCCGAGTTCTGACGAGGAAATTAAGGTCAAAGCAGATTCTCAGTGCAGGAGATCTTGTGGCAGAAAAACAAAGCATAACCGTAAGAAAGCTTATGCCCCGAGATCAGAATGCAGAATTCAAGCACTCGAAGAGATAAAGAAAGCAAGAAGAAAGTTGAACAAGGAAACAGAAGAGGAAGCAACAGAGAGCTCCACCATCTCTAACAGTTTTGCGGTGGTGAAGAGTTCCTTCAACCCACAACAGGACTTCAGAGATTCGATGATTGAGATGATCAGGGTAAAAGGAATTAGGCGGCGCGAAGAGCTCCAAGAACTCTTGGCTTGTTACCTCACACTGAATTATGATGAACACCATGATCTCATCATTAATGCCTTCCAGCAGGTATGGTTTGAGTCTACTGATTCTGAAAAACAGTGTGACGAACAGAATACTTAGATGAATGAAAACTTGAGTAGCAAAGGAATTTGTAATACAAGTAGTCAATATTATTTATGGTAGGGAATTGATGAGACAATGTTCAGTCACAGATTTTCGGTTCAATACGATGCATTTTCAAATTAAATGTCATGTCTCTGCAAACAACACAAGCCAAAAAGTTTAGAAGCATTCCTCTATTTAACAACAATAATGATGGTGTACAAAAGCGAAAAGTTCCTCGAGTTAAAATGATATGTGCAGGAAGTGGAGTTTATCTACTGCTCGATCAAACTCATCTCTAAATGAACAACAAAAGGCATCAGACATCAAAAAGAGCTTTCACCGGAAAAAGAATAGCATATAACCTACAACAGGTCAAGTTTTTTCTGCTGGAGTAAGATGGCCCAACTGCTCCGCAAGGTTATTTACACTCCTCATATTCCACCAGTGAATCCCATGATCACCTCCTGGTTTATTTTCATTTTTCTTGCCACCAGCTTCCCTCTCGGGCTGAAATTCGGATGAACTGTTTGAACCAGGATTTTCTGTAAGAAACTGTTCCCAAAATACATCATTGACCCCTGTTCTCACATTGGTTGCAGTCCCTACTGCCTGTTCTTCAGTAGGAAGTTGCACCACAGGTGCGCTAGCAGTTCTCGGAGTAGAATTCATGTCGATTTCAGATGTCTTGCCCCCAACCTCAAGATTGAGCTGTGTGTAAGATATGCAGGGGCTAGGCGCACAGCTTGTAGATTCAATCAACTCCAAGGATGAATTGCTCTTTCCTAAACCTTCACCAACATCAAGTATTATTTTCTCCCAGAACACCAGAGTAGAATCTATCTGATCCAACAATTCCTTGTTCAAAGTCAAAAGAGCATTGGCATCTAAATTTTCAACTGACAAATTCTGTGAAGATGGCCTCTGACTATCTTCTGAACTGGTTTCTTCACATAAGTAACTATTCCCAGGAAATCTTCTCTTTCTATCCTGAACTTCCATTTGCGGCATGAGATCCAGAGAAAAATCAGGTCGGTGTAATGTCTCAGATAAGGAGGATAACATACTTGCATGATGGAGTTCCAAATTTTGGGCACGTTCAGTCAAAGCCCTCATTTGCACTGTAAGACCTTGTTGTTCCTCTTTGTGTCTCTGCAGTTCCACACTGAGCAATTCTTTATCAGACTTCAGCCTCTCGATATCCTCCTTGTATCCTTTCCTTTCCATTTCAGTTAGGGGAGGTAATGAAGCCAGATTTGGTGTGGAGTGGCTGTGAACAGGCTTGCGTCTATGGATATTCTTCAAAAGGTGGGGTTGACCTCTAAGAAAACCTTCATTTGCAAATTCCCATTGTTCAGGATCAGCTTTTCTGAAACCCTAACATCCCAAAAGAAACGCATCAAACAAGGATGAGCTATGGTAAGAAACTTTGATCAGAGCAAAAGAGGAAAAGCACAAATCATAAATGCAAGTACTCGAGCTGTTGAGAACAAAATACTCACGTATGTATTTAGCTGCCTAATAAAGCTGGAGAAATTGCTGTGCTTAAAGTATCTGGGCAGAAGCTGCCTGGAAAACTCGGGAGGATTCCAAACAATGAAACTTTTATTGCTACGACTCCAAGATACAATTGAGTCCGTAGACGGATCATCCACCATCTCATACGTTTTAGCAAGGAAAGGGGGCAACGAGTTAGAGCTACATGGAGCCTCATCCATCATGGTAACCTTATCTCACGCTATCACCCAAAGTGATCAATTAGAGAACCAAATCAACAGCTTCCTCACCGCTCAATGTCTCCAACTTCCCGAAGAGATCAAATGGACTATGTTTCTTTTCACAGTAATAGTAATACAATCTGAAGCTCCTTAACTATCTGAATTTACGGCCAAACCCTCGAGTCCTCAGTTCACCGAGGAAGATCCCACCATCATCCACCACAGAATTCTGTCGAATTCAATATACCATCCCTCCAATCCCTTCAAATCGAAATCAATTGCTCCCAATTCTCTCTACGTCCAATCCCTTCAATCGAAATCAATAGCAGCCAATTTCCTCCACGTCCAATCCCTCCAGAAACTCGAGTCGATAACAAGTCAAACCCCTCCCAATCCAAACCCATCTGCAACAACACCCTGCATTTCTACCCGTAAGAACATGAGTGCGAAAACCAGATTAAAAGGCCAGCAATCAAAACTTTAAAAAATTACTCACACATCAAAGTCGTTCGAGCATTAAATGTTGTCCGATTCTTCAAGCGAAAGCATCAAATACGACAAAGACGCGCATACACACACTTTACCAACAATAAAAAGATACAAATGAATTTGTATGCAAATAAATATATGCATGAGTTTCCCGAATCACCTGAGCTAGAAACAACATGGTTCCATCGAAGACCTTCAATCTCAAACGCTCAACGGCCGCGTGGTCTGTTGGTGTCGGTTTATATATATTGGGAACGGTGGAATTTTTCCAAAATCGAGGGGGAGTTTCTAGGGTTTACACATTGATGGAATTTGGGAGCACAGCTGCAGAAATTCTCTTTTCTTGATAAACAATCATCCTTACCACATGTAGTAGTAGATTGCCACAATACTGGTATTTACTATTTTACGCCCCTCAACTGTTATTAATTGCTGAAAGTGCCCGAGTGTTTTCCTAAATTACAAGACAGCATATATATTCATGCATAAGTTTTTCTTAGTCTAAACGGAATTTGATATATATTATTTTTGAAACCTAAGGGACAATATTATTTATCACGATCGGGACAATCGAAAAAACGAGATTGCTAGCAAGACAATCTCATTAGTTTTAGACAATCCAACATTTATTGGCTTGGTTCGTCGAGTCAAAGAATGGCTCCTATCATAATTTCAAGTGGAGGGTATGTAAATGAACTGAATTTACATTTAAGAGAGAGAGAGATTTTGAGACTATACATAAATGGAATTGTATAGTGTAAATGACTTAGTAAGTATTACTCAAGTACTTATATGTATGTTTTCTTTTATGATGATCATTCTATCACAACTTCAAAGTTAAGTGTACTTAACTCAGGCATGGATTAGTAGGTGACCCCCGAGTCACTGCAACGAGTTTGTGACTAAAAGTTTAAAACTCATAACTAGCCGTCGTGAACTTATGGTTGTGTGTTTATTGGAACTTATTTCTTTTTTTTTTCTTTTCCAAATTCTTTCACTTATTTGAAAGTCATTGGATTTGAAAATTCAATACACACTACCGGCAAAGAAACAAATTATTACGTTTTAAAGTAATTATCATTTTAGAATTTTTAACAAAATTAAAATATTATTATTTTGATAAATATATCCCCTCTCTCCGCCCCATATCCAATCCCATTAAAATATATTTTCTGAAAATATGCACATTTCCTATTTAAATAGGGTTAAATTAACTTTTAATTTGATATTTTACAATGTTCAAGTAATTATATGAAATTTAAATTCATGACATTAACATGAGATATTACCAATTACTATGAGTCATCTTATAGTTGCATATGATACTACATGGATGCGCACTTAATATTATGATCGATCAAATATATTAGAGATTCAAACTCAAAACTTCTCCGTCATAATTAAAGGTATAACCTGTCTGGAATTTGAATAATACTTTCGGATAAATCCGAGCCCAAAAATACGAAAGATACATTAATTTTATAAATATATTGACAATGATAATGATATCTTTCACATGTCACTTGATTAGAGTAATTATTATCATCATCATAATTCCCACCAAATCCAATGAATTATGTCAACGATATTCAAATTATAAATATCCAAAAATAATTAATCATACTAGCGTCATAGAGTATGCATAATGCATTAATTATATGGGCAAAGATGGACCAAAATAATTGGACTACAAAATAGAAGGACCAAGTGTGCAAATTACAAATAATAGGTACGGAGACATGATATATAAAATTTTCTTACATAGAAGACAAGTACCGTAGATCGCGAAAGATGTTTGATTTTTAAGGCACCAATTACCGTGCAGATGTGTGAGTATTAAAGTATTAATGCATAATTAATATTATATTATTAATAAAAACTCATTTTAATTAAAGTATATGTGTTGACCCCAAGGGCGTGGTTGGATGTTGATGTTGATGTTCCACGTAGTGATTTTATCACTGCATGCGTTGGATGCATGTTGGTGTTGGGGCTCGCTATTCTAATCTGATTTTGCCGATTTTTAGATTAACTTTTTTCTTAATTGGGGAAGGGGAAACCGTGTGGGCCGTGGAATTTTCGACGCGGTTTCGGCGTTTCTATTTCCAGAACGCCAAAGTCATCACCTTTTGTAATATTGAAAATTGGAATTATATGCGCTTCTTAAATTTCTTTGAAGCTTCTAATTAAAGACAATTTTTAAAAATGACATTATTAATGCTTTCTAATGTGTGTGGAATTTTTATTTTGCTTTTAACTTGGGAATATTATGATCTAGAAGATCATCCGTAGGCCGTAGCTGTGTAAATAATGATTATAGAAGCCTAATGTGTTAACTTAAGTAATGGATAGTTTTACAATCTTTTTTGCATTGTGTCACTTACCTTTTTTTCAATAGCGTAGACCCAGTGATTTTTCTTTTTTTAAAGGATAGATCGAGTGAAGTTTAATCCAATTATTTTGAAAAAAATAATAATACAGTTTCATCTAGTTAAATCTAAATAAATAAGATTGAAGTATGATTAGGCGACGCCCATATTTCGAAGAAAAATAGTTATAGATTCCCATTTCCCACTTTGTGAACTAAAATAAATGATCGGATACAAAAAATTGGAGGGAAGAATTCTTTTTATTTTTAAGGTATGAATACATTAAATTTGTATTTATTGCAATTTGCCACTTTATGTAAAGAAGTAAATCGCACAAATACAAATGTGAAAATTTGAATATGAGATCACTCGTCATATCGCTGCATCCATTTGGTCACTCTAAAATCTAAACAGGAGCATATACTTTTTTCTTCAAAACCTACAAAAATTGAATATATCTTTAATTAATTTTTTACGAAAATAAATCATAGTCACTACTTATAGTGTTGCAGAAAACCTTATAATTTAACAATGCTTCTATTTACACGGATGAGATCCTCTATTCCAGATTTGGTGTTCCAACCCATATTCCACGATCAAATTTATGAAATTTTCTTCCATTTTTTTCATCAATTTTAATTTATTATGTTTTAGTTTAATTTTATAATTATATTGTTTTTAGGGTTCATCCCACCCAATTAGGGTTTATAATCATTTTTTAATATTTAATTTTTAAAGAAATGATTATTATGGTTGATTATTTTAAAAATATGATTTATAATTTTTAAAATTTCAATATTTTATTGATAGATGTGACTAGGTCGATTATGTTATAATTAATTTTTATTTTTATAATATCTATTATTAAACTTGTTAAATCAATCGTGAAATACGGATTGCAGCACCAAATCTGAAAAAGAAGATCCAATCCCCTATTTATATATTTGAAGGATGGAACTGAACTAAAATAACAATCATTATGATATCCGATTGGGATTTTGATTTCCAATTTTAAAGACATAAATTATACCATCCAAAAGTGTTTTCCTAATTACCACAAACAAGCAGACCATATACACCTAGTTTAAAAAGTTGACTCTCCATCTTCCCAAAAAAAGAAATAACCTCTCGTGGTCGACGGATTATATTTTTCGCGGTATCCTTAGACTGTGATTAGAAAAAAAAAAAAAAAAAAAGAGAGAGATCATTTTACGGATTGCGCCAAACCATGAGCCAAGGGATTTGTTTGACGCCGCACCGCACCCAACGAAAGCATATAGAGTTGAAATATGGAATCAAATGTATAATATCGCCAATCACATTATCAAGATGAGCTGGAGGAACTTTTCTGTTGGAGAGATGATGAACTAGCTCTAGACAATCTGTTTCAGCAATAATATTGGTCACTTGTGAGTATCTCGTCATCATTAATCCATGAAGACAAGCCAATGCTTATGTCACTGAGCTGCTCAAACAGAAGGGAAGTTTAGCAGCAAAACCTCTGATCATCTTCCCACTTGTATCCCGAATAGCTCCCCTAATAGCAGCATTATTACAATCTTTAAAAGCTGCATCAGTGTTCAATTTCAAAGTTCTCGATGGAAGAGGTTCCCATTTGTCCATGCTTGAGTTCATAGAGAGAATCTTTCATGGGATAGAGTTAATCATCTCATATTCACCAAGGATTGAACATGCCATAGATTGACACTTATTAATGGGAAGCAAAGTATGCTAAAAACCAAGAAGATTTCGAGCTTTCCATACCATCCATAAAAGACAAGTAAAAATGCGAACAAACTCCCCACAATTTGATCTAAACACACGCATCACCCAATCTTGAAGAGATGCTTTCAGATCTTGTCCCAAACTAGGTTGAATCCGTAAGACACTTGTTTCCCATAAAAAAGAAACCCACTTACAATCGTGAAGGGTATGCTCCGAGGTTTCAATTTCTAAACCACACCGTGGACAAATATGATCAAAAATCACCCCCATGCTTTACAAAATTAAACTTAGTAGGAAGAATACTAGACATACACCGCCAAATAAACATTTTAATTTTCGGTGGTATGTTGAGCTTCCAAAACCACATCCAGCAATTTGAGTTGTGTAATGAAGAAGAGGGCTTTGATTTCAAAGAATCTTTAATGCTCTTAATCACCCAGTACCCGTATTTAACTGTGTAGTTTCCATCTTTGCTGAAGTTCCACATTAGGCAGTCGTCTCGGATCAAAATTCACTTGACGGTTTAAGATCCAGAGTAAAATTCACATTCTATGACATATTTATAATTATATTGGTAATTAATGGATTGTATTTAGATCTAAATCTTGATTCGTTTTACGAATTTTGAGCTATAAAATAATTTCATACAAGACTTCCTCATAATTACAGTAAAACCTTCATATAAGAATAACATCATTATAGTAATAACAAATTATGGTCCCAACTCCGGACCAGTTATAAATAAAAATAACCTCCACATTGTAATATTCCACTGTTTTTTCAGGGCCATCCTTAAGAAATTTACCTCCATATAGTAATAAAATGATATTAAATTTCTAATATATTTAAATATCTAGAACTATTTAACTACATATGTTACGTTAAACATAAGACTGGATGAAATACTTATCTAAAGTTGACTGTGATAATACTTTAATTTTTTGGATTAATACCACATCCTTTAACTTGCAGTTTCAAAGTAACTCGTCAACACAATCATCTTCTTGTTGAATCCAAATACTTCCAACTTGTCCAACGTGCTTTAAGACTCTTGACACGAGACTTTTTCTATTTCTACACTATCATCATCTGGATTATCACCTTGCGCTTCTTGCTTAGTTTCTATATTGATGTCTTTTTCTGTTAAAGCACATGAATGAATCTTATGTACCTTTTATATTCATGTGCTTTAAAATATGAAGGGACATTTTCAAGTGTTATATAATACTACCTCCGTCCCGTTACTAAAGTCCCATTTGGTTTGGGCACGGAGATTAAGGAGGAATGAATTAATGTGTTAAGTAGTGGGTGGAAAAAAGTGGGTTCCATTTAATTAATGGGTAGTGGGTGGAAAATGTGGAGTATTTTATTGCCAAAAATGGTATGAGACTTTAGTATTGAGACACCCAAATGAGGAAAGTGGGACTTTAGTATTGGGACGGAAGGAGTATATATTAATGTTTTTAAAAATAATTTTTATATGTAAACTTTATATAAGAATAGCCTCCCTTTAGTAATATTTTTATTTGGTTCTAACGATATTACTGTATAGAAATTTTACTGTTTATAAATAGGAGAATATGATCGGTTGGTTCTGTGCTGATTTTTTCCTCTTTGAAATCACAAACAAAATTTAAATTAATTTAATACAAGTAAAAAAGTGTAAATTATAGTTTGATTTGAGTAATAAGTTGAATCTTTTTATTGTGCAGTTAACCTAAGTCGATTAATAAGCTAAGCCAGCTGGCAGCAGCCACAAGTTCCGGATTTCGTTTTTCTTTTCTTTCTTTTCCTGGTGTGTTTAGGTATGTTAAATTGATTTAGATGATTTATTTATTTCCTTTTTCGGCTGTTTCAATAATTAAGTTGAGGTACAGTAAAAGAGTGTGTTTATGCCGAGTGGATGGCAAGCATATCATATAGAAGATGGCCCACCTTTCTCGAGTGGGCCCCCGCCTCATATTCGATCTCCCGCCTATTTTGCCGCTAATTTGCTGATTGCAATTGTTTTTTTTACTTTTGATAGGATGTTTGAGAAAATAATTAAATTATCTAATAGGAGTATACTCCTATTTAATTTATCAAATCAAATCAAATTAATTGCAATGAATTATTCAATGACAATTCATGTACATATACATCTATATTGAATTTATGGAGCTTTGGAATTACAATTTTTCTCTTAATAATTAGTGAGATGGAGATAGTTGACTACACTAAATAATGCCTATTTAAAAAAATACTCCCTCCGTCCCATAATTATAGTCCACTTCCCCTTTTCACACAGATTAAGAAATCACATTTAATATGTATTGGAAATATACAATTTACAATAATTATCCTATATTGCCCTTATTTTTTAGGGTTAATTGCCTTAAAAATCATGAACTTTGAGCATAGTTGCAAATTTAACATGAACTTTTAAAGTATGCAATTAAAACACGAACTTTGAATTTGTATGTTATTCAACATCCCAAAATTTTTATAAAATAATTTGACCTCCAATCCAACATGCAATTTGTTCGTCTCTTTGAGCCCGTTACGACTTGACCATTAATTTTTGAAAATGACGTCAAAGTGGCCCCAATTTTATGTTGGATTAAAGGTCAATTTATTTTATAAAAGTTTGGGGATGTTGAATAACACACAAATTCAAAGTTGATGTTTTAATTGCATACATTTAAAGTTCATGTTAAATTTGCAACTAAGCTCAAAGTTCATGATTTTTAAGGCAATTAACCCTATTTTTTACTATATTAATTGCATTCATACTATATTAAATAGGTTTATATTTGTAAAAGAATATTTAAATACAATCCCAATTTAGAATAAGACTATAATTTTGGGACATCCCAAAAAGGAATAATGGACTATAATTATGGGACGGGGGGAGTAGTAAAATTTTACCTTGATTATGTAAAATGACAATTTTTTTTTTGAATTAAAAAAAAGTGTCAAATGACACTTGTATGGAAACGGAGGGAGTATTATTAATTTTCCACAATTACAACAATTTTTTTTGTAATCCCATTATCAGGTATACATTCATATTCATATATTTGTTAAATAATGTGTGCCAAAACAATAGTACCTGATAATGTAATATTATGGATCTTTATGAAACTGAATTTTTTTTTATGCAATGAAACAATTCATATATTTAATTAGTAAACATGATTTTAAAAAACTTAGTTCAATAAACACTCCTCACGAACTATACGTACACATTGATTTTATATGTATGTGTGTGTGTGTATTATATGGTCAGTAGCAAGCAGAGTATGACTTGATGAAATTTATAGAAAACTTAAACTAAGTTGTAAGTTGTAACACAGACCGATAAGAGTGGGGTCATAGTGATTGCAGTATTAATAGGGTAACAAATGCTCATCATTTGCTATATTATGTCAACTAATTAACTTTAATTTTCTGAAATACTTTGATAAAAATTTGATATGTACTTACAAATTGATGTTGTTTAATTAATTTTACCAAATTTAAGACATGACAATAGTAGTTCACCACATACAAATCAAAATATAATGGTATTATTATAATAAGGCCAAATGTTCAATTTGTAACCTATAACTATTTGTATAGGTGCACTTTGGTCCTTATTTTGTCTTTTGATTCAAAATGATCTCATAATTATTTTAAATGTTCACTTTGGTCCCTATTTTGATCCTCCAAATGACGGAGACGCAGAGAAATAGTATTAACACTACTTGTTAAAACACACTTTTCTTACATAGATTATTTCACACATTAACGCACGTTTTTATACACATATAGGTTGAACATGAAATTTCCTCAAATTTTCACAAAGAAAATAAAACACATTTTTTCCAGCAAAATCACCAAATTCTCAACATTCCCAAATTTAACAACACGGAATTTACATTGTATGATTTATTTCAGGGGTTAGTATTAGAGTTTAATCATAGATATCCCCAAATATTATGGCAAAGATTAACAAAAATCGAGATTCACATCTAAACAACAAGCGTTGGAAAATACAAAAGTAAAATAAAATGAAACAAGCAATAAATTGAAAGAGGCAATCTAGCGAGAAAACGGCCCACTTGATCAACGAGTTGCTGGTCTTCCGCAATGGCGGCGTCATACGGTTCAGTGACACAATAACATTGAGAAGTTACTACTTCAAGCTCTCGATTTCGCTGCTTTTGTCCAAGAAAAAAGAAAAGAATGAAGCCCCCAGTTCTCCATTTGTTGAATATGGGTATTTCTTGGCTTCGATACAATGAAGCATCGTGGTTGTGATGATTTTATGAAAAAATGATGAATTAAATATTTAGGGAGGTTTATGATTAAACTCTAACATTAACCCCTAAAATAAGTCATACATTGTAAATTTTGGGTTGCTGAATTCGGGAATGTTGGGAATTTGGTGATTTTGTTGAAAATGTGTTTTATTTTCTCTGTGAAAATGGAGAAAGTTTCGTGTTCAATCCAAATGTGTGTAAAGTGTGTGTTAGTGTATGAAATAATCTAAGTATGTGAAAAAAATGTGTGTTTTAATGATTATTGTTAAGGCCGTTTATCTTCGTCTCCATCTTTGCCAGTTAGAGGATCAAAATAAGAACCAAATTGAACCTTTAAAAATAGTTATAAAATCACTTTGACCAAAAAAGATAAACAAAGACCAAAATGCTCCTACACAAATAGTTATAGCATCAAATTAGACATTTGCTCTTATAACAATTATCATGGTCATCAAACTCCTTTTTATACTAAAGCTAAACTGATCACTATAAATGCTCATTATGTCCCATTCATATAGCTAGGTTGATTGGATTTTTCATTAGGATTAAAAAAATTATTGAAAAGGCAATTAAACAATTAAACTCTCTAATATGCTCATATTTATTTCTCTGGCAATGAATTGATGCTTAATGTCTCCATACTATAATGTTAGTTTACACATTTACCGACGACTCCTATAATTAATGTCTTTGATGTCATTCAAATCATCACTTCATCACCACAATACAGTAGGTGTCGTGTAGTTGTGCAAACTAACATTACTTTGGTTTTACATACGATATACTATGTGCAAGAATCAATACAAATTTCTTGTTACACTTTGCGTGTTCACTCCATGTTATATTATTAGATTTATAATTTTATAATAGTTAATATAGAATTAAAAAACAATTTAAAATAATTATAATTATTAAATAATCAAGCATCATAATAAATTATTAATTAAAAACTGACAATTAATGCTAAAAAAGTAATATATACTCTAATTGGGTTCCTCCCAAGGAGAATTAACATACATATCATTGACTCATCGGCGGGTTTTTTCGTTCCACCAAAATTTTGTTTTTGCATTACACCAATATCCAATTACAAAGCCTGAATTCTAGGTGACAAATACAATTTTAAGTGTGTTTGAATCATCACATCTTCATACAGAATTTCCATAATATCGTATAATTTATTTATTTTATACTATCCACCAACAATGGGTATATTTTTTATATAAAAACATTTTTATGGATTTAATTGATCCAAAAATAAAACAAAATTGGATGATATGTTCCTCGAGATAAATGCTGAGGGTATTTGTTGCATAATAATATTTTTATAACCTTAATTAATCTAAAAAGTTAAGAGAAAATATGCGCTCAAAATAAAAATTAGGGATATTTACATCTTTACCCAAAAAAAAACAGAGAGTAAGAATGTGTCCCTCAATACAAATAAAGAGAATAATATAAAAAGTTTAAAAGCACCGAAAAATGACTGGACCCCACACTTAAAGCCTGTGTTCGGACATAATCTTCATAATCCAATTGAGTTAATTATTTCAAAGTCCTAATCCACCGCGCACGTGCAAGTAGTTGAAAATAGGATAATGACACTTGGCCCCACCTCCAGTTGTCCGCGTTTTGGCCTATTTACGTCGAATTCGAAATTTCCATCAAATTATTATTTAGAAAAAAAAACTTGCATTTTATTTTATTCCACATTATTGAAAACTAATGTTTATGAAATTAAATGACCAACCGATAATTAAGAAAAACACATACATATAATCGAATTTTGTTGTTTGATTATTTTTAAGCTATGCATATGATATTAGTTAGTTGTGTTCATATTATTTTAGTAATCATTAAAAAAATATCATATTAGTTTACTTGAAAACTACCAAATAGTACTTTATTCTTTTATATTACTCAAGGAGAAGAGAGCGTGAGGAAATATGATTCCACTAAGTTCGTAAATTGTAGATAAAAATGTGCGTACAAGCAAATCCCTATTTTTCCCCGTTTTAATTAAGAATGAGAGAGTAGTAAAATACTAAAATTGAAATCTTATACTTGCACGCTACTTGAATGTCCACTAAAGACATGTGCATGGTCCCACTCAAATAATTGACAAGGTGAAATTGGATAACTTATGAATGGAGAAGGTGACATATTTTAGTGCAATTTAGATGCTGAATTAGAGTACATTTAATATCTGCATGCATTTGTAGTACACTTTAGGCCTCTGTATTGGAATTGTATTTTGGAAATAGTATATATACTTTTTAAATGATTTGATCGGGTGTAATTTTTACACATCTCATTGTGTGATTATGAATTAGGTTATTAATTGTTAGCATTACAAATAGAATAACTTCTAGAATGTTGAGATTTGTTTTGATAACGAATGTATGATAATTTAAATTAAAAAAATATGGAAGAACTTTAAAAAATAGAATGGTAAAAAATATGAGGTTCTACATTTGATGGCCACCGGGCCTAAACTCTCAAATCTTAAATTGTCCATGAATAAATTTCAATATGTGTATTTGTTATTAACCTAACTAAATAAAAATATTAAGCATACCAAATGTAAATGAAGGATAACATATAAATATAAATATCTTATATTATTATATATGATGAAATGTCCAAATTGAGAAAATTAAAATTCAATTGGCAACAGCATTGGAACAATTTAAAGAAAGCATTTCCATGATCAAATAATGGCCGTAGCTCGGTATTCTCAATATAAATCGTAATAGTAAATAATAGTAATAATAATAAGATAGACAGGATGATGTATTGCCGCAACAATATTTTTGATTAAAGCTTTTATCAAGTGGAGCACTTTTTCCTTTAAGTCGAAAGAAGTCAAACTGTGTATAAATTGTACCCTGCCAAATTCATGAATAGTTATTTATGCCATAGCCTGCTAATTTTTTTTTTTTTGGGGATCATTTAGTTATGGGCCAGAGGGAGAGTCCGGTTTCAAGATTTGTTATACTAGATTTAATTGAATATGAGATTAGATTTAAATGTAAATACCATATTGCTCATAAATACCAACCATGGAAGGATCTGGCATAAATTTTTGTGATGAATAAGTACGTATACAAATTTGATGATAGAGAGATAGTAATTGAGCTAGGTAAAATGACTAAAAACCCCAATCCCATGCTCCATTGCTCACCTCCAACACCTGTCCCCACTTCAAAAAGACTAAACACGTGCACGACCCGCATTTCCAGGACATACTATATTACGTTTATACGCCTCAGTGGCAGTCTCGTAATTAACCCCATTTTCCAGCCCCATATTATTCCCTCCCCCGTATTTATCAATCCTTTTCCTCTTCTCCTCTCTCTCTCTCTCTCTCTCTCTCATCACACTCAACCAAAACCCCTCTTCCCTCTTCATTTTATACACTCCTCTCGCAAAACCGGTTCCCCATTCCGGTTCGGATCGGATCGCCGCTAGCTGTTCAGTTCTTCTATTCTGTCGCCGATAATTTAGCCACCGCGACGTCGTCCTACCGATGACGTCGGGCTCGAGACTGCCGACATGGAAGGAGCGTGAGAACAACAAGCGAAGGGAGCGGCGCCGCCGCGCGATCGCCGCGAAGATCTTTGCCGGACTCAGGATGTACGGAAACTACAAGCTCCCGAAGCACTGCGACAACAACGAGGTGCTGAAAGCTCTCTGCAATGAAGCTGGTTGGGTCGTCGAAGATGATGGCACCACTTATAGACAGGTAACAATTAATATCGATCGCTATACGTCTTCGTGAATTGTAGGTTAGCTAGGTCTCCGGCGTGGTGTAGATCTTATTTTCTTTCGATTTAGGATTGTGGTTTTTGCTTCGGGTTCTGGTGCCTGCTGAAATTCGCTCGATGCGTACGGGTGACGTTAACGCCGTTGATCGGGTGTCGGGAAGCGAGAGCTGCAGAGGGCGATGTACGCATACGGCGCACGATAGTAGCGATAGAATCGAATCTAACCTGTTAAATCAATAATCAATATTATATAAATAATATTTATATTGCTTTCTTTGTGATTTTGGGGGTTTGATTATTAGGTCAGAGCGTGATTAGTTGTCAACTGCTGCGCTGTCGAGAGCATGTGATGCTGTGTGTACAAATTCACGGTGTCTGATTTTCATACTTTACTGCACTGCACCTGCACCTGCACGACGTACGAAGGACGATTAGATCGTTTGAGGCTCTGATTTTGCTTTTTCAAGCCCACGTACCTTGAAAGATTCTTATCCTTTTTCATATTGGCCAATCATCTTATTAGTAAAGAATAATGTGTATTTTTTATTTTTTGGTTTTCCACCTCAATTTTTTTATTTTTACCTAAAATTGCTCATTTTGATTTATTACTCATTAGATCCATCAAATCCAAAACCGGGGTGTTTTAATATTTTATATGCTAATTTCGGGTTTGTAATGCTTGAACCATTTACTGCTACGTTTTATAGATATATTAAAAAATGTACTCTTAATTAATGCACATGTACGTGATGAGTTATTTATAAATATATTTCTCATATCTTAAATTCTTTATCATAAGTCCCCTAAAAAAAGTTTTTTATTTTTTTATTTTTTTTATCAATGTAGAATCCTTTCGATTTCGTTAATCGTGAAAATTTTTAGTTTCATACAATTGCTTCTCGGGTTTGTTTATTTATTTTTATTTTATTGTTAGTTGAGTAATAATTGACTAAGATTCTTTGTTTCTTGTATCATTCTGTATTTTGACAGGCAATTACAAATAGTTGAGTTGTCTGTGAGTATAGAAAAATCCACCAACTAAAAACTCACATAGCAAGGGGATGGACCTATATATTCGTGGGGCAATTGATCACTTTTTCTTTCTTTTTTTTGGGGTTGGGGGGGGGGGGGGGGGAGGGGGAACACATGCTGAGATGGCATGAAGGTTCTTCTTTGAAAGATCAGAATCATAGAGATGGCATTTATTTAGATGTGTCAGTAAATTTTGTCAACCACCACAATGTCCAAGTGTCCAATCTTGTGCACGTTCATTAATAGTGGCAGGGTGTCCCTTTCTGAGTAATAGTTGTAGCATTTTGTAATTTCTTTAAGGAGTAATAATAGTGCAGTACTCGTGTAATTGTGGTGTTTCAATGCCAAGCCAAGCTCAACTGTACCTAACACTCATCTTATTCGCATGTTCTTAGCGTTCCTTGCTATTGGCAGTGAGGATATTACTGCTGACCCGCTTTGCCATTTATCGGTCATGATTCAGCATTTTGAGTTGTAAGGTCGTGGTAATTAATGTATAGTGTTTGTACTCGCTTCATTTTTCATGCAGAGTTATTTAAGTAACCAACTTTAATTTGTGTTTTGATGCAAATTAACTTATTGGATGTAGATATCTCTGTTTTTAAATTAAAGATGAAGCTATGAAGTATGAAATGGGTATATTCTTTCCTAGGTGCATAGTTGGAAGATGGTAAACCTATTCCTTGCAGTAGGTCCTCTTATGACTCCTGATTCTGCGTATTCTTTGTTGGCCTGATTATTATACACTTATAGGGAGAGCTAAGCTTTCTGAAATCTGACCTGAAGAGATTATATGATATCTTATAATGTGTATTATTTCTGTTATATGTCTGCCCTCTGTCGTCTGCCTTCATTTTAACGGTTTCTATGTTTGCAGGGATGCAAGCCTGTGGAACGTATGGATATCATAGGTTCAGCTGCAGTAAGTCCCTGCACATCATATCAACCAAGCCCAGGAGCCTCTTTCAACCCAAGCCCTGCATCGTCTTCTTTTGCTAGCCCTTCCCATTATGCTGCTAATGCAAATAATTCGGCTGATCCCAATTCCCTTATCCCCTGGCTGAAGAACCTATCATCTGGCTCTATGCCAGCTTCTAAACTTCCCCATCATCTTTACATCCCGGGAGGTTCTATAAGTGCTCCAGTCACACCTCCTCTGAGCTCACCAACTGCGCGAACTCCTAGAATGAAAGGTAACTGGGATGACCCCACAGTTGGCAACGCCTGGTGTGGGCAAAATTTCCCATTTTTGCCCTCTTCTACTCCACAGAGTCCTGGTATGCAAACTCCACCTGATTCGGGATGGCTTTCAGGGGTTCAGACTCCTCAAGACGGGCCTTCTTCTCCAACATTCAGCCTTGTCTCAGCAAATCCATTTGGTTTCAAGGAACCATTTTCAAATGGAGGCTCTCGTATGTGGACCCCTGGGCAAAGTGGAACTTGCTCTCCAGCCATTAGAGCTGGCGTTGACCAAACAGCCGACATTCCAATGTCCGATGCAATTTCAGCTGAGTTTGCATTTGGTAGTAATCCCATGGGATTAGTGAAACCATGGGAAGGTGAGAGAATACATGATGAATGTGTTCCCGATGACCTCGAGCTCACTCTTGGGAATTCTAGCACCAGGTATATCACAAAACGGTCTACTTTGTGTTCATTTCTCTATCACTAAAAGCAGAACCGGCTTTCAGAGTTTTTCACGGTGGATTTCAATTAATTATTTGAAATGTTTTATTTATTTATTTCAGGTGAAGAGGTGGCGGAAGAAAGCTCCAACATATTCAAAATTTCATTTTGGTGATATGCCTCCTCTGCTGCTGCACATTATTGTACTACTAATTAGAGCTGATCTTTATGATATCCGAGTATGGAAGTATGTCGTGGGTAAACCAGGGAAACGGAAATACACAGCAGGATCGGAAATTTTTTTCCTTCACTTTTTTTTTTTTTTTTTTTTTTTAATTTTCCTCCTTTTTCAATGTGCCCTTTGAGGATACAAAGATTGAACTATAAATAGGTCTTGTAGTTGGCTCTGCATTTTTTTAGCAGATGTTTCTCATCCTCACACCTTAACCTGCATATTATTCTTTTGATTCTTTTTCCTTGAACAGTGATCGTATCTGTGCGTGTGTTATTGTGATTTTTGTAACTTGAATGTACTTTGGATGTCAAAAGATCATAAACTCTTATAGATCTGTGACTGGGCACCTGTCTGCTGTTTATTGTTCCTCTCTCTCTCTCTCTCTCTCTCTCATACGTTTACTGATCTTGCAGCATCTTTGTATCGCCGTGCGCCTCAGCGTCCAATATTATTTGCGAAAAGGGAAGCATAGTACTGTCGTGTCTGAGGGCTATATTTGTCTCTCTTTGATATTAGAGCTTATCCTATGCTAAAACACTACTTGGTGCATATTTTCCACCAAATAAATGCAATTTCAGCATTAAATTTTTTTTACAGTTCCAATGCTGTACACTAAATTTTAAATCAAATAAGAATATTCTCTTATTTTTTATAATAATTGAAATTTGAATATGCTTAATTATTTAATATTTTTTAAAAATGATAATTATTCAAAATTAATAACTGTTAATTATATACTTTTAATAAAAATATAATAATTAAATATTACTTACTATTAAAAAATTATACTACTTCTGTCCTGATAGCAAGGTTCCTCTTCTATTAAAATAGAGAGAGTAAATAATAAGGAGATAGACCTTGCTATTGGGACGGAGGGAGTAATATATAATGTGTTTAGAATAATAAAAGTACATTAAATGATCAAACACCTACAATTAGTGAAAAATATTATAAGATTACAACACTTATGAAAATACATATATTTTGGTATCAATATTCAGAATTAGTATATTTTTGCCACATGTGTTCCATTAATGTATTTCGAAGCGCAATGTGATCATCTTTGTTCTTGATTTCTCTATATTGAGCAAGAAATTCATTGAACCAAACACTATCATTTCCTGACTCCTCATTTGTTGTGAACTTGAGGGAAGAAAATAGGATTTTATTCAAAAATTTGGATTCTATCTTAGATCCCACTACACATGAATATATTCGTAATGAGCAAATTAGAATTATACAAAAAAAAAGCTCGTGAATCTCAATCATCTCCTCATCAAGGAGAATTTTCTCCATTCAATCAATCCGGAGGTGAATGACATGAGTTTGAGAATTCTTCAAATGATTTCGATCAATATTATAATTATCTTAGATGATTTAGAAATAATTTGTAATCAATATGTTTTTTCAAGTAGTTTTACTTATTTTGCAGTGTGTGTTTTTAAGTTAATTTGTAACATGTGGTACTTCGTTCTATCCAATATGTTTAATTAATTGTACTTTTATTGAAATTATTTATTTATTTAGATGATTTATAATTTAAATTAAGTGAATATAAAAATTATAAATTAAATTAAATTTATTAGATAATCCATTTAATAATGTTTTTAAATAATAAAATAATGCATTAATGTTATATTTATTTTCTATGCGATCTCCAGTAATAATATTAATTTTGCAGTAAATGGTATTTCTTTTATATTTAATATGTTTTTGCTTAACCACTAATTTATATATAACAAAACTCATCGAATGGTGATATGATTAAACAAATTTATTTTATAATAAAAAAATAAAAATATTATTGGAAGCAAACATGTTTTTCTGCTGCCAAATCTGAGGACAATTGCTTCCGCGGGTTCAAATATAAAATTTCTGAGGTACAGGGAAGTTTGCTTTTGAGTAAAGAAATTTAAAAAACAAAACATAAAATATGAAATATATTAATCGAAACTGTTAATAAAATGGTACAAGCACATTTTGGCGTATCAATTTTCTTTGTATGTACAGGCCCTAACCCTGCTCTGTTCCACCAGTTTTTCTGTATGTAAATTTTACAAAGTGATTCTGTACAAAGATGAGCACTGGAAACTCCTCTTGAGCAATTTTCAGCTCTGCACCTGCATATACAAGTCTTCCAGAGCACGATAAAGAGTGGCTGCCGCAGGAGGCTGAGGTAATGAACCAACAAGGATTTCTGATGCCCTGAGTGATTGGTTACCATAAAATCTGGAATTCTCTCGAGTTCGAGTTGTCACCACACTTCCTTCAAGAGAGCACCCAATAAATGCACCTGCATTACAAAAACCAACAACTTTGATAGCTCTTTCAAATAATTGCCACGCAAAGTATAATCTTCATATGTTTGATCTTTCAACATCATCAGCAGAGAGGAATAGATCAAGAGCCTGTGGTTTGATCAATCAACTCCGGCATATTATGAAATAAAAATTTGCGCCCCCTCATTATCCTAGATTAACTAATGTAATATACAACCCATCAAGACGTCCCTTCTTTCCTTTAAAATAACATAATAAGAGAGATTATTTACCAGATCAAATCGTGCAATAATAGAAAAGCTCAAAGATTAATAACAAGCTAGATGGAAGATGACCTTTACTGCAACTGTATGTATAACAAGCAGCAAATCCACTGTCACCAGCTCTCAAATCAGCTTCTGCAGTACGTCCTATGATTCCTACAGCAGCACTCATACCAGCTCCAATTGAGACATGTGCATCACTACAGAAGGTTTTTACCGCATCGTATGTTCTTAACACGATTATGAAGTCAATCAACTCTCCTCCAGCCTGCAAGCTAAAATAGAAGTTATTAATATTGAGCACATTTTATGAAGCTACCGGGTATTCAAAGAGAGAACTTCACTAACATCTGGAAGCTCCAGCGCCGTTACAAAACAGTTTTAATCACTACTGCCAAATAAAAATAAAATAAAATCCACAACTATGTAAACGCAGAACATTGTGAATAAAAGACAATCTTCCAAGAACATTTAAACACCATTTAACTCTCCACTTAAACAGCATTTATGCAGCATATATTGCACACAAAGCAAAGTAGAAGTAAATCATTAATGACGTTCTGATTAGTTTAAGACACAATTTTGCAAGTACTAATCCATTTTACCTGTGCTCCCCAGCCTACACCAAAGGAAGAAATGGCAGAGGGTGGAGACCATGATCCGTCTTCCCTACGAGCAACCACCAGTCCAGTTCCAACATTATAGGTAACCACTATTCCAACTTTCACAACTGTAAGTATTGCGAGGCCTTTTGCATCTCGTATAATGGCTTCTGGAATCCTCTTCTCTTGTCTCAAACCAACCTGAGACATGGTGCCATGAATGGCACATTCAACATATGTGGATCACAGAATTTTCTGAAGAATAACATGATTTACAGGGGATAATTAAAATTATAATTATCGGAAGAATAACATGATTTACAGGTGACAAACAACAGCTTCCTTTCCCTTTACAGAGGATAATTAAAATTACAATTATCAGAAGAATAACATGATTTACAGGTGACAAACAGCAGCTTCCTTTCCCTTTCTGAAACTCAGAATATCCACACAGCAACAAGTTCAGAGTGGAAACCTTGATTAGAGAAAGAAACAAAGCTAATCTATATTCCATTCATCCATCCACCCAATCACATTGATAGCACCAGCTTTTCATATCCACTAATGATAATATCTTATGAGTGATGATTATTGATCTTCCATCTTATATGCATTATGATCCAGACAAAGGACTCTTGGACATCAATGTAGCCGTTTAAAAGGGAACATGCATAATACAACCACATTCTTAAGTGTCATGTAGAGAAGTTAGTTCTGGTCCTTCTGGATGGTCCATAAAGAATATTTTTTTTTGCCATCTGAACTATGGCACATTCTTTGCGTTTGCCATAGATTTTTTTTTTCTTTCTAATAGCCACTTCCACTTTTATTGTTTGCCATCTAGAGCCACCACCACTGGTGGAATTAAGCTACATTCATGCAATATTCCTAGGATATTCATTCGGTGGTGGGCTTGGGATGGCAACTGCAAAAACTGGAAATGTTCAAATGGCAATAAAAAAAAATGTTTCAGGCGGCGAACTAATAATTGTCATAGTTTACTCGTCCGTTGATGTAGGCTTCTCAAGATTGCATCTCAATGTATAAAATAAAAAGGAAATAATGACTAATGCTGGGGGTCAAATTACATACCCTAGCATAGCTGCGGATTGTGTTTGCAGCCTTGTAAATCTCATACTCCATCGACTGTCCCCATGGAAAATTCACCCAGGATCTTAATGTGCTCAAGTCTGTCAAATCATGTGTTGGGAACTGTGCAGCACGACTTACTTGATTCATTAAGTATGGCTGCACAGACTCAAGGCGCACACAACATACATCACAAACTCTTTGTGGATCTCTGGTACGAAAATTTTCGGGCAATAAGCTCCTTCCCTTGGTACACTCATTGCAAAAGATTCCTCCACAAAACCGACAATGATGCCTCGTGCACATAATAGGATGGAATCGCGCACTGCAAAGCATACAGGAAGAAGCTGAGCTATCAGGTAGCCATTTGGGTGGCTCTGATTCAAGAATTTCTTGGGTGTTGCTGAAATTGGCCTCTGTCAGGGTCTGAGCCATTTCCTTCCATGCTTGCTCAATGAACTGGGTAGATATCCAAGAAATTTGCACAATATCCCCAGAAGTAAGAGAATTCAATTTCCCACGCGCTACAAGTAACATCTCCACCACCACATCCCACATAGTCAATTCTTTATCTTCTCCAATATATTGATTCCAGCCCATATCTTCTTCTGGGATGTAACCACCATTTGAGCAGCACCCTCGGGTCCACTCTTCACGGTCATTTTCACACATCGGAGGGACAGAAACAGGTATCCAAGCTCCTGTCTCTTCACAAAGTGGTGTGTCATAGTAGAAGTACTTTCCTTCTTCACAATTTCTGGCATCCAAATCTCCCTTCTTATCATCAGCTGCTATATTTTGGGGTGGCAGTGCTCCATTAATATTCATATTGCTTATAAGTGGATCCAAAATACTGCTCTCTTCGTCACTTTCTACAATCAATGAAGAATCACATCCCTTAGTCCGAGATATTTGACGAACAACTGGATCTCCTTTCTCAGCATTAGACTCCCCTGCACACTGAGGTAACTTATCATCGGCAACAGCAGGACTAGGGATGTCATGGCATTGAAAATTACTATCTCCACAAATTGACTGTCCTACTTCATCAGGAGAAGACACACGGTCAAGTTGTCCAGTATTAGGTATAATTTGGCACATGGAGTTCCTCTCCTCATCATTGGCCTCGGATGGGTTTTGAGCCAAGTCAAGATAATACTTTTCCAACTCATCATGTTGGCTCACAGGACTCGATTTCGTATCACTTTCCCGGCTTCCTTGCTCAGGGGAAAAGTCAGAAACAGATTCTTCAGCTTGGACAATGGAACTTCTGATACATGAAATATTCTTCCCATGGGCCTTAAATGATTCAAGATCACTTGTACCATGGGAATCCATTCTTTAACTTGTAAAACTGGCACTGGATTCTTTAGAAAGTACCACCCTTTTCCTCCAATGAAACCGCAATCCTAATATCAACAAAAGGGCATCAGCAAGATAACAGACAGTGCAGGATGATAATTGAAAGAAGTCAAATTTTGTCTCTTAGAAATTTAAATTTAGTCACCAGTCTTCTAATAGCATATCTCTGCATAAAGACACACATGTAAAAATTATGCGCTATGAAATCCCATAAAATTCTGAAACATAGAAGAATATAGTAAGAACACAATTGGGAACTTTGATCCAGCAAGTTTCTATATTTTTCCAGTTTCCTTGATACAAACATTCAGACAAGCAAAAGAAGAAAGCAGAAGAAACGCCACGAATTGGACAATGAAAAACTGGAGGACGCATGTCAGCATAGCGATGATTACTGATCAGAAATAGGTCAAATTACTTCTGTATATACACACTATAACAGGATTTTGCCTCAAAACATGACATAAATACATGTATAGGTCTTGATGAAATAAAATTAATAGAGCTGAGCAGCCAAAACCTCAATTACAAACAGATTATGGATGAAAGTAAGTAGGAAATTGAAAAGCACAGTTCAATAAACCACAATTCGTACAAGAAAATTAGAGGAGGGCAAACCCTCTGAAGAAGCCTGCTTTTCAAAGGACCAAAATTCACGTTCAGTGAAGTGTCGGAACCGATCAATAAGAAATTCAGCAGATTAATCGTATATGTATATATATTTCATGATTCATGGTAATACAAAATAATTGAGATTTGATGGCAAAAGGAATGGGGGAAGAATATGCAAACCTAACCGAATAATAAATGATGACGTCCAAGGTAACGCCGTGCTTGGCTTGTTAAATAATAATTGCCTATGCTACTGTACCTACTCTTCCCCTGCTAATAACTTACTTACATTCATTATAATAACCGACTTACTTACTCATTTCGTCCAGCTAGGGATGATTTTCTTCCGAATCAAATCAAAGATCGCGATTTGAATTTCCTCAATATCATTCCATCGAGCGTGTGTGGGTGTAAGATGAAAATTACATATTTATGTTAATGATCAAAATAGATGAGACAAAAAAGATTCAAGTAAATTCTTTTATATATAGACGTAATACCACTTATAATAATAAGCATAAAAGTATAACACTATTTCTGAAGTATTCTTTCACAAAAATATTACTTTTATACCGAAAAGGTTTTGCTTGTATTTCCGTCTTAACAATTATTTTCGCAATATTGTTGTGTTTACGTGTAGATTACACAGAAGCCCCGGATAGGGAAATTCATTTTTTACCTCTGAATTAGCGAGAATCACAAACTGACCCCAGACGAGAAACAAATGAAATTATATGAAATAAGATAGAGAGAGATGGGCGACTGAATCTGTAAAAATCTCCTTCCTTTTTTCTCAGACCTTTATACTAGAGCACAGCTGATCCTATTTTTAGTATCTTTTCGTTGTTGTTATCCTAATTAATGGCAATCTGTAAATTGATAACCACATATTTATTTATAATCTCCTTACTAAACCTCGTCTCCAATCCATTACAAGCCGCTGCGGTTCCTAATGATGCTGTTCGGATCAAAATCCGCGGACCCAAATTAAGCGCCTCCGACGCTAACAGCAAGAACTCTAATCGGGTCGACCCGAAACGTGACTGCTGGGAAATGGGCTCCAGATCCGAATGCAGCCAAAACACCAAGTGCCGCTGGTGCCCAAGCAATGTTTTGGATGACATGTGCTTTTCTAAATCTGAAGCTTCGCGGTTGCCTTCCCAGGTTTTCTCATGTCAATTTTGATATCGCTTCCTTTTTTTTTATATATTATATTTTTTCTAGAGGATATTTTACAGATACTACCGCTGTTATGAGCTGTAATCTTGATGTACCATGTGTAATATGTGAAGGAATATTGTCGATGTGTTTGAGCTTTGCTGAATTTTTAGGATTCGTTGATGGTTTTTTTGACATCTTGTGATTTAGGGTTTTGTGTGGTTCAAGATAGAATTTTTAGACTTATAGCATTTGCTTAGATTTTTCTGCTGATTGTGATTGGGGTCCGTCTACATTTTCATCGTGAATTCGTGATGCTTGTTGTGGGCGTAGATTTCACTGAATTTGGATTATTTGTTTGGTATGTTTGGGCTAAATATTAATTGTAGGCACGTTTAAGTGCAAAGACGTTAACTTGAACAGAACCTCATGAAATTCTGGATTTAAAATTAGTAAAATTGTTATGGATGATGTAAATTTTGCTGTTGTGTCTGGTTTAGTGTTGATGTACTCTCTGTCCAAGACATCATAAGTTAATTCGCAATAGTGATGACCGTCCTTTTTTATCCAAGCAGAGTTATGTTAACATGTTTGAAACATTGGAGCTTCTCATAGTGTCCATCGAGTCTTCTCTTGCTTTGTATATGATCACCTTCTGTTGGAGATGAATTTGCTCTTGTAGGCAGAAATTTTGAATCTGGATTTAGGGGTTTTTAGTCTATTAATGATGCCTATTGTCTGTGCAACCTAAACCGCATAATGTGATAGCTAACAAAACTTCGCTAGTGGTTCATACGGGGTGCTATTGTTTTAAATGCTGTTGTGTTGTGCTTGATTGCATGGCAATTCAAGGGTCTGAGCCGATATAAAAACTCGTGAAAAGGATATATATGCTAGAGATAGATGGATTTTCTGGTCTCTTTAAAAGTCTTCTTGTTTGCTAAGCATTTGGACTGAATGTTGAGCTCGAGCATTTAAGGGGTCGCACCCCAGTCTGTGTTAGATCTATTTGTTACTCATGCATATATTAGTTGGTTTGCACCTTGCAAATAGGCTAGTTGTGTTGCTTCCTCTCTCTCTCTCTCTCACGCGTGCGCACACACACACACTTGCCCGTATGGAGTGTGTGTAACATGTGTGCTGTGCTAGAAATAGAATGGTTTTTCCTATTTCTTTGAGGATAGTTCATAATTATGGGGGTTCTTGACTTCTTTCTTTCTTTCTACTTCTTGGAAACATTTCTTGAAATATTTTACTTTGGAATTAGACCTTAAACCAGGATAGAATAGGAAACAAATTCTTGTAAGTTTAAATTACTTTTGGTGGGAAATAGTATTTTTCCAGAAATAGTGTCCCGTATCAATAAATATTTTTTGTGGGCTGGCCTAGCTTGTCCCAGTAGTTTCTGCATCTGTGGGCCTCCCCACGTTTGGACAATTAATAAATCTTTTGGGTCAGGACCCGCTATTTGGTCCCATCATAGTTTATAAATATTTTTGGGTCAGGACCCGCTATTTGTTGATATTAGTCATAACAAAATAGTTTCTAATACTAATATGATCTTTTTTTTTTAAAAACTAATACTATTATGATCTTATAGTAGAGAAATTCAGTTTTGTTTTTTATTGTTTTGGGTGAATTATCGGAGGAAGAATTGGAGATGTAACACTTTTCACTCACTTTTACAAACTAATGAGTTTCATCTCGTGAATATAATTGGCCTTTACATTAATAACATAGACGTGATATTTGCTGACAAAATAAATATAAAAGGAAACATCCATTTATGTCACAGCCCACATGGTTGGAATTGGAATTGGAATTGCTTTAAGCACGTTCAACTTAAGATTATACATATAGTTAGGTCGTCACAGTCGCTCACAAGCACGGCGCATTATGTCTATAAACACGTTTATATTTTCTTTAATAAAACTACTAATTTAATTAAGCCACGTTTATTAATATAATTATTATATATAATATGCGTTACCATTTCAGTTTCTATAGATATCATGTATTAGTAACTATGAGATATAATAGAATCTATTACATTAGAAAAATAAAATTGAGTTTAAACACTTTTAAAAAATAGTCAACGCCTCAATTGGTTCGATTTCTTCATAGATGATATATTATAATTTGGGACTGGTTTTGCGTACACCAGTGTATGTAAGCTTATATGCAGGAGAAAAAAATATAATTTCTAATACTAAAAATATCACTTTAATACTATAAAGTATCCATTTTAATACTGAAACACATCATGTTTATTTTAATGAAAAGTACTGCTAATTTATTTTAGAAGACAGTGATATTTTTGTAATTATTACTACATTTTTTGGATTGAAAAAGTACCAATTCCAATACTAAAAAGTATGACTTCTAATACTAAAAAATGTATTTGCCTTTTATACTTTTTACAACGAATCAAATGGATGATTTGCACGACTTACAATTTAACTACATATTACAGCAAAAAATGTGGACTTTCATTACCATCTCTGTTCGTGCATCACACATGCGCTACTCTTATGTATAATAACATATACGTATGCTTGATGGTGTTGAACAACAAATGTTATATTTATAGTACTCTTGCAACTATAAACTCACACAAAATAAAAGGTATGCATATTTTAATATTTATAAACAATATTAGCGGAATCAAATAATTCTAGAGATTTGGAATTCATCATTTAACTTTGAAGGTCATTCCCCAATTGCGTGATTAATTAATGTGGAGATTGTATTTTTCTTCATGGATCATGCCAACCTCACTCGAAGACTAATTGTGTTATTTTAGTAGTAACAAAAAAAAAAATAAGAAGAAGAAGGGAGAGTGAATGAGTGATTAGTGATTCCCAAATGTGGGAAGAAAAAGAAGAGTGATCACGAGCGGTCATTGCCGGCCACTGGCAGCATTAATTAAAGGAAACATTTGAAACTCCATGAATCATGGGATATCATATCCTATCCCCCAAGTGCTTTCTTCGGTCTTATCTTAAAATAATCAGAATCCCGTGTGAAAACGTAGGATTACCAGAATATTTACAGTAACTTTCCAAATCATAGACCAATTAAATTAATGCAGTTGGATTCAACTGTTTGAATTTGTTATCCACCCAGATAGATTGGGTTCTTGCATGCGGGTTGAATTTAGGCTCCTCGCGCTCTTACTACAGTTCGTTTTGCTACATTTTTATCATCACATTTCTTGCACTTTTTTTGGAAGAATGATGAGATTCTCGATGTTTTAGTGGGCTTTCATCAATATTAACTACTCACTCTCTTTCTCAATAAATATCATTTTAGATGAATGCACATAAATTAATAAATTAACTAAACTATTAATACACTATTGTATAAATATATTAAATGAGTTAAATATATATATATATATATATATATTTGAATGTATTACATGAGGATAAATATGTAAAAAATGTAAATTTTTTGTCTCGAATTTGTAGAATGACATTTTTTTGAAACAAAATTAAAATGTTAGAATGACACTTATTCAGAAATGGAGGAAGTATGCGATTAAATAAGCGTTGAGTTTTACCCCTTCTTTCCATAATTATTGTCTTTTATTCTTTTTTTTTTTTTACAAGTTTCAAAATTATAGTCAAGTTTCTTTATTGGACATGCATTAAATTTTCATTTTGCTTAATGTATAGAGGTGGCAATGGTTCCGGAATAGTCGGTTCCCGATTCCAAACATGTGGAACCGGAACCAGTGGCGGATGGAAGGAGGGTCTAGGGGGGCACTTCCCCCTCCCCCACCCCCCTCCCAAATTTTTTTTAGTAAGGTTATTTAGTTAAATTCTATTTTTGTCCCCTAATTTTATTTTATTTTTTAATTTAAGGTTCTTTTGTTAGGCTTGATATATTTTGAAAAAATATATGATATTAGTTTATATATAATTGAGCTTGAGAAATTGGACCTCACTCAAATATATAAATAAATATTGGAACAAAATTAAATACACACAAATCAAAACAAATTAAACAAAGTAGGGTTGAATTAGCAATTCAACTTTTATGAATTAGATTACATATTTATTAAATTGATATCAATTTCAATTTAATAATGAATCATGATATTGAATTGCATTATTTATTTATTTTAGTTTTTTATTTGAAATTATTGATTTATGTTATTCACATAATTGATTTTATAAATTATATATTATGAAGTTTTCATTTTATTAATTCACCACCTGGATTATAATTTCTACCTCAAATGATTAGTATGAATTAATTATTATTCGAAATTTTATTGTTGGTCATAACCAATTAAATTTCAATTAACAAATTAGTTTATATTAGAAAAGAATTCAATTCAATTTTTAATTATTTATGTTATTATTTTCAGTTATTTATTTTAATGAAACCGACATTCTTTTCTCTTTAATTTGGGGAAGGGAAAGAAAGACGAAAGTGTAAACTGATCCTAAAATGATATCATTTCACTAGAAAAAATAATGAACAAATGAAAATGGTGTTATTTCACAAATACACCTATGGTAAAAAGTAATTAAATGCATAATTATTCATAATCGTCTCATTTTTAATGTTCTTTCTTAGCGGCTCGAATAAATAAGAAGTACGAACAGTTGCTGTTTCGCCCCCCTTAAAGAAAATTTTTTGGATCCGCTCCTGACCGAAACTAAACTGTCAAAACACGGTTGGTACGGTTCTAGAACCGGGAACCGCCGGTTCCAAGGTTCCAGATGGTTCTAAATTTATTTATCTTTTTAAAAAATATAATATTTAAAGGCGCCCTACTACTGACGTATCCACCTTATTGTAGGGATCGGTACGTTTTTAGGTTTCTTTCTCTATTTAGAATATTAAATCTATATTTGTTAATTAATCTTAATGATATTATTAATTTCATGCAGTTACGGGTGGTTTTGTTGGTACCATCTCCGAAGGAGACAGTGACTTCATATTACCAGAGCATGCAGCTAGAGGGCGGTGCTCAGAGCGTGAGATTTTTTTCCCCTCGAAAGGGGAACAAAAATAAGATGCTTGCAAATGTAGCATCTTGCTGCTCCACTGAAGCTGCGTGCGTTGTGGTGCCATCACCCTGAGGGAAGAGGGCTTCTCGGAGACCACAGAAAGGTTCGCAATAGAGTCAAGCGTTCAAGGACGAGTCAGATGATGAGATATCGGGTCTCCGGCCCCCCATTGATGAGACAACAGAGCACAAAGGAGATTCAAATCGTAGATTGAGCCCTTCTCGAGCATGTGGAACTAAGCATTCGCGGAGGAATCGATCTGAGAGTAGTGGGGAGCACGAGCAGCCAAGACGAAGTGTGAGGGAGCTGTCAGAGAGCTTTATAGAGCGCTGGCTTTAGAGACCTGTGGCCGCTGTGAGGGAAGATATGTTGCCCCGTATTCAGGAGGTTGTTGACCGGGCTATGGAGAGGGCACTAGCTAGGAGGCATAGAGAGCAGAGACCAGCTCTGAGTCACCACAACATCGGTCCGAGTCGTAGGTCGCCCACTCTTGATATGGGCCACCACAGCCCAGAGCCGAGCGAGCATAGTGCCGCTCACAGTGCTCGACCATCACCCACTCCTGCTCTGATCCAGCATAGCAGTGGTGGATCGAGTGCCCACTCCACCTCACCAAAGCGCCAACACATCAGCCCGCCTCTGGATTCAGCTCGATTACGCATCTCATGAATGATCAGGATGATCTGGTCCTGACTACAACCTACACACGATTTAGAGCCCTAGGGCCTGCAGGGAATATGTTGAATCTCGAGAACAAAATGACTTTATTCCAATCGTGGTTTGATGAGCTCGATGACCCTAAGAAAGATATTCATGAGCATGCCATTGACTACTTTTTGGTCGCGACCAGTCGACGACTAAAGAGAGATACCAAGACTAAGATAGTGGTCGCGACTTCCGGTCTATATATAAGTTCAATTTTTTTTCTTGTTCAATTATGAACAATGTTACGATTATTTATCTATTTCCATATTAATTAATAAAAGCTACAATTGTTAAAAACAAGGATATGATAAATTAGTATGCTACAATTATTGATGCTAAGATTATAACTTTTCAACTCACGATTAATATCATCAATGCTACGATTACTTAACTATGCATACATGCAATTAATTCTTAACCTAATCTTAATTTAATTAAAGCTAGAATTTATTGAAACAAGGTTACAGTTAAATATATAAAAGATTATGACATGTAAATCTCCCCCTCTCGTCTATTTTCAAATCATAACTCAACAACACATATGCAATATAACCTAAATGAGAAATATTAATTACAAAATAATTTCATAAAAAGAGACATTACAAAACGTACATTTCAAAAATGGAAAATCATGTGCACTAATTTCTTCTTGATGAATAATCTTGCACATGCTTTGCTCAAATTTTTCTTCTCAAACTTTTGCTCTAACTTTTTTGCTCAAATTATTGTAGTGTAGTGTAAATTATAAGTTCGGATGTTCGTGTTCATTTATTCAAAAGATTTACACACCTTCTTACGCAACAATAAAAATATGCATTAAATTTAGTCAGCAAATTTTACCTTCTGTTTCTTTTCATTTAATAAAGTTCAGTAACTACCTCACTTACACAAGAAATAAATGCATTCAATCGTATGTATTCAAGTAATCTTACAATACGATTATTTTTATACAATAATCGTAGCATTTCTTAAAACATAATTATAGCATTTTATAAAGTTAATCGTAGCTTTGAAATTATAATCGTACAATTTTACAAATTTAATCATACCATACGATTATTTTTATATAAGAATCGTAGCATTTCACAAAACTAATCGTAGCCTTTTATAAAATTAATCGTAGCCTTGAAATTATAATCGTACGTACAATTTAACAAATATAATCATCACATACGATTCTTTTTATATAAGAATCGTAGCCTTTCAATAAACTAATCGTAGCATTTTATAAAATTAATTGTACCTTTGAAACTATAATTATACAATTTTACAAGTATAATCGTAGAAGACAATTATTTTTATATAATAATTGTAGCATTTCACAAAACTAACCGTAACTTTCAATTTATAATCGTAGCATTTTAAAAAATAATAGTAGTACTAATTTACAATTAATCGTAGACATCACCTCTCATATTTCAAATATATATATCTATATATATAGTTGTTGTGTAGTGATAATAAATGTAAAACACACTTAGCCAATGATTGGGTGTGAGGGCCAAGTGTGTCATATTACCCACAAAAACTCCCTATTATTAAACCTTGCTTTTTTTTTTTCCAATCCCTATTCAGTTTTGCCAATTTTCATCCATACACACTAATTACTCCCTCGGTCCCAATAATTATATAATCTTATTTCTCCTCGCACATAGATTAAAAATATTTATGAATACAAGATATCATACCTAAACTTTCAATAATATCCTTATTTAATGTTTATGACTTTCAAAATTTAAGTTGTTAGTTTTTTTTCCAATAATTAATAAAGGTGTATTTGTATATTATTATGAAAATTAATGCTATTTATAGTAATGAGATTATATAATTGGAACACCACAAAATAGTAATATGAATTATATAAACGAGAAGAAAGGAGTATATATTTATAAGATTCAAATTTTGAGTTCACATTCTATTTTCAAAGTCAGGGACCCATGTTTTCTCAAGCGTTAATAAATGTGTTGGAAATTGGTTCCTTTCCTTTATGCATTTGGATTAATTTGACAATATAATTAAGAATGTTCTATATATATCTTTTTTAAGATGTTGATTGTGTTAGTATGCGCGCAAATCAATATTGCCATATTAAGTAATTATTGATCAAGAATCATTACACTCAATATATATTGGGTTGCCTTTCTTGCAATTTATATGTTTATTACCTGAAATATCATTTGCGGCTATATTAATTTATCAAAAAATAAGCATAATAATTACTCAATCAATATTATCAATGTGGCTGCAGAGTAAGCATAACTATTTGACTGGATCGAACTTCCTAGCAATTTGTTACTCCTACTTCTTTTGAAATTTATTTAAACTAGCTAAAATTACACATCCTCCATATGTAAAGAATGAATTGATATAATTATCGAGAAAGTAATTATTGAAAAAGAAAAAAAAAAGATCGAGTTAATTAGGGATGTAGGGAAATTCATTAATCGTAGGAACACCACTATTGACTTGGTATTAATTTTTCCGAAACACCTACTGGCCCATTCATGTAGTAGTTAGATCACTTCTTTATTATGGTTGCTATCTCATCCTCAATTTTCATTATACATACATGCATACATATATATATATATATATATTATAGTAAAGATGCCATACAATATAGTAATGTGCATCAATAATATTGATTAAAATAGAAAATGAAACATTATTTACGCAATAGTAAGTATCCTATGCGCCTTAGACAAACACATATATGCAAGGAGAACCTAGCTCAAACACAAAAAACACAATGTCGGCAGTTTCTAAATTTACTATATACCCTAAAAAAACTTTACTATATATATGTATGTGTGTGACTGTGTGTGTGTGTGTGTTTTCTCAATTTTATTCTTTTGTGGGTAAACTTGGTTGAAATTGAATTTAGGTTTTGCTATTGGAAGCTGGAGTCCGATCAGCAGAAGGGTAATTTAAGGGGTTGGTTGCCAAATGCCTCAAACTATAAATCATGTGCACATTTTCCTCACCTACTTCGCCGCTTATGGAAAAAACTTGAATTAAAAAAAATGTAAAATTATCATATTTAATTTCTTTAATACCAAAAATACAAACTTAACCCACATATATAAAATAGTAATACTAATACTACAAGATGCAAAATAGATTTAATTTGGTGGATTTCTTGGTTATGAAGCTATGTACGTAACAGTTGTTTACCAAAATTAGTTCAAGGACGTTGGTGTTGATATCGCAAATATAATATATCCGGAACACTTCTGTGGAGGTGTGGAGGACCCCCCCCCCCCCAACCCAATATGCACAGCGCCTACCCACCCTCGCGCATCTTAGTGTTTTTTTTTTTAATTTTCTGTTTTCTCTTTTTTTTCCCAAAAATTTTATACCCAAAATAAAACTAGCGATCTCTAAAATTAAAATAAATTAATTTAATTTATTTGAAATAAATATAAATTTATATCCTAAAATTAAATTAATAAATCGTTAAAACCCTAAAAACACAAATTAAACCCCTAAAATAACTCTAAAAAACACAAAATAAATTAACCCCTAAAAAACCCGCACAAAATAAATCCCTAAAAAATCCTAAAAAATAAAAATTTAATAAATCCCTAAAAAAACCATGAACCCTTAAAAAATCCTGAACTCCTAAACTCTAAACATTAATTGGAATGGAAAAAATTACAGTTTGAACTAAATAAATTAGTACAAGATAACTACCAAACGTCTTACTTTTTAATGATGCAGGTCAGCAGGTGATACTTTTCGAATTTTGAGTTATACTTTTTAGTATTGCAGTTGATACTGATTTTGTCGGATTTTTTTTTTTTTTTTGCGGATTGATTCGTGTTTTGACCCGATCGACCCGTTTCAGATGGTGCTATTTACACCTAGTGCATAGAAGTATTTGTGATAATATATTCTAATTGGTGGTTTTGATTTTTGATTTTTTGTTAGGGTTGTGGATTAAGGCGTATAACAATTGAAATCGATCGTACTCCATTTTGATTTTAATTTAATTAATCATCACACATGTTGCCAGAACAATTTTTCAAGCATTATTAACACACACACACATATATATGTACTATTATATATAATCAATATAAATAACCATCTATAAGTGTACACATGAGATATATATTAATGCATGCACTAGCTTAATTATAAATAAATTTCATTTTCAGACACTCTTGTGACTGCGTCTGACTTGGACATGCGCATAGTTTTTAGGTGGATAATAAAAGCAGCTTAATTATAATGTTTGTCTTTTCTTAGTGAAACTAGTTGTAATTCGCCGCTGTCTCTTAGGATATGACCGTGTGCCTCTTAGCTTCTATATGAAATTTCGATCATTTTGTTTTTTTATATATGTATATATTTTTAATCATGATTTTGTTTGAGTTAGACATAGACGAGTTTAAGTTTCGATCAAATGAAAAGGGTTTTGCCGATTAAAATAAGTGCTTAAATCAATTTGATGTAAACTTAAATAATTATGTATATTAATGAGTGAAGAATGATCTGAAGAAAATCCAATACCGATAGATAACAAAGGATGAAATTGGCGCGTGTGTGATATATATAAGGAGTTGATCATATGAGAACTCGTTGTATTTGAGAACTAGAAACTCATCTAATTCATCTATTGTTTTGATTTAAATAACTAAGATTTGGTCAATTTTCGGTTAAGACGGTGGTAAACTTGTAATATTTGAAAAATTTTAAAAACACTTTAAAAACTGTTGTATGTTCTTATAAATTTTGCTATACTAAATGAGAGTAATATTTCCGGAATCATATAGACAACACTTTAAACTGTTGTCTATTCTTATAAATTTTGTTATGCTAAGTGAGAGTAACATGATGCTATTATGAACATATATACATGCTAATATGAATATATATATATATACATGCTAGTATGAATATATGATGATTCTACTATTAACAAAAAGTACTATTGCTATTATGAGTAAAATGTACATGTTTTATCATTACTTTTTCATGTTGTTATGAATATTTTTTCATGTTGTATATATATTTCATGCTATCATGAGTATTTTGTTATGCTATTATGGACGAAAAATATATTCGAATAACCATATAAACAATGGATTTTAAATGAAAGAACATGATAATAGCTTTAATTTGGTATATAATTTGCGTAAATATAATTAAAAATGAGTAAATTATGGGTGTGTAAAGTTTCAAAAAAATATATTTGTGGAAGTATGCCACATCATCTTTTTATTAGTGTAAATTTTAAGTTCTTAATATTTACCATTATGCCACTTACGTTTTGTTTAAATATGGACCATTGAGATTAAATCATTGTGTTATTGGGATGAATTCCTAATGTATGAGTGAGTTATAATGAGTATCATGCTTCGTGTGAGAACTAGAAACGATGCTTATTTATTATGATTTTATAGCTTTCCTTATTGTATTTTAATGTTATTAGCACTAGTACTAAAATACAACAAAATAAGCTATGATTTTTTTTAAAAAAAAATAGCACTAAAATATAGTAAAATAAGCTATAAAATCGTAATAATTAAGCACCGCTGCTAGTTCTCACACGAAAACTAGTACCTATTTAAACCAAATCTTATATATATATATATATATATGGAGGTGTGTTATAATGGGTACTGTGTTTCGTGTGAAAACTAGAAACGATGCTTATATATTTATTATGATTTTATAGTTTACCTTAGACTACCATTATCGGTGTCCTACAAGCCCAAATGATCGAACGCCACATGGAAAAAAAATGGAGTGGAGACCGAATTCTCGGGTGGCCAAACACATGAATGACCGGTCTCTCACTACTCCCTCATCCATTTTTCTTCCCTCCAATAGAAGGGAGACAAGTTGTCTCCATTCTATTGGATATGTAAATTATATTTGGATAAATAGATGAAATTCACATATATTTTATATAATGTATTAAAAAAATTAAAAAAACACCAAAATTCATATTTTTTTTCATTCTCTATAAATAGAGTCCAACACTGCTATATTTTGACACATCTCTCAAATTTTTCAATATCTCATTCTATAACATTTAACATTTTTTTCTCTATCTTCTTATGGATCGAGGAAATAATTTTTTATTTTATCATATTATCCATTTTATAAAATTTTGTTATTTGTGTTGTTACAATTTTCAATAATAATAATTATTTATTTTAATTCAAATTAATTATATTATATTTATTAATAAAAGAAAAGAAAAAATAATATATGATGTTGTGGTTGGGTGTTTGGGGTGGTGTTGATAAACTCTCAAATTATTTTTGGTTGGGTTGGGCAAAATATTGGTAATGTGGAAGAGAGAGAAATTAATTAAATATTGAGGTTGTTTGCCCGAAATTATTGTTCACATAATATAATAAAATAGTAGGGTTAGTATGAGAGTAAATCCCCTTGTGAGAACTAAGAACCAATCTCAATATAATCATACAATATTTTAATCTCAATGGTATAAATTTAAAAAAAAAAAAAACAATGGCATGCATACAAGTAAATATGAGGAACTCAAACTCATGCCAATTAAAAGTTGATGTCAACATCTGTACACATTTTTTTAAAAACTTCAAACATCCATAATTTGCTTATTTTCATAAGATTTATGAAAATGATATACCAAATTAAAGTTATTTTCATACTCTTTCATTTAAGATTCATTATTCATATGTTTATTCGAAGATTTTTTTTTCGTCTATAATAACATGATATTATACTCATAATAATATGACAAAATACTCATAATAACAAGAAAATATGATCATAATAGCATGCAAAAAAAAAAATCATTACAACATGAAAAAATACTCATAATACGTGTATCATGCTTGTTCGTTCATAATACTCACAATATCATGCTTGTTCGTTCATATTAGAATCATTATATGTTCATAGTAGCATGATATTGCTTTCATTTTAGCATAACGAAATTTATAAGAATAGACAACGATTTTAAAGTGTTGTCTATATGATTTCGGAAATTGAGCCTTATTAAGTTTCTCTATTACAAGTTTGCCATCATCTTTAACCGAAACTATAACCATCTAAATCGAATCAATTGATGAATTAAATGAGTTCTTAGTTCTCACATAATGGCGAGTTCTGATTTGATCTCTCCCCTATAATAAAATTGTAAAAATAGAAAAGATTCAGATTCTTCTCTCTTTCTTTCACTTTCGCTACAAAATTATGACCTAGAAATAATCTCGTTCTTTAATTAATTAATGTGAAAATCCGTTAAGTTGAACATAGTGAATATATATTACAAAATATATGACGCATTTGTCGCTACAAACTTAGATCGATGTAATCTCTAGCTTGGTTTTACCAATTTAACTACATTTGTCTAGAACAAATGAAACAAACAAACAAACAGCATAAACTCCTTAACTCACGAAAATCCCTATTCCTATCCCTACTCCCTGCCTAATTGAACATCACAAAGAAATTAATTAACCGACTCCGCCCACAGAAGCATCCTAAGAGAATTAAATTGTATTTTATTACATATATATTTAACTTTTGCTATTACATTACGTCTGACAACTTCTAGTTAGTGATATGCAATAAAATCCCTATAAATTAATAACATACGTACATTAAAAGTACTTCTTACCTCGGACTTGAGCTAATTTGCAAAATTAATATATATATAATCTTGATAAATCAATAAGGTAATAACCTTTTAGGGATATATATAAGATAACTAGTGTTCGAAAGACCTTTAAACAAGTGGACTTGCGTGCAACATGGATTATTTCCGCCTATTTCAGGCGGCCACGTGGCACATGATACTTTTTATTGTAATTGGAATGATGATAGTATTAATTTCAGGTTGATACATTTCTTTATCGTACTTGATACTTTTCTTCTTACCACATGATACTTTTTATTTTACCGAACTCGTGTTTTGCTTTTCTTTGCGAATTCTTGGAATGATGATTGTTTTAGATTAATCTCAACACATACAATATAAAAACTGAAAAAAAAAAATCAGAATTTGAACTAAATAAACTTATATAAAATAACTTGCAAACCCCTTACTTTTTAATGATACAGATGGTAATTTTTGAATGTTTTGTGATAATTTTTAATAGGAAGGTTGGTACTCACTTTGGACAGGTTTTTTTTTTTATGGGTTGACCCAGTCAAAGCGGGTTGACCCGCGTTGACTGGGTCAAAAGCGGGTTTAACTGACCCGTCTCATATAGTGTTATTTGCATCATGATGCATGCAAGTGTTTGCCAATTTATATAGTAAAGTATAGCTTTTGTGTTTTTCTTGATACATATTTTAATTTAGTTGAATTTATTTTCTAATCAACTTTAGTGTTTTTCCAAATTAAAGTTATACTGCTATGTGCTCTCGAACTGCAACTAAAAATTACTCGTGAAGAGTTGTTGACGTTGTAGGCGTTAATTTCCTTTCATACATGGTATGAGCTATATTTAAACGATGATCATAAGAATATTACTCGTAATTCGTTAAATTAATAAATTCATTAACTTAATTATAAAGGGTTTTAGTTATTTAATTACTATAATTTGGGCATACATTATTAATAAAAATAGAAGCTAAAGTATTCAATTTTTTCGTAATTTATAATAACTCGAATTTATTTTACAAGTCAAGAATTTTGGATAAATAAAAGTTGGTATAATTAATTAATTACTTTGAAATTGGTTCGCAGTTGTGGTGGCACGGCATCAATTATGTGTTTCAGTAATTCCGGTGGGTTGTTGAATTAATTAGCCATGAATGCTACTACCACCTTTAATTTGCTGAGACTAACTCAAAATAAAATAAAGGCACCACACTTTTCAACGATATCTCTAAAGAAAAACTGTCAACAAGTCTTGGATCCAAATCTCAAAATGAAAAATTAATTAGAGATAAAAAAAAAAAAAAAAATAATAATAATAATAATAATAATAATAAAAGGAGAGAGAGAGAGAGAGAAATCATGTCTATTGACCCACCCGCAACAAAATTCCAAGTCCCCCCCCCCCTCCTTTTGCATAAATACAGCTTCTTCTGATAGAATCTTGCTACAAAAATATTTGGAGAATAATATCTCTCGATCAGAAACAGATCATACAGAGTTGTTTCTGGTTGTGGATTTGTTAAAGAATTATATATGGGTGAGATATTATCGAATGGAAATGGCAACAATGGAGTAGCCTTGCACATCAAAGAAGATGATGATTACAATCAGAGATCTCAAGATTCTGATCCCAGAGGATGCTGCTCTCTCACCGTGCCTTTTATACAGAAGGTAACACAACAATTCCATCTATCTCGACCATAGTGAATTATATATATTATTAATTTCAATTCAGGGTCACCTTAATTAGCCATCGATATGCTATATATAATATATCCATATATCCATGTGATGATGTCTGCTGACTATTATTATTTATTATAGTATTGAATTTAAGTAGTTAGTTTGTTGAGACTGAGAATTGCGGCGGCGCAGATAATAGCGGAGGCGCTGGGGACATACTTCTTGATATTTGCCGGTTGCGGGGCGGTGGCAGTGAACGCCGACAAAGACAAGGTGGTGACGCTGCCGGGAATATCGATAGTGTGGGGACTGGTGGTGATGGTGATGGTTTACTCCGTCGGCCACATCTCCGGCGCCCATTTCAACCCCGCCGTCACCATTGCTTTCGCCTCCTGCAAGAGGTTCTCTTGGAAACAGGTATCGTAGACACCACTATTCAATTTCAACTTGAGACTATATAATTCTCCTTTAATTTTTTTACTAATACTATACTAGTATGTAATGTAATGTAATGTAATATGTATGTATGTATGTATGCACCAAAAACACCAAATTCACTTTTCTTCGTTTTTGTCGATGCCCTCTATATTCTATATATTCCTATCATTTTCACACACGAACACCTACGTACATTTTAATACAGTATTTTATATTGCTTCTCGATCTGTTTCTATACTTTTATTTAATAATTTTCATATCATATGTACATATGTGTTTATCCCTTTGCCATCTTTTGTTGTCTGTTATTTCCTAGTCAAACCAAATGTTACCAAAGATTATATAGTTTAGTTAATTATATATCTAAAATCATGGGCAATATTTAATAGGAGCTTGTGAATTTTAAGTATCGCAATAAATGTATACTAGTTGACTACGACTTTAAATTACCAGTATGTATGGGCACATGCTAGTATTAGCAGTTTTGTTTTATTAATTTAATATTTTTACTTCACCTTTTGACCTTAATTATATCCTTCGTTTCATATCCCAAAGACTGGACAATCATGGAGCAATAAAAGTATTTAGATTTTATATATATTGCATTAATTTTATTTGTCAATTTGTACTATTGCGAGATTTGTCTCAATCGATCTACTTTTTGTTAATAATTTCAACTTCCATATGGTTTGTTTTTTTTTCAAAATTCTCGTAGGTACCTGCATATTTAGCGGCTCAAGTTGTAGGATCAACGCTAGCCGCCGGAACCCTACGGTTACTGTTCAGCGGCGATCACGATCACTTCACCGGAACCAATCCTCACGGCTCCAACATGCAGTCGTTAGTTATAGAATTTATCATCACATTCTATCTCATGTTCGTCATTTCCGGTGTCGCCACGGACAATAGAGCTGTAATTACTCTAATCCTCTAGCTAATTAATTATTGGTCATTAAAAAAATTAGTTGTAAAAGACAAAGTGGCTTAGGCTTGGTTTGGTCCACCTGTGCATTGACCTAAAATGTTATTGGACCATTATCGAGATTAGAATGGAGACCATGACAATTATTTTCTCAAAATCATCTATGGTGAAAGTGACACAAACATAATTATTAATTTTAACAAATAATTGAGATTTAATTGTGCAGATTGGAGAACTTGCTGGCTTGGCCGTTGGAGCTACCGTATTGCTAAATGTGATGTTTGCTGGGTATGTACGTCTTCCTTCCTCTTAATTAATTATTTTGTCTCCTCAATTTGCTTCACATTTTTTTTAAAAAAAATATATATTTTATTTTATTAATTGTCTTACATATATAATATGAGTATCAATCAAGAATTAAATTGAGCCCATCCCATACATATTCCATAGAAAATCATATGATTAGTTAGATACGCATCTCATCATATATGAGTCTAGGGTTGTAAATAAATCAAACTACTCGTGAGATATTTAGATATCGGTTCGGAAAAGCTCGCTCGAGGCTGGCTTGTTTGTTAAACAAGCCGAGCTCGAGTTTGCTAAACGAGCTTGTCATTTTCTCGAGCTGAGCTAGAGCTTGGCTCATCAAGCTCACGAGCTAACTCGGCTCATGAGGTTCTTGAGCTTTTTAATGAGCTGTCTCACGAACTGTCTCGCGAGTACTTAAACGAGCCGAGTTTGAGCCGGACTCGCGAACTATTCGATTTAGAACTCTAGACACATACTATTTTTGTAATTATTTAAATATTATTTATTTATATTGTAACTTTTGTCAAATTAATACTTTTCACTAAAAATAAAATTAATGGTATTTACAAAAAATTGAAATCAATGGTATTACTATTGAACAAATATTATTAAAGGAGTAACAATTATATACACAAACATACAAACTAATGAACTATATATATATATATATATCTTATTTACAATTTTACATATTATATTAGTATAATAAATAATAATATGAAATATGAAATGATATTATATTAATATTATCGAAATTAAGAAATTGAACGCTCAATGATAAATACTAAGTAATAAGAGAAATTATGAATAATATTGCTAAAAAAAATTATGAATAATATTTACAAAATCAATTCATTAAAAAATAGATATGAAATGAAATCAATAATATTAATTTAATATTATCGAAATTAAGAAATCGGGTGCTTAACACAAAAGCATATGGATAATAGAAGAAGTTAAAGAAAAAAGAAAATTAACAATATACAATATATAATATATAGATTATAGTCTATCTTAGATTAATAATTAAAACGTACAATAATATAAATTATAAATTATAAATTTATAATACGAGTACAATAATGGAAAAAATAAATTAAAAAAGTTATGATTAATATTGACAATTTGAAAAATCTATACTCATCATTAAATATTAATATATGAAATGTAATCAATGATATTAAACTAATATTATTGAAAGTAATAAAATAATAAAGAAAAATGAAAATTAACAAAAAAATAAATAAATGTTCAAGAGTAATAATTTTCTTAGAACAAATTTTATATAGTTAATGTTGAACTCTTAGTTATATATACTGGCATCTATCGATTAATATTCTAATATATTGTCAATTTTAGTTAAAATGTACATAGCAATAAAAGGAAAAAAGAAATTAACAAAAATTAAGACTAATATTGACAAAATAATCATTCTCAATTCATTAAATAAGAAATATAAAATGAAATAAATGATAAGGAAAAACATAATAATTTCTCAAAAATTTCTTATCAAAATTAAGAAATCAAGTTCAAGAGTAATAATATTCTTATTTCTTATCAGCTAGCACCAATGCTATATAGTTAATCATAAATTCTTAGTTATATATACTATTTGTATTGCAATATATAGTTTATATTAGCTAATAATAATAATAATAATAATAATAATAAAGACTAACATTAAATAAGCTAAACTATGAATAATAATTAAAAAATTAAAAATTAATAGTCTCTTAAATAATATAGAATCATTAATTTATATATTATCTTAATATATTAGAATAGGATATGACTTATGAGTCATGATTTATGAATCTTACGACGCACACTTGATAACTAATACATACGTATATTATATAAATATACATGTGTGTGTATAATAGTAACTATTAGACATAAATTATAAATTTATAAATATAAAAGAAAAAAGGAATATAAAAGATATCAATATTGAGAAATAAATAAACAAGCCGAGCTCGAGTTTGTGCTAAGATTTTAAATAATCGAGCCGAGTCCTAGCTGAGTTCGAGTTCGGGATCGAATTTTAAATAATCGAGTCGAGCTCGAGTTCGGACTCAAATTTTAAATAATCGAGTCAAATCCGAATCGAACTTGAGCCCAAAAATACTTGAACGAGCCGAGCTCGAACTTGATAGTATTCGGCTCGACTTGGTTTGATTGGGTTCGTTTGTGGGCCTCGCCGACCCATGAGTTAATTAGTTATATAATTGAAGGAATGAGATTAGATTTGGTAATGATTCAAATATTGATGCATAGATTTGAAGATTCCTTATGATACAGGCCGGTATCCGGAGCATCGATGAATCCAGCAAGGAGTTTAGGGCCAGCAATAGTGTCGAGCAAGTACGATGGGATATGGATCTACCTATTGGGCCCAACAGCTGGGGCGATTGCTGGGGCCTGGGTTTACAACCTTGTTAGATTTACTGATAAGCCTCTTCGTGAAATCACAAAAAGTGGATCTTTTTTGAAGGCTTCATCCAGGAATTGAATAATTCCACCTAAAAAATATCAACTGCTTCGATTATATATGGAGGAGGAAATAAATCATGCATTTACATCATCATATATTGTATGTTTATTATTTTATGCACTTGCAATATTACACAACCAACTGCTCCCTACCTAGAGTTGAAAGTTTCTCTATCAAAATTAAAAAATAAAAATTAATCTAGAGCTAGCATTAATTAATTTATAGATATTAATCCAGAGATTTGAAATCATATTGAGTAAATGCATTAAATTTGCTTTTCTAATAACTTGTACATTAAATGTATTATTTAGTGAATATAAATCCACGCAAGACGTAATTAATACTAAATTAATCCCAGTAAGTTTAGTCGCATTTGTTTACATACTAGTTAAAACGTTGAACAACAGAAGAAAGCAGAGACAATGGATCGGAGAAATTATAATAATAAATTTGATGTTTTGAAACAGTCATCAACATCCGATCTAGCTTGTTTTAATCTCTTTGTCATTCTCAAACTAATATAATCCTAAATAGTTTGGACAATTACGTACTAGCTACGTATAATATTATATAATATAAGAATCGTAAAGAGATGGAGTTGAAGACATGCAACTAATCATATTAATTACATGGACAAAATTAATAACATCTCTACTATAGACGCGCGCAGTTGTGTGGAATCAGTCTTGAATGAATTTAATTTGCTGATTTATATATAGATGCATCAAATTAACGACAGATGCAATTAATGATCATTAATTAAAAAGATATATTAATACGAGAAGTCTATATATCCAGAATTTGGATATACTAAAATATGGTATTATGGTCATTTCCTAGTAAATTTTAAAAGTGAATCATAGTAATTATCCAAAATACCCCTCCCTTAAATTTTAACTAATTTTTCAATTTGAATTCAAATTTCAGATTTTTCTCTCTCTCCTATTTTTATTTTAATAATAATTGTTATTTCCAAGATAGTAGAGTATTGATATCATCAACCTCATTAATTACTTCATCTCCATCTACCCTAACAAAACAGATTTATCATATCATCTCCATCCTCAAAATTTCATATCTCAAAACCATTTGAAACAGGCAAAATTTTATCATTTGCAAGTTTTTAGATTATCATTATCCTCATTACTAAATCAATTCAAGATGAGTATCCAGAGTAAGGCTTCAAAATATTACGTTGTTTTCAACGGTGTTCGTTCCAGAATTTACAATAACTGGTTTGAGTGTGCGCCAAATGTTATTGGCTTTAAAGGGGGAATGTATGAGGCCTATTCAACGGAGGAGGAAGCTATTGATGCATATAAGTTGTATTTGCAACGGATTAGGCGAAGCGACGACTCAAACTCTATTTTTGAGACTTATTTTGAGTCTTCTAGTACCTGTAATGAGAAAAGCTCAAATGGTGAGACAAGCTCAAAACAATGTGATGTCTGCGGTTGTGAAGATGGCTTGAAGAAACTGTTGGGGTGGATTTGGGTAAAGATGTTTTTTTAGTAGCTTTGCTGGATTACTTGGTGGATTGATTGTTCGTTTGTTGAAGTGAAATTAAAAAATCTTTCTCCAGTTGTTCCAAATCCAATTATATCATTCATTTCCTCTGCGTTTGAAATGTAATGCGTTTATTGTATTTGAAATCAATTTATATGTGTCAAATCTAATTGTATTGTCCATTTCACCTGCTTTTAATAAATTCTGGAATAAATATGTTTAATCTTTATGTTCAAATCTAATGAAATTGATTATTATTATTATTATTATTATTATGTATATTTATTGATGAGGGCTCGAATAAATTAAGTGAGAAAATTTATTTTGATTGCAAAATAAGGTTAAGGTACCAATAAAAACAGAAATAAAAATTGATTAAAATGTTGAATCTGAAAAGCCTAAGCAAAATAAAGGTGCCAACAAAAACATAAATAAAAAGTGATTAAAATGTTGAATTTGAAAAGCCAAACATTGCATTAAAGATGGTAACAATAACAATATCATGCTCACAATAAGTCGACAAAAAATGAACCAATGGAGAGTCGACTTAAATTAAATGATACCCAAAAAAGACACAAAAAGGTATTATTGAGCAACAAAAAATCAGGCCATAAGCTTCTAAAGCTGGCTTGAGCTTGAATCTGAAATCACTACTAAAAAACCTCCACTTCCTTTGCAGCTTCAAGAAGAAGTCGTAAACCGTAATGAGCGGACCAGTTTCGAGTATGACGTTGTTCACAACACTGCATCCAACTTCATTAACAAGCCGCCTCATGAACTCTTTAACTTTATCCTTGAGCTCATCGTGATGCTTCTGCATATTGCGGTATAGCACGTCAAGCGCCTTAGGGATCGGACTTTCGTTCCACTCCTTGCTGGAGTTGATCGTGACTTTGTTGGGAGTGCTTGACGCCATTTAATGGGGTTAATGGGTTATTAGTGGGAGGTTTTGAATGTATAAGAATTGTGAGATGAGTGAGTGATTGTGTTAACAAAGAGTGTTTATATAAGAGTGATTGTGACTATTGAACTTCCACCCCACCGCCCTATATGTCCAATTAAGAATTAATTGACTCACAATTTTTATCAATTAATACATAAAATACAGAAAAATAAATAGTGATTATATAAATTGTCGCATATATATGTTAGACAAATCTAGCTTAATTGGATATATAAGGTGGTGGAGAGGAATTTTAATTCCTAATTTTACAATGGTGACTATTAAATTAAGAATTAATTAATTCTCAATTTTACTAATATAATATAATCAGAATTTGAACCTTTTATTTTATTTTTCCGTAATAATATTAGTTGCATTTGATAGTTATCTTCCACCTACCAAGTACCAACGCCCAATATATTAAATATTTTTTTGAAAAAATTGTTGTGTATATATATAAAAATTCTCAAAAAAGATTTGTATATATAGGATGGGAATGAACCCTTAAAGCAATTTTCTTAACCAAATATGATTAATTCAACTTTTTTCATGATAAATGTGAATTGAACACAATATAACACATTCATGAAAAAATTTAAGATCGATTTATGCTAAAAATGAACAGTCATCAATACAATTCATATTGAGCACACATATTCATCATGATAACAAAGTTATAATTAAAGCCATCGCCCTTCCACAATTTTCCAAACCAAATATGATTAATCAAACTTTTTCATGATAAATGTTACTTAAACACAATATAACACAGATTCATCACACATATTCAACATAATAACAATAAGTCAATAAAACAAGCATAACAAAAGTCACATCATATCTAGATAGATAATAATACTGAAATTATAAATAGTTAAGCATATACATCATTTTACAACACCTATATAATAATTATAATTAACAAGCATATACGAAAATATGTTTGTTAATATATTGTTCAAAAACTAAACATATATGTATAGATATATATACTAATAATAAAAAGTTCATAATATAATATAACATTAAAAAGTCATGAGGGCCATCAAAATACTCCATCATCTGCCAGCTTCATCACGAGTCATGGGGTAGGTTAAGCATCCACTTCTTGTCTGTACCACCGAGATCCAGGCAAATCCAGTCCCAATCAACAACCTGCATGCCAAACTGTTCGAATATCTCCCTCAGAATGGTGACACGGGGCATGCCATGGAGCCTGAAGTGCACATGCTTCTCAGATTCCTACAAAAAATATTGATAAATTAAAATATTCAAGTAAAAAAATTTGTAAAATGAATCAACTGTAATATATTACTTTCCCTACATTCTGAACAACATACTTGTTGGTGGTGATTACCCAGTTATTAGCCTCGAAGTAATAAACGCTAGGCTTGGCCGCGAACCAGATGAAGCTCACATAGTCTTCAAAAATCTGCTTCATTTTCTTAGCCAGCATAACCCCATTGACAGACAGCGCGTAGGCCATGGACATGATTGTAGCAACATCAGCTATTAGGGCCGATGCGTTCTTTGTCTTTGAGACGTCACTGCGGGGTGCCATGCCTTTGATGAGGGCGATGAGGAGATTTTCTTCCATCTTAGTCATGAGGGCCATTATCGGAGAATGAAAGGAATGAAAGGAGAAATAACTAGAGAAAATGAAATGCAGAAAATGGAATGAGATGAAAGGGACGGTGAAATGAATTAAATTAGGATTTAGAGACTACCCAACTAAACAAATCAGAGTAATAAAGAGGTGAATTAAATAAGAATGTGATATGACAAGATTTGCATGCAAATATGCAATGATTTCATTTGAAAATTGTGTAATCACATTAAATTGAAAAAAATAAACAAATCAATCTAATTTATAGATAATCACGATTTAATGAGAGATAAAATTATAAAATAAATGACTAAATGTAGATAAATACAATCACTAAAATCAGATTAATAAACCCTTGCCCTCCCACATTCATTAGATTAATTAAATACAATCAATCTAATTTATAAATAAGAACGATTTAATTGAGAGATAAAATTATAAAATAAATGTAGATAAATACAATCACTAAAATTAAATTAATAAACCCTTGTCCTCCCCCATTCATTAGATTAATTAAATACAATCAATCTAATTTATAAATAAGGATGATTTAATTAGATTAAAAATACAGTTCAAAAAAAAATTTAAACCCTTGTCTTCCCCATTAATTAGATTAACAATTTTTTTTCAAAAGGACGGTTTTATTAATTAAAGTAGGGTTATAGACTAAATTGCAAGATATATTTCATCATACTATCCAACTATCCATATCATAGCAATAATTTGGATGTGATATGACATTCATGCAATAATTTCATTTGAAAATCGTGTAATCATAATAAATTGATAAATTAAATACTACAATCTAAATGAGAGATAAAATTCAGATTAATCAAATAATTTAATAAAATGACGGTTTGTATTTATTATATGTAAGATTAATTGAAGCCAATTGATATTTATATAAGGTAACAATTGATAAGGTAACATACATTGATTTGCAATTGAACCATATAGTTATTAAGACATATCCAAAATTAAAGCTATTTCGATCTCCACAGTTGATATAAATCATATTATTGTAGATTTCAAAGTTATATCCTTGCTTTGTAGATTTCAAAGTTATATCTACTCTAGATAAGAATCATATTATTGTATACTCTAATTTAGCCATTGCCTTTCCAATCAATTGATATATATATATATATACATATATATATAGTTGCTACTTAAAATGAATCATATGATATAATTGAAGCCATTTAATTAGATATCTACATTTTATAAATTCTTGCTTTGTAGATTTCAAAGTTATATCTACTCTAGATAAGAATCATATTATTATATACTCTAATTTAGCCATTGCCCTTCCAATCAATTGATATATATATATATATATATATATAGTTGCTACTTAAAATGAATCATATGGTATAATTGAAGCCATTTAATTAGATATCCACATTTTATAAATCCTTACTTTGTAGATTTCAAAGTTATATCTACTCTAGATAAGAATCATATTATTGTATACTCTAATTTAGCCCTTGCCCTTCCAATCAATTGATATATATATATATATATATATATATATATATATATAGTTGCTGCTTAAAATGAATCATATGGTATAATTGAAGCCATTTAATTAGATATCCACATTTTATATGAGACATTTTAATTAGATAAGCCCTTGCCAATTACTAGCCATTTTAAATTATTTGTTACATTGGAAATAATCATCCGAAAACCACTCTTTATTATATGAATAATGAACCATATAGTTATTAAAACCCTAAACCCTTGCCCTTCCAAATCCGTGCCCTTCAAAATCCTTAATCCTTGCCCTTTCAAATCCCTACCCTACGATCCTTCACAGCTTAAAACACGTTTAGGGTTTAGGTCGCATTGATTGACAGATGAATCGACGCACGCAATAATTTGAATCATATTGATTGTCCCTGCCTTTACAGCTTCCCAATACTCAAAGATATCTCTACAAAATCTTCAATTAATTAATCCAGATTCTGCATCTCTCTAGTCATTACTCTCCCACACATTATTCATCTCCATTTTTGCATCTCACTAATCATTCCTCTCACACACATTATTCATCTCCATTTCTGCATCTCAATCAAAGCACAACGGCCGGCGACTCAGTCTACAAGTTGAAACCTAGCGGGTTTAGGACGCTTATGGATCACCGGAGGATGCATAGAGATTTGAACATGAAGTCTACTACATCACGGTCGTTATGAAGACGGCGGAGTTTGCAAACCGCCTGGTAAGATAGATCTATATTTATCTTGTGTGTTTTTCCAAGATCTAAATTGGTTGGGTGTTTTTCCTAGATTTAACTCATGTTTTTAATTTTTTGACTAGAATCTGCCTTCATATGCTTTATCTTACATCGGTGAAGAAGACTGCACCCTAAAGCTTCACGTTGGTGAGGATAAGGTACGTTTTAATGTTGACTACAATTTTAGAATTTTTTTTGACTCCGAGCAGAAGAGGTACTCGTGTTTGGCCCGTCTGGATGGTGGTTGTAAAGATGTGTTCGAGTTTATAGAACTCAAGGAGATACCGTCGAGTTCTGTAGTTGTGTGTGTGACCCGCTCCGTTTCTATGTTGCGTGAAAGATGTATGATGGCCTCATCGAAGTGAAGAATGAGGAATTTAATGAGGAATTTGTACTTGATTAAGATTTTATGTTGATGAATATTTATGTATATATTTTTGATGAACATCTTTACGTATGTTATGACTCTATCTATGTTGATTATGTTAATTATGGATTAATTATGCATGCTGATCTGACTTTTTGGATTTTGAGTATGTTGATTATATCATGTTAGTGTATTTTATGTTTTATCTGAAATTATGTTTAATTGCAAGATATACACTCTGATTTGACTATTTTTGTTATTTTATAAGGAATCATGTTAGTGTATAATATTTGAAATTATGTTAGTCTATAATATTTGGAATTATATTAGTGTATATTATGTTTTATTAATTATGTTTGTAACTTTCTGATTTTTTATTTTTTCTCAATCAAGGATATACAATCAAGTTCGTGATTTTTTTTTTTTGAATAATTTGATAATTTGAAACATCAAAATTCCAAAAATTTGTGTTAAGAAATTGCGCAAAAAATTTGAAACAACGAAATTTCAAAAATTGTAAATTCCAAATCATGCAATTATATTCAGATTGTTAAAAACAACTTATATGAAGATTTGAGAATTTAGTCTCATCACAAGAATGAGAAAATCGTTTTGTTACTGCTTTCGAAAATTAAAAATTTCATCAAATTTCAAAGCCATTAAAAACGGCCACGCTATAAAAGTTGATTAAAAAATGAAAAAAAATAGATGACAATCATTAATGAACAAACCAGTTAGGGTTTAGTGACCTTGAGCCTAAAAAAAGTAAAATTTATTCTTCTAAATCGTCTGTACTCCCCAATCACAAGAAAATTAAAGTAATGATTATAGTCTTTAAACCACACTTCAAGTTACAAGAAAACTAATCATTTTCTTTCTTAAACCACACTTCAAGTTAGATTTTTCGTCCATTTCAACTGATTATGTTCAAATTTGCACACAAACAGATTTAGCTAGATTATTTCCCATGTCCACAAATTCACTCATGATTTTATAGCATCTTCACACAACTAAATCATTGAATGTTACATCTAAAATTAAATCATTGAATAAATTTGTCATTACACAACTAAATCATTGAATAAATTTACGATTAAATCATAAGAACTTGATTGAAAACATTGTTCCGATTACTCCTACATAGTCAAAATAAAAGAACCTATTAAAATATTAATCTTATGAGGGTGCAACTTGACTACCTCTGCCATGTCCTACCACAGTTGTCATACGACCGTGACCTCGATGACTACCTCTCTCCAAGCATGATCTAAATCGTTTCTCAGTGAGTCTTCCTTTCATCCTAGTAATTTGTGGATTAAGAATCTACGTGTTTTCGTTCACTTGTGATGACCTTTTTCTACTAACTTGTGATGACTGTTGTTCGTCGGGTTTGTTGGCCGGAACCTTACCCCAATTCTCAATTGATTTATTCATTGCATCAATAGTCGATTTTGCAAACTCCGTCTTCTCACCATCTCCAATCACCAAATCTGCCGTGACTAGAAAGAATTTTTCCAACTCTTGATATCTTTTGTACTCATCCGTCATGTGTGGATATCCTCCGAAAAAAAAATATAGATGAACATTTCCTAAGTACATCTTTTGTCCACCTCCTCAAAATATACCTCTCATTGACACTTTTGAAACGTAGAGTCCTCATGACTTCAAAAATATGGCAACATAACAATCCTTTAAACTCAAAATTCCTACAGTTGCATTCTAAATACTCTCAATTTCTCCGGTACTCAACCACATATGTATAATCCCTCCTATAAAAATTATTGATTATCTTTGTCTCCAATACATTATATTTTTCAATCCCAACCTGCTCATATAAAATCAATGTTAGCCTAGTTTAATTAAATAACACATACAATTCATATTTAGAAACATGCAAAAAATATTTAACTTAACTAACCTGCTGTGACTCTTGGTCATATTGGACAAAGCAATATTTCATTCGCTCAATATTATCTTGAACACGCTTGAAGATTGAATTAGTATATACCTCTTGAAACTGTGCCCCCCATTTATACTCCGTCAAACATCTCCTCATCTTGTTCTTTGATTCAAAATCAGCATGGAACTCTTTCAGGATCTTCTTACCAATAGCCATCTCGTATTGTTTCATAAATTGTGTAAGCATGCACCTTGAGTGAAGATACTCATCAAAGTAAGCATGCATACCATCACTTCGTTGCGTTGAGATCATTCCAGCCCAAAATGTATGGTTCAAGTACACCGGAACCCATTTTTTCCTTTCACTTTACAAGTCTCTAAGCCATCTGTTGCCTTCAAGTCCATGTTCTACAATCAAGGCTGTCCAATTCATCTCAAATGTTGCAATATCAAGACTGTCATAAACAACTCCTTTCCATTCATTGATAACTTTATTATAATCAGCCACGCCTCTAAATTTGATTGGCAATTTAGCCATAATATGCCAAATGTAGTATCGATGAATAGTTTCAGGCATAACCTCTTGCAAGGCCAACTTGATATTGTCATCTTGGTCTGTAATAATACCGGCGGGAGCTATCCCATCCATTGCAGCAAGCCAATTCAAAAATATCCATTTGAAAAATGCTATATTTTCTTGTGTGACCAAAGCACAGCCCAACAATATTGAATGACCATGGTGATTGACTCCAACAACCGAAGCAAACGGCATCTGGTGCCTATTGACGAGGTAGGTTGTGTCGAAACTCACTGCAAAGTTAAATTCTTTGTAAGCCGCTCGACTTCTAGGATGAATCCACAAGACATTACGTAATCTACCCTCGTCATCAACATCCATCAAATGATAAAAATTTCCATCTCTAAATTTCAATCTATTGAAAAGATTTCGAACAGCTTCTGCATCTCCATCCCCTATTCTCATTCTTGGTCGTTCCTCGATGTAATTTTGACAGTCTTTACAGAGACATCCTAAGTTTTCAGGACCACCATTTTGAACTTCTAGAAATCGAATATTTTTAGAAGGTCTTATACCTGCCCTATCGATTGCTTCTAATTGTCTCTTCATGTGTACCGTCAAATGCCTATGTGCAGGTATCAAAATTGAGTAAACTGGATCAAGCTCGTGATTATGTTCCTTGAAAATTGATGACACAACCCGACTTCCATCAATCATCTTCTTTGCATTTAGTCTAGCTTTGCAATCAGTTTTCTTAGAAAGGGTACTTGTTGGCGAACATTTTCCCGACTTGCAACAGATAATAATATGTGCAGGTATCAAAATTGAGTAAACCGATGCATATAAAAAAAGACGAGAAGTAAACACCTGATGTCGGGGCTGCTGGTGTTGGAGGACGTCGGAGGCCAGACTATGAGCGTCAAAGAACGCCAGCAACTCTACAAGCATAGACGAGAGTGAGACCGGCAAACGAGATGAGCGACGGCCGAATGGGGTTTAGCAGATTCAATTTTCTCTTTTTCGGTTTTCTCTTTTCAGACGAGATGAGCTATTTGAAATTGCCAAATTGGGGATCTATTATTTAGGGCATGTGACGTGTATAGTACTTGTAGTAATTAAAAATGTATTTAAATTTTAATTATATATAATCGGTTCGGTTCGGGTGTTTCGGCTATTTTGGGGGTAAAATCGAACCGAACCGATTAGACAATCGGTTCTCAAAATGTAAACCGAAACCGAACCGCCTATGCCATAAGTTGGACCGAATCGAACCGAAATGGCCGGTTCGGCTCGGTTTTTTGGTTGCGGTCGGTTTTTGCTCAGCCCTAGCCGCATGAATCACATAATTTTAAAGTTTTCAAGAATGCAAACTTTTAATGATTTGAACATAGCAAACAAATATTTTTAGGAACATTTTATAGGGTAAATTACACTATGATATCTACATTTTGGACACTTTTTCAAAAATGACTTGATTTTTCAAAATTAGCAAAAAAAAAAACCTAGCTTTTTCAAAAAAATTACAAATCTAACATTTAATCAATTTTACGGCCATAAAACCGCACGTAATTGATTGTATTTTAATATTCCTATTTTTTCAGTCACGTGGAAAAAATTCATCCAATCATGAAATATTAAATTAAAATCAATTACACACGATTTTTAGGTCGTAAAATTGATTAAATATTAGATTTACAAAAAGTTTAAAAATATAGGTACGATTTTGTTTATTTTATAAAAAGTGCATCATTTTTTAAAAAGTGTTCAAAATGTAGGTATCAAAGTGTATTTTACAATATTTTTTATGTATTTTAAATTTAAATTTTAATAAATTAGGGACACTATTTTTAATGCTCACACAGGGTCTTTAAAATCTCAGGACCGGCCCTGCTCGCACGCAGCATCAAACATCGGCATATAAAACATCGTGTCAGAATATCAACACGAACATCGATTGATGATTTGGCATTGGATGTGCGCACAAGACATGTGCATGACCATCTTCTAACCGATACAATGGTATTTCATTGGGCCTCTCAAACAGACAAAGCCTCGGCCCATCAATCTACTCCGGTCTAGTTTAATAGAAAGAAAATAATAATAATAATAATAATAATAATAATAATAATAATAATAATAATAATAATAATAATAATAATCAAATGCACACATAGAAAATTCAAATAGATTATAAATAAGTAAAATATAAATCTGATTTGAAGATAAAGATGCTGAAAACTTGGAAGTCATTTTCGCAGTATTGATGGGGAAAAAAAATCGTTCACACAGTTAGGCTAGTAAAACATATGAAATAGCTAGCAAGACTATCAGTCTAAAACACCTACATATTTATCTATCTGGAATATTGAATATTGTTTTATAAGTAGCAAGCAGTCAAAACTCAAGTTTTAATTTCTTTGCAAGGTTTTGAAATAGATGAAAATACTGACTGTCATCACCTTTTAAATAAAATTAAGTAAAAAAACTGGACACGTGGGATTGGAAAATAGAAAGTGTTGACAAATGATGAGTAGGTACAAATGTACAATACAATACAACCATCGAAATTAAGCTGGTTTGGACTTTGGTGGAGGCTAATCCAATCATCATTTAAAAAGTAAATAATAAATAATAAAAAACTTCAGCCGCCATACATAGATTTGCAGTGCGTAAAAGGAAATAATTAGTAGAATTTCCATGCATATTTAGTATACCGCCGCGGTTTAGTTTATACATTCAACGCCAACGTAACTTCTTACATTTATCCCCATCATGCAAAACTAATTAATGATAGTATTGACTAATCTTATTACATTAATTACTTGCATTTTTTTCAAAGTTAATTGGGATTTGGGGAATTTAGGATCCAATTCTCTCATCCTTATATAAGTACACATGCGCTGAAATTTCAAGAAAAATGTCATTTGTTAGTTTTTCGAATTCCCTTATTTCGCCGCTCTAAATTATTTTTGGGGCCGGGGAAAGATTATTAGTGGCCAAAAAAATATGTTTATTTAAAGGTGGCTAAAAAAATAAGAATATATGTTTTGTTATCAAAAGTGATCGTTTTTATTTTTAATTTATAATAAGACTATATGTATATGAGATATTACACTTTTCACTATGTTGCAAACGGATACATACAATCGTTAAATATATCAAAAAATAAACTAAAATATCACAAATCACTTAAAAGTTGATATCATCAAGCAAATTAATATATGTACTATTTTAAATTATTAATCCATCACTTTTCTTTAACCACAGACTAGATCTGAAAAAGAGCTAGGTATTAATCCATATCCATACCAAATCAATTATTATTATTATTATTATTATTATTATTATTATTATTATTATTATTATTATTATTATTATTTATTTATTTATTTATTTATTTTGAGTGAAAATCAGTTATTAGTTAGTAGTAACAATAAAAAATATTTTTGAGGGGTAGTAACCATAACAACATATTAAGTCTTTCCTCTCCCTAAAAAAACATATCAATTCCTTTTTTTTGAGGAAAAAAAAACACATCGATTCTTAAGTCTTTCTATTCTAAGAAAAATTACTCCCCCCCCCCCCCCCTCTCTCTCTCTCTCTCTCTCTCTCTCTCTCTCTCACACACACACACACACAACTAGAACCATGGTCCATGGGTCATGAGTCATTAATTAGCTAGGAGGCTTTTCTAGTATTTGACCATAACTATGGACTTTTCTAGTATTTGACCATATTTTCTAGGTACCTCATTTCAATTTCCAGGTTTATCTCCTAATTCACACACCAGTATTATTTTTTAAAATACAAAAGAAGAATCTCTTTATTATTTAACTTGACAGTATATTTGTATGATAATAAAAACATACTATTTTTGCTAAAATTTTGTTCAGTGAAAAGCCACTTATATATTTTTTTTTTGGTGGTGAATGAACTTTGCCGCCGCTATTCAACTGTGAAGGAATTTTACCATACTGAAAATTATTACTTGTAGATTATTCATTGTGGGATGTGATAGTGGACTCATTTTTTTATTCTCAATTTGTAATAAAATTGGTATTGAATTTTTGTTAGAAGTGATATTCTTACGAGGAGGGTAGAATTTATCTAGAATGTGTAAATTGAACAAATTCTACTAATGTTAAAATTTGAAAATAATTGAATTGGTTAAAATTGAATGGCACAACTATGTATGTGCCTACTCGGCTACGCCACCCGGAAGCAACCGACAAAAGTCGCATACTGATACCCCCCTCCAAAAAACTAAAAATAAAAGCCGCGCGTGTTTATGTATCAAGGAAAATTCCCTATTATAATCTGGAAAAAAATCGAAAATTCAAAATAAGCAACCATAGTTGAAAATAATAATAATATAGATAATAACGGTAACGACAAAAGAGGGCGAGAGGTTGAATACTGAAAAGATATTGAAGTACGGAAACAAAGCAAAATTAAGCAACAAATGGAATTTATTGTATTCAAGGAAAATTTGGATTTTTATTTCCGTCTGTTTCAATTATGCTGTTATTTTCTTGCGCTGACTCTCTGCATTCGCCTTTTTCATACTGGCTAACATATGCAAGAACTGTGTGTGCATAATATAATTGTATCACATTTAAACTGTAAACTAGAATTCCCCTTGTTTGTGCAAGTAAAGTTGCAGTCTTGATGCTCGAGAACGATGTCTGTGAGAAGTGTGCATCTTTGTTGGGTTGTTGCGGTTTGTTGTTTCGGGTTTTTGTGGTTGTCGGAATCGCAGCAGGTGCCGCAGGTTGAAGGTAACTAACTGCTTTTCTTCTCTAATTTTAAGTGTATGCGTGTTTTGGACTGTTCCAAGAAGCAAGATTGTGTTAAGTTTTGTTTACTTGCTTAAATGGAAGAATTAAGTAGCAAGATTGAATGAATTATTTCTTGATGAAGTAGCGGACAGTAGAATAATCAAGAAGCAAGATTGAACGGAAAACTTATTCTTTCTTGGTTAAGAACCCGGGGAGAATTACCAAGAGGCAAGAAGCGAGACTTTAGTTATCTTGGTTAAGAAAAAGAGGAATTTGACCAAGAAGCAAGATTGATTATGGGACTTGTTTTCTTGATCAAAGAAGGGAAATCTTTAATGATTTTCTTGAACATCTTTTGTTGGTTTATTGTTCAGATATTAAATTATGGGCTCTGAATCCAGAAAGAATTGGGGGTGTTTTTCGTACATAAAATGCACACACTAACGGTTACCCGCATAGAACAGCTTGCCTATGGATCAAATGACGAACAACTATAACATCAATCACAGTCTTATTGACCTATGTAGTGCACCAAGAAACTGAAGTAATTGGCTATTCTTTGCATGAGGGAATGCTCTACTTTCTTTTTGGATACCAGTTTAATGAGTTTGTATGAAAAACTGAAGTTCGGCTATTGTTTGCATATAACGTTTATTTGTCTATGAAGGGAGCCACAATCTTGGACTCTACTGAATTTTATAGCAAAAGTAATCAAATTTCAGCTGACATGTTTAGTAAAGCTGGGGAAAATAACCACATCAGAAGCTGATGATTTGGATCCTTGTTGCTTTCTCTGCTTTCCTTGTGCAGGCTTAATTTGTCATTATTATTTTTTTGTTTTTCCCTTAGTGGATGCGCTCAAACAGATGGCCAACGAGATGGGTGCAGCAAACTGGATATTTAATGCTGATTTATGTGAATTAGCAATGGCTGCGATTTCACGAAATCCTACAAGCAGCGCTGATGGTTATGTCGAATGTAATTGCAATTTTGGCAACAACACTGTCTGCCATGTTACAACAATGTATGGTTTTCGCTTCTTATCATTCATTATAAGTCTTCCTGCATTTTATATATTCTTCTTTTTTCATAGAAGCACAGGTGATATCTTCATATTATCTTGTGCAATGTCAACTTGGTTTATCCTTTTGTCAGTTAGGCTTTATGCTAGCCTTATATCAGAATTGCTTTCTTCATATTGTTATACTGAATAGGATTTAAGAGGAGGTCCTGTTTATGGTCAAGGATACAACCTCGGAAAAAAAGATGTGGGGCATTCATTATTTGAGAATTTCCTATTCATTTCAATGCATTCATCTAATATAAATTGCATACACTTCCAGGACGGGCCCTCATTTTATGTCTTTCCAACCTTTCAATTACTAAGATATAAATTAGCTCTGATTTGTCCCTTGCACTGGCCTGCATCTTGTACAACTTATTGCAGTGTGATTAAGAGTTTCAATCTTCCTGGAGTTCTTCCTTTGTCAATTATAAAGCTTCCGTATCTTCAACATGTGTAAGAACATCTTCCAATACCAGCATGGACTCAAAATGTAGTGACCTTTTCTTTCATATACGCCCATGGGCAGATCTAGCTTAGCATATTCTGAGAGTTCTTTTTTTTCAGTGATTTTGCCTACAATCTCCTAACTGGTACAATTCCAGAAGAATGGGCTTCACTGCAACTTAATTTCATGTATGTTCTATATTTCACTTAATTGTTTTGCTGTAATACATCAGTGTTCCTCTGGTTACTAACAATCCTACCTGAACTTTCCTGCAGCTCTGTCCTCGTAAACCGTTTATCTGGACAAATACCAAAGTATCTGGCAAACTTTACTGGCCTTACATACCTGTATGTAATTAGTTTAATTTCCTCTACTTAAATACTGACATAGATTTCTCTAGAATGTATTACTTGCACACTGCCATAGATTGGGGTTACTGACTTACTGAAGGTGGTAAATAGATGATATTATCAAGAATAGGGCCATAGTAATCTCATTGATATGGTGGTTCTTATTATAACTCCCTTTTTTTTTACCAATTTTTGCATATTTTGGTAAACAAAATAATTCTGTATTTCTTATTCTGCACTATAATAAGTTTTGATCAGGAACCTCGAGGGAAACCATTTCTCAGGTGCTATTCCTCCTGACATTGGGAAGATGATAAATTTAACGACTCTGTAAGATCTCTAGTTTCTTATGAGCCATATTATTTAGTTCTTCAAACTAGGGATGCTTAAAACCAAAATTAATATCATCTTACTGCATTTCTGTTGAACAACAGGATCTTGTCCTCCAACCCACTCACTGGGGAACTACCGAAATCACTTGCAGATTTAACAAACTTAAAAGATTTGTAAGTTCTTCAATTTGATTTTTTCCTTTAGGAATTCTCTGGTATATTCAACAGTTTCTTTTTGCATTGCAGTAGGATAAATGACAACAACCTAAGTGGACCAATACCTGACTTTATTCAGAACTGGAAGCAACTTACAAATTTGTGAGATCTCTATGTACCCTAAACAGCAGAGAGTATTATAGATAATTCCTCATATTCTTCGGTTAACATCCATTGTTTAATTTTCAATGAAGAGAAATGTTTGCCAGCGGCCTGGAGGGGCCCATTCCCCCGAACATATCTCTTCTGAATATGTTAGAAAATCTGTGAGTTCACAACATTCCTGATTGGCACTCACCTATTATTCCCTTCCCCCTTATTATTTCTGTACAGTTAAGTTTGACAGGTTTTCTGATGGAACTTCTGTGCACAGGAGAATAAGTGACCTAAAAGGGCCGTCCCAGGAATTTCCATTGCTGAGGAGCACTACAGGCCTAGTATCATTGTATGCTGAGTAACCCTGAATATTAAAAAGCTTCCTGTTTAAGTCACTCTTTATAACCTAATAAGGTGATGCATTGTTGGAATAGGATATTGAGAAACTGCAGAATTACTGGGGAAATTCCTCCATATATATGGAAGCTTAGACTTCTGGCGATGTTGTAAGTGATCTAACTACTTCAATTAATACCATGTTCTTTTGTTGCTCACTTTGATGGTTTTTTGTTGGCTAAATGATATTCAGTTCCTTCTCCTTATTCTAAGTGTTTTTTTATCAGATTTTTCTTTTGATTTGCATATGATTTTCATTTGCTTTTTTTAAGAAACTTTTCCCATCTATTTTATAGTATTTTATAGATGGGGTATATCTCACGAAGATTGATAAAAGAAAAGTATGTATTATGATCCAGATTCGAAATCAATATACATCTCGCTTCATATCAATTAATTTATAAAAGAAAGATTTAAAAAGAAAAATAGAATCATGTGTCAGGAACCAGATTTGAACTGGTGACACGAGGATTTTCAGTCCTCTGCTCTACCAGCTGAGCTATCCCGACCATTTCCAATGTAGCACCCCACCCTCATTTTATTAGATGACTGGAGTCGATGTCAATTAAAGGGATAAGGGGGATTACAAAGTTTTCTCCAAGTCCTGTAATTTCAATGCGATTTTGTGAATCATTCACATTGGTATTCCTTGCTTCATTTGGAATGTGTATGTTATATCACATGTGATAAGAGAAAGTCATTTACACCCCAATACATTTGTCAAAGAATCAGAAAGATAAAGGAAAATTTGGAACCACTAACGAAAAGGGGGGTATAGGGTGAATATCTTAGGGGCCAGATAGGCTTTTTTTTTTTTTTTGAATTTCAATAAGATTTTTTCGCTTAATGGATAACCGTTTGCTACCAATGGAGAATTGTTTCTCATCTTAAATTCAGGTGATTGAATTTGCACCAATGGAAACCATAGACTTTCTACACAATAGAAGGATAAATTTTCTTTTTTTTTTAGATAGTGAATGGAGTTCCTTCTTCCATTCTATCCTATTCATTGGTCCTGATCATTCATACTGGAAGCGGTTTTCTTTCTTTTTTTGTGCCAGCTCATGATCTAAACGAGTCATACATACACCCTAGTACATGTTCCTCGGCGCTGAGGACATCCCCGAAGAGCGGGGGATTTCGTGACATTTCGAACGGGCTGTCTTGTATTTCTAATAAGTTGTTTAATAGTTGGCATGTTGAGTCATATACATAATGGGGTGGTTTAGATTGATCCTAACCGGATTTTTTTATTTATATAGTAAACTCGGAGATAAAATCTCGAATCACGGATTTGCACAAAATCCATTTTTTTTCATTCAACTGCTACAAGATCAACAATTCCATATGCTTGTAAAATGTTGGAAAAGAGTGTTGCAAAGCTTATATCATTCATCTTAGTTGGATCTCGCTACTCCTGTCCTGCCATCATATTCTCTTCCCCTGTCATGAACTTCACGTTCAAAAAGAATAAATATTTGCAATCAAATACAATAAGTGACTTTCTACTTATCTCCTACAGTTTGTTTTCTATAATATTGACAGGGACGTCAGTTTCAATATGTTAGAGGGCTCGATTCCAGATCACATTGCCAGAAATCTGAAAGTTGTGTGAGTGCAAATTATGTATTTTCACTTTATTTACCCTTTATTCTGCACCATTTTCAGTTTAATGAAATTTTCTCAATCTTATTTTCCTCAAGTTGCTCTTTTTAGTTGTAGTTTACAATATGGGAAAAAACCTAGCTCTGATCAGGCTAGTACTATCTTTCCTGTCAACAGGTTTGCGACTGGCAACATGCTCAGTGGGAAGATACCTGATGCACTCTTGAAGGATGGCGGCAATATGTATGTGTTGTGTTCGTAATACTCTCCTTCCTTTCTCAGCTTATATGAGTGAAACTTCGTCGTTAACTTTATGTAGGTGGGGTTTTAGGGATGAGGTGTTTATGGTGGTGGTGGTTGATGCTTCTTAAGATTAATTTTCACATTTTTTTGGTGTTTGATATGTAGACTAATTCTCTCACGTTGGACCACATATTGGCACATTGTTAATCAATTCACTTAGATGCTCAATAGCTCATCTCCACTGTTTCAAGATTTTCAAATTTAAAATATAATTTTGACCATTTACTGAAATCGAGCTTTTATGGGATTGAGCTAATATATATATTTGGGGATATCCAGAAAACAGCATGGGAGAATAATAACTATAGTATTGCTTTCTTTAATAATATGTAGCCTCACTTCACCTGTATTTTTCAGAGTTTGTGAGATTCTTTTATGGCACTCATTCTTATTTAGCAATCCGGATAATAACATCGGGCTTTATTGATTTTTGTAGTGATCTTTCCTACAACAATTTTTCTTTGCAAGGCCCTGATGAATCTGCTTGTCGACTAAACATGTCAGAAAAGCCATTACTTTTTCCCTGTTATATAATTTTCAATCAGTGATGTTGATGATAACATAACATTTTTTCTATATTTCTCTGAAGCAGGAATCGAAACGTAAACTTGTTCAAAGGCTCATCTACACAGGATACATTGTAAGATGCACTTTATTCTATCTGCTCTTAGTAATTTTATAGTTTGACCATGCAGAAAAGGTCAAGTTAGTAATATACTCAATTGGATTCCCTCATACTTGCTCTTAAATTTCAACAGAACACGAACTCTTCCGTGCACAAAAGATATAGCCTGCCCCAAATGTAAGTAATCCATTCCTATCTTTCTCATCAAACCTAAGTCATAGCCTTTTCTCTCGTTGTATCAGTAAAGAGGAATGGCTTATCCTTATTCAAATTTGAATAGTTGAGTACTTCTAATTAAGATAAAGTTTGGTAGAACTTAGAAGCTTTTAATAGTTATGGTTTTTGTGATATCATACAAATCTTGAAAAGACATGAAATACGATCAATTAAATCTTCCACTTTGGGTCAGCACTATGAAGCGGAAGGTTACTTTGTTTAATTTTCCATTACAATTCAATGATTCTCTTCTCTTGTTGAATTGAAACTACTATCCGGTGTTTTTCACTATACCGTAAGCTCTCGCCCCATCTTTCCTAGGCAATTCTTATGTTGACATGAAAAACTCTACTATGGAACTCTTGTTGTGCTTGCATTTTTTTAACTAAACTCCATAAAATGATATACCTTTGGAATGTATTCTTTGAAGAAAAACGAGAATCTGTGAGGCTCCTTGATCTTTTTTTTTTTTAACCAAGAATTTTTTCCTTGCCTCTAGCAGATAAATGTTCATTACAAGTTAATTGTGGCGGGGACGATTTGCGTGTCAAAGAAGCCGATAGAAAAGTTACATATGAAGGAGATGGTGGAGTTGATTCTGAAAGATATTTAAGCAGTAATTACTGGGGCTTTGTTAGCACCGGTGACTTCTTAGATGAACCTAATTACCAAAAATCACGTGTAGTCAAAACTTTAACAGCAAATCTCTCTGATTTGTACAGTTCTGCTCGCCTTAGCCCTCTTTCACTTACATATTTCCATTATTGCTTGGAGAATGGGGTGTATAATGTAAGCCTACACTTCGCTGAGATAATTTTCACAAATGACAACAGCTCATACTACAGTCTAGGAAAGAGGATGTTTGATATATATATTCAGGTTGTTTCAGTATATTTAGACCTTATTTATAACCAAGATACTTTATTGCTTTTCTGATCCTGTTTCTGCATCAGGAGAAATTAGTGCGGGAAAATTTCAACATTGAAGATGAGGCTCGTGGAGCTCAAAAGCCTGTAGTAAGATTCTTTAATGCCACCGTGATGGATAATACATTGGAGATCCGTTTTTACTGGGCTGGTAAAGGAACTACACGGATCCCCAACAGAGGAGATTATGGTTCTCTTATATCAGCTATCTCAGTCAATCCAAGTGAGCACTTCCAGTGTTTTTGTTTTCTATGCATCAATTTCCTCCATTCTTACTTTAAACATGATATCAAATTAATTGCTGCGATGTATATGCTAAAAAAAATTCCTTGATTAAGCTTGGATGTCTTCTTACTGATAATACAAACAGTCAATAACGACTTTAGAGTTACAGCAATTTCAGAAAGCCAAAGTCTTAGTGTAAAACGTGTGCTTGAGATGCTGGCAATATAATGAAAAATGTAGTTGGCCACGTCTTGCCTTTTTTACCTATGATTGTACAAGTGCAAATGTCATGATGTCTATAGTTACATGTTTTTTTGTTTTGTTTTGTTTAGCTTGCACATACTGGCTCATAACCTTCTAGTAATATGTATAAAATAATATATAAAGCTGAGAAATACGTTCATCACATCTTTTTGTTCTTCACTTCTCCGTGCAGCTTTTAAAGTCTGTTCAAATGGAACAAAGAAGCATATAACTGCTTATATAGTAGCTGCAGTTTTGGCATTGTTTGTTATTCTCTCGATATTGGGCATCCTTTGGTGGAAAGGTATCTTGACAGGCAGAAAACATGGTAGAAATGGTACGCACTGGATTTCTTAATCATATCTGCGATTTGATGGAGCTGCGACTTAGAACTGAAGGCTTATTTTATGATTTTCTCTGGACAGATCTTGAAGGTTTAGATTTGCAAACAGTCACTTTTACCCTAAAAAAAATTCGAGCTGCTACTAACAATTTTGATGTTGCAAACAAAATTGGAGAAGGTGGCTTTGGTTCAGTATACAAGGTGCTGTCTTTGCCGAAACATTGTTTATCTAGATGTTCCCCTTTGCGATTCCTTTTTTTCTGAGAGACAATTCTGGTGCAGGGTCTACTGTCTGACGGTACTGTAATTGCTGTGAAGCAACTCTCTTCTAGATCAAGACAAGGAAATCGTGAATTTTTGAATGAGATTGGCATGATTTCGTGTTTACAACACCCAAATCTTGTGAAGCTTTATGGATGCTGTATTGAAGGCGATCAGTTGCTGGTGGTATATGAGTACATGGAAAACAATAGCCTTGCACATGTTTTGTTTGGTAAATATATGCTTATTTCCTAATTTCTACATTCTAGCTGTGATGATTTAACTCTGTTGATGGCAACATCTGGCTACTTTTCAGAATCAAATAATGGAAGAAGCCAATTGATGCTAGACTGGCCAACAAGGTTCCAGATCTGTATTGGAATTGCAAGAGGATTAGCTTTTCTTCACGACGAGTCAAGACTGAAAATTGTCCATCGAGACATTAAAGCCACTAATGTGCTGCTAGATAGTGATCTAAGTCCTAAGATATCCGATTTTGGTTTGGCTAGGCTTAATGAAGACGAGAAGACGCATATTAGCACAAAAGTTGCTGGAACAATGTGAGTTCATCTCATCCTTGGAAGCCTTTTGCCCCTCCTCACTACCATAATATGCTCTATCTTCCTTTTTCTGCAGAGGATATATGGCACCCGAATATGCGATGTGGGGTTATCTGACCGACAAAGCAGATGTCTACAGCTTCGGTGTCGTGCTTTTGGAAATAGTCAGCGGAAAAAGCAACAACAACTACATGCCTAGTCACAATTTTATTTGCCTTCTTGATTGGGTATACTAATCATTGAGAAAATCTGCAGTTTTCAGTTTTCAGTTTTCAGTTTCCTATTGGGATTGTTTTGAACCTGCTATGACTTTCATTTGGCATTGCAGGCAAGCCACTTGCACGAGAACAAGAACATCGATGAACTCATTGATCCGAGATTGGGTTCTCATGCCAACAGAGGGGAAATAGAAAGGGTGGTGAAGATAGCTCTGCATTGCACAAACGCAACTCCGTCTGTCAGGCCGACAATGTCCGAGGCAGTTCAGATGCTCGAGGGTAAAATGGACATTCCTGTCGTAACACCTGAGGGCAGCACATATACTAACGATGTGAGATTCAAAGCCATGAAAGACTTTCACCAAGAGAGGCGAAGCTTGAGCGCTGCTCGTGGCGAATCACAGATTTCAACCACCATAAAAACAGGTGCAGCTTACTCTTCATCTACCTCTGGTTTTAATGAAATCAGTGGAGATAGTAGTACACCATAGTGATGATTGGTTATAATTTTTTTTTTTTTTTGCTGTAAATAAAGCAAGTAGATTATTTTATGTTGAATTTGTATCTGATGCAAGTTTGTAAATAGTTTTTAGGTGGGAGAGGTTTTTATGATGTACAAGTTTTTATAAATTATTGCATAAAAAATCATATATATGGTCTCTTGCATCTCTGGTATACCAGGCACAGCTCGACACTACTCGATTACATATCAATATGTAGATAATTTTCTTAGGTTCATAGCTAGGCTCGTAAAATTATGATTAAAATATTTTATTAAACTTTGTGATTAAAAAGGAGTGGTGGATTTCGAATTCGTTTCATTTTCTTATACATGGATCTCTACAGCTTGTTTGTCAAATAACAAAGTAAAGTTGCTATATGATAGTTCTGAGTATAATCAAGAATAATCTCCTAGATATTATGAAATTGCACGCTCGTGTGAGAAATATCTGTTTGCACAACGTTCATTGTAAAGTTGCTGAACGTTATAGAGATGTTCATAATAGAGTTTAAGAATGTTATTATGAACGTTATGTTATTTTGTAGAAAGTAAAGCACGCAGATGTTTGGTAACCCTGTTCGATCAATCGATCTACGTCGGGGGACTTGTCAAGTCCGCGGGAAACAATTCACTATTCCGGTGATATGTTTACTTAGGATTTTATACGATGCTGATCTCTCATCACTCGCAAACTGTTCTACCTGTACACCTCGTGAGATTCCCTCACAACCTAAATGTCTATCCTATCTAGTTTCCACAGGAAATCTCTCCCGAGACTCTTTTTGATAGTGTATGAATAAGTGTATTTCAATACATGATGACTATAACACTATTCTCTAGTCTAAGACACAATCATAACTATGTGGCTCAAAACAGTTATACTCTTTAAAACAATTCTTGTGCAGTGCTTCTGTTTGGTGTGTGTTCTGCATCTTAACAAGTTTGTATTTCAGACTATTTATAGATAAACAATGATAGCCTAAACATGGGAACAGACATCCTAATCTAATTCGGAAACTAACAAGGAAACTTTTCTTGTTTGGAACCGAGACATAGTTTGATCCATGTTAGGATTTCTTCCTAAAGGAATCTGCCTTTGACTTCAATCTTGACCTCTTCAGTTGAATATGACAGCTTCTGGATAGATCTCTGAACATTATTGATCTTTTGAGTCTTCTCTTCGTTGCAGACGTTCATGAACTTTGCAATGTATATTATTGATCTTGAATTTTCACATCAGGTAGCAAATCAGAATCTTTTTCATGTTCACAGACTAACTTCAGACTATTATTCAAGTTAGCTGGCAGTGCATGTTGAACAATCTCTGTTGTGGCACGATGCACAATAGTTTTCTTCTCAACTCAATCCAAACTCCTTGCTTTTGAGTTGTCTTCAAAAAGTTCAAATCATGTTCATGTACATTGGTATAAACGTTGTTCAGAACAATGATAATTTACTTGGAAAAACCAAATATTGAAGTGATTTACCAATTGCCATAAAGATGAATGACAATCAATCACTTATAATAAGAGCAATGTAGAGCTCTTGATAAACCACCATAGTGCAATGACACTTTAAATCAATCTGATCCAAACTTCTATAATTGGTGTCACGTATGACACTAACATATTATGTGTTTGATTTATAGAATTGCAAATCATTTTCTTCTATAAAAGTTTATAATAATTAATTACACCGTTTATACTCTAGTTCTGCATTATCTTGAGCGTTCTCCTTAGTTTGAAAATAATGATTAACTTTCCACTCTGATGTCAGGTCATTAGGGAGCTTCGTATCCGATTTCAACAAAATCTGACCATCTATTTAGAAAATATAAAATCAAAATAAAAGGTCAAAGAGAGAATTAAATGAAATCAATTCATAAACACTTCGATTTATTCGACATTTATATTACCAGATTGCATTGGATCTGGGCTTTTAATCCGCCGGATCTGATCTAAGAAAAATTGGTCACATTTTATTCATAAAATGACTTGAATAATAATAATAATAATAATAATAATAATAATAATAATAAGAAGAAGAAGAAGAAGAAGAAGAAGAAGAAGAAGAAGTGTAAATGTATAATAATAATAATAATAATATACCATCGAAAATACGTATAATTTTTTTTATTTGTGCACAAAAATCTTTCAATTCATTCTTTTATTTCAATGGATAAATTGTCGCTATATGTATCTTTAAAATAACATAATTATGCACTGAAAAAGTTATAAAAAATTAAGATACACATTACGCCAGTCTCAAAAATTAAGATTAAAGATAAATATCATTCTAAACAGAGAAGATGACATTTGATATTTGGGATCTCATTTTTATCATTATGCCAAAAAGTACAAATTCCCAATAAAACAATAGAGATTGACTTTAAAAAAAAAGTATATGATTCCAACTAAAAAATATAATGACAACACAAAAAAAATCAATTACAAATAATTAACAACACACGTACTTGAAAATGTATTTTGCGAAGATAAAATATATAACATGAAGAAAAAAAAAGGATAAAACAAGTTCAACTAAATATAAAAAATCCATTTTATAAAACAGAAACTTAAATACATACTTGTGAAAAATAAAAATAAAAAAGATTGAGGAAAATAGAAAAAGAAAAGAGAGGTTATCCAATTCCATGCAAAAGGACAACGCGTTTGTTACAATTATTACAGTCAAAGTTCGCTCACTTTGAATCAAAACCAAAACCAAAACCAAAACCAACACAACACAACACAACACAACATCGTTATTTGTTAATTCCAAAGTCCAACCTTTGACTCCACCAACACCGCCATCGCCCCTTTCTCAAACACTTATCAACAAAAGTTGAATCTTTTTTGCCCTTTTCATTGCAATGAAGCATTCCTGAACACCATTCCATGGCTTCACCTTCGATGACGAATCTCAGCACCGCCGCCTCCTCCTCGGAAAATGCACTAATCGCCACTCTCTGCAACTCTATCCAAGCTCTGGGCCGTGGCTTTGACGTCACCTCTGACATCAGGTTGCTCTACTGTAAGGGCGCACCAGGCTCTCGTTTGGTGCATATCGATGATCACCAGACAACTAATCTTGAAATCTCCGAATCTAGCGTGATCCCGAATGTCTCCGTTGACATTGAATGTAGCAGAGGTCGGAGTTTTAAAAAGGAGGAGACCCCTGTTTTGAGCTTCCGCGAGGTAATGAATTAATAAAAAAATACATTTTTTTCTTCTTCTTTGCAGTTGATATTGCTTTCTGAGTTTTCTTGTTTCTATTTGAATGGTCTTTCTGATTGTTGCTTCTTGTTAGGATGTTGTATCTTGACGGATTTGTGAATTAACTTAGTGATATGATTCTTCTCTGTAGTTGTTCAAATAGGGGGTTTGTTTCTTGATTTTCTTGAAGAAAGGAGATTTTTTGGTTAAGCGTTGCTGCATAGTAGCCTCATCGGTTGAATTTTTATTCTCCAAGTTTTAACTTTTAAATGTTATTTCTTGTCTTCGATTAAAGTTCTCAGGAGTTTTAGATGTGAAATCTAATTTCATTAGGATTGCGAAAAGTGCTTGCGAGAAACATACCTTGGTCATTAGGTAGTAATGTATCTCAGCGCTTAAGTGAATGTAATTGAAAGCTTCTTATATGAATCAGCAGATTTACATTCCACTTTTTTTTCATTGGTTACGAGATGCTCAAGCTACTGTGTTCCTTGATTTGGTAGCATCCGTTTGCAATAATTGGATAAGTGCAGCCATTTCCTGTTTTCCATTTGACACTGAATTGTTAAAATTATAACCATGTCTTTGTTCTGAAATGGAGTGGTTGCCGTATCTGGTTTGTTTTCCTTAATATAATACAAAATTCAACATGCATACCTGAATGTTCTGTTATTGGCTTTTAAGAGTCCATGATGCATTATTTGTACTTCGATTTGCAGATGGCAGGACACTTTAATGAAAATTCAGGTTTACCTGGTCAGATACCACTTGGATGCTTTAATGCTATGTTTAACTTCAGTGGCTCTTGGCAACTTGATGCAGCAGCTACAAAATCACTCACAATGGTTGGAAATACCATCCCATTATTTAGTGTCAAACTAGTGAAGGATGATTTAATTTTGCGTGATGAAGTCAAACGTGCAGTTCCATATTCTTGGGATTCTGCATCCTTGGCAAGGTGAAGCATTTAGCAAGCCATTTCTACTATGATAATGCTTATCTTCAATATCACACGTGTTTATGAGATGCATATGCTGTTACAATTATTAAAAGTATTGTGATATCTGAAATGTTTAAATAGATAAAGAAATCTTGTTGCTAATTTTAGAATGTAACTGTCATGACTTATCTGTTCAGAATTTCCTTCAAGCACCGAAGATGTTTCTATGCTTTACCTCTTTTGAAAACTAGTAAAAGAAGCATTTCAAAAAAGGCTGTGCTGCAAATGAATGTCGAAAAGGTTGACTACTTGATTTCTGAGCTCTTAAAATGATGCTTTGTCTCTCAGCTTCATTGAAAATTACGGCACCCACATTGTTACCTCTGTAACAATTGGTGGAAGGGATGTTGTCTATGTTAGACAGCACCAATCATCACCTTTATCCTTGTCAGATATTGAGAACTACGTGAAAGATATTGGAGATCAGAGGTTCACAGATTCAAAGGTCAATACAAATGCGGGCACTTTAAAATACAAAGACAAGGTTAGTGAAGCAGCATTCTTTTAGTCTATACCATAATAATTGCCGCTCTGATTGAAATATCTAATTATTGAATAAATCTTTCCAGCTGGGTGTTTTCTTATAGTGTCATACTTATGATAATGTTTTATAAAATGCAATTCCCTTTCAATGGTTACTATCAATAATGAAGGTGGTTACGTGAATGGTATTATTCTACCTGCAGGATGTTACTGTTATTTTCAGAAGGAGAGGAGGAGATGACCTTGAACAGAGCTATGCGAAGTGGGAAAAGACTGTAGAAGGAGCACCTGATGTGATAAACATGACATTTAAGCCCATTGTCTCTTTGCTTGAAGGAGTGGCTGGGTTAAAACACTTGGCTCGTGCTATTGAGTTATACTTGGATTGTAAGAATTCAACTGTTTCTATTATGCCATTGGTCCAGTTCCAATTTCAATATACGAAAGTCATTCTAATATACATGGTTGAAGCAAAATTTTACTGGTTTCAATATGAACCAATGGCAACTCAAGGAAATTGAATACTTTTTCCCCGGTTATTGGGCACTGAATCGTGCAACAATTTGCAGAATCCTTTTTTTTTTCAACTATGCATGAGGTGCCTGATTGACTGTTTGTTTCATGTACTCTCCTAGTACTGATTTAGTTCTTCCATTCATGCATATATCATAATAAATTTAAATTTGAGCCAAAACATGTCTGTCCCGCATTTACAAAATCTTGTCATTTTATGCAGAAAATGCCGTTGTTTTCTTGTATCCTAAATTATGTGTTATATCCACTCTTCAGACAAGCCACCCATTGAAGATCTTCAGTATTTCTTGGATTTCCAAATTTCTCGGGTGTGGGCCCCCGAGCTGAACAATTTGCAAAGGAAAGAGCCTGTTTGTCCGTATCTTCAATTCAGTTTAATGGGTCCTAAGCTTTATATAAGCCCAGATCAGGTATATCATTCTAGAATTGCATTTTTCTGTTCTTGAATGTATGTAGTTTTTCTCTATTAGTTAAAGGACTGCTCGGAAGTCCTATTTTTTTTTTTTTTGCTTAAATGAAATGATAATATGCGTTGTCATGATATGAGCTGGGAAACATTTTCTCCTTTATATTCCCTAACAGCGAGCATTTTGTTGTGCACTTTATCATGTAGTTCCACATCTATGATGCACATCACAGGTTTCACTTTTTGTTATAACAGCTCCTTGATATTGCTTTTGCCTTTCCAAATAATGAAATGTGGAAATAGGAGTGAACAAAGTCTACTCCTAGGTTTAGGATGTACCCCTCGTCGTGGCATGCTGAGCACCCTCATTATAGTTGATTTTTTATATTCCTGTGAGTCTTATTTAATAAAGAGTGCTACTACTTGCACCCCTCAACACACCCCAAAATTCGATACATGGGGTGTGTATTTCCAAGATATTATGGGGTGCAAATGAACGTACCCTCTAATATATTCTCAAAACTGAACTGGAGATAGAGCTGATATTTGTATTTAGTAGATAATTTGTTGTTACGTAAGTTCAGATGAGTTAATGATTTTGTGGATTTGCATGTATGAGTTTTCATTTGTGTTTGATCTCCAATGGAAAAATGCAAATGAATTTCTGCCTGTATTTGAATTTGGGGCTAATTGTTCTCAGCCTAAGTGACCCAACTACTTCCTTAGGAAATATCTAAGTTTGCTTAGTGATGGTTTGAGTAGATTTCAGAAACCACACGGTTCATTTTCATGGTATTGCAGGTCACAGTTGGGCGTAAGCCTGTCACTGGACTCAAACTCAGCCTTGAAGGAATCAAACAAAACCGTCTTGCCATTAACTTGCAGCATCTAGTTTCGCTTCCGAAGATTCTTCAGCCCCACTGGGACACACACATCCCCATAGGTGCACCCAAGTGGCAAGGGCCTGAAGAGCAGGACAGCCGATGGTTTGAACCTATCAAGTGGAAAAACTTTTCCCACGTCAGCACTGCACCGATAGAATATACAGATACATGCATCGGCGATCTCTCGGGTGTTCACATTGTCACTGGAGCACAGCTCGGTGTGTGGGATTTTGGTGCCAAAAGTGTCTTGCACCTGAAACTCCTCTTCTCCAAAGTACCGGGGTGCACAATAAGGCGATCAGTCTGGGATCATAGCCCCTCCAATCTGTCAGCTGCACAGAAACCTGATGGCTCGTCGTCTTCATTATCTAGCGAGAAAGGAGATGGCTCCAGCCAGGTCGGAAAACTGGCAAAAATCGTGGATATGACAGAAATGTCAAAAGGGCCACAAGATATGCCTGGTCACTGGTTGGTTACAGGAGCCAAGCTTGGAGTTGACAAAGGGAAAATTGTTGCACGTGTGAAGTATTCCCTATTGAACTACTGATAGGTCTTTTTTCTAGGATTTTTGCAAGATTTCAGCAATTTTTTGCACAGGCGGTCCTATTCTGTCTATTCTTCTGTATATCTATTGATATAATTTGTTGTGCTTGAGCATTTTTGGATTGACCAATGATTTTGTTACTTATACTTATTGATTTACTGCGTAATAAAAGGAAAATTTCTTGTCTGTATTGATTTCTTGCATCCTAAATTTGTGTATATTCATATTTACTGACTTCAATCAACAAAATTGAACAGTAAAAGAAAAGGAAGCAAGTCTCGATCAAATGCGCCTGCAGCAGAGCGAAACGTGGTGGTGATTATCAATTTATCATATATTTGTAGCAATTTTCAGGAACAGCTTTGAATGAAAATCTCTTTCTGAATTCTGCTACAATGTTAACATAAGACGAGATCAACACATTCAATCTCTGTTTGTCGTGTCTCTATATACCTTCTCGTGTCGTAAACGCATGCACTGGTGTGGAAAGCGTTAGGAAGACCGTCCAAGAAAATGACTGGCAACGTACGTTTGTTGATGTTGATTTACTCAAAACATATATATTTTCCCTTTGTATGATATGCAGTGACATGATATTAGTTTTATTACAAAAGGATTTTGATGTTGATGTGAAGCTTGTGGCTACTTGAATAAGCCAAAGTGTGAGTAGGAAAGGCATATATATATATATATATACCTGAATGTGAGATGTAACCCGAATTCAAGAGCTGGAAGAGAATATATAATGTGAGAGATGGATGCTATCTCTGTTGTGTTGCTATTGTTTATGTGTTGTCTCATTCCATCACAATTTGGGGTTGAAGATTTCAATCGAATCTTACTATGCAAGTCGGCAAAATATCCTGCATTTGGTACAAGGATATTCAGACAAAAAGCATCTGCTTCCTATTGTCTGATGTAAATGCACTGCTCACCATCCCTATATATCCCTATACAATTGTGTCCAGTTAATCTTATTATTCTCGACCTTCCTCAACCGGGATTGATTGAAAGATTCCAGCATATATCAATGGTACGTATTCAGACAATTCAGTACTACTCGATCATCGTTAATTAATATATGTTTCTTAAATAAATACATTCATGTATATCTGGTGTATACATATGTATGTGCAGGAGACGACCGGAGTTGTGATTGAAGGGAAGGTGGACTGGAAAGGAAGGCCAGCTGAGAAAGATAAGCACGGTGGAAGTCGTACATCCTTGCTCGTTTTAGGTAATTCATTAATAATTAATTAATTGCTAGCTAATTAAGTACTACTGCATGCATATATATGTGTGTGTGTGTGTGTTTATAATTAATTAATTAATATTAATGTGGGTGAAGGTGCATTTGTTTTGGAGAGCATGGCAACGTTGAGTTTGGCTGTTAATCTGGTTACCTACTTCACCGGTGTGATGCATTTCGACATATCTAACTCTGCGAACCAGCTGACAAACTTCATGGGAACTAGCTACATAGTTACAATCATGGTGGCCACCTTAGCAGACACTTACATTGGCAGATTTAAGGCAGTTCTTCTAGCAACATCAATCGAGTTTCTGGTAATTAATGAATGAATTAAGATTGTACGTAGAATGAATAATGGAATTGGATGATAAAATTAAAATGGCGGCAGGGACTAGGACTGCTGTCACTTCAAGCTCACTACAAAAAGCTGAAGCCAGCAGAGTGCGTATTGTTCGATCGAAGCTCTGACTGTGTTGAAGTGAGTGGAGCCAAGGCAGCGCTCCTGTTCGTGGCGCTTTACATGGTGGGAATCGGGTCTGGAGGGGTGAAAGCTTCTCTGCCGTCTCACGGAGCTGATCAGTTCAACGACAAGGATCCAAAGGAGGCGGAACAGAAATCCAGCTTCTTCAATTGGCTTCTACTCGCTATGTGCATGGGAGGTGCAATTAGTCTCACATTTTTTGTTTGGATACAAGATCATACAGGCTGGGATTGGGGTTTTGCTGTTAGCACTATCGCCATGTTCCTCGCTATAATTGTCTTCTCTGCTGGATTACCACACTATCGAATCCACGTCGTCAATGGCACCAGCGCCCTCATTCAAATCGCACAGGTATATATACATATACATATAGGCTACCACCTACACAAATATATTATATATCTATCTTTTAAATATATATATATATATATATATAGGTGTATGTCGCAGCCATCCGCAACAGAAACCTGCAACTCCCTGAGGACTCTAATGAGCTGTACGAGGTTAGCCTGGACAAGGAAGCTGCTGCAGCCCAAGCAGAATTTCTGCCCCACACTAACGCTTTCAGGTTGCAAATATATATTATTATATATACTAGCTAGCATATATATCTAATAAATAAGTACTAACTTGATGGTTTAATTTAATTTGGTATATATATATATATATATATACACGTAGATTCTTGGACAGAGCAGCCATTAATACATCTGCAGCAAGTCCATGGAAGCTCTGCACCGTAACACAAGTAGAAAACGCGAAAATCATACTAAACGTGGTTCCCATCTTCCTCTGCACGATCATCATGACCCTTTGCCTGGCTCAGCTCCAAACATTCTCAGTCCAGCAAGGCGTCACCATGGACAAGAAAATCACCAAAAATTTCGAGATGCCAGCGGCTTCACTTCCCATAATTCCCATCGCATTCCTGGTGGTGATCATCCCGGTATACGACCGGATCATCGTCCCGCTCATTCGAAAATTCACAGGCATCCCCACCGGCATAACGTACCTGCAGCGAGTGGGAGTGGGGCTGATTCTCTCATCCCTCTCCATGGGAGTGGCTGCGATCGTGGAGGTGAAGCGAAAGCGCGTGGCCAGAGACAATAACATGGTGGATGCAAATCCATTGGTGCAGTCGCTCCCGATCAGCGTGTTCTGGCTTTCGTTCCAGTATTTCATATTCGGCATTGCCGACATGTTCACCTACGTCGGACTGCTGGAGTTCTTCTACCACCAGCTACCAGGGGATCTGAAATCCATATCCAGCTGCTTCCTCTGGACATCCATGTCACTTGGCTACTTCCTCAGCACCATCTTGGTCAAGACTGTGAATAGAGCCACTAGAGATATCACTACCAGCGGTGGATGGCTTGCTGGAAACAACATCAACACCAACCATTTGAATCTCTTTTACTGCCTGCTTTCCACCTTCAGTTTCTTCAATTTCTGCATCTATCTCTTTGTTTCCAAGAGGTACAACTATCGACAACAGACCCCTCAAACTACGATAGCCGGAACCAAACTGCATGAGCTGCAGAATGTAGACCCACACGGTAATTAATTAAGGAAATTTATCTGTTGCGTGTTGATTAATGTACGCGTGTTTTTTTTTTTACTTGAACTGATTGTCATTTCCGCAAGGTCATGTTTAATTGTATACTTGAAAGAACGATTGTAGTTTTAATGTTGCCCAATTTGTTTAGTCTAAGTTTGATATATGTAGACTAAATGGTGCATGAGATAAGATCCGGATGAAATCCTCTCTTGTATTTCGTACATTAACATTCTATGCTACACATTCAAAATTGTTATTTTTTTTTGTTCGATTTCAATTGATTGTGCTTTAATAATTGAAGCCGAGCAACTTGGTAACCCATTTTTGTTGTAATGGGTTCATCACCTTCTGATCCAATAGGTATTTCTGAGCCTGTTGATCAATCCTGATTATGAATTTGTACCCTTGCAAATTGTTAGTTCTAGATATGAACTTGTTGTAGAGATTATTGAGCAGAAAATAGAAAATGAAGAGAAAAGTAATGCAGCGGAAAATCACTACTCAACGTGTAGAGAGAATGGAATAAATCTTAACTGAATGACAAAATGAATTACAAATATATAGCTGCTAGTCAGCCACTACTTGAACAGAAATAACAACTCCCTAAAAACTAGGAACAAATTTTGACTAAGTAAAACATAAATATTTAAAACAAATACTGGCAGATTCTAATGCAACTAATTAACACTCCTCCTTGGATTAGAAGCTGCATATCCCAAGTTTCTGCCTAAGACACTCAAACTTGTTTGCTGGCAAAGGCTTTGTGAATATATCAGCAAGCTGATCTTCAGATTTGCAATAAATCAAGCTTACATCTCCTTCCTTCTGCACTTCCCTTAAAACGAACAACTTGATACTGAAATGTTTAGTTTTTCCATGAAAACCTGGATGATGAGATATTGCAATTGCAAATTGGTTGTCCACAAATACCTCTGTGGATGTTTCAATTAACTTTTCCAACTTTAAATCAACCAGCAACTTTCTCACCCACAATGCTTGATTAACAGCTGTTGTAGCAGCAATAAATTCAGCCTCTGCAGTAGATTGTGCAACTATCTCTTGCTTCTTGCAACCCCAAGAAAATACACCACTTCCTAGACCAAAACAGTACCCAGACGTACTCTTCATATCATCAACAGAACCGGCCCAATCGCTATCAGAAAATCCCAACAGCTTGAAGTTTTCACACCTCTTGAACTTTACACCAAGACTAACAGTCCCTTTGATGTATCTAAGAACTCGTTTTGCAGCTTTGAGATGGAATTCACTAGCACAATGCATAAAATGAGAAAGGATACTCACCGAGAATAAGATATCCGGCCTAGTAGTCGTTAGGTACATCAAACACCCAACCACGCTCATGAAATATGCTTCATCAGCTTTGTCAGCACCATTTTCTTTGCTTAAGTGCTCCTTCTGACACATTGGTATGGCTGTGGGTTTGCAATCTTCCATTTGGAATTTTTTCACTATTTCTTTAGCGTACTTCTTTTGACAGATAAAGATTTCCCCATTGCCTTGTTTTATCTCCATACCAAGAAACTATGTCATCAAACCAAGATCTGTCATTTCGAAGACCCGCATCATCTCTTGCTTGAACTCATCAACAAGTCCAATATCATTACCTGTTAACAATAAGTCATCCACATACAATGACACAACAAGGATACTTGTTCCTTTTTTCTTCACGTAGAGAGTGTCTTCTAATAGACTTTTCTCAAAACCCAAGCTCAAAAAATGATCATTGATCCTACTGTACCAAGCAAGTGGTGCTTGTTTCAAGCCATATAGAGCCTTTTTTAGAAGGCACACCTTGTCTTCATTCCCTTCTTCAACAAAACCTTCCGGTTGCTCTACAAAGATATCTCTTTCTAAGATACCATTTAGAAAAGCAGATTTCACATCCAATTGAAACACGCTCCATCCCTTTTGTGTTGCAATAGCTAATATTAGCCGAATGGTTTCTATTCTGGCAACAGGAGAAAATGTGTCTGAGTAATCAACTCCAAATACTTGAGCATAGCCTTTTACAACAAGCCTGGCCTTGTATTTGTTGATAGATCCATCAGTGTTGAGCTTAGTTTTGAACACCCACTTCACTCCAATAATTTTTCTGTCAGCTGGTCTATCAACTAACTCCCAGGTTTTGTTCTTTTTTATCATGAACATTTCCTCCTCCATTGCTTTCTTTCACTTTTGGTCTTAAATAGTTTCTTCAAACCCAGCAGGTTCACACACAGCCACATTGCACCTCTGATAAATATCAGAGAGCGATCTAGTGCCACGGACTGGAGGATCATCAATCAGTTCATCTTCCAATAGAGTATTAGAATTTGTTGATTTTTGGACAGACAATGATTCATGCCTCTTTTCTTGAGGCTGCTCCCAGTCCCATTTTTCCTCCTCCATAAAAAACACATCTCGACTAATAATAAGTTTCCTAGATTTCGGCTGATACACTTTATATGCCTTTGACAAAGAGCTGTATCCCACAAAAATTCCCAATTCTAACTTCTTGTCATGTTTATCACGCTTAACATGTGGAATTTGGGTGAAACAGATACAACCAAACACTTTTAGAAATTTAAGTGAAGGTTTATAGTCATACCAGGCCTCAAATGGAGTCATATCCTTCAATGCTTTCGTCGGGAGTCTGTTTTGCAGAAAAACAGTTGTACTTGCTGCCTCAGCCCAAAAGTTCTTTGGCAAAGCTTTCTCATGAAGCATACATCTGGCCATCTCCATTATGTATCTATTTCTTCTTTCACTCACTCCATCTTGTTGTGGAGTGTATGGAGCAGTGAGCTGGTGTTGTATGCCTGCTTCATCACAAAATGAATTGAATTTTCCAGAGGTGTATTCTGTGCCATTGTCAGACCTTAGGACTTGAATGTTGCAGCCACTTTGATTTTCTACCATTTTCTTGAATTTCCAAAATACATCAGCAACTTCTGATTTGTGTTTCAAGAAATATATCCAACACATTCTTGTGAAGTCATCAATGAAAGTAATGTAGAACCTACTACCTGACAATGAAGGAGTTCGTTGAGGGCCGCATATATCTGTATGAATCAGCTGTAGCTTTTGAGTGGCTCTCCAACTTGAAATTGGAAACGGACTCCGAATTTGTTTACCATATTGACATGCATGGAAATTTTTTAACTCGCCGTCAAATGATGGTAAGCCAAACACAAGCTCATTATCCTTCATCAATTGCATCCTTTTAAAGTGACAGTGACCGAGCCTTTTGTGCCATAGATCAAGATTACCAATCTCAGTTGATGGGGCAGCAAGTTCGTGTTTGATAGGATTAAAAGAAAAACTTTTTCCTTTTATCTTCACCTTGAGCATCTCTTTACCAGTAGCATCAAAAATACGACAGGAATTGTCTGCAAACAGCACCTGAAAATGTTTCTCCAATAATTAACCTACACTCAATAAGTTTTGGTCAATTTCTGGAACGTAGAGAACATCAGATATTGTTTTTGTGCCTGTAGCACCAGTAATAGATACTGTCCATTTCCCTTTAGCAGAAAGGTATTTGCCATTGCCGATTTTGACGTTAGCATGATCAACCGGCTTCAATTCAAGAAAGAGCTCCTTGTCATACGTCATGTGGTTTGTACAACCACTATCGATTAGCCACCGTTCAGATGAATGACTACTTGCAAAGCAAGATGCCACAAAGAGTTCATCTATATCCTCTTCTCCTGTAACTTGAGCTTCATCTTCCTGTTGTTGAAACTTTTCTTTGCAGATTACTGCCTCATGTCCAAGTTGATTACACCTGGAACACTTAGCATCAGGCCTTTTCCAACACTTGAAGGCTGGATGAGTTTTTCTTCCACAATGTTGGCAAGGAGGATAAGACTTCTTTTGGTTCCAATCTTTTTTCCCTTTTGCATTGCCTGAAGTTGAACTTGCACCATTTCCATCGAACTGTTTCTTTTTATGTTTAGCTGAAGAGTTGTTCTTATGTTTAGCTGCCAAAGCTCCTTCAACACATGTATCTTCTCTCATCTGTCTTCTTTGTTCTTGTGCTTGCAATGCATTAAACAATTCTGACAAAGAAATATTTGCCATATCTTTGATGTTCTCCAAAGAGGTTATTGAAGCTTCATACCTCTTAGGGACTGTTATAAGAATTTTTTGCACAATTCTTGAATCAGTAAACTCAGATCCAAGAAGTCTCACCTCATTGGCGATGTTAAGAAGCTTATCTGCATATTCCTTAACCTTCTCAGAGTCCTTCATCTTCTGAATTTCAAATTCTCTAATGAGATTTAAAACTTTCATCCCTTTGATTCTTTCATCTCCTGCATATTCTTCTTTCAAATAATCCCATATGGATTTGGCCGTCTTGAGGGACATGATTCTGGTAAAAATTGTTGGTGAAACCGTAGCAAAAAGATAAGCCTTTGCCTTTGATTTTCTGATCTTCCTCTCCTTCTGTGTTTTGATCTGTGCCACAGTAGGGTTTGCAGGGAGTGGGTGAACGTCGTAATCTTCTTCGATAGCATCCCACAGATCCAACGCTTCCAGATAAGTCTCCATACGTACAACCCACATTTGGTAGTTTTCTCCATCAAAAATTTGTGGAGCCATTGAAGAAAAATTCGATTCTCCTTCCATTTGAACACTCAACTAAACTCACAGATCCCTTAAGAATAAGGGCTCTAGATACCAGATTGTTAGTTCTAGATATGAACTTGTTGTAGAGAATATTGAGCAGAAAATAGAAAATGAAGAGAAAAGTAATGCAGCGGAAAATCACTACTCAACGTGTAGAGAGAATGGAATAAATCTTAACTGAATGTCAAAATGAATTACAGATATATAGCTGCTAGTCAGCCACTACTTGAACAGAAATAACAACTCCCTAAAAACTAGGAACAAATTTTGACTAAGTAAAACATAAATATTTAAAACAAATACTAGCAGATTCTAATGCAACTAATTAACACAAATACACTCTCCACTTCTGCACTGCCATCATAATTGCCAAAAATTCCCTTTCGTAGATGGATAGAGCTTTTTTTTTTTGTGCATAGTGACTTGTTCATGTAAGAGAGGGGTCTGTTCTCTTGCACAGCACAACCCCAACTCCATTTCCACTTGCATCAATTTTCAAAATAAAATGGCTTACTGAAGTGTGGTATGGAGAGGACTGGAGTTGTTGTCATAGCCAACTTGAGTTGTTGGAAAGCTTGTTCTGCCTCTAGATTCCAATGAAAATTGTCCTTCCTGAGTAGGTCTGTCAGAGGTTTACTTATGATGCCATAATTCTCGACAAACTTCCTGTAATACCTTGTCAGGCCTAGGAAACCTCTCAACTGTTTGAGGGTCTTAGACATAGGCCACTTCAGCATATATTCCACTTTGTGAGGGTCAGTAGATACACCCTCACTTGTGATAATATGGCCTAAGTACTCCATTTTGGTGATGCCAAAACCGCACTTGCTTCTTTTGGCAAAGAGCTTGTTATCTCTTAGCAATTGCAGAACCAACCTCACATAGATGATCCTCCCAACTAGTGCTGTAGATGAAAATGTCATAAAAAAACACTAGCACGAATTTCCTCAATTGGTCCTGAAAAGTCTGATTCATGAGTGATTGGAAAGTTGCTGGAGCATGACTTAGCCCAAAGGGCATAACCACAAACTCAAAGTGACCATGTGAGTGCTAAAAGCAGTAAGATACCTGTCTTAAGGTCTCATCAGAATTTGAAAATAACCTAATCTAAGATCAATCTTAGAGAAATACTTGGCTCCATGTAACTCATCCAGAAGTTCATCAATTACTGGAATTGGGTACTCATGTTTGATTGTTAATGAATTCAGGTACCTATAGTCCACGTACATCTTCCAAGTTTGATCTTTTTTCTTCACCAAAATAACAGGTGAAGCAAATGAACTCCTACTGTGAATGAATCCAGAGTTCAGTAACTCCTTAACTATCATTTCTATTTCATTCTTATGGCTATGAGATGTTTTATAGGGATGTTGATGTTTAGGAATACTGTTAGGTTTAAGGGTAATGTGATGTTCAACTTTTCTACTTGGTGGCAACTTTGTAGGCTCTACAAAAACATCCTGAAATTCCCCCAATAGCCCTTCCATCTCTGATGCACTTCCATTAGATATGTTCTGCAGTCTGATCAAGAAGATCTATTCTATCTCTTTTCTACATCTGAAATGCCCCATTTTGTATAGGGAGTGTCCAGAAATAGCATGGCACTGAATCTGAGACCTTGTAGCCTGTAGTTTGACTCTTTTACCCCCTTGTGTGACCGTGAAGGTCATGTTTTGTAGTCTAACTCAATAACGGTACAAGATTTGAGACAATCTCCTCCAAGGATCAAGTCATACCCCTCTGTTTGCAGGACTAAGTGAGTTGATAAATTGATTTCCCTGCACATTCCAGTTAAATCCATGTGCCTGGGAGTCATTGACAAGTTTCTAACCATTAGCAACTTTAACCAGTAGTGGAGTAGTTTGCTGCAAAGGGCACCCCAACTTTTTTGTTGTAGCATATTGTATAAAACTCAAGGTACTGCCTGTATCAATTAGGATGTGTAACTCATGACCACCAACAGTTCCCACCACTCTAAGAGTGGTAACTCCTTCAGTACCAGATATAACATTCATAGACATTTGATCAACTTCTTCCATAGGGTGCTCTTCATCAGTAGGAGGTGGAGGCTCCTTTAGGAATAGCTGACAGGAATGTATGTAAGCTAGTTCTTCTTCCTCACCCATAATCATGTAGTGGATCCTATTCTTGCACCTATGGCCAATAACATAAGGTTCATCACAATTATAACATAAATCCTTCTCCTTTCTGGCTGCCATCTCAGCAATAGTAAGAAGTTTAGTAAGTGGCTTTAGAAGAGATATGTATGGCTTAGTTGTAGCAGGTGAGTCCAGCTTCTTGTAGTTAGCAGATTTAACCGGTACTCTCAATTTCCTAGCAATGGTATCCACAATTTGTATCTGACTTATTCTTAACTCAATCACTTGATTTAGAGTGATAGGAGAAAACATGTTAACAGCTGTCTGTACGTCCTCACTCAGGCCCCTTATAAAGCTTGCCATGAAATAGTGCTTTGAGTATTCATTCTGACTAAAGAGCATCATACATGCTCTTAACTCCTCACACCTTTCCACATATTCCTCATATGACCTCTGATGCTTCAATTTGTTAAACTCCATTATAACCTTAGTTTCTTTAAGCTCTTCAAATCTAGCTGAAACAACTTTCAGAAACTGAGCCCAAGACAACCTCTTAGACCTACTACTGTAATTCTGAAACCACTGTTCAACTTTACCTTCAAAGTGTAGAGAGGCTAAAACCATTTTTTGGGAATCAAAAACATTGGGCATAATCTGAAAATATTGATTACATTTTAAAATCCAAGCCCGCGGCTGAGTACTATCAAATCTGGAAAAATCTATTTTAGGGACATGGTTGATTATCTGCATGTGTGATTGATCCCCCATAAATATTTGTCCAGAGCTCCCTTGTGTTTGATATTGAGATTCACTATCAATCACCCATGGAGTAGGTGGAGCGCCTAGTATTGATTGTTTCTCACACACTCCTTTACTTTTGGACACGTTTGTTAACTGCTGCTGGATGGTGATAAGAGATTGATTGAGATTATCATATTTGGAGTTCATCCCTTTCAGCTGATCTTGAATTTCCAAGGTAATCTGGCCCAATTTTTCTTGCATTTTCCCTTTCCGCGAAAGAATGTAACAGTAATTAGAAAGATAGGAAGAGAGAGAGAAAATTGTAGAAGATAGGAGATATGGGAAATAACTTTTTTCTTACTTCATTCATAATACCCAATGAGCTTATATATGACTCATTATGGTCTTCACATACGTAAGAAAACCCTAACAGTACCATAAGATAAACAAAAATATATAACATATATATGCTTTATAACAAATCTGATATTAATTCAGCCACTTGCTTCGGCACAATCAACGTTGCGGCCCAAATCCTTTAGCCCATCAGTCTTCTTATCCAGAAACCCGACCCGCTTCTCAGAAATCGAATTTCTCCCTTTTACCGAGCTTAGGTCTTTCAAGATAGCATTTTTTCCTTTCTTCAATTCATCCACCAAATTCCTTTCTGATTCCATGACAACACGTGTACAACTGATATGGTAGATCCGACATGACCAAATTAATAGTGACATGTCCGACACGTGTAAAATCCCAATTTTTAACATTCAGAGTCACTGATCCCATTTTACTTCTTTGTCGCCGACCTTCTTAGATTTGCTATGGACATTCACAAATCTTATTTCTTGAAACTTTTCAATTTTTTAAAGTTTCAATTTGATCCCAATATTTTTGAGATTTTATATGTGCCTGCCATGTCATTATAAATTTGGCCACGTTAGTTGTACATGTTGTCATGTCAATTTTAAGTTGATCGACTATATTGGAGATGTTTAATTTACAAAAAAAAAATTCAATTTATGTTAAAATTGTAAAAAATTATAAAGTGATGTTTAAAACTAAAAACAAGGTAAAAGCCATGATTTTAGAGGCAATTAGCCTTTGAAATAATCAATCATAATAATGAATTATTTATTCAAAATATGATAAATGCTGAAAATAATTATAAAATTAGATTAAAGAATATGAAATTAAAATTATAGAAAGAATAGAAGAAAAAAAATCAAATTTTAATTGCGAAACATGAGGTGTAATACAATTACAGAAAAGCGAAACAGAAATCTCATACATCCAAACTCTATTTTTATTTCAATACATTTATACTTTGAGTCTAGTATTGCTGAATGTAACATTAAGCGACATTATGAATATAGACGTAAATGTGAAGCGATTTCAGCCACCTCGACCTTCATCCATTGATACGTGGAAACTACAGAAGAACCCACGTCTTAGAAATCGGGAGTATATATGTGATGCTGATCTATTGTGAAGGCTGAAAAACTAAAGAAATTAATATATATCCTGAAAAATGGCTTCAACCGACCAAAGTCCAGGCGCAATGCCGCCGGGCGACGGAGCAGTGCCACCGGGGAAGGCGATGACGGTGGGACATAAGATGCTGGACAAGGGAGCCCAGATGATGCAGTCGTCGTTTAAACCCATCAAGAAAATGAGCCAACACGTCTGTTCCTTCGCCATTTACAGCCACGATTTCACCCGACAGATCGAGACGCACCACTACATAACCCGCCTCAATCAAGACTTCCTCCAGTGCGCCGTCTACGATTCCGAAGACTCCACCGCCCGCCTCATCGGTGATTTATTCACAATTAATTCTGATATATTCTATATATTCATCATATATATTAATTAATTAGGTTCATAACCATGCAATAATTTATTTCGATTGATTGTGTTAACTACCTGGGTTGTGATGAGTGATGACTGATTTGTATTTGTAGGTGTGGAATACATAGTATCGCAGCGTGTTTTTGACTCACTTCAGCCGGAGGAACAGAAGCTCTGGCACTCTCACTTCTACGAGGTATATATATAATACATATAATCTTCAGTTCTTTGATTTATTAATTGATCGAATTCTTGAACGATTAATTTTGTGCAGATCACATCAGGAACGTGGGTGAACCCCAAAGTTCCTGAGATGATCCAGAGGTCGGAACTTGAAGAATTAGGCACCACCTACGGCAAATTTTGGTGCACTTGGCAAGTTGATAGAGGTGCGTAGTAATTTTAAAACGTACACAACTAAACCAGATCATGGAATAAATTTGTTATGCAGGCGACAGACTGCCTCTTGGAGCGCCGGCGCTGATGGTGTCGCCGCAAGGGGTGAACATGGCGATGGTAAAAGAAGAGCTCATAAAAAGGAGGGATGAGAAATACAAACTGTCGTCGGAAGAATTAAGGAAAAAGAGGGCGGGTTTTGCTGTGCCGGTGGCCGTCAATCCTTACTCTGATTACTGGATGCAAACGGGGAAAGGCTTCGCCATTGATGTGGACCAGACGCAGATGAAAACCAGAGTTCCATTTCCTTGAAAACTTCCATCATTCACCTTTTCTTTTTCCTTGGTCTCCTGTAAGTTGTAATAACTAAGAATAATATAGTGTTGTCAGTATTTTCAATTTTTTAATTCAGAATAATATTCTATCTAACAATGCTCCAGTAAAGCATATCATTGACAATTAAACTTGACAGTATTTTGAAATAAAAGATTGTAAATGGATGCATCGTACATATATTTTGACAAAAAAAGCAAAAGAAAAAGAATAATTGGTGGTCAAAAATAAAAGATAGTTATTGTTTAGATAAGTGATAGTAATAAATATTATAAAAAGAGGACCGATATGATCCTGCCTGGCTATGCTTATATCAATATAACATATGTACTTAGGGTTGGGTTGTTTGGTTTAACCGATGAGATATATAAGATTAATTAGATTTAGGATTCAATATGGATTAATAATACTGTGTTAAGATTAATTACTAATTAGATTAGGTACTAAGGTAGGATTCAATATGGGTTAATAATATGGGGCAATTTCTTTTTTAGCCACTTGGAAAAAAAAAAACTTTTTTTAGCCACTAAAGTTTAAACATTATTATTTTAGCCACTTTGGACAAAAATACCCCCGCATCTACATGTACGCGCCGCATTGCGCGCCGGACTCAGCGCACAGGTGCGCGCGCGCGTTGGCCGTCCCGCACTTGCGCGTGCGCGTTGGCCCTGCGCGCGCCGGCAGAGAGGAGCAGGCAGGCAGGGGCGCGCGTGGGCGCGGGCGCTGGGCGGGCTGGGTGCACCTGATTGAGGCATTTCGTCGAACACTTAGAGGGCAGACGTATATTATTGTTCATCTTCACAACACACCCTGCACTTGCCCGTGCGTACAACCGTGTCAATGGAATTCCAACTTGTGCTGATCACTACCTTTTAACTACAACTGCTCGACAACAATAGGTGTTTCAAGGGTAAATTCATTCATTTCTCAATCATATATATATATATATATATATAAGGTTGGGTTCAGGTGAGAAAAGATTTTGGTGTGAGAAATGAGAAAAATGCTTATCGTATTGGATGTTATTGCTTAATTGCCATAATTTTATTGCTTAAATACTTTATTACTTAATTGCTATAATTTCATTGCACACGTGGGATAAAATAATTATGAAATAAAATTATACCCATTAAGCAGTAAATTACAATAAGAAAAACATTTTCTCATTTCTCACACCAATAAATATTTCTCACCTGAACCAAAACCTATATATATATATATATATATATATATATATATATATATGAAGAATTTTCATTTAGCACACAACTACAATATTTTTTTCTCTTAATTAATTATATATATAAAAAATGAAGGTACATTGCATCAGATTGCGACGCTGTTGCTATAATACATGATATGCAGTCCAACAAAGCGCGCACTTCAGGCATAAGGCAAAAACAATTGATCTCGATATTCATCGTGTGCAGATTAATAGTGACGCATTTCGTCGAACACTAAGAGGGCAGGCGTGTATTGTTCATCTTCACAACACCAGTATATTGTTTAACATAAAAACAGAAGGCGAATGAAAGCTATTGCGGAAGTCCTCCTCTTCTTCAACAAGATTTCGATTCAGATAAATTTTATGCAGATCGAAATGATAGATGTAACAGGTGTGAGTATTTCTGTTTGGTGTCCAGATTGTCAAAGATCAAGATGAGGTATGCAAACTGTTCGTCAAAATGTCTAACTGAACAAAAAAGTGAGCAGGGACGTGCGCGTGCATGGGGCGCGCGGGCGCGGGGCATGGGCGTGCAAGGGTATTATGGTAGAGTTGGACAAAATAATAATATTTTAAAAAAAGTGGCTAAAAAAAGTTTGTTTTTTTTTTTCCTAAGTGGCTACTTTGCCCTATTGTCACTTAATAATATTGTGTTTGAACGGTGTGATTGAAATTTAATAATTTACGATAAATTATTAATATTCTATTTGAATTCATGGATTGGGATTAAAATGTATCAATATACCTAAATTGCCCTTCACATAATTATTTTCCTAAAATTTAAAAATACTTATTAATAATTTTAATTAAATTACAATTAGTTATTATAAAAATTAATTATGAATTTTTTATTAAAATAACTTTTAGTTGAAATATCATAATGCATCGAGTTTCAAATCAATTCTATAAAAGAGCTGAACTCTCTATTTTTTTATTTTATTTTTTTTTCTGAGAAGAAACAGCAAATTGCATTAAGCTAAAATATATCATAATTGCATTTAAATTAAAAATACGACTAGCATTGGTTATTTAATCTACTAAATTTTATCAAGTGAACCAAACGTAGCTTAAATGTAAACTAAATATTATAATTTTATGAGTAGATTATTATTGGGGCAAACTTATATATAGACAAAAGTAAATAAGGATTGGGAAAAAAGGGCAAGATTTAAAACATAGTAGTTTTATAGGCAATTTGAGTGATAAATGACTAGTATACCCTTAAGATAGTTTCTTTACTATTCATTCTAATATGCCACTTTCATAATCAAATGGAAATAGTCCATTACGATCATATCAGGCCCATCATGCTTCCGTAAATCAAATACATTGAACTATAAACCAAATTCATACCTTTTTGACCGGAATGTTGCCGGGTAATCCGCCGGATTTTTACAGGCCTTGCCAAACCACACGATCGCAACCTATGGATTCCAGACACGAATTCCTTCAGTAACAAACAGCACAACCCTCGTTCGTTTCCTACCCGGGGTGTAGAATACTCCTTTGGTTTATAGAGAATATATATGGTAAACACAAGTGATGAGCAAAAGCCTTAATTTTATTTAGGAATAATAAAACATTTATTATAATAAGTAAATCTCCTTTTGGGGAGGAGACAAACTTGTTTAGCTACACATGGTAGCTAGAATCCTTACCACGCTCATAAACTAAGAACACTCAAAATATTATAACTATTACAATTTTGAAGAAAGATAGGAAAATGTTCGATGCCCTATGCTTCCTTCAGTTTCTCGTTTTATAGAAGGGGGATCCTTCTATTTCACCAACTCTATTATTTAGCTCTGCAATTCACGTGAGTGGCCCTTTCTGCCGACACTTCCTTTTGAATTAGTGGTCGGACCCGGTTCCCTTTATCCTCAAGTGAAAGTGGTTGTGGGTGGAGGTACCCACAATTAATGGCACCATGTGCCTCTTATGTTGGACCACTCAGCCTTTGTCGTTTGGTGCTAGTGGCCTCTTCTTTTGGGTCACATGATCTGTAATCACATGTCTCCACCTTCCCTTATCGGGAAACTACTTTTTTGGTGGGGCTCTTGGCATCCTTGCTTTCGACATTGGATGCTTATCCTCCCCAACTCGCTTTCGTTCCATCCTTGGACGGAACCCTTTTCCGAACTCTGGCTCCTTCTAGTTCTGGCAATCCGAGCATACTCGATTATCCCATTGTCCAAAATGAGCCATGTTGCAGTACTTGCGATGGGTTTCTTTGCCCATAGCAAGCTTGTTCTCCCATATCAAGGACCTTTTCTTCTCGAACAGATCCTCAGCAAATCTCGTTGTTCTCCCTGTCATGGTATTTAACAAGAATGACCCATTCGTAGAATTGTGGAAAAACTTGAATGGGAACTTGACTTTGTCCATCTCAGTGAGACAGACCCATAATCCCCATGCTCGCCTAGTCGATATTTGATCTTCTGTAATGAAGGCGATTAGTGGGATTTCTTCAGATGAGGTTCTAATATCACCCCATTTCCTAGAATCTGGCCTTTGAAGCCTTATGTAGTGAAAGGCCTCATGATTCCCTTTTCCTGTTGGTTCCGGAGCAGCATTGATGAAGTATAGCTCAAGAACATCTCCTCGGCTAAGCAAATCATTGTTAGCCCAGGACTCTTGCACAGCTTCCTGTATCCACTTTGGTAGACACTTGATTTCTGGGAAGCCTGGTGACATGGTCTGAATTGAAGCTAATGCCCCAAAATCATACCATTGCTTGACTTCGTGTGGATTGGTTCCTGGTAACATCCACACCCTTGGGTACTTTCCAGAGATATCAACCTTTATTTTAGACGGATTGATTCCCTGTCTAGTATAGAGCTTCTCCCAGTTAGCTTGATAAACCTGCCAAGGTGAAGCTTCAGACTTGTTAGTATTAATCTTAGAGGTACCCATCATGGGTCTAAGATTAATCTCTCCCTCTTTAACCCCAGAGGTGCTGGGTTGACTTGATGGTTCAGAGTGTGATCCCTGACCCTCAATTTTCTCTTGGACCTGTGTTTCTTTAGAAATCACCGGCTTAGAGCTCATGTTAGGGGTATTTGAATCCCCTACTTCCGTTTTACAGGTCGGTACTGCTAACTCTCCTTTCATCAATGGTAAGTTGATGGCCCGGAGGAGGGGTTCATGCATAGCTGATCAGAGTTGCCCTTGAGTCTTTACACATGCTCGTATTCTCTCGTTGACCTTGTTCTGGTCTGCTTGTTGCATTCTTCCTGCTTGTTCAGCTTGAAGAACCAGCTCATTCCATTCATGCTAAAGCAACTCCATGTTTTCAGTGAAGTGCCTTTGCGCAATCATGATGGCATCGACCTCAATCACTTCCATCTCTTGTTAGGAAATCATGATTCCTTACTAAGAATCCGGGGCTGCTGTATGGCGAATTCCCTGGTTCAATCAGCTTGAGATCAAGGTGTTCTTTGATTATTGCTCGCATATCCTTTTGATCTTTGATGTTCATCAGGATAGGCTTGTATCTAACGAACTCAAACTCTTTTCCAGCCTTAACCTTCAAGGTTGCTTTGAGTTGGTTCTTTCCCCACCAAGCCAGCGGATTTTCATTATAGTTTCTAGCTATTTTCCGCTTGACATCTTCGAGGGATATCTTTGCTTCTTCCTTAATATCTTGATATGATATTAAAGAAGCCTTGAGGATTTGGATCTCCTGTTCTTCAAGATCCTTTTCCCTACGAAAACTCAGAACTACTTCTCCGAATTTTCTTTTGTCCTGCATTTTTGGGTGTCGAAGATGTCCTTCATCACCACGCTTGCTGCGAAATTATAGTGGCATTTGTCGATTGAATGCCTCTTTTAGCCGCTGGACAATGATCTTATGATCATAGATCGTCGTAAAGATCAGTCTCCGGTTGGTATTGTCCTGCGTATACTTTCTGAACATTTGTAGGAAATTGTTTCCTAACAAAATGTCTGCCCTTGTATCATGAAAATAGATTGGTGGAGTTTTCACCTTATACCATGGTGTATCTCCTGCTCCTCCAATCAAGATTTCCGACTGCTTCACTCCCTTAGATAGGAGCAAGACTCTTTTTGAGAAATCTCTTCCTGCAATTGGATTTAAATCTTCTTCCAATTCTTCTGGGAAGATTCCTCTTTTTGCAGTACAAATTTCTGCTCCTGAGTCGATATAGGCTGCAAAGTATTCAGCCTTATATTTCTCGTATAACATCCCTACTGAGATGTATATGAAGAATGGGCTGGTCATATAATCACCGGTTGTTTTCCATTAAAGGTGATCATCATCCAATCTTCCTTCAGCTCCCATGGCTTGAACCTTTCTAAGAAGTCAAGTCCTAAGATTAGGACTCCTTATTCTCTTCCGGCTCTTCCTCGTCTCTTCCTCGTACTTCCATTGTCATAGCCTCTATATCGAGAGTTCCCTTATAGTGGCCGACTTCTGGTTGCTGTAAACAGTACAGGACGTCGCAAGGAAAATTATTTTCCCATCTTGTACTGTCAAACCTTGTGTCGATCTCTCTCCAACCTTCTGGGCATTTAATTTTTATTTTAACTTGCCTTGGTCGCCTTAGATCTCCTTGGAAGCTTCCTCTTGAGGACTGAGTCCATGGCTCTGTCACAATCCTATCTCCTTGGAATGACAGTCTTTTGCCTTCCAACTTGAGACTCTCATTGTATTTCAACAATGGTTTGTCTCCTACTCGAATATTTATCTCTCTTGGTAGCGGCATTTCTGATCTGTCTGGGTGGATTGTCTGTGCCACCTTTGAGAATACATCCGGTATCTCTATGAACTACTTTCCCAGAAATAAATCTGTGTGGTGTGAATTGGAAAGCGCATAAGACACCTGATATGTTAAAGAAAATGGTCGATTTCCCTCGTAGCTGATATCCTTTCTTTTGAAGTCTTGGTACAGCGTCAGGGCTCGACTGAAATCTCTATCTTTCAGATTATAGGATATTTTTGGATAGATTACCCCTATAATCTGCTTGGCACAGAGATTTCCTGATATAGTTCCTAACAAGGAATCTCTGTGATTTTTGATACGCTTATCGCATATTGCAATATCAATGGGCGTATCAACACCTGCGGGTAGTGCGGATTTGAGCACTATCTGGACAACCCCGATGTGGATCCAGGATATGGTATCCCTTATCTCTGGCCTCATCCTTCCCAACTCTTCTTGAACGTCACTGTATGGAATCAGTTGTAACCCAACTTGATTTCCTGTAAGCTCTATAGGAAGCGACATCTCTCTTCTAGTAATCTTATAGATTACATTGTGCTTCCTGCTTTTCAGACTAAAATTGCGGAGCAATTGATCAATCTGTCCGGTTGAAAAGCTTTGATATCTTTGGATATTAAGGCTCTTGTTCATGATTTTGTCAATCATGCTTTGTGAGATAGTGGTTTGACTGGAATATCCAGTTTCGTCCACTTGCTCTTGATGAAAAACCTCAGCTCTAGTCTGATTCAGAGTCTGATCTCCCATCAATACTTTCATTGCTAAATACTTCTTCTTCTTCGTATATACTCTCATCTGAGGGTATATCCTCGAATTGGTAGACTTGTACCAAGTCTTGGTAGTAAACCGCTTCCTCGATGTCTGGTGCACCTTCGAAGCTTTTGACTCCTCTCTTTTCTGGACAATCTATCGAAATATGTCCTCTTGCACCGCAAGTCCAGCAGTTGCAATCTTTAAAACTTTCATTTGCCCTCGTACGGGCTCTTCTGAAAGTTTTCCTCGTGGGAGTTCGACTTGATGAACTTTGTGATGTCCTGTCTCTGGAAGGACCCCTTCTTTGTCCAGATTTGTAAAATCTGGCCTTTTGCCTGGTCCATCTGCTCATCGGTTTCCAGCTCATTTTCCTTGAGAATTCTTCTTTGGCATAAGGATGAACTCGGTATTTCTTGTTCTTCCGTGGCCTTTGAGATTCTCCTCCAATGATGGTCGGCAGATCATTAGCTGTGCAGTCAAGAGGGGAATATTTATTCATCCTCTTTAATCTCTTGTAATTCTTTTGTAGAATGGTCTGTCCGCACCATTCAGCTAGCTTTTGTTTGACAAAAGACATTCTCCTCCCAACATTGTCAGGATCTCCTGGAATGTATTCTTTAATGAACATTTCCTTCCAGGGACTCGGAAACTTCGTGAAGAAAATCTCTACACAGACCCTTCCATCCACATCTGAATTCCATTAGTAGATGTGGTATAACTTGAAGAATTGGTCAATTGACTCCTTCTCCATGTTGTTCAGCCTCAGGTTTAAAATAGCCTGAGAATAATTCTTCATCTTTTCGGAATCTGCACTTCCGAAATTGTCTGCTCCCAAAAAGGTGAGCTTAAACCAGAAAGCCATTCTATCCACGATCTCCGTGTATGAGGCTGGCTCCAAGGTTTCTTCTTTGACTGCTGGTGCAACTCTTGACCATAACATTTTGGCTACACCCAACAAACTCATCTCTAGCAGCTTGATGAATCCCTCCTTTTCTAGATCCAACGTTCCTGCTGCTATTCTCATCGATGATGACCAATCATCAATAATCATATCGATGTCCTTGAAGTCAATATCATCGATATTGAGCATGAGTCCATACGGATGTATGGGATCAAGGCTTGTTTTCCCGAGAGGCGTATCTCGGAACTTAGGGATCTGTTTCCTCACCCTAGTTCCTGTAAGATTGTTCATATTGGGCCTCTCTCTCCTATGTTGATCTCTAACATGAAAGTCCTCGCGGGCTCTCATGAGAACGTCTTGTGCTGGGCCTCCTTCCTGTTGCTGTTGGGCTGGTGGCACCTGCGGTACTTGTTGTTCCGGGGGTACCTGATGGTATCTTCGGGGAATTAAAGCCCCGTCTCCTGTATTCATCTTCAGATCTACCATCTTCATATTGGCAAATGACTCTGCCAATTCTTGTAGATCTTCCAATCCTTTCCTTTCGGAGGACGTCATTCTTTGATTTGTCTTAACAATTGGCAAATCCTTTCGTCCTTCGATTTCTTGGGTTCTTCTTTGGCCTTTGGTGTGAAATTCATTTTGCCAAAGTTAATGGGTTTCCTTCTACTAGAAAATGTCTGATTTAATTCTAGTGTCTGGATCTTCTTTTGAAGTTCTAACAAGATGGTTAGAATTTTATCTTGTTTTATAGAAATTCGCCTTACTTCTTGTGGTACTCCATACGTGTAATTTCTGTAATTTTGTACCGTCTTCTGGATCTCTCGTAAATCCTTCGAGATTTTAGATGTGTCTGCCACGATCTCTTTAAATCTGGGAGTTATCTCGTAGTTTCTTTGTTCCATCAACCATAGTTTTGGTGTGCCCTTTGTTGATGGTTCATTAAGTCGCATTGTAGCAGATTGTTCACCATTAACAAGTTCATTTGAGCTTGTCTTTGGGAAATACACTGCTCTATTTCCTCCAGACTTGACTCCGATAGGAATTTCTCTTCGTATTGGGCTTTCCAGTAGGTTAGCCTCTCCTGGTGACTTTCCTCCAGTTCCTTCAAAATTTGAAGGTACCTTCTGAAATAAAAACATCTCGAACAATTGTTCGGATCCATATTTTCTGGGTGTCTCCTCCGTTAGGATATTACTTTTAATAATAAATAAATTATTATTCCTAAATAAAATTACCTGGGCTCTGATACCATTTTCATGTAAAGTGGCAAAATAGAATTAAAACAAAGAAATAACAAAGAAATACCATCCAAACACCAATTAGAACACTTTAACAAGTGCCTTCTTAGCAAAATGGATCAAGGTTGAAAAGTCAATTTTATACAAATTGTCTATTTTTCTCCTATACACTAAAACTTGTCTCTTTTTCCCTTTTTCACAATAGTTTTGTGTATTTTTATATAATAACACATTATTATTCATAACGAGATTTAGTTGGTGTAGGATCATATTCGTCATAAAATATATATGTAATTTTACGAATGAAAGTAGTGTTTTTAAACCCGAACCGGATCGTTCGGTCCGACCGGTTTAACCGCGAACCAGACCGGTCCAGTTATATATGATTTCCGAGTTGAAAATGACCCGTAGTGAACCAGTTAAAAAACCGGTCAAACCTCTTAAACCCGGTGGAAACCGGTCGAACTGATCAAACCGGTCCATATTTAATTCTTTCATCCGTAAGGAAGGAGGATTCGAACCCACAATCTCCAAAAAATATACAATTTTTTATTATACACTTAACCAACTATGCTAATACATATTTTTATTACTTTTTTGGATATTAATAATATATATATATACACACAACTTGAAAATAACTAAATATCATTTTAATTAAATTTAATGTTTAGTATATAATTAAAATAAATGTTTAAAATACATCTAATTTATCATTTTAGTTAAAATAAATGGAGAGAAGACATACAATCTAAAATACTGGTAAAATGTTTTTCGTGTACGGCTACGGAGGAACTGGGAAAACATTTTTATGGAATACATTATCTGCAGCAATAAGATCAAAAGGTGAAATTGTGTTAAATGTAGCTTCAAGTGGAATTGCATCTCTTTTGTTGCCTGGTGGACGAACAGCACACTCACAATTCAAAATTCCACTTAATCTGAATGAAGATTCGACTTGCAATATCAAACAAGGAAGTCCATTTGCTGAACTTATTATAAGATCTAAGCTCATAATTTGGGATGAGGCTCCGATGATACACAAATATTGCTTTGAAGCTTTGGACAAAAGTATGCGTGACATTATGCGTTTTTGCAGTCCACAAAGTTTTGATGTTCCTTTTGGAGGTAAGACTATTGTGTTTGATGGAGATTTTCGACAAATATTACCTGTTATTCTAAAAGGTAGTAGACAAGATGTGGTCTTTGCAACTATGAATTCTTCATATTTATGGAGAGACTGCATAGTCTTAAGATTGACAAAAAATATGAGACTTCAAAATCTAGGTGCAAATGATGAATGTGTTGAACTGCATCAATTTTCAAAGTGGATATCGAGCATAGGAGATGGCACAATTGGAGGTCCTAATGATGGTCATGCAAGTATTGATATTCCAGAAGATATTCTACTAAAATGTGAAGATCCTGTTGCAACAATTGTTCAAAGTATTTATCCATCGTACACCAGTATCTTGAATGATGTATCTTATTTGCAAGAACGGGAAATACTTGCTCCTACTCTTGACGTGGTTGAGATGGTGAATAAGTACATGATATCATTGAATGCATTTAAAGGGCGGACTTATTTGAGTTCAGATAGCATGAGCAAATCTGATTCAAATGCAGATATATTACGGGACGTGTACACTCCTGAATTCTTAAACAGTCTCAAATGTTCATGTGTGCCAAGTCATGAATTATATCTGAAAGTAGGAACTCCGGTTATGCTATTGAGGAACATAGATCATTCAAAAGGATTGTGTAATGGCACTAGGTTGGTTATCACAAGACTGAGAGTCGTATTTTGGAAGCAAAAATTCTCACCGGGAATAATGAAGGACAACAAGTATTGATTCCAAGGATGTCATTAACACCCTCTGATCCCAGACTGCCGTTCAAATTTCAGTGGCGTCAGTTTCCTCTTATTGTCTCTTATGCAATGACTATAAATAAAAGGCAGGGTCAATCGCTTTCGCACGTTGGTGTGATTTTGAAAAAATCTGTTTTTAGTCATGGTCAATTGTATGTAGCTGTATCAAGAGTTAGAAGTCGTAGTAGTTTAAAAATATTAATATGTGACTCTGATGATGTCAATAGTAATTCGACATCAAATGTTGTATATAAAGAAGTTTTCCAGAATTTGTAATATAAACTTATGTTTCTCCATTTTTATGGACTATAATTTATGGATGTACTTTATGTTTGTTAATATTTAATATATTAAGTATGCTTATATAATTTTTTATTAGTCTTCAAAATAATTTATAGATTATATTTTTTTCGCGACCCAATATTTTTATAATTATCGTGATCTCACTTCGCATATAATTCCGTATTTACAAATTCTATAATACCGATAAATAAATAAATTTCATCTAAAATAAATTATTATTATTATAAAAATTAACATACATAAAATGATAAAATAAAGATGCCGCCGCAACGCGCGGGTGAAATACTAGTTGTTATTAATTGTACAATATTCTTTATAAATAAAATTAATATTTAATTTTTGACATTTAATTATATATCTTTTCATAATTTAATATTTCGATGTTCTATGTTTATTTTAATTTAATAATTACTATATTTTTAATTGTTTAACTTATAAAAAAAATATTGATAAACACTTTATTTACTTAGTATTGATATAAATTAAGTGCATTTTTTAAACTTAATTTAATATATTTATCATGATACAAGTTTGTTTATTTTATTTCATATTTTAATCCATACATAGATAAAATATAAATAAATATCATATAACGGACCATCCGATTTTTTAAAACCGTTCAACCGGTCGAACTAATAACCCAGTGACCCAGTAAATTGACCGATTTTGATGTCTGATCCGGGTTTAAAAACACTGAATGAAAGTCCATCACAATTTATGATGTATAATTATAGATTATATAGTGATTTAATTTTATTTTCAAGTTGGGATAGCCGATGGGTTTACTGAATGACCGCCACGAAGGCCACCTCCGTCCCCCGCCCCACGCGAAATTTCATTAGAATATCCAAAATTCAGAATATAATAATTCAATTAACCAAACAAAACCCAATTTCCAGATCATGGAAAGTCAATTCCACTCGAGTGCACTCCACCTCGCTAGATACCGCCTCCTCCTCTTTTGTGAAACTCTTGCCATCTCCTCAAATCTTCATGGCCAGCACCACCACCACCCACGGCGAAGAAGTCAAAAGAGACGTTTATTCGGTGTGGGCGTTTCCGCAGGAAGAATTGACGCCGCGGCTGAAGAAATTGATGGACGGTCTCAGATCGGAGTTCGGCGGGCCGGAGTTCGAGCCGCACGTGACGGTCGTCGGAGCTATTAGCTTGACGGAGAGTGAGGCGCGTGATCGATTCAACAAGGCGTGCGAGAGCCTCAAATCATATACTGCAACTGTGGAGAAAGTCGCCACCGGCACTTTCTTCTATCAGTGCGTTTTTCTCTTGCTTCATCCGACGCCTGAGGTAATTTCGTGGAATTCGAAGTTACTCTATTCTTCTTTCTGTATTTTCGTCTCCTGAATTAATTTATTTAAGGGAAATTGGTATGGCTGCTCCTTTAAGAATTGTTGTGGTGAATTGAATTGAACTGAAAGTATATGTAATAGTTGTTGGAATGATATGGTGTTTGTGGCCATACAAAGATTATACATTATCCTTGAGACATATCTTATTGAAATAAAAATATCGCAAATTATCCCGCTCAATGTCTTGACAAAAAAATTGTCAAAATAGGTGATATGTTTTAGGAGACTGATGATACTTTTTAAGTTTTGAATGATATTTTTTAGTATTATAGTTAATACTGATTTTGATTTTTTTTTAATTTTTTTTTACTGATACTTCTCAACTATACAAGTGATTTATTTGAGATTTTGAGTAATACTTTTTAATGTCACAAATGATACTGATTTTGACTAGTTTTTTTAGGCAACGCATTGACCGTCTGATATGCACTTAGTGCACATAAGACCTGCCTTAAAAATATGATAGAAGGAAGAAGAATTGACTGTCTTGTATGACATTGGTGCTGGATAATTTGTTACCATTCAAGTTATCAGACATCTTTCTAAATTATGCTTTGCTAATGAGTTTTAAGTTGTAACAGCACATAACATCGTATATATTTGTATAACTCTAACACAGGTGGTGGAGGCTAGTGCTCATTGCTGTGCGCATTTTGGTTTCAAGAACTCAACTTGTGAGCTACTCACCTACATTTGTATACTATGAACCCCCTAACCCAATCACCGAAAAAAGAAAAGTGTACGTAGTAGGTAAGATGAAGAGTAGAATGGGGAAAATCATATTCTTAACAGTTAACATCAAATATTATACCAAGAAATAAAATGAAGATGGAAGACTTTAGGTTCTGCTTGTATGGAGGGAAAATAATCCATGAATGGGATGAAAGGAATTAGATACAAGAATTCATAGTAGAGGAACCTTATGCAGTCGTGCATTCTTGTAGTTGCTTACATCTTGCATGTTAACTGCAATCTTAGTGACAAATGATGACCCATGCAACCTCTGATCAGAAATACTGATACATACCTGAGTTATATACCTTGTATATATTTCATCTCTTCACCAAGTTTAGTCATGTGCATAATGGCCCTATTATTCAAACAGCTACTCTAGGAGCATCGTTTTTAGGAAGACATATTTCCAAGAAAATTTACAGTGCATCTTCTTGTCATAATTGATTAAGTAGTTTTCAGGGCTCTTGAGTCTTGACAAATTATCCCAAAAATCTGCAATTTTCTGGTCCACAAGCAAACTTTAAGCTAAATTCCCACCAATATCACCAGTTGTGATATTGTGTTCAGTTATCTTAATTCTCTTAGCTGTTACTTAATTCTTATATTATTTTCAATTTGCCATTTGCTCAAGGACATACCCTCCTTATTTGCAGCTTATATGCCACACTTGAGCCTCCTATATGGCGATTTAACGGACGAAGAGAAGAAAAGCGCTCAAGAGAAAGCTTATTCTCTAGATGAAAGCATTGGTACTCTAAATTTCCGGATATCTCGTCTAGCACTGTGTAAAACAGATACTGAAGACAAAACCTGCAAATCTTGGGAGAAGGTGGCTGAGTGCCAACTCAAACCTTAATTACTAGGTACATACATCATATCATATTTGGCTTAGGTTAATGTCTGTTGTTCCAAGAATAAGATTGATAGTTTCTGTGTTGTGTGAAAATGCAATGAACTGAAATTGTTGCACTTTGCTTGTTGCCTTCTCTACTTTCGTATGTAATCATGAGTCAGACGATCTAATCTTCGGTGATAGGCATTGTACGAATCTAGGGGTATCTTCCATGCTACACTAAGAGCATCTCCAATGGTGCTTTCTCAATTACAAGTATTTTGTTGTCAAATCCGCGCCACCTCAAAAGTTAAATACCTACTTTCTTTAAATATATTCCTTCACAATAATACTTTCTCAAAAGTTACTATTCATGGGTCCCACTTTCAAATCATTATATATTTTATAGATACACATATATTTATATTTAACACAAGTAAAAGTAAAAAATAAAAGTAATTGTAGGCATTATGTAAGGTGGGGCTTACTTCCCCACTTTCACACTCACTTTATATAAAAATTCCCAGGAACTTTTTTATCTTGCTTGAACAAGCTTTCTCATCTATACTTTCTTCTCCCACAATGGTGTTTTTTTTAATTATGTGGAATATGTTGGGTGTTAAGTCAATATACTCCTAACCATTGGAGATGCCTAAGTGTAGTAAGCACTCACCACCACCATGCGATAGATGTCCAAAGTTGTATTATTTTAATTCATGTCTTATATTGTTTGAATTCATTATTTTATTATTTCAAAAAGCTGAAAAGAGAGGCATTGACTTGTCCAGAATGACAAGAAAATGTAGGTGTTGGGATCGAGAAAAAATCATCCGAGCTGATCTTGTTTCTTCATTTAATTTCTATCACCACCAACTCTCAATCTTCTCGATAATTGCTGCATTAGAATTTCAAAATCCTCCATGGTTTCTCCAAACTTCAACAAAGCAGATATTTTTTCTTCATTTTATATGGTCGTCATCAACTCCTCATTTTCTCGATAGTTGTTGCACTATTATTTCAAAATCCTTCATGGTTTCTCTAAACAACAACAAATTAGCAGAGAACTTCCACAATTTATTTCTCATTCTCATGACCATGGAAAACTTCTTGATGGAAGTTTGAAGTTTCGAGTGTTTGTACCCAAAAACTTCAAATTTCTTATTTTTAATTTTTTGGCAGGAATGAGAAATAAAACGTGGAAGCTCTCTTGCTAATTTGTTGCAGTTTGGAGAAACCATGAAGGATTTTGAAATTATAGTACAACAACTATTGAGAAAATGGGGAGTTGGTGATGACCATATAAAATGAAGAAGAAATATCCTCTTTGTTGAAGTTTGGAGAAACCATGGAAGATTTTGAAATTATAGCGCAGCAATTATCGAGAAGATTGAGAGTTGGTGGTGATAGAAACTGAATGAAGAAGCAAGATCAGCTTGGATGATTTTTTTTTTTTCTCTAGCCCATCACCTACATTTTCTTGTCATTCTGTACAAGTCAATGCCTCCGTTTTCAGCTTTTTAAAATAATGAATCCAAACAATATAAAACATGAATTAAAATAATATAACTTTGGACGCGTGTCGCATGGTGGTGGTGAGTGCTTACTACACTTAGTGTAGCATGAAAGATACGTGAATCTCGGTTCCCTTCCCATCTTAAAAAATGAATGGGTACGTGTCATTTCCTTGTTAGATGATAAATATTTGTTCCAAAAAGCCGATCAGTCAAGTAGATGTAGATGAATTTTCAGTCAAGTACCTCCACGAGCTCTTGATGTATTTTGCATTTGTAGTGAGGATTAACGTGACATCAAATATATTAGCTCATGTGACATCAAATTGGTAGGATTTAAATTTAACTTCATTAAAAAAAGTGAGATTCCATAGTTACCTTGTTCCAACGGGTGAAAATTTTGATCTACATTAGGCCTAATATCACGCCAGTTCTACTATAAATTGTGTTTCATCTCTTTTTTTCAATGAGCAGAGGGGGATTTGAGTTTTAAATACCCGATTACTCACCTTATATAAGGTGTATTAGTTGGACGAATTCATTATAGAAGTAGACTTCTTTCCGCTACTAATTAATGTGTAATTAAATAAAGTGCGTACCGAAGTGGTAGAGATCCCATAAAAGGGAGACATTTCATTCGGAATACATTCTCCCCCATCACCCAACTAAAATAAATGCATAAATAAACATATGAAGTGGGTCCAAATCTCAAGTCTATATTTTGTAAACAATTATAAAAATTAATACTCCATCCGTTTTATAATATTTGTTGTTTTAAGATTTTAATGTAGAATTAACAATTAATTTTTTTGACTAATATATCACTTCCTTCTATATAAAATAAAATCTATTCCCCTATATATTCCTAAAAAGTTAGTAAAATTTTCTCTCTCCATATATTTGTAGGGTTAAAATTGGGAGAAAGGGTGTGAAAATATCTAAAACAACAAATATTTCGACACAAAATAAAACTCATAAAACAACAATTAAAACGAAATGGAGGGAGTATTAACTGAGTAGGACTATATATTTGAAACTTTCCAAAAAAGGTAACAAACAACATATTTAAAAGGTGGGAATATTTATCAAGGTAAAAAATATAGTAAAATTGGGGTAGGCAAGCAAGATTTAAAATTTATTCCACTCGTTTTTATATAAATATCATTTTGAATGAATGCACACAAATTAATAAATTAATTAAATTATCTAATACACTATTGTGTGAATATATTAAATGAGTTAAATATAGATGTTTGAATGCATTAAATGAGGGTAAATATGTGAAAATGTGAATTTTTTTATCTCGAATTTGTAGAATGACATTTTTTTTAAACAAAATTAAAATATTAAAACGACACTTATTGAGAAACAGGTGGAATAGTAGTTATTTGGGCAATTTGTATTTACTTTACACAATACCCATTGGATGAGGCCCACAAAATCTGAATTTTGTACTTGTGTTCTGCAAAAGATTTCTTGCAACTGCCAAAAGCAATATTAATTGATTTAGGAATTGAATTGAATACCCCAGCCACCCACGTCTTCTTCTCTCTTCCCATCCCTCTCTCTTTGCCGAACCAGTTTGAAAACCAAAAAATGAAAAAAAAAAATTCGTTGAGCACACACCGATGTATCTCTCTCTCTCTCTCTCTCGGAACTTCACCGCTAGAAAATCAACGATCATGCGGTATAAATTTTCCCTCTCTCTCGCTCCCTCTTTGCATGTGATAATGTGTTGTATTGATCTCTCTCCATTTTTCTTTTGAACTCTCTATCCCCTAGTGAACGAGCAGATGCCGGAGATGAAACGAGAACCTGGAGAATTGTCGGCAACTTCGCCGCCAGAAAATCAACGATTGTGCGGTATAAATTTTCTCCCTCTCTCTCGCTCCCTATTTGTATGTGATAATGTGTTGTATTGATCTCTCTCCATTTTTCTTTTGAACTCTCTATTCCCTAGTGAACGAGCAGACGCCGGAGATGAAACGAGGATCTGGAGAACCGCCGGCAACGTTTTCATCTTCTTCTCAAGTAGGTTTCAAATTTTCCCGAGTTTATGATATTTAATCGTAGCATTTTTATGTGTGTTTGAAATATTAATCGTGGCCAATTGAGAATTAATCGTAGCCTATGAAACTATTAATCATGACCGATATATAATAATCATAGACATTAAAAAATTAATTGTAGCCTTAAAACTAATTTAGAAATTAATCGTAGCAATTGAAATATTAATCATAGGCCTTAGAAAATAATCGCGGCCTTAAAAATAATTTTAGAACATAATCTTACCCACTTAGAAATTAATCGTAGCCATTAGAAAAATAATCGTATACTTAAGAATAATTTTAAAATTAATTGTTGTCACTTGGTAATTAATCGTAGCCCTTAGAAAAATAATTGTGGCTTTAAGAATAATTTTTGAAATTAATTGTATACACATAAATATTAATCATAGCTGTTAAAAAAATAATCGTAGCTCTAGAAATAATTTTAATAATTAATCGTAGTCACTTAGAAATTAATCGTAGCCCTTACAAAAATAATCAAAGCCTTAAGATTAATTTTATAAATTAATCGTAGATTCTTAAATATTAATTATAGCCTTACAAACACTTTTAAAAAATAATCGTAGCCACTTAAATATTAATTGCAATCCTTAGAAATATAATCGTAGCCTTTAAAATAATTTTAGAAATTAATCGTAGCCGCTTAACAAACTAATCGTAGCCCTTAGAAAAATAATTGTACCGACTTAGAAATTAATCACAGCCCTTAAAAATTAATTGTAACCACAAAAAATAATTTTAGAAATTAATTGTACCCCTAAAAGACTAATCATAACCCTTTTTAGAATAATAGTAGGCTTAAGGTTAATTCTAGAATTTAATCATATCCCACTTAAATTCTAAGCGTAGACCATGAAACATTAATCGTAGCAAATTAATTATATTAATTGTAGACAATTGTAGTTTTTAATCATAGACAATGTGAAATTAATTTTATCCATTTAAATAATCATATGCATCATTTATTATGAATCATAGTCCTTAAGTACTAATTGTAGACAATGAAACATTAATCTTAGCCCCTTAATTATTAATTGTAGACAATTATAGTTTTTCCTAACAACTATATTTAATTATTAAAAATGTTTATTTAAAATTTTAATCAAGTATTTAAACTAATGTTTAATTATAATTTTGCAAGTGTTGTTTGATAGATTGGTTTAGACAGTCGTTGCAGTGCCTAAGGCCTTCGATCATAGTGTATGTCAGACCGGAAGTAGTTGAGAAGATCAGAGCCATATTACATGTGATAGATCAAATAAAAAATGAAATACAATACTAAATTGCCAATGCAGCGTGAGAACAGAGCATTAAATCTAGCTCGAACTCACGACAATCATAGGTTCGATATAGAAGATCGGCCATATAAGTGTCTCTCTCAACCTCGACCTTCCATAAGTATGACAATGTCGTGGCTCGGACGGCAAAACATCGCCCCGCCTCGACATTCTTGGATAGTTTACTCGCAGTTTCATCAGTCAACACATGATTGGAACCATGTGCAGCCGTTCGTCGCTCGACAACTGATCTGAACACCTCAAGCAAGAAGCAAATAGGAAACCTCCTAGCCCACAACAGACGAGCATTGAGACTCTCCGCCGCATTAGACGTCATGAAACCGTAGCGCCGTACGAGATACTGTGAACGAGACCAATTCTTTGGGCCGATATTACACAACTTCTGGTATGCGTTTGGATAGACTAACTCCAACGTTGACATACTCGCCTGACATGCGTCTGTCCGATAACTGTAGGCAGCATCCTGAAATAGTGCAGTTACATGTTTTCCTCTCTTCATCATCTTATTCTTCAAATGGTAATAGCACAATCCGTGTGTCGCCCTTGGGAAAACAACTTGTACATCATTTTTTATGCTCTGATGTTGATTCGACATGATGAGAAGGTCGTCTATATCACCCAAAGCCATATGTAAACGGCTTAAAAATCATGTCCAAGATTCATCGTTCTCTATCGATCCGAGCCCAACTGCAACAGGTAAGAATTGTTCGTTGCCGTCCTTCGTCATAACAACAAATAGAACCCCTCCGTTCTTCCCTTTAAGGTAGGTCTCATCAATCACGAGCACTGAACGTGCATAATTCAAAAAAGCCCTAATACACAGTCCGAGAGCAAGAAACAAATGCTTGAACCGATCTTCTCGAGAGATCTGCATGTCCACCACAGTCTCTAGATGCAACAATTATAAAGTGTGCAGAAATGTTGAAAGAAATGACATGATTATTTAAAAAATGCTACGATTATTTAGTAAATGCTGTGTGTTTTTTTTTTTAAACTATGATTACATTTTAATGAAGCTACGATTACTAAGAAAATGCTGCAATTAATTTAAAGAAGCTACGATTATATTTTCAATTGCTATGATTAATTTAAAAGAAAGATATGATTAACTAAAACATTGCCATGATTAATAAATTCAAGTTACGATTACAAAAAATAAGGCTACGATTATTAAAAAAAATGCTACAATTAATTTAATAAAGCTACAATTATATTTTGAATTGCTACAATTAATTTAAAAGAAAGACACAATTGACTAAAACATTGCTACGATTAACTAACGATTGCTACGATTATACAAAATAAGGCTACAATTAATATCCTAAAGACTACGATTAATGCAATTAAGGTTACGATTATGAACCAATGCTACGACTACTTAATTATGTCTAGGATTAAACATTTTTATAATTCTTAACCTAATCTCAATTTAATCAAAGCTACGATTTATTATAAATAACAATATGGTTCATATAGATCATTTCATAAAAAAGGGACTTCACAAAACGTACCTTTCAAAATGGAAAATTCTTTGCACTAATTTCTTCTTGATGAATAATCTTGCACACGCCTTGCTCAAATTTTTCTTCTTGCACACGCCTTGCTCTCGAACTTTTGCTCTTGGTTTTTTGCTCAAATTTTTGGTAGTGTGTATGATGTCGGGTGTTGGTGTTTATTTATTTACAAAATTTACCCACCTTTCTTACACAATAATAAAAGCATGCGTTAAATTTGGTCAATCAATTTTTACTTTCTGAGGTTTTTTATTTAATGAAACTTAGCAACTACCTCTCTTACATAGGACATAAATGCATTCAATTGAAGTATTGAACTAGTGAAGCTATTCACCTAAAAATTAATCGTAACCTTAATCGTAATTTAATCGTCCATATACGATTAACTTTTAGAATTAATCGTACATTATTAAAAATAATCGTATCTTTGTTAAAAAATAATCGTAGCTTTTAAAAAATTAATCGTACCATTTTTTTCAAATTAATCGTATGCTACGATTAATTTTAAATTTAGTCATAGCTTTCTAAATAGCCTAAATTTTAATCGTAGCTTTTTAATAGTATAATTTTATTAATCGCACCTTTTAATAGTTTGTTTTTTAATCGTAGTTAGGCTAATCGTATGCTACGATTAATTTTAAAATTAATCATAGCTTTCTAAATAGCCTAAAATTTAATCATAGCATTAATCGTACCTATTTAATAGTATAATTTTTAACGGTAGCAATAATCGTAGCTTTTTAATCGTATAATTTTATAAATATTCGTAGCTTATTAATCGTATATTGGCTAAAACATATTCATAACATTTTTCATAAATAATTGTACCCTATCAATAACTTTAAAAATTAATTGTAGCTTCTTATACTTAATCGCACCATTTTAAAAAAATAATCGTACCCATTATAAATACAAAATATTTTGGCTCACGTACAATGTAATATATTCGTATTCACACACACACAGAGATAAAATTGATGTGTAGTTAGTATTAAATGTCAAAGTACACTTACCCAATGATTGAGTGTGGGGAGCAAGTGTGTGGTATTTGAGACATTTACAATTCAAATTGGCTACAAAACTTCCTATTTTTAAAAATTATTTTTTTAAATGACTATTTGCACTATAAATTTTACTCTTTGCACTTCACTTGCTCAATGCACTACATAATGCACCACACACATTTAAATTTATACCCTCACTTCAAAAATAATGATTTACTTAATAAAAATAAAATCTAAAAATTCAAAAATTAAATTAAAAAAAAAAGAAAAAGAAAAGGATTAAGAGAAAGTCGTCTTCTCCGTTCTCCCGGTCCAACCATCGGTTCACCGTTTTCCTTCCACTTGCAACCCAGTCGCTCGCCGGCCACCGCTAAGATAACCTGCAACCATCCCGACCATTCACCATTGCCAAGACAACCGCCTATATTCCTTCCATCTGCAACTCAACCATTCACCGCTGCAAGCCAAAATTTGCTCGTCGCCGGAAGGATGAAGATTCAAAATCCAAAAGTAGTTCGAAAAATTCAGTTCAAACCTTTCAAAATTATTTCTTGAATGTGGAGAACAAATGGAGGAGAAAAGTGGAAATGAGAGAAAATGTGATAGAGGAGATCAAGAACTGTGAGATTGGCGACCGGGTGGGAGGCTGCCAATTGGTTGTTGGCTAGGGGTGGATGAAGAGAGAAAAAAGGGAGGGAGGAACAAATGAGCAGATGGCCTCGCCAGAGAAGAATGACGACAGAAATGTTGGCAATCGCAGATTAGCAGGTGGGAGGAGTTTTTTAGTTGTTATTATTATTATTATTATTATTATTATTATTATTATTATTATTATTATTATTATTATTATTTAATGAGGATATTGAAGTAATTTCATAATTAATTTATTTTGTGGTGCAAAGAATATTTTTTGTAGTGCAAATAGTCTTTTTTTTTTTCCAATCACTATTTACTTTTGTCCATTTTTATCTATTTTCACTATTTAAAAATATATTTTACATTTCTAAAAAATATATTCTGTATATTTTCATTCCGGTCAAAGATTTATTTTTATTCTCTAAAAAAATATACTTTAATTTGAAAATTAACTCTTATCACGAAAAACTTCAAACCTTAATTCCTAAAAAATACTTCATATAATGGATCTATCAATCGCAAATTCGGTGTATATTTTTAAACCTTGCATCACAGTTACAATAACCCCAAATTCTGTCGGCCAAGAGTCAGTACTTTATTTCTGATTGCTTACAATAAATTCTTAATCCACTGCTTTTTTTTTTTTTTTTGAAAAGTAAATTCTCTTCTGTTACCAATTACCATAGAGGGTGGTTGTTCCCATTATCCAGCGTAAGACCTTCGATTTTCAACGGCTAGCTTTTTGAAAATCTTAAGGTTTAATCGCTGGATTCGTTATATTACTCTGTTGATTCTTTCGCGTTAAAAAAGTAAAATAAAATTAAGAAACGCAATCTTGGGTTGAATTTCGGGTTCTTGACTTTTCAAAGATTTGATCTTTACTGACCACCTTTCAAATATTTTTTTCATAATTTCTATCTCCATCTTGGCGTTAATTTTCTTATGTATCTTATAACCGCCTTCATTAAGAAGTATCGAATGCGATTTCTTCCACGAAAAGAATTCCTTCAAGAATTTGTGGATTCTGGCAAAAAGATATTATGATTTCCTGAATCTGCTTCGAAAATATTGAATTTTCAAATATAGAAGCATATTTGATCGAAACGGGTGTTTCTGGTTACTAAATCGCTTCATAAAATCTTCATATTTTTTAATATAGAAACATATTTGATAAAATTACTACAAAATTGATTCTTGGGATAGGGATTATTGTTCTACCAAACTTGGATCAAGAACAGATGGTTTTCTTGCAGAGGAGGGTTTCTTGACTCTTTTAACCAGTTCTTGATAAATTTGCCGAGGGCATCCATGACGCCTGCGAAATTTGCTCCGTTGAAGCAATCATCCATGGCACCCGACAGGGGAAATCCAGAGGGAGATAATGGAGATGGTGATATGCATGACATTGATCCGGGCTTGAAGCTGATGTATTTGGCCAATGAGGGTGATTTGGATGGCATCAAGGAGCTTTTAGACTCTGGTGCCGATGTCAATTTCCGGGATATCGATGATCGGGCTGCACTTCATGTTGCTGCATGCCAGGGACAATGTGATGTTGCCAAGTTGTTGCTTGAAAATGGAGCAGATGTAGACCCCAAAGATCGGTGGGGTAGCACGGTATAACTTGATTAATCTTGCGTAACATGTTATACTTTGTAGTTGTCTTTGTGTTTATTTTTGCGTTACATGTTATACCCCAAAGACTTTATTGTTTCTTAAAGGATATATGAATATGATGTTGCTAATGCGATGGTATGACATCTTGATGAATGTTTTTGTAATGTGGCCACCTGGAAACTTAGATCCCTTTCTCTCTGCACCTCTGCATCTGCTTGTCTCTGAACCCTGATTGAAGTTCAGAAACTTATGTTTGGAGGATTTAGTAGCCTTTTAGTTTACAATATATGCTCAATTAGCAGAGTGTACTCTCTTTTATGTTGATTTGCTTACAGAAGGAGCAACAATGTCTGACATTATGTGCATTACTAGATTGAATTATTACTATTTGCAAGATCAATGCTTTCAAGTTATCATATCACAAAACCTATGGTATTTCAGGTTTGAAGATTCATTCTAGAGCGTGTATTTACTAAATTGATTTTAGACGCCTCTAGAATATATGCAGTTATTTGTGTTCATGCTAATGTTTTGGTGCATACCCTGGTGAAGCGTTCCAAACAACTGAACTCTCTTAAACAACAGCCTCTTTCAGATGCCATACATTATAAGAATCATGATGTGATCAAAGTTTTGGAGAAACATGGTGCAAAGATATTGGTGAGTTCATTTGTTTTGTGAATAGCATACTTTTATCATGTGAAATAGTTAGTATTAGAGACGTTTTCTTTCCTTCTACTCAATTTGATCTTAATTGTATGTGGTGTTTTGTGTTAGATGGCCCCCATGCAAGTACAAAATTCTGGTCAGGTGCCAGAATATGAGATTGATCCTAAAGAAATTGATTTTACAAACAGTATTGAAATAACCAAGGTACTTCACTCGGATCATTGGTTTCAATGCTCGCTAATAGTTCTAGATAGTTGGGTAGGCTATTGGCTTTTATTTTGCAAAAGTTACCCGATTTTTGCCATGTTTGCTTCATTACTGAATTATTATTTTTTATTTATCAAATCATAGTAACTTATATTATCAAAATCTTGTTCTGCAACTTTCATGTTTCCATTACTTTCGTAGGTTGTTACACTGAATATTTTACTGTTCTTATAGAAAAAAGAGGGTGACCAAATGAGAAAAACTGAATGGTTTTGACATGTGATAAAAATGAGTTTGCTGAAGTAGCATGATTGGCTACAGAAAAGTTGGTTTTTTTGTGACTATAATATATAAGTCCGACTAGATTTTTCATTTCTACAATCGTTCGGTCGAAATTCATTATCAATTTTCTCTTCCTATAGACCAAGATTTGTCATCTAGTTTACTTTCTTTGTATGATCATATTTTATTTGTTTATCGAAGTATTTCACTTTTCCCTGATGGTAAGAAGATTCTCCCAGGGAACCTTTAAATTAGCTTCTTGGGGTGGAACACGAGTTGCTGTAAAGGTTTTCTGGGAAGGGGCTGCTGATGAGGATAAAGTGTGAGGTCTTTGAACAAGTGACTTAATTTTTTAGTACTTCTATGCAATTCACTGTTCTCTAAGTTGCTGGGTTTCTGCAGGAGGTCATTTAGAGATGAGCTTTCATTGCTTCTGAGTATAAGACATCCAAATGTTGTGCAGTTTCTTGGTGCCGTGACACAAAGTAGTCCTATGATGATTGTGACTGAATATTTACCAAAGGTATCCTTTGGGAACATCTCATGAATGTTAGTTCTTATGGTTTTTTCGGTTCATTTTTTCCATTGGATTTTGTCTATCATGTTTATTGAATTTAACTTTGCCTGTTATATCTACATATTCCTATGTTACTATAGTAAATCATTTTATGCTCCATGAAGTTTTCTTGTTGGTTTTAGTAATTTTTAAGTACCCTTTTGTTTGTGTGGATCCTTGTGTTGGATGATGCTGGCATTTATAATTACAATATCCTGAAGGTTAAGGGCATTTTATGATCAATCTTTGATGTTAAAACGATATTTGTTCCTTGCATGTGCAGGGTGACCTTCGCGAATATTTAAAAGAAAAAGGTTCTCTTAAACCTGCAAAAGCTGTCAGACTTGCTATGGATGTGGCCAGGTTCATAAAAATTATGAGAACTCAAGTATCTCTCTGAACTGTTTTCTCTGAAAAAGTTAAGGGTGAGGATTTAATAGTTTGGGTGGTGTAGTTGGTTATTTTAGAATTCTTTGGATGAAGAAAGTTTACTCATGCACTTTTGCAATAGATCCCAAAAAAAATGTCAGAGAATAGTTTTTGGTAAAGATATAGACGAGCATTAACTTAGACAAGAAATTTGAGGGTATTGTCTTTTGTAGACTGTGGAGGTTTTGTTTAAAAATTGGCAGTGTCCAGGTGAATGCCTGTTCTACATTCTTAATCTGAAAAAAAAAAAGAAAAAAAATTCTTCAAAGCACATTACAGTTGACTCAAAATGTACTTGGTCTTGCAGGGGAATGAACTATCTACATGAACATAGCCCTGGTGCTATTATTCACCGTGATCTTGAACCTTCGTAAGTTTTGGCTTCCAACTTGTGTGTTTTGTGATGCACCACCGTGACAATATTGTCGTATTCATTTTGGTCTCATTCAGTAACTTCTTACAGAATTCTCTCTTCTTATTTGACTAAGATAACAGAAATATCTTGCGGGATGATTCTGGACACCTGAAAGTTGCAGATTTTGGAGTTAGTAAGCTTCTTAAAGTTGCCAACAGAATCAGAGAAGAGAGGCCTCTGACTTGTCAAGATAGTTCTTGTGAGTACTCAGTTCTTCGAGCTAGTCATTACTTTAGCAACACAGTTAATTACTTAATTCTGTCAAATTTTACATGGGCATTAACAGGTCGTTATGTGGCTCCCGAGGTTTTCAGAAATCAAGATTATGACACTAAAGTGGATGTGTTCTCATTTGCCTTAATCTTACAGGAGGTAATGGATATATCACTTTAATTCTTGGTTTAATAAGGTGCTTGTGGTTTATTTTGCAGACTCCAATCTTTCTTTATGTAGATTTTGAATTCCGGATTCTTGTAATAAGCCTATAGTAAAGCAATTTCTGGTTTATTGTTCTTAGCTTGCCTAAAAGCTTGGGTTTGGCTTATTTGAGAGAAAATAACTGGCCTTGTTTCAGGCATTAGTTCTGATATTATAAGTAATGTATGCACTGATGGTGGATTTGCTTCTTCTCATAATTGACTCCTCTTAAGTTGATTTTCGGGACTACCTCACACAGAAAATGAAGATTGTTAGTGAAATGGCATGGAATTGGCATTATGAAATTTGAATCTCTGCAACAAACTAGATTGGAACTGTTAAGTTTCTTTGGTAAAAAAACTGTTGCTTTGACAAATGAATCTTTGACCTTAGCTTATTGAGGGATGCCCTCCATTTGAAACGAAACAAGAACAAGAAGTGCCAAAATCTTATGTTGCGAAAGAGCGTCCTCCTTTTAGGGCCCCGATGAAGCTTTACGCCTACGGCCTAAAAGAGTAAGCATCTTCGTCTTAAGGGGAAATGCTATTTGCTTAATCTTTTTCTGTCATCATTAATGTGCAATGAATTTGTTACAGGTTAATTGAAGATTGTTGGAGTGAAAAACCAGCTAATAGACCGACATTCAGGCAAATAATTCCACGGCTGGAGGCGATCCACAGCAGATTTGACCATAATAGAGGTTGCTGGAAGGTTGTTTATCCCTTCCCTTGATCTTGACGTGCGTATCATATATGTATATTTACATACATCTCATCTGTTTCCATGGGTGTGGCATATACAGCAGGTCTTGCCACTGGACTGTTTTGAGCACTGGGGATGGACAAGACGTAGTCACAGTTCGAGCAGCCGGACTAACTCATCAAGATCTGCAAGCGGCGACTAGATGATGCGAGTCTTGATCAATTCTCCTTCCCTGATGTTTTTGCTTTTATCAACTTGTAAATATATTGTGTAACCCATGCATATATGTACGAGAAGTTGAAATGAATGCATTTCTGGATTCATGAAAAAAGGTTTGATATTTCAAGGAAGCAATTCTAACTATATATAGAGACTAGCTTTAAGATATGCTTCGTTACTCGTTTATTTCAAAATTATTACTGCAATTAATTGCCTTATTTTCATATTTAACTGGATATGAATCCTTGAGGAGATGGTGGGATTTATTGAAAAAATTGGTAAGATCATATTTTTGTGACAATTTCAGATAAATTCTTCTATATATGAAATCAACGTACGTAAAATCCATAGTTGAAAACGATTATGGAATTGTGGAATCTGGAAGAAGTCATATCATTTGCGTTCAAATCTTGCCGAGTTTCAACTAATTTCATTCTGTCAATTGGATTCTCGTTGGTAACTTATGTTTTTTTTTTCTTATATCGTCTCACTTATATCATCACTATATTAGTGATGATTTTGACAAAATCGTATTTAATGATCTAGTTAAATAAAAATACCAAATCTTATTGCTTTTGGGTTGTTGCAATATTAGGAAGTTTTGAGTTAATCATCTCTGCTTATGAATGATGTACTGGGCAATATTTCTACAGTTTAAACCTCTTATGAATGATGTACTGGGCAATATTTCTACAGTTTAAACCTCTATGCAGTATTAATATCATCGGGATCAAAGAAAAATATTGGTATAGGGAGACTATTCTTAAATAGAAATTACATATAAAAATTATATTTTTTAAAAAAAACTAATATACACTATATATCACTTGAAAATGTATCCCTTCATATTTTAAAACATGTGAATTTAAAAGATAAATAAGATTCATGATTTTTTTCCTTAAAATACAAAAGGATTCATGAATTTTGAAAAGTCAAATGTGCTTATGTCATTCATATGCATTGTGTATACGCATTAAAATTAGAAAATTAATTCATGTACTATATGAAAATTAATTCATGTACTGTATGTATCTAGAAAATGTTAAAAATATATATGTATCACATGCAATTTTGGGCAAGTATTTCATATCAACTTAAGTTTAATGTAATATAGTTAAATAATTCTAGATATTTTATATAGAGATATTTAAATATATTTGGAATTTACTGTCATTTTATTCCTATATGGAGGTAAATTTCTTAAGGATGGTCCTAACAAAATATTGAAATATTATAATGTATAGTTTATTCTTATTTATAATTGGTCCCGAGTATGGACCATAACTTTTTATTACTATAAGAAAATTATTCTTATATAGAGTATTCTTATATATAGATTTTACTGAAGTATGAAATTAAATTTGGGAACTGGTTGTTTGGAGACAACTGACAATTAACAGTTTTCTCTTAGACTACTCACATTGATGATTGGAACCAATCGATCATCACTAATGGACAAAAAAAAGTTAAATTTTTTTTATAAATTCTAGCAATTTAGGCAATCTATCTGCCATATGGTTGGTTGACCAAACAACCCACAATTTTTCTCTCTTGTCACATGGCACTATTTGATTGGCCAAATATATTTTTATTAGATAAAATTTTATATTGTTGTTATTATGGATAATAATGCATTCAAGAAAATATAAAAATTATATCATAATTTGTATTTTTTTCATTGTCTATAAAATGAGCCCTTTTGACATACTTTGAATGACATTAAAAAATCATCAATTCTCACTCATTTAAAACTATGGATCCAAATGATCCAAATTATTTTTCAATTTTCCAAAATTATTTTTGTAATTAATTATTGAAATATAAAATAATTTATTAACTTTGAAAAATATAATAAAAATTAATTATAGATAATAGATATTGATAAAGAATCAAATGAAATAAGTATTTTTGAATTGGAGAAGATTATTGATAAAGTTGAAAGATTGTGGATTTGAATTGTTGAGTTGATTGTGTAGGGAGTGGCGGAGCCATGATTTAAGTTGAGGGGGGTCCAATAAATAATATTTAAAAATTTAAAAATAAAATCAAGAATTAATAATATTCTTTTTATAAAAAAACAAAAACAATTTTCAATAACTTGATTAAGAAAAAAATTAAAATATTTATGGAAGATAAAATGAAATAGATTAAGTTATAATCAAGAGCAATTTACCAAACAGTGCATATTTATCATCCATTCATTTCCCTATATATATGCTCTAACATTCGTATACCAAATATAAAATTCTCATTAATAATTAATATATTTTACCAAGAAAATAATATATATATATATATATATATATGAAATAAAATAAATTAGACCCATAAATAAATAATAATTTAAATTAATATTTAATCAAACTATTAACAACTATATATGTGATAATAATTCACATGCACCAAGTGATAAATTGAAAAATAATTTTAAAAATGTTAACAAAAAAAGTCCAAATAGTAAATAAAATTAAAACAATTCAATATATGAATTATAACTTTGAACTTTGATATGAAAATTTTAGGTGAAATTTAGATAAAGAGAACAAAAATAATACAAAATAAGTAAAAGAAAACAAGGAATCAAGGAGGGGAATTGGAATCGTGAAAAGAGAGAATTCTAAAATCTAATTAGACAAAGGATTTTTTTTTTAGATATAAATGTCAAATGACATAAATACCCCTATTTTTTTGAAAAATCTCAGCCTTGGCCCTAAGGTGTCTCCACCCCCTGTGTGTGTAGGTGAAGAAGAAAGAAATAATTATTTTATTAATAGATTAGATTGTAGTAGATTGTTGATGCATGGGGTAGTTTTACAATGCTTTTTTCCTTTCAAGACTCCTTCCAATAACAACCAACCTAAATTATATAGCAACAACTATATATTTTGATGCATGTTCTCAATATACTAATCTGCTTAGTTACCCTGAGCCTTGTTTAATGATAACATTGATAAGTGAGTGGGGCTCGATTCCCAAATTCTAAATAAAATAAAAAATATCATTAATAGACGTTCAAGGCCATACAATTTCCAACTACGGGTGATCAATCTTGAGTGAAGTAAGAAGCTAATATAAACTTTTATGTACATATGATAGGGAAAAGAGTAGACATCCCACATGAAATTGTTTGGCCATAGGAATGCTAAGCTTGTCCCTTGTTTGGTAAAGTGGAATGACATATCTTTAATATACAGTTACTTATATATAGCAAGACAACTTCTTGAGCCTAAGACGAGTATAACAACACTCCGGTTGCTATCTAAGTCAACTCACATCATGCATAAAGTCTAATTTTATAATACTTTTTTTCGCCATAACTTGGTTGGTGTGAAATTTCAAGTGATGTAGTCCAATCTTCTTACAGGGCCACCGCATCCACTGACATTTGATTCTTTCATATAATAATAATTTTAAATTAATTGGATTTTTTATGCGGTAATGTGTGTGTGTATATACTGTGAGCTCCTTTTTATTGAGGCATATCCCGTAATTTACCTCCTGCACGAAATAAATAATGGACCCTCAAGAATAGCTAGGGATTGTTCTTTATAATATGTCAATGAATAAATTAGTTGAACTTGAGCATAAAAATAGGAAACTGAATGATTCTCAATCTCACATGGATCGAGGAGGCAAGAAATTAAAGACAGGCCACGAGAACACGAGTCTATTGTAATCAAATACTCCCTCCGTCCCATAATTATAGTCCACTTCTCCTTTTTACACAGATTAATAAATCACATTTAATATGTATTGGAAATATACAATTTACTATAATTATCCTATATTGCCCTTATTTTTTACTATATTAATTGCATTCATACTATATAAAATAGGGTTATATTTGTAAAAGAATATTTAAATACAATCCCAATTTAGAATAGGACTATAATTTTGGGACATCCCAAAAAGAAATAATGGACTATAATTATGGGACGGAGGGATCGAGTACAACATTTTGTTTCGAATTTGCTTAATTGATGATTAAATTAAGAATTAGCGAGCTTTATAGAGACAACACGATTCTAATTTGATTTTCCCCTTTTCACACTCTTTTGAACTTCTTTCCTTATCAAACTTGACGACGATGGCTTGAGAAGAACAATTCTTAAATGTCATTTGGGGTTGACTGTGTAAGTTTGTGACCCAATGATTCGAATTTCATTAACACCGATTTAATTTGGTTAATTTTTTAAGTACGGTTTACATTTTCGGACCGGATTTGCAGGCTATTACACAAGAACAATATTTATCTGATGCGCACCCTTAAATAACATCAGTTACGAGTTATCCTTGTAACAAAAAAAAAAAAAAATTCTTAAATTGTATTTATTTTCTTCTCTATTTTTTAATGTCAAGGGTAACTCGCAGCCGCTACCGTGGTGCGCACTAGGTAAACCCCGTCCCTATGTAATAGTCTGCAAGTCAGCTGTGACAGGCTCGCACCTAGTAATGTTGGTGGTGGGTCGAACTTAGACCTTTAGCCTCAAGAAACACCATTCCAACTGCCCTCCCTCAGGGGTTGAGTTTCCTTATCATAAAAAAAATGTGGGCTTCAGCTCGCATGAAAAGTAAAATTACTTGTTTAGGATGCCAAAAAATTACCGTGATCATGAATTTCAATTCAACAAATCAGTGAATGCCACAAGTGCCTTCCTTTTCGTCAAATCAATGACTTCATAAAATAATGATGCGGGGGCAAGCTAGTACGTAATTTAATTTTCTTACCAATTTTATGTTTCTTGATCTGAAAAATGCTAATCAACAAATTATTACACAGCGATATATACAAAATAGAATGCCATGAACTTAACAAACAACAAAAATTATTGACCATCTATTATATTGGAAAAATGCTTTGAAATTATACGTACATACATAACCCAGCTGGCTAACATTTTTTAAAAATGGATGAAGTTAATTTCAAAGTATTTAAAACTAGCTAGTTTTATTTTCATTGTCTAGTTTTGTAGCAGGTCTAAGGGGTCAATTTTTTCTAATTACAAGACAATCATTAATTAATATAAATACTGTGAATTTAATTAAATTAATTAAATGGTCAAAAAGGGGTTTTGAAGTGTCTTAAATTCCCATTTCTTAATACATAATCGACCATTAAACGAGATTTTCAGCTTCAATTCAACGGTCTTTTAATTTCTACTCCGCCAACCAGTTAATAGTTCCATAAAAAAAAAAAAAAAACCCACAGTGGTGACAATAGTATATACACACATAAAAAAAGGTAGAAAATCTTTACATAAAACTAGGATAAGAATATAAAAAAATAGCAAGTGATGCTTATATTGTGTTGGGCTTTTTCACTACAAACCAACAATAATGAGATACCAAACTAATAAACACGAGTTTCCCAGAGACATAAAAGATTAGGAAAGCCATAAAGCAATACAACAGATTAGTTTGTGATCATCATCATCAAACAGAAAGAAAGAAAAAAATAAAATAAAAAAACATTAATTGTTGCTTTACACATAATTCACATAAGGCCCTCCTCATTGCAGCTTCATTGTCCCACTTAATTTTCTCCATTTCTCCCTTGTAGATTTTTTGACAAAAGAGCACAAGTCAGAACCCTCAGTTTCAAACCAACCAGGTTTGTGAAAATTAAGGAAATCCTTCAATTTCTGATCACTTCACATCCAAATTGCTACAAATTAAATTTCTATGTATATAAACCTTTTTCTTTTTTCTAGTTTAGTGTTGGTTTCATGTATAAGATGATGTTGGTGAAATATTATTATGTTGATTTTGGTGTGGTTGGCAGCAGAAATGGAAGTCCAAAGCGATCAATCAAGGGAGACTTCTCCGCAGAGAAGAAACGGGAGGGGAAAGATTGCGATAAAACGGATCGAAAACACGACAAATCGTCAGGTGACATTCTGCAAACGCCGTAACGGACTGCTGAAGAAAGCTTATGAACTATCTGTGCTTTGTGATGCTGAGGTTGCTTTGGTCGTCTTTTCTAGCAGAGGCCGCCTCTATGAGTATTCTAACAACAGGTATTTTTTTTATTTTTTTTTTCAGAAAATATATACTATATGAAATATGGGGCTTCTTAATTAATTAATTAATTAATTGTGATAATTGGAATCTTGATGGATCTCTCTGTGACTTGAGAATCATTTTTTTTAAAGAAGCATATATCTAAAAGGGGTATTAGGTTGTTGGAGTTTGACATATAATTTTGACATTCTTTCCATTTGAGAGGGAAGGAGGTCATGATCATGAGTTAATTAGTACGTACAGTCAAGATTTAAGTTTTTCCTGCAGACGCACAGTTTTATATAAGCAGTGATATTTCCATTTTTTTTATTTTCCTGTTTAGTATTTATGTTCACCGTGCTTTATGGGATTTCTAAATGTTATAATCCCATTTAGTTCTCTCTCTCTCTCTCTCTCTCTCTCTCTCTCTCTCTCTCTCTCTCTCTCTCCATATATATATATATATATATATATATATTTTGGTGGATGCATAGATCTCTATTTAAGGATAGAACACAGTCCCAGTATCCTTGTTTTAAGGTTGAAATGAAAATATGGGAAGTTCTCTGGAGAAACTTTGAGATCATCAAAACTTCAAATCTTCCTCCTCCTCTCTCTCTCTCTCTCTCTCTCTCTCTCTCTCTCTCTCTCTCAGCAAGCTGTCAAGTTCTCATTTGTCCTTTCTTCTACCCCTTTGCTGTCTTGAAATGAAATATGTCAACATTAGGGCTTTTTCTCACTCTCTCATAACAAGAAAAAAAAAATGTTTATTATGGCTGCAGACTATGCTTTTTTTTGAATTAGGCTGACTAAGATTGAAACTCATAAAATGAATGGTTCTAAAGAATAATTATTTAGTCCCTAAAAAAAAGGAATAATTATTGAGAGTTATATAAGCTTTCCATCTGTATCAATCCTATACAAGTTACCCTAATTAGGGTTTAATTTTTGCAATTTCTTTATATCAAGCACGCCAAAGTCCGTTCAAACTTTTTTATTCATATAAAACCTGGAAATTGAAATCTTATATCTTACCTTTTATTTTTAAAATATACTCCCTCACAATTATGATCTGCCCAATTGGGACTCTCTTTTTTTAAAAAAAAAAAATCAAAATGGATTGAATCAATATTTGGACTCTTTTTTTCTTCTAATTATGGAGATTTGGATTTGTGTGAGTGGCAAGAATCTTTGGTCACGTCATACACGATTTTCTTGTTCTTGACTTCTGACAAAAGGAAGTAACGTGACCAACATATGTTTGTAACTTATCCCATAATTTGTTTAATTTTACTCTCTCTCTCTCTCTCTCTCTCTCTTCTGAAATAGGAAACACAGAATCCAGTTTCTCCGTGCTACCCGAATTCGAGGCTTTCACAAAATTTATGAAGCTGTTTTTTTTTTTTTTTTTAAAAAAAAGAGGAAAGAATTACAGAACTCAGATCGAAGAACAAGCCATTATATATAGAACCCTCAAATTTCGTCTAGGTTTAATTATAGATGCATAACGGTGGATATGTTGTTGTAACTATTTTAGTATCTATCTATCTATCTATTAATTTATCTATAGTTTATTTGCACATATATGTACGACTCCTCTGTTTAATTATTTTTCATGCTGCTTACAATTAGAGTAGGTATAATTTCAAATAAGTGGACATACCTATTTATACCTATAAATATAGAGTTTTTTTCAAAAATACCCACAAATATAATAAACATTTACTATACACTCATTTTATTTATTTTACTCTTAATTTCGGTTGGGACTGTCTGTGTGAACTGATCCCTATCGACTGGTACTGATCCCTGTCGATGGGTACTAGTCACTATGATACAAAAAATGAGGAAGAAAGGAAGTGAATAATATTTTTTTTTTTTTGAAAAAATTGATTAGATCATCACATCAAATCAAACTTTGGGGAGTAATAGAGTAAAAATGGGTATATATTAAAAGTACATTATTTGGGTGACTATTGATGATTAAACTCTAACGGAAGTGGATATAGAGTGAAGAGGTCCCATTTCATAGCACCCTCGGGTAGAAATTAATTAAAGGTGGTACGTAGATTGAAATTTGAAGTAAATGGCCTTGCATATATGGGCCAATCATATCGCTACAGCTAGGTTCAATGCCAGCTTGCAAGAAGCAGCCAATCAGTGACTCGACGAAATTAAGGTAGCAGCAGATCGACTGAGAAATTGGAGTTGGCCAAGTCTTTTCCTTTTACTAAATTGAATCTTGTCAGAGTGACATTCTGACCTGACTAAATAAATAACACTCAACATTTCATGAATCACTTTTCTGTTCTTGGCTTTGCCTCTTGTTTTTTAGCTAGATATACATCTATATATCAAAACAATTGATATAATAACTACTGTACAGTGTGAAGGCTACCATCGACAAGTACAAGAAAGCTTCCTCGGATTCCTCAAACAATGGGTCTATCTCTGAAGCTAATACTCAGGTAAAGATTCAAGCTTTTCACTTTACTTTTCAATTTGATGTGATTTATACATCCCAAGTATTATTTTTGATTTATTAGAACAAAAAATATTTAACTTTTCCAACTCTCTCAGTACTACCAGCAAGAATCATCCAAGTTGCGCGCTCAAATCAGTAATATGCAGAATCAAAACAAGTAATTATTTTAGTTTCATCTGATGCTTAAGTCTGTGCAGTATATTCTCTCTCTCATTTAACTGGTTTTGATTCAGACACATGATTGGAGAGGCATTAGGAGCTTTGAATCTCAAGGATCTCAAGAACCTAGAGAACAAGGTTGAAAAAGGACTAAGCAAAATCCGGTCCAAAAAGGTGCGCCTAATCTATAAATAATAAATTTTAAATATGTTAACCTAGCTACCTGATTTAATTAAACATATTGTCTTGTTACTATCTTTCAGAATGAGTTGCTGTACGCGGAAATTGAGTTCATGCGGAAGAGGGTAAGCATTTAACAAATAACAAAATTCTCCAATTAGGAGATTGCTCTCTCTCTCTCTATATATATATATATATTCTTTTCTGTCTATAAAATTGTTTACTATCTCTGACTATAATTCTTCGTCGTCGCGTATAATTACACTGGCAGCAGGAGATCGAGTTATACCACAACAACCAATGCCTTCGAGCAAAGGTAGGTGCAATTAAACCTGCTAATAATTTTGAAGCGGATTATATTAATGATCTCTAAAATTAATAAGCTAGAGTTATTTTGTGTAGATAGCTGAGAGCGAGAGAGTGCATCAGCACATGAATTTGATGCCACGGAGTTGTGAGTTTGAATTTGTCGATGCCCCAAATTTTCTTCAAGTAAACGGGCTGCAGTCAAATGATGATTATCCTAAGCAGGAGGAACCGCAACTTCAATTAATGTAATTAAGACGACTCGCACTAATTAATGACCATGAAGCAAGCCGGCTACATTCATGCATGCCTGTGTTATGACAGATTTAATCTGTTAATTTGGTTATCTACTAATCTAATACTTGATTAATTCTTGATGATGATTCAGTACTATGTGTAAGCGTAGTTGTTGTCTAGCATATATATTACATAGCTGAATAATGGACTTACATATATTGATTCCATTCTCTTTTACAATTTTGTTTCTAACTTATGGAATTGATAGTAGGTACCATGTTTGTAATTGTGTTCAAGATATATATAGAGGAACAGAATCAAGAAAACATATATAAATTAAATCTCACCCCAATTGACATGATCTTATTACAATTAATAATTACATTGATATAAGATTACTATGCCTTGGAGAGATGTTGAATATCGGAGGGATAGGCATCCGAAGGAGACTGAGCCTTGAAGGCCCGCTTGGCCACAATCATGGCTGCAGCCTCCGTCGGGTGGAAGCCATCAAAGTAGGCAAAATTGGCTCTGTCACTACAACTTACACCTAGTGGAACACACATACCTCCCATGGACATCATGCAGCATGGTAGGTTTGGAACCTGAAACCCTGATGAAACAAAAATAACATTTTAAATTTATGACTAATTCGAATAAATTAAGGCTCGGTAGCTCCTTACCATTACTTGAAGGATCAGAAACTGTAATCCCAAAGGTGTCGATAAATGTAAACTTGGCACCGACCAAATCCTTGTTTAGGACATCAACCAACGATTTCAACTTGTCGTTAAAAACTCCTGACGTGGCTTTGGTTGCTGTTAGGCATTGTGGGCCGTACATGGCCCCTCTTAGTGCTGCAGGAACGCACCCTATTGTTCCCAGTCCAAACACTGCCACCTTTCTTGCTCCATATGAATACAAATCCTATGAAATTAAATTAAATTTTACTTTCTATGTATTAATTAATTATACAACCAACTTAACATAATCGAATTCTAACCCTTAGCTGACGAGAATATTCGTGAATTAGGCGCGACGCGTACTGCTCTGGGCTTTGTCGAAATGGAGTCATAGCATAGGCCGCGTAGTCGTTGCTTCCCATTCCGACTGAGTATATGCACTGGCTAAGATGGCTATTGGCAGCATCAGCATTTCCTAGTTTAGAAATTGTGTTTTTAATTGTGATTTGATGATTCTGCAATTGCTCATCCAGGCTTATCACATCACCCTGTATATGTATATATATACACATGTTAATTAATTTTGATAGCATTAATTAATTAATTAATTAATTTATTTATTTCTGATTACAAATTGCTTTCCAGTTCCACTTAGAATCCCTGCACTTCCAGATGCATAGTTTACGCCGTTTAGAATGGCGTCGGCGTCGCCTTTGGCATTTGCAAAGGGTGGGATGTGATCACTGAAACCTAATGCCTCAGCTGCTCATATTTGAAAATGTAGATGCATTAATTAATTAATTAGTGAAAATAAAAAGTAGGATTAAAATCAGATGAAAAAAATAAGTGAACACACCTATAAAGTCTGCTACATTTCGACCGTTTGAAAACCTTCCAGTTTGGCCGCCAGGATAATCAATCCCATAGGGAGGATAGTTGGCTTTCGCAACGGTGTTACGGTCGTTGTTGTTTCCGTTGTCTACAAGTGAGTCCCCAAATATGAAATAACAAGGCACGAGTTTCTCACCGTCGACTGATAGGAAAAAGGTACAACCCACCAAAAGGAGGAATATTGTACACACAAATTTTGTCATTTTAATACTGATGAAAATTTAAATGACTTCTATTAATTGAATTAAGCTTTTGATGAAGGGATCGTCATGTTGGAGTGTGTATTTATATTGTTGAATTTCAAGACAAATTAAGAAATTAAGCCAAACATAAATTAAGGATTATTAATATTGGCGATTCAGATTTTGGGTTTAATGATCTCCTAGCTATAAAATGTGACAATATATAATTTGTTTAGTTCTGACTTTTTGAGGGGATCATCATAAACAAAAAATAATTAATATACAAATTAATTAAAGGAATCTAGAATAATCCATAATCATTCCCGGACAAAAATATTTATAACACCTACATATTTAGAAAATCTTTTGAACATTATTTTTTTGAGGAAAAAATTCCTTTGAATAATTAGGATAATGTTATTTGGCCAGCTGACCATAATATTTAATTAAGGTAAGATTTTAATTTATGGTAAATTATTAATTAAGATTCTAATTATTGATTTATGTATGTTTACAATTACACCCCTGCAATCAATTTTAGAAAGAGGTTTGTTTTATTATTTTGAAAATTTTGAAATGTACACAAAAATCTCTACAAATATGTTAACGGATAATGACTTCAGATAAAAAAAATCTATAATAAATTTTTTAAAATCAAACTAATCTCTACCAAAATAAACAAGAATTTCATTTGAAAATTATGTGCTAATCAACTAAATTTATTATGTTAATTATCCATAATCATAAATATAATATATCATATACACAATTGATTAAAATTGGGTGCATTGATTTTCAATTAGTTAAATTTAATTTAATTATAAGAAAAAATTAAAATATTAAATTGAATCTAAAAAAGGGAGAGAAAAAATACACATGGTTGAGAAGTTTGAATAAAAAATTAATCGGTGTTTCTCCTTAAAAAAATAATTAACATCAATGCAAATATAGGTGTGCAAAACTGAACCAAAATCAAAAAAATGAACTGAACCGAGTTATTTGGTTTGGTTGCTTTGGTGATTTTATCTTTCATTTGGGTTCAGTTTTGAATATTAAAACCAAAATATAGTTTGGTTCGGTTTCAGTTTTAATAGAAAATATTTCAATTAAAACCGAACTAACCAATGTATATAAATTACATTATTTTTAATTTTTAACTTATATTTTTAATTTACACATAAATTAAAAATAATACAAAAATATGATTATATGCTCATTAGTGAACTAGGGCAAAATGCATCGATGCTTCAATTTTAAAGTAAAAGATTTGCGATATTTTTTTGTGTATTCAACTATTAAATGTTAATTAAGTGTAATTATGACATGTGATAAGTTGACCATATAGGTGATTGAATTAAGGGATAATTTTTTTATTATTTATTTAATGATAATTTATTATTTATTAAGTTCCCATATTGTTGTTATAGTTTTAGATGTAATTGTTTAGGGAAAAAAAAGTTAACATTCGCTTAAATAAAAAATCGAACCAAACAAACCAAAGAAAATTATGGTTCGGTTAGGTTCGGTCATATCGATTATTTTAGTTGGTTTTGTTTTCATTTTTTAAGAATTTTGGTTTTGGTTTTATTAGTTGGGTACTTGGGTTCGATTTTGCACCAAACTAACTATTTACACACCCCTAAATGCAAAGTCATGGTAACAATGATCACTGTCCTCATAAAAATTTTATACTTCTCAAACCAAATTCAAAATTTTATACTCCTTTTAACAAATTCAAAATTTTATTTATATTTTTTTCATTTCAACAATATATTTTTACACTCATCTTATTAAAAAATTCAAAACTCTTTTATATAATAAATTAGTAAATATATTGTATTAATCAATTTGATTATTATGTGATTCAGTTTTTTTAAAATAAAAAATATAACTAAATGAAAATACATTCAACAATATATTTAATTAATAAATTTGATTATTATTTAATTCAAAATATTAAAATAAAAAATATTAGGAAAGAAAAACCTATTACTCCCTCCGTTTCGAAATGTTTGTTGTTTTAGATTTTTGTTTTGTTTCAAAATATTTGTTATTTTTTATAATTTGACATCCTCTCTCTCAATTTTAACCCTCTCAAATCCTACAAGATTTCCTGATTCTAACAAAATGGAGAGAGAAAATGTTGTTATTTTTTAGGAAAATATAGATGAATTCGATTTTATGGCATATATGAGGGATGAGTATATTTGTCCACAAAATTAATTGTTAATTCTAGATAAAAAAAACCTAAAACAACAAAAATTTCGAAACAGAGGGAGTAAATAATATATTGTATTAATAAATTTGAGTATTATGTGATTCAAAATTTCAAAATAAATAAGAATATTAGATAAAAAAATAACTCCAATAATATATTTTATTACTAAAGCTGATTATTATGTGATTTAAAATTTTAAAATGAAATAAAATATAAGAAAACAAAAATAAATTCAAAATATATTTTATTTTTATAAACTTGTTTATTACATGATTCAACATTTTAAAATATAATTAAAAAAATATAAAAATAAAAATATAAGATAGTTTCCCATTTTAAAATAATAAGTCAACTTCTTTCTTAAATGAGTCAAGGTTATAAGAGTAAACAAACATTATTAAATGATTAAAATCTTAATTAACTATTTACCAAATATTAAAATCTTACTTTAATTAACTATTATTGGCCAAATAGCATTACCCGAATAATTAATAGTGTTTGGATGGAGAAAAAAGTTGGTCCAAGAGTGTCAGTCTACTACTCTTTAAATTTAGCACATTTGATCCTCTAATTCAAAATTGTGTGTGCCAATCATGTACCAAACATCAAAATTATTAATTTTTCTTCCATTTTTTCCGTTCAATTTTAATTTCTTTTGGTTTAGAGTAATTTTACATTATTATTTATGGTTTATTCCACCCAAGAATTTATTATTTTTTTTAATATCTAATTTTTAGTTTTTAATTAATATAATTGATTTTAATTTGGGGTTGATTATTCTAAACTTAGGGTATATAGTTGTTTAAAATTCCAATTTTTAGCAATAAATACTAATTAGAAATAGTCATAATATATAATTTTTATTTTTATGAAAAACATTATTAAAACTACAAAAATTTGATGTTGGCACACGGTTGATACATGGAATTTGGACTAGAAAATATCACCCGTTAAGTTTAGTACTGAACAAAGGAAAGATATACAATCTCTCGTTTTTGAGAAGATATTAAATTTCTTAAATTAAAAATTAAATTCTAAAATTAGTTATAAATCTTAATTCGTTGGGTGGAAAAAATCTTAATGATCAATTATTCATTAAAAAAAAGAGAGAATTTAATTATAAACCATAATTATTTGCTAATATAATTACACAATGTTGCTAATTTGTTAAGCATATCTTAACATCTGAATATTAATAAATATGCCTTATTATTAGACGTAGGGACGAAATCACTATTTTTTTTGAAAATGTATGAGCATATCGGCTTCTTCTTTTTGTTGGATAGACGTAGGAACCAATTTTTTATGTTATATAAAAAAGGAAATAAACAAATATATTTTATGAAGATATATATGCCATTAAATGTGGGATTTCATATTCCATATGAAATTAAATTATTTATGTACCTTCAACTTATATAACTCCTAATAAATTGCACTTTTTACCCCATTAATTTTAGATAAGGGAGTTTCTGTTTGCACCACATAATTTACTCTTTGCACCACAAAAGGAAAAAAACAAAAATAAAATAATTACGAATTGACTGAAATATCCTTTAATTACTTAATTAATTTAGTTACTTAATTAAAAGCATTAACGGCTGGAGAAGGGGAAGTCACTTGTACACGACCTGCATCAGCCCCATCGTGCCGAGGATGAGGAAGACGGCGGCGGTGCGAATTCCGGCAGCCATGACCTCGGGGATGCCCAAGGCTAGGTTGGAGATGAAGACAGCGGCTATGGATTTCATGGGCTGATTGGGACGCCGTAGATTGCGCCGGTGAAGATCAAGGTGGTGCCGAGGTCGAGATTCTTGGCCAGAGTTAGAGCGAGAATGATGGGAATGTAGGTGCCTAAGTCGCCCATGGCGCCGTTCAGCTCCGCCCATTTCGACCGGAAAATCAGGTTGCGCCGGAGTTTCTCAGCGACGTGAGATGGAGATGGAATGGAGCTCCGGGTTGGGTCGCTATCCGGGTTGTGGCCTTGTGATGACTCCATTGTTGTTCACTTGTGCATAGTGGCAATATTAAATCACCTGTCTTGGAAGAGATTGAGATGCTTGTTTCAGCTGCCATTAATGGTTCTTTTGATTTGTAGAGAGAGAATTGGGAGAGTATGCGGTGATGAAGAAGGTGGCAATGAGAATTGACTGAAATAATTTTTTTTCACTGAAATCTATATTTTCTAAGTAAAAGGGTATTAATGTCAATTTATGTGGTGCAAAGAGTAACAATAGTGGTGCATTGAGTAAGAGTGGTGCAAAAAGTAAAATCTGTGGTGCAAATAGAAACACCCTTTAGATAAATCTTGATCATGAAATCTAAAATAATAAATGGTCAACATTGGTTCCTAGTTTCTACAGAGGGATTTGGTTCACATTTGAACCAATATATATATATATATATATATATATATATATATATGTATATATATATATGAAAATGATCAAATAGGAACCAAATCTCCCGTGAGAATCTAGGAGCCAATCCTAACCTTAGATTTGATTAGATCTAATGACCATAATTTAGTCAAAGTTTTAGTCAAAGTAAGGTGGCAAACTTGTAATATTTGAGAACTTAATGAAGGCAGGGTTATTTTCGTAATTTAGAAATTAGGTTATGTTTTTTCAGATTTTGGGTCCAATTCTCGGAATTAAATAGACAACGCTTTAAAACCGTTGTCTTTTCTGACATTGTATTAATATGCTAACATGAAATATTTATATTGCTAACATCAACAGATTTTTTTGCTAACATGAGGTTGACTCATATTGTTAACTTGACGAGATCATAATATTAAATTGACACGTATTAAACACTACATATATAACATTGGATCACATTTAAAATAATATTGTGTAACATGTGTAACATCATTCATACATACAACATATTGCTAATATGTTAGAGAATATACACACTGCTAATATGTGACTAATAATTTGCTAATATGTTAGTAACATGTTGCTAATATGTGAATAATGATATCCTAGTATGACTTAAATTCTCAAATATTACAAGTTTTCAAAATAATATTAAGCATTGATAAAATTATAATTATTTATGAACTTAACTATATATAGCTCATACTTTAACTATTTTCTCATGAAAGCAACTTAAAATTCAAAGTCGCGCATAAAAAATTTCATGTTAGCAACATAAACACAAGATATGAGCAACATTGTGATATCATATTAGCAAATGTCTGAGAGTTACGAGTTGAATATACGTGAAAAAAAGTTTTTTGTATTTTTGCTCAAATAAACATATGCACTATGGATCTTAAATGAAAGAGCATGAAAAAATCTTTAATTTGATATATTTTTTTGCATAAATTGGATAAAAATGAGTAAGTTATATGATTATTTAAAGTTTTTAAGAATTTTTTAAAAGATGATGACATCACTTTATAAAAAAAATCTGGAATTACTGATGCACTGTTTATTATGCACAAATATGCAACTAACACAGGTCAAGCAATATAGTAGTGAATCGAGTATCGTATCCACAGGGACTGAAAATATTGATCAACAATGTGTACTAAGTTAACAATTCTCTATTATCCAGGCTACCAATTTTGAGTTTAGTATATCTAGACACGAATTAAAATGAAATAAGAGAAAATAAACAGAATCAAATAAACATAAATGAATCAATTAAAACAACTCAAAGAACTCAATCAATTAAAAGAATATTAATCCTAGGGAATGTAGTACACATGTATCCACTATGTTTTAATTCAATCCTAATAATTCCCAATTTAATCCGATTATTGGTGATGAATCAGAAATATATCTACCTATCTCCACCAGGTCTCAAGGTAAAAGCAGATTAATAAATTACCTATCACTTTCGTCTCTAGGTTAATTTATTAACTCCCGATAGATCAATAGATTCAATCCCCTACAGATTCCATGAAACGTGTATCAAAATATTCAATTAATCCCACTAATTAATTATCTCCGCCATGACTCAAATTAACTAGCTAGCAATCAAGCATGAAATAACAGCACTTGAACAATTGAACATAATAATCGAAAGGGAAAAATAACAGGATTAAATTAAACTCATAGATTCAACATGCTTGCAAACCCCAGAATTAATAATAAAATTACTCACTCATAATTAAAACCATGAAAATAACAAAAATAACAATAATCATTAACATAATATGAATGTCACAAGATTAGAAAAACCCGGAATGATGATTGGTTGAATAGAACTTCAAATCTCCAATATTCAATGTTGTAGGTGAATCTCGAATGTAATAAAAAGAGAACTCTAAAATAATGAGAAAAGTTTGTGAAAAACGTCCAAAATAATCCTATTTATACTAGGTATCGAAAATTCGGGCCGAAAATAACCCCGGGGGACAATTTCCGTCGACGTCGCCGACCATAAGTGACTTCCCCCCGACCGGCGGCCTTGCCCCGCCGATCGGTGGCCAGATCGGTGGATTTCTCTGTCGGAATTCGCCGAGCTATTGCACTTGGGCCGCAGACCGGCGGTTGGGTCAGTGGGTTCCTGCGCGCCTCCACCGTTTCGCTTTGTTCTCACTCGTTTTCTTATCCAATTGACCCGTCTCTTGATCCTCTATCTTTCTAGCAATACTCCTCCTTCAATTGGATCTCAAATAATTCCCTATTTCAGGTCAAACTTCGACAAGAAATAGCAAAATATCAACGTGCACACGGAAACTCGAAACTAGTATAAAAACTCAACCAACGCATGCATTCATCTTCAAATATGATCCATAAGACTACTCAAATGCATGTAAAAGCCATGTTTATCAATTACCCCTTATATTTTGAATTTTACATATTTACAATTATGCCACCGCCTTTTTATCCGTCACGTCATTAAAATCCTTGAATTTGATTGGTTCCTAGGTTCTCACGGAGGGATTGGTTCCTATTTGAACCCATATATATATATATTTATATATATATATATATTGAGAAAGAGAGAGAGAGAGAGAGAGAGAGAGAGAGAGAGAGAGAGATTGGATCACGTGAGAACCACACTCCCAAGTGAGAACTGAGAACCAATTTCAGCCATCGATCTCGCCTATTTGGACGGTCAAGATACGTTCTAAAATTGAAAAAATGCAGTGGCATTCTTGTAATATTACCAACTTTTTAATTAACTGGGGGTATTTTTATAATTTTGGAATTTTATTATTTTTGGAATGAAATCTCTCTTTCCTTCGTTGTTTTCCGTTCCGAATCCATTTCCTTTTTTCATATCGATTTTGTTGTGTTTATGTATCCAGATTTCAGTCGATTCCTTTCGTAGTCTATTATTCTTAATCGTTGTTCACGCGATTTTCCCTGGAGTTTTTGTTGTTCGATGCTCTTGGATGGATTCTTGTGATTTTTTTATCCATTTTTATTTTAGATTTGTTCGATAAGATTGATAAAGTTGATAAGATTGATGAAGCTTAGATTTTTTCATGCGTTTCTCTTCGATTTTGTTGTGTTTATGTAATCCAGTCCAGTCGATTCATCTTAATCGTCATTCACGTGAGTACCCCTAGAGTTTTGGTTGTTCTTGGATGATGATACCAGATAAAAATATTTTTGTTGTACTTTTCCTGCGATTTTTTCACGCGATTTTCTTCGATTTTGTTGTGTTTTATGTTGATTAAGCTGATTAAGTTGAATTTTTTATTTTTGAGGATCAACATGTATTTTTAGCACTTGTGTCATTAGTTTTAGCACTGCCTGTAACCTATTTTAGAACCACTGTGAACAATTTTAGCATTATTAAGCATTAACGTGATTAGTTGTGTATTGATTAATGTGCAAATTGTGTTTCTACCACTTTAGAGATTTCACCTTTGTTTTCTGAATTTTACACACCTGAATGTGAACCATCTAAAAATTTTGTTGTACTTTTTCTGTGATTTTTCACACGATTCTCTTCAATTTTATTGTGTTTGAGATTTGTTCGATAATGTTGATTAAGCTGATTAAATTGAACTTTTAATTTTTGGCTCTGTAGATTATGATTTCATATTTCTATGTACTTGTATCTCTGCAGATTTGTTAGCATCACAACATGAATTATTAGCATTATGCAACTAGTTATTAGCATTGTAAAATCGAATGAATGTCATAAAAACATCTTGTTAATAAATTTTTAGCACTTGTATAATTAGTTTTAGCACTGTTTGTAATTACTATGTTCATGTATCTCTGCATATTTACTAGAATTACAAATTATAAAAACAATTGAATATTAGAAAAACATGTTGCCAACAAATAGTTTAGCACTAGTATTAAAATGTTTAGCACTTCTGTAACATATTTTAGCACCACTGTAATTTTAGCATTATTAAGCATTAACATGATTAGTTGTGTATTGATTAATGTGCAGATTGTGTTTCTATCTCTTTGGAGATTTCACCTGTGCTTTTCTGAATTTTTACACACCTGAATGTGAACCGTTTTTGAAGCCTGCATTGGGCAAAAATTTTGTTGTACTTTTCCTACGATTTTTTCACGCGATTCTCTTCGATTTTGTTGGATAAAATGGGAAAAAGGCATGAACTCTGCTATGCTTTTACATTTGATTATGAAGTTAATAAGAATGATCAGTTGAGATGTCTGTTTTCGGCTGATCCAATATCAAGAAGGAGCTTTACGCTATTCGAGAATGTTGTGTCGTTTGATGCAACATATAGGACTAACAGGTTAGTCTGCTTATTATTTACACTTGCCGTTCTATTATTTTAGCATTTGCATTCTGCTGTTTTAGCACTGGTAATTGTAATTTTAGCACTTCCATTGTTTTTTTAGCATTGTTAGTTAATGTTTGAATATTTTGGTAGGTGATAAAGTTAGCATTTGTAGTCTTTTATTTATGATGAGAAAGATATTATAATAACAGAGATTTGTGAATTTTTACATGGTTGCAGGTATTCAATGGTTTTTGCACCCTTCACTGGAAAGGACAATCATGGGAAGCTTGTGACCTTTTGGGCTGCTTTAATGTCTGGTGAGGATCCTGAATGTTATTCCTGGGTTCTTCACAAGGCTACGGTGATGCTAACATGCATAGCTGATATTTCTTTAAGGACCCGCAAGAAACCTTTAAGGACTTGCAAGAAGTGTGGGAAGAAATGCAATCATGATTCTAGGAACTGTGGGAAGAAATAGATACATTTTTTTTTTTACATTTTCATACGGATTTTTTATTAAGATAGTAATATTCTTTCGTGTAATGCAAATAGGCATAACTAATATTTTTTCTTGCATTGCTAATAAAGGTTTTGATAATGCTAATTTTACCGTCTGTTGTGCTAATATAGTTCGTTATACTGCTAATAAAATGTTTACTTTTAATGAGAATGCATTACATTTAGTTATTAACAATAATATGAGGTTATATGTTTACTTTAATGATAATATGTTTCAATTACTACAAAATATTGATTTTTGTATAATGCTCATATATATACTGCTTATATTCCCTTTTCTGTATGAAAGATAAGTCTAAAATGAGAGATAACTGAGCTAAAATTGTAAAATAATAGTGCTTAAAAATAAGTGGGAGTAGGGTTAGGAAGAAAATGACATTTTTTATGCTAATGCTAAAATAGTAGTCATGCTAAAGAGGATCCGTGTTAGTGCTAAAATAAGTCATGAGAATGCTAAAATAAGCCATGAGAATGATAAAATAAAAAATCACAAATTCAACAACATGTAACAATGTTTGTTCATGGGTTTTTTGAAATGTCGATGACATTTTTCATGTTAATGCTAAAACAAGTGTCACGCTAAACAGCGGTCGTGTTAGTTCTAAAATAAGTTATGACAAAACTAAAACAAGTCATTACAATGCTAAAATAGGAAATGACAATTGAACAATGTGTAACAGTGTTTATTTATAGGTTTTTTACAATGCTGATGACATTTTTTTATGGTAATGCTGAGACAAGACCCATGCTAAAATATGTCATGAAAATACTAAAATAAAAAATCACAATTTTTCAACTTGTAACAGTGTTTGTTCATGAGTTTTTTGAAATGCCGACGACATTTTTCATGCTAATGCTAACACAAATGTCATGCTAAAATAAGTCATGAGAGTGCTAAAATAAGTCATGACAATGCTAAAATAGGAAATGATAATGCTAAAATACGAAATTGAAAAATATACACACAAATCACAAATACTTTGTCAACACTGGTAGGGTTAACATTTTCATACAGGTTTTTCGTCATGAGCAGAATAAAAATGAAACTGATAAATTATCATGCAATAAAATAAACACAATTTGTTGAAGATTAGATTTTTATATGTGCTATGCTTACAAAAACACGAAAGAAATTGTTAAATCATCATAATATAATGCTAAATGAATGTTTATAGCAAACGGAAACTGTTAAATCAACATAATATAATTGCCAATTCACCTAATATGCTTAAATTAATTATTAAAAATTGAATGATTTTACTATTTGAATAGTCAATTAAATATATATATTTTTATTATATATATCACTTTATAAATACAATAATATCAGAAAATTTTAGATTAATCAATAATAAGAAAAATTATATAAATATAAATTGAAACTATTCGAACACGAACTCGGAATTTATAGTCTTTTCATTTGTTTATATTTTTGTTCTTTTAATATTTACACACACACAGAGAGAGAGAGAGATGTATGTATCATTTCCCAACTTCCTTTTTTTACAATAATTCTCAACCTTTGATGGTTGACATATATATGTATTAATACAATTCAAATCTTCAATTCAATAATTTTTATTTTGACTTTACTGTCTAATAAAAATATAAAATTTTAATTAATGTAAATTCACAAAATCTTGCATCATCCATTTTAGCAAAATTAAGTATAAAATTAATTCAACTTACTAAAATAATTTAAATAGTTAATGAGTTCAAAATATTAATAATTATATTTTTTTCTCTATCATGAGTTCATGACAAAACACATTATATCACATCAATTGATATAGTTTACTCATAAGTAAATTATATTTTTAACCACTCTATATTATCAATTAATTTACGTATGGTATAATGCACTGAATTGATTGAACTATTTTAATTATTACACTTGTCGCAAAATATTAACTATTTTTTGTGTGTATTTTATCTGAACATACATTTAATACTATATTTTTTTATTGTAGTATAAATGATTACATTGAACAAATAAAACTAAAAATAGCCTAACCAAATTAAAATGGTATTGAATGTATAAATATCATGTGTTTAAAGATAAAATTATATATATTATTATAGAAACATGTATTGTTCAACGATAAAGAAATGATAAAATCTCAAAGTTTGGTTAATAGTTTGTTGTGGTAAGTTGCGTTCAAGGTTTCATGTTTAATATATTTTTAAAAATTTTATACACTGTTGATAATTTTTTTAAAAAAATATATAATTTGATTGACAGTTGTAATTCTTGATTCAATTTTATACACTGTTTATATTTTCAAGTTTTTGTCAAGGGGAAATTATTCAATTCCTCAATTTCAATTATTTCCTCAACTAACAAATAAAATTTGTAATCACCATTTTTGTGGAAATATATATTCCAAAAAATGTGGAATATGCATTCCTTCTACCCGAGGAGTTTAATCATTCTCATTCAACCAAAACATCTAATATATATCATTTTATAAAAAAATCATAATGTATAACACTTCTACATATAACTACATATTATATTAGAGTTCTGTATTATGTTTAGCTAAATAGTTTGAGAATTATTTTTAATAATTAGTAGTTCAATTTAAGAGAAAATATTCAATTCTTCTATTTCAACTTTTTTATGAGTAATTGAATTCTGTTCATTCTCAGTCATAGGATTATGGGTAGTCAACATAATCCATATTCTAAAATATTGTGCAATATTCATTCCTTCCCCCACATGAATTTAATTAACTATTCTTAATTAACTGAATAATCTAATATAAAATATTTTATATATAATTATCAAACCAACCAATATTCTAAATTTCTCAAATTATAAATTAATAAGTTAGAAAAATGTAACATTTGAACCATAATTTTAAATTTATTTTCTCAATTAACCATCTATTAATTTAATATTTTAAAAGTCATGTATAAATTGTAAATTCGTTTAAAGTTGGTGAATTTTTTTACAATTAATCATATTTTTAAAACTTTGTCTAGTAACTTTTAAAATAGAGTCTCCCAAAATTTTCTATATTAATTAATTCTTATATTTATCTTCATCATTATCTTTTTTTTAGGTGTTCTTCACTTTATAGATATATACTCCTTCCGTTTAAATTGATTGTTATTTTAATTTTTTTTATTTTGTGTCAAAATGTTTGTTGTATAATATATTTTCACACTGTCACCTCTAATTTTAACCATATCCTAAATCCTAAAAATATATATGAGAAAATGTTGTCTTATTTTTAAGAAAACATAAATGAATAAGATCTTATGCTATACATAAGAGATGGTTATATTAGTCCATAAAATTAATTGTTAATTCTAGATTAAAAAAAACTAAAACAACAATCTAAACGAAACGGAATGAGTATATTCTAATAGTTCAGCATATATTATCTGACACGTCTTCTTGGTGCAGTCAACATTATCCAAGCCCGACCATAAATAAATAAGTTAAAATTTAGTTTCAATAAATTTAATTAAAACTACTCTTAATCATATGAATGAGAATGAACACATAAATTTCAAGGGATAAATTAAAACTTAGCATTTTGATTGTATATATTATGGAATCAACTTATTTTTTTTTTTCATTTTTTCTTTCATACCATATAACATGATTCAGCACACACACACACACACACACACACACACACACACACACACACATTATAGTTGCCACAACTAAAATTACATGTTTTCTATAAATAACTACTTAAATAGCTTATATTAAATGAATCAAATCAGTGATTGAATGTCATTCCTCTTATTTTTTTCCCCCCTAATTAATGTTTGGTCAAGATGTAATTCTTGATTATTGACAGATAATTAAGAACAATATGTTAGTTTATAATCTTTCCATAAATTCAAGTTTTTTTATCTTTCAATCCCTTCATTGGGTTGTAATCTGTATAAACTATTAATAGTATAACTCTATTGAAATAATATTTAAATTATAAAATATAATATATTATATGTAGAGAATTAATTATATAATATATTTTATTACTGTGGAATTATGTTTTTTTTTCTTGTTTGATATGGTTGATATGATGGAGAAATAATTCGTGGAGAACTAATTGATGTGAATAAAAAATTGTAATAATACAATACTATTAAAATAAATAGAATATATTATGGGTGAATAATTAATTATATAATGATTGATGGAGAATAAATTTTTGATTTTTGATAGAAAACTTCTTTAGTATCATCAAGTTAGTTTATAATGTTTCTATAAATTGAAACTTTTATTTTTCAATCTCTTCATTAAAATGTACTTGATGGAGAATCAATTCATGTGGGTGAATGAAATATTATAATAACACAATTCTATTAATTTTATATTTAAATTATAAAATTAAATATAATATATTATACGTGTCAAATTAATTATCTAATACATTATATTGTTGTGGGATTATATTTTTTAATTTTTTCTTATTTGTTATGGTTGATATGATAGAGAAATAATTGGTGGAAAATTAATATGGTGTGGATGAAGAATTGAAATAGTACAATACTATTGAAATAAATATAATACATTATATTGAATAATTAATTATATAATATTGTATATTACCATTTTACCCTTAAATTAAGTGGATATTATGGATATAATAGACATATCATATTTTGTAAGAAATTAATTAAATATAATCTATTATATTACAAAAAAAATGTAATAAAAAAAAGATTAATTTAGGAAAGCTTTGACAATTCTTTTAGGACGGCCGAACATTAATCTTATATCTATATACCTTATTAAAGAAATAAGTTTGTTATTATTGTGGGATAATTTTATATAATAAAGCTCAATTATAACAAAACTATTGAAATAAATATAATATACTAAAGAAATAATTTTGTTATTATTTTAGGATAATTTTATATGATAGAGTTCAATTATATATACCAAAGTTATTGAAGTAAATATAGTATATTATATTTACAAATAATTATTTATAAATAGTTAGATATATTATATTACTTTTTTATCCTTAAATTAAATGTAGATCATGAATATAATAGGCAAATCATATTTTGTAAGAAATATCATACTTTTTATATAGGTATAGATATAGATAATAAACGAAGAGAAATTCGTACGTAAAGAAATCATCCCCGTAACATAGGGTCGATCATACCGAGTATTTTCAAATATTCCCAACGTACCGTACATTCAAATTTCTTATTTTTATGAAAACCCTGAAATACAATTAAATTATACATAAACATGTAAAGTCGAGAGGGTTATTATTTATTTATTTAATTATGTGTAAGTTAGTAGTGGTGAACGAGAGTTCGAATGTCAACTGGAATAGCATGAGATGGTGATGGGGCAGCGTATGCTCGTGAAGCCGTAAAATTAAACAAAATCTGGGTGGGACGATAGTTGTCGAAATATGCATACTCATTTCTGTTGCTGCACACATCTCCATTTTCAACACATAATCCTGTTAATCTCACTACTTGGCAGCATGGACCCTTCACAACTCTAATACCTGAACACAATTATATTAATACATACATATATATAATGTCTGATCGACTTGATTAATCATATAAATTAGGCGGCGTACCCGTCTCCGAAGGAACTCCCGTTGTAATGTCACTAATATTTAAGTAGGTAAATCGAGCGTCAGCCTGCAGATTGTTATTCAACTCTTTGATCACTGAAATCAGTCTGCTATCCAATAACTCCACACCATTATTTATAAAATCAACACATCCAGATCCAGTAATGCTGCTTGAATAAACAGATAACTCTTGTGGTATGCATCCTAACAAAGGAATTCCGAATACCGCAATCTTTCTCGATCCAAACTTGTGCATAGTCTTTTCTCAAAAAACAAAGATGCGGGAATTATATATTAATTTACAACATAACATGATTTTGTAATAAAAATTATAACGTATATATAGACTATAGTATGTGTCGTTACTGACCCTTAGTTGTTGAGAAAACATTCGTATCAATTTTTCCGCAAATCCAACCGGTGTGTATAAAACACGAGATGGGGATAACGGAAAATAGTAATTGTTGACGTAATCATCGCTGCCGATGCAAACAACGTACAAGCATTGCCCGAGATAGCCATCGGCCGCCGTTTGATTCCCGAGTAAACTGACTACACGGCCGATTGTTGCTTCATGATTTCGGAGCTGTTGGTTCAAGCTGATCCGTTCACCCTACAAGAGAGACCCAACAATTTTTTCTTTTTCTTTTTTTTTTTTTTTTGAGTAAAAAGAGCGAACTAGATTTTGTACGTAGTGAATTTGATAAAAAAAAAATTACGTTGAATGAATAATTGTTCAGCCATTACCAAATTTGCCCCTGTCTCGTCGAGAATTCCGGCACCTGCCGATGCATAGTTTACTCCTCTGAGAATGTCGGAGCCTGTCGCCGTCACGAACGGCGGGATTGGATTAGCAAAACCTAAGAGTTGAGCTGCAAAATTATTAAGTAAAAAAAGATGAGTACTAAATCATATATATAGTTTGGGAAAAATAGTGTCATTGTTGTAATTAATATTGAATGTAGAATTGAATTAGTATACCGAGAAAATCGGCTAAGTTTAAACCATTTGTGGACCTCCCAGTGGCAAGTCCACCAGGATAATCAATCCCATAGGGCGGATAATTAGTTTTGGCCAAAGTGAGAAGATTATTGTTATTGCCATTTTCTAATAGTGAGTCTCCAAAAAAGAACATGCAAGGAACTTGTTGTTGGCCTCGGATTAATATTTCGTGTTTCATTGCAACAGATAGGATAGTTATGAGTATGTATTTTGTAAAATTATTCGCCATTTCAGATTTATGTAATTGCTATTTTAGCTTCGCAATGACAATTTAAATAGTTGCAGGGAAATATTATCCACATATTGGCCTTTTTTTTTTCCTTCTACGTAGCCCCTATTTTAAATTCGTATACAATTATTATTCAGGTACACTTTTTTTTTTTTTTTTGACTTTATAGCCTCGATCAATTAATTAATTGTTGAGCGGGCCGCCGGATAAAAGAATAAAATTAACTCACTTTTATTTTTTGGTTCATTAATTCATTTTAGTGTATATATTTATTTTGAAAAAAAATAATTAACGAGAGCGGTGCACGAGTCTGCGCCGATTTAATTTTAGGATTCAATAATTCTACTTTATAGTATATATTTTTAGGAAAAAAATTATAAAAAAAAGGAAGGAAAAGTGTTTTGAGCCTCAACATTCCCTATAAAATATATAAAAGAATATATAGAAGGAATAGAGTTTGCAAATTAACCCAGTTAGTTACGTTGAGTTTTCATTCATATCATCCAAGCTTGCTCAAGCTTGCTTTTTTGTATATGAGGAATATCTCAATATCCTAGAAGGGACTCTATTTTAACTTAATTTGTTAGGGTTCAAAAATGTTTATTCTAATTATATTTTTATATTAATTAAATATAAAGCTATGAAAAAGGAAAAACAAAAGGCTATGTATAGAGTAAATTATACTTTTGATCATGTAGGAATATATTCCAAACACTTTCAGTTCCAAAATGTACAATTTTGTTCCAAGTTTAATTTTTTGACACTTTTGGTCCCAAAAAATCAACGGGCTATACTTAACATTCGTTAAGTACTTATTTTGGAGAGCCAAAATAGGTTTTGACTCCAAAATAAGTATAATTCCGTTAATTTTTAGGACTAAAATTGTCGAAATATAAACCGTAGGACCAAAAACATCAAAAAATTAAATTTGAGATAAAAATTGTATATTTTGGGACTAAAAGTAGGATCCAATAGTTCTATATTTAATTTAAGTTTAGGATTCTTCCACTTGATTAAATCTTGCATTAAATGGTGCGTACCAGAGTTGGGCAAATATTTTGACTGTGCTTTATGTGATGATACAGAAAAATAGGTGTATCTGATATGAATTTTCATCGGCAATGTATTAGGCCACACGTGATGTGTGGTAGGCCATAATACACACTAATGGTAAATTTGAAATATCTTGTAAGTAATTAATTAATGTGTTTTACACTTGTACCCTTATAGACCATTTTAAAAAGAAGTTTACTTGTATTTTATAAAAATTCAAAATTTACATAAAAATCTCTATAAATATAATTTTGGATTAGTAAAAGATTTTCCATAATTAAAATTAAAAATAAAAACTTAATCTATATAATATCTCCAAAAAATTAGCATGTATTTTATTGTCGACCATTATGTACTAATTTTTGCTATGTTACAATTAATTAACTTGGGGCAAAAATAATTATTCTTGTGATCATCGAAAATTAATCCAAATTCCGAATCAAAATCTTTAAATTTTAAGGATCAGATCGAAATATCTATTTTTTGTTTTTCTTTTTAATTTTTGACCAAAATGAACAAATATTAAACAAAGCATAAATATAAAAAATCCTCTTTTTCTTTTCAAATCGAAAACAAAGCGTATTTGAGTAAATATTAACGATTTTAAATATAATATATCATATACCGCCGGAATGTCTTTGTGTATTATAGGAATCCATCCCCACTTGGACTCACAATGATGAACATGTGAAACATAAGTATAGAGCCATACACAAAATATAATGATGATAAAAAGAAAATATATGGTCCCCTTGGGGATGGCCTAGTGGTGGAGTGATGTTTCTTGAGGCCAAATGTCTCAAGTTCGACCCACCACCAACACCAGGTGTGAGCCTGTCACACATGGCTTGCCAAGTGTGGTTTACCTCCCCTGCCTATCACACATGGCTTGCCAAGTGTGGTTTACCTCCCCTGTGTAGGTTTGCAGGCTATTACACAGAGCCAAGTGTGGTTTACCTCCCCTGTGTAGGTTTGCAGGCTATTACACAGGGACGGGGTTTACCCAGTGCGCACCACGGTAGCGGCTGCGGGTTACCCTCGACATCCAAAAAAAAAAAATATATATATATATATATATATATATATATGAATGCACCAATTAATCTAAGGAATAAAAATAGGCAAACACTTGCATGCATCATCATGCAAATAACACTATATGAGACGGGTCAGTCAAATCCGCTTTTGACCCAGTCAACGCGGGTCAACCCGCTTTGACTGGATCAGCCCATAAAAATAAAATCTGTCCAAAGTGAGTACCAACCTTCCTATTAAAAAGTATCACAAAACATTCGAAAAGTACCATCTGTATCATTAAAAAGTAAAGGGTCTGCTAGTTATTTTATATAAGTTTATTTAGTTCAAATTCTGATTTTTTTTTCAGTTTTTATATTGTATGTGTTGAGATTAATTTAAAACAATCATCATTTCAAGAATTTGCAAAGGAAAGCAAAACACGAGTTCGGTAAAATAAAGAGTACCATGTGGTAAGCAGAAAAGTATCAAGTACGATAAAGAAAGGTATCAACCTGAGATTAATACTATCATCATTCCAACTACAATAAAAAATACCATGTGCCACGTGGCACGCCCGCGTGGGGCCACGTGTTCGCCTGAAATAGGCGGAAGTAACCGCTATTGCACGCAAGTCCACCTCATAAAAATATATTTTGATATGGAAAATCTTATTATCATGGGATTGATTTTGCAAAATAATATATTAACTACCACTAACTAAAAACGTTAGAAAAAAAAAAATCTCTAGTCCTGGTGGAGATGACCTAGTAGTGGAGTGAGATTGCTTGGTGACCTTTAGTGGGAATGATCTAGTGGTGGAGTGAAATTACTTGGAGACCAAAGGTCACGAGTTCGAATCTCTCCAATACCATAGGTCGGGTGTGTGAGTGTAAAAAAAAAAAGAAAAAAAATCTCAAATTCAATCACAACCCTTAAATTTATTAGATCCAATGGTTGTAAATAGTTCCCAGTTCTCACCAAAATATATGGGATGGGATAGGTGAAAATCAATCCTAGTGTGAGAACTAGTACCACATCGCACTACACAATTCTAAAAAATCAAAGGCCCAGATTTGATGAAAAAGGTGGTGTCAATTTTGTAATATTTGAAAAAAAAATCCGCGCTGGGTATTAACTTAATTTGGTAATTCTTATAAAAATCGCGGAAGATTTGATAACAGATCGTCATGCTAACGAAGTATTATCATCATGCTAACGAAGCATTATAGTTATGCTAATTAAAATTTTCAAATATTGTTAGCAAAAAATATATCTAAAAATTAATTATAAACCTAATTTGATTTAATAAACCCTAATTGAATGGAAAAAATCATAATTGGATGAAATAAACCTAATTAGATGAAATAAACATTGACTAGATGTGGTAAACCCTAAATGAGTTGGAACAAATCATAATAATAATATATTTATACTACGTTAGCATTATGGTTTTGCTTCGTCAGCACGGCAAATATACTATGTTAGCATATGACAATACTATGTTAACATACGTTATAAATCATAATTGGATGGGATAAACCATAATAATCAATTATGAACTATAAACGAAAAATTAAATTTTAAAAAAATCATAATTAGATGAAATAAATCATAATTGAGATGAAATAAACCATAATTGAGATTGAATAAATCCTAATAAATTTGTACTACACTAGCATTATGATAATTCTTTGTTAGCACAGTGAATACATTATGTTAGCATATAACAAATGATTCGTTAACATACGTTATGATATGTTATCATAATACTGACGAAGAATTATTATATGCTAACAAAAGCAATTACAACCAGAGCACGCATAAAAAATTATCTTTTTTATTTTTCGTTCATATTTTTTCATTTAAACATAGCCTTTCAACATCTTAAATGAAAGAGTACGAAGAGAGCTTTAATTTGATATATTTCCATATAAAAAATCAATGTATAATTACATTAATGTCATTTTGTATATTATTTCAATTATATTATTGGATTTTAAAGATTTTATGCGATTTAATCTTAGCCATAGATCTAGTCAAAATCGAGGACTATGATTAGTTCCTAGTTCTCACATAAAGCTTAGTACTCATTATAAGCTACCCCTATATATATATATATATATATATATATATATATATATATATATCCTAGCCCTCGATTTTGACTAGATCTATGGCTAAGATTAAATTGCATAAAATCTTTAAAATCCAATAATATAATTGAAAATAATATACAAAATGACATTAATGTAATTATACATTGATTTTTTATATGGAAACATACATATATGGAATCCCTAAGATACGTATCATTAATGATACAACAACTAAATATTTATCGAGATGGAGAGACCTAGAAATTAGATTCACTTTCATTCCTTTTGTACCAAAGATTGATCGTGATAAAAAAAATCTAGAATTAAGAATCACTTTCATTCATTGCTTTTCTTCTCGGAAAATGGTGCTTCAAATAGAAAATTGAGCACCACCATCACTGGTTCCGGCACATTCGACAACGTCCATCACTGCCGCAAGAACCACTGCCATCGGTTATTTTCTCTGTTTCCATGGCGAGATGTAAACAAGGTAATAGAGGAATATATTTTGTTCATTTTTGAATGTGTGTTGAAATCTTTCGTAGAATGGCTTCTGAAAAAATAAAACCCTCATTGGAATTTATGTTAAAGATTCCATTGATGTGTAGCTACAAATATTGTAACCTACGTGTTTGTTTAAATACATGAATGAACGATTAGCATAATTTTTTAGTTGTTTATTTAGTGCAAGTATTGGGTGTATATAATATTTATGTTTTGAATGCCATATGAATGTAGTGGAAGCACAAGCTAAGTTATTGATATTTTGTAGCTTATTTAAGATGCAAATGTGTGTATGTGGATATTTGTGTTTATTTATTTGATACACTAGTAGTAATTTATAGCAGCAATACAATAAATTACATATTTTTGTGTATTATTAATTATCAGATTTAATTAGTGTGCCAACTGAGGGTTGAATGATTGTGTTTGTTGCTAAAAAAATTATAATTTGTATGTTAGTATTCATGTTTCGATTATGTTGTAACTTTCATTAGAGTTTACAGTTTATTAAGCATATTTTAATACTTTGAATGCTGCATTAGTAAAGGAGTTGTGCACTTCCTTTTTGTTGCTAGTTTTTTATTATTTTGTAGCTTATTATATAGAATAATAGGGTGGTGATATAGTAAGAGAAATTCATATCATATTTAGTGCAAGTATTAGATGTATGTAATATTTACGATTTGAATGTCATATGAATTTGGTTGAAGCACAAACTAAGTTATTGATATTTTGTAGCTTATTTAAGATGAAAATATGTGTATGTGGATATTTATGTTTATTTATTTGATACACTAGTAGTAATTTATAACAGCAATAAAATAATTACATATTTTTGTGTACTATTAATTATCAGATTTAATTAGTGTGTCAATTGAGGGTTGAATGATTGTGTTTGTTGCTGAAATTTTTTAATTTGTATATTAGTATTGATGTTTCGAGTTTGTTGCAACTTTCATTAGAGTTTATAGCTTATTAAGCATATTTTTAATACTTTGAATGCTGCATTGGTAAAGGAGTTGTGCACTCCCTCGTTGTTGCTAGTTTTTTGGTATTTTGTAGCTTATTACGTAGAATAATAGGGTGGTGATATAGTAATTGAAATTCATATCATATTAGCATTGTTTCTACACATTACAATATGATACACATATAACCAAACCTTTATGTTGCATTGCATGATGAGTACAGAATCTAGCAAGCGAAAAAGAGAAAAGTCGGAAAATGTTTCCACTCATATTGATGTGAAGGAAGTGTTGGAAAATGTTTCCACTCATATTGATATGAAGGAAGCGAGGAGGATTCTATCTATTGGTATATTGGAGAGGCTGCAAAACGAACAAATTAGAGGGAAGATGCAAACTGAAAAGGAGAGTGATCGTGCAAGAACCGTGAGTAATGATGATAAGCATGATGAATCCAGTTTGCAATATAATAATGTTTATGTGGTTGTATTAATTAATTGCTGATATAAGTTTGAATTACTGCTTCAAACATTTAAACAAGTAGCTTACATAGATATAATAAATTAATTTGAAATAAGCAATTGCATATACATATAAAAACTAGCTTATAAAGATATAAATTATTGCTTTTAATGTTTAAATACATAGATAACATTCTAAATGTAAGGTTGCAACAATAATTTATACTTATATAAGCTATGAATACTAGAGAGGTAAAGTAACGTTCATGTGGTTGTATTCATTGCTTCTATCTATATGAATTACTGTGTCCACGTTTAAACCAAAAGCTTACTTAAGTATAGAATTAAAAGAATTGTTTTTACATACAGAAAAATTGACTTGGCATGAATTAATATTTTGACTATTTAAAAAATAATAGCTTATAAAGACATAAATCATTGCTTGTAACGTTTAAATACACAGACTATATTGTGAATTAGGTTAGTTTCATAAATTGTATTCATTGTTTATATGTGTATACATCATTGTTGTCTCTTAAAAAAAAAACAAGTTATATGTCAATTTAAATTTATAGAATATGAACACTAGTTAGATAAATATTTATTGTTTTACATAAAAAAGAAACATAGCATGATTATTTTAAAATGATTGCTTAGAAAAAAAAAAACATGCTTGTTAATTTGTAAACCACATACACAAATGTAAACTAAAAATTAGATTGCGAGATTGTGACTATTATAATTTTTGCATTTAGTTTTCCATGCATTAATATAAGTAAATGCTATGCTCTAAGCAAATAATAGCTTATAAACACAAACTAATGCTTGCTACTTCAAAAAAAAAAAAAATACAACATAATCTTTTTTCGAGTTAAAAAAATACAACCTAGTAAATAACATATCCCACACAATTATAGTTCATGTTGAATGAAAAGGAAAAAGAATATGAACTAAATGATGGTAATACAGATAATAGAAATTTCATTATTGATTTAGGAAATTTATGCTCGGTGAAAGCGTGGAAAGGAAGAAAATTAATATATGAATACTGCAATTAGTTATATATGTAGAAACCACCATCGTAATAATAAATATCCGTTAAAAAAAAATCAATTGAAGATGAATCAATATTTTCATAGAATAATAATAATCCAAAAATATGAAAATCTCACAGAAGGAAAACATATTAAAAAAACTGTGTACAAAAAAGTGTAGTGAGAGAGAGAAATAAGGAAATAAAGATAAATGTAGAGATAACAATTCCTATTATTATTGAGTTAAAACCTATTATTATGGAATGATATTGCAAAATACTAAATTGCCCCATAACTACAAAAAAAAAACGTTAAAAATCAAATAAATACATAAATCTCAATCACAATTTCAGCCTTTAAATGTATTCAATTCAATGGCTAGGAATAATTCCTAGTTCTCATCTCATATATATATATATATATATAGAGGATGGATCAAATGAGAACCCATACCCCATGTGGGAACTAGGAACTCATCTCATCCATCCATTGTTTTGATTTAGATGGCTAAGATTTGGTCAACTTTTGGTCAAAGGCGGAGTGGTAAACTTGTAATATTTGAGCATAATTTTCAGAAATCATATAGACAACACTTTAAAACCGTTGTCTATTCTTATAAATTTCGTATGCTAAAATTAGAGTACTGTCATGCTATTATGAATATATATATGCATGCTAGTATGAACATATATACATGCTAGTATGAACATATAATGTCTTACTATTAACGACACTACTACTGTTATTATGAGTAAAATTTATGTGTTTTGTGAATATTTTTTCATGCTGCTATGAATATTTTTTCATGCTATTATGTGTATACTTCTATGTTATCCTGAATATTTTGTCATGCTATTATGAGTTTAACATCACGCTATTATGGACGAAAAAATATATTCTCGAATAAACATATGAACAATGGATCTTAAATGAAAGAGCACGAAAAGAGCTTTAATTTGATATATAATTTGCGTTAATCTAATGAAAAATGAGCAAGTTATGGATGTTTGAAGTTTAAATAAGATTAAAACATTGTGTGGTTGACATTAGTTCCTAGTTCTCACATGAGGATTGGTTCTCATGTGAACTATACCCTATATATATATATATATATATATATATATATATTGGCAATCAGGCAGGAATACCAAAGTCCGAGAACAACTAAAAGAGAATGGGCTGCCTAAGATTAGTGGGCTTCCTATACTACAAAAGAAGAACGGCCCATGTCTACCTAAATGGCCACTCGAGATTGAGATTTAAAGTGGGCTAAGGAAAGTCCAGGAGCAGGTTAAAGAAACTGGGCCGCTTGAGATTTGTGGGCTTCATATATTCCTTATAACAACAACAACAATAATAATAATTATTATTATTATACTTTTTTTGTTGTAAATATATCTAATAGATATATATGATATGAGTGATGGTCAAGTTACTAACTCTAAAACCCTATCTCTTGTACTATTATATATAGAGGCATTTGGTCCTCATATTGAATAGATACAATTGATATTCTCTCTCGTCTCTCTAGTTTACAACACGTTATCAGCACGAGTCTCTAGCCAATTGAGTACGAATTAATATCAGAGGTATGCCATAGGAAAGAATCGTATTTTTCCTGCGAGGTAATTTCCAAATCAAAATTATGAAATTAAGTTTGATGTGAATTGTATTATGATTATTTGATTCGAAATATTTTATGAATTGCATAATTGACTGCCTCTTGTTTGATTAGTAATAAAGGATTCATTTGAAGACCAAATACTATTGCGTCTCATGAAAAAAAAAACGTGGGGAAATATTTAAGGGTATTTTCATTGTTTGATTCTTGCGGAAGAATCATTTGAAGTTTTATAAGTTCAAGATTAATTATGAATTTGGGTTTATTAATTGTTTCAGATTTGTTTTAAAAAAAATTAATTACCTTCTATCATGCTTATGCGTATGTGATTGTCGTAAATGCCCATAAGTTGGTTGATATTGATTTCGTATATATAAAAATATAATAATCGGTCTTTTCTGATTTAATCTTGAAAAATTAAATATTGATGCTATTCGAGTAGCACAAGTAATATTCATGAAGAATATTACATTCAAGATCATAAATTGATGCTATTAAAGTAGCACAATTAATATTCCTGAAGAATATTAATGCTCTAAAGAGCAAATAAATTAAACATATGGATAATATATCCTTGATTCTTTGTGCAGAATTGCACGAATGACAAACATAGTCAAACTTGAGTTCATCGCCCTTGACATCTCGGGCAAGAATTATATGTCATGGACTCTTGATGCTGATGTTCACCTGATCTCAAGGGGTCTAGGGGAGACAATCAAAGAAGGAAATAAAGCATCTCAACAGGATCGCGCTATGGCGCTGATTTTCCTTCGTCATCATCTTCATGATGATCTAAAGACGGAATATTTGACCGTCAAAGATCCGAGTGACTTGTGGACAAACCTGAAAGAAAGGTTTGATCATCAAAAGACTGTCGTCCTTCCTAAAGCTCGTTACGAGTGGATGCATCTTAGACTGCAAGACTTTAAGTCTGTGAGTGCTTATAATTTTGAATTATTTAGAATTATTTCAAAATTGAAACTTTGTGGAGAAAGTATCACTGATGCTGACATGCTTGAGAAAACATTCTCAACTTTTCATGCTTCTAATGTGCTGTTACAGCAACAATATAGGGAGTGTGGTTTCAAAAAGTACTCTAAATTAATATCTTGTTTGTTGGTTGCCGAGCAAAATAATGAATTGCTCATGAAAAACCATGAACTTCGTCCCACTGGTTCCGCTGCATTGCCTGAAGTCAATGCAACTTTCAACCATGATAATGGACGTGGTCGTGGGAACCAACGTCGACGTGGACATGGATATGGTCACGGTCGTGGACGCGGTAAACCAAATGATGCAACCTCTAGCAACAAAAGGCAGAAAACATCCAACGGGAACAATTCATCCAAAAAGGAAGTTGCATGTCATAGATGTGGCATGAATGGACATTGGTCACGTACTTGCCGAACTGCAAAACATCTTGCAGATCTATATCAAGATTCGATCAAGGGAAAAGACAAGAAAGAAACCAATGTCGTTGACTTTGACGGCCCAATTGATACTACTCACTTAGATGTCTCCGACTTCTTTGACGACCAAAAAGGAGATAATATGGATCAGTTAATTGGTGGTGGTGTTCTTGAAGAGGATCATATGGACATTGCTTAGTCATTTATCATTTATTTCTAGTTGATAAGAAGACATTGCTTATTTACTTTCACATCGTTGTTTTTCCGTTAAAAAACAATTTTTTTTTCTTTTCGTATTTTTACTCAATAATAATTTATCTTCTTTTAAAAACGTCTTAGACATTCAAATGGAATCTTGTGATATTTGTCTTGCTGATAGTGCCACTACACACACCATTCTCCAAAATAAGAAATATTTTCTTAAGTTGACATTAGCTGAGGATAATGTTAACACAATATCAGGTGCATCAAATATCATTGAAGGCTCCGGAAGAGCTTGTATCATTTTACCAAATGATACTAAATTAGATATTAAAAATGCCCTGTATTCTAGTAAGTCCAAAAGAAACTTACTAAGTTTCAAAGATATCCGCTATAATGGATACCATATCGAGACTATATCAGAAGGTGGAAAAGAATATCTCTACATAAATTCTTTTGTATCCGGCCATAAGCGAACAAAAGAAAAATTATTAACACTACCTTCTGGGATGTATTTCACATTCATAAAGGCAATTGAGACAAACCATGTCATGAACCCGAAGTTCAATGACACAAAAAGCTTTATGCTTTGGCATGATAGGCTTGGACATCCTGGAGCAACTATGATGCGTCGA